>CM066328.1:84131150-88931150 GCA_033807585.1 Hydrophis major | reverse complement strand
GGCTCTGCTGGTTCTGAAAAGATGCACAACAGAATATATTTAGCTGGTATATTTTAAAATAAATTTTATTTGGGTTTTCACAAAAACATAATACAAATGAAACATCTTTTTTTGAGAATAGCATGATCCCGGGTTATCACTTCTTCATACAGACACAAACTCAATTTCATATTAATCTCTGTGTTCTATTCCATATCTTATTACTATTTTAACATTTTCTCCATAATTTTCCCCTCCCTTGGTTTTCTCAACTTTATTTTTAATTATCTCATATCTAAATTCAATTATATATCTTTTTCTAAGTTTTAATGTCTTTCCAATCATTATTTTTATACTTTTGTCTGTCCTGTTTCAATTTCATATTATCTTTTCTCATTAAACAAATTTTCCCCTGTAGTTACTAATTGGAGTACGACACCTTTATATCTTTTAATTTTATCCATTCAACTCTTATTTAAACTTCAATTTATGTCTTTAAAATTATAACATTCAATATAGTACAGAACTTCCAATCAAATTCTGCTTGCTACATTCTTAAAACACACACTATGTTCTTAACATGTGTGTGTGTGTGTGCGTGTGTGTGCGTGCATGTATGTATAGTAAATAAAACACTCATTCCAATTCAATTCAATCATTAATATTAGTTAGAATCTTAACATCTTTAATATTTCTTTTCAATTGAATATCATAATTCCTTGTGAACACTTATAAACTTTCCATAATTAATTCATTTTTTCCATATTTCTCTTCACTTATATTTTTATAAATTATTAATAATTAAAATGCTCCCATCCTTTCCTAATTTCATTCTCTCATTCACTTTATTTCATTTATTTATTAACAAACATTCCACTGCATTACAATAAGTATTTTATCCACCATTTTAATCATAATTGTTTCATATTTTCTAAAATTATTTCTATTTCTAATATAACAATACTATCTTATGTACCTTTGCAGAATCCCTTTTTCAATTAAATTTTCACCCATTATCTCTAAATAGGCTTATACTTTCAATCTTTATACATTTTCCCTGTTTCTCTATGTCTTGTTTCTGTCTTTTATAATTTTTTTTCCTTTCCTTCTTCCTCCCCCCTTTTCCCCCTTGTCTCTCTACTTCTAATTGTCTCTTCTGTGATCCTCTCTTCTGTTGCTTCCTAATATTGTAATTATTTTTCAAACTTTTTGTTGTTGTTTTTTCAAATCTTAAACTTTTCACTCTCTCCCCCCCTTCCTTTTTTCCCCACATAAAATTACTTGATCATTAAAGATGGCTTCTTCTTTGTCCCAACCTTCTTGTTGTACAATCGTTTCTTGTTGTTTCTCATAGTTCCAGATCTCCATTTCTAAAAATTGAAATATGAAGCCAAAAGAACCTCTTCCTTCTTGTGCATCTTCTTTCTGTTTTTTAAGTTCCATTTTCAGTTCTTTTAAAAGTGATGCCATTTTAAACACTTTTAAACAATCACCCAATTGATTTTAGTCATTTAAATCCAATAGCCAAAAATCCAAAAATCACCAAGTAATCCAAATAATCCAAAGCTGTTTCTTCTTGCTTCTTTTTTCCAGTTTCTCTTCCTGGGGTTCTATTATTTTGTTACAAAGTTTCAGTTAGAAAGTATTTTTTAGGAATCTTGTTAAGGTTTCACTGTAAGTTCCTTTTAGTTCTAGGCAGTCTCCTCCATTTTTGCAGATCCCGCCCCTTTATTCTTTCCTTTTCTCTCCTTTCCTGCTTTTAAAGGTTTTTGAGTATCCAAAAGTCTTTATTATCCCTTTGACATTTTATTTTCAGCTTATATGCCTATTGATGTTAGTGGATTTTTGTCAATTTCTTACTTAAATCTCTTAGCTATCAGTATAAGGAAGGGAAGAAAAAAAAAAGTCAAATCCTTTTCCTTCACTCTGTCCTTCGCTGCTTCAAAGTCTTCTTTGGGAACAATGTTATTTTTTATAGTTCAAATTCCAGGCTACCTTACGTTGTTGCTTTTTCAGTTTAACCCGGTCAACCAAAACTTTCACTTCTTATCTTCCTCCTGCACATTCTTTTCCGGTCAAGTTGTTCTTTGAGGTGGCCATTTCTGGCCACCGCTGCAACCGCCTTCGGGAAAGGGAGTAGTGGCCAGCTGAGGAGGAGAGATGTGGTTCTCCTCAACCCTGCTGGCGGTCTCTTCCCTCTTCACCACCTCTACAGGATGGCTTAGCCCCAAATCCCGGGGCACGGATTGAAACCACGCATGATCACTGATTTCAGTCCGTCGTGAAGAAGCTCAAACTGGAAGTTTTTTCAGAATATATTTAGCTAGTATTGAGCAAATACAGAAATGCCTGTTTGCGCCTGAAACCCACTCATTCTTATCGTTTCAACAGGCATCCATTGAGAATTTTAATGAAAAAAATGATCTAGAAGGTAGTTAAAATTTTATAAGCTTCTTGGCTTATCTAGATTATGTTTTCACATCTGATTTTGATTAAAATGATAATCCTAGTCCTACAGTTAGAAATGGTGTTGGATCCCATAATTGTTTTAAAATTGGAACTAGTCATTACTTTTATAGTACTTTTTTCTAAGTTTTCAATTCCCATAAGCCAAATGGCTTCCTGACTTAGGAAGGTACAGTATTGACAGCTGGAAGGACTGTGGTTGACAGATTTATTTGAACGTTTCACTTTGTATTTTTGAAATAACCAAGTATAAGTAGTGATATTATGCCATCTGGAGTAATTCGAGTGCCAAGGGAAAAAATTAGTTTTAAAATTTTAGAGCTGCCATCATAATAACACGCAAGGGTAAGCAATACAATTACATCCAGACCTTGACAACAATACACATATTTCTATGTAAGACTGGTTGCCTCCACACTTATTCTCCAGACTCACCCTGGGCGTTCAGTGCTTCTGCTGCTGGAATGCACAGTGAAGACAGTTTCATTCAGCTGGTCCCAGTAGTATTCTACACCAGAGTTTAACGCCCTGCCATCCAAAAGCAATAAGTCAAGAGATAAATGAAACCAGCCTTGTCCATATTAATAAGATTATTATTCCCAATGCACCAAATCTCCCTTTTCAAAATAACATTCAAAATCAGCAGCAGATAGTATTAATTGTTGCTGTGGAAATATTACAAGTATTTCATTTTCTGTCCAGTCTTAAGATATAAACTAAAAAGCCTGTAATTCCTAAAGAATCCAATTTTAAATGTAAATTTAATTCTAAAATTGTTACAAGAGCTTTGCAATGTATTAAATTTCAATATATATAGATGTGACTTTTTCTACTTTCAATTTAAAATATTTCTAGCATACACCAAACTTAAGATACATGAACTTGATTTCACAAATGTAGTACTGAATATATATTCTTGATAGTAATATAAACATAGGCTATTCTTATGGCCACGATGTTGTTGAAATGTTCCATGAAGGCCTGATGCAATCTAATGCTTTAAATCTTGAGTTAAGTCTTGGTGGTCCATGGTGATGATATATGGCCACAAAAGATATTTAAGGGAGTCCATGATAAAGAAAAGGCTGAGAGCCACTGACTTAGCCCAGGGGTTCCCAACCTCTGGGTCATGGCCCACTACTGCGCTTCAGTCCATTCGGAACTGAGTCCCACGAGTGGTATACAAGCTCCACTTTGCGAGAACTGGGTGCTCACATCCACGATTTGCACAAATGGAGTTTGTGCATGCACCTACCACTCACAAAGAACTATCCCCTCTCCCTCCTCCACTGGGCCGCAAAGCCAGAAAGACTGGGGACTGCTGACTTAGCCTATAACTTATCTATGTTACTGCAACATAGAAACCTACTTTCATAACTCTGAACACTTATTTGATGAGGTCTCAGATACAGGATAAAACATATGTAACATATAAGAACTTCAAAAATCATGGCATTTCATCATTAATGGGAGAGATATTTCAGTACCTAAACCTAAATTAGATATGACCTGGTCTCAAACTGAAAGCATCCAAGTTGACCTTTCCCCAAATAACTACTATTTTTATAGGAATGTAATGTAAATCATTTCAAATGGCTCCAAAAGATGAAAGTCGATATACAGATAATGGCTGACATATTGAGTTTCCATCTGGATACAGTTATTTTCTGGGTCTCAAAAGCAGTTGCTTTCAAGACTTGCAGAGAGGTGCTATGATCATGCTGTTATGTTCACTTCCTTCTTTCCAGGAAATGGCATTAAAGTGCTGCTTGACCAGGGTCCATAATATTGTCTTTGACTGGCTTTTATTATTGCCTTCCGGGAAGAGGCTCCATAGTATCTGTAGCAGAACAACCAGATTTAGTATCAACCTTGTTAACTCTCAAGATACTGAAAAGAAGATTAATCTAAGTTTTTTGTGTCATTTTTGTTATCCTTGGGATGGAGATATTGTTCAATGGGTGATATTCCTTCTTTTGAGAGCAAGGCATTGGAATGTTGTTGTACATACAGCAGACAACAATAAAAGTTTTGTTTCGGTTCCTATCCTATCCTATCCTATATCCTATCCTATCTGCCTGAGGCATTCTGAAACAATGCCCAGTCCAATAATTTTCATTACACTATCCCTAATATTTAGAAGATAAACATCTGATCTGAATGAACAGCTGCTATTAAATTAAAATAGCTGCCATCTGATATCCATAACACATATACTAGCTCAGTGAAAACATTCAGAGGTAGAGTAAGTTAAGGATAAATTATTTAAGGATCAGCTAATACTTAACAATGTGTGAATCACTGAAGCTGCAAACTAGTGGCAGTTGCTATATATGTTATTGCTTCTTCTATTGTTAATCATTCAGAAGATACATTCTTGTTAAAAAAAATAGTGTGATTTTCTCTTTCAATGTAGTACATCTTGACGTCAAATATATCCCCAAATATTTAACTTTGTTCGTAACTTGAATTTTCAATAAATCTGCCAGCTCTTCTCTTTGCCTTAATAACATGTTCTTTGTCAAAATCTTTGTTTTGTCTTTATTTATTTTTAAATCAGCCATCTCACCATATGTCTCTATCTTTTCCAATAGTTTTAAAGCTGTCTCTAAAGGGTCTTCCAAAATAAAGACCAAGTCATCCGCAAAGGCTTGCAATTTGAATTCCTCCTTTTTGACTTTCATTCCTTTTATGTTTATATCATAATATTTCTATTTAAGACTTCCAAGGTCAATACAAATAACAAAGGAGATAATGGGCATCCTTGTCTTGTACCTTTTTTTAATATTAATAGAGTCTGTGAATTCTCCATCTATCATTACTTTTGCCGTTTGCTTATAATATACGGCTTCTATTGCTTGGATAAATTTTCTAGCAAAGCCCATCTGTTCCAATAGTAATAACATAAATCTCCAGTTCACATTATCAAATGCCTTTTGGGCATCTAAGAATATCAAAGCCATTTGTTTTTCGGAGGGCGCCTCATAATATTCCAATGTTATTAAGCTTAAATAGCAGATAGCATCCGACCTGAAAAAATGGGAAAACCTACAATTGTCATTGATAGGTAGAATTTCAACAATCAAGATGAATATTTTACCCAGAATTTTATATTTGTTTCAAACAATACCAATTAGGTTAAGTAAGGATTACTTCGAAGAACCAAATAAAATTGTGTTGAACTATATATGTCAAGGCAAGAAAGCGAGAATAAAATTAAAACTTTTACAGGATGCTAGAATTAGAGGAGGATTTGGCCTTTCTAATTGGGAGTTGTATTATCAAGCTGCAAACTTAATGTGGGTTAAAGAATGGATAACGTTAAGAAAGACTAGATTGTTGACATTAGAAGGTCATGATTTATTATTGGGTTGGCATGCTTTTTTATGGTATAAGGGAACTAAATCACAGGGTTATTTCAGAAGGCATTATATACGGGAATTGTTATGGTTGAATTGGGAGAAAACTAAGAAACAATGTTATTTGAAAATTCCAGTTTGGTTATCAACTATTGAAGCTTTTTCGTATCCTACAACTTATAAGAAGGAACAAACAGTTAGATATGGGGAAATATTGGATGAAAAGGGTGAACTTAAAACGATGCAAAATTTAGAAGAACAAGGTATAAAGATGAATTGGTTTTCATATGCGCAAATACATGCAAGGTATCTTAAAGATTCTAAAATAGAAGGATTTTATGATAAATTGACTGACTTAGATAGGATTTTGACAGGTACTGATGAAAAAGTGATTAAAAAATTATATAGTTATTTATTGGAAATTAAATTAGAGGAAGAACAAGTTAAAGAAACAATGGTTGCTTGGGGGAATAATTTTGGATATGGGATTGATTTAGAGAAATGGCAAAAACTGTGGTCACAAAATTATAAAATGACAATGTCAACAGCATATAAAGAAAATTTGTATAAGATGTTTTACAGGTGGCACTTTCCCCCGACAAGAATAGCAAGAATGTTCAAGAATAAATCTGAAAAGTGCTGGAAATGTCATCAGATACCTGGCTCATATTACCATATGTGGTGGACTTGTGAGGAGGCCAGGAAATATTGGACTAGAATTCGCATATGGCTGGAAAAAATGATAAAGAAACACATAGATTTGAAACCAGAGATTTTTTTATTGGGAATCGTACCTGACATATATAATAAAAATTTAAAATATCTGATTGTAAATGTATTAACAGCAGCTAGGATTGTATTTGCTAAACATTGGAAGAGTGAGAAAATACCAATAGAGGAAGAAATTATTAAGAAAATATTGGAATGTGCTGAAATGAGTAGATTGACATTTGAAATTAGAGAACAAGAAGATAAACAATTTTATGAAGTTTGGGATCTTTTTTATTAATGGTTAGATAATACAATATGATAATAGAATATTTAGAAATCTAGGAAATAATGAATATATAATTTTTCTTGGTTTTGATAATTTTTAAGAATATTTTATTATGATAGATTTGATATGATTTCATGATTTGTCATAAAATAATTTAACTTAATTTTAGTTATCTCGCTTAAGTATGAATTAGTAAAATTATAGTCAAATGATTGTTCAATAATGATATTGGGATATTTTATTGATGATTGATAATGTGAGTTATTATGTAATATAATTATTCTGATGACTATGAAATGGATGCCCAAAAGGGAGTGGTAAACCAACCGATACACTATAAATTTATGAAGAATGTTATAATTTTTTTTTATTTTTTATTTTTTTCCTATGTCATGTTTTATGTCTTATATGTTTTTTGTTTGTTGTTAAAATCAATAAAACTTTTACCAAAAAAAAAAAAAAAGTGTGATTTTTTTTTATGAAGAATGGTATTATTCAAATAGAATTAGCCAAAACAAATGTCAGATTTTTTTTAAAACAGGTGTTAAAACTGCACTGGAAGTATCTGATGATCAATACATTAGATTTCATTTTACTTTAGCTTGAGTTACAAATTTTTATCACTTGCCCTATGTTTTTATATATGTCTTCCAAATTTAAAAAGCTTTATATTCAGGTGAGATTTCCTAGCAAAAGGAGAAGGAATGGATGCTAAGCTCAAAAATGCTTTTCAATGCACTTTAGGAAAAAATACTAAAAGAACACTTGACAATTGAAAATGAAAGTTCTGTGTTAATGAAGCCTAGTTGACTTGAGAAAGCTCCCAGACCAGGTGGAACTAAAACATTTTTTCTTAGCCTTTCCCAAGGGTATGTATCAGATAGTTGGCCCATAGTACTTCTATCCATGATTCAAAGTTTAAATTCATCTCCTGAATTCAGTTAAGCCATCATGGAGCTTGCACAGCTCCCATGCATACATCACAATTTAAGATACATTATTATTTATTAATTTCCCATCTTTATTATTTTTATACACAACGCAAGATGGTAAACATGTCTAATATATCTTTCTTCCTTCTACTTTTCCCACAACAATTATTCTGTGAGATGAGTTGGGCTGAGAGTGAGTGACTGGCCCAAGGTTACTTGGCTGCCTTTCACAGCTTAAAAAATATTTCAAAAGTATAGTATATTTAAATTGCATATCTAACTATGCAATACGTATCATGTTATATTACAAGCATGTAATATTACAGAATAAAGTATGCAAATAATATGTACAGTATCATGTGATTTCATACTAGCACTAATTCAGTTCTAACAAAGAAGAACAGTTTAGCTGTAAAGCAGTTTAGCAACTGTGTGAGCAACTGTGATATGACATTTAAAATTATCTTACAACATAATACTTAGAAAATTGAAGGGGTTTTAAAATATTCTTTAATTGAGTCCAAGTTTAGTGATGACTCTAAGCCTTCCATCTTAAGTATAATTTGGAACTCCTGTCTTGTAAAATAGCTGGCATATTCACAGCCATAATACAACAATTTGAAAATTGAGGTGATTTGGCAGGATTTTATGAACAGCTTTGCCAACTCTCAGGAACGTCTAAAGAAGTTGCAAATTAAAATACCTGAATGTATCCTAAACCATAGATTGTCAAAAATTACCACCAATGAATTGCAAAAGACAGCTTTATTTGGAACAGCTTATATTCCTGCAACAATACCTTTAACACCATCAAATAAGACCATCTGTCTATCCAAGGTCTTTGATGGGTAGATAAAACTATCAAATAAGTATCTGGATAATTGGGAAATGAACCATAATATGTTAAAAATCTACAGGGTGAGAGTCACTCTAAGAATGGGATGAGCTGTATTCTTAATAAAAATATCATTCATAAAAAGAAATCAGCAGTATCTGAGTTGGTAGTTTCCATGCTTTTAATTGAATTTATATTTTCCAGCAAGAGCAAAAGAGAAGTTGCCAATAACTAAAGTAAAACTAACAGCTGTGCATGGAACAAGAGCCAAAGCATTCTTATTTTAGTTGGCTTTCAGTTCACGGCATGAAAATTTAAACTTTAATATTTGTTAACAGTCTGAAGCAAGGGGTAATGAAAACCAAACTGAAGGATTTCCTATAATATTTACTCCCAGGATTATTTTATCTCAGATGGTTAGAAGAAGGTTGCTAGTATTCCACCTATACAGCATTTTAAGTCATGGGTCCAAAGCATCTGAAGGTTTTTTTAAATCCTGTACAAAGAACCTCATTCTGTACTTCAGGTTATGCCCAGAATCCTCCCCTGGGTGCTTTTTCACGCTATGGTGGGACAAGAAGCTACTTGGGAACAGGCATTCTCAGTGACACCCCTTGACCACCAACCGCAGAAGGCCACTCCTGAGTGAGAGCATTCCACTGTTTCCTACTTAGAGAATTCTTGGCACCTACTTGGTTTTATTTCAAGTTATCAGGCAAATACCTGATTCGTTTCCTGTATCTTTTAATAATTAAGACTTTAAATATGCTGAATGAAACCATTTAATTTTTCTGTTATGTTTGCCTTGCTAAAGAATTGCATTTTACTTATTGCTATTTGAGGGGTGGTTGGTTTTTTTTTAATTTTAAAATAAACTTTATATATATATAAAAGCACCACGTGGGAAAATACCCGAACAAAGCTGAATGCCAGACATGTAAGTACCCGCGAAAACTTAAGAAAACAAATATATATATATATATAGTGTGTATAAAATACCACATATTTTATATGAAACCAATATACAAATACATGTATTGACATAAAACATATATTTCTTATCAGCTAAGATGGTGTGATCATTTATTGAAAACAATTTCACTAAAATTCATTTTCTATTTTTGGTATATGCTCTTAGTTTAACCATTTAATTTTTCAATTTTTAATTTATCTTTTAATTTCCTGGTTTTTCTCCTTCATCCAATTGTACCATTTTTCCCAAGCTGTAGTATATTTTGAGTCTACTTTATCTCTAATTTTTTGTGTAAATAGGTCCTTTTCAGCACAGTCAAGAACTTTCTGAATTATCAAATTATTTGTTGGCATTTGGTCACCCTTTTGTGCCAATGCAATTCTTGCTGCTGTGGAGAATTAAGTATTAAATTTCTTTTGCATAGTCTCCTTTTAACATTCCCAACAAAAATTCTAGCTTTAAATTCTAGTTGTATATTTGTAATTTCTTTTATCCAAATTCTAATTTTTTTCCAGTACTTTTA
The DNA here is from genome assembly GCA_033807585.1 of Hydrophis major. Taxonomy (NCBI): domain Eukaryota; kingdom Metazoa; phylum Chordata; class Lepidosauria; order Squamata; family Elapidae; genus Hydrophis; species Hydrophis major. The sequence continues at coordinate 88,921,086 of CM066328.1, read as the reverse complement.
CTTTTGGGGCAAAGCCACCAAGTGTGAAAGAAGGTACCCCTGATTTGCTTACATTTCCAACAAGTCGGATTTAAATTTGGGTACATATTCACTAACCTTGAAGGTGCCAGATACCATTGATAACACATTTTGTATTGGTTTTTTTTTTTTTTTATAAACAGATTTTGTTATTTTGTTTCCAGAGTTTTTCCCAATCTTTTTCCCAAATTAATGTTGTACTCTACATTCCTTGCCCATGCGATCATTGGGCCTTTAACTATTTCTTCTGCCATTTCAAATTCTAATAGATAATTAGACATTTTAGAAATTAATTTTTCATCTGTCCCCTCTAATATTTTATCTAATTGGTTTGGTTTTACTCAATTCCAAATTCTTCTATATCTTTTTTATATCTCATCTTTAGTTGTAAATATGGCCACCACTCTATTTTCATCCCTTGTTCTCCGAGTTCTTGGTTCGTCTTTAATTCTCCTTGGGAATTTAGGATATCATAATACCTAATCTTTCTTCCAGTTTCTAAGACATTGAGGTGGATCAATGCCTCCATGATGAAAACCCATCCTGGAATCTTCATATAATGTTTATGTTTAATCTCTTTCCACACTTTTAATAATGAACTTCAAATTACATGTCTATTAAAGTGTGTATATCTCTTATTTCCAGGATTCCACATGAAAGCATGCCATCCCGCCTCTAGATCATGCCCTTCTAGGGTTAAAATTCTTTTATTTCTCAGATTGGCCTTTCTTTAATCCATGTTAAAACTACTGATTTATAGTACATTTCCCAGGCAGGGAGTCCAAATCCACCTCAACATCTATTATCTTGTACTGAACTTAATTTTCTTCTCATTTTTTCCCCTGACCAAATAAATTTCATGGTAATTTTATTCAATTCATTAAATAATTTTTTATCTAATTTAATTGGAATGGTGTGAAAGAGAAATAGTATTCTTGGCAAGATGTTCATTTTGATAGTGGCAATTTTCCCTAACATTGATAATTGTAATTGTTTTTTTTTTAAAGATTTGAAACATTTTAATAGTGTGATCTTAATGTTTTGCAGGTGAGCCCAGAAAAATCAGTTTTGAAGAACAACATGTTAATTTTTAAAATAATAAAACGAATTTATCTTTTTAAAAGACAGAATTTCCAAGTCAGGTCAGTTCCTGTGATTTTGCCTCTCAGTGGCTTTACCTATTGGTAAAGTTATTGGTAAAGTGATCGCAGGGCTAATGGATTCCTAGGGATTTTCTATCTGGTGTGGTTAGCAGTCCTGCTGAAACTCTAGGTACACCCACTCTATTTAGCTGCACACTAAATTCGCTCTACGTGCTGTCCAAGGCATGGAGTCTCAGCAAGGACTGAGAGTGATTATTAACACATTAAAATCATTCTCACACACTGCAATGGAAAACTGATAAGTGCTGAATAAAGTAAATGTGAGAAAGGTTGTCTTTGTTACTGATGTTCTTCTACCAGAAACAACAATCTTTCCGCAACATGAAATAAGATCTTTGTGGCATTTGATAATCTACCCACATTTTTACTAAATACCGGCCAGGAACACAGGATTATAGTTGTTCGTAGTGTGACAATTTATGACATGATCTATAGTCAGATACTTCCATACAATGAATATGGATAGTGCTACCACTTCTGTCTTTTTTCCTGCACATCCTTTGCTTACTGTTAATGCTTTCAGATTTTTCCGGTAATCTCAGATGCCAAGGAAAGCAATTTTTCTTTCACCCTCACTCAAATTAATTGCATGCTTGTAGAGTAGAGTCAGACAGCTATTTACTTCTAACAGTTAGGGAAGGATTAAAGAACTTGATTTACTTGGAAGTATTTTCACTTTAAGTATAAATTGTCATGAGGAAATCCAGAACTTTTATATTAATGTGTGGTTTAATCATCCTAGAGCAAAAAACTATTGTTCCCAAAAACCAAAATTTCTAAATAAATATCCAGAATAAATTCATTATTGGTCATCTACATTTTTCTAGTCATTCTTGGATACACTGAATAGCAAAGTAAGAGTTATGACTCCAGAGATTGTTCACGATGCTTCCTTCAAGAAAGCTGAATCTGTTGCTGCAGTGCACTAGTATATACACAATCCATTTATTTTCAGATGGAATTCTAAAGTCTGCAGGTAAAAGCCTCATGTTAATAATATCAGGGAATATACTGATATTTAATTTCAGGTACAAGTGGAGATTCCAATCACAATTATGCATAAAACCAATAGGAAATAAAGTTCTGCTCCTTAGGTGCCAAATGTTTGATCTCTATTGAAGTACAAAGAAACTATCAGAATAAGGAAAGAGAAAACAGGTTAATAAAAATACAACCTTCAACTTCCTCATCCCAGGAAGACATTGTTTTATGACAAATATATGAGCTGAAGCACAAGGATAAAGGAAATCCTGCAGCTTTGATAACTTTTTTTCTTTTTTAGTGATGATATCAATACTGTTGAGATAATTGACACAGTACTAATTCACTGCAGAAATATTCTAAAGCAAATCAAAAATGTAGCTGAGTGGACTCTGTTCAAATGCATATTGTTTAAGAAGATGAGAATGATATGTTTGCACATGTATATATGACCTGTGACATTTTACAACTGTCTTAAGATATTGCTTCTGCTGCAAAATAGGCATTCTGTGTAAAGGCTCAGATTAGAAAATTAAATCATGTTAAAGATTATTTTTAAGAGAGTATTAATTGCTGTAGCCTAGTGATGAAAAAATTTGGAAGAATGAAATGGAGGGAGAGGAGGAGCCTCCCCATTTATTCTAAACCCACACAAACATTTGGAAGGGAAATTAGCACTACTGAAACATTTAAAGGTAATACTTTATTGTAGGAATGTAAAATGTATTGTGATTAATAGGTTTGCTCATAAAATTCTTTTTATCACTTAAAAGTGAGTGGAGTGAAAGTTTTCTCATAAAAAATAGTAAATCCATTTATAATTTACATAACATAGCAATATAATTAATGTTTTAAAATATATTCAATTCAGAGTGTTTACAGTTGTATAAGAAAATACATCATGCTTTCTTTGATTTCTCCAGTCTTCTTTATTTTCATAGTTTGGTACACGGATGTATTTTCAAGGCTTTGGAAAAGAAGACCCTTCTTAGTCCAAAGTGCCAGTTCTGGGTGGTCCATCTCTGGACCAAAATACACGTCTTCTGGGCAGAACTGTTTGAATGTGGGGAGAGCCTTAAATGTGGCAGCTAGGTGGAAGTAAAGGAAAACAGCTGCTGGAAAAACACAGGAGTTAGTAGGATAGGGATAGGGTAACATTTAATTTTAATGATTTTAAATTTAAGATCTCTATTTATTGTTTTAACATTTTATATGGCACATTTATTGAATGAGCATAAGCTGTCTAGAGTTGCCTTTGGTGAGATGGGCAGCATATAAGTTAAATAAATAAATAAAATAAAAAACAAAATAAAATAAAGTGAAATAAATATGGCCTTGCCCTACTTAACTTCTAAGAAACCCTCCAGACTGTGTCTCAGTTAAAATCCAGAACAATCAAAAGCTTCCCAATTCAGTTCAACTAGACTGAGATCTTCAAATGGTTCTGGCTGAACTTCCAAATCACAGTGTTTGATTCCTGGTTAGAACAAAATCATGTTTTTAATTTTGTACTCTCATTAAGGTACGTTACATATTTATTTACTTTCCTCTATTAAATGTGGTTTATAATGACCGCAATAAAATGACTTTATGTTAATTTAAGGATATTATTTGTGTTTCAAAATGTTTGAATCAGTATTCCAAATTCAAACTTACAAAACATGGCACAATAATGCGGGTAAACAACTATGACAAAATTCCTAGAAGAATTTAAAGGATCAAGAAGTAAATCTTACAGATTAAGACAAATTGCTTAATTGATAAGTATGAATGCTGTATTAGCCAAATACATGTTTTTCTAAGGCCTAATGCAGGTAAAGGGTTATCCCCAAAATAATTGTTCCTAAAGGGAGGAGAACCCTTTTGTGGGAAAAACATTTCAGTTGTAAAACAAAGCTAAAAACCTGGGAGAATTCTTTTGTAAATGTAACCTGGGCTAGGATGAGGGAAGTCTAACTGGGATTATGGCAGGAAGGAAGTATGATAACTGGTCAGATAAGCATAATGGAGGTTAGTTATATAGTTTGTGCCTACCTTCCTGCTACTATACACCTCACTCAGAGTAATTGCAGGTTACTCTTTCAACTGCTGGTATTGTTGTTAAATGCCAGGTCAATGAGTAATACAAGGCCAACTGGATGTGTTTACAATTAAAATGTGGACTGAAAAACTAGGAGATGGAAATTTTGCACCAGATTTGATAACAGATAACCAGAGTTGGGAGGGACCTTGTAGGTCATCTAGTCCAACCCCCCCGCCCAAGCGGGAGACCCTACACCATTTCTGACAAATGGCAGTCCAATCTCTTCTTGAAAGTCTCAAGTGATGGCGCTCCCACAACTTCCGAGGGCAAGCTGTTCCATTGGTTAATTGTTCTCACTGTCAGAAAGTTTCTCCTTATTTCCATGTTAAATCTCTCCTTGTTCAGTTTCCATCCATTATTCCTTGTCTGGCCTACAGGCACTTTAGGAAATAGCTTGACCCCTTCCTCCCTGTGGCAGCCCCTCAAATATTGGAAGACCTCTATCATGTCTCCCCTGGTCCTTCTCTTTACTAAACTAGCCAAGCCCAGTACCTGCAACCATTCATTGTATGTTTTAGCCTCCAGTCCCCTAATCATCCTGGTTGCTCTTCTCTCTACTTTTTCTAATGTCTCAACATCTTTTTTATAATGTGGTGAACAAAACTGGATGCAGTAATCTAGGTATGGTTTTACTAAGGCTTTATAGAGTGGTATTAGTACTTCCCTTGATCTTGATTGTATCATCCCTCTGTAAATACAATTTAGGATTGCATTAGCTTTTTTGGCTGCTGCTGCACACTGCTGGCTCATATTTAGCTGGTTGTCCACTAGGACTCCAAGATCCCTCTCACAGTTATTGCTATTGATCCTGGTTTCACTCAGTTTATGTGTACTTTTGGTTTTTCTTGCCAAAGTGTAGGACTTTACTTTTCTCTACATTGAATTTCATTTTGTTAGATACGGTCCAGTGTTCTAATCTGTCAAGATCCATCTGGATCTTGAGCCTATCTTCTTGGGTGTTAGCTATTTCTGCCAGCTTACTATTATCTACAAATTTGGTAAGTTCCCCTTTTATTCCCTCATCTAAGTTGTTAATGAAGATATTGAAGAGTACTGGGCCTTAGATGGAACCTTGTGGCACCCCACTGCTTACTTCCCTCCATGTAGACTTAGACCCATGAAGGACTACTCGTTGAGTATGGTTTGCCAGCCAGTTGCGAGTCCATCTAGTGGTGGTGCTATCTATTCCACTTTTTTCTAGCTTACTAAGAAGTAGGTTGTGGTCTACTTTGTCGAATGCTTTGCTGAAATCTAAATATATTATATCCACAGTATTTTGCTGGTCTACTAATTTAGTCACTGGGTTGAACAGTGAAATAAGATTGGTTTGGCATGCTCTGTTCTTAACAAACCCGTGCTGACTGCTAGTTATTACTTTACTTGTTTCTAGATGTTAGCAGATCTGGTTTTTTATTATCTTTTCCAGTATCGCCTTGGGTATTGATGTTAGGCTGATTGGTCTATAGTTTCCTGGGCTTGTTTGTTTTTTCCTTTTTTGAAGATGGGAACCACATCAGCTCTTTTCCAGTCCTCTGGTCGTTTCCCGGTGCTCCAGGATTTTTGAAAGATATGGTGCAGTGGTTCTGAGATGACCTCTGCCAGCTCCTTTATAGCTCTGGGATGTAATCCATCAGGCCCCGGTGATTTCTTTTCAAGATCAGACAGGTGTTCTCTTACTATTTTTTTTGCTTATTTTATTTCTGGTCTGTCTTTTACAGTTATGTTTTTGGTGGGTTGAGCTATAGTTTGTTTTGCGTGAAGATGGATGCAAAGAATAAGTTAAGCAGTTCTGCTTTCTCTCTGTTGCCTGTTACTTCCTTGCCATCTTCTCTCTTTAGTGGACCAACTGTTTCCTTGATTTTTTTTGTTGTTGTTATTTATATGTTGGAAGAAACTTTTTTTTATTATCGTTGACTTTTGTTGCAAATCTTTTTATTTGTTCTGAGCCTTTGCTATCCTGACTTTGTCTTTGCAGATTCTGGATATCTGCTGATATTCTGCCTTAGTTGTACGTCTTCCTTTCCATTTTTTGTACTTGTCCTTTTTTTCTTTCAATTTGCCAGAGAGATCTTTGTGCAACATGCTGGTTTCTTCTTGGATTTCTTTTTTTTTCTTTCTCCATGGTATTGTGCTGGTCTGGGCTTCTATGATCATACTTTTCAGAGTTTCCCAAGATTCTTGAGTTGTTTTCCCCTTTAGGATTTTCATCCTTGGAATCTTTCCCAAGTTCTCTCTGAGTTTATTGAAATCAGCTCTTTTAAAATCCAAGACTCTGGTGTCATTATGTTCTGTTGCTTGTGTTTGTGTTATGTTGAATTCTAGTATGACACGGTCACTCTCACCCAACGTTCCTGCAGTTTCAACTCCCTCTATCACTTCTCTGTTTGTAAGAATTAAGTCCAGTATGGCTATCCCTCTAGTTTCACCCTCTACCTTTTGGACAACAAAGTTGTCAGCTAGGTTGGTAAGGAACTTATTTGATTTCTCACTTGGGTGCAGAATTAGTTTTCCAAGTAATATCAGGATAATTGAAGTCTCCCATTATTATTGTTGTGTGTTTCCTGCATATGTTTGTTAGTTGGCTGGCAAAAAGGACATCTATTTTTTCTGCTTAATTGGGTGGTCTATAATATACACCTATGGCCATGTCATTCTTTTTTTCTTTTATAATGACCCATATGCATTCTAGGAGGTTTTCATCTTTGGTTTCATGCATTTCTGTAGCAATATAGTGGTCCTTTACATACAGTGCAACTCCACCTCCTCTTTTATGGGGTCTGTTTTTTAAAAAAAAATTGTTTGTATCCTTCTACCAGTATGTTCCAGTCATGGGTTTCATCCCATCAAGTTTCTGTTATTCCAACTATATCATATTTACCTTCATGTATTTGTAGTTCGAGTTCACCCTGTTTGTTTCCCAGACTTTGTGCATTTGTATATAGGCACTTGAGATCTTTATGTCTGACACTGTGTTTACTGCCTCCATAACCTGTGTTGTGCTTGCTTGCCCCCACTTTCTTGCCACTTGTTTGATTAATGCACTTGGTATGGCACTCACTATTAAATGCTTGGTTTTGGTTGGCATCAAGGTTGATAATCTTACCTGCATACACATCTATTTTGCATGCACTGGTATCCTTATTAGTTTTAGGTTGCTGGGGACAGAAATGTTCTGAATCCATTAATTCTCTGTCCCCGCTGTTCAGTTTAAATGTTTATCCAGGAAATCTGTGAATTTAATGCCAAGTAACTCAGTCCCTTTCTTTGATGGATGCAAACCATCTCTTTTGTACAGTTTTTCATTGGACCAGCTGCAGACTTCATGACTAATAAAACCAAAGCCTTCCCGTTTACACCACTCCCTTAGCCACACATTAAACTCTGCTACATGCTGGCCTTTCCTTTTTTGTTCCTTGTATAATGGTAGAACCTCTGAAAAGATAAGACTACAGCCCATATTGCTAAGTTCATACCCCAAGCTCTGGAAGTCTTTCTGAACAGAAAGTACATCCTTCTGGGACAGATCATTTGTACCAAGATGTATAATAGCATCAACATCACAATACTTGCTGGCATTCTTGACTATCTTAAGAATACACTTCTTATCTCTGCTGGCAGTAGCACCTGGTAGACACTTGACCTCTTTCAAAACCTCAGTATCCTTTCCTAAATTTACATCTCTTACAATTGAGTCCCCAACCAGAAGGTGGCTTCTCTTTTGTATGCCTTGCTCTTCTTGTGTGACTGGTGCGTAATTCTTTCTCCTTTCCCAAGTAAATGCTTCTTCTAGGACCATGATCCCCAGCTTACTTGAGTTATCATTACCACAACTATCTTGACCTGTCACTTTAGTATCCCTATTAAGGTCAACAAGGGCACTGTATCTGTTATGCTGGGAAACAGCAAAAGCTTTGCATTTATGGTCCACAGCTCTCACCGTGCCAAATCCCACAGATATGATAAGAAAGGGAAGTTGCTACATATCTATGGAGATTCTCAGTCATCCAGGTTATGGTTGTCCCAAAGGTGCTTTTTCAAGAGGCACTAGACTTCAGTTGCGTCTTGAAAAAGCACCTTTGGGAAGTTGCTACAATTTACAGGAAATGTCTTTGACATTCTAGCTTTCTATGAAACTAAAAGCCAATGTGGACTGAATATTTATGACAGATTTAGAGATTTTGTTGATGTCCTTTCCACTTCAACGCCCAGTTGTCTTTTTGTCTGAACTGATAAACATAGACCATACATTTGGGGCCGAGAATTCATTGAACAATTGTTCTGAGTTATTTAAGCAACCATACCAAAACCATCCATGGTCAGAGCAGCCTAAAAATTCATAGCCACCACAACTAACATATCCAGACTAGCCCAAAACGTGTAGCTAGTCATGCTCTGGATTTTGTGTTCCTTCATGGTTTTACTTGCAAAGCATATTCAGTTCCCTGAGATAACTATAAAAATTACTTTGAAACCTATTGGGAAACCTATAAGGGAAAAATAGAGACACAAGGCATTGAGAAGCAAGCCATTCTCATTTCCACCTTTTATCCCTCAAAACCAGACACTTCAATCACCTTTCCACCATAAGCCCTCAGAAAAAAAATTGAAAGGGATTGGAATTTTCCAGTATCACCTCCAGCTGATTGAGGAGTCTGTGATCGTGGGAAAATTGCCCTCCCTCATTTTAACATCTAAAATAAAAACAAACAACCAGGTTGATTAGCAAAAAACTATAGCGTATGACTGGTCTTCAACTTATTAAAATTATTTAAAATGTATGTAGGTTTAAGAGTTTTATACACACTATCACTCACACTTGTCCAGGTATTCTACAGTGACTGCCTGAATTTTCTAGCTGCAAGCAAGCTGCATTGGATCAATTAATGCTTTAACATATCTCAAAGGCAGAAGAAAAAGCATACAATCTCATATACCGTATATACTCGAGTATAAGTCAAGTTTTTCAGCCCATTTTTTGTGCTGAAAAAACCGCCCTCGACTTATACTCGAGTCAGCTGCTAAGGCACCATGCCTAGCCTGTGCTGGCGTGGCTGCAACCGATCGCGCCTCCAGGGCAGCATCGCTGCCGCGGCTGTCTACCCGCTGAGGGCCTCACAGGCGACCCCAAGCGGCCTCTCCTTCCCCATTAACGGGCGCCTGGGGCCCCCGCGAGCTCCTGCGTTGCGCGCTTCCAGCTTCGCCAACAAACTGCCAGGCTCAGGCAGCCTCCTCCGCCCCCTCCCCTAGCAGCGAAGAGCTGCTCCGGGGGCTCCCGCCACGGCGCAGCCAGGCACTTTGTCTCGCTGCCCCCGGAGCAGCTTTTCGCTGCTAGGGGAGGGGGCGCAGGAGGCTGCCTGAGCCTGCGGTTTGTTGGCGAAGCTGGAAGCACGCCCGTTAATGGGGAAGGAGAGCCTGCAGCTCCGAAAGTCTTTTCACCGTTGAGGACTGAACAGGAGAACCGCAAACGCCGCACTCCCCAGGAAAGGGTGGCCCTCTTCCTCTCGGCGGCTCCCGCCATGGCGCAGCCAGGCACTTTGTCTCGCTGCCCCTGGAGCAGCTCTTCGCTGCTAGGGGAGGGGGCGGAGGAGGCTGCCTGAGCCTGGCGGTTTCTTGGCGAAGCTGGAAGCGCGCCCGTTAATGGGGAAGGAGAGCCTGCAGCTCCGAAAGTCTTTTCACCGTTGGGGACTGAACAGGAGAACCGCAAACGCCGCACTCCCCAGGAAACAAACTGCCAGGCTCAGGCAGCCTCCTCCGCCCCCCCCCAGCAGCGAAGAGCTGCTCTGGGGGCAGCGAGACAAAGTGCCTGGCTGCGCCGTGGCGGGAGCCCCCGGAGCAGCTCTTCGCTGCTGGGGGGTGGAGGCTGCCTGAGCCTGGCGACCCCAAGCGGCCTCTTCTTCCCCATTAACGGGCGCCCGGGGTCCCCGCGAGCTCCTGTGTTGCGTGCTTCCAGCTTCGCAAAGAAACTGCCAGGCTCAGCCAGCCTCCCCCACCCCCTAGCCTAGCAGCAAAGAGCTGCTTCGGGGGCAGCGAGACGAAGTGCCTGGCTGCGCCGTGGCAGGAGCCCCCGGAGCAGCTCTTCGCTGCTGGGGGGGGGAGGCTGCCTGAGCCTGGCGACCCCAAGCGGCCTCTCCTTCCCCATTAACGGGCGCCCGGGGCCCCCGCGAGCTCCTGCGTTGCGCGCTTCCAGCTTCACCAACAAACGGAGCTGCAAATCTGGTAATCGCTTGCGGAGCCTCGGCACGAACCCCCTTTCCACACATCCCCCCCCCGCACTCCTCTGGCAGCAGCAGGCGGAAAAAGCCCCACTTCCCCCTGGCTTTGATGGCACGCGTGAGTTGGCTTCCCACTCTTTTTTTTTTAACTCTCCTCCTCTTCCTCCTCCTCTCTTCTCCCCTTGTTGTCTGGTCTTCCCTAAGGAAACTCGAGGGCTCACACTTCCAGGTGTTTCTCCCTGTCTTTCTCCCTGTCAATGATCTTTTCTTCCCTTCCTTTCTCTCAGCCCCATCCTCCTTCACCTTTGTCACCACAATCCTGAACAGATGAAGTTTGTACTTCTCAAGAAAGGTTGGATGTTCCTTTTGAGGAGGGAACCTAGTGTGACATCTGTATGTTGACCTACTATTGAGCCATGGCATGTGTGCACATGCAATGGAGGCATGAGGGAGAGCTGTGAAAGAGATGGTGGCTCTCCAAAACAGGATGTACATGCAGCACATACACATGCTTTTTTCTTGCAAGGGAGAGAGTGACTCTGTTTGGACATACAGATGATGAGGAGGAATCCAGTTTTGAAGGATTTTAACTCTTGTGTTTTAGCTTGGTTGCTGATTGAGCTAAGGTTTTTGTACTTTTAAAGTTATTGTTGATACCATATTGGTTTTGTTGGCTCTCTTTTCCACTTACAGAGCTAGTTTACTGTTTTTCTTTGAAATAAATATTCAAAAACATTTAACCTACTGATGCCTCAATTAATGTAATTTTATTGGTATCTATTTTTATTTTTGAAATTTACCAGTAGCTGCTGCATTTCCCACCCTCGACTTATACTCGAGTCAATAAGTTTTTCCAGTTTTTTGTGGTAAAATTGGGTGCCTCGACTTATATTCGGGTCGACTTATACTCGAGTATATATGGTACTTAGCACGCCAGAAGGCACAGTCATTAAACAAATTTCTCCTTAATTTGATAAAAAAATTTAAATTGCAAAAAGGTAAAAGCAAAACTTCTAAAAATAATATATACATATGCCTGATTCCATCTTCAGAAAAGTATGTTGTAAAGATCTCAATAAAATCTTTAATCTTAACAAAAGTAATACTGTTTTGGATGACATAATTTGGGGTTGGGGGGAGGCTTATTGCTCCAATAATTACAAATAAATTTCAGAATAGTATCAGCTTTAGATCTCCTACAGCCCAAAAAACAAAACAAAACAAAAATCCTGTGAGGGCTTTTTTTTTTTTTTTTGCAAAACTAACCAATCTCTTGTGGCATTAGTTCACAGATGGTATCTATATGAACTTTAAGTCAGAGAACGAATCTAAGAGTAGAGAATCAATACAATCCTGTCCATCTTCTCGTCACAAAGAGTCCTGAGCCAAGGCTTATTATTTTTAAAAGGAAAATGATGCACTAGAGACTCTCTTGCTGGGAGGCATCTCTTCTACCGATTGAACAGTCTGGCAAAGAAATTGGGTCAGCCTCCAGAAATGCATGATAAGGCTGAAGCTATGTAGCTAGTATGACTAAAAATTCTGATTTAAAAAAGTGCCTCATAGAAGGTGAAAGTGCTTCACAGAAACTACAAATACTTTATAATGTATTTTAATAGATTAATTAATGATTACACCAAACTATAAAGTTTTAACTCTGCATATTAGGATTGTTCTTTGTTGAAGTTATTACATATTAGGAAATCTAGCACTGACAAAAATGTGTTACTTTCAAATTAATAATTGCTATTCCTCCCAATTGATTTATTCAACCGTAAATTTTGTGCACATCTACGTACAACTGGAAAATCAGTTTAGACTGTTATCACAAAGCATATTTCAGCTGAAATGGAAAGTAAATCTGTAAATAGAGCAAGGAAGTAGCTGGAACCAAGGGATGGGATTTCACTAGAGGGCATCCTTAGTTTTTTGAAGATAGCAACCAGTTATATAGAATAAAATAATGAAAAAATCTAATCAACAACCAAAGCCTAAATTTAAGTCTGATGCAGTCTTATGTTTTGCCTAGAATATGTTAATAATATTCTTTTAATCTCACCTATTCTTTGTCCACTGCCCAATTCTCCCTTCTGGAACTTGTTTTTGCTTTACAAATTTTTAAAAGTATTGATTCTGTCTACTGGTTAGCTCCACTGGTTTTTTTTAATTGATACATGTTGCTTTATAGAAATCTTATTAATTGTGAGTGGCCTAGATCTGCTATGGATTTAGATGGCTCAACATTGAAATAATTAATAAATAAAATTTAAAAATTATAAGACATAAGAGGTGAAGCTATCTTTCTGGTACTGTGCTGTTAGGGAAATCTTTACTAATTGAGTTATGCCTAGCTCTTTCAGTATAGTTGTAATTTAGCAATATATGGAAAGCCACAGCTTTCCTACTTCTACCAAAATTTCTATTTTTTACCAGAACTTAGAAAACCAGCATAAAGGATTGAAGCAACGGGAGACTTGAATCATGGCATATTCAACTGAAAATGTCAACACCATTGGAAACCCAGGAGAAGAGAGAAGAGAGGAAATTGGCTGGCTCCACAGTATTATGAGTCAGATTTGTATCTTTGATTTTAATTATTCTTATTCAATATATATTTCCATCACAGGAGGGCGGAGCTGGCGTCACGGCAATACGGCATGCAATCTTGGAGATCTGAGATCGCAGCCGATATCTTTGCTCTTGGAGGGTCCAAGTGGATCTAAACCGTCCCAAAGAGACAGTGAATGTAAAGAGCACATCCTGTCGATCGCAAAGTCCCTGGTAGATTCAGGAGAAGCTCTTTTTCCCAGTGGCAAAGAGGCAGCCCTTAAAGCTGCTGAAGTTGGGACAGCTCCGAAACAAAAGAGAATGGAAAGAGAGAGTGTGCCGGTTTGGTGAGAACTTTTTCTTTATTTTAAGACTTGAAAGGACACCCTAAGGGAAAGAAAGAATCTGTAAAAGTTTTGACAGAAGTGATTAAGCAGCAATTTTAAACAGGAATGTCAAAGTATTTTTTTTTTCTCATTGCTGGATTTTCTACACATGATTTTATATTTTGAAACTGGACTGGTTTTTTTCTTCTTTTTATATATTCTTCTCTCCTTTTGGATTTTATAATATTTTAAGCCAGAGACTCCCTTTTAGTTATTTTTTAAATATCTTTTTTTTATTAATTCTTATTATATTTTGCTTGGAAAAGGAGGGGGAAAGTGAAAGCTAAAGAAACTCTGTAACACTGCCAACTAGAGGCTTGGAAATATTCTATTTTTCTTTTGACCAGACAAAGCTGAGAAAGAACTGAGACTTTGTTTCAAGGACATTGCTTGCTTGATAAGATAGAGGGAAGAGCAGGGAGAGTATTATTACAAGTGCTCTTCTGGGTTTCTATCAACAGCTGGAGTCTGGTGTTGAAGCTTAGGAAAAGAAAAGGTGATAAGTCTTTGGAAAAGAGAGTTATAACAAGAGCCTTGGATAATCAAAGTGCAGTGTGCTCTTTTCATTCTTTTTAAGCCGTGCTACCCCTCCTCATCAGTTTACTTTTTTTTTGCAATAGCTATTTGGCTCTCTGCAACTTGTCTTTGTTTTTGTTTTGTTTTTTCTTGTCTTTGGAAGTTAAATTTCTACGTCTTCTTTTTATTTTAAAGGAAAAGTATTAATGCTAGTAGTATTAATGCTTCCCTTCCTTTTCTTTTTAAGGGAGTAGCCTTTTTCTTCTCTTTCCCTTCCTGGTATTTTTGTTTTTCCATCTACCTTCCATATTGGTTTTTTTTTTCTTTTTCTTTGGTTTATTTTTATGCATACTTTTATATTTGAGACCTCTTAATTGGATTAAGGTGTTGAAGAACCTGAAGAATTTTTCCTTTCTTTTTTAGCTTTTTTCTTCACTTTTTTGCCTTTTTTTAGGATTTTACAACTTTTTCTCTTTTGTGTGTGTTCATGGTGTGTTTATGGTCTTTTCCTTCATTTATGAATTTTTACTGTCATCTAACCAACCGATTGGATTAAGATATACAAGAAGCTGAATAAATTTTTTCTTCTTTTTCTATTATTTTTACTATTTGGCTTCTCTTTTCTTACTATTCTCCTACTTTTTTCCTACTATTTTTATTTGGAACTGCAATTGGTTATTTTACAACTGGATTAAGGTCCAGAAGAACCTGAAGATTTTGAACTCCTCAAAATGAGTAGGAAATTAACAGCTCCTGGTTCTTCTACTTCCACTTCTTCCTCTCCACCATCTGAAGGACAACGTTCAATATAGACAATATTAAGGCAAGAACAAAAAATAGTGACCCTGCAGATGATTATGCAAGGAATTCAAAATATTCAAACAAGATCAGAGAATATTGAAAAGAGAATAGAGAACATTAAACAAAGAACAGGGAAAATCGATGAAAAAGTGGAGAACATCCAACAAATGATGATGAAGTATGACGAGAGACTCCAAAAAATTGAAGAAGATAAGCAAAGAGAGAAGAAGATTGGAGACATTGATAACAGATTAACTGTGGCTGAACAAGATAAAAGTGGTATGCTGAGATGGGAGATGGACAGATCAGAATTTTATCTTAGATTCCAAAACATAAAAAGGACAAAATCTAGCTGAGATAATGATAGAAATATTGGCTGAAACTTTGGAAATAACTGAAGAGAAGATGATGGATGGAATAGATGAGGTTTATCGAGTCTTCACAAGGTGTGCGATGAGAAATAGTTTACCAAGAGAAGTTCACATCAGATTTACAAAGAAAGCCATTAAAACGCAAATATTGCAAGTGGCAAGAGAGAAAACATTGAAATACAAAGATAAGGAGATTGTGGTCTTGAAGCAAGTACCCAGAAGAGTGAGAGAGATGAGAAGGGAATACCGATTTTTGACCAAATTGTTACTTTAAAAAGAGGTGAATTATAGATGGCTGATTCCAGAAGGTTTAATGTTTACATGGCAAGAGCAGATATATAGAATTGACTCAATTGAGAAAGCTGAATCATTTTACACAGAATTTTTCAGAGGGGAGGAAGAGGCAGAAAAAGAAATTTCACTAATTGAATTCCAAGAGGACTCCCAAATGACGACTGAAAAAGAAGAAGGTGCAGTAGGTGGAAAGGAGGAAGCCAAAGAACAACGTGAACCAAGATCCACAAGAGCTGTTTAACCTAATTACAATATATAACCATGGAAGAGAAAAAATTGATTACAATTAATATAAATGGACTTAACTCAGCCGTTAAAAGAAGGAAAATCATAAATTAGAGAAATTAAAATTAGATATAATCTGCCTACAAGAAGTACATATTAAAAAACAATATGAATACAGCCAAAATTAGGGAAAATATTCACTTCCTTGACACAATGTAAGAAGAGGAGTGGTTTTATATATTAAAGAGACCATCTCAGCGAAATTGATTTTACTGATGACGACGGAAGAATGTTAATGGTGGAAATAATGGACAATAATACGAAAACACTCCTGATTGCAATTTATGCTCCGAACGACAAACAAGAAGAATTTTATAAAAAATTACATATGAAAATAGTTGAACTGGACTATGTTAATATAGTTATGATGGGAGATTTTAATGGAATTGTAGACAATAAACTGGACTACACAGCACAGAAAACAATAAAGCAAAATAGAAAGACTCTCCCTAAATCTTTTTTTTAAATGGTAGATGAAATAAACTTAAAGGATACATGGAGAGAAAGAAATGCTAAAACTAAACAATACACCTTCTACTCAAATAGACACTTATCATGGTCCAGAATAGATATGATATGGATGTCAACAGAATTGTTAACTAGTATTCAAGAAATAAATATTGAAACAAGTACTTGGGCAGATCACAATCCAATGACAATTAAATGGAAAGGACAAAGAAGAAGATCTAGATCGACATTAAATAATACTATTTTAAAGGGAAAAGACTTCACACAGTGGATGGAGAAAGAATTGGCCTTTTTCTTTGGAGAAAACAAAAAAGAAGATACATCAATCCAGAATGTATGGGATACAATGAAGGCATATGCCAGAGGCTTGATAATAGACTATACAAGGAAAAGGAATACTATGAAAAGATTAGCCTCTAAGGCATTAGAAGATGAGTATAAAGGACTCGAAAAAGAGCTACAGAAAATGCCACAGAGAAAAGACATTAAGTTAAAAATGGATATAACCAAACATAAAATGGGTTAGAAAAATAGAAAAAGAAGAATTAGCACAAAAAATTAGAGGTGCCAAACAGAACTATTTTGAAGATGCAAATAAACCAGGTAGATGGTTAGCATATAAATTGAGAAAGGAGAAAGAATCAAGGAAAATATCGCAATTAATAGATGCCCAAGGCCAAGTTTGCTATGGTAGTAAAGAGAAGAAGGAAATTATTCAAGATTATTATGGGGAACTATACATACAAGAGAATATTGATGAGGAAAGACTTAAACAGTATTTACAGAATACTAATTTACCCCAGATACCTAAAGAGATTGAAACAATGTTAGAAAGCAATATAACGATGATGGAGTTAACTGAAGCACTTAAGAAACAAAATAATGGAAAGGCACCAGGCCCAGATGGACTTCCGGCAGAATTTTACAAAACATTACAAGAATCATTGAATTTTCCACTGCTAGAAGTTATGAATGAAGTTATGTTAAAGAGGATACCTAAATCATGGTCAGAAGCTTATATCACACTTGTTCCAAAAGAGGAGACCGATCCATTACAAATCAAAAACTATAGACCTATATCCCTACTAAACGCAGATTATAAAATCTTTTCTTCAATATTGGCCACCATAAAGCAGTTGAAAATGATGTGCCTCATTTTTGTGCTATACAAGAGGAAAAAAATGAACTATAGGGTCTCTGATTCTATCCTGAACTTCAGTTACATCCAAAAGAAATATCTAACAGTTTGTATTATCTCTAGAATTCAGGTCAATCTCTGAAATGAGGGTCTTCCCTTTCCTTGCAACAATGACACAGATTTGTAAGCAAAGTTATTCGGATTTTCTTCTCTTTTCACAATCTCCAAATACACCTCAAGCCCATTTAACTTTAGTAATAATTTATGTAAAAAAATTCAGCATAAAAAAATTAACTCTTAAAATTTAATTCCAAATAAATTACTGAAAATGAACAAATGGTTAAAAAGTTTCTAGTAAAATCGAAGTTTATTATAATCTTCAAGTTTTAAATCATGCCACTTACTCTGGTCGGCAAATCACCAGATCCCCTTTATTAGTGCCATATGCTAATCCTAAACCTGGCTCAGGTAGCCAGCGAGCAGAATTTATGCTGACGTGTCTCCTTTGATCGGCAGGCATTGGGTACAAGACATTGAACACTCTCTAAAACAAGAGAAACAAAATAGAATTAACAATGATTTAAACAAGCAAAACTAAGTTTGAAAGAAGATCAAACTACTTCTTTTACATCTTGCAAATAAAATAAATAATATGAAACAAGAAAGTATAACATCTAGTATTAATCATTCTCCACATTAAAAACTAGACAGTATTCTTTTCAGCAAAATAATTCCAAATATTAAGAAGTCTTGGGACTGTGTAATCTACGACTGGGCTGGACATCAGAATTTTATTTAGCCTCTCTACAAACATTGTCAAATATCATAGATGCAAAAAATCATATATTAGTAAAATATAGGTGCTGCTATTCCCTATTGCAGAAAAACACAAAATTGGTATGTATCAAAGTTGAAATATCAGAGAATGTTGTAAACCAGAATTTAAAAAGGGAGAATGAAGAGGGGAGAAGGAATCAAGCTTGCTAAATATTTATGTTTGAGTTATGTGATTTCTTATTTTACTGACTCTTACTTCTTTCTCCTTTGATCACTTAAGGATATGAGGATATTTTTGATACATGTATGTGTGCACACATTATCAGCCCAATCAATCCATGGCATGGGAAAAGTCTCTTCCTTCAAGGTTATGAACTCTAACTGTAATCTACCAGTCCAGAACAGGTTGGTAGATAAGGTCTTTCCAGTCTAGGACTGAGATGATTGATCCAAGTTACTTGACTAGCCTCTATACCTAGAACATAGCTCTTCTTACTCCTGGTCCAGCACCTTACCCACTACATCAAAGTGCTCTAGTGCAGGGGTCGCCAACCTTTTGGACCTCGGGGACCACCAAACTCATAATTTTAAATCCCAGGGACCACTAACTGGTTCTGTGGGCATGGCCTAATTTGTGGTTGTGGCTTGGTGGTCGTGTGACTGGCTGGGCATGGCTTGTATGTAAATATTATAAATATTTATATAAATATTTAATTTTTTATTAAAAGAGTAACTTTTACTGAAAATCAGACAAAGCAGACAGGCAGATTGAGTTGCTCACAGAATCATTCAGTAACCTATCTATCTGCCATAGGCTAGCTCAGTCTCTCAAATTTGCTTGTCGTGAGTCCACACTGAATAATAGAACCTTCAGTCCTAAGGGAGGTTTGGCTGTGCTTAAAAGCAGAGTTGAAGTCTAAAGATTAGCTAGAAAACAAAGAAATCCCACCATTTCCTGCTTCCTAGCTGATCTAAATCTCCCGGCACAGCAGAACACCTGATGGTCAGAAAAAGGGAAAATAGCAATTTAGCAGGCAAGTTTGCCGGGTAAAGAGTGAGTGGGTGGGGAGGGTTCCCACGGGCCATGTGGGCGGCACAGCCGTGTGTTTCTGCGCAGCCTGGATTAGTTGCTTTGGGGGTGCTCTGGGGGTGAGATTTCTCTGCGCCCCACCAAAATTTACTCACGGCTCACCAGTTGGTGACCACTGCTCTATTTGTATATAGCTGTGTGTATTAAAAAAATAGTGGATAATGATAGCTACAAAAAAGTTAATAGTAATAAACTTTCACATCAATAAAAGGAATGTTAGTGGAATACATAATGATTTTGCCCACTTTAAAAAAACATATAAATAACTGTTTGAGGGCATTTTATCTTCCACAAAAATAAATGGCATTTGGAAAACTTCAGGATAATTTAAGATTGTCAACTCTTGATCTTATCGTTAATACCTACCATATTTGCCGGCGTATAAGACGACCCGGCATATAAGACGACCCTCCCCCCCGGTAACTAATCATCCAATATTTACACAGTGTGCATGTTATTCTGTGTTGGTCAGCCAAACGATCCCAGCGGGGTCACCGGAAATGCCCTCCAGAAATCCCCGGGGCTGCAGCGGCAGGGCGGAGTGCCAGAGGCCATGGGAGGAGCAGGAAGGCGGGCAGCCTTCACATGGCCCTGCCTGGAGCGACGGGAGCAACCCATGCTCTCGCTCCCCCCAGTCGCTGCAGCCTTGGGTGGAGCGAGGCGAGCTGGATTCGAACCTGATTCAGACACGCGGGGAGGCTCTTGGCGGAAGCGACGCGGAGGATCCGGGAAGCCAGAGGTGCCTTCGCTGCGTCCCACAAGCATCCGATAGCCGGCAGTGGATATACCGGTGTATAAGACGACCCCCCCACTTGGAGGCATGTTTTTCAGGGCAAAAAAGTCATCTTATATGCCAGCAAATATGGTACATGATTTTAGCATATCTATCCTATTCTCTTGACTGTGTAACAAAGAATACAATATACACTGGTTGTATCTGTTGCCATGGAGATTATGGTATGGCTCCAGTTTTAATGGGACTATGATACCAAGAAGCCTTTTATAAGATCAAAGTAGCATTTCTTCAGAAAAATAAGCATTGTTTTGAGATGTAAAGGGGAAAAAATTATCTCAGACAACTGCTTCTTGCTAAGAAAACGACTCTTTGGATCTAGCAATTGCTATACTACATTTGTACTGTTCATTTCCATTGGGAAATCTTAACCTGTCTGCATCTATCAGAATAACTCAACTTCTTCACAAACATCAATTGTCTATGAGAGCATAGCTCCATATGGCCTAAATCATCCATGCTAGGGATGCTTAATATTGTGAATTATTGGAAGGAGGATGGTTCCTACGACCATGGTGGCCAAACCTCCATGCAGGATTAGGGGAGAATCTCAATTCTACTGCACTGTTTTGAAGAATGAATTTCTCCTCCTATTCCTAATCTTTCCAGAAAAACAAAAACAAACCCAAAATTAATTTTCCCTAATATATCTATCATTATCAGATAAATAGAAACAAAACTATAACTTCTCCGTTGTAATATACTTGTTGTGAGAATCAAGATGGCATAAGTACATTTTAAAAAGATTTTTAAAAAGCAGCTTTATTGGAATAAAACAGAGAACAACTGTTCAGTGATGGGGTGTATTTGTTAAATTCCCAATACTCCAAGTCGGAAAAAAGGCCTGATTTAGGATATATCAATCCATACTTACAGTACGGATAACATTTCATCTCCTATTCTACAGCAAATTTTCTGTCAAATATCACATCACCAAATGATATCCTAATTTCATCTCCTTGTCAATTTACTTTGTTAGATCAACAGTAATTGCAACATAAGCTGTCTTCTTGGTAGAGCTGACTTGTTCCTCACAAGAACACTGCTACGACACAGAGTTTACTCTTGTGCAGAATGCTCCTGAGTAAGGTCTTCTGTATTTTGTCCATCTTGCTATTATGAGATTAACCCATCAAGAAAGACACAATGCTTTCCTATTGATTTTCTAAAACTAAAAATGACTTTCACTCCTTTTTTTCCAGGATTTGTTCTTATGTCTTTTGTTTATTTTTCTTCCAAATCTATTAGTTTGTTGTTGGAAGTCTAAACCCTCAAATACTACTTTCTAAATTCAATCTTTTTAGGTAGTAAGTGCACACCTTGGGACTTGTGTTGCTTAACTGGCTATTAATTCAAAGCTTTTCTTTAGTCTTTAAGCCACCTAAGATACCATTGGCCTGTGGGAGACAAATAATAGTCTTAAATTTTCTATACAGTTCTGAAAAGTTTATTAGACAAATAAACAGTCTGTTGGTCCTGAGGGGGAAGGAGACAAGATAGGAAAAATCAGATTGTTGCCTTTTCTTGGTATGCTTCAGGGCTCTCTACTCTCTTCATTTCTTTTAACACATAAAATATCTTTCTCTCTCTTTGGAAGCTGCACTGGTTACTGATTGATTTACAGATAACCCATGCTGCTGGTTTTTATGGCTCTGTATCAAGTTATTGGGAGACCTATATTCATCTGGCCATCTGATCAGATCAAATATTGTCAACTCTTTTCAGGTCTTGTCTTTATACAATTGCACATATACTATGGAATTCCTTCCCCTGAGCTACTCTTTTTCCCCTGGTTTCAGTAAAGCAGTCAAAACCTGGTTGTTCCATCAAGCACAGGAGATGGTATCCCATGACTCAAAATGAAGCACATGACATTGTATTTTCTGATTTATAAATGGTGATGTTAATCTTTGTTTATATTGCAGGGCTTTTATGAAGTTACAGCCCCATCAGATGGGAAAGACAATTAAGACATAACATTAGTGCTCAAAGATTTTATTTCCTACCATTTACAACTCTAACAGTACCCACACAAAATGTCATTTTATACTACATCTGAAAAATCCTTCTTGCCTTTTGGTTGATAAAGGTTGATAAAGACAAGTTAGCTATAGAACAGTAATTGCCCATTCAGGATCGAATCATTAGGATCCAATCATTCAAATTTGCCCATCACTTATGGATTCATTGTTGTTTGGATCTCTACATGTTTGGAATAAAAGCACATTAATTTTTGCACTAACCAAATAAACGAGTAACTAGAAATTACAGGAATAGTTAACTTCTTTCCAATACTTGATTGACATAACTATTTCCTACTTCCAACTTATTCTGAAATGCGACAACAATATAAAAGCACAGTTCTTGGGGCCCTTTCAGAGCTAGGAATAATAGCATCTCTCTTTTTTTTTCCCCCCTCAGAAAATATCTCCCCAATGTCTTTTAAAGTGTTTAAATCTTCTCCGCATATTCAATAGTTTCATAGACAGAAAAAACAATCCACAACAGTCTTATTTTATATCTTTGCTATATTTCAGCTCATAAATGTATAAACTTAAGTCCATTCTCATCTGAACTGATTCCAAAGCAAAGGAGTCGTCAAACTAGTTCTTCATATTCTTGCTCTAAACCAGAATAAATAACTGAAAATAATGTTGAAGCAGCAAAGATATTTAATACAGTGAATCACAGAATAAATATGTAGTAAACCTCTACCACATGTATTATATATTGTGCTTGTGTACTGTTTTTAACAGTGCACAAAAGTTAAAACAGACTCTTCTTGATATTGGTATTAATGAGGACAAGATAAACCCATTGTTGGAAACCTGTAAGAATTCCACATCAGATAGAGTTGAAGGAGAATTATAGATAATAAAGCAATAGGAAAAGCAAAACAAAACCTAGCAATTGGAAGATGGCTATAGGGATAGTGTAATGTAACAAAAAGAAGTGGATACAAAGGGAAAGAAATCGGGAATGGAATAACTACATTGATATGTATATGTGCTACATGATGTTAAAATTAGTGTTTTATCCACAGGTTTGATATTATGAGATTGTTTTTCACTGAGAATTCTTTAAAAAATAAAACTCTTAATAGGATAAAAATGATCAATAATATGGAATATTAAGTTGGCTGTCTTTTTTATTTTAAGAAATTGAAATTGAATATGAAAAAAATTATATTTTGTAAGAAGATGGGTGGTGGCCCTTCAAAAAGCTTTCTTATCCAGTTCCGATATACAGAACATTTTAAATTACGGTAGTTGAAGAAATATAAATGGTTTCTTGATTTTTCCTGGAGCTATACATCTTTTGATTTCACTATTTGCCAGTTCTTAAGCTGCAAAGCACCCCTCAGATCTGTTGATCTATAACTTCCATAATCTCTAACCAATATAGCTAATGATTGTACTCTCTGGAACCAATAACATCACTCTCCAATAATCTGAAATGTAGAGAAAATTGTTGTAATGTGTCACCAACCTAAACAGGAAGGCTAATGAACTGAAATTCTAGGTTTTTCAAAAAATAAGCATGAATCCCAGTGAAAGTTACATTGTGAAACTCTCAAAAAGCAATTATTAATTTTCTTCTAACTAGCTGATAGTTGACAGTCACTTAAAAGCATTTTCTACATAATTATCTGGTCTGTTCCTGAGAAGGGATATAAGATCATTCTTAGAATACTGTGCCCAATTACTTAATGTGAGATTCAATAGTTGGCAGATAAGTGATGAATGACAATTTACAAATCAACCACTCAGAAATGACAATGCTTTTAGCTGCTTTCTAAGCCTACCTTTAGAATGTACTTAAGTAGCTATTAACATTGTCATGGAGATATTGTTTCAATTGATGGTTTGGGCTAAATAATGCAACACTGTTTTCTGTTTGAACTTTGCTTGATCTTACGGAAATTCAGGTTCAAAGTCCATCTCATTCAAAAAAATTAAAATAGAGACATCCCTCTCCTTCAAAAAGCATTCATGGAAGTCATACAAACCCCCATATATGTGGACACAACATAATATAGTTGCTGTATCTGTGTCTTGTCTGGGAGCTTTCAAGGAAAGTGGACTGTAGAACTATTTCTCTTAACACTTTCAAATGTACCTTCTTATAAATGCTGAACGCCAAGGCTTGGATAACTCCTAAAGCACTGTATAGAGTCATCTAAACAGCAATTAATTCAATTCCTAGAGGAGGATTTGAGTTCCACAGAACAACATCTAGCTATCAATAAGTCAGTCCATCAAGAGAGGCCAGATAAGAAACAACACTATATAGATTATGAGTACTTTTATCAGAATAGCTATTGTAACAGAACCTTGCACATCGGAATGCTGTTTCCCTTACTCTCGTCTTATCTTTATTGAACTGGGTAAGGGTATTCTTTGAGATAGATTCTTCTCAAGTTATTTTCTTGACCTGGACTCAAGCCCCTCTTATCTGACTGTTGACTTGATAGCAGCTCTTCTTCCAACCCCGCACACTCTCTCCCTCCACACCCTATCTGAAGTCCCAATTAGGATGAAACAATCATGTGGTGTTTCCTGGTAGTTCATTCAAAACAAGCTTTCAAAGTACAAGATTAATTTCTACATATCAGTCTAGCTATAACTTCATTTGCTGCATTGCTCTGGATGCACCATACCAGGCCTGGGCTTCAGATTTTGCCAATGCTGAACCAAATTAAGAGGATGACTCTACTGAGATGGGCTCTTGAAAACTGTATTTGAACCCTAGAATCATAGAATTGGAATGATCTATTGAAGATACACGGAAATCAATTCCAAGACATTTGCAGAATAGAAAAATCCTAATTAAGATCTGATTGAAAACAGCAATATAATGAAGGAGAGCCCAGTCTTGATAACTGATTCCACTGCTGAGTTGCACTGTAAGGAAATATTTTTTTGCCAGCGTTTAGTGACGTTATCTTTGTCTTAACATTTAACATTATCCCACAGTTGTTGCTTTCACAATGAGCTCTAAATCTACAGTATTTTCAGGGAACAATGTGATGTCATTTTTAAATATTAATTTCTGAATTTGATTCCAGTTGCCATCCCATGGGAACAATATTGTATTTTCTCACACTATGATAAGCAATAGTTTTCCAAATTCAGTTTGTTTCTCAAAAATCCTCAAATGTTTTGGCAAACATGTGGATCTTAATATACTATGTTCTGACATGGTCTACATAATGACGGGTCTGTCTATTCTATTAAAGCAAAAGTAATCCCCTTTATTGTTCTCTTGCTGACTCCATAATCCATTTTATGTCAGCTATCTGAACTTGTGAGATCTATTTGGCTTACAACAGTTCATTTAGTGAATGTTCAAAGTTACAGAGGCACTGAAAAAAAGTCACTTATGACTATTTTTCACACCTACAACCTTTGTAACAGCTCCATGATCATGTGATCAAAATTCAGATGCTTGGCAGCTGGTTCAAACTTATGACAATTGCTGTGTCCCAAGATCATGTGATCACCTTTTGCAACCATTTGACAAGCAAAACCAATGAGGAAACCTGATTCACTTAACAGACATGTTAGTAACTTACCAACTACAGTGTTTCACTTAACAACTGTGGGAAGAAGGGTCATAAAATGGGGTACTCACCTAACAAATGTCTCACTTAGCAACAGAAATGTTGGGCTCAATTGTGGTCGTAAATCAAGGAATGCCTGCTCAGAATCCTACTTAGCCATGTGCTGAATTATTTAGAATCTGCTTTTTTTGGTCAGAATAAATATTAAACTACACTCAGCATTAATTTCTTTGCAGTTAAAAAATTCCAACATATCTTGATTGCTATTATCAAATGTTCATACTTCTTCAATAAAGTCGTTCTCTATTGTATAGCTGATCAACTTCTTTCCTCTTGTTCTCAAGGAAGACAAGAAATTCCAATAGGATCGGACTTCCGGTTTGAAGGGCTTCAGCGACAGACAGAAATCCGCAATCGTGCGCGGTTTCTGTCTGGGCTTGCCACTGGAGCACCCCGAGCTGGCTGGTTTCAGGGCTAAGCCACCCCGTAGAGGTGGTGAAGAGGGGGAAGATTGCCAGCAGGGTTGAGGAGAGCCGCATCTCTCCTTCTCAGCTGACCATTGCTACCTTTCCTGGAGACAGTTGCAGCAGTGGTCAGAAATGGCCACCACAAAGGAGAACTCAACTGGAAAAGAATGTGCAGGAGGAAGATAAGAAGTGAAGGTTTTGGCTGACTGGGTTAAACTGTAAAAGCAACAACTAAGGTACCCTGGAATTTAAACTTACAAAAAAATAACATTGCTCCCAAAGAAGAGTCGGAAGCAGCGAAGGAAAGTGAAAAGGGAAAGGTTTGGCTTTTTTCTTCTTCTCTCTCCTTCTCTATACTGACAACTAAGAGACTTAAATAAGAAATTGGAAAAATCCGCTTTGACATCAATAGGCAATTAAGCTGAAAATAAAACAAAATGCCAAAGGGATAATAAAGATTTCTGGACATTAAAAAATTTCTTTTTCATAAGCAGGAAGGGAGAGAAAAAGAATAAGGGCTGGATCTGGAAGAGGGAGGAGACTGCCTGGAATTAAAAAGAATCTACAGTAAACTTCAACAAGACTTCTAAAAGATACATTTTAACTGAAACTTTACAACTAAATAGTAACCCCAGGAAGAGAAAGTGAAAAAAAAGAGCAAAAAAGAAACAGCTTGCATGTATTTAGATTATTTGGTGATCTTTGGATTCTTGGTTATTATATTTGAATGACTAAAATCAATCGGGTGATTGTTTAAAAATTTATACAATGGCACCACTTCTGGATGAATTGAAAATGGAACTTAAAAAGTACAAAGAAGATACACAAGAAGAGAAGGGTTCTTTTGGCTTCGTTTTTCAATTCTTAGAAATGGAGATTTGGAACTATGAGAAACAACAAGAAAAGACTGCAAAACAAGAAGACTGGGACAAAGAAGAAGCTATCTTTAATGAACAAGCAATTTTATGTGGGGAAGAAAAAGGAAAGGGGGGGAAGAGAAAGGAGAATTTAAGACTTAAAAAAACAACCAAAGAAAAGAAAAATAATTCAAAAAATAAGTATAATACTGGAAAGCAACAGAAAAGGGGAATACAGAAGAAATAGAGGTAGAGAGACAAGGGGGTAAAAAGGGGACAGAGAAGAAGAGAGGGAAGAAGGAAAGGAAAAGAAGTTACAAAGGACTGGAGCAAGATATAGAGAAACAGGACCTATTTAGAGATAATTGGAAAATATAGAATATTTTCTATATTTATAGAAAATTGGAAACAAGGTATGATTAAAATGAGGGATAAAATAGTGTAATTTAGTGAAATGTTTGTGAATAAAATAAGTGAAATAAAATAAATGAAAAAATTGAATTAGGAAGGAATGGGAACATTTTAATTAGTTAATGTTTTATAAAATATAAGTGAAGAAGGGGGGGAATTAACTGTGGAAAGCTTATAATTGTTCCCATAGAACTATGATATTTAATTGAAAAGTAATGTTAAAGATGTTTAGACTTTAATGAATATTAATATTAATGATTGAATTGAATTGGAATGGAATGGAATGGAATGTTGTTTTAATTATATGATACATTTATAATTTTTTCTTTTTTTAAGAACACAGTGTGTATTTTAAGAATATACCAAGCAGAATCCAAATGGAAGTTATGTATTATATTGAATGTTACAACTTTAGGGAAAAGATATAAAGGCGTCATACTCCAATCAGTAACTACAGGAGAAATTTTGTTTAATGAGAAAAGATAATAGATAATTGAAACAGGACAGACAAAAAATATAAATACAATGATTTGAATTGAGATGAGATAATTAAAATAAAATTGAGATAATTAAAAGAAAATTAAAAGAGGGGAGAAGCTATGCAGAAAATGTAAAATAGTAATAAGATATGGAATAGAATATAAAAATGAGCATGAACCTGAATTTGTGTCTGTATGAAGAAATGTAACCCGGGATTACGCTACTTTCAAAAAAGATGTTTTATTTATATTTTTTTTTCTCTTTGTGAAAACTCAAATAAAATTTACAAAAAAGAAAAGGAATTCCAATAGGATCATGTCTGGCAGAATCTGATTTTGAATTATTGTAGGATAATTAATGTCTGCCATCTGATGCCTCATTAGTGTTTAAAAATGTATCAGGTTGAAGGCAAAATGTGCTTCCAAAAATCTGTAATTTCTCCCGAAGCTCACAGTTTAAGCAAATTCTGGGGTGGAGAGGGATCTATTCAAACTGGATAATTATATCAGACCCCCAAACTGCAGTTTTTTGAAGGGAAGGGTACAGAGGTAATATATTGGAAAATTATTCTATAATTTTAAAAGAGTTGATAGGGGGTGGGGTTATTTTTCCATTTTGTTGTTTATGAGATCTGGAAGACTGTAGCATTGGTTGGATGTTCAATTTTTTTTGTCTATATCCCTGATGGTTTCACATGAACTAACCACTTGTCTTCTACTGCAGGAGTCTCCAACCTTGGCAACCCTAAGACTTGTGGACTTCAACTCCCAGATTTTCCCAACTCACATATTTTCTAGAACTATTTTTATTTCAGAAGGTTTTAAACTATAATGATAAAATATTCCTGTCCATCCCTAAAATTATAAAATATGTATCATTATAAAATACATCAAATAAGGAATAATCTTATCTACCAAATTGTATCTAGATTTTACTTTCTAATGAAATATAATTAATTGGATGCTGGAATATTAGATCTAGCATTAAAGAATAATCACCAACAGGAATTCCTTGCCTGGCTGCTCCAAATGTTAAATGATGAAACAAACAGCTCTAAGGTGCTAATTTCTTTTCATTCCCGACAGCTGTCTAATAATAGAATAAAGAATGAATGAAATCTAGGAGAGTAACAGAAGATATTGGTATGTTCTCAGCAGTACTAAATTTATGGTGGGAACAATTACTGTCAAAGTAATTGAAAACTTCAGAAGATTATGGTAAGTAGAAAGGGCAGGCATGGTTTCTTGTTTTATTGGTCTTGTAGTTATAATTCTAGAATGTTTTCCAAAGTGTCCAGCCACTAGTCAGATTCCTCTTTGCCCACTTCACCTATACACCACTAAACTCTTGTGCTAGATACTTTGTAACCATCCTAGGACATGCTGTCAGGATCTAGTACTCCCAAGGGAATGAAATTTAGGGATTTTATTGCCACTTCAGCACCGCTGGCCTACTGCTGTTCAGCACCAGTGTTGTACTTATGTGATCCTCATTTTCAACATTCCCTGACAGATTCCCACAAGTCAATGGGGAGCCTGTAAAAAAACCCACGGTTTTTGATGGTTGCTGGAACTGGGTATGTCTAGTTTGATGAAAAGAAGGACTAGGGATGACATGATAGCAGTGTTCCAATATCTCAGGAGCTGCCACAAAGAAGAGGGAGTCAAGCTATTCTCCAAAGCACCTGAGGGTAGGACAAGAAGCAATGGGTGGAAACTAATCAAGGAGAGAAGCAACTTAGAAGAAGAAATTTCCTGAGATAACAATTAATCAGTAGAACAACTTGTCTCCAGAAGCTGTGAATGCCCCAACACTGGAAGTTTTAAGAAGAGACTGGACTATTTTTCTGAAATGGTATCAGGTTTCCTGGCTAAGCAGGGGTTTGGACTAGATACAGGGGTCTCCAACCTTGGCTCCTGGAAGCCTGGCGGACTTCAACTCCCAGAATTCCACAGCCAGCTTTGCTGGCTGTGGAACTCTGGGAGTTGAAGTCCGCCAGGCTTCCAGGAGCCAAGGTTGGAGACCCCTGGACTAGAAGGTCCCTTCCAACTCTGTTATTCTATTTTCTATATTTGAATGGCAGAAGTGGGACTAGGGCTGAAGTCGAGGCCCAACCTTGGCACCACCACTGATAACCTAGATCAGAGATGTCAAACTCGTGGTGTCATATTGTTGTCACATGGCATATCACGACTTTTTCCCCTTTGCTAAAATGGGGGTGACTGTGGCCACCGCATGACGTGTCTGGCTAGGAGTTTGACATCCCTGATCTAGATGGTGCTAGATAGATTGGGGTAGGGGACTGAAGTGTCCCCATAGTCATAAGAGAAGGCACGCTGCCGAGCAATCGAGTTTAGATGACAGCAGGGGTGCTGTAACAATCGTAATTTCAGGCAGGAGTTGCAACTCCCTTAATTCAGTGCCATCACAATTTTGTATGGCCAGTGATTGGTCATTGTGCAAGAACTACCTGTTTTGGTTTCAATTCAACCTGTCTCAGAAATGGACTAATAACAACCAAATATACATTTGGTGTTGTTATGTAATTATTACGTTATTATTTTACATGTGTCCAAGCTTGTTTTATTGGTGTAAACTGCTTTTGTAATTATGTGATGTTTCTTCATACAACACATAGCACCCCACGTTTGGACTATATTTTTTAAAAAGAAATGAACATACAAAGAATTGTTTCCCTTTCATGAAGGGGTGATCTGCCATCAGAGTCAAGTTAGATATTTCCCAAATTTTAACATGCTGAGCCCAGAATGTTCACTATTATTGGGTTAGGATCAGACCAAGAAACACTGCTCTTGTTTTCAAACAGTTGTTTGCTTTCAATAACGTCCACATATACTAAAATCAGGTTAATATGTATCATTTTGACATTATTTTTGTACAATTAACAGGCTTTCTCAGAAGAAAAGTATTTTTCCCAGAAATATTTTATTCCTATCACCATTTTAAGTTTAAGCCCTAAAATCCAAACACTGAGCTTCTTCCCTGAAAGTCTGCCTTTATTTCAATTCAAACAGTAATTGGAATTTATTTTTTTATTCTGTGCCATTTCCTTTTAAGTTCTGCATTCCCATAATTCTATATCATCTTATCTGGAGCTAGGAAAAGGCCAATCAATGAAAATTCAATGCAAACAAGTTTGAAGTAGCATTATTATATTTTGAATGGACAACCTGGATAACAATTTCTTGAACTGCAGAATACAATATTTGAAATAATTATTGTAAGTGATTAAATCCACAAATAAAGAAAAACCTGAGCACTTTCCTGTTTTTGAATGAAAATTTAGTGGGGTAATTTTACTGAAGGGATAAAAGTATTTTTCTATATAAAGGGAATTCCACTAGAACAAAGGAAGCCTGGATAAAATCCCACAATCCCAACTGTTTTCATCAAAGCTGCTTCCAATTCAACCCCAATTTATTCAAACACTCTCCTAACTCTCCACAATACCCTTCCTCCTTCTGTATCTTTTACAATTTCTGCTTGACTGTTTTTTAATTTGCTTTCTCTCTAATTCTCTTTGTTTTTCTCAACTTTATTTTCCCACGTTTGCTGCCAACTGTAGCTGATTTTGAAAACTAGACACAGTACTGTTTTATCAGTAGATGGAGCTATGTCTGTTGAATTTCAGTTTTATCACTGTCAACTGATAAAAAATAAAGCTGTACGGCTTTGTTTTAGTGCTGTTATTACAAAAATACCCAAGAACTTATAAAACAAAACAAAGTAACACTATAAAATACATCACAATACAATAAATTACAAAATTAAAACAATAATTTTGAAAAGTTGCTACAGCCCTGCATACTTCAAAGTAGTGTTTGAGGTAATATGCAACAAGTAATGTTGTCATCAAGACAATAAAAGTAGTATATCCTAACTCACTGCTATGAACTCCCTTTGTAGGCTTTTTACAATTCCAAAAGAAATCAACCATTCTTAAACAAGTTCATTTTTAAAAATATTGATAATTATTTAGTACTGAGGAGTAATAACACATAAATCATCATTTATTTTGCTAACAATTTTCATTCTGATTTAGTACACCATTATTCTTTCAGAAGCTATTTGATAAAATTCTCAAGGTCCAAAAAAGTATAGAATTATAAGTGCAAATAAAATAAGAAACTTCATTCAGAACAGTATTTAATAAGATTTGAGGTGATTTCCAATTAAATAAATTGCCTGCTTGAGCAAGAACTTTAACTTAATATTTACAGCTTCTTTTATCTTTAAGTGTATAGATAGAAGAAGGATCAATTATACAAAAATATGATCTAAAGGGTTCATATTCTCCGATAAAAACTTTTTAATAAATGTAGGGTTTGAAGGCTAATAATACTTTTGTGATTTAAGTTTACCAGAGGAACACTGTTTTCTGAAGAAGCACTTCATTTCCAAACATTAACATTTAACATTAATATCAATCAATGTTAAATGAATGACAAATGTTATTTTTAAATTAAACCAATTAATCCTGTTTGGATTGGATGTCTGCTCTTTATTTACCCCTATCTAACATAGACCCCACTGCCTCACTAATATAAAGAGACATATTTCTATTAAACAACATACTCCATTAAACATTCATCTAGTGGTAATATTTCATTCTTATACTATTTCTATCAATAATAATGTCCCCATAGGAATTCCTGCTACTTGTCTATTTATTCATCTGTTTCTAAATAAATATACTCAGGTAGTTAAACAGGTAATAACACTTACCCTCATTGAAGTTTCTCCTCCATGTGGTTGCTGAAGCCTGAAAACCTGAGCCACCATATGTTCTGTAGATGGGTGCAACAAGATGCGACGAGATGCCAATCCTACCATGACATACCTGCCCATTGGGGACAAGCTCACAGAAATGGCATTGGGACCTAGGCATAAAGCAAAGCATAATAAACATCATTAATGAATCCTTGCCTCTGATTCTCCTTCCTTTCTTTTCCATTTCCCTTATGTAGACTGCTATTAATCTTTTAAAAAAATACTTTGCTTATATCCTCTTTGTCAACTAATAGCAGTAGCCAAAGTTCAAGATCAAATTTAGTTCAGCAAATGCATCATAGGAATTACACGATATTTATTCCTAATTCACCACTCTGTTGCTAGCAAATCAATCTACAGCTGGGATTACTTTTCCCTTGCAATTATTACATTTATCAGTTTGATGTCAGGGCAAAAATGTACTTTCTAAGATACTGTTAAAGGTCTTGATAGTTTCCCCAAATCTTTGACACATAATCTCTTACCAAATCGCTTTGTGTACAGCATTTCACCCAAGTTGTGCGGTGCAAGGGAATAGACTGCGAGTATCCCCTCATCAGGAAATCCCCGCTGACTGCTAGGAATGAAAGCTGCTAAAAGCTGCCCATCTGCAGAAATATCACAGCTGGCATCATTGTATATCTTGCAGTTTTGAACAAGCACATTCACAGATACTGCACAGGGGGGAAAAAAGAGAAGAGTCTAGAATTTAATTCAGAACAGCAGCAAAATCTTGAATCATTTATATATTTTTCTTATCTAAAAGATTATTTATTATCTATATAAATGTGTGAGCCAGTAACACAGAATTCAGCTGAATAAAACCTTTTCCCTTTAAGATGGCAATTGAATTTATTTATATATTCCCAGTTATTTTTTTATTAATATATTATTTTAGCTTCAATATTTGTACTGTTAATTCTTTAAATTTCCAAGAAAAGAAGGAGTAGCTTAGACTTAAGATAACCTTTTCACTGTTACAACAATGCTTGGTATTAATGAATG
Organism: Hydrophis major; assembly: GCA_033807585.1. Classification (NCBI taxonomy): domain Eukaryota; kingdom Metazoa; phylum Chordata; class Lepidosauria; order Squamata; family Elapidae; genus Hydrophis; species Hydrophis major. Next base: position 88,887,589 of record CM066328.1, on the reverse strand, counting down.
GGAATATCCACCAGTTGACTGTAAATTCTAGAATATAAGCATCTGAAGATATCGGCAACAAATGCTATAGAAGTTAACAAACTCTCATTTGGAAGTCTTGGGACTTTAACATAATAAATCATAGCTAGTAACAGAACATATTAATGAACATGGATCTTATATAGCAGTGGGCCCAACCTTTTGGGCACCAGGGACCGGTTTCATGGAGAAAGATTTTTTTGTGGACTGGAGGGGGCATGTTTTTGAATGCTGCCTGCATCTCATGGATAAGGCTTCATCTGTGTGGCCCGGTTGCTGGCATGCCACAGACCAGTGCCAGTCCGCAGACCGGGGGTTGGGGACCCCTGTTATATAGTATTAAAGTAGTTTTTCTCCCATCATAGTGAGAAGAGTTGGAGAAATTTCAATCTCCATACATGCTTTCTAGATACACATTATTTCTGTAAGAAAATCCCGGCACTCATATTTGTCCTTTTGTTATTTGGAACAAAACCTAGTTGCTTTGAAAGCAATCTTAAACATTCAATTTTCTGTTAACAATCCAGATATCCCTCTTTTAAGTGCTGTCTACAAGTAGCTCTCCATCCAACTTACGGGACCCTGAATTTTCATAACATGGCTCCACCATTCATTGATGAATTCATATGTCATGTTGATATTTAACCATGGTTATTGAGTAAACCATACTAGTCCAATTTATAAATAAAGCTGAATTATAGTTGGTGGATTTAAATATTGTGCTAAGTCAATGACCTCAAAACAGGAGTTTACATCTGGGTACCTACCCACTGTTTTCTTAGCACCCTGTTTTTCCTTCTAACAGACTTGCTTTATTTGGCTCCTTGAATTCCTAGTCAGAATTCTTTGTTTCCTGAAGTTTTCTTTTTCTTACTTCTTTCATGCTAATTATATAGAGGAACCTTTTTCTATGGCTGTTTGATTTTCACTACTGCCGTTTCTATACCTTACTTCTGCTTTTCTTTTCCCCCCTATCTGTTTCTTAGCTACACTTTTTACATCATAGATCAGTAGTCATATCTACTGGTAATGCCCTCTTTGTCAGCAATCTATTTTGCCCTTTAATTTCCACTTCCTAAAGAAATCCTATACAGATCTTGACTTATAAGTGGTCATTTAATGACCATTCAAACTTATGACAGACTTTTAAAAAGCTATTTAGGACCTGTCCTCAAAATTATGACTGCAGAACTCCCCTTGGCAGTTGTGATTCGAACCCAGTGACTCACTTCATGACTATTGTAAAAGCAGCTGTAAAATTGGGTCCAGTCATGTGGTGCCTCGACTTTCAACCACAACTTATGATAGAAATTCTTGACTCCTTGTGTTTGTAAGTGGACAACTATCTGTATCAGTTCAGTTTCCCTACCATGCACTCACTACACCTACCAATCCTATATCAGTTGATGACTTTGTCTCAATGAAGCTGATTTCTCGTTGTACTCACAATCTATCTTCAAGCACTCTGTTCTGCTGATTTAATTTTTCCTAACGTTCACTATCTTTGTTGTTATTTACGTAACACTATATTATAGACTTCAGCTTCAAGTTTACAGTGATCAGCGGTCTTAAAGTGCTTGTTTTAGCAAGATAAATTAAAATTGTGAATTATTTACCAGCAGTTCTACCTTGGCAATAGTAATTGGGATCGGGAACTTCACTGCTAAGTAAGCTGGTCATAAGCATATTATATAACCATGCCATCCTACGACAGCAGGTCTGTCAATCCCAGTTGCAATCATAGGGCGATCCCACACAGTCACAGGATCCCAGAATCATGTGTTTTGTGACCTTCTATCCATTAACTTTGTTATTGGAAACTGGCAGTAAAGGTTGCAATAGTGATCACATGATCCCGGGATGCTGCAATGTTGTAATTGTGGGCCAGTCGCCAAGCACCACATCATGATCACATGACTCCAAAGACACTGCAATGACCACAACTATGTGGACCCATTGTAAGTATCCTTTGTTCAGCACTTTCATAAGTTCAAATGGTCACTGAACAAGTGGATGTTAAATGGGGACTACTTGTATAATATCCACTAATATGAGCATTTCTGAGAATAAAGAGTTTTCAACAACAGGAAAAGTGCTGTAATAGCGCTATTCAGCTTTAATTCTCTTTTATCAAACACTTATGCATAATACTGAAGAAGTCCAGAACTGTCAATAAAAAATACACTTAGTACCTTGCATTCCTTAACTAACACAGAAATTAACAATAGCAACAACACTAATTATTCTTAACAACTCACTTTTTTAATTGGTGGTTTATAGTTATGCACCTCATTCCCTGTTGAGCAGCATGCAAAAGGAGCATTTACAAAATCACTATTATTAAAATTTGACCTATGATAATATGGCGACAAGATGTCTGACTAGCTGTCAAATGATGGCTGCAGACTAGTATTGATAAATTTTTACCTCAAACATCCAATATAATGTATTTATAGCCACATGTAATATGATCCTTATCAGAACTATAATCTGGATAAGCAGACAATGCAGACAGCAAATATTATAACACTTTAGATCAAAGCCACATTAAATTTATGCATATTTGCTTAAATGCAATTTAAATGCAGTTACATTTAAATCCAGATTCTAGAACTATTAATGATCTTCCCACTATGCATATTTTTTTTCAAATTACCTGAAAACCTTTCTAGAACCAATATCTTTTATTTATCTCATGCAAGTAAGCAGAAAGTATCTGTTCTGAATTAAGCCAGTAAGAAACTTTTCAGATGGAATCATGTGCTACCCCACCAAAACTTTAATACGCCTACACTTGTCTTGAACAGTTATCACTTTACCATATCAATGGTCTTTCCAAAGCTTTGTGCTATGGTTTCTATATTGCTAACCATCTGCATAGATTTTCTTGCTCTATTCATTTTCAAGTAGTTCTGTAGTTACATGTGTTTGCTACTAGCTTTTAGATATTATGCATATATATTCCAGGATTTGTTTCTCAGGACAACAGACTTAACAAGATTAAAGCTAAGGCCAATCAGCTTGGAGGATCTGTTGACATTTATTCTGATTTAAATTAAAGAGAAAGAAATGCCCATGGGGGTTTCTTCAGAATCTAACTAGCTGATATGGAAACACTGGACTGGATAGTCCTTTGGAACAATCCACTTTAATGGGACTAATCAAAAACTTCTTAAAAGCACAGAAATCAAGGGAGCAAGACTTCTGACTTTCAAGTCCAATATTTGCTTGCTTGCCCTACCTTTTCTCTTCCCCCTAGCCTAAATTGACTGTTGGATGATTATGCAACATATCATTGGCTCAAACAGAAGATTCAGTTAGTTCATTTCTCTACATCCCAAAATGACCAAATAGATATGTCAAAAAAGTCTATTAAAATTCAGTTCAGAAATATTCAATTCCAAAAATATTTAATTTAACCATTGGAACGAATATCAGTTGATATCACCTTATGAAGCCCACTACAAAAGCCAATCTTACTGCCTTCTAGTTTTTATTCTACTGCCATACTCGATACTGTGAAAGCATTCTGGAAATCCAAATATTTAAGGAATTCTAAGCATTTCAGGGGTTTAGAAAGCAGTCTTTTTTGTAGCTATTGTTTGAAAGAAAGCCTAGTTAATTAATTTATAAATGAAGGAGGAGGTGTCGCAGGGGTTAGAATGCAGTATTGCAGGCTAACTCTGCTCACATTGCCAGGAGTTTGATTCCTTTGATCCTGAGCGGCTCAAGGTTGACTCAGCCTTCCATCCTTCCGAGGTTGGTTAAATGAGGAGACAGATTGTTGAGGGCAATATCCTGATTTTGTAAACAGCTTAGAGAGTGCTGTAAAGCATGTTGAAGCGATATATAAATCTAAGTGCTATTGCTCTACTATACTTGACTCCTAAAACTAATCATGTATAGGCTGTCAAAGAAAGCAGAAAATCTATGGCATTTCCTCCATGAATAAATTAAGCTTTCAGAAATTTACAGGATCTGTAATCTCTGAGGATATGTTAAAGGGGAAAGATGAAGGTTTTGTATTACCCATCTCCTAGTTTATTACTTGACTCCAATATTAATTATGGTTTCTTTTACAAAAGTGTGCCCTAGTAATAAAAAATAAGATTATCCACAAAGTATCAAATGGTTATTTTTTAAATAGAATTTTGTAATTATGTTTAAACAATTAAGATGATCAAATAACGTATATACATTTGGGAAGCAACATGTTAAGCTCCCCAACTTAATTTAATAAATCAAATTATACACATAGTATGCATGATTTAGTTCTCATTAACACTTAAATGACAAGGACATTACTGAATACTTGCAAACAAGTCACATTGTAAAGTCAATTTTCAGTCATGATATGTATGTATGCATGTATGTATGAATTGTCCTGTCTGGGAATAACATTGACAACTTTCAGGAACATGTAGAATATACTGAAGACAGTTTGATTCAATACCATGTTTCCCCGAAAATATATTTTTTTGCCACCAAAAAGGCACCAGGTCATATTTTCAGGGGATGTCATCCACTAATCAACCTCACTTGTGCCCCGGCCTCCTTTTGGCTGTCAGAGGTCTTTAGGAACTTCTTCTGCGGCCGGCAAGGCTTTCCTTGCAGCAAATAACAGAGCTCCGGATCAGCTATAGAGGTCTTTAGGAAAGCCTTGCCATTTGCCGAAGAAATGGGCCGGCAAGGCAGGTGTCGGGTCTGGCTACAACTGTCTAAAGGTAAGTAGTAGAGCAACTCCACCCTCCCATTGCCACCCTAGCTTAATTTTACCCGTCCACTCTGGAATAGGCGGGATCTTAATTACGGCTTATTTGAAGAGTAGGGCTTATACTGGGGGCACATGGAAAAATCAAGCTAGGACTTACTTTCAAGGTAAGTCGTATTTTTGGGGAAACGGGGTATTTCAAGCTAAAAGTCATACCATTTTAAAGAAAGATCCTTAAACATTATTTTATTTATACTTTTTACATTAGGAATATTATAGTAGCTTCATTATTATAGGTTTCATCATAAGCTAGATAAAATGCCTTGTATCACACATTTCACTTATTTTCCAGGCACAGCAGAAAATATATTCTTTTTTCCTATGAAGGTCAGCAACATCTGATACAGAATTAGCAGTTTCCATTTTCAATAATTTTACTGTCAGTGTTCGCTGTCACATATTAAAAAGTTGGAAGATCTAAATGTTTCTTACTTTTGAATTAAATAATGCTTGGTCAATAGCTTTTTAATGTAATTCCAGGTTACCTGGCTTTACTAACTTTTTAACTGAGAAATTTTTTTCCTGTTATTATGAGAGAAATAAATATGGCTTTCCAAAGTGAAAACTGTTTAAATTCTGGATGTCAAGCTTTCTATTATCAAATCAGTATGAAAGAGCAGAAAGATGTTCTATGCAAGTTCAAACTGAAGCTGACTTTGTTATCTTCTTCCCAGAAGCAGCAGATTTTCTCAAATATTATACTGCTATGTTGATTCTAAATGAAAAATAACTATTATTTCAATTTAAGGCATTGCAAGGAACATTTCTCAATCCAGTAAAATTGGCAACAAAGCAACAGTTAGGTTAAATTTGTGCAGTTAAATCTTGTACAGTTACCAATGGAATACAATTTTATTAAGCTTTCCTGTAAGGATAAATGCTAAATCAAACTAGGTAGCCCACATATACCCTTGGTTCAATAATATAAATGTCAATTAAAAAGATACTCCTTTGGTCTTTTCAGCTGCCAGAGAAAGGGAGTGGAGGAAAACAAGGCATTCTTGAAATGCCTAGATATCAACTCAGCAGCCCAAAGTTGTCGGAGCATAAGAAGGTTATTGGAGAGCATGATAGAGGACTCTTGGAGACTGGTGTGTCCTGTTGGAGAAGTCACATCCAGGGGGTGGGGGGAAAGACCAGGGTCAAAGGGGAAATGTATGATGTCATTTAGTACCGGCTGCACGCAGCAACGCACCAACATGGCAAGTTCTAATAAACCAATTTATGTTTTCTGAGATGCGACTAGAGACTTTTGCTTTGAATGAGGGGGATTTGTTGGAGCCCTGACAATAACAAACACTCTCTCACTCTCACTCACTCTCTCTCTCTCTCTATATATATATATACACTATATAACTATAACTATATAACTATAACTATATATATATTTTCTTAAGTTTTCACGGGTATTTATATCTATGGCATTCAGCTTTGTTCGGGTATTTTCCCACGTCATTATAGTTGTGCTTTTAAAGTTGTAGCAACGTTTCGGCAGAATCTCATCTGCCATCATCAGTCTTTTGTATTGTGTTCATCTTGTGAGTCAGACTTTCACAGCCATTTCTGTTTTAAATTTGGTGCTAGCCATCTGCTGTGCCATAATGTTTTTTTCTTCATCCTGATTGGTTGGGAGTCTTGTTCTGTGTTTATTGGTATTGGAGTTTGCTGTGTTCTGCTTGATTGGTGTTTCTAATATCTTCTGTCTGTTTTGTAGCTTTTTTGGTCTTGATTGGCTGGCAATATTGTGTTTCCTGTATTGGAGGCTTTTAGTGCGGCTTGGCTCAGAGTAAACGGATGGCTATCATTTATTAGGAAGCTAGGTTTCATCTAGATGCCTGGATGGGGTGTGTCTGAGCTGGAGGTATCAGAGGGAGTCTGTTTGTGCCCAGGTGTTTGGCTGATTTGTGGTGTGGAGATTTTTTTGTTTGAGAATGCAGGCTTCCAGATAATTGACAATCTGGTGGAGTCATCTCTTCTATTCATGCTTTCATGTCTTTTTTCAATCTCTATGGCTTCTCTGATAATTCTGTTGCTGGGGTTTTCTTTAGTGGCTAAGGTTTTGGTGCCTATGAAGTCGATGCTATCACCTGTGGCTTTCATGCGTTGGACTAGTGAGGAAGAATGGCACCAAAACCTTAGCCACTATAGAAAACCCCTGATACCTCCAGCTCAAACACACCCCAACCAGGCACCCAGATGAAACCTAGCTTCCTAACTAAGGATAGCCGTCCATTTACTCTGAGCCAAGCTGCACTAAAAGCCTCCAATACAGGAAACACAATGTTGCCAGCCAATCAAGACAAAAAAACAGACAGAAGATATTAGAAACACCAATCAAGCAGAACACAGCAAACTCCAAGACAAATAAACACAGACCAAGACTCCCAACCAATCAGGATGAAGAAAAAACCATTCTGGCACAGCAGATGGCTAGCACCAAATTTAAAACAGAAATGGCTGTGAAAGTCTGACTCACAGACGAACACAATACAGAAGCCTGATAATGGCAGATGAGATTCTGCTGAAACGTTGCTACAACTTTAAAAGCACAACTATAATGACGTGGGAAAATATCTGAACAAAGCTGAATACCATACATATAGATACCTGCGAAAACTTAAGAAAATATATGTATAAATATAAATATATATTCCAAACAGTTCATTTACTCATTATATCTGCAAGTAATAATGAGAAATTGGATAGGGAGAATATTGTTATTTTCACTATCACTTCATTTGAACATTAGTGCATTTAGAATATCATTTCTAGCGTGCAACTCAATTAAAAAAAAACAATTTGATCTTAGATCTTTTAATTTGCATTAACCTCCATATTCTTCCTCTTAGTTCTGTATCAGAGTTAGGTGACATACAGAGATTAATATATTGCCCAAATATTTTGGATGAATAGGCTGTTGTCATGGATAGATATGACAAACAATTCCGAATTCAGTTTGTGCTATATATGACAAAGAATTCCTAATTTATGAGGTTTCTGGATATTTTAATACCAATAATTATAGAAGGGATGGCAGAACCTGGAGATGGAGCAAAAAAGGGGATTAAACTAGAGTCCCTACAAAGCCACAAGAAAATTAAGTTCAACACCCCCTTGACTGCCACAGAGGTGCCAACTGTTAGTTGAGAAGATTCCTATAGGCTTTTAGCAATAAATCTGTTTAATCGAACTTTTATGTGTGGACCTGGTCTCTGTCTCTGTTACACACACAAATATAAATAAAAATCAGTTTCAACATATTTGTTATCTTTTGAGAAACAATAAGCTTCTCCTTCTGTGAACATCTCTACTTATTTTTAATTACAGAGGTTTTTCAGAGGTTAGTAGTTCTGTCTCTCACTTACCATTGCTTATTTCTGGCAAGTCGAATTTAGTGAAATCCCACCACTGGAGCCGGTATGTGGTGTTTGCAATATTGCTTGCCACAGCAGATTGTCCATCTCCAATTACAGCCCCTAGGAACAAAAAGAACAGAACAGTCAATGAAAATTTCAAATTCAAAGAAATTACACCCAAAACACACTAACAATGTCAAAACTCAGAAGTCAATGCCCAATGACTAATTTTATTGGTTTGTTCCCAAAAACTCATGAAATTGGAAGGGAAGAAAAAAAAAAGGCATATCAAATGATATCAAACTGTTTTAGATCAATAGAAGTTCTTTATTCAAAATGATTTTAATATACTAAAGTTTTTATATTTTAAAATATCATACACCATTGTTTTGATAAACAATACCTTTAAGTAAATATGTCAATTTAGGATATTAATTAGAGTAAGAATAGTAACAAGCAGCAACACAAATGTTAAAACAATGAATCATCAGTGATATTCAAGGAACTATGGCACAGGTATATGAATAAAAAATGTGTAAAAGATAGCCCATATTAACCATATTCAAAATAACCCTATTGGTGAAAGAGAAGGAATTTAGATATTGAAAAAGAATCAATCAATCTACAACCATCGTCAACTCAAAGCAAGAAAACTCACATCTCCACCATCCACATTTGCAATTTTTGCAAAGAAAGCAGATTGCATCACTGCAAAAATATTTACTACATATATGAAAGCCACAAGGAGGAATTGAGACATTATAGCCCTAGTGCCTTAACCACTGTTTAAAAAAGTACCTGAGCACACAGAGCAGAAGTTGAATAAAAATCAACATCAAGATGATGAAGTAATCCTGTCTAACCAAGCTGCTACATTCTTTTTAGCACAAATAGGCATGCGTATGGAGCTGACCCTGTTGATAGTATAGTATATATTTGGATTTTTGGCAAACATTTGACAAAAGTGTTCATCAAAGATTCTTGTATAAGCTTAGCAATCATGGAATAAGATCTGTCATTTTATAAACTGCTAACTGGGAAAGGAAAAGGTAGGAATAATGGGCTTTTTTCACATGATCATGAGATACTGCAAATGCATGTAAGTGTGAAAAATGGTCAGGAGTCACTTTTTTCAGTCCTATTGTCAAACAGTCATTAAATGAATGGTTGTAAGTCAAGAATTACCTGTAAATGTAGTTATTAAGCTCCATCCGGTTGCATTTAATAAAATGTCACACCATGGTACATTACTCATATAAGTCAAGATTTCCTATGCATCTTCTAATCAGAAGTAGGTTATGGTAAAGCACATTTAGTGCAGATGGATTAGAAGTTAACTTTTTATCTCATTTTAAACAGCTTGAGAAATTGAAGACCAGCATAGCACCTTGTATTAGGTATCATTTTTATTCCCTATGTGCAAGAAAAATGACAAGAAAGTAAACTGATATATGTGGCAGCTTACTAACAATGGCTACATCAGTAAAGGGTTAGACATGCAAATCCAACTCTTTCAGGAACCAGTCCTAGAAATCGTTTGACCAAACTGTTTGAAAGACCTCTGTAGCTTCTATTGCCAGGAAGACTGAAAGGTGATGAAAGGCAGCTATTCAATAGCCTGGTGCTTGCCACAGCTGCAGGAGAGACATCACAACCTTTCTTCAAAGGTTTTTTAGATTTCAACATGCTGAAGGGCAATTGAAATGCTGTAAACGTGGGTTTGATTGGCAACTTTCCTGCATCTGTCTATCACTGGATAATAGAACAGTGGGTGATGGCAGAAATGAAGATAATTTCTTTTTACAGCTCACCCCTTCTACCCTCCTCCAACCAACACCCCCTATCAATATATGACAGAAGAATGAAGGGGTAAAAACAATCTTTCAACCAAAAATAGGGCGATATTTTCCCACCACTGGAAGTTACAGGATGTTTTCCTATAATTTAAATGCCTCTAAATATTAATCATTCCAAAAAAAAAAAAAAAACCCTCTCTAAACATAATTAAACATTTGTATGAATTATGTTACTTTCACATTGGCATATATTAGAATGTGCTACAAGAGTGAAGTGATCATGATGCAGGGAGCTCTAGTTCTTGTGTAATCAAACCTTCCACACTTTGACTTTCCGTTCAGGATTCTGTTAGTCTATCAGATCAATTTTTGTTCTCTGCCACAAGTCTGTCACAATAGAAAAATGAAGCAGACAAAAGAAAATTACTTCTTTTGTTAACTTGCCCTCCAATTTTCAATGACAATTTACTGTTGCTGAATTATGCAACAATAGAAACTGTAAGAGTTACAATATGCAATGTGAGATGAGATGGACAGCCTATGAATCGCTGTGTGTGTACATTTGAACTACAATCTAGGATAATCTAAAAACAATATGGGCTTATGTGCTTCACTGTTTCTTCCAGGGCACCCGATGAATAGGAAAGTAGAAATGTTTATTTCCATTTTCAATTGACTGAAATTAACAGTATATGCAATAGCAATAAGATTTATATTCCGCCTCATAGTGCTCTACAGCCCTCTCTAAATGGTTTACAGAGTCAGCATATTGCCCCCAACAATTTTACCCACCTTGGAAGGATGGAAAACCTTGAGCCTGGGGAGATTTGAACTGCTAAATTGCAGGCAGCTGGCAGGCAGCAGAAGTAGCCTGCAATACTGCACTCTAACCACTGTGCCACTGTGGCATATGCAAGTCATACAATTGTTGTTCATCTTAAACAGCGTTTAGAAACCTGTTTCAAACTGTGGTTTATGTAGCTGGTTCATATGAATAAAAGATGGTGTTGTGCAACCTGCCTGTTAGACTGCAGGGGCAGAGACTCAAAATTCATATTCCAATGAAATAAAATTAGCTCGCTGTTGTGCACATGGATACTGAAACAAATTAAATGAGATTCTCTCTTTGCTAGATATAAAAACATTTTTTTCTCTTTGCAAAAGAATGAAACTGAAAGGCAGAGAAAGAAGACAGAGACAGGCTATTTAAAGTAGATGGCTTCCACAGTTCTCAGCAGTCTCTGATTAATAATACTGATTAATGACTATTTACTGTTGCAGCCTCTAATTAATACCAAGAAGTTGGAGATGTCCAGAAAACTGAGGCAAAAGATAATACATACTGTTTCAGAAACTTTATTTTGTAGAAGCAGGCAAATATGGGTAGCCTATAAGTAATCCAGCTAACACTATAATTGCGACTGTCAACTTGTTTATTAAGCAAAGGTTTGCTAAATGAAACCTCAACTGTGTTATGATCTTACTTCAGCTTTGCTTTACTTTATAGACCTGGGAAGGTCATAAATGTGAGGATTGGTTGTAAAATTATTTTTCCTCACTGCCAAATGTGAATGATTTGCTAATTGAGTTGGTCATTAAATGAAGATTGTCTGTATCAATTTCTGTTTTTTTAGGATCGGTGAGGTCTCATTTTCTTTATTGCTTTAAGTACAAGCTCATCTGTCATATACTTTTCATGAAGATATAATCTTTTCCTTGGAATGTTTTCTGAGTATCACCAATTTCCTTGTAGAATCTTGGGCGGAAGGATCTTCATTTGTAGCAGAACAGTGACACTTTTGAATATAATACAATTGTTTATTTTGGATTTCTTTCACAATTAATTTGCAAGCTGATGTAAGCCACTGCAATTTTCTTCAATTCTGAATCTTCCCATGTTAATATTTAAAATGTTTACATTTTATCTTTTTTAAAAAATAAAGTCTGATTTTATTTTGGTATTACTGATTAAACTGCCGAGGGGTGGGGGGAGGACTGAATCTTAGTCATTATGTTTCTTTATCCCATACCAAGGAGGTTCCACTATCAACGTTACTTGCATTTTTTATTTTTATCTACCAGACAAGCAGCATGAAGTATAACAGTCCTAAATGAGAGTAAGCTAATGGGATAACAGAATAGAACAGAACAGAACTGAACATGTTATGGCAATAGGAACTACATCACCAATAACAAAACAAGACAAGGGTGTGAAAAGTGAGAAGGCTTCCTGAACAGGAGACCTGGGATCTCCGCCCTTCTATTCCATGGGCTTCATTATTTGCTGTATGTAGTAAAATAAAATATCCAAACTTGCTCTGAGTTTCAAAATAAACACTGCAGTATAGTTCGTTTTTTTAAAGAAAATAAATAAAAGCTTTAGTTTTGTTCTCTATGGCTAATAAATTTATCTTAATTTAATATCAAAACATCATATAAATGACAACTTTTTCACTGGCACCTGGATTTTGTTGCATAAACTGAATCGCATTTGTTATGGGCTTGCTGTATGAGAGTTATATGCAATGAAATTTCATTTTAATGTATGCCAATTAGTGTACATTCAAAGTGATAATCATGTTATTATTCTAAAGAAAAACATAATATACATATGAGACGAAGGTCTGATAGCACAGACTGATAATCTGTGTACAGAAAGCATAGATTGCTCTTCTACAAGAATCAGTTCAGATTTCTGACAAGAGCTATTCCTCCTCTTCTTTCCTGCTGCTTAGGAAAATAGAGGGTAATCAAAAAGAGTGTGCATTTCTACCATTTTTAAACTTTGATTTACACACAGCTTGTTGTACAATGATTAATAAGAATGATCTCAAGCTTCTAAGCCCAGACAAGGTTAGTCAATTGCCAAAACCTGCTGAGGTCTTTATGATTCACTCTGGTGCATTTGTGAAGTTATTTACAATTGTCTTGTTCCATTAAGTGTAACTCTTTGTATACCCTGTGCAAACATTCAAATTCAAGCATGCAATGGGAATGAGGATTTGGTATAACCACTTAAGTCTTGACTGGATGATGAAAGTGACATTTTGGTTTTCAACAGCATTTGCCAAGCAACAATTAGAACACACGATAAAACAGTATTTTCCAATTATTCTTTGATACCATGTGCCACCAAATGCACCTTTCAATTACTATCATTTATCCACCTCTCATAATTGATACAGATTTGTCTTTTTTCATAAACTTAAAGAACTTTATAATTGTACATATTCATGTGTGTTTGTAGATAAATGCATGTATGCCTTCAACTTACTACTGATTCCTGACAACTTCCTAAACAAGTCCATGAAGTTTTCTTGGCATTTTCATTAATGGTTTGCCATTGCTTTCTTCCTGGACTGAGAGAGAATGACTGGTCAAAGAAACCCAGCTGGCTTTGTGCCAAAAAGAAACTAGAACTCAGGGTCTCCCAGTGTTTTTATCCTAGAGCTTTAACCCAATATACCTAAGTCTTTCTGCATATGCAGTTAGTGTATGTATAGTGATGGGTGTTCTCCAGGATATCAACAGGAATGTCTATGAATATAATTTTGTAAACAAAACATATTTATACATAAAGGAAAAAATAAATACAAGTGTAGTTTATTTATTTATTTATAAGATTTATATAGCCACCCATATAAAAGTATCAAAAAAGCACACCAACCACAATAACAAACCCAAGCACCCCAGGATAATACTTTCCTATACATCCACATATCATTGTACTGCTTTCCAATTTTATTCTACCACAATGCACACAATAAGAAGCAGCTCTTCAAGATCTTCTGGAAGATGAGGAGAGAAGGCTCATGGTGTATTTCTAGGAAATGGATGTCTAATGGGATGAGCAGCAATGGAGAAAGCAGATTTCTTAAGTCCCGCTGGAGAGCAACATTAAAGGGAATGAACTTACCCTATCTGACTTGAGTGGATAGGCAAAATACACTCCAGAAAAGAAAATAACATGTTCCATACCATTTTAGAGCTTCAAAGATAACAACCAACTTCTTGAATTCACTTAGGGAAAAAAAAAAACTGGAGGCCAATGTAGCTCAAAAAGCTCACGCAGCTATGGTGCAAAACAGATAATCTATAGAACATTCAGAACTGTATGCATCACTGCCTTCCAGACCAGTTGTGATTTCTAGATGGTCTTATGACAGCAACCCTGTGTAGAATGTATTGCAATAATCCAGCTAAGAAGCGATCAAGATATGTAATCAAGCCAGGAAGCCTCCCAGGCCAGGAATGGGCACCCCCTAACATAGCAGCCACCTGCTTTTCGAGCAGGAAATTCAAATCCAGGAGGACTTCCAAAGATGCACACATCAGCTCTGTCTGGAGAACTATTATCCTAGCAAGTGTCAAAGATGACACTTCTGCATCTTCATTGTTATAGAAAGATTCCTCTCCATATTCCCCTTTCTTCCCTGAACTTTTATAGCTTTATTCAGAAACCTCTACTCACAACTGTAAATATTCAAATTTTAAAATTTCCTGCATTTTTATTTCCCATCTAACCTTCCTTCTGATTATTATATTAATAAACTGCCTTTTCTTTACTTTTTTCTTTATGCTGACCACCTTCATAATTTTTGAACAATTCATAAAATTCTATGCTGCCTTAATCAAGCCAAACCAAGGAAACGGGGAATGGTTATTTTTAAAAAAAAGTCTTTAAAAGTTCTACTTTGTATTTCTACTACCCTTACTCTCTGTGTCTCAACCAGATTCATTTAATAAATTACTGTCTTCCTAAATAGATGTATAAGATAAGAGAATTGAGAAGTGTGTTTAGACTATAATAAGATGTCACAAAGATATTAGAGCTGTTTTGGTAATGTACTTTTTCAGACAAAAAGCAAGTCGCCATTTTCTGCAGAAACACATAAAGTTTCCTAGCTATTTACTTCAATGCTATCAGCTTCATGTCACTATTTTCTATCTTAACTGTATTAAGACACCTTAACAAAAAAGCCACTTAATCTTTTTCTCAATAAGAAAAAGAAGAATTTTTTTTAGTTCAACAATAAAAACATGTCAAATTAAAAAGATCTTCGCTAAAGCCATAAACTATAGAAGAACTGACTTTGACAGTTACAATTTTCTACAGTTAAGTGGCTCAGCTCAACTACTATTTACCTGATCTGACTTCATATTAATGCAAGCAGATATTAAAGCTAATCCTGTATTCATATGGGAACTAGAACTTCACTAATATAAATGAAGTCCTTGACAACCTAAATGAAACCCTTTTTGTAAAGGCATCCACAATATAACAAATGATGGCAGTTCGTGCCTATGGAGAGTACATCAAGAGCACACCATAATCATTAAGGGTCACCACCAATGATAATGACTTCCAAGCCAGCCACTGTGCTAAGAGTAGTATCATTTTCCCTTCTTGAAACATATGAAGCTGAAGAACAATGATTAAGGGAATAATTTATGATTCTTTCTTAAATCTGATATGAAGGAGTCTAGGCAGGCTTCTCACCAGGCTGTGAAAAGAATTCAAAGAATTAAATTTCCTAGGAACAGTACACTAGAAAAATCAGCGGGAACACAATAACATATAGGCACAGCAAAAGATTTGATGACCAGCAAAAAACAGAAAACATATTGAATGAATCAATGCTAAAATAAATATGAATATTCAACAAGTATCAAAATTTGATATAAAGACATAATTTATCTACATTTCCAAATTGAAAAATTGCTGGCGCTATCATGGATAGGCAGGCTAATGAGCAAGCAGGCAAGAAAATAGGCTGTGTGAAAAGAATCTGGCAAGCAGCTGGGCAAAATAAGACAGAGCAAGTCCTCACATGAAGAAGTACATTAAACTGTTTTAAAATGAACTGCTACTGCCCAAGCATTCTTGGGTAAGAAGTAAGTAAAGGGGGAGGTGAGGGTGGAGGGAGAGACCTATGGCCTTGCTGTGCTGCCTCAAATTTTGATCATGACAAGGGCAATGCAATAGTTGTGCTAGGACAAAAATATAAACAAACAAAAACACACAATCCTTCCCCCCAAAACCCAGTTGGGTGTTTAATTTGTCTTTTATGATCTAGCGATTATCTGGAAAATTTAGGCAGAAATTATTCCTTTTCTGCATGGTTTGCTCACATAGACAGTTTTCCACATGTCTGCCCCACCCCAGCTGTGTCAGCAGAGGAGGCACGTTGCGGGCCCCTTTGGCCAGGGTATTCCGGCTGGTGGGGTTAAGGAGAAGAGACTTCTCTGCTGTTGTGCCTGTCCTTTGGAACATCTTGCCTCCCGGAGTGAGGTTGGTTCCAACCCTCCTGACCTTCCAGAAGAGCTTAAAGACTTGGCTCTGCCAGGTGGCTTGGAGCACCAATGGAAGAGTTTCACATTAGGGGATGCTTGATAGATTTAGTAACAGATTCCATCTTCTCCTCCTTCTCCTTCTACTTCCTTTCTCCCATCTTTTAGTCAAGGCTTAGTAATTGGATTTTTGGTTTACCATTTTTATTAGTTTATAAGAATATAAAATACAAAGAAAAATAAAAATAATGGGAAATTAGGGAAAGAAAAAAAGGGAAGAAGAGAACACTTGGGGTAGAAGGGGAAAATGGAAAAAAATGGATCAAAGTAATTGGATTTTTATAGTATTTTATTTATATAATCTAAGTTTTGTACAGTTTTATCTTTTTAATATTGTAAGCTGTCCAGAATTACCCTGTGGTAAGAAGAGTGGCCAATAAATTTTACAAACAAATAAATAGCTTTGTTCACATTTTCTGTACCTTTAGGTATCTGTTTGCTGCTCAATGACTGGTATACAGATCTTGCCTTCTATAATTTGGTTCAATTATCTCATTCCCCAATTAATTACTACATTAAAATAAAAATCCTTTATATACTGTTACTTTGCTGTTGTTTTTTGTACTAGTCCCAAGTAATTCCAAACTGCTTGTGTCTACCTATCCTGGCAAACTAGACACCATCGGAGTTGACACCAGCCAGAGCATAGAAAAACTCACAAGAAGTGCAAGATCAGAAGATGTGGAGAGACTTGGCCCACAGAACCGTCAAGAATGGATAGGATAACATTATCAACATCTCTTGTAAATGGAGGAAAATTGAGATATTTTTTAAAAAAAGTTTAGTATTGTAAAAGTGGGATTTGCTATTCAGCCCCATCTTGTACACCCAGAACTTAGGCTGAGGATGCAGAAGGGTAAAGATCCTTAAAAAGAAACTGGCAGAGTTACATTATACATTTGTGATACCTGCTCTACATTTTTATGGACAAAATATGTTTATCAATCCCTATATATATATCAATCCCTATTTATAGGGTTCTACATATATTTAATATGCTCTACATATATACACAAGCTTTTAAAGTCAGTTAATTTCAATTTCATTTAGAATTATGTTCAATAGCACATTCATTACTGAAAAGATCTGAGCCATATTCCAATGGATTTTTATAATTCATCCTTGAAGAAAAAAAACTGTTTATGACTAACCCCTTTACAAGAGCTTGTTTAATTATTGTCTCATATTGATTTGGATACTGTAAATGCATTTTTCAAAATAAAAGTATAGTCTTGGCTGAAACTCCAATTATTTTCTTCAGTTAGTGTGATTAAATTCACTTTCTGATGTAACAATCATTCATGTCTAATAAATTGTATTTTTGAAATAATTTAAACTCCAACTACATTTAGAGTTAAATGAAAAACACATGTTCCAGTATTCTAGCAATTTCATTTTTATATTATAACTATAGATAATCCCAATAGAGTATTTGGCTTTTAGATTAAATGATGATCTAAACAATTACCTTCTATTTGTCCTTCTGCCTATTTAATTATGATTTGCTTTAAAAGGCCTATTTGTAGCTCTTTTTGTTTTCTAATGCCAGAGAGATTTTCTTAATAGCAAATGCATTCTTTAATAGAAACAAAAGTTGACTCTGAAGATAGAAAGACTATTGATATGCTTAAACTCTGATGTTGAATAAGACTCCTGAGTACACTAGAGGCACCCAAGAAAAGAAACAAAGGGATTATAAAACAAATCAATCCAGATTTTTCATTTAAGACATAAATGATCAGGCACAAATTATTATATTTTAAATATATTATGCAAACACCTGAGAAATCTGTAGAATGGAAAAGGATAGAAGAAATACTTAATTACATTGGTGATAACTGCACCACTGGGAGACCTGAGAGGTCAAGTCTTTGTAGACCATCTTGGAGAAGGTCTATCCATGTAGTCACTGTTGACACTGATTTGACAGCACATAACCAATCAATGCACACATTATAATTATAAAAGGTTTACCCCTTTAAATACTTATTTAGCACCTTCTTTATATCTTGTGAACACATATGCACACACTCATCCTTATCATGATCCTCCAATGTTTCATGTTTTGACATTCTTAAACCATTTTATCACAACATTATGATTCTGTTGTTGGTGCTTTTAGTTTTTTTGTGCTTTTAGCTGAACAAGATATTATATTCTAATATATTATTTTGTGAGTTTATGTGTGATTAAAAATGGGGGGGAGATTGTTCATCAAACGCACTTGGTGAAATAACTTACTCAACAGAACCGGGAATCTTCAGCAGTACAAGAAGTTCCAAATTACTGTAGATATCATGATAGTAAGTTACAAGTAATAATGGAACTATCCAAATGTTTTTTAAATCATATCTAAATGTGCATGATAATAACAAAATTGTTATGCAAACAATGCAAGATAACATGAATACAATAAAGTGAAACTAACTTTGGGCACATCTGTCACAAGGCAAAGACTTTCTAAGTTATATATCGCAATAATTATTATGAAGAAATCTGCTTTATCTCACATTTTTCAATGTTATTTTACTCTTAATTGCACTGATTTGAAAGACCATTGATCCAATTTTGAGTTACATAAGAAAGAGATAATGTAAAGCTTTCTAGAATGGAACAGTTACCTAAATTGGGATGTCCTTACAAGGGGATTTTTTTCCCTACCAAACTGGCCCCACTAAGGATTTTATGACAAATGTAGTAATTTTTATCCTTTCTGTTCAATCATGTCCAATTCTTGAAGATTGTCCATACAAGTACCTGCCATTTTCTTGAAACTGTTTTTTAGTAGCAGCTTGCCCCTGCCTCGTTAGAGTCAAAAATCAATAATTTGCCCAACATCACCCACTTGGACTTTGTGTCTAAGGCAGAACTAGCTTTCATGATCTTCCAGTTTCTATTCTGATGCCTTAATCATTGTATCAAACTGGCTCTTGATAATTATCAAACAGCAAATGTATCCCTTCCTATTATTCCATTTTCTACATAAAAGAGACATGCTGACAGATAATACATTTTCTTATACCTCTTGATATGAACTTTCTGAATATTAAAACAATAGTTTTCTCAGGCAGTTGATCACTGCTAGCATGCAGACTGAAATTCAGATTACAAACCTGCAGAAACCTCAGCAAACTGGCGGTACAACTGGTTGGAAAATGGCTCTGGCAACAAGCTGACTGTTTATCCTTAAGCAATATTTTATTCACAGGTACCAAGCAATCATACACTGATATGAATAAAATGGCCAATATTTTATTATGGATTAAATAATTTAATCAGCTTCTAATGAATAAAGATCAACATTAAAACTGATATCCAGTTAATAAGCCTCAACATAGGGCACAATTTCATGTGGTGGATAATTACTAAAGTTCAATTTATATTTAGAGCTGTGAAGCCATCTAAGATAATAATTTCATTTGCCCCCAAAAACCCTCAACCCTTAAACTGTCATTCTGTAGACTTGATAGAACTTATTTATTAAAAATATTTCTAATCCATTGGAGATGGCTTCTCTTATTTCTTCACAAATTTAAAACTGGTTCATCACCCAAATCGATCATTTTAAAAAGGAACAGTAGGACCAATTTTGTAAAACATAGGAATGCTAATACTAAAGTTACTGATATGTCAACATTACTACAGAAAAATAGTTTGAGATTTGTTTTCCAAAGATTATTTCAAAAATGCCATCTAGATCAATGCAGCCGATAGAAGTTTATATTACTTACAGAATTACATGAAATCAGAATCAGAAAGAGGTTCATCCAGTCCAATGGCTGTGGCAAAGCAAGAATAGAATAGAATAGAATAGAATAGAATAGAATAGAATAGAATAGAATAGAATAGAATAGAATAGAATTCTTTATTGGCCAAGTGTGATTGGACACACAAGGAATTTGTCTTGGTGCAAATGTTCTCAGCATACATAAAAAAAAGATACATTTATCAAGAATCATAAGGTACAACACTTAATAATAGTCATAGGGTACTGTTAGGGATAACATTGTTTTACCCTAACTGGTTTAGGTAAATAATAATATGTAATCATAGTTTGTATGTTAAAGTGTCTGCAACTTTAACTGTGGGATAGTAATTAAGGGAGTGGTTGTGAAAGCACTTTAAAAGAAGCAAGACGACAGCTTGCTCTCTCTCTGGCTTTGATGATCCCTGATTACTGAAAGGACACAAGACTGCATTGTTCGAACGGGAGAGAAAACAAAGGACAGACTTGTAAGTGAATTGACATAGGGTATTCAACACAGACTTTGCTAACTGAATATCCCTGAATGGACTGACTAAATGATACATGACTATTGGACTGTTATTTTGACTATGCTATGAACTCATAATGGAATAAACTATATATTTGATAGCACAAGCGTATCTGTCATTTTTACTGTATGTTAATAAACATACAAGCTTAGCTCACTCATTTATCTGTGTGCCTATCTGACAAAGCTGCACATTCTGTTTAGCTTGTCTCCCTAACCCTGGTTGGGGAAACCAGGCTTAACACTGGTTATGGGCCCAGAGGCTGCAAAGTCAGTTTAACTAGGATAAAACAGATTTATGTAAAAGTGAGAGTTTGTGTTGTTATACATTACAGTAAACAGACAGCTGTGTTTTATTAATTATAGTTTTATATCCATATAAGAAAACATGGCACAAGTCAATCTACAAAGTTTATCCCTTATATCCAAGTTGGATGGAACAAACTATGTATCATGGTCTATGAAATGTAGTCTGCTTCTACGAAGAGAAGGTTTGTGGAACATAATTGAAAATCCACCAAACGTAGAAGAATGGGATCCAGAGGATAAGGAAGATAAATTAAAGATAGAAGAATTTATGCATAAAAATCAGCAAGCTATTTGCATTATTGCTTTAACCTTAACTGATATGCAACTTGTTTATATCCACGGAGAGAATACAGCTGTTGGGTGTTGGCAGAAGCTGAAGAGGATTTATGTTCGAGATAATGTTGGTGCTCACATAAATCTAACATGGAAACTTTTCAGTACACATCTCCATAAGAATGGTGATATGCTGAATCATTTGAAAACTATGCAAAGCATTTTTCAAGAACTGCACAAGAGCTTATTTTCTCTGAACTACACCAAGTTTACATAATTCTATCTTCCCTTGATGAAACCTATGACAATTACGTAACTTCCCTTGAAATATTGCCAAAGGAAAGCCTAACTTTAACTGATATAACTGGCAGATTGATTGAAGAGGCCAGAAGAAGGCTTGAAAGAGATGAATTAAGGAGGCAGCAACCTCAAAAAGAAGATAATGAAACTCCTACTGCATATGCAATTAAAAAGTGTTTTAATTGTGGAGGAAGAGGACATTTGGCAAGATTTTGTAAAAAGGCAAAGCACCAGAACGCTGGCCAGAATACTAAAAGTCATCAAAAGAAAAATAAAAATTTAGAGTTAGCCATGTATACTAACGGAGCTGTAAAAAATAATTTATGGGTGGTTGATAGTGGAGCATCACATTGTATAACAAATGATAAGAAAATTTTTATTAAAATGTCCAAGAGTACACAGCAGATATCGTTAGCCAATGGCTGGAAACTGAAAGCTAAAGGTCAAGGTATAGCATATTGTTCTTTTATAAAAGAGAATGTAAAAATGTTATATGTACCACAACTTAAGTTTAATTTAATTTCAGTTAGAATTTTGGTTAAACTAGGACATGTAGTTTCATTTAGGGGAGATAACTGCATAATTGAGAAAGAAGATAAGAGAATTACTGCATCTTTAAGAGGTGAATTATATGTGTTAAATGATGATGGTTTAAAGGTGGCTAACACAGTTTATGAAAATAAGAAACCTCATGATGAATGTATTCACTTGTTACATCGAAGGCTAGGGCATTTAAATTTTAAAATGCTTAAGAAAACTGTTGAATTATCTAAGGGAATAAGTTTGAAACCTTGTAATAAGTATTTGCAATGTAATATCTGCAATCAAAGCAAAGTCAGGGTCACACCGGCTGATAGAGTTGATGGATTTACTACCAAAGAGCCTTTAGAGGTAGTATTTGCAGATTTAACAGGTCCTAAAAAACAAAGTGTAGGAGGAGCTCGTTACATACTAAGTATAATGGACCATTATTCTAGATATGGGTTTTGCTATTTAATGAAGAGCAAAACTGAAAAGTATCTAAATCTATTTAATTGGATTAAATTTGCAGAAAGGAAAACTAAAAAGAAATTAGTAACTCTTATAACAGATAATGGTACGGAATTTACAAATAATAAATTCCAGAACAGACTAAGAATGTTAGGTATTCAACATAAAAAGTCTGCACCATATAGGCCACAACATAATGCCTTTATAGAGAGAAGAGGCCAAACATTACAATCAATGACACGAACTATGATGTCTGATTCAGGATTACCTGACAATTTGTGGGGAGAAGCAATAATGTGTGGTAATCATATATTAAATAATGTTGTTAATTCAACAACAGGTGAATTACCATTCACATTGTGGCATGGTACAAAACCTGATTTAAGTTACATGCACACATTTGGAGCACCAGCATGGGTGCATATCCCTACACAACTTAGACACAAAGGACAGCATAGAGCTAAAAGATTATATTTTGTAGGATATACATCTAATCATAGATCTTATAGATTCTGGGAACCAGGTACATCTAGAGTTTACACCAGTGCCAGTGCAAAATTCCTAGAACATGTAGGATGGAATAGATTAGAGCAAGATTTAAATAATGAAGTAATTATTGAACCCTACAAAAGGCAGAAAGATCAGACTAGTTATAAGAAGAGTCCAATTAAAGAAGAAGTCCATGAAGAGCAAATAGGACCAGAACAAGAGGAAACAGTTGATCAGGAAGAGTTAGATAATCAAGAAGAGTTAATAAATGAAAGTCCACCTGTAAGTCCTGTAATACCTAGACGTACTACACGTATAACTAGACCACCTGATAGGTATCAAGCAAGTATAGTTTGCCAAGTAACTAAAGTTCCAACTAGTGTAGATGAACTTAAGATGTATCCTGCTAAGGATCAGGAGAATTGGCAAAAGGCAATGATAAAAGAACTAAATTCATTAAAGGTAATGAAAGTTTATGAAGATGCTAAATTACCTCCAGGAGAAAAATCCATTGGGTGCAAATGGATATTTAAAGTAAAAACTGGAAATGATGGGACTGTTACCCATAAAGCTAGGTTAGTAGCTCAAGGATTTAATCAAACTGCATCTGATTACGATGAAGTTTTTGCACCAAGTCTTAAAGCAACATTTTTAAGAGCAGCATTAGTGTGGGCAGCCAAGAAAAACTATGTCATTAACCATTTAGATGTAGAAACTGCTTATCTACATGCACCACTGCAGCACACTATATATTTAAGAAAACCAGTAGGTATAAAGGATAATAAAAATAGTAATGATTGTTGGAAACTCAAAAAGAGTCTTTACGGATTAAAACAATCTGGTTTTGAGTGGAACCAATATATTGTGAAAGAGTTAAACAATATAGGTTTTAAATCTGGTTTAGCAGATCCATGTGTGTTTAAAAGAGAAAATAATGGAATGGTGTCATTATTGTTATTATTTACAGATGATATTGCTTTGATAACTAAGACTAATAATGAATCTAATGAGATTATATCATTATTAGCCAAAAAGATAAAATTAAAGCATTTAGGTGAAATTAAAAGGTATCTAGGATTGACAATTAACAAAACAAAAAATGGTTTTAAGATATCTCAAGAAGATAAAATTTGCCAATTAATTAAAACGTTTAAAATCGATCTTTGTAAACCGGCAAAGACTCCAATGAGTCAGGAAGTTTGACAAACTGATGATCAAAGTCCCAAATTTGATAAGTCCATATATCAATCTTTGATTGGCAGCTTATCATATATAAGCAATTGGTCAAGGCCAGATATAGCTTATAGTGTTAATCAGTTGGCTCGTTTTAATTCAGATCCACATCAATGTCATTGGCAATCATTGAAAAGAATTTTAAGATATCTTAAAGGAACACTGAACCATGCATTGTATATAGAACCAAAGGGTGATTTGATTCTTAGTGCCTATGCAGATGCAAGTTTTGCAACTGATATAAACACTAAAAAATCAACATCTGGGATGGCTATATTATTTGGTAAGACACTAATAGGGTGGAGGTCAATCAGACAACAGCATATCAGCTTGTCCACGATGGAAGCGGAATTTTCATGTCTGTCATTACTATGCACTGACTTGATTTTGTACAAACAGTTATTATTAGACATGGGTATAACTGTAAAAGATTCCATTATTGTGTACGAAGATAACCAAGCAGCTATAAAATTAGCTACTAGTATTGCTGTAAAAACTAGATCAAAGCATACTGATTTAAGATACTTAAATGTTAGAGAATCTGTAAAGAATGGGCTAATTAAATTGGAATACTGCATGACGGAAGAAAACATTGCAGACCAATTTACAAAAGCTCAAGGAGTAACTAAGTTTAAAGAGAGTTGCAACAAATATGATTTAAAGATGTAAATAGTTATATTTATTATTATTTCCTAAAAGGGGAGAATGTTAGGGATAACATTGTTTTACCCTAACTGGTTTAGGTAAATAATAATATGTAATCATAGTTTGTATGTTAAAGTGTCTGCAACTTTAACTGTGGGATAGTAATTAAGGGAGTGGTTGTGAAAGCACTTTAAAAGAAGCAAGACGACAGCTTGCTCTCTCTCTGGCTTTGATGATCCCTGATTACTGAAAGGACACAAGACTGCATTGCTCAAACGGGAGAGAAAACAAAGGACAGACTTGTAAGTGAATTGACATAGGGTATTCAACACGGACTTTGCTAACTGAATATCCCTGAATGGACTGACTAAATGATACATGACTATTGGACTGTTATTTTGACTATGCTATGAACTCATAATGGAATAAACTATATATTTGATAGCACAAGCGTATCTGTCATTTTTACTGTATGTTAATAAACATACAAGCTTAGCTCACTCATTTATCTGTGTGCCTATCTGACTAAGCTGCACATTCTGTTTAGCTTGTCTCCCTAACCCTGGTTGGGGAAACCAGGCTTAACAGGTACAATAAGCAATCAAATCATACTAGGAAACAATCAATATAGTTCGTAAGGATACAAGCGACAAAGTTACAGTCCTACAATCACAAGTGGGAGGGGATGGGTGATAAGGAGTGATGAGAAGATTAACAGTAATAGTAGTGCAGACTTTGTAAATAGTTGAACAATGTTGAGGGAATTATTTGTTTAGCAGAGTGATGGCGTTTGGAAAAAAACTGTCCTTGTGTCTAGTTGTTCTGGTGTGCAGTGCCCTATAGCGTTGTTTTGAGGGAAGGAGTTGAAACAGTTTATGTCCGGGATGTGAGGGGTCTGTAAATATTTTCACAGCCCTCTTTTTGACTCATGCATTATACAGGTCCTTGATGGAAGGCAAGTTAGTAATAATTGTTTTTTCTGCAGTCCTAATTATCATCTGACGTCTGTGTCTGTCCTGTTGGGTTGCAGAACCAAACCAGACAGTTATACAGTTGCAGATGACAGACTCAATAATTCCTCTGTAGAACTGTATCAGCAGCTCCTTGGGCAGTTTGAGCTTTCTGAGTTGATGCAGAAAAAACATTCTTTGTTGTCCTTTTTTTGATAACCTTTTTGATGTTAAGGTGTCCATTTTAGGTCATGTGATATAATAGAACCTAGAAATTTGAAGCTCTCTACTGTGTTGTCTAGTATTGTGAGAGGTGGTAGTATGGGAGGGTTTCTTCTAAAGTCTACCACCATTTCTACAGTTGTGAGTGTGTTCAGTTCCAGATTGTTCCAGTTACACCACAAGGCAAGTTGTACAACCTCCTGTCTGTATGCGGATTCGTCGTTGTCTCGAATGAGACCAATCACTGTTGTGTCATCTGCAAACTTCAGTATTTTAACAAAGGGATCGTTTGAGATGCGGTCATTGGTATATAGCAGTGGTGACTAACCTTTTTCGGCTCCTGTGCCGATAACTGCACGCTCACTTGCTTGCGCGAGCTCGCATGCCAGCACCCAGAAGGCATGTGTGCGTGACCCCTGTGTGCCATGCATCTCTGCGCATTCTTGCGCGATTCCCCTCACATGCCATGCATCTGCATGTGCAATTCCCCCCCTCACATGCCACACATCTCAGCGCATGCACACGCAATCCCCCTCACGCATTGCGTATTTGCGCACGTGATTCCCCCTCGTGAGGTGCACATCTCTGCATGCACGCGTGATCCCCTTTCACGTCTGCACATGCACACATGACCCCCCCTCGTGCGCAACGCATCTGTGCATGCACGCACAATCCCCTTATACGTGGCACAACTCTGTGCATGCATGCGTGTCTCCCGCACACCCCGTCCACCCCTTGCGCATGCACACCGGATACCCAACAACCAGCTGTTGGGCAGTGGCGCACACACACATGCGCAGTGGGGCTATTCCAGGTGACCTCTTGTGTGCTGGGGGAAATGGCTCTGCATGCCACTGCTGGCACATGTGGCATAGGTTTGCCAACATGGGTATATAGGAAGAAGAGAAGTGGAGAAAACACACATCTTTGTGGTGGGGGCTGTGCTAACTATACAGGTGTCAGAGATGATTCTGCCTAACTTCACCTGCTGCTTCTTGTCTGTTAGAAGCTTATGATCCATTTACAAGTGTGTTCAGGTACCAGTAGCTGGTTTAATTTAATTAGAAGAATGTCTGGAATGATGGTATTGAACACTGAACTGAAGTCTACAAAGAGGAGCCTTGCGTAGGTATTTGGAGATTCAAGGTATTGTAGGATGTAGTGCCGAGCCATGTTAATAGCATCATCTGTCGATCTATCTGCTCGGTATGCAAACTGCATGGGATCTAACAGCAGATCCATGATGGTTTTCAGGTGGGACAGCTCTAGCCTTTCCAAGATTTTCATGACTACAGATGTTAGAGCAACTGGTCTGTAGTCATTCAGTTCCCTGATGGAGGGCTTCTTTGGCACTGGGATGATAGTAGAGCACTTGAGGCAAGAAGGAACATAACACACCTCTAGTGATTTAGAAATCCAGTACCCCTAATAAGTGCCATCCAGCCTCTGCTTAATAAGATATAAGAAAATTTTCAGAAAGTCTGAGAATATGGTCCAATGTCAAACAATTGATTCCATTTGACAATTGCCCCTAAAGTTTACATAAACTCTTCCTTCTATACTTTGACCATTCCTCTGGAACAATAAACAAATTTGATCTACATCTATAATACCGCTGCCTTTGAAGTATCTGCGCAAAGTGAAGTATCATTTCCCAGCAGTTCATTATTCAGCTCCAACAAATCCAGCCCAAATGCTGAGAATGTTACTCTGAGGTCCCTGCCATGTTACTCTCTTGGACATGTTCCAATTGTCAATATTCTCCTTAAAGCAATGGAGAAACATATTGCCAAAGTGGAATGTGCCTGACTAGAATGAGTTTCCTCGAGGATACCCAACAGACGAGATTACTTTCTAAATGCCACGTGTATTATACATTCTCCAAATCAAAAATAAAATAAAAATAAAAAAGGTCTCAAAGGGAATTGTATGCAGGAAAAACATGATTCAATTCAGGTCCGAATAACAGCTTAGAATATGGTTTCCAAGGCAACTCAACCGGCATGTTAACATGTTCACTTTCTTCATTAAAGAAAAATGTGAAAGGTAATTGGGTTAATTACTGGAGCAAAAACCAGCATACTGCCACTAATTGCCCATTTTCCTAAGGTAAAACCAGTCCAAATTGCTATCAAGGTAGAATGATTTATAAGCCTTTTGTCTACATGAGTAGCTCACATAAAAGGCAAGCAATTGTCTTTTTACATTTTCAGAAAAGTTAACTTTAAACCTAGTATTCCTAATAAATATTCCTAGCTGGTATTACATAACAGAAAATGATGTCAATATTATATGTTGCGGTACCAGCCCTCAGTAACAGCCCTACTCTAATGGCCGTTGCCATCAAATGTTAGCGGTAGGGTTGTTAGCAAAACCCTCCACAGGCAAATTTGGGAATAAGAATAGCAATAGCACTTAGACTTATATACCACTTTACGATGTTTTACAACCCTCTCTAAGCAGTTTACAGAGTCAGTATATTGCCCCCAATTTGGGTCCTCATTTTACCCACCTTGAAAAATGGAAGGCTAAGTTAACCTTGAGCTTGGTAAGATTGAAACTGCCAAATTGTAGGCAGCCGTCTGTCAGCAGAAGTAGCCTGCAGTACTGCACTGTAACCATTGTGCCACTGGAGTATGGTGGGGTACCCAAGTTTTGTTCTTTGCATTTACTATAGCTGATTTTTAAGTTGTATATTTGTTTTTATTGGTCTATATTGTTAGTCTCCCAAAATTATTTGGGTGATCCAAGACTGGTCTAGAATGCAGCAGCACAAACTCTTCTGGCTTCCCTACAAAATTGTCCATTTTACAATATTGATGTGTAAGTTGCACTGGGTACAATCGAAGATGATGGTTATCACTTTTAAGGCTCTAAATAGCATGGAATCAATCATGCTGTGGGAGCACTTCTCCCTGTGGATATCTAACCATCCCTCCAAGTCAAATAGGATACCCCCCTCCCCAGGTCCCTTCCCTAAAATGTTGTCATTCAGTGTAAGTTCTCCAAAGCAAATCAGCCTAGGAAACAAAGGCCTGTTACTACTTTTTATTATTAAAACTCCAGTAACAGAATCTTGTAAATGTCAATGTACTTTCTCCCTTCCTCTTTGTGTAAACTAAGTAGGGGCTTATCTGAAACATTTACTCACATTACATTATTGCTAGGGATTCAGATCCCTTTTACCTGGCCACTGCCTTGGTAGAAGCTCTTCTTTCTTGTCAGGCACGGACAACCAGATTTACATATGCAGAATTCAAGCTAACTACTTTATTATGTTCTGCCTATAATACAGAAATCTTCCCAGTCTTGGGTATTCCAAGGAATGCCGGGGGGGGGGGGGGATCCTAGCTTTTTTGCCATCATAATGATTCCAGGCTAATTGTAACTTCCTTTGCTTTTTACATCTAGTGGGCCCTAGGAAGTGCATCTTCTCCATATCTATCTCTGCCCTGTGGAATACCTTTTCCCAGAGATCTGGGAGCCCTCCCCCCCCCCTTTGAGAAGGTCTTGAAGATAAAATGAGGCTGGAATCTAATAAGATGGAATAGCAATAGCACTTAGACTGATATACCACTTCATTGTGCCAATAAGGAAGAATATTTGTAGCTCAGGGTTGAAATGAGGCGTCTTTGGTTGAGTTTGCTTGCTTTCTTGAAGATGTTTCATTATCCTAAATAGGTAACATCATCAGTGCTAGGAAGGAGTGCTGTTTGCTGTCAGTGCCAGGTTTCCAGAAATTCCTTGGCATTTTTCAATTGGGAAAAAGTTGTAATCCTAGACCAGGCCAAGTCCAAAAAGGCCAGGGAATTTCTAGAAGCCTGGTACTCTGACAAATCAGCCATCAATAGACACATAGACATTAACAACATCTATAGACTATGCAAAAGAGACAATCAACCAGCCCAAAGAGAAAAAGACTCTAGCACCTCTCCACCAGTAATCAGCCCTCAGATCAGCATAGATGAGCTTCAAGGTTAACTTCAGACTAACGATCAAGTAAGCAATATGCCAATCAAGAAACTGCCAAAGAGCCATCAGTAAACTCCCCAACCAAAGAATCTCTAAAACTGCCCCCACCCACACAGACACACAAAACACGAGAATATAAACTGACAGCAAACAGCACTCCTTACTAGCACTGATATGTTACCTAGTTAGGGTAACGAAACATCTGCAAAAAAACAAGCAAGTTCAGAAAGCACCAAGGACCCCTCGCTTCATAGTGCTTTACAGCCCACTCTAAGCAGTCAGAGCCAGCATACTGCCCCCAACAATCTGGGTCCTCATTTTACCAACCTTAGAAGGATGGAAAGGCTAAGTCAACCTTGAGCTGTTCAGAATCGAGCTCCTGGAATGAACAGAGCTAGCCTGCAGCACTGCATTCTAACCACTGCACCACCATGAATATAGGAAGAGACTGATGCCCCGGCGTGATGTAAGATTTTTATAAAGTTTTCCTGGTTATTGGGATGTGGGGTATTTTTACTATTTTGTGTATTGCCCAGGATTGTGTTAACAATGCTGTATATGCAATTGCATTACACTGATAAAATGCTTAAAATGAGTGGCCATATGCATTCAAATCAAATCAAATCAAATCCTTGGTGAGATTTCCTGGTTTCAAATGCTAAGGCAAACCATGATTTCAAGATCAATATATTCCACATACGTACACTCAAAAAATCTATTCTGTTAGTTTTTCCCATAATGGTTAACTGTTAAACATCTTCATCTAATCAAGTCAAATCTTAATGGGTAATATAGAACCCACATGAATATATTCACTGGATTAAAGACAGCTAAAGCAGTTCATTTATTATTTAGAAAGAGGTATGTTCTAAGATTAACAAAATCACCTTCAGACTGCTATACATTACATTTTGATCTTTTGAGTTTCCATTATGAACGTTAATGTATTATGATGACCTTTAATGTATTATGATGAACATTATGTATTATGATGACCTTTGTAAAAGAATACTCAGGAAATCACAAAATAACTTTTTCACAAAATGAACACAAAACATAATAGGACTTTTTAAAAAGTGGCATTACTCATTTCTTTGCCACCATAAGTTAATGCTTGAGGTATTGTTAGGAATAACAAGGTTACCTAACGTAGTTTGGGTAAAATAATATATATAAACTATGATAGTGAATTTAAGTGTATGTCACTTTAAACTGCAAAGCATGTAATTTTGGGTGCAGTTGTAAAACCACCATAAGAGGGAGCAAGAGAACTTGATTGATTGCTGGCTTACTGAATTGCTTGCTGACTATGATGGATTGATTGTTTGCTAACTGCGTGTTCCCTGCTGCTGAATGAAGAAAGGAGGTTTGATTTCTTCATATCTCTACTGCGAAGAGATATATTACTGGACTGATATTTGTAAGTTTACTGACCTCTTTTTCGACACTGGACTTTGCAACTGAATAATCCCCAGACGGACTGAATTAGTGAATGATATATGGACTGTTTGACTATGCTAAAACTCTTACTGGAATAAACTATTTAACTAGCACATTGTATCTGTTTTACTGAATGTAAGCTACAAAAACGTTTATCTCACATATTTGCCTGCCTGCCTGCCTGACTGCCATGCAGATTCTGCTAGGGTGTATCCCTAACAGGTATAATAATTTAAAAGATGAAATCAAGAAAAGAGATGAAAAAATAAATGCATACAAGTACTTAAAAATAAAGCAAAAATGCAATTCAATTATTCTAGAAATTCAAAAATTAAAATAAGCTAAATAAAATATAATGAAAGGTATAAATTGATCAGAATTAAATATAAAGCAATTGCTAAAATTCCAAATTACTGAACAGAATATAGCTGCAACTTAAAACCAAGATTACATTCAGAGCCCCAAAGGCCATGCACAGCCGTTCTTCCATGCTTAGATATAAAATCACGAAAAAGCCAAGTTCTTTAAGCGAAGTCTAACATGATCATATTGATCAATAGCTTTGTTATTGTGTTTCATAGCAATCTTTTCATATTTGAGGATGTCTATCATAATTTGCCCAGTAAATCAATGTATACTAAAATTTCATTGTATTAATTTTTTTAAAAATGTTCTTTATGAAAATGCATACTAAAGATAAAAGACCAATTTAAAAAGAAGGAACAAAAATGGCTACCTACAAAAGTAGCAATAATATTCAGATGGAGTAAAATCAGATGTAAACCAACAAAGCAGAACTGGAAAAGAATCTGTTGTGTTGCCTGGCAGCAAATGATCACCTCCCAGTAAGCTATTTCCACCTAACTCAGAATCCAACACAGAAAAAGAAAGGATGCATCTCACTAAAAACTACAGGCCTCTCCTTCAGAAAGCACTGGCTTAGAGGTGCTTAGCATCTCAGACACTAATGAAGTTCTTTCTGATGATCAACAAAGGTTGATATGATGTAGGAAGTTACATAATGGGGGGGGGGGCATATCTCTAGCAAATGACTTAAAGTAGAACTAAAGTATTTGGAGAGTTGGGGTGGAGAATGTATCAGTGATTATCTCCTGCCTACTAAACGATAATGGCTATCCTACTTCTGTTTTCAAATGCACATGCACACAAATACAGTTGCTATGATAATTGATAGTTTTCTGTTTACAAGAAGATAACAGATAAAGAATGCAAACCAAAACAGAGCATCTGAAAATAGCTGGCATGAATGGTTGCTTTCAGGAAAAGCACACAGAAGAATAGTTGAAATCTAGTCCAAGATTCTGAAAGTCAAATAGGATTGTCAGCCAATCCAGAGGTCAGAATTCCACAAGGAGGAAGTCCGAACAAACATCATGCAAGATTCATAGACCAGACAGTTGCTTCTGAGGGATCAAAGGTCAGGGTTGCCCCTTAAATCAGGATTCAGTCAGCTGTCTCTAATCAAGGATTTATTAGTCTCAGAACATCTCTTCTCTCCTCTCCTTTCTAGTTGCTGGACTGGGGGGCAGGCAGGCTGGGAAACCTTACATGATCATGATCATCACCTGACTTTTCCAGATGCTCAGGTGGTGCCTATGTTTTTATGTTTCCTGAGGTTGAACATTCCACATGTCATGCAGGAGCAACTTCTTCACATTCAGAGTCATTGATGACAATGAATAACTATCCTATCTCTTGTGGACTCAGACAAGCATATACACTGAACTTAGATTTTAGAACTTGAAAAGACAGACTACATGAGCTAAGTCTAATTTTCAAAACGTTCCAGAATAAGTTAAATGTCTAAAGAATAATGCAGATTATCCGATGCTTTTAAATATTAAAAATATTAAAACAAATGGAATCTGAAAGGGCTTCATCACAATTTTTCCAAATAAGACATTTTTTCTTTGTTCAAGAACACAAGACTTACAGAATATGAAGTCTTATTGCCAAAGAGATTGTGAAGTCAATAGTTTTTAGCCATCACCAATGTCTATTGATGAAGACTTAATAATATCATACTTTGTGATCATATATAATAATTACATTGGAGATAATTATCAGTGTTCTAAATCTTTTCCAGATCAAATTTGGTATGTGAATATTCACTCAATTAACATTAACCACATATTCTTCTATTGTTCAACTTACAATAGATTTTTCTCTACTCTTTACATTAACACATTTCAGAAAGTGTAATACATATACTGTATATGCTTGAACAAAGTGCTTTTAAAATAGAAGGGCACAAAAACTATTAAATCATCTTCACATCTGGAATTGAACAAAGGTCAACTTATGTTCCTGAAATCACCTCTTAAAAAATCTGTCATAAGAAAATTTAATTTCCAGGCAGGGTCCTATTTTATTTGCCTCCTTCCCATTCACTTAAACTTTACAATTTCCTGAACACCATAAGCAGATGCTGCCAAAATTTGAATATGCATCTATTAGAATCCTAATTGTATCTGAACTGTTCTTATGAAACTTTGCAAACCAGAACATGAACAAGGTACCCTATAATTGAATTAAAGGAACCTGGAACAAACTAATCATTAACTTGTCAGAATGTTAATTTTAAAAAGGAACAGGACCACTTAGAAATGGAGGCTTTAAAATATCTGCCTATCCTCTTTTTGGATTCCATTCTAGAAATCCATCACTTGTATCTTATTTCATAGCACATACAAAAAATTGTATTCATGCGGATTTAGTCACTCACACTGATATATATTCTAGTTTGAACAGACAATAGAACCATTGCAGAATTTGGTTTTCATATTATGTCTCATTGTATTTCAACATTACAGTCAAAAATAGGGGAAATATAATACTTACCTGCCAAAACTCTATTGACAGAAGAGTGAGTGGCCAACCCAGGCTGTCCACGTTCATGGAAAATCCCAGCATAAGGCAAATACTCAGGCAATAAGAAGCGTCTAAAAAGGAGAGAAGAATACTGTTAAAACTGCTGTGAACCTGATAAAGACCTTAGTAATAGACCATTTCTTACATGCATTATTAGTTATATGGCTCTTACCTAGGGACAAAGCGTCCAAGGGATGGTGCAGACATACGGGCATTCCGAGGGGCTCGGTGTCTTGACCTGTCTCCATTGTCCCTTCAGTGGGAAAAAAGGAGGACATTTTAATTATTAATTCTTCACAGCAAGGTCAGATTCAGGATTCTTCCTCCTAAACAAATCATGGTAAATAGTGAAACAACTTCCTTATTGTTAGGGATAACATTGTTTACCCTAACTGGTTTAGGTAAAATAATAAATAGGTTATCATGGTTTGTTAGTTAAAGTGTCTGTAACTTTAACTGTAAAAATGTAATTAAGGGAGTGGTTGTAAAAGCACCATAAAAGAAGCAAGGCACGGCAGCTTGCTCTCTCTGGCTTGATGATCCCTAATTACTGCATGGATTGAAGACTGCGTTTTTTCCCTACTGGAACGGGAGAGAGAAAGGACTGTTGATTTATCAACGGTGAGAGGACTGATTTATTGTAAGTGAACTGACATTGGATATTCTACATGGACTTTGCTAATTGAATATCCTTGAATGGACTGACTAAAACGATACATGACTAATGGACTGTTATTTTGACTATGCTATAAAACTCTAAATGGAATAAACTATATTTTGGATAACACAAGTGTATCTGTTATTTTTACTGTATGTTAACTAACATACAAACTTATCTCACACATTTATCTGTATGCCTATCCAACTAACGCTGCACATTCTGTTTTAGCTTGTCTCCTTAACACTGGTTGGGGAACCCAGGCTTAACACTGGTTATGGGCCCAGAGGCTGCAAAGTCAGTTTAACTAGGATAAAACAGATTTATGTAAAAAGTGAGAGTTTGTGTTGTTACACATTACAGTAAACAGACAGCTGTGTTTTATTAATTATAGTTTTATATCCATACAAGAAAACATGGCACAAGTCAATCTACAAAGTTTGTCCCTTATATCCAAGTTGGATGGAACAAACTATGTATCACGGTCTATGAAATGTAGTCTACTTCTACGAAGAGAAGGTCTGTGGAACATAATTGAAAATCCACCAAACGTAGAGGAATGGGATCCAGAGATTGAGGAAGATAGACAAAAGATAGAAGACTTTAAACAGAAGAATGAACAAGCTCTTTGCATAATAGGACTAACACTATCTGACCAGCAACTTGTTCATATCCGCAGAGAACAAACGGCTGTTGGGTGTTGGCAGAAGCTGGAGAGGATTTATGCCCGAGATAACGTTGGTGCTCACATAAATCTAACACAGAAGCTTTTCAGGACGCATCTCCAAATGAATGGTGATATGCTGAGTCATTTGAATACTGTGAAAAACATTTTTCAAGAACTGCACGAGAAAGAGCTTATTTTCTCTGAACTACACCAAGTCTACATAATTCTATCTTCACTAGACAAAAGTTATGATAACTATGTCACTTCCCTTGAAATTTTGCCTAAGGAAAGTTTAACTTTAACTGATATAACCGGCAGATTGATTGAAGAGGCAAGAAGAAGACTTGAAATAAATCAGTTAAGGAGGGAGCAACCTCAAAAAGAAGATATTGAATCTCCTACTGCATACGCAATTAAAAAGTATTTTAATTGTGGAGGAAGAGGACATTTGGCAAGATTTTGTAAAAAAGCAAAGCGCCAGAACGCTGGCCAGAATACTAAAAGTAACCAAAATAAAAATAAAAATTTAGAGTTAGCCATGTATATTAACGGAGCTGTAAAAAATAATTTATGGGTGGTTGACAGTGGAGCATCCCACTGTATAACAAATGATAACAAAAATTTTATTAAAATGTCCCAGAGTACACAGCAGATATCGTTAGCCAATGGCTGGAAACTGAAAGCTAAAGGTCACGGTATAGCATATTGTTCTTTCATAAAAGAGAATGTAAAAATGTTATATATACCACAACTTAAGTTTAATATAATTTCAGTTAGAATTTTGGTTAAACTAGGATATATAGTTACTTTAGGGGAGATAACTGCATAATTGAAAAAGAAGATAAAAAAATTACTGCATCTTTAAGAGGTGAATTATATGTTTTAAATGATAATGGTTTAGAGGTGGCTAACACGGTTTATGATAATAAGAAACCTCATGATGAATGTATTCACTTGTTACACCGACGGCTAGGGCATTTAAATTTTAAAATGCTTAAGAGAACTGTTCAACTATCTAAAGGAATAAGTTTGAAACCTTGTAATAAGTATTTGCAATGTTTTGCTTGTAATCAAAGCAAAAGCAAGGTCATACCGGCAAATAGAGTTGATGGATTTACTACCAAAGAGCCTTTAGAGGTAGTATTTGCCGATTTAATAGGTCCGAAAAAACCAAGTGTAGGAGGAGCTCGATACATATTAAGTATAATGGACCACAATTCTAGATATGGGTTTTGCTATTTAATGAAGAGCAAAACTGAAACGTATCTAAATCTATTTAATTGGATTAAATTTGCAGAAAGAAAAACTAAAAAGAAATTAGTAACTCTTATAACAGATAATAGTGCAGAATTTACAAATAATAAATTCCAGAATAGACTTAGAATGTTAGGTATTCAACATAAAAAGTCTGCACCATATAGGCTACAACATAATGCCTTTATAGAGAGACGAGGCCAAACACTACAATTAATGGCACATACTATGTTGTCTGATTCAGGATTACCTGACAATTTATGGGGAGAAGCAATAATGTGCGGTAATCATATATTAAATAATGTTGTTAATTCAACAACAGGTGAATTACCATTCATACTGTAGCATGGTACAAAACCTGATTTAAGTTACATGCACACATTTGGAGCACCAGCATGGGTGCATATCCCTTCACAACTCAGACACAAAGGACAGCATAGAGCTAAAAGATTATTTTTTGTAGGATATGAATCTAATCATAGATCTTATAGATTCTGGGAACCAGGTACATCTAGAGTTTACACCAGCGCTAGTGCTAAATTCCTAGAACATGTAAGATGGAATAGATTAGAGCAAGATTTAAATAACGAAGTAATTATTGAACCCTACAAAAGGCAAAAAGATCAGACTAGTTATAAGAAGAGTCCAATAAAAGAAGAAGTCCACGAAGAGCAAATAGGACCAGAACAAGAGGAAACAGTTGATCAGGAAGAGTTAGATAATCAAGAACAGTTAATAAATGAAAGTCCACCTCTAAGTCCTGTAATACCTAGACGTACTACATGTGCAACTAAACCACCTGATAGGTATCAAGCAAGTATAGCTTGCCAAGTAACTAAAGTTCCAACTAGTGTAGTTGAACTTTGTGTAGACAACTAGTGTAGATGATCCTGCTAAGGATCAGGAGAATTGGCAAAAGGCAATGGAAAAAGAACTAAATTCATTAAAGGTAATGAAAGTATATGAAGATGCTAAATTACCTCCAGGAGAAAAGTCCATTGGGTGCAAATGGATATTTAAAGTAAAAACTGGAAATGATGGGACTGTTTCCCATAAAGCTAGGTTGGTAGCTCAAGGATTTAATCAAACTGCATCTGATTACGATGAAGTTTTCGCACCTAGTCTTAAAGCAACATCTTTGAGAGCAGTTTTAGTGTGGGCAGCTAAGAAAAACTATGTCATTAACCATTTAGATGTAGAAACTGCTTATTTGCATGCACCATTGCAGCACGCTATATATTTGAAAAAGCCAGTTATTATAAAAGACAATAAGGTAAATAGTAATGATTGTTGGAAACTCAAAAAGAGTCTTTACGGGTTGAAACAATCTGGCTTTGAGTGGAACCAATATATTGTGAAAGAATTAAACAATATAGGATTTAAATCTAGTTTAGCAGATCCATGTGTGTTTAAAAGAGAAAATAATGGAACGGTGTCATTATTGTTATTATTTACAGATGATATTGCTTTGATAACTAAGACTAATAATGAAGCTAATGAGATTATATCATTATTAGCTAAAAAGATAAAATTAAAGCATTTAGGTGAAATTAAAAAGGATCTAGGATTGACAATTAACAAAACAAAAAATGGATTTAAGATATCTCAAGAAGATAAAATTTGCCAATTAATTAAAATGAATAAAATGAAACTTTGTAAACCGGCAAAGACTCCAATGAGTCAGGAAGTTTGCCAAACTGATGATCAAAGTCCCAAATTTGATATCAATCTTTGATTGGTAGCTTATCATATATAAGCAATTGGTCAAGGCCAGATATAGCTTATAGTGTTAATCAGCTGGCACGTTTTAATTCAGATCCACATCAATGTCATTGGCAATCATTAAAAAGAATTTTAAGATATCTTAAAGGAACAATGAACCATGCATTGTATATAGAACCAAAGGGTGATTTGAGTCTTAGTGTCTATGCAGATGCAAGTTTTGCAACTGACATAAACACTAGAAAATCAACATCTGGGATGGCTATATTATTTGGTAAGACACTGATAGGGTGGAGATCAATCAGACAACAGCATATCAGCTTGTCCAGGACGGAAGCGGAATTTTCATGTCTGTCATTACTATGCACTGACTTAATTTTGTACAAACAGTTATTATTAGACATGGGTATAACTGTTAAAGATTCCATTATTGTGTATGAGGACAACCAAGCAGCCATAAAGTTAGCTACTAATATTGCTGTAAAAACTAGATCAAAGCATACTGATTTAAGAGACTTAAATGTTAGAGAATCTGTAAAGAATGGGCTTATTAAATTGGAATACTGCATGACAGAAGAAAACATTGCAGACCAATTTACAAAAGCTCAAGGAGTAATTAAGTTTAAAGAGAGTTGTAACAAATATGATTTAAAGATGTAAATAGTTATAGTATTATTATTACCTAAAAGGGGAGAATGTTAGGGATAACATTGTTTACCCTAACTGGTTTAGGTAAAATAATAAATATGTTATCATGGTTTGTTAAAGTGTCTGTAACTTTAACTGTAAAAATGTAATTAAGGGAGCGATTGTAAAAGCACCATAAAAGAAGCAAGGCACGGCAGCTTGCTCTCTCTGGCTTGATGATCCCTAATTACTGCATGGATTGAAGACTGCGTTTTTTCCCTACTGGAACGGGAGAGAGAAAGGACTGTTGATTTATCAACAGTGAGAGGACTGATTTATTGTAAGTGAACTGACATTGGATATTCTACATGGACTTTGCTAATTGAATATCCTTGAATGGACTGACTAAAACGATACATGACTAATGGACTGTTATTTTGACTATGCTATAAAACTCTAAATGGAATAAACTATATTTTTGACTATAAACTATATTTTTTTAACACAAGCGTATCTGTTATTTTTACTGTATGTTAACTAACATACAAACTTATCTCACACATTTATCTGTATGCCTATCTGACTAACGCTGCACATTCTGTTTAGCTTGTCTCCTTAACACTGGTTGGGGAACCCAGGCTTAACACTTATAACTTAATTAATTGTTGGGTTGTCTTTTCACCTTTGAAACCTTCCTCAAAGATTTAGAACACAACTTTAAACTTAGTGTTTAATAAAAACACTAACACAATATTATATTTAACATTATGTGAAATGCTTCTTTGCTTCATATCATGTTTATACAGTTGCCAGAATTTACTGAATTTACAGAAGGAACCAAAACATTTTCTCTCAATTAGATACACCAGAATCTGAGATAGTAGTTTGTACAAACCAGCAAGTACATTGGCAGCAAAAGTACACAGATCCGACAGAGAGAAACAGGCTGCTCTTCATTCTTCATACTCTTTTTCTCTTCAGATCATTTGATCAATATTATACACTTTAAGACCTCCTGCAAGCAAGATATCTGAAGCATGCCTCATGTAGTTTTACATGAATTATATGATCCTTTCTTATCATTTTGCAACTTTTCACTTCCTTTGCTCAGAGACAGAAAGGGTCAAAGCATTACAAAGTTCAAAAATACAATTTAAAAATAAACTGCAATATAGAATAAAAATAAAAATATTAAATTATTCACAAACTCTGCAGAGTTTATCAGACCTTGCAAAGGAAGAAGTAAGACAAAATGAAATAATATGGATTAATGTATGTGGTAGAAGTAAGAATAGCTTGCAAGAATATAAAAATATGGAGAAGTATACAGAATAGTATATGTATAAACTAAATTTGGTTAGGATTTTTTTCTTTGATCTCCTATTTTTAATTTATTTATATTATTTTTAAATTTTTTTGCTTTACATATCAGTTTACCCCAAAAAGTAATACCATGGTAGGTAACTAGGTGCATCAAAATGCACACCTGAAAGAAGCTAGGCCAAAACTTCAGTACTAAATTATTTCAATAGCACTAGTTTATTTCAATGTTTATTATTAGTTATTTATTCTTCTATACATTGAAGCAGAGATTCACATTTCTCTCTAACATTGGAAATTAGATTTTTTTAAAATCTAAAATGCTTATTAAAGTCACTGTTAATGTTTTGAGCTAATAAAACATGACCCTAATAATAATGGAAAAGGTAAGGCTATTGCAAAAACAGATCTTCTGTTATACTGATTTCCCTCAATCACACATTTCAATGCCTGGTTAAGTTAGAAGCTAATTTTCAAGTGAACAGAAGTATAAAGTTTCTTGTATGTTTCTGTATTTCAGAGATCTTAAACAGATCTAAAGTAAAAATAAGGCAACTAGAAATAAAAAAAACATAAACACAATAGTTTTAAGGTAAAACAGTTTTTCCCTTTACCTTATCTAACATTCTGCATTAGTAACTGTTGGTTAAGATTCACATGCAACTATGAAAATCCTATCTCTCTGCCTCATCTTGTTTTTCAAATTCTACAACAGATGCAAAATGAAGCTTGTCTTTGTTCTTAGGAGAATTTGCTGTAGAACAGGGGTTTCAAACTCGGTTTCATTGAGGGCCGCATCAGGGTTGTATTTGACCGGGGGGGGGCTGACCAGGATGATGTAACTTTTATTGGGGGGGGGCTGTGGTGGCCTGAGCGCTCTGCCAGCAAAAATGGGCTACTGAGCTCTGTTTTGGGCTGCGAAGGACTCCTGCAACCCTCTGCCAGTGAAAATGGAGCTTGAGGGGACCACACATGACCCTAGTGAGTTCCGTTTTCAGCTGGGATGGCCTTCTGCAATCCTTTCCTGGCAGAAGCACCGCGGGCCGGTCCTTCACTATTTCCAGAGCAGCCCCGTGTGTCAGATCTAAGTACCCCATGGGCTGGATCCAGCCCCTGGATCTTGAGTTTGACACCCCTGCTGTAGAGAGTAGATAGGTCTGATCCAGCAATCTATTTATGCTTAGCATAGTTGTTCTAAGATATGAGAAAATCTACCCAAACAAGTTGGTGTGACTATATTAACAAACCAAGGTCACTGCACGCTGTTCAGAAATAAAAACTCAGAAACCTTATTAGTACATAAAAATGGATGGATAGTATTTTTACTTCCTTAACAGAATATAGCAAGACAGTGAGGAAAGTTATGTCTACACTATAAAAAAAAAACTAAGTTTGAAGTTTTCAAAACAAACCTACTATATTAAGGTTAAAATAGCATTTTTTTTATTCTTACAGCATTCCAGGGAGCTTATTTCAAAGTAAATATATCACAAGCTTCTAACCTATTGATGAGAACTGTATTATGTGTAACGTTAAGGAATTGTGTACTTTTTATTTTAGATCAGAAGTCAACAAACTTCTGTATGGTCTGCTAACTACAAATGGATGGCCAGGTGGATGATTGCCAGGCCCAAGCTTCAGCTAAACTGCTGGGGCAAGTGGCAGGTCTGAAGACTAAAGGTGAGGGCTATATAGTTTTAGCACAGTCTAGTTAGAGCTGACTCATGAGGCAAAATTCCTCAGCATCTGTTTCACTGATATCCTTCCTTTCAGAGCAGTTGGTAATACTGTATAGAAAACTAAAATATTCAGATGGAATTGTCAAATCCTTACAACACAGAAAACCAACATAAGAATTGTATTGGTTCCTTCAAGAGCCAGGATAATTGGCAGATTTTAACATAACTGGCAGGTTAATCTTTAAAAAAATAATTCTAATTATTTTACATTGCCTTTGTTAAGTATGCAATAGAATAAAAATATTCTGTACCATATACACACACACACACTTATATACATATATACACACACACATATATATATTCTTACATTTTCGCGGGTACTTACATGTATGGTATTCAGCTTTGTTTGGGTATTTTCCCACGTCATAGTTGTGCTTTTAAAGTTGTAGAAACGTTTCGGCAGAATCTCATCTGCCATCATCAGGCTTCTGTAGATGAACACAATACAGAAGCCTGATGATGGCAGATGAGATTCTGCCGAAACGTTGCTACAATTTTAAAAGCACAACTATAATGACATGGGAAAATACCCGAACAAAGTTGAATACCATACATATAAATACCCACGAAAACTTTAGGCTTGTTTAGAATTTAAGTTTTTTCATTTCAGTACTTTAAAAACTTAAATACTAAGATAAGAAAAATGATAGATGACAGCTTACTGAAAGTAAGCTCAAAGCTATTCTCATAGAAAATACAAAAATATGCATCTTGATAGAATAGTAATGTTAATAGAAGTGTGCAAATACAACTTTCCTAATTCTTAATAATCCCATTAATGGATTATTCTTTTAAAGATAAGCTAACTCCAATATTTATTACATACTACTAGTTAACAGTCTGACTGGGCAAATATAAACAGATAACTGGGTCACTATCCTCAATACAAATAAATAAGATATTCTTATTAGGTTCCTTCTGAAAGCAAAAGGAAGATGAATATGTTATTTATACCATAACCCAATAAATATAACTGCTGTATATATGGATCAAATCATCACAAAAATAAATGGCATTAAGAATAAGGGAAAGACATTTAAAGAAAAAAAGAACACCAAATGCTTTCTTAAAATCAAATCTTAATAATGCTGTTCAGATTAGCTAACCCAAAAAAAGATTTTACACTAAAATGGAACAATTTTGATATTTTGAAGAACTCCATTAGCACCAAGAAATGTATTCTTACTGGATTATCATAAAAAGGGAGAAATGTACTGAATGCTTTAAAAAGCATTCAAACTACACAAAAGCCTTCTTTTGTATGTATTAAACTATAGATACAGTCTCCAAAAGAGATGTAGCAATAATAAAATAAAGTCAGCTTTGATAACTTCTCACAGGATGCAGATAGTCCTCACCTTACAACCATTTAACAATGACTGAAAGTTATGACAACCCTAGAAAAAGTGACTTACACTCTGTACTGGTAGTCCTCGACTTACAACAGTTCATTTAGTGACAGTTGGCAGTTACAACAGCACTGGAAAAAGTGACTTATGACTATTTTTCACACTTATGTCCATTGTAACATCCCCAGGGTCACGTGATTTTACATTCAGATGCTTGACAAATGACTCACATTTAGGACAATTGCAGTGTCCCAGAGATGTGTGATCTCCTTCTGAGCCCTTCTAACAAGCTAAGTCAATGGGGAGGCCAGATTCACTTAACAACCATGACACTAATTTACCAACTGCAGTAAATTCACTTAACAAATATGGCCAAGAAAAGTCGTAAAATGGGCAAAACTCACTTAACAAAAATTTGGGGCTCAATTGTGGTCGTAAGTTGAGGACCACCTGTACTTGCACTTATGACTATTGCTCAATCCTGACAGTCACATGATTGCAATTCAAGCACTGGACAATTGGCTCATATTTAGGATAGGCTGCAGCACCCTGTGGTCATGTGATCATGACTTGCAACTTTTCTGCCAGTTTCCAGCAAAAACCACTCATTGGGAAAGCTAGATTCTGTTAGCAACTATGTGACTTGCTGCCAGAAAAATCATTGTAAAATCAGGTCTAATTCCACTTTCGACCACAACAATGTATGATGAAAATTCAATTCCAATTGTGGATGTAAGTTGAGAGCTATCTGTATTTCAAGAAGAATAAAAAGAATTCTCTCAAGATTGGAAGATTTGGAGAGATCTGGTCCATAGAAATGCCAAGATTCAGACACAACTGAATGGATATCAGCAGCAGCAGCAGCATCGAAGATTCTACTACACAGAATGCTCTTCATAAGATCAAAAACCTTGTAAGTATGAAATATAAAAGAATTCATCACCTGACCATTTGCTGCATACTGCAGTAGAACCCTGCTAATTGCTAACAATGAACTACTATTTGAAAATCAATTCCCAAGAATTACATCACAAAACGATAATTCTGTCCTACAAACTAGGCAAGTCTTCAATGACACATTGTTAAAAAATTGCCAATCCAATATTTAATGACTGGATATTAACAGCTGAAACAGAACATTGAAAAGAATGACCATTCACCATTTCAGGGGAATACTAGGCAGA
Source organism: Hydrophis major (assembly GCA_033807585.1). NCBI lineage: Eukaryota > Metazoa > Chordata > Lepidosauria > Squamata > Elapidae > Hydrophis > Hydrophis major. The sequence goes on along the minus strand of CM066328.1, from coordinate 88,842,785 downwards.
TAGACATTTAAATAAGTTGGGATGTTGATAACTTATGTGTTAAAGCAGTATCAGTACAAGAGTGAAATGTTATTAAGACTATCCATATAAAGTCTGCCGTCTTTGTGTTGGAAATGAATGTGGTTATTAGCTATACAAGTAACCTTTACTTACCAACTGCAACTGGTACCAGCAGTTTCATCAGTGCAGTTGTGACTTATGTAAGTTCCATCTGCAGCTGTTAAGCAACTCACCATGGGTTATTATGTGCAATATGATGTGCCCACAACTTGTGACCTGGCAGCTTGCTCACTGATTTTGCTTGTCAAAAGCTGGCAGTGAAGGTTGCAAATGAAGATATCCTGCTTGAGCGGGATGGGTGGGGTTGGGTTGTTGGACTAGATGACCTACAAGGTCCCTTCCAACTCTGTTAATCTGTTATCATGTGAATGTTCACCAGGTGCCAACGGCTCAAATTGCAATCATGTCACTGCAGGGATACTGCAATGGCTGCAACTCTGAGGAACCCGTAAGTCTCATTTCTCATTGTTGTAAATTTAATGGAATGAGCAGTCAGTAAGTGACAACAACCTGTATCACTTACTCCTTTTTGTTCACAGATTTGATTTATTTTAAATCAGAGGGATAAGTTAAGTTGATGCAATCTACAATAGCTTTGTTATAAATTCCATGTTCCAAAACTTTGGCCATGCTGGAAGAAACTAAGAAAAGCTGGTATCCGGAATAGAGAGATTATCCATGTTCCATTGCTCTGTGTCCTCGTTATAATGTCCACAATAAAATAGCAATGGAGCAGCTTATTCCAACATCTGTCGCTTTAAAAATAATTCAGCTTCCCATAGGTCAAATTTATTTTAAATACAGAGATTGACTATGCTAAAGCCTTTGATTGTGTGGATCACAACAAACTGTGGCAAGTTCTTAAAGAGATGGGAGTACCAGACCATCTTATTTGTCTCTTGATATGCGGGTCAAGAAGCAAGAGTGAGAACTGGACACGAACCACTGATTGGGAGAAAGGAGTCCAGCAAGGCTGCTGTCGCCCTGTCTATTTAACTTATATGCAGAGCACATCATGAGAAAGGTGGGGCTATTTTTCCCAGCAATCTTAATTCCAATCTGGGATTAAGATTGCCGGGAGAAATATCAACAACCTCAGGTATACAGATGATACCACTCTAATGGCAGAAAGTGAAGAGGAACTACAGAACCTCTTGATGTGGATGAAGGAGGAGAATGCAAAAGTTGGCTTGAAACTCAACATTAAGAAAACTAAGATCATGGCATCTGGCCCTCCCAATTCCTGGCAAATAGATGGGGAAGAAATGGAGGTAGTGACAGATTTTATTTTCCTGGGCTCCAAGATCACCGTAGATGAGGTCTACAGCCAAGAAATTAAAAGACGCTTGCTCCTGGGGAGGAAAGCTATGGCAAAACTAGACAACATACTAAAAAGCAGAGACAACACCCTGTCAACAAAAGTACATATAGTCAAGGCTATGGTTTTTCCAGTTGCAATGTATGGCTGTGAAAGTTGGACCACAAGGAAGACTGAGTGCCAAAGAATTGAGGCCTTTGAACTATGGTGCTAGAGAAAGACTCCTTGGACTGCAGGGTGATCACACTGGTCAGTCCTGGAGGAGATCAACCCTGACTGCTCTTTAGAAGGCCAGATCCTGAATATGAAACTCAAATACTTAGCCATCTAATGAGAAGGAAGGACTCATTGGAGAAGAGCCTAATGCTGAGAACGATTGAGGGCAAAAGAAGAATAGGACAGAATTAGGTGGCTGGATGAAGTTACTAAAGGAAACAGTGTGAGCTTAAATGGACTTCGGGGGATGGTAGAGGACAGGAAGGCCTGGAGAAATGTTGCCCATGGGGTTGCAATGGGTTGGACACGACTTCACGACTAACAATACCAACAGAATTTTAATGTTTACGAATTTAATAGATGTATGTAGTGTGTTGTTTTACTGACATTGTTTTGTTGATTGGGAACTGCCCAGAATTCAATATTAAGGTGAGATGCTATACACATTTTAAATAAGTTTTAGAAATGCATTTATTGTAGAATGCTATCTTTATGCTGTGTGTGTGTGTGTGTGTGTGTAACAGTCATGATACAGTCAAGGTGTGTTTCTGAGGCTTAAGTTCTCTTAACTGGAGACTTTCAATCTGCTGCAGAAGCAAGAGCTGCCGTTTGAAGGTCAGCCATTCAATTTGCCATATAAATAGCAGGTGATCCATTCACAAAAGAAGTAGAGCAAGATACCAGATGACCAAAGCAAGAACTGAGCAACTTCTTCACAATTTAACTGCTAACATGTATTAGCATTTTTCTGCTTTAAAATTAACTGTATTTCACATTTAAATTGTTATGGGAATGAGTAGGACAGCCGTTTATCAATTCTCCCCAAACAACTTGTTTTTTTTAAAAAATGATTCTTAACTTTCATTTATTACTCTGCTTCCGTGGGTATATTCATTTTATTCCAAGACAGAGCTGCACAAAATAAATAGGCAGCCTAGCCTAACATGCTGCATATCATTAAATGTAATCAAAAGAAAAGTGGATTAAGAAAAAATATTTTAAAATAGGACAGATGGTAAGCAGAACTATTGCTTTTAATAACTAGGAATCCAGTTATGAAGGATCTGATTCCAATAGTCCTAAATGTATCCTCTCTACGGTAGTCTAAATCTCCTGCATGACAATAAAAATGAAATTTTTTTATATATTTCAAATAAATAATAATCTCCAAGCACCTTTTCTATAAAGAATAGAGCTTTTATTAAATCCAGATAGTTCCTAAGTGTTGCATATGTTGCATGTCTTGAATCTTTTCTTCCTGCCCTGCTCCACTATAATAGTCTAACTTTTGCAGTTTGTTTGTTTATTTATTACAAATAATTTTACGTGATTCCAAGCATCTTGTTAACAAAACATACAGCAAACTATCGCCTATGAGCCAAGCCTGGCTCATCTGGTTTTACGTGACCATGCAAGTTAAAAAAGGCCAGGGGCAGTCAAACTCCCAGAGTAAGGGATGGATATGAGGCAGGCATCCTGGGCAATAGTGGTGTCTTATAAGTTACCTCCTTGCTGGCAGGCCAGCACCATCCAAGATCTACAGTGCATTCCTTGGCCTACAGGCCTATCAACTGTGAAGGCAGAAAATAAGTAGTATCAAAAAATGGTTGCTGATCCCCATATATCCGTGACACACAGAGCTATCTCTCTGGGCATGTTAGCCATCGCCTGTTGCTCTTCCAAGTTCCGGCACACACATGCGCACTGGCCAGCTGCTTTTCGCGTTCATGGGAGTGCCAAAAACCAGAAAAGCAGCTCCTAGGAGTGCATGTGCATGCTGGCCAGCTGGTCTTGACGCACATATGTGCATTAGACTGCGGTAGATCAGGTGACTAAGCTTCCAATTTTTGGCATGGGCACCAGGGAGCTGTTCTTCCGGTTTCCGGGGTGCATGTGCACACTCCCATTTCAGCTCTCAGTGCCGAAAAGGTTAACTGCCACTGACACTTATAGTAAACCACAATTAAAAAATGATTAAATATATCAAAGACTGCCAACGTATATTCAATATAATAATATTATGAAAACATATGACACCAATTCCTCATTGGGATTTTTTGGTTGGGTTTTTTTTTTGGGGGGGGGGATCATCCTTTTTCCTAAACAACTTTTTGGAGTCTGATGGCAACCACTCGGAGCTTGTTTTTTCTTCAAGTCTGCAAGTTTACCTTCTACTGCTTTTGTGGTGGCTGCTGGAATCCAGTCTACTGAATTCACTCATTCACTACTCTATGCCAGCTTAGGTTTTTATGGTTCTAGGGAAAACAATTTATTGCTTTTCCTCAATATTGCTGCCCATGCTGCTCATGATTTTCTACAAACACTTGACACAATACCAACTAGAACACTTTGGTTTCAGCCTGTATCTATTTCCACCATCTCTTTAATTTCTTTATAATTTCAATACACAGAGTGACATTCTATCTTTTATCTCTCTCCCTTGTCCATGATAAGTCAAAGAGATCCTGAAGAACTTCCAATCCTCAAAAGATAGCCTACTCTTATCGTCTGATATACTTTCCCTTCCTCTGGTTTCTTACATTAAAAAAAGTAGAAAAAAAGAACTGGCAAAGCTTCCAAATGGCATTTGAAGATTTTTCAGAAAAAAAATCTATTTCAGACTTATAAACTAAATAATTCTCTATCAGTTCTTTATCAATATTCATCAGAATGGACTCAATGCAACAGAATAATCCAAAAAGATAAATATGAAAAGCAAAAAAGTCCCAATAAAAAGGAAAAAAAAAATAAAGAAGAAAAGAGAAAAAACTCTGAGGCTTTCCCTTTAAAGTAAAAGGCAAAAATAAAAATATTACTAAAAATTAAGATTTAAAAAAAAAAGCTAGCGAATGGGGTACATATAAGAAAACACACTGCACTTTGTTATTTATCCAAGGCTCTTGTTATGACTCTCTTCTCCAGCAGCTTCAAAGCCAAACCTCAAGTGATGATAACAGTCCAGGAAAGCACCTGCAATAATATTTTGCTGTGCTCTCCCTCTATCTTATCACGTTAAAAAGTCCTTGAGATGAGGTCTTTTTGCAATTCTCTCCAATTCAAATAGAATACTTTCAAGCCTCTAGTTGGCAGTGTTACAAAGTTTCTTAATGCTCTTTCTCAGCCCCAACCAGAAAAAAGAATTAATATATACAAAAAAAAAGAAAAAAATAGCCAAAGGAAGCCTCTATCCTAAAAAAAATAAAAAAGTCAAAGGGAGCCTAAAAGTATATATAAAAGAAAATTCAGTCCGGTTACCTAAGTCACAGTAAAATCTTTCCCAAAGAATATAGAAAAAAAAGAAAAAAAAAACACCCCAAGCCTCAATTTGACAGCACTTTAAAAACGCCGCTCAAACAATTTCAATCAAAAAAAAAAATCTCACAGCTTCCTCCTCTCTTCAGAATGAACTTTCCAACCTCAGCGAATTTTCAACACAAAAGAGTTTTTCTCACCCAACCGACACACTTCAATCCAGTCACTTTCTTTTCGGAGCTGTCCCGACTTCAGCAGCTATGGAGGCTGCCTCTCCGCCGCCAGCAAAAGGGCTTCTTCCGAATCTAACCAGAGACTTTGCGATGTCTCTGGGATCCTGGAACAGTGCCCTTCACAATCACCGTCTCTCCGGGACGATTTAGGTCCGTTAGGACCGACCAGGGGCGAAAATATCAGCTGCGATCTCAGAGCCCCGAGATCGCAGCTGTAACGCCGGCACGAAGCTCCGCCTTCTTCGTGGTTGATTTTTTTTTTTTTCTTCTTCCTTTTTTGGATTATTTTTTGGATTATTGAGATTTTTTAATTGGATTAAGGTGTGAAGAACCTGAAGGAACTTTTTGTTTTTTGTTTTTCTTTTTTCTCTTTTTGCTTTTTCCTTTTTCTTTTGCTCTTAATCAATATTATTATCTTTTGGATTTGTTTGTTTTTTCCTTTCTATTTTTTCCTTTTTTATGGTGGACTATCTCGTAATTGGATTAGGGTCTAGAAGAACCTGAAGATCTTTCTTCTTCCTTTTTTTCTGTTTCTTCTTTGGTTTCGTGTTTTTTACTATTGGAGTTCTCCATTTTGGATTATAATTGGCTGCTCTACCAGTTGGGTTAAAAGTTAAGAAGAATTTGAAGTTTTGGAAACATTGAAATGAGCAAGAAACCAATACCATCTGGCATTGCTGCTTCTACCTCTGCTTCCCCACCAGCTGGAGGACAACGTTTAATTCATCTTGAAGCAAGATAAGGAACAAGAAAAAATAACTTTACAGTTACAGATGATCATGCAAGGAATTCAAGAACTTAAGACAAAATCAGATATTATTGAACAAAGAACAGGAAATATTGAACAAAGAACAGAAAATATTGAACAAAGAATAGGGAAGACTGATGAAAAAGTGGAAAATATTAAACAAATGATGGTTAAGTATGAGGAGAGATTCCAAAAAATTGAGGAAGAAGGAAAACAAAGAGAGAAGAAGATTGGAAATATTGATAGCAGATTAACAGCGGTCGAACAAGAAAAAGGTGGGATGTTGAGGTGGGAGATGGAAAGGTCAGAATTTTACCTTAGATTTCAAAATATAGAGGAGGAAAAAGGAGAAAATTTGGCAGCGGTAATGATAGAAATTTTGGCAGATGCTTTGGAAATTACAGAGGAAAAGATGATGGATGGAATAGATGAGATATATCGAGTCTATACAAGATATGCGATGAGAAATAAATTACCCAGGGAAGTCCATATTAGATTTACTAAAAAATCCATTAAAACACAAATATTACAAGTAGCAAGAGAGAAAACACTGAAATACAAGGGTAAAGAGGTTGTGGTTTTAAAACAAATACCTAGAAGAGTGAGAGAGATGAGAAGAGAATATCGATTTCTGACCAAAATACTATTGGAAAACGAAGTGAATTATAGATGGCTGATTCCAGAAGGATTAATGTTTACGTGGCAAGAGCAGAGACATAGAATTGACTCAATTGAGAAAGCAGAACTTTTTTCATGCAGAATTTTTTGGAGGAAGAAGAGAGGAAGCAGAGAAAGAGGCTTCATTAATTGAGTTTCAAGATGAACAACTGGAGACTGAAAAAGAGAAAGGAGCAATAGGGGGACAGATTGATAGTAAAGAACAGCGTGAAGTGAGATCCACGAGAGCTGTTAGACCTAAATATAAAGCATAATCATGGAGGAAAAAAAACTGATTACAATGAATATAAATGGACTTAATTCAGCTGTTAAAAGAAGGAAAACTTTTCATAAATTAGAGAAATTAAAATTTGATATAATTTGTTTACAAGAAGTTCACATTAAAAAACAACATGAACAATTGTTATTACAGCCAAAATTAGGGAAAACATTTACCTCTTTGACCCAATGTAAGAAAAGAGGTGTGGTTTTATACATTAAAGAGGCTATTCCAGCAAAATTGATTTACTCGGATGAAGATGGAAGAGTATTAATGGTAGAAATAATGGATAATAATATAAAAATACTCTTGATTGCAATTTATGCTCCGAATGATAAACAAGAAGAGTTTTATAAAAAACTGCACATGAAAATAATTGGACTGGACTATGTTAATATAATTATGATGGGAGATTTTAATGGAATTGTGGACAATAAACTGGACTATATAGCAACAACAACAAAGCAAAATAGAAAGGTTCTCCCAAGGTCCTTTTTTAAAATGACAGATGAATTAACTTTAAAAGATATTTGGAGAGAAAGAAACGTTAAAGCTAAACAATATACTTTTTATTCAAATAGACATTTATCATGGTCCAGATTAGATATGATTTGGATCTCAACAGAACTAATATCTAATATTAAAGAAACAAGCATTGAAACAAGTACCTGGGCAGATCATAGCCCAATGACAATTAAATGGAAGGGACAAAAAAAAAGATCGAGATGGACATTAAATAATACTATTTTAAAGGAGAAAGATTTTACACAATGGATGGAGAAGGAATTGGCTTTTTTCTTTAGAGAAAATAAAAAAGAAGATACTTCAACGCAAAATGTGTGGGACACTATGAAGGCATACGCTAGAGGTTTGATAATAGATTATACAAGAAAAAAGAATATTAGGAAAAGGCAAGCTTCTAAGGCCTTGGAAAATGAGTATAAAACTCTTGAAAAAGAATTACAGAAAATGCCACAGAAAAAGGATATTAAATTGAAGCTGGATGTAATCAAACATAAAATGGAATTAATAGAGAAAGAAGAATTGGCACAGAAAATTAGAAACTCTAAACAGAATTATTTTGAAGATGCAAATAAACCAGGTAGATGGCTAGCATATAAATTGAGAAAAGAGAAGGAATCAAGAAAAATATTGAAGTTAATAGATGAACAAGGCCAAGTTTGTTATGGGAACAAGGAGAAAAAAGAAATTATCCGAGATTTTTATGGGCAATTATATAAACAAGAGAATATTGATGAAGGAAAAGTCAAACAGTATTTACAGGAAGCTAATTTACCAAAGATACCTAAAGAGACTGAAGAAATGCTAGAAAGCAATATAACAATGATGGAACTAAATGAAGCATTTAAGAGACAAAATAATGGGAAAGCTCCGGGCCCAGATGGGCTTCCAGTAGAATTTTATAAAACATTTCAAGAATTATTGAGCATCCCATTGTTAGAAGTTATGAATGAAGTTATGTTAAAAAAGATGATACCTAAAACATGGTCAGAGGCTTATATTACACTTATACCAAAGGAAGAGACTGACCCATTGCAAATTAAGAATTATAGACCTATTTCTTTATTGAATGCAGACTATAAAATTTTTGCTTCAATTTTAGCAGAAAGACTTAAAAAATATTTAAATAATTTTATTCACTCAGATCAAAATGGATTTCTGCCAAAGAGACAAATTAGAGACAATATGAGAGTAATCTTGGACACTTTGGAATATTATGAGGCTCATCCTGAAAAGCAAATGGCTTTGATATTCCTAGATGCTCAAAAAGCATTTGACAACGTCAACTGGAGATTTATGTTATTATTATTGGAGCAGATGGGTTTTGCTAAAAAATTTATTCAAGCAATAGAAGCTATATACAATAAACAGACAGCAAGGGTAATGATGGAGGGGGAACTTACAGATTTTATTAATATAAGGAAAGGCACAAGACAAGGATGCCCCCTATCTCCTTTGCTATTTGTGTTGACCTTGGAAGTCTTGAATAGAAATATTAGGGATGATAAAAGCATAAAAAGAATGAAAATTAAGAAGGAAGAATTTAAGCTACAAGCTTTTGCTGATGATTTAGCTTTTATTTTGGAAGATCCGATTGAAACAGCTCCAAAGTTACTGGAAAGGATAGAGTCATATGGAGAGGTGGCTGGTTTGAAAATAAACAAAGATAAAACAAAGATTTTGACAAAGAATATGTTATTGAGACAGAGAGAAGAATTGGCAGATCTTTTGAAAATTCAAGTTACAAATAAGGTTAAGTATTTGGGGATATATTTGACAACAAGATGTAGCACATTAAAGGAGAATAATTATATTAAACTTAAACAACAGATAACTACAGATTTGAAGAAGTGGGAAAACTTGCAATTGTCATTAATAGGGAGAATTTCAACAATTAAGATGAATATCTTGCCTAGAATTTTATTTTTGTTTCAAACAATACCAATTAGGCTTGGAAAAGACTATTTTGAAGATTTAAATAAAATTATGTTGAAGTTTATATGGCAAGATAAAAAAGCGAGAATAAAGTTAAAGCTTTTGCAAGATGCTAGAATTAGAGGAGGTTTTGGTCTGCCTAATTGGGAATTGTATTATCAAGCTGCAAGTTTGATGTGGGTCAAAGAATGGATAACATTAAGGAAACATAGGTTGTTGACATTAGAAGGGCATGACTTGCTGTTGGGTTGGCATGCTTTTTTATGGTATAAGGGAACTAAAACACAGGGTTATTTTAGAAGACATTATGTACGGGAGTCTTTGTGGTTAAATTGGGAGAAGATAAAAAGACAATGTTATTTGAAAATTCCAGTTTGGTTATCGACCATTGAAGCATTTTCCTATCCTATAATTTACAAGAAGGAACAAACAGTTAGATATGGGGAACTTTTGGATGAAAAGGGTGAACTTAAATCGATCCAAAACTTAGAAGAACAAGGTATAAGGATGAATTGGTTTTCATATGCACAAATACACTCAAGGTATGATGAAGATTCTAAAACGGAGGGATTTTATGATAAATAGACTGATTTAGATAAGATCTTGATGGGTACTGATGAGAAGGTGATTAAAAAATTATATGGTTATTTACTGGGAATGAAATTAGAGGAAGAACAAGTCAAAGAAACTATGATTGTTTGGGGGAAGAATTTTGGATATGGGATTGATTTGGAGAAATGGCAGAAATTGTGGTCTCAAAATTATAAAATGACAATGTCAACAGCATATAAAGAAAACTTGTATAAGATGTTTTACAGGTGGCACTTTCCTCCGACAAGAATAGCAAGAATGTTTAAGAACAAATCTGAAAAATGTTGGAAATGTCATCAGATACCCGGCTCGTATTACCATATGTGGTGGACTTGTGAGGATGCTAGAAAATATTGGACTATAATTCGCATGTGGTTGGAAAAAATGACAAAGAAACATATAGATTTGAAACCAGAGATCTTCTTATTGGGAATTTTACCTGATATATATAGTAAAGATTTGAAATACCTGATTGTAAATGTATTAACAGCGGCCAGGATTGTATTTGCTAAAAATTGGAAGAATGAGAAAATACCATTACAGGAAGAAATTATTAAGAAAATATTGGAATGTGCTGAGATGAGCAGATTGACATTTGAAATTAGAGAGCAAGAGGATAAACAATTTTACGAAATTTGGGATCTTTTTTATAAATGGCTAGATGATAAAATACGATAATAGAATATTTAGAATGCTAGATAGTAAGGATTATCTTTATTTTGTCATTATTTTGCTATTTGATATTATATTTATAAAGGATTTTTTAGGATTGATTTGATATGATTAGATGATTTGTTATAGAGTAAACTGGTTTAAAGTATTGTTAGCTCATTAAGCATAAATGATTAAAAATATAGTCAAAAATTTCTTTTTTTAGTGATATTAGGATATATAAGTTTGGATTGACAATATGAGTTGTTATGTAACATAATTGTAATTGAGACTACAGAATGAATGCACAAAAATGATGAACCAACTGACACACTGGATGTACATACAAGATTTGATGTTTTTATGTTTTGTTTGTCTTGTTTGTTTGTAGAAAATTAATAAAAACTTTTTCAAAAAAAAAAAAAGAATGGACTCAATGCAAAAGATGCGTTTTCACCATTAGAAAAATGTTTTTGTTCATATTTCTGAATTTTATGCATATACAATGAGATAACTGTTTTCCTCTCCTCAATGGAGTTACATTGCTTTTAACCATTCTTTCATAGTTTGACAATCAAGTGTATTTGGCATTATTAAACTGATTATCTGGATAATTGTTTGTCATTTCAGACATTATAAGCCTGAAATTATGGTATGTATCTTTTCCTGATGTAAATAATATAAGCATTCTATAATAATTACACGCAGTTCATTTGTCTAATATGTGCTAATAACAAAATCCTCCTATATTACATTCTTCAGACATATAACAACAAAGAAAGAGTTCAGTCACACAATTGTGTTTCAAGGGAGATGGGGGGGGATAATATATTAACTCCGATGAGATATAAAACATGTTAATGAGCTAAATTATCCTGCAATAGTTACAATAAAAAGAGGGCCTGCAGAATGAAAGAAAGGATGGATTTTAAACAAGGAATTTTATACTGAACGGCTTTTATCTATATTAAGTAGGTAATTCTTAAAGGTGGGCAGGCTGTCAAGAGTTAATGAAAACATGATGAACAATATCAGAGTTTCAGACCATAAAACAACAGTCCCATAATATTGTGTATCAGCCAGAGAATAAAATCTACATATTCTTCATGACTTGCTGAAGACAGATGGCAGAACTGAGCAAGGCATCCTACAAATGTAGAAACATTTCAAAAGATATTGAGATGCATGATACAGATCAAACCTAGTACTTTGCATCCATGTATATAATAATAGATGTTTTGACATCTAGAAAATTTTGAAGCAACATATGAACTCAGTAATTTGTTTGTTAGGACAATTCCCTTGCAAAAAAATAAACTGTAGTTTAAATAGAGTGATATGTTTTCCTCCTCAAAATTGGCACCAGTCAAAAAAGAATTTTTCCTTTGGGGTAGAGAGAGCCCCAAAGCTATATATCCATCTAGACAGGTGGGTAGATATGAGAAATTAACTTTTTTTCATCAGCAATACATTGGCTGAATTATTAAAATAAAGAATGTTTCCACATAACCAAAAAAACAATAGAATAAAGCAGTCAAAATTTTAAAGTCACACAAAAGAAACACCAAATGATTGAGCCCAGGACCATAAAAGCAACCCAGTCTACGCTTTCAAAACAACTATTGACCATTTTGTGCTATGTATTATTTACTTCTAATTATTTTCAACAGAATAGAGCTGAAAGGGACATTGGTTGGTCTTCTAGTCCAACTTCCTGCTCAGGCAGGAGAGCCTATACCATTTCAGACAAGTGGCTGTCTAGGTTCTTCTTAAAAACCTCCAGTGACGAAGCAGCCACCTCCAAAGGCAAACTGTTCCACTGGTTAATTGTCCCCAGTTAGGAAGTTTCTCTTTAATTCCACATTACTTCTCTTTGATTAGTTTCCATCCTTTGTTTCTTGTCTTACCTTCTGGTGCTTTGGAAAATAAGTTGATCCCCTCTTCTTTGTGGCAGCCCCTCAAATACTGGGATATGTTACCCCTAGTCCTTCTTTTATCTAGACTGGTCATACCTAATTCCTGCAACCATTCTTCGTGTTTTTGTCTCCAGGCCCTTAATCATCTTAGTTGCTCTTCTTTGCACTTTTTCCAAAGTCTCAACATCTTTTTTGCAATGTGGTAACCAAAACTGGATGTAGTATTCCAGTGGTAGTCCTACTAATGATTTATAAGCGGTACTAATATTTTATGTGATTTTGATTCTATGCCTCTGGTTATATAATCAAGGATTATATTAGCTTTTTAAGCTGCTTCCACACACTATTTGTTTAAGGGATTGTCCATTAGGACTCCAAGGTCCTTCTCAGAGTTACTGTTGTTGAGCCAGATTTCACCAAATCTGTACTTGTATCTTTAGGTTTTCCTGCTTAAGTGTAACTTTGTCTTTTTCCACATTAAATTTCATGATGTTGGATAGGGCCCATTATTCAAGTCTGTCAAGATCTTTTTGGATCCTGTACTTGTCTTATGGGGTGTTGGTTATTCCTGTCAGCTTAGTGACATCTGCAAATTTGATGAGTTCCCCCCCCCTTCTATTCCCTCATCTAAGTAATTTATGAAGATATTGAAGAGAACTGGGCCTAAGACGGATCTTTAGACATTATGACAGCTAAAAGAGAGAGAGAAAAGGACTCTATATCCTCAAAGAGTTAAAAAAGAGGAGGAGGGGAGAGGGGGAGGGGTAGGAGGAGGAAGAAGAAGAAGAGGAGAAAAATAAGAAGAGAAGGGGGAAGAAGAAGAGGAAGAGGAAGAGGAAGAGGAAGAGGAAGAGGAAGAGGAAGAAGAAGAAGAAGAAGAAGAAGAAGAAGAAGGAGAAGGAGAAGGAGAAGGAGAAGGAGAAGGAGAAGGAGAAGGAGAAGGAGAAGGAGAAGGAGAAGGAGAAGAAGAAGAAGAAGAAGAAGAAGAAGAAGAAGAAGAAGAAGAAGAAGAAGAAGAAGAAGAAGAAGAAGAAGAAGAAGAAGAAGAAGAAGCTTGCACTGCTTTTACATCTAGGAAAGGGTTACTATACATACGTGTAAATATACGCAAAGAAAGGAAGCAAGGAAATCTTCAACAGATTTCTGTGAACCCTCAGAGGAGAAATGGTCTACCAGATTCTCTATTAGCCACAGAGGCAAAGTGCATAAAATGAATAAAATACTACAAATGCACAGAGAGGCAAGATCACAATAGAATGTGTTACCAAAAAGTCAAGCTAAGGAATACAACAGAAGCACCTTTTTTTACCCCCACTCAGCATGAAAGCAAAAGCAGCCTTAGTGCGGCTGACTGAATAGAATTCTCCTGAATGGAATCCTTCCATCTGTGAATATTATCTGCAGGGGAACACATTTCCCCACAGGTATCTACCTAGCTCTGTGAATGAAGATTGCATGATGCCTCTGAGCAGTCAAATTTCTTTACCTAGAAGACAAATAAGAGCCAGTAATGGAAATAACTGAGGATTGTTCTCATTGAGCTCTCTCCATCACAATAGGCTCCAGCAGACTGCCTCACTCCTACTTCAACAGCCTGTGGTGCTGTTTAGGGAAAGCTATTAGGAGGCTAATGCTTCTACATCTGTCCCCTCATTTACATTTTACACAAACAAACTACAATGAAAAGGGGAAGATACATTTAGTCCCTTGTGCTTCCCAGTGGTTAATTGCTGGCGCATGAAAATGACAGCTCCAAAGGACAAGGAGTTTGCTTTTATCATGAATTCTCTTTTCTGAAGATCACTCCCTGATGTTTTTGGAGAAGGTATAAGCTCAGATTATCAAGGTCAAGAGGTATTTAACAGCAATAGAAGGGTATGAAGGGCTGACATTTCTATCCCAACTGGTAGCATTACAAAATGAGCACAGACTGCAAAGGAGTCTCCATCTTCCAAAACTCAGCTGGAGATTGTCTTTTTGAGGGTCATCCTTTACAGGTCATATTCAGAAGGGCAATTAAAACCGCACTGTAATTCTCTATTTTAAATTCAGAAATTGTAGCAAGGATAATGAAGAAAGAATTGTTCAATATCAAACAAAGAACAAGAGCTAAGAATTTCTTCTCCTATTAGAAAAATGCCCAGTTATAGTTCTGGGGAAAAGTACAGGTATTCCTGTAACTTATGACCACCACTGGGACTGGACTTTCCATGGTAAACCATGCAGCTGTGAAGCTAGATGTCATGTAACTGCATCACTTAGCAACTATAATCTTGGCAATCCTTGTTGCTGTCATTGACTGAGAAGTGAGTAGCTATCTCTATCCAAGCCACTCTGATTAACCCCCATCTACTATCTTCTCTCCATCTCTGTCCTTTTAGCCATCCTGCACTCTCATGTGCAGAATGGCAAGCAGCCGCAGAATCATACAGCTCTGGGGCTGCTTGCTATGCTATGGAAAGCTGAAACTGCCCCTATCCAGTCCCAGTCACCCCTTACCCTAGACCCCAAACCTCTTGCGGCCCTGTGCTCCCCATCCTAGCTGGCCCACTGTCTTCTTGCTCCTGCAATATGCCTGGCCTAGGCTGCTAGCCAGGGGGAAGGGCGGGGGGCAGAGTCAAAAACCCAGAACCACATTGCACCAAAACACTCCTTTGCAAAAAGGTGCTGCACCAGGCTGGACTTTATACTGTTTTTTTTTTTTTTTTTTTGGGGGGGGGGGGGGGAAAGACAGCTAAGAACAACCTCAGAATAGCAATGTGCCCCCTGAAAAAAACCCCTTTTTCTTTAGCTTTTGGGGGGATGTGGGGAAACATGAAGCCCAGTCACACCTAGAAGCTCTTTGCAATGGGCCTTTTTGTGCGTGTGTGTGCACCACAGCAGCAGCGGGAACAAATAGATGGTGACGGTGGGGTAAAATAGTTGGGTAGGGAGAGTTGCAGTGCCCTGTAATCAAAAGTGGAGGTGGGCACCAAGCACCCAAATTTTGACCACATGACCATGGGGATGCTGCAACAGTCATAATAACTTTGAGCAGTCACTGAATAAATGATTTGCTAGGATTTACAAATTACATTCAAGTTTGATGTTTCTTTCACTTATTTTGCATGTAAAGTCAATTAAATGTGATGTGTTTCCTAGTAGATGTGCTTCTAGGTTTGGGGTCTTTGTCTTGCTATGATACATGCTTGTGCTTCAGCTTCAACTGGTGTAGATATGGCTTGGTAATCTTCTATGGGATTTATGCTTCTTTCAATAATGGCATGTTAATGAGGCAGCAAAACATTACTATCATTATCATGTGTAATATCTCAAATTTATTCTGTACAACTTAAAAAGGCATATATCATGTTCTTGTCACTTACATGCAACCACCATTCTGTGAACGTAGTAATGAGTGACTGGCTCAAAGTCACCCATTACTACTACTTTCATTTTGAAACCATGCCATTATGCCTCCTTACTTGACAGCCGATATGAGATTCCTATTTTAAAATGCAGTTCTATGTTTCTGTAGGTTATAACAATACCTACATAGACTAAAAAGTTTCACTCCTGGATTATCTGTCCATACAATATCCCTCCAGCTGTCAGCAGTGCCTCCAAACACTTTTTGGCAAACTTAAAATGTTATTCTGGATTTCTTTGTGACACCTTGGCATGATTTTATGCTGTGCTCTCAGAGTAAATACAATATGATTATGGCTTAATTCTGCCCCAAAGCTTATTTCAGTCCTGAGATTCTGACTGTTGACAGATCCCCAGTCTAAGAAATTTGATCCAAAGTTTATCAAAATCATAGAAAGTAAGGTCTAATTGCTTGATACTTTAACGAAATAATTGGATAACTGGGCCTAATTATTCTTTTAACTGGCTCAATTAAACTAAGGGAAGTGATTATTTTTTCACATAATACATTGCATGTTGATGATGTTTATTGAAAAGATAAGGCAATTTAAAAACAAAAACAAAAGGGGGCAAATACTGTTTTACATAACTCTAGGTCAGCAGTATAGAAGATGCCTCTACTAACAAAAGTTTAGTTTGATCCTGACTAGCTCAAGGTTGACTCAGCCTTCCATCCCTCCGAGGTGGGTAAAATGAGGACCCAGATTGTTGGGGGCAATAGGCTTACTCTGTAAACTGCTTAGAGAGGGCTGTAAAGCACTGTGAAGCAGTATATAAGTCTAAGTGCTATTGCTTTAGTGTGAACCTACTACATTTGTGTAGTAGGCATCTTCCTGGCACAGATGGTTTTACTCTTGAGGTTCTTCTGTTTCTTTCTATTTGATGTTTTTAATCCTTTTGTAAGCCTCTCAATATCACCTGATGAGCAAGCACCCTTAGAAACTGAAAAAAGTAGGAAGGAACAAATATATTAATATTGACTCAGTATACATTACATATTTTAATGCCCAATTTTTTTATATTCGTTGAAACTACAGAAATGTGGCTCTTTGGACTGATACTTTATTTTGACAGCTGAACAGATTCCCAGTATTCTGCTTACTTAATTTGTCATCTAAAGGATAAACAGCTTGAAAAGTCAGAGGGGGCAGCAGTGGGTACAATTTGTCTTCCATGCATTTAAAAAGGACAAATTAATCAGTATTGTAAACTCTAATTTTGAGAAAAAATGTATTCAACCTGCTTTCTTTTTAACGTGTACAAAGCATTTTAAAAATAAAAAGCAGACAAAGGACAGAATAATTAATGCATTGTGCTGGAATAAAAAACTTACTCAAAGTCTTCAAATTCCAGGTCATTTCCTTCTACAGATGGGCCTGCATTTTCAGAAGTGGAAGCAGAAGATGAGGAAGAGCGAAGGCGATTTTGCTGATACCGCATAGAGCGCTGGCGAATGCTATCTCTGCGTGAAAGATACTGGATCATTCTCTGGGCGTAATAAGCAGCAGGTGACAACCTGAAAAATTAAAATACTGTTGTTAGCTCAAAAACAAATCCCACTTGCTTCTTGATGTTGTAGGATTATATTATTATTATTACCTAAATCTATGTCGGAAATAGAGGACTTGCTCTAGTTTTTTAATATGGATTGGATTATGAGCGGGAGATTTCTGCTTGAACAACTTTATCTAAAATCCTTTGTGTTTTGTTAATGCAGTTTCAAATTCACTATATAACAAGTTAAAAAATGACCAGAATAATAGGAAGGCTGATTAACATTAGCCCATGCTATCAAGGTTTAACGAAGGGATTAAAAAGCTAGCTGAATACCTGTGCATTTTTTATTTTATTTTATTTTTTGTCTTTATGCCTTTGTGTTTGAAGCACCTCCCACTACTGGATGCTCTGAGCAGCTCTGAGGAGAACAGCTGGTACAACATTTTACTACTATGTCAAGTTATTAAAGTTACTTATTTTTTCAAAAATATCTTACACTATATTCTTCCCATTAATTTGAAATGAAAAATGTCCTTCAAAAGAAAGCATTTTTTCATCCATTTCTTGCACTTGAACTCTGAGTGGCATACAAAGAGTTATTCCAAAATATGATTCAAGCCAAGTCAAAATAGTAGACTGAGAGAAGGACAAACCGATGTGACATGTTAAAGTAGAATCTATCTACCTTTCTGAAAGTTTATTGTAGGAAATAAATTCACTGTCATAGAATTTAAATATTGTTGACACACTTCTAGCATTAAACTGATATTGTGAAATCAAGATAAAAAGTAGTATTCACAAAATTACTTAAACATAATTCTCTTTGGAAATGAGATAGGTTAAATTTAAATTTTCAGAGATATTATTCATTGTTCAAAGTCCTGGCCCAAATCACAGAGTGAGCTTGTTTGGCTTAGGGCAAACTG
This sequence comes from Hydrophis major, assembly GCA_033807585.1. Taxonomy (NCBI): domain Eukaryota; kingdom Metazoa; phylum Chordata; class Lepidosauria; order Squamata; family Elapidae; genus Hydrophis; species Hydrophis major. Next base: position 88,824,575 of record CM066328.1, on the reverse strand, counting down.
GATCTGGGTTGCCCTGCTCCTAATCCAACCTTTTTTTTAAAAAAATAAAAATAAAGTTTTATTTGGGTTTTCACAGATACAAAATACAAGTAAAACATCTTTTTTGAAAATAGCATGGTCCCAGGTTGAACTTCTTTATACAGACACAAAACTCAATTTCATGCTCCTTTTTGTGTTCTATTCCATATCTTATACTATTCTACATTTTCTATATAGTTTTTCCCCTCTTTTAATTTTCTAAATTTTATTTTGATTATCTCATCTCAATTCAAATCATTATATTTATACTTTTGTCTGTTCTGTTTCAATTTCATATTATCTCTTCTCATTAAACAAATTTTCTCCTGTAGTTACTAATTGGAGTATGACACCTTTATATCTTTTAATTACATCCATTCAACTCTTATTTAAACTTCAATATATACCTCAAGGTTATGACCTTCAATATAATGCATAATACATAACTTCCAATCGAATTCTGCTTGGTACATTCTTATAATACACACTATATTCTTAAAAAAAATGATTATAAATATATGTAATTATAAACCCTCATTCCATTCCAATTCAGTTTTATCATTAATAATCATTAAAATCTTAACATCTTTAACACTTCTTTTCAATTAAATATCATACTTCCTTTAAGACACACATAATCTCCATAATTAATTTTTCCCTTATTTCTCTTCACATGTTTTGTAAATCATTAAATATTCATTTTGTTACATTTATTTATTGACAAGCATTCCACTGAATTACAATAGCTATTTTATCAAACATTTTAATCATACATTGTTTCATATTTTCTAAAATTATTTCTTTTTCTAAGAGAACAATACCATGTTATGTACCTTTGCAGAATCCCTTTTTTCCATTAAATTTTCACCCATTATCTCTGAATAGGCCCTGTTTCCCTATATTTTGTTTCTGTCCTTTATAACTTCTTTCTTCCCTCTCATCTTCTCCTCCCCCTTTTTTACTCCCTTGTCTCTCTACTTCTAATTCTCTCTTCTGCATTTCCCTCTTCTGTTGCTTTCTGATTTTATACTTATTTTTCACTCTATTTTTTTTTTGGAGTTGTTTTTCCCAATCTTAAACTTTCCATTCTCTTTCCCCACTTTCCTTTTTTTCCCCCACCTAAGATTACTTGTTCATTAAAGATGGCTTCTTCTTTGTCACAATCTTCTTCTTCTGCAGGCATTTCTTGTTGTTTTTCATAATTCCAAATCTCCATTTCTAAAAACTGAAATACAAAGCCAAAAGAACCTCTCCTTTCTTGTGCATCTTCTTTCCATTTTAAAGTTCCATTTTCAGTTCTTCTAAAAGTGGAGCCATTTTAAACAGTTTTAAACAACCACTCAATTGATTTTAGTCATTCAAATACAATAACCAAAAATCCAGAAATCATCAGGTAATCCAAATAGTCCCAAGTTATTTCTTCTAATTTCTTTTTCCACTTTCTCTTCCTGGGGTTTTTGTTGCAATATTTCAGTTAAAATGTATCTTTTGGAAGTCTTGTTGAGATTTTGCTGTAAGTTCTTTTTAATTCCAGGCAGTCTCCTCCCTTCCAGATCCTGCCTTTATTCTTTTTCTCTCCTTTCCTGTTTTCAAAAGCTTTTGATTATCCAGAAATCTTAATTATCCATTTGACTTTTTATTTTCAGCATTAAATGCCTATTAATGTCAAAGTGGATTTTTTTCCAATTTCTTGCTTAAGTCTCTTAGCTGTCAGTATAGGAAAAGGAGAAAAAAACCGCAACTCTTTCCCCTTTTCTCCCTCCTTCACTGCTTAAAAATCTTCTTAAGGAACAATGTTATTGTTTTTTTCAATAGTTTCAATTCCAAGGTACCTTATTTGTTGCTTTTGCTGTTTGACCCAGTCAACCAAAACTTTCTCTTCTTATCTTCCTCCTGCACATTCTTTTCCAGTCGAGTTCTTCTTTGTGGTGGCCATTTCTGACCACCGCTACAACTGCCTTCGGGAAAGGGAGTAATGGCCAGCTGGGAAGGAGAGATGCGGCTCTCCTCAACCCTGCAGGCAGTCTCCCCCTTCTTCACCACCTCTACCAGCCGGCTTGGGGCGCTCCAGCGGCGAGCACGGATCAAAGCCTCGCAGAGACGAGGTTTCGGTCTGTCGCCGAAGAAGCTCAAACCAGAAGAGGGCGCTCCTAATCCAACCTTTTAACGACTTTCTAAAAATCACTCTTTCTGCTCATGGTTTAGTCTTTTCCATCTATGTTGTGGGGGTCTCATCATGGATGCTGAAATCATCCAAGATGATCAATCAAGACCCACTTCTAAAATTAGTTCAGTCAGAGAAGTTGAAAGGGAACATAATAAACTATCCGTCCTTTATCTTTCCTATATTGCTGGCCAACATCAAGTACATGCCATCAAAACTGATACCAGAATATGTTTCTGTGTTCTTCCAGATTAAAACAAAGGGCATCTATAGAAACAATAGCGTCCTTTTAATCAACTTTTATACAATAACACCTTATTGTATCAATACTTTATTCCAATATGCCATAATTTGTGCAGATTGGCTGATCTTGAACCACTGAATGTTCTCTGTGCAAAGCATTCAGAAACTGCAATTGATCTAGAAAGTAGCAATACTGGCAGTTTGGAGGATGTCAATATATGTTTATACAAAGTATTGACATTTAAATTTTATACAATAAAATTTAAATATCAATACTTTACTCCAATATTCTATAATTTGAGCAGATTGGCTGAGCTTGAATTGCTGTAATTGCTATCTCTATGAAAAGCTGTCTCATGAAAAGCATTCAAAAGCTGCAACTGATCTAGGATGCGACAATACTGGCAGCTTGGGGAAGGTCAATATATGTTTATATAAGGTTATTGCTCTGTGAGCTACACTTGCTCCCAGTAAGGCTCTAGGTGGAAGTCAAGCTGCTAGCAGTTACTAGTAAAGCCTTACATGGCAGAAGGTCAGGTTATTTACAGAATCATCTATTTTTGATGGTTTCTGCTCACCCCACCAGATGTGATAGAATGGGTAGGCTCCAGGTTCCTTCACTGAGCATGTATAATAGCACATTTATTGTGCTACCTTTTCCAGGGAACTGTATACCTTCCAAATTCAGATGGCCCTGATAGGATTTCTACAAGGCATTATAGACCTGGCTTTTATCTGAAGCACTGGATATGTGAGGTCAGGTAAGCTTGGCAGGTTAACTCTTTACTGTCAAACAGTAAGTGGGAAGGTATTTATTGGATTCCATATTCCCCTTATAGGCACTAGTTCTCCATTTCTCCAATTCTTTGCTCCCCCTTCCAAGGCGAAACAAGCCCACAGAGAGCTGTGAGGCCTTTGCAACAGTCAGGGGGCCGTCTACTGTGCCTAGCCATTAATGTCAATCACTTTTCGGCGCAGAGACCGGGGCCTGTTTTAGCAATGCGGGAGCAATCTGCGGCTCAATGGAGGCCTTGCAGGAGGCTATGTAACCCCTATCGCTGCCCCGCCCACTTTCTACGATCACTCACGATCTTCCAGATGCTGCTGAGTACCCTCAGAGACGGGAGAGAAATTCCCAGCCCTGGAATCACTCCGAAGGGGGAAAGAGCCCTCCCCACCCCTCATGGTGTTGCTGGCTCCACCGGATAGCCGGGAGCTTCTTCTGATCTTCTCTATTAATTGCAATCAGCTTTTCAAAGATAAAACATGCTTTACAGACTTCTCAGCAAGAGAAGCAGGAAAACAGGACCAAGTCGATGAGTGGATTGAGTCAAAAAGCTAGGGTAACCATGGCAACGGAGGCAAGGTTAACAATTGGCAGACTCAAGTCACGTGACAAGGCAAAGCCAACCCTGTACTAGACTCTCACAGCAGTCTAATGGAGAATTACCAGACATAACAGATATTTAATATAGGAAGAGGCTTATTTAAATCACATATTCCTCAAGAAACATCTGTTAGTAGTGGAAGAAAGTATAGAACGCACTACCATTATCTGCTTATATTTTTTTTTACTAATTTTGGGTATGCATTTTCTTCCTGAGAGGATAATGAGCCAGGTGGTGCAGTGGTTAGAATGCAGTACTGCATGCTACTTCTACTAACTGCTGGCTGCCTGCAGTTTGATTCTCACTGATTCAAAGTTAACTTAGCCTTTCATCCTTCTGAGTTCAATAAAATGAGGCCCCAGATTGTTGGGGACAATATATTGGGGACAACTGTAGTTGTCCACTGTAGAAATTGAATGCTGAATTAAGTAGGCCTTTGGATTCAAGCTTTTACATTTTCACTTAAGGGGCAATTACTTTTTTGACAAAGTTTAACAAGTAGTTGTGGTATATAATAGATGAGGTTGGAAAAAGTTATGTAAAAACACATCTGAGACTGTAAAAAGGCATAATATAAAACTATTTAAATCCAGATACATGTGAATTGGGTGGCTGATAGCTTTAAATATATTAACACCAACATCTTGATACAAAAATAAAACAGTTTTTACAAAAACATTGACAGCAACCTTTACAGCAGTAGCATCCCTAATGGCATTTCCTCTGTAATAAAAATTTTCATCATTAAACAGAAAAGCAAGTGATTGAACTTTGATCGCAAAACGCTCATTTATCACAAAGCTAAGGTTTATGTATAAAGCAAGCTGATATGATAACTTTTAAGAAAATGTTCCTGGAGCTTGGTAAGACTGGGTCTCAATTATTTCAACTGCAAACCTCTGTGAACTGTGACATTTCAGAAATTGTCACCAATTTTGTTTACCGATAATTCTATCACCTTGATTTTTCTAACTTTTCATATATACCTCATTTTTCAATACTCTTCCTTGATTCAATAGATGAGATATTTTCAAAACATCTCATTATTTCCAAAAAGGTCACTGTTGCTTTAGCTTCTTTAAAGGAAGTATATATGAACCACATAAGTGATTGATTTAATCTCTACAATGTACTGATTACCCTACTTTTCCTACAATGTTTCCCTTCTTCATCAATCTTTCTCTAACTGCTCATTCTTCCGTTAGTAGCATCATTCTCATTCGTTGTAGCTATGCAGGCAGTCCTTGACTATAATTGTTTATTTAACTGTTTCAAGTTACCACAGCACTGAAAAATAGTAACTGATACCCACACTTATGATCATCACATCACCTGCACAGTCATGCAGCCAAAATTGAGGTGCTTGGCAACTGGCATGAATTTACGATGGCTCCGATATCACGTGATCGCTATTTGCAATGTTTCCAGCTGGCTTTCAATAAGCAAAGTCAATGGGGAAAGCCAGATTTGCTTAATGAACATGAAAAAAAGTCATAAAATTGAGCTTGACTCACTTAATGACTGCACTGCTTCGCAATGGAAGGTCCAATCCCAATTGTGGTTACAGGTTGAGGACAATCTGTATACCTTTTTGCTATATTACTTGTCTTGCTTCGATGAAGACATATTTTAGGATTCTAGTATTTGAGTGAGCAGACAGGGAGTTCACATTTCTTCAATTTAAGTTTTATTCATGTTTTTAAAAAGTTCTTATCAACAGTAGAATCTTAATCTAAAATATTGTTGTATTTTTCCTATTATTACACTATTTTCTAATTTTTCAAAAGTACTTTCAATAAATATCACTGACCATTCTTTGAATCTCAATTTTACTCAAATCCAAATAAGTTAATAAATATTTTCCTTTTTTACCATCTTCAATTTTATTTATTTTTTAAAAATTATATGGCTGTCCATCTCAACTCTTAGCAACATACAAAAAATAAAAAATAGACCACAACAAAAAGCACAATTATGTATTTTCCTAATTACCCTATTAATGTAGCAGCATATCTAAATTCTATTCTAATTTTCTCATCAGCTTTATATTCCATGTTGCTTAGAGTCTGTGAAGTCATGTAAAACTTGCCATGTTTCACTATATAAAACAGACATTGAACTACCGAGGTCACAAGATTTCTAAACATATATATTAAGGAATAGTTAAACTGAATTTCAAATTATTTTTAATGCAGGTACTAATATACAGGATCATTTACAGAATGACCATTAACAATAGGGACAACCCTTTGTCAAATCAAGTTTATGGTGTAATTTATTTATTTCAGTACCACAAGAGGGAAAAAAGGAAAGAGGTTATAGTAACAATGAAATGAGTATGCTCCATTATATAGCTTCATCTCTTTTTGGAAGACTGTGAGGACAAAAGTCTTAAGCAAAGGCTTTATGGGAGAAACTGCTTGTTGATGAAAGAATTTATATAGGTTTAGGTTTATTATATAGGAATAGGTTTCTGGGATACATTTCTAAGAATAAAGACAAGAAAGGAAATTCTATTATATTGCTATCTCCTCTTTTCTACATGTTTATTATTATAGTTGGAACTCAACCAGAAATCCATTTAGTATATTCTTTTATAATTCTCAAGAGAAGCTTTTTTTATTTTATGAGTATGATCAGTATTTAAAAGAAGATAATATTATAAAACATCAAATATAAAAGCAGTCCTATAAAATAGCAATAAAATAAAATGTATGCAGAAAATTTAGTGATGATTTCAACATGCCATGACTATTGTTAAAAATTTAGCAGCCTTGTTTGTAACGTTTACCTAGGAGAAAAACAATAACCTTCTCTTCAGAGGAGCAGAAGATTGCTAACAATTGATGTTATGAGTTCCAGCTTTCATTTATTGTTCAGAAGACATTCAAGTAGTAAATATGAAACAAACCCCGCTTCTGCATCAGAACATGTAAAAATGCAATTTTCATAGGGAATATTGATCTATCTACCAATTGTTGACCCTATAAATAATTTGCCAATTTGGGTCAAGATGAAAAGTCTACTATGTGAAGTATGGGGAATGCTATAAAAATATCTTGGAATGGAGCAGGGAAGGATGTTTACCGAGTGGAGGTGGGAAACTATTTGGGGATTTAGATCCCAAATCTTCCACTAAAAGCGGATTATGGTTTTATTGGGGATGAAACCAGCTAATGTTGGGGGGGAAAGACATCATAAACCAGATTGAGATTGATTTTTTGATTTTAAGGAAGATTCAGACCTACATAATGAGGTGAGAATTTACTTCAGCCAGTATCTGAGGAAATAGAGCTTCAAATGGATCCAAATGCATAAGGACACAATAAAAAAATTATGTAATAATCTCTTAAAATCTGGATGGGTTAGTTTCTTACCTAGAAGCATCCTTCTAAAAATATAATTATGTGTCATACAGAACTGAGCCCAGCACTTTAACTCTGAATAATTTGACAGATGCCGCTACATGCGTATGGCTTGTATATTTAATAATTTGGAAGATCTCATAAGGAAGTCCCTTGTTTAATTAATCTGCTGAGTAAATAATTGAATGTCTATGTGCTTAAAGGTTGTAACTTGCTCTGTAGATTTACTATTGATCTTCCAGCTAATTCCAGCTAAGGACTTGAAACATTTTTTTTGGATAATATTAAGAGCTTTGTTTTAAAGCAGGGGTGTCAAATTCAAGGCCTACAGTCTGGATCCAGTCCGTGGAGTGCTTAAATCTGACCCGTGGGACTAGCCTGGAAATATCAAAGGACCGGCCTGCGATGCCTCTGGTGGCTAAAACGGGCTGCATGCAGCCCCCCCCCACACCTCATTTTCACCCTCCATGGCCTCCTGCAGCACTTTGTTGGCTGAAATCAGGCCCCAAACAGCTGAAAACAGGCAAAGCATGACCTGAAAATGCCCCCCAAACAGCCCGAAAACAGGCCATACAGCCAATTTTCAGCCAGCAGAGTGCTGCAGAAGGTCATGGAGGGAGAAAATGAGAAGTAGGGGGGCTGCACATGGAACCCCATGCCTTGTTTTGGCCGACTGGGTGCTACAGAAGGCTCACCAGGCTCAAGGTTGATTCAGCCTTCCATCCTGGGTAAAATGAGGACCCAAATTGTTCGGGCAATATGCTGACCCTGGAAACCACTAAGAGAGGGCTGTAAAGCACTATAATGGGGTATATAAATCTAAGTGCTATTGCTATTTACTTAATGGTCACTCATTCTCTCTATTAGGTCTAGTCAGAAAGATATCTCTTCCTGTGGAGATTTTTTTGTGACCAATTACCTCTTTCGCTCCCTCTAAAAATTGGCTCTATCACTCCTTCTTTTAAATGTTTACTTTCCATTTCATAATAATACTTCCCAAATTAACAGTAGTTGGAATCATTTGAATTCTGATTCTTAGATTTAACAATTAAAATTTCAAACTACAATCATATTTGCCAGTGAATTTAATGCTATGATGGGATCTAATGACGAGGTTATTTCCATATTATAACATCCATATTCCTCAGTTACCACTTTTTCTTTGCGAAAATCAAAAGATGCTGAGTTTAATATAGCAGAGTTGAGGTTGTGAGAAATGACATCAAAATTTGATCTGAAGATCCTTATTAGAGCGATGCCCAGAGACAAGCTACCCTTTTAGAGTCCTTAATAGGAGAAGTCTCGACATTAGATTATAGTTTAATATCTAATTACTTTACCCTTCACTGTATTTCCACATTACTTTCCATCTGTGAAACAGCCACTAACCCCTGATAGGATCCTTCACTATTAAACTAGTGAAGCAGAACCAGCCTTTACAAACTGACTGTTGTTACTGACAATTATTTCCAACCAATATAGTCTAAGAAGAAGTCTGAGGCTATGAGACAATTCTTTGAAGCCCCAGAACTCAATCATCTGAAAAGGTACAGAAATATGGCTAGTAACACTTATGAAATATTTCCAACAAATAATCGTTTATGTTTAAAAACACTTTAAACCTGGTCAATATATATATATATAGGTGAAGATCCTTCTATTTTGTCATCAGACAGAACTACAGAAACTAATTTGTCAATTGAAAAATATTAAAGCTCGAAACAAAGACAGAGTTTTCCTCCAATTCCTAAAACCCCATTCCATCAGGTAAGCATTTCCACTACTCCCTCTCTTCACTGCCATAATTCTTTCTAGATTCCAAAAGACTGAGTTAATTCCATTGTTCTTCCTATACATAAAAATGGGTACCAGTCTGGTCCTACAATTATTACCCTATCAGGACCATTACACCCCAGGCTTTAATGTTGCTTTTAAAAAAATCCAATTATGTTCTCACCTAGCTGGATCAGGATAGATAGGATGTTCACGGGATCCTGCCCCATCATAACGTGAGAGTGAAATGAGTGAAGATTCCAACAGCCTCCTAGAAAACAAAGCAAAAAAAATGTAAGTATTAATTATTCCACCTCTTTGGTTTCTTGTCTCCTACAAAATGAAAATTCTGAATATCTTATATACCATCATTTGGGGGTTTTTTGTTTTTTGTTTTTTGCTTATTTTGGTCCAACAGTCACCCTAAGCACAGCAAGTATTTCAATTCTATTAAAATATTGCCTGCTTTCCCCTTTCCCACACATTTTTATAAGGGTTTGGCTAAAAATGGTACCATTTATGATGTAATCACCATATGATCCAAAAGAAAAATCAACATTTGTGTGTTACATTAATTACCTACCAAGAGGGGGGAAATGTCTCTAATTCTACAGATTAGGAACCTGCAAATGATATGCAGTTCCCAGATAGACATCCTGTTTTAACTACTGTTTTCTTACACAATTTTGTTTTATTTAATATTACAAAAATGTAAATGTAATAGACTATGGAATTATCAGGGCATTACAGAAATTAAGTTACATATACAGTTACCCTTAGCAGTCAACATTTTCCCAGTACAAAATCTAGATATCCTATAAGAAATATTTTTGATCACATATACAGCATATAGCAATGTCAAAAGAAGTGCATGTGAAACTCTTATGCAAAGTTTTCAGCATATAGTTTTCAAGTTTTTTTCCTCTCTGTAGAACAGTATTTTCCATACTGGAATATAATCATGTGAGGAGCAGGTTTAATTTCTAAAACCAAGAATTTATTTGCTGTCTTTGAATACATTTGAGCTACCCATGTTTACTCCATAAATAATATTTTAAAAATTCACTACAAACCTCCCCCCACAGCCAAGTGCAGGAAGTCACAATAACTACACACCACAGGCCAATTGCTGCTCTTTCTGAAACAGTAACTTATGACCTTATCATCTCAGAATTAAATTAGTGCAATATACTTTGCACATGGTTACCCTTGAAGATGTTTCAGAAGCTGCAATTGGTTCAAAATGCAGTGGCTGACTGCTTAAAGGAGGATGTATGTCCATAGTATGACACCTATGTTGAGGTTGTTAGAAATAGGCTTCCAGAGCCAGTTTATAGATCAATTGGTTCAATCCCTCCCAGGTACAGAAATCCACTAAAACATCCAAACCTGTTTGAAACTTTTAGTTCTAGTTCAGATCACTGCCTTCCTTAAAAGCTCTTGCCATCAAGAAAATCCCAATTTTCAACCAGAATTCATTAAATACTTTACAGAGATTAACCATTTTACATATATTAACCATCCAAAGTCCTTTATTAGGACAGCAGATAATATGTACTAAATAAATAAATAAAGCTGAACCATCTTCACAGCATTCCTTTGCTCTACCAACCTAGTTACTCTGTCATAAATTGTGTTAGGTTAATGCTAACAATAGAATCTTACTTTAACAAATTCACGCTAGCCCACACGTTGGTCATATGGTTTTTAAGTGCTCCTATATAACTTAATTTTTCAATTGTACATTCCTCCTTTAGTGGCATTATTCTCTTTCATTTAATCATCTACACTTCTTAGTTATCAGACCCCGTTTCCATTTCTTATACATTTCCTTTTTGCATCTCAGCTTGTCAATGAATTCACTAATATCATCCACACATGACTTTTAAAACATTTCTATTTTTTCCTTCACATGGGGACTTTTTCAAAGATTTTATCACTTTTTTAAAAGAAAAAAAAATTAGGATTTCAAATCATGTTATATGGCCTATTCTCTGTCTGAAAGGTCACCTGCAGGTCACCTGCAGCATTCATTCTCTTTCAATGCTTTTTATTTCCGCACAAACAACTAGAAATGGATACTAATCATTCAGTTTGATGACCCTTCAAAATTCTTTGTCTTGAATTGATGCATTAGAAAAACAATACATCACTCACGGTTGTGCATTTCCCACAACAGGGGTCCCCAAACCCCAGTCCCATGCCAGAAACGGAGCCATGCAAACAAGAGAAGCCCCATTTGCAGGATGTATACAAAACCACACCCCCTCCAGTCCACAGAAAAACTTGTCCCTGATGCCCAAAAGGTTGGGGCTGCTATCCTATAATGTTATTCTACTTTCTGCTCTCAATGGAAAGCTTTGATTTTGCTAATCCTTGCAGAGTTGAAATTTTTTTCCAAGAATTAAAACTAATGTTGATGGCTCTTCAATATTTGTTGGTCAACTCCAACTTTATTTTTAACCTTTTTCCTCTTGTTCATTTCTAGACATATATTTCTATGTTTGCCATATGTTCATTTCTTTCATTGAACTAACATCTTCCTCTTTGGATTTACCTCGTCTCCTTTGTTTCTGGACAACTTTATTTTCCCCTATCCTTCTCTACAATATTATTCTCCTGGCCTTCATAGATAATTCTCTATGTAATCTTTGTTCTTCAACCACCCCCTGGCCTCAAGTCCTTTCTCTTTCTTCTTCAGCAAGGGCAAAATTAGCAACAAATATAGTTAGCATATTCTTCTGGAATGACAAGAAACATGTGAACACACCTGGTAAATCATACTGCTGCTCCTTCCTTCCTTCAATGTCCAACCTTTTGGCAGAATCTGAAGACAGACTCTTCTTTCTACCATTAAACTCCCTCACAAAATATCCTACTCCTGTTTGTTCTTCTGATCACTGATTCTGATTTCAAGTCCCTAGAAGCTTGCCCGTATTCTAAAAGGCTAGCTGATATGGAAGAGTTATTTGAAGAAGAAAGCACAACCTGCTAGCCAATTATCAGTTGTCTCATTGATTATCAGTTGTCTCATAAGCTGTAAGTTGCTCTTCCACCATACCATGTCCTTCAACAGAACACACATGTATAATATACATTTGCCAAACCACAGACTCATGTAATTAAGCATACCTTTCCCAAAATTTAACAAAAATTCAGATCCCACCACTCCCTTGTAAAATCCCCTTGTTTCATTCACACAAAACTGCATCAAAATACAATACTTATATCTATTATCTTGTAAATGATTGACAAATAAAATAAAATTAAAATAAAATTAAAATAAAATAAAATAAAATAAAATAAAAAAAAAAAATAAAAATAATTTGCTGAAAGATCTTAAACCAAGGTAGGCAACTTATGGTAGACATGCAGCCCCACTAACATTCAGTATGTGACGACAAAAAGGTTAGCCATCATTGCTATAGGAGGTGGGGAAGGCCTAGGGAGGCCTGGCGTGGATAACCCTGTAACATCTTCCCAGCTGAAACACAGCCTGCACTGGCTCCCCAGGATCTTTGTTACCAAAGCAATCCTTGCACAGCTTCCTGCCCTTCGAGGTCCCCCAGTTTTGGACCTCCTCCGGCCCCGTCACACCTTATAGTCCTTTACCTCTTCTGAAGATCCCCTTTCCAAGAGCACCCAACCAATGCAACAAGCAGCCTCCATACAGAGGCTGCCTTGCACCTCTGCCTGGCACCTTGGAGGTGGGTGCCATTCATATAATCTCTCGGAAAGGTATGATTTTTCACTTTCAGTATGGCATGAGGTGGCCTCTGCAAGAAAGCTGCACATCACATTGGCCTATCATTCTTTTGGAAATATGATTTTTAGAAGAGATAACTGGAACAAGATAAATGGGGTAGGGTGGAGGCCCAAGGTCTGTGGGCACCTAGATAAGAAGCTCAAGAAACGCAGCAGGAAGGGATTGAGGATGTGTATGTGGGGGGGGGGGAGATAAGGGGTAGGGAGTGATGCAGTGTTGCTGCAGTTGATCATAAGGGTGGACACATTGCCAAGTGCCCAAATTGTGATCATATGACTACAGGGGCACTGAAGCAGCTATGACTTTGGATACAAGTCGTACATTCTTTTGTTCAGCATTGTTATAATTTCAGTCATAGAACAAATAGCTGTAAGTCAAGGACTAGACTTACATGACCTGTAATGCTAATATAAGTTATCAAAAGTCTTCAAGGCACTCCAAACTTTTGCCTTATGAAAATGTATGCTCTTTCAATCACAAGTCTAAAAGCCATAAAAATGCTGATGCGCAAAAATTATTGGAATACTTGAAAGTCAGAAAACTTGCACAGATATGCTGATACAACTTTGACATATTCCAAAAAAATATATCTCCACTCAACTCACTAGAGCATTACTGTCAAACCCTCTGGGGCTTCATAAGCAGCCAACCTTACAATGTTCATGCAAATTAACAAACCACCTTCAAGGTTAGAAGACCTGGCCTAGCCTGTCAGTTACTGCTATTGCCTAGCTCAACATCAATGCCTTCCTCTTCCATTTAAATTAGTAATATACATTTCAGGACATGTAGATTTGCAACTGGCATCAGCATCCAAGAGGAAAAGGCAAGGCTCTGATCAGCAGAACAGGAGGTGGATTTATTTTTCTTTACTTGTTAGGATTTATTTTGTCTTCTCTCCAGGAGTTCAAGGCAGCTCCCATGAGGATTATCCTCTAATTTATCCCACCCATGACCTTTTGAGGTAGGGAAGAATCAAAAAGAGTAACTTGCTACTCGCCTAATCAATTCCGTTATCTAAAGCTTGAGTTGATTCCAAACTGCCCACGCCCTAATCAAAAACTGCAGAACAGTTTTTGTTTGTTTGTTTCTTTGTTTGTTTATAATATTTATATAGCTACTCATCTTATAATGTCAGTATGTTGGCCAGCTATACATGAGAACTGAGTCTGTGTCTGGTCTATAAACATGAACTGGGACTTTTGGCAGACAGGGAGAATTTAAGAAATAAAATGAAAAATCAAAGCAGCAGGCTTCACTGATGTTTTCTCTTCCAAAATCAGTTATCTTGGTATATTCAAGTCTAAGAACCATTGGGGGTGTCCCCACCCCAATAACACTATTTTTTTTTTTCCAGCAAATGCTTTCCAGATCTGCATGAAGGCAACAGGAGGCACTTGAAGCGGTTACTTTACAAGCTGTCTTGACATTATGAACATTGTCACAAATGCCATCTAAGCACAATTAGGTGAAAAATTATAATTTCCATCCTGTTTTTTGGCTCACTAGAAGAATGGCACCTTACATCCTCCAGATTGTTAATCAATGCTTCGGTGATTAAGATCAACTTGGAACAATAAGTGATGCTGCAGACCTCCCTTGCTAAATTAGCCCATGTCTACATTTAATTCTTTTTCTTTTAATATCTGAGGTATAAAATTGCCATCTGTTCAACAGTGCTCTCTGTTGTGCTTACAACAGATTGCCTGCCTTCCAGATATTAGCACCTGTAGAAAACTGCAACTGTTCTGCTCAATATTATTCATGCATTGTAAACATGTGCTGCTATTGGGAGCTGAAGAAAGGATGGGAAGGACCTACTTCTATTGATAAGGCCTTTTAGAAGCAAGTTTTTTCTGGTCTTCTTTTTCCTTAAGAATTATCATCACCAAAATTATAACATAAGAAGCTGGGATTAAAAACAGCAAACAGAATGGACTACTGAGATGTAATTAGAAAATCTGTTCAGCCTCTAGCACTTCTAGAATAGAAAAATCAAAGAATGGATTAAAATATTCTGAAAACTGCTGTCATGTCACAGCCAAAACCCTGCACAAAGTAACTTGTCTGACACATCTGCTCCTAGAAGGAATCAGAACCATATTCAAGTAGGACATTTCTTCCTATTTTTTTATTTTTTATTTTTGTACCTAATTCCACAAATCCCAGGGAAGTATTGCTCCTCCAAGGGATAGGCATTTATTTTTTCCAGCAGAGATTTTTCTAAAGTGATCTTCATTCCTCAGAATCTCACCTAGCAGAAAAAGCCAGTAATGGCTTGAAATCACACCTGAAGCTTCCAGAAGATCTCTTCTCCATACTGTTCTGGAGAAACTTATCTTCATTTTAAAGGCATGACTTTTACCTGCAATCTTGAGTCTGAAGTCCAGTGTTCTTGGCCATGCTGTGTATTCTTGAACTGTGAATTTTAGAGTTAATAACCTATTTTTTCCTAGACCTGCTTCCATCAATTCTCATCTTTTTTCTTGAATCAGCTTTATTAAATTTCAAAATAGTATAAAATACAAAATAACAAAAAGGAAAAAAAGTTCAAAAGTTACAAGAAAGAAGATGGAATTGTCTTCTAATTTTCTTCAACATATAAGTATAAATATATTGCAAAGGAATTCCTTACTCTTACATTAAAACTAAAACACAAAAACATCATATGAATAAACAGAACAAAAAAGTAATATTAAAATTATTTAACAAAAGAAATCTTAAGTTTAAACACAAGTATAAAAATACAGAATACATGTCCATTAATATGAATAAAAGTACACAAAATTCTATAATCAAAAAAAGATAAGCTCTCATCTTGTATCCTCTCATTTGAATCACTGCTGTTGGGAATGTGGAAGCTTGATGAATCACGGCACAGCATGGCTGGCTGCAATTACATAGAAAATTTTGAACTTCAGTATAATTTCTCCGTAGGAACATTAAATGGAAGAAAATCACAAAGAATTTAATGATTTTTAGGGCTGTGTCATACATCCCCTCCCTCCCTCCCCCCCCCCCCTTATCATCCTTTTACTCTTCTGCTGTCACTAACTGTAGAGAGTAAATGAAAATTACATTGATTGAGACATGCAAGACCTGTTACCTGGGCAAAAGAAGCTGAAGCATTTTTTTGAAGTCCAAAATGAGATAACATTTGGAACTGGCTCAGATATATGCTTCCCTAATTCGCTTAATTATAAGGAGGAACAGCACAATCAAATTTATAAATTCTGTTTTTAACAACCAACCCCCATAAAAGTAGGGTGGGTTTCCTATAGAGTTGATTCCCTGGTCAGTCTACCCTAACAGGGCTGAACTAACCTACCTTAAGCATGCAAAAATGAATTAAATCTCTAAGGCAAAGTAACAGGTGAAAAGTGGTGTAGCATAGCACAGCATAGCAAGGAGCAAAGTGATTTTTATTAAAAAGAAACATAATAGTTTTTTTTTTAAAGTTCATATCTGTACAAATTATGTGCAGGTTGTCCTTGACTTACAACAGTTTGTTTAGTGACCATTCAAAGTTACAACAGCACTAAAAAAAAGTGACTTCTGACTATTTTTCACACTTATGACCATTGTTGCATCTCTATGGCCACAATTTACATTGTGATTCACATTTATGACAATTGCAGTGTCCCAAAGTCACGTGATCCCCTTTTACAATTTGACAAGCAAAGTCAAAAGGGAAAACCAAATTCACTTGACAAATGTGTTATAATTTAACAATTGCAGTGATTCACTTAACAAATATAGCAAGAGAAGTTGTAAACTAGGGCAAAATTCGCTTAACAATTTCTCACTTAGCAACATAGATTTTGGGCTCAATTATGGTCATAAGTTGAGGATTACCTGTATACTATATATCTCTCATCAATACTAGCTAGTCCTAACCCTAATATTATCTCGACCTTGTATCTCAGGTAGTAGGAGCTATTCTCGAGGTTGGTCTCTGAGCATCCCTTAGACCAGGGCTACCAAACTCCTGGCCCATGGGCCGGATGCATCACACTCTGGCCACACCCACGCCCAATTTAGCAAAAAGAAAAAAAGCCCTGAAACATCACGTGACAACGCCGTGACATGAGTTTGACACCCCTGCCTTAGTCTTATGTTTCTACTTGTACCTCTACAATCTCTCTTTAATTCCTTTCTTCTTGCTGCAATATAATCTGGAAGAGGAAATCATGAACTTGAAGCAGATGCCTCTATATCAGTTCAACAATTCCAAAGAATTTTAGGAATAGACCAATGTTTTAAAAAAAGTTCGGAGAATTGATTTTGCCCTATTTGACATTTTGAATCCAATTGTCAAAACCAAACTGATGCTGATCTTTACACCTCTAGGATTTACTTGAAAGGAAACTATTTTTCATCAACTTGGCCTTAAAAATGAGAGGATCATCTTAGAATAACGAAAAATATAATGGTACTGGCAGATAATTATTTTCTATTTAATATTTCTTTAGGAGGCATTGCCTTAAACTTAGGTGTTTCTCCCTTTTCAGTTAATATGCTACTTATCATTCACTATTAATTAGCAATTTGCAATTAATTTTATCTTAAGTTTGCAGGCACATCTCGATATTTATTTTTAAAGTGAACAATATGAATTCACATATCAATTTTTATATTTGAATGAAGCAATATTTTTGAAGAAGAACTTTTTACAAATGAAGGTGATTTTAGGGGATAACGTTGCTGGATAATGAGCTTTTGGACTCATGCTGGAGCCCAATGCTCAGGGAGCTTCTATCTAGCATTTATTCTGCTAGAGAGAAACTCCCTGAGGATGAGCACCAGATTATAAATCCAAAAGTTTGGAAGACTAAATCTCTGGTCTTGGTGACTGACCCAGATTGTATCCTGCAAGAACTTGTTAGATTTTTCTGCTACAGTATGGATGGTGCTTAAATTTAAAAATGCATTATATTCCCTATGCAATACAGGTAATCGAGTTACAAATATAATGGAGGCTGTCAATTACATTTGTAATTCAAAGATTCGTAGGAATGAATCACGTAACTTGAATGTGATCACACCCTGCTTTCGCCTATGCATTCACTAATCAAATGCACGAGTCATTAAGTGCATCTCAGGGTGGGGGAGGCCATGGGGGAGGCCTAGTGATGGAACATTTGCAAGCCTCGACTGAGATACCCCATCTCATCATGCCACGCCAGACTCACTTACCTTGCAAATATCTGCCTCCTCTCTGCTGCAATTTCTTAGCCTTTGAAAGAGAGGAGAGCAGGACGGTTTCCCTTCCAGCATCCGGTTGGCTTGCAAATGTTTTTTTGCGCCAAGAGTGAAATGTTCCAGAGACCATGATCTCATGTGCCTTCAGGCATCCATTCTCTGAAAAGCAGATGGGTGCCTGAAATTGTGCAAGATCATGACCCCGAGAACACTTCACTCTTGGAGTGAAAAACATTTGCAAGTCTACAGGATGCTGGAAGGGAAATGGGCGTTGGTTCTTACCTGACACGTCATTTCTATGAGAGCTGTGAGGATCGTCCAGAGAGTGGGTGGAGCTTCAGTCTCTGCTGTTGTAGGCTGAGCTTAATTTCTGAGGAACGCTCCTCCTTCCATCACGTGGCTTGCCACAGCGTTCCCCAGTTTATGCGAAGACAAGAGGAAAAAACAGGCATTCGTGCCCACCTCTTACTAGACTTAAGGTGCATTGGCCGAAACAAGACCCCACCAGACGGTGAAAGACAGAAAAGGGAGGGGCTGGACGATCCTCACAGCTCTCATAGAAATGATGTGTCAGGTAAGAACCAACGCCCATTCTCCTGAGAGCTGCTCGGATCATCCAGATAGTGGGACATAACAAAGCTGGGGCCTGTCCTATGGGGGGGACACCGTCTGGTCTATAGACACCTCGTGTTCCCTGATTACCCTCTGAAGGACCCTTCTACCAAAGGAAGCCTCCACTGCGGCATACCTGTTGATTTTGTAATGTCTAATGAAGGGCGACGGGGAGGCCCACGTTGCTGCCTGGCAAATGTTGAGTATTGGGGCCTGGGTAGCCCAGGTGGCTGAAGTTGCCGCACTCCTGGTGGAGTGAGCCGTGATACCCCTGGGTACTTGGAGGGCCTGGGCTTGGTAGGCCTTGGAAATGGCCGCCCTTATCCAACAGCCTATGGTACCTTGAGCCCTTGTGACTTTGGTTGAAAGGATATAAACAGGGCCTTGGATCTGCCGAAGGTCTGAGTACGTTTAATATAGATCCGCAAGGCCCATCTAACGTCTAAAGTGTGCCATAATCTCTCCCTTTCATGAGTTGGCCTGGGACAAAAATTGGGGAGGATAAATTCCTGAACCCTGTGGAAAACTGAGTTAATCTTGGGTAGAAAGGAAGGGTTAAGTCGGAGGACCACCCGGTCGGGATGGAAGACACACAGATCCTTCCTGACCGACAGAGCAGCAATCTCTGAAATCCTGCGGGCTGATGTGATAGCCACCAAGAACACTACCTTGTAGGATAGGAACTGGAGAGAGACCTCTCTTAGAGGTTCGAAGGGTGGCTTAGTGAGAGAAGTCAGGACTCTGTTGAGGTCCCAGGTCGGATACCGGTGAAGGGATGGTGGCCGTAAGTTTGTGGACCCTTTCAGAAATGCTCGGATGCGGGGATGATGAGAGAGTGAGCTGACCCCCTTCGCAGGCAATGACGGTGGATAAAGCTGCTACTTGACGCCTTAGTGTGTTGGGG
Source organism: Hydrophis major (assembly GCA_033807585.1). Taxonomy (NCBI): domain Eukaryota; kingdom Metazoa; phylum Chordata; class Lepidosauria; order Squamata; family Elapidae; genus Hydrophis; species Hydrophis major. Next base: position 88,805,140 of record CM066328.1, on the reverse strand, counting down.
GACAGTCCCTTGCTGAGACCCTCTTGAAGAAAGTCGAGAATTTGGGCAATAAATGGGTCGGTTGGTTCAATGAGGAGATTGGCACACCATTTGCGACCCAAGTGGCATCATAAATCCTTCTGGTGGAGGGATGCCTGACTGCTAAAATGGTATCAATGACTTCGGTGGATAAATTTTCCCTCTTCAGACGTTCCCGCTCAACCTCCAGACAGCTAGTTGGAGCCATTGGGGGTCCGGGTGAAGGAGGGGGCCTTGCGACAGGGAGATCCTGTCTGCTGGGATCCTCCAGGGAGGGGCTACAGATAGGCTGCGGAGATCCGTGAACCAAGGGCAATGGGGCCAATAAGGAGCTATAAGAAGCAATTCCACCTTCTTGAGTAGTAGTTTTTGAAGAACTCTGGACACCAGCGCCAGAGGGAGGAAGGCGTAAAGGAGGCCCGAGGGCCACGGGCATCGGAGGGCGTTGTGGTTCTCTGCCCCTAGGGACGGGAATCTCGAAACGAACCTTGGAAGTTGGGTATTGAGGGGGGAGGCAAACAGGTCTACTACTGGCAGACCGAATATTGCTGTCGCCTCCCTGAACAGGGCTGGATGGAGACGCCACTCCAACGGGTCTATGATGGCCCTGCTCAACCAGTCTGCTCAGGTGTTGTCGATACCCGAAATGTGGTCGGCCCTGAGTGAAAGGAGGTGAGACTCTGCCCACCGACAGAGGCGCTCGGTCTCCCTCATTAGGCTTAATGACTGAGTGCCCCTCTGCCTGTTGACATGAGCTTTGGCTGTTATGTTGTCGGTGAGAATGAGAACGTGGCAGCCCTGTACCTGAGGGAGAAAACTGCGGAGGGCCAGGTGGATGGTGCGAAGCTCTAACCAGTTTATATTGCGCAGCCTTTCTGATGCTGACCATCTGCCCTGAGCTGTAAGGGACTATAGGTGGGCGCCCCATCCGGACAGACTGGCGTCTGTGGTGACGGTGAGTCTTGGAGGCTCCTTGAGGAGGCAGCCCTTGTTGATCGACGCCCTGCTCCACCAAAGGAGGGAGATGAGAACCCTTGGTGAGACCTTGACCTTGCACCTTGAGTTGCTTTGGTACAGGAGCAGGAACCACTGGAGAGATCTGGAGTGGAAACGGGCCCAGGGAATAACGGAGATACAAGAGATCATTTTACCTAGCAACTTGGATAGTTCGAGGAGGGAAACCCTCTTAAGTCGTCTGACGAGTTTGACTGAGTGTTGGATGCTGAGTATTCTCTCTGGAGAGATGAACACCTTCCCTTTGACCGTGTCTATTATAGTCCCCAGGTGGGATAACCTAGTGGAAGGGGCCAATTGGCTTTTCTTCCAATTGATGAGGAACCCGTGTTCCTGGAGGGCGGTAAGGGTAATTTGGGTATCCCTGACGGCTTGTTCCTTGGAGTAGGATAGGATGAGAATATCATCCAGGTAACAGTGGAGTCTCACCAGGATGGTTCTGAGGTGGGCAATCAGAGTGGCCAGGACCTTGGTAAAGGTCCTGGGGGCAGAGGCTAACCCAAATGGAAGGGCCACATATTGGAAGTGGCAGTTATTATAGCTGAAACGCAGAAATTTGGAGTGGGAGGGTCGGATTGGGATGTGTAAGTATGCCTCAGAGAGGTCAATGGATGACAACCAGTCTCCCTGTCTAACTCCTAAGAGGGTGGATTGCAGCGTGTTCATTTTGAATTTGCGGTATACAAGATGGCGGTTTAGCCGCTTTAAGTCCAAAATCGCCCTCCATCCCCCCAAGTGTTTGGGAACCACAAATAAGTGTGAGTAGAATCCCTGTCCCCTTTGGGACGGAGGAACAGGTTGGATGGCCTGTATGTCAAGTAGGTGCTGGATTGCTGAATCTATGAGGTTGCGTTTGGTGTGGTTCTTGGAGATGGGACATGTCATGTAGAAATCGGGGTGGGGTGGGGTGGAGAGGAACTCGAGGACAAGGCCAAAACCTGATGGTGTGCCTGACCCAGGCGTCCTAAGTGGAAGAGTCCCACTGGCTGGCGAAGGTTTTGAGTCACCTTGGAATGAGCAGCTATAAAGTATAAAGTTTAAAAATGAAATTAAATGCTTGCTTTGCTTTATTATAATTACCTGGTAATTTAAAAATAAATTTGGTAATTTTAAAAAAGATTAAAAAAAATGCAAGAGACACTTTCAAGTTGTACCTGAAAGCCTATAGAAACCCCTGTAACAGAGACTCTAAAAGGGCCAATGTTCATGACTGCAGAGTTTAATGTATATAGCAACATTTCCCCATTTTTCAAACCATATATACTTCTATCATTCATAAGCAATCAGATGAAAAGGGCGAATGGAGCTAAAAAAACTCAGTTTCCTATAACCATCACATATATTCTTCTCCTAATATAAGCAAGCTGAAAGCGGTAGTTAAAAGCAATGGAGCCCCAATGCCAACCTCTGCAAATGTAAAGACAGTCTAAATCACATTGACAGTCTAAATCACATTGATAAGGAGTGGTTGTTTAAGAAGTAGAGACTTCACCTTTTTTTTTTAATAGAAAGTTCGCTCAATTCATTTTATCACAAAACCATGACAACTACACAGAGGTAACAGCAAGAAGTTCCCATTTTGTTATACATAAGATTTCTACATCAGAAATATTTTTCACACATGCTTTTAAAATGTCACCTGTTCCAAATCTCTATCCTAACACCTTATGGTACTAAAATATACAATTTAAAATCTTCTACAAACCTACAGGACTTACCCACTGTTCTAATTTTACACTGTTCCAGTCAAACTCTACTGGAAGCAAATAACTGTTTTATCTTTATACGGATAGCAATTTCAATGTATATTTCCAGTTTTCAAAGGAGACTATGTCCCTATCGTGCCTCTAACTGAGTCACAAGTCCAGACTTTTTCAAAGAGGAGACACACTTAAAAAAACAATTATTGATAATGATAATTCATACCTTGGAATTATCTAACTATATCTGCACATTTTAATTCAGAAAAAATAAACACATATTTTTTACACATAAGAAGTTTCTATCAGAACAGAACATTAGTCTTTCACTTCAGTTGGCATTTTTCAGTATAGTTTAGTATTCTATATCCAAAATCAACAATTATCTTGAAATAGGAGGACAATTTTCGTGCATCTTTGGAAGATAATCTTTCCTATCGGACTTTTTTAAAAATATTTTTCTTTCATGAAATCACCCATATAACTAAATTTGAAGCAATTCAAAGTTACTGGAATAGTCAGTTAAGTGAATATACACAAAATAATAATTAGAATGTACGTTACTCAACAGAGCAATGTGACTACATTGGACAAAGCAAAAATTATTATTTTCCATGTAAATTACCGATGTACAGAGGTCCCCAGGTAATGGATCTCAAAATCATAACTTTCTTCTGAAACCGTTATTATTATCTGCAAGTAGCTAAATTAAGTTGGTGCCGATAACAGCATCTAACATACCCTAAAATAGATTTTACAGGTAAGCAGCTTTGTTTTATTACAAAATACAAAATTAGCACAACAGGTAACTGGTATGTTACAGATTCATTTAAAAGCTCTTTCACCAAATCCAGGGGAAGAAGAGAACTGTATTGCTAACACATCTACTAAAGTAAAAAGACAGACATTCAAAACCACAGCCCATTGAAATTATTGTCTATAAAAAAGACTCCATTGGAAAGGCTCCCAGAAGGGGAGCCTTTCCAACATGAAACTGTTTTACTACTTTTTTAAACCATTTATATTTTAAACAAAATAGATTGGATTTTTCAGTTAATTTAATTCTCCTCTCTGAAGACAGTTTTTTAACATTTTAGTGAGTTTTTTAAAATAAAGTAATAATACTTATCTCCTAAGATTTCCAAGACCACATACTGGTAAATAAAATATAATCTTAATCTATATATATATATATATAGAAAAGCAAAATACCACTCACACATCATCACAAAATCTCCAAAACTGTAAAGCCCACAAACTTGAAATTTGGCACCTATGTTCCTCTTGGCTTCTAGGTGCTCACTAAGAAAGGATTTTTTGAAATGACCATCAAAGCATTAGTATTTCCTATTTATTAATAACACACTCTGATGCTAAGGAGTTCAACTCCCCCTCCCCACCTGAAAAGAAATCTGTTCCAAATGCAAAACACATAGGAGTTTCAGTTTGTTTCAAAGCACCAAGCAGCTTCAGTACAGAACAGGTGAGCTAAGCCACAGGCTCCTTGCTATCTTCTCCTTGCTCACACAGCAACTGTTGTAAAGGCAAACCACTTGCCAAGCACCGAATTTGTGGTGGTGTGTCCATGGGGAGTGTATGAGGGTTGTAGCACACATGCAATTAAACTTTTCCCTTCACTCCCCCCAACTGTTAGTTGCCCGTGTGTTCGTTGGGAGACCGATGAGCCTCTAAAGAAAGTTTACTCTAAAAGAAGAGCTTGCATGTTATCCCTCCACCCATCATTAGCAAAAGACTGAAGGCAAACAGTAAGGAAGAAAAAGATTTTTGTGCCTCGCCGCTGGCCTCACAAAAGGAAAACAGAGAGGTAACTCAAAGAGTATTTGTATACTATTATTATGCTTTTACTGTTGTATGGTTATTATTAGAATGAGAATGCAACACAAATTTATTTTCACCAGTCTTGCAATCCCAGTTAAAACTTTTCCTTTTAACTGATGATTCTATTTAAAGACCAAAAACTACTGATTACATATAATATCTTCTACTTCCGTGATATTCAGGGACTTTCTCTTCTGGACAATCAGAAAGTCTGAAAAGACAGGATATCTGGTGTATTACACCATTTCATTCATACACATTCCAAATAAAATTAATACACATTTATAATATGTAACTACTGCTTATTGTTTCATGCCACAACTTTTGTAGTATATATTTAGTAGAACTTATGCATCTATGCATTTCATCATCTGCTACTGATACAGGTAGTCCTTGACCTACAACCATCAATTTAAAGATTGTTCAAAGTTAATAACAGTGGTGAAAAAAGTGACTTATGACCATTTTTCACACTTACGACTGATGCAGGATCACCATGGTTACGTGGTCAGATGCTTGGCAATTGGCATGTATTTATGACGATTGAAGAGTCCCAGAGTCATGTGACCTTTGGACAAGCAAAGTCAATGGGAAAGCCAGATTTACTTAACCACCCTATTACTAACTTAACAACTGCTAGGATTCATTTAACAACTGTGGCAAGAAAAGCTGTAACATGGGGCAAAACTCATTTAATAACAGTCTTGCTTAGCAATGGAATTTGGGTACTCAATTCTGGTCATAAATCGAGAATAGCATGTAACAACCCAGGGAAGTTCACACATGAACTACTTCTTGCTTGCTTATCCAAGTTACCTAAATCTGATTAAAATATCTGTTGATGATGACAAAAAAAAAGGAAAATGTTCCTTCTAAAAAATTATCCTCCTTCCCAAAATAGGCTTTTAACACCAACTGTTCTGTGTGAAAAATCCCTGAAGAGAGAAAACTCCTATAACAATAACTGTAAGTATTTTTATGATTTTACCGAATGTTGACATTACTTGCAAGCTACTTTTTATCCCGAAAGGTGGTTCACACAGAACTAAATAAATAAAAGAAATGCTTGTTTTCTTTTAGGATATTTTTGCACCTTGGAATCTACAGAAGCTTAGTTCAGAATGACACAGATCATTTAATCGGGACAACAAGCTATGATTAGAGTGACTGTGCAACACTTCCTGTGTCTACCCTAGGCTTGATGACAGAATGACTAAATCTAGAAAAACAGCAGCTCAGATGATGCACTCCCAAATGATGCAAATGGTAACATGATTCCCTCTACTATCCTTTATGAAAATGAACCATACACATTCCCACCAAACCTGAACAATAAAAGGAACTGAAATAAAGAAATAATGAAATAGTAGCCGTAAGATTTTTAAAATAGGAAGCTACAATGGTGAAAAAAGTTTGCTCATAGGATTCACAAAAAGATGAAATAACTGAAATAATTCAAGTTTCTGTTTCCTCCACCAGCAGTATGTTAGTGTCACTGGGAATAGACAAAATGCCATTTCCCTTATTTTACTGCTATTACTCATTTTTTTAAAATCATGTAGAATATTTTGCAGTCATGAGAATCCCCAATTTTACTTGCCTCTTTCACATTCATGTTTTTATATTTACTACCTCTGATCAGAATGATTTTTTTACATGCCCATGACAGCAGTCAAAAAGGAAAGGGCTAGGAAATTTGTAAATTCATGTAATGCACAAGCTGCTATTACAGATGCAGAGAAAATACAATACATGTGGTCCTTAAGAAGAAATTATGCCAGACTAAATTTCTCTTTCTATGAAAGAGACGATGAAGAAAAATACTCAAAGTATATTTGCTGAAGAAAAAGCAGGATGCTTTAGTCCTTAAATTCTGTTTTGCAGCAGTATTGTGAAAGCATAATTAGAGGAAACTTTTATTGACTTACTGTTTAAAGTTTGAGAAATGCACCCTCTGCTGGTTTGAAAGGAGAAAAATATTCTAATATATCAAATAATAGGGCTAGGCAGGGGATGAAATAATGTAATTTGAAATGTTTGTGGGCATGCATGTTCTCTTTAAGTTCCCTTTAAGTTCCCTTCAAGAACTTAAACCAAATATGTCTCTTTCAAGGAAAAATGTTGTGAACATAGGAAGTTCTTATACTATGTTCACACTTAATCACATTTCAACCTTCCAGTGAAGTTCATGCTGCCCTACTAAATCTAAATTATGTACACAATTATTGTATCTGAATGTTCCAGGAAATCTGGGCCAGCCCGCTACCACAGAGAACCATCCTGAATGATAATTCCAATAATCCTCAACCAGACTGGCCACAGTGAAAGTTGCAAAGTAGAAACTAAGTATTTCACAGGAATGCTTTGGAGATTTAGGAAAACTTAAAACTTTCCTAAAACTTTCACCTGAATGTAACTGAACAAAATTTAAAAGTAATTTGGCAAAAGATGGGTGCCAGCAGAAGGTAGGTAAAACATGGTTTAGGAGTATGGACATGACAGGTATGACTATGAGGATTTCAAGATCAATTAATTCAACAAATTAAATCCTTATATTTGCATTGTATGATCATACTCTTGTGAAAAAGATGAAGAAATTCCGTAAGCCTTAAATGGCCAATTTGGAAATGGATGAAATCAAATTCAACTGGATTCAAATGAATGAAGCTGTTGAAGTCTGAAATTACAGGTGAAACTCAAAAAATTAGAACATCATGCAAAAGTTTATTTATTTCAGTAATGTAACTTAAAAGGTGAAACTAACATATGAGATAGACTCATTACATGCAAAGCAAGATAGTTCAAGTTGTGATTTATCATAATTGTGATGATTATGGCTTAGAGCTCACGAAAACCCCAAATCCACAATCTCAGAAAATTAGAATATTGCATGCAATCAATAAAACAAGGACTGTACATAGAACAATATCAGACCTCTGAAAAGTAGAAGCATATATACTCAGTACTTGGTTTGGGCCCCTTTTGCAGCAATTACTGCCTCAATGCAGCATGGCATGGAAGCTATCAGCCTGTGGCACTGCTGAGGTCTTATGGAAGACCAGGATGCTTCAATTGCGGCCTTCAGCTCTTCTGCATTGTTCGGTCTCATGTCTCTCATCTTTCTCTTGGCAATGCACCATAGATTCTCTATGGGGTTCAGGTCAGGTGAGTTTGCTGGCCAACCAAGCATAGTAATCCCACAGTCATTGAACCAGGTTTAGCTGCTTTTGGCAGTGTGGGCAGGTGCCAAGTCCTGCTGGAAAACGAAGTCAGCATCCCCATAAAGCTCATCTGCAGAAGGAAGCATGAAGTGCTCCAAAATCTCCTGGTAGACGGCTGCGCTGACCCTGGATTTAATGAAGCACAGTGGACCAACACCAGCAGATGACATGTCTCCCCAAATCAACACAGACTGTGGAAATTCCACACTGGACTTCAAGCATCTTGCAGTGTGTGCCTCTCCATTCTTCATCCAGACTCTGGGTCCTTGGTTTCCAAATGAGATGCAAAAGTTGCTCTCATCAGAAAAGACTTTGGACCACTGAGCAACGGACCAGTTCTGTTTTTCTTTAGCCCAGGTAAGATGCTTCTGACGTTGTTTATTGTTCAGGAGCGGCTTGACAAGAGGAATACAACATTTGAAGCCCATGTTCAGGATCCGTCTGTGTGTGGTAGCTCTTGATGCACTGACTCCAGCCTCAGTCCACTCCTTGTGAAAGTCGCCAACACTTTTGAATGGCCTTTTTATTACAATCCTCTCCAGGCTGTGGTCATCCCTGCTGCTTTTGCGCCTTTTTCTTCCACACTTTCCCCTTCCACATAACTTTCTATTAATGTGCTTTGATACAGCACTTTGGAACATCCAACTTCATGTGCAATATGGAGGGTGTCAATGATGGTTTTCTGCACAACTGTCAGGTCAGCAGTCTTTCCCATGATTGTGCTTCCTACTGAACCTGACTGAGAGACCATTTGAAGGCTCAGGAACCCTTTGCAGGTGTTATGGCTTCATTAGCTGATTAGAGTGGGATACTTTGAGCCTAGAATATTGAACCTTTTCACAATATTCTAATTTTCTGAGGTTGTGGATTTGGGGTTTTCATGAGCTGTAAACCATAATCATCTCAATTATGACACATCACGGCTTGAACTATCTTGCTTTGCATGTAATGAGTCTATCTCATATATTAGGTTCACCTTTTAATTTGCATTACTGAAATAAACTTTTGCACGAAATTCTAATTTTGTGAGTTTCACCTGTACTTTGATCCCAATGTTAAATTATAAGCGCATAATGCTTAGCTGTATTTTCAAATCCCATTTTACTGAGAGATTTTACAAGAAAAAGGAACAGAATACCAGGTACAGGTACAGTATTTAGTGACTGTTCAAAGTTAGAAAGGCACTGGAAAAAGTGACGTATGACCGATTTTCACATTATGACCATTGCAACAGCTTCATGGTCACATGATCAAAATTGAATTGCTTGGCAACTGGCATGTATTTATGACAGCAGCATTGTCCCAGGGGTCATGTCATCACCATTTATAACCTTTCCAGCCAACTTTTGACAAGTGACGTCAATGGAGGGGGGGGGGGCAGATTCGTTTAATGACATGATTCACTAAACAACTGCAGCAATTTATTGTGGCAAAATAGTCATAAAATAGGGCAAAACCCACTTAACAACTGCTTTGCTTAGCAACAGAAATTTCAGGCTCAATTGTGGTCATAAGTACCTACTTGTGCCTAAAATCAATTGTAGAGCCTGTAGACCTACTTGATTTTTTTAAAAAAGAAATTTTTCTAAACCGCTTAGAGAATGCTGTAAAGCAGGGGTCTCCAACCTTGGTCACTTCAAGACTTGTGGACTGCAACTCCCAGAATTCCTCAGCCAGCTTTGCTTTGCTTTCTGAGGAATTCTGGGAGTTGAAGTCCACAAGTCTTAAAGTGGCTAGGGTTGGAAAGCCCTGCCGTAAAGCACTATAAAGCGGCATATAAGTCTAAGTGCTATTGCCATTAACCAATTAACTGACCATCCCTCCTGATAGAGCAAACCATTGATTGAGTTATTTGAATCCATTCTAAAATATTATGAAAATGTCCGCTCTGAATATGTACCTAGAACAACGAAGTTGCTTCCAATGGGGAAAGCTTTCTAAAAGTGTGGAGAGCTGCTGCAACTTTAAAAGCCAACTGGAAGCTGAATTATCTTCCTGAATCAAAGAAAGATTGAGAGATTAGCCATATATGTTCTGGAAGCAGTTCCACAGTTCATTCTGATAACTGCAGAAATGGAAAAGATTTTGGAGAGAGATTGAAAACTTTGGATTTCTATCTGCAATCCTAACTGCAGCAGTCATTACAGATTTTATATCTTTGCTATACCAATCTCTTAATCACTTTAAGAAGTAATCAATTATAGCTAGAGAGATTTCCTTTTGCAGTGAAGACCCCTTGCAGTGAGTTAAACTATTTTTTGAAACTACAAAAAAAAAAACCAAAAAAAAAAAAAAAAAAACCAAGATAAACTTTGGTTTAAAGGTTTAAGACTTATTGGCAAAAAGCTCAATTAAGAGAAGATCAGAGAATTTTCAATGGCTAAGGAAATAGTCTCTATTTTTTATTCTGCTGTTCTTATTTTCTCTACAGGTTGTTCTCAACTTACAACCATTCATTTAACGATAGTTCAAAGTTTGGACAGCCTTAAAAAAAATTATTTACAATCCATCCTCGCACTTATAAGCATTGCACCATCTCTATGGTCACATGATATCAGGTGTGAAAAATCAGGCCCAATTAAACTGATTTATCATTAATCATAACTATGCATAGGAATCTTCCCAACTATGAGGAGCTGCTTGGGGTTAGATAAGGGACAATGGAATCCCCAGGGAGGTTGGACTTAGTTTGCTTATCGCTACGTAGGGATTCTATGCTGATCCTTCTTTTAACTCTGCGCCCAGATTCTGCCACTCTTCCTACATGATTGCAATTTGGATTTTTTGCAACTGGCTCACATTTATAACCTGTGGGTGATTTGCAACCTTCTGAGATAGTGTCTGATAAAAAATATCAGTTGGGACATCTGGATTCACTTAATAACTGCAAAATTGGGTTCAGTCACATGATTATTCACTTTATGACCCCACCTACTTATGATGGAAATTTTTGTTTCAATTGTCATAAGTCAAGGACATTACCTGCATGTATAAATTAGTTAACATTACTTATGCCATTACTAAGTTAATTAAAGATAATAGCAGTGCATAAGAGTATTTCTTAATCATCTCTAAAGTTCTGCATAACAAAAGGAAAAACTCAGATGCGAGGTTGAGTTACTATGGAGACATGTCTATTTGAAAAAAGGAAGACTTGTATTTTTCTATCTTGTCTGCCTGGGACAGTTTTGCTTTTAAGATTTTAAAATGACATATTAGAAAATGACAAAACAGGGTAGAAGAGATTCACCAGAGTAACCTGCAATTATCCAAGATACACATCAGAATTTCAGTAAATTATAAATAAATTTGGCTGGATGGGGGGAAAGTGATATTTTGAAAAACAGATGAAAGATTTGTAAAACTAAGACAGGTGATGAAAGATGTTAATAAAACATCTGGAAAGATCAAACAAATTAATAACAAAGTGGAAAATTTAGAGAGGAAGTCAGAAGCCCAAGACAGAGAATTGGACAAACTGGCTCTACTAGAATTGAGAGGAAAAGAATTTTGCCTGAGATTTAGACCTATTCTAGAGGTTCCTGATGAAAATATTAAAGACAGGTTTATTAATGTCTTGGCAATATTTTTGAAACTGAACGAGGAACATATGGAAAAATGATACTGATAACATTTGTGAAATATAGTTGGCAGATTTGCCAGACGAAGAAATGTTCTGATGGAAAAAGAAAAGAGAAAAGGGACCAGTCCCTCAGTAGTATTTTAATACAAAATTGAAATTGGATACTGATATAATTGTTTTAAAAATGATTCACATCAGAATTTAGAATCATAAGGCTGGAAGAAGAGACCTTGGAGATCTTCCAGCCCAATCCCTCCCCAATCTTTTCTTGAAAACCTTCTGCAATGGAGCACCCACAACAAGTTCCAGATGGGATCTCTTTTTAATGAGTTTCCACCTATTGCTTCTTGTCCTGCCCTCAGGTCCTTTAGAGAATAAGTCAATTCTCTCTTCTCTGTGATTCCCCTCAAGAAGGGGAAGACAGCTAACATATCACCCCTAATCCTTATCTTCATTAGGTTAGACATACCTAGTTCATCATACAGTTGAACTTTTGGACTCTTTATCAACTTTGTTGCTCTTGTCTGCACACTTTCTAGGGTCTCAGCATCTTTTTTATATCATGGCAACTGGACATGGTATTCCCAAGCATGGCTACACTAGTGCACTATAAAGTGATCTTGAGGCTATCCTGATACGCTGATACAGCTTATGACTGTATCGGCTTTTTGATCGCTGCAGTACATTGCTGGTTCATACTTAAGTAGTGGTCCACTAGGGCAAGATTCTGGTCCTCTTTAATACAGGAGCTTCCTTTATTGATTCTTTGCCAGCGCCTCTTAGTTTTGAGCATATTGATGTTCATGTTTTTCTTTCCATAGTGTTTCTAGATGAGCAACATAAAATTCAGGGACAGGAAAGAAACAAGAAATATAAATTCCTTTAATTTTCCTTTTCTGCATGTCTTGTTCAGAATTCATGATTAAACTTGGACACAAAAGTCTAAGGCGTTATCCTTTATTTTTCCTTTCTTCTCCAACTTTTCCTCAGATTACCTTCTTGTTTTCTGTTTCAGTGGAAACCTAGTATCTGAACAGTAACTTATTCAAGAAAGCTGACCACAGGTTCAGCAATATTATCATCTCAAATGAATGGGAAAATCTCCCAATCTTTGGAATCTTTTACTACGTGCAATTCAAAGTTCTGGCTATCACCTTTTAAGTCCAATATTACTTAGGATCTTTATATCTATGTGACCATCTTTTCCCAATGAACTGAGAGATAGGGGGAAATGTGCCTTGTCTAGGTCCCTTCTCTTAGGGAATGTCATCTTCAGACCCCTCTCAACAGAGACTATATTCTTGGAAAAACATTCCTAATCCACTGGTTTTTCAGAATGCCATTAAAATCTTGCTTTGGGGAAAAGTTTTGGGAATAAACTGATGGGGGGGGAGGGCTCCCACTATGTGTTTAGTTGTTGTGGCTGTCTTTCAGAATGCAACTATTGTTTAGCTGTTGTTTATTATAATTTATTTTAATGTTATATTTTTTATTTATTTTAACCCACCTTGGGTCCCCATTGGATGGAGCCGGATATAAAATATAGTTATAAATAATCTGGAAATGTGAATTAGACATTACTACTTTAAGTTAAAGAGGATCTGCAAGCTATCAGTCAAACCTCCAAGTATCTATAACTCAACATTAGAATTTCTACACTATATTATAGTTAATTATAGGCTTTGTTCTTTGCTCTACTAAGTCTGCAATCCTAGCTTTACATGCATAGAAGTAAATCCTACAGAACACAATGAAAGATCCATCTAAGTAAAAAATGTGTAGATGAGAACTAAAGCTGAAAGACTTTTTGTTCATGTAAGCTACTCAATTATTTTGCTCTGGTCCACTATCATCCCCCTCAAATACTCTACACAGTAATAGAGCAATATTTCCATAACACAATCACCCTTGGGTCCAACAGATATAGAGATACAGATGGTGAAAACATCTGTAAGCAAATAGTCATATCTTTCAAGCACCATCAGTCTGAAGATCACTAGTGAAAATTAAAATTTCACATGCTTATTGCACAAAAGCAAACATATGGCCTTATTTCATCTTAATGTGTATGCATTCTCAAAATCTTGCATAATACATGTGCCTGTGGGTCAAAATCTCAAGGCTAAATGAGAAGTTATATGCATAGAGTCCAGCTGCTTTCAAATTAAACTCTGTGGTTGTGTACATATGCTCTTTTTAACAAGGTTCTTAGTTATATCCTCCAGTTAAAAAAATAAGACCAAGAAGTCAATTATGAAAACCAATTAGGAGCTTATTAAACACTATGTGATTAGCCTAAGATAATTAAACAAGATTGCTCAAAGATCAGAATTTTCTTGACACATGGCTACTCTGTAAATCATGATACAGCACACAGCCTTCATTTAACCAACATTAATTCCATTCACCTGTGAAGATATATGGTTACCAAACATGTACATTCTTAAACTGACAAATCAGCTCAAGGAACCAGACCCAAAAAGATACCAAACACAACTTGTTTTCATTATTTAGTTTATCTAAATAAACTTGCTGTTACCATTCCAATAATGCATTACTTAACAACCAAATTACAGATCATGAAAAAGAAGCAATATAGAAACTGAAATTGAATAAATCCTCTATACACCACTATATTTCTGCAATATATCACAGGATCTTCCAAGAAATCTTGATGAAATCTGTACCTAGGTCATGAATGAGACACAACAATGTCCTTCCTTGCGGCAAGAGGTTCTTTTTTAAATTTACAAAATAGGAAATGCTTCCACACCAAAAATCTTATAGGCCTATTTCTTGAGTGAATGTAGAGTAGTAGATCTATAGACTATACTTGCAGATAAATTAAATGGCTTTTTAACTGATCCAATAGTCTATATTTTCTAAAGAAATATATATAAGACACATTTTGAACACCACTGAGAATATAAATCAGAAAATTTGATACAAAAAGATTTTGATAAATTGAAATGGCTCTTAACAAATATGACTTTGAAGAAGGTGGACCATAGTTTGAATTTTTATATAAATAAAGGTTAAGAAGCTATGATAATGGTAAATGGAATTTATTACAATAATGCATTATAATGAAAAGAGCAGGACAAGATTGTCCTCTCACTTTTTATTTTTACTGGCTTTAGATAGTAAAGGAAAATATAGCAGGAATATCAGTAATAAATGATTTGCCAAGAACCAATTTATTTCAAAAGAGCCCAAAGAGAACTGGAAACAAACTATAAAGTGAGTGGCAAAGATAATTTATTTTATCTGGTCAAATAAAAGGCCAGGGCTTAAAGATATTGCAACTAATAAAGAACAAAATGGACTAGCAACACCACATGTTAAAATATACTAGCAAGATAGCTATCTAATGTGGATTAAACACTGGATTGTATCACTTATGGCTACATTACTTCTCCTGAAAGAGTAGGATTCCTAGAAGATTTGCATAAATAACTTGGAATAAAACAGAAATGTACTATCTGTAAGAGATCATTAATTATAAACAGTACACTAAATGCATGGGATAAAAACAGAAAAAAATAAGTCCAGATTTATCACTCCTTGCTTTAACATTAATTATTTTCATTAAAGGTGAAGTAAAAAAAAAAGATATGTGGAAATTGTATATCCTACATGATTTAATTTTTAATAAAACAAAGATGAAAGCTCTCAACACTCTCTGAAACAGTGGTCGCCAACCGGTGGTCCGCGGCCCACTGGTGGTCCGCGAGAAAATTTTGGTGGGCCGCAGCACACCCATGTCTGCACAGGGGTGATACCAGCAGCGGATGGACTGATGTGCGTGGGGAGGGAGGGTAGCCCACCGGAGATCGCGGCATCTGAGTCCTTCCTGGGTGTTCCCTGGCCTGCAAAGGGGTGGGGGAAAGGAACCTCTGAACTGGTGCTGGGTAGTGTGAATTTAATGTCTGGAGACCGATGAACCACGTGCTGAAGACCAGATGGCTGGTGGGGAGGTGGGGCAATCCTGCAGTCTCTCTACCAAACCCGTGTCGTAGCTGCTGCCTCCTGCCTCAGCATTTCGAGGAAGCCGAGCAGCAGCGGGAAGAGCGCGGACCTCCTGAGCTGCAGGAAGAGGCTGCCAGTGATGCCCACAGGTGAAGATGTTGCAAGGGGGAAACTTGATCCCCTCTTCCTCCTCGCCAGAAGTGCTCACATGCCCAAGCGGGAAGGAGGAGGCTTGGCAGGTGCCAGAGAGGCAGTGAATGCTTTGCATGTGAACGAAGCAAGGAGGAAGAGCAAGGAGGAAGAGAAGCTCCTGGGGGGGGGGTTCAAGTCTCCCCCCAGCAACATCTTCACCTGACGGCATTGCTGGCAG
Organism: Hydrophis major; assembly: GCA_033807585.1. NCBI lineage: Eukaryota > Metazoa > Chordata > Lepidosauria > Squamata > Elapidae > Hydrophis > Hydrophis major. Next base: position 88,789,426 of record CM066328.1, on the reverse strand, counting down.
CCGTTCAACCTTCTCAATGTGTGGAAACATGACATAACACTAGTTCAAAGGTTCCTTTTCCCCCAACTCCACACCCTCACAGGCCAGGGAATACCCGGGAAGGACTCCGATGCCGTGATCTCCCGTGCGTATCAATCCATCTGCCACAAATATCACCCTGTTGCCCCACCTCCCCGCCAGCCATCTGATCTTCACCACATGGCTTGTCACCTCTGAACATCAGATTCTCACCACCCAGCACCAGTTCAGAGGTTTCTTTCCCCCCACTCCCACCCCAGGGATAGAGGGGGGAGAGAGGGAGGGAGAAAGGGAAAAAGAGGGAGGGAAAGAAAGAGGGAGAAAGGGAGAGAGGGAGGGAAAGAGAAAAAAAGAGGGAGAAAGGGGAGAGAGGGAAGGAAAGAGAGAGAGAAAGAGAGGGAGAAAGAGGGAGGGAAAGAGACAAAGAGGAAGAAAGAGAGAGAAAGAGGGAGAAAGGGGGGGAGAGGGAAGGAAAGAGAGAGAGAAAGAGATATAGAGGGTAAGAGAGAAAGAGGAAGAGAAAGAAAGGGAGAGAGAGAGAAAAAGGGGGGAGAGAGAGATGAGAGAGATGAAAGAGAGAGAAAGAGGAAGAAAGGGGGAGGGAGAGAGAGAGAGAGAGAGAAAACAAGTGAGTACTTAAGAAATTTGAATGATTTTTAAAAACAGAGGGTCTGTGGAGGCTTAGTTACGATTCAGAAACCACACACATTAAAAGATTGTATGATGAAATGAATGTAAAATGTAAGCAGTACAACTGATAGCAACAATGGGAGTATCAATGAAAGACAAATATTAAATTTATTGTGAACATTACACTTAAAAACAGTAGAATAAGATGCTTCAGTGGTGCTATATTGCTCTAGTGCTGATTTCTGAAATAAATAAAAACTGCTAGAAATGAAGTAAGATCAGATATCTTTTTCATATTTGGCAGAATGTTATAAAGTACAGTAATTCTGTAAAATGATCTATTACAGAATGAAATAAATCTTAAAGGATGAATTCTCTTTCCTGCCAGCTGTTTTATTTCCCCAATAAATATTACCAAGTTAATATCTTACAAAGTAAGAGTTGCCTTTGTATATAATAAGAGATGCCATAAATCCATTGTATATCTCAATATTCAAGATGTACTTCGACAGAACATACAATCTATTGCCTCCAAATATGTAAATTGAAAGTTACCACAATATGGATCCTACAGTCTGGTTATTTCTATCCAGGAAGAGTATATTATTGTAGACCAGAACTCTCCAAACTTGTGGACTTCAATTCCCAGAATTCCTGAGCTAACATGACTGGAGGAGGAATTCTGGGAGTTGAAGTCCACACGTCTTAAAGCTGTCAAATTTGAAGACCCCTGTTGTAGACGTATGAGCCTAATTTGACTGATATAATCATAAAAGGATATCTGAAATTTTAAACTTTAAAAAGACTGCTCCACAAGGATTCACTAACCATGCATATGTTCATTTAGGGAGAATGCAGCATCTGGCAAAGAAGGTCAAGCCTGCAAAAGATTAACAGCTTACTACCACAGGGGCTGGCAACTTCCTTGTAGACAAAAGCTGCAGTTTTACTTTTCCAGCTGGCCAGCAAGCTAATTAAATGTTTCCATTACCTCGCCTTAGTAGCTTTGTAAAATAAACAGATTGAGAGACTTTTAAGCCTGTTATTTTAATGAGCGTGCTCAGAAGTTTACTATTGTTGTTAAACAATATCAAGAATTAAATGAAGTCCCGTAGAACCTGAAAACTTCCCTCTTTCCCCATTTAAAAAGACTGTGATCATTTCCTCCCATAAGGTGGAGCATTTAACAAAACACAATGAAGGCATTATTTATCATAAATATTATAAAATCCTACAGGATGTAATTATTCAATAATCTGATTAAATTCTACTGGTTTTCTTCATATACCCCTCAGTAGGTCATGTAGATTTAGATGTAAAAAATAGAACTGTGATTATTTTTCAGCCCTGATACACAAAGCAAACACTTCCAGATCAGTTCTATGATACAGTCACTGTCCTTACCTAGTCCTTTTCAGAATACATCAATAGTTCTGTCTGAGGGGAACAGCTCTTATCTATTAAGCAATTGTTTGGCACTAATGTAATATTGCAGGCCAAATATAAGGTAGAGAGGAGACCAATGTACAATTTACAGAAATTGGTCTAGAGTTAAGATTAGTTACTCATGTAAAACAAAGCACCTGACAATGTTAACATTAGATAAATTTAGGGCAAAACCCCCATCCTCGTTTGTCTATTAGCCAAAAAATTAAAGAAGCAGAGTGTGAAATTACTGAGATGTGAATTTTAGAGTATTTGGTTATTTTATTATCAATACTGAAAGTGCAAGTATAAAATATTAAATGTAGTGCCCAATTCCACAGAAAAAGGAAAGCAAAAACAATATTTTTCATTAATACAGAGAGTACCAAGATAACTATTTTCCTTCCTTTAAAAATGATCAAACTTGTACTAGTTGAACTATTTTCCTACCTCTACTGTTAAATCTACAATTAAAATAATTATCACATAACATAAGAACATGGGAATTATTGTAAAAAATAGATGATGCAAGCAAAGTCTCTCAGCAACTTAAGATTTGAATAGAAAAGTCACTTTCTCCTAGAAAGTTTCATCTTTCTTTTTCCTTGCACCATTCTAATTTCTTACATTTCAAAGCCTTTAAAATTTCTCCTTTAAAAATAATCGGTAATGCAAATACCAAATTATTTTTGTAATTAGCTTTTTTGATAAGAGCGTTTTCCCTTTTATATTAAAACACTTAGAATAGGTCAGACTTGGTGGGGCTTCAAGGACAAATCAAGATGGAACCTAGCTAGAAAAATCTAGCGTTCTTACCTCCTGAGTGAATCCTCCTCTGAAATTTCCTCAGGCATTTCCTGGTTTAAGGCGTCCTGTGATACATTCTCAGGTCTATTTGAAGCAGATTGGCTGTAAATTCTTTCCCAGTGCCCTGTCTCTTGATTAAAGACTCCTCTCACAGTCCTTTCCTCTTGAGGATTAGAAGATCTTCTCAGGGGCAGCCTGCTAGAGGGAGAAGTTCGGCTTTCCATTCTCTCAGAAGGTGGTAGCTGGCTACTGCTGGATGGCACCCCCTCAAATGTGCTTTGGGACTGCCCTGGTGCATAGCTGGGTGTGCTTCTTTCCCAGCGAAGTGTGTCATTGTTAAAAGTCAGCAGGTTGTGACAGGCGCGACAGCGGTTCAGATGCCCCCGTGACAAATTGGAATTGTTTTCACTGCTATGTGGGGTCTGTTGATGAGAAGGACCAGGCCTATCAGGCTCAATGTTGTTATTAAGCATTTCCTGGGCCTGATGTGACTGACTAGGTTCACCACTTATCCCCTGATCTAGTTCTTGAAGCCTATCATATTCCAAGAAGAACCGCCTCAAGTCACATTGAAGCTCATTGCGAAGGCTGGCTGGATTGCTTGGGCCAGTACTACTGGTGCTTTCTGCTTCAGCTTCAGGAGCTGGGAAACCCCTCCCTTCTGTAGCTGAAGTATATACAGAGGATTGGGAACTTCCTTCCTGCTGTCTCAGTACCGACAACAAACTCACTGAAGAGGCACTGGTTCTAGGAGGAGGCATACCTTCCAACTCAGAGCGAGGGCCCATATTCAACACTGTTCGAGTCCACTCAGAACCCTCCAACCCTGAGGCCATCTGTCTTGGGTGGATCCTGGACGGATGGCCTGACAAAGACCCAGTAAGGGATCTACGAGTGGGGCCCAGACTAAAGTTGCGCAGGGTGTTGCCAGCAGTACTGCTCTGAACAGTGCTGAAAGCAGATGGTCGATTAAGGAGTCCCTGCTCCTGCTGTGCTGAAGATGCCTGCTCCTGGGGTTGGTAAGGTTCCATTTGCACAGAAGAAAAGGAAGTGCCAGTGGACCCAGAGGATGTGGAAGGGGCGTTGTCCTGGGATGGGAAGAGAGAAGATGGAAGTCTTGCACTAGAACATCGCCTGCAAAGGCACAAAACACCCAGATGCTGGCAACATTTTACTGAGGGGTAATTGACAGGCTCACTGAGGCCATTATAGGCAGATGCTCTAGAGGTTTCACTAGCTGGAGGTGGTGGTGGTGGTGGAGGAGGAGGAGGAGGAGGTGGAGGTGGTGGGGGAGGAGGAGGAGGAGGGGAGGGAGTAGCAGAGTCTTGCATGGCGTTTTGCTCTCCCACCTGGATCCCAGAAGAGCGTGATGACAGCATATGCAGGAAATTATGAAGGAGTGGTGTGCGTCTCACTGGTTGAGATTGGAGAATGGAACGTTGTCGGTAATGTGGTATTTCTGTACTATCCACAGGTATTTCCACCTCTTCATCATTCTGCAGAATAAAGTGCACACAATCAATCAACTCATGGGGGGGAACCCCTCAAATAATTAGAAAGATAAAGCAGAAAATGCTTTTCTTAAATTGGATAGAATTACTAACAATCTTTTATTAGAGTGGTCAGGTTAGATTCAGAAATTTCCATGTAATAATGTTTTAAATTCCCATAAAGATACAGTTCAGTTCTTTCAAAGAGCAGTACGGCTCAAAAATGGTCAGCACAAAGAAAGCCAACAAACATTGCAATATGGTAATGTAAATATTCCTGTTAACTCAGTCATACATTTCATGCATTAGTCATGTATAAGCTTGTCTTCTATTGTGTCCTCCCATTCTGTATCAAAGACTAAAATGGGTTATCCAGTAGTCACCCATTCAAATGCTTTCAGATTACAACCTAGAGTTTTAATGATTCTGGATCATGCTATTCCAGACCAGTTTTGTTTAAAAAAATAACATACATATAGTAGCCAAATTAATAACACAGAAAACTATATTATGAAGCATCTTCATGCTACATCCAAAAAAACCTCAAGCTTCTCACAGACAGAATAATGTCTTCTGAATGAGTCACAAAACAATTACCTGCTGGTTGGAAGGGTTAACAATTGCTGTGAGTAAATAATGCCCAAGGGGATCAAATCGTACCAGTCTGAAATAGAAAGATTTAATTTTAACTCAAGCTGTTCAAACCAATAATATCTACAAGTTCTAACAAACTTGCCAAATTTCTAGCTTTTGAAAGAAAAAGTGTCTGATTTTGGAAGTTAGGCTGCATCTAACTCTCTAACCAGCAACAGTGCTGCAAATAATATTTTCAGTTATTGTTTCAGAATCAGCTGTACCCACCCATGTGCACGCGCACACACTCCTATATTTTAGTAATGCTTCTAATTTTAATTAGAATAGTTTCAAGTTATACATATTATAGAGAAGTTATTTAAAGTAAATTATAATTTCAACAGTTAATGTTAATTTCATTCAACATGATGCATTTATATCTTTTGTGCATTGGATAATTGTAGGATTGCTGTTGGGATCATATTATTTTCCAGCTTTTATTAGCTTAACCTAAAGGATAGCCTCCAAAAGAACAACCCATTTCATTCACTTATTTGTCTCCTTTCAAACACTAATTCCTAGGAAAGCACAATCTTTGCAGGGCAGTTTCAAGCAGTCTTTAGTTTTCAAGTTCACCAAGACTTATGTTGCAATTTGATCCTATCAACCAGATAGTTGGGCTTTCAATGCCTCTGGCTAACAAAATATCCAGAGTAATATTAATCATTAAAGCAACTGCCTTCTTATAGTTTAATATATTTTCATTTAATAAATATCCATGCCCCCTGTATATTCTATAAGTCTTCGTTTCTTCTATGTCACTCAACATATCACATACTATTGCCCAAGTACTTTGCTGTACTACTTGTGACAGGCTATAGTTGTTAAAGAAGTGTAACAGGAAAGGTGAGTTGAAACTCAGTAAAAATGGCATACATCTCTGATCTAGATAAGCAATACTATCTCAGAGTCTCACTTTAGTTCAGATAAAGAAACGTAACAGTAGGCAGTTGCAGCTATGAATTCGAATAGAACTATTGCTAAACCTCAAATTGAAGTACTAACCGCCACTTTTGAATACGCTTTTCCTTTGGAAAACTCAGAAGAACTTTTGTATCATTCCCTGTTAATTTCCAAACAACTAACCATCATCATGTGCTAATATCAAATTTAACACCGAAGCCAACATAGTGATCTCCCATCGTGCATCCTGTTCATCAGTTATTCCTTCTCACTTTTGATCTATAAATATACCTCAAATGATTTTATCTGAGGATTTCTCCTAACAACAGTTACTCCTCTACTTCCTTGTTAACTAGATACACTCCCAGGATTACTCACCGGACTCGCTCCATTTCACTAGCTGTTTTCACAACTGCAAAAGGCTCCCGGCGACTCCAGTCCCAGAAATGAATCTCATTGGCTGTTGCAATTAGCAGAAGTTGAGCCGTTGGATGAAAAGCCAAGGATGCAATGGCATTGTTGCTATCTGTAAACCAGCTCTCACTTCCACCCTGAGAGCAAGTCAGTGTAGAGTCACCAATGGTTTTGAAACAAAGAAAAGTTAAAAAGAAAGTAACCTGTCCAAAACATGTTTCTATTCTCACCTTTTAGCTAGATTTAGAATTGAATAATAAGGATCAGCACATATCCTTTCTTTTTTTTTTTTTTAATCACACAGGCCCCCATCCTGCAGAGTGAAACTAGGATTCTTTACCTCATTTACCACAAGCACATTGCAATACATTGTTGAAGTTACCTAGGAATTATCACACATTCCAGAGAAATGAGAAAAAGATGAGTAAACACAAACATTTCGGCTCTTCTGCACTAAGGAAGAATAATCATGAAAAATACCCGTTCATGCCACAAAGTTTTATGGGAAGACTTTATAAATACATAAAACTAATCCAGAACCCACCTGGTGTTCCTTTACAGATTTAGAGTGGAAAGGGATGTACTTTTAAAGCAGTAACTTCCCCATGACCAATCATCCATGCATAAAAGGAGAAATAAATGTATGTTAGAAAGAACTTACATGCAAATCCCAGATTCTAACTTCTCCATCGAGGCACCCTGAAGCAATAAGCCCTGGGATAGTGGGATGAAAAGTTACACACCACGGTGTGCGTCGATGTCCAACTAGCGAGTGAACACACTTGCCCGTTTTCACTTCTGTGATGTAAATATTATGGTTCACATGAGTTGATGCCATGAGAGTCCTGGGGCAGGGGGGAAGACACAATAAGCAGTTAACTGAGGAGGGAAGCAGGAGAAACACCAGAGCAATAACTCTAACCAAATTAGTCTTTCCCAACCTGACACTTCCAAAAGAGACCTCAACTTGAAAAAAACAATAATAAACTAACCCGCTTTTTAATTTAAATGATGATTCACAAACTGGAATTGTAAAATTTTTCAAGGTAGTACAGGTAATCCTTGACTTACAACAATTCATATAGTGACCATTCAAACTTACAACAACACTGCAAAGTGACTTACGACCATTTTTCACACATACAACCATTGCAGCATCCCTGTGGTCATGTGATTAAAATTCAAATGCTTAGCAAACTGGATACTTATGACAGTTGCAGTGTCCCAGGATCATCTGATCCCCTTTTGTGACTTCTGACAAGCAAAGTCAATGGGGAAGCCAGATTCACTTAATAACTGTGGCAAGAAAAGTTGTAAAATAGGGCAAAACTCACTTAACAAATGTCTCATTTAGCAACATAAATTCTGGGCTCAGTTGTACTTCTAATAGTAAGCCATCTTTTTTACCTCAGGCAAGCACTTAGTGAATAACCAATCTGGATACTGAACTCCTTATTTTATGACTGTGTTAATAGTGTTATAGTATTTTAGCATTTTATTCTTCACTTTAGTCACCCTAAATGTTATTTCTTTGGTAGAAAGGCATAGTACACATCAAATTTTCAAAGTCTGGACAAGTCTGATTATTTTGCCAAATGTATCTTTTCCAAAACAGAACATATTTTAAACATAATAAAAAAACAAATAAATGTTACCTGTCTGGACTGAATGCTAGCAGAAAAGTGGAGCGTGGACTATCCGGTAACTCAACTTTCTGAAAGTTAAAAAGTATAGAACAGTTTCTAAGCTCAAAGTACTTTCTATATGTACTATCATTTTTGCTTTATGAAATCAACATTGGGAAAATGAGATGTTCTTAAAATTCCATATGTTATATCAGGGGTCCCCAATCTGTGGGCCACAGCCCAATAGTGGATTGTGAGGGGTTTGCAACCAGGCTGAGGAAACAGCTGGTTAATGCATGTGCACGCTCCATTTAAGTGCACGTGCCCACCACTCATGCAAATGGAATTTTGTGTGTGTGTGTGTGTGTGTGCGCGCGCTTGCCAGCCACTCATGTGGAACCATCCCCTCCTCCTCCCGCCGGTCCGCAAAGCCAGAAACACCGAAGAACTCTGTGTCATAATGGCTTTAAAATCAGCATATATACAATATCAATTAATCCAAATCTATTATTTGCAAATATAGTACATTGAATTGTATACAATCAAAGCACTTACGCACCACAGCTCATTGGAAACTAGATTCTTTATAAAATTAAGGATGTGTCAATCCAAAATGTCCCTATATAAGGGGTCCCCTTAACCAATTTGCTCAGACTGAAGAAGTTACTTGGATGAGCAGCAAAACATTTCGAACCAAGAAGCCCAGTTGCCATGGCTCAATTTCCAGGCAACTCTACCTGGATGACTTGATTCTTCATTGATGTGCCTCCATGTAAAGCAGGAAAACATTAAAAACCCTTTAGAATTCCTGCCAATCATAGTGGACAATATTGCACTAGATGAATCAATATGCGCTACATGGCTTGTCTTACCTTGCCTTCCCATTTCATCCAACGGGTTTTGTCTTCAACCAGCTCCTGCAAAAGACGCTGTGCTCCCAAAGCTTGTGTTCCCCGTTCTCGGCCCCAAAGGATTCGCACAGCATTCTTTTCTGGTACAACCTTCATGATTTTAGTGCAGAAAATGAGTCACTGACAGACACTCAATCTCAAGTGCCAAGGATCTACAGAAGGGCCATCCACATCTCGCAAGGCTATCTTCATGGAAATCTAGATAAGAGGTATTTCAAAACAGGGCCTAAGACAAAAGTTTCCTAGGGTCAGTACAAATACATAAAAGTTTATCATTCATTTAATCGTTAACACTCATCATCACTTTAAGATTTCTTTATCACCTTTATACAAAAGGACAACTTAAATGTACTGCCTGTCGAAAGCAACACATTTCAAATTGCAGAATGATGAAACTCAGGTTCTCATTTCCATTCTAAGTCTACCACATAGGAGATTGAAAATAATATACAGAAGAATATAAACATTTTTGCTTCAGTCAACAGTCAAGTATATACAAATTCCATCCAAGTATAGTCTAGCAGTTAAAGCACCAGGCTAGAAACAAAGAGACTCTGAGTTCTACTTACTTCTTAGCCAAAACCAAGAGACTGTGAATTCTAGTTCCACCTTAGCCATGAAAGCCAGCTGTCTGACTTTGAGCTAGTCACACTCTTTCAGTCCAACCCACCTCACAGGGTTGCTGTGAGAAAATAGGAGGAGAAAGCCATGTGGGATATGTTGGCCGCCTTGAGTTACTTGAAAAAATAATAAAGGCAGGATATAAATACATAGAGTAAGTACATTTTGATATGCTAGAGCATATTGTTAGATTGGAAATACATAATGAATCAAATCCCTGATTTTTACCTAATATATATTTCATGATAATTTTGAAATATGGGCATTCTAATTAAGTCTCTCATTCCAATAAAAGTAGAGATCAATTTGTATTGTTCTTTTGGAAATATTTTGCATACAGTGTATTATCTAGAATGAAATCAGATAAATTTAGAGTTTGTTCTCAAAATTATCTCACTCAATAAGCAATGCAGCCATATACATAGAAAAATGTAATCCTTTATTATTATGATAATGCTTTCTGTTTCTAAAAAAGGTCAATTATTCATTCCCAGAATTTTCCTGCAGGTTTTGCCTACATAATCAGGTGATGTAACAGATGCCACATAACAAGTGGAAGTAAAATGTAATCATTAATTAACTTATGAAAGCTTACAGAAAAAATAATCGTATCAATTTCTATAAACAACCAAAGGAAACTGGATAGTTCTTATTACCATCTTAATCTCACTGAGGACTTACAAACTGCTGACCTAGACATCAGCCATTTATGAAGGACAATATTTTTAATTAGCCACAAGAGAAATTGTCTTTGTTAAACAAACTTGATGAGAGTTTTTAAAAGAACCTTCTGCATAATTTACACTGTTCTCTGATAAAATAAATTCAAAAAAACTTTTATTTTACAGATTCTATATCCTAAATAAATTTTATCCAAGGTCCCTAAACCTATAACAAAGAATTCTAGTAATTGTACAAAACTTGTGTAATCAACGTAATGTTCACTGTTTATATTTAATTGCTGTCAGTCACTTTAAGTGCTTATACAAATATAGAGGTGTGGTATAAATCGTATATATTTCAAAGGATATGGTTGCTAATTTAATTTCTATATCAGTAAACAAGCTCTTCAACTCAAAAGCACTTGAAATAAATATTTGGCATGTCTGGAGGAGTTCTTAGCCAAATATGGGTATGGTTAAGTCCTTTCTTAATTTATCAACTGAATATAAACGTTAAATCTTTACTTCGACTAAAATTGCAAATTGTGGCTAAATATTCCTACTGTTGAAAAATACCCTTAACATTCCAGTCCAGAATATAACCTTTGCAACATAGATCAGGCTCACAGAAAACCTTTGATTACAGAAAATGGCATTAGGAATTAACAGTCTCTTCCTTCTGAATGATAAACAAAACAATCTAAGACAGACACCTAGAAAAAATTAAGCTTTCTTTTATTATTCTTCATAACAGTAAAATGTGACAAATGACAAATTAGTCATAAGAAGGCATTTTTGTAAACAAGTTTCTTATTAATAGCTTCTGTTGGAACAAACTAAGGAAGGAAATAAATAAGACTTTCCCCATCAGAAAGAACATTCCAATACACAGATACTAGGAAAACTATATACATGCTTCAAAGATTAAAATATTGAAAGGTATGAATTACGTAGTCTAAAAGGCTATCATCCCCGAAAAGAGTCCTTTTTTAAAAAAAAATTAAAAACATACACATACAAAACATAAAAACATCTTCCATTTTATATACATACAGTATGTCAGTTGCTTACAAATCTTTTGTGCTATTCTTTGTAGTCATTTACTCACAACTGATATCAATTTGAAACGGTCCTCTCTTATAAGCAATTTAAGTGCTAACAATTCAACCAGTACAGTGAGTACCCTGAATCTCATGTCTGATGTCTCACTTTTCCATACTCTATGTGGATGTTTTGCATTCATAGAAAGTCTTTTTAGTACATATCTAGAGTTTCATACCACAACTTTCAAGCATACAGGTAGTCTTCGACTTACAACCATTTGTTTAGTGACTGTTCAAAATTACAGTGGCACCGAAAAAAGTGACATGACTGTTTTTCTAATTTTCAATCGTTGCAGCAACATCCCATGGTCACATGATCAAAATTGGAGTACTTGGTAACTGGCATGTATTTATGAAAGTTGTATTGTCCTGGGGCCACATGGGGGAAGACAGATTTATTTAACTGTGGGGGAAGACAGATTTATTTAACTGTGGTGATTTGCTTAACAGTTGTGGCAAAAAATATTGTAAATTGGGGCAAAACTCACTTAACCACTGTATTGCTTAGCAACAGAAATGTTGAGTCAATTGTGGCCGTAAGATGAAGACCACCTGTATCTGTTTATTTAGACATATATCCTACTAAAATCAGGTGTTATATTTTCAGAAGGGCTGCTAACTTAGTTTGACAGCCCTGTTCTAGAACTTACAAAGGTGTTTTTTCACTTTATTAAAAGTGATTTATTATTCATTTGCCTAGTCCTTGTTCTTGCAATAGATATGGCATAGCTATAATGCATTGGTTAATAGCCTGTACGAACATTTCTGCAAATTAAACTTCTCAATTCCATCATTTAACAATAACTTGTTTTAATTCTGAATTATTCATCTTCTGATTCTTTCTAACTACTGCATGAGGCATCATTTATAGCAATTAATAACTTTTTAACCCCTTTCAATGATGATAGTTAAATAAGTTAAATAATTCATTCAATTTATATGGCCATCCATCTCAAATGTGTGACTGAAGACATTAAAAAACGGAAGTGATGACTGCAGTGGAATGAACAGCCAGCAAGTTGATTGGCTCTTTGTAATGCCTCTACAAAATGAAGAGTCGAGATGACCCCACAAGTGCTCCATAAATCACTCCTCGTGAGGAGACTGTAAGACCCCTGTCCCAGATAGCTCTTGAAATGAGGAAAAGTCATTTTTGCTCAAACCATAGCCAACACCTTTATGGGCATTAGGTTCACATACTTCCTTTTCTAATCACTGTCAGAAATTGCTTATTAATTGCTTTCCAGCTACTTGGAACCTTTGGAACTATTAGCACCTAGTGAGCTTTTGTCAATCCTTTGTGAAAGAAGATTTAAGTACGAATTTGAGGACTTTTTTAAAAAAAAAAATCTGGAATATACAGCAAAAGGGTGATTAAAACTTTGATTTTAAAAAATTATAAAAGTTATAAATGGACTAAGGATTCAGATAAATTTGAAATGAGAATTTGGAATAAATTATAAAGAATCCTTTCCATCAAAAAATATTTTTATTTTGAATTCCTTAAAAAACATGATAGGCTGGGGACTTTGAAGGTTGCACACTACAGGGAACCAGAAGACACTAAAGACATTAAATGAGAGCATTTGAATTAGATTTACTGATACATTATTTGATGAGATTAAAGTCAAGATTGTTAAAAAATAGAAGAAAGAAATACAAAATTAATTTACTTATTTTATCAAAGTTAAAATAGATATGTTATCTCTTATAACCCTTAATGTACTTTGCTGACTGGGACTGTAACAAGGGTTTAATGATTTATTTATAGATAAGATATGGGAAAAGATCATTTATTGTATTTTAAAGATGATAATTTACTAAAATTGTTTACACTTGTGATGAAAGGCAAAATCATTTTTAAATAAGGTATTTCTTTTCTTTTCCTTTACTATTCCTTTACTTTATTCTTATTTTTTCTCTGTTTTCTATTTTCTTTTATTTTCTGCACTTTTTATTTTTTTATTATTCTTTTTTTAAGCTTATATTAACTTTTATCTTTTTAATAACATTTAATAAAATTACCACTAAAATATCAAATACATTATTCTGGGCAGCTAACAATATTTAAACAAGATAAAAACAGTATACAAAATTATTATTTTTTAAATGGGACAAAGCATCTGGCCACATCTTAATGAAATCTCAAGATGATATACAACTAACCTAAATTAAATACTAGGGAAGTTAAAAGTTCTTTAAATTAACTCAATTTTAAAACGTATGCACTAATTACAAATTGAAATTCAGTAAAGATAAAAGTAAACTGTACATTGTCAGTAAAGTATTTGCAAGCTTATTTTTGAACACTCTTTCCAAGTATTCTTCTCTCAACTCTGCACTATTCAAATACAAAATTGTTTGACAGCAACTTTGAATTCTGTTTGCCAAATATGGAACAAAACCTTTCACAAAACTCTATCTAGTCTGGTAGTTAGTACCAATATTAGCATATAACTTTTCCCTGCTATGCCACTGGAAGACTATATTGCAAATTTGATTGGGTGTGTTCTATGGCTCTGTGGGAATTCTGTTCCATGAAACCTGTCAAGTTTACAAAACCGACATTGATATGGTTTTTTTCCAAAATTTTAAGAGAATATGGGATTGTTCAAGATGATTTTAAAAAGTAGGCTAACAGAAACATAAAATACACCAAATCAAATATTTTTTTAAAAAGGTAAAGGATCCCTGAATATTTTACTTTGCTAGTTATTGCAGACTATAGGCGACGTTTTGAAACCATTGAACAAGCGCTATTCGAAGATGTTTCCATGGTCATGCGGCCAGATGACATCACAGAGCACTGCTAGCTTCCGATTAAAGTGGTACCTATTTATCTGATCACATTTGCTTGCTTTGGAAATGCTAGGTGAGTAGGAGCTGTGGCAAGAACAGAGGCTCACCCTATCTTGCAGCACTCAGACCTCGAACCTGGACTGTCAGCTTTCCAGCCAACAAGCCCAGTATCTTAAACCACTGCAGTGCCCCTTAAAATCACATTTGCAAAACATGAAAATATCAAGAATTATATTCTAATATTGGTACCAAATACCAGACTGGATAGAGTTCTATAAAAAAAGGTCTGTTTCTCATTTGGTGAACAGAACACAACGCTCCTCAACTACTTTGTTTGCATATTCAAAGTTGAGAGGAAGCTACCTGGAATGAGTGTTCAAAAATATACTTGGAAATACTTTATTGGTCTATCTAAAATATTAAAAACTATCTTTTATCACTATCAATGAATTCCCCGAGCTATGTTACATTACATAATATCCAGGAGAAGACAAGACTAGATTGAACCCCAGGCTTATTTATACCATCTTTCAAAGTACATAACTTTTATTTTTGACGGATTTTATAAATAATGGGTGAAGTACCTGGAAGCAGAAGAATTAAAGCTTCCTTGCTTGTGGGTTAGTATTAGCATAACCTTATGCTTTAAGGGTGTTTTATTTGATTTACTGGTGTTATTAAAAGTACAACACTGGTAGGAAAATAATAAAGAGTTTCTCTATTGGCAGCATATTGAGGGAGGTTTGAGGGGGGGGTTGCAATTGAGGTGTCGTGCTGGGATCCTTGCAACTCATACATATTATTACATCATAAAACGATGGTTGGCGGGGGAGAGCTTATTTTAGAACTGTTCCAAAAAGATCCATTTTTTAAGAAGTTTTCTTTATATACATTCCGGCAGGTATATAGATATTAAAGACGAGGATGTGGTTTCCTTTTATATAAAAGAACCTGCATCGGTATAATTGTAACTTACCATATGATGTTGGGGAGACTGGGATGGGCGAGATTGCATTTATTGTCTCACAATGAGCAGCAAACCCTTCTTTAATGGGTGAACAGTCGATCTCCCCTGCAATTGTCATGACACAGGTTATAAGTCTCACTGTTTGCTTTCTCATTCAAATAAACATTCACAGAGTTATCTATTTGCTCTCTATTAAAACAAAAACAAAAAAACACCACTTCTTGATAAAAGAGACCAGGGAAAGCCTGGAAGAATTTTTCTAGCAAGGCAGCAGGCCAAACTACCTGTCCTCTTCGGGAACCAGAGCAAAAACAACAACCCCATCATCCATCTTTGCTTTCAAAGAGGAACAGAGAAGCAGGAAAAGGAAAAGAACAGAAGGAAGCAGGAAAGATTACGTACGTGTATTTACATGTGCTAAAAACAAACCAAAAAAAAAAAAACCTCCACGGGGTGGGGGTGTGGAATTAAAATATGCCAGAAGATGCCTCAAAAAACAAAAAAACCCCCACAAAGCCAGGCAAGCTTTGCCTCTTCAACAGAGGCCTTTCGCTCGGAGAGAGGCTGGCCCACATGAAAATATCCGCGGGTGGGCCCTGGGAGTCTCGCCACCCCACCCCCCCACCAATTCGTGGCACCGATATTCCTGAAAGTCTGCCCAAGGAAAGGGGGGGTGAGAATGCGAGGGTAGGTTCCTCGACCGAAGGACGGGTGGGGGGTGCTCAAGGTGGGCGGGCTGGAGGAGTTAAGGCGCCAGGCTAGGCCTTACCGCCTCGTAGCCCAGGCGACTCGACCTCCGGCGCCCATTGGGCCCTCTCCACCCTCCCCGCCATCCCCTCGAAAATCGCCACTCTGGCCTCTCCCAGGAGGAGGGGAAGCAGGCCTAGAATCTCTAGGCCCGGAGCCTACCTGGGGCAGGGAGCGACCAAGGCCCGGCGGCACACTCAAACGCCCCTCAAAAACGGCCGGACGTTGTTGTTGTTTTTTCCTTGGGGAGGGGGAGGGGCGCGGCGGCTACCGAAGTGGCCGGGATCTGATTTCGGGGGATGGAGGGGGGGGAAAAAAGACCCCAAATCCGGCGCCGATCTCCCCCGCCTTCTCCTTCCCAATGCAGCTTTTTTCTCGTCGTTGCCTCTCCGGGTTACTATCAAGGCCAGTGCGCTTAGCCGAGCACCTCGCAAGTCGAGTCTGGAGCCGTCGCGAACGAGCACCGAGCCAATCGAACGGAGGAGTCGAAAAGAGAGCGGAGCTGACGGGCGGGACTGGGCGCTTTGAAAGGAAAGAGAAAAAACGGGATTTGCGAGATGTCGATCTTTCAGTTTTGATGTCATTTGATCCTCGTCAAACATGGGGGCGGGGGAGCCTGAAGATAACAATATGCTTCCCCCTTCGCGTTTCCCTTTCTTTCTCCTCCCTATCTTTCCGAAGACATACACATCCACAGTTTCTGGTTAAAAAGAAAACTCACTCGTGTAATTCATAAATCAAATTAAAATGTATTTTAATTGATAAATAAAAGTATTTCTTATAGAATGTAGAATAAAATTATTTCTTATAGAATATTCTTATAGTAGCATTGCTGATGTTACCCAGTTTGGCATTGAAATGTCTGCAAGAAAACTCAGATTACCAAGGATAATATTCAGCATATTGTTTCTGCTTAAAATTTGTAGACAAAATTACTATGTACTTTGCATCTCAATTTTTTTAGGTATTTTGTTTTGCTACTTTTTATAACAAAAAGGCACACGTACTTATTTTTAGGAACGTCAGTTGCTCTCTTGATTTAATCTTATATTCATGTTAATCATTTCTTTTTGCCTGCAGTTTTTCTTCTATGGAATACTTATTGACTGAGATCCTCATAAGTGTTTCACACAAACTTAATATCAATTCCATATTCTCAATATGACACATCTAATAAAGTGATTTTTCAAAAAAAGAGAATATTTGTAGTCCAGGATTGAATTATGGTAGCATTAATAATGTTAATCTAGTTTGGTAATGAAAGGCCCGCAAGAAAACCATGAAGTTCAGAGATCACCAACGACCCTAAAATGATTTTTAAAATCTACATTAATTTTAATTTTATTCTACCATAAATATCCATTCCATTCAAATGTCAGGTTGTAATCTTCTAAAAGCAACATTTTTTTTTATCAAGCAACAAGCTGCAAAATATGATTTCACAAAATATAATAACTCAGTGTACCTCCAGGTAGAATTCAAGATGTTGGTTGTCAGCTATAAAGTCTTCCATGGCATAGAACTGGGTTATTTGAAGGACCATTTCTCCCCAAGTTGCCTCTATTCATCTCACTAGGTCCAACAGGAAGGGGGGCATGCTTCAGGTTCCTTCAGGTAAATGTTGCCATCATGTGAGACCTTGGAAGGGTATCTTTTCTGTTATAGCACCTGTTCTTTGGAATTGCGTACAGCTTTAAATCAGATTGGCCTTGACTCTACTAACATTTTGTGAAGCATTGAAGACCTGGGTATATTCCAGGGCCTGGGGATCAGTAGGTTAAATGGGTTTGTTAAGTAGTCTGTTAATTGCTTTCTTTGGATTTATCCTCAAGAACCACTGTTTATTTTTGGCCAATATTATTTTAATTATTTTAACATATTGTAGTTGCCGAGTCATATTCACAAAGTAAGTAGCCACATAAATTGATTTAATAAAGAAGTTACTTGATTTAGTATAGGCAGTCCTCACCCAAGAGGTATTGTGACTGGAATTTTTGTAACTAAAAGATGCAATTATAAAGCATAATGTATACAGGCAACTTAGCAATGGCAATTCCAGCAGTCCTCAGTTACCATCATTTAGCGAGAGCCATCTGGATCAATAAGCAAGGACTTCATATGATTGCTACTTCCAGATTCCTATCAGCATCTATATTGGCTTTGCTTGTGAGAAGTTGGTAGGAAAGAACAAAAATCACAATCGTGATCATGGAATGCTGTGATGATCAGAAATCTAGGCTAGTTGTTTCATGTTTGAAGTACAATCAAGTCAGCACAAGGACACTTTGACAGCCACACCTTTAGGATTAGTTGTATCTATTCATTGCAGGTTCAGTTGCTGAATGAGTAATTGTTAAATTAGGATCATCCATATTCTTAGCCCAATTAACCACAGGCTTTAAGTTTAATAGTTGGTTACATGATCTGGATTTGCTAGTTAGTTACAGAATCAGTGAACTAAAACAAACCATTTATAGTCAAGTATGCAGGTCAGGAATCTAAATTAAAGCACCTGTGACAGATGACTAAAGCAGGAAGGTCAAACTTGTGGCCCACAGGCCAGATGCATCGTGCCCACCCCCTTTTAGCAAAGGGAGAGTCGCAATACATCATGTGATGACAACATGACGCTGCAAGTTTGACACCCCAGGTCTAAGGGCTGAATCATGTCTTGGGTAACATTTCCCACTCTTAAAATTGCATTTAAATACAAAAAATTGGATTTAATTTCTAGTCATCTGATCATTCTTGCTGTGCTTCTCTGAACCTTCTCAATTTCTCAAGTTTTTTCTTAAAATGCACTGCCAGAACTGGACATAGTAATCAAGATGAGATCTGGCCAATGCAAAATAAAGTGAAATTTATCTACATGCTTCAAAAATTATATTTCTTTTGATGCTGATTAGATCTAAATTTGCCTTTTTTGGAACCACATAAGTTCACAAAGATTTTTGGCAATTATCAAAGTAGTTTAAGGTGTATTCAGATTTGCTCACAGGTGTCACATGGTGGGAGAAGCAAGTTATGAAATATTTCTTGATATAATCCTTGTGACCTACACTCTTGAGGATGATTCCAAGATGCTAGTGTAAGAGAATATGAATCTTGAAGCAACACATCTTTTGTGAACTCTACCATATTTCAACACAAATATTATTTTACACAAATACAGTTGATAACTAAAATTGTTTTGAGTTTAATTTCAAAGAAAACAAAATTTCACATTTTGCAAAACTTCAAAATAAAGGATTTTATCAGAAAAATAAACCTATTAGATTGCATGTTACTATATATTTTCATGGTTGTTTTTAAATAAAGATGGACATTGAAGACAGCCATGTATTTCATAGATACAACATGTGCAATAAAATCGAAATACTTAGAGATGCACACATTCAATATGTTATTTTTGCAAAGTACTGATAAATAATATAACAAATTCTATAAAAAACTATGTTTCCTTCTATCTTTTTTCTTAAAACCAACTTGATAGTCTCAAATTTGGTTAGCTAAAATGTGTAAGCAATAATTCCTGGCGAACTCTGTCAGCTTCAGAGTCAAGAGATTCCATGTGCTCAAATTCTTCCTCTGGGTGCTCCACTTGTTCCAAATATGAGGAAGACCATATATCCATCCCATGCTCCAGAGAGATATTATGAAGGACACAGCAAGCGAGGATGATGTTACCTGCTTTTTCTGGAGAATACTGTAATGTCCCTTTTGATCCATCCAAACAACGGAACCGAGCCTGGAGTGTTCTGAATGTTCGTTCAATAATATTATGAGTTGCTGAATGTGCCATATTATATCTGTACTCTGCAGGTGTTTCAGGAATATGCAGAGGAGTCATTAGCCAGGTGTGAAGAAAGAAAGAATTATCACCTGTAAAATCAAGAAAAAATGAGATTTCTAGTAAAGAGCTACAGATTCTAGTTTTATTTTCAGCAACCAATATTTGAATCTGAAATCCTAGCAAAGGGAACAAAATATACATGTTAAGCTATACTTATATTTATAAAGGGCATTTTATGATGCAACTATGTTTGGATTACTTTACATGTCAATAAATCAATCAGAACTTTATTCAAACAGATTTAGAGAACTAGTAATCAGCATGAACCTACCAAGTAGCCAGCCATCTTTCTGCATACCAGCTTCAAATTGGTTTCTTAGAGCTGACTGCTGAAGCACAGTGCAGTCCTGCAGGCTTCCTGGCCAATGTGTTTCCGCACTTAGCAGCTTTCCCCTGGCATTACACACCATCAGGCAATTTAAAGAATGAAGGCCCTTTCGATTCACATACGATAAATCCTCAGCATTGGGTGCCTTTATTGCTACATGATTGCAATCAACCAATCCTAGTACACCTGGCATACCTGCCAGCTCATAAAAGTCATCTTTCATATGTTGTATTGACACTTCATCCTCTGGGAAATGAATAAACTGAGAGGCTCTTTCCACCAAGGCATCAGTAACATTGGCAACACAGCGACTCATAGATGCTTGGCTAATGCCAATAGCATCTCCCATGCGTGTCTGAAATGAGCCAGAAGTATAAAAACCTAATGCAGCGAGAACCTGTGTCTCTGGGCTGATAGCCCTGGATCGTTGAGTAGGACGAGAAAGATTGGCACCTAGAAGATCCACCAAATGATAGATGAACTGACGTGGAAATCCATACATAGATACAAGATATTCATCAGTAACATCCTCCAGCTTGAAGCGATCTAGTGTCCTATGTCCACGTCCATATAGCAAGAGGTCACAATCAAGAACTGCTATGGGAATAGCCATAATAGATTTATCTTCCTTCTCTGTATTGACCTTCATTAGAAAAGAATGCAGTCAAAAGAAAGCAAAAAATACAGCATATTGCACAATTTTCCTTCTCTTCTTCCTACTTTAGTTCAACATAAATCACATTGACTTAAATAGCACAATTTTTGAATAGGACAGGAAATTCATTTATAAATAGGAACTCTCATTTTATTTGATATTATTGCTGTAAAACCAAAGTACTGTATAATATTCTGTGGATGCAAGCAAAAGATACAGTATGTAATAAAGATTTCCTACAGAATTATGTGCCAAATGCCAAGCAAATAAATTTTACTGGAAAAGAAGGAAATGAGGTCTCCATGAGATTTTGTTCTTGACCTTCAGTTAATGATGAATTGTAGCAATCTCTCTGGCAAAATTTAAATGACTTTTTTCAGTTAAAATTTTACAGGGCTAGGGAATATTTTAGCATGAAAGAATATACAATTACTATTGACCCAATGTCACATATAAAACTCAAAGTGAATATATTCCATAAGAAATTGGTAATATGTTTACATTCTCAAAATCAGTCAAACAAGTTTAGGAAAATGTTTCCTAAACATTAATCTGTTTTCTCCAGTTTTGTGCCAGTTATATAACTTGTGATCATTTACACAATTTTCCTCATTAAATATAACTATTTTATTAATTTCCAGATCTATACAATCGAACATTTAATGCCAATTATATGTGTTTTCATCTAACAGGTCATCAGCTACAGGCAAAAATACATGGATATTCATATCCCTAACTAAATATGTCTTTAACCTTAGAAGTATTATTTCTGGTGCTTAGCTCAATTTTTGAACTTTATCTCCAATTTGTTGCTTCCAGGTACAATGATATATGTCAAACAAAATAAGAGAGGTCAAGCCTTATGGTTGGAAACTTTTGTTTAGCCACTGTATATAGAGGGAGTTCGTGTGGAACAGGTGGTTGAATGTAAGTTTCTCGGGACCATCATTACAAATAACCTGACCTGGAGTGCAAACACCGCTGCTTTAATTAAGAAGGCACAACAACGGTTGTATTTACTAAGGATTCTTAGGAAACAACAACTGGCTGAGAGTCTATTGACTACTTTCTATCGGAGTTCAATTGAGAGTATATTATCCTACTGTCTCTGTGTATGGTTCTTGAGCTGCACAGTGGCAGAGAAAAAGGCAATTCAGAGGGTGATTAAGATGGCCCAAAACCTCATTGGCTGCTCACTTCCCTCTTTGGAAGAACTGTATAGGAATAGATGTAGGAGGAAGATACTTAATATATTGAATGACTCCTCTCATCCGGGACATCAGCTCTTTGAACTATTACCATCGAGAAGGAGATTTAGGGTATTAAGAACAAGGACGACCAGATTTAAGAACAGTTTTTATCCAAGTGCAGTTTTGAGTTTGAATGCAGGGTCATAAGATTTATGTGGAAATGAATGAGAGTAATGGGGTTTTACATTTTTAAATTGCATAGAGATCATTGTATGGTCGGTTGTGTTTAGTTTTAATTTTATTTAATTTTTTTTCTTTTAGTGGTGTTTGTCCAGTTTTTACTTGTGGAAGAGCACCTCATTTCATTGCACCCGCTTGCGAATGTAATGACAAATAAACTCTAAATCTAAATCTAAATATATTTAACCTATTAAAGTATAATTAATATAATTGGAAAGTGTGTATGTGTGTGTATGTATATGTATATATGTAGGTCTAGGTGTGTTCTGGTCTTTTCCTGTGTAAGATTAAGAGTATCTTGGTGACGTTTCGGCAAGGTCCCATTCGCCATCCTGAGGCTGGTGCTTTTGGCTTCGTGCCAGTGCAAGCAGTGTGTGATCGGAGCTGCCGTCTCTCTATAAATACTGGTGGTGGGGGCTGGTGTGCTGGACTGGTTGGCTGTGCTGCTGCCTCTTGATTGGTTGATGGAGTTGATGTTGGTATAATGGGCTGTGTGATGGCCTTGTGAGTTTTGTTGTGGAGATATCCTGGATCTTGTGCTGTAATCTCCTGGGACATTTGTTTTATAGTGATCTTTTTTCCATTAGCCTCTCGTGTTTTAACAGCTTGGGTAATGGGCTGTGTGATGGGCTTGCGAGTTCTGTTGTGGTATCCTGGGTCTTGTGTTGTAATCTCCTGGGTCATTTGTGTTTTGATCTCTTTTCCATTAGCCTCCTGCGAAGTAACGGCTTGGGTAATGGGTTGTGTGATGACCTTGTGATATTTATTGCTGTGGTATCCTTGGTCTTGTGCTGTGATATCCTGGGTCATTTGCTGTGTTGCAACTTCTTGAGTTCTTGTGATGTAATTTCCTGAGTTTTCTGATGTGATGTCCTGAGCGGGTGGCTGTGATGTAGCATTCTGGGTTTTAGTCTGGCTTTGAGTTTGGGGTCTGGGTCTGTGTTCTTGGTGTGTGTCAGCTTGTTTGGTTTTGGGATTGGGGGTGCGACAGCTGGCGCAGCAGCCGTGGTCTGTTTTCTGAATGGTGGTTGTCCTTCGTTTATAGGATGGGCTTGGGCCTGGGTCTGATGAGAGGGATTGGCGGTGGTGTCCCATGTTGTTTTGGGTGTGGTGTTGGTTTTTGTGGCTGGGACTCGTTTGTTGAGTGGGCAGGGGAAACATTTACCTTTATATGCTTAAACAAATTGCATAATCCATTATTGTGAATCCCTGTACTGTTCGATATCAGCACATTTAGAGGGGATTATTTGTGCAGCCAAACACATTTCTCAAGCTACTAATTGTTTGGAAAACAAAGGGACCTTCAATAATTGATCCTAGCAACGCCTATTTTATTCAGGTAGAAAACTTGTTTGTATGACATACTGAGCCACAAATCACACAACCACACTTTGACCTAGCATGTATTGCAGGTTACTTGCTATGGTCCTAAACCAAGGGTCCCCAAATCTTAAGCACATTGACCACTTCATGAAATTTCAGGCTGTTCGTTGACACCCCACCCCCCAATATTATATGAAAATAAATAACATTTCAAATCTTGAACTAATTAGTACTACAAACAATAACAGATAATCCCATCAACCCTTGAAGGTTAATATTAATCACTTTGAGGAACTCTGTCTTAGATTTAAGATACCAAAAACCAATTTTAATCAAAGAGAACAGGAAACACTGAAAATGGATGGTAGTAAAGATGCATGAAAGAGAGAGAGAATGGGCATTAGACATGCATATATATGATAAAGTGGGGCCTGAGGACAAAGAAGCTGCTGGAGAAGGGCAGAAAAAAATGGAATTAGCCCATTTCAAAACCACCTACAGCTGACTCTGGGCACTTTATATTCCATATTAATGTATTTATGATACAAACTAATACTTACTTTGAAATGAGCGACCCAAACAGCAATCAGCTAAGTTGCGTAAGAGAACGCTTTGAAGTACGAAGCATTGCATCAATCGCCCTTAGCCCCTACCTAGGGGCTTTTGTCAGGGTTAAGGAAGGATTTGGTTGGAAATCATTTAGGAGGACTGAAAGTCGGCGTTAGGGACTGCCTTCTCCAGAATGTCTAAGGCTGTGAAGGCTGTGCTGAATATGTGATCCAGGAAAAAAAAAAAAGTATGTCGTGGAGGAGAAGAAACAGACTTCCACGTTCACCTCTTTCTCCCCATCCTAGGATTAGTCTGAAGGAGTCAAAAACGTCGATTCCAGGTTTTCTTCCCAGTACCGAGAAAGCCACAAGATAGAGTTTTGTACTCTGGCACGACGCACAAGCTGCCGTTTCCCAAACGCAGATTCTTCACAAGTATGATTTTTGGATATATTAAAAAAAAAAAAAAAATTGCACCCGGGCCTTTTTATTCATCAACTTATGAGTAGTTGCGGCCTAATTCCCCTGGAGGGAGGCATAAATTAGACTGCAGGAGAAGGGTGGGGGGAAAATAATTTGGACTCCGTGTGAAAAGTGCCGCTCCGATTGCCTCATTTGCCTTAAGCCGATGAAAACAAACAGCAGCAATGGCGGCGGTGACGGGATCCCGGGGGAGGCTGTGGTCGTGAGGCGCCGTCACGGCCCCTCGCAGTATCCAGCGAAGAAACCCGGTTAGGGGGGCGATTAGCCCGCGGTTTTGTTTGCCCACAAGAGTCTCTCGGACGGCTTTTCCCGGAAAAAAGCGCCACTAGGACCGGAGTCTATTCGTAGCCGAGCCGGAGGCATTTGTCTGAACCAAGCCTGGAAAGAGAAGCTGTTGGTGTTGCCACCTCCCCAAGGCCAAATTCTGGTTTTTAGCTCGGGGTTAAACGGCTCCAACCGCGCTCTTCACCTCAAGAGCCGAGCTGAGAATTTAGACTCCTTCTCCTCTTGCGCCTTTCCTGGCTGTACCCAACGAGGAAATTTAGGCAGCGTAGCCAGTCGCCTACCGAGTGGACACGGGGGTTCCTTAGTGATTTTCCTTCTTAATTGGACAGAAGATCCCATTGCAAAAGACGCTGGTTTCTCTGCTCTCTGAAGCCGAGAAGGTCCTCAACAGGAAGAAAAAAAAAGAGGCATCTTCCATCCTGTATCAAGACGGAGAGGTCGGGAGTAAGAGAAGCCAAATGAATATGGCCAAGCAAAGAGGCTAGGAGAAGCCTCTTGGGTTAATCCCGGGATGAAACCTCGGATTGTCACCTCAGCCTCTCTTGCGCAGGTAATGATTGCCTCCTGCATCTCAAATAGATATAGATCTTCATAGGTTACAGCTCACAAATATACTGCTCTTCCTGAATTACAATAAAACAAGTAAGGGGCAGAAAATGATGTGTGGAATATTGAACTGCAGAGGAAAAAAAGAGAGAGAATTATGATGTCTACACACTCAAGTCCAGCTTTTAGATTTTGAGAAGGGCTGATGGATGACCATCTCAATGGGTGAGTCATACCAGAAAATGGGCAGGGCAGTTTGACCTCTTAATTCTAGCAGACTATCAACCATGGTATGTATCTTCCTGGGCTTTATATTTCTAGTTGGTATTTGGGATGGGTTTGCACATTTCATTCATTCATTCATTAAACCTAATGTCTTTATGTTTGTGTGAGTGAACTTTTAGCCACTGTGACTTTTAAATAAATTGTGGGTTAATATGTGTAAATTCAACTAATGTTGATCAAAGAAAAACATAGCTTACTGTGATATGTGTGTTCAATCACAGCACTACTGTATATCTGAATCATAAGTCACTGAAAAAAGTGACTTAAAATAGTTTTTCACGTGACTGTTGCAGCATCCCCTAGTCACATGATTAAAAATTCAGGCACTTGGCAATTAACTCATATTTATAAACTTGCAGTGTCCCTGGGTGATAATTTGACCTTCTTCCAAGCAAAGTCAATGGCGAAGCCAGAGTCACTTAACAATCATGTTACTAACTTAACAACTGCATTTATTTACTTAACAACTGTGGCAGGAAAGATTGTAAAATGGGGCAAAATTCACTTAACAACTATTTCACTGAACAACATAAATTTTGAACTCAATTGTTGTCGTAAGTTAAAGACTTCTTTGTCTTCTTGTTTCTCGCCCCATATTTAGAGCCTTAAATAGAAGAGAGTTGTCTGAGGGATGACTTCAACTTATATGTACATGCTTTGTACTTAAATTTAGGCTTCTTGGATCTTTCCATCCACCGTAATACTAAAGTCTGGTATATAATAATATACCTTTTAATTCTTTCTCCTTTCATTTACCCCATTATGCCAAAAATGATTTTAACATATTCCTTCCTTTTCTTGATGGAAACTTGTATGCTGCAGTCACTGGCGTGTAACATCTTTATTTCCGATGATAGATCTTCGGTGTCATAAAGGCATTGTAGGCATTCTTAGGAACTATAAAGCATTGGTTTTTTTGATGTGTTTTGATATCATAGGAAAAATGAAAGTTGCAGTTACAGGAACTATCATGAGAGACTTTGTAAGAGGAGTAACCTCAATAGCTTTCCTTTGTATAATGGTGTGCTTTGTGTTGTCCAAAACCATTCTAGCAACCTTTATTGAAGGGCAGAGCCTGCTATACCCTGCCCTCCTTAATGGAGATCATTTTATGGGATAATGTACTGCAGCAATTTCATATTTGCTGATTAGGTCAAATACTTCATTTTTCCTTACTTAATGTAAAATTCAAAACCAGTTTAGCTAATCTCTGATGCCAGTAATTGTCATTTTTTAACAAAAAGATTGAGAGATTGTAATGTGAAATGCCAACAATGTTGTGTTTGAAAGTTTGGCCCTGCCCTGATCTTAATTAAGGTAATGGATTTTTCTTGCTCTATGAACACTAAATAAGCATACAGTGCTAAGACTGTATTATCATTCATTATAGTTGTTTAAAGTAGCTATTACAAAGATCTGAACAACTTGTTTTTCATGTTTTCAAATTGGAGGGAAAGGAGCTTTTTTAATCCTTGAAACATGGAAACTATTTTGTACCTTGCATACTCTAACCTAGGTATTTAGTGCTATCAAGTCTGGTTCAGCCCTAGTGGCTATATAGACAAACGCTCACCATCTTGACTTTTCTCTGAGTATAGTCCATAGCCATGGATATTTGTGGACTGCAAATAATAAATTATGATATACAAAATGCTAGCATTTGCATTAGATATTCGGAGGCAAATGCATGGCATAGTCACATGCATCATGATGACAGCATGTACATGCCATCTCCTTGACAGGATCTCTGTTTAGATTGTTAGACTTCTCCAAATATGCTTTCATCACCCTTCTTTATCAGTGCAGGAATTTTAGAGAAATTAGGTTTATTGGTTGGTAGACTGTATATTTTGCCTTTCCTGCTATGTTCATGCTTTAATGGAATGGCTCTGTGGGCAGATGGCATCTTATAAATTATTAATGCCTTGAGCCTTGTAAATGGTGGATAAGGTGGTGGTTTTCTCTCATATCTGTGTTGATTATTTCCTATATAATCTGTGCTACTGTGATGGAGTGGTTCAAGTGGAGACCTTTTAATATAATAAAGTTAAAATATCTGCTGCTTGCTCAAAATGTAGTAATTCCAAGAATTTTCTTGTATGTTTTAATCTGGCTTGTTCTAAAATTTCCACTTTCCCATCTAAAGTTATCCTTGAGACTGTCTTTGCAGAGGAAGATTAATGAAGTTACATTATGCCTTTTGAGAGTTGATATTTGGTGATGCCGTCTGCAGATTTCTGTTGTATGTTTTATATAATGTAATTCAAGATCCTTGCACTTTATTTTGTATTGTTTTCCTTTGGTGTTAGGTGTTTGATTATACTTATTATTCTTGGTAGGGACCAGTGGTGATATTCTATCGGTTCGGCTTGGTTCAGCCAAGCCACTAGCGGTGATGAGCAGCAAAGACCGACTGAACTGGTTCGCTCCAACGCTCTGTGTTGGGCCCACCCATCCGCCCGGGCTCCCATACTAACCTTTATGTCCTGCTTTTGAAGCACAGCTGCCTTGTGCAGCACAGCAGCTGCTGAACCATCAGGGAGAGGGCAGGATTGCAGGAGGTGAATCAAACCACGCCTGCGCAAAAGTGTGCGTTTGGTCTATTTGCATGCGCATAGTGTGTGCATGCACACCAAGTGCGCCCACCAAGCCACAGCCATCGACCCGGTGGTAAAAATATTTGAAACACACCACTGGTAGGGACATGTTGGAGTGTGTGCCATATTTATTCCAAAGAGCCAGGGTGGCTTGTTAGTAGACTCTAAGGTGCTTTTAAAAAGGGGACAATTATTCTTTTTGTGGAATATGCATTGAAATATATCATGTAGAGCAGGGATCCCCAAACTCAGCAACTTTAAGACTTATGGACTTCAACTCCCAGAATTCTCCACCAGCTAGCTGGAGAATTCTGGGAGTTGAAGTCCACAAGTCTTAAAGTTGCTGAGTTTGGAGACCTCTGATATAGAGAGTATATTTCTGGTTTCAGTAATCCTGGTTTGTGGTGTATCTGTGTCCACAGCATTTCTAAGGACTCTCCAATAATATGTTTGATCTATCATCCCATTTTATCCATTTGTCTTCTGATTCTCTCAACTTTTATCAAGCATAGTTGTTGTTTGTTCAGTGTACTATGATCATATCATGTGTCCAAAATATATGGGTTTAGGCTTATTTATCATCCTTCAACATGACAATCTTCCTTTTCATTAAACCAGCATTCTATTGTATTAAGCACACA
Organism: Hydrophis major; assembly: GCA_033807585.1. Lineage (NCBI taxonomy): Eukaryota > Metazoa > Chordata > Lepidosauria > Squamata > Elapidae > Hydrophis > Hydrophis major. Next base: position 88,760,697 of record CM066328.1, on the reverse strand, counting down.
CAATATATAAGGACATGACATCAACTACTGCTGAGTTCAGTTTCAGGTCTACTCTGAATAAACTTCTATCATGAACAATGATATGTCAGCACTTACTCATTGTCTCACTTCAAATTACCTCGAATTCATTTCACAAATGATTAATCTTATTCACTATCTATCTCTTATCAAGTGCGTAGTACTAAATAAAAAGTTACTTGATATTGCTCTTTGCTATCTACTCTTTCAGAATCACTAGATGATTCTGAAAGAGCAGATAGTTAAGACAGTTCAGAATGTACTCTTCACTAAATCTTTTTAATTTCTGTTTATCTAACTGAACAAATTGATTTCACAAATAATGGCCGACTTAAAATCTATTTGTTGATGTTTAAGACTAGTTTGGCTAAATAATACTATGTAAAAGAACTTCTAAGACTAGAAATGTGAAATCATTTTTTTTTTGTCCTATTTCAGACTTTCATATGCAATGGATACTGACCTCAGCTCCCAGGACAGGAAGGACTTGGACAAGTTCATAAAATTTTTTGCTTTGAAGGTGATTATTTGTATGTGCATTGTGTTTAGACTACAGTGTAAGAAAAGCTAAAGTTTTGCACAACAATTCAGTGGCAGCTACACAAAAATGTATAATTGAATTCTGTAACATTTTTTAAAATTAAGAAATTCGAAGAAATTAAGAATTTCAGAAATATCTTTTCAGTGTTAGAATTTTAGGCTTTAAAATAGGAATACTGAATTTCAATGCTAAAGTTAATACAACCCTAAAGAGGCAGCCCTTTTTCTTCAGCAATAAAGTAATAAAAACGTGAATTCTACATTAGGGGCTCTTGCATTTGCTCAGAATCTGAAGAACTTCTTCAAAACTTCTGTTGTTTTTAATTCTGTTTTTTATTGTTGTTTTACTCTATTTTACCCAAAGTCATGCATATGAGATGGGCAGCATATAAATTCATTAAATAAAAAGTTTTTTTGAAGTGTGCACAGCCCTAAATCAAAGAAATTATAGATAAAATGGTTAAGAGATATAGGAAAAGTTATATCATTTCCTAAAATGTTCTGCCGAGGAACTGAGCGATTAATAATGCATGTATATATTTCTGACTTCTGATATCTACGGTTGAATAATTTGGTTTTTGTAGCTCCTTTAATTTTTTTTTCAATATGTTACCATTCAGTAGATGTTCTCCACTTAACATTTTTTAACTATTTGTTTTTTCCCAAATGCAGTAAGCCTATTTTATCTTACAGACTGTACAGGTGATTGTGCAGGCCCGACTTGGAGAAAAAATCTGCACTCGTTCATCCTCCTCACCAACAGGCTCTGACTGGGTAAAAAGTATTTTTGAGATCAATCCCTTTGTTGTGTCATTTATAACATTCATATTAAATGCACGTGGCTTCTACTTTGCTTCTCTTGTAAAGTAGTTTTATAAATATAGAATGTATCAGACCAATTCACTCCTCCTTGGCAAGTTCTTATTGAGTATTTGTGACATACCAGATCTCTAAGGATGGGTAGTGAAAGCAAATGGGATTTGTGTATATCTGTGTGTTTGTATATTATCTGCTTTACAACAGCATGAGGAAATCAACATTTATTAATCTGCAATGTATGACAGCAAAAGGTGTTTTGCTTTATAGTTGTGAGATTAATCTATTGTGAGCTATGTTTTATTATACATATTTCTACAATATGGTAGACCATAGGTTTCTAAAATAGATTCCTGAAAATTAAAAGCTACGCTCTTAATTTTACAGTTCAACTTGGCAATCAAAGACATACCAGAAGTTACTCATGAAGCAAAAAAAGCTTTGGCAGGACAGCTGCCTGCTGTTGGGCGGTCAATGTGTGTGGAAATCTCCCTTAAAACCTCTGAGGTATAAACTGAATCAACCATTCTTTTTTTCTTATTCACTTTCATCTCAGATTTTGTTACGTGGCTTCAAATGATGTGAAAATTAACATGAGATTAAGAGAGTCATTCAAGTAAACCACTGCTGGCAGCATTATAGTTTTCATTTTTATTTAAAAAAGAGAAAGTACTCTGTTTAGTCACTGAAATATTGTTACACATAGGATCTTCTTTCCAGGAATTCTATTTGAAATTGCCTTAAATGATGAGATAGTGGATAGAACTACCTTGTCTACTACTAAAACACTCGTCCTAATAATTTTTTAACTGGGTGAAATGGTACACCATGGGACAACAATTTTAGAACTAAGGTACCTAAAATGGACTAACAGAATGCATTCAAAATCTAGAATCGATTTCCCATGTAACTGAAATTTAGCAAGATTTATAAAACATTTTATCAATCCATTATTTTATGTCCTGCATTTAGTAGTGACAAAACTTGAGCTTCTTTTGTATGGCATTCTTTCAGGTATGTGAAGGTATCACTTTCCATAATTTGAAACTATACTAATGTTAAGTCTTCCTAAATTTTCATTTGTCTCGCTTTCAGCAATACCCACTGACTCATCTGTACTAGGGACTTTTGACAAGTAAAAGCTTTGTCATTATAAAGGCTTGGTTGAAATACTTTTTCCTCCCCCCCCCCCCCACTGCAGGGAGATTCCATGGAGCTGGAAATCTGGTGTTTAGAAATGAATGAAAAGTAAGTGACTGTTTAAAGTATTTTCATTCCTATCTTTAGTGGGGAGGAAATCTATCAGAAAGGCTCACACCAATAACAGAGAGGACACCACCTGTCCCTAGGATGCTTGGAAGCCTAAAATGCATAGTGTAAAAGAAAAGGGAAGTGAGAAGAGAAACAATACAAATAACAAACTCAGTTACCTGTTTTAAAGCTATAACGTTATTACAAATAACTGGCTTCAATGTGAACAGTTAATATTAGTGAATCACTTGAACCAATGGGCACAGCAGGCTTTTGGTGAAGCGTAAATAACAAAACACTAGTTCCCATTTTTTTTCTTTACATTTTAAAATGCGCATAGAGCTAAGTAGTAATAAAAATGAATTGCATCCAGTATGTCCATCATAATTAATTTATGAGTTAACATTTGCACACTACAAAATAAAAGTATGCAAATATTTCCCAATCTTAGGTTAAAAAAAATAAGCTGTTCCAACTTGCATGAAATATTTCCATACAGTTCCAATCTTGGTGGAGGCATTCTGAATTCAAAAGGGCTTTCTGAATTCAAAAATTGTTCTTTTGAGCTCAGAACGCTTCCAATAAAGTCAGTATACCCAACTTCAGTCTTGAAATGTTTCATGAATAAAATATTTTTCACTTCTGTTAACAGCTGCTTAGATATTTCCTGGTATTTACACATTTTGAAACATTGATAAATTGATAACAGTATCATGTATAATTACCCTAAAACTATGGCCTTCAGTGTGGTACCAAACCTGCTTGCTTGACTTTACATTTCAATTTACATTTCAGTTAAAAAGTGGCAAGGTGGCATATATAGGTCAAGGTGACAGTCTATAGAAGCATCTTTATTTTCAAGAATATCTAAAATGCGCTTCATAAGCTTTTTGTAGAATCTAAAAATAATAATGCAGAATAGAGCCTGCTAGTTCTGCAAATGGACAAAGGTAGAAATGGGGTAAAATGCAAGAGGTGCAGGCTGGATATGGTGAAATAAAGCATTGGGATGCTTTGAGTTTCACTAAATCTTTCATGGTATGCATTTTGTGCAGGCATTTTACTAGAGCTCCCACAGCGCATTCTAAATTATCCAATTAAAAATATTTTCATATGTCAGGAAGCCAGATAGAAATGTATTCATTTCACAGTTCCCTTTTCATTAAATACTCTTATGTATTGCAAAAAGCTATGGGATTTAGATAAATCTATTATCATCAATGAGCTTTGTTTCATTCCACAATAGTATTTTTATAGGTATAGTAATTAGTTAATATTGCATTCCTGTTCAGAAAATGAGTATAGAATGGAACTTTATTTTAATTGGGATGAGGGGAATGCTTGTCCTAACATAAGTAGAGGTAGTCCTTGCATAGCGGCTGTCTCATTTAGCGACTATTTGCAGTTATGATAGTAATGGCAAAGTATCTCTCATAATAGTCATAAGAGTTGCGATTTCATTTAGTAACCACTTTGCTTAGTGACCAAGCTGCCAAGTCCGGTTGTCATTACATGAAGACTACCCGTATGTCATTGCAGAAATTATCTTATTTGCATGATGATGTCATTAACCAAATAATGCAAATTACATTTGCATCAATGACATTGGTGTGATGGTATCATCAAATGCAAATGATGTAAATTGCTGTGACAATTTTGTCTTGATTGCAAATGAAGTCCATCAAGTTATTCTATAGTATTCATGGATTAATGCATTAATTGTTACTTAAGATATTGTTTCTCTCTGATATTTGAGAAACAAACATCTTCATTTGAATTAGAATTATTATATTTTTCATACTATAAGACGCACTTCCCCCCACCCCAACCCCCAAAAAGTGGGTGGAAATGTCTGTGTCTTATAGAGTGAATATTGCGGCAGAGGGAGGGGGATCACCACCACAATATTCACTCTATAAGATGCATCACCTCCAGCCGGGGAACTCTGGAGCCTTTGCTGCCGAGCAGCTGATTGGGAGTTGGATCAGCCTCCCAGAATACCACCAATCAGCTGCTTTAGGCAACAGAATAGGCAATGACGGAAATAGGCGGTGGCAGCAATCCCTGCAGCCTAGAACAGCTGATTGGTGATATTCTGGGAAGATCCAACCACCAATCAGCTACAGAAAAGCAAAGGCTCCATTGCTTCCCAGCGGCGGCAGTAGCTCAGCTTAGTTGACTCATGGTAGGTGCAACAGAGCGGAGCTCTGACAAGCCACGTGCTGGGGCTGCGATAGGTCTGCTGTTTGCTTCAAGGACGCTAACCAGATGAATACCAGATGGATGCTGGGAGGCAGAGGCAGATTTTTTTTTCTTGTTTTCCTCCCCAAAAGCTAGGTGTGTTTTAAGTTCCAGAGCATCTTATAGTGCAAAAAATACGGTAAATAACAAAATTTGTAGATATACGTATTTATTTGCTTTGAACTCTAATAATCTTATAGTTTTATTTTTTTTACAGTGATAATTCAGTACAGATAGTCCTTGACTTACAATCATTTGTTTAATGACAGTTCAAAGTTACAACAGCACTGAAAAAAAGTTTTCACACTTACAATTGTTGCAGCATTGTCACAGTCACATGATCAAAATTCAGGTACTTGGCAACTGGCATGTATTTCTGACACTATCCTGGAGTCACGTGATCACCATTTGTAACATTCTCTACTGGCTTCTGACCAGCAAAGTCAATGGAGGAAGCCGGATTTGTTTAATGACCACATGATTCATTTAACAACTGCAATGATTCACTTAAGTATGGCCAAAAGGTCATAAAATGGGATAAAAATCATTTAATAACCGCTTTGCCTAGCAATGGAAATTTTGGGTTAAATTGTGGTCATAAGTTGAAGACTACCTGTATTTTAAAGTTGCCTCATTTCAGAATTTATCAATTCTTGGAATGTCGGACTAATTATTTTTATGTATGCTTTTAGATGTGATAAAGAAACCAAAGTTTCCTACACTGTGTACAATAGGCTGTCTCTACTGCTGAAATCTTTGTTTGCTATAACAAGAGTGACACCAGCCTATAGACTCTCAAGAAAACAAGGTCATGAATATGTCATATTGTACAGGTAATACTGACTTTGATTATCCTCAGAAGCAAAAAATAAATAGAACTTCTAATACATTCTGTATTGTCTGTATCAAGTTTTATATTTCATGTTTTTGCATTTTCATTTTTCTCCAGCCTCATATTTTTTAACATGCTTGCATTGTTGTTGTTGTTGTTGTTAGTCGTGAAATCATGTCTGACCAATTGCAACTCCATGGACAATGTTCCTCCAGGCCTTCCTATCCTCTACTATCCCCCAGAGTCCATTTAAGCTCATGCCGACTGCTTGAATGACTCCATCCAGCCACCTCATTCTCTGTTGTCTTTAGTGCAATGTTATAAAATCTCATTAGATAACATTAATAAGCCAGTATGGTCGCAGTGGATTCTAGATTTCTGTAAATATTTGGAAATTATTTTAACAAATCTAAACCATTTCATAATTCCATATATTTCTCAGATATTATTGTGCAATTGTGTATGTAAGCATTTTCCAGTTAATCTGCTGTACCTATTGCCAGTTGCCTTGTCCAACTAGTAAAATATTGTTATATGATTTATATTTCCAAGCTACATGTGTATTTAATGAATGGCCTCGATAAAACTGTAGTTTCAGACAGAATATAAATGATCTGGCTGCCTCCTAATTTTTCTTATTATCTCAAATTCAATTGGTTGCTGCTACTACTTTGGATTTTTGTTGGATATTGTTATGTCCTAGTATCTATCAATTAAAACTGACAATATATCAATGGGGTTTTAGACTAAAACCTTACTAAAGGAATTTGATTTAATATTTTTATCGATTCCATTTTTTGTTATCTCGATTCTGTGCCAATACGTTCTAATTTTCATACGTTCTAATTTTCGCAGCTAAACATTTACCGTGCTTCTTATTTCCTTTGATTCTGACATCAGTAGATCTTATGGTTATTTCATGTTCTTTGTTCACAGAAGATTAAAAAGTGACCAAATCAAGGGTTACACGGTTATTGTACATCAAGAATAAAAAATCAAATTTACATCTCTGCCTTGTGTCCTGAAACAACGTATATAACGTATATAATTTTTGTCTCTACTTATCTGTTGTAGGGTATACTTCGGAGAAGTGCAACTGAATGGATTGGGAGAAGGTATGACTGAGTATCAAAAAATATATACCTAGGCTTTTTTTTTTTTTTTTACTATTGACAGACTGTAAAAAATAAAAATGAGTAATTATAGACTAACAGATTCACAAGTTTACAAAAGAAACATGAAACCATGGATGGATGTTTGAATTTATAAGAGATTGATGAAGAATTGAAACTGATATATGGGATTCAACTAAAGAATATATTCATCTGACTTTTCAATAGGAAAATGAATAGACATTTGCATCAATCTCTTTTGAGTGTATCATAAGCATAATAGTGATATTACTTTTATGTTCAGCTTTCAAAAAGTAAATTGGTAAGGTTAAAAGAAAAGCAGCTTCTCAGGATCTATAGCTAAGTACAAGGTAGTGGTAATTTCCAAATAACAAGTTAGTTCTTTCAAACCTGGAGTTTTGTGTTCCAGGACCCATTTCAGACAGGATCTAGAGATACTCTTGTAACTGTACTAGTTTCCCACAGATAATATTGCACTAAAATTAAAAAAGGAGGAGCAGGAGAAGATAATGAACAGAAAGGATGGTCTGCATGGACATCAGTTTGGAGCTTTTCATTTTATTGGTGTGCTCGGCTAAAAACAGAGCAATAGCAACTTATTTTTGTGCTTGATGTTATTAACATAAAGAGTAGTTGGGACAATTATCATTTCTCTTTTGCCTGTGTAGGATTTCAGACAGTCCGAGTTGGGACAGTTGGTACTCCGCTAGGCACAATCACTTTGTCATGTGCTTACAGAATCAACCTAGCATTCATGTCTACCAGGTGAGGACTTCTTAGTCAAAATAAATAATCTCTTTTTTGGATATCCTTAAAGCCTGAAAATCTGAGTTACTTGGATTTGGCAGATTGATATTAGTAGTTTTTAAGTTTTGAGCAAGTTCCTTGTTTATGTGTGGAGTTGCAGGGTTGAATTGTGGTAATGCTCTGCTCCCCATAAATTTACCCAAAAGAGCAGGATGGCTCTCAGAACAAGTTGTGAAATAGAAACCACAGTCCTATGAATAATACATTTTGCTTATTACTTATTGCCTTGCAGGCAGTTTGAGAGGACCCCACCTATCATGGGGATTATCATTGATCACTTTGTGGACCGTCCCTACCCCAGCTCCTCACCCATGCATCCCTGCAATTACAGGTGAGGAAAGAGGAATCATGAATAGTGGAGGCAATTATCCCAGGTACAGAGCCATTACAGCAGGGTGTCAAACTCACGTTGTCATGGCAAGCGTCATGTGACGTATCTGGATTTTTTTCTCCTTCGCTAAAACGGGCACGGGCATGGCCAATACATAACACATCCGGGCCACGGGCCAAAGTTTGACAGCCCTGCTTTACAGCTTACATGCTGAGTAGAGAAAATTATGTGAATCTTGCTCACCGCTTCAATTGAAGTGTAGGATGCAGAAAAAGCCTGATTTTTTTCACACTATTAGAAGTGAATGGATAAATGAGAAAATATTTAAGACACATTCATTTCAGATCACACCTTAGTCAGTGAGAAATCTTAGGACTGTAAATATTTTTCCAGAGTAAAGTGCACAATTAATTTTTTTTTCAAATAACTTGGCACATGTTTTACAAATTTCTATTTTAATGCTTTTATGATAGTATAAGTAAAGCATACATAATTCAAAAATATTTTAATAGATGACCTATTTTTTAAAACCTTTTCCAGGTTAATATTTTCTTCATAGGCCAAAACAGCAGTGTTTAGAAATGTGTTTTGTGAAGCTCTGAAACTACATTTTGTGCATGTGTACAACTAATAGCCTTGAAATGAATTTAACAGTAAAGGCTTCCTTTTAAAAAACAATACTTCTAAGAAAATATATCATACTTTTCCAGGGAAAATTTATGAGCACATAAAATCCAAAACTATTAAATCCACCCTACCAGTTCCGTTCTTTTAAGGAAAGAGCTCTGTCATAATTCTCCTTTCAACTCCACCCAAATCTTCTAATTCCTGTCTGTAGTGTTTTCATCAGTAGAGCCTTTGCTTGGCTATTATTAAACATTTCTATTTTTTAAAAAATGTACCTTGTGATATTTACAGAACAGGTGAAGAAAATGCAGTGGCATATCCATCAGTAGAAGATTCTCAAGAAGTATGCACAACCTCTTTCTCTACTTCTCCCCCGTCCCAGGTAAGTTGTTTTTCAAAGTCAATTTAAAAGTTTTTTAGACAATTATACAGCCATACTTTAGCTGATAGCAAAAAAATTGCTAAATGCTTTTGCAATCTGTATTTGTATTATATACAAAATGAAGAGCATGACAACTAAACAATGACAGACATTGATCAGAATACACTTCCTTATGCATATATTTCATTATTGCCAAGAGGTTGTATTTTTAATTAATAAGAATAGGATATAGGTATATGAAAAAATTAATTCAAGCTTAAAAAATTAACTTAAGCTCTACTGATCATAATATATACAGTCTAACCTTTTTATCCATCTGTAATTTTCAGATTTTTAAAAATTCTATACTTAGCTTAGATTGGCAGATAATCCTGCAAAACATTTGGATTAAAAATCAAGACACAAGGCTTAGTTTTAAAACTTTAAGACCATCCTGGCATGAAAATAAATTTTAGTTCTTCTCTAATGGCAGTATTGGTGGTTGCTACTGGGAGAAAGTTGGGTTGTATGTAATTGCTTATATAGTCATTTCTTAATTTTAATTTTAGGGAAAGAATATCCTGCTGAGTATGAGCTTACAGCTGATTTCTTCATCCCCATTTCCCCAGCTTATTATAAACATCAAGTCATACCTGATTTAGAGCATTCTTCTAGGCTATTTCTTGAATAATTAATTGACCATCAACATTTGACAAGAATTACTTCTTAAAATGTTCTGAATATAGTGTTGCCATTGTCTTAATTATGTTTAATATGAAAAGACATGTCTTCTAGCAAGACAGCAGTTAAAAAATTTGTGATCAAAAACTTTGCTCTGTCGTCCTATATGTCCATCTTAAATGGAAAACCAGAAACCATTATCTGTTTCTATTGGATGGTTTGTATCATGATTCCAAGACACATTTCATTCTTTCCCCATTCCATCTCATCTGCATATATGCTGTGTGCTATGTTCATTGGAATTTCATTCTTCAAGCTAGTAAAGAAGTGGTTGTACTTCTTGGAATATTTTATAGTTTTTTCTGAATTGCTCTTTCCTCCTCTCTGTTGTTACAAATAACCATTTGACCTAATCCTTAGAAGGCCCATGTATTTGCAGAAAAATCTGATTCCTTTTCCTGATCTAAATTGAATTCTTGAATGCAACATAACAGTTAAAAAGAGATTAATTTGGAAAATACAACAGTTACCCTGAAATATTAAATCTCTTGCAAATCGTGTATGATTCCAGTTCTGTATATGAATATTTCCAATATATGTCTGCTCCTAACATTCACTTCATCAGACTCTTTTCCACTTTTCTTTCTGAAGTTCTTTTCTTTCTCTTCCTGTGTCTTTTGTGTGTTCTTGTCTTTGTACAGTATGTATTTACTGTCACTAAAGCACATTTTCAGACTCCTCCTGTGGTGATGGATACCTTGAAGGGCTCTATGATGGGGTTGGCCTTTTCACCTCAAGTGAGTTAATTATGGAAAATGTATAGGGCCAAAATTTTTAAATACTAAAAGATACATAACAAATGTAAACAATGAACACTTTTGCTTTGACTTTATCTTGTTGAGCCCAGCTGGCCAAAAATGAAAAAGGCCTTTAGGTATGTCCTATTTACAAAGTTGCCATTATATATTCAGTTTCCAAATACCTTTTCTAAAAGAAAGGAAATTGAAGAAAAAAGATCATATTGAAAGATACCGTATTACTTTTATATTTGTATTACTGAGCAAGTTGCTTGTAAAAGTTTTTGAATTCATGGACTCAAAGAAAAGTTTTAGAGATATTAATGAAAAAAAATCTTGTAACAATCTATTGAGGGTGCCAGCTTTTGTCACAGCCACACATACTATTTTTTTTTCCTTTTCCAAAAAAAGGAAAAGAGACACTAAGAATTGATTGATAGTTACAGTATATGAGGCTTTATTTGAAATTTTGTTGCTGGGTGTGGGAAAAAGCATAGCAAGAGGATGAGGAAAAGATAGCCCATTGCTAAGAGGATCCATTTGTAATTTCAGTCATAATACAGGTATGATACCTGTTTTATAATTGGGGTTGGAATCTTGGTTGTTGAGTGAAATGGTTGTTAAGTGAGATGTCATGTGACCATAATCCTAGCTCAGTGACTTTAAACCTAGCACTCTGCAGGCCTTGGACCTGCTTCTCATGCTATGGGGTCCCAGCCCCTCCTTCCCATCCCTATTCTATCACTAATCGCTCACCTCCAAGGCTCTGGAGATCAAGTAGGAAAAGGAAAACAAGCCACTCCATCCCTTGGTATTCCTAAATCCTGTGTCTCAGCCCATGAATTGTAGCTGCTCCAAAAATAGTGCACACTTCTGGGCCTCTCAAGTCCCCATCCTTTGAGGCACTGTTAATGATCACAATGGGGAGAGCAGGGCTGGAGATCATTAAATGAGATAGTCATGTAGCAGGCTTCATTATGGTCAGAAGTCAAAAACTCCCATACCTGTAATGAAAGTATAAGGAAACAGTATGGTTGTGCAGATGATCATGCTAATCATATTCCTTGAAAAATTAATGCAACGGGCAAAAAACCATTATTTTCAGTGCCATCTTGCATTGACCAATTTTTTAAAAAGGAATTTTTAAAAAATCTCATAATAAGTAGTGCCTCTCCCATAAGCAATATGGTGAGATGGAATGTATAGGAACCCATAATGGATTTGGTGATCACCTTGGTCAACAAGGACTATGCTAGATCTTGAAGTTCATGGACTAGAGGAATCATGACTGTTGGCTGAGCAACCAAGGGCCAGCAGTTGCAGGACAACAGGAAGAAAAATGATTTACCCATCACCAGTATACAAAGACTGAAATACTGATCTGTTATCACAAATAAAATCCAATAAGAGGATATCTGAAAAGAATGTACCAGTTCTGCAAAGAATGACATCCAGAATCAGAAATAACAGAACAGAGGCTAGAAGATGGATATTGGTTTGTAATGTAAAATAAAGTATTCACAGAAGCAGAATTAGAACTGCAAAAGTCTACAAAGGCAGAAAAGTCTTACCAGAAGTAGTTCAGATTATAGAGCAGGGGTAAGGAACGTTGGCTCTTTTATCACTTACGGACTTCAACTCCCAGAATTCCTGAGTGAGCCATAAAAGGTTCTCCATCCCTGGCCTACTGGTTTTTTCAGTTGTGAGGGAAATCAATTTTTGACTTGAATGGGACTGTTTAATATACAAATGTAGGACATATTTTTATATATATTCTTTGTATGTCCTAGGACATATTTTTATATATATTCTTTGTATGTCCTACATTTGTATATTAAACAGTCCCATTCAAGTCAAAAATTGATTTCCCTCACAACTGAAAAAACCAGTAGGCCAGGGATGGAGAACCTTTTATGGCTCACTCAGGAATTCTGGGAGTTGAAGTCCATAAGTGATAAAAGAGCCAACGTTCCTTATCCCTGTTATAGAGGCAAACCAGGGAACAAGAGGAAGCATAGCTTTCCTAGCATAGCTATTAAATCATTTTTATTCCCGAACCCTGGACACCTTCACAGAATGGAAAAAAAACCCTCTCATTGAAAAACAAGAGGAATTGAAAGGAAAAAAAATAACTGAACATCTAGAACAGCACAAAAACAATGGAATAAAGCTGCCTATTGAACAACTGAAGCTTGTTCCAAAGAAACAACTAACAAATATTAAAAGATGCCAATAATGGCAATATCAAATGTAAGCACCAGCTCACTGCAAGAAACAAACCAACTAATATACAGCATAGCTGTAGTTGTAACTGAATACCTTGGATACAAAATGAACAAACAGAAAAAAAAAGCCAAACAATACACCACCAAAATGGAAGATCAGGCTGCAAAGTAAGATCAGTATGTTAAGTTCAGATGCAAGCAGGTCAGAGCAATTAAAAGAAGTAGAGGACAAGATGACCAAAGAATACCTGATCAAGGAATATTACTTCAAAGCAAGGAAGATGAAGAAAGCACTGGAAATAATTCAGTAGCAAATAACAATATCTAAGAAGATCAGCAGATATGAAGCTTGAATTGAACATTATAGGTAGAATCTCAAATTTCAACTGAATTGGCAACATTTCTACCAATTCATCCATAGAGAAACTGCACTGAACTAGTTCACACCTGACAAAGAAGAAATAATGTAGTTCTAAGCACAATTTTGGAATAGCGCAAAGAAATATAACAAGAATGCAGCTTGGATAAAGAGGTGAATATAAATTAAAAATGAAGCTGAAATGAAAGTACTTAGAACTCAAGAAATCTCATTGCTGTGGGTTTCAATGGGTAGTTGAAAAAACGTCTTCCAAGAACAAAAGAAATAGCAGAACACCTTTGTATTGGTTGCTACAGCAATCTCCGACAATACAAATCTGATTCATTTATATAGGGATGATTCCCAGGGCCCTGCAATTGATGTTGAACTTCAACATCCCAAATGGCTAAGAGTTGTAGATTACAGATAGTCTTTGATTTATGGTCACAATTGAGCCCAAAGGTTACATTGCTAAGTGAGAAATTTGTGAAGTGAGCTTTGCCCCATTTTACCGCTTTTCTGGGCACATTTGTTAACTGAACCAATGTAGCTGTTAAATTAGTAACGTGGTTGTTAAGTGAATCTAGTTTCTCCATCAACTATGCTTGTCAGAAGGTTGCAAAAGGTGATCATATAACCCCAGGATACTGCAGCTGTCATAAATGTGAGTCAGTTTTCAAGCATCTGAATATAAGTCACATGACCATGGGGATGCTGCAATGGTCATAAATAATCGTGATTTTTTTCAGTGCCGTTGTAAACTGAAAGGTCACTAAATGAACTGTTGTAAGTTGAGGATTACCTGTATAGGATTTACCATCCAACAGCATCCAAAAGAATACAGGTTTTCTATCATTTGTTTTAATAGTGCTAACAATGCTAACACACACACTTGAATAAACATACAGGCATATTTTCCTTAGCAAGGAAATCACATATACAATGTTTACATCAGGTAGTGTAGTGTAACATTTTATGCGTGTGTAAGAATTTTAACTACAGACTTTATTTTCCATAGATTCTGCAATATATGTACTCTTGATAGTCAAGAGTAAGAGATGTAATATAAACAAAGCATCAGTTTTGTCCTCTGGCACATCTTTTGTGGGTTTCCTTATTTTAATAGTTGCAGTGAAATGAGATGTCTCAGATATTAATTTTGGTCTGGGCTTCGATTTCTCCTCTGATGACCAGAACTTTGCATTTTATAGCTGAAATTCAAAAAGGTCTTCTGCTTAGATTTTTATACTTGATGAGAGATAAAATGGGGCATGCGAATGATAACTATCTAACAATGTTATTAATTCTTTTCATAGGCTTCTGTCACAGCAATAACTGTACTGTCATTTGCACAGATTGTTTCTTTATTTAAAATTTTAAATACTAATCATTAGGTTTCAAACTGTATGAAGGTCATTACTTTAATTTGGAAACTTTTGGGGAAATGGCCTTAAAATCATAAATGTCAGTCATAAGGTTCATTAAAATCAGCTTATTTTTTTTGCGTGAGAGAGAAAGTATTAGAAACAAGGCTAGCAATTTTACTTTGCAAATCTTGATTTTATTTCTTTCCCTTTCCTATATATCTAAGCATTATTCAGACTCTGTGGGGTTTCCTTTTCTCTTCTTTTTCCTCCCTACCCCTATTTCTTAGCTCTCCAGCTCTCGTCTTTCTTATCAGCCTGCAGCCTTGGGAATTGGATCAGCTGACTTAGGCTACCCAGTAGTCTTTGCTGGCGGCTTGAGTGCTACACATCCTCATCAGGTATTCTCAGAAGTTTGCTGCTCGAAAATGTATCTCATTGACAGCTAACACTGTTTCTGAACTTACTCTATTCATCTCACATCGGCAAAGAAAATAGGATAATAAGGGGGGGGGAGGAGAGACCCATGATGCTAGTAGCATTGGACAAAGAACATTAACATTACTTTCTGGGTTCACATGAAATAAGACTTTAATGAGCATTCTTTTAAAGTGAAGACCTAGAGTATTAATGTGCAATATATGTATGTATGTATGTGTGTGGGTTATTGCCCTAAAGTGAACATGTCTGTTTTTTTCTGGTATCATCAATTGCATCTGAACCTATCATTCTCAATTTGCATCTCAGAATGATAGAATTTCATTTCTTCTTGGATCCTTGGCAAAGCCTGAACACCGTATGGAACTTTGATCATACCTTTTTCTGCTTAACTTTTTAGAAGTGTGGGTTATTTTACACAATGCTTGAAAAGTGGAAGACATATCTATTATAGTCATATTTAATGCAGTGTGGGATATAGTTAGAAGTTTTATATGACCATGAAAATAGGGCCATAGTAAAAATCCATGTGCATTGAATAAAATGTATTATTATTACGAGGTACACACATTAAAACGTTGCTCTGGTGCAAAGTATTTTACTTTTAAGGTATACTTTAGGAAACAGTTCTGCTTGCTAAGCCATTTGAAGATTCTCTGACAGTAGACCCAAAATAAAATAAATAAAAAAAATGAAAACTGCTACATGGGATTCAAGGCAGCTCTCAATTGTTCAAGTTGTTACCTTCCATTAAGTTCTACTTTAATTTCTTTCCCTCTATACTTTCCTATACATTTGACTGAAATTCTTCCTCGCTCTTTGCCTATTGGAAGAAATCATTCAAGTTCTTGAGAAACAAGGTGCACTGCTTCTTACATAATAGTCAGAAAAAGTCATCAATGCTATTACTTTTAATTGAAAAACAAACAATTGCGCTGTCTGAAGTAAGAAAACTGAGCATTCTCTCTTTTCCCAAATGACTTCAAAAATAACAAAGTTTGATCTTTGTACTTTCTAGTTGGTAGTTCCAGGAAAGGAGGGAGGAGGTGTACCTATGGTTCCTAGCCAACCGTTTCATGGCACCCAGGCAGATCATGAGAAAATAATGACATGCAATCCCCCGGATGGAGGCCATTACTCTGCAGTTACTCCATCTAGTAGGTAGGTATTTAACTTCCCTTAACTATCTTAGATATGACTTTTACAAACCAAAAAATAATTTGCTTGAGAATTGCATTTGTTGTGCTGATTAGTAGCTTTGGGGGGGAAAGCTTAACATCATCCTTTGAAGTTCTTTTTTCTAGGAATTTGTTTTCTCTTTTTTTAAAAGTTTTTTCCTACATTTTCTGTAAGTAGCATCCTCATGGGAAGATGGCATAATTCTCAAACTCTCAACAATATTGTTAAAACTTGTTTGATTATGCAGTGCCACTAAGTGCCCAAAAAGGAACAAAACCTTTAGATTTTATCTCATTTCCCTTTGGCTATCTCTTCATTCTTTGAAAAAATACTTCGGGGGGGAGCTGTCTTAATCCTAAATTCACTATCTCATTTTTAAAATGTTTTGTTAGTACATAAAATGTATTGCTGATGATAAGAACAAGTCAAATGAATGTTGAGGAAACGTGTGTGTTTGTGTGTGTGATGAGTAGACTGATGCTAGAAGATAAAGCTTAACTTTCAAATGAAAACAATGTTTGTTATTGGTGAAATACTCAGGACACCTTTAATATCTAAGTTTTAATTCTATGGTAAGTACTACATATAACTTTAGTAAAAAAAACCTAGGAAAGATATTAGGAAAAATACGTACTTCATATCCAGTGCTTTGTGCCAGTGGTTGTTTATCTCTAGTGTAATAATAACAACGAACAATAACAACACCTTCTTTCTCTTTCAACTTTCAGTGAGGAACCAGAAACCGTATCTAACAGCAGTGAAGGAAAGAGTGGTTCTCCACGCGATGCCTTGGAGACCTTCTTTGTCAGAAAGGTGGGAGCCTTTGTCAACAAGCCCATCAGCCAGGTAATTGCTTTAATTCATTGTTTGCATGTGGCTTCAGAAGCAAAACACAAGGAATGTCCTTTCCCATAACACAGGAGAAATGCCATTCCAGATGGTAGTCTGCACAACTTGGCAGTATTTGGCTTTCTCTCATTTCTAAACTTGTCCTGACCAATTTTGGGGCTGTAGGCATGAAAATTTGCAGCAGTATATTGCTTCGTGGCAAAAAGAGTAGGATTTGTCAGAAGACATTTGAGATTCTTTTCTTTTGAATCTCTATAGGTGACAATGGCCAGTTTGGACATTCCTTTTCAAATGTTTGCTCCCAAGAGCTTTGAACTAGAAGATAACGATCCCATGGTAAGAACAGCCTACCTTTCTCAGTCCTATAAGATTGCTGTCAGTATTGTGCCTCCTGAATGCCAGGCATGCCTATAATTTCTGTCTGCAAAGATAACTTCTTGCCTCTGCTTAATTTTGCACATCAGGACTTGATTATGTTAATTGTACCTTTGAATTCCTTCAACAGGTAAATCCTCCTGATTCTCCAGAGACGGAGTCTCCCTTACAAGGTAGCCTACACTCAGTGGGTTCCAGTGGCAGCAGCAGTGGGAATATCCATGATGATTTTGTTATGATAGATTTTGTAAGTCCATACAACCTTTTACATTACACAAGTAACTAGTATTTAAAACTCCATGCTTTGGTATTTGGGGGAAGTTTTCTTCCAAGGAACACCAGTCTTTTTGTTGAATCTGTGGGGTCCTTAATGCTTTCTGAAGTTGGTGGTTTACTTGCAGATGATTCATTACCAAACGAGGTAAAAGTTGTCTGTCCTAATTTTTGCAAACCAAAAATTAATGCCAAAAGTTTTTCTCCTTCAAGCCGTTAGGATCATCCAGAGAGTGAGAGGTGCTTCAGTCTGCGTCATTGAAGGCTGAGCTTAATTACTGAGGAACGCTCCGCCCTGTATCATGTGGCTCCCTTGCGTTCCCCAGTTTATGCTCAGCCTTCGTGAGGATAGGCTGTGTGAATCCTTTCTCCTTGGCCGATTCAAGTATTCCCTTTTAATTTCAGGTTTGATTTATTACTGTTTCTTCCTTTAGCTTCTGCGCATTTGGGGTGGACTTGCAGCAAGGGGAGCGCGTTCTTCGCCCCCAGGGGGGATAAGAGTGGGCGGTTTTTCACGCTCCGGCGCCAACCCCCTCCTCCCCCATTCAGTTTCCTCCTTCCACTTCTCCACGCCACCCTTATAGCGGCCTGATCCGATCACGTTATAAAAGCGCAGCTGGTGTTCCCCCCTACCACGAACGCCAATAGCCCCAGGAAGGGGCGAAATCTTGCCTGGCTGCCTCTCTCGGCCTCTAGACTTGCTGGAGAGGCTTAATCTTCGCTCTGAGCGGCCCGTGTATCAGACGATCGTGGGCGGCCGCCATTTTGGGAGCCGCTGTGTGCTCAGGTGCCATTTTAAACCGGCTTCATTGCAGCTGCGAAGTTACTATTTCCATTCACAGGCCTTCTAGCCTGTGAGAGCTGTATTGGGCATTAATAAAGAATTGGCAAATTTGTTGGCTTTCCGCAGCAGCGCTCAGGGCACAGAATTGCAGCCTATCCCTCCCGGTTGTTGCCTGGGAGCTCCAGCTGCCAGAGGCCTCTTTCCCAGCCTCGGGCGTTCATTTGGCAAATTGGAGATAATTAACATCAACCTCTGGGGTCACTCCCTCCTGGGAGCACTGAACCAGTTCTCGAATTAGATATTTGTCAAAAATAAAAAAATAAAAAAAAATAAACAACAACAACAACAACAATAATAATAATATAATCAATAAATAAATAACTAAATATTATAGATAGATAGATAGATAGATAGATAGATAGATAGATCGATCGATCTTTGGTTATTCGGGTTTTCTCCCGCGTAAGATTGGAAGTATCTAGGCAACGTTTCGATGAAGTCTCATTCATCATCTTCAGACTTGGTCTTCAGCTCTGTGCTTCTCAGAGTGATGTGAGCTTGCAGCTGCTTCTTCCTTTTAACTGCTAGTGGGGGTGCGACTTGATTGGTTGGGGGTTTGGCTGTGTTCTCATTGGTTGGGGGGTTGGCTGTGTTCTGATTGGCTGGGGACGTGTTCTGTTCAGGTGGGGGCTTGGTTGTGCTCAGGTTAGTCTTAGTTGCTGGGGGATTTGAGCTGGTGAGCTGTGATCTTGCTGTTTGGCTTCGAGTTCGTGATTGTGCTGCATCTTCATGGTGGGGGTCAGTTCGCTTCATGTATGGCTCAGAGGGGTTTGAAGTGAGGCAGCTGCAGTGCGGCTTCTGGTCCGTGGTCGTGTCTTCTGTGTGGGTGTGAGTCTGCTTTCTACATGGAAGTGTGGTGGTGGCATCTTGTGTGGCTCTCAGGGGTGTGGGTCTGGTGTCATTCTTCATGTTAGGTACTCGTCTGTTCATGAGGGCGGGTTTCCAGATGGCTTCTTGCTTGTAAGTTTTGATGTGGTTTCACTATTCACTCAAGTCCCGATAAAAGAGACCCTTGAAATCATCAAAAATAAATACCAACCAGCTAAACACCTCATGGAACTAACATGGAACTGCTTAACCAACACATATTTCAGATACAAAGGACAAAGATACAAACAAATTGAAGGAGCCCCCATGGGATCACCACTGTCACCTGTCATTGCAAACCTGTTCATGGAAGAATTTGAATCCAGAGCCCTGGCCAATGCCATCCTCAAACCCAAACTATGGTTAAGATATATCGATGACACATTTGTGATTTGGCCCCATGGACAAGAAAACCTAAACAATTTCCTAACACACCTAAACAGCGCACACCCAAAATCAAGTTCACCATGGAAACAGAAACAAACAAACAACTACCATTCCTAGATGTACTAATCTACAAAAAAACAGATGGCACACTAGGACACACCATATACCAGAAGAAAACACACACCAACCGCAACCTCAACGCCCAATCCCACCACCACCCAGCACATATAAACTCCGTGGCTAAAACACTAATTACTAGAACCAAACGCCTGGCAGATAAGACACACATTAAGACTGAACTATGCACCCTGACTAAAATATTGACAGCCAACGGCTTCCACAAAAGCAAAATCACCAACTTGATCCACAAAAACACACTGAGACATAATAGAGACCCAGAAGATGAACAGACCCATGGAACAGCTGTCCTGCCCTACATAAGAGGCACTACAAACAAAATTAGTAAGATTCTATACAGACACCACATCAAGACTGCCTTCAAAACAGACAGAAAAATAGCAGCCATCCTCAGGAACCCCAAAGACAAAATTGACCTGGAAAACCAAGGCATATATGAAGTCCCCTGTGCATCATGCCCAGCCACATACATTGGACAGACCAATAGAAGAATAAGCACTCGCCTGGATGAACACAAAAAATCTCAAAAAGCTGGAACACACTTCCTCACTAGTCCAACACATGGAAGCCACAGGTCATAGCATCAACTTCAATGGCACCAAAACCCTAGCCACTATAGAAAATCCCAGCCACAGAATCATCAGAGAAGCCATAGAGATTGAAAAAAGACCAGAAAGCATGAACAGAAGAGATGATTCCACCAGGCTGTCAATCATTTGGAAGCCTGCACTCACAAACAAAAAAATCTCCACACCACAAGCCAGACAAACACCTGGGCACAAACAGATCACCCCTGATACCTCCAGCTCAAACACACCCCAACCAGGCACCCAGATGAAACCCAGCTTCCTAACTAATGATAGCCGTCCACTTACCCGAAGCCAAGCTGCACTAAAGGCCTCCAATAAAGTAACACAATGTTGCCAGCCAATCAAGATACAAAAAGAGCCCCCCCCCCAAAAAAAAAACAGACAGAAGATATTAGAAGCAGAACACAGCAAACTCCAAGACCAATAAACACAGACCAAGACTCTCAACCAATCAGGAGGAAGAAAAAACCATTCTAACACAGCAATAGGCTGCTCCAAATTTAAATCTGAAACCACTGTAAAAGTCTGACTCACAGACAAACACTATACAGAAGCCTGATGATGGCAGATGAGATTCTGCTGAAACGTTGCTACAACTTTAAAAGTACCACTACTATGACGTGGGAAAATACCCGAACAAAGCTGAATGCCAGACATGTAAGTACCCGCGAAAACTTAAGAAAACGTATATATATATATATATATATATATATATATATATATATATATATATATATATAATCGATATATGACTATAACACATTATCAATACTAATTGGATTATAGATTTAATTATGCGCGTACGTGTATATATATATATATTAATAATTATAAAAATAATAATATAGATTGTATACATCTAAATTCCAAAAGGAGGCGCAGGCCAGTTGAAAGGACACCCGGCCTTTGTTGTAGGCCGAACCCTTAGTGAGCCAACCGCCTTAGATTTTATTACAGTCCTTACTTCTAAAATGGCATTGACAATTCCGCTAAAGGCCCTTCCTTGAAGGCCAGATCTAAGTCCTACCACCTGCGCAGACAGGCTAAGGAAGCTTCTAAGGAACCTTCCAAGGCCTCTCAGAGAGATGCCCTAAGACATCATAAGGCACTGGAGAAGGAATTTGACAGGCGATCTAGAGAGGCACAACTGGTGCCTCCAGCCCTCCCACCCTCCATTCCTTCTACCTCCAGACACCTCCCCCCTCCAGATTGCTCTTCTCTCTCCAGGTGCAGTTCATCCCAGGGACACCAGTTCCCCAGACCAACGACCAGACAGACGCCCAAAGCTACATTCACAGCCGCTGGTCTGCGCCAGGAGGAGGCCGCCACAGTCAAGATCCCTGCACAAATGCAAGCATGGATGGAACGGGCTATCCGCCAGGGGATTGCAGAGGGCCTCCAGCAGATGTCCAGGTCTGGTCCCCGCTCGATGGTGCCTGAACATGAGTCGCTATCACTCAGGTCCTCGCCTAGATCGGACCCTCCTCATGGTCAGGTACCTTTACAGAGGGACAGCCCTCTCCCAGAAGGGGAACTGGAGGAGGCCTTAGAGGACCTGGATCAGTTCAGGGAGGAGGAGGAATTTGAATGGGAGTCTATGCATCACGGGGAGCCCCTATCGGAGATAGACCCTATGGAAGGGGATATATCCGAGGATGAGGGTCTCACTTCCGATCAACCCACCTTTGTGGGCCTGTTCAAGCCACACATGTTTAAATCGCTCCTATTTAAGGCCAAGAACATATCTGGCCTGTCTGTACAGTCCCCCTCGACTCTCCCTTCCCCGGTGGAGGGACAAGAGGACGCCATTTTTAGGCAGCCCGTGGTGGAAGAGGAGGTTATTCTGGCTCCACCCATATTTTACGACCTAGTTTCAAACCAGTTGGACTCTACAAGGGCCCCTCCTGCTTCTGCAACCTGCTTAACTCCCTGGAGGTAGATGAGCCCATCATTGGCTTAGCATCCTCCTCCTTCCCCAGTGATCCCCTGGAGGCTCTGAAACCCAGGGACAAGAGGTCCGAACTAGCCTTACGTAGGGCTCACCAAGCGGACACCTGGGCCATTAGATCGGCCACGGCCGCCTCCTTCTTCACCAGGTCTTCGATCCGGTGGCTCCGACAACTGAAACAGCATGTCGCCCCCTCTAACACAAGGGCACATCAGGACATTGCCAAACTGACGGCCGCGGCAGAATTCTCGGCCGACGCCACCGACCACGCGGTTAAGTTCTCCACCCGAGCAATAATCTCTCATGTTACAGCCCGCCGCCTGCTCTGGCTCAAACACTGGCAGGCGGATATAAAAAAACAAGGTTAAGTTGGCCACTGCCCCCATCAAGGGGGACAAACTATTTGGCACTGCCCTGGAGCCATTGCGAGCCGAAACCCGAAGCAAGAAAAAATTTCTTCCTCCCCTTTTTCGGAGGTCAGAGTCAAGAGCCCCTCAGCCATTTCAGAGAGGTTCCTCCCGACCTTTCTACCAGTCACCTTTCCCGCCCAGATATCCGAGACCCCCCTCCTTCCGGCCATTCCAGCCCCAGGATCGAGCCGATCCGGGTGACAGGAACAGGAGGCGCGGCAGCTAAAGGCGTCCCTTCAGGGGTTCAGGAGGGAAGCCCTTCTGGCGCACCAGATAGATCCCATTCCTCCCTTCCCATTGGCGGACACCTCAAGCATTTTGCCGACCGATGGGACTCTTCCACCTCCAATGTCTGGGTCCGGGACACCATCAGACTCGGTCTCGCTCTTGAATTCCAGCGCACACCCCCGACTTTTTTATGGCATCCTCCCCCCTCGAGGGATCCCACCAAACACAGCTTAATGGATTCAGCTATCCATCATTTCAACATACAGTCTATACAACCCGTCCCACCATCCCAGTGGGGGCAAGGTTTTTACTCCCACCTCTTTGTGGTCCCCAAATCCTCAGGTCTATGGAGAGCTATTCTAGA
Source organism: Hydrophis major (assembly GCA_033807585.1). Lineage (NCBI taxonomy): Eukaryota > Metazoa > Chordata > Lepidosauria > Squamata > Elapidae > Hydrophis > Hydrophis major. The sequence continues at coordinate 88,737,425 of CM066328.1, read as the reverse complement.
CCTGAAACGCCTTAACCGTTACCTGATCCACCGCAGGTTTAAGATGCACACCCTACAGTCCATTCTACTGGACATCAGGCAGGGGGACTGGCTATCCTCTATAGACCTTTCAGAAGCGTATCTTCACATCCCAATCCGGCTTCCCATTCCAAATTCCTCAGGTTCTGTTATAACCACCGCCACTTCCAGTATGTGGCCCTTCCCTTTGGGTTGGCCTCTGCACCGAGAACCTTCACTAAGGTCCTCGCGGCTCTAGCAGCCCATCTCAGGAATCTCCCGGTTCGTCTCCACTGTTACCTGGATGACATCCTCATCCTGTCTAACTCCAGACTCCAAGCAGAGAAGGATATCAGAGCTACTCTCTCTGCCCTCCAAGACCATGGGTTCCTAGTAAACTGGCAAAAGAGACAATTGTTACCATCTACACGGATCACCCACCTTGGGGTCCGTTATTGACTCAGTTCAAGGAAAAGTCTTCCTTTCCTCGGAAAGATTCCTTAGCGTCCAGGAAACCGTCAAACATATCAGATGATCAAGAAAGGTAACACTTTTAGAACTGTCTAGATAACTAGGTAAAATGGTTTCATGTATCTCCATTGTTCCCTGGGCCCGTTTACACACCAGATCCCTACAGTGGTTCCTGCTCCCGTTCCAAAGGACCGGCAGAAGCAATTCAAAGGCCACGGTCAAGGTGCCCTCAAGGGACATTGCTTCAAGGAGCCCCAACGCCTCACCCTCACTACAGACGCCAGCCTGTCCGGATGGGGTGCTCACATCCATTCGCTCTCGACACAGGGCAGATGGTCGCAGGCAGAACGGGCATGCAGTATAAACTGGTTGGAACTCCGCGCCATCCACCTGGCCCTGCGCAACTTCCTCCCTCAGATACGCGGGCGGCATGTCCTTATACTCACGGACAACGTCACCACCAAGGCTCACGTCAACTGACAAGGGGGCACCCAGTCCATACGCTTGATGAGAGAGGCCGAGCGCCTCTGCTGTTGGGCGGAGCGCAATCTCCTCTCCCTCAAAGCTGAACACATCTCAGGGGACTCAAACACCCAAGCAGACTGGCTGAGCAGGACCACGGTGGACCAGTCCGAGTGGCGCATCCACCCGTCACTGTTCAGGGAGGCGACCACAATGTTCGATCTCCCGTCAGTAGACCTCTTCGCATCCCCCCTCAACACACAACTCCCCAGGTTTTTCTCGAGGTACCCCTCCCACGGGGCTGAGAATTACAATGCCCTCCATTGCCCCCGACCCATGGGGCTTCTATATGAATTCCCTCCATTAGCCCTAGTCCCCCGAGTCATCCAGAAGCTCATCTCCTATAAAACAGAACTGATTCTAGTGGCCCCCTACTGGCCCAGACGCCCATGGTTTGCGGACCTCCGCAACTTGTCAGTGGCCCCTCCCTGGAAAATCCCCCCGAACAGGATATCCCTTTCTCAGAGGCCCCTCCAACCCCCGGACCCTCAATGGCTCCAGTTAGCCATTTGGAAGTTGAGCGGGAACGTCTGAGAAAGGAGCAATTTTCTGACCAGGTGATTGATACCATTTTAGCCGCCAGGCGGCCCTCAACAACCCGCATATACAATGCCACTTGGAATAGTTTCTGCAAGTGGTGCCATAGTTTCCAGTTCAACCCGCTTTCACCCTCCATCGCTCAAGTTTTGGAATTCCTCCAAGAAGGTCTGAGGAAAGGACTTTCCCCGAACACCCTGAGGCGTCAGGTCGCAGCCCTTTCAACCATCATTGCTTGTGACAATCTGGGTTCCCTTTCCCTCTACCCTCGCATTAGGGCATTCCTCAGAGGAGCCACTAACCTGTGTCCCCCAACAATTCACCGATACCCTACCTGGCACCTCAATAAGGTCTTTGTGTCCCTTACTAAACATCCCTTTGAGCCTCAGGGAATCCACACTCCAGTTTCTAACATTCAAAGTCATGTTTCTGGTGGCCATCACTTCAGCTCGCCGAATATCGGAGATAGCAGCCTTGTCGGTGAGGAAGGACCTTTGCATCTTCCATGCCGACCGGGTGGTTCTCTGTCCGGACCCTACCTTCTTGCCCAAGGTCAACTCAGCCTTCCACAGGGCACAGGAACTCACACTTCCGAACTTCTGCCCCAACCCCTCACGGGAAAAGAAGCATTGGCACACCCTGGACGTGAGACGGGCCCTCTGCATTTACATTAAGCGTACCCAGCCCTTCAGGAGGTCCGAATCCCTATTCCTTTCCTTTCAGCCCAAATCATTAGGCCACAAAGTGTCCCCTTCAACCATCGGCCGCTGGATTAGAGCTACTATCTCCAAAGCTTATTTGTCTCGGGCTCTGCCAGTACCCAGCGGAATAACAGCACACTCCACCAGAAGTGCAGCCACCTCGGCAGCTTGGGCCACCCAAGCTCCAATCGCTGATATTTGTCGGGCCACCTGGGCCTCCCCATCTCCCTTCATTAGACATTATAAGATCGACATATTTGCCTCGGTGGAGGCTTCGTTTGGTAGACGAGTCCTCCAGCGAGTTCTCAAGGAACCGCAGAGACCACCGAGCCAGACAGAGTCCCTCCCATAGGACAGCCAAGCTTTGGTATGTCCCACTCTCTGGATGATCCAAACGGCTCTGAGGAGAATGGGCATTGGTCCTTACCTGACACGCCATTTCTCTTGAGCCATGAGGATCATCCAGCCCCACCCTTATAATTTCACCGTCTGGTGGGGTCTTGTTTCGGCCAATGAACCTTTTAGTATAGTAAGATGAGAGCACGACCTTCTCTCCACTCTCAACCTCGCATAAACTGGGGAACGCAAGGGAGCCACGTGATACAGGGCGGAGCGTTCCTCAGTAATTAAGCTGAGCCTTCAACGACGCAGACTGAAGCACCTCCCACTCTCTGGTTAATCCTCACAGCTCAAGAGAAATGGCATGTCAGGTAAGGACCAACGCCCAATTTCATTATCCAGATTTTATTTTGCTATGAGCAAAGAAAATATCTACAATGATGACTTGTAACAAAAATGTGACCATTCAGAAATTAACCATCACATGTTACAAAATCAAAATATTTTTTAATCTTACAATCAAATTTTGTTCTTTCAGAAAGTTAAAAATAATATGGGAAAATATTTTAATAAGAGATTAATAGATATGAAAATATAAGAATGGGAGAGAAATCTAATGATAGTTGATACATTACTATTTGAAGCAAAAACTAAAGCAATACAATAGTTGTATTTTCATTTTTAAAAGACTCAATGAAACAGTGAATAGAACTGTGCAAATAGAAGTGAATTAGATATGACAATGATAGGCTATAATTATGTGTATCCCAAAATGGTACATAGAAGAAAGAAAAGAGACAGAGAAAATTACTGGTTTATTGCAGCAGAGAATTAAATTTATTTATTTATGTAACAAAACATGTATACTAGCACAGTCAAATGATACTGGGCAGTTCATAAGCTTTTCAAGCTCAAGTTCAATAGAAACAAAGTTCAGCACAATAGATGCCAAGCTTCCATCTTCAATAATCATTAAAAATGGTTAGAAGGCCAGTTCAAAGAATATATTTTAGAAATGTCCAAAAGACCAAGAATGAAAGCACTAATCAAATCCCTGGGGGCAACCCATCCCATAATGTATCTGACGAGGCCTGTCTCTGAACCTGTGCACCTGTTACTTCATATGGTGGCAGGATCTAAAGCAGATCTGTTGATGGCCTCATAGGAAGAAAAAATAATCATTGTGGACAAGGCAGACTCCAAGGTAACCCACCAGCAAGCCAGGTAGGGCTATACAGGTAATAACCAATACTTTAAATTGTGTGTTGAAGCTACTGCACTGACAAACATTGCAGCAAGTGTCGATTAAATGTTAACTCTATTCTGGCATATTTTGCCATGGTATTCTTTATCTATCTCCACGTCATCTTCAAAGGAGCTGGACAAGGAATAGATTGTACTAGTCTAATTATACAATGATAAAGCAGGGGTGGGATTGTACTGGTTCTGACCAGTTCTATAGAACCCCTTGTTAACTTTCCAAGCGGTTCAGAGAACCGGTAGTTAGAAGACATCTCCTTTTGGTTTTTTCCATCCTTATTACATTCTTGGCAGTACGCTTAGATTTACTGTCTCCGTAGGAGGGTTTTTTTCCTTGATATTTTCTTAAAGGGGAAGGAAGGGTTTTAAGCTTTTTACACTGTTGTTGGGAGGAAATACTCTCCTGGAAATACTTCTTTTTGGCTATCTAGAAAGATTGACATTCAAACATGACTTTACATACACTTTCTGAGTTTTGGTCTAAAACTGGTTTTTGGTGAAGTTTATTCCTGTGTTTATTGATGAGATAATTTTCCCTACTCAGCTTTGATTGGAAGGGAAAAAAATATGTTCCTGAAAAGAAACTGGGTTGAGAAATCTGGCTAGTTTCTGTCTATTTGTTCTGGTAATTGGTTTAACAAGCAACAGCTACTGTTGTGATTTAATTATTTGTATTGTGTTTGAATTTTTCCTGCCTCATGCTTTATTTTTCTATCTGGGGAGGGTGGTCTTCCTTCACTGCTTTAGTGGTATCTGGCACTGTCCTTTTGGGGTGTACTTCCAAGAGGCAGGATGCAAGCTTGGCACTGATTTTGTTATTGCCTTTCTGGGGGGCATGTGACCTTTCCTTAAATCTGGATGATTTCCTTAGGATATCTTATGAGGTGAGTGAGAGCAGCTGGTGTCTTTAAGTGGTGCAAATGGATTCCTCAGTGTGCTCTTTCTGGAGAGCTTAAATGACCTCTCTGCTGAAGGGTTTCACTTTATGAGCAAGAGCTGGCTGCTGATAATTATAATTGCATTTTAACTATTTGAATTCCTCAAAGTGCTCTGGCACCTTGCCTGATTTGTAACTTCGGCTTGCAGGTATTTTTAATCTGATGAATGGCATTTAGGGCAGCTTTTTGCAAGCAAAGAAGCTTTTTGTATTTTTGAACAGGTAATCCTTGACTTACAACAGTTCATTTAGTCACCATTCAAAGTTACAATGGCACTGAAAAATTGACTTATGAACATTTTTCACACTTACAACTGTTGCAGCATCTCCAGTGTCATGAGAGGCCACGTGAGGAGAAGTGCTCCTTCACGTGAGTGATGATGAGTTGGCCATGCCCACCCAGTCACATGACCACCAAGCCACGCCCACAGAACCAGTTGTTTAAAAAATTGAATCCCACCCCTGTGATAAAGGCATTTAACTGTTGCCTGTGCTTGCTGGTCCAGATAAAGTCATAACAGACATACCAGCTGTAGTTGGCCAAAGTTCTCCTTGCCACAGGCTCTGTCTGTTCTTTAACCAGGATGCAAAAACCCAGGAGGGTGACCTGATTCAGAGCTAAAACTGGAACTGTTATTTTTAAGAGATTAAGTTATTTCTGAATGAACAGCAACTCCATTTTGCTAGGGATCAGCCTGATCTTATTGCTCCCAATCTAGCCCCTTATATTTAGTTTTTATGATGTCTCTTCTTTCTCTTTGCTCCATGGAATCTAATAGTCTAATACATAGTGGTGCCATGAAATGAAACATTGACATACAGTATGTTAAACAATTTTTACTTATTTTCTTTTCAACAGGCCAGAGTTCAGAATGATATCTAGTTTATATTTTGTTGCTTAGTGGACTTAAATCTTTCCCTTGAATTCTAGAAGCCAGCATTTTCTAAAGATGACATTATCCCCATGGACCTAGGGACTTTCTATCGTGAGTTTCAGAATCCACCTCAACTCAGCAGCCTCTCCATTGATATTGGAGCTCAATCCATGGCAGAAGACCTGGTAAGTAATAAGAATTCTGCAAGGGGTATTTATTTCTATAGTTCTTTTCACTTCCAATTTGGAGAGCGTATTAGTAAGTTAGACAAATAGGCAGAGCTGTGAACCAGGAATTTCAAAGTCCAAATGTTAGTTTTTACAAGCATGTATTTATATGTATGAATTTAATTTATATACTGTCTTTCGCTTCTGAGATCAAGGTGGCATACGTAGTGCTCCTTCCCTCCCCCTTTCCTCACAATGACTGTGAGATAGTTCGGCTAAGAGTAATTGATTTTGTAATAGTTTTGACTTTCCTGAAAATTATTGCTGGAATTTCTGAAATATCCTCAGTTTTAAGATGTTGAAGTATGTCTAAAAACTGGACAGATAAATAAGGCAAGAACTGCTTGGAAATCTGCCTGGAATATGTATAATCCCAAACTCATGGTATGTAATAGCCACCCTAGGGACCTTTATAGATGCAAGATTTTTTTTCTCTCAGAGGTTTTAAGTTTTATACAAGTTTGAGTATGTTTTCCAACAAACTGTAAAGGGCATTGATAGTTTGAATTTAATTATGAAGCCTAATTCAGAACATCAATGCCCTTTTTTGGTCAATAAATAAATAAGGTGTGGTCCTTTTTGCTTTCTTGCATGTTAGTTCCTTTGTTTCAAGGATTTTTGTCTGTCTGATTGTGGAAAGTTTTTCCCAATGCTCTGACTTTTGTTAAATGCTGGAAAATAATTGATATTATGAAATGTATTTGGTGAGAAATAGCATAGTTTTAACTTCATCTCTCCTTGCTATTCCAGTGACTGACTTTTTGTACAGTGTTGTTTGGGAGGGAGCTAGTTAACCTTGAGTCTTGGAGGAAATCTGTAAAACAAATTCGAGAAAATACAGCTGCAGAAAATCCATAATAGATTAACTGTCATGGTCTTGTGTTGACTTGTATAGAAGTGTTTTTGATTTTCAATTAATTGCTGTTTGGTATTTTCTCTTTGTATTATTGGGCCCTATACGGGTTTGAAAAGCATCTTTAGAAGCACAGATATGGAAAACTGCACTCTTAACATTTCACTTAGAAGCTTATTTATGGGAAAGCAAGCTATAATTTTAGTAATATCTTCCAAGATCTATATAGAGGTTAGTAGATTGAAGTACTATGTGAGTGCTTTGCTGTTGTGTGCTTTGCTTAGGTGGATAGATCTGTTTTTCCTAGGTTTTGGGAGCTGCTTTTTATATTCTGTTGTGCAATGTATTCTTCCAGTTTAGAAAAAAAACCATACTATTATGTATATTGATGGGTTCCACTGAGAGTCACTGGTTTGCTTTCTGTGAACTAAGTATTTTATTCTTGGCGAATGTGTAATGTAATACTTGAGATTCAAGTCCCATTGGGCCAAATTTTCCCATCTTTGCTTATTTAAATATATTGCAGCAGAAAATTCTGATTTCTTTCTACCTTCCATTTCACAATCATCTGAAGGAAATGTGCAAGTTTTCAGGTTAACGAAAGGGCTTTCTGAATGGGCATGCATTCTTTCCTGCTGAGCACTGCATCTTTTGCCCCACAGATTTCAGTTTAGTCACTTAACACATTTCCTCTCTCCACAGGACTCACTGCCCGAGAAATTGGCTGTTCACGAGAGGAACGTCAAAGAATTCGATGCTTTTGTAGAAACCTTACAGTGAAATTGAACCAAGTTAGAACAGCCTTGGACATCCTTTTTGACACTCTGGAAAAGGAGGCCTATACATTTTGCACCTTCCGGGTCCTGTTATGTTGCACCAACACTTTCATTTGCTTTCTGGGCTTTGTCCGATTCAGGAACAAATGTGAATCACTTTGAACTGACCTTGTGATGAATTAATTCATTTTCCTTCTTGTTACAGTTGGCATTTGAAGCAGTATAATGAAGAACAAAATGATCACTTTTGCTTTCATTCTCTCCTCTGTAATGATTTTCTGTTGTTTCTGCTTCCCTCAACTGTTATCTTTTTTCACTTGATTCAGTAGAACCATCACTTGAAAGGATCAAAACAAACAGAATAATCCATGCTCACTGAATTCTGAACACTGCAGAATTAGTCTATTTTCAGTGAGTGTGTTTCACATACTTACAACAGGGGATAATATTCACTTCTAATGCTCTAAATAATGGAAATAAAGTGTTGCATAGCTGCATGCCGATATAAGGAATGAAGTGTGTGTCCCCCCCCCCCCCCCGCTGCACAGTTGAGAATTAATCCATAAGAGCAGGAAAAAAGTGGTTTTCATATATTTTTCCACCAACAAGAGTAAAAAAATAATGCCAGCCTAATAAGGCTAGACAAAAAGTCTTGTTGCTTTTGAAGAAGGTTCAGAGTTCATGGTGTCTTCTTACAATTGCTAATTGTAAATATGTTAGTGATCCTAATTCTTTAGGATTACTTAATTAGGGATCTTTAGTCCAAAGTTTTTACAGATGCTGCTGCTCTATGTTAAGAGAAATAAGAAATATTTATTATTCTAAAGGAAACTATATTTAAAGAAAAGTTGTATGTTATGTTTTCATATTGTTATGTAGCCATAAGCTGCTGTTCTTTGTCACTGCAAAAGTGCTGTGAATAACCTTAAAATGAATGAGGGCATCTTCCTTTTTTTTTTTTTTCAAAAGCAGACATGTTGTGCTGGGAAATTTATCCTTCCCAGAGATTGATTTGATTTCATTCTGCCCTCTTGGGGGTCACAATTAGAAATGTCACAATTAAGATATGTGCTCTGGTATAGTGAATTTGCAGAGTTCTAAAAAGCTGAGCTCTGTCATATTTGTAAAATAAATTTATGTAATCTGCGATGAATTAGAAAGTAACTTGGTAAAGAAGTGCATTTTATGAGATTTACGGTACTTGTTTTATGGTGTAACCTTTTGTTTAAAGTTGTTTTTCTAACGAGTTAGGCATTAAGTAATGCAATTGACTGGCATTTCTATATGTTCTTTTTGCTTCATGCTCCACACCAACTACGGGGGAAGGAAGGAAAAAGACATCCATATGAGTTTAGGGATAAGTTAGGCTCTGGGCACAAGTTCTTTCTTTCCATTGTCAAAAAGCAGGCTGAGAATTCACCTCTATGCATATTTTAACGGGAGTAAGCGTCAACTTTAGGAAGACATATTTGAGTAAACCTGTTTAGAATTGAACTGCTATATACTGTACTGAAGAAAGAAGATCCTATCCTCTCATTCCTTCTGTCTTTCATCTTAGATGCTTTTGTATGGTCATTGCCTTTACATATGAAGGATATTTAGAGTTAAAATAATGGAATGTTGACTTCCTATAGTGCTCTGCTCTTATAGGTTTTGCTTGCTTGTGGTCTAAGATGGGGTAGAGATTATTATTTCAGATAGGCTCTGGAATTTTCTGTTCCCTACTGCTTTGCAGAAATGAGCAGAAAATTAAATCTTTTGTCTTCTAGCATGTAGTTTATCTTAATGGCTCAAACTAAGAAATTTATTTAAATTGACTGAAAAATACCTTTTAAATTTATTTTCAAAGTACTTGTGATATTGTTAATCATTATTGGTCCACTGAAGAATACACATCTAAGTTCATACCTAAATTGCTTCTTAAGTAGAGTGTGCGCGCTTGTTTTGGGACTCAGGATGATAGAAACATCCAAACTACTTTAAAATTGATTGCCAGAAAGAGGCTCTAACCCATAGTCATATCTGCATAAAATAGGGCTTCGTTTCCTGAGCCTTTTAGCTTTTTAATCAAAATATTATATGAATATAAGAAAAAAAGCATTCCTTATTATTATTCATGAGATATCAGATGATGTTGATCTATTTGTCTAAAGAAGATTGGCTTTTCCAGCATTGACTACAGGAGAATCTATTCTTATAAATGATGATATCTGATAAGGAAATTGCTGTGTTTCTAATGTTTCTAATGTTCCTAAGTCACCTCTCAGCCAAAACTGAGAATTTTTTTGCACATTTACCTTCACATTCAAATCACAATGCTTATTTTGGTTCCCCTTCATTTTCACAGTAAAATGCTGTGGCAATCAAAGGAATTTAGTCAAATATAGGTAGTCCTCAACTTTCATTATTGACATTTCAGAGTTATGAAAAAGTGACATTAAGGCCAATCCTGTAAATTGTGACCATCGCACCACTGCTACTGCAGTCACATGATCACAATTTGGTTGTTTAACAACAGGCTCACTTTTACAATGGCTGCAGTGTCTTACAGATTCATCAAATTACTGTGTAATTTGCTTAACACCGTGCTTAAAAGTGACATAAAGTTGGGTCCAGTCACTTGATGAATCTGTTAACAAAGTATTGCTTAGTGACCAATTTTTTTGTCCCAACTGTGGTCGTATTTTGAGAACTACTTGTATATTTATTCTCATAGTTCAAAACTATATAGATAATATAATTTCAATATCTTTGAATAGAATTACAAGTTACTCATGTTGATATTCATTTCCTGTTCAATGTTTTTCGTACACTGAAATATGTACTGGATTGTATTCATTGGCATGATTCTGATATTCTACCAACAGAATAACCCTTTGAAAACTTCACAGAATTAGGGTCCTTGCAGTGGTGGGAAACAGCAAAAAGTATGCTTATATAATATTATCAGATGCTGTTGTCTGAGTCTGGGTTCTTTATTTATTATTTGAAGCAAATCACATTGGTTCTGCTCAAACATCAATCAAACATCAATTTATTATCCCACATAAATCCTCGTCAGGGATCCAGTTATAGATCTTCAAAGGATACATTTCTGTCTATGTACTTGCATTACAGGGCTATGAATCAGAATTTATACATAACAGGCAACATTCAAGCACACCAATTGAAGGAAGAAGGTTCTTCCCCTGCATTTATTTGGAAACACTATTCAAAATATTCCACTACACATTCATACAATTTCCAATAAAACTTTTATGCTACTTAAAATTCATCTGTTCCACTGTCTTTTCTACCCAAACTTCAGATTTTAGCAAGGCAAAACAAACAGCTATCCTGTTAAAGCTGCCAAGCATCTAACTCTTCGGCTACTCTTTTTAGAATTGCCATTTTCATATCACCTTTCCCTACATTTTTTTCAGAAATATGCCTCTCCAGATTCAGTAAGACTTTCAAGTATGAATGCACATGATTGTATGAGAAGCAGACACACACACATAGATCAGCTATGAAACAAGTAATTTGGTAAGGTGACATCCACCTTGTCACACCCTTGCAGCTGAATGAAATAGAAATTTGATGAATTGTACTGCTGATTTTAGACTATTAATACTCGAGAAAAAATAATTCAAATATTTCAAAAGCAATTGATAGACATTTGTTGTTATCTTCATGAAAGACTAGAAGTGCCCTTTAGAACAGGAAACGTACTCAGAAGCCTTCTAGAGTGATAGGAAGCAATGTGTGTATTTGTAAGTACATGCATACTGTAAATATAACTAATAAACCTGCAATAGAGGCCTAGCTTTGTCAATAATTACATCAATAAGAACTTTTATACTTCCACAGAAATGGAGATAGGCTTATTTAATTATGTTATCAGAGTTTCATTTCAGGTTGGCAAGAATCTTTTGAAGTGATTTATTTTTTTAATCATATAACTACATTAATAAATATATATGCTATAAAAGTGTCTCATTTTTTCCATACTAGAAATATGTTCAATTTAAATTCCAAGGAAAATACAATATTATGCACAGAAACATTATGGTAAGGCTGGGTAAATGAAATATCTGCATGTACAGCATTTGTACAATAAATTGATGACATATTAAAGCTCAGAAATTAGCTTCCATACATAGTTTACAGAATGGCATGTATCTCAGAGCTATCACAAACACATTAAGAAGCAGTTACGTACCGGGGTGTAGTCATGCAAATGCTAAAACAAATGTGGGTGTGTTGGATACTATGAGCTAGTAACAACATTTGTAGGCAAGGCCAAACTTTGCTTTAGGATTAAATGGATGCCTTAAGCCAGTGCTTCGCAAACCTGGTAAACTACTCAAAATTGGGTAAAAGTGGTCTTTCTCTGGATAACAACAGACAAATCCTTTTACCTAATCACAACAGGGACATTTATTGGACTAAAAGTGTTTAACCTATCTTGGGTAAAAAAGACTTTCTGATAAGTGACTTTGGGTAATGAAAAAATTGGGAAGCACCTTTCGTTTTTTTTTTTTCTCCATGTGACATCTTCCTCTCCATCCCCTATGCTACCCAGCTCAAATGGGGAGATGTTAAGGGGCAAAATGAATGTATTTTGCTTCTGCAAAGTTTAAGGTATTTAGTTCTCATGGGTAAATAGAGTTAAATCATCCCATGACCCTCCATATAGTACATTGCAGTTGCATGCAATCTATGGATGATGGGTTGGACACCTTTGCCTTTGTATTTCCAGAGAAGACTTAATATCAGTTTAAGTTCATATTCAGTTATAAGGAAGAAAAAGGCTTTTGCAGCTGTAATTTCCATAAACAAAAATCATCCTGGTATGATCTCAATATGTCACATGGGAACCAAATGTTAATTTGGATAGCAATTTCTACCCTTTGAAATCTCCCAGTCCCCCAAAGAGAAAACATGGTAACCATATTTATAATGGACCATGTTCTCATCATTTGGTATGGAAAGTTAAATAATTCTCTGGAAATTAAAAAAAAATTGAAATGGTTGTGAGAGCAAATACTTAGAAAAAATAAAGTGACTCATATTATAAACATTTGCCTGATGCATTTCTCTGCTATGAAGGACTATATCCAAATCCTAAAAGAATGTTCCAGTTTTAAAAAAGCTTCTCTTTGATAGTTCATGAAAATTTTACAAGAAGTTTATTTTTTTATTTGATAAAAAACATTTAAATTTAGATAAAATTTAGATAAAAGCTAGGGCAGAAGTTGTTTATGGTTCTCATAGTTGACATTGTTCTAGTTTTTATAATAGTCCACACTCCTGGCAAGCAAATATGCCCTCCCCTCAAAGGAACATATGTACTTCACATAGGATCAAACTTTATCTTCACAAGTTGGATGCTTTTTAGCTTTCTTTTCAAGAGTTAGTGAGATCATTACCTAGAAAAAGTAAAAGTAGCAAGACCCTGTTCTAGATAGGTTAGCCATCAATAAGATCCTAATTTCAAATTAATTCCTCTTTAGTTATAGTGAAGATACATACAAACATTTGGATTGTAGTAACATTACTCCAGATCTGAAAGCAACTAATTAATTAAAACAGCCATAGTAGAGTTGGAGTAATTAGATAAAATGGACTGCATGATATCTAACAAGCATTGATTTATACTTAATAGGGACATTGTGCTGGATCCAACCAACACAATGGATTTAAGAATAAAAGAAAAACAGCTTCTATATTTTCAAGTATTGACTTAACCAGTCAATGCTTGACAATATAGGAGTCAATTGGGGGTGCCTATTATTAAAAAGCATCTCTTAATAACTAGTCTTATAATAACAAATTGAGAAGCACACCAAAATTTATTATTGGTTTTGCGTGTTTATTGAAGTACAAAAAGTGCAAACTGTGACTACAAGATTGGTACCATTGGAAAGAAATAAACAAGGATATGTAAATAAAAGTCACAGTAACAACCCCCAGCCTTGCTCCCAATAAACAATCAAAAGAAGTAAAATATATAGGGAACAACAACAAAAATTACCACATGAAGACCTCACTGGAGAGTGTGCAATAAGGGCTCATTTGGCCATGTAATATTTGGCTGAGGCAGCGCACATAAGACATCCAGATTGGACTCAACATCAGCAGTAATACCCAAAAATTGTGTCAGTGCAAGCAGAGGAGTAGCTATTAGCAAAGTGGGCACATAATGTTTTCCAAGGATGCCAAAGAATCAGTGAGTTTAGTTACAGGCAAAAAAGGAATAAAGTGGAGACAGTGCTCCATCAACAGATTCCGAGTTCAATATCTAACATGAAAGCCAAGCAACAATGAACAGGAATAAGTCGATGTATCACTGAAGGGACAAAAGAGAGGAAGCATAGCCACAACAAACTATCCAGTTTTATTAGAAAAGGAGGTGGGAAGACATAAACAGCTACATGGATGCTGGTCCTCTAATTACTCTGAGTGCTTGAATACCCCGATTCAGACAGCAGGCATTTTGGAAATCAAAACTTGGGAATGAAATATTAGTTCAAATCACATCTTTCGTTCTTTTAAACAGTCTAGCCCAGTCACAGGTTTATAGCTAGCTATGGTTTCAATAAGGCAAAATGAGAAAAGAAAAAGAAACAAAGCAATCATCCGCTTTAGATTTTCTGGTGGCTCTCAGAAAAAAGTGAGAAAATTAAAGGTTGTTTACACCGGCTCACTTCTACAGTTTTGCAAGTTTGCTTTAATAATATGCTAAGCTTAACAAGATATATTTTATAACCTGGCAACGCAAAGTCACATTCAGGAGTTTGAAATATATGTAGTTGATAAATGTGTCATTGCCCAGGTATGACAATACTGAACCCCCAAGAAACTATTTTCTCTTCAACTTGTGTTAACGTAATTCTGAAACTAATTCGGCATAGAAATTATAGTTTGAATAAAGGGACTGAACTTGCAACACTGGGACCTTCCTATTCTAAATTTCAGTTTCTGTACAGTCAGTTTCTTTTCCACCTGGGCATTTTTAAGAAACAAAGCAATATTTCTACAGCTTAGAATCAGACCAATTCTAGTCTCAATTCACAATGGCATGCTATAAAAAATAGTCTACAAGCTATTCATGGCCTGAAATATAAAACAATGAAGCTAATATTGATAGAGTTTCTATGCAAGGCCACTCCTCGTTTAGTCATGCTAAATAGTATTATATAAAAGACATTAAGGAAAAAAAACTTGATAATCTTCATAACTTTCCATTTCTACCTGAAAGGATCCCATGTTTCTTTAGACTAACCACTACATACAACATATTAATCATACATGCCTTAATAAAGAAGAATGAACAATCTTAGCACATCAGCCCCTCTTAATAGCTTCAACCACCTTAATCTGCCATTCCTGGTTATCACTATCAGTTTGGAAATTTTTTCAATTACTACTCGAGCTCTTACACCAGTCATGGTTCAACTACTGGCATCGATAACCCAGATGCATTTTTTAGTTCTCATTGATCATTTGTTAATTATAAGCATAACAAATAATTTTATTACATAATTGCACTGAACTATGGGGTAAAAAACATGGCTACTCTTTATAATTGTATGATTTTTGGCCCTCCACCTTGTAGGGTCAATTTACGGCCATGTGGTCATATCCAGCTGCCAACAGAGGTGTCAGCAGAACATAATGGAAATGTTAAGATTTTATTTTCAAACTATGACTGCTAAAGACATTGTAGGACACTGCTATTGCTATATAAATTAAGACTAGCTCTTACAAAACTAATTTCATGAAACAGTAAAAAGAAAAACAGATAAACCTACTGCAGGGTTGTCTCACTTCCTAGAAAAAGAGAAAGCTATGCATCATATCTCTCAAGTGCCAAGGAACCCAAAGGTGCATTAGGGTCATTTTGACTAAGTCAAAAAACTACATTTGAGACCCATCAGGAAAAGATGGTAGAAACAAATTCATTCTTTAATAGTTTTGGCACAGTAGATCCCAGCACATTAGGATAAGGTTTGGCCCTATTATGAAGCTTTTGCTTGAAAACAAATCTAATTCCAAAGGCTAAAGTGCTGCATCCAGAACCACCTAATAGCACATTTCCCGTGTTTCAGTCACAGGTATGGTCAACATTTGATCTGGACTTTGGCAGAGAGAAGCTGGCCTGGTTGAATGCATACCAATACACATACATATACTTGCATTCATTATCTGCCAATGAAAAAGGAAAGGCTTGCTGCCAAGGCCAATTTGAAATAAATTGCTGGCAAAGTCTACAGAACATTAAAAAGACAGAAAAGTGATCTCTGTTGCATCCAAGAGCACATATCTTTACATAACATGAACATCTGATAATAGATCAAGGGTCAGAGCTGCATGAAATCTATAGATAGGTTTCCAGGCACTTAAGCCAGTTGTATTATGGTTCAATTTTGCCAGGGACTAAGTCCATGTGTCTGTCAAAGATATAAAGTGTACTCAGCAAGTCAGTGCTACTCATCAGTGTTAAAAGAGGATTGCCTGACTTGGGCACCTGTGAAGAATCAATTTGAAGCAGAGAATCGATTGAGATAAATTCTACTCTTATCCACTCCTCCAGTACTAAGAGAACGCCGTTCCATTGACAGTTAAGGAGACTTATCTGATAGGACATCTTCAGGAAAGGAAAGGAGATAAAACATTTAAGAACAACCTGGATCCTAGAACCAGTACTCAAGACAGAATAGCCAAGGTAGAACTTGATTTGTAAGTTCTGCTTTCCCCCCTCATCTGATAAGCCCCCTTCTGCAAAACCCTCCATATATACAAACAAGCAAACTGTATCCATCTTTCACACTACACACCACCTGGAACTTCCTCAGAATGGCCACATCTCCAAAGCAAGGTAGAAAAGAAAAGGAGGAGGAGGAGGAGAAAGGAATGATCACAGTGGACACAGAGAGTGCCAGCACAAACAGCTTATGGCTCAAGCCTCTGTGTTCTGGAAAAGCTGCATCTGGTTGTCCAAGAGGAACTTGGTAAAGGTGTTGATAGGATTGATGGCTTTGAGGGTTATAGCTGCATCTTTAGCCCACAACAGATTTGGGCCAAAAACTACTGCCAGATTGGCATTGGTCATCTTGTTAATATCACTGTTGGCAGAGACCTACATGTGAAGTAACAGGAGAAAAAGAGAAAGAAAATTTATTCTTACTATTTGAAAGAAAATGGGAATTTGATTCAATGGTTCTAAGCTCCTTACCATTTATTCAACTCTCAGGTTACATATAAAGACCCAAGTTGTCTTGCATATAAAATAGTGATATTTAGAGTTTAGAATACCTGCTGTTTAATAGA
The DNA here is from genome assembly GCA_033807585.1 of Hydrophis major. Taxonomy (NCBI): domain Eukaryota; kingdom Metazoa; phylum Chordata; class Lepidosauria; order Squamata; family Elapidae; genus Hydrophis; species Hydrophis major. The sequence continues at coordinate 88,720,615 of CM066328.1, read as the reverse complement.
CTACAAGCCTTTAATTACAAATCTTTTTTTCTTCCCCGTTTATAGAATCAGTCATCCACTAATTTCTTTTACTCTGTTGGTTTCAAACTTTTATGGAATAATGTAACAAAAAACTAATTGGTAAATATTTATTTGTCAGTTCATAAGCCATTTCAACTGTCTAAGGACATGTGAGCAACTTATCACACAGACATTGTGAGTTGAGTGACCTTATACATTTGATTGATTTAAGATATGTATAAAGCTTCTAAACGACTAGGCACCCGTAACTGTTTAATGGTCACAGAGTCTTAGGAAGGACCCACCCTAGTGACCTGATTTCAACATGGATGTAGAAATTTTCTAATCAATGTTCAACAATGAAGTTCTTTGGGGGAACCTGAGCTTTAAGTTTTCACACAAAGAATATTTGCCAGTGACTGGGGAAAGGCGATCAGGATGGAGCGCTATAGAAGGGATACAGATTGGATACACAGGAAAAATTTAAGTTCAGCTATTGTAGCATCTCATTTCCAAATAGTAACTAATAATAATAATTTATTAAACTTGTATGATGCCCATCTTTCAGCAACTCTGGGCAGCTTGTCATAATCAAATAAAAAAATGGCAATATATTTAATCAAACATAAAAGATTAAAGATGAGAATCATGAAGAAACAAAGGGCCTTATGCTCCCTCATAAGATGAAGACCAAATTCTTCACAGGTCTTCTAAACAATGTATTTCATATTCATATTTAGATTATTTCCAAACACAGAGTTATACAAAATTAATGGAAGGTGCTTATCATATTATGATGAGTAATAATAAGTGATAGGCACCCCCCATTAACTTTTCAAATGTGTTTTAAAACTACTTAAGCCACATCTTATGACTGAGAATTTGAAAAGTATATATTACACTAATCTCACCTGCCCAAGAAAGTTCATTAATACACACAGAACTTGAAAGTTTTCCTCTGGGAGACTCTGAAGTGTTTTGCGAACAATATCTATACTCTTTTCTTCCTCCATACCTTAAAGGAAAAGAAAATAAGTGTGATATGCACCAACATTCCCAATTCCAGCTAATTTAGGGAGAGATTATCTTGCAGAGAAAAAACATTTGAAAAGAAACGAGTCTCTTAATCAATAGAAATTTAATTATATTAACTTGAAAAAATAAGTTGTCTCCTCCTGTCAAAGACAATCATAACTCTGAGTTAGGCATCCTAAGGAAAGATTACTGATATGGGATTAGGACCATCTTGATAAGCACTCACTGTAGAAATTGACAACATCGCTGTAGAGACCAAAGGTGAGCAAAGGCTCAGGCAGATCCCTCAAGAAGGTCTTGAGAATTACAGCAGGAAGATGCACATCCTCATATGTTGCAAAATCCACAGGCAATCCTGGGAAAGAGAGAATAAAGTGTTTCAGAGCAATAGCCAAAGCATAACCTGCAATATGGCAGAAGTTCCATGTACCAAGAGGAATCTGAAGCCCATACAGAAGGGAAAGACAAATGAAAGGGACTACCTGTAGCAGACATTTACCCATGTTGTATTTCTGTTGAACCTCTCTTACTATTTGTGTATTTGCAGATCGCCGGAAAATCCCCTGCGTGGTAAGAGCTGAAAGAAGCAGGAAGGGAAAGAGCTCAGAGGAACTGTATCATTACAGACATGAGCAATAAACATTATGTAGCCCTAAAAACATTGTATCTACTCTGCCAATTATAGAACTGGACAATGAAGCAAGAAGCAAGTTCTACAAAGGAGTTAGAGAAATTTTGCCCATGATATTTACATGGAAACAGCTACAATACTGCTATATATAGAATTGCACTGTTTTTCAGTGTGGAGTTAGAAAAATGCTAAGACATCTGAAAACAGCTAAGCTAGAGGGGATAAATCAATTTGAAAATGCATTTTCCTTGCTCTTACCATGCTCTTGTAGATAAGCAGTGGTTTCTCTGATCACCAATGGGATAGGATTGCGGTCTGAGCTCTTCTCTTTCAGCCTGTTGGTAGAGGAGAAGCTTAAATGTTTGTCTTTCCTTTGCAAGAACTTAGAAATAATTTTACACCAACCTTTCTAAAAGAATCACTCACATGACACACATATTATTTGGGGGCTGGGGGTGGAAAAAAGACCCTGAAACTAGCTAATATTCAGGGTTTCTCTCGCTGTGATCTTGGTAGCTCAGCCTGGCAGAAGAAAACCTATTACATCAGTAGTTGGATTGGAAAGATTAATAATACTAATACCCAGAGAAATTGTGCAGGCATCACTAGTACACCAACTAAAATAAAGAAATGGAAATACTCACTGTTGGAGAGAAACTCCAAACTGCTGATTTGGCAGAGGTGGACGGGGTGGTGTTGCTTTCTGAGGCACCTGGGCAGGTTTTTGTAGTGATCTCAGATACTCATCATACCTACAATGAAAGAAACATTGGTATCTCTCCTCCACTGAAAATTCTTATTTAACTAGTACCCATTGATGCACTACTTTGTGAAAGAATGCCGTACAATAGACTTTCTATAACAGTTACACTGTCTGCTGACTAACTGTTAGAAACCCTCTAATAAAACCTAGGACATCAAGGTCCTAGGCAACTGAACAAAAACAATTAATTTGGAATGAGCAGGTTAGATCTATAGCGCATTAAAGATGGCACCTGAAATAATCTCTGCTTAAGAAAGTTAAGGGTCTCAAGTATAAGGTAAAGGATCAATAAGACAGTTGAATAACTGGGAGAAAGTATCCAACACAAAGACTGTAAAAAAAATGTCTCCCCTTCTTTTGCTAGGAGGCATCCAAATGGTTCAAAGTACAGGTAGTCCTTGACTTATGATCAGAACTGAGCCCAAAATTTATGTTGCTAAGCAAGACAGTTGTTAAGTGAGTTTTGATCCAATTTATGACCTTTCTTGCCACAGTTGTGAATTGAATCACTGCAGTTAAGTTTGTAACCCACTTGTTACATAAATCTGGCTTCCTCATTGACTTTGCTTGTCAGAAAGTCATCAAAGGAGGTCACATGACCCTGGGACACTGTCATAAATACATACCAATTCTCCAGCATCTGAATTTTGATCAGCAGATCATGGGGATGCTGCAACAGTTGTAAGTGTGAAAAGCGGTCATAAGTCCCTTTTTTTCAGTGCCATTGTAATTTCAAAGGGTCATTAAATAAATGGTTTTAAGTCGAGGACTGCCTATATCATACTGTAATGTGCAAAGAAATCAAACATTGAAGGCCCTTTCCTTGACTCCCTTTCTTAATACATCATCCTCCACAGAAGCTGGAGATAAGCTAGTCAATAAGCAATCTGTTCTCACTTTAGCACCTGACTTGGGATTCCCAACTGTTCCAACTTCACATGCTCCTCAAGGTCACTCAGATAGTTTGCATAGAATATCTTCCGTCCAAACTTAAAGCTGCAAGACAATCGATAACCCAGTACATGAAAAAATAAGTATTAATACATTCAAGGATGAGACGAATAGACAAAAATGACATGGAGAAGGATGCTCTTGCATCCCTGCATCATTGGCAATTTATACTATATATTACTAAAATTGTTCATCTTTAGATTTTGCAATGGACTAAAAACTGATCCTTTTCCAAATGTGGTTCTACAGATTTTTCTTTATAAAAGAACCTTCTGTCTTTTGTAATAAATCATTTACAGAGAAGAAATCCTCAGCAATCAGCTGACTGGAAGATTTCCAATACTAAACAATACAAATAGCAGCTCAACACATTAGGCATTTTTGATCCCCATAGGGCAAAGGGATTTGTTTAAGATATATAAAAACAATAATAATAAAGTATCCACATTATGGAAACTATGAGTAAATAAGAGTGAATTTCAGTATTACTGGTCATAGTGGTGAACTAATGGACTACAGGCAATATTTGCACTATGCTACAAAGAAAATAAGTAGAAAATAGGAAATGTTATATCCTTTTTCCTTTTGTTCTTTTTTTTTTTTTTTTTGGAAAATTTTATTTGTGTTTTCACAAAAATAAAATACAAATAAAACATCTTTTTTGAAAATAGCATGGTCCCAGGTTATCATTTCTTCATACAGACACAAAACTCAATTTCATGCTCATTTTTATATTCTATTCCATATCTTATTACCATTTTATATTTTCTACATAGTTTTTCCCCTCTTCTAATTTTCTCAACTTTGTTTTGATTATCTCAATTCAAATCATTATATTTATACTTTTGTCTATCCTGTTACAATTTCACATTATCTTTTCTTATTAAACAAATTTTTCCCTGTAGTTACCAATTAGAGTATGACACCTTTATATCCTTTAATTTTATCTATTCAAGCTCTTATTTAAGCTTCAATGTATAGCTTTAAGATTATAGCATTCAATATAATACATAACTTCTAATCGAATTCTGCTTGGTACATTCTTAAAATAGACACTATATTCTTAAAAAGAAAAAGTTATATATATGTATGTATGTATGTATGTATATGTATATGTATATGTATATGTATGTATGTATGTAAATAAAACACACATTCCATTCCAATTCAATTCTATCATTAATATTTTTATAAATCATTACTAATAATTAAAAATGTTCCCTTTTAATTCTCTCAATCATTTTAATTCATTTATTTATTAACAAACATCCCACTGCATTACTGAATATAGAATATTTTGAACAAATATGGAACATTACTGTAAAACTACAGCATTGTGGTATAACCGATGTACACACAGAGAGATAGCCTTGTTACATACCATCTCATCTGCAGTTTCATTGCTTGGAAAATCCTATCTAATCCTGGTTATCTGTACTAAATGATTCATGCAGCCTCAGTTTTGAAATATTTTGTCTATTTTGGACATATAAAATGGGTGGGAAAAGTAGAGTCACTTCTAGCCAAGTTAGGTGGCACACAAATCAAATCAATCAATCAATAAAATAAAGTATCTTTTTTCTTGGTTTCATCATGTACAAGTTGTTCAATTAGAAATGGAACTCCCATAACTTAATGAACTGACCCTACTGTACTGAGATAGTATGGTGACTAAAATATTGAGCTACTGATACACAAACAGTTGAGTTGTGGTAAAAGGAAGAGTTGGAATCCTGAGAGGTCTAGATGAAAAATGAAGTTATCTACATCCTCCTATAATAATCCATGAACTATATAGCTGTTAAATAAATCACAGAATTGTAGCGTTTAGAAGGTGCCATTTAAGCCATGGGATCCAACTCCTGCTCAACACAGGAATCAAATTTAAATCATTCCCAACAAATCCCTAACTTCCACATAAAGACATCAATCTCTCAGAATAATTGTTGATGTACTTTTATTATTCCTTTCAATATTCAATTAGAATCCACCTTCCCATAAATTTCACCCATTTTTCTGTATTTTGCACAAGAACACAGAGACTTTGAGCTGTTTCTATGAAAAAGTTATTGGAAGAGTACTAGCCTACTCTTATCATATTTTTTTCAAGAGTAAATGTTGTCTCAGTCACTCCTTGTAAAATGTAGTTTCCAGTCCCTTCATCAGTCTTATTACCCTTCTCTGCTTCTGTTCTAGTTTCTCTGAATTCTATTGTATTGTCCAGAACTGGAGAGTTTTTTAATTATTATTTTTATAGTCAAACAACATTGCTGGCTCATGTTTGGTTTGTAATCACCTGCTGTTCCAAGAATGTGTTACAAATACTATTATTACCAAGCCATATAGTTTCCCAGCTTATGGCTTTGAGTTTAATTTGGGGTTTCTAAGTGAAGAAATTTACATTTGCCTCTGTTCAATTTCAGTCCATTACAGTTATTTTCCATCTGTCAAGATAGTTTCAAATTTTATTTATGGAATGAGCTATCATGTCCATTACTGTGTCACCTGCAGATCTGATAAGCATTACTTCCACCTCTTCAACCAAATCGTAAAAATAAAGAAAAACAGAAAGCCCAGGACTCAGCCTTGGAGCATCTCACCTGATACCTTTATCCAGACTAATAAGGAATCATTGAGAAGTGCCTCTTTTGAGGATGATTTTTGAGCCAGTATGTGGCTATTCAACTATCATCTCACCAGCCTAAACTTAACAGATTCCTAATCAAAATATCACCGGATATTTTGAATGCTAATCAAAATAACACCCGATCGAATGCTTTGCTAAACTAAATATAAAAATCATATATAATGGCTTTCTCAGCCCAATTCATCCATTTTTGTAAGGAAAAAAATAGGGAAATAATGCATCCTCAAACTCCTTCCTGGAAGGAAGACAAAAACAATATAGTTTTTAAAATTACAACCTATAATTGTATGCTTACTTAAAAAAAAAAACACTAAAAAAACACACTTCACTTCCTAACCATTTTAGACTAGATCCATACTATTACCAACAAAACATCTTCATATTTTCATACCTGATCAAGGGCTTAAAGAGAATCAGCAGTGTCTTGATGAACATAGTTGGATGCACAATGAACAATGCTTTTATGTTTTTTTTGTATCTGAAAAACAAAGAATTATGATTTATTTGAAAAATTATTTATTTGAAGAATTATGATTTAACTGAAAAAAACTTGATTTGCTATTAAAACTAAAGAGAATCAACCTAAATCTCTTACCCAAGAAGGGTATTATATAAAAATTATATTATACTTATTTTTATTTTATACTTATCCAGACCATCTTAACTCTTTTAAAATTCAAAACCACAGCCCACTCACTTGCGATCAAATTCCCGGTAGGCATCCCGTAGCCAACCTAAAGATGGTTTGTTTTCACTGGTCAGACCATGATGCAGATATATTAGGGTGTAGTCACTCTCCACATACTGGTCCAGTGTATACTTCAAATAGCTGAAGAGAGAGATATGGTGGTCAGTAATTATATCGGTACTTAATCAGAGTAACAACAATCCAATTTCTAAATAGTCTATACACTATAAAGACAGATATGGATTCTAAAATGTGACTAGAAATAGCTAACAAATGAAATACTGGTATGGTGTTCAAAGAATTTTCCCTTAATGGTTGATCAAAAACGTTCCAAAAGTGCTTTTTCCATAAGGCAACTAAACTTTCTTGGTTTTTTTCTTTGAAAACATTTCACTTCTTGTTAGGAATACACACCCTAGCAGAACGTGCAACGGCAGTCTAGCAGGCAGGCAAATAATGTGAGATAAATGTTGTTGTAGTTTACACTCAGTAAGACAGATACACTGTGCCAGTTAAATAGTTTTTTATTCCAGCAAGAGTTATAGCATAGTCAAAACAGTCCATATGTCATAAACTAGTTCAGTCCATCCAGGGATAAATCAGTTGCAAAGTCCAGTGTTGAAAATAGAGGTCAGTAAACTTACAAATAATCAGTCCAGCAATATATCTCTTTTGCAGTCAGAGATATGAAGAAAATCAAACCCCTTTTCTTCGTTTCAGCAACAGCAGGGAAACACACGCAGTTATCACCATCAATCCAACATTGTCAGCTATCCAGTAAAAAGCCAGCAAACAGTGAGCTCTCTTGCTCCCTCTTATGATGATTTTACAACCGCACCCAAAATACATGTTTTAACAGTTAAAGTGATACATACACTTAAACTCACTAACATAGTTTATATATTATTTTTACCCAAACTAAGTTAGGTAACCAATGTTATCCCTAACATTCTCCCCTTTTGGGTAATATAATAATATATATATCTATTTACAATTTCAATCCATAGTTTTCACAATTTTCTTTGTGCTTGACTGCACCTTGGGCTTTTGTAAATCTATCTGCAATGTTTTCATCAGTCATGCAATATTCCAATCTCATTAAACCATTTTTTTACAGATTGTCTTACATTCAAATATCTAAGGTCAGTATGTTTAGATCTCGTTTTTACAGCAATATTTGTAGCCAACCGTATGGCTGCTTGATTGTCCTCATACACTACAATGGCATCCTTAACAGTTACTCCCATATCTAACAATAACTGTTTATACAGAATTAAATCAGTACATAATAAAGATAGACATGAAAATTCTGCTTCCATTGTGGACATACTTATGTGTTACTGTCTAATTGACCTCCAACCAATCAGTGTTTTACCTAATAGTATAGCCATGCCTGAAGTTGATTTTCTAGTTTTTATATCTGTTGCAAAACTTGCATCAGCATATGCACTTAAAATCAAATCATCTTTTGGCTCCAAATACAATGCATAGTGCATTGTCTTTTTAAGATACCTTACTATACTCTTTAGCGCTGGCCAGTGTCTTTCATTGGGTTCAGCATTGAATCTTGCCAATTGATTAATGCTATAGGCAATGTCTGGCCTTGACCAATTACTTATATATGTTAAACTACCTATTAATGATTGATAAATAATCTTATCAAATTTTGAACTTTGAGCATCAGTATGGCAAAATTCCTGACTCATTGGAGTTTTTGTCGGTTTACAAAGTTCCATTTTATACATTTTTAGCAATTGGTAAATTTTATCTTCTTGTGATATCTTATATCCATATTGGTTTTGTTTATTGTCAATCCTAGATATTGTCTTATTTCTCCTAATTGCTTTAATTTTATCCTCTTACTTAATAATGATATTATCTCAGTAGCTTCATTATTAGTCTTAGTAATTAAAGCAATATCATCTGTAAACAACAATAATAATGATACCATACCATTTGTCTCTCTTTTAAATAAACATGGATCAGCTAAACCTGCTTTAAATCCTATACTGTTTAACTCTTTTACAATATATTGGTCCCATTCATAACCAGATTGTTTCAATCCAAAGAGACTTTTGTTCAGTTTCCAACAGTCATTATTATTTTTATCATCCTTTATACCTACTGGTTTTCTTAAAAATATAGTGTGCTGCAATGGTGCATGCAGATAGGCAGTTTCTACATCTAAATGGTTAATGACATAGTTCTTCTTAGCTGCCCATACTAAAGCTGCTCTCAAGGTTATTGCCTTTAAATTTGGTGCAAAAACTTCATCATAATCACATGCAGTTTGATTAAATCCTTGAGCTACCAACCTAGCCTTATGGGTAACAGTCCCATTTTTACCAGTTTTTAACTTAAATATCCATTTGCAACCAATGGACTTTTCACCTGGAGGTAATTTGGCATTTTCATAAACTTTCATTTCTTTTAATGAATTTAATTCTTTCTCCATTGCTCTATGCCAATTTTCTTGTTCCTTTGCAGTATACATCCTAAGTTCTTCAACAGTAGTTGGAACTTTACTAACTTGGCAAACTATACTTGCTTGATACCTGTCAGGTGGTCTGGTTACACGTGTAGAACATCTAGGTATTACAGGACTTACAGGTGGACTTTCATGTTCTACCTGTTCCTGATTATCTATTTCTTCCTGTTCTGGTATTTCTTCCTGTTCTGGTCCTATATGCTCCTCCTGTACTTCCTCTTTAATTGTACTCTTCTTATTACTGATTAGTTCTTTTGGTCTTTTGTAGGTTTCTATAATTACTTCCTTACTTGAATCTTGTTCCAGTTTTTCCCATCCTACATGTTCTAGGAATTTGGCACTAGCACTACAGTAAACTCTTGATGTACCTTTTTCCCAGAATCTGTATGATTTGTGATTAGATTCATAACCTACAAAGAATAACTTTTTAGCTCTATGTTGCCCCTTATTTCTCAGTTGTGTAGGAATATGCACCCATGCTGATGCTCCAAATGTGTGCATGTAACTTAAGTCAGGTTTTCTACCATGCCACCGTGTGAATGGTAATGTGAATGGTAACCTGTTGTTAACAACATTATTCAACATATGATTACCACACATTATTGCTTCTCCCCACAAAGTTTCAGGTAATCCTGAATCTGACAACATAGTACGAGCCATTGCTTGAATTGTTTGGCCTCGTCTTTCTATAAAGGCATTATGTTGTGGTCTATATGGTGCAGACTTTTTATGTTCAACACCTGCCATCTTCAGTTTATTTTGGAATTTATTGTTTATAAATTCCGTACCATTATCAGTGATAAGAGTTACTAATTTCCTTTTAGTTTTTCTTTCTGCAAATTTAAGCCAATTAAAGAAATTTTGATATGTTTCCATTTTGCTTTTCATTAGATAACAGAAACCATATCTGGAATAATGGTCCACTATACTTATATAACGAGCACCTCCCACACTTGGTTTTTTAGGACCTATAATATCAGCAAATACGACCTCTAGAGGCTCCTTTGTTTTAAATCCATTAACTCTATTTGCTGGCATTTGCTTGCTTTTTTCTTGACTACAAGAATTGCAGTGCAAATACTTACTGCAAGGCTTTAGTTTATTCCTTTCGATAGTTCTACTGTTTGTTTAAGCATTTTAAAATTTATATGCCCCAAACGTCTGTGTAACAAATGTATGCACTCATCATGAGGTTTAACATTATTATAAACTGTGTTAGCTACCTCTAAATGATTATCATTTAACACATACAATTAACCTTTTAAAGTTGCAGTCATTTTTTTATCTTCTTTTTCAATTATGCAATTGTCTCCCCTAAAGGTAATTACATAACCTAGTTTAACCAAAACTCTAACCGAAAGCAAATTAAACTTAAGTTGTGGTACATATAACATTTTTACATTTTCTCTTATGCAAGAACAATATGATATACCTTCACCTTTAGCTTTCAGTTTCCATCCATTAGCTAACGATATCTGCTGTGAACTCGTGGACATCTTAATAAATCTTTTCTTATCTTTCGTTATACAGTGCGATGCTCCACTATCTACAACCCATAAATTACTATTCACAGTTTCGTTGCTATACATGACTAACTCTATGCATTTTTTGTCCTTTTGATGCCTTTTATCTTTCTGGCTGGCATTTTGGCTTTTGGCTTTCTTGCAGAATCTAGCCAAATGTCCTTTTCCTCCACAATTAAAACATTTTCTAATTGTATAGGCTGACGAAGATATTTTCTCTTCTTCACATTGTGGTTGTTCCCTTCTGAGTTGATCCCTTTCAAGCCTTCTCCTGGCTTCTTCAATTAATCTGCCAGTAATGTCAGTTAATGTGAGGTTATCTTTTGGCAGAACCTCAAGTGAAGTTATGTAATCATCGTAGCTATTATCTAAAGAAGATAAAATTATATAAACTTGGTGTAGTTCTGTGAAGATAAGTTCTTTTTCATGCAGTTCCTGAAAAATTATCTTCATTATGTTTATATGACTCAGCATATCTCCATTCTTTTGAAGATGTGTTCTGAACAGTTTCCGTGTAAGATTTATATGTGCTCCTACACTGTCTCGAACATAAATCTTCTTTAAATTCTCCCAACATTTCGCAGCTGTTTTTTCTCCTTGAATATGTACAAGCTGCTCATCACAGAGTGTCAGTCCTATTATACAGAGAGCTTGCTCATTCTTCAGTTTATATTCTTGTATTTTCTGGGCATCAGCTTCATCCTCCGGACCCCATGCATCTACTTCTGGTGGGTTTTTAATTATACTCCACAAACCTTCTCTGTGTAGAAGTAGGCTACATTTCGTAGACCATGAAACATAGTTTGTTCCATCCAGTTTGGATATTAGAGACAAACTTTGTAAATTGACTTGTGCCATCTTTATCTGGATATTAAACTATAATTAATAAATCTTAATTAATAAACACAGCTGTCTGTTTACAGTATTGTGTAACTACACAAACTCTCACTTTAACCTAAGCCTGTTATATCCTGGTTAGTCTGTGCACCTGGGCCCATAACCAGTGTTAGGGATACACACCCTAGCAGAAAGTGCAACGGCAGTCTAGCAGGCAAGCAAATGATGTGAGATAAACGTTGTTGTAGTTTACACTCAGTAAGACAGATACACTGTGCCAGTTAAATAGTTTTTTATTCCAGCAAGAGTTATAGCATAGTCAAAACAGTCCATATGTCATAAACTAGTTCAGTCCATCCAGGGATTAATCAGTTGCAAAGTCCAGTGTTGAAAATAGAGGTCAGTAAACTTACAAATAATCAGTCCAGCAATATATCTCTTTTGCAGTCAGAGATATGAAGAAAATCAAACCCCTTTTCTTCGTTTCAGCAACAGCAGGGAAACACACGCAGTTATCACCATCAATCCAACATTGTCAGCTATCCAGTAAAAAGCCAGCAAACAGTGAGCTCTCTTGCTCCCTCTTATGATGATTTTACAACCGCACCCAAAATAAATGTTTTAACAGTTAAAGTGATACATACACTTAAACTCACTAACATAGTTTATATATTATTTTTACCCAAACTAAGTTAGGTAACCAATGTTATCCCTAACACTTCTCATCCAAAAAGTTTCTTCAGTTCTAACTGAATGGTAGGAAAAGAAGGATTTATATTCTTCTCTGGGAGCTAATGGTCAGCTCTCAGAGTGCTAACGACCAGATGACTGCAAAGAACATAAATCCTTCCATTCCCCACCGGTCAGTTAGAACTGAGGAAGCTTCTTGGATGAGAAGCATTTGGGTAAATTCAAAGATAAAGCAAGTCAGGTAGAGCAACACTCACCTTAGCAGCTTCACATGATCCAGCTGATAGCTAGGAGGCATCCGACAGGCACTGAACAAAATTACTTTCCTCCCATACTTATCATCACCTAGGACAAAAATGCTACATGTCACCGCATAAAACAGAAAGTAAGGAGCCTCAAATAGAAACAGAGCTAGCCTAGTCACATGCTTAAATATTCCAATGCCATTTTCAACTCAACACCAAACTAAAAACTGTCACGTAACATTTGCTTGCAAAAAAAGACTAGTGACACAGATCCGACATGGCTAATGCTTGAGAGCAACCAAATGTGCTGCCAATGAAAGTTGGAGGAGTGATTTTTTTTTTAAAGCGACAAAGATAATGGCAACCCTTGGCCATGAGACGTCAGTGTGGATTTGCTCTCTTTCATTCAACTTAGGAACATCCACAGCATCATCATGACACATATTTGTGGTTCTAAAGCAAAGGAAATAAACAAAAAAACCAAAACCCTTTTCAACACACAGTCTGAAAAAAAGGTAACTGATTAATTTACAGGGGAGTATTCTTGCCGTGAATGTTTTCCCCAGCGCATCCAATCTCTCAGCACCTGCTTGTTCTTGCGTCCTCGGTATGGAAAAGAAAAATGCTCACAAGGAACCAAGCAAACAAACTCAAAAAATAAACCATAATTATCTGCCTTCAAGCTCAATCAACTACCAAGCGAAGCAGCAGATGGCAGAGTCACAAGGACTTCTGCTACTGACTTGTAACACATATTATATAAAATAATCATTTTTTACAGCCCAGAACCATGCAGATGACTAAACAAATCTGTGACAACCTTTGTCTTAGACATGGCAGACCAATAGTTTCCAATAGAAGAGGATATATGTAACTCAGGGTTGAACTGTGGAGTCCTTGGTGCTCTTTGAGTTTGGTTGTTTGTTTGCAGATGTTTAATTCCCCATTTAGGTCAGGGGTTCTCAACCACAGTCAGTGGACTGGCACCAAGTCGAGGGATGCCAGCAACCGGGCTGCGCAAACAAGTGAAACCCCTTCCACAGGATGCAGGCAGCACGCAAAGCCACACCCCCTCCGGTCCGTGGAAAAACCTTTCTCCACGGAACCAGTAGTGCCCAAAAGGTTGGGGGCCACTGGTGACACCATCAGTGTTGGTGAGTATGAGATTTGCTCCCTGTTTACATACAGTAACTTATTTGCCATGTTGGTGGGGGTGTGGTTTCCTCCTTGGTAGCTCAAGCAGAAAACAATACCCTAATCAAGGAACTCCACAGACCAAGAGGTATTTGATTATAAGTTTCCCCCATTTTTTCCCCTACTAACAGATTACATCTAATATGAAAGTTATATCATTAATGGAAGCCTTTGTTTAATGAAAACAAATAATACCGTTATCAAGAGGAGACTTCAGAAACAGAGGTTCCACTACCTTGCCAGGTTATGAGAAGATGAGTTGGGTTTTTTTTTTTTTAATGAAAATAACGTAAAGGCTGATGAGTATGATTTTGTGCATACAAGGTTTAATAATCTGTTGTTTGGGAACTTAGTTGCCATTATATATCTATTGCAATATATAATAAAAGTGGAATGTTAAAGATCTTGAGCTTTGGAGTAAATTATCTTTTTCCCCAAAAAACTACATTTGACAATCTGACTTCTCCTGTGATTAAAACACAAGTTTGAAATAGCCCCTACCTAAAACACATTTTCTTCAACAAACATATGCATATGAAAAAGGAATTCTATATTTTCCTCTATGGGAGCAAAGCTGGTTCTTTCTGCCTAGAAGGCTGAAATTATATGCATTTTCTTGCTGTTTAATATGTTAACTATCATCATAATAGTATATAAATGGCTAAAGAAAATAAAAATTTCCTGTCATACAGATTTTATTTTGATTGATCGGTTTATTGTTACTTCAAATTCATAAGGGAGGAATATTTTGTCTTTTTCTTTAATTAGGTGTATTTACAAGTTCTACTGTATGTATTCTTGTGACAAATGAAGCTTACTCATGACTGATACAAGCCAAAATACAATGCCAAATATTATTAAGGCCTATAATCATCTTAATTGTGTTTAGATCTTATTTGTACAAATACCGAAATAATTAATACATGTTTAAACAGCATTATTCTGTAAAGCTTCAAATGAAGCAAACTCCTTCACAAGAACATCTTTCGACATATTAAATATACAATATATTAGGATCAATGATCAGGCAAGGGGCAGGTCATGTAAATGTAAAAATGATGGGGTGGGGGGAGAAGGAAACTGTATCAAATGAGATACGAGCTACATAAGGACTCATTTGAAATAAACACTGCTTATGTAAAGGACTGATGCAAATAGCAGATACAAATGGAACCTGCAACAAGGTTGGAGTACTCACTGTTCATGTTTCCAGACACTCCATTTGCCATTTTCCTCATTCCCCATTTTTTTATGCCTTCCACCCAGAGTTCGGCATCATTCCATGCCTATTAAGTATATTTGTCCTTATTAGCTTGGAAATCCCTCTCCTAAGATTTTCTTTTCTTTCCTTTTTCTCTTGTACCTGTGCAAACATTAGGATTTGCCATTCAAGCACATGATGGTGGAAGGCACTTGTGACAAAATGGCACCTAAGAGAGACATGAAACCAGGACGGCAATGCAGAGCTAATCTGAAACAATTATACACAATTACCAGTCAAGTCACAAGACCAACATCCAACAGTTTATCCCATGGTTGCCCAAAAATAAAGCACCTCAGTAAGAAACATTCATATAGTTCCCCAAATATTGAATTACTATGACACAGTACATATATCCAATGTATGCACTGGAGTAGATTGCAGATGCTCTTAAGAGTTAACTGGGATAACATTGTTTTGCAGTGAATACGGTACAATGGAACCCCCTTATCTTTTTTTTTTCATACATCTATTTCAACAAAGGCAGATATACTTCTCTGTTCTGCAGGATGGTATTCTGTATATTATAGTCAAAGAGAAAAGATCCTTTTAAAAAGTTGCAAAAAAGAATAGTCCTACCACTAGTATGGGAGTGTTTCTTAAGTTATAAGCCATAATTATTTTAAGAGACAGAGTGTTAGTATTATTTTGCTTTGACAAAGCAGTTGTTTCAGTGTGAATTCCATTTGAAACAAGAACTGATAACAGGCTTTAAATATGGACAGGTTAATATTTCTGATGTACCCACTCACAATAAGGAAATATTGTACAACATTCTATAACCATCTAGCCCTTAGTTGACTAATTTAACAAAATCTGCAAGTCAGAATCAGAGAACAAAAACTTGCAAGGTGAAAAAATGCACAATGAAATTATATGGTCTTCTACTGCTCTATAGCAGCATTCCTGAATGGTAACAGAATACTTTTGCATCAGATAATCAGGCTACCACCTAATTTGTGTTAATAGGATGTGGTGTATATAATTAGAGTTTAAATTCAATATTTTGAGTTTGAAAGTGGAAACAAATAAACACAGAAATAGCTGGATGCTTTGAAAACTGTTCATAGACAATGATCTCCATCTTCAACCTTTACTTTTAGAGCAAACCCAATTCCCAACTCTTAGAAAAATCAACATCAGTTCAAAAGTAAACCATGATTATACTTAGCTTCCTGGTTACTCTAATAAAATATATAACACTTTTCAAAGCACAGGAGAAAACCTTCTAATAACTTGATTATTTCCAACTTGTCTAATATCAACAAGATTAATTACTATTGTGTTTTAGTTTGGCAAAAAAAAGCTATCATTTATAAAGTATGACAACTGGTTATATCATAATATGTGCCTTAATATTTATAAATATTTTATATGACTAAGGGAGAAATATTTCTATTGATAATTGAATTCAATGTGTAACAAATAATAAACAATGATTGAATTCCCATTATTTCAAAACATGTATATTTAATAAAAATGAAATCAGCGGGTTAATTCTACATGAAACTTGCATTGCTGAATTTTAATTTGAATGCTGAATTATAAGAAGGTCATATTATACATCAGAATCTCTTTGGTGCGCTCAGAAAATATGTCATTGCTATACAATTTGCATCTGCAATATTTTCCCAGACTATCTTCAAATGTTTCCAGGGCTACAAGTTATTTCAAAATTGTCCAGGATATTTGAAATTTCAAAAATGAATCCAATATGAGATAAAGATTTTTTATAATATGCAAAACACTTTAAATGTTGTTTAAAGTATACTATAAGCTTTTTTCCTCTAAAAATTCTTTAGTTAATAAGCTAGCTATCCTAGTTTTTTCCACAAAAGAAGACCTACATGATTACAGAAGCATTATTTACTTTCTCTAGAATCTCTTCCTCCTTTTAATGCACTGTTTAGCTAATAATGCTAAAAATAGGATATTGAAATGAACTTGACTATAACTGATAAACAAAAAACCATAATGCAATGGCAACTAGGAAGCTCAACAATAGCAAACTTGAGAAACCAGTGTGTTTCTATACTTCGGTAATACAGGTGTGAGAGAATTGTTAGGCTAAGGAAAAACAGGATTTTAAAAGGCAGAATATTTAACAGCTCAGGAAGCTTTCTTTTCTGCCATTCCTCATAACAGTATCTTTCATTCCACATTTAAAACCATAAATTAATTTGTCTTAAGAAAAGAGGAGCTGACTCCTCTTTTAAAATTTACAATTTTTAAAATAGTAATTGCCAAGATTTCAAAATTATATTAATCAACCTGTCTGTATAGACAAGTGAAGATAAATGTATTTTCACAGACATTTAAGACACAATCTTCAAGAAATGTAAGCTTATGACTATCTACAGGAAGAGATTATAAAAATGGAAAAGTCATGGAATAAGCAGATCTTAAGTTGATTTGGAAGAAAGTGGCAATCATGTTGGGAGGTTCTAAAAGAAAGTGCTCAAAGTAAGTACCAAAGCACGGAGGATTTTTTTAAAAAACTGCCCATTTTCTAGATTTCAGGAATCAGTTTTGATACATTTAATGATGTCACGGCAAACGTTGAAGAGGCACTATCTCTGCTTCCAGAATTTCAAATTAAGAGGATTGGTAAATTAAAGAAATATTAATTACAGAAGAGATTGTCCCCATAAAAAATTGAGAACGGGAAAGTAAACATTAGTTATTTTCCTAATGGGTAGAGTACCCATCACCATCCAAGAAAAAAGAAGTTAACAGATGAGAGTGGAATACCCCAAATAAGCCCACCAGTTGATGTCCACTGCAGAGCTCTGCTAGGAAATTTCAATGTCCCACATTCAGTTGAATAGATTGGTTACATATAGGTAGTATGACCCAAATGGCTCTATCCCCAGTTTAGAAGAGAAGCATGGCTGCAATCTACTTGGCATAATGCACACAAGTGAACTTTGAGGACTGGGATTTAGCCCTCAGCTTCAAAGAATTTGGGCTCCCTTGAGATAACCCAGCAGCAGGTCACAGTCATGCTAAAGAGTGCCATGATCTTAAATGCCAATGACAAGACGACTAGGCATTTTACCTACCTGGCTGGACCCCATCAAGTACACCCTGCCCTGGAGGAATAGAAACAAAGTTACATTATACCAAAAGTCCCTTAAGTCAAACTGACTTCTTGGACTAATGACGAAGGTTGGAATAAAAATCTACATGCAAACCCAAAGACACAAAGAATATCAGAACATTCCTGGGTATTTTTGTTTCCTGATGCTACTGTTTTAAAAAAAATAGAATGCTCTTCCGTGATAAATATAGGACATAATACCATTTTCTAAACTCTCCAAAATCTAAACAAATACTTTTTGTTGCATTTTGCTTTTTTCTATACTAGAGAAAAGCACAACATTTCTGTCAGACACAATAAAGTCTGGCTTTTTCAGATTACAAATATATTTATAAATATAAATAAATAATATCAATATAAATTTAAATAAACATAAAGATGTTCTCAGAATGTCTCACGAAGTCTGACTTCTTTCAGTCACTGAAATTCATTTAAAAAGCATGAACTGAAAACAAAAGTTTCCTATGTCTATTTTATGTAGTACTTCCTTTTATAACAGTAAAGAATTGGATACTATGGATCAAATCCACCACTATTTTCACTTTTCCTGCACATTTTGAAACTCATGGTAACTGGTTATACAGGTACAAGCAGCTATCTCCATTTCTTAAATTTCATACAACCATCATTTATTCAAGAATAGCATATCTCCCATTATAGTATCACATTAATATCCAAGAAAGCTGGTATACACGGCACACAAAAACTAGTTGCCAGTTACCAAAAACAAACAAACATGCTTATTATTGGGAGAAGAAACTAACATTCCCACCCCAAAAAAAGTCCTAAAGTAATGCTCTACAATCTAGAGTCATCTAGATATGTGCGAGCTACACTGGTTGACGAACATGGGAACCGAATCTCAATAAAACTGCAGGGATTTATAGCAGTCAAAATATTGCTGAAATATACTGTTGTGTTTGCTGAAAAAAGTAAGTATCATCTGAATTACAGCTTCCCTATTTTTTCACTGCTCACTATCTTCAGTCATATTGGAGTCTGATATTTGATATTTCCCTCCTAGCTTTGACCTCCTCCATAATTATCTCTAACTTGCCGTTTAGTTGTTCTCTGTCAACTCAATCATGACCTCAGAGAATGGTCCTTGCAGACAATGCAATGCCGCTCTGTGAAAATATAGAATATGAGCTCATCAAACTAGAATGCTTCTTCCTGAGCACTTCCTGAGAACTGGAGCCAAGATTAAATTGTGGGTGGTAACATTCAGTGACTCTCTGCTATTAATAAATTCCTGGCTTCTTCTAAATGTTTAAGTTATAGGTACTACAATTGACAAGGGCAGCACCAGCTATGTCTTCAAAGAGATTCTCATTAAAAGATTGAAATCTTCTCCAACAATCACTAAGCAGAGAATTCTGTACCATATTTTCTGCTACCACCTAGAGGTTATATTCATTTTTTTTCCACCACTGCCTTTATAACATCCTTTACAGCCTCTGATCCTGGAGGCCCCTTTTGTGCATCACTGAAACTAAGCTGTACCTGTACATTTGTCCAATTTCATTTGAAGAATCCAATCTTCAAATTATGAGCTCTCTTCCATACAAAAAGACTAGGGATTGTGAGCATTAGCTGCACTTATCACATTGAGAATAATGTTCCATTTACTCAAATAAATCAATTAGGTTTTATCTTTAATCAAATTACTTCTGAAATTTTATGTGCAGTTCAAAATTTCTATGTATGTAGTTTATATTGTCTTACATTTCCACCATCAAAGATATGGCGAACTTTCATAGACAATGTGACCTTTCTCTCTTGCTTCCACCGTTTTCCACTATTGGAACTATTCATATAGTTCAATCTTAATTTAATCAGGAAACTAAAATATAACTTACTGCCTATCCAACCAGTGCTTTTTGGCCATGGAGAAAAGACAACCACTGCAACATCAGGTTTTCCACTCCCAAACCCCACAGCCAGTGAAGAATACCATAATGTATTGTATCAAAAGTTGTTGAGAGATCAAAAACAACCAGTATGGTTGCACCACTAACCCAGCTTCCCCAAAAGTTATCAACAAATACAATCAGTATTGTCTATGCTCCAGTCTGAAATCTGACTGAAATGGTCCCAATAATCTATTTCTTCAAGGTCTTTCTGGAACAATACCAAATGGGGGAGACTGGAAGAAAAATATTTTCCTCTCTTTTATTACATTGTTATAAATCTTGAAACATTGTATTGTTTCTATATCCTAAAGTTTACATGATACGATTAAATATTATTAGCATTCTCCAATTATATAGCTCAAAGTACTGGAAAAAGAGAAAGAAATTATCCATATTTATTACAATGTAGTATATCAACATTAGAAAAATAAAATTATTTGGAGTTTTTTCATCCAAAGTATAACATTAAAGTATAACATTAAAAAAGAATCACTGAAATTCACATCAATATATTTGTAACATGATAATGGTTAAGTAAGTATCTAGCTAGATCAATTGATAGCAGATGAGAAGGATGGATTCTGAGGAGGCTTGGGTGCATTCCAGTCTACGTATTTTATGTGAGAGACAAGCCCTCCTTAATAGATCTCAGAGTATATGATAGAAGCAGATAGAATCTAGCAAGATTCTGTCTTTAGGGAATGACCATATGTATAAGAACCATTCTTGCTTTAATTGGATGAAAATTATTGAGAACTATTGGGTCCAGAGGTGATCTCTTGATTAGGTGTGCATTACCACATTGAAGGCAGATGAAAACATTCCTATCTCAAGAAAGAATTTATCTTCACATGGATCTAATAAAGAGGATCTATTAAACAAGAAGATCTAATAACAACTAACAGTTGTAAAGATTCTGTCCATTTTCCCAGAAATCACACCATGAAATACTTTCCAGGCAACAAGATAGTGCCTCTGTCATTTCAACAAGACCTTACCAGCTGGAGTCCAATTCAGAGTAAATGCAAGCAACCCATCAGATTCCTAGAATAATCACCTACAGCAACTGAGTCTGTTACCTATTCACACAGCAGGAAATGGATCACTTTAAACAAGGCTATCAACCAATAATAACAGCATTCAAAGTATTGTGTTTTGAAGCTCTTAATGCTACAATGAAATCCCTAAAATGGGCTCTTACATTTGGTTAGATTCACTCTTCGTCTTTTTCCAATGAAACTCTAGGTATCTTTTAGCTGTTTGGTCTTTCAAAATTCCTTGGAAAACCAGGGAGCCCTTTAAGATTGGCAAAGATAAGCTACAAAGAAGCAGCCTAATCCGAAATCCTTATCATACAACCATTCCAAGCAGAGATCATTTCCC
This sequence comes from Hydrophis major, assembly GCA_033807585.1. Taxonomy (NCBI): domain Eukaryota; kingdom Metazoa; phylum Chordata; class Lepidosauria; order Squamata; family Elapidae; genus Hydrophis; species Hydrophis major. The sequence goes on along the minus strand of CM066328.1, from coordinate 88,699,266 downwards.
CAGAACTTAGATTGGCACATACAACCTGGAGATTAAGTAACAGTGACATGGAACCTGCTAAATGGCTACTGTATGTTGTTAGGAAGTTGGATTGTACCGTTACTTATTTTAACGGTTTTAACATTTTTATTGTTCTTAATTTTTGTTGTTATATTATTTTGGGTTGGGTTTTTTGGTATTTTTGTTTTGTGTTTCAACTTTTGTGAGCCAGCCGTCATCACATATGCGAGATGGGCAGTTATATAAATGAAATAAACAAATAGCTGTAATCCCATGTCATTTCAGCTCTCTCAATTCATAATACTGCACAAGTTATTTGTTTTTTAGCACTTACAATTTGCCTTCCTGTGAACTGAATATAGACAGGAACAGAAAATTGTGGATTCAAAAAACTGGGCCTTATTTTAGTAGAAGACTGTTGCAACTGATTTGAGGAAATTTCTTCTACGCATGCAGCTCTATAGCATACAACATACTTTTAAGGAGGCCCTATTCTGAATCTCTGAAAAATGTTTTTGTGTATACAGTAAATGAAAATGCAGAAGAAAAGTGAATTGAACTAATTTTCAATACAGTCCAGTTTTTCTTTTTCTGATGAACCAGAGCTAAACTAAATGGGCATTTGTAATATCAGAAATATTTTTTATTTGCGAACAGGGTAATTAGAGGTTGGAGGCATTCTCATTTAATGAATAAACAAATTTCCAAAACAAAGAAATGAAATTACATGCATAACATATATTTATTTAAAGCTATACTTGATTTGCACCTGCTCCATGGATGGATGGATGGATGGATAATAAACCACCTTCTGAACTACAATATGCAGTTTACAATGCAAAACAAATAAAAAAAAATAACATGAACACATAAATTATTAAACTATATTAGCAGCACAGAATATATGAACATTATACCCACACATACACAAACGTTTCTGGAACATATAAAGATTTCAATGAATGTTATTCATGAATTCTGTCAAATGGTAGAAATCTGAGGAAGTCCGCAATAGAGCTATTCTTATGTATTCAAATACAATGTGTACTACAGTTATCTTTTGTTTGGCCCTATCTAATAATTTAACAGTGGAGACCTTGTTTCATGACTTGTTCAATATCTAGTTACAGTCCCAGAGAACAGAAAGGCATTCCTATCATATTTGCACAGGGAAAGAAAATACCTCCCGTGCTGAAAATATATCAGAAACAGACACTATAAAACTGTAAATAAAAGTTATTTAAATACATTTTGCTGTAGAGGCCTGGAATGTTCCTTGAATTTTCCTATATATTCAAAGTGCCTAATGGATTAAAAAAAATCTGCAGAATTGCAGTTTGAAAATTCAAAACAATTATTTCTATCAAAGAAATCTAGGCAGATGAGTCCAAAAGCTATCCAGCAATTGCATTTATCCATATATCTGACATTTGCTCCTTATTTATCATTTAGTTTCTACAATAACCCATTCTTCAGTTCTATTCCTTAGTCACTAGGAGAATCTGCTATCATGTATACCACGGGTGTCAAACTCGATAATATCACGTGACGTATCATGACGCATTGCAACTTTTTTGCCTTTGCGTAGCTGGGGTGGCCATAGCCTGCGCGTAATCCATCCAGCCTGTGGGCCACCAGTTTGACACCCCTGATGTATATTGTATTTGGCATTATGATTAATATTAATCATAAATATAAGTTAAAAACAATTGTCCACTCTTCCAGTCTCAGGACATCATTCCCAGTAACCATTAACATACCATATCCTTCTCAATTAAGTTTGCATGCAATTCAAATAGCTGAATTTAGAACTATATATAAATCAGCTAAACAGAAATGTTAGCAGCCTAGCTATCAATGAAATAGCAAAGGGCTTAACTGTTTCTTTGCAAGTCTATGGACCCAAGATTTTGAACAGTAGTTTGTGTCAGCGTTCCAGCAAAACCAGATCCCAACCAACAACTCCCGAGGCAGGCATTTTTTCAAACTTTGTTTTTATTTGGAAAAGTCATACTGGCACATCTGGGAAAACCCAAATTTGAGAGTTCTGGATTTTCCCTCATTAAATCAAAAATCAAAACCCAACCCCTGCACCCATCAGTCCATCACATGGCCCAATCACCATCTGTTCCAACTTGAGACATCCCTTAAACTGCTCCTCCTCCAGGTGCAGGAAAAACATGACTGTGACCGAAAAGAAGAATGCTATTGTGTCTAACTACTAACACTCTAAAAATCCCCCCTCCTAATTTCCCAGGCACAGGAATGTGGCAGCATAGAAGCTTCTGGCGTTAATATAGCTTCCAAAGCTGACAGTTTGAATTTTCACTTTCAGATGTTCCACAGACTAATTAGATATATGACCCAGGTACTCAATAATTTAATCTGAGAATTAAAATCCCTGCTATGGCTCAGAAAAATTAGAACTATCTGCAGGTTCTGAACAGATCATCTTATCTGGCAATTGTCTGTCAAATGTCATATAAAAGTATTAAATTAGTTGACATCTCAGAATACCAACATATTCTGATGTCTATTTTAAAAAGTCATCTGAAAGCAAATCACAGCTTACTGCTGCTTTATAACTGCCTTTTCCAGGAAAAGGTTACTATCCCTTTGCCACAATGAATGAGACAAAACTTCTCTTTCTTAAAAAAAAAGAAGAAGAGGGGGGAGGACAAGGCCAATAAAAAGTTACAAAGTTAAAAATATATCAAAGTAATTTGGAAACTATCTTGTGTAACAATTTTGATAACTTTTTTGTACTGTTTTCTCATTGCAGTTTTTCAAATACCAGTAACTGTTCTGCTGGAAATGATTTCTATTATATAGTTATAATATATAATCCAGAAATGTCAAAAAGCAATTGTAAGGCTAGGAGCCCACCGAAAATCCAAGCTCTGTAAACTTATTGTGAATTTAAACAAATATCCTGGAAATGGGCTCAAAACCAATTTTCTATTTTTGTCAAGAAAGCCATACGGATATAGCCATATCGTCAGCAGTTCAATCTGAGAGAGGTATTGCAACCTGTGTTCTTCAAAATTTAAAATTATTTCCATTCTTTGCAACTTTCCAGTATTTCCTAGAGCAGGTATCATTAAAAATTTCTATGAGAAAAGAATTTTTATTTTGACTGTTTACAGTTGTTAAAAATAGATTATTTCTTTCATTTCAAATCATTATACAGTACTATAACAAAACAGTACCTGCTACTTCCACAATCTGGTGCCTAGCAATATCATAGTAGGGATCATCCCACCGCAGATGTGTGGCAGAATCCGGGGAGCTCTTGGTATCATCTGTACAGTACATATGTAAATAAACAGACAAAAAAAAAATCACATAAAGTCAAATTTACTAAATAAGGGCCCAGAAGTACAGAGGTATGCCTAGGTTCAACATCAGTAGGATGGCTATATTAATTTATCTGTATCCCTGCACCTTTATTCAAGTGCGGTGGGGTATAAATGGGGAACGTTTACGTGTTCATTTGGTATTTCAAAACAGACAAGTGCAGCACTAAGATTAATTGTTTAAACGTATTTATAAATGCATCTGCTTCAATTACATAAAGCCATCATTAATGGAACAAAATAAGAGACTTAAAATCTTCTGCCACAAATCCCAAAATGAACAACTATAACCTACTGCATTGATATCTATACTGTAGAGGTATTTCTTTGCTATAATATACAGCCTATAATATTCCAGTTCTTATTTGCTGATCATTATCTTAGCTCTTCATTACAATTTATATTCAGGATACCAAGCAAACTCTTTTGCAGCATCTTAAAAGAAATTTAAGATAAATGCTGCAGAACAAGATTGCGCAACGTTTTTGATTCAAAGGCAAACAAGTGCTTCTGAGTATGCAGGCATCACTAACAGTCAATCTTTTCCTGAGACTTTACTACAGCTGCAGAGGACAGTTAGGGTCTTGCAGAGAAAGACAGAGCTGGTTTAACAAGCTACAAGCAGGCAAACATTTTAGATTATGGACTCCTTAAAACAGGGATCCCCAACCCCCAGGCCATGGCTCACTACAAGGCCGTGGCCTATTTGCAACCGGGCCACACGAGTGGCAAGCCGGCATGCATTTGTGCACAGCTTGACTTGTGTAGGTAACAGGCCAACGCATGTACATAAGTGTGCACAGAGCAAATCAAGCTGTACTAGTATGTACATGCACACTGGCCTTCTGTTCACACAGTCCAGTTCTCCTCTCCACCCCACCGGGATGCCAAGCTGCAAAGGTTGGGGACTGCTGCCTTAAAACATGACTGACACCTCCTGCCAATGTTTTACTAACAGAAACACTTACCTGACTTTGGGAAAACAGGCTCTTCATCTGATGGCCAATTTTTGTCATCCAGAGAAGCCAATTTGAGCTGATTGAGAGACTCACTAGTATCTTCCAGATTCAGGTCCTCTTGTAAATCTGGGTATTGTTCCATGCTTCAAGCGCTCAAAAGATTACTTGAAAAGAAACAGCAGAAATTCACAAATCAGCAAAGAAACATCTCACAATTTTCCCTGGCATTTCCCAAAGTGTCCTCCTTTAAATGTCATTCTAGATGTGACAGACCTTTCATTCATATCTAATTTGAGGGGGCGCACAGATAACATTGTTTTGATTGCAGTTGTATCTTGTTTCATTATCCCTCTTATGCTAATATATTTGCTTTCTCTTCAGACCTTCATAACAAAGGTGATAGGAAAGGGCAAGGCAATAGGCCTATCCAAATTATTTACTGAAGTACTTATATTTAGGTGTACAGGTCAAAAATGGCAATTTTGGAATGAGGTCCCTAGGGCTAAGCCCTCTCACTCATTTGTTTAACATCTATTGGTAGAGATTCTCCATTGATTTGGGATTATATATCATCAATTTGCTCAAGCTGCCTCTAAAGAAGCTGGTGTACACTTTGAGGGTTCTGGCTTCACAACTTCTGCTGGAATAGGAACCAGCTTCAGTTGTGCCCCTTCTTGTACCAGGAAGCACTTGTCACCTGTCATGTAGTACTCACCATTACTGGGATTCATTTTACATGAGGTGTCCTTGAACACAGTTTGAAAACTGCAACTGGCATAGAATGTTCATTACTAGACAGTTCAACAGAATAACATCTGTTTGTGAAACCAGCACATTTTGCCAGTAAGCTTCTAAGTCCAATTACCCATAAAGTTTGGGTCCGTATCTCCAAAATCCTCCCAGCAGAATATGCCTGCCCTATATCAGTTTTTGTGATGTTTTGTGAATTCACTTATCACAAGATCAGTGGGGGAGAAAATGTTTGTAACAGTAATGGCTTTTTACATTAATTATTACATTTTAAAAGCATATTGTTTCATGTTTTTCAGATTGTATATTGTAATCTGTAAATACACCAGATAATACATTTGATAATAAATACATTTGGAAAGCTTTGCAAATCCCTACACAAACCTAGTAAACATTGTGGTTTGATATTATGGGTTTACATCCAATATGAAGATGGGTTTATCGTTTCCTATAGGGGCCAATCAAACTAATGACATAGTCATAAATCTTCATATTATTATAGGAAAAGATTTGAGACACATTCTGCATTCCTATCATTATAGAAAATTGATTGTAGGTAGTCCTCAACTTATGCTTAGTGATCATTCAAAATTACAAAAGAACAGATCTCCCCAGGCCTACTTATGACCTGGATTCAAAATTCCAATGGCTGCTCCTCCTGTCCCCCCTCTGGAGGTCATTTGATCATTTTTTGGACACTTGGCAACCAGCCCACATTTACAATAGTTTGCAAGGTCCTGTGGTTATGTGACTATGATTTATGACACCAATTACAGACAATGGATTTACTTAAAGACTGTCATCTTTGCTTAATGAATGGTGATTCATTTAACAACCACTACAAAAAGGTAAAAATTGGGTGCAGTTATATGGTGACTTGCTTAATGACTGGCAAAACTTACAATTGTAATTCCAGTTTTTTAGAAGTGGTTTGTCATTTCCTCTTTCCTAGGGCTGAGAAAAAGTGACCATCTGGCTTTGTGCCTAAGGTGGAACTAGTATTCACGATCCCTGGCTTCTAGATTGATGACTTAACCATTACACTAAACTGGATCTCATTAAAAGTGTTGGGGAATCCTTAAAATCAATTCAAGCAATAATCAACTCCAAAATAAAATATTTCAAAAATGGATCAAAGTAAGATTATATCTAATATTAGAAATTAATATCATTACAAAGACAACAGAAAAAATATCTCCACATTTTAAAGCATTATGCCATAATTTCAATAAATCCTTGAGGGCACTGAAGGGAATTTAGCTGCATATTTCATAGCTAATATAATATTAATATATGTATGTTGTTAGTCATAGCAAATGTACATCTACATTACACTTACACTTCAGTTGACTATAAAATTATTGTGTAGGATGTCTAGCTTGACAAAATACAATATATTGGTAGGAAATATTAATGCAGGTAGATCTGCAAAGTTAACCTCAGCTATGGTTTGTTCCTCTCTCAAAGACAGGAGGAGCTGCCAAAGGGACAAAGAGCAGGACATTTTACTCTTCTGAATGAATAGCTAATGCTAGAAACATGCTTAAATTGCAATCAACCATCTGTCTTTAGCAATATCCTCAGTTTCTATGGAAACCTTAACCACCATATGAAGTGACTCATTCTCTTCAAAACAACTTCAGCAGCATGTTCTCAAAATTATCTAAATTTATCCAATTAAAGCAATATCCCTAGCATCAACATAAAAACAATCTCCAATTTGCTTATAGTAAGTGATTCCAATTTTCTCATTTAGTAATACAACATGATCAGAATACAGTACTTATTAATTATCATACTACAGTTTTTAGTTTATAAGTGGTATTTATATTCTATGTTTTCTCTGAAATATAGACAGCATATGGTAGATATTCCCCTAATGCCATCCCAAAACCTAAGTAATACAAGTACATGACCTATCATGTTTCAATATGTTGTTAAATCATCAATGTAGAAATGACCAACAAAAATCTTAAAGGGAAACTAGTATTTATTTACACATAAATCAAAAATAAACTTTCCACTGACATAGCTCATACTTTGAGCAGAAAGTCAGATTAATGCATAAACATAGGATTTTTCACAATATTAGTAAATTTTAACTATTATTTATGTTCCATTTGAAGATGAGCATAGTATATAAATACATTAAAGTATTTGAAGTTCCTGGCCATATCACTCTTATTACTTCTTAGAAAACATTTAATCCATGTTTAAACAAGACACTTCCAACCTGCAATATTCAGCAGTGGACCAAAATATAATCTAATCTCTTAAAAGATGAGACATATCTAAATTGCTGTATTTTTTTTCTTCAAATATTAAACTCCATTGTAGATTTCTTATTATTATGAACCAAGCTACTGGTTGACATTAAAAAAAACACCCTGAGGAGCATGGGGAAACCTGAGGAAACCAGAAGTTGGAAGTTGCCAAACTAGTTTTCTAGTTCTAAATATGCAAATCAAATATTTGCCTTTTTCTCATAGCACCAAATCATGGGTGACTAGCTATGTTACCTAAATAGTATCTGTAAAACATCAATTGTTCAATTCATTACTAAAATTTATTATTTAACTTATGCTTGGCTGAAGCAACCTACAACACTTTGCAGATTACTAAACATTTAAACATCAACTAGAGCATATATCATTATAGTATTGTTATGTTGACACAGAAAGATAGGAGATGGTCCAAGCAGCTTAACATTACCTACATCTATTCTGTATAGGCAGCCTTTGAGTTACAATCCACAATCCCGGTTTAACAATGGCAGTTGGGACCAGAATTTCCATTGCTAAGTAATGTGATTGTAAAGTGCACCATCATGTAATCACATCACATAGCCACAGCAATCCCTGCATTCCCTCTTGTTATAATTGAGGAATGTGGCTCATTAAGTCAATACCACCTTGCAACTTCCTGCCAGCTTCCAACATCCAAAGTCAATGGGGAAGCCAGCAGGAAGGCGCAAGTCCCAAGGCAGCTTGCAAGCAGGCCAACAGGCAGCTAAATCGCAGCTGCTGGATGAAGGAGGGTACATAAGGATAGCTGGAGAGGCAGAAGCGCAATCAGGTTCAAGAAGAGAGTATACATGGGAGAATAACAGAATAACAGAGTTGGAAGGAACCTGAGAGGGCTTCTGGTACAATCCCCTGGAGAGACTTACCCAAGCAACCTGCGACTTTCCTTGCTGGTTTCCCTGTTGACATTTCTTCTCAGAAACCAGGAGGAAAGATTGTAAATCACAATTATGTGACTGCAGAATGCTGCAGATAAGTGTTAGCTGATTGGTAAGTGATGAGATTGTGATCATGTGACTAAGGAGCTGTTGGGACAGTTGGGACTTCAAGCACCAGTTGTAACCACCACTCATTCAACACTGTCATAGCTTCAAACGGTCATTGAATGAGTGGTTGTTAACTGAGGACCACCTATATATATTCCAGCAAACATTATCTTTCATTTCAGACATATTTAAAAGAGGACTATAAGACAATGAAGTTATAGTTAACTTTGAAAGGAAAAGGTAATTTTAGATATTTACTGTCCCAAACTTCCTCTATTTTTTTCAAAAGTTTCCAAAATAATGATTATACAAAGTCACTAAAAGATATTTTAATACTTCAAAATCATTCTGTTTATACACTGAGGCAAAGAACAATACTCTAAGGTTCACAAAGAAAAATAATAGAACAATTAAAAAAAGAAACCAGATATAAAACATCAAAAGCAACCAGTGCTTAATCATTTAGCAAAACAGGTAAATTCCGTTTCAATTTTATGTAGGCACTCTAACAAATTTTAGAGCAGTGTTTCTCAACCTAACTTTCAAATAAATGGACTTCAACGCCCCAAATTCTTGGAGTTGAAGTTCCTATATCTTAAAGTTGCTAAGACTGAGAAACAATGTCTTAGAGAATCTATATCCATACATGTACTTTAATGTACTTTTATACATTAAGCATTTATATGTGGGAATGGGAACTCAAGAAATTATACTTGTATTGGTGGTGCTCATGAATTTCTGTCTTTAGCTTATGAAGAAAGCAGATTTGTTTTTATTTCCTGTATTCAATTCAATAAGCCTAACAAAGCAATAAAGTTGTATACATTTGTTTGCAACTCCTGCATTACCATTATAATAAAATCCACTAAAATTTTGCAGTAATAGTTGAGATACTAAAGAAAATTAGGCATTTAGCTTGCCCAACCAGCAATAGAGTGCAGTTGGGGTGGGGGTGAGAGTTACCCAGGATGATCCCTCTGCTTCACCCTTTCAGTTTAAATCAAACAAGATCCACTGACTGCATGACACAATATGCTGAATCAGGTTATAGTTTGAAAAATAACACTCCTTTCTGACAGAACATAACTTCTCTGAGCTTGTTGAACAATTCTATTCTCAGCCGATTTGATTCTGGTGATATGACAGCAAATCCAACAACTAAAAAAATCACAGTAGCAACTTACATGCCTACCACTGCTCCTAAATCATTCTTGACCTTCCCTTTTTTTTTTTACTTCAAATCCAATACACTTGAAAGAATTTCAGCTACAATACACTTGTACTTTATTTTGATTGTTATTCATGGCAATCAATGCAATACAAATGAATATACAGCATAAAAATCTCTGTCCAACCTCATCACATATAGACTACTACTTTAAGACATCCATCTATGCATCACACAATTTCCACTTTCTGTCACAGGTCAGGGAAAACCCTGCAATTTTCACTATTATCATAGCAAGCTGATCAACACAAGCTAACATTAAGACAATGCCTATAGTCAGAATGGCTTGATTCAAGTCCTCTAGTTTGCTTTTAGCAACTTCTCCCTCTTAAGTGCTACCTTATTTAACATAATTCTCTTTGTAAACAGTCCACATAACACAAATCTATCATTCAGATCACACATAAGCCATTACACTAAGCCATTATGTTTGGTTTTGCCTGTATAATGCGTGAATCCAGGATCTATGGTTGCATTAATCGCAGTTTATGGCTTAAAACAATATCAGGTTCAGCCAGTTGTGGTTTATGTAACAAAATATGGTGAAGGCAATGATGGGTTGTGCTTCCTAAAAAGACCACAATTCAGCAACAGCAGAAACAATGGAAACAATGCTCGGTTACTGTAAAGCAGGGGTGTCCAACCTTGGCAACTTTAAGCCTGGAGGACTTCAACTTCCAGAATTCCCCAGCCAGCCCTGCTGTAAAGTAAATTAAGAGAAGGAAGTTGATGGAAGAAATGTTTTCCCACCAGTACATTTCAGTGAATCCCTTATAGAAAACTGAGGAATAAAATAAGATACATTTAAAAAGAAAAAAAGAAAAGAATTGCCCAAAACAGAGTTGAGGGGACGCCTGCGCCTGGGGAAAGATGGGGAAAGAAAGGCTAGAAGTTCAATGCAGACGCTCTGTGCCTTGGACTTTGGCCAAGGAGTTCCCAAAACATGCGCCCTCCGACCGCGCAGACGAAGCGAGAACATTCCCGCCGGCGAAGGAGCCCCTCCCCGCAATTCCACCCTCATAACCCGATCACCTCGAAACAGGGGCGCGCGCTCGAATCCGCGGTCGATCTCATGGAGGGAAAAAAAAAAATCCCTCTCCGCTTCTGATTCTGACCATGCGCGTTCGGAGCGCTCGCCCAACAGTCGCTCCCGCCTGTCAAACTACTTTCGCAAACATCCGACTCTGAACCGGAAAACGAACCCGTTTCCATGGAAACTCCTTTCCTTCCCCGCGCTCAACGTCAAGCGTGTGAAAGGAATATTTGCCCGGGTGCAAACCGAGGCCCGTGAAGTGGAGCGTTCCGCTTCCTATACCAGGGCGTGAGAGTCAACGTGGAGCGAGGCCTGGGCGTAAGCGAGGGGTTTTGTGTGTGCGTGTTGTGTGGGGGCCGTATTTTCCTGCGCTGACCATCTTTTTCTTGCAGATCAACCTTCTGAATATGCACGCCAAGTGCCCGGGGTGGCACCTTCCTCGGGGACTGGCCCTGGGACCTTCGCTGTCCTCGGAGAAGGGTCTGGGAGTGTGGTGTGTGGGGCACGCTCTGGAGCCGGGAATGTTGCTGCTGCTTGGGCCGCAGGTCGAAGAACAGAAGGCGGCTGCTTCCTTGTCGGTGAGCTTCAGACAGCGGGCAAGAGCGACAGGTAGAGATAGGCCTGAAGCCCGTCGTCCCTTTTCCTACTGACCCATAGGTCGACCAAGTGGAAATCTGGGTCTAGACGCCTGAATCCAGAGGCCCATTTTGGTGTAGTGAGGAAGGTGCTGACCTAGAAACCAAGATACTGGGGATTCTGGGCTCCCTTTGGCATGAAAGCTAGCTGGGTGACTTTGGGCTACTAGTCACTCTCTCTTAGCCCAACTCATCTCACAGGTTTGTTGTTATAGGGAAAAAATAGGGGTAAGACTATTAAGTATAAGTTCTGCCTAGATTTATAATAAGAAAGCATAATGCTATATAATCAGAAAATATAATGCTAATGCCAAGAAGCCCTCAGTATGGGAGGTGAGTGGCTTAAGAAATAGGAAATAATAAATAAATAAAATGGTAATAACATCCCTTTTGGCAAAAGATGATGCAGCTTGTCATATCAGTGGATGTGTGCTCTCCCAACTTTCCTGGTTTAAATTTGTAGGTATGAAAGCCTGGTCTGTTGTGATTTTATTTGAACAAATGTTGGCTTGAATATTTCAATATATATATCTTCCTGATATGTTGTACATTCCACTTGATTGCCAAGGAAAAGTGATAAAGAAGCTTAATGCCAGAAATTTCAGGACAGAGAAATGGAAGTACATATTCACACATGTATAAATCACTATAGAATTCATTACCACAGAATATAACATGTAGCTTAATGTCTATGGAGAATCTCAATCATCCAGGTCATGATTGTCCCAAAGGTGCTTTTCAAAAGGCAGCTGGACTTTTGTGGTTTTTTTCTTTGAAAACATTTATCAACTAAGAAGCTTCTTCAGTTCTGGCTGAATGGTGCAGAAAGGAAGGATTTGTGTTCCTTAGTAGTTATCTGGAATATAAATCCTTTCTTTTCCTACCATTCAGCCAGAACTGAAGAAGTTTCTTGGATGAAAAGTGAAACATTTTCAAAGAAAAAAACCAAGAAAAGCACCTTTGGGATAATATGTAGCTTAGATTACTTTTGAAGGTCAGACAAATTAATAGAAAGCCCAAATAACTAGTTATAATAACTACATACTGTCTATAATTCAGAGATAAGAGCTATTGTTAGGGTGGAACCTCCTGTTCTATCTGCAGTTTTCCTATAAGTATCTTGGGAGCATTCTAAGAAATAAGATGCTGATCAAATTTTACCTGTATTTTTCTCTTATCATGTACCGACATACATATATTCTTCCTCCCCATGAGCACTCCTTGGTTCTGTTTTTGCAATCTTCATTCATTCCTTCATAATCTATTTTTATAGAAATCTTAAACAAGGTTAGATGTTATTTATTTCCAATTGAGATCCAGGTTAACATTGTTATCTAATATATTGAAAATGTCAGTGAAATAATTATGAACATCACTGCATGTATGCAATGCTTTCCTTCTATTCTAATGTATGTATGTATGTATGTTAGTTATTCAGCTTTGTTCGCGTATTTTCCCACGTAATTATAGTTGTGCTTTTAAAGTTGTAGCAACGTTTTGGCAGAATCTCATCTGTATATATATTATACAATATATACTACTATATATTAAAATGACATTTACATCTACCACAGAATATGCATACATTATTAATACATATTCCACTTTATAACTATTCAAGACAAATCATATTTTGTTTTAATCTACCCAGCTATTATTTAAAATATGTTACAATGAATATCTTGCGTTAAATAATTTGCTGGGAGCTATCATTTAAACAAAGTCTTGGCATTCCAGATTATCAATCAGCACTGATTGTATAACTTTCTATGGATAACTTAATAAGGTTTATGGAAATAACAGATTTCCTAGATTAAAAAGGCAGTAATGCTCTCAGTTGTAAGCTAGTTATAAAAGCTTATGCTAAAAGGTTGCTGGCATTGCTGAAAAATACACACTTAAAAGTTTTGTTCAATTTCCTACAGTTAAATGAACTATTAGTTGTTGGTGAACATACACACTACATGAAACCATAATGTTTTTTAGATTGGTTTGTAAGTAGGCAGCCGTGGCATAGAAAACAATAACTTCAGTTCTGAAAAATTCCACTAAATATGATTTGAATTGCAATATTTTTATTCCCTAATCAGTAATTGTTATGAAGGCCAGACTATGGCAAATTATAAATTATAATGTGAGAGCTTAGTTATGTGAATACAACCATGGTGATTTATAAAGTTTAAAGATGAGGATTAATTGTAAATTTAACCATTATGATTTATTTAACAAACCATAATTATGTGCAGGATCAATTATTGGATCATTGACTTTTAAAGATTGAAACGCAACCATAGAAAGAATTGATGGGTGAAACTGGGTTGTAGCAGGATAGTTACAGTTAGTCTTCAACTTACAGTGGATCGCTTAGGATCTATTCAAAATTATATTTGAAGCAAGGACTTTGAATGCTATATAAGTATAAATATTCTTTGACTTAACCATTCATTTAGCCACTATTCAAAGTTACAATGGTACTTTAAAAAATAATAACCAGTCCTTGCATTGGCAACTGTGACAACACTCCTACAGTCATGTGATCACAATTTGGGCTATAAATGCAATTTGCATTACATTTATAGTTGCATCCCAGGGTCATATGATCACCATTTGCAGCCTTACCCGCTGGCTTAGGATAAGCAAAATCTATGTGGGAAACCAGATTCACTTAACAAGTAAATGATTCACTTAATAATTTCAGTGATTCATTTAACAACTGTGGCAAAAAAGGCTGCAAAGTTGGATGCTACTCATTTTGCAACTGCCTTGCTTGGCAATGGAAATTGTTGTAAGTCAAGGGCTAGCTGTACTTCCTTTCTTCTAAAAAGTTCCAATATTAGCTTGGGATAGAGTGGTGGTATTTTAGATTTGTGTTCATAGCTGCAAATAAAAAGCCTGTCTGCGTAGATCTCAAGTGATATTTTTATATATTTTCCTCAAGTTTTTATTTTATTTATTTGTTAAAATTATTTGCCACCTTTCTCATGGGGCTACTCTAGATGACCTTAATATGTTTAGTATGTTAGCATAATTGTTTGAATAGATCTATGAGTCAAAGAAACAGCTGCAAATTTGAGATCCTCACCCACCTTGCTCTCAATTACAGGCATGCCCATTACCCAGCTGGAAAGAGGCATCTGCTTGTAATGGGATATCCCACTGGAGGAGGTAAGAACAGAAGCATATGGATAATTTATAATTTTCTCAGAAATTTTCATCTATGGCAGGGGTGGACACATGATCAACTGGGACTGTTGTGGAGGGCCGTTGCCACTCTGCCCCCTGATATCATTGCTGTTCCCATGCCAATACTAATACCACAGGCCAAACAGGAACAGCCCAGGGCTGGATGTGCCCTGTGGACTATAAAATGCCCAGGTCAGATCTACAGTAGTGTAATAGATTGTTGACTATAACAATTCATATAATAGTGAACATCTTAAGATTAATTTATGTAACTTGTTTTTTAATTTATTTTTAAGATGAGTTGATATTTATTTTATGTATAATCAAGTTGAAAATGATTCATTCAGACCTTAATGTCAAGTACGCTGCACTACAAATTCTGGTGATATGCACAAATTAGTGATCGTATGAATGACCTCCCTCAATTGAAGCCTGGAACTAACTAATAAAACAATAACTGATGTGTCCATTTTTATGTGTGCCTGGAATCGGCTTTCAGTCAAACATCTTTATCTCCAGTTAACTTTGAATTTTTTAAAGATTACTCTATAACTTGAGGAGCTGGAGAAACTCTCTGGCTGTGGGTGTGCATGTTTAATAAAGTTAAAAAAAAATCAAGAGTGTGAGAGAAGTTATATGTTTAGGCAAGCTTAACTATAAGTAAATAAATGATAGGTTATAAATAGGTATTGTATTACTGTTGTAGAAATTCACCTTTAATGGCAACTAGAGATTTCCTTGATATCTAGCAACTTTATTGCTGATTAGCTGATTAACTCTTCTTTTGTCTTGCTGTCTTGAAACTTTTTTCTGATAATAAAATTGGCTACAATAGATAGGTAACAAATGCAGCAAGGTTGTATAGACTGACTATGCTTTGATTATATTGGGTTGCAAAAGCTATATACTAAGCCTCTTACTCTAAATGGCTTCAACTCTTGTAACTAGAGCCTTTAAATCCCCAGTTTATTTGATGAGATAACATTTATCGGAAAATCTGGATAATTTTAAACTATTAATCAGTTCTAGTAAAAATTGGCTGTATTTAGCTAGTCACTGCTACTCTTTGTAATTTAATAGATGAAAGTAATGAAAATGTAAAGTAAAGATGCAGCAACATTTTAAATTATTATTTTAATCATACACAATTCTGACAAAATTTCTTAATCGGCTAAGAATTCTTTAATACTTGGCATAAATATGAGCTGATAAAACTTTTAAGAGATTACCACCCAGTGAAAACAATCAAAATAAATCCATTAAATGAAAATAATCTATTAAAGGACAAAGCACACATGCTAGATAAATTTTGAAAACAAATACAATAATTAAAGGAAAAAAGTGAATCTTCTCTGGCATAAGTGATTAGGAAGACTATAACAGGTAGGGAACTGTGAAGGAAGGAATGTGTTCTTAAATTTGCTTTTAGTAGCAATGTCTATCAAAATAAGTATAAAAGCAGATGAGAAATTGTAATCTTCATGCAAGACATAGACAAGTATAGGTGGTCAAATTTAATTGTTTCTGTAGCTGTCTGAGATAGCAGTTTGTATATTCCATTTATTGACTAGATTTTTCCTTGGCCATTAATTCTTTCTAATATTAAAATACTATTTATATCTTTGAGAAAAGGATTAAGGTGTACTTCAGTATGCCATCATCAGCTCCCCATCTAAATCTGTATAGTTAGTAATCTGTATAGTTAGTAATGGTAAATATATAATAAGATCCCTATGGGCAAGATTGAAACCGAATAATGGTCATAAATACAGAGATTTCGCCTCAACTTTTAAAAAACTGGTACTCCTTATTTATATCCCAGATAAAAGATTATTTCATTACTTTTTTGTCCATTATTTTATACAGACATATAAAATAATAGATACACTCTTTAGCTTGAATTTGAAGCACGTACTATCACTAAGTTTCCCTTGTGAATTTTTGTATGGAATAGTAATATTTAATTTTAATAATTTTGAATGAGTATTAAATGGATTGTTTTAATTTCCAAATATATTAAGGGCAAAGTGGTCAATGAGTGGTCCACTACCTTTTTTAAAATTTATACATTACAATTAATACATTGATAACAATAGGTAGCAAACATCCAAACATATCTAGTCTCTAAAAAAAGAAATATATGCTTAGTATAGATTTACAAATACAGAATGAAGCAAAATATTTTAACATTGGACATATTGAAAAATATTTTGGAATAGTGAACTCTGAAGTTAAGAGTGTCCACTTCTATAGATAGACTGGGTTTAAAAAATGTTATAGAAAGGGAACAAGTTTTACCTGACATAATTGTGATTGAATTGAAAGTGGATTTAAAAATGAAAGGCTACAATAATGATGTGGAAAAATATAGCACAATGGACATTCACTAGAAATCAGCTTATGTCTTTTTTGAATATAATTTGTATTAAAACTTTTAAACAAGAAAATAAAAACTAAACAAACAAAAAACTAACAAAAACTTATATGTATTAACTGAGCAATAAATGTAGATAATGTATTTAATAAAAAAAACTAATTTATCCATTTCAGGGAAATTTATCAACTTTGTCCCTAAAATTTTATGATTGGTAAACTACACAAGCTGCTTTTCAATATAATACAGCATTACAGTATTGTTCTAATTCTTATTTTAATCAGGGTTGAGCTAAAGTGCTAAGGATAGGAGTTAGTGCACAGGGGTTTTCTATAAACCTAGTCAAATAAATTCAGAAAAAGTCTGTGGATGGCCATTTCCAGATACTGTATTATTTAATAAATGTGCTGTGTTCTTAAGGGGTTTTTTTGAGCTGGGGGGTGTCTGGAATGATATTGCATCTTGCACCAGAATGAATATTTAACATTATGTGTTATATAGCTTGGTGAAGCAAAGCCGTGTTGAAGATGAAGCCAATGTAATATTGGAATGGATCAACAGGGAACTGCACATCAAAGTCTTCTGTCCTATTGATTTGTGCAGTGAACTGCTATGCTGGTTAACTGAATAACAGGACAGTCCTATTTGTCTGAAAAATAATATCCTAGCACATACCTCAGATGGGAAACTTGATACAGAAAAGAAAACACTGCAAAACATGCCAGTAATAACCACAACCAAGACTACAGATTTAGAAGAGGAAACTTTGCTGCACAAAGATGATATTGTCCAGGATTCCTCTGCAGGTACGTACATGATTTAGAATTTAGAAATCAATATCATGCATCATTCTGGAAAATCAAATAGGAAATGAAATACACAAGGTAGTTGTCCTGTTACAACCACAGTTGGGCCCAAAGTCTTGGTTATTGAGCAAAGCGGTTATTAAGCAAGAGGACATGTGACCACTTTGCTCAACAACCACAAGGGTGGTTGTTAAAAAGAGCTCCAGGGAGGGGACATGGGCCTCTCAGATGTGATGGGACAGGGAGAGGGCATGAGCCACATACCACAACCGAGAGGCCCAAGCATTCTCTCTGCCTCAGCAAGGAGAACAGTTACGAGAACAGCAACATTTACTAGCATTTTCACCAGATTTGAAGTCCATTCCTCCAGGGCACCAAGGAGTGTCACCTCTGGAAAAGTTGCAGAGCGCTTAAACAGATTTTAAAGTGACATCATGTGCCCTGGCTAGGCCAGCATGATATTTTACTACACTTATGATTTTACTTCAGTTTTCCTTTGCTTTACAGACCTGCACAGGTTGCAAATGTGAGGGTTGCTTGCAAAGTTACTTTTTCATCATTGTCAGTGACTGACTATGAACAGTCAGTGTCCTATGACATTGCTAAACAGTGACTACCTGTATAGGATATTTATAATTCAAATAAAAAGCCCTTGTTGTAGTTCTCAAAACTACAATTTGATCAATTGATAACTACTTTGTCAATTGATAATTACTTCTTTAGTCTGTGCCCTGTGTCGAATATTTCCAAAGACTGAAGTTGTGATAAAGTATGGCATTAATAAGCTTTACTATAAAGTGACTATAACTAGTTGTTGCTTTGTTATGAGAGCTAACCATTCCTGATTCAATTCTTCAGGTATTCCTGGTATTTCCAAGTTTGCAGAGTTGAAGGACAGAGCCTCTTCTGTTTCTATATTAAATAAGAAGCTACTACAGATGGAACAGATTCTTGGATTAGATATCAATCTCAAGAAAAGCAGTAGAACTTCTTCCTTGCAAATTGAACAGTGGGATACCAAAATAAAGACTAGAAATAATAAACTTTTTAACAAACATCCTGTTCTCAAGGATGATGGAGGCAAAGAAAATTCTCAGGAAGAGCAGATGACTGAAATAAAGTCAGATGTAACATTGGCTGAAACCTGTTCAAATCCAACACCCTGCAGTACAGTTTGCATCAGTGCCATTTTGACTGATAACATAGAGCCATTAAGGAAAGAAGCTTGTGCTGAAAGAATACCGAATGGGTATCTTCCAAGTACACCCAAAGACAGGGCAGAGAATCCTAGACAAGAGGATACAAGCCTGATGATTCTGCTCACACAGAATCAAACACTAAAAGACAACACAGATGTGAAGAGTATGGGAAAGGCTTCCTTCAGGTTTGCCACCTGAAAAAACATCATTTTGTGCACACTGATCACAAACCATTCTTGTGCACAGAATGTGGCAAGAGCTATAGTTCAGAAGAGAGTTTCAGAGCACATATGCTGGGCCACAGCGGGGTACGGCCTTTTCCCTGTCCACGGTGTCACAAAACATACGGCACCAAGCATGATCTTCAAGAAAATCAGGTACTGCATACAGGCCAACGTCCCTATGTCTGTCCAGATTGTGGGAAATCATTTGCCCAGTGACCTTCCCTTTGTATCCATCGCAAAACACATCAAGTTAAACAGCCAAGCTCTACTTCTTCTGCCTGCCAGTGTGTGATACGCGGGCAGCACCTGGCCAATCCAGGATCCCTGCGGAACCACATGCACCTGCATACAGGGGAACGTCCTTATACTTGTCCCTACTGTCCCAAGTCATTCCGTCAGCAAGGCAGTCTATGTGGGCATCTTAGGTTACATAAGGGGAGTGTCCTTACCACTGCCATTTCTGTGGAGATGCCTTTCCAAAGCGTCCTGAGCTACTACGTCATCTGATTTCCCAACGGGTGAGGCTCATTTGTGCACTGTATGTGGGAAAGCACTGCATGATCCCCACACATTACAAGCTCATGAACGCCTGCATACAGGCAAGCGGCCTTTCTGCTGCCACCTTTGTTCCAAATCCTATCCTCTAGCAACAAAACTCCGACGTCATCAGAAAGTCCATCATAGTGACAAGCCCTATCAGTGTAATATTTGTGGTGTAGGCTACAGCCTTTCTCAGAAACTTCCACACCACAAGCTTGAGCACAAAGACAATATAGTCAAGGATTTATCCCAATCTGACATTAAAGATCTTAAGGATGCTGCCGTTTCAGAGCAGCCTGCTGTGTTGGTAGTGCACACACTGAGTATGGCAGAGCCTGGCAGGAAAGCAGAAGTCCTCGTCTCTAAGTACACTGCAGTACAAGAGGGCTGTGGTCAGCACAAAGATGTCATTGAGATTGCTGAGGAAGAATGTATCATTGTGCAGGAGCAAGCATCTCCCAATAACATGTTCATTCTTCAAGAGGGTGTTGGTTTTAGTGCTGTGGCAGAAGTCGAGGTAGAATTGGGAAGCTGAGCATTGCAGTTATTTTGCATTATCTGGAATTTATGTATTTTATTTTAAGAATTGATATGGCCGCCCATTCACTTTCAGTGACTGTAGGTGACTTACAAAAAAAAAAAAAAAAAAACCAATGTATAAAGAGTAAAAACAATAATTCCTTACCCCACCCCGGCAACAACAAGCAAGCAACAAACATTTTGCTTTTTCTATCATTGTAAAATCAGGAATGTTAGGGATAACATTGTTTACCCGAACTGGTTTAGGTAAAATAATAAATATGTTATCATGGTTTGTTAGTTAAAGTGTCTGTAACTTTAACTGTAAGAATGTAATTAAGGGAGTGGTTGTAAAAGCACCATAAACGAAGCAAGGCAGGGCAGCTTGCTCTCTCTAGCTTGATGATCCCTAATTACTGGATGAAGACTGCGTTTTTCTCCTACTGGAAAGGGAGAGAGAAAGGACTGATTTATTTGTAAGTGAACTGACATTGGATATTCTACATGGACTTTGCTAATTGAATATCCCTGAATGGACTGACTAAAACGATACATGACTAACGGACTGTTATTTTGACTATGCTATAAAACTCTAAGTGGAATAAACTATATTTTTGATAACACAAGCGTATCTGTTATTTTTACTGTATGTTAACAAACATATAAACTTATCTCACTCATTTATCTGTGTGCCTATCTGACTAACGCTGCACATTCTGTTTAGCTTGTCTCCTTAACCCTGGTTGGGGAACCCAGGCTTAACAAGGAAGTCTTAAAACCACAGAATGCCAGAAACGTGCAGGTACAGGTAATCCTCAATTTACAATTGCAATGAAGCCTGCCCATTATTGTGAGAAGTTGTGTCTGTAGCCATAAGTGGAGGAGTATCTGCATTTGACTTCAAATTTGGTTGAATTATCAATCTCGGTGCCTAGAGCCTTTATGATTGAATTGGATGCTAGGCTCAGGAAATAGACCAGAAGTTAGTTATTAAAAATGTTCACTAACTAACCTTTTATGCACAGTCAATATTGGTTTAAATTGAGCGAGGACTGTTTGTATCTATTTGCAGTTCTTAAAAAAATACAGTGGTAATGCATACAAGCACTGATCAGGTGGTTCAGTTAAATAGTTTGAATAACTCAATTACCGGTAGTTATATCCTTCCACATGGAATGTTTAATGTGGCTCTGAGAGCGATCTGTCCATTGACTAGCCAAGTTATGTGATTGATAAGTGCATACACCTTCTGCAGGGTCATACATTATGTTGGACGGGCTAAATGAAATCATATTGCAGTCTTGCTGCGAATTATATGTCCTGATAGTTGTGATGTAGACAAAATATTTATTTTGAGATCAAGTAAATATCAAAATTAATAAAACAGTCTTTCCCAAATCTCATCATGCAATGTGGTGAAACTCTTAACTCTAACTATTGATATTTCAGTATATTCTGAATTTTCTTCGTTCTTCCCTATAAGAACTTGGTTTGTTTTTTTTAATTTAATAAATCCAAGGGTAGCTTTACAATCTATATCCCAAAGGTGTTTTTTAAAGAGGCAACAAATGAAATCCTCCCCCCATCACCCAGTTACAGCTGAAGAAGCTTCTTGGATGAGAAGCAAAATGTCTTCAAAGAAAAATCAAAGTCCAGTTGCCTCCTAAAAAAGCACTTTGGGGACAAACATGACCTGGATGATTGAGAATCCCCATAAAAAATTACAGTCTATATACTACTGTATTTTAATAAGATAAACACATTTGTTTGTACCCAGAGAGGCAAATACAAAAAAATATCTCTTTCCATTTGAGTTTTACAGCATATTTATGACACAGATCATAGAAAAACATACTCATGTTCAATGACATAAAAACCATATTTCCAAGGATAAAATTAAAAATAAGTCTCAATTTAGTTGCCAGATTTGTTTTTTCCTGTACTTTCTTAAATGATCCTTGTTTATAAGAATCAGGTTTTGCTCATTACTTATGTTGATTCATATCAAGAAGCTACAGTTGTGTTGTTCCCAAAAGATTTATTTAAAATAAATATTTTCCTCCTAGGGACAATATTTGTAGTTACTCTTTTCTGCAAGGCAGTATTTTGGTCTCTCTCATTTCCTGAAATGGTACAGTGGGCCAATAGATATGTCAAAATGTAACTATTGTGTGATTGTTTAATAAAAATGATTTGGAAATGTATGTGTGTACAAAACATATATTTCTAATAATTCTTCAAATTCACAGTTCTACCTTTAATAAAGTATAGATACGCAAGGGTATAGATACGCAAGTTTATTGTTGCCTATTTTATGAAGAAAAACAGAGCCTAACTAAACTCTGCACTACTTAGTTCCCTGACACAAAGCAGATACTTTGACAAGTTATGATATTTTATCTGAACCCTTAATTTCTAATAAATAATGGTTTCCTCAAAAAGCTAGTTCAATACAATTGTTTTTATTTGTTAATGGATATACTGTATCGGAATATTATAAATTGTTTTTAATTTTGGTGAGCTGTTTTCCAGTTAGCTGTGCTATTACAGTCTTGTAGTTTACAGATGATGTTGCAGCCTTACTGTGACATTGTCATATACTTACCACATGATTCTTTTCATTTAAAAAAAATGAAAACAAGTATGCTGTGAAGCAAAGTCCAAATTTCAGTTGTAATATTTATTTCCAATAATGCTTCAAGGGCCCACAGATATCCTGCAGATATTCTTAGAAAGTAAATATATGATAGTTTGTATTCTAGTTCTTTCTTTAGGAGTGTGTGTATCAGACCAGAAAAAAGCAAAATAAAACAGAAGTAATCTAATATGGTTAAAGCATTCTCGGAAATTAAAACAGTAGTAGAGGACAACATCAGCTTACTTCCTAGTAAGTGTTACTAAACACTTTCAAAACGTCCTTCATATACCTGAAGATTTATCTTTAAAAGATTGTCTGAAAATTACTGACTTCCCACTGTTAGAACCATCACATACAGTCTCGTATAATCTGTTGTAGATCTCTGAGGCAATAAGATTTAGAACTCCAATGTAAAGTAATTGGTCTGTATTTTTTGCCTTTCCAGGACCTGGTCCAACATTTTGCATATGACAAATATTGACACAGCTGTAAGTGACCTCAGTGAAGCTAGAATTGGTGACTCCTTGCATGAGTCAAAACAGCTGCCTTCTTCCTTTGCCTTGGTATCCAACTTGCTTTTTGAGCTTAGTAACTGAAATTACATTGAGGCAGGGCTGTCAAACTTGTGGCCCACATGGCAAATGTGTCATGCGCTGGCCACGCCCATGCCCAGTTTAGTGAAGGGGGGAGTCCCGATACGTGACGTGACAATGCCATGGGATGAGTTTCATACCACTGAAGTACTAAATGCTTACAGATACGGGGGAATTCTGATCGTTGCTTTTTAATTGATAAATGTTATTGGTCAGCTTTGCGCATAGGGGTCTGCTAGGATTTACTACAGACGTTCTAATTTTTACAGAGAATGCTGGTAAGCATGTAAGCTATATGAAGGAGCTGTTTTAGGTGATATATCTATTTATATCTGTGTATTATCTGTTGCTGACAAATCCACACCAAATTTTCTAAGGGCCTTTAGACATTTTGTTAAGTATCTTCATTAAACCAACTAGTTTGTAATTTACTGAGTCCTCCTTTCCCTTTTTGAATAATACAATTCTGCTTATCTTTCTCTAATCTTTCAAACCCCTTCCTGTTCTCCAGGAGCCTTTATTTCAACCAGTTCCTTAAACACTCCGGGATTTAATTTATTTGGCCTTGGAATCTTAAATTCATTTAAGGCAGCAATTGGTCCTGAATTTTATC
Organism: Hydrophis major; assembly: GCA_033807585.1. NCBI lineage: Eukaryota > Metazoa > Chordata > Lepidosauria > Squamata > Elapidae > Hydrophis > Hydrophis major. The sequence goes on along the minus strand of CM066328.1, from coordinate 88,675,327 downwards.
CCCCTTCCCCATTTCTTCAATCGAGAGGAGAGACAAAGTTATAAAATAATCTCATCCTCTCCTTATATTCTTTTATTGAAAAACATGGAGTACATCAGAAATGAAAAAAAAAAGCTATCGATTCTTTTTTCATTTCTGATGTACTCTCCTTACCACCAAAAAGCCTCTTATATTTTGCCTTCCTCACTAACCTCATTTTATTGTTGGAGTTTTAAGTCCTAGCTCCATCCTAAAGCTTGGGCTATCACTTGTACTCCTCAATAATCCCTGCTTTCCTTTCCTTTCCATCTTTCTTAGCTTATCAGTGAACCTACCGTTCCATCTGTTATTATTTTCTCAATTTTCCTTATGGGGATTGTTGGTATCTGTTTATCTCCCATGCCTCTTGAGCTTGTTTACTTTTGAGGATTTTCAGTGATGATTGTTGCTCAATTTTGACCTAAGTTCATTAAACACTGCACATAACTAGCTTTTCTCAGAGTTTTGAACGTCAATATCGCATGTTGCTCTAATTTTCTTTTTTCTTTTGGTCAAGATTTTGTCCAGTTAATTGAATTGTTTCTTCAGGTTTCTGAAAAAATGAAATTGTCTGCAAATAAACTAGAAACCTGTTGGATCTTGTATTTTTATTTGAATTAGAATCCAGATAATCTGCTTCATCCTGAGTCCTCTGAAGCTATTCAGCTACCTTCTCAACCAGTTTCCCCCAAAAGCAGGTTAGAAACTGGGTGAAAATTGTCCAATATAGTGGGGTTCAGCAATGGCTTTCTGAGGAGGCGAATCAAGAGGTAGAGATAAATAACTCCCTGACTTGAAGAATTTACCACCACCAAAATCCACTCACACAACACCCCTGGGCCATCTTAACAAGCCAGGAGGGGCAAAATCTAAAGAATAAGTGACCGAGTTCACAATCCTAAGGAATCTGTCCACTTTATCAGGCTCAACAGATTCAAACCATTCCAAACAACTTCTCTGGATTAGCAGTCAGGCCAGCATCTAACTATGTGAGCAAATGTCTTACCAATGTTGAACAAGTTCTTCCACAGGCCCCTGCAGGGAGTTTTTGAGCCCCCTCTATCCAAGATGGGATGTATCACCTGAAACAACCACAGAATGGCAATAAAGGCGGAGAAGTACTGATGCTTCCTTCACCCTTACTCTACCACAAGGTAGGCCTTGATAGCAGCTCTAACCTGTGTCCAATTAAATTTTTCCCTTGTAGAATGTCAGCAGTGCTCTAGATCAGGGGTGTCAAACTCATAGCAGCATCATGTGATGTGACTTTTTCCCCTTCACTAAACCGAGTGTGGGGGTGGCCAGTGTGTGACACATCCTTAATTTTTTCATCAGTCATGGAGAAGGCCAAATCCAACCACTAAAGAGATCACAAAGGTACAATCTGATTGAAAGCCTCACCCACCCCCCTTATTCTAAGTGGCAACAAAGACTTTGGGCGTAATAACAACTCCCAGCTCTCTCTGAAACCCATCAGATTTCATCAGTCATGGGGGAAGAGGGCAAACCAATCTAATGGAGCTGGCCAGTGGTGGGATTCAAATATTTTTACCACCAGTTTGGTGGGCGTGGCTTGATGGGCACACTTTGCACCAAATGTGCATTTAGCGCAGGCGCAGAGGCATTCTAACTCACCTCCTGCAAACCTGCACGATCCCAGTCACTTCAGCAGCTGCTGCATGGCACTCTTCTATGCCTTGCAAAGCAGCTGCGCTTCAAATCCAGAGGATAAAGGTGAGTATGGGAGCCTGGGTGGGTGCGTGGGTTGGCCCAACAGCAGAGTGGCAGAGAGAACCAGTTTGCTCATCACTGCTACAGGCCGAAACACTGCTACAGGCCGAAACGGAAGAATACCACCACTGGAGCTGACCTCTCTGCAGTAGATGGTGACACTAAAGAATCTTATGGTAATCAGGGCATGATGTGACCATGACAAGGGGAACACAAAAAACTCCCCTCATTTCAGATCGCATAGCTCTTTCCAAAAGTAACACCAGATCTGATCTGTGGCCACTGTCTTTCCTCAGGCTCTGGATGACTTGGGAGAGACCCATGGCCATCATGGTGGCCATAAATCTCTAGGCCACCTCAGACCTCATTGAGAAGGTAGATTAAAGTCCCACAAGACCATGAATCTGGGAGACCCAGAGATAAGGAGTTTAGGGAAGGAGGTTGGTGCAACAGCAACAATCCCAACTGATCCTTAGAATCCAATTTCATGAACAGGGTCTTAAAATTGGTGACCTCTGGTACAGCACTCCTGAAGACCAAAAGTGATTCCCGGATGACAATCACCACACCTCAACTCTTTACTGATGCTACACCCCAAACCTAGGTGGGCATATCTCAGAAAAGACCACTCCACATTTCCAGGCTCAGTCAGGTCTCAATAATACATGCCTGGTCCACCCCTCTCATTAACATTTAAATCTCAGATTAGGGAGGCCTTACTACAAACTGACCTGACATTTAGAAGCAGCAGCCAAAATTCAGCCTCTTCCTATCCCATTATATACGTTAACTTAATTTATGGACCTAAAGTAAGAAGAGCGATGCTGGATTATGTTTTATCTGATATAATAACAACAATTTATTAAAACGGAGTGAACCTTCACTAGGTGATTCCTATAGTAAAAGGACAATATATAAATCAAGATCTCTCTATTCAAAGTGCATTTGTTCCCTACATCAGGGGTCTCCAACCTTGGCAACTTTAAGACTTGTGGTCCACAAGTCTTAAAATTGTCAAGGTTGGAGACCCCTGCCCTACACTGATAGATAGCTATGTTAATTTGTATGAAGGCTGCTAATTTCCTTCTTGGCTGGCAGGCCTCCCATGAGCTCTGCAATTATCCTATGAATATCTACAACATTTTGTTCAAGATATATTGTGCCTGGTCAGGAAGATCATGGGCTTAAAAGACAGCCATGACCTTTTAGGCAATCAGAAGAGTCTACCATTGTTAGAGATGTGATCTGTCTGATTGTTTCCCCCCTCCAAGTATTGCTAAAGTGATACATCTAATCTTGCAGTGTTCATTGCAGTCATATAAGACCCATAACCCAGGTCCTGAGTTGGAAATTTCTCAATCATCCTTCCTTCCTGTATAATGTGTGTTGATTTTCTACTGCTCAAATTCTGTTCTCAACCAGAGGAGGGGACTGTGTAATTGCTCTTTGTACAAGTGGCCAAAGAGTTGTTCCCAGCTGACCTAATGCTAATATTTGCCAACCTCTGGTAGAGATAACAGATGTTAACCCATTTGTGAAAGAGACAGGCAGAAAGAAGCAAGCTTCTGGGGTTGGTAGCTCATCTCCAGCATTTACTTTTTGTGTCAGAGAAGAATTGAAAAAGCTTAAATAAATTATATTTTGTATCACTTTGGAATATTCAAAGTCTGAATTTTAAATAAAGTTAGCTCCTTCCATTTTAAGCTTCAGATTGCTTCAGTCCAGCCAGCTCAAACAATATCAAAAAGTTGTGGCAATTGTAGCTCAAAAGACCCCAGGTTTTATTTCTTTATTCAAAATGATAGATTAAATGTTGTTAATTTTTTCCTTATCCAAAATAATTCAAAGCTTAGACTTTAATTTTAATGGGCAGACTGGATCTGTTGAAATAGTGGCAGTGCCAGCACTATTTCCTAGTAAAGCTATGAAATCTAGTCTATTAGAAGCAGCAGAGAGGCAGATAAAAATAACTTCATCATCTACCGTGAAGATTAAAAACTCTCCCAAGTGAAGCTCAATTCTTGGTGACTACATATTCAAACTGATAAGATCTTGACATGTAAAAAAGAGCTTTAAATCATCAAACAACCTATGGGGTCACTTTGCTGAGCAGCTTTAAGGATACATTTTTACATGTATTCAATAATTCATATTCATTATTATTCAAAATTAGAATTAGAATTGAAACAACTTTACCAGTCCTCTTTGGGATTGTCTTTAATATTGAAAACTGGATATATACATGTGTATGTAAAATAACAAGTCTGGTGGGAGTGTTGTATGGATCGTTGGCATAATTTCCATACATAGTTTATTTATTTTTATTTATTTATTTTATTTGTCAAGCATGTATTAGATAATAGATATAAGTATAAACATGATTATTAATACGTGAAATGGATAAGAATAAACTGGAACATTAGGACAGGGATAGTAGGCACGTTGGTGTGCTTATGCATGCCCCTTAAAGACCTCTTAAAAATAGGATGAGATCAACAGTAGACAGTCTAAGGTTAAAATTTTGGGGGTTTGGGGAAGAAACCATAGAGTCGGGTAGAATATTTCAGGCAATGACCACTCTGTCGCTGAAGTCGTATTTCCTGCAATCGAGTTTGGTGAGGTTTACCTTGAGTTTGTATCTATTATGTTCTCGTGTATTGTTGTGGTTGGTGTGGTTGTCAAGACCCATAAATGTGTTTACCTAAATCTCAGCCCTTAGTCAACCCAAATTCTCCTTCATACATGCACCTTACCTCAATTTGACAGAACAGTTTTCCCAGGTTGCAATGGAAGAGAACAGTAGAGAATCTATAATTTCTCCTCAATCCCTGTTACCCTTTGAGATAAAATCAAGAAACAAATGTCATAAAAAATACTAGGATTACTTTATTGCTATAAGCTATAATAATAAAATCTTGAAAAAGCTAAGTATTTCTGCTTCCCGCCCTCTTAAACCAAAGAGACTTATGTCAGGGCAATCCTAAGCCTTTTCACACCTTCATGTTTTCACAATAGTGGTCATATATTTTCTTCATGGTCACCCCTGTTCTCCTCTACACTGTTTGATAATATACTAATTGGCAGTCAAGCGAATGTTTACATATAGAGTAGGCATCCCAGCACAATAGTGAATGTTTTTACAACAGCTTGTTTGTTTGATGACAAAACCAATGATGTGCCTATCACTGGGCTAACGGCAGTAGGAATCATATGATTTGACATGGCATGTTTTCTATCTGTGTCTAGTCCCACCCAATGATATTGCTTTGGCCACAAGAATCTATAATTTATTGCATCTAATGGTACCTGACTGAATTTATCTAAGCTTTGAAAGCTAAGCAGGGTGGTGGATCAGAGACCACTAGGAAATATGAGCCACTGTAGGCTATACTGGAAAGTTGCAAACATCAAAGAAATAAACCTTTAACCCTCAAATTTGTATCAGAGTAAGTGTTTATCTCAGCTTGCAAGCAAGAAGATATCCTTTGTCTCTTTCTAGATATGCCTTCTAAGATTTTTGTATATTCAACATTCAGCCAAACTTCAAACGTGCCTTCATTAAAATGTTCATCTTATCAATACAAGAACCAATTTCTACCTCCTGTAAATCCTTGAAGTTGATAAATAAGATCCCAAATTCTTGAAAGCCAGATTATTCAACATATACAACAATTCATATAAAGGCTATTCATGGAACAGTCTGATTTCATTTTAATGCTAAAATGTCTATGCTCTAGTTTATTCATGAATAAATTCTATAATCTTCCCAGAACTATATTCAATTCATAATCAGTAAACAGAGGTCATTACTATATACATATGCACATGCATTAAAAATACATGTTCCAATGACAAGCAAAATAAAAATGTTATACCTGAGAGAACCAAACTTTCTTAATCCAATTATTGTGGAAACCCATGCTTTACCTTCTATGAAATCTATGAAGTTTTGGAGTTGTTTGCCACATCCTCATGTATCTAGCTAACTGTTCCTCTACAGCAACAGCTTCTCTGCACAATGGAAAATAAAATGACAGTCATTGGGTTTGACAATTGTTCTCCTAAAATGGTATGGCCACAGGGTGCAGTGCTTCAGTGCTATAACAAATGATAGATAATAAGGCATCTATGTAATATTATCCAGACCAACAGGCACACAGAGATAAACATGTACATACCATTCAAATGAGATAATTAAAAAGCCCAAAAGGAAACAAAAAGACTAAAACACCTCCCCACCAGCAATCAACAGCCCTGTGAGTAGAGATTAACACCAAGGTTAACATTAGACCATCAAGGAGCAAGCAATATCCCAGCCAAGGAACTGCCAACTCAGACAAACAAGCTAACAATAAATAACCCAATCAAGGAACCACCAAGACCATTCCCACCAACACTGACAGGGCAAGCCACTAGTATATAAAATGAGAGAAAATCCAACTCCGTACTGGCACTGATGGCATTATCTACTGTGTTTCTCCAACAATACGGCTTCCACCAATAGGAAGGCCCAGCATGATTTCTAGGCATAAGGTGAAATTAAGCCCCGTCTCCAAAATTTAGGCCTATTTAAACCATGCATTTCCCCACCATTTCTCACATCATTCGTTAGAACTACATGAGGTGAAGAGAAATGGGGGGAAGGGCAGGGGGGATGGGGAGAAAACTTGCCTTTTGGAATGCCCTGCAGGTAACCTAGGCTAGAATACCCCGATAGCCAATAGAAGCTCCCCGAAGGCAGAGTTCCCAGCCGCTTTAGGGCATGGCATGGCTGCCTGTGTCCCCTCGCCTTTAGGCAGTCTCTTTCAGGTGATGGAAGCTCCCCAAGTGCAGTCACCAGCCATTTCTACCGGCCAATCGAAGTGGCTGGTGACTGCACTTGGGGAGCTTCCATCGCCCGAAAGAGACTGCCTAAAGGCAAGGGGACATGGGCAGCCATGCCACACCCCGAAGCAGCTGGGGACTCTGCCTTCGGGGAGCTTTCATCAGCCGATAGAAGCAGCCTCATGGCGAGGGGAGTGCGTATGGGCCGCTCTAGGTGGGGGAGGAAATTAAGTCACCCCCGAAAAGACAGCCTAGACATTTTTTCGGGGGTCAAAAAAAAAAAAAAGGCCCGGCCTTATTTTGTGAGAAACACAGTAGTTTGGTAATGAAGTGTCTGCAAGAAAACAAGAAAGCTCAGAGAGCACCAAGGATCCTGCAGTGGTATTGTAGTTATTGCAAATATGATAGCTGAAGTGTTCTAGCGAGGTATATTGAGAGAGAACTAAGTCTAGGGGGCAAAGTTAATTTTACAGGTAACTGTGTTTCTTCCCCAATTAGACATACAGATTCTTGACATACTGAGGCAAATTCTCTTCGGCAAAAGGCAGCTTAGTATACATCATGTTGCCCCTGCCTCCCCGCCCCCATGTGCTAAATATATACACTAGATTTGCTGTGAAAGAAAAACCATTGCTGGAAAGGTTGTGGCAAGTGAACCTCTGTGAACATGTGTATATATTTCTGAGATGCATACCAGAAGTGACTTTAGAATGCCAGTCTGCTTGGTGGACCTTGCAGAGATGCTTTTCAAGCAGCTGAGTTGTTATTGGGGTTGGGCATTTATCAATGGAAATGGAACTAGATTAGTATAAAATGCATGAATCCATGCTGGTAGAGCTCGACAGGAAATGATAGTGGGAGTGGTCAGGATCTGAGATGGATATTCCCACCAGGATTCAAATACATCTTTTTGCCGAAAGCTCTCAAAGTAATCCCAATCTGCAAAGTTCAAAGCTGAACTTGAGTTTCCCTGTTAATTAAAAAAAACACCTTTGCATTAGTTTCTGATAATATTGTAGCAACATCATCCATCCAGTGAATCTCTGTTTGTGCCATATTCAGTGATGATGACTTTGAAACCTCATCAACCAATCAATCAGAATTTCACATGGCTTTGACTTTTATGTCCATACACTGGGTACTTAGATATGGTACCAAAGTTTCTTTCATTGCCTTTTCATTTTCCCTTATTTTAAGCCAGAAGAGTCAGATGTCTTCTGCTTCAAAGAGCCTTCATGTTAATTTAATGAAGTAGAAGACAGTCCTCCACTTAAATTTGGTATCCTGAGTCCACTAAATGTGTCCCTGGGGTCTTTCTTATTTATTGATTGCATGTGTCAGTAAGTTTAGAGAAAGCAAAAGTGCACTGAAGACAAGGAGAGAAGGAGCCAGGAGGGGGTTCCTTGGCATTATCATTCTTGACACATTATGACATAGCTTCCTGTTTCTTCATACTGGTTCAACATTAACCCAGGTAGGCTGCAACATTTCTTCATCCACTTCGTTTGCAGTTCTCCATTTTGAAGCATCCAAGATGGGGCAGAACAGAACCAGAATGCTGAGGACTCTTCTCCTTGCCATCTTCTTTCATCTCACACTGGGCAACAGCGGTAAGGGATTGAAAGCAGGGAGGAAGAGGGAGAAGTTGAAAAAGATTTGTCAGGTTAATCAGCCCTTTAAGAAGAAAACAGTCTGTGATCTGGAGAGTGAGTAGTTTAGAGGTCAGTGAGATTTCAGAGGAAACACAGAGTAACCCTATAACAAAGTTGCCCAGGTAGGACAGCAAAGCTCAGAGTTTATTCTGGGATTGTCCTGTATGCGATAGAAAAGCTAGAAGATGAAGCACTCGGGAGGTCTTTGTCATATAAGAAGTAGCGGCACCTTTCAGGCAGTGGATACCACAACTGTGCAAATAAATCCATAGTGCTGCATATGTCTCTCAAGAGAACAGCAAAAAAAATAGTGGGGAAAATTTACGAAGGAAAGCGAGGAAAACAGCTATTTTTGAGACTTTTAGCCGTTCTTTTTTTACTTTTTAATTTGGGTGTAAATATTTTAATAATACTCAAGAGGCACGTCAGATTAAGCTTTTTGCAGTTTTCTGTGTTTGTTTTGTGATATTGACGGGAAAAGAGCCCCCTTTATCAGTTCTTTCTGGTTGCAGTTCTTTCTTATCTTGATAGAAAAGCTTTTCTTTATACTTTACAAAAGATTGAAACATTCTCTGACCTTTGAGGAGTATGTGTATTGGTGTTTCTAGACAGATATTCCATCTTTCTTTTCTTAATGGATTTTTGTTTCTGAAAAAGTCAGAAGAGGTGATGGGAAAACACAAAAGAAGAAGAAATCCCAGATCCCTGGTATAAATCTTTGCAGTAAAGTGGCTCTCTGCATAATAAAAGCCTAATCTGGAAAAGTGTCCTTGAATATAAGGGAGGATAATCATGTCCAAGCCTTTTCTAACTCCTCTTAGGTGACAACAGCACAGACCTTAGCCTGCCAAGCTTCAGTTGTAATACATTTGTTAGTTCTTAAATTCCTCTTCATTGTGTCTCTGGTATTTCTACCAAGGCTGTCCCATTTCTTCCTTTTTTGTTACTAGATAGCCATTTTTGTCTTAACATTCTCCAGAGCTTGTTCCTGAAGACGATTCTGGGATTCTGAGATCTGAATTTGGAAAAGAGAAAACAAATGTCCCAGCAAGTTGCATTAGGAGAAAACTACAAAGGTTAGACGAATAGACAGCCAACTTTGCCATCACAGTGGCAATCACGATGTGAGGGCGAGTAAACACGTTTTTTCTCTACAGATAGGAAGAGAGAAAAGAAGAAAAAGAAAAGGAAACACATACATTTGGGCTAAACTTTGACTTTATATTATAAGGAAAATGGATTTCTGTCATCATAAGTTCCCAAAGATTTCTTTATACAATCATATTTTATTATGGTTATTAAAAATAATAACGCAACCATGAGATTTATTTGAGAGAGCAATCTTGAATACTTCCAGAATGAGCAAAATCTTCCTCTTCATGAACTATTAACTAAACTGTTTGTTACTAATTAATGACAAAGAAAACTGATAAAAAAGAATAAAGTAAAAAAAAAACTGAAAGGGAATAGAAAAGCATAGTAAAAGAAAGAGAACAAGATTAAAATCAGTGCTGAATTAAAGAATGGCAATCTATCAGGTAATTTCACAGAATTTTCTGTGCTTCATATTGATCAAGGATGGTAGGACTGGTAACATAGCTGTTCATTTCATTTTAAATCAATGCTTAGGGGCTCTGGGGGAAAAAGACACAGAGTTGTGGAGTTAGTCTTTTTGACATCCCAGACAGTGTCGGATTTAGGCATAAGCTACAGTTCAGAGCCTCACAATCCACAGGAATTTATTTATTTTTATTTATTTATTTCTCTTTCCTTCCTTCCTTCCTTTTACTATTTTATGTATCTTTTTATATTCACTATAAACTATGAGAGAGATTATAATCTTTAAAACAGATCAAATCAGCCAAATGATAAACATGTAACTAGTAAACACATTCACTTGGAAATAATTTGTATTTTTCACTTTAAACACCTTGCTATTGAAAAATTAAAAGGCATTTGTGTTTTTCAATTTTGGGGAGAACACCCTTGATCCTCTTTTAGTACACACCTTTGTGAGACTTTTTAGTGTAAGTTTTCAATAAAGCTTTTCATAAAGCTCCAAGCTTTCTATAGTTGGCAACTACTAGCAGAGTACAATCCGCAGGGATTCTTATCTTACCTTTACCTCCAAGCTTTATATAGCTTAGGGTCTCACCAAGTCTAAATCTATTTCCACTATTGCACATTTCCAAGGCATTATATTTTTTAGACTGCTTTATTTCAGTAGGTATGATCTAGTTCACCTGCTGAAATATTTAGAATTTTACCTGAATTAGCATTCTGGAAAGTGCACTTTGCTTCTGCCTGTTGTGGTTCAGATCATATAGTTCAACCACTGTCCTCCAGATATTTCACTGCTACAGTTCCTATGACTCCCAACTTATATGCGCTACAGAAATTTTGGAAATTACAGCTCTAATACATTTGGAAAGCATCAGAATGAGCAGGTTGATATATATTAATTAATGAGAGTCCTACTTCTAGAAGACGGTTGCTTTTCAGGCGTTTCCATTTTAGAATTTGAAAAATTGGAGCTGATTAACCAGTGGCCCTTTCGATGTTGCTCAGTTTTAACTTCAGAAAATTCTAGGCAGTGTGTAAGAGGCAGATGTAAAAAAAATCAAATTTTTGTCTTTTTGGTCCACTGACTGGATGTTTTATTTTTTGACTAGTTTTTCTTGAGCAGAAGGAAGCTTTTTCATTGCTGAGGCGCACGCAACGAGCTAACAAGGGGTTCATGGAAGAGCTACAAAAAGGTAGTCTAGAGCGGGAGTGTCTGGAAGAAATCTGTGTCTATGAGGAGGCTCGTGAAGCCTTTGAGTCCGACATCCATACAGTATGTATCATTTGATATACTAGTTCCTACAGCTGGTTAGTTACATATTTAGAGTCCATCTACAGTCTGAAGTATTTTCTCTGCTATATACAGGAGAGCAAGATTTTTTTAAAAAAACATCACCTCTGAAATATTTGCTATTCGTTATGTAAGGGTTGGAAGGGATCTCAGAGATCATTCAGTGAATGATAGTCTATCACCAACTTGAGCCAGTCTGTTTCATTGTGGACTAGCCCTTACCCTAAGGAATGATTTCCTGATATTCAGTCACAACCTACTTTCTTGCAATTTACACTAAAATCTATTTTATTTAATTTAAATCCAATACTTCCAACAAATTTTCCTTCAAGGTTCCATAACAACTGGGTTGCTCTTTCCTCTGCTCACCATGTTCTAATCTACTTTGTCTATATCTTCCCTAAAATGCAGTGGCCAGAAGTGGTTCTAGGTATGAGTGACCCAATGTACTATAGAGAGGAGCAATGACTTCTCTTAATCATGCTACTATATTACAGCAATAGACTGCACTACTGACAGCAAGATGTTGTGTTCAGTTTCCTTGGCTTTTTTGACTGAGTCATATCTCCTTCTTACTTCAAAATTTAAATAAACATCTCAGTTTAGAGTTTAGCACTGATCAGTCTTCTAAATCAGTAATTTTATTTTGCAGGATATATTCTGGGCACAGTATACAGGTATGTTTTGTGTGAGTCTCATCAGATATCCAGAATTTTGCACATAATTTATTGTTGAATGCTTGTTCCAAGTTCTTGATTATTTGTAAGTCAATGGTCAGAATTAAATATGTGTATTCTACCGTACATACATATATATTAGAACTCACAGTTTCAATGTCTATGCTAGATGGGAATTAAAATAATAAATATCAGGAGAATGAAAGAAGGAAGGAAATAGCTCTAGGCTTGATTATGGGGGAGCATTTTGTGGAGAAGCAGAAGAAAAGTCATTCATACTTTTAGGCATGATAATAATTTCCAGTGATAATTAGATTTGATTAGGTTTATAAATTAGCTGCTGGTCTCCTTGGACTAAATATTTTTCTTCTTTTGCTAGTTTGCAGCACTCTGTTGCAAAAGAGAGCAGTTCTGGATGAGTGTCTGAAAGGTAAAAACATTGTGGAGGATCCATGATTCATTTCTTGGTGATAATGGGCACAAGGAAGTTCCTTTTTTGAAGAGAGTGGAGGCAAATTCTGAACTGATGACAAAGTAACTGTTAGAGCAGTAAGAGAAAGAGGCAAGATTTTTCAATGGGAAAACCCTATTCAATTCAATGGGACATTTTGAATGTTGTACAGTGGTTCAGTGGCTAAGATGCTTAGCTTGTTGATAGAAAGTTCAGCGGTCACCATGTAACAGAGTCATCTCCTGTTACTTGTCCCAGCTTTTGCCAACCTAGCAGTTCGAAAGCATGTAAAAATGCAAGTAGAAAAATAGGGACCACTTTGGTGGGAAGGTAACAGCGTTCCGTGTTAGTCAGCCGGCCACATGACCACAGAGTTGTCTATGGACAGTGCTGGCTCTTCAGCTTTGTAATGGAGATGAGCACTGCCCCCTAGAGCCAGAAATGACTAGCACATATGTGTGAGGGGAACCTTTACCTTTTATATAGTATACACAACTGTGTACACATGGGAAGGAATTTAGTTGCGCATATTCATCCTTAAAGATATTGATAATTTCCAATATATGACATTTTACAACAAATGTCTTATATATTTATAGAATATTTAAGCTACTAGTTCGAGCACGGCTTTAAGCCTTCATGTTGTTTCTTTACTTTATCAGGTAGAGATGGGATTGGAATCCTGCAGGTATTTTGTGATGCATTTAAAAAATAGATCTGGGTATAAAATCACTGAAGATTGTGATTATTTCTTTGGAAGATTGTGATTATTTAAGACTCTTTAAATTATTTTAAATATTATACATATCTTTTTATAAAGATCTATTATTTAATCAATGGCCACATCACCTGATAGCTATTTATATCAGCAGTCTATTAGAAATACTATACTGAATTTTCATGTAACTTCTGACATAGGAGCTATTTAAAAATTAATGAGTTTTGGTGAACCTATTTACAACATTCATTGGCCTCTTCTCAAAAGTAATCATAAACCTTGACAAATGCGATCAGCCCTGTATGTTCCCTCACCCCAAATCCAAGCCTATACCGTGAAATCTTCAGCTTGATTCTCCATGCTAAGATTTCTGTTTCATTCATTCTGTGCTTTGAACTCTTGATAGGTTCCTGTATCCTAGGAACAGGGCAGAATTACAGGGGAAAGATTTCAGTCACCAAGTCAGGAACTGAATGTCAGTTCTGGTCCAGCAAATTTCCTCACAAGCCTCAGTAAGTTAATTTATCTTTAGAAAATTCTGTATTGTCTTTTCATTCCTAGAGGCAGATCCTAAGTCAGCTTGAATAAGAGTTTTCAGAGCCACCCAACAATGAATAGAACAAGATTATAGCTACCCAACTTAAATATACTGAAAGCCAGCTGGAAGAAAAATATATTTGTTGCTTACTATAACCAAACAAGCAGCCTTTCTTGCGTGAAAAATAATTCTAAATGCAAGAAAACCCAAGTGGATTCTAAGGTTGTTTCCTCCATACTGACAGTGGAAGATCTTTCAGCAAAGATAGTTGTATGCAGAGATGCAAGCTGACGTGTGATTTTTGAATGTGCTCTTTTCAGCACATGCAAAAGATGAGAAAGTTTGCCACTGTTGTCTAAGGAGTTTTTTTCTAGCAAAAGCTGATAATTTTGCTTGATTTCTTCTCAGCCCCTACTAAATCTAGGATGTTGGAGGTAGATGTCAGGGTTCCTTGGAAGACTGGTTCATCATTTATCTGTCGGAGACAGAATCTGATTTTAAATTACCAGGTAGAGTAGACCACAATTAAGAAAGTGTCAGCTAGGTCAGTGACGGCGAACCTATAGCATGTGCGTCAAAAGTGACACACAATGTGTTCAGTGACAAGCCAGCATTCACTAACACCCAACAATATCTATTCTCGAAAGCACGCACACACTATTGTGCCATGATTTTTGGAGGCTGCATAAAAATGGTTCAGAAGTTGTGCGGGAGGGCAGTGGTCTCCGGTCTGGAGCCTTCAGAGAAAGAAGGCAAAACCAGGCCGTACTTTCGCATGACTTTCAAAGGCTACAGAAGAGCTTTCTCTGAAGCCACTTCAGTATGAAGGCCTTGTGTGACCTGGAGCAGCCTTGGGTAGGCCGCAAGGGCATCAATACAAAGAGAACATCACCTTAGTGTAAGCGATGTGTGGCAGATCCCAGGGAGTGCTGGACTCTGGTTGAGCATTTTTGCCTTGGTGATCAGCATGAGGCGGCCTTTTTGAGTAGCAGTGGTGGCACTAGGACTGACGTCAAGGCCTGGTTCTCTACTTTAGGCCCAGCCTCAATACTGCTGCTGAGGGTCGCTGTTCGGGGTGGCCCAGATATTGGGGAGATAACAGCCATTCAAAACTTAACAAAACAAGACTATATTGTTTCTTTTTTACTCAGAGTGGGTGGGGGCTTGACACACCAGCAGAGTCCAGTTAGGCATTTTCTCAATTTTTGGCACGCTGAGACCAAATGTTTTGCCATGATTGAATTAGGGCATAGGAAAAGATATATATTTCGCACATCAGCAGTAAGTAGTCTTGCTCTGATATACTTGTGATTTGCAAACACGGGGTAGTTTATACCCCCCCCTTCTTGTAAATTCAATGCAGGGAAGGGTTCGTTTACTGTATAATGTGGTTGTTTTCAGGTTCAATGAAACAACTCATCCAGGTGCCAATCTCACTGAAAACCACTGTAGGAACCCCAACAACAACCTCCAAGGGCCTTGGTGTTACACCCGTAATCCAACAATACGAATAGAAGAGTGTGCTATTCCTGTGTGTGGTGAGTCTCAGTGCTGGTACAAAAGGTAAAGTTTGATTAGCTTAATTTATATGAGTTTATGCACAATATATCCTCTAAAACCAGTTTCTATATGGTGGAGGGAAAGACATCCTACATGAGATCAGAGGTACCTTCTGCTCAGGTATTACTTTATATAATACGGTTGAGGGTTTTTTGGAAGGGTATATGTTGCCTTCGGAGACAACTGTAGGGGGCACAAATGTCAACAATGTGAGCAAGACGTAGACATGGCTGGAATCAAAAGTGGATGAGCTTCTGACTTTTGTCCCTGACTCTTTCTTTCTTTAGAAAAAAATATTTTATTCAAGTTTACAAATACAAATATAAAGAAAATAATACAATTAGGGAAAATAGAAAAAAATGAAGAAAAGTGCAAAGAAATAAAAGAAAATAAAAAATAAGAAGAAAAGATAAAGGATAACACCCCCCCTACCTCCAGTTAAATGTACCGGTATAAATCAACTTCAATAACTTAACACCTTCTCTAATAGTGTAATTAAAAAAAATCTCTTTTTCCATATCTCATACTTTATCAGTAATCAATTATAAAAGATTATTGTTCAGTCCTAACCAGCAAAAATCCATTAAGAGCTAGAGAAATAGTAACATAAATATTTAGTCAAATATATCTATTTTCTATTCCAACTTATCATTTTATTTAAGAAATAAGGCAAAAGAAATCTCTCCCTGTTTGTAGACAGATTTTCAAAGCCACATCATTTAATTCTGGTAAAAAAGAAATTCCGTTAATTGCACAACTGTACAATTTAAACCTGGTTAGATAAGTTCATTTTATATTTCTTCTGTTTATTTATTTTTTTAAAAAAGCTTGATCTTTAATCCTATCACCCCTGGCGGTTTCTTATCATTTTCTCTTTGTTCTCTTTCTGGAACAATTTCAATAATTTAACAATCTTTGTCAATCCAAAATAAAAAGATATTTTTTATTTAAATAATAAATATTCTTGTCAAGAAATTATTCCAATTTATTATTTGTATGTCTTCTTTAGTTATTAAGATATTAGCTGGTTTTAAACATAAATCCATTGTAGCATTGTTTCCATATCATTTTTAAAAAATCAATTTGCAAATTCATATTCAATTCAGCCTGTCTTTGTTTTATCCAGTAAACTCTTTTCTTCTATATCATCTGTTAAATATATATTTTACAGTATCAGTCTTATAAATAATTTCTGAGTACAAACAACCATAATTTATCCTGCACTCAGTTGGTATTTCTCCATTGCATTAATGGGTCTCTTCTCCTTTAATTGTAATCCTTCGTTCTCTCTGGTTTCTGCTGGTCAACCTTCAAAGTATTCTCTTATCATATGTGTATTTATTAATCAGCAAAACTTTGCATAGGAGGTTTTCTTACAGTTAATTTCAATTTTGTCATATATTCTTTTATACTGAACATTTTTAAATACCTTATAGAAAATATTATTTCAAGCCAACTTAGTCTTTAACTGAGCCTGTCACTTTCCAAAATCAACATTTTAGTCCATTTTGCTATTTTCAAAAAATAAGTTTTTCTTTTAAATCCTTAAACTTACACTACTTTCATCCAGTGTAGAAGGAAATTCTACCAGCATGATGAAACTTGCCATTCAGAAGGTTCTTAATATCCAGAAAATCAATAGCAAGCAAATCAAGAGAGGGCTGTTTGGGGGCTGTTTTGAAGATGCAGAACCACGGCTTAGGTGATTTCCCCCTCACTTCCTAGAGCTCTCAAAGCCACTGCAGATTGTTATTTTGCAATCTCTTTACTGGCAGACTGTATGAAACAAACCTATGAGTGATCCTAGTCCTTTCCTTGATCCAGAGGCATTCCAAGGAGCTGATCCCTTCACCTGTTCATCTGTCAGCTCCTCAGTCCACAGTTGTTTCCCCGGAAGTCATTTTTTTTTCCTAACGCTTTCAATTTTCTTCAGTTTTCTCTTTCTGATTTTTTTTTCAATCTACTCCATCTCTTCCTTTCCTGCATAGCAGTCAGGATAAATTACTCTCACTAGAAGTCTGCATTAATTGCTTGCACACTACTTTTGGAATTAGGCAAAAATCTGCATGAAATCAGACTATAATCTACACAATCGTAGTCACAAATTGGCTATTTTTAGGCTTATCATTGAGATTCAGAACCAACTTTTGACTGACATCCTGGGTAAATCATGGCCTTCTTCCCTTTAACTTCCCTCCATGGATCTGAACACAGCGATCATGTTTCCCCGAAGTTCATCAAACTGAATACCACAAGTTCTTTCAGCTTGTCCTCAGAATTCAGACTAAGATAAATACTTGATGTAAAGTAACAATTAAATGACATGTGTGGTATGAAGCAAAACCACCACTTTCCAGTTCTGCATGTCTATGTCAGGGAAAACAGATGCTGTGACTGCTTTTTTGTCAGCCCTGATTTGCTGTTTCATCAATGCTCATGATAATCCTGCTTTTCCTTTTAGGTGAGAACCGGACAACAGTTCCCTTCTCTTCAACACTTCCTCATTTGCAAGAGAAAACACAGCAACAGGAGGAATGTGAGCCTGAGGAAGGGTTGTCCTATACAGGGACTCTTTCTGTCACAGTGTCTGGAGACCAGTGCTTGCCATGGGCTTCAGAAAAAGTAAGACAATTGAGCTATAAAAAAGACTTCCTGGAAGAAGTACCCCTGGTGGAGAATTACTGCCGCAACCCTGATCATGATGAGGAAGGGGTCTGGTGCTACGTAGACCACCCAAACATGACCTACAATTATTGCAACTTGAACTACTGTGGTGAGGAACAGACTTCTATTTCCATGGTCACTGAAGATATGTAGTATCAGGGAGAGCATGTCGATATTTAATAGAGGTCATTTCTTGAGGCTCTACAGTGGAATTATTGTTTTCCAATTCTAATTCTTTGAGTATAATGTTCATTGCTGAAGACGTAAAGTCCTCAGATAAGTCCCCACCAAATCTAAGAACCTATTGGATCCCAGCAACTGCCATGGCAGCAGACTGTTTTTTTTTTTTCCTCCTAAAAATCCATAGGGCCTACTGATATGTCATCAGGAATGCCCTAGTCCACTGATAGAGAAATCACAATGTTTTTAACGAAATCACTTCGTTGTATTTTCCTATCCCTCTTCCATTTCAGAAATCGATGTAAATTATGTCACTGATGTTCCCGAGCGGCAACAGGGTGGACGAACTATTAACGATCAACATGAAATTTTCTTTGATCCCAAGACGTTTGGTGAAGGCGAAGCAGGTTAGGAAGGGAATCAATTCAAGAAAGAACTTTAGTGAAATTAGAGAAAAAAGATAATATCACTCTTCATTTAATATTGGGTTAGCACAGTAGTACATAATTTTTCAGCCTAGAGCAGGGGTCTCCAACCTTGGCTCCTGGAAGCCTGGCGGACTTCAACTCCCAGAATTCCACAGCCAGCTGGCTGTGGAACTCTGGGAGTTGAAGTCCGCCAGGCTTCCAGGAGCCAAGGTTGGAGACCCCTGGCCTAGAGGCTACACTTTTGAATGGCATTTCAAGGATTAGATTTTGTTTAGAGATTATAAATAATTACCGTATTCATCTGGATTTTGTTACAGTGTTTGCAATTCTAAATGATTATGGGCAAATAAGAATGTTAAAATATTTGATGCAAAAGAAACAAAAAGAAAACAAAAGAAAAAGGTAGCCTGTAGTTGTAATCAGGTGACTTGTTTATACACATTTTTTTCCTCAAATGTTTTATTATTGGTACCTGCCCATTGTCCAATAAGAGGTGGGCAGGGTAGAAATCTGGAAAATAAGTTTGATTTGCTGTGAAAAATAAGAATGATAGGAATTCTGTACTGAGGTCTCTCTCTCTCTCCTTACCTCCTCCTCCACCTTTTGAGCATACCAAAACATGTCCTTTTACATGTTTCTTTCAGGCTGTGCCTGCACAAATTTTCTTTCTCAACATAGCTGTGTGAATTCTGAGTTACTAAGGAAGCTAATGAATGGTGCTGTCATAATAGATCATTGTGGGATAAATTAAGTGCAGCAAATAGAAAGTAGCCCTGATTGAAGGAGGAGAGTCCTGCATCAGCCAGCGTTGTCCTCCAAAATGACACACTGCCCAGGATACCACGGATTACTTGAGCACTTTGTTATTCCCCATGATAGTGGCTGAGGTTGGTAGAAGAGAGAACCAATGTGCCCTAAGGCAGGTGCTTTCCGCCTTCTCTGGGCATTATAAAGGCAATATCCATGTTGGTGTGTTGCACAGAGAGAACTTGTTGAACTGGCAGAAATCTTCTCCCACCCCCCACCTCCGTTTGTGTATAAGTAGGCCTTTATGCTGGGAGGCTGACTTGTCAAGAATTGGTTGATTTGATTTGGCACGATCTGATTGTAGATAGACTCTGAATGACTTTCAGTACAAGAAACAGAATAAAAATAATATAATGAAAAGAAAAACATACAACAAAAGTACTGGAAAGGATGGGGTTGGGGGGAGGGAACTAGATGGCAAATTCAGCAGACAACACAGAACATATACTACCAATATCCAGAGATGGTTTTCCAGCAACCTTGGCCAAAGGCAATGAAGGACAGCCAAGTCACATGGCTCCCAGAAGGAATTTTGTTCTTAAATGCAGGCTTCATGACAGAGAAAGTAGAGAATAGGGTGGGTGGGTGGGTGGGTAATAGCTAATTTAGCTAATAGCAAGACTTCTGCTGGGAGAAAGTGGAGAGGTTTAATTCAGCTTTGGCTCCAAAAACTGGAACTTCACTGACCAAGGCTATGAAATACAAACAAAAAGAAAGCGGAGTCTTGCAGAGATCTCTTTCAAGAGCAGTTAGCCAAATATTGTTAAGCCAAATTTAGAAGGATGTATAAATGTGCCCTTGAGGGTGGCATGGTGGAGGTGGAGTTCTCACCTCACAATCAAGAGGCTATGAATTTGATCCTAGGTAGCAGCAGATATTTCTCTCCTTGAGCACGTCGTCTGTTGCGAACTCTGCACAGGCATCAGGAAAGGCCTCTGTCCAGTGAACACTCAGCTCCATTCAGCTGTCGGGATTACACTGCATGGTGGTGCAGTGGCTGGAATGCAGTACTGCCGGCTGCCTGCAATTTGGCAGTTCGAATCTCACCAGGCCCAAGCCTTCCATCCTTCTGAGGTCGATAAAATGAGGACCCAGAATGTTGGAGGCAATATGCTGACTCTATAAAATCGCTTAGAGGGGGTTGTAAAGCACTGTGAAGCGGTATATAAGTAAGTGCTGTTGCTATTGCTACAGGGTTGTTAAAAGACACACAAAAAAAAAATAGATGGGCCCTTGGGGAAAAGAAATTGACCTTGGAGAAATTCAGAGGGGCAAATGTAGAAAGGGCAACTTAAAAGCTTTTATAGAATAGCAGGATTGGAAGGGACCTTGGAGGTCTTCTAGTCCAACCATCAACTTAGACAGGACACCCTACATCATTTCAGACAAATGCTTGTCCAATCTCTTCTTAAAAACTTCCAGTGTTGGAGCATTTACAACTTCCGGAGGCAAGTTGTTCCACTGATTAATTGTTCTGTCAAGAAATTTATCCTTACTACTAGGTTGCTTCTCTCTTTGATTAGTTTCCATCCAATAGTTTTAACCAAGATCAAGAGGATAGAAAACATTGTCCTATTTGCCAAGAACTATTACATTTAAATATTCAGTATAGGTAGCTTGATAGAATTTTAACATTTTGTGGATTGTTTCCAAAGACTCTATTCTACTGATCAGACCTTCTGTCCACAAAATAAGAAAAAGGAGAGAATGGCAAGGTTAGACAGGTCTCTATAGAAGTGAGCAACCAAAAGGCATTAAACCTAGAGAAAAGAAGATTTGTGGAAGCAACTTTATTTTCAAGGTCATTTAGACCTAGCTTTATCAATGTAACTTTTTTTACTAAGAGCAAAACCTTGTCCAATCAATTTCTGTGCATACTCTACTTTAAATAAGGAGAGGAACAGTGCCAGGATATAAACATAATAAAAATGATACTCTTATGTCATTCATTTTAAATTAATATTGTCAGTCATGCAGGGGATAGCTAGGACCAGACTCTATGTTCCAATTCATCTTCCAGTAGTCATTCCAATAATGAGAAGCTAAAAATTTCTGCCCACACAGTTCCGGTCAGGAAAAGTTATTACACCTGGAGCTAGCCATTCACTATCATCTCTTCCTAGCAGAAATGTGGCTTATGAAAGACAGGACCACTTGTGAACTAGTCAATCACATGTGGATGGGGCTATATTTCCAGATTGTGGCATCCGTCCTCTGTTTGAAGAAAAGAAAAAAACTGACAGCACTGAGAGGGAGCTACTGGAGTCCTATACTCAAGGCCGAATTGTGAAGGGAGTAGAGGCTGATGTGGGCAGTGCTCCGTGGTAAGTCTGGTTGTGGAAAGGAGATGGAATTGAGAGAGTTTGCTTGTTTTCCTTCCTGAGTGTGCCTGATTGCTGACACTGACTATATCAGTTGATATATGACTTGCCATTGCAGCTTCTAAAAGAAGTATGACCATGGTAGTTTCCACCTCTTTCCTCTTTGTGGGCCTTGGGCAGTAAGAGGAACTAGGTAGCAATACAAAGAAACGATAATATGCAAGTCAATTGCGGTCTATCCTTTCTCTATCGGTAGAGTTTTTCAATGAAATGATCAAGCCTGGAAGAGTTGCCTCCCCACCCCCTGCATTTCTAATTTTATTGTACTTAGGCAAGTCATGCTATTCAAGAAGAAACCACAGGAGCTGGTATGTGGTGCTAGTCTCATCAGCAACCGCTGGGTCCTCACGGCTGCCCATTGCATTTTCTATCCACCCTGGGATAAAAATTACACAACTGATGACCTCCTTGTACGGATTGGCAAACACAGCAGGACACAGTAAGAGCTTAAAAGGTTATGAGCCAGTCAAATTATATAAATTGAGTCATAACTGTCATGTTCCAAAAATCAAGATAGCCACACTGAGATTCTTCTAAGCAATTTCCTGTATTGATTTTTTTTTTTTTACTCATAGGCAGAAATCTTGCCAAACTAAAGCAGACTATTTGTACCATTTGTTAAGCCTGGGTTCCCCAACCAGTGTTAAGGAGACAAGCTAAACAGAATGTGCAGCGTTAGTCAGATAGGCACACAGATAAATGAGTGATATAAGTTTGTATGTTAGTTAACATACAGTAAAAATAACAGATACGCTTGTGTTATCAAAAATATAGTTTATTCCACTTAGAGTTTTATAGCATAGTCAAAATAACAGTCCATTAGTCATGTATCATTTTGTCAGTCCATTCAAGGATATTCAATTAGCAAAGTTTGTGTAGAATATCCAATGTCAGTTCACTTACAATAAATCATTCCTCTCACCGTTGATAAATCAACAGTCCTCTTCTCTCTCTCTCGTTCCAGTAGGGGAAAAAACGCAGTCTTCAGTCTATCCAGTAATTAGGGATCATCAAGCCAGAGAGAGCAAGCTGCCGTGCCTTGCTTCTTTTATGGTGCTTTTACAACCACTCCCTTAATTACAGTCTTACAGTTAAAGTTACAGACACTTTAACTAACAAACCATGATAACATATTTATTATTTTACTTAAACCAGTTAGGGTAAACAATGTTATCCCTAACATTCTCCCCTTTTAGGTAATAATAATACTATAACTATTTACATCTTTAAATCATATTTGTTACAACTCTCTTTAAACTTAATTACTCCTTGAGCTTTTGTAAATTGGTCTGCAATGTTTTCTTCTGTCATGCAGTATTCCAATTTAATTAGCCCATTCTTTACAGATTCTCTAACATTTAAGTATCTTAAATCAGTATGCTTTGATCTAGTTTTTACAGCAATATTAGTAGCTAACTTTATTGCTGCCTGGTTGTCCTTGTACACAATAATGGAATCTTTAACAGTTATACCCATGTCTAATAATAACTGTTTGTACAAAATTAAGTCAGTGCATAGTAATGACAGACATGAAAATTCCGCTTCTATCGTGGACAAGCTGATATGCTGTTGTCTGATTGACCTCCACCCTATGAGTGTCTTACCAAATAATATAGCCATCCCAGATGTTGATTTTCTAGTGTTTATGTCAGTTGCAAAACTTGCATCTGCATAGTCACTAAGATTCAAATCACCCTTTGGTTCTATATACAATGCATGGTTCATTGTTCCTTTAAGATATCTTAAAATTCTTTTTAATGATTGCCAATGACATTGATGTGGATCTGAATTAAAACGTGCCAGCTGATTAACACTATAAGCTATATCTGGCCTTGACCAATTGCTTATATATGATAAGCTACCAATCAAAGATTGATATATAGATTTATCAAATTTGGGACTTTGATCATCAGTTTGGCAAACCTCCTGACTCATTGGAGTCTTTGCCGGTTTACAAAGTTCCATTTTATACGTTTTAATTAATTGGCAAATTTTATCTTCTTGAGATATCTTAAATCCATTTTTTGTTTTGTTAATTGTCAATCCTAGATACTTTTTAATTTCACCTAAATGCTTTAATTTTATCTTTTTATCTAATAATGATATAATCTCATTAGCTTCATTATTAGTCTTAGTTATCAAAGCAATATCATCTGTAAATAATAACAATAATGACACCGTTCCATTATTTTCTCTTTTAAACACACATGGATCTGCTAAACCAGATTTAAAACCTATATTGTTTAATTCTTTCACAATGTATTGGTTCCACTCAAAGCCAGATTGTTTCAACCCGTAAAGACTCTTTTTGAGTTTCCAACAATCATTACTATTTACTTTATTGTCTTTTATAATAACTGGCTTTTTCAAATATATAGTGTGCTGCAATGGTGCATGCAAATAAGCAGTTTCTACATCTAAATGGTTAATGACATAGTTTTTCTTAGCTGCCCACACTAAAGCTGCTCTCAAAGATGTTGCTTTAAGACTTGGTGCGAAAGCTTCATCGTAATCAGATGCAGTTTGATTAAATCCTTGAGCTACCAACCTAGCTTTATGGGAAACAGTCCCATTATTTCCAGTTTTTACTTTAAATATCCATTTGCACCCAATGGACTTTTCTCCTGGAGGTAATTTGGCATCTTCATATACTTTCATTACCTTTAATGAATTTAGTTCTTTTTCCATTGCCTTTTGCCAATTCTCCTGATCCTTAGCAGGATACATCCTAAGTTCATCTACACTCGTTGGAACTTTAGTTACTCGGCAAACTATACTTGCTTGATACCTATCAGGTGGTCTAGTTACACGTGTAGTACGTCTAGGTATTACAGGACTTACAGGTGGACTTTCATTTATTAACTCTTCTTGATTATCTAACTCTTCCTGATCAACTGTTTCCTCTCGTTCTGGTCCTATTTGCTCTTCGTGAACTTCTTCTTTTATTGGACTCTTCTTATAACTAGTCTGATCTTTTTGCCTTTTGTAGGGTTCAATAATTACTTCATTATTTAAATCTTGCTCTAATCTATTCCATCCTACATGTTCTAGGAATTTAGCACTTGCACTGGTGTAAACTCTAGATGTACCTGGTTCCCAGAATCTATAAGATCTGTGATTAGATTCATATCCTACAAAAAATAATCTTTTAGCTCTATGCTGTCCTTTGTGTCTGAGTTGTGTAGGGATATGCACCCATGCTGGTGCTCCAAATGTGTGCATGTAACTTAAATCAGGTTTTGTACCATGCCAAAGTGTGAATGGTAATTCACCTGTTGTTGAATTAACAACATTATTTAATATATGATTACCACACATTATTGCTTCTCCCCATAAATTGTCAGGTAATCCTGAATCAGACAACATAGTATGTGCCATTGATTGTAGTGTTTGGCCTCGTCTCTCTATAAAGGCATTATGTTGTGGCCTATGTGGTGCAGACTTTTTATGTTGAATACCTAACATTCTAAGTCTATTCTGGAATTTATTATTTGTAAATTCCGCAAAATTATCTGTTATAAGAGTTACTAATTTCTTTTTAGTTTTTCTTTCTGCAAATTTAATCCAATTAAATAGATTTAGATATGTTTCAGTTTTGCTCTTCATTAAATAGCAAAACCCATATCTAGAATAGTGGTCCATTATACTTAGTATGTATCGAACTTCTATTAAATCGGCAAATACTACCTCTAAAGGCTCTTTGGTAGTAAATCCATCAACTCTATTTGCCGGTATGACCTTGCTTTTGCTTTGATTACAAGCAAAACATTGCAAATACAAGGGAAGTGACGTAATTATCATAATTTTCATCTAGTGAAGATAGAATTATGTGGACTTGGTGTAGTTCAGAGAAAATAAGTTCTTTCTTGTGCAGTTCTTGAAAAATGCTTTTCATAGTATTCAAATGACTCAGCATATCACCATTCATTTGGAGATGCGTCCTGAAAAGCTTCTGTGTTAGATTTATGTGAGCACCAACGTTATCTCGGACATAAATCCTCTTCAGCTTCTGCCAACACCCAACAGCCGTTTGCTCTCCGCGGATATGAACAAGTTGCTGATAGTGTTAGTCCTATTATGCAAAGAGCTTGTTCATTTTTCTGTTTATAGTCTTCTATCTTTTGTCTATCTTCCTCAATCTCTGGATCCCATTCCTCTATGTTTGGTGGATTTTCAATTATGTTCCACAGACCTTCTCTTCGTAGAAGTAGACTACATTTCATAGACCATGATACATAGTTTGTTCCATCCAACTTGGATATAAGGGACAAACTTTGTAGATTGACTTGTGCCATGTTTTCTTATATGGATATAAAACTATAATTAATAAAACACAGCTATCTGTTGACTGTAACGTATAACAACACAAACTCTCACTTTTTACATAAATCTGTTTTATCCTAGTTAAACTGACTTTGCAGCCTCTGGGCCCATAACCAGTGTTAAGCCTGGGTTCCCCAACCAGTGTTAAGGAGACAAGTTAAACAGAATGTGCAGCATTAGTCAGATAGGCATACAGATAAATGTGTGAGATAAGTTTGTATGTGAGTTAACATACAGTAAAAATAACAGATACGCTTGTGTTATCAAAAATATAGTTTATTCCACTTGGAGTTTTATAGCATAGTCAAAATAACAGTCCATTAGTCATGTATCGTTTTTAGTCAGTCCATTCAAGGATATTCAATTAGCAAAGTCCGTGTAGAATATCCTATGTCAGTTCACTTACAATAAGTCAGTCCTCTCACCGTTGATAAATCAACAGTCCTTTCTCTCTCCCGTTCCAGTAGGGGAAAAACGCAGTCTTCAGTCTATCCAGTAATTAGGGATCATCAAGCCAGAGAGAGCAAGCTGCCGTGCCTTGCTTCTTTTATGGTGCTTTTACAACCACTCCCTTAATTACAGTCTTACAGTTAAAGTTACAGACACTTTAACTAACAAACCATGATAACATATTTATTATTTTTCCTAAACCAGTTAGGGTAAACAATGTTATCCCTAACACCATTGTTGTTAGTTGCAAAGTTGTGTCCCACCCATCGCGACCCCATGGACAACGTTCCTCCAGGCCTTCCTGTCCTCTACCATCCTCTGGAGTCCATTTAAGCTCATGCCTACTGCTTCAGTGACTCCATCCAGCCACCTCATTCTCTGTCGTCCCTTTCTTCTTTTGCCCTCAATTGTTCCCAACATTAGGCTCTTTTCCAGTGAGTCCTTCCTTCTCATTAGGTGGCCAAAGTATTTGAGTTTCATCTTCAGCACCTGGCCTTCTAAAGAGCAGCCATTAAACATACATAATCTGAGAATTACTAGGGAGCAGCTATCTTAACTCTCTTTTTATCCAAATTTTGCTGCATTTTGCTCCTCTGGAATGCACTCCGTCTCTTCTGGGAATGCAGACTACATTCTGCCACATAACAGCTTTCTATCATCTCCCTTTTCTAGCTGGGAAGCGGTGGCCTATTGAAAGTGGGGCAGAAATGGAAATCACAGGGACAGAGCAGCAGGCTTGTCAACATGAATGAAATGCTTCAATCCACCATCCATAATAATATCATCACAAAATACAAAGGCCTGCTAAATGAAGTAGAATGACTCTTCCCCCCCCCCTCCAAAAGCAAAAATTGTGCTTGTTGTAATAGATATTTTGCAATAGCAATGTATCTGGAGCACCACTTGAACACCATCAGCACTGATAAAATCACCATCAGTCAATTTCAAAAGAGCTTTACCTGAAACAGCTTAAGTCCTGCAACAATACTAACACAGACAACAGCATTTCTTTACAGCTACCCTTGGGAAGGACTCAGCTGGTAGATAAAAATGCCAAATCCAGCTTAAACATCTGGTTGACTGCATGACCAACAATCAATAATAATTGATTAAATGTATATGCCACCCAACTCCTAGTAATTCTGGGACTCCTCAACCCTGCTTCTCTTATTGATAGTTCCATTTAGTTCACAACTGCAGGCAATGAGAAGTTCCAGGATGCAGGGTTTATTTCACTTTAAATTTCTCTAGATTAGAAATGACTCAGGTCTTGTGGGCGAAGACACAACATTAACACTTTAAAGAGGAGATGAATCCCTTCGGTCATCTCATTAACCAGCTTGCACAGATAAGTTTCTCTGATATTGCAGACCCAATAGCTTGCTCAAAAACCATGGTCTCCTTTGATGACAACCCCTACAGTTGTAGATTATGTAACCTTGTGCTTCAAGGGTGAAAGGAATGAGCCTTTCTTACATTCTTCTTACAATATGTTTCCTATTGAGAATGACTGAGAATGGTCCAATATTAAGGAACCATCAGTTAACAATTAACTGTGATGAACACACCCAATATCCCTTGACTGTTCTGTTTCTAAACTATGTGTTGATGAATTAAAAAAAAAAGCTTGACAATGTTGATACAGCTGTTGAATCTCTGTTTGCATAATTTAATTTTTAATGATAGTAAGCTGTAACTTTATCTATTCATTAAGCTGACAGCTAATTTAACTGGATAAACATTCAATAATGTTAATAGTAATCATAATGTTACAGAACCAATACAAGAGGAAGGGGATGGGAAGTTAGTTAAACTCTTTGATGTGCATACTATAAAGAGTATAGAAAGGTTAAAAATGTCCTGACATTTTTAGCATTTCAAAATTGCATTTTTCTCATCTCTGGAACTTTTTCAGATATGAGCAGGGCAAGGAGAAAATTATCTTCCTGGATAAAATCATCATCCACCCCAAATATAACTGGATGGAAAATCTGGATCGCGACATTGCACTATTGCATCTGTCTAAGCCTGTACCGTTCAATGATTATATACGCCCAATATGTTTGCCTACCAAGCAAATTGTTCAGAGGTAAGGAGAGGCGGCAAGACTTCAAAGTTTCTTTAAAAACTTTAAAAAGCTTTAAAGTAAGTGAAGATCAATCCAGTGTTAGGAAAAGAAAAACTTTTGCCAGCATAATTCAACTATTTTACTGCCAATTAGGAGTGACACAAACTCACAGTGCAAAAGGGGGAAGGGGCGAGAATTGATGCACACACAGCCAGTAATTAAATGGATTTTTTTCTGATACACATATACTAATGAGGTACAGTTGTATGATCTAATATTAGATACAATATATTGGACTAGATGACCTCTAAAATCCTTTCTAGCCCCATGACTCTATGATTCATATGCATTATTTACAAAATCAGTATGTTTTTTCTATATATAAGAAATCAAGTCTTTTTTTCTCCCTCTCACTTTCTCTCACTTTCCTTTTGCAACTTATTCTTACTCCTTATCTCAATTTTATCGATACTGGAATGTCTGTGAGTTTTTTCCCTGGTATCTTGCTGCCAAACAAAGCCACTGTCCAGCACTTTAATCTTTATACGGGCAACAGAGTCTGTCCTCCTAATCTTTTCACACTCTCACAAGCAGGAAGGATTGCGGTATTCTTCAGTCTCTGTGAAGGAACATTTAGTCTTTGCAGATATTCACAGTGGTGCTTATAAAAGGCAAGACCCTGGATGAGCAATTTGTGATTCTGGCATGATAATGCAAAGATTGGAAGTATGCAACAAAAACTGAATTAAATATGGGTACACCATGAAGAGCCAATGTGTGGAGGTGTTCAAAAGTGAGAGGATACACAATTGTAAAGATTTCATTATCATATGCATTAAAGGAAGCAGTAATAATGGGGCTGAATATGTTAAATTCAGGAGAAGCTAGACAATTTATAGTCTGAAGCAGGAATTCAGCAGATGTCAGAGTGACCATCGGATGCATTCAGTAAATTCAAATCTCACAGTCCACAAGATGGTAAAAATCTAAAAGTAAAAAATATTTTGATGGCAAGATTTGAGAAACCTAGCTCTTTCTTTTCAAAGGGTGGCAATATGGGTGGGCTTAGCGCTATGTGATATTCAAATAAATAAGAAATTTAGTTCCATAACTACTGCTAATTTCTAACCCCTAACCATCTCACTAGAAGAGATTATTTGTAATTCAGGGTTGAACTATGAAGTTCTTGGTACTCTGAGATGTTTCATTACCAACTAAGTAATGTTGAACTTCAGTGCTATCTTGGTAAGCCTAGTTGGGTAATGAAAGATTTTCAAGAAAACAACCAAGCTTAGAGAACACCAAGGATATTCTTAGCCGTCTGTAGAGTTGTTTCTTTAGGGTAACAAAAAAAAATGAGAAAATCAGTATTCACATTCGCTAGCTTGGAAGCAATAAAGCCAAAGATGATGCAAGAGGCATGCATAGATTAGCTGTGTTAGGATTGCTGGGGCCAAGTTCAAAGGCATTTTCAGTCCTTTGTGGGACAAAAGGATAGAACTCTGTAGGAAGTATTAGTCCTTTGGCACAAAGATCATATTCAAGGAAAGAGAAGGATGATAAGAAATAATGGTACTAAGTGGTAGCATCCTTAAGAAGCAATGCAGAGCTTTTGCATGTTTGAACTCCTCACTGGCCTTTGTCCAGGGGTTGGATTCTACCAGTTCGCACCTATTCGCTAAAACCAGTTAACATTCTAAGCAGTTTGGAGAACCTGTTGTTAGAAGAAATTACTGGCCTAATCCTGTAAGGAAGACAGGAAGGAAACATTCTGGTGTTGCTTACAGAAACTGCCTCTCCATTAACCCTTATTACATTCTTGGCAGGACTAGACTTCCTGTCTCAGGAACGTCTCTGGAGTTTTTTTCCCTTCCTTTGCTGGTACTTTGCTTGTATGGAGTGACCATTCAAAATAACAATGGCACTGAAAAAAGTGACTTATGACTATTTTTCACACTTATGACTGTTCCAGCATCCTCACAGTCATGAGAGGCCAGGCGAGGAGATGCGTGCCTCGATGTGAGTGATATTGAGTTGGCATGGCCAGCCAATAACATGACCACCAAGGCACATCCACCCAGTCATATGACCACCAAGCCACACCCACCAACTAAGCCATGCCCACAGAACCAGTTGTTAAAAAATTTGAATCTCACCCCTGCCTTTGTCTGAAAAAGATCATGAAATGCAAAATCTTATATGGTTTCATATCTCCTTGGAATATAGTTAGGTATGATGACCAAGGATTATTGGTCCTGCTTGCAGGGAAGGTCATCATACTGCCCAGATTGGGCAAATATAAATGACCTGTTTTAATGATAGGTAGCGTAGTGGTTAGAATGAGTACTGCAGGCTATTTCTGCTGACTGCGGACATCCTGCAATTTGGCAGTTCAAATGTCATCAGGCTCAAGGTTGACTCAACCTTCCATCCTTCCGAGGTCAGTAAAATTATTGAGAGCAATATACTGACTCTGTAAACTGCTTAGAGAGGACTATGAAGGGGTATAAGTCTAAATGCTATTGGTATTAATGATCCACCATATCTCTATTACCTAATTCATCTACCTCACTCTAGGCTCTCCAAAATCTTTTAATCAACTCCTTTTGTTCCGTAGCCTATTTCTAGCAGGATATAAAGGCCGTGTTACTGGTTGGGGTAATCTGTTTGACACCTGGGGTGCAGGGACACGACAACTACCAAGCGTGCTGCAGGAGGTGAATCTCCCCATTGTGAGCCGGGACATCTGTAAGGCATCCACTAATATTAAAGTCACAGACAACATGTTCTGTGCAGGTGAGTTTTCTTAGGTACTTGATGCGGAGACAGAAGTAGGCATGATTCTTTGTATGTATGTAGTCAGGTACTGATCAATTCAAACAACAGCTTTCAAGGCCCACTACGTAAGAAACAGCAGTTGACCAATAGGATGAAGGAAAGTTATTTTCATTGTATGAGAGGGAAGACTATCAACTTTCATCCAATTACTACTCCTGTCTCCATTTCTTTGGCCTCAGTGAGCAAATGTAACTGAGTGTCTTTCCCCAAATCTAAATACATCAGTAATGGACACCACTGAGTGGGTATAGACAAAAGAATCCTTTTAATTTGCCCACCATTAGGACTCCCAAATTACAAAACTGTACAACGAACCTCTCACATCTTTCTCCCTTACCTCTAGAAATGGCACATATCAGTATAGAACAGGGATGTCAAACTGCTGCCC
Source organism: Hydrophis major (assembly GCA_033807585.1). Lineage (NCBI taxonomy): Eukaryota > Metazoa > Chordata > Lepidosauria > Squamata > Elapidae > Hydrophis > Hydrophis major. Next base: position 88,643,777 of record CM066328.1, on the reverse strand, counting down.
TGCGAGCAGGATGCACCATGTGCAGGCCACACCCACCCCACCTCTTCAAAGGCAAAAAAGTCACGCAATTACATTTGACATCCATAGTAGAGAACCATATCCTAACTCCGTGATGGCAAATGGCACGCAGAGTCATTTGTGTCAGCACGAGAGCCGCAGGCAGACTTACCTCACTGAGCATGCTTGGGCCTCACAGCTGATTTTCGGCTGGTTTGAGGCCTTTTTTAGCTTTCCAGAGGCTTGAGAAAAGCCTCTGCAGGCTTTTCAGGCCAAATAATAGGCTCATTTCATCACTTCCTGTATTTCCGGTAAAGACAAAACAGGCCTATTATTCATGCTGAAAAGCCTGCAGAGGCTTTCCTCAAGTCTCTGGGAGGTCAAAAAAGGTCTCAAACTGGCTGAAAATCAGCTGTGAGGCACAGTGCAGGTAAGGGGGCGGCGGTGGGATTGCACTTGCATGTGCAGGAGGCATGCACATTGCCTTCTGGGTGCTGGCACGGAAATGTGCAAGCGCGCACACAATTCTTGGCACAGGAGCCCCAAAAGGTTAGCCACCACTGCCATAACTCAAGCTGCCTTGGATATATCCTAAACAAAAATGAGGGTAAAAAAATTGTTTCTAATTTTTTTTAGGAGACAGTGTTTTCTTAGATTTCTATCCCTTGTTTCCTCCAAGTGTTCAAGCAGCTTTACTTCTGTAATACAGATAGGTTAGGCTGAACAAGATTGACCGGCCAAAACTCATACAGTGCATTTCCATGGCTGAGAGTGGGCTTGATTCTGGTTTCTTTGGGCACTATACTACATCACCTTTTGCCATATATTGACCAGGTTCATCCATTACTTTAAACAACATGTTTTGGTAAAGCAGCATCCACTTTTTTATTTATAAATACAACCAGAAATGCAGCTTCTCTAAGAAGTCACTCCTGGTTTAAACGAGTTGTATCGTAATGGGCTGAAGTTTATAATAGGAAAAAAGAAATATCTGAATCATGTCACATGAAACAAATCACTAATTTTCTGCCATATTATTTGCATTTTATTTTACCATATTTAGAGACTATCTCTCTTATAGAAGAGTTTTTTTATTGACTTTGATTCATTACTCCATCATTTTATAAAGCCCTCAAAAGATTATGAAGAATTGAAAGAAATCATTTCCAGAATCTTAACCAAATGTTTTAAGCCAAAATATGTGGAACTTTGCCTGGGAATAAAAGTAATAAAAGATCTGATAATATAGCATGTTGTGAAGTTAATTTGTTTGAAATAATTCTATATAGATTGATCATTTAAACCATGATTGCCTGTTTGTCTTATGGCAGCAAACACGCTAAACACCTCACAAAGTCATAGAGTTTCTGCATACCAACCAGCAAACCAAAGGCATTGTCTGTGTTTACACAGAACAAGAAAACAGCCAGTAATTAGCATTCTAGTGAACCCAGCTGAAAATAACTCCAATTGTTAAAAAAGTAAACCTAGGTTTATAAATTGAAGTAAGCCATTGCAACAAGTGAAACAGGCCACACTGTTTCACAAGTATCAAGCTGATTAGCTTAGGAACTATATTAAAAGCTGAGGGGGGGGGGGAGAAACAGAAAAAATATAGGAGAGTGCAGCCTCTTTACTAATTGCTTTTTTTAGGTTATAGTCCTGCACAAACCAAGAGAGGAGATGCTTGTGAGGGTGACAGTGGGGGCCCTTTTGTCATGAAGGTAAGTTTCTATGTGTGACTACAAAACATAAAATGGGCAAACTGCTGGTGTCACAGGCCCCCTATTCATCAGTCTGCAGCAAGAACCAGAGTGCAATTTCCCCTTGCTAATGCCACCGTTCCATTTCTTTTCAGAAATATTCACTTTAAGAGCATTACAAGTTAATGAAACATCAAGAGCAGGAAAGCAGGAATTTACAATTTAGGTGAATTTACAATTACCATTGGGTGTGGCATGGGTGTGGCACAAGCAGATATAGCCCTTGAATTGTAGCAGTGCTAACTTGGAGCTCAAGATCAGAACAAGCTGTTTCAGACAAAGCTCAGCATGTCAAAACTTTTTTTAAAAGCAACTGCCTCAATCTCAGTTTAGAAGTCTTAGTAAGAGCCGGGCCTATAGGATCTTCTTGGAAAAATAAGAGAACCTTCTCACTAACAGCCCAAATTCCGAAGTTTCTGTCTTGACATAAACCTTAATTTTTTCTGTTGTTGAATATTTTCCCTATGCTTTTCAAATAAGAGTGAAAAACTAGACTCAGAAATGTTCATGGGCTACCTCTTTCTTGCTTATAGTCTTGTAGATTACACAATCTTTCTACTGGTTCTGTTCATGTTTCTTTAAATGACCTACAAATGCTATTTGTAATTTGCTGTTGTTCCTCCCCACCCCGCCTTTGATTCTGTGGCACTTTCCTCTCTACCAGGGTCCAAATCGGTGGTATCAAATAGGTATTGTCTCCTGGGGAGAAGGTTGTGATCGTGATGGCAAATATGGATTCTATACCCATCTGTTCCGTCTGAAGAAATGGATGCAAAAGACTATTGAGAAACATGGCCGTTAAACAGGAATCAAAATTTGCATTTGCACCTTGGTTTACAGATATCGAATAATCAAACAGTACAATACTAAGAGCCTACGTATGGAAATAAATAGAAGTCTTTCCTGAATAAAGATTTTTAGATAAAACACTTGGGTTTTTTTTCCTGGTATCAATTGCAGGCAATTTCTATTGAATGTATTAGCCAAATCATCCAGATAATGGAAGGGCATCCATGCCACGATTACACAAAGCTCACCTTTCGAATCTGACAGAATGTTTCTGCATTCCTAAATGTGTACCTTTAACAGAGGAAACTGTGAAGCAAATACAAGTAGAAAGAAGTTGGCTTTCCTATTTCTTTGGAAAGTAAAGTGTTCTGAGGGAAAGAAATTACACGTAGCAGAGTTTTAACATGGCACAGATTACAAATAGGCAAAGGTTTTGCATTCAACGACGTTTTATTCTATTTAGATAAAAACCAGCCTATTTGTCTTAGAAAGATCCCTTTCTGTTTGAAAGGCAACAACAGCTTTCATCTTAAATGTCACAACTGATTCCATTGTTAGAGAGGTTGTTACCTCGTTAAAGGGCAGGCTGCTGAAAAGGCATCTTTGGACCAGTGTTGTCCAAGGTTCATGCCCACAAGCCCAGAAACAAGAAGATAGGCTTGTTTGTTAAAGTTTGGCAATAATAGTATTTATTTAGTTAAATATTTTCCCCTGAACAATCAAGGAATATCCATTGGAAGAGGCTAATTTACAGTTTCATTTGTAACTTCATACCCTTCAACCTCTAACAGATATTCTGATACTTCAAACACTCAATGATTTAAAGAAAAAGGTAAAAATGAAACATAGATGTAATGGAAGTATTAAAAAAAAGCAAAAACATCAACATAACACTCTTAATGTAGAGAGATATTTGGATTAGATTTTTCACCCAACAAATGGTTAAAGAAAACATCTAAGCATCAATTTTTTCTTGGAACTATTTATGACAAATTTGCATGCCCATTTTCCTGCATCTATTATTGTACTGATTAATACTGATTAATACTGTTGCATCCATACTATTTTTCTGTTAGTTTTATGCAACAGACATTAAAAATGAAACACTTGTGAAAAAAAAGAAACCCTGAGTTAATTAGTAAAAACTACTACTTTAGACAAATACAGTATTTTAGAGACAGAATTTCTATCGAAGTCTTCTAATGCAATGCTTTTGGATGCATAGAAACTAAATATGTGTTTCACAGACATCATGAAAAACAATTAAGACCTAAGAAATCAGGAGAGAAAAAAATTAACCTATCATTAAATGCTACAGTACTGTATTTGTTTCAATACAGTAAATACCAACCAGATATTTGGTTTAATTTAGTTGGAAAGCATTCTAAATTCTGTAGTTTCATGCAAAAATTCTTTTATTAAAAATATGTCCAAACTCAGTGAGAAACTCAAACTAGCATGATTTAACACTAACAGGACATACCAAAAGCCTTTGCATATTTTTTGGTCTGATGGAATTGTGATGCTGACATTGGAACTAGCTGAATTATCAATACTTTCATATGCTGGTGCCAATGAAATGTGAGAACCAGCCACCAGACAGGAAGTTTGCATCACTACGTTGAGTTATAGATGATTTTGCAAAAATTAGCTTCTTTGTATGTTTCTATATTGCCAGTTCTACTATTCATTCAACCCAAAAAGGAAAAGTGGAAGCCAATAATCAAACACATAGCCCACTTTGCATTAAATAGGACACATTATAGATGAGCAGAATAGAACAAAACTCCTTTTCTTCAGAGAAACTCATAGCAGCAACAATGCAATGACTTCACTATTTTTAGAGCTGTCAGTCACTTTTAATACAGCAGCAAACATTTCTCCACTTACTAAGTGAAGCTCTATAAAGACAGAAGAAGAAACTGAATATATTACATAAGCATCCATTAAGCAACAAAGTTGATAACCAAGAAATATGTTCTCTATATAGTAACTGAGAAAATGACATCCTCTGAACCACTGACAAAAAATTTTAGTTCTATCTTTTCTAGAAAAGATTTCATAGTTACTCCACTGAAACATTGTATCACCAAGATTCAGGAAGTTCAGAGAAACTAATAGTAAAAGGTAACATTTATTCAAATGTCCTGTAGAAACATCTCCATTAGTTCTAAGTTAAAGCTAAGAATGGTTTAAATGCTATGCAGCATTTTGGAAATCAATATTAAAATGGTATTATCAAAATGTTAAAAGCCACACACTGTAAGGAAAAAAGGAAAGAAGCTAAGTGCACTGTTAATCAACATGGCTAATATATTTTAGTTCAAATGCTTCACTTCCAAATATTATTTCTAATACCCGAATATTTATGTTTATCTCCGGATTCTATAAGTGAACTCTTGTATATTATTGAAAAAGTAGGGATTTGTTACTATTTCAAATAATGTACCAGAAGAAAACTATGTTAGCAAAATACATATATTTTGGCACCATTTCAAGGCCCATCATAGTGCTAGCAAATTATTATTGTGGTTTTTGAACACAAGATATTTTACCCACTTAGATAGGTGCTGATTCATTCTTCAGCTGAAAAGACTGCAAATTAGAATAGGGTTCAAGGTAAGTGGAGATAATCTTCTAAGTAAGAAAATCTACATATTACAGATAATTATGCTTATTACACCAATTTTCCACCAGATTACATATCATATATGCACCTAGTGACCAATTATATTTTTACAGATTATTACCAAGCTTGATTGGTTGCAATATAGAACTACTATATAGCACCAGTGCCATCAGCCAAAGCTTAACAGGCATAAAGATGTAAATGAAATCTATATCAGACATATAAGCAATTGATACTCCAGGAAGTATGATACGGGACATATAGTAGGAACATGGAAGGTGCTAAAGAGCCTACAAAAACTCTATGTTATGACACCTGGAGGAAGAGATCTTATGAGGCAATCATGAATAAAGGAGATGTAAGTTAGCCAGATAATTTCTCACAACTCTCTAACAATTGTGCTCTGAAGTGGATGGATATTGTGACAAATAGTGTGATCTTCAATGATCACAATATCCATTCACTTCAAAGCACAATAATTTTGGAAGTAGAGTCCCAAATATTTCAGTCATTATTACAATTTCTGGTGATATATCTCATACAAACTTGCTAGCAGCTTCTGGGATAGAAAGAGAAAATGGATTCATCACGATTATAGTAACATTAAGAAAAAACTAACTGTTTGCCCATCTTAAGTTCAGAATACTTCCACTATCTTGAGGAAATCTAATATTCAAAAAGGTTTAAAACCAGTCCTCAATTAAGATTCTAGGAAAAGATCTGGAAGATATTGTCTGAGATATAAAATGTTCTGGCTTTGGGTCAAGAGTTTTCTGTAAGCACAATATTATTAATATTAAACATTTCCTTCATCTGGAACACATTTGTACATTAGTATCTCAGCTTCTCCTTGTTTTCCCAATGAAAGTTCATTTGCTATAGTGACTCATACACACACTCACTTAACAATTAAAATGTGGAGTCACAATAGCAATTAGGAACATGGATGAACATTTGCCATCAAGTCACTGCTGCTCCCACAGAGAGTTAATGCAAACTTTATTTACAAAAAGACACTTAAATTACTTGTTTCATGCCATGCGTCCATACAGAAACAGCTCAAGGATTATATGGAGATGTAATTCACAAAATTAAAAATGAATGCAACGAAAAGTTTCTAAAATTTAAGCGAACTAAGTCAACTTAACAAATAAAAACAAGTTTTGAGAAATTGGACTGAGCAAGAGAATTGTTTACAGCTCTGTACACGAAAACTAATACACAGAATCTCTTCTACAGTCAAGAAATGCTCACAAAGAAGCAAAATATATACAAAGATTTGTGCCACATTGACTTGGATCCTCCTCCAAGATCTGCTGTATTATACACAGAACCAGTTTGTATACATAAGGCCTGCATGAGGCCACTTAACTATGAAGACTTCTAATTTAGTCAACTAAAGATGGATAGCTCTGCAATAGCCAAACTGTCTCACGCAATTTCACTTGCGACTGCTTTTTATTCTCTCCAGTCTTTTTTTCAAGTCATCAATATTGGATGCTGTAGAAGAGGAAGTGGTACTTCCAATGCCAGCATGGGTCTGATTGGAGTCCAGATCAATATGCTGGTATTGTTCCCGTGATTCGCGGAGCTGGGAAAGCTTACTGTGGAGCATATCTGTAGAGGATGCAACAGTGGGGACTGATGGCTTGGACAGTGTGGTGGCCAGTGATGCTCTGTCTTCTTGCTGTGAGGAGAGATTTTGAAAACTCTTATTCAAAAAGTGCTTCTCATATTTTTACCAAATCTTTACCAAGGTTGGCTCTAACAATACCACTATAACTAATCTTCTTAGGAGGTTTACTTAAGTTTTAGAAATGTAAAATATATACGTGAAATGAAAGGATGCTAAAAAATTATCCTATTCTTTATCTTCACTATGGCCAAGATCAAACGGAATTGATATTTTCTTGCAATGTTTTTTAAAGCATGGAGTATGCAGTCTTGATCATAATTTTCATCTATGCTGATACAGTATTAAACTTATGACATACACTGAAAAAATATCACCACTAACCAAAAAGAGTGAAGTTAGATTTGTGCTATAACTCAAGATTTATTTATTTTTTTGCAATGGTGCTTAAAGGCTGGTAAACCCTTTTGAATTTTCAATAATTCTGTATAACTATAACCTAAAACATTTACCTGTTCTCCATACAAGTCCTGAAACTAGATGAAATGTTAAAAACTAAATAAACAAATTAAAACAATAAGTCAAAAACTTTCTACTCGTTCTACTTTAACTACCTTTGCATTGTCAAGGCCACATCGCTGCCTGAGGATTTTTAATCTTTCCAAATAGACAGATGGCCCCACCTCTTCCCCGTTTGAATTTCCGATAGCAGAAGAAACTACATTGGTGGGAGTGGGAATACATGATACCTCCATCTGTGGAGAAACTCCTACAAAATAAAAAAAAATCACAAGCCACAAATGAGTCAAATCGAACTTCAACAAAAGATTGAAATGGGATGTTACCTAGGTTTGTATAGGAGTTGACCAGGCTGACACTGAAGGTGGGATCAAATGCATAATCACTTGAGCCCCTTTGTGCCCACAAGAGATCTAAGTCCAGTCCACCTTGAATTCCATTGATTTTTATCTATCACCAATTTGCTTTGACTGCTAGTAGTTCAAATTCTTGTACAGAGCTTAAGGATGCAATAAACCACAGGTGTCAAACTCGCGGCATCACGTTGCCATCACATGATGTTTCACAGCTTTCCCATTCGCAGAGCTGGGGTGGGCGTGGTTTGCCTATGACCACCTCCAGCCCTTGGGCCACCAGTTTGACACCCCTGCATTAAACCTTTATATTTATTTGAACTGCCTGAACTCCCAATTTCCTGTGCTTGACAGTTTGCATGGCATAACTGCTTATGTTATCTTTGGGTCTTATTCTGGGAATGCAAAACTGGATCTGGTAATGCCCAGTCAATAAACATTTTAGGACATTTTACTCCCTGTTTTGTGTTTTTCATATTTACTGGACCATGTGGGATGAGTTTATAAAATGACTCTTTCCTACATAAGCACTGCCTTCTTTATAACTGAAATAAAACAGGCCTGGGAAATCATCAGTCATGAGATCTCCAGTTAGATGAGGGTGAAGTAGAGAGACTTGCAAACTTGGAATTCCTTTGGGGGAGGAGGTGGCAGAAGCCATGCCTTTGCTAAAATTTCTGAAGCCTTTTATCTGCCTATTCCCAAGAGAATGTAATCAGTCTGGTGAGATTCTTGTAAATTACACTAGCAGCTACCAGCTCAGTGTCGCTTTGGTTCTTTGTGCCTGACATCTTCATAGCACAGATCATTACTGTCTCCTCTGGCCTTCTGATATTTTTTTCTGTGTTATAGGAAGAAGAATCATGCTGGTTTTACTTTAAATATCTTTATTTTAGGTCTTTACTTTAAATATCTTTCTGCTTAGAGTTAATCAACAAGCCTACTGCTATACCATGTGTGCAACGTTCTAAATTTCTATTCATAGATATTACCTGCATAATGTGAGTATTATGGAATAGCCATTATAATTGCTTAATGTCACACCTGGCCTGTACTTTAAGAAAGGTGAGATATTATTTCTGAAATTCTCTACCTGTTCTGCTGACCCTGGAAAAATATGATAGCTTCATCTAAACAAGTGCTGTTGGCTGCAAGTTCATAGCAAATTACCTGTAGAAGAAATCCGCCCTTTGCCTTCCCTTTCCATTTCAATCAGCCGGAGACCTCGTTCTACATAGCTCTGGAAGAACTGTGAGGAGTTTTTTAGGAAGGGCTCAATATCTGCATCAGAATATTTCTTTTTATATTCATACAGCTCTGCCAGGCCCTGTTTTAAAACAAAATGCCTCAGCTATTAAAAGTTGTACATATAAAAGTGGGCATTAGCTCTGAAGATTTAGCTGCTGAATGTTGTATACTAACGCCAGCTCAATATCATGGCTCTGACCTGAACATCCTATTATTTGGTCATTAGGATTTCAAATGGGTCTTTCCTGGGCCTACTTTAAAATGTCAAACCTTTCCTAAAGACTAGCCCAGATGTTTATGTGAGGTTGCAAAGCTGCCCCCCCCCAAAAAATAAAACCAACAAAAAAACCCTGTGCAACTGATAAGAGAAATGCAAAATGCTCTATGCATAGACAACAGCCTCTATGAAAGAGTGGGATTAGGTGGTTTGCGACTGGATCTACATACTGGTCCCAGTTAGAGGCATTCCAGGTTGGAAAAGATTAGGAAAAAATGAAGTCAGTAGCAGTGAAGAGAAGGTAAGGAAAAGAAAGAGCTGGGATGATTGGGGGAAAAGGATGGGTATGAACTTATTGGGTTATGGCTGTACTAAAATACAAACACAGCAGTGGCATGAGGTACAACAACAAGAGACAGGGTATGGCTTGGCCAAGTGTTCAGCAGGGATAAGGAAGAAAAGTGTTGAGACTATTGTTCTACAAGTCCCATCTGAAAATTTTGCCAAAACCCCAAACAGTCAAGTAGGCCGAATCTTGAGAGTTTCTTCCATGTGGAGAAAAAAAGAGAACTTATTTTTTTGTTCTAGGCATAATTCTTACCTCTTTAGTGTTTTCTTTAGAACCAATTTTTTTAAATATCTCTGCTAAAATATCATTTACTTTGGCCTTTGGTGACTTTTCATCCTATAAAAGGAATTCGGACATTAATCAACAAACCAAATGAAAAATCCAAGGAACAAAAACAAATGAAAAAATCTAGAGGAATCAATATTTAAGAATCTGAAGCATCTTTAGAAACACAGATAGAACACTATGACAGGTAAGCCAGATTGACAAAACATAAATGAGGAGAAAAGCTAGGACAGTATCTTCTAATTTAAAGAAAACAAGCCACTATTTTAGAAAAGAAATCAGACAGCATTAATCTCACTTATTGACAATAGCAAACATAATGATTTCAGGCTCACTAGTAGCAGAATATTATGCTAGATAGAATTCACAAATATTATCAATACTGTACTGTACACACTACTATATAAGCCCGCTTCAAATGGTCATATGTAAATATAGCGCCCTGAAGGCACAAAGCTGAGGAAAAATGAAAGAGTGAGCCTTCAAATGTTGCCACTTATAGACAAGTTATAGGCAGCAACAGACAAATTTGATATCTGTACTGCTTTGAGAACTATGAGTGTCAATCAGAACCAGAAATTAGCCTTATAATTGTGACTACCCTAAACACAACACACTTAAGCCATCTCTCTTGAACATCACTTCATGCAAGGCTTCTCTTTCCTTGGCAAGGACAATGCATGGATAGACAGCATTCTGTACTGTACAGATAGACCTTTACTTACAACCAGAATTGAATCCAAAATTGTTGCTAAATGAAATATTTGTTAAGTGAATTTTTCCCTATTTTACGACTTTTCTTGTCACTACAGTCAGTAACACAGTTGTTAAGTGGATCTGGCTTTGCTTATAAGAAGGTTGCAAAAGGTGATCACATGACCCCGGGACATTGTAACCGTCATAAATATGAGTCGGTTGCCAAGCATCCAAATTCTGATCATGTGATTGTGGGGATGCTTCAATGGCTGTAAGTGTGAAAAATGACCATGTCATTTTTCAAGAAAGATGTTATAAATGTTTATAAGTAAATGCATGCAAAAAGAGAAAATTGATTGTTTATAGGAAATAGGTATGTTGCCCAATTGGTATACAGCCTGAAACATGCTATTGTGCAAGAGATATTCTGTAGGTAACCAAACGTTTTGCAAAATGCCTCCCTATGTTTCTTGACATCCTAATCCAGACACATCAGACAGCGTCTTCAGCCTTCTATGTAATCCAGGCTAAAAGTTCAATACAGTAAAAATGATATAATTCACAAAGGTTCCAACTGTGCACTCAGAAAATTAACCAGCTTTAAGGTGACAGCCATTTTCTTTCTATTTTAAAATACAAAATACTTACTATACGGGAAATACAAAATACTTACTATACGGGAAGCGCCTTTTTCTGTGCCTTTATCAGATTTACTTCCAGTTTGGTCTAGGGAGTGTTTCATCATTCTGCACAGATGAGCTTCCAATTCAGACTCATTCTTGTTGTCTATCATTGTTAGATGATCTAAAATCTAGAAAGGAACATTATAACCTTAGAGAGACTCTTTTAAATATTGCTGAGAACCATTCATAGATTGGAACAAACCCATTTGGTCTTACCTTGGGTCCCTTCAGTTTGCATAATGTATGAATCAGGGTCTTCAGAGTCCGTATTGGGTATTCACTTTTACACTGTTTTAATTTCTCTTTTGGAAACACCTTCATAAAGATGTGGATGTCCAACATGATTCGGTCCAGGTTGATACTGTTGATGGTTTCAGGGAGAAGTCTTACCATTCTCCATAAGCACTTGGAGGCAGGAGAGAAACCAAAACCAGTTACTTATTGAAAAGTATATCCTAATGCAGAATCATCAGTGACAAACTTGATGTTTTAAAAGCTTAAAATAGTCATGAACAAATATTCATGTCTGCTCAATTATACTGGACATAAATTTACTGATCATCAAGACACCAACTCTTAACACAGATTTTTAAACCTATCAGGTTTATCTATTAATAACAATATACCACACTAAGTTGTATTCATATTGTAATTTTTTCAATAGAAAACAATTAGGTCTATAATTATGACAAGTTGGCAATACATAGCATTGTGCCATTTCAAATTTGAAAACAAATCTACATACTCACTTTCATTACAAGTTCTGAGAACTTGGGAGAACTAGCAGTTGCTAATAGACTGTCCTGGAGTAGAACAAGCAGGGCACTAGAAGAATTAAGTGAAGTAGCATTATTTATTTGATTTATAATGGCCAGCTATCTCACTGTGGTGATTCTGGCTGGCTAACATTTAAAACTCTAATAAAAATGATGTAAAATTACAATACATATAACAACAATAGAATAAAAGCCATCTGCCACAAAGCAAGCAACAATCTCCTAAATTTCATCTAAATATAATCACCGAGTCATACTTATTTTCACAAAGAATCAGCAAGTACCATGCAAAGAGGTACAATACTTAGGATTTTAATTGGGAGATTGTTCAAAATACAACAGAATATGAACACAACATCTATCCGTAACTCATGAAAGCATCCATGACATTTTCTAAGACTGTATGGCTAATGCAGAAAGGCCTCCACTGCAACCACACAATTAGAAAAACAGATATGGCTGCTTTAATTAGCTACAGGCACTGTTTATGCTCTAAACCACTGGTGTCAAACTCTCTGTGTCATGTTGCAGTAACATGATGTTTCACGACATTTCCCCCCTTCATGAAGCTGGGGTGGGTGTGCCATGCACATGACGCATCCAGCCTGTGGGCAGCCAGTTTCACACCTTTGCTCTAAACCATCTCTTCTGAACTGAATTTGAAGATTGCTCAACTGAATCCAACTATAATGAGGAACAAAAGTATTTCATCAAGCATATGCTGGAATATTAGTGCTATGGCAGATGATTATACTATTTTTAAAAAAGACTTTTTCATCTTATAATCAAGTTATTTACCTCAATATGTTAGTTTGGTCAGATTTCTCTAGAACTTTTACCACCAAGAGGTTGACAGATCTGATAACCTGCTGGCCTTCTTCTAGATCTTCAACTCTTGAATCCAGCATTAAGGTAATGAGACCATGCATCAAATCCTTCAACACTCCTGCAGAAGCCTCCCTTGCCAAGCTTTCAATCTGGAATAACTGTCAAATGAATGTAAATGTTAGATATAATTCTCTCTTCTGATGCCTCAATAACCCCTTCAGTGCCCAATATTAAATTGGTCACTATGGGAAGACAATGTTGCATTTTGCTTGCCTTCTTAATAAGCCTTGTTTTCATAAATATATTTAGAAGTGTTGACGAGCAGAAAGAACCTGTGGTGCAGGACTGAAGAAGGAGATGCTTTACATGCCAGTCTAAAGAAATTCAGTGGCAAGCCACAACACAATAATAAAACACAAGCCACACCTCTTAAAGGAATGGTTTGTACCTTAAAGCATGTTGATTTCAGATGATTGACATTGCAGCTGAAAACTGCAGCAGATTAGAACAGGGCTATAAGAACTGCATTTAGATATTTGGGAAGCTGCATTTACTCATCCCTGAAAATAGCACTTCAAGAATTAAAAAATGAAAATATTAGTATGTGTAAAATATCTAGGTCATTTAACCCAAGCATATCAAACAAGATAAAATACTATATCGTGGCCACCGCTTTGTTAAATAAAAACCATTTATGTTCTTTTCCAAACAGTAGACAATGTATTTTTAAATTTTAATTGGGCTTCTGGGAACTAAGTTTGTGACTTTCTTTTGGTAACTCCTGAAATTCAGGAAGATGAATAAAAAACATGAAACTTGGCCTACTATGTACCAAGCAACCAGATTCTGCATTAAGGTTACTTATGTGTAGTATGCTTTACTTTTTACATAAATGTATACCTGTTCCAGAGTAAAGTAATAAATTTTACACAAAAGAAATAACTGAATTTTGACTGTTTTTTCTCATTTTACAGTGGCAAAAGAAATAAAGAACTCTTACTGAAATCATGTTTCCAATGATGCAACTGTACAACTTGACGATTTCATCCTTGTCCAGTTTCTCATCAGCCATATGAGTATTATAAATGAGTCGGAGCTGCATGAATGTAGCTACTAAGAACTGGTCAATGTGGCCAGACATTGCTTCGGCTTTATCCTCTTGTCTTAGAACCTCATCAATCTATATACAGACATAATAATTATGTTTCTTCACGTAGCAGAGTATTCAAGACATTGGCATGCATTAGCTGCAAAAACTATCACCAATCTCTCCTCTTAACTATTATTTTTCCCATTCTACTATTCTAATTCAATTCTCTAGGAATCCATCACTTTGTTCACAATCTTAGAATATTAGACCAAACACCAATTTTGCAGTGCCAGCAAAAGTTAGTTATTCCCGCATTATCTATTTTAGAAAATTCTGCAGCCTTCACACTTCAAAGAACTTGTCTCAAATATGCACATTACTACAAAAATTTAGAATTCATTTTTTTCCTGCTATTGCAGTAATTGTTAGCCCTAGGGGAATGCAAGATGAAAATGTGAATTCACCCCGAGTATTCCTTTCCTTTCCATAAAGAAAGTTTTTTCCATAAACTTTCCCATGCTGTTTGGAACAGCTGAGAAACAGTATCCCTCCTTTTGGAGACAGCAAAGTAAAAATAATTGTATGTATGTATGTATCTATTTTTTTTTTTATAAATAATGCAAGGCAGTGAACATAGCTCATACTTCTTCTACCTTCTATTTCTCCCACAACAATTTTATGAGGTGGGTTTGGCTGAGAGAAACTGACCCAAAGTCACCCAGTCAAATTTCATGCCTAAAGTGGGACTGTATCCCACAGTCTCCTGGTTTCTAGCCTGGTCCCCTGACTACTAGGCCAAATTGGCTCTCAAAATTAGAATAAGTTTTCTTAATAGGAGAAATAAAATGTTATCCATGAAAAGTTATTTAAGTTAAGGAGTCTTTACTGATGTGGCAGCATAGAAATATGCTTAACAAATAAACTGAATGCACCACAAAAGCCTCCTCATTTGTTTCCTCTGGCTTGCACTATTCAGTCAGAAGCCAGATCCATGCCAGCCCATTCCCCCCCCCCGCCTCTTCCCCCAATGCTTCCTGGAACAAAAAGGGCCTCAGCTGGCAAATGAGGACTCTGCTTCAAAGTTAAGTAGACTGAAATCCAAGTAGTGGAGGAACAGGAATTTGATTTAAAGCCCAGTAAGGTTAAATAAATGTTGTCTTATTAGATAATACAAAGAGTTACGGTATCCTTGCATGCCTCTTGGCATCACAATGAAAGTCAGTGAATTATCTAGATAGAAGGTGACAACGTTCTATGTTCTTGCACTTGAACATAAGATCTTTTTTTTTTTTTTTTTACAAGATGTGGTGCCTGCAACCAGTTTGGCTGGCTTCAAAAGGGTTTGGATCGATTCATGGAAGTCATGGGGTTTAATAGTTATTAGTCTTGTTGGCAACTGTATAGCTGGGAAATGGGCTTCCTTGTGAAGTTGCTGACCACTGTGAGAATAGAATGCTGGACTAGGTAGGCCAGAGGTCTACTCCATGAAGGCACCACTTATGTTCCTTTTGAGAATTGCGAGTCAGATGGCCCCTGTGCACTTAGTTATGTCATCAAGACAAATTTCAGGGTGGTGCAAGTGTCACCTGACACTCAGCTCCACCTAATGTGCAACTCATCACTCTCGCAAATAATTTATTGATCTGTTAAACAGTAGCTGATGATCGTTAGGAGACTATGTTGCTGCCATCTACAAGGACCACCACTTACCTGTGCAAGAGCTTGGATACTAGTGTTGATATCCCCACTGGCTACCTGGGAGATAACGAAGTTGATTGTAGAAGCAGTATTGCTGTGCATGTCATCGAAGTGTGGGGAGACAGCACGGACCCTGGGTGGAGGAAAGATTTTGCAATTACTGGACGATAAACCTTTCCACACTACTTCCAAAATAACACTTGCAAATTTTGCAGAGTCTTAGCTAACAGTAATTCTCCTTGTCTCAGCTCATCTCATCTCTATTTTGTTCCTCTCCTTTTTCCTTCTACCTTTTCCTATCTCTATTTCTACGGATAGGATATTTTGTGTGTGTGTTTTGCATTGCTGCTAGAAGAAAGGAGAGGAACATGTATGTTTCTGTCTCTGTATGAGACAGTGGCTGGTATATGCAGATAAGAGAATCAATGTATTTTATAAATAGAATGCTCTATTAAATTTAACTATAGTTACATCAATTAGTATTGACTTCTTTTTGCTCAGAACTTTTCTTTTATGGCCTTGTGGATAGAACCTTCATATATGAGAAAGAAAAACATTATACCTATAATATGCACATACTGGGTCAAAACAAAAAAATTCCCCTACACTTACTTAGGTTCAGGAATCAAGACTGGCTCAAAGATGTCATCCAGTTTGTGCTGAACAAGTGCTGGCATTTCACATCGCACTGTGCCATTATCATTTTCTATTTCATCAAGATCCAGCTGAAATTCCCGAGGGACTGTATGCATTGCCTCTGAATGGCCACTCAAGTTACGTGCTTGGCTATAAAAATCAAGCAACACATTTTCCTTATTATTTCAGGAAGCATGCTGTCCTCCTAACAGAAGTGACATTCTGAAATCATCATAAGCTACAGATGGAAAACATTCTTTTCTATATTATCTGGGACTTCGATGTAGAGAGTCCAACTTTACGTCAAAGAAATCTCCCTGGTTGCCCAACATTCTCTACAGTTCATAAAGAAATTGGGAAGGAGCTCCCATTACTGCTCAGTTTTTGGAGCACTTAAGGAAGTGAAACAACAAATAATGGCTTGCTATTCCAACGTAACAAAATTTGTTGTCCCCTAATGATTATGTTTAATTACAGGAACAAAACAACAAACAAACCTGCAGGTAGTCCTTGACTTACAACCATAACTGATACCAGAATCTCCTTTGTTAAGGAAGGCAGTTTCTAAGTGTGCCGTGCCCAATTTTACAACCTGTTTTGCCACAGCTGTTAGGGCAAATCATGGGCAGTTGTGAAATGAATAGTGTGGTTGTTAAGCAAAGTCAGCTTCCCTCTCTTGATTTTGCTCGTCAGAAGCAGGTTGAGAAGGCTGCAAATGGTGATCACATGACCCAGGGATGCTGCGGCGATTGTAAATAAATGCTGGTTCCAAGTGCCCAAATTTTGATCACATGACTATGGAGCTTCGGTTGTAAGTGCAAGAACTGGCTGTAAGTCATCTTTTTCGGTACTGTTATACCTTTGAACAGACACTAAACAAATGGTTGTAGGTTGAGGATTTCCTGCAGTAGTTTTTATAGCTTTTGCATTAATCAAGCAAAGCCAGGGGTTATCAGCCATGACACTAACTATTGGAAATCTGTACTCTCTTTAAAAACTTGTTAAGATTTCCCTTTCCCTTTTAGATCTTACAGTAAAATATATGCACCACCACAAATGTTAAAGATAGAACAAGAAAGTATGATTTCATCCAAATGAATCTAGTTTTTATTCATATATGGAGAAGGCACTATGTTAGGTTGCCTTTCTTAGTGACCACTGTTTCTTAATCCAGAATATTCCCAGCTGAGTTTTATACTCTTAATTACAACTTGCCATTTGTCTTATTTTATTAGGGATTTCCTACTAGAGGATTCTAGAACAACGGCATAAAGTATACCAAGAGGCATTCTAGAAAGGGTCCAAGAATCACATATTAAACAGAGATGGGGATCTTAATTTCACATGGGATGGTATTCAATGCCACCTGAAGGATGCCTGCTTGTGTAGAAGTACCTCCCTTAACTTTTTTACCCAAAAGATGGCACTCGACACTATTTCTCATATCCAACATCAGTTTTTCCTCGAACCGTAAGTTTTAAGAAGCTTTATTATAATATGTGGAACTTCTTCTAAAGGGTATTTTAATAACTAATGATTGGGGGAAAAGACAGAAATCGTACGAGCTCTGCTACCAAGGATTTAGTGGTAAGTACTTACATCCTATAAGTGCGATACATAATTCTGTCCATGGAGAAGCAGTGAAAAAAGGCACAATACCATTTAGAAAGCATTCAAGACATGACAAAACAGATGAAGAAAGGTTCAAACATTTTGCTTTGCAATTTTTTTTTTTTTTTTTGCAATCTGTGTCTCAGGCATGCAGCAATGATAAAAACAAAAGATAAACACAAGGCAACAACAAGCTATGTTTTAGGACACACTGTGAAAATGTTGCACACTGATAGCAATTTCTCCACATAACATACTTGAGTTTGGAAGACATGTCTTCAGCTGCTCCCTTCCGCAGCATGTTTGCACTGGCATTGGCATTTTGCACACGCTGGGGTTTTTCATCTACCTGCCTTGAGGAAGCAGCATTTGGTCTCTTAGCCGATCGTTTTATTCGTTCCTCCAGCATACTCATGTCCTTCTCAGAAAGCTGTACAAGAAGAAAAACTAATGTCATGAAAGATTTGCCTCTTAAGAATGCTCCAAAGCTTCATGAAAAAAATAATTAACACGCAATTTACCTCCCAATACTGGTACTTAGCAATTATTCTTTTTTTCCCCTTTATAAGTAAAGTATAAATGTTTCCAAACACCTCTAAACATAAAAATAAGCAAAGGCAGAGTCTCTTATTTATTTATTATTCATCAATTTCTCTCCCCAATAGGTGGAAGAGGTATAAACTCTCTCATATGAAAAATTGAGATTGGCGTTTGAAAGAAACTATGGGGCACTACAAATGTAATTCTCACAAATGTTAACCCATTTTGTTGACACAAGCTGCCATGTAGGTAAAATCTGGATGCTTCTATTATTTTCCTATTCCCAATCTAGGAAAGTGACTTGAGAAATAGTAAGACCCAAAGCAGCAATTGACTTAACTTACAATTTCCCTAATAGCTAACATCTTGCAAGAGGAATATGAGATTTCATGACCAAGTGCAGAGATGTCCTCGAAACTGAATAACATTAATTTATCATATTTTCAAAATGAGAATATGAAAGTAGCTGTAGGATGTATCAATACATTTTAAAACTCAAAGCATTGAAGATAAAAAAAACATAAGATAAAATCATTAAAATACAGGTGTTTTCCAATTTTGCAGGGCCTCTACCTCGTAACGTTTCATTAAGACTGACTTTTCTTACCATTTTGATGCTAGAAATTCAGAAATCTGCTCTATATAATACAATGTAAGTAAAATTAAATTGAAATTTTGACAAAAGCAGTGGTTCTGAAATGTGAGAAAAATAATTCCATGTAAGGTACTATTTTGGAAGTAGGTGGTACTTGATATCACCTGAGTTCTTTGAAATATCTTGATAGGCTACCTGAATGTGGATGGTGAAACTCTCAGAAAGATTTTTTTCCATGTTACTGTTATTGCAGGTTTAACAATAAATGCTTTATTTATTTACCATCTTACAATTCATTGACACCTGAATGATGTCAACAACTAAACAGTGTAAAGTACAATTTATTTGTTCTTGAAAATCAATATTCAGTCAGCTATACGATGCAGGTGTGTTGTGACTTTGTACCACTTAACCCGAATCATCCAATGCACTGTAAGGATTTAATTTTTCCCCCTTTATTCCTGTTTACTTACATTTCCAATTAGCTTGAACACCTGGTCCCCATGCACGTTATAAACAGTAACAATGGTATTAAGTGCAGCATTTCTGACTGTGTTGTCCCTGTCACCAATGTGAATTGCAATTTCCTTTAAGGCTTTGCCTGGAGTTGGCTGACACACATTCATGCCATATGATTCAATTAGGCATCCCAGCTCTTCCAAGCACTCTAGGGAATAACAAAAGAAGATATAAACAAAACCTAAATGCAACCACACTTCTTAGTAAAGTGAACTGTTATTCTAAGCAAGGTAAAAATTCTTCTTTATGATTAAGTCTCTATGAAGAAAATGGGGACCCACTCTAAAACAATGTATGAAATAGTGACATTTGCCCCTTAACCATTCACATTTATCGCCAATAGCCTGAACAGGCATTAAAAATATTTTTTATAATATGAAAATAATTATTACTATTTTTAAAAATTATTTCCTTCCTATCTCATTGTTTCCTATGCCACCCCCACTTTAAGGAATTGCGACATCTTTGTGGGTATGGCAACTAGGCCATTAAATAAAAGGCTCATATTGCTCCCTTTGGAAATAATTATGTAGAGTGATTGCATATATAAATGTATATCCCCAATCCCTTACTAGGCTGAAAACAATTACCTACCCCTGCATACACCAATGCACCTGCTGTATTTCATGCATCCAATGCAGAAATTTGACAATTCAGTATTTTAAGTGTGACCTGCCCATTCCATTATTTTCATGACTGTAGTAAGATATTGTGATCTGTACCAGAGGTCGCCAACCTTTTGGACCTCAGGGACAACTAACTGGTTCTGTGGGCATGGCCTAATTTGTGGGTGTGGCTTGATCATGTGACTGGCTGGGCATGGCTTGTATAATTTTTTTTAAATATTTATATAAATATTGAATTTTTTATATAAAAAAAGCAACTTTTACTCAAAAGCAGGCAGATTGAGTTGCTCACAGAATCACAGATTCATTCAGAGATCTCTATCTGCCATCAGCTAGCTCAGTCTGTCACATAAAATTTGCTAGCAAGCAAACTCACGAAATTAACTCTCAACACACCATGTATGTAAAAAAATTTTTAAATTAAAAAAGAGCAACTTTTACCCAAAATCAGGAAAAGCAGGCAGGCAGATTGAGTTGCTCACAGAATTATTCAGTGATCTATCTATCTGCCATCGGCTAGCTCAGTATGTCACATAAAATTTGCTTGCTGTGAGTCTGCACTGAATAATAGAACCTTCAGTCCTAAGGGAGGTTGGGCTGTGCTTAAAAGCAGAGCCAAAGATCTAACGACTAGCTAGAAAGCAAGAAATCCAACCATTTCCTGCTTCCTAGGTAATCTAAATCTCCCGACACAGCAGAACAGCTGATAGTCGGAAAAAGGAAAAATAGCAATTTAGCAGACAAGTTTGCCGGGTAAGGAGTGGGCAAGGAGGGTTCCTGTGGGCCACGTGGGTGGCGCAACCTTGTGTTTCTGCACAGCCTGGATTAATTGCTTTGGGGGAGTGCTCTGGGGGTGAGATTTCTCTGCGTCCCACCAAAATTTTCTTGCAGCCCACCAGTTGGCAACTGCTGATCTATACATGTCCCACCTGCCCGCTGTTTTGAGTTTTTCGATTTTGTCCCATCCATGATAAATGTGAACATTTTGCTGGCTGGATAGACAAGGCACATCCTGTTCAGAATGGCACGTACATCCCTTCGAATAACATCTTTGGGTTCCCCAACCTAAAATCAGAGAAGATATTTGGATATTTAGAAAAACTGGAAGCATAATCAATATTCTTAATATTCACATCCAAAACTTTCAGGGAATCACAGGCATGCCTAAATTTTCAGATATTTTCACTCTGACATTTCAGGTAGTGACAAATACACTGGAGCAAACATGAGAGCATTTAACCTTGAGCATAAGAACGTATTAAAAAATGCTATCCTGATTATTGTTCTCAGTTGCTCTGAGAGTTTTGTAAATTAGAATCTTTGCAAGTATAGCAGCAGAAACAGATACAAAATCTCATGGGTCATTATAGCGAATAAGAGATACTTGTTCTCTAATGAATTGAAAAAATTCTGTAAGGTATTTGCTCAACAATTCTCTGGTGAATTTTTACAGTGATATTAAAAACATTGCTCTCTCACACACACTGTAACAAGTTTATCATGTATTGCAATTAATTTAGTTGTTAAAGAACAGAATTTCTAATTGATGTATTTGGGTTTCTTTTTTCTTCTTCTTTTTTTGCTAATAGACATCATTCTACTACCATTAAGAATGCAAGTATTTTATTCAAAACTGCTCTCATATTTTTATTAACATTACAGGTAACACCTAAAGGTGCTTTTTCAGGAGGCAAAAAAGCACCTTTGAGGCAACCATGACCTAGATGACTGAAAATCTCTAGACTACGGGTAACAACAACTAGCTCATCTTGGCTGATCTCATCAAATTTAACTTTTTATTGATTTTATTGTAATGTTTCCGATTTTTGTAAGCTGCACTGTCATTCAGAATGGCAAGTTTAATAAATTATCAACATCATCAAAACTAATCCCAGATATGAAGGCTGGAATACAATTAATGGAATTCCCTAGGTTACTGACCATATTCACATTTTTTTTAAATCATAGAAAATATGAAAATTTGCTACCTCTTGCATCCTACTTTCCCAAATTTGCCTAATATAATGTATTGACTGAAGTTTTAATGATATTGAGTATTCTTCTACACTAACTTAGTTCAAGCATTCTACAATTGAAGCATATTGTCACCTATGCTTATTCAGGAATGGGAAGGATACTGAAGAGAAAGCCAAACTAAGATCTGATGATTTGCTCCAGTCATCATTATTCTCAATATTGTCACAGAGGCAGCTCTAATTTCACAATTTGCTTTTTGTTATATTTTGTGAGCAACAATATCTAGGTTCTTTTTTTTTCATTCTATCCATTCTAAGAGGTCAAGACACACCGTATGCAGCTTTTTAAATTCTGGATACCTTCAAGGTAAGATAGGGAATGAAAGAAGTGGCTTCATTTTCAGTCAGGTGGTATTCTTCTTGATTCAACATGATAAACAGCAGCTTAAGATACTCCAGAGTTTTCATTAGAACACTTGTATTGGTGTCAAAGAACCTCAGAGTGATCCACTTCAAAATCAGATCTAAACAGCTGATAACTCCATCTTTTTCACTCTCCAGGTGCTTGAAAGGAAAAAAAAAAATCAAGGTGAAGTTTTGCAAAAAAAAAAAGTGTTTTCTTTTATAATAAAATAAACCAAGAAATTGTATTTCAATTAAATTATGCCATGGCTTTTCAAGTGGCAAAGGGATCAAAGATAATTGTTTTGTACATGCATAATTGCTTCTTGCATCAGCTACTCTGCTATTTCACTGTTTCAAATGCTCATATTCAGTGCCTTGATAGAGGCCAATAGTAATTACACTGTTCTTATGAGAATATAGGCTCTAAATTGAATAGGATATTTCCAAAAGTTGCATGCTCTAGGAAAAGTTATACCAGTGCTCTTATTGTTTTATCAACTGTCAGAAGTCAATGCTCCTCACCTCAACCATTACACTAAGTGCTCTGTTGTGGCGTTGAAAATCTGTATGAAACATTTCATCTTGTAACCACTTGGCAACACAACTAGACATCTGAGTCTTCAATTGCTCAATGTATTCATCACGAGGAGTAGTAAAATTCCATTTCAAAACCTGAGGGAAGATGGGAACACGGTCTTCTTAAAAATTAAACCTGTAACTTAACCTACTTGTAACTTAAATTTTACTTAAAATAATTAGTCTGTAAATTGTAAGTGGCATGTACATACATCACATGTACGTGTGTAGGTTTTTTTCCTTATTTACTAAGACTACCTTATTGAGCCACAGGTAATTTTTAAGTAACATTGATCCTCTTAACATAACAAAAGAAATTCATATTTACAAAAGAAACATTTTTGCTTATATGGATTATTACTTGACTTGTAACTTTCACTTTTTTCCTTTCACTAAGTCTAGTTAGTTAAACCTCAAGCAAGTACTTTCTACCCATCCCACTTTGGACAGCCATGAAGAAGATACCAGAAACAATTGATTATTTTAAACAAAGGATAATTTATTCTTGTATCTGAATAGGAACAAGTCTAAAAACATTTTTTAAGAGTTAATGCTTCCACCTTGGCCTCTAGTTAACTTGTGTCAACTAGATTTCTTATTGGAAATGTGTTGGTTATCTCACAAACATCACTTTAGTGAGCTTTCATGTCTGAAGCGAAACTAATCATGAGTCTTTGTATTTTAATATATCAGAACTGTATTATAACATAGATGCTTAGGTGCATACACATACAGTCAGTGATTTGAGGCTTGTTTCTGGCTATTCATTCTGTGCATTATTTCTCGAATTTAGTGATTCTAAGTTATGTTGATCTCAACTCCCACAATTCCCCATTCCGGCTGGTGAAATTTTAGCAATCTTCCCATTTAAAAAATACAATAAAATATTTTTGTTATTGTAGAAACATTCCCTAATACTGAATGAGGAGACACCTCCCCACTGAACTTTTCCAAAAGAATACACTTGTTTTAAGCTCAGTAACTCAAAACAAACTTGGCAGATTTTGTAGACTAGACTTAACAAAAAAGAATAACAGAACAACTTCTAATTTTGTATGCTTGTCCACTGAACTGTTAATAACACTGATAAGTACAAAAGAGCAGAATATGCATCTGTACAATTAAGTGAATAAATAACTTTAAGTGATCTCCACATGTCTTTCTATCTGGGGATTTCCAGTGTTAAAGTAAATGTAGTTTATAATAGAAATTAATGTCTAATACAGCCCAGAAATCAGACACTGAGCATTTCTCTCACCTTTAATCCTTTCTCATCTTTCATTCTTTGCTCTTTTCCATTTGGGACTAAAATAAAAACTGGGCCAGACCTGTCATCATCATCTTTCAAGTTGGATTTGCTTGGAACCTTTTTTCCCTGTATACCCTAAGACACAAAACAATAGTAAGTTCATTTCCCTGTAACCAAGCTCCGATAATCTAGTTTTAAACCACCTTCCATTTTGCATCTCTAGACTAATCTCACTGAAGTCAATAGAAATGCCTTTATTTAGAACGAATCTATCCCATCAGCATGCAAAGCAAGTATTTCCCCTACACAGAAGTTTGTGTTAGAATGTGCACTGAAGACCTCAAGTACATATTTAGCAGAGTAAAGAGGCCATAACAATGTTTAGTGCAGCAAGTATATAAAGGTCAGTGTACCAGCCACTCTATGTGGTACCCGCTTATTACCTGTTTGATAACTTTGTCAGATTACTATTGCCTTTGGTGAGGCCTGAATTTGCATTAGAATGCTGAAACAAGTCATAGAATACTCTGTAGTTAATCGTATTGACCACATAAACACTTTTAAAACTTTATTTTACTTCTATATAGAGTATAGAACATAAGCACTCTGTTCCTATTTACTGACCATATGTGAAATATTACAGATCTAAGATCACTGGCATGTAAATCATACTGAGGAAAGAACGAGTTAAAAAGACCAGTCAGGCCACCAAATTTCCTCTTAGTGAAGACCAAGAGGCTCAGACTCCAATTGCCATGAGTGTTTCACAAGGATTATTTCATTAACCTAAGGTCTGCAACATGAAGTTTGATTCATACACTGACACAAAAATCTCTAGTGAGTCAAAAATGAAAAAAAAAATGAGTAGTGTTACAATATACCATGGAATAAAAATTTCTTAAATAAAGCTTTACTATGAAATAGAATGAGGTGCAAAATAGAGTTGTGATGTGATCATTTCATTCTGTCCCATAGCTGAAAGTACTTTTCATAACCAGGGCTCTTATCTGATTTTATTTCTGGATTGATATGCAATACTGCATCTAGCCTGATATCACCCAGGAAAGCTATCGCACCAAAGATTGCTGTCCAAATCCTGCTGTTCATTTTCTATCAATAGACGATAGAAATATGAGGGAGAGGGGCAGTTCAAAAATGTGCTAGGTAGGCAGGCAGATGGATAAGACAGCTAGATAGATAGATTAGACAGACAGACAATTTCCTTTTGTTTTCTTTCCTTGCCTAGAAGGTCCTTGGCAAATTCTTCTTTGCCAAGTAAAGAGAGGTTGCTTGTCTGTTTGTGGTCCTTGCCATTCATTGCCTGACAGTCTTCTCTCAAGCAGCCATCCAGCCTGTCTTCCATAGCAAAGTCTCATTTCATCACTGGCCCTGTCTAGATAGATAGGCATTGCCTCAGAAGCAATGCCTGCCAGAATATGAATGAGGGCAGGAATTCTTGGGACAAGTACTACCCCAAAGTTAGAAATCTCCTAGCAATTACTGCAAAGCCAAGTAAAACAGGACCCACTGTTGTCATTTACCTTGGTTTTAGGGGCGCTTCCTCCTGTTTTGGCTTTTTTGGCATCAGGTTTAGTCTCCATTGTGCTAGATAAATAATCTTCATTGGAACCTAAGGAATAATTTGTTAGTTTGCACTATATAGGTTTGGGATTAAAACTATCAGCCCACCCCTCCCTTCTACCAGTTTACAAAACATACTATACTTCTCAACATATACTTTAAACTGAGGGCCCCCAATCTGTGGGCTACATCCCACTAGGTGGCCATGAGGTAATTTTGCAACCAAGGTATGGAAACGGCCGATAACTGCACATGCATCCTCATTTGCACTAAGTGGGCGAGCCATGTACTCCAATTGCATGAGTGGCAGGTGTGCACACACAATTCTCATGCAAATGGAACTGCATGCATACTTGCTGGCCATTCACATGGAACCATCCCCTAAATAAAAGTTTATTTAGGGACTGAAATTACAATGGAATTGAAAAAATGACTTGTGACTGTTTTTTACACTTATGACTGCTGTAGCATCCCCATGATCATGTGATCAAAATTCAGGTCCTTGGCAACTGACTTATATTTATGATGACTGCAGTGTTTTAATCTTTCTCTCAAACAGGACAACTGTAGAAAGATTACCTGATGCAGCTTGAGATTTGGCTGGAGCTGCTCCCACTGCTCTAGATGTCTTACTTGGTGGAGCAGGTTTGGCAGGCATATTAGCTTTAGCTTTTTCAAGCATGGCCAGTACTTGATCTTTTGAAGTTGGCTACAGAAAAAAAAAGAGTGCTTAAGTATCTACATTTAAGCCACTTGATCAAATGACTACAAGTCAAACTCTCTTTTCCTTTACAGATCTTTAAATAGAAATTAATTTTTGTAAACAGTTCCCGGCTTGTCAGTGCACAGTACAAAATAATGGTGGCAACCTACAGCAGAAATGGGCAACCCACGGACTATGGGTTGTTTCCCACCACCCTGATACCACACTGCAGTGAATTAGGTAGCAAAATGACTATTTTTGATACCATTTTTACCTCTCCAACCTTATGAAATATATTAGAACTATTTTTTAAAATGGTTCAAAGTCATGTTACAAAAGTTCTGCCATATCATACCAGATGGCCTAAAGACTTCCAGAGTTGCAGCCCAATTGCTCAAAAACTCCCATCCCAAATTACCCAAGTTTATAAAGATAAGAACCCATATGCAGATATTTTAGATTTCCTAGATTAGATTTCTAAATTCCGATAATTAAAACTATTTTGGAAGTCTTTTACTTCCCAGAAACTAATTCATGCTATTACTTGCATCTGTCCTTGGCCACTCCCATTAGTTGTTTTGACTCTGCTCCCTCCAAATTTTTTGTATTAATTTTTTTAAATTTAAGATACTCTCTTTGGCCACCCAATTCAATTTCAATGACACCGAGTGGCTTACAAAAATTAAGATTCCATATAATGAACCTAGTGACAACAATCAGTCAATTTATTAGTGTTTTGGTACCTTCAATTTGCCAGTGGCTTTGGCCATCTTCTCAAAACCCAGGTGCATCATAAAAAATGGAAGAGCATCCTGTGCCTTTTTACGGACATCTCCATTTCGATCCTCCAGGCAGGAGTACAGGTGAGGTACACATAAAACTAAGTCTGATGGGACAGTTCGGAGAGTGGGCAACTTTTCAGCAAGCCAACCTAAAAGCTAAAGTTAGAAAAGATTATTAGAAAGGAACACACTGTATTCTAAGTAAAGATTATACAAATTTACATATGAATAATTAAAACTGGTGGCATTTTGGATCAACAGTCAATAAAAATGGTATATTAAAAAGTAGATATCCACTAATCTACTAATAATTGATTTGGAAAATAAAACAAGTGAAAGGGAGCAACAGCTGACTAACAAGACACCACAAAGAGCAGGCCACTAGGGAGAACAAATAGAAGCAATATGTTGTTTCCCTTCTCTCTTCTTTTTTGGTAGAATAAAATACTTTTTAGGAGAGGAATTTTATAAAAGTTTTGAAACAGACAATGAGGAGAAACCTGTAGATAAAGATTTGATACATTCCTGGCCAGTTAATGCTATCTCTCTAAGCAAATGGATGATTCAATATACTTCTACCGACAACAAAACACCTTATTATAATCACTTTTTATGTCTTGTATTCTTTTTTAAAATGTTAATAACATACTGTGAGGTTTTTCACTAATCTATTCAAAACCACCTGTCACAAGGGGTGCAATTAGCCACAAAACACTCACTTACCAATGTCTTCATTTTTTTTCCTGCTCTTCGCAGAACTATTTCTACTCAGAGGAGAACTGCTACATTTTGGATTGTGAACAGATGAGTTGAAGCATAGTATATTGTGCAGGGACTGCTTTGCACATCCCTACTGAATTGACACTTCTTCCAAGATAATAGTACAAAAAAGAAACTGACTGCATTGACTAAAATCCTCACCTCTTGCCTTAGAAAAGGATTCTCTTTCTTGAGTTCTTCTGACAAATCCTCCCCTTCTAACCACTCTTTCATGCCCGTCTGTTCAGTCCAGGCATTTACTGTTGCTAATGATGCTGCCCGTACATTGCTCTGGAAATGAGAAGGAAAATAAAATATAATATATACATGCACAAATACAAACTTATGTATATTCCAGAAAATTGAAAGTCAACTAGATAAGGTTCTTGCATCTGTCCATCTATCATTTATATTCATTATTGTGAAACAATCAAGTGTTTAACACTTTTAAAGAGAGGATAATCTTCCACTGAATCTGTGAGGTGCTATTTTAATACAACACAAGAAATGCATGTGTTAAAGTTCAAGAAGGTACATACTCTCAGGAAACAGATCTTTCGAACCACTTACCCCAGAAATAGGATGGGCAGTAATTTATATGCAAATCCAAAGGCTTATTCATATTTATTCTATCTGCATTTTGTTATTTTTAATTGGAAAGTCATTTACATTCCTTCAATTTTCTACTAAGACCCCAATAAGATGTAACAATCACCACACCTTATTACCAATTTTTGAAGCTAGGATATCAACACCACATAATGAAAACTTGCCTCTAGAAATGGTAAAAGCTCCAACACTGGAAGTTTTAAAGAAGAGATTGGATAATCATTTGTCTGAAATAGTAGAGGGTTTCCTGCCTAAGCAGGGGGTTGGACTAGAACAGGAGTCTCCAACTTGGCCACTTTAAGACTTGCGGACTTCAACTCCCAGAATTCAATCTGGATAATCCCCAGAGCTTCTGGTTGAGGAATTCTGGGAGTTGAAGTCCACAAGTCTTAAAAGTGGCCAAGGTTGGAGACCCCTGGACTATAAGACCTCCAAAGTCTCTTCCAACTCTGTTATTCTATTCTATATGGGCAACTTTCATCTTCAGCAGAATTAACTTCTATTCGGCCTATTTTATCACTCAGTAACAAATAAATTTAACTGAAGGTGTACTAATATTAGATGATAAAACATTCAGAATAAAGGAATTGGGAAGGAATTTCTGAAGTCAAGCCCTTAAATTCAAGATTTCCAAGAGAATACATAGACAGCACATTTCTGTCAGATGTCCATCCAGTGTCCAGTTTTCTTCAAATTCAACTTTCTCAATGAGAAACTAAAACTGTCATATGCAGAGCTTGGAATGTATATTGTGGATAATTTAATCTCAAAGAGTACTATCAGAATAATACACCAATCTTACCTTACTGTCTCCAAGAATTGTGATGATAGGAATTCCCAAATTTTTCACATGTTGCTTTATATTTGGGCCCATAGCAGTGGCCAGTTGCTGAAGGATGGTCAGTGTTTGTTGTACCTGAGTGGAAGGCAAAAGAGTGTGAATGTGCCTGTCTTAAGAGCTTTCAATTTGTTAAAAAACAAAACAACAGTATCATTTCACAGGATTTGAAGGTTTTTTTTGTAGCTTGAAGAACGAGATCTTAAACAGAGATAATTCTACCTTAACCCAATCAAATGTAATAAGCTGCCACAACCACTTCAAACTATAGAACTTGGAGAAAATGTGGTAAATTCACATAGGTAGATGCTACATTCAACAGTTGTTCAAAACAGGTGAGCAAAACTTTTTGCAATCTCTGGCTTCCTCTGTTGTTAGCATATCAAGATTTCTTTAGTAAGTATAGGTAGTCCTTGACTTAGGACCACAATCAAGCCAAGAATTATGGCCCTAAGTCATTGCAAATCATTAAGCAAGATACCTACATGATTGTCTAATAACCACAATTACAGGTTTTCCTCTTGCAGCTGTTAGGTGACTGTTTGGTTGTTAAGCAGAGTCTGGTGTGCCTCAGTGAGTGGGTCTCCCAGGGCCTCTCTATCCAGAGGCATCCCTTGCACAGCTTCCCATTTTATTTGAGATTGCCAATGGTGACTGCCTCCAGAGTGGCCCAAGGTGGCCCCAGCAGGAAGGCCATGCATAATGTCACCTGGGCACTCTTGGAAAGGTGCTCTTTGGAAGAGGTAAGTGGAGCAAGGCATGACAGGGTGGGGGAGGTTCAAGGGTATATGGGACTCAGCATATGGGTAGGAAGCAGGCCAAAGCTTGTGTGAACCCAGTCTGGTTGGAAGTAGATCCAGCAGGGCAAAATGGAGAAAAATAGGAAGGTAGGGATAGTTGTAGTGTCCCCATGGTCAGTTGTAAGGGCAAGAGGTTTGCCAAACACCTGAATTCTGATTATGTGACCGCAGAGTGCTATAGCAACTGTAACTTCAAGTACAGATCATAAGTCCCTTTGTTCAGCCCTGTCATAATTTTGAACAATTGCTGAATTGAATGATTGTAAATCAAGGACTACCTGTAAGGAAAAAATACTGGGGCAGTATTCCACATAAGGTTATGTATTTCTTTTAAAATACCTCCAAAATTCCCAATCAAGGACATAAACTCCCTTAAAAAGAAAATCTGCAGTATCCTTGTGGACTCTTTGCCTGCTGTAATCTAATTCCGATTTGATTTCAATCACAAGATTTTGATTCTCTATGCTAGCCTTTCATGAAAAACAAAAACATCATTAAGATCTCCCCAGCTGTGCTTTGGTATATGTGCTACAAATAGATTAAACAAAGCACAACTGTGTTCTTCTGCATATTATAGGAGAGTGCATTTCCTTTACAGTAACCTCTCTGATGTTCATTGAATACAGCAGGACCATTTTCCCCAAAAGAATGAGATGCATCAACAGACAAGCTAGCAATTGTAAAAATATTTTATTACATAAAATAAATTAAATGGCAGTAATGCTTAGTGACAGTTTCGTTTCATTTCTGTTTATAAGATCTAAATTAAGCTGGCATATAAAGGATGGAAGATGACTGTAACAAATGTGTTACTCATTTTAAGCATACCAGGATTTTATTGGAATCATTGAGACGACTCTTCAAGGCAGGTGCAAGTTCGCCTATATTTGGCTGTATGAATTTGGCTTCATTGATGATGCTGGTTACTTCATCCAGACCCTCCTTTCGGATTTTCCAGTTTTTATCACCAATCTTAGATATCAGCTCAGATGTGATCTTATCACTGTAAAGAAAGACAAAACAAAATGAAATGAAAAAAGCCAACAGCTCATCACCAATTTTCTTTAAACAAGAAGGAGCAAACTATAAGCATCTTAAGCGGTAATAGTCAAGACAGAAAAAGCAAATTATAAAAATATGTTACAGATGAACAGAAAGTTTGTATACCTATACATGGAGAAATTGTCCTTAACATACCTAATCTATAAAACACAAGTTGCTGCCTGCCTTTTAAAGTGCTATGGTGATGCCCTCTCAGGGCTCCATGTTTGTCAGTTATTTATTAGGCAGCAAGAGCAATTCAAATACAAGTCCTCCAGCTGACAAGTTTTCTCCCCGTTTCCTTATAGTTGACACTGATAAGCTTTTAATACCAGATTAGTATGTATTTATTGGTTAAACCTGTGCTATTCTGCCTTGTGTTCTGCTGTTACCATCTTACGATACTTCAAGATGTTCTACAATTTTAAATGCATGTTATATTTCAGAAGATTTAGCTATAATTGTTCTTTTAATTGTATTTTCTTTTACTGTGTTTCTCAAACAATACGCCCCCCCCCCCAATAGGAAGGCCCAGCACTGTTTCATAGGCATGTGGTAAAATTAAACCCTGCCCCCAAAATTGAGACTATTTAAAAAGCATGTGTTCCCCACCATTTCTCACATCACAACACGAGGTGAAGAGAAACGGAGGGGAAGGTCGGGGGGGGAGGAACTTGCTGTTATGAGCGCTCCACGGGCAACCTTGGCTAGAGCATCCCGCAGGCAGCCACGCCTCACCACGAGGCCACTCCTAATGGCCGATTGAAGGTGACTCTGCCCTCGGGGCGCTTCTATTGGCTGATAGAAGCGGCTGGTGGCGAGGTGAGTCTGTGCGTGGGGTGCTTTAGGTGGGGGTGAGCAAAGGGGGGAAATTAAGTCACCCCTCGAAAAGACAGCCTAGCTGTTTTTTTGGGGGTCAAAAAAAAATAAGGCCCAGCCTTATTTTATGAGAAACACAGTATATATATTGTAAGATGCCTACACTTATGTTTATGATGGGAAGGGCAAGGGGGGGGCATATAAATCTATTAAATAAACTAAATATTATTTTATATTGTATCATTTTATATTCATATTATATTTCATTATTTTACCATCTAGTATTCCTGCTTTGTCTCCCACCCCCAAGTCCTGAGCTGTTTCGCTGGATTGTATGGCTTAAGAAACCTTAAATGTATATGCTAAGCAATGCCAATACAGGTAGTCCTCGACTTACAATCACAATTGAGCCCAACATTTCTGTTGCTAAGTGAAACATTGATTAAGTGAATTTGCCCCATTTTACGAACTTTCTTGTTCGTTAAGGAAATCATTGCAGTTGTTAAATTAGTCAAACTACTGTTAACTGAATTTGGCTTCCCCGTTGACTCTGCTTGTTAAAAGGTTGCAAAAGGGGATAGTATGACCCCGGAATACTGTAACTGTCATAACTATGAGTCAATTACCAAGCGTCTGAATTTTGATTACATGGCCATGCGGATGCTGCAACGGTCATAAGTGTGAAAAATGGGAGATAAGACACTTTTTTCAATGCCATCGTTAACTTTGAACACTCACTAAATGAACTGTTGTCAGTTGAGGCCTACCTGTAGATAGACTGACTCAAAAGAAATCAAAGAAAGATGGAAGGAAGAAACTGAAATGTTATGTCAAATGCAACATACCATCAAAAATATTTCCTACTTATTATATCAATACTCTGTTCAATTCCAAGTTGGGAGATTATAGAAACTGATGAAATATCCACAGAAGTATGGCAAGCAACAGAAGAAGAATCAATAATGGTTCTATCCAAACTATTCAAGCAAATCTGGACAATGGTACATTGGCCAACAGACTGAAAGAAATCAAGCCACATTCCAATGACAAAAAAATGAGATTTAATTGAATGAGCAAATTATCATACAATATGCTTGATTTCACATGCAAAATAACACTTTGGGTCACTCAACGCAGATTATAAGCCCTCCATGAAAAAAGAAGCACCCAGATGTTTAAAGCTGGCTTTAGAAAGGACTGAGGAACATGCCATTATTGATGATACACTCTGGATAATTAAGAAACTCCAAAAATACTGGAAAAGAAATGAGCAAGTGCTTCACTGATTGTGGAATGTCTCAGAAAAATGGGTTTCCCAGAACATATCATTATCCTCATGAGAAGCCACCGTATAGGTAAAGGTGAAACAGATTTGACTCCAAGTTGGAAAAAGAGTCTTCTCTACTTATTTATTCAACCCATATGTTGAATATATATTATTAAAGCTTGAATGAGCATGGTTTTAAATGGAAGAAACAACAATAACAACGTGTGCTATGTTGATGACCCTACCTTGTCAACTGAAAATGCAAAGCTCTTGTAATAACAGTAAAGAGCATAGTGAAAAAGACCAAACTGGGAATAGATAGAGCCAGCTTTAGAATTGGCAATGGTAGTAAAGGAACAAGCAGTTAACTAATATCCTGATTACCATTTGGTGAAGCAACCACCAAGGCTCGAATAATCCTGCTTCAGATATGTAATGTAAAGACCTAGATCTTTGAAGAAGACTTCAAGGCTAGGAAAGGTGAAAGCAAAGAGGAAACCAAGCAGCAAGATGGGATGGACTGATTGGTGATGAACACACCGTTGGAAGACCTATAAAATACCATCTTAGGAACAAATTATCATGGAGAAGTTCTACCCAGGCAGCCGCTAGGAGTCAATAATGACTTGATAGCACACAATCAGTCAATCAATCAATCAATCAACCAATCAATCAATTCCTGCTTTGGTTTTCAATAAAAAAACAGCATAAAACCAAATAAAAAAGTATAAAAACCTGATGTCAGCTCTAGGCAAGAGGTCCACGACATCATTCCCTGAATCCTCCTGTTCTTCTCCTTCCTCTCCATCATCACTGCCAATATTGTGCCTTGTACTGCCTCGAGTTGCAGCAGGTGGTGTTTGTCCTTGCACCTGAAATGCATACTTACCAAATTACTTTGCATTATTTTGATAGGGAGTATTTGACATGTTAATTCACATGACTGCACAACGTTGTGTGGTGCTAATTAAAAATCATGCAAGTAATGCTCAAAATGGAAGGATCAGACAAGATACAGGTAGTCCTCGACTTACAACCATAACTGAGCCCAAAATTTAGGTTGCTAAGTGAGAAATTTGTTAAGTGAGTTTTGCCCCATTCTACAACTTTTTTTTGCCATGTTTGTTAAGTCAATCAAGTTTGTTTGTTAAGTTTGTTAAATTAGTAACATGGTTGTTAAGTAAATCTGGCTTCCCCATTGACTTTGCTTGTCAGTAGGACAAAAAAGCTGATCACATGATCCCAGGACACTATAATGGTCATAAGTATGAACTAGTTGCCAAGCATCTGAATTCTGATCAGGTTACCATGGGGATGCTGCAATGGTCCTATGTGTGTAAAATTATTATAAGTCATTTTTCCCAGTGCTGTTGTAACTTTGAATGGTTGCTAAATGAAATGTCGTAACTCAAAGATTACCTGTATAGGCTATGACATAGTCATCATCAATCAAAAGTGAATTTTACAGTACAGTAGTCTTGAATTAATACTCCTATTAATAAAAGTTTGACCAACACTAGAACTCATCTTCAGTCAGTCATCAGCCAATACGATCTTCCAAGACTGCCTTAGCAGATTGCTCATTTACTTCACTGTATTATTAGCAATAGTAAGAAAGATACTGGAATCGGTCAAAATGATCATCCAAACAATAAATGTTTCAGCGTTTCAAGGAAAACTTACTTTTTCAAATTCTGCATCTATTTGGGAAAGAAGTGCAGGTTTCTCATCCTCAAAAAACATTCGTAAAGGGGGACCAACATACAGAAACATGACGCCTAGTAAGGTTATAGCGGATGTCCTCACAGCCTATTAAACAGGAAATTGAAATATGTAAGCTCAATATTCAGACAGTGAAATTTAAGTTGAAGGGAGAAAAAAATACTTACAGGATTTGTAGCTCCAAGAGCTGTTCTAACATTGCTGATGAATGCCTTCACATTCAATCTGAGGGAGAAGACAATAAATATTAGCCAAAAGTAGCATAAAATTATATAGAGCGGTAAAAAATATGACAACCTCTTACTCATTCTCAACCACTTTGTCAAAAGGTTATGAAATTTAAATGTGAGATAATAGTATTGGCTATGACGGAACTGTTTCTCAAAAGAACATGATACATCTTACATGTCAGAAAAAGCATTTTTAAAAGAAATGATACCTGAATACTTTGCATCCAGCTCTGCATGTTTTTCTAGCATTTCCAGGGATCATGGGAAAAGAAGGAAATTTGTCTCACATCATGCAAGTGGACACAATAATATTTTATTCCTCTTTTTAAAAATCTGTTGGGAATTTCTGTGAAGTGGGTTTGAACTTTTAAGGTATGCAAAGTGTATTCAAAACAATAAAAGCATTTTATATTCCTTTTTTAAAATCTCTATTGGTATCCAGCAATTTGTTGTCAGACTTCAGCAATCAGAAGCCATGGCAATGGAGTCTGGGGGCTACAATACACCAATAGATTTCGAAATTCTAACTACATTGTATACAAACAAAAAAGAAACTACATGGCAGGCAAAAAAGAGTACCAGACTGTACAAAACTAGTACAATAGTGAGAACAAGCTTGGTTCACACACGTGTATAACTGCTGTAACAAACACATGAATACATTCATCTCATTCAAAAATGTACTAATAATGTGAATTAGTATGGTTTCTACTTATATTATCTGTGTGCTAAGACCTCTTTTTATGTCACAGTTATTTAGTTAAGAGCATGTATATATAAACAGCATGCTGCTCTAATTTTGAGACTTACCCAGTAAACCCAAACTCTTTAATGGCATTTGAGAGCCAATTTAAAGTTTCTGATTGGTTTTTTGGATTCTTCTGGGAAAACGCCATGGACATAACCTAGAATGAAAACAGCCTATTTGCAACTGGTATAAATAAGCAATAGTTCTTGTGATAGTAAGTTTTCTTTCAGCATGTTATATCTATGAAAAACAATATATGCACCTGCTCAGCAGTCCAAGGCAGCTGACAGGCTTCTGCTATTGCTGTTAATGCTTCTTTGGCATTGCTCCCACATTTCACATCACCAATCTTATCCACAAGGCCATCCAGGACAATTTGTGCAGATGTTTTGGAAAAGGTCCCCTTTTGAGCAACCAAAGCAACTATACGAAGTTTTATCTGCATCACCTGCAAACAAGAGGAGTCATTGCTATTTTCAGCTGCACAGTAAGACTTGAGACCTACATTTCACCAAATACGACTTGTGTGTCTAGGGCAGACAAAACTTCCGGGAACAAAAATGTTTTTTTTAAAATTGTATGCTCTAGAATTAGATATATTCATTATTACTTTATTACGCATATATTTAAAATACATACATTGTGACTCTTCCCTTGAAAAATACAAGTTCAGAGAATACCTTTAAAGCTGCATGAAATCACAGGCTGAAGGAAAGGAGGCCCTTCTAGGGGGAGTAAAGAAACATCCTAGCTTAGGGTTGGTTGGGGGAGGAAACATCTGAGGTCAAACTGGTAGGCCTATATCTGCTGTTTCCTGAGGGAAGGCAGACAGCCTGGTGAGATTCTCGTAATACAGGTGATCAACAATATAATTATCTACTTGGTCCAACTCATGAGTTGTTCTGGTTGCTTGTGCCTCACAAGCTATTATTGAAATGAGGATCCCCAAAAGCCTAGGGCCCAAAAAGTTCTAAATGCCGTTTAATTAGAATTTAGAAGTTTTTCACATGCAGGCTGGCTAGATATAGATACTATAAATATTGACATAATTCTTAGCATCTTTCTTAAAGTATATATTTGAATGCTTTATCTTAATTGTATTATTCTTGTTTAACAGGGTTCCAAATACCCATATTTTAATTCAGCTTTAATGAACTGTGTAATGCTACCAGAAATGTATCACATACCAATGAAGAAATCAAATAATATAATGAACAATATTATTATGTTGGATGTAAATAAGAAATATAGATCAAGCTTCTTGTATAAAGTTTTCAAACACAAATGGTCAAGCCTACCCATAAGGAATTCCAAGCTCAAGTCTAAGGTAACTTTTTAAATAAAGTTCATTAGTTATTAATTCAATGATAATAGAACTAAACATTAACATTGTTCTACCTGAAAGTTAGTCTCTTTCCATCCAGGTTTCTTCGCCAGCATCCTTACTAGAGCCTGGCAAGGCATTTCAGTTTTATTCATCAGCTCAACTGCCTTAAAGATTAAGAACAGTGTTAAACTCTAAGAAAGGCAGGAATATAAATACTGCCAAACTGCATTCTATAAGCCTATATTCATTTGGATACATTTCATGTTTAGTATGCATAAAAACCATAGTTCTTAATAAGATTATTTCTTGTCCCTTCATTTGAAAATTGTGTAAAGAAATTACTTGCAGTTTTTGCAGTCTTCAAACCCAAAGCTGGATAAAGTAGATTAAAAATTATCTAGATTTGGGTCTGAAGATTGTAAATATTGCAAAAATAAATTTAACCCACCACTATATACGAATTATTCTTTTTTTTTTTTTTTTAACAAATATTTACAATCAAGCTTCATTTTTGGAAACTTTATTTTGATTTTCTGACCAGAAATGTAAAAGTGATTCAATGTTTGAACCAGTTCTTATTTTTTAACAGTAAGAATTAACTATTGTTGGATGCCTCCTTGTATGAAACTGACCAGTGCAGATTTTACAAAAATTAAGTCTTTAATGTATTTTAAAGAAGAACCAGATCTGGTCTATCAAACTTGCAGTACTCAGAATAATCTGAAAAGTCACAAAATACAGCCTGACACTAAAGGCTTCTGTGAAATGCCAAAATAATTTACTTTGGAACAAACAGACATTTATAGGGTTGAGACACTTTTAGAAGAACTTGTCATTATTACCTTTTGAAATTCTTCCATGCAAGCCAGCCTTTCCTTCCAATTGCCACTATCTAACTGCTGTATGCAAACTTCTGGAAGCACAGCTGAAGCCTTCTCCTCACACATCTCTATCTATTAGCAAAGAAAAATATTGCACACCTGTTAATAGCCTACTGGTACATTCCAAATTAGCCTTCATCGGGCTATTAGGCATTTTGACTTATATCAGGTTTGCTATAGCACGGCAACCTGGATTCAAAGGAAACATGTTACTTCAGAGCACATAGACATGTGCATGTAGTGCCTAACAGTAATTTTTAGACCCAAGGTATCTTTTCCTGTTTATGTGATTAGCCTCTTGAGTGAAGGGGCAGCCGTACCAAATGGGCATGTGTACACACACCACTTTATTTAGAAATGGACTTCATTCTACAGCACTCTTGGCATGCTCCTCAGAGCAGAGATTCAAGGATTCTGTTGAATTGCTATACAGTACATACCAGTTTATCCATTACAAATATAAAGACCACCAATAATTTGACATTTACATTAGGCAAATGTCTAAATGCTAATCATGTTTTAGAAATACTTTGAGAAGTTGAACCACAACTGGCAAATGGGCCGGTCATTCTCTGCCTACAAGAGATGTGCAAAATGATTTAGTCATGAACCACGCTGTGCATAGATCAGCCAATTTGCTGCAGCCCATTCTGTTACTGAAGCATGTGTTTTTCGGGTGCACTAGTAAACTCATGGACAAAGTGGGATTTTTTTGTTTTGTTTTGCATACTGAGGGAAATGTGGTTACCTCAGGCTGAAAGGATTTGGAAAGTGGGAAAGAGCATGAAAAAGCCAAGGACAGTAATCATAATGGCTCAAAAGATGCTCAAAAAATTGGATCAGGATAGGCTGTGGGTATATGCTGCTTAGAAAACAGCTATAGGGAGAAGGGAGTGCACAGGCAGTGCATACCAACCTTATTGGCCCCGATAAAATCATTTAGAATCTTGGATTTTGCTTCAACCAAAACTCACAATATGTTCCATGTTTTGTATCTGCTGAACCATGATCAGTCTGAAACATTATGGCAGAACTCTCAGGGTGCAATGTTTTGTTCAAGGTTCAAAACATAACGTTTTCCAGTTTGTTCACATTCCTACTATCAAGTCAATATAAATCATTTTGAGTTCCTGAAAGAAAACATGCCCCCTAAGTTTATCAGCACACTCACAAGATAAACGAAATCTAATGTAACATAAAATACTAGAGAAATAAAACTGTTCCAAATGAAACACTGAATCTCATGCACATGTAACTGAATCACAACTATACTGCTCAAAAAATGAAGGGAACACTTAAACAACTCCAAGTCAGTCATACTTCTGTGAAATCAAACTGTCCACTTAGGTAGCAACACTGATTGACAATCACTTTCACATGCTGTTGTGCAAATGGAATAGACAAGAGGTGGAAAGCAGAGGCAGTTAGCAAGACATTCCCAATAAAGGAGTGGTTCTGCAGGTGGTGACCACAGACCACTTCTCAGGTCCTATGTTTTCTGGCTGAATGCTGGTGGTGCTTTCACTCTAGTAGTAGCATGAGATGGGAGTCTACAACCCACACAAATGGCTCAGGTAGTACAGCTCATCCAGGATGGCACATCAATGTGAGCTGTGGCAAGAAGATTTGCTGTGTCTGTCAGCCTAGTGTCCAGAGCATGGAGGGGCTACCAGGAGACAGGCCAGTACATCAGGAGACATGGAAGAGGCTGTAGGAGGACAACAACCCAGCATC
This sequence comes from Hydrophis major, assembly GCA_033807585.1. Classification (NCBI taxonomy): domain Eukaryota; kingdom Metazoa; phylum Chordata; class Lepidosauria; order Squamata; family Elapidae; genus Hydrophis; species Hydrophis major. The sequence continues at coordinate 88,603,650 of CM066328.1, read as the reverse complement.
AGGACCGCTACCTCCTTCTTTGTGCAAGGAGGGACAGGAGGAGCACTGCCAGAGCCCTGCAAAATGACCTCCAGCGGGCCACAAATGTGCTCAAACGGAGAGAAACAGATTCCATGAGGGTGGTATGAGGGCCCGACGTCCACAGGTGGGGGTTGTGCTTACAGCCGAACACCATGCAGGACATGGTTTGGCATTTGCCAGAGAACACCAAGATTGGCAAATTCTCCACTGGCGCCCTGTGCTCTTCACAGATGGAAGCAGGTTCATACTGAGCATATGTGACAGACGTGACAGGGTCTGGAGATGCTGTGGAGAACGTTCTGCTGCCTGCAACATCCTCCAGCATGACCGGTTTGGCAGTGGGTCAGTAATGGTGTGGGGTGGCATTTCTTTAGGGGGCTGCACAGCCCTCCATGTGCTCACCAGAGGTAGCCTGACTGCCATTAGGTACCGAGATGAGATCCTCAGACCTCTTATGAGACCATATGCTAGTGTGGTTGGCCCTGGGTTCCTCCTAATGCAAGACAATGCAAGACTTCATGTGGCTGGAGTGTGTTAGTAGTTCCTGCAAGACGAAGGCATTGATGCTATGGACTGGCCCGCCCATTCCCCAGACCTGAATCCAATTGAGCACATCTGGGACATCATGTCTCACTCCATCCATCAACGCCACATTGCACCACAGACTGTCCAGGAGTTGGGGGATGCTTTAGTCCAGGTATGGGAGGAGATCCCTCAGGAGACCATCCACCACCTCATCAGGAGCATGCCCAGGCGTTGTAGGGAGGTCATACAGGCACGTGGAGGCCACACATACTACTGAGCCTCATTTTGACTTGTTTTAAGGACATTACATCAAAGTTGGATCAGCCTGTAGTGTTTTTTTCCACTTTAAATTTGAGTGTAACTCCAAATCCAGACCTTCATGGGTTGCTAAATTTGATTTCCATTGATAATTTTTGTGTGATATTGTTGTCAGCACATTCAACTATGTAATGAACAAAGTATTTAATAAGAATATTTCATTCATTCAGATCTAGGATGTCTTATTTTTGTGTTCCCTTTATTTTTTTGAGCAGTGTATTTTGAGTAAGATCATCATTGTTTTTTGAAATATACATTTTGCACAGAATTCACTTACTGAGAGTTCTGGCTCAAATATCTCTTTTACTTCAGTTCCTTTTTTGGCTTTTGTTCCAGTAGTTCCTACGCCTCCAGCTGAAGTTGGCTTCCCTTTCTTTACTGGACCACCAGCCTATATACACAAAAAAGAGAGGGAAAAACTTTTGAAATAAGCACATATTCAACAGATGTTGGAAACGGATAATTAAATGAAAAGGGAATAAAACATCACAACTGAATTCAGAAAAAAGATTGAGGTGAGGGTGGGGGAAGAGACTCTGCTTATATATATATATATGTTCAACAATTCTTCCTTCCTCCTCAGACTTCTTAAGTCATAGTCACTAACCCTGACTTTCAGGAGAATCTTTTCAAGGGATAGGAAGTGGAAGGTCACTATGTGACAGCCTTCTGTTGGTATTATAGAATCTAGGTATTCCCGACAACACTGTCTTCTAAAGATGGGTTTAATGTAGATAATAGCACATTTTATAGCTTTGGCACTAATGAACAATGTTGGATTTTACTGCTTGCTATCTTAGACTTGTAACTTTCTAAAAACATATTAAGTACAGAAAAAACTGAAATGTTTTTTTTCCAACACTTACTAATTACAGAAAAAGTAAGTGTTGGAAAAAAAAACATACTATTCAACTGGATTGTTTCTGAATCAGTCTTCAAAAAGTATTTGAAAATTTCAGTCAAATCAAAACATGGTGAAAAGATCATTATGGGTTTGAATCCTAGCAATGGCAACAGCAAAGAAAAAAAATCAAATAACATTCAATAGAAACTTGTGAAACTAACAGATGACTAAACAAGAGCATCTAAAATGGAGTCTTCCTACAATTTTTAATGCAGAGACCCTTCTACATACTCCACCAATCACCTAAGCAAAAGGACTTGTTGTGTTATCCAAAATGGGAAACTTACTTTAGGAAAATTGTCTGTCTCGCTTGTTTTTTATTTTTAAAATATTAACTACTATTCCAGAATTTTGCTGTTTTCTTTGGGAACATTTCCATCTAATTAAACTTTACTTTACCGAATTTTCTATTCACGTACATGTGTGCGTGAGCCTGTTAATCACAATGTTCATTTTGTAATGTTTCGTGGGAAGAAAAGATATACATACTGAATGCAAAAGTTAAACATAGCAATCCTGACATTACATCTGTTTGCTTAAAAATTGGACTTTTTCAGAACATCTATGTAGCTCATAAACAAATGCAATACATTATTTTGTCACTTCTGAAAATGCAATTAGTTTGTATTCATTTAAATATATGCAAATTCGATCTGCCACATTTCAGAGTGTGTGGTTTTCATACCTTAGTAGTGGGAGCCTTTTTTGGTGGCCCAGATTTAGCTGAGTTATCTTTCGTATCTTTGTCTCCTGCAGCGCCAGAAAGAACTGGAGTCTTGCCAGGAACAGCTTTGTTTTCTTTTCTATCAGCTCCTCCACTGACTTTACCTCCACCAACCAACTCAATATTTTCAGCACACTCTTTAATCTAGTAGGCAAAATGAGATTAACATAAAAGGATTAAAATGCTTTATCTAGCAGTGGCTCTTGACAAGTGTCATAAAGTATTGCTACAAAAATTACAGTTCTTGAACTATATTGTCCCTGAATTATTTGGATTTTTCTGTTTCTGGTATAGATGCAGTACAATTGCAATGTAAAGAAGCTCTTTTCAATTCTGACTTTTATTATATTTACACAAAATTTAAATCGTTTTATACTCTGAAGGCTGGACAAGTAGAAAAGTTTTAATCTGCAACAATTGCCTGCTCTCTTCCTTTATCAATGGCCTGAATGTCTCAGGCCCCAGGAGAGCCCAGCACATTCTTCAGAGGAAAGGAAAAAGAACAAAACCACCAAAGGGAGCAACCTAAGCTGCCTGCCAACCAGGAAAGAGAAAAAGAACTGCAAGAGTAAGCTTGTGAGATGAAGGAGCTCATTACCAAGCAACCTGGGGAGGGATGTAAATGCTTAGGAGAAAGAACAAAGTCAAAGTGATTAAAAGGCATAAGCATTTATGCAAAGAGCTATCTTATAGGGGGACAGGAGAATACTTCTAAGTTTTCAATGGCCATTTTATATATATAGAGATGACAGGTCAAATTGGATGCAATTAGAGATAGAAGTTTATACATTTTGGGCATGCTTCTCAAGTGGCAGGGGGAACTGATACTGTTCCAGTATATTTATGAGTATTCAACTCAGGAAATTGTGTGTGTGTGCTTTGTCTTTTTTAATGCACTTTTTCCCCCTTTTCTAATGTTTTGTCTATGTTTTGTTTTTGTAAATTTCTTTTTTTTCCTTTTTTGAGGGGGGTATTTTACCTTAATTTTCTGAATAAAATAAAAATTTATTTTAAAAGACAAGTTTCAAATATGCCCATGGCCCCTCACTGAGACTGAAATTCTGCTATTGTTTCATATGCCCTACACAACATAAGCTTTAAATAATGAAAGGATCACAATTTATCTGATAGAAATGACTTCACTATTTTATAGAACCTAAAACTCATACCATGTTCAAAAAAAGCAAGTCACAGCCTCACCTATTCACCTATTGATATTAATATTAATAGTTAACCCCCTGACTTATTCTCAGGGCTCCTTGAAATAACATAATATTTGAACCCTACTATAGACTCATGATTTAGTGTTACTTACCCGGTCTAGTTTCAGTTTGTCCACATCTGTTAGAAAAGGATTCACAGCTTTCTCACCTGCCACTTTTAGGGCAGTGCCCAAGGCTTCAAATGCAGCATCTCTAACCTCTGGAGCCGAATCATTAATATGCTGGGGCGAAAAAACAAAACCTGATTATTCTGCTTGATGGAGCTTTGATTCACAGAAACCAGAAAGCAGTGATCCCCACCTTTGTGGCTTGGCAGCCTGATTTGGGGTGGGGGGGGCGGATGGACATGCGTGTGCACCTCGACTTGCTCACACGGCTTGGTGATGGACTGCAATCTGAGGCTGCAACCCCTGCTACAAAGATGTTTCTCTCCTTTGAATTGATTTGTATTTTACATAAAGCTTTGCTTGGAACCTCTCTATGCTAACTTTAGCTGAACCAGGAGCTTCAGCTGAAGATAACACAGAGAGGGCAAGTGGAGGTCAATGAAGAAACTGAATTCAAAAATATGAATCAGTTACATGGTTTTCTCCTTTCTTGGATATGAAAAAGATATTTATATATGTATTTATTTAAATTTATTTGCCACCCATCTTCCAGTTGTGCAACTGTGGGCAGCTGCTATTCTTTTTCTTTTGTTCTGCGTAACACTTCAGTCCTGCCTAGATAAAAGTTCTATGTAAAAAATATTTACATGCGTAAATATTTTTGAACTTCCCAACTTACATATTAGTAAAGGATACCTTCCAGCAATAGAAACTTATTATCTCCTTATTTTATTTCAAATCAAGTTCTGCAGAATATTTTATTTTATTTTACCTTGAGGAGAGCAGCGCAGAATGGTTTCAGGAGACTTTTGGGGAGGGTAGTAGGAGTGCAGTGACGAAAGCTTCGTGCAATGAAGAGAGATGTCTGCTGCTTGATAGTTGGGTTTTTGTTATCCATTACAGCAAAGATATCTTCACTGAGATTTTGTAGTGTGGTCTAAAGTATTTGGACATGAGAAATTCACTTTGACTATTCAAGAAGAGCCTATTAATCTTGTTCAGAGTATTGGTATCAATTCACTTACAGTAAGAAAGATAGCATCAATGGCTTCTTGCAAGGCTTGTACAACCTGAGGCTTTTTTTCTTTGAACTTCTCCAGAATAGTTGGGGCAACCTATTGAATATTATCAAGATGTTACAAATTGCACATCCACATAAAAAGGGCACAGAAAATAATCGTATCACACTAAAAGTTCATTACATTAAGAAATACTGATACTACAATCTCGCTCAGTGGTGGATAACCTTTTTGGACACCTGTGACAAAAATTAAGGGCTCACACTCACACACCAGCACCCAGAAGGCAATGCATGCGGGGGGGCCCACCCCCTGCGCATGCACATGTGATTCCCCCACCACCGCCCTTACCTGCACTGTGCCTCCCAACTGACTTTCGACCCGTTTGAGGCCTTTTTCAGCCTGCCAGAGACTTGAGAAAAGCCTCTGCAGGCCGAAAAATGGGCCCGTTTCATCACTTCTGGTATTTCCTGAAATACAGGAAATGATGAAATGGGCCTATTTTTCGGCCTGCAAACCCAGAGGCTTCCCTCAAGCCTCTGGCAGGCCCGAAAATCAGATGGGAGGCATGCACATGTGGAGTGAGGTAAGTTTGCCTGGGGCTCACGTGCCCGCACAAATGGCTCTGCGTGCCACCTGTGACACGCGTGCCATAGGTTCGCCATCACAGATCTAACTAAAACATTTTTTAAAAAGGAAAATGTTTGCTGATTTTTAAAACTGTTACTTATTTCAAACTACTCCTCTGGAAACATTTTTTCTATTTTCCTGGATATTCTTTTGTTTTAATAAAAAACCCACAAGAAAATTTGCTAGAAATATGATAAAAGGAAGATTTAACACGCATTCATGAGAAATCCATATCAAGCTGGTGCCAAATTCTAGTCTATTCCTCATTCCACAATTAATTTTACACACAGAGAATTCAAAAGCAAACACTGAGCGTATTATACTCACATGACCAGCATATTGTCCAAATTTCTTCCTGAGACCACTGGCTAGTCCCGCAAGGCATTTGGCAGCCAAAGCAACCAACATTACATTAGTATCCTTTCCAACAACCTGTAAAGAAAGAGCATCACAATCTAATGGTGTAAAAATTCAAAATGAATTCTGAACAAATTAAAAATAATTTCTCATGTCATTCACCTACATTCATATTAAACTATTTAAGAGTTACTCTCCAGTTTGACAGCCCACAAACATAAAGAATGAGGGAGAGGTTGTTCTCCCTGCCACTTTCCTATACACCAAGGGTCTTCAAACTTGGCACATTTTAAGACATGTGGACTTCCAGAATTTCTGAGCTAACATGACTGGAGGAGGAATTCTGGGAGTTGAAGTCCACAAGTCTCAAAGCTGTCAAGTTTGATGACCCTTGCTATACATTCACAAAATATGCTGCATTTGGTGGAGTGTGTAAATCTGGGGTGTGCAAATAGTGTTTCATGAGCACAAATTCTGGATTTTATTCTACATAATATGCTGGAAACCACAGATTCTGGGCCATTTATTAGCACTAGCTGACTTGCTATCTGCTTAAAGAGTTCAAAAACATGTTCAATTATATTTCTTTCTATTTCTGTGCAATTAAGATCTTGCTCATTATCCACTTAAACCTATGAGCAAATATAAGTAAACACTCTATATTTACCAATAAAAGATTAAAAGCTCCTTATAACTATACTAATACTGTGACCTTGTATTTAGATTTGAGAGATCCATTTGGGTAATACAGAGAATCTTGCCTTCTTAAGAGCTTTCACCAAGTCTGCATAATCTCCAGCTTCCAATCTGGGATTTTTAACCAACACTTCTACTGCTTCCAAAGCTTCTTTTCTTTCCTGCCACTTTTTGGCCTCCTGTAAGGCAAACCATTAAACATATGTGATATATGCATTGATGCGTTCTAGTCATATCATTTTCTATTTGAATAAGGGAAAAATATGTGCACATGCTTCCATGGGATCAGTAACAATGTAGTACTTTAATTTACCACTGTGTTTTCACATTGATCTACTGCAATTGTCCCTAATAATTAATAGCTCTTAAAACATGACAATATATAAATTCAGTAGCAGAAAAAAGAAATTATTTGGTTGCTATTTTAATGCACACAGTATTAATGCAAAGGGAAGTTATAGAGATTAAGATTAACATATTGTTTTATCTCCACTTACTATTTTGTCATAGAAATCCTTAGGAAGTTTGGAGAGAATTTCAACAGCTTCCAAAAGTTCATAAGCATCAACTTGTGGAACATCCTCATCACCATCATCGCCTCCTATGGAAACAGCTATTATACACAGCCAAATTCAGGCCTGTTACACTACAATACTACGTTTTACTAATCATATGATCAAAATTCCCAGAATAAAAACTTCTTTGCAATTAATGATACTGTCTAGATATTGATATGAATCTAACTTCTTTGTCAGTTAGTGCTTTTTGGTGACTTTTCCTTTTTCCTAATAACATCCTCAAGGTTCAAGTTCCAGATGAATATTACCTCCATCTGCATCTCCACCAGCTGCCTGCTGTTGCTCAAACTTTGCTTTCATTTCTTGTTGGGATCGCAGAAATCTGGACTGCTTAGGAGTGGATGATGGTAGTTTGACCCATTCTTCTTCCAGTTCTTTTAACTACAAGAATTAAAATAGCCAAAAGATGCATCAACACAATCTTGACCCCTGATGTTTGGACTATTTTATGCTTTCAAAGACATATAAAAAGCATAGCTTTTGATGATAAAAACTGCACTGACCCAACATATGCTGCTCTGGGTTAAGGGGCATGTGCTGTTACTACATTGGCTTTTTAAACTATTTTTCTCTCTCTCTATAGGCTTCTTATTAGCCACCCAAGTGTTATGATTAGAGTAACACGCAAGCTGGAGGAAGTGAGTGATTACATGAATACAACTGATTATAAATAATTTGCTACTGAAAGAAGGCCTACTAAGAATGTTAGTATATTATATGACTTCAAAATCGTTTTGCTGACATAAGCATTTGCTGCTTAATAATTAGCACAGATTCCAGGAGAAAACCTATCTTTTAAAGCTTGATAGTGGATGATCACCTGTTAACACTTAGTGCAAGATATCACCATTTTTTCCAAGCCTCTTGGAAAGACTCAATATGAGATTTGTTAGAACTCCAGTCGTTTCAGGTCTTGGAGCTCACATGTATGATATAAAATTTCCTCCACTAAAGTTGTATCTAAAAGGAATACTTTTCCAAAACAAAGCTTTCAATTATTGAAAACATTTCAGAACAAAATCTGTTTTCTTCTGTTTACTGACAACCTCCTGTTAAGATTATCAGAACGTAACATTTTTCCAACTTACCTGAAGAGAATTTATGTTCTGTAATGGAGGCCTAAGAGCATCCTTAATCCATCGATAAATCTCAATTGCAAGGAGTTTGGCTTCATCTCGAACCGCTTTCTCTCGAGATTCAAAAAGTTTTGGCAACATTTTGATTATTGGCTTCAAAGCAATTATTTTTGAACCAAATTCACTGAAATATATACATGGAACTAGTTATATTATGCTACTTTAATGTTACTATATAAACTATCTGACAAATATTTAGGTGTTCTAAACGTTCTAGCAGTAGCAATTAGATTTATATACTGTTTCAGTCACTAAGCAATGCAATCACAAAGGATGACATTTTGTGACCAGGCCTTTTTCTAAAGACCACTGATACCATTCTGTAAATAGCACGTGTTGTTCTTACAATGTTTCAAATGGTTTCTGAGGGCTTCTAAAACTGCATGAAAAGGCTGTGCCCACTATTCTCATGATGCTTCAGAAAGCTTCTGTGGCTTTCCAGAACATCATGAGAAGATCACTTACAATTTTGAGAACAGTGGGAATCTTGTGAGGATTTAGAAGACCTCAGAAGTGATGAGACCTGCCTTGAGCAGTCAGCAACTGCCTTGCATAGGGTCAGGCTGGGCATGTTTTGTCAGTCGTTGGAAGAAGCCAATGAAGGTCACTTGGGCATACCACTGGAGTGGTTATCTGCAATGTGGTGCTTGAGATGACACTCCTTGGCTTTGGGCTGAAGTACAGGCCCATGGATAGCCGGCTAAGACTGTTGAAGGCCTCAGGCTTCTATTTCAGCTTAGCATTACCACCAAGGTGTGCTACTTATGCAGAGCAGCCAAAATGACAGAGGTAGGGGTGTGATAGGCAAGTGGGTAAGTGCAGGTGACCTGGCAAACAGCTGAATTTTGACCATGTGATCGTGGGAGTATCTCTGGGGATTGAGCATAAATACCATTCATTCAGTGACACCCTTTAATAGTCATAGTTTGAGGAATACTCCATCCATACAAATATTATGCTATTATAAAAACTAGGGCTTCTATGCCATCTACAGTTGATTATTTAACTTTCTATGTAAGTGGTTTTTCCACTGCTTTGGGGGGATTTTTTCCACCAACTTTTTATAGCCCTCTAATTTCTGATGCTGGTTGGCTTTTAATGTAAATCAAGATTGCCTATGTGCTACCACATGGTCAGGCAAAAGACAGACTAAATTACAGTATTTAAATAGATTCATTCATTTCTTGCTTTGTAGAGTTCAGTCTTTCATTAAGTTGCATCAAATATCAACAGCAGTTGATTTCATTAGTGTAGTAAGTCATAAAGAAACTTAGTTTTTTATGAACCCAACACATGAATGTAAAGGGCAAAGCATACATACTAAATACTATATAATGTAGCAATGCATGTACATTAATATTATATAATGTAGCTTTTTTTCACTGACCACTTAAGTGGAAAATGCAACAGTGAATTTAATTAGTCATAAGAAATTCCCTTATTCTTAGAAAGTCTGTATAAAAGTTCAATTAAATCTTACCTTAGTGCTTTCCTCAATGTCTCTATGCATGCCACTATGATCTTGGGGTTCTTATTGTCCAAGCCTTTAAGCAGTTCTTCTTGTACCACTTCCCCTTTTTCAATTTCAATAAACATGAGGCATATATCTATGCCTAGTTCCTTTGCTCTAGCTTTAGGCTGATTGAATACTTTATTTACAACTCCAGATACCACCTCACCTGTTGTTCTTTAAAAAGGAAGAAATAACAATTAGTTGAAAACAGAATGAACAATTTCATTCTCTCTCATCTACCTTATTGCAATAAGGTCAATCAATACTTGATTTCCATTAAAATACATGATTCTTCCTTCAGGCTATTGTTATACTGCAATTTACTGAGGTTAAGATTGGTTTTGATGCATTTATGAAATATTCCTAAGAGTTTTGCATTCAAGGATACTTATTAACAACTTCATTCATATACATTACTCAAATGAAGCCAGAGCTTTTTCTTTAATGGATAAACAGTTTAAAAAAGCCATGGAAAAGTATCTCAATGTATGATCACAGCAGCGAGATTACTGTATGCACAGAGTTGAAAAGGTTCGACGCTACCCTAAATGGAGGAATGATCGCTAAAGTTGAGAGATTTTGCTGACATGGAGAAATTAATTTCTTTGATTAGGGAAAAGACATTATGTACATTTATTTTTTATTAGAAGCCTCTTACAAACTTTTTGTGTAAAAATGAAAACAAATTAATTTGTAACCCAGTTTCAATTATTAGATGGGATAAATTAGGGAATTTTGTAATTTTAGAGAAAGAATGGTCAAAATGTATTTGTACTTATAAGTGCTGTGAAAATATTGAAAGCCACTTTATACTTTTTTCCTTTCTTTTCAATGTTTCTTTAGCTTCCCCCCTTTCTTGCACCTTTTGTTTTTCTTTGATTTATTTTTTTTACTTTCTAATAGTTTGTTAGCTTTTATCTCCTAGTTTAAAAGTTTTAATAAAAAATATATACAAAAAGACCTGATTCATAACCATACATGTTGAGTACTTCACTGCTACATTTTATAAACAGCTCAAATGCATGCACTGTGTTAAGTGAAAAATATTTTTATAATGTGAAGGGCCATTACAATGTGTAGTGATTATTCAATTACTCTAAAATTGTTCTAGAAACAAATACAGTTATTGTAAGAGTCAGATACTTATCAACATAAATTATCTCCTCCAACATTTGGTACCCATGCAGTGGGAAAGATGTCAACTTTTTATTTGATTAAAGAAAATCATTTCAAAAAACCCAAACTGAGGATTAAATGACTGATGTACTGTAGGCATGTTCCAAAAAGATTTATGGTATAGATTTCATTGTACAATTGTAGCCTAATGGCTCTGAAGAAATTGTCCAAAGCATTGTTCTAACTCCTATAATGTTTGAAACTGATCAAAGCTAATACATAAATTTAATTTGGGATCTTAAGTTCATTAGAAGGAGCAAGAATTATTCTTAAGTACAAATACAAATAACTTACTTTCCTGCTACATGAGCATTTTCAACATAAGCAAGTGCAGCTTCTAATCCTTTTAGCTGAACTACTGCATTTGAGTCTGTCACAAATTTCTTTATAAGTCCAAGGTATTTGGACCATTCAGGGCTCTTTTCATCATCTATTTTCTCAAATAGCTTCAGTGCTTCTTCATACCCATTTAATCTGGCTTTCCATACCTAGGAAGAAAATGAAAATAAATAAAATCCCTGTGTGACCCAAGATAATTATATGCTATTCTCTTATATGACCAATTATATTTATAACAACCAATACTGAGGTATTGTAGTTTTCCAATTATTCAAACCATAGGTATCCAAATACCTACTAAAATTCTGCAGCATTCACCAGATGTACTATCTGCAGTCCCAAGAACACGTTTGAGGAATTCTGAAACTGCCTTAGTCATAATTGGCATTCACAGTACAATATAGTCATACAAATCAGTGAGGAAATTTCTATCTCATCTGAACTATCATATACGGTTAATCTTGAAAATAACACAAACTGAGATTTTCTTTACAAATCTAGCAATATGTTTTATTCCCCCTCTTCAGACCTCTGCATCATCATGCCTCCAAAATGCTGCCACCATATGTTGACTTCTGTTGCTAATTGCTGTGAGAGAGGTGCAGAGATAAGGGCAGATATAGTGAAGGGGAGAAGAAAGGAGGAGGAAGAATAGAGGATCTCGATTTTTAAATAGTTCTCCTTTCCAACAAACACTATCTGATATTTGTAACCTTTTTGAATATTTTTTTAAAAAAACACACGAGATGCCCTAAATAAATATCATTATAGCAAACTTATAAAAACATTAAGATTCATAAATAATAACTTATACTGCTAATGTTGCTATTTTTCTCCAATTATTTAGAAACATGGAAAACTGATAGCAGAAAAAGATCTAGTCTGCCCTTTGATGTTTTTTTCTTGTTTTTGTTTTCTTTTGTTTATCTATTATTTTGAATTAGTATTTTTATTTTTTTATTTAATTTAGATGATTAAACTTCTGTAAAGATATAAAGAAATGTTTTGTAGGAATTATCTATGAAAGAAATATGAAATCACAGAAAAAAATGATATAAATATATATTTTAGTAAGCATCTACATAACTTCATACATCTCTTATTGCAAAACTGGATAAATCAGTCATAGGATTCTCTTAAAATAGGAGCCCATACTGATATCCTTCCTATACTTTCATGCCATCTGTTTTCTGCTAATTGTCCAAGATGAAAATGGCATGCTATAAAACTGAAAACAAGCAACTTTTGCTCTCACAAAATAAATCTTTATTGTTACAATCAGCAGGACCGTGTAACAATATCCAACCTTTCTTTTTCAACCACAAAATAGGGGAGAAGCAGTGGAGCCAGTCCCGATCATTGTTAAACTTCTAATTTTAGAAATGGAGGAAATTATCACCATGGCCTCATTGTAAGGTAATTTGTTGGGAAAAAAATGTACAATGAAAGCAAAGTTCAACACAAAGAGATAATATTTTAGTAATAGTTTGAAAGTTGATCTAAAATGAATATGTGGAATTGGAGGAAGTAATAATTGAATTTCAACTGGTTGCTTGGCTAACATAGATACCACCAGAGTGAAAAAATGAAATAAAGAGTTTGGGGCTTTGTGGAAGCTTGCAAAAAATATAATTTCCTAGAGAAGAAAATTAGGACCGGTTAAATTTATCATTTTAATCATTATGCCAGTCAAGTATTACATTTTGAGAAAGTGGCTTCAGTTTTATAAAACATACCCTGTGATACAAAGAACAAGTATGTAGTCTGTCTGCTGCTTTCTTTTCTTCCCCACATGCTGATTAAGTAAGCCAGATCCAGGTTCACATATAAACCACAGCACTTTTTAGAAAACAGTTTATTTTCACAACTGACATTTCTAACACATTCAATGACTGAGTTCACAAAACATGATAATTAAATTATATCAATGCTTAGTATGATATCTGAATCCAGCTGTTTCTTACAGCAACTAAAACAGGCAAATGTTACTCCAAACAAACCTGGTATACATTAGGAGGGGAAGATGTTTCCAATTCTTTTTTCTAAATTCCTAAGTTTTCTGAGGAACCTTTCAGTTGTACAATGTGACAATAAATCCACCTTTTCCAAAGTATCACCATATAATTTTTAATTGATCACTTGTGTCCATATTCATGTTTAGAATTGTGTACATTAAGATCACACTTAAGAAAAATGTGATGACAAAAAGTTTAGGAACACTTGCACTAGAAGTTATGTTGTTAAAAGTCTGGGCCACAACAAACAGCAAAAATATGAACTCAAAGAACCTTAATTGGGTTAGGTTAGGAGGAGGAAACAATTAAGAAAATAATAGAATATGTGGAAATGAGTAGATTAACAATGGCAATTAGAGAACAAGAGGAAAAAGAGTATTATAAGATTTGGGATTTATTTTATGAATGGTTAGATAGAATAATAAGAAACTAAAATACGTGGTAATAGTAATAATATACTAAAATTGATTAATCTTGAATGAGTAAGTGAATTAATATAATTTAGCAAGAATGAGATATGTTTCTAAAAGATAATAATTATAATGTAAATAATAATACAATAATTGAATAATATAATATAAAACGTTGCTAAGAATGGTTTATAAATATAATCAAGTAAGAAATGTACAATATTATGCGCACAAGATATATGTATCCAACCCATACACTATAAAATTGAAAGATGGTTTTATTTGTTGTTTTTGTAGTTAAAAAAAACTTTTTCAAAAGAAAAAAAAAGAATCTTAGTTGGATATATTAATGAGTTTGAAGAGATATAAATTATATCAGTTTACAGGACAGAAAGATGAGTCCAGAAAAATTTAGAGGATAACTGCTTTGAAGCAAGAGCTGAACAGTGGAGTCTTATTTTTATATAAACATTCAAAGCTATAAATATATAAACTGACCACCATTTATAATTTGCTCTTATCACCACTCACAATTACTGGGCAACAAGGCAGAAATGCAATTTTCTTAAACTCTAGACTGACCTCAGATGAAAGCATATTTATAAGAAGGTCTGTTCCCAACCAAAAAAACAAGAATTTCTATTGTTTTATTACTCTAAATAGATAAATTAAAAATAAATGTCACAGTGTAGCCAAGACAAATGCAGGTAGTCTTCAATTTACGACCATAATTGAGTCCAGGTTTTACCTTGCTAAGTGGGAAATTTGTTAAGTGACTTTTGCCCCATTTTACATCCTTTCTTGCCACATTTGTTAAGTGAATCACTGCAGTTGTTAAGTTAGTAACACAGTTGTTAAGTAAATCTGGCTTCCCATTGACTTTGCTTTTCAAAAGGTCGCAAAAGCTGAACACATGACCCTAGGATGCTGCAACCATCATAAATATAAACCACTTGTCAAGCACCTGAATATAAATCATGTGTCCATGGGGATGCTGCAATGGTTATGTGAAAAATGGTCATGTCACTTTTTCAGTGTCGTTGTAACTTGGAACAGTCACTGAACTAACCGTTGTTAAGTCGAGGACTAACAGTAGTTCCTGTGGAGACATTTTCAATTTTGATCAAATGCATTAGAGTTAAACTAGCGTATGGAAAGATTTTGAAAATATGATTTCCTTAAACTCAAAACCAATGTATCACTCAGCAATAAAGGAAGTACCTTCCTTAAACAAGGTAGTCTTACCTTGTGTTCACATTTTTGATCAATGGGTAATTTCATCCATTCACTATCATCTGCCATGATGCTTCAGTTTCTTGTAGTTCTTCACTGTAATACCTAGGAAGTACCAAAAACAACAAGTAAAAAGGCATGCTAAAACATATGAAACCCAGTAGAAATGAACATACATGGTAATAATAATAGGATCTGAATGAAATTAACATTAAAAAAGCTATGAGCTACCTAATAGCAGCACCAAATGATTATAGCTATGACGTATATTCTGTATATTTTTGACTCTATAATCCAAAACCAAATTGTATGCTCAGGAAATATAAACCTGAATATATTTTATTTAAAACAAATATATTTTTTTAAGAGTCCATTTTTGGTAATGGTGAGAGCAGAAGAAAAATAGGATGAGTATCAAAAGTGTTACAGAAAAACCTAGTTTCAAAATATACAGCTGGCCAAAATTATAATGTTGCAAAGAAGCAGTCTATAAAAAGCACATGTCAATAAGCCAAATCACCAGGCTACATGACAATATATTTTAGGTGGGGCTGAGGCTGGACTGAGGAGACAACAGTTTTTGTTTCAGCTCTTAGCAATGCCTCCCTTTTCATTTCTGGTGATAAAATATCTTGCTACACAGGAGATGCAGTAATGAAGAGTATTACTATTGCTTATTACGTTTACTAACAGCAATATCAAAATAGTGTGCTCATTCTAGAGCAGGGGGTTCAAATTCACATCGTCATATGACATCTTGGGACTTTCTCCCCTTCATTAAACTGGGCGTGGCCAGCATGTGACACATCTTGCAGGGCAGGAGTTTGACAATCCTGTTCTAGAGTGTTCTCACCACTGCCAAGACAGGATGGCAGTTTACACATTTCTCTAAAAAACAGTTCATTAAACTAGCAAAACTACTTATGCGAATGTCCCTCCCTTCTCAAGAAAGGTATCCTTATTAATGTTTTGAACAGAGAATATGACCAGAATACGTTCAAGCATATTTCCAAGCATCTTTAATTTTGTTAAATTTTATTACTGATTACTGTATAATTAATTTGAAAGATATTTTAAACTAATAAACAAACATTGCAATTGTGTCATCCTCCTGAAACATTGATTACACTTCTCAAAATCCTCAGCACTGGGAATTATAAGTATTTACGCTCATATACATCCTGAGGGCATGCCAGATAAGAAAGGCTGTTATAGAGGGATTACTTTTCTAGATTTTCCTCAGTTCAAACTCAGATTCACTAAAACCGAGCTCATAAAGGATATAACACATTACAGGTAGTCCTCCACTTACAATAGTTCATTTAATGATTGTTCAAACTTACAACGGCACTGACTTGTAACTTATGACCGTTTTTCACAGTTACAACCTTTGCAGAATCTCCATGATCATGTGATCAAAATTCAGAAGCTTGGCAACTGGTTCATATTTATGACCACTGGGTCCTAAGGTCATGTGATCACATTTTGCGACTTTTTGACAAGCAAAGCCAATGCGGAAACCAGATTCACTTAACAACTGGGCTACTAACTTATCAACTGCAGTGATTCACTTAACAACTGTGGCAACAAGTCGTAAAATGGAGTAAAACTCACCTAACAAATGTCTCACTTAATGACAAAAATTTT
This sequence comes from Hydrophis major, assembly GCA_033807585.1. Lineage (NCBI taxonomy): Eukaryota > Metazoa > Chordata > Lepidosauria > Squamata > Elapidae > Hydrophis > Hydrophis major. The sequence continues at coordinate 88,587,079 of CM066328.1, read as the reverse complement.
GGGCACAACTGTGCTTGTAAGTCAAGGACTACCTGTACTGTTACAATCCTGCACATAATAATGTACAATATTACTGAGTACACCACCATATACATAACAGAACCAATCTCTCTCCTCCACCTTCGCTATTGGAAATGAAGCATATTGTTAGAGACACAGTCTTACTCTTCTTAGCTCCATCTTAGTCATTTGTCTTTAAAAAGTGTAATTGCTTATTAACCATGGAAAGAACACTTTAATTAGAAACGAAGTGCTAGGAGATGGGGAGAAGCCTGGTGGCTTGAAAGGAAAAGGAACAGATTGATAAAATTAGTATAGAAAGTTGTACATGATTTATACTTTAATGGATTCTGCTTCTGTAGGCAATAACGTTTACCTTGACCAATGACTATAACTAGTTTCAGTTTGTATTAACATACGATGAATATCACCATATAATATACACTATCTGGATCCACACATCAATACCAAGCCAACATGTGAGTTTATTTTTTGTTAGATTGTGTAAACAAAACTGTTGCGAATTGCAACAAGTAAATGTTAAGGTTTAGTATAGTCATACTTTACTTTAGAAACACATTTATTTAATGATATACATATCCACATCACTCCTCAGGCTAATTAATCAATACCATATTGATTAATTTGATACACTGAGACAATATACATCGCTATATTCCTTAGTGAAATATATAAACCTCTTAAAATGCAGCAAAAAATATTAAAAATTGTAATATATCTTATTTTGCCAATAGCAGTAACCTTTATTTAAAGGTTTCTACTATTTTAGGTATCATTAAGTCTTCAACACTTAAATAAGTATACATATGAATATATTCTGAAATCCATCCAAATAATTTTATTCCTTGGAAACATGTTCAGTTTATATAGCTTAACACTTCCCAAGTCATTTTAAACCATTCAATGAAAAAAGCAAGAAATAGTACATCACTACTCTCTTACAATAATTCCAGAACCTCTAACATCTTGTCTCTCTTTTCTCTGGCCAATTCTAACCTTGACTAATTCATTCTCAGCAAGAAGGGTGATTTTTTAAAGTCCCATCTTTATTATTTTTATAAATAAATCAAAGCAGCAAACATACCTAATGTTTCTTCCTCCTCCCTTCTTCTATTTCTCCCATGAGCTGTGAAGAGCATCCACAAGTGGGAGGTGCTTCAGTCTCTTCTGGAAAGGCTGGGCTTAAAACTCCGGGACGCTCCTCCTCCTCCACGGGACACCTCCCCAGCGTCCCCCAGTTTTAGCTCAGCCTTCGTGATAAGAGGTTGTGCACTCCCTGATTGGAATGGTTTTCTGATTCAGCTTGTCAAAATTCAGGTTTGCTCTTGGGTTAATTCGGCTTGTAAATTTTTCCCCAATTAATTTGGCGATTTCAAGGCTTGTGGCTCTATTAGGTCATCCCCCCGATCAGTTTGAAAGCAGTTCTTTGTGGCTGGCGGAGCCTGCCACTCCGCAGGCAGCCTGAGATGGCCGCTTCAGGCAATTAGCTTATCTAATCCCCCGATCGTCTTATCTCTACGATCTTGGCAGAGCGCTCACAGCCGCGGCTCACTTCTCCTTGCCACGTCGACTAACAGGATCATTTATCTGACAATTTAGAGAGTCAGCAGTTAAACTGCTCAGGCAATTAACACCAGAGATTCTGCCTTCCCGCCATTGTCAACGGCTGTTTTCAAGTTCGCACCTAGATATCACAGGAGCCATCCCCTGCTGGTTTCCCTTCTTGGGGACCGGGACAGGTACCTTGCCACTCCACTTCCCTGGCATTATTTCTTTTTTATCTTGCTGGCGTTAGATAAGTAGGCTAGTCCTTAAACAGCAGTTTTTTTCTTTTTGCAATTGCTTTTGGATCATTACATTGAAGTGAAGCCACAAGTGCTATTTCAAACAGTGGGACATTTTTGACAGGAAAGGATCCATCCAGGCCCTGAAAAGCTGATTTCCATTGTTGGGGAGCAGGGATCCAGAATATTTCTTGCTTGGAGCGCTTGGGGGTTTCCCTTGTTGGGGACCCTTAGATACTGTTTCCCATATTCACAGTTTTACATGTAGATATAGGCACGCATATGTATAAGTTTATATACACTTATCTATACACGCACACATATATACATACACATGTATATATGTATACGTATACATATACATATGTGTGTGTGTGTGTGTATATATAGATATAGGTATATAGACTTACACTCCTGGAGAAGTGTTCTACTTTCAACCACAGGGGTAGGCATCACCCCTAAGTACAAATAATAATAATAATAATAACAATAACAATAACTTTTTAAAAAATTAAAGTTAGAGGCACGAGAATCAGTCCTCCACAATGGAAGGTGACAATGTCTTCCGCTCCAAGATAAATAAGTCCCAAGATAAGGCAGTGGATAAGGATGCCCATAGACAGCACCAAGCCTTGGAAAGGCAGTTGCAGAAACGGGCCAGGGAGGCAGACAAGATGGCTATGACACAACAATCAGATCAGGGCCCAAGTACATTGTTGGGGCCCTTGTACTTATTATCCACCCCAGCCCAGACAGGCTATTTCTGGACAGCCTCCCATAGGCATATCTCCTCCAATGAGCACTGCCCGGCAAATCGCAGAGGCAACCTTCACCCCTCCGGCCGCCGGTTTAAGACAGGAGGAGGGATCACCCGAGACTATTCCCACTGAAATGAGGCAATGGATGGAGATGGCCATACAAAAGGGCATTGCAGCTGGAGTTGAGCAATCCATCTGGACCAGACACTTTTCGGCTACTTCAGAAGCGGGATCCCTGTCTGCTCGATACTTTGCGCATATGGGACATCATCAAACTCAGATATTCCCCAATATTCCTGACATACCAGTCCAGGGTCTTCAGGAGGAGATGGAATTAGATGACCAGGATGTTCCCATGGAGATGGGGTCAATCCATCAGATGGACTTGGGGTTGTCAGAGGCTGACCCACTAGAACGAGGAATGTTGGAGGACGAAGGCCTCATTCCGGACCAACCTATATTTTCTGGCCTTTTTCGTCCGCACCTCTTTAAATCTTTACTGTTCAAAACAAAGAACACTACTAAACTAGGCACATCAAGCCCTCATCCATTGTCAACAGGGTCTCAGGACGAATCAGAGGATCTAATATTCTCACAAACGGCTAATGAGGCAGAAACTATTCCTGTCCCTCGTATGTTTGCTGAATTAGTACAAAATCAATGGGCATCAGCAGCATCCTACCCAGCCCCAACAGGGTACGATAAACGATATTATAATTTGGCACCAGAGTTTTCAAATTTTCTCAAAACACCAGAGGTGGATGAGCCCATTGTGGCACTGGCCTCTTCTTCAACCTTTCCCTGAGACCGGAGGAAAAGAGAGCAGAGTTGGCACTCCATAGGGCACATGTTTCTGGTGCCTGGGCCATTAGGGCAGCTACAGCTGCGTCCTTTTTTACACGGTCCTCCCTACGATGGCTCCTCCACTTGAGGGATATATTGCCGGCATCAAATGTCAGAGCCCACCAGAACATTGCTAAAATTATTGCAGCGGCAGAATTCTCCGCCAATGCCACATTTAATGCAGTCAAATTCTCGTCTACAGCCATAGCATCTCATGTATCAGCACGGAGATTGCTATGGCTCAGACACTGGAAGGCAGATACCAAGCATAAATGCAAGCTGGCATCAGCCCCAATATCGGGGGATAAATTATTTGGCAGTGTCTTGGAGCCCCTGCTTATTGAGAATAGAAACAAGAAAAAAGTTGTTTCCCCCTCTTTTTCGGAGGTTTGAAAACAGAACACTCCAGTCGTTTCGAAGGGGTTCCTTTCAGACCTACTACCAAGGCCCATACGTTCCCAGATCAGAGAACATCAGGCTACAAGCCCAGTTTTAGACAGGATAGGTCAGAATCTTCCGATAGTGGTCAGTGGGGAGACCAAAACAGAAGAAACCCCAGCGGTACCGGAGGCCGATTTTTTCGTCGCCCCAAGGGAGTCCTTGACAGCAGCTCCCATTGGAGGGCAGCTAAAAATTTTTGCTGATCAATGGGACAGCTCCACCTCTGATGCATGGGTCAGGGACTCTGTTAGGTTTGGTTTGGCACTAGAGTTTCAATCCTCCCTCCCGAACTTTTTCATTAGGAGCCCTAGGTCCACGGACCCCATTAAGAGAGTGTTGATGCAAGAGGTCCCATCTGAACAATGGGGTCAAGGCTGTTACTCTCTATTGTTTGTGGCCCCAAAGAATTCGGGGGGCTGGAGGGCAATTCTGCACGTCAAACGTCTGAACAGATCATTGCTTTATCAAAAATTCAAGATGACTACTCTCCAGTCCATTCTTCTCAGCATCAGAGAAAACGATGTCCTGACCTCTATAGATCTGACAGAGGCTTATCGACATATACCAATTAGACCTGCTCACTACAAATATCTTAGATTTTGCTATTGTGATCGGCACTACGAATATATCGCCCTATCATTCGGTCTGACTTCGGCCCCTAGGACTTTTACCAAAATCCTAGCAGCTTTGGCTGCCTCCCTCAGGATCAAATCTATTCGTTTACAATGTTATCTGGATGATGTTTCAATTTTGTCATCTTCCAGACATCAAGCAAATTTGGATACCAAGATTACTCTGGAGACCCTTCAAGGTCACGGCTTTTCCATAAACTGGGATCAAAGCCATTTGATCCCTTCAACTAGGTTAGTTCATTTAGGGACAGTGATAGATACCGTGGAGGGCAAGGTTTTTCTCTCAAAGGACAGGTTGAATAGTATCCAGTCTTTGGTCAGAGAGATCAGAGCCTTAAAGAGGGTTTCCCTGGCAGTTCTGTCTCAACCGTCAGGGAAACTGATTTCTTGTATTTCCATTGTGCCTTGGGCTCCATTCCATTCTAGAGATCTGCAATGGTTCCTGCTACCTTTCCAGCGATCCGGAAGAGCCACTTCCAATGTCCTGATAAAGGTACCGCACAATGTTCTCCGATCGCTCCGCTGGTGGTCGGAAAACACAATAAACAAGGGGGTCCTTTCAAGGAACCTTGCAGGGCAACGATCACAACCGATGCCAGCCTGGTAGGATGGGGAGCTCACTTCCAATCCCAGACTGCACAGGGAAGTTGGACTATTTCCAAACAATCACAAAGCATCAACCCATTGGAGCTGCGAGCAGTTCATCTGGCATTACGCAGTTTTCTACCCCTTTTCCAATCACTCCACGTTCTGGTCTTGACAGAAAATATCACAACCAAGGCCCACGTAAACAGACAGAGAGGTACCCAATCCAAACTTCTGATGCTGGAGATGGCCAGGTTGTTCAAGTGGGCCGAGGCCAATCTGTTTTCGCTCAAGGCAGAGCATATAGCAGGGGCCTTAAACACACAAGTGGACTGGCTCAGCAGGGCCACGATAGATCAGACAGAGTGGCGCCTACACCCGTCTCTCTTCCAGGAAGCAGTGCGGAGGTTTGGGCAACCAGCGATCAATCTATTTGCCTCTCCCCTCAACACCCAATTGCCCCGGTATATGACTCAGGGGGCGGAGGCCGTCAACGCCCTGCGATATCAGTGGCCTCCCGGATTTCTATATGTGTTTCCTCCACTCCCTGTAATACCCAGGTTGATCCAGAAGTTATTGGAGGAATGAGAGGAATTGATATTGGTCGCTCCTTACTGGCCCAGGCGAACATGGTTCGCGGACTTACAGGACCTGTCGAGAGAACAACCTTGGAAGATTCCACCATCGAGGGTTTCCCTCTCGCAAGGGCCGGTACTTCACCCGGACCCACAATGGCTCAGCCTAGCCGTATGGAGGTTGAACGGAGCCGTTTAAGGATCCAACAGATTTCAGAGGATGCCATTGCCACCATACAAGCATCCAGAAAGTCCTCAACAAATCGTATATACGAGGCCACGTGCTCCGCTTTCTGTCACTGGTACCGGGGGTCTATGATAGACCCAACCGTCCCATCAATAGGACAATTATTGGACTTTTTACAGGAGGGGTTGACCAAGGGCCTATCTCCAAATACTTTACGCAGACAGGTGGCGGCCTTAGCCTCGGTGATATCCTGGGGTGACCTTCATTCCATAACGCACCATCCACATATCCGCAGCTTTCTTAAGGGTGCTGCAAACTTACGACCTCCTGTAATTCATCGCTATCCCACTTGGGAGCTCAACAAGGTGTTAACTGCAGTTACAACTGGCCTGTTCGAGCCTTTAAGAACCGCTAGTCTCAAATTCCTGACATATAAGGTGGTCTTCTTAATTGCGATCACATCAGCAAGGAGGATTTCCGAATTGGCAGCATTGTCGATGAGAAAGGGCCTGTGCATGTTTCATGAGGACAGAGTGGTTCTCAGATTGGATCCATCGTTCACCCCTAAAGTAAATTCAGTCTTCCGCAGAGCGCAGGAGTTGGTGCTTCCAAATTTTTGTCCGAAACCATCTCATAGACTAGAGCATCAATGGCATCGACTTGACATTCGAAGGGCATTAAGCATCTATCTAGACCGCACGGCGGCATTTCGAAAGTCTGAGGCTCTATTCCTATCCTTCAACCCATCCACGTTAGGACACAAGGTGTCGTCGATGACCATTGGTAGATGGTTGAGAGCCACCATAGCAAAAAGTTACGAATGCCAGTCCATCTCAGTTCCTAAGGGCATTACAGCCCACTCAACAAGGAGTGTGGCAACATCAGCAGCATGGGCCACACAGGCTTCCATAGACGAAATTTGCAGAGCGGCAACTTGGGCTTCACCATCGCCCTTTGTTAGAAATTATAAAATTGATGTCTATGCCTCAGTGGACACTTCATTTGGCAGAAGAGTCCTGCAGAAGGTCCACAGAGTTTAGGAGTGGATTTTGATCCAGACGGAGTCCCTCCCTAAGGACAGGCCAAGCTTTGGTATGTCCCACTTTTGGATGCTCTGAACAGTTCATGGGAGAAAGGACGTTGGTACTTACCTGATACACCCGTTCTCTGTGAGCTGTGAGGAGCATCCAGCCCCACCCATTTCTTTCCGTCTGGTGGGGTTCCGTTCCGGTCAGGGATCTAGATTAGGTGATGAGTTCTGGGCTTTGGCACTCAGTCTTCGCAAAACTGGGGGGCGCTGGGGAGGTGTCCCATGGAGGAGGAGGAGCATCCCGGAGTTTTAAGCCCAGTCTTTCCAGAAGAGACTGAAGCACCTCCCACTTCTGGATGCTCTTTACAGCTCACAGAGAACGGGCGTATCAGGTAAGTACCAACAGCCTTTTTCCCACAATGATAATTTAAGAAATGAATTGGGCTGAGAAAGAGTGACTAACCCAGTCATCCAGCTATCTCTCATCTCTAAGGCAAGAGAAGAGAAGAGAAGAGAAGAGAAGAGAAGAGAAGAGAAGAGAAGAGAAGAGAAGAGAAGAGAAGAGAAGAGAAGAGAAAAAAGATGCTTCTCTCCAGGCCAAGTTTTTCCTAAGAGCTTTTCAGGAATGGGCGTTGGTTCTTACCTGATACGCCCCTTCTCGGCGAGCCGCAAGGAGCATCCAGAGAGTGGGATGTGCTTCCGAGTCCTCTTCTTGCAGGCTGAGCTCCACGTAGCGTTCCCCCAGTTTTTTGCGATAACGAGAAGAAAGGTTAAGAAATCCTTCCAAACAAATATTAGCTCCTTGGCTGAAACTAGAGTACCCGCCAGATGGAGGAGTTAGGCTGGGGCTGGATGCTCCTCGCGGCTTGCCGAGAAGGGGCGCATCAGGTAAAAACCAACGCCCATTCTCCCTCGAGCCGCTCAGAGCATCCAGAGAGTGGGACATACCAAAGCTTGGCTGTCCTACAGGTGGGACTCTGTCTGGGCCGGAAGCCCTTCCGGGTCACTGATGACCCTCTGTAGGACTCGTCGGCCAAAAGAGGCCTCTGCTGAGGCGCATAAGTCTATTTTGTAATGTCTGATGAATGGGGACGGAGAGGCCCAAGTGGCTACCCGACACATGTCGGCGATTGGGGCTTGTGTGGCCCAAGCCGCCGAAGTAGCTGCACTCCTGGTGGAATGAGCGGTTATTCCCCCAGGAGCGGGCAGAGATTGTGATAGATAGCACCTGGCGATAGTGCCCTAATCCAGCGACTGATGGTTGAGGGCGAGACTTTGAGCCCCAATGTCCTGGGCTGAAAAGAGAGGAAGAGGGATTCTGATCTTCTCAGGGGTTGAGTGCGCTTAATGTATATGCGCAAGGCCCTTCTAACATCCAGGGTGTGCCAAAGGGCTTCCCTGTCCCTCGAGGGTCTGGGGCAAAAGTTTGGGAGGACCAGTTCCTGAGACCTGTGGAAGGGTGAGTTAACCTTAGGTAAGAAGGTGGGGTCGGGCCGAAGGACCACCTGATCAGCGTGGAACACGCATAAATCGTTTCTGATTGACAATGCTGCTAATTCCGAGACCCTACGAGCAGAAGTAATGGCCACTAGAAAAACTACTTTAAACGTTAGAAATTGAAGGGAGGATTCCCTCAGGGGTTCAAACGGGTGCTTTGTAAGCGAAATGAGGACCTTGTTGAGGTCCCATGTGGGGAACCTGTGAACAGTCGGAGGGCATAAGTTGGTGGCGTCCCTAAGGAAAGCTCTAACCCGGGGGTGATGAGAGAGGAACTGAAATTATCACAAGAAACAACGGCTGAGAAGGCAGCGACCTGTCGTCTCAGGGTGTTGGGGGCAAGCCCTTTACGTAGGCCTTCTTGAAGGAATTCCAAGACCTGCGCAATAGAGGGAGAGAGGGGGTCAACTTGGAACCCGCTACACCACTTGGAAAAGCCCTTCCAAGTGGCATCGTAAATTCGTGTGGTGGAGAGTCGCCTGGCAGCCAAAATAGTGTCGATTACCTGACTGGAGAGTTTTTCTCTTGTCAAACGGATCCGTTCAACCTCCAGACGGCTAGCTGGAGCCATTGGGGCTCCGGATGCAGAAGGGGTCCCTGAGAGAGGGAGATCCTGTCCGGGGGGATCCTCCATGGGGGCGCTACCGACAGATTACGGAGGCCTGCGAACCACAGTCTCCTGGGCCAATAAGGAGCCACTAGGAGCAGGTCTGCCCTCTCGTGAATGAATTTCTTTATGACTCTGGGAATCAGCGGCAGCGGTGGGAAGGCATATAAGAGCCCTGGGGGCCATGGGCATCGTAGCGCATTGTAGTTCTCCGACCCGTGAGACGGGTACCTGGAGAAAAACAGTGGGAGCTGTGCATTGGATGGGGAGGCGAAGAGATCCACCCTCGGGAGACCAAATATTCTGGACGCCTCCTTGAATAGGGATGGATGAAGGCGCCATTCTGCTTGATCCACCGTGGCCCTGCTCAGCCAGTCCGCCTGGATGTTGGAGATTCTGGAGATGTGCTCGGCTTTGAGTGAGAGGAGGTTGGATTCTGCCCAACGGCAAAGGCGTTCGGCCTCCCTCATCAACTGAATAGACTGGGTGCCTCCTTGCCTGTTGATATGGGCTTTGGCCGTGACGTTGTCCGTGAGAATAAGGCCGTGACGCCCGCTTACCAAGGGGAGGAATCTGCGCAGGGCCAGGTGGACGGCGTGAAGCTCCAGCCAGTTGATGCTGCATCTTTGCTCGATCGGCGACCACTTGCCCTGTGCCAAGAGCGAGTTGACGTGAGCGCCCCAACCAGATAGGCTGGCGTCCGTGGTGAGGGTTAGCTGCTGAGAAGAGGTGGCCCCTGTTGATGGCGGGGTTGGTCCACCAGAGGAGAGTCGTGAGGACCCTCGGAGGCACCTTGACTCTGGACCTCGAGTTGCTTCTTCCGGATCTTTGGAATGGGAGCAGGAACCACTGGAGGGATCTGCTGTGTAAACGGGCCCAGGGAATAGTTGAGATGCATGAAACCATCTTACCCAATAATTTAGAAAGGTCAAGTAACGCCACCCTCCTTGATCGCCTAATCTGTTTGACCAGAGCTTGAATGCTGAGAAACTTCTCCGAAGAGAGGAAGACCCTTTCTGTAACCGAATCAATTATGGCTCCCAAGTGGGTGATTCGGGTGGAAGGGGTCGGTTGACTTTTATTCCAATTAATAAGAAAACCATGTGCCAGGAGGGCGGAGAGGGTGGCTCTGGTGTCCCTGACTGCCTGGGTCTTGGACGGGGAGAGAATAAGGATATCGTCCAAATAGCAGTGAAGGCGGACGGGAACGCTCCTGAGGTGAGCAGCCAAGGCCGCGAGGACCTTGGTGAAGGTCCTAGGGGCCGAGGCCAGACCAAAGGGGAGGGCCACGTATTGATAGTGACGGTTATTATAACAGAATCTAAGGAATTTGTGGTGAGAGGGCCGAATTGGAATGTGCAGGTATACCTCCGAGAGATCTATGGAGGACAACCAATCACCCCACCTGGTACCCAAGAGAATCAATTGCAGGGTGTGCATCTTGAATTTGCTCTGGATAAGGTGGCGGTATAGCCGTTTTAAATCTAATATGACCCTGCATCCCCCAGAATGCTTGGGCACCACAAAGAGGTGGGAGTAGAATCCTCGTCCCCTCTGAGCCAGTGGAACGGGTTGAATGGCCTGGATGTCCAGCAGGTGTTGGATGGCTGCATCCATTAGTGCCCGTTTGGCGGGATCTCTTGAGGTGGGGGATGTCATAAAGAAATCAGCGGGGGCGGACCGGAACTCAAGGGCGAGACCGAACCTGATGGTGTCCCTAACCCATGCATCGGATGTGGATTTGTCCCATTGAGTGGCAAAGTGTCTAAGGCGGCCGCCGATGGGAAGGGAGGAAGAAAATCTATCTGGGTTGGCGGTAGGGCCTCCCCCCTGATTCCCTAAAGGGCCTCTTATAGTTGCCGCCCCGTCTGTTTCTGTCGTCTGAATCTGAGCGGTCCTGAGAGCAGAAGGAAGGGGGTCTCGGGTATCTGGGCGGGAAGGGGAGTTGGTAGGAGGGACGGGGGAAGCCCCTCCGAAAGGGCTAGGGGCCTCTTGTGTCTGGCCTCCGAAAAAGGGAGGGCAGGTACTTCCTTTTTCTGCAGCCCTCGACCAGCAGGTGTTCCAAGGCCGGGCCGAACAATTTGTCCCCCTTGACGGGAGCAGTGGCCAGCTTGACCTTGTTTTTAATATCCGCCTGCCAGTGCTTGAGCCACAGTAGGTGACAAGCTGTGACATGGGATGTTATCGCTCTGGAAGAGAACTTTACCGATTGATAAGTGGTATCAGCTGAAAACTCGGCTGCGGCCACCAGTTTCGCTATGTCTTGGTGCGCCCTCACATTGGATGCGGGTACGTGTTCTCTCAGCTGCCAGAGCCAGCGGATAGAGGACCTCGTAAAAAAAGAAGCGGCCGTAGCTGATTTAATGGCCCAAGCGTCGGATAGATGGGCTTGGCGCAACGCCAGTTCCGTCCGCTTGTCCTCAGGTTTCAAGGCCTCTAGGGCCTCACTGGGGGTAGAGGAGGAAGCAAGGCCCACAATGGGATCGTCGACTTCCGGGATGTTTAGCATGGTAGACATTGCCGAATCGAGATTGAAGAATCTCTTGTCTAGGTTAGAGGGTGTACGGGGGGGCTCCCGTGGAAGCAAGTTGCTTCGTCACTAGGTCTACAAAGATGGGTGGGTTCAGGATGACCTCAGCTTCCACCACTGGTTGTGTGAAAATGGAGTCCTCTGGTTTCTCTGAGGCGGGGGGGCAGTCAGAGGGAGACTGGGAAAGAAGACCAGAGACATTCTTGGCTTTAAAAAGGAGGGATTTAAACAAGTGTGGCTTGAACAACCCCCCGAATATGGGTTGGTCGGGAGAAGCCCCCTTGTCCTCCGACATCTCCCCCTCCATGAGGTCCGCCTCTAAGAGGGGCTCACTATAATGGGAGGATCCCATCCGGGAGTCCTCTTCCTCTTCCCTGAAGTCACCAAAGTCCCCTACCTCCTCCTCCTCCTGGGCCCCTACGGGAGGAGGACTGTCCCTCTGGGAGAGTACCTGACCAACCGGGGGATCCGGCTGTGGAAGGGATCTGATGGATAAGGAGTCATGGTCGGGAGCCCGTGGAGAGAAGCCTGATCTGGACATGTGGTGCAGGCCTTCCACATGCCCTGGCGGATAGCCGATTCCATCCAAGCCTTGATGTGGGCTGGAATCTCAGATGTAGAGGGTTCTTGTTGACGCAGACCAGCGGCCGTAGGCATAAAGGTAGTTTCAGGGGTCAGTCTGATAGGTGGTCCCGGGGTCAATTGACCCTGAAGTGGGCTGCGCCTAGATAGGGAAGATCGGTCTGGAGGGGGAAGAGGTTGGGTAGAGGTAGAGGGGGTGGGAGAAGGAAGGGCTGTAGGCCCCGAGCGGGACTCCCTTGAACGCCTATCAAACTCCTTTTCCAACTCCTTAGGGCGTCTCGTTGGGAGGCCTTGGAGGGTTCCTTGTCCTGCCTGCGCATGTAGTGGGACTTTGCCTTAGCCTTCAAGGAAGGTCGTTTAGAGAGATTGTCATCTGCCATTTTGAAAATTATAATAACTGTAATAATAACAGTGTAAATAGTAAAGGGCGGTTGGCTCGCCTGGAATTGGCCTGAGTAGGGCTTGGTGACGTTTGAACTGGCCCGCTCTCCCTTTTTGGAATTTAATGTGTACGTGGTAACCGGTAGTAAAGTCTAAATATATATATATATATGATATGGAGATTTATTTATTAATATTTTATTTTTATTTTTATTTTTTTCTTTATAAACAGAAGTAGGAAAGGAACCAAGGGGTTACCACAGTACAGGCCGGATTTACCAAATAAACGCCTGAGGCCTAGAGGGAGAAAGGCCTCTGGAAGCAGGCCTCCAGCAACAAGCCGGAGGGGGGGTTGCTGCTAACTTCGCCCCAATAGAGGCTGCGAGAGGCCAACAGAAAAATAATGCAAGCGAGCCCGAAGGGACGCTAAAAGCCACTAACTCTGACCCAAGGGGTCTTGGACTATACTTCAACCACAGCAGCCAAAATCAGGAATAAAATGGCGCCCGACCACGATGCGGGCCCCAAGATGGCGGCCGCAAGCTGAGCTATGTCGGGCGCCTTCGGGATGGCAAGGAGAGCTTGTCTGGTTGGCTCAGCTCGCCTGGTTCTCTTAAGGAGCAACTAGCCCTTCCCGGTCGGCGTTTGGGGGGGGGGAATCCAGAGAGTTTCGCACTACAATGGAGCACGGAGGCAGCAATGCGATCTAATAATGGGGGGTGGGTCATGCGAAGCGCTGCGAACCCGCCTGCTTGGCCCCTAGGGGCGAGGGGAGACTTCCCCTAAGTCCCAACCTTTTGCGCAGGAGGAAAGGAAATATCAGACCTGAAAAATGAGGAAAATAGCCAGAATAATATACATAGTATGATTCAGCCAAGGAGCTCTTTCCAACAGCAGCCTGACTCTTCGAGGCTGAGCAAAAGACTGGGGGAACGCTACTTGGAGTCACGTGAGGGGGCGGAGCATTTCCTCAGCTAAAGCTCAGCCTGCAAGAAGAGGACTTGGAAGCACATCCCACTCTCTGGATGCTCCGAGCGGCTCGAGGGAGAAGATGGAAGCTTCTTTTCTCTCTTACACAATACTCAGGCCAAATTTCAGGCTATTTATCTGCACATCCCTAGAAGTGGTTTATGTTACGACTAAGCAACATTGGGACTATGCCAGTGACTACTCTGCATCTCTTCTGCCCATTAATATCTACTCTGGTTGAGTAAGCTGCATGGCTGGGTGGGGCTTACAGAGCTTGCAGGTATTCACTTGTAAAGGACTGTCATGACAGGAAAAAAAATAACTAATATAAGTTACTCTAGCTATCCAACGCAATGAAGCTCAGATTAAACACATTCATTCAGATTTTTGGCTTTTATTTTATATTTCACAGCTGCTATGTGGGCAGATATATATGCAGAAAAAATATTTACAGTATTCATTCTGGGCTACCTAGCAAATATACTATACAAATATACTACAAAGAAGTGACATTAAGGTTTCCTTAAGACTTCTTTCTCTACAGTATACGGTACATCTTACTACTGGCCTTGATTTTCTTACCTCTAACTCCAATGCAGGATTTCATTTCTCAAAACTACTGTAGATCCAATCTAACAGATACTTTTCTAGCCTTTGTTTTAAAAAGACAAGTTGAGTTTAAATAAGGTTTTATTTAAAAATTAATTCTGGAACTGATTAAAATGGACCGTTTTCATTAAATTTTATAATAGAATCCAAAGCATAATTATGTGAAAATTTATAACTATATAAATATACAGTACATTCTAACTTTTATTTTATGGTTCAAACCTAATACATGGAAGATCTTCTTTGAAATGGACTCTTTGAAATGGACAAGGGGTCAGGAGAACTGCTAGGAATCTCAGAAAGTAACTTACCGTATATACTCGAGTATAAGTCGACCCGAATATAAGTCGAGGCACCCAATTTTACCACAAAAAACTGGGAAAACTTATTGACTCGAGTATAAGTCGAGGGTGGGAAATGCAGCAGCTACTGGTAAATTTCAAAAATAAAAATAGATGCCAATAAAAACTTTCACTAGGACAGTTGAGAATAAGTTTGATGTTCACAATTTCCTCTTTGAAAGAGACCAGTAAATAGGGAACAAGAAGATGAAGAAAAAGAAGTGTGTTTTTTCACACTTTTCACACTGAAGTGAACAAAAATGGCATCATAGGAACAAGCTTATTCTCAGCCCAAAGGTTTGTTTCTGATTTCTTCCCTGATTTAAGGGAAATTTGGGGAATGATCTCACTATCATGAAAGGTTTGATTGATTCACTAACGCAAAAGATGATGATGATGACAGTGGTAGGCAGGAGTCACTCTCTCCCTTGCAAGAAAAAACCAAGAGCCGTTCTTATGATATCTCTCTCTCCCCCCCCTCCTCCCCCTCCTCCCGAGTGGACTGAAAGCAGCTGGAGCTGAGGAAATGAAACTGAGTGGAGCGACCTCGGCTCGCGTTGCTTTTTCAGCCTAGAGCTCAGAAAAGCCTCCCCCTCCCATGCTTAAAAGTTGCAAAGGAAACACGGAAGCAGGGAAGCGGCTGCCCAGCTTCGGAGCTCCACACCATTTTTTTTTCAGAGGGGAATCTGACTCGAGTATAAGTCGAGGGCGGTTTTTTCAGCACAAAAAATGGGCTGAAAAACTCGACTTATACTCGAGTATATACGGTAACTCAGAAAGTTAAGGTTATTTATCATAACAAAAAACTGTTGAAGTTTCTTTCCATCTCAACATATTTCTAACCCAAATCAACACAGAATTGTTTTAAGTTTTTCCTCATGCTTCCCACTTTCACAAGATTGAGATGTATTTTTTCTAATAACTCAGTTCCACATTATCCTGATATACCCTCACACATCTAATTTTATACATCCAGCAATAATTATATGAACTAGATTAGGATGAGACAGGGTGACTAGCCCAAACTCAGCTGAATAACTCAATGATCAAGCTGGGACCTAAATCAAGATGCGATTGGTTTAAGTCCAGCTCCTTAACCACTTCACTGTACAAATCATTTAGGTGTCATCATATTAAACAAAGTAGTTGGGTTTAGTGCACACTTGGCTATGGTTAATTAAACCCCAGTTTACTTGATTAACCCCATTCTCTTGATTTTGGATTTATTTCTAGCTATATGCCCACCCTTGTCAAATTCATGACTCTAGGTATCTAACAACAATTAGAAACACTATTAAAATAAGTGTTTATGGAGATTCTCAATCAAGGTCATGGTTGTCCCAAAGGTGCTTTTTCAAGAGGCACCTGGACTTTGTTTTTCTTTGAAGAGAACCATCTTCAACGAAAAACAAGAAAGTCAAGTTGCCTCTTGAAAAAGTATCTTTGGGATATTAAAATAACTGTAAAAAAAAAAACATACACATATAACCATAAGCCAAGGTAAAAACAAATTCACCACCAACAAATCAAATATTATATTTCTTCAAAACATTTATCTACCTGCCCATCTTATACCAAATTCTGGGCAGCTATGTAAATACTTTAAAAAAAAAAAAATAATGTAAGAGCCTTGGTGGCACAGTGGTTAGAGTGCAGTACTGCAGGCTACTTCTGCTGCAGCCAGCTGTCTGCAATTTGGCAACTCAAATCTCACCAGGCTCAAGGTTGACTCAGGCTTCCATCCTCCCGAGGTGGGTAAAATGAGGACCCAAATTGTTGGGGGCAATTTGCTGACTCTGTAAAACTGCTGAGAGGGCTATAAAGCACTATGAAGCAGTATATAAATGCTATTGCTATATCACAAATTAAAAATATGGGTTAAACTATTACTTATTAAACTATTAATACTACAAACATTAAAAACTAAAACCTGGCACCAAATTAAGCTTCTACCTCATCCTATTCCAGAGCTTGGGAGAAAAGACAAATCTTCAGTGCTTTTCAAAAGGCTAAGAAGGTACAGGCCTGTTGAACTTCAGGGGGGAGAATACAGGTACTTCTCAATTACTTCTCAATTGAGCCCAACATTTCTGCTGCTAAGCAATAAGTTGTGTCCCATTTTATAACCTTTCTTGCCGTGGTTAAGTGAATTATTAGTAACGGTTGTTAAATGAATTTGGTATCCTCATTGACTTTACTCATCAGAAGGTTGCAAAAGATGATCACATGACTCTGGGATGCTGAACTGTCAAAAATATGAGTCAGTTGCCAAGTATATGAAATTTGATCACGTGACCACAGGGATAAGTACTCCAAGTTATTCAACATTACTGTTTATAGCAGGGGTGTTAAACTCAGGGCCTGTGGGCCAGATGCATCACGCACACGCCATGTTCATCCTGGCTCTGCAAAGGCAAAAAAAACCCCACCACCAGTCACGATATGACACGTGACACAATAGAGTTTGATACCCGTGGTTTATAGTCAGAAGCAAGTTCCTCCAGAATGCAAGAACAAGATTTTTTTGGAGGGAGGAGACCATTGGGATGTTATTTGAAATAAATTGAAGTACAGGTAGTCCTCGAGTTACAACAGTTCATTTAGTGATCAAAGTTACAATGGCACTGAAAAAGTGACTTATAACCATTTCCCGCACTTACCACCTTTGTAGCATCCCCATAATCATGTGATCAAGCTTCAGATGCTTGGCAATTGGTTCACACTTAAGAACATTGCTGTTTCTCAAGATCATGTGATCACCTTTTGCAACCTTTTGACAAGCAAAATCAATGGTGAAGCCAGATTCACTTAACAGCCATGTTACCAACTTATCAACAGCAGTGGGCCACTGAACAACTGTGGCAAGAAAGGTCGTAAAATGGGACAAAACTCACTTAACTGTCTTGCTTAGCAACAGAAATGTTTGGCCCCACTGTGGTTGTAAGTAGAGGGCTATCTGTACAGTTCCATTTTGAATATGTTTCTTAAAAATGCAAACAATCTAGAACAACAATTAAGTCATGTTTAATTTATTGCCTGATTAATAATGAAGAATTTTAAGGTAAGCAGTTCATGAATTTTTCTTCTAATTTTTACAGTATAAATAATGTAACTATAACTTAAGACTTATATTTGTATTTATATAGACTTATATTTATATTTAACTTATATTTGCCATTTAGGCCCAAAATCTCTCCTTTTGTTTGTTTCTGTCACAATTCCCATACTTTTTAAGGGATGCAAAGTCACATGTTACAATGTCTGAATTATACCCTCTACTATACCCTTACCAGAGTGCAGGAGCCCTCTCCTTCACATATTGGGTTACTCTGCATACCACTTCATGTTATGACTTTACTCATTATGAATCATATTTTTTAACAAAAAATAATTTAAATTTCGGGCAATGGTAAAAATAAGTATGCTCTCTTAAAGTTGATACAGTACATAAAATGCTATATTATACATGTATGTATAAGTAGTCCTTGACTCATGACAATTGAGACCAAAATTTCTGTTGCTAATCAAGATAGTTGTTAAATGAGTTTTGCCCCATTTTACCTTTCTTCCCAAAGTTGTTGAGCAAATCACGGCAACTGTTGAGATAGTAGGATGGTTCTTAAGTGAATCTGGCTTCCTTGTTGACTTTGTCAGGTCGCAAAAGGTGATCACATGATCTTGGAACGCTGCAACTGTCATAAATAAATGTCAGTTGCCAAGCATCCAAAGTTTGATCACATGATCAGATATTTGCAACACTTATGTGAAAAATTAACATAAATCACATTTTCTCAGTGCTGTTATAACTTTGAACCATCATTAAATGGTTTTAAGTTGAGGACTACCTGTAATGCTATATGTGTGTATGCATAAATATATTAACTATGCTATATATTTGCTTGCTTGCAACATAGCCTCAGACAAATCCAACCCGTCAATTTAATACAAATTTATGGCTTAGCATAAAAGAGCAAACAACACACCTTGTTTATGAACTAAACCATGATTTTAAAAACGGTTTGGTGTACAGTGTAATGTAAGTTACAACACAGCATTTTTAAAAATAAACTCTTCAATTATATATTACTTACTTGCTTCTACCATCTAACCATGGAATTTATGCATATTGGCCAAAGTAATAATGTGCTAAATATGGTATAATTGGCTTCATGAAATGCACTAAATTAAAACCAAACAAACTATATTATGGCCTAGCATAAGCTGTAAGCTCTGTCATTGTCATTCAATTCAGAAAAATGTGAATATTTTCCTACTCTTGAAACAAACACTCTTTGAAGATTCATCACACCATTCTCTCCTGGTCTGTTATTTCTATTCTGCCTATTTCCCTGATAATGCAAGTGATAGTTCATTTCATGGGCGCTCTTTCAAAATATTTCTCTCAAAAGTACAATGTACAATGTAAGAATATTTTAAGGCATACATCCAATATTTTCTGACCAGGAAAGGCAATGTATTTATACCCTGCATAAATGCCATTCTCTTTCAAGATCCATGTCCTCATTTTATTTATAGCACTCGTGCACTAACATCACTTAGCCGGAATGTCAATTAGAAGTCTCATCTCTTGTTATCTCTGATGATCTTAGGAGGCATCTCATTGTTCTCAGTAGAGCTAGCCGATCTTCTCAGTTGTTTCGATATCGTATATGCCTATGAATTTCCTTTATCCAAAAGCACACTCCTTGCCCCTGCCCACATGATATACATAGCTCTGGGTCGGCGACATCACCAGAGCTCCCTTTTCCTGCGACAGCAGAACTTGCCAGGAGGAGAATAATCGGAATCTGTTCTCGTTTCCCGCCCCAACAGAAGGGGCCACCCATCTCCCAGGAGCTGCAGCTCGGTCGGTCGACACTGACAAATTCAGCATCACCTATCACTACTGTCGCTCCGGAGGGGAGGGGAGGGGGTAGAAACACAACAACCGCTCTCAGGCACCTCCAATCTACTCCGAAGTCAAACGCCACTGAAGAGCAAACAGGCCGCTCCCCTTGCATTGTTTCTGCCAACAGCGCAGCCTGGCTCTGAAGGAGCTTTTAAGCCCCCCCCCCGCCCCCGTTGGTTCGGTCGCCGCCCTGCCCCGGAGCCGATTGCTGGGCAACGACGACTTACCCAGTTTGAGCTAGGCCGCAGTTCTCCTTCTTAGCCAGTCTCGGTAGCCCCGCTTAAAAGGAGCGGGCGAGAAACTGCATCTCCTACCGGCAAAAAGGAAGGCACCTCCTCCGAGGCGGGGCGGAGTGCAGCCGGCTACACCAGCCTCCGACTCCCACCTCACCTGAGAGCGGGGCCTTCTCCGGCCCATGTGACAAACAAAGGCAAAGGGAGGGGGATGTCCGCCTCCCAGTTAAGGAGCATGCGCGCACTCCGCTCCTCAGTTCGCCTCGGCGGCGGGGGACGGGAGTTCGTCAAGCTCCTCTTCGAAGAGGAAAATGCAAAAATAACGACTTCAGGAGCCGTCTTAAATCGTTCAGCGTCTCGCGTGCGGTTAACTCCGATCTCTCTCCCACGAGGGAACCGGGTATCGGGCTGCAGTTATGCGGGGTTCGGCCGGACGAAAAACCATTTGGGATGCAACAAGTGCAGCGCGCGTAGGTTTCAAGTCTCGCAGCTTGTTTTACTAGCGTGCAAGGCGAAGACGCGCGATGGATGATACTCCCAGAGGAAAAGGGGGTGGGGGACAGCAGAAAAACTTTCTCACGCTGGTAATAACCTACCCATCCAGTTCAGTGGATAGTATCTTTTTCTATATGAAAAAAAAGCCTGGAAATTGAACGCCAGTCTTTTGAGAGCCTGATTTTCTGAATTTAGACTTGGCTGTTCTTAGAAAACCCACGGAGGTAACTTTGGCTACCAATTATTTCCAAAAAATGTCTAATTTTCTAACAATTGCCCTGCCATGTTAAAACTAACAAAATACACTTGTCTGCTCAACTGAAAAAGTCGATGCAATGTTAATTTTCAATTCAAATCTCATATAATTAGAGTTATATTGCTTCGTATTTACAAGAAACTTTTAATTAAACAATATTGCTTTAAGGCATGTGAATCCATATTCCATATGCAAACCCTTTCCCCCTTTAAAATCCTTTTAAGGATAAATTAATCCAAAGATAAATACTGTAACAAATATAGCATATGGATGGGAATTATTCATTCTTTGGCAGAAAATACAAGACCCTTAAAAGTCCATTTCTTTAACATTTCAAAATGTTAAAATACATTTTTGTATTTTAGAAATGTGTAGCAAGAATCACAAAAGAGTAAAACAGGTACAAATTAATACCTATCTTTTTTACAAGTATTTGGAAAATGGACACATTTGGTGAAAAAATCAGCATCAAGAACATTCTATGAAACAGTATTAGTTACAAGTGCGAAAACACAAATTTTGATATAGTTGGTTTCCTTTCCTTCTGACAGCTCCTCTGGACCATTACTTTCACTTCAAAAATGCTTGTTCTATGCATAAAGTTCCAATAAATTCAAAAGTTTGGTTATCCCATCTTTTTTGTACAGGAACTCAAGAAGATGTACACAGTGCTCTCTCCCTCCTTTTCCACACTGCAAGAACCTTATGAAATTGGTTGAACTGCGAAATAAAATGGCCCTAAGTTGTCCAGTAAGATTCTGTGGATCAGGGTAGACTAGAACTCAGATCTTCTCACTTTTAGTCCAGCAATGTGTACATAGTCATAGCCATGAGCATCTATAAGATCTTGCTGCTGAAAGCAGCATCATGTTGTTTTATTCTTTTTGTACAGGGTCTGCAATACATGTATCACAATTAGTCTGGCATCCTGTTGCCATTTTTAGCATTCTTACCACTACATTTTTAATAACTACTATATCAAAAAACTATGACTTTAAAAAATAAGCAAAATCTATGATTAAAAAAAGGAAAATAAACAATAGTATATATAATAAGCTCATTTGCATTTTTCTCAGCATACAACCACAAACTGAGGAAGCCAATCTTTACAACACTGAATAGATAGGATTATTTCACCACTTATTTACTAATTTTCTGCTTTATGCTATGTTAACCTGGCACTTAAAATATGATCCCATTCAAATGAAACATTGAGGGATTAACCTGCAGTCCATTCACAAGCATTTAAGTCTACCATAGTATCTATATCCAGAAATCTAAAATTCAAGTGCAAGATCCAGGTCATAAAGCTACCCTTGACCTCAGTGATCCCTAAATGTAGGTATGGAACCTACCCACAAACTCTAAGAATCTTGTAGATATTACCATGGCAGAGAAATTGCTATTAGGAATAATGCAGTCCCTGAATCTATTTCAGGACACCGATATTTGATTAAGACATTGTGGCAAGATATTCTGACATTATAGCATGTTAGGGAGTGTTAAGAACAACTTTGTTCTGAAATAGAAATCCATTATGTTCTATTGACTTTCCAAGTTCTGGAATAAAGGGCACTTAGCAACCATAATGAAGGAAACAGAGAGAAAAGGTACCAAGGAAAATGGCTTCAGCAGCCTTATCATTTCAATAGTTTGTCCATTGAGGCATTATCAATCTCATAGAGAGATTAGATAATTCAGATTTCAAGACATCACTATCAAATATTTAAATCAGATTGCTAGGATATCTTTTCATATTTGAAAAGATATCCTATTTTCATATTTTTATATTTTTGAAACCCTTGCTTAGAAATAAAGTACATATTTCAGTTTAAAATACATACTTTGTGTTTCGAAAATGTAAAACTTAATACAAGGGGCTTAATATATGTAAGATAAAAAGTAGTGTAGCTATACAGGTGTCATAATTCTAAAAGAAACAAATAGTAAAAGTCTTAAACTCTCCCAAAGTCCCCTTTGCACATTACTGAATACAAGTAACTCTGGATTATGCAAGCAAAAGAGCCAGGCTTACTGGCCACTGAGCCCTGTTTTTAATTACATTCTTATCTCCATCTCCCTCTTCTCAGAAAATGAATCTACTGAGGAAGTTCAACAACTGCCAAGAAATGAAGACAGCTGAGAAGCCAGTGTGCAAAATCAGTGGCAACTACTTTCAGCTGCCACTGTTGCTCAATTACCACACCATCACAACACATGAGACGTAACCATGATCAAGAACCTTCTGTATGATCATCTGTCTCCTTTTGGGCAGTGGCTGCAGTTATTAGTAACCTTTTTCCCCAGTTTGGAGGAGGAAAAGATTCTTCTACAGATAATTGTGCATGATATGATAAAATTGGGATTACCTGCTTTTTTCAATATATATGACGGATTATTCAGTATAGAAACAAAGCTAAGTTGTTTAAGAGTGCTTCTTTTCTCATGAAAATATAGTTCATGTAGAATTTAGCACTATGAAGAAATGAGCAAATTGCTAACAGTAGCAACTCCTAAAAGTCATTCACTCACAAGGAAGCAAGCAAGCAGGAGTGTGCCTTTATGCTGTATTCCTTTAGCTGAAGAATGGAAAAAAGCAATTGCCTAATACTTTAAGTCAGAGGTCTCAAACCGTGGCAATTTTAAGACTTGTGGACTTCAACTCCCAGAGTTCCTCAGCCAGCTTTGGAAATTGAAGTCCATAAGTCTTAAAAGTTGCCAAGGTTGAAGAACCCTCCTTTAAATAGCAGCTAGGTCCCCAAGTCTTTGGGGAGGATACCCACTGAGCACTAATTGTAGCTTATAACATCTGACTTGCAGTGGTGGGATAAGACTACTCCTGAAATATTCTCAATGTTTGTGCCTTTAATGGTGCTGTTCCTAAGGCAGTGCCTTTTTTTTTCCACCAAAGATCGAGAATGTAATTACTGCTTCCAAGGAAAAAAGCAGATGAGCAAGTGATGGCAGGTGCTTTTTCAAATAACGATGGCCATTCAGAATCTCATTCATCCTACAAAATAATCTACCAGCAAAGTATTAATGGCTTCATCTACTTCACATAGCTGACTTCTTCCTTTAAGCAGTGGGAACTGGAGAGTGGACTGCCATCTGTCAGAAATGGGGTAGGGTCTCCTGCTTTGGGGTTGGGTGGGGGATTAGATGGCCTACAAGGTCTCTTTCCAGTTCTGTTAATCTGTTAAACTGCGTTAATAATCGGGTCACATTAGTAACTGGCTCAATAGCCAGTAAGTTAAAATCCTCACTTTCTTCCACCAAACAAAAGGCTGTTCCACAGCACGGCTACCCACCATTTATACAACTCATCCACACTAACCTGGACTAACTAGTTCATACGCTGCTAGGATGATATCAAAACGGGCTAGTTGGTGGTTCAAGTACCTAAAAATGCCGGTCTCGGTGACAGTACCTATTTAAAGAGGAGACGCCCACTGCATAGGAAGTCCCTGTGGACGCCTCTAAGCCTCGCCAGCCACATGGGACCCGATGTAAAGAAGAGAAGTGGGGCTTCAAATGGCGGAAATCACAGAGGAGGTCAGATCGGCCTCTAGGTTTAGGTTCCCGGGGCATCCATAGCACGGGAGCCGGCCTTACGCCTCGCTGTCAAGTGAGAGAAGTGACCAGTGAAGAAGAAGGATGGAGCGTGACCTCCTTATGCCGGTGACTCTGCTCCGCAGCCCCAACCTTCCCCGCTACTCGGACAGGCATTAACGGAGAAAAGAGACACTTACCGAAGCCAAGAAAAAAAGTCCCCAGGCCTCTTTTCGCTGCCGTTTGAAATCACTAAGGATGTCCACACCTCCCAATATCCCGACTCCTCATTGGTTTCCACCGAGAATACCCGCCTCCTCAACCTGGAATCTTATTGGCTAGTTTGAATCTGGCAGTTGCGGCCGGGTTCCCACAAGAAGTGGGAGGCGGCGGCGATGCTTTTATTCAGCTGCTCTTTCTTGTCGTTTTTCTTTTTTTTCTTTTTCTTCAGAAATGTTAACCGGTGGTGGCCGGTCTAGGCCTTGGCAACTGCCTCGCTCTCTATTTGCGGAGGAAGAAAAAGCAGGGAGGGCGCGGCAAGGAGGTGCCGGCTGTAGGCTTGAAAGGCGAGCTCAAAAGAAGACCCAGCCCAAACCGGACCTTCCTCCCTCCTCTTGCCTTGCAGTTCCTGGCAGGGCTCTTACGGGCTTTCCGCAGAGATAATGCTTTGACTTAAGGTAGCAAAATAATGTATGTGTAGCTGTTGAAAAAAACGGCGTATGGTGAAAAGAATGGGGTGCTTGTTTCCTTGGTGAAATTTTACTTGGGGACAGCGGAATGCCTGAAATGAAGCGGGTATTTTTAAAAAAACAAAATAAAATGAGTGCCAGAAACCCAAATATCGCCCAGAATCTCTTAGAGACGGGTGGTCTAAACATTTAATTCATTTCAGAACATATTTTTTTTAAATCTCTTTTTATCTGTGGATCTAGTGGATCTTGGTTTACCTTGAAAAAGCAAAGAAGGGATATGGCTCTACTTAATACTTAGATGGAAGACTTATCAGAAAATTCCAGGGCTATAGAACATACTGGAAAATAAAAACACATTTCCAAGGAAAACAGTGGCAAAGCATGCTCCTGTTAAAGCCTTTTACAGTTTGGTACCTGAGTGCTTCCAAGACTGTCTGCTATGACCTCAATTGGCTCAATTTATTACCACCACTGAAAAAATTACAGAAAAGCATTGCTTTCAACGGGAACTCTGAAGTTTCTCTGTAATCAGTCTGGGGCCATTGCTTGGTACATTCAGGGAGATGTTAAAGACAAACCATATTCCAGAGAATGGTTTCATTTGTTGGCAACCATCTTTTCTGTTTTGTTTCAGTACTATAAAACTTTATGTTATGTGGGTGTTTTAAATGTTTTCTTATTTGTAAACCACTGAAAGATAACTAGATTGTAGTGGAGCACAAATGTAATACATAAAATATTGCTGTCAAGTAAACAATATATACAGGCATTGACATCTACTTGTTTATATTTTTAATCTTGCAATATTTTAATATTTTTGGATTTTGGATACTAGCTGCCAAGTACACTCAGAATTATCTTCCATTTAGTATTTGGGAGCTTTGATGCAGTAACAACTGAATCTCCAGTGAAACAGTTCACCACATTATAAAGAAGATGTTGAAACTCTAGAAAAAGTACAGAGAAGAGCAATGATTAGGGGACTGGAGACTAAAACATACAAAGAACAGTTACAGGAACTGGGCTTGACTAGTCTAGTAAAGAAAAGAACCAGGGGAGGCATGATAGCGGTCTTCCAATATTTGAGGGGCTGCCACAGAGAGGAGGGGGTCAGGCTATTTTCTAAAGCACCTGTAGGCCAGACAAGGAACAATGGATGGAAACTGAACAAGGAGAGATTTAACATGGAAATAAGGAGAAACTTTCTGACAGAACAATCAACCAATGGAACAGTTTGCCCTCGGAAGTTGCGGGAACACCATCACTTGAGACTTTCAAGAAGAGATTGGACTGCCATTTGTCAGAAATGGTGTAGGGTTTCCCGCTTGGGTGGGGGGTTGAACTAGATGACCTACAAGGTCCCTTCCAACTCTGATTATCTGTTATCCATGGAAACCATTTTCTGTTACTTACTCTTGGTGAATTGGGTTTTGGCAGAGAAGTTGGCATTCAGAGGAAGTTTCTAAAATCTGCCCAGAACAGGTAATAAAACATTTGATTTTAATTTAATTCCAGATTCTATGCCTTTCTTTTATTTGTCTTGTCTAATTAAACCATAAAGTATCTTGCCCTATCCTACTGGATATGGATTATAGAAATCAAGAAGTCAGAACACATATACAATCAAAATGCTAGGTATACAAGCATTTTCACGGTGAAAATTGAAACAGTACATTAGTTCCTACATGCATCTGGAGGTAGAGACAGACAAAAACAGGCTGTTCTGAAGTTAATGCTCATGGCATAATAAATATTGATAAGGGAATAGATAAGGGATATGGGAAAAATGAGAGTCAGCTTATATAGATCATATACATTCTGGTAGCAAAAGTTCACGCTATACATTCTGGTAGCAAAAGTTCACGCTACATATAAAGCACATCATCCCTTTGCATTTACAATATTTAGATTTCACATTAGATTATTACATACATTGATTTCAATTTCTAAAAATATAAATATAGGAAGGTTCCAAGTTTAATAAGCATGAAAATTTAACAAATTAAGTTGGCAAAAAAACTTCAAAACATATAAGGCAATATGAAAATAATATGAATCTGGTATGAACCACTTTGATTCTAGCAGAGAGCCAGTTTGGCCCAGCAATTAAAGTGCTTAGCTAGAAGAATGGAAACTTCACTTTAGTTCTGCCTTAGGCACAAAAGCCTGCTGGATCACACTGGGCCAAACACTTTCTGTCAGTTCTACAAAAAGGAAGCTGCAAATAATTTCTAAAAATGCTGCCCAGATAATTGGATTGATTTGTTCATTTGGTCACTAAGAGTCAAGTCTGACTTGAAGACAGAACCAGAGGAGAATAAAGTACCATTTAAATTTGTTAGCTTGGCCAGGTAGAAATTGCTAAACTCGTAACCAGCAACAAAATTTCCTGTAGGAGTGCTACGAATCGTTAGGGGGTGTATTTCTACTTTAAAAATACAGTTTCTAAATAACATTTGTTATAGTACAAAATTATAATTTAGAATATCAATTCCTAGATAATTCTGTGTTAAAAAATTTTTAAATTTATCTAGTCATCTTTAGGCTTAATGCCAGGATTAAGATAATTAAAGACAAAGTACAGTAGTCTAATCTTACACATGTTTAATGAAACATAGATACTATTGTGTTTAATGGGACTTTCAGGACACAAAATGTAGAATTTCTGCCTCAGCTATTATTAACAGTTAAGTCACTTAGGTGATATATATGATTTGTCTTTATATGATTGAGTCAAAACTAGATACAGGTAGTCCTCAACTTTACAACTATAATTGAGTTTGGAGTTAGGCATTATGTGACCAGACCTAATTTTTGACATTATTTTGTAGCAGTTAAGTAAACACCAGAGTTGCTAAGTGAACATCACATTCATTAACCAAATACTGTGTTCGTTAAATGAATTTTTCTCCAATGAGCTTTCTCCAATGAGCTTTTTTTGCCAGACATACAAATCAAAACTCCAGAAACTGGCAAAAAAAACCAGCACAAATTGTAGTCATGTGACTGCAGGACATTGCAAAAAACCATAAAGATAAGCTAGTTACTAGACACCCAAAATGTGATCATGTAATAGCATAGGTGTGGCCATTTTAACTTTGAAAACAGGTCATAAATAACTTGGGGGAGGCCCATCATAATGTCAAATGGTCATTAAGCAACCAGTAGTTAGTCAAAGGCTACCTATAAACACATTTTAATCACAGATGAACATGAAATCCCATGCAGCCAGATTCCACTATCTATTTTTTGTTTCCTGTAGCTCATTCATTTTTTAAAAAAATACGATTGCATGTACTCGTTTAAAATTCCACTGCTTGGACCCGTGAATCAAACAGGAGAAGAAATAAAATATGTGCCCTAGAAAGTTTTTCACCAAACCAGCTGCTTACTTTTGAGCTTTGACAAGATTATCTAAACTCTGTTGCCTATCAATATATAGTATACTCACTCCATTCTGTAGCCAGGATCCAATCCTGGCATTTTAAGCATCTTTTAACATCTTTTAAAAGCCATCTTTCTCAGTCATTACTTCCCTTGCTGTTTTTATTTTAATTGATTTTTAAATTCTGTTTCATAATAATTATGGAGCTCTAATGTTACCGATATGAAATTTAAATGTGAAGATTTTGAAGTGACAAATCTGCCATTTAAGAAATCCTGCCAATTCACAATAGCTAGGTTGGACAATGTGCAAAATTGTTATAAATTTTTAACCCTGTGGATACTTTGAAGTCTGCTTGTCAGAACCATCTATGTTATTCTAAGCATGGAGTCCAAGCTTAGGATAAAAAAATGGCTATGGCACTACCATACCAAATCGTAATTTCAGATGTGCTTTCCATGAAGTTCTCTAGGATGAATCCCACAGCAATGCTATTGTTTTGTCTATCCTAACTTCAGTCTATCCTAACTTCTGTCTACTATTCTTTTGCCTATATGATATAAAGTACATGTTTGCTTTATTTATTAGTAGTTAGTACTTTTAAAAATAAACAACTTTGTTTTAATAGGAATGGCGAGCATGTATCATCTTTTTTTTAAAGCTAGCAAGTTTTAGTTTGAGCTACTCTAGTAATATGAGGAAAATTAAAATTGAAAGAAAACAAATTAATTTACAATCCCGAAAAGGAATTTAAGAAAACCGTCATTAATGAGGTACCTGTTTTCATTGCCATCTAGACTCTTATAACAAATCAATCCATGTTTTTGACTAATCAGTCTTCTTATTTATATATATAGTAAAACACTTGGAAACTTTGAATTGATTCCATTTTATGATTTGGCTCTGGGAAATGGTATATTGAGAATAAAGACATGCTGATCTATGGTAAAAAATTCAGTTCACGGGTTTGTTAATAGGGTGTAGAAAACGGATGAGTATACACTGTTTAAAATGCATTATTAGCATATTATCAGCATGACAGATACAAAGATCTTTATGTTACACTTGTCTTAAAACAGAATCTAGACAATATCAGCCTCACTGAATTAAGAAAATTATAATTTTTAACATTCAATTTCCCAAATGTATAAATTAATTCCACCAATGGATTCCAATTTCTCAAATTCCCAAATTGCTTGTATCTTCAGAGAAGTTGAGACTTTGTGAAGTCTAATTATTTAGGGTGCAGGTTTGGTTATTGTGTAATTCATAATTTAAATGGATAGCAAATTGATTTTTAGAAAGCTAGAGTTACATTAAATTATAATTCCCTAAGACAGGCCTGTCAAACTGGTGGCCCAGTTATGTCACACACAGGTCACACCCACCCCAGCTTCACAAAGGCAAAAACACCCCCGGATATGTCACGATTCAGCCCATGACATTATTTAGTTTGACACCCATGCCCTAAAATATTGAACATAGCAATAAGAGAACTATTAAAAATGACATCTTTTCAGCAAGTAACATTAAAACCATTACAAGTAGATGCAGTAGAAGTTACTATCATCAGCTCAGAACATATTGGAGAAAAATGCTTTTTACATAGTAAATGAGTGCTCAGAAATTATTCCCCACTCCTGGCCTTTCCACATTCTGTGTAGTCCCACTGCAATGAGATTTACCTTTTTAAAAAAAATGCAAGCAAAGAACCATGAATTAGGTAATGTTCAGTCAAAGCGTCCTAGCACAAGGGAAATTGATCTTTGCTTGTTTCACATGTGAGATTGGAAGAGTTCATGCCATTCCTTCAGTTTCCTGCTATCATGCTGACACCATTTTGGATAAAATGGAAGAGAAGGGCAAAGGATTTTGAAGAAGCAAGTGAAGTATACAGTCAGAATGTGCAACAGAAAGCACCTTTATGAAAAAGGATTCAAGTGCTATTTAGTACATGTAGCTGGGATGAAAACACTACTGATCTCTGGTGAAACTTTTCCTGTTAACTGAATTCCTACACTCAGAAACACATGTCCTTCTTTATGTCAGAAGAATGGTTTCATATTTCACTTTTTTTTAATCAAATGAAATGGCCTCAATATTAATGCATTTGCTGCTACAAGGCTGCATGCCTGACTGCAATTTGCTTTTCTCATCCCTCAAGTGTAAAGAACTTTTAATGGCTACAAAGGTTGCAACCAACTAAAAATAAATATAATATCTAGTTTTCCCCTTCTGCATGTTGATGAGTAGACATGTATATGTATACAAATACAGTACAATATAGCTAGCTAACATAACTTCTCAGTGTTGCTTTCTGTTATCCAATGGAAAATGTTTTTTGCCCACACTAGACAAAGCAGGTAATATGGCTGTAAATGACATTAGATAAATGACATTCAAATAACATATGAATGAAAAAGTTTTCAGAAGAAGAAAAAAGTCAACTGGAAATCATGAAGGATGTATACATTGAAAGATGATGCTACTGGAACTCCCCAAATTTACTGCCAGCTTTGGATATGAGAGCTGGAACTTCTGGGAACTACAGTGTCAACATTTCTGAAGGACATCAGATTAAGAAAAGCTGAATTAGACCTAATAATGGCTTTCACCTCCATTTCTCTTGTAATAATGTATTTGCTAAGTGGAGATTTTATAGAAAATCAGTTCCTATGGACTTAAAATTATTCTGCTTCCACATTTTAATCCATAACCAAGATCCAAAAAGTAAGACAAATGTGTAAGAGAATCCTTGCAAAGGAGTATGAAAGTACTTGGCTTAAGCACTTTGCCAGCTGTCTTTTGAAAGTCCAGCATCTATTTTTGATCAGTTTATCTGACAAAAGGGATATAACATGAACGTCCTAATTTTCATCTATATTTCTAAATGTATAACTGCAAGCAGCAAAGGAATAGATATGCTTCCTCAGTATTTTACAGATGCATTGGATCTGATGCTAGGAGAGTAGGAGAATTGAAATTCAGTATGTCTGAATTATTTCTTTTTGTAAGATGTACAAGGAGATTTAATTTAAGCAACCACAACTGAGACCAGTAACTGAAGTGATCCCTATGTGAAAAATCACGCAGCTATGATGCTTAGAATTTTATTTCTGCTTTGCTTTGCTTTACAGCATTAAAAAATATGAATATAACTTCCATAGTATCTGCCTGACTTGTTTGATCTGGCATGATTGGTATGCTCTGGGTCCCATCAATTAAACAATGTCATCTATTGGTGCCTTGAAAATGTGACCTTCTCTATAGCAGCGCCTGGACTCTGGAATGACGTTCCCCCTGAGATTTAAACATTGAAAAGGAGAGCTTACTAGAGAGTAGGCAGGCACACACTGGGGAGCACACATTGAAAGCAATGTACTAGCCAGCTGTTTGCCTTGCTTCCCCCATCTATGGAGATTCTCAATCATCGAAGTCATGGTTGTCTCAGAGGTGCTTTTTTCAAGAGGTAATTGGACTTCAGCTAGAGATGAAGAAGCTTCTTGGATGAGAAGCGAAATGTCTTCAAAGAAAAACAAGAAAGTCCAATTACTGTTTGAAAAAAGCACCTTTGGGACTTGCTTCTCCTGGTTGAGAGCCAGAATCCTCTTAGAGCCAAACAAAAGGCTTTAGCAAGAAATTAAAATCTTGTCATTTTCAAGCAGCAGCTACCAGCTGGCTGGAAGGTTCTAATTAACTAATTAAAGTCACAGTGATGAGCTTGTTATGTTGTGGTTACTACCTTTTAGAGACTTGGATAAAAGCATCTCAGGAAGAGCTAAGAAGCTATATCTCTGCCTTATGAGGGGGCAAAAGGGAAAAAAATGGGTCAAGCAAACAACAATATACCACCTTGCTGAATGACTGTAATGCCAAATGTGACTGAGAGTGAGAGAGGAGGTGCTGTGAAAGTTGTAAATACAGGCACTGGTCACAAATTTTCATCACATTTATAACCAAACAGTCACTCTGAAGCAGTCACTAAATGAGTATATGGCAGATTGCAAAAGTCTGGATTCCATTTTAATGAGTACTTTCTAACATCTTTATAAAAATCAAGATTTTGAATCGTCTTCACAATCACCAGTCTTTAATAATATTGAAAATCTGTAGGAAAATCTCAAAATCTCAAATGTGCAGTATATGCAAGATAATTCAAGAAAATTTCAGAGCTAGAAGATTTCTGCAAGAAAAAGCGGGGAAAATTTGAAAACTGAAAATAGACTCTTAGCTGGCTATCAGAACTATATAAAAGTATTATTTTTGGCACAGAATTGCATTATTAGATACAAAGTTTGAGACTAATATTAAATGATATCAAATTTAGCTCTTTCTGACCTATCCACCCTTTAGGTTGCATTTTTTGTGTATCACTAAAATGCAAGTTGGCCTGGAAAAAGTTTTATACCTTGATGTATTTTATGAAATTAGAAAATAACCATAATACATTGTTTTCAAAAAAGAACTGCACAAGGAAGGCGTATTTAATTATATTCCAATGTACACCTATTATGCCACCAAACACACTTTCAAATCCAGATTGCACTGCTGTATAGCAGATACAGATAGTCCTTGGTTAGTAACCACAATTGGGAGTAGCAACTCTATTACTAAGCCATGCGGTCATTAAGGGAACAGACTTATCACCATGGGGGAGGTCATAACCACCAATCGCAATTTGTCATCATTGACTCTGCTTATTGGAAGCTGGTTGTGAAGCATGCAAATAGTGATCATGTGACCATGGGATGGTGTGATGGCTAGAAAGGCCTGGTGGTTGTGAATCGCTCAAATGGTGATCGCAGTAGTGTGGAGATACTGTAACAGTTGTAAGTGTGAGAATTTATCATAAAGTTATTTTTTTCTAAAATCTGACTTTGCCATTGTAATTTCAAACTGTTGCTAAACCGAGCAGTCATTAAGCAAGGTCTACCTCTAGAGCAGGGCTGTCAAACTCACGGCCTGTGGGTCAAATGCATCGTGTGCTGGCCACGCCCACACCCAGTTTAGCAAAGGGAAAAAAAGTGCCAATACAGGATGTTACATCGCTGTGGCAACGTGAGTTTGATACTGCTGCTCTAGAGTGATAAATCTGGAAAGTATAGTTCAATATATTGAGACCTTCGGCAGATTATGTAAGTCAGGCAACTTTCTTTTTCAGGAAGATTGTAACACAAAAATAGAAGCAATGTTAACTATTTTACACAATAATCCATATTTAAGTGCTAGTACCCACTTAATCCCACAGTCAAGTGCTCATAAAATTTAAGTAAAATTTTGGCTGCTGTTACTACTTATCTGACTTTTAGTAAGATCTCTTAGATACTTAGGGAAAATAATATTTTAGGTAGGGCTATATTTCTCCTTCTGCCCCCTATGATGTTCAAAATTCAAAGAGATGAAGGTACAGAGGATATGACAATTATTAAGTATCAGCATAGGAACAATCAATTATGGAAATATAACATAAAATTGACAATGCATGCCCATCTATGGAATGCCATCATTAGAGTTTAAAGATTAATTTATCATACACTAAAGCAATGGTCAATGAACAGTCAAATATGAACAGATAAGAGCCTGAAACTGAAAAGACAGCCCAATTAAACAAGTTTCCCCAATTTCATGTCCCCTAGAAATACTGGATTTCATACATTCTGATCAGATCTTGCTTAGAACTGGCAAATAAAATGGAAGGATATATTACTAAAAACAGCTGAATGCATACACAACAGCAGCCATCTTTGCTGCCATTAAACAGATGCTATGACCAAGCTCTGTACTGAAAGGATCCCTTTGAACATGATTAGGAAAATATTTTTCTGCACATATTATTATTCTAGATGATTTATCCAATGCTCGAGTGTGGAAATTGTTAAGTCAACTTGCCTATAACAGTATGTTTGGAAAAGAAAAAAAAGCTATGTTTCTTTCAGTTGAAGAAATGATGTAAGAAAGTTACAACATGATTTTGAACAGAAGTAAAATAATATTGCAGTGGTTCATGAATACATTTGAATTTTTTCCTGCCAGAACAATACAGAAAGCAGATGGATGACTAGTTTGGTGCACAAGAAATTTGTGCTCTTCATCAAGAGGATGAAGACCCTTCAGGGACCCTTCAGGGACACCACCATTGTCCATCTTTCATTGACCATGGGGGAGAAGTTGTAGGATTAGAATGAGACTGAATCACATTTTCCCAGAGAATACCTCATATGGTTAATAGTTCTAGATAGGGCCTCCGTAGAACTTCTGTGTTGTCAAATAAAGTTTGGACAATGTGAAAAACATTCTTTGTTGTGTAAGTCATCACCAACAGTGCATATTGTGAAATGACAGTTTCTCAGCTTTTTGACTTTTTGTTATAGCATAGAATGAGTAATAGCATCATTTTTGATGTAGTTAAAAAGGATTTTTATATAAACAAATTGTTTGTAGTGTGCCATCTGTCAACTGCATTATTTCCTATCCAAATACATTATTTTTTTAAATTGCACACATCCACTTTTTGATACCTCATTTTGTCTGTTCAACTAATACAGCATATAGGAGAAAAAAGGTGCAGCTAAATTATTCCTTCCAGGATTTCTAAAGAGAAAAGACGGACAAAAAATAAGTTAGAAGAGCCCTATTTTTCAACAGAAAATTGGAACTGGATTTTTACTACATCAATTTTGTTCCAGATACTTAAACCTAATACACTGCTTTTGGATTCCACACACATTTCAGCAGCACAGTTTTTCAGCAGTTGGCCCTGTGAACCAGGTAATAAGAATGTTTAAACAATGTTGCACCAGAATGTTCTTTGCAGGTCAAAACTAAATGGAAGCCCAGTGAAAATGGAAATAAAACAGTCTATCCAGGAAACAGATTTGTAAGTTCTATTTATATTTTAGAAAGGGTATTATGATGGATGTCACAGGACCAATGACTGTTGCCAGCAACAGACTAAGACTTTACCCTCTTAAAATCCTCACATCCTACATTAGATGCAGCAGTGGTTCCCCAGTTTGTAAAAATGGTAGTGATATTTTATTGCCCCTTGCAATTAAGTTTCAGGTGTATTTGCTCTCCCTGTACAGAACCTGTGAAAGTGACCTGTTCTTGTATTCCCTTGTTCTCTTCAGACAGTTCAGTTGGCCCTAACCCTTTCCTCTTAAAACAGAAGGAGTACAGTGCAAAATCCAGTTAGTGCCAATACCCTCTGAGAAAAGGTAACAGGTATCAATTATGGCTAAGTTCATAAAACTGGCCACTGAAGATTTGGAATCTTTGACCAACTTATGCACAAGCCAAATGAAAGCTGTGTCAATTCAAGTGAAAAAGAAACTGCTGCTAGATTCAATACCACAGCTTTTAAGATGAAGAGATGATAAATAAACATCTAGCAATGAGTGAAAAGGGTCCCTTAGCTGTGTTCCAACTGCCTCAAAGGCACAGTCCAGTTCAAATGCTTCTGCAAAGGAAGTCTCTGTAGTTCAAACTTTTTCGCTGAATAGAAGGCAGGATCCTATTTCATCAATGTGAAGGATGACAGTAGGAGGGACAAGTCTCTGCATATTCTTTAGACTTCACTTTCTGTTGAGGGTTTGCGCTGGTGCTTCCAGCCTGTGTCTGGAAGGGAGCCATGACATTCAGGAATAGTGGCTGCATTGATGCTGCTGCATTCTGACTGCTCTTCTTTCAACAATTGCTCAGTTTCAGTGTCACCCAGTGAGCCAGAGCTGGCTTGGATAGAGACTGTGTCAGTCTTCATGCATACATGGTCGCGGAGAATACATCCCCGAGAGCTTCTTATCTGTTTAAGATCATCCCATTCAGATTCATCATTGGATAAGAGGCATATTCCTTCAACAATCTTGATCTTGTCCTTGGTGTAACTATGATCAGGACCAGTCTGCAAACAATACCAAGACATATGTACAGTCAAGTATAAAAAGCAAAATATTTTTGAAAAACAATTCTTGTCATGTGAATAAAAAAACAGGACTGTATCCTCCAACTCATGGTGCAGATAATTTTCCCAACAAATTATCATAGGTCTGACTAAATCAAACTTTCCCAGCTTGATGCCCTCCAAATATGAAGATTAGTAAAGTCAAGAAATATTATTTCAACTATTTACCGATTTGAATTAATTCAGACTTAACAGTGTGCTACAAACAAAACAACTTACAGGGAAATAGTTGATCTAAAGATGGGATTCTAAACAAGAATGATGGTAATATTGGTAGTAGGCTCCCAGGTGCAATTCAAAGTAATAATCATTACATATAAAGCCTATTGTAACATAGGACTAGGGTATTTGCAGGATCGCCTTTCTCCCATTGTTTCTGCTCACCCCACCAGAACTAGTGAAGAGGACTTGTTCTGGATCTCCTCCATTAAACAAATGTAAACTTGTTGGACCAAGTTGTGCCTTCCCTGTGGCAGCAGATGTCCTATGGAATAGCATCCCCACACCACCTCCCAGAGACTAGGAGACTGTTAGCCTTCTGCAAGACTTTGCTGTTCCCATAGACATCTGGGATAGACTGGATGTGCTTTGTTGTTGGAGATGAGTGGAGTCGAAGTTCCTTGGGTAGGGGTGTGTGTGTGAGAGAGAGAGAATTTTAATGCTGTAAGCCATACCTAGAATCACTTGGGTGAGATAAATTAAATCAGCATGTCCAATCTGTAGCCTGTGGATCGCATGTAGCCAACTATTTGTAAATTCAGTTTACTTAAGTGTTAGTAAAAGAAGCAATAAATATATTGAGGGACAGCAGTAAAAAATCATTGAAAAATTACAAGAAACAAAAACTGAGAAACTACTAGAAACAATGACATAGCAAAATCCTATTAATATAAGCAATTATTAAACTAGGAGTCAATATCAAAATAACAAGTGCAGAAATTTTCCATTATATATGTCTTATGGAGACCCCTCCCTTTCCACAGATCTGAGATTTGCATCTAGTCTTTAGCAGAAGTATAGTAAAAATTATAAATATTGCCAATATCTGATCTGTGCAATATTGAAAATGTCCAAAGGAAAATATTTATTGTAATTGAGAATTATTAGACCAAGCAATCCATAATTAATTTTAGTATAAAAACAAACATCACAAAGTAATACCATGTCTCTAAAATGAGCAAAATGCATAGGAAAGGAGAGAGATACTGAATATTCAAGTTAAAGTAATTTTTCGCTAAATCTTAACCTCTTTCAAAACGCCTCTTGGCTGATTACTTTTTGGTTACATGCTTAAATGCAAATGTAAAAACAAAATTCAGGCAGCATAAAATGGCATAACTAGGGCAATTATAAAAGAGCTTCTAGTACTTCTTTCTAAGGGCAGAAACAACAACAGTAGTTCAACAACACAAGCAGAAAGTTAGTCAAGCAGAAGTTGTATCAAGAGAGCATTCGATCACTATACCACAGAAATAAGGGAGGTGAAAGTTGCACAAACAGAGCCATGATACCTGATATGAGTCTGTGGATGGTCAAAAGAGAAATGGTGAAAGGCTATCAGAGGGCTGAGAAAGATGCTGAGGAAGAAACAGAGGAAACTTCAGCACCAAAAGAAATCAGGGCTAAACTCTTAAAACTATTATTGGTTTCCTTCAACCACAATATTAATGGGTAGCAAAGCACCAATAGACAAAGGGCACTAAAAATACCATATCAGATCAGCTGGACCAACTCAGTGGAAGACACACAATAAAAGGTCCTAAGATTAAAGCGGCAAAGACTATAATTAATATAACTAAAACAAGTCATTCCAAATTTCTGACTGCCTAAGGCAGCTAAGGATTCCAATAATGCAAATAAATTACGCTACTGCAATTGTTTTTAATGCCACAGAAGATTAATATCAAGTTCTGAAAAAAGCTCTTTACCTCCTTCTTAAAACAGAGCTGATTATATATGGCTGGCTTCGGAATTGTTTCAATCTTCACTTCTTGGGTAGATGTCCGATAAGAGGGATTACTGTATGTCAGATTACTTAGATTAGGATCTGTGAATTTGGATTTCTTATGTCTGCAGGAACAATATGATAAAGAGAAAACATTTCTCTATTTATTAGATTTTGATCTACACATTTACTGCTACCATGGAGATCTCCCTTTTATTTCCATATCAGCAACACAGTAGACAGATCAGAGTGAGAAGGTTTGATTAGTCCAAGGTCACTCTGCATCTCAATGCATTTCCTTAAAAACATTAGCTCTTACAAAATTCTACAGCCAAACTCTCATCACTACACCAAAAGCCTCCATGTATAGTTATTAGTGCATCTGTTTAAAGAGACAAGGTGTCTCTTTTGTGTCATTCTGGCAAAGTAATAAACAATACCATTCACAAACAAGATAAATATCCATTCAAAAATGAAAGATTTAAACCAAAGCATGTTTAATATTCCATTATATTCCTACTTACATTTATCAGGCAGCATACATAAATATAGCATACATTGATACCATAATAGAAGTCCAA
This sequence comes from Hydrophis major, assembly GCA_033807585.1. Lineage (NCBI taxonomy): Eukaryota > Metazoa > Chordata > Lepidosauria > Squamata > Elapidae > Hydrophis > Hydrophis major. The sequence continues at coordinate 88,548,702 of CM066328.1, read as the reverse complement.
TCCTTTGAATGTGAAAATCTGTTTCCACTTATCCTACAGATAAGTGAATTTTACAGATGTATATGGAGAGGAAGATTTCCTTACAAATGAAGTTATGTAAATAAACAAGCACCTGACCTTTATTGTCTAGCATCTTGCTTCCAAACTCCAGTTATCATGTAAGAATACTGTCACATCTATTAATTTTGCAAGGTAAAATGATAAATTTTCTTATAATTTACAGTACTGAGTTCAAATAAATCCTGGCACATGCTTAAAATATTCTGAGTGATTGATACATTAATTCAGAAAGGCTGAAGGAAGGAAGATAAAGAATTACCTGTATATAATCACAGCACCAATCAGCAGCAGAATACTCAATATACTGAGAAGACCTCCAGTGATGTAACTGACATGTAGCCCTTCTCCTGAAAGAAGATAAACAGTCAGATTAAGGGTGATGCTGTCATTCCAGAACTATATATTTGAAGTAGTAAAAACCTGTGTGTCCTAGACGGTTAAGTGTTTATTTACATTTTATTACCTCTTAGATTTTAATGAACAGAGCCAGATTAATATATGTATATGAAATCACTAAGTGGTCTGCACTGGTTTCATTCAGTATTAGCATCTTAGTGCCCATTAAGATTTATTGAGCAAAAGAAAAAAGAAAAGTTGAAAAATAAAATAGCTGATGTGCAAGTTCCTCTTTTGTCAACTTACATAATTTCATCCAATGACTCCAACTTAATTATAGCAATAGTTGATAATATCTAATATCCCTGAATCCCTGAGATGAAGTGAAGACAAACATGAAAAACTCACCTGCAGTTGCCAATATTGCTTCATTTGCTCGGTTGCACAAACCTTGACCAACTTTCTTGTCAGAGCAGCTAAATAACAACAAGAAAAAGTAGATGCTGAACTTCAAATGAAGCTATCTTCCTATTAGAAACTGTGTTAAATTGAACCAAGATAAAGCAGACAACTAGGTAAAAAGAATAACCTTTATAGCCCAAAGTTATTGCTGCTGTTATTAGAAAAACCTTTGTTTAATATATCACAATGAATCTTCTGTCACTATAAGGGAAGAATGCAGGGCTATATCTGAATGGTTTGAATTAATGGATTAGCTGTGATCCCTGATCATCTGATAAAGAGATATACAACTTTATGAACTAGCAGTTCTTAAAAAAAATTGATGGAGAGGAATCTATTTAAAAAAGAAATTGGACTCCACACTTTCCCCTCAATCACTTTCAATCAACAGAGCCACTTACTTTCCTTCTATTGTTTCCACAGAAATATGGGGCTTGGTTGTTGGAGTTTTAAATCTGTCGGTAGAAGTCTGGCTCCTTTTGCTTGAATGAGTTGTCTCAGGATTTGGAGGCCCCATGCTAGGAACTAGACAGAAGAGAAAGGAAAAGAACCTGAGACAAAGGAGACAATGAAGCCTGACCTTTTTATTTATGGAAATATAAACTTTATCATTATTCAAGATATAGCAGAAGCAGGGGTGGGATTCAAATTTTTTAACAACCGGTTCTGTGGGCATGACTAGGTGAGCATGGCCATGTGACTGGGTGGACATAGCATTTTTTTTTTTGCAGCAACCCCCCCCCCATTTTTTTGCCTCCTAGACCTCAGGGAAGCCTCCTGGGGGGTATTTTTGCTCCCAGAAGGCTTCCCTGGGGCCAGGAAGGCAAAAAATGGAGTGTGTGGGGGGGGTTTCACACAGCACGGTCCCCCCTTTTTGCCCCCTGGGCCTCAGGGAAGCCTCCTGGGTGAAGCAATAAGACAGTGAGGGGAATCCCAGTACAGCTGATCATTGGAACAGCTGATCGTCAGGAGGCATTTAAGGAGTAACTGGATGGGGAAGAACGCAGTCAGTGATGTCGGGCATGAGTGCAATGTTGCGCATGTGCGATAAGGACTGACAGTGCAAAGAAAGACAAAATACTACTCTCTTATCTGTAGGCATTTGAATGTTTTACCAAAGAGGTATTTTATAGCTGTAGCTTGTTTAAGGGAACAAAGCCGTTTTTCTCAAGCAGCTATGAATAAGAGAAAACATGGGCTATGATTCATGCTGGGAGGTGTAGCATACAAACAATTTACCATTAAAACAAGGCCGTCCATCTGGTTCATCGGGACATGCACAGACAAAGTCAGAAGCCCTGGCAAAGCAGAGATGGGTACAGCCTCCATTATTCACGCCACAAATGTTTGTGCCTAGAAGATACAAACCAGATATTTCACAAAAGATATAATTTTCTTATCCCCAGCATAGAACTTCATGTTCCTTTACCCAAAATATATTAGGGTACAGTGAGAAGTATCTCCTCTGAGTGCCAATATCCTAAATGAATATTGTCCTGACCAATACAGTACATCACAGAATCTGAAACATCATGCTTTCCCCAAGACCCAAAGGAATAAACATTTTAAAGCAGGTGTGTCAAACTCAATGGGTGGTGCTGACATCTGGCCCATGGGGCTGGCCTGGAAATATCAAAGGACCGGCCTGAGGTCCCTGTACCAGCCAAAATGGGGTGCAGGGGGACCTCATGTGGCCTACCCATGGCCCGCTTTTGACCAGCAGAGTGCTTCAGGAGGCTGTGGAGGCCGAAAACAGGTCAGAGGGCATCACCCCCCTCCATGTGGCCCATTTTTGGCTATCAAAATGCTGCAGGAGGCTATGGAGGCCAAAAACATGCCATGGTGCACTTCACATGGCCCACCTCAGCCCCCATCCATGCACTGTTTTGGCCAGCAAGTGCTGCAGGAAGTGTTCATCCTGTCTCCCCCCCCTCCATGTGGAGAACTACAATGCTGATCCGGCCAGTGAAGAAACTCAGTTTGATACCCCTGCTTTAGAGCAAAAACAACACAGACATTTTAAACTTTTAAAAAGTCAAATACTTGTCATGGCAATATACAAAGTGTATAAGGCCTCTATTTTGAACTCTGCAGATAGGTTTTTTAAAATCTCTTCCTGGAGTCCTTTTAACAGAGGCCAGGATGCTGAACATGAGGAATAAATGGCAAGCTTGTGGCCTCATTTTCAAATGTAGCAGTTTACTCTAAATCCTACTGAAATGAATAAGAGCAATTTGCTAGTATGGGAGTTAAGAAAGAAAATGAATTGATACACAGCAGCAATAATAGCAGGATTCAGAATGAGGAAGAGGTGTTTGCTTTGTTTTGCCAATCACACATGTATGCTGTACCTGAGGTTACTCCTTCAGCAAGCTTTGCTCTTCTGGGCTCACACATTAGATGACCATACTCAGAAAAGGTTCATAAAGCATACCAGAAGTGGCAGTCAGGTGTAATCACTTGCTGCCATCCAGCGACCACTTCCTTAATGCTTTGGATCAAAATCCTGTATTTTTCAACATCTGACATGTATTTTCCCTTGAGTAGGTTGGGGCATAAGCAACAAGGGAGGGGTAGGTTTCCTTGCCTAATTCATTATTTGTACCAGCCTGAGTTTTGTTTAATCAATGTGGACTAATAGTAGCTAACAGCCAGACCTGAAAGGCAGGTTTATTCCTATATTTTGCATGGTAAAGCCACGATCCCCAGCCTTTGTGTCTGAAGGGAAAGCAGATAATTTCACAAGTATGATCTTAAATCCAAATAGCTTTCCATAATAATATGCTTTCAACTACTTTCTCCACCTGAATCCATACAAAGGCAATAGAGACAATTCAGAATCATTCATCAAGAAGGAAAACAAAAAGAGAGAATCTCTGTATTTTAATTACTACAGCCCCCAAATTCTCCAGCCATCTCTCATGGCCATGCCAGATCAGTTGATGAGAGTTGTAATCCAACCATCTGGATTGCAGAAGACTGGTTTAGAGAATAGACCACTCATTAATCAGATACAATGAATTAATGAATAAACCCAGGTGATTGCATATACCTGTTTGCCTTTGAGGAGAAACCACAATAATATCCATAAGTCCTTCTACATTAGCTAACACAGTCTCCTTATTACGACCAGAGTATTTGTCCACACGCTGAATAGATTTTGTTTGCCAGTCTGTCCAATACAGCCACCTATCCTGCTGCTCAGAAAACAGGCAAACACAGGATTAGAATACTATGTAATAAACACAGAGGAATCAAATGGGACTGTCTAAACTTAAAACTTATTCTTTTCTATGTTTTTTTCAACATATTACTGGTATGGTATTTTTCAAGTAATGCCAGGTAATTACATTAACACAAATTATTATATATACTCTCATTTTTGCTGGTGACTTAAAGTCTCTTCTGAAATTACTTTTGATTAAAAGAAAATGCTTTAATTAATTTTAATATTGCTTGTCTCTTTTGAAATTTTATATGCAGTTTTTATGTTGATAATATTTTATTGTATACCATCCAAAATCCTTTTGTTAAGGGAGTTGGGCAGTTTAAAAAATATATAAATAATTAAATAACATAAATATATAAATTACAATCAGAAGGCATTGAAATGAAAAGTTAAGCCTTGCAAGAATTTGCCTCTTTACTGTTGCAATCCTAAAACACTGACATGTTTTAAAGCCGAATTTTTCATTTTGTTACTTAATTTCTTTGATATAATTTTTGTAAATATTGTGTTCATATTTTAGTAATAAGCATACCTAAATATTATAAAGCATTATATACAATTGGATCCCCTAAAGTTATGGAAATTTACTTTTGAGGTTTTGGAAGAATATGAAAAATCAGATGTGATTTACAAAAATTAATTGATAATCCTGAAATCTCTTCAAATTTGTCAAAATTGTATTGTCCGCAAATATCTCCTATTTTCATCACACAAATCTGATTATTGCATCTGAGTGCTATTGCCAATGCTTCTAGGGCTAGCTTAAAAAATAAAAGTGATAAAGGACGACCCTGCTCGGTATCTCTTAAAATCATAATAGGATCTGAATAATAGCAGTTCAGTCTTATCTGAACTTTAGTTGATCCATCAATATATTCAATCACCTTACGAAAAGTGACCCCAAATTTAAATTTCATTAATATTTGTTTTAAAAATTGGATTTCCAGAGAATCAAAAAACTTAAATATATCTAAGGAATCAATATTATACCCTGACTCTTCTGTCATGAAGAAACTTGTTTCCAACCATGCAGATAGTTCACATTAGCTGAACTGCACTACATTATCTCTCTTTAAATGATTATACAGGAGAAAGAAAAAAGAGCCCTGTACAAACTTTGTCCACTGTGCCCAAAGTAAACAAACTATTTCAGTTTTTAGTTAACTATTAGTTAACTATTTGTTAAGTTTCATTTCAGCATTCACCACCACACCTTCCTATGTACCTGTGTCAAGGCAAAGGGATGTGACACTTGACTGATCAACACTTGCCGCAATTTCCCATTAAGATCAGCACTTTCTATGCGGTCTAGATGAGCATCTACCCAATAAATCCTAGAAGGAGAGAAAGAATGGAAGTTAAACTAACGTCCACTCCTGAAACTTTCTTTTTCTTGGTTACGATTTCTGATTCTAAGGCAGTCTGGGGACCTGCCTTAAAAAAAGGAAAAGTTTTTTTTAAAAACCACAACAATAATTTTGAAATGCAAGGTTGTACTGACCTTCTGATATCATAATCCAAAGTCAGTCCATTGGGCCAGCCTAAATCAGTATTGATCAATATCTTTCGTTCAGAACCATCCAGGTTTGCCCGCTCAATTTTAGCAATATGTCCCCAGTCAGTCCAGAAGAGGTATCTGGAAGAAAATAAACCAATAAATTCTCCATTCAAATCTATCAAACAGCAATGCTTCCTCTTTAAAACAAAAATAAAGCAAAACAAAAACCAACAAACGTGGCTCTAAGGAAAAACAAAGGAACTTTACACAACAAACCTCCAATACTTTGCTACCTGAACTATTTCAGTACCTCAAGACCAAATATTTATAGATAATGCTTTGTCTATAATAATTGCTTTATCATATAATAGTATAATAATTAATTGTTAAATGACCACTAATTTACTGATTTATTTAACTGATAATTTAATACTGTATCATTGATTATCTAGTCTATTGATTGATTGAATCTTAGTAATAAGTTGATTGATTGATTTTTAGTAATAAGTAAACTTACTTTTGATTTGTTCACTAACTTATCAATTAACATTTATTAATTACCAACATTTGAAGTTGCCAGTTGTTTGACCATTCTGATACATAGTCAAGATCTTTTTGAAGGATAGTAGTATTGTCTGTGGTATTGAACACCTTTACATCATCAGAGAAGAGGATGCAGTTTCTCTTAATATGATCACAGAGGTCATTTATGTAGAGTATGAAGAGAGTTGGTCCTAGAACACTGCCTTGAGGGATACCACTATTGACAGGTACAGAATTTGATAGGACACTCCCAATTTTGACCATTTGTTGTCCGTTTGACAGGAATGCTTCTATCCAGTTATGCAGGTGTCCAGAGATACCATAAGATTTTAGTTTTAGGAGTAGTTTGTCGTGCACCATTGAATCAAAGGCTTTGCAGAAGTCTGTGTAGATTGCATCTATTGTTTTGCCCTGATCGAGTTGTGTAGTCCATATGTTTTTGCAGTGTAAGAGTTGCAGATTACAGGATAGTTTTTTCCTGAAACCAAATTGTTTATTGGAGAGTAGGTTGTTTATCTCTTACTGGAGGATAATGGATTGGTTAATAATTGATTCCATGACTTTACAAGTGACATGGCATAAGGCGATTGGTCTGTAATTTTCAACTAGGCTGGGATCTCCCTTTTTGAAGATGGGGATGACCATGGCTTATGACCATAGGTTAGGCAAGGAGCTGGTCCTGAAAGATTTTTCAAAGATTATGCTTAGAGGTTCGGCTATGGCAGTGGATAGCTTTTTAAAGAAGTAGGCACATATTCCATCCAATCCAATAGATAGAGATGGTTTTAGATTGCATAGTGCTTTTTCAACATTGTCTTCTGTAAAATCAATATGTATTAGATCATTGTAGTTGTCTGTGGTTTGGCTAGGAAATACTGGGCATGATCCATTGCTATTTACAAATATTGAGCCAAAGAATGTGTTAAAGATGTTGGCTTTAATGGTGTCATTGCAGTCTTTACCATTAGGTCCTATCAGGAGTGGGATGGACCTTGAGTCTTTTAGTTTGTTGTTTACAAAATTGTAAAAAATTGTAAAAAGTCCTTACATCTAAAAAACATCCAAGTTACCCAAGAGCTTCCTGAGACTATCGTCTGTGAACTGTCCTTTAATATCACGTTTTGATTCTTACTATGTTACAGAGCCCGATTATGACATTGAACATGTAAACAAGCTAAATTCACTAATAACATGGGCAACATCCTGCCCACACACTTTTATCTCTCTTGGTGACTTCAATCTATCTCACATTAACTGGATCCTAAACGAATGTAAAACTGAACTCATACATGCAACCTTCTACAATGCTGTAACAAACCTGGGACTGGAACAACTAGTAACCAACAATACTAGACTGAACAATTGCCTCAATCACATCTTCTGCAATAGTTTGAATTTAATTTCCGGAATACAAATTAAAGAACCCTTTTCCAACAGTGACCACAGCATGATTGACTTTTTTCTCAACATACATCCACACAAAAATCAACACACTGATGTGATCCCCAATTATAACTTTAAAAAAGGCAACTATGACCTTATAGACAACGATCTCTCATCCCTTGATTGGCAATTTCTATTCACTAGATGCAATACTGTTGAAGACCATTACAACATATTTTTACTTGAAGTCAAAAAAGTCATCAAAGTGTATGTACCAATAACAACTCCAAAAACCAGAAAAAAACAGATTACCCATAACAATAAGGAAGCTTCAATCCAAAAAGAGATCACTTTGGCGGAAAAACAAATCTGGTCACTTTGCCAACTTCAAAAGCCGATACAATAAAAACTGAATGCACCAATTATCACATTAAACCAGAGGAAAACCTTCTATGCACCAATTCCACCTGCGCTTTCTACAATTTTGTAAACAACAAACTAAAAGACTCAAGGTCCATCCCACCCCTGAAAGGACCTAGTGGTAAAGACTGCAATGACGACACCATTAAAGCCAACCTCTTTAACATAATTTTTTTGCTCAGTATTTGTAAACAGCAATGGATCATGCCCAGTATTTCCTAGTCAAACCACAGGCAACTACAATGATCTAATACATATCGATTAAATATATGGAAATAAATGAAATTATATAGGAAGAGAGCTGAAATGGAATTAACTTTAGGGCTTAGGACTGTTTTACTGTTTGAATTAGTAGATTAATATGTCCTTTTTTGTGGGGGGAAATTTAATGAAATTTAAAAGGAGAAAATCATGCAGAATCTGATTTATATATGCTATGTTGTTTTAAAGGGATTATTATGTTTAATGTTTTAGGTAATAAATGTTTCAACAAGATGTAAAAGGGATGAAAATAAATGAATTTATAACTTAGAGGTGGCAAACTTATATTGAGATTTCAGGGGGAAACCAATTTATAGAAGAAGTGTCTTTTTTAGAATTTAAGATGAAATATACAAATGTGACAGATAAAAGTACTAAAGTATAATGATTATGAAGTTATCATAAGTGAATTAAATAATGAGATAAATATTTGGAATAATACAATAAAATAGAAAATGTATAAAGCACTGTTAAGATAAGGAATTGAATAAAAATTGAATATGTAACCATGGTCATATTTGTATGTGTATGTGAAACCTGGAATCATGCTGTTCACTAAAGAGACATTAAAATTTGGAAAACTGAATAAAACTTGTTTTAAAAAAAATAGTGGTATCCCACAAGGCAGTGTCCTAGGATCAACTCTCTTCATACTCTACATAAATGACCTCTGTGATCATATTAAGAGCAACTGCATCCTCTTCGCTGACGATGTAAAGCTATTCAGCACCACAGACAATACTGCTACCTTTCAAAAAGACCTTGGCTATGTATCAGAATGGTCAAACAAATGGCAACTTCAAATCTCAACAAACAAATGCTCTGTCTTACATATTGGCAAAAAAAAAATCAGAAAATAAAATACAGGCTGAGTCAAGACCTTGTTGATGATCCAAACTCTGTCAAGGATCTTGGAGTGCTCATCTCTAATGAGCTAAGTGCTAGAGCCCACTGTAACTACATAGCCAAAAAGGCATTAAGAGTTGTTAACCTAATCTTACGTAGCTTTTTCTCTGATAATATTACACTACTAACTAGAGCATACAAAACATTTGCTAGACCAATACTCGAATACAGCTTATCAGTCTGGAACCTACATTACGTATCTGATATTAACACAGTTGAGAAAGTCCAGAAATAACAAAAAGAGTTCTCCACTCCTCTACTTGTTGCAGAATACCTTATGCCACCAGACTTGAAATTCTAGACCTAGAAAACCTAGAACTACGCTGCCTTCAGTCCAATCTAAGTATAGTATATAAAATCATACATTGCAATGTCCTACCTGTCAATGAATACTTCAGCTTCAACCATAACAACACAAGAGCAAACAATAGATACAAACTCAAGGTTAATCACACCAAACTTGATTGCAGGAAATACGACTTCAGCAACAGAGTGGTCAATGTCTGGAATACTCTACCTGACTCTGTGGTTTCTTCCCCAAACCCCAAAAACCTTAACCTTAGACTTTCTACTATTGACCTCACCCCTTTCCTAAGAGGTCTGTAGGGGGCATACATAAGCGCACCAACGTGCCTACTGTCCTTATCCTATTGTTTCTTTTATTTTTCTTATATGTATCCATGTAATCATAACTATGTTTTTACTTATACCTATTATCTTGTAATCAATTGACAAACCAAATAAAATAAAAAATAAAATAAATGCAAAAGGGTACATAAATGTCAGTCAGGTTTAAAAGATGGCCTGTCCATCAAAGAAATCCATTTGCCTGATGTCTGCATCTACTTTAGCCAATCCTCTTCCTCCCCCTCCCACCTGCATTTTATCCCTTCCTCAACCTGGCATCTTCCAAGTGTAACAGCTCCCTCCTGATAACATAACTTAACTAGTGAAAACACAACAGCTCCCTCTTGATAACATAACTAGTGAGAACAATAGCCCAAAATATCTTGATGGCACCAGGTTAGGAAAGTTGCACTACACTTACCTTTTTGGCTGCTGGACCAATAGAAGAGAATATTTGTACCTAATGCCATAACTTATTTAAATAAATATTTTTGCTAATACTGACTTTTCAGTCACTTACCCTTTTCTAGGAAAGACGGCAATTGCCCGTGGTTCATCCAGACTGTTATTTATTAGCACTTTCCTGCAGCTTCCATCCAGTTTTGCAACTTCAACTGTGTTGCGGCCAGTGTCTGTCCAATATAGATTTCGAGCTACCCAGTCCACAGACAAACCATCTGTTCTCTTTAGTCCTTGGCCAACAATAGTTTCCATATTACTGCCATCTAGATCTGCTCGCCTGAAAGAAGGTATCATAGAGAACAAGGAGAACATTCTACCTTAACATTTTTCCATGGGGCAGATCCTTCTGATCAAGAACAGTTTGGGGGGAGGGGGAGATACGATTATGTAGCTAATTAACATACAATGAGGAATTTGGAAGATACCTACCTGATGACATCTAATATGACATCTGTGTAGTAAACCTTGCCATCTACACTGTCATAGTCCAAGGAGATAACATTGTTCAGCTCTGGGACAGGGACATAAACATCAATGTGATCACTAGTATCTAGTGAGATTCTCCTGATGGAGCCCCGGCTAGAGAAGAGCAGGTAGGTTTCAGGAGAAGGATCACAAGACCTTTCATCCATCTTCAGTTGAATTCCAGTAGGGCAGGCACATGAGAAGCCTTCAGGGTTTGGGAGGCAGAGATGAGAGCATCCTCCATTTTTCATGCCACATTTGTTAGTACCTTAGGAGAAATAGATCATATCTGAGATTAAAAGGCTAATATTAATTCAGTATGGCTTTCCTCAGGCGGATGCCCTCCAGATAAAACTGAGCCTTTGATTTCATAATTCTCAGGCAAACAAGGCCTATGGAATTGTGATTGAACAGTAGGGAGAAACAATGGAATAAAATCTACAGAAACTGTCTGGAGGCCAGATAAGCATACTGTTGCTTTAAAAAATAAAATAAAAACCACGAGTGATTTTTCAAGAATTAAAGCATGCCCGTGAAAATTCAGGACATCTGGCTTAAAGAAAATAGGAAAACTTACCAAGAGGTCTCCCTCTGTCAATGCCCTGGATGTCCATTAATCCAGGAAGATTTGTTCTCACCAAGATGACATTAGCGCCAGTGTTCTTATCAGCTCGGTGAATGCTTCTTGTTTGCCAATCAGTCCAGTAGATGTAAGAATCTAATAAAGTTAGGCCATAAGGGTGCTGCACTGGGGAGAGGAGGGTATGACGGTTTGCACCATTCAGATCCGAAGCTTCAATACGCTGAAAGGAATAGAACGTTGGAGCTTCTGATTACGGGTTCAGATTCAGAGGCCTCCTGGGTAGCAACTCTTCCTAGGATCCACAAAGCCAGAATAGTGTAATCTAGATGCTTATTTCTAGTGTTCTGCTAAACTATCTCAATTTCACCCAAGGATTCCATAAGAGAAAAAAAAAGACAGGCCTAATCCAGAAGAAATGAAGTCAGCAAAGCATATCTTGACTCCCCAACTGTGCTATGCAATCAACCATTGAGTGGCTGAATTTCCACAACCCTCTGAACCAGGCTAAAATAGGAGTCTACCCAATTGTCAGCTTGTTGTGTTGATCAGTCCATCTTATGTGTTTGGATCAGCAGGTTATGAGAACGTAGGAAATATACTTTGCTATTCTGGGATTAGGATTTAATGTGTATGAATCTAGTCATTTGAGAGCTTCATCAGGGCATACCTTGAAGAAAATCAACAGTGAATTTCAGTGCTCTATTTCCACTTTCAAAAGAAGACATCCATGCCTTGTGAGACAGATATATGAGTGAATTCATCGTTCTAAGATTTTTCTCCTCAGAGATAATGTACATATATAAAAGATTGAATCAAGTCACAGAAAGATTCCAAGCTACCATATCTAGAGTCTAAAATCTGACTCTTTTTGCTTCTTATCTGTAACTCATCAGACAGCAATACAGGTAGTTCTCAATTTGCAATCATTCATTTAAAGATAATCCGGAATTATGGCAGCCTCAGAAAAGATGCTTTGCACCCCATAAATTATGATATCCTCGCTATCTGGTTGCTTGGTAACCTGTTCACACATGACTGGTTGCTAAGCACGCTGCAGGCATGTGATTGCCATTTGCAATCTTCTCTACCAGGTTCCCCAGAAACTCAATAGGGAAACTGGTAGGAAAAGTTGCAACTTGCTACTGTCCTGCCAAGAAAACTCTCTCATGACTCTGGAAGCTGACTGAAAGAAGCTGCATCCCAAGGAGAGGGTGAAGAAACAACTGAAATCCTGAAGATATGGGTTCTGTTCTTGCACCCTGCCAAAGACGTTCCCTTCCCTGCATGGAGGGAATGGAACTCATTTGGTTCTGGAGGATTTTGGCTCTGTTTCTGCACCCCAGTGAAGGAGTTCCTTTCATGTGCAGAGGGGAGCTGAACTCCTTTGGCAGGCAGCTCTTACAACCAGCCCCCAGAGGCAAGGGAGCCAAAATCCAAACAGAGATTAGACAGCCAGTGTGTAAGGTAAGGAGCAGGTGATGGGGATGCCTTGGGAGACTTAGCACAGAGACAAAAGTGACTCTTCACTCAAAGCTGAAAATCCTGTTTAGATTTTGACAGGGGGCATTTTTAGCTCCTGAAGGGAGCCTCCCAGATTTCTCCTACCTCCTGAAGCATCCCATACTCCTTTCCCGGGACTCCATTTGCGTAACAACCTGCCCAATCACTTAATGACCACAACTGGATTGGGGTAATTGAGTGAAGCAGTCACCTGACATCTCACTAAACTATCACTTCACTCAACTATCAAGATTCTGATACCAATTGTGATCATACAGTAAGTCAAGCACTACCTGTATACAAATATATTCAAGTGAAACAGAAGTTGAGGCAATGTCAACCAATATGAAGTTTACCAATAAATCAAATGGTGTTAGAATCCCAGAGTGATGAACAAGCATATATGCACGTATTTACTCTCACTTTCTAAGATTTCATTCTCATCCTTACATTCCATTGCTTCACTCTAAGGCAACTTTCTACACAAAACATTTAAAATTGTAGACTGCCCCTCATGTCATCCTAACCTCAGTATGTGCATCAGCCCAAAATAGTTGTGATCCAGCTTTATCCACAGCCAGACCATTAGGCCACCCCAGGTTGTTGCTAATAAGCACCATGCGGTTAGAGCCATCCATCCCAGCTCGTTCCAGTTTAGCATTTTCACCCCAGTCTGTCCAATACATATACCTAAAGGAAGAGAAGGGGCAAATAAATTATCCATTGAAAAATCAACATATTACTTCTTGTCATGTTCTCTTCTTCTCTGCAGACTTTCCCCTGAAAATAAGATAATCCATTGCTAGCACTCACCCCATTTCATGATATAATGCAATTGCCCGTGGGCTGTCCAGGTTTTCCCATATCAAAACTTTTCTCATTGTCCCATCCAGGTTAGCCACTTCAATTCTGTTTGTTCCGGTATCAGTCCAATACACTTTGCGGCCAATAGCATCCACAGCTAATCCATCTGTGGTTTGCAATCCTACATCAAAAGAAACATATTATTGTTATAGTGTCAGTAAAACATACTGTATATACTATCCTTTCTCCTCAAAATATCAACTGTATTCAAGGCAACCTTTATATTATAGTTTTAGAAATTGCATTAGGTGAAGATAATGCAAAAAAAGAAAAAAAGAGGGATTCATATCTTTGAGAGTCTAGAGCAGGTTCAGTATTTACCAAACAATCTATTTATTACCTATAGTAATGATATCTTCATACTGAGACCCATCCAGTGACGCTCTGCTGATCTTCCTCAGTGTGCTGTCTGACCAATAAACCTTTCCTGTTGAAAAAACAAAAGAACATTGGTTTCATTTATTTAAATTACATTCCCTTGTTAGTCCATAAATATCCAAGATTATTTTGGTGAAAAACAACACTGTAAGTGTGTCTTCAGGATTTTTTATGTCTTTAATCTATTATTTATTCTATTATTGCTAGAAAAAGAATTTCCAAAGATGGAGGAAAATAGGAAAGTAAGTGTCTATCTCTATAATCCTCTCAAGAAAAGCAAAAACAACAGCAATTTATTTATAAATATACCATGTGATATATAATGAAGATACACACCATCAATATAATATTAATATAAAATATTTTATTCTTACACACACACACATCTACCGTATGCACACACATACATGCTTTTATCAGTTTTAAGATTTGTGGACTTAAATTCTTAGAATACCACAGCAACATGTTCTGAGGTGAAGTCACACATCTTAAAAATTTCCAAGGTTGAAAAACACTACACTTCAGTGAACCTATGTGGAATACAATTGCCTTGAAAAATACTTTTTGAATATGAATAAGAGCATTAAAGCAGGGAATTTTTTTCGGCTACCCTCAAAAACAGCTTTCTTCAAACTGGTGCCTTGGCAGACTACAGCTCCCCAAATTTTCAGCCAACATGGCTTATAGGAATTCTGGAGTTGCATTTGAAGGTATTTTGGAACCATATTAGTTTGGGAAAGGTTGCTTTAATAGGACTTGAACATTAAAAGAAACAGCTGCTTTTACAATGGTTTCATAAACATAGGGGAATGTATTGTTTAATATGAATCGCACCACTTTTTGGACAGGTTGCCTTTCATTTATTCTGAATAATTCCACACCTAAAATGGTTAAATTACATATTGCCAACCTTCTTCAGGATCAACTCCAATGGCGATGGTGTTTTTCATAGTGACATTGACTGAGACAACTACATCAGCAAAATATGGAATATCAAGTGAAACCAGACGAATATCCGACCTTCTTGCAAAGATCAGGAAGGAAGTCATTCCTGCAAAGTTGAAAATGGAGTTCAATGCATAATTCTTCCTTTTCTCAAATGTCCCTTCTTACTGCAACAAAAATTTTCGGCTGGCAAAGGTGATCTTGGCAATGAATAAAGCCACCAATTTATCCAAGACCATAAAAGAAGGGCCATAAATATGATGAAAGATCATAAGAAATACTGAATGTTCTATCTTCAACTATGTAGTAATGATTTTTAAGCATGTGCTTAAAGAAAAATATTGTTCAATATAATTTACCAATAGTACCTTCGTATATGCAAGCCAAATACAACATATGTGATAATCAGAATCATTACAAGTAAGGTCCAGTATCTAAAAAATTATTCATGTCTTCAGCTTATGCATACATCAAACCAGTACAATAATTATGTATTTATCATATTCCACAGATGATACATTACTGGTTTTTAAGAAATCCTAGTGACATTCTCGTATGTAAACTGATGTATGTTTACAGTTTAAATTAATGTTATTAAAATTAGTAAAACAAAATATTCCATAATATTGAAAAGCAGCAAGAATTCCATAAATATTACTACTCCACTTTACCAAGGTATCTGTTAATACATTTATGTCTGATTCTATGAAGCATAGTGTTTCCTCCAAATTCTATGTACTTGAGTAAGTGATCAGACATAATTGATATAGGAACAAATTTTTATGCAGACATTTCATCACCATCAAAGCTATTCCTACTTTTGGTTGGAAAGTAGTAATAGCTACTGCAACACACATAAAATTCTACCTGAAGTAGAAAATGTATTTATGTACGTAAGTAAAATGCTTGTAATTTGAGTATATAACTTTTCTAGGGTCAGAATGTAGGGTTTAGGAGGCCTTACCCTCTTCCAGGGACTAATAGAACCACAGAAGATAAGAGACCCACCAGATAAACATGTTTTGCCATCTGGTTGTAGGTTGATGCCAGTAGGGCAAGAACAGCTGTAGCCTTTAGGAAGTGGAGCCAAGAGACAAAGATGACTGCATCCACCATTATCAATGTGGCACGGTGTATGCACTGAAAGAGACAGTAGCGAAACCACTTATCAAAAGAAAGCGATTAAAATTCTATAGGCATAAATATATATTTCTGAATTGGGTAAGGGAGTACTTTCCATAAAAGCAAATGGATGCAGAAGCTGATGCTTCAGGTTTCCAAATCTTTCAGCAAAATCTCCAGCTCCTCAAAAGTCCATACCAATTTTTATTTTTGTTAGCCAACAAGGGTAGAGTGATAGATAATACTACCATTAACTGAATTAAATTAACGTAATTACTACTCTAATGCAGTTTAATGTGTGTAAACAAAGTGAAATACAGTGTGATTCCAGCTGCTTTTGCATGTGGCCCTGCCTAATTAAAAAAAAAATAACAGCATTACAGGTAGTCCTTGATTTACAACCACTCATTTAGCAAACATTCTAAGTTATGATTGCATTGAAAAAGAGTAACTTACAACCGGTCCTTGCATTTATAGCATCCCCACAGTCATGTGATCATGATTTGGGAACTTAACATCCTTTTGAGCATTTTACAGCAGTTGCCGTGTCCTGTAGTCACATAACTTCCCTTTGCAACCTTTGCAACCAATGGGAAAGTTGGCAGGGAAGGTCACGCAAGTTGCAGTCCCGTGATGTCTCACTTAATGCCTGAGGTGATTTGCTTAAAGACTACAACCAAAAAGATTGTAAAATTGGCTATTGTCACATAATGCCTCTCTTATGACCGTGCCATTTAACAACTAATTTTGCAGTCCCTGTTGTGGTTGTAAGTTGAGGACTACCTGTAGAATTTTAAAAAGGGGGACTCGGTGGATATCAATGGGTGCCTCTAGTGGTACCGTAAATATTACGGCACTGTCAGAGTAGAATGAAAAACCTGAAATTCTTTCTGTCTGGAGCCCAAAGATGTGTAATTTCTTATCTTGATGTAGAAGACCTCCATACCTGCAGGTCTCTGACGATGAAAGACATGGATGTCCATAAGGTTTTCTAGGTTGTCCTGTAGAGTCTCATGACCCAGCCCTGTCCTTTTGTCTGCACTCTGAATGCTTTTCATCTGCCAGTCTGTCCAGTAGATCCGTCCTCCATAAAGAGTGAGCCCAAATGGGTGAGGCAAATTGCTCCCGATCAATATCTGTCAATCCCAAAAGCAAATCAACCAACTGCCAGGAAAAGAGCAATGCACAGCTGCCTTAGAAACAGCAGTAGACTATACAAAGTGTAGAATCTAATCTGGGTCAGTCACTAGGACCAGATCTTCCAAGCTTTTGGGCTCGTGTTGGAACTCATCCTCAGGAAACGTCTCTCACACACACTCTGGTGAGAGAGAAGTTCCCTGAAGACGGGCTCCAGCCCAAGTCCGAAAGCTCAGAAGACTAAACATCTGGTCCTGGTGACCAACCTAGATTGGATCCTGCAACATTATCCCAGGACATGTATATTTGCCTTCATTTTTGACAAACTGTAGAACAACTATTCCCAACCGGATCCCTTTCAAATGCGCTGGACCTGGCTGAGAATTATCATAGGCACCAGAGGAAGTTTAAGGCTTTCTCAACAATGCCGCAGCATTTCCCATACATTTCACTGTCTTAGTCTTCACTCAAAAGTTATCCATTTGTCCCTTTAGAGGAGTATCTGAACTCCTCTGAAGATCAGAACAGGGCATGTTGGATCAAAGACAATACACATATGTTTTCTATAAACAAACATTGTATATCTCTTATTTACCCTTTCCCAGAAGTCAATTCATCTATTTTACCTTTCTATTACTGCCATCCAGGCCAGCATACTCAATTGTCTTCATGCCAGCATCTGCCCAGTATAAGCGCTGAGACTCATAGTCAATAGCCAGCCCATTGGGCCAGGTCAGGTTGGAAGAGATGATCACCAACCGATCAGAGGCATCCATTCCTGCACGCTCAATTTTTGGGTTAGCTCCCCAGTCAGTCCAGTACATGAACCTGCATACAAATGCCCAAAATGGTATGTAACTGCTAAACCTGATTAATCTGATAATTTTTATTTAACTGTATTAGGAAAGAAAGAGAACAGAACAGGAAAGAAAAGCCTAAACAATGAAGGCTTTCCACTTTTGCAGTGGCTATATAGGTATTTGCTAACGTTTGTCAAATACGCCAGCATCTTTTCATATGGTGTTAAATTATAAATTACAGTAACTCCAGCCAAAATAGCCAAAAGTAAGGAATGCAGAGAGTTGTAATTTATAACATCTTACACATTAGTCAAAACGGCTACAAGTTACTCATCCCTTTTCTGCAGATAACTTAAAATGGTCATCGTCCTTATTCTTTCTGACTTATTAATGTTTGTTTGTAAGAGTTAACTCATAAGTAAGCAGATCCATACCCTTCAAAAGATTTTCATTCACCCCTATTAGCTGTAGCTAGTATGACCAATGACCAGGTTTGGTGCAAATTTCAACACTGTATTGTCTAGTCTCAACATTAGAAAATACTACATTGTCTTTCCCTGAACTAATCTTTTAAGGATATTGGGCATACCGGATATTAGGGATGGATCTTTGTTTTATCATAATTAGCACATGAGAATGAACTCTACAGACTTTTAAAAATTATATATAAATTAGATATAAAATTATAAAAGCAAACTTTCAGGCTTATCACTGTTAGGAAGAATCAAAATGCAAAGACATACAGGATCAATGCAATCTTAAAGGAAAAGTTTTCACCTTCCAACAGGGTCCACCACAATATCTCTTGGTCTGTCTAGGTTTTCCCATATTAGAACAGTCCTCATGGTCCCATCTATGTTAGATACCTCTATCCGGTCTGTTCCTGCATTCGATAGTAAAGGGAAAGAAAAAAATAATCAGCCTTCAGAACCAGCCTTCAAAAAAAAATCAAAAAAGAAAATAATCCATACTGAAATGTCATTCACACACCATGTCGGAGAAAACCAAGATATATCAACCAAGGTGTATCATCAAAATGACTTCTTCAGCAGGCCTACAAAGTATCCTCAGTCAAGAATAATCACTTCTCAAGTACTTGTTTCGATATTTGTTTCTTGAATATTAGATATTAATTCTGTTGAGATCCAAATCATATCTAATCTGAACCATGATAAATTTCTATTTGAATAAAAAGTATATTGTTTAGCTTTAGCATTTCTTTCTCTCCAAATATCTTTTAAAGTTAATTTGTCTGCCATTTTAAAAAAAGATTTAGGGAGAGTCTTTCTATTTTGCTTTGTTGTTGCTGCTATATAGTCCAGTTTATTGTCCACAATTCCATTAAAGTCTCCCATCATAATTATATTAACATAGTCCAGTCCAATTATTTTCATGTGTAGTTTTTTTATAAAACTCTTCTTGTTTATCATTTGGAGCATAAATTGCAATCAAGAGTATTTTTATATTATGGAACTTCCGGTTTGTCGGCTTCGCTGGCAGCAGGGTTCCGCGATCCTGCGCGATCCCTGCTGCGCTAGCAGTTTTGGTGCCTCCGATCTGGATGGGTTTGGAGGCTAAGGCTACCCCACAGAGGCAGCCAAAGATAGGGGGGAGCTGGTGAGGGGTTTGGGAGTGTTGCAGACCCCCCCCAGCTGGCAAAACTCCCTTTTCTCAAGGCGGTCAAGCAGCGGTCTGCAATGGCCGCCACAAAGAAGCCAGCAGCTGGGTAAGACTGAGCAAGAGGAAGAGGGGAGAAAGTTTACAAGAGAAAGTTTTTTGGCTGATCCAGGACTTTAAGAGGCATTTAATCCTGAGAACTATGACTTTTTGAAAAATACTTTGTTTCCAGAGGAGGATTTCAAGCGGCAAAATTGAGGTGCTGAAAGGAAAGTTTACTCTCCTTCCCTATGGAATCAACAAATGGCCATTGAGAAACCTGTTGTTTTTTATAAAAGGTAAAAACTTGGCTTCTTGTTATAAGTGGGAAGGGAGAGGACAAAAAAAAATATATTAAGATTTTGCTGGAGGAGATGCCTTGAAGATCTTGAGACTAGAAATTGATTGGAACAAGGCTGTAAAATACAGATTGGGTTTTTTTTCTTTTCCCTTTTACTGATACCACCCCAGGAAGAGAAAGTGAGAACTTTGTGTGTTGTTTGGACTGATTGATGTCTCTGGGACTTTGAGGAATTGTTTTAACTTTTGAAACATTTTGGTTGCTCTAAGAACAAAGAATGGCTTTATCTGATGATAAACTTAGAAAGGAATATCAAGAAAGTAAGGACGCTGTGAAAGAAGCTTTCCTTTCTTTAGAAATGGCGCTTGCTATTTATCAGCAAACACAGCAACAGATGGAGGAAATAGAAGGAGAAGAAGAAAAAGAAGAAGACGTCATCTTCAGTGAATCTAAAAAATTAACTAAGAGAGAAAGGAGAAAGAAAGGAAGGAAAATGAAGGACTTAAGACTTAAAAAAACACTTAAGAAAGGAAAAAATAAGATGCAAAACCAACTCAATGTTACTGAGCAAAAGGAGAAAGGATTACAACAGAGAGGGAAAGCTAAAAAGGCAGAGGTTAGTGGAGGGAGGCGGGGTAAAAAGGCCAGGGGGGATAAGAAAGGAAGGGAAAAGGGAGGGAAAAGCCACCAAGGTATGAAACAAAATGGGAAAAAAGGATTTTTTTTTAGGGATAAAGGGTAAGGTATAATTTCTTTAAAAAAGAAGATTCTGCAGGGTACATAAGATGGCATTATGTATTAGAAATAGAAAACTAGAATGTTATAAGAATTGATAAAAGATTAAAATATTGAAATGTTTCGTAATGATAGATTTTAAAATTTAATAAAATTGTAGCACTTGTTTTTTGAAATAGACAATCGGAATGTTATAAGATTTAATATTTAGATTTATTATCTAATTATATTAATTATTATGAATTTATTATTTTTTCTCTTTAAAGGTTAGTAGGTAGAATGTACTAAGCAGAATCAGATTGGGTATCAGGTGTTATTTTAAATATTAATTTAGGGGGAGGATAGAAAGGCATCATATTCTGATCAGTGATTTCAGGAGAATTTTTTTTTTTTTTTTACTGTAGGGAATGAGATAAATGGATAATCTGGAAAGAATGGACAAAAAATACAAATATAATGATTTAAATTAAAATGAATTAAATAAAATAGAAATAAGAAGAATGAAAAGCGGGGAGAAGTTATATAGAAGATATAGAATGATAAATAAGATAGGTAATGGTATACAAGATGAGCACGAATTTAATTGAAGTCCATACAAAGAGAGGTAATCTGGGGCCAAACTATTTTCTTAAAATAAGTTTTATATTTTTGTGTTTTGTGTGTCTATGTTTTGTTTGAGAATTAATAAAACCTTGGAGGAATGTTGGATGAGAATAATGGTAATCAAGTCAGAGAGGAATGAAGATGATGATTATAAACTGGATAAATATAGAAAATAATAATAATAACAATGAAATTGAATACGAAGAGAGAAATAATGAGAAATTTCTTAAGAGATATTTATATGTTTATATTGAAATGGTGTAAAACAGAATTATGTTGCATAAAATAATATTTTACTTGACTTGTAAAATTAATAATGGAAAGAGGTTTTATGTATTTAATGGTTAATGATGGTTTGTTTGTCTTTAAAATCAATAAAATTTGTTTAAAAAAAAAAGAGTATTTTTATATTATTGACCATTATTTCCACCATTAATACTCTTCTGTCTTCATCCATGTAGATCAGTTTTGCTGAGATAGCCTCTTTAATGTATAGAACCACTCCTCTTTTCTTACATTGAGTCAAAGAAGTAAATATTTTCCCTAGTTTTGGCTGTACTAACAATTGTTCATGTTGTTTTTTAATATGAACTTCTTGTAGACAAATTATATCAAATTTTAATTTCTCTAATTTATGAAAGGTTTTCCTTCTTTTAACAGCTGAATTGAGTCCATTTATATTCATTGTAATCAATTTTTTTTCTTCTATGATTACGCTTTATATTTAGGTGTAACAGCTCTCGTGGATCTCACTTCACACTGTTCTTTACTATCCACCTGTCCACCTACTGCACCTTTCTCTTTTTCAGTCTCCAGTTGTTCCTCTTGAAACTCAATTAATGAGACCTCTTTCTCTGCCTCCTCTTCTCTTCTTCCAAAAAATTCTGCATGGAAAAGTTCTGCTTTCTCAATTGAGTCAATTCTATGTCTCTGCTCTTGCCACGTAAACATTAATCCTTCTGGAATCAGCCACCTATAATTCACTTCGTTTTCCAGTAGCATTTTGGTCAGAAATCGATATTCTCTTCTCATCTCTCTCACTCTTCTGGGTATTTGTTTTAAAACCACAATCTCTTTGCCTTTGTATTTCAATGTCTTCTCTCTTACCACTTGTAGTATTTGTGTTTTAATTGATTTTTTAGTAAATCTAATATGGACTTCCTTTGGTAATTTATTTCTCATCGCATATCTTGTATAAACTCGATATACCTCATCTACTCCATCCATCATCTTTTCCTCTGTAATTTCCAAAGCATCCGCCAAAATTTCTATCATCGCAGCCAAATTTTGTCCTTTTTCTTCTTCTATATTTTGAAATCTGAGATAAAATTCTGACCTTTCCATCTCCCACCTCAACATCCCACTTTTATCTTGTTCAACCACTGTTAATCTACTGTCACTATTTCCAATCTTCTCCTCTCTTTGTTTACCTTCTTCCTCAATTTTTTGGAATCTCTCCTCATACTTCACCATCATTTGTTTAATATTTTCCACTTTTTCATCAGTCTTCTCTATTCTTTGTTCAATGTTTTCTATTCTTTGTTCAATGGTGTCTGATTTTGTCTTGAGATCTTGGATTCCTTGCATAATCATCTGTAAAGTTACTTTTTCTTGTTCTTTATCTTGCTTCAACATTGTCTGAATTAAACGTTGTCCTCCAGCTGGTGAGGAGGCAGAGGTAGAAGTAGAAACGCCAGATGATATTGGTTTTCTGCTCATTTTAATGCTTCCAAAGCTTCAAATTCTTTTTAACTTTTAATCCAACTGGTAGAATAGCCAATTATAATCCAAATTGGAAAAATCCAATAGTAAAAGGCCCAAAACCAAAGAAGAAAAAGGAGAAAAAGAAGAAGAAAAATCTTCAGGTTCTTCTAGACCCTAATCCAATTACGAAGTAGTCCACCATAAAAAATGAAAAATAGAAAGAAAAAAAACCCCCAAAATAATAATATTGATTAAGAAAAAAAAGAACAAAAAGAAAAAAGAAAAGAAGAAATTCCTTCAGGTTCTTCACACCTTAATCCAGTTGAGAAATCTCAATAATCAAAAAGAAAAAACAGAGTGGTCCAGAAACATGGATAAAAAAAGCAAAAGGATCCCAGTAAAAATAAGGAGAAAAAAAGAAAAATAAAGCTCTGAGGCTTTCCCTTTGAAATAAAAAGCAAAAATAAGAATATTACCAGAGTTGAAATTTACAAAGAGGCTGGTGAGTAGGGGTATCACAAGTAAAAAAAAAATATAAGAAAGCACACTGCACTTTATTTAGTTGTCCAAGGCTCTTATTATGACTCTCTTCTCCACCAGCCAAGCCTCAGGTGTTGAAATATTGATAAGAGTCCAGGAGAACACCTGTAATAATATTTTGCTGTGCTCTCCCTCTATCTTATCACATTAAAATGTCCTTGAGAAGGAGTCTTCTTACAGTTCTCTCCAATTCAAATAAAGTATTTTCAAGCCTCTAGTTGGCAGTGTTACAAAGTTTCTTAATACTCTTCCCCCCCCAGCCAGAAAAAAAGGATAATTTATACAAAAAAAAAAAAAATAGCCAAAGAGAGCCTCTATCCTAAAAGAAAATTAAATAATCAAAAGGAGCATAAAAATATATGTAAGAGAAAATTCAATCTGGTTAGCTACAAAGTCACACTACAGTCCTCCAAAAAAAGTAAGAAAAAAAAAATCCAAGCCTCAATTTGACATCACTTTAAAAAACGCTGCTCATATAGTTTTTGTCAAAAAAAAAAAAAAAAAATCTCACAGGTTTCTTCTCTATTCAGGGTGCCCTTTCAAATCTCAGTGAATTTACAACAAAAAAGAAGTTTCTTACCCAGCTGACACGCTTTCACTTCCAGCCACTTTCTTTCCGGAGCTGTCCCGACTTCAGCAGCTATGGAGGCTGCCTCTCCACCGCCAGCAAAAGGGCTTCTCCCGGATCAAACCAGAGATTTTGCGATATCCCTGGGATCCTGGGACTATGCCCTTCACGATCACCGTCTCTACAGGACGGTTTAGGTCTGTTGGGACCAACCACGGGCGAAAATATCGGCTGCGATCTTAGAGCCCCGAGATCGCAGCTATATTGCCGAAACGAAGCTCCGCCTTCCACCTCATTAATAGGGAGAATTTCAACAATTAAGATGAATATTTTACCCAGAATTCTATTTCTGTTTCAAACAATACCAATTAGGCTTGGAAAAGACTATTTTGAAGATTTAAATAAAATCATGTTGAAGTTTATATGGCAAGGTAAAAAAGCGAGAATAAAGCTAAAGCTTTTGCAAGACGCTAGAATTAGAGGAGGTTTTGGCCTGCCTAATTGGGAATTGTATTATCAAGCTGCAAATTTGATGTGGGTCAAAGAATGGATAAAATTAAGAAAGCATAGGTTGTTGACATAAGAAGGGCATGATTTGCTGTTGGGCTGGCATGCTTTTTTATGATATAAGGAAACTAAAACACAGGGTTATTTTAGAAGACATTATATACGGGAGTCTTTGTGGTTAAACTGGGAGAAGATAAAAAGACAATGTTATTTGAAAATTCCAGTTTGGTTATCGACTATTGAAGCATTTTCCTATCCTATAATTTATAAGAAGGAACAAACAGTTAGATATGGGGAACTATTGGATGAAAAGGGTGAACTTAAATCGATCCAAAACTTAGAGGAACAAGGTATAAGGATGAATTGGTTTTCATATGCGCAAATACATCCAAGGTATGATGAAGATTCTAAAAAGGAGGGATTCTATGATAAACAGACTGATTTAGATAAGATCTTGATGGGTACTGATGAGAAGGTGATTAAAAAATTATATGGTTATTTACTGGGAATTAAATTTGAGGAAGAACAAGTTAAAGAAACTATGATTGTTTGGGGGAAGAATTTTGGATATGGGATTGATTTAGAGAAATGGCAAAAACTGTGGTCACAAAATTATAAAATGACAATGTCAACAGCATATAAAGAAAACTTGTATAAGATGTTTTACAGGTGGCACTTTCCTCCGACAAGAATAGCAAGAATGTTTAAGAACAAATCTGAAAAATGCTGGAAATGTCATCAGATACCCGGCTCATATTACCATATGTGGTGGACTTGTGAGGACACCAGAAAATATTGGACTAAAATTTGCATGTGGTTGGAAAAAATGACAAAGAAACACATAGACTTGAAACCAGAGATCTTTTTATTGGGAATTTTACCTGATACATATAGTAAAGATTTGAAATACCTGATTGTAAACGTATTAACAGCAGCTAGGATTGTATTTGCTAAAAACTGGAAGAATGAGAAAATACCATTACAGGAAGAAATTATTAAGAAAATATTGGAATGTGCTGAGATGAGTAGATTGACATTTGAAATTAGAGAGCAAGAGGATAAACAATTTTATGAAATTTGGGATCTTTTTTATCAATGATTAGATGATAAAATACGATAATAGAATATTTAGAATGTTAGACAGTACACTATATTTATAAAGTGTTTTTAGGATTGATTTGGTATGATTATATGATTTGTTACAGAATAAACTGTTTAAAGTATTGTTATCTCATAAAGCATGAATGATTAAAAGTTTAGTCAAAAGTTGTTGTTTTTTAATAGCGATATTAGGATATATAAGTTTGGATTGACAATATGAGTTGTTATGTAAAATAATTGTAATTGAGACTACAAAATGAATGCACAAAACTGATGAACCAACCGACACACTGGATGTACATATGAGAGTTGATGTTTTAATGTTTTGTTTGTCTTGTTTGTTTGTAGAAAATCAATAAAATTCTTTTCAAAAAAAAAAAAAAGGAATAATCACTTCTGACCTCTATAAACTTTTTTTCAATTAGTTTGATTAGAATTTCTAGTTATCCTTATTCAGAAACTATTAGTTCTATTAAAATACAGAATCATTTAATTAAAACCTTTCTTTTACAATAGGTTTGAATGCGGTCCCGTGTTCTTTTTTTCCATAAGAAAAACAAATTTATTCAGATAGGCTGAAAATTCTAGAATGTTTCAATTTGTAAATTCAAAAACACCATTTGAATTATTCTGTAATTTCAGTGCTACAATGCAAAGCAAACTTTCACATTTGCATCTGCTGGTAATATGACCAACCAAGTACATCAGTGCAAGATTAAAATGTATAACTGGAAAATTTCCAATAAGGTGGCATGCAGAGACATGTCTGCAGGAATTAATTGATATGCTAGAGATTTTCCTATTTCAGAACACTCTTTTATTAAATTACAGAAAATTACTTCTTACTCCCAGAAGTTCTATGCACACAGTCCACTGTTTACAGGAAGGTGAAATGTTAATTAAGTCATCGTGATCATAGAGTTTGAAAGAATCTCATTCATATATCTCCATAGATGCATTGGGAATAATCCTGCTAAGAATTTGGAAGACAATTTTTCAGTGTGTGGTTAGCTTTTGGAATAACAAATGAACTCTTGCATATGGCAGTGGTCTTCAGTACCTGCATCAGTCCAGTACAACTTGTTTGTGACCCAATCAACAGCAAGACCAGCTGGGCTTTCAAGACTGCTCTCCACCACAATCTAGCAACAAAACAAACACAATGAAACTTTGAGGGCAATATTGCTCTAACCCGAAGCACTGACCTTTCTTGGACTATGGAAGTTCAGTTGTTTAAATAGAGATTTGGAATTAATCCACCTTAAGACATATACATGGAATATACAGTTATATTCCTCAAACAGTTGAAAAACAGAATTTAAAGATTAGATAGTTATAATGAGCCAAAATAGGTATAACAAAACAAACACCAAGAAGACAAACAACTTATATGCTTCCACTGAGCTTCTGTGGGATATTACCTCCTGGCCTGTTCCATTCCATTTTGCCCGACTAATGGAATCAGTGCTAACATCTGTCCAGTAGACATAGTCACCCTGTGCATCCCAGTCCAGAGCCACAGCACTGCGCACATCTGCCAAGGGGATGACAACATCAGACAGGTCTTCTGTGTCGAAGCTGATACGACGGATGTCCATCCTTCGGGCAAAAAGCAGGAACTTGTCAAGACCTGATCAAAGGTCGAAAGGTCTTCTTTTAATATCTCTAACAGAAAATTATGGTAACAAACACAAAAAATGTGATCTTGGCACAACAAAGTGCTTTTACATCCATGCTTTCAAATGGATCCAATCTATAATGCAGGCCAGACCTGAACTAGCACTATCATTAGCACTAGCCCTTAAACTTATATACTGCTTCACAGTGCTTTACAGCTTTCTCTAAGTAGCTGACAGTGTCAGCATATTGACTCCAACAAACTGGGACCTCAGAAGGATGGAAGGCTGAGTCAACCTTGAGCTGGTTAGGATTGAAGGAATCAATTTTAACCGGCTGGCAGTGAGACCAGAGTTAGCCTGTAATAGTACATTCTAACCACTGCGCCACCATGGCTCTTAAATAACTAGCAAATAAGTACAAAGAAAAAGGAAGTGAGCATAAAATTTTGAAAGAGGGATTTTAGTTTAGAAGAAAAAAAGGACATGTTCTTAAATAAAATGTCCCTGTATATAAGGACATGACAAGGTACCCTGCTAGCATTAGCTAGTCAGGTGCCTTTAGAAAGCCTAGAAAGAAATAATAATAATCAAAAACTGCCCTTCATTAGCAATTCTAGCAACTGATTTTCTTCTGTCCCTGACCCCATAGTTTCAATATTTATTTTTTTTGCATTAAGGGCTGACAAACCAATTTTCCATTAATAAACTAACTTTAAAAATCAAGCAAGCAACAGGCTGTCGCTGCATTTAGAGGCAAACTGTTCTACCCACTATGCCTTGTGTGGACAAGCAATTAGTTGTGAATGACAAATTATTTCATTGAGTGACTTGCAGTTCTAATATTATCTTTATCCAATTTCTCTCTACCATTACATTCTCAGCATTTTATAAAATTCCATAATCTTCCTACCCCAGCAGTCTTTTTAGTTGTTTGATATATGCAAGAAACCGTATCAAGCTAAGAAATATAACTTTATTTCCCCAAGGCAAGGATTCCATCTTTCCTTGCAGAGAAGATATCCCAAATCCTTTATCATGCCACCAATGCTTTTCTGCAGCTGAACTTTTGATTGGTTTTGTTTATAAAATTGGAAAAATGTATTCTATATTTTATATGGAAACTTGGAAAAACAGCAACAAAAAATCCAAACGTCATCCTGCCCTCAGTTTCATTAACACGTTGTAATATTGGCAATCTATTGTGAACGCTTTCTCCACAGCCTCTTCATGTGAAATTTACTGTTTTGTTTAAATGTAATTTTGCTAAAATTCTGTAATCTCTCTCATGCGTGTGCACACAGACATGTTATGAAAGTACATAAATGCCTTATCACACTTACTCTGGGCACAAGTATGGCCGCTAGTCTTCCGAAAACCTGTGGGACATGCGCAGGTATAGCCCTTGTTATTTGGCAAACAGAGATGAGTACAGCCACCATTGTTGGTTCCACAGCGATTTCTCCCTGCTCAAATAGCCAAACAGAGATATTTTATATATACATAGCTATACATATGCACACATAAACACAAATTACCATAGCCTATATAGGGAAAAGAACCAGAGATACAATGAATCTGGTTCTATTTTGGAACTGCTTAATTTATTGTGCATTTGTATCTATCTGGTGCAATTCTAAATAGAAATATTCAGCACTGACATGTAAAAGATGTAGCCATATACTTTTTTCATACTTTGAAATTATTTTTGTGATACAACAAGGAAACATATTGCTAAGCTACTAGTAATGGTATTAGGCCAATGGTAATTTTTATTAAATTGTGGACTTTAATACGACCAGGATGGTAAAGCATGAATAAAATTAATGAAGTTATTTATTGCAATTCAACATTTTTTCACAACAGTAGAAACAGCTTAATTAGGAAATCATTTTCCAGGTACACAGAAATATACTAACAACAATAGTAATATAACAACGACAATAATGAAAGAGTATCATATTATACCATCATTTATGAATTTATGTGGTGAGCTGCTTGGCCATTGCTGCTTAGAAAACATTATAGCTATTCATTTTTACCTGGGATTATGTCTTAGGAAACACTGAATGTTTTCTGAATGTATAGCACTGATCAAACAAATTGAATCATTAGGACAAATTTGTATACTTTACAAAGAGTGTTAGATTGAGGGAGTTTTGCTTGACTATATCTAGTAACAGAACAAATTGTCTATTAGCAATAATATCTTGCCTTTTCTCTCTCTGCAGTTACCTGCTGGTTGGCGTTGAGGATGCAAAGTATGGATATCCATGGGGAAATGAAGCTTGTTACGGATGATCTCTTGATTTTTTCCAGTAAATTTGTTGGCACTGTTTATACTCTTGGTATGCCAATCTGTCCAGTACAGGCTATCTTCAAATACAGTGATAGCAAATGGATGTGGAAGGCCTGAGCAAGAATCCAGTAAAAGCAGATGAAAAGGTTAAGGTCACTGTTCACTGTTTCTAAAGGTTGCTTCTATCTCTGAGGCAAAGAGGGTCTCTTTCTTTTAATAATACCTCCAAAACTAAGCAAACCTGCTGCTGGTTTCTGCTGCCTTAGTACTTTATATTGCAAGTTCTCCTGGAGATAAAGGCTAACACCATAGTTGCAATTTGCTACCCATATTGTATGTCCCATCCATTGAGATTCTATAACTTGTTTATGAATTAAATAATTAGATACCAACCACCAGATATAGTTTTGAGAGTACTGCTGGCATTAGTGTGGTGAAAAAATAGATATGGGACGGAAGCAAATGACTGATGATCTGAAACTCCTGGCATCAATGATCTGATTTGCCACACAGTATTATCTGAGTTACTCAGAGCATTGCTTAGAACTGTTACTTATCTAGTAGATGACAATCCCCAATTTCCTTATCTTACCTTGACTAATAACAGCCTTCCTGTTCTTTCCATCCAAATCAGCCCTCTCAATAACATGATGCTTGGCATCTACCCAGTACATCCGATGCCCTGCATAGTCAATAGTTAGCCCATTTGGCCAAAAGAGATGAGTATCAGCAATAATGCGCCGATTGGATCCATCCATGTTAGAGTATTCAATGCGAGGAGTGTTTCCCCAATCTGTCCAGTAGATGGTACTATTGGAAAAGAGGAAAAGTGTGAACAGTGGAAGTTCCTGTGGAAAGGGCAATAAACAATGCTCACCCAAAACAGCCACTAGTTTAGCAATCTAAAGCCAAAGACATAATACAACTGATTGTATTGAGCTGATGAAAGGAAACAAGGATAACAGATTCAGGCTATGATTATACAAGACCACAATCCTTGTCAATAAACTGTTAACCAGAATCTTTTGGCTTCACAACTGAGCACTTACAATGGCTTTCTTCAAACTGAGTATGCTCCAGATGGATAGTTAATTTTCCAGAATTTTAGCTAGCATGGTTATTGCTCAGAATTCTGGGAGGTATTTCACACAACTGGAGGGTAATACATTTGAAAAAACCCTAATCTATCCTAACATAGCTTACATTACAGAACACAGGAAAATGTGTCCTATTAATAAGGCTATCAGAAGAGTACATTAAATTCCAGTAAATAGAATTATGTTACAAAATATTCCAAGTTTAGTGTGTAGAGGAGGTGATTTTTTTACAGATCCCTTCTTCTATCTGCAGATCTTCTAAAATGAGGAATGAAGTGTCATCAGGCACAACAAGCAAAAAATAATAAAAGTAATCACACATTTGTAAAAAATATCACCAACTCCCTTTTTCCCCTCTAGGGGAAATTTTCATTTGTTTTCATGGCATTTTACATATGGAATGTATTAATTCATTTGTAGAATGGCAACTGTAGATTTGGCTCCAGGCAGCCAAAGTGGAGTCTTCACTCAGCAAATTTCATCTGATAAATTAAGATAACAACCAGCGAGTATCTCATACTCACCCTTCCATAGGGTGAAGAGCAATTGCACGAGGTTTCTCTAGATTCTTCCAAAGAAGTACCTTTCGGTGCATTCCATCCAAATTTGCCACTTCAATGCGAGATGTCCCAGAGTCTGTCCAGTATAACTTGTCATGGATCCAATCAATGGCTAGCCCACCTAGGACCCAGAGGAAGGAAGAGTGTGATCAGGAATGGTTGTTTAAGAATAGTCCTATTGAGCCATGGTTAAAGCTATCCTTATCTACAAAAGGAAAGTGGAAACAAGGGTCTTTTTCCTCTTGTCATATAAATAATTAAAATATTTAGGTAACGATTTGAAATGTCCATGTAAATGTAGATAGATAGATAGACAGATAGACAGACAGACAGACAGACAGATACAACCATAAGCCCCACTTAATTTTTAATGGCATGGTGAACTCCGTATCCAAGTGGAGATTGGAGAATGAGTAACAAAGGCCTGATTTACATTTAAATTTAATTGAAAATCAAGTTAAATACAATTCATTTTATTTTATCCTATGCTTCTAATAATGTTTCTCTTCTTCTCCAGTAAAACATATGATTGGTTATTATGAGGGAACTCTGAGGGCTGCAGCAAGGTTTTAGGAGTTACATTCTACTCTGGAGACTCAAGTTATGCAACTTTAGAATTGCTTCCATAAAGAGAGGCAACATAACAAGTTTAATAGATAAATATAAACAAAGAAATTAATTTTGCTACATACAGAGCTGGCATTTTTACTTCTGAAACCATTAAAGATATTTACCTGGACTCTCCAATCCTGTAGACACCACTTCCTCCACGTTGCTACCATTCAGATTAGCCCTCATAATGCGGTCCAGTGTGACATCAGACCAGAACACTAATTCCTTGCTGTGATGGAAATCCAGGGCAATGGCATTTTCAAGGTTGTTTAGAAGCAAAGTGTACTCGGAGCGGTGGGGTAAGACCTGTCGGATGTCAATCCGATTGGCAAAAAGCAGCACAGGTTCTGGCCCTGAAGGTTGCATGCAAAGAGATGCGAGAAGACAATTGTCTGGACACCAGTCAGATTATAATGGCAGCACAGAATCAGTTCACAAATAGAAAACAAACAGAAAAATTATACGTAGGCAGTACTTCACATTGCTTAGAATTATAACTTGTATACTGTAGCTCCCGCCACTGTATTTTATTTGGCTATTCGGCAGTTCATTAGAAATGTGGGAACCAGCATTCATGAAAAGTGATTGTTCAGAAAGTGGATTGTGTCATCCCCAGCTTTTTCCAACCAAAAAAGTGTTGGACTATAAAACTCCCATCAAATCTGGTAAACAGATCCCAAAATGTATTGTCAAGGAATAATGGAAGCTGTATTCCAGCCCAACCAGAGTCATCAGGCTGTGGAAAAATAGACTAGCCTCCTTATGCAAGCAGCAATTGAAAATTAAATACCGTGGAGAAACTGAATCCGTGAACTAAGCCAGCAGTCATCCATCAGATAGACTGATGGATTCTAAGCACTGAATAATCCCCAGTGCCTGGAGCTGAAGACTCTTCCTTACCCAGGGCTTTGCAGCTGCGCTTGTCCGGGCGAAGCTCATAGCCTTGCTCACACCAGCACTGGAAACCACCCTCACTGTTGGTGCACCCCTGACTGCAATAACCTTCCTCTGCACATTCGTTCACATCTGGAATAAGAAAAGGATAAAGAGTACGAAACTAAAAAGAAAAGGATAAATAGTTTGGTTTTGGATTCCATACTTAGATGCTTATTTATTTATTTAAAATTTTATATTGCTATTTTTTTTGTCTTTTAATGACCCTTTGAATCGAGGTGGAATCGGAGCAACTGAATGGAACTGAGCGTTTACTGGCTGGATGCCCTTCCTGTCGCCAATGGGGAGTTCGCAGCAGATATTTTTCTCATTGTGCCCAGAGAGAAAAATATGTGCTGCTACCTAGGATCGAACTCACAGCTTCCTGAGGTGAGAGCTCCACCTCTAGGCCACTGCACCATTCAAATATTTATATTGCTCTCTGTCTTGTAAAACACAACTCTAGGCGAACTCACAGAGATAATAAAACCCAAACAGTAAAAGATAGCCCAGAATATCAAGCACTTAACTCATCATCTCTAGCCCATCAATCTACACAATTGGTAATCTATTCATACTATGAATGTAATAAAAACCCTTCCTTTTTATGACCTTGCAGTTCTTTTTTTTCTTTGTCCTATTACCTTCATATTATGTACTAGGTCGGTGATGGCAAACCTTTTTGTTGTGGTGTGCCGAAAGCATGCATGCTGGCACCCACAATGCCTCCTGTGCAGGCACTTGCAACACCCCCACCCTGCCCCCTTACTTGTGCATGCACGTGCCTCCTAGCTGATTTGCAGCCCGTTTGAGGCCATTTTTGCCCTCCTGGAGGCTTGAGGGAAGCCTCTGCACCCTTGGGAGGCCGAAAAATGGCCCTTCCAGAAATACCAGAAGTGCCTGTTTTCAGCCTCCGGAGGACTTCTGGAGCTCATGGGGAGGCTGCTTTCGCCTTCCCAGAAACTCACAGGAAGCCTCTGGAGCCCCAGGAGGCTGAAAACAGGCCCATTTCGGCACTTCCGGTATTTCCAGAAGGCCTATTTTTTCAATCTCCTGAGGCTGCAGAGGCTTCTTTTGAGCCTCTGGGAGGGCAAAAACGCCCTCCCCTGAGCTCCAGAGGCCCTCCGGAGGTTGAAAACAGGTATGTTTGGCTGGGCTCACGTGCCCACACAAATGGCTTTGTGTACCACCTGTGACACACGTGCCATAGGTTCACCATCATGGTACTAGGTCGTAAGATTTTTTTAAAAAGAATTCAGTCAGATTACCAGCTTTTTTACTGTAAGTACTTTGAAACAAGGCCATTATATGCAGCTACTGGTTTAAATCATTATTTTTTAAAAAAAATTCAGAAAATTCTCTTCCCATTGGAACCCTCCCCATTTTTCTATTGATTCTATTTTGCTTTTTTAAAAAAAGACTATTAAGAGAGGGTTGATAAAGTGTCTTTGACTGATAATGTAAGGACCAGTGGTTTGGAAGCACCAATACAAATCAGAAAAATCCACATAATTATACAATTGAACTTGGTTAATGCAAGTCAGTACAATGATTTTAGCAAGGACAATTTCATTCCTAGTTACACCTACAGATGCACTTAAGTGTTCAAGCTGCTTACCCTGACATGATCTACCATCCTCCAGAAGCCTGTAACCTGTATGGCAGGTACACTGCACTATTCCGCGAATCATCTGGCATTTCTGGGCGCAGTCCCCATTGTTGACATTACAATTTTCCTCTCCAGTTAGAGGACCTGTGAAAAGAGGCAGACAATGATTGTAATGCAACCATTCTTTTAGAATTTTCCTCTTATTTAGGACAAAATGATGAAAAATGCCTAAGGTAGTAGAAGTAGTAGTCAGGAGGGGAAAGAAGAGTTTGTATTCTTCAAGTGGAAAAAAGAGACACCATATTTCACACAAACAATTTGTCAGCCTTCAAGATTTTCTCCCTTTGCTTTGCATCTTTCGGCTGTCATAAATAACGGGGGGAGGAGGGGGATATGGTTATGGGAAGCGAGCTGGAGGTGTTACAAAACAGAACTGTATAAGTTGGGGGGGGAGGTTCTTGCTTAGGCTTCTATCCTATGCTATGCGCAGCCACCACTCTTTATTGAAATATGTCAAGGTCAACGTACAGAGGCCTCATCACCACCTGGAGATGCCCACATGATGCTATACACCACTTTTAATTGCATAAGCCAATTGAACTATTGGGGGTGGGAACGTTGCCATCACTTTGTATATGTGACTTACGCGCTCATTTTATCAGATTCAGAATTCTTGTGTTGCTACCACTTGATTTCCAGTAAAAGATATCTTTTCTCTAATTAATGGAGTCTAGGTATTTCTTTCTTAGATTTTGAATGGAGCACCAGCTGACACAATTGCTCCTAAATTGTCAAGAAAGGAATAATTCCTGTATCTTGGCTGAGCTTAGCTTGGCTCTTCAATATATACCTGGAATGCCATATTCTTCCACAAATAGCCTTGCATCCATTAAAACAACCCAGAAAAGACAGACTAGGGTTTGATAAAATAATATAGGAAAAGAAAGAGTGAAAATGCCGGATTAGGTCATCACCCCAACGTTCAGAATATTCTTACAGGTAGTCTACCATTTTACAACTCTTCTGCCTAATGATCATTCAAATTAATGATGGCCTTAGAAAGGATGTTTTATAGCCTATAAAACACTTCTGGCCATTGCAAAACTTCAACATGCATGCGCGTGCGTACACACACACCACCGGTCATGCAACCGCTATCTAGGTGCTTGGCAACCTATTTGCCAAGATCATGCAACTGCCATTTGAAAACTTCTCTGCCAGTTTCCCCAAAAAGTCAATGGGGAAATGAAAGCAGGGAAGGTTGCAAGTTGATGGTGGCTGGCTGAAAGAGCTTCCTGCTGAAGGATTTCAGCTTCGAACAAACAGGCATGCAGAATTGCAGCTCTACACTAACAGGCATGGAGTGGAAATCCTTTGACAAGGAGTTCCTTCAGTTCCTTCCTTCCCAGAGATGAAAGGAAAGCCAAAATCCAAGCAAGATTTTCAATCCTTGAACAGGCAGCGTGGGAAGGTAAGGAGTGCAGAGTGCCTCAAGGGGTTGAGGAGGAGCTGGGAGACCCAGTGTAGGCTGTGCACAAGCGCTCACTCGGGCTGAAAATCCTTCTTGGATTTTGGCAGGGAGGATTATCAGCTGAGCAGAAAGGCACTCGCATGCTGCCTGCTCTGCGTTTCCCTAGCTCTTCCTAATCCTCTTGAGGCACCTGCACTCCTTACCTGGCACTCCGTACCTGGCACTCCCTCTGCTTAACAACCCACAAGGTCACTTAACAACTGCAAATCTTGGGAGTGCTGAGATTGCAGCTGTTGACCGAAACAGTCACGTGACATGATTAAGCTCAATGGTCGAGAGATTCTGGTTGCAATTCTGGTTGTAACTCAAATCACTTACGGCAGTTTTGGGCAGGGCTCTCATCACTGCCATCTCCACAATCATTGGCACCATTACACAGCTTCCGTTGGCCAATGCAGCGCCCATTTTCACACAGAAATTGGTCAGGGGAACATTGTGGGATCCCTGAATGAAGAATTTTTGAAATTATAAAATGGATAACTTGAACTTAGCACAGATTCTAGCTCCAAAAAAAAAAAAAAAAAAGGCATTCAATTGTACAATTTTTACCTGAGTCCTCACAGTCTTCCTCATCGCTGTAATCAGAGCAGTCTCCCTCCCCATCACAGCGCCAAGACAGCCGAACGCAGCGGCCAGATTTACATCGGAACTGGTCAGCTGTGCACATAGAGGTCGCTGAAGAAACAAATACAAACAAGAAGTTCAACATGGTTTCACCATTCGCTTTTCTATTATCTTACTCGCTGCCCCCAGGCTGGACCTGATTTACAAGTCCCAGGGTACTCACTGCAGTTTTTCTCATCCGACTGGTCATCACAATCAAAATCACCATCACACCTCCAGCCAGCATTAATGCACAAGCCACTATTGCACATGAACTCTCCTGAGCGGCACGGCTGGTGAGAGGCTACGGAGATAAACAGAATATGGTAATTCACACTCTCATTCAGCCCAAATTAAGCCCAAGAGATTGAGTTTGCTATCTGGAGGGAAAACTGAAAAAGCTTCTGATTTGAACATTGGAATGACAGATGCCCATCACAAATTTTCTCTGTTACTCCTCCCAGGAAGCACATCTGACCCGAAAACAAGACAGCAATGCTATTTGATCTGAGTCTGCAGGCCCTTGCCTGCAATAACTTACAGCAATCAGATTCATCGGACCAATCCCCACAGTCATCGTCTCCATCACAGTGGTAAATGTCCAGGATACAACGCCCATAGGCACACTGGAATTCCTCTAGGTTACATGTTGCTGCTGGAACATCTGATGCTAAAAGGGGAATGAAAAAAAGAAAAGAAAGATTAACAAGAGATTCCCTACACTGTTCTGTGATTTTGGTGAGGCACAAAATAGAAAGCAATAGCAATAGCACTTAGACTTATATATCACTCCATAGTGCTTCACAGCATTCTCTTAGCAGTTTACAGCGTCAACATATTGCTCCCAACAACCTGGGTCCTCATTCTACCAACCTCGGAAGGATGGAAGGCTGAGTCAACCTTGAGCCAGTCAGGATTGAACTCCTGGCAGTGGAGAGACAGCCTGCAATACTGCATTCTAACCACTGCGCCACCATGGCTCCTAGCAAATAGAGTGGCAAGCATCATGCACAAGCTGTCATTACACTGAAAGTTATCAAACACTAGTGGTAATTGGCCTCCTGCCCACCTACCCCAAATGCCTGTTTTGAACAAAGTGTTCGTTGCTTCATAAAAATCCACAAAAAGATCCACAATAAGGTCTTCCACCATTCTTTAAGATTATTTCATGTCACAGCCTAGGAAATGTGAATTAGGAAACTCTTACATATTCCAGCTGCTTTTACTGAATTGAATTGAATTGAACTGGAGGTCTTATGTCTTTTCATATCCTATCAAGATGTCATCATGCATAGAATTGGCACATTGAAAGTTGGTGGAGACATACACAAGGTTCTCTCTCTGCACACTGAAGTACAACAGAGGTTATACAACTGAAAAACAGCACTTATGAATATGAAGCACACTTTATGAAGGTAGACAATAACAAAACCCACTAAGCAAATCCACATAGACACCTTCATAATAAACACAGAAATAGCACAATCCAGTGGATTTACTACATATTCAATTCCACCACTGATTTTATCATACGTTGATTGCCACGATTATGTATGCACTCTAATGTGAAGACTCATTTGTGACTGACCACGAGCATTCCAATGGCTTTCCTTGTGTTCAAGAGAATGAGGGCATGGTGTTCTCCAAAAGCCTAAAGAAACAAGTTAACCTCCAAGATAGCTTCCAGGCAATACAAAGCTATAATTTTCTGTATCTCTGGAGATGACTATGCAAAGGTTTGCAATTAGCCAAGCTGCATGACGGAACGGAGGAACTGTTCATTTGAGGATTTTGTTCGACCAATGCTCGCTCTTAAGTAAAAGTCACCATGAATTGCTGTGGCAAGCCTTTGAAGAGTACCATTTATCTCAAAATGATGCCAGGACAAACATTTCCCTTTTTCTCTGTTTCATAGAAGAATTCTTCCTAGGCACATATAACATTGGTCCAGAACTCAGTTTAATTTAAGACAAAATATGTACAATGCTGCCCTTTCACCAACGCAATTAAGCCCAGAGAAGAGAATTCTTGGTGTTAGATAGTCAAACATCAGCAGCCTGTAAAAATTCAAGGTTTTGAAAAATCACTACTGCAACAGAAAGGAGGCTCTTGGAAGGATGTTCAAGCAGAATGACCCCAGCAAAAGCATTCAGGACTCTAAACAGCATCTGGATCATACTTTCTGGCACTGCACCTGTTTTCAATTACAAATGGAAAGCAGGGGACAGAAAAGGGCACAAGAGGTGGTAAAATATATATTTGAAATCGGAGGCCCACCGAGTCCTTAGCTATCTTGAGTGCCCTCTGGGTAGAAATATGGAAATATACATCAAATTGACAATAATTATAATAATGATTCAGCATAGGTTAGAGGGCATCATGTTGGGGAAGAGTAGTTTAAACTGAGGGAAATTTTCTAGTTTGCTTCTGTGGGTTGTTTTTTTTTTTTTAAATAAAGCATTAGATTTTTAGAAATATACTGAAGAGCTTGTTAATCTCACTAAACCCATGCCTCTAACACAGCTAGGTTTCTGAAGAAAATGCATATTTTAAAAACCAGCAGGAAAAGTAGAGGCAATGGCAAGGGGAGAGTGAAATTGGCTTCCTCTCCAAGACCTTCCTGGCTCAGAAATCTTTACGGCTCTGGCTTTTGGCCACTTCTCATTATCTCTGAAGATAAAAGGCAAATCCCACCCCACACCAGCTCCGCCCCCAGGATTCCCCATCATTGCCCTTCAGGAGCTGGACGTCTTTTATTGTCTTCTCCCTCTGAACCTTTTGAAGTTTCCTCCTATCTAGAACATATTATGAAAAATGCCCTTCAGGCAGGAGTGGGGGAGGAGATTCTGCCTGTCTGCTGAGAATCCAGTTAACTCCTCAGATCCGGGAGGAAGGGCAGAAACAGAAAACTGAATGAAAATGTGAGCTAATGTGGAAAGGGAGCAATTCAGAAAGGCTGGAGCTGGTTTCCTTGATATTAATGAAAAGTCGGTACAAGGATGTTTGAAATGGATGACCCAAGGGCATCCAGACTGGGAGAAAGGCAACAAAGAGTTGCCTGGAAATCATTCATCAAAATAACTTCCAACTAATGTTTGGGGATGTGTGTGCCTACAACAAAGGACATTCTCTCTGATCATTTACTTTAATGTAGCTACTTTGTCAAGCAGACTTAAGTTTTGGTTCAAAGTCCTGATAATCAGGAAACAAATAGAACTTTCTCAGTCTACTTGAAGATACTACAGGGCAAGACTACCCAAAAAAATGTACTAGGCTTCAAAAGGAGCTCCGATGTGAAACCACTCGCAGAGTACTTAGTTCCTATTTCGAATGTATCATTTATCAGCAGGAAGACTCAAATCCAGGAAGTCCCCACTGGAACTTGCACAATATCTTCTCAACAACTAACATCAATTCCTAATGGAAAGCCAACTGGTCGCAGAACGCCCAGACATAGGAAGACATATAAATGACCCCACAAAAAAGCTGCCAGGCTTTGAACTACCACATCAGCAGTGGACAATCCTGAATAGGATTCACACCTCACGTGGCATCTGCCAGGACTTTCTGTACACATAGCATCTTTCCCTTAGTGCAGAGGTCTCCAAACTTGGCAACTTTAAGACTTGTGGACTTCAACTCCCAGAATTCTCCAGCCAGTTGAAGTCCACAAGTCTTAAAGTTGCCAAGTTTGGGGACCTCTGCCTTAGTGTGACTACAGGGTCCCATGTCAAAATGTAGATCACATTGTGACTGGCTGTAAGCCAAGGGCACATACCAGTCCAGTATCTAACTTATTTTTTAATATAAACAATGTTGCACTTCAATAGTTAGATGGCCTAGACACTGATATTTGAACATATATCTTTTTGATATTTATATGTTATTGGGTTCTACTAATCTAGTTGAAATGTTAATTTATATTGCTAGTCCGTGTACGATATGTCATATGCTAAATAAATCCTATTTTGAGCAAAACGTTATTTCCAACATAACTCTGTTTCTGCATGGTTTTGGGTTGACATTATGAATGGAAGTTGCGATATAGTCAATTTGCTTTCCAGGCCCTATTTAAGACACTCATTATCACATGTAAAATCTTATGTGTTTTACACCCAAGTTACCTGCAGGGCTATCATTTGAAACCCAGGTTCTTTTATCTTTTCTCCTAGGATATTCCACCCCAACTGAGGGAGGATGTTTACCAAATTAGAACCCCCCCTCCAATTTAAAATGTGAATGGGCAAATTGGAGCAAACAACAAGCAAGCTAGCAACAGAAAAATAATGGAAGCATTTTTAAAAAAAAACCATTTAAAGGAAAAAATATGAATAATAAAATTATGGATCTAATGAAGCAATTGCAGTGCAACTACTTAAACCCATAATAAGCATTACATAAAAAAATAAAAATAATCCATGGTTTTAATGAATATTGGCATGAATCAGGAAAATATATATTTTGAGATTCAAATAAAAATACCAAAATGTTGACTTCCAAAAGTTAGAAAAGTTCAGATCTAAAGAGGATTGTCGTCCCCCCCCCCCCCAAATCATCTCTAAGCAACATCAGAATAGAACAGCCTGTTTTGCCATCCTGGGAAGAGGGCTACAAAGTTAAGAGTTAGAAGGAATTCAGGAACTGTCCCTAATCATCCAAGAAGAATGTTGCTTTTCATCTGTATCCCGACTTTCCTTCACTCTTTTATCACATAGCGACAAAGGCATGCCACCTCATGATCTGATAAGTTACTGTGCACCTGTTCGCCTCCCCCCTATTGGTTGTTCATTACATCCTAAGGCCCACCAATTAAAAGTGATACCATACTGATGGATTGTTAGGTCAAAACATTGCAAACTTCTTTCCTCCCTTGCCTTCTTGATTAGTTTTCACACATCTGGACTCTCTTATCAGTAACAAAGTTATAAAATCCCCCCAACTCCTCATTTTATGTTTTTCAATCCCACTCCATTCCTCCACTTACTCAATAATTCTACATGTAATTAAGCTGTAATTCTCACCTTAATTATCAAACGTCTTATGTATACAGATAGCCCTTGACTTTTAATTATTCATTTAGTGAACATTCAACATTAGCAGAGGGGGGGGA
Organism: Hydrophis major; assembly: GCA_033807585.1. Lineage (NCBI taxonomy): Eukaryota > Metazoa > Chordata > Lepidosauria > Squamata > Elapidae > Hydrophis > Hydrophis major. Next base: position 88,507,036 of record CM066328.1, on the reverse strand, counting down.
CTGCAAAAAGTGATTTACATTTGGTCCTATGACCGTTGCATTCCCATGGTCACATGACAAAGAATTGGGCACTTGGCAACCTGCATGTATTTAAGACCATTGCCGTGCCCTGCAGTCACATGGCCCCCATTTGTACCTTCCCAAATGGCTTCCAACAAGCAAAGCCAGTGGGAGAAAATGGATTCACTTAATGACCATACAATTCGCCTAATAACTACAGCAAAAAAGGTTGCAAAATCTGGCACGACTCACTTAACAACTGCCTCACTTAGCGATGGGGAGTTCCACTCCCAGTTGTGGCTGTAAGCCAAGGATTACCCATAGGCAAAATTTAGAAACCAAATTGTTTGTAATATATCAACAAAGCAAAATTAAATACTGTATATCTCTCAGTTGATATATATATTGATTCTCATTGTTACCCAGTAAAATAAACCAAAACATACTAAAGTTCAAAGTTACTGGAGTAGGATACAAAACAAAACCATTTGCTTACAATTTCAAAATGCTGCATCATAATCAAATTTCATGACAAAAGCATTGCTTTTACAACAATTATACAACATTAAATGTATTTAAATAACCCTAATGCAAATTGGAGTACATGATATATAATTTTTTTAAATAAACAGGCAAGAAAAAGCACAATTGAAATTGAGTGCGGTTTTTTTTTTTAATGGAATTTAAAATACTTGAACTTTTTGGTGGGGATTCTTCAGTGAAAAAATCTGGCGTGGCTTTTTCCATTGATCAGAATCAATTGTAAAAAACCATTTCTGTGGGTGAAGATGTTATTCTTTTAAGACAGAAGTAAAAAAGCAGCATTAACAGCTGTAGTAACTGATACCCATGACCATTTCAAAGCATAGAAGCAGATGCTTTTATCAAATGAAGGAAGGGTGATGTCATTTCAAGCAGCTCTTTTGATGGAAAAATGCCTGCAGAGATTTGCACTACTAGTTAATATATTTTTAATTCTACAGAGCAAGGCTAAGGCCTGTAGGTGTTTACATCATGAAAAAAAAAAACCTAGCACGTATTCCCAGAAGCAGAGGCTTAAATGCTAGAAGCGACAAGAAAGAGAGGGCACTTACGGCAGTTCTCTTCATCCGATCCATCCTTGCAGTCAGTATCACCATCACAGAACCAGTGCTCAGCTATGCAGCTGCCATCACTGCAGCGAAACTCTTTGTCAGAACACTTCCTCATATCTGCAGCAGAAAGAATAGCTTAGGGGAAAATAGCAATAGCCCTTAGACTTATATACCACTTCATAGTGCTTTACAACCTTCTCTAAGTGGTTTACAGAGTCAGAGTCAGCATATTGCCCTCAACAACCAGACTGTCCTCATTTTACCAATCTCGGAAGGATGGAAGGCTGAGACAACCTTGAGCCAGTCAGGATCAAATTTCTAGCAGTGGGCAGAGTTAACCTGAAATACTGCATTCTGATCACTGTGCTGTCACTACGGCTCTTCATCTTCACCCTTCCCTTCCCTCACAGCTGCAAGTGAAACTTTTTTAAAATCGATCACCTCCCCAAACCTTCCAATATCACAATTGCACAGAATAATGACTGCTTGCTTAGTGTAGAGATAAACTGAAGTTGTACTACAATATAGTTTGATGTGACATGGAAGGGACACAGCACAACCCCCCAACTCCTCAATTTCCCAGCCCGGCAAGCAAACTATCTTAATTTTTTCCATGGAGCCTAAAGCCTAGATCTATCCTAATCCATTTTTTTTTATTCCACAGTCCTCAAAGCCCCAGAAACTGTAATGCCAAACTGAGTTGCAAATGAATCAAGAACTGGGGAAAGGAATGGGCTTTCTTTAGGCATATTAGAAAAAAATTTGCTCCTTCCCCGCCTAAATCTTGGTTACCATCTTGTTGCTTCAGCTGCAAATTGGGTTTTCACTTGGTTTGGCAAATAGCCGTTTGTCTCTTGCACTGATAATTTCAGAGTCTTCATAAATAACAAAATAGATGATCTTCAGCCCACCATGTTAGGACTGAAACCTATGCAAAAACTCTGTTCCAATCATCTGTGCTACAATTATTATTATTTTTCTCATGTCATTTGGCACTCCCAAATGCTAGATTTTGGCCCTACCACAACCAGGTTACTAACCACACTGCTCGTCACTGTTGTCTCCACAGTCATTGTCACCATCGCAGTGCCATAGGCTGCGTATGCAATATCCATTCTGACATGAGAACTCATCTTCTTCACATTCTCTGGGAGCTGCAGGAACACAACCCACAAAAAGACACATCAAACACAGCATTGTGGTTTTCTCACACAACAGAATCCTACATTTATACACTTGGACACTTTAGGAATACATATTAATGCAACTCTTTATTATATATTTATTTTCGGTTCATTTAATTTCTCTGAACGTATTATAAGACTATTTTAAAAGAAAATGAAACATGGAAATACAAGAATAGCCCAGTTGGCCCATGTCATTGAGAATACAACTGCCGGTAAGCATACTAAATAAATAGCCCAGGAACTATGTAATATTTATAAAAGCTTGATCTCTGTGTAATGCAAATTTCAAAACTTAATTTGATAAGTGATACATGTCTCTGGTTGGAATTCACCAACTAGGATTAAGGTAGCACCAGAAGACAACTTTCAAACGTTTGCACAAATGTGTCCACCTGCCAAAAGTCAAGTTTTGTAGTATTATCAAGGAACACCACAAACCTAAATTACTGAGGTTAGAGCAAACCCACATAACTGGGGTATTATTTTTTTAAGCATACACCGTCTACTCTAACAGCTACTCTACTGCTTAACCATCGCCAAAAGCCGACTGCAGCTCCAACAGTGCCATTCTACTTGATCTCACAAAGGGATTGTGCGTTTAACGTACGGCAGTCCTGCTCATCAGAATCATCCTCACAATCATTGTCTCCATCACAGACCCATGATCGACGGATACATTTGCCATTGTCACAGTGAAAATCCAGGGATGAGCACGTAGGAAGCACTGAAATGTAAGAAGGAGAAAAAGAAACAACTAAGAACATTCAATTCAGTTGTACTACATTTACTTCTTAAATCATACACACGTGCCAAGGCATAACAGTAGTACAGTAGTAATACTACCACTAGTAGTACTAATTATATTTAGTAATAATTAAAATATAAAGTGTTCTAATAATTAGGGATAGGGTTAGGCTAGAAACCAGGAGACCTTGAGTTCTATTCCTGTCTTAGGTACAAACCAGCTGACCTCGGACCAGTCATTTTCTCTTAGCCAGAGGTCCCCAAACTTGGCAACTTTAAGATTTGTGGACTTCAACTCCCAGAATTCTGAGAGTTGAAGTCCACAAGACTTAAAGTTGCCAAGTTTGGAAACCTCTGTCTTAGCCCTACAAAGGAGGCACTGGCAAACCATTTCCAAAAATGTTGCCAAGAAAACTGCAGGGACTTGTCCAGGCAGCATCTGAGAATTGGACAGAACTGAATGGAAGAAAATAAATATAATATATAATTTCATAAGAATTCTAATTAGTACAGTAGTATTATTAATAAAAAGTAGGAAGGGATGGTAAATAGTGCCATATTAATAACTTCCCAAACTTAATGTGCAGTTTTCATTCTTCTTAAGATCAGTTTAAGTAACTGAATAACTGATCAGCTGAATAACAAGTAACAACTTGGTGATATCACTAAAAGTGAGCTAAAATTGTGCTAAAAGAACAGCCAAGTTCCCTTTTCTGTGCCAGAGAATACTGTTGCAGAGGTTACTGAAAGTTATGCCAACTTTCAGGTGTACTGTAGTCAGATCAATTTTAGCCTTTAGTGGAAAAAGCAGTCAGTGTTCTCAACAATATAGTACTTATTTGAAATTGTGGTGAATTAAAAGAGACATGGATTTTCAAAGTAGGAACATAAGCCCTGGCCAACACGTTACACTTACATTTTATTTCAAACACTCATTCAGAAACACAAAAGAACAATTTCTCTGTATCTCTTAATTATTTCAGTCCTGAATAACCAGCCCCTCTCTCATTCTGCCTTGAACGCTAGTCCACTTCTTCCAAAAAAAATTGAAAATACATTCATTTCTCCCTATCATGTTAGATTAAAACAACTTCACTGCCTGCCAAACAGCACAAAGCAGAATTGTCAGATTTTCCATTGCACGCTTCCAAACAATAGTACCGGCAGAATATTTGGGAACAGATAAATCCAGTTTCCAGTGATCTGCGCTCCAACGCACAGAATGAGAAAGGCCTTATATCTGAGTTCTTACAGTCTCCCCCCTACTCAAAGAGGATGAAAAATCTCTGCATCAAAATGTTTCCTGCTCCCATGATGACTTCCTCCATCCGTGAATACAGGTAGTCCTTGACTTAACAACAGTTCATTTAGTGACCCTTTAAAGTTACAATGGCACAGAAAAAAATGACTTATAAACGTTTTTCACAGTTACAATTTTTCCAGAGTCCCCAGGATCATGTGATCAAAATTCAATGCTTGTCAATTTGTTCATATTTATGAGCATTGCTGTGTCTCGGGGTCATGTGATCCCCTTTTGCGATCTTCTGACAAGAAGACCTTCTTTATACCTGGTAGCTGTGTTTTCCAAGGGAACAGGGTTTCCTTCAACTAAACAAGCAAGCAACAGAAACCCTTTCATCTCTGCCCAGTCTGCTGATGTTATCTTACAGCTGTCATCATCTGCAGCAGTAGCCCAATAAACAAAGAAGAAAGGTGGCTTCTTTGCAAATAAATGGCCATTTGGATAGTGAGTGTTTCCAGTTTTCCACTGTCCTTACCCTGAAATTGCAGCCAGGAACTATCTTTGCAAATCTACTTTGGGGCTTGGTTTAATTATGAAAAGCAGGTTTTACTGCAGCTCTTCAACTGAATATATGAAACAGGAAAGATACCAAATAACCTTTGTGACAATCCCCAAAAAAAATAAATGCAAAGAAGTGTACCGAATACAAAACAATAAGCTTAATGAGTCATGCCCTGAAAATATTCCTGAGAATAATTCACACAACAATATACATCAAAATTGAGGAGCGTCTAAGTAACACACAATTTGGTTTCAGGAACAATCTTGGTACATGAGATGCCCTATTCAGCATTCAAGTTCTTATACAGCGTGGTAGAGATGCTAATCACAGTGTTTACATGTGCTTCACTGATTGTGAAAATGCATTTGATAAAATAAGACACAGCCAACTATTACAAATCTTGAAACAAGTAGGACTAGATGACAAAGACATACAAATCATAAAGAAATTATATTGGCATCAGGTAGCAAATGTGAGAGAAGGCCAAAAATACTCAGAGAATGCAGAAACACGAAGAGGGGTCAGACAGGGCTGTATTCTGTCTTCTCTGTTGTTTAATTTCTACTCTGAGTCAATTTTCAATGAAGCACTGGAAAACATTGGTCCTGGCCTCAAAGTAAACGGTGTTCGGATCAACCATTTAAGATATGCAGATGATACAGTTCTGCTTGCCAGTAAGCAAGAAGACCTTCAGCTCCACATCAACAGAGTCACAGAAATAACTGAAAAATATAGCTTGAAGCTTAATATCTCAAAAACCAAGATCATGGTTGTTAGATCTGGAGCGTGGGCGCAAGGAACGGAGACGAGACATTGAATAGTGACTCCAACTCTTTATTAGTGATTTCAGAACAGAGCAGGAATACTGGGCAGCAGCAGCTCCTTTTATAGAGCTGGCTGCTGTCACAATAACCTATGGTTTGAGTTTGCTGCGCTTGGAATTGTGAGATTGCGTTCGCACGAGAGACTGACACGACACGGATCTGAGTTTTCTCTCTGGTTTATTACGATTCTGCAGAAGCGGGTTCACATCCAAGGCAGCAGGATGGAACCCCGAGCACATTTTACACAGCATATTTATACCCTAAATCCCTTGCCTCATCGTACGAGGGCTTGATTCACAGTTGTCATCGGAATTCACACCTTCCAGGGACACTTTATTGCCCATCAACATTCCCCCGGTCCACCAAATGGCCTTTGATAGTTTTGTTTACCAGTACTTCCTCGACCTCCAACTGTTTGTTGATGGTTCCCCTATCAGTACTGACGCTGCTTTTGAAACACACATATATACAAAATGTTCATATTGTTCTAATCCTTATCTTCCGGAGGGTTACAAGATATATGCTTTTGTAAGCAATTCTAAGCGTAAGCAAATTTACAGAAGCAAAAGTAGCATTACATTATTTCACTTATCACAATCCCTCCTCTTCTGGTCACATTTTGTTTCAAAAGCATAAAGATCTTTACTAACTTGCATTAACATTTCTTCTGATTGATTGTATAAAATGAGTTCTTTCTTTTCGTTTGTAAACCTAATTTCCCCTAAAGATTGCATACACACATTTATTAAGTTTGGGGTACATTGGATACAGCAGCATAAACTAACCAAAATGACTACTATAATTGTTAGAGTGGTTACTATCGATTTCCACCATGATCCATCAGGAAGCCAAGACCATAGCATATCCCACAATGATTCTGAATCACCATTCCACTGCTTCTGATATTCATTTATCCTGGTCTCCATTTCATGTACAGTTCTAGTTATATTTGGCTCATAATTGTGTATATATGTACAGCAATGAGAATGTATTAAGGCACAGACACCCCCTTTTGCAGCAAGCACTATGTCTAAAGCATAGCGATTCTGTAATGCAATTTGTCTAACCTCAGACAATTCTTCATTAATCATTTTTATACTTTTTATGGTGTCATTAAACATTGCGATGGTAAAGTTATTCAATTGTTTAATGTCTTGGTAATTTAAACCAATGCCTAGAGGTGCAATTAGAGCTCTTCCCATACCACCCCACCAGGATCCCGGGCTTACTCCAGAATCTAACTCTCTTTTATTTCTGATCCTGTTGTTAGGCAATTTATCTAATTTATATATTACCGGTAGCACAAACCCCATGGTACAAGTTCCTGACCACAATTTTGGTACTTCTCTATAGGCATGTTTCCCACATAACAACCACCTGCTGTCATCCATTGCCCAAGTAGCATTAGAGAGCCTTGTCCAATTGATTATCCCCTCAAAATACATACACATTTCACAATAATATGTATGGAATGGTAGAAGATCATTTGTACAGTCATAGGAATTTGTTTTACTGGTATTAAAACATGTTGTGGGCATTATAAATGTTTTATTACACCTTTCCCAATCTCCCAGGAAGACTCCTCCAGTAGTATTTCTTTTAAAACAAACATGAGCTGTCTCTCGCAATTGGAGGAATACCCTCCCGGTCATATTCCTCCCAGACTCTTGTTTATATCCCCCTCCAAACGCCATCATTTGTTTTGTCAAAGGCACTCCATGTAGAATGACCCCTTTTTCAGCTCTCCCAGGCATATGCATACATAACCAACAATTAGTAATATTTAGATCTTTCGCCGTTGTTCTTATATCTTTAATGTAACAATTTTCTGTCCAGAGATCTTCTCCAAGATCTCCTGCTCTCTGAACATGCCGAGACTGTCCGGTTCCTGCTTCTTTAACCTGTTGTAAGACAAAAATACTCACAAGTACAGTTGAAGTAAACAGAAACAGACGCATGATTTTATCTTTTGAGAGTCAGTTTCAAAGGTTGTCCTTCCACTGGGTGACTTCTCCAGGGCCTCTCAGGTTCTGGAGTTGCTTTCACACGACTATGATGAGTCCATCCACTTTCCTTTATCCGGACGGCAGACTCAGTCATCAGAAGTACTTGATATGGTCCTTCCCAGCTAGGTTGCAATTTCTCAGTTCTCCAAGTTTTCACAAGCACCCAATCACCAGCTTCATAGGGATGTTGACTTCCTACTAGTGGTGGTCGTTGTGCTAAAAGTCCCTGTTTACGAAGAGATAATAAAGACCTGGACAGCGTCTGCAGATATTTCTTCACAAACATATCCCTGAATTCAGGTATGGGTCCCCCAAAGGTGGTCAAGTAGGGGCGACCCATTAACATTTCAAAAGGTGAAACCCCCACGTCCTTTCTTGGACAAGTCCTAACTCTCAACAGAGCTAGGGGTAAGTTTTTGGTCCAAGGTAACCCATTCTCGAACTGTAATTTTGTCAAGTGTTTCTTAATTTCTGAGTTTCCCCTTTCAACCTTCCCTGAAGATTGAGGATGCCAAGGGGTGTGTAAGTCCCACCTCACCCCTATAGCCCTCATTACCTCTTGAAGAATTTTCTGTGTAAAGTGTGTACCCCTATCAGAGTCTATTACTTCAAACATGCCATATCTAGGTATTATTTGTTCCAGTAGAATTTTTGTTACCATGGAAGCGGTAGCTTGTCTGGTGGGGAAGGCTTCTATCCACCCTGTCAAGTGATCTTTAATCACCAACAGATATTTCCATCCACCACTGGGTGGCAGTTCAGTGTAATCAATTTGTATCTTCTGGAACGGCCAAGCTGCTAAAGGCCGCCCCCCTTTCTCCGTTTTTCTGGAAGCACTTTTATTAACTTTTAGACATATCAAACATTTCCAGCAAATGGAATGGGCAATTGTCCACATGTTCGGACTCCAATACACCGGTTTGACAGCTTGTACTAAAGCTTCAGTTCCCCAATGACTCCCCTCGTGTAAATACTGCATTACATTTCTCATTTGTGTTTCTGACAAAACTTTTTCTCCATTCCCAGTTATCCATCCTTTCTCTGTTTTTCTGCACCCCTCCTTTTCTAATCTCTCTATTACAGTTCCATCTGGTTTCCATTTGTCTTCGGGCTCTTCAGGCAACATGAGTACTGATACCATTTGTAGAGTTACCTCCCCAGCTGCCTCTTTTGCCCACCTATCTGCCCATCTATTTCCAACAACTTCCAGGCTATTCCCCTTTTGGTGTGCATTCACGTGAACGACGGCTACCTGTTGTGGTAATTGTAAAGCCTCTAACACTTCTTCTACTAGCTGGAGTTGCTCTATCTGTTTCCCATCTGATTTTATAAACCCTCTTTCTTGCCAGATCTTCCCAAAAGTATGAACCACCCCCCAAGCGTATTTAGAATCAGTCCATATTGTCACATCAATTCCCTCAGCTAATTCCAGAGCCCTTTTGAGAGCGTATAATTCACACTTCTGAGCCGACCACCCTGTTTTTAATGATCCTTTCTCAATTACTTCCCCACTCTGAGTCACTATTGCATATCCTGCTTTCTTTATGCCATTCTCAACCCTGCTTGAGCCATCCACAAACCACTTCTCCCCCTCCTCCAGCGGGACTTCTTCTAAATCTTTTCTCACTTTTGTCATAATTTCAACCTCCAACAAACAATCATGATCTTCAGCTTCCCATTCTTTTCTGATTCCTTCCAAAAACTCTGCTGGATTCAAATTCTTATCAGTCCCGATAATAATATCTGGACTTGTCCTCAAAATAGTTTCATATTTCAAAATCCTTCCCTCGGTCATCCAAGTGGAAGCCAACTGACTTAATACTGAGGTTACTTGATGCGGGGAGTGTACCACTATAGCTCCCCCAAAAGTCAATTTCCTGCTTTCTACCACCAAAACGGCTGTGGTGGCTACTGCCTGCACGCAGATAGGCCAACCTCTCACTACAGGCTCTAATGTCTTACTCAGAAAAGCAACGGGCTGAAACCGCCCCCCCCTCTTCTGAGCAAGCACTCCTACCGCAACTCCTGACCTTGCAGGAACATATAGATGGAATGGGAGTTTCAAGTTAGGCAGAGCCAACACCGGCGCGGTGGCTAATGCCTTCTTGATTTCCTCCCACCTTCCTTCATCCTCCCCCATCCATTCAATGATCTCTCCTCCTCCTTGCAGCTTCTGATTCAGGAACTGAACTAACACTGCATACTGATCTATCCAAGCTCTGCAGTACCCAACTAACCCCAAGGCTTTTCTAACCTCCGTCTTGTTCCTTGGTGGAGCTAAACTCATCAACCCTTTCACCCTTTCAGGATCCAAACTCCTGACTCCTTGCATGATGTAATGTCCTAAATACTTCACTTTTCTCTCTACAAATTGAATCTTCTCCTTTGACACCTTCAATCCTTGCTCCTTCAACCAGTTCAATAAAGCTACTGAACTTTCCCTAACTCTTACCTCCTTTTCTCCTGACAACAGCAAATCATCTACATACTGAATCAAACTTACCCCTGGCTCCTTTGGAAAAGCCTGCAACTTTTCCTCCAAGGCCTGGCCAAACAACAAAGGACTTTCTGTATACCCTTGGGGCAATACTGTCCATCTCAATTGTTGTTTCCTCCCACTTTCAGGATCACTCCATTCAAAAGCAAACAAATCTCTGCTCTCCTCTTCCAGCGGACATGCCCAAAAAGCATCCTTCAAATCAATAACTGTAAACCACCCATCCTTAGGAGGTATCTGACCCAAAATGGTATAGGGATCAGGTACCACCGGGAAACGTGGTATCACAATTCGATTGACCCCCCTCAGATCCACTACTAGCCTATGCTTTCCATCCTTCTTTGGTACAGCCAAGATAGGAGAGTTAAAAGGGGACATGGTTGGTTCCAATAATCCTTGTTGTAACAATTGATCAATTACAGGCTTCAATCCCTCTCTACCCTTTTTGCTCATTGGGTATTGAGGCGTCCAACTTTTAACAATCCCAGGCTGTACCTTAATCTCGATAGGTTTTATCTCCATCCTCCCAACATTCTGCCCATCTGCCCAAACATCATCATGAATCCGTTCTACATCCTCTTCCTTCAAAACACACATTCTTATTCCACTATTATCTCTCAACTGGAATCCAAACTCTGGCATGAGATCCCTCCCCAACAAATTCACCCCTGACTCTGGTATATACAACACCTTGCTACATACCTCTATTCCATCCATATTCATCTCTACCTCTTCCAAAATTCTCACTCTATTCTGTTTCCCACTCACTCCAGTTACCAGAATAGTTTCTTTCCCTTTCATCCTTTCATTTATGGGCTCGCATACCGAGGTACGACTTGCCCCTGTGTCTATCAGGAAAGTCAGTTCCTGACGGTCTGGACCTACTTTTATATTTACCAGTGGCTCCCCGTAGGTCCTTTTAAAGGAGCCGGAAATTCCCTAGTCTTCATATAGAGCGTAACTTCTCTCAGGGTGACTGTTCTGGCACTCGCGTGCAAAGTGACCATGCTTACCACACTTGAAACAGTTACAATCCATACCTACTCTATTAGTGCTCATCCCTCTCCCTCTAAAAGGTCTCCCTCTGGGAGGGAATCCTCTCCCCCTCCCTCCAGACGCCTCCTTTCTTGGTTGATCATTTTCTCCTGATTTTCTCACTTCATTCTTAGCAGCGCTCTGTACCGCTGCCAACATCATTTGAGAGTTCTGTCTGGTCTTAATCACATCCCTGTTCACAAAAGTCTGTTGGGCATTTCGAATCAACTCAGTAATTCCCTGCGCCCCCCAGTTATCTATCTTCTGGATTTTCTTTTGAATATCGGGCCAAGCTCCTGCCACAAACTGCATTTTTAACATAAATTCAAACGCAGGAGTGTCTGATCTTACCCCTGAATATTTCTCCAAGCTTTGTCTTAACCTAGCACAATAATCCCCTGGGGATTCATCTTTTCCCTGAGTTATCTCGAAAGCTTTTGTTAAGTTTCGGCCCTGTGGTACTGCACTTTTGATTCCTTCAATTATCATTGTCTTCAGATCTTTCATGTTTTGTCTATGATCTGCATTTTGGATATTCCAATTGGGAGGAGCCAAAGGGAACTTAACATCCCCAGCAACTGCTTGGTTATTTCCCAATTGTAACACTCGCCAATATTCTATTGCTCCCTGTCTAATCAGATCTCTTTCCTCCCTGCTAAATAGGTGCCCCAAAATGTACATCAGTTCTTCATAAGTGTAATCATTTGGTCCCAAAAACAGTTCCAATTCTAAGCTAACTTTCTGTGGATCCTCATGAAGACGGGGAAGTGATTGCTTTAATTCTCTCAGTTCCCCAGGCCTCATAGGTTGAACAGCATACATAGCCACGGGCTGGCCTTGAGCGTTCAGACCATTTGGCACTTCACGTAAGGGATAAGCGTGTGCCGGCTGTGCCGGTGGAAAGGGAAAGTTCTGAACGTTCTGTTCCAAATCTCTTAGTTCTCTCCGCAAGCGTGCATGGCGTGTCGGCGGCGGGGAGGGAGGTAATGGAGCCGCTGCCGCTGCTGCTAATACTTCCTGCTGATTGGGCGGAGGAACTGTCGGTGGAGGACGATAAAACTCATCGTCAGACTCCGGATCTTTAATTTTGGACACAAATTGATCAGCCGGTGGCGGGCTGGGTCCTTCAAATTCAACATGATACCATACTTCCAGATATGGTATCTCGGCGGTTAATTTATGAGCCAATATGTAATCTTTCAATTGATTCATCCAGTATGTACTGGTTTCTCCCTCCGGTGCCCAATGATAGGGAAATTTTGGATCCACAAGAGGATATTTTGGCCACCTGTATTTGCACAAGCAAATCATGTGCTTCTTTTCCAGCTTCCGGGTATAATATTTTAGATTCGGGGAGAACCACTGGTGCAGCAGTTGTCCCAAAGGCGAATCTACCGGAATAGGTTTTCTGCCTTCTTCCTCCTCTATCTTCTCTATCCCTGAGATTTCTAATAACTTCTTACTTTGTCCTTTCCCCATTTCTGTCACCAAACTTGTCCTCCAGCAGGTACTGGACTTTCTTCCCTGAGAAAATTTAAGGACACCTTTCTATCAACAGAACCCCGTTCTCTTAAAAAGGAACAAATTTACCTGATCACTCCGGGACCTGTCGTCAGTCCAGGTATGCGGATGTGCGGGCGTCCCCGACTCAGGCTTTCTCGTGATCCCTGATCACCATTCACAAGGTACCTTCACTCAGTCCGTCCTTTCTCTCTCGATTTTCTCCGAAACTTCGTTTTTTTGGATTGGAGATTCCTGGGATCTCTCGATCAATGGGGAGTGGGGGTATCTCCAAACGAGACGGAGTGGCCACTACTCACCAGTCCCCAGAACACCGAGGATCGCCGTGGAATCTCCTGGCTGGCTCGCCAAATTGTGAGATTGCGTTCGCACGAGAGACTGACACGACACGGATCTGAGTTTTCTCTCTGGTTTATTACGATTCTGCAGAAGCGGGTTCACATCCAAGGCAGCAGGATGGAACCCCGAGCACATTTTACACAGCATATTTATACCCTAAATCCCTTGCCTCATCGTACGAGGGCTTGATTCACAGTTGTCATCGGAATTCACACCTTCCAGGGACACTTTATTGCCCATCAACATTCCCCCGGTCCATCAAATGGCCTTTGATAGTTTTGTTTACCAGTACTTCCTAGACCTCCAACTGTTTGTTGATGGTTCCCCTATCAGTACTGACGCTGCTTTTGAAACACACATATATACAAAATGTTCATATTGTTCTAATCCTTATCTTCCGGAGGGTTACAAGATATATGCTTTCGTAAGCAATTCTAAGCGTAAGCAAATTTACAGAAGCAAAAGTAGCATTACATTATTTCACTTATCACAATAGCGTCCAATCAGCGGCGACCCGCTGTCAGCCAATCAGATCAGCCAGAAATGGCCAATCACAATCCGCAGTTCGCGGGCCAATCAGAAGTGCAGGATTACGAGCCCGCTGTGGAAACAAAACTATTAGGATTTTAAACTAAAGCGTTTGCTTAGTTCGTAACACCCCTCCCCCCTAGGTTCTGTCTGAGGGGTGGGGTGATGTATTCTCACAGGTAGGCAGGTCGTTTCACCTGTCTACCTGATCTGCGTTGCTCTACCAGTCCTTGCCCTGACTCTGGTCTCGGTGGGCTGCTTGCTGCGCTTGTTGGCAAAGATGTTCCGCCCTCTCCATTGGGTGACTCGGGGTTGTCATCTCTGCTTCCATTAAGGCTGTCCTCTGGATCCCTTGGATTTGCTGCTGTCGCAGTGCTGCTCTGTGATGAGGCGATCGTCTGGCCCAGCTCTCCTTCAGAAGGTGAATATCTCCGGGTTGGTTTTGCTGATTGTTGGTTTTCACGTACTGGGTCGTATGCTAGTTCTTCTCCGGCCCCCTCGATTTCCCTTCCCCCCCAGGTTTGAGGTTCAGGGTTTGTGACGGGCATAGGTGCCAGCCTGGAGCGCGGTTGATCGATATGGCGCTTCCACATTTTTCCATCAGCAGTTTGTAAATGGTAGGAACGTGGACCCGTAAGTTGAGTTATGGTAGTGGGAACCCACAATGGGTCACTGGAAAAGTTTTTTTGCGAAGACTGGGTCGCCTACCTTGAAGGTGCGATACCTGCTGCTGGACCCCACAGGCTTTTCCGGTGTGTAGGTAGGGTGTAGGCAGTTAAGATGTGAGCGAAGTCTCTGGCCCATCAGAAGTTCGGCCAGGGTTCTGTTTGTGGTGCTGTTTGTGGTAATATGTTGGAGGAGAAGCATTTGGGTCACCTTGTCGTTGATGTCCCCTTGCTCCATCTTGTGTTAAGTTTTCTTTATGAATTGGACATTCGCTCAGCCCTGCCATTGGCCGCAGGGTGAGCTGGCGATGTCAAAGCATGGCGTATCCCCCGCTCTGCCAGGTACTGTTCAAATGCCAAAGCGGTGAATTGGGGGCCATTATCCGAAACTAGGACATCTGGCAACCCGTGCGTAGCGAATAGTCTATTTAGTATTTTAGTGACGGCTTCTGTGGTGGTGTTCTTCATTTTGTGGACCTCCAGCCAGTTGGAGTAGGCATCCACTGCTATAAGAAATGTATGCCCCTTGGTAGGTCCCACAAAATCGATGTGGATACGGGACCAGGGACCTCGGGGTGCTTCCCATTCAGTTGGTGATGCTTTTGGTGGAGATGAACGAGTTTCCTGACACTTGCTGCAAGTGGCCACCCAGGTTTCTATTCGCTTATCTATAACCGGCCACCAAGCGTAGCTCCTCGCTAGTGCCTTCATTTGCACGATGCCCAGATGGCCATCGTGCAATAGTTTTAGGACTTTATGTTGTAATCTCTCTGGGATGATGACTCTGTCTCCCCACAAGACGCATCCCTTTTGGGAGAAAAATTCTGTCTGCCGGTTTTTGAAAGGCTTGAAGGTGTCGTTTGGTTCGTTGTCAGGCCAACTTCTTTCTACCCAGCTGAGGACCCGTGCCAAACAAGGATCCTTCCTTGTTTCTGAGGCGATGTCTTGTGCAGTCAGCGGTGGTGAAGGAAGAGTTTCGATTTGTAGCGTAGCTAGGGTGGGACCTGGGTCATCTATGACTTCTGGTAACGGAGAACGGCTCAAAGCGCCAGCGTGGGGAATGGCTTTCCCCGGACGGTGTAGCAGTTGGTAATCGTATGCGGCTAGAAATTCTGACCAATGTGTCATTTTTGGTGATAAGATGTGGGGAGTTGGTTTGTCTCCTGCTAAAATGCCAAGTAATGGTTTGTGGTCGGTAATTATGGAGAAAGACCTTCCATATACATACTCATGGAATCATTTGATTGCAGACACAATGGCGAGAGCCTCTTTATCAAGTTGGCTATAGTTTCTCTCAGTTTTAGATAAAGTTCTTGAAAAGAACGCAATAGGTGCCTCAGTACCGTTTGGTAGGACGTGGCTCAGGATGGCTCCTACTCCAAACGGTGAGGCATCGCAGGTGACAGTTAAGGGCAAAGTCTCGTTATATTGTATCAATACAGCATCTGAAGTTAACAGGTCTTTTACTTGCTGAAAAGCTCACTCTTCGCGATGTCCCCAGACCCAGGAAGCCTTCTTATCGAGGAGCCTATGCAGGAGTTCAGCAACAGTCACCTTCTGGGGCAAGAAGATGTTATAAAAGTTAATGAGTCCCAGGAAGGCTTGGAGGTCTGTTTTATTCCTAGGTCTTGGGGAGTTTTTTATTGCAGTGAGTTTTTTCTCCGTAGGGTGAATTCCCTGTTTGTCAAGAATGTACCCAAGGAATTCAAGCCTCTCAGTACATAGTTGGCACTTGTCTTTCTTGACCTTCAGGCCAGCGTCTTTAAATTTCTGGAGAACCATTCTGAATCATTTTTCTAGCAGGCTTTTGTTGGGGGCAGCTATTAAGACATCATCAAAGTAGGGCACGACCCCTTTTATGCCTTGAAGCAATCTTTCCATCAGACTTTGGAAGATGCCAGGTGCTACACTCACTCCGAATTGGAGTCTATTACACTTGAATGCACCTCTATGCATGACTATAGTTTGGGCTTCTGCAGTCTCTGCATCTACGGGCAACTGCTGGTACGCCTGAGCTAGGTTCAATTTTGCAAATATTTTCCCACCTCCCAGGGAATGAAGAAGATGTTGGACCACAGGTACAGGGTAAGTGCTCTGCTGAAGTGCGTGATTTAGGGTGGCCCAGTAATTCCCACAAATTCTTAAGGATCCGTCAGGTTTTATGGGGGTTACAATTGGGGTCTCCCATCGGGCGTGATCGATCGGTTCCAACACGCCCTGGGCTATTAATTTGTCCAATTGTTCATCAATCTTTGGCTTGAGTACAAAGGGCACTCGACGAGGCTTAAGGCGAATGGGCGCAACATCAGGGCTGAGATTAAACGATATGGGGGATCCCTTGTACTTGCCTAGCTTCTCGGTGAAAACGTCCTGGAATTCCTGGATGAGGGCCGCTTCCCAGTCATCGCTTCCAGTTTGGTTGATGCCCGCTAGTTCAATTCCTAGTGGCGCGAACCATTGCAAACCCAGAAAACTGGGCCGATCTCAATCAATGACGGTAAGAGGTAGGGATACGGTTTGGTCTTTGAAGGATACTTGGACGTGGCTGGAACCGGCAACTGGAATTCTGTTTCTTTGGTGGTCTTTTAATATGATTTTTTGAGTGCTGAGGTCCTGGCAACGAATATCAGGGATCAGCTGTTTTAAGGTTTTCCAGGAGACCATTGACAGAGATGACCCAGAGTCGACTTCCATAACACATGGTCGATTCTCAATGGTGGCCTTCACTCGGATTTTCCTTGCATCAAGGGAGGAAGCATGGCCGATGGTGATGGTTTGATGGGCCTCTTCTTGTCTGGTTGAATTGGCAGGTGCTCGATTTCTGTAGTATTGGTTCCATTGGTTGTTTAGGCGGTTCCGATTTACTGGTGGAGTGCCTGTTGTATGCCAGAAGTTGTTTTCTCTTTTGGGCTGGACCCTCACCTGCTTCTGCAGACCTTTGCGATGTGGCCCCTCTTTCCACAGGAACAACAGAGTACGTCTAGGAATTTGCAGTCTGATCGCAGGTGATTTCCCCCACATCCAGCACATTGACTCGAAGGCTCACGATTCCACTGGTCTCGCTGGTCGCGTTCTGATCTGAGTCTGTTAACCTCTTCTTCCTCACTCTCTGATGAGGATTCGAGGTCTTCATGGTGGGTGGTCGTTGTGTGCCTCTCGGAGAAAGGCATGGTGTCACTGGCGAGTTGGCGGTGCGGTGCGTTCACTCAGCGCATTCGAGCGGCTGACTTCCTGGTTGCTTCTGCTGCAGTAGCATCAGCGATGACATCTGCGAGGCCGATGTCTCCCTTCGCCATAATCTTGCTCTGGATCGTGGGGTCTTTTAGGCCCAGAACAATTCGATCTCTCATGGCTTCCTCGAGGTTTGCGAAGCCACAGAGTCCCCCTAGGTTTCTAAGGTCAGCGATGAATTCTCCAACATTTTCACCTTCCTGCTGGTCCCTCTGGTAAAACTCATGTCTCCTGATGAGTGTTAGCACCGCTGGTGCATAATGAGCCCGTAGGATTGGGGTGATGTTGTGCCAGTACATTGTCTTGACTTCTGCTGGTTTTGCAAGTGCCTTTGCCATTTTAAAAACGGCGGGCCGCAATGGGTCAGAAATACAGCTCGTTTCTTGCCAGGCATAGCATCTTTCAAAGTGTTGGTCTCCAGGAACATCTGGAACCTGTCCATATACGAGTCCCAGTCTTCGTTAGCCGGGTCAAATGGAGCGGGTGGTATAGCGCTGCTGGTCATTCTGCAGCTTTTTGGTGCGCTCTCAGCCATGTACTCTGTTAGCGTTCGGTGAGTGTTCAGTCAGCTCTATCGTCTCCGCATCCCATCCTCGTCGCCAATGTTAGATCTGGAGCGTGGGCGCAAGGAACAGAGACAAGACATCAAATAGTGACTCCAACTCTTTATTAGTGACTTCAGAACAGAGCAGGAATACTGGGCAGCAGCTGCTCCTTTTATAGAGCTGGCCGCTGTCACAATAACCAATGGTTTGAGTTTGCCGCGCTTGGTAGCATCCAATCAGCAACGACCCGCTGTCAGCCAATCAGATGAGCCAGAAACGGCTAATCACAATCCGCTGTTCGCAGGCCAATCAGAAGTACAGGATTACGAGCCTGCTGTGGAAACAAAACTATTGGGATTTTAAACTAAAGTGTTTGCTTAGTTCGTAACAATGGTCATCAGCAAACAACCCTTTAATTTATCACCAGTAACTTCGGAAGGAATACCATCAGAAAAAATCGAAAGGATCATGTACCTTGGTTCTAATTTGCAGGAAATGTGGGACATGACCACTGAAGTAAAGACAAGAATAGAGAAAGGTTGAACAGCATTCTTAAGATCTTCTGCAGTCACATCATAAGCCTAAAATTGAAAATCAGGCTTGTCAGATGTTACATCTTTTCTATCCTGCTCTACAGAGTAGAGGTATCTGACAGAAAGCCATTTGAAGAGACTAGAAGCATTTGAAATGTGGATGTACAGATGGCTGTTTCTTATAAGCTGGGTTGACAAAATCAGAAATGAGGACGTGATAAACTGCCTGGGAAAGCCAAGGGAAATCATCAAAGCCATAAAAAAGTGAAAGTTAGAATATTTTGGACATGTGATGTGACACTCGGAAAAATACAGCATACTTCAGTTAATCCTGCAGGGAAAGATTGAAGGCAAACAAGGTTCAGTTAGAAGATCATCATGGCTTCAAAATCTAAGAGACTGGTTTGGACTTTTTCATGCTGCTGTTGATAAAATTAGGATCACCAACATGATTGCAAATATCCGATGATGGATATGGCACAAGAAGAAGAAGAAGAAGGTTAAGTACTAATGAACCAAATGCTTAGCATTTGTGACAACTTATCTAAGAACTGTCAGCAGCAGCTCTTCCCAGTGCAGTGCTATCCAGGCTTATCTACAGTCTCTACCATCGTCAGTCAACATGGCCAGTAGTGAGAATGGTTTAACCTACATTTAGCGATACAGATGCTCTCTTTTCCTTAAATTTTTAGATTAGAATGTGTGAGACATCACAATTGCTTGACAGTAATCACAGATCTCCAGATACTTAATCCTTAATTCACCCTTTGGTTAAACTTGGCAGAAGACTCTCAGTTTGGCTAAAGACAACAGATGATTTCACACTGCAGAGCAAAGAATTCAAGATTGAATTGAATTAGATTACCCTCCCTCTCTCTGCCCCTTCCTCCTTCCCTATTTCAGAGTTTAAAATCTTGGTTTCTTCCTCCTGCCTTTCTAAATGAACAGATATTTGGTGATTCCTTTAGTGGCCTTGGATGGTTTATTATATAACAGTCTTTAGTCTGAGAACTACTTATTCTCCGTAGAACTGCTGTGAGCATCCAGAGAGTGGGAGGTGCTTCAGTCTTCACTTCTCACAGGCTGAGCTGAAATTGAGGAACGCCCTCCTCCTCCACGTGACTCCTCCATGCGTTCCTCCCAGTTTTAGCTCAGCCTTCGAGAAGCAGGCAGCTTTTTCTAATTCCTTGGCCGTTTCAGGTGATCGATGAAAGTTGGATCAGGTTTGATTCATTTTTCTTTCCTCTCCCTGCAAGGCTAGTGCGATCCCAAATTTAGTTGGTGGAGCGATTTCGCTCCCAGGAGGGAAGTAAGGGGTTGGAGCCTTCCCCCCCCCCTTCTGATCTATCCTCTGCCGTTCCAAGCGTGCTGGGCTCAGGCGCTTGGCCCTGCGCTGTATTTTAAAAGCGCAAATTGCGTCTTCCCCCCTAGAACGCCTCAGAGGAGGCAGCGCTTCCTCTCCCAGCTCTTTCCTTCTTTTTTTTGAAGTTGCGGTGGGCTGGTGCGCTTCTGAGCTGTGCGTCCTGAGCCGGGCGGCCATTTTGGGAACACCTCGTGGCCGGCGCCATTTTGTTTTCCTAACAAGTAAGGCCTTTTTTCCCTTTACTTTGAGAGTGAGCTGCGAGGTCTTTTGTAGGCCCTTAGCGGGACCGTCAGGCCACGTGGAGCCTTTATTTTTACTGTGAGAGCACTGTGGTCCTGTGCCCTGCTGTCTCTCTTAGTGTTAATATTGTTGGCTTTATTGACTCGCAGCTAGTTCAGAAGCGCAGGCACGTACTCTCCATGTTGTTGGGGGGCTGCCTATAGAGGCCTATCTCTTTTTTCACACTTGCTTGGCCTCAGCGTTCATTTGGCCTATTTGGAATTATTATTATTATTACTATTATTATTTGCAGTACCTTTTGGGGCTATTTGGTTTTCCTTACTTGAACCTAACCCCTTTTTTTGTATTTAATAGCTAGTGTATATATTCAGAATTTTAATTTAATTGCTAGAATTGTTTTCTGTTTTTTTATTGCATAAGGTTTTTTTTTTTTTTTAAATTAAATTATTTCAAAAAGGGGGACGTGACCCAATTTTAGGAAAACCGGTTTACGTTTGTAGGCCGAACTCCTAGGCGTGCCAACCGCCATTTTTCTTTCAATACCATGGCAGAGGCTAATCCTACTGGCTCTTCTCTGAAGGCCAAGTCTAAGACGCACTACCTTCGCAGAAGGGACAAGGATTCTTCCAGTGCTTCTCAAAGAGATGCCTTACGACGTCATAAGGCCCTAGAAAGGGAGTTTAGCAAGCGAGCTAAAGAGTCTCACTCTATAACATCTGCCTTTCCTTCTACCCCCCCCTGCCGAGCCAACCATCTTCCTCTAGGGGCAGTACTTCCACCCGAGGCCGCCAGCCTTCCCGTGTACCAGAGGCGACATTTACGCCAACTGCTGCAGGTCTACGCTCTGAGGATCCTGCTCCAATTATTGTACCTGAGAACATCAGAGAATGGATGCAGTCTGCCATCCGTCAAGGTATAGCTGAAGGAATGCAGCAGCTCGCTAGACCGGATTCCCGAGGGAGGACTCCCGAGGCTGAGTCTTTATCCGGGAGATCTCCTTCTGCACCAGCGTCACAGCATGGTCAGGTACCTCCTCACGTGGATGTTCCATTCCCAGAGGGGGAGGATACCCAAGAAGAAGAAGGAGTGGGCCTTGAACCGTTCGGAGAGTACGAAGGTTCTGACAGAGGTTCCTTACAGTATTCGGAACCCTTTCTGGAGGGGGACCTAATGGAGGGAGAAATGTCGGAAGATGAGGGTCTTTCTCCTGAACAACCGGCTGTTGTGGGTCTTTTTAAACCCCATTTATTTAAGTCCTTGCTATTTAAGGCAAAGAACATTTCAGGTCTGGCCTCTCAGCCTCCTTCTGAACCCCCTCCATCGAGTCCAGAAGGTCCTGATGACCTTATGTTTAGACAGCCGACAGTGGCAGGAGACATTATTCCGGCCCCCCCAATCTTCTCAGATCTGGTAGCAAAGCAGTTGGCCTCGGTGGGTCCTTCTCCGGCCCCTTCTAGTCAGGACAAGAGGTTGTTTACCCTGGATTCAGATTTCTCAGCTATGTTAGATACCCCGGAAGTAGATGATCCAATTATAAGGCTTGCTTCTTCTTCTAATCCTACCGATGCAATAGAGGCACTGAAGCCGGAGGATAAGCGAGCGGAGATGGCGCTCCGGCGGGCTCACACCGCTGATGCCTGGGCTATCCGGTCGGCTACGGCCGCTTCCTTTTTCACCCGATCCTCCATCAGGTGGCTCAGACAGCTGAAGCAACACATTTCCCCAGCTGATACCAGAGCCCATCAAGATATTGCAAAGATCACGGCAGCGGCGGAATTTTCAGCCGACGCTACCTTTCATTCGGTTAAATTCTCATCCCGAGCTATTTCTTCCCATGATTCTGCCAGACGATTGCTTTGGCTTCGACACTGGCAGGCTGATATTAAAAATAAGTCTAAGTTGGCTTCAGCCCCCATAGTAAAAGGGAAATTATTCGGGCCCGCTCTGGAGCCATTACTCCTGGAGACCCGAAATAAGAAAAAGTTTCTGCCTTCACTTTTTCGTAGGCAGGAAGCCAGGAGTTCCCAGTCCTTTCGGAGGGGCTCCTTTCGTCCCTCCTTCCAGTCATCATTCTCTCCTAGATTTCAGGGCTCTCCCTCATTTTCGCCATCCTACCAGGACCGGGGCGCCTCGGGAGACAGAGGCAAGAGAGGGGGCAGCTACAGAAGGTCCTTCAGGGGTTCCGGGAGTAGAACGGCCCGCCGGCCCAGGTAGCGTTGCAGGTTTTCTTTCTATAGGCGGCCGCCTCAGACATTTTGCAGACAAGTGGGAGGAATCCACCTTTGATACTTGGGTTATAGATTCAGTGCGCTTTGGCTTGACCCTGCAGTTTCTTTCTCCTCCCCCCGAACATTTCAGGGTTTCACCCATTTCTAGGAATCCTACTAAACGGGATCTTATGACTTCTGCCATCAAACATCTCTCTGATATTAGGGCTATTCAACCTGTACCCCTCTCCCAAGAGGGAAGGGGTTTCTATTCACTTTTATTCTTGGTGCCTAAACATTCCGGGGGATGGAGACCCATTTTAGATCTTAAGAGGTTAAATCGTTTCATTGTACGCCATAAATTCAAAATGCAGACTCTGCAGTCGATTTTACATGGCATTAGAGAAGGAGACTGGCTTACCTCAATTGACCTTTCCGAGGCTTATCTCCATATTCCCATTCATCCCTTGTATTCTAAATATCTCAGATTTTGTTATAATAATCAGCATTTCCAGTATGTAGCCCTCCCCTTTGGTCTAGCCTCAGCCCCGAGATCTTTCACTAAGGTGTTGGCGGCTATTGCAGCTCACCTCAGACAAATCCCATCCGGATCCACTGTTACCTTGATGATATCCTGGTTGTATCCCCTTCCCGACATCAAGCCGAGAGCGATACTAGCGCTACCCTCTCGGTACTTCAGTCCCACGGGTTCTTAGTGAACTGGGAAAAGAGTCAGCTTACTCCTTCCACTAGTATATCTCATCTAGGGGCTGTGATTGACTCTGTTGAAGGAAGGGTCTTTCTCTCTCAGGAGAGACTTATTAGTATCCGCACCACTATCAGAGATATCCGGTGGACCGGGAAAGCATCGTTACTCAATTTATCCAAACTGCTAGGGAAGCTAGTTTCCTGTATTTCCATTATTCCATGGGCTCGCTTGCATTCCAGATCTTTGCAATGGTTCCTCCTGCCATATCAGCGTTCAGGAAGGAGCACGTCAAGGTTTATAGTGAAGGTCCCGCCGAAAGTTCTCGCCTCCCTCCTGTGGTGGACGCGACCATCTGTCAACAGAGGTCAGCTATTTCAGGAACCTCAAAGGGTTGTTCTCACGACAGACGCAAGTCTTTCCGGATGGGGGGCCCATCTCCAGTCTCTCTCAGCACAGGGAGTTTGGAACCGTTCGGAGCGAAGTCGGAGTATCAACTGGTTGGAGCTTCGTGCAGTGTACCTGGCTCTGCGAACATTTCTTCATCGGGTAAGGGAGCGCCATGTCCTGGTCCTAACGGACAATACTACAACCAAGGCCCACATCAATCGGCAAGGGGGCACCCATTCCTCCCTTCTCATGAGAGAGGCCGAACGACTGTGTCGATGGGCAGAAGCGCACCTCTTATCCATCAGAGCGGAGCACATTTCCGGGGCCTCCAACGTCCAAGCAGACTGGCTCAGCAGGGCAACACTGGATCAGGCAGAGTGGCGCCTACACCCACATCTGTTCAGAGAAGCAGCAGTCAGGTTCGGTCAGCCCCTAGTAGACCTTTTTGCGTCTCCGCTCAACGCGCAAACACCGAGGTTCTTCTCCCGTTATCCCTCCAGCGGAGCAGAGAATCACGATGCCTTGTGTTGCCCGTGGCCTCCCGGGCTACTGTATGCCTTCCCTCTGCTTCCATTAATCCCCAGGGTGATTCGAAAATTGATAGCCGAGAAAGCAGAGATCCTCATGGTAGCACCTTATTGGCCCAGGAGGCCATGGTTTGCGGACCTCCGCAATCTGTCAGTATCTCCACCATGGAGGATTCCGTTGGATCAGATTTCGCTGTCGCAAGGCCCGCTGCTCCATCCAGAGCCACAGTGGCTACAGTTGGCCGTTTGGAGGTTGAGCGGGAAAGGATGATTGAGGAAGGCTTATCAGCACAGGTCATTAACACCATTTTGGCGGCTAGAAGACCTTCTACCACTCGCATTTATGATGCAACCTGGAAAAGTTTCTGTAACTGGTGCCACAAATCATTCATCAACCCACGCTCTCCTTCAGTTGCACAGATCCTGGCCTTTTTACAAGATGGTTTAGATGGAGGTTTATCGCCTAACACCTTAAGGAGGCAGGTAGCGGCGCTCTCAACGGTGGTTGCTGGTGGTCCTTTCGGTCCCCTTTCCCACCATCCTCGAATTAAGGCTTTTCTTAAAGGGGCTTCTAATTTGCGCCCGTCAGTAGTGCATAGGTACCCGACATGGGACCTTAATAAAGTTCTTCTGGCCTTGACTAGATCTCCTTTTGAGCCTCTCAGGGAGGCGTCACTTCAATTTCTTACATTTAAAGCAGTTTTTCTGGTGGCTATTACTTCGGCTAGAAGGATATCTGAAATTGCAGCTCTATCCGTAAGAAAAGATCTGTGCATTTTTCATTCAGATCGGGTGGTTCTGAGACCAGACCCAGCGTTTATGCCGAAGATTAATTCACCGTTCCACAGGGCGCAGGGGTTGGTCCTGCCTAATTTTTGCCCGAAGCCTCTGCACGAGCAAGAGAGGCAGTGGCACACCCTTGATGTTCGAAGGGCTTTGCGTATTTACATTTCTCGCACGCAGTCCATCAGGAAGACAGAGTCTCTCTTTTTGTCCTTTCAGCCAAAGACACTAGGCTGTAAGGTTTCTCCGTCCACGGTAGGCAGATGGATTAGGGCTACCATATCCAAAACCTATTTAGTTCAAGGTATTCCAGTTCCTAGTGGGGTTACCGCTCACTCCACCAGAAGTGCAGCTACCTCAGCAGCCTGGGCTACTCAGGCGTCTATTCTTGATATTTGCCGGGCGGCCACCTGGACTTCCCCATCTCCCTTTATAAGACATTATAAGATTGATGTTTACGCCTCAGCTGAAGCATCTTTTGGCAGGCGAGTTTTGCAGCAAGTGGTTAGAGATCCTGGGGAAGTTCCAATCCAGACGGACTCCCACCCGTAGGACACACTGGCTTTGGTATGTCCCACTCTCTGGATGCTCGCAGCAGTTCTACGGAGAATGGGCGTTGGTTCTTACCTGATACGCCTCTTCTCGTGGAACTGCGTAGAGCATCCAGCCCCACCCTGTTGGTATGTCTGTAAAGGGGGAAAAACCTGTTTCGGCCAATGATTTCTAATGTTGTAGTTCATGTTGTTTAATACTTAAGAGTAGAGGGGGTTTTTTTGTCCTCTCGTCTTCGATAAAACTGGGAGGAACGCATGGAGGAGTCACGTGGAGGAGGAGGGCGTTCCTCAATTTCAGCTCAGCCTGTGAGAAGTGAAGACTGAAGCACCTCCCACTCTCTGGATGCTCGCAGCAGTTCCACGAGAAGAGGCGTATCAGGTAAGAACCAACGCCCATTCTTACCTCACTATCATCAGTCCTCAAAGGAAGGGGGAAAAACATACCTCCCTGTACCCAGTTGAATGGAATATAATGCAGTGTGGTTCTCAACTTCAAAAGATTCCAAAGGAATTAAACAGAACCAAGAAGAGTAAGACATGCAAAGGATAAACCAGAGGTCTCCAAACTTGGCAACTATAGAATTCTGCGAGTTGAAGTCCACAAGTTTGGACTTCAAAGTTGCCAAGTCTGGGAACCCGTGGGATAAACTCAGAAATATAACTAGAACAACAGAAACAGCAGAGAAGCAGCAATTTCCCTTAATTATATATAGGTTGCAAATTTCCAACAAAACTAGGTTGTTTACTCTGAAAATCAGGTCAGCGGACAACAGAGGCTGTTTATCCAATCCAGCAAGGCTCTTCTTAGGACTCAGAATTAACAACAGCAACAAAATCCATCTTTTTCCATATGTTCCAAAGAGACTTACACATAAAAATGTATTTTTTCTGCACATAAATATGGAATAAAATATTATTTTAAAATAAGGACTGCCAATTATTTCCATCTTTTTATATAGGATCTGGATATTTAACACCAATGAGCCTTAGAGGAAGAAGGCAATTTTTTTTAGAACTCAATTTCAGTTATTGGAATTTTGTTTAGCGCAAGGGCCACTAACCGGCTATAGAGTCCATATCGTCACTAACTTGTCAGTAGTGCATATCCTTGCCCACAAATCCTACAATAAAACTAAGTAGTACCAATATCAACTATTCTTTTTTAAATAGATTGAAAAGGTAAGAAGAGATGGCATATATAAATAATCACAATGCCCATTCTAGTTAAAATGATTTAAAAAATTAAATACATTAAACCTTATTTCCAGAATGCACTTTTATTTTGAGAGCCTTCTTCGTTTTGTCTTCTATTATAGATCCTTCCTTTTATCTGAATTGTTATCATTTCAATATATTTATATGCTCCCCTTCCACCTGGAGTTTTATGAGATATAATTCCCCCCCCCCATACAAATCTGTGGGTGGGATGAGTAAATTTAAAAAAAAGGCCCATTCCATGTCTTCAACTTTTGATACCAACATAGTCTGAAGTTGATGATTATTGCAAAGCGATCACCTTGTAACTTAGTCTTCCTCAATCAGGATTGGTAAGATATTTCAACCATAACTCCCATTTTCCCTGATAGCTGACCATGCTGGTTTGAATTAATGGAAAATGTAGTTCAACGTTCCAAAGAGATCCTAGGTGTGGGAAGGTGGATGCAGTTCAAGAGCAACATTTGCCCAATTGGATAATTTTGATCACTAGTTTTTTGAATATTATGTTCCCCAATAAGAAATCTTAAATGCTTTTATACTCTTTCCTTTTCTGTCCCTCCATAGAGAGAAATGAATGGTCAACCCTGGCATAATGTATACTGAATGCGTGTCCCCTGTTGCTGCCAGAAATTAAATTTACATCTGCAGTTTAGGTAATCTAATTTTTATATGATGATGAAGATTCCACAGACCTACGACTGACTTCCAAACTCTCACTGGAGAAGAAATTGCATTCATTCATACCTGACAACTTGAGCCCTGGAAAAAAGTGTAGATATAATTCATTTGTGTCTATATTTTTTCCCAGCTCTGGAGGCAGCCAGGCAACCAAATCTGAAGCATTTTAAAAAGCTCACATGCACATATTTCAACTGTTACTTTCCTGAGTCACAAAAAAGCCAAATTCAAGTTCAACCCATTTCTTCTTTGGAAATGTACACTAAGCTATTTTAGCAACCTAGCTAATATCATCAACTTTCATTATTAATCATGGAAAACAATGCCTTTAATTAGGGTACTAGTCCTTTAATTAAGAAAGTCTGAATAGATTAGTTTTTCCTTAATAATAATCTATTATGATTGTTTTAAAAAAATGAAGAGAGGAAAATGTCAGAAAAAAATGACACACACACAGAGGTCTAAGAAATAAAAACAAATTTCACACCAATTTCCTTCAGCCCTCTAGACTGTCATCGAAATCACACTTATCTTTTGCAAATGCCTTAGACAAATACATCTTGAAGCAATGATGATGGGTGTGAAAACATTGCTCTTCCTCCCCCCCCCACCTCTGTTGACAAGTACAAATGTGTTAGATTATATTTCCCATCATTCCCGGCCATGAACACATTTGGAAAGTGTATGGCAACAAGAGTCGTCTAAACAATAGGGAAGAACGTCCATATATTATATCAAGAGCCCCATACAGAATTGTCTTCCTGATAAACAGAGTTTGAGAATACATACTTACTGGGAAGGACACAATTCAGTCAACAGACCAGTAAATATTTGTTTAATGTGTTTGCTGACCACACAGTGACCTTCCTATCTAATGAAGCACATGTCTCAACTCAGCTATGTACAGAAATTTTATCATAGCGCTAGGAAATTTGGCCATGTGCCTAAATAGCCATTATTCAGGGGGGAAAGGGGCTTCCAAGGTTTCTTTATTAAAATCAAGTGTTTCTTTATAGTCTTTGCAAATGTTTGGAACATCTATCCTTCTTCTGATATTTCTGTTTCCTTAAGAAAGCTTCACCAAATTTATAAACCTGCTGACCAATACTGATTAAATTAACCCATGTACACAATATGCACATGATCCTGGGAAGATTCAGCTGTTATTTGGCCCCATATGATTCTACTCGATGAGAGTCTAAGAGCAAGCTTCTGTCCCATTAATTTTTTCTGCAGCACCTCTCTGCTGATGTGAAGGACTACATAAGGATCTCTCAATATGTAAAATATTTTCCAATCTTACATTCCTATTTTAATAGCAATAGCACTTAGACTTATATACTGCTTTACAGTCCTCTCTAAGCTGTTTACGGAGTCAGCCTATTGGCCCCAACAATCTGGGTTCTCATTTTACCGACCTCGGAAGGATGGAAGGCTGAGTCAACCTTGAGCGGTAAGAATTGAACTGCTGAACTGCAGGCAGCCAGCAGGCAGCAGAAGTAGCCTGCAGTACTGCATTCTAATCATTGCGCCACCCTGGCTCTGATTAAAGCTCTCATTTAATCAAAATTATCTGGGAGGGGGTTAGGGAGGAGATGAAATTGGCATAATTTACGTGGCTTGCAAGGAAATGGATGACCACTTGATAGGATCAAAAAAATCTAAGTTATCTCTGTTTCTGTGCAGTCATCTAGTGGTCATCCATATTTTAGCAGCCTTGATACGGCATCCCTAGATGAGAAAAGCTTTAACTAGGAATTCTAAAAAAGTCATGTATACATCACCATCAGGGGTAGGATTCACCGGTTTGGTGATCGCACACTGCGCTTCATGTGCGTTCGTGCCAAATGCGTGCTCCATGCACGCACTCCACATTTTTAAAAACAACAGTCTCTGTGACTCAAACAGCTGAGAAGCGGCAAACTGCTCTGCCACGCGAATCAGCTGTGCTCTAAACAAAGGAAATAAAGCACAGGAAAGGGCAGGAGCGGGTGGACGGGCCTAAACCAGGGGACTCTCACCCTTGAGTAGAATAGAAAATAAAAATGAAATGCCAAAAATGTGCATATGAAGTCTAATACCGTATAAGTGGGACTTGTGTAGTGATATTTTTTTAAAATAAGCATACCATTTTTGGATTATTGATGATGACAAAAAGGGAGATTTGGGGAAATATGAAAAATAAGGAGACATATTTCTTGAAAGCAGAAGACAATTCAATGTTCTTCTGCTCTCAAAAGGTAAGAGACTTAAGAGACAGAGAAGCAACTGAGGTGCAGACTGGTTCAGGTGTGAGATTGCCAAAAGCTACCTGCACTGATAGGTCTCAGAAAGACTGCTAGAAATGCAATAATTGTGTTTGTAAAGTAATGAAAGCAATTCATGGGGAAGTCAAGCACAGAAAGCAAAGGCTACACTGCTATCCACTGAAATATCCACCGCGAATAAATGAACCTGTATTTTCACTTCAGTGATAAGCATAACTCTCCTTCAATATTTGAGATGAAATCTAGGAAATCTGGTACTCTGAAGCAAAAAAGTTAAAGATATGAGAACAAGACTTCAGAGAAAGATGCCAGGAGAAAATAAATGCTAAATTCAAAGACAAAGAGTTAGGAAATCAGGGAACTGATCAGGACATCCAACAATCAAAAGTAATATCTAATAAATAAAAACCTTATATTTAAAATTCCTATTCAATGGGACTCGTTCTCAGATAATCTTTATACACTGTTGGTTGTTCATTCCAACATTTTTACTCTCTAACTTTGAAAGTGTTACCAAGTACTATCCTGGACACTGAATTTCCATTTATATTGGGGCATGTACAGTATATAGCGAATGCCTTCAATCAGTGAGAATCTGCTTTAAATAAACTATCTAGTGCTAATTCCAGTTTCTGAAAGGTCTTGTCGGTCTAGTAGGCAAGGTTTCCATAATTTAGGCAAACATGCCCGAAATTCCCTCAAAGAATAAGTTGCAACACCCATCAGGCAAGACTGAGCTTGTTACATGTTTACTATGGTTCTTGTCTTTTTCTGTTTGGGAAACCCCCAAATCTCCACTTACTGAAGGGGGTTTGAAGCTAGTTCATTGACACTCCAGATATTTTGAGGACTGGTTGCTGAAAAAGTCCTCACATATACAGGCTGCCAAGTATACCAATATTCCAACCTCCTACTTTTATATACATACCTCATTTCCTGGTTCACCTATGAATGCATCTAATTAATTCTTCTTTGTCATGCTATCGTTTCCACCTTTGAAGAAGTTATGCAAGGAGCTGTCACTATCATTAACCTATTGTGTAGCAGCGATGAATCTTAATTTCTAAATCAAGGGTGGATGCTACTTCAGTCAAGGAATCTACCTCCCATCAGCTGCAGAAAAACCGACAGACCAATACAGAGAAGTTTCTCTCTAGTAGGAAGTGGCATTTCTTAAGGAGACTGGCAAGAGGATCTAGCCCAGGGGTGTCAAACTCACGTTGTCACGACAGCATCATATTACCTATTGGAACTTTTTTCCCCACTAAACCGGATTTGGGTGTGGCCAATGCAGGACCCATCCAGCCTGCAGGCTGGGAGTTTGAAAGCCATGATCTAACCATAATCAAGCACAAATGAGATGCTTGATTGTGGCTGAGATCGGTAAAGAGAGACATGGTTTTTTTAAAAAAAATCACCAAAAAGAAACAGAATGCAAGTTCATTAAAGAAAGCACAGCTAGGTGGATCTTATATATAGCTACACTTACAGAGACTTGACTAAAACCCCAGCAGGCAACTGGCTGGGAGCTGCCAAAGACAAAAGTTAAGAGATCCCATCAAATCTATAACTCCATATCCAGCAACATACTCCCTTTCTTCATATCTCAGAATCTCCTCACTCACTTACTCCTTTGTGGTCCTTCCATCAAGCTAACTGTTGGAATCACGTATATTCTTTCCAATGTAATTCTTTGCCCTCTTTTTGCTTCTCTAAGTTCAAAGTGCTGTTTTCGCCTAACACCTTTAACAAAGAAGAGCGGGCTTGTTTCATTACTGACCCTCACCCATCCATCCTTGGTCTTAAAAAGCAGTCAGTAACTTGATGCATAATTTGAACCAGAGTGGCGGGAAAAAAACATCTCAAGAGAAAATTAAGCTGATCCAGGAGTGTGAAGTGTCAGTAAAGCACAGAGGTATATTGTGAAGAAGATACAAGGAACCTGCTTGACTTTAATTTCTTCTTTCAGTTTCTTTTTTCTTTGTATTCCTTCTGAGAAAGAGAATTCTGTTTTGCCCATGTAATCTGATCTGAGTGTGAGATTTCCCCTCAAGCTGTTCTGTATCCTTTTCTATTTCAAGCGTTGTCTGCTCTGCAAAGCTTGCCAGCTTGTCTCCTCCATTTGCATGGAGCTTCGCTGTAGCTCTGAAAAATGCCAGTCTAAATTTCTCAATTTTAAGCAAGTGGTGATTACGGAAGGGCATCCCAAGGGCATGATGAAGGCATGGTGCTTTTGTTTTATTTTTTTCACTGTTTATTGTTTATTGTTTTATTGTTTTCATTGTTTTTACGACTGTTTTATAGTTATTAGTTTTTATTGTCTTTGTGAGCCACCCAGAGTTGTATAAGATGGGCAACCATATAAATCTTTAAAATAAAGAAATATATGAGCGTAGATTTGTTTGGAGGGGTCTATTCAGGGCTTTAAAGGAACCGAAGAGAAAACCTTTTCAGTAGCTAAACCCATTTTTCCCCCGTAACGCCCGCACTCCCCCCAAAAAAATCACCTTAAATTTGTTTTTGTCTATGTACAGGAGTGAAATAAATATCCCAAATGAAAGTACTGCTAGCGACCATAATTTTGCTCCTTAAATTCCAACAAATCCCTCCTCCAACATACTTTTAAAAAACTAAAATATTCAGCTAAGCTCTAGCTTGTGTGAACCTAGCCAATTGTGTCTAGTAAACAAAAGAGAAGAAAACAAGTCATAGCCTAAAGCAATACAGATGAATAAAATCACCAAAACAGGTGGCATTACAGCCCTACTGCTTCAACTGTCCTTATTTCTTATCTAAGACCAAGACAGGTTCAATTCTCCCAAACATTATATACAACAATTTCAATTTTTTAAAAAAAGGATCACAAAAGCTGTCTATGGAGATTCTCAGTCATGGTGGTCCCGAAGGTGCTTTTTCAAGAGGTGCTTTTTCCTGGTTTTTCTTGGAAGACGTTTCGCTTCCCATTTAAGAAGTGAATGTCTTCCAAGAAAAACCAGAAAGTCCAGTTGCCTCTTGAAAAAAAAAAAGGCTCTTTGGGAAAACCACAAAAAATGTTTCAAAATGTACAATACTTCTTTTAGTTATCGGGGCTCTGTGATGGTTTGTATTTGATTCCAGTACGGAGCTTCAGAAAACATATGGGTACAAACACGGCATTATTCTTTTGTCTCCAACAACAGCCCTTGACATCCCTTTGAAATCAAATACAAAGCACTGCACATGCAGTGACCCCTCTCAGTTATTAAAAATAATTAGGCCAAAGAAAGATCACTAAAAAAAACCCATGCAAAATTCCTGAGGTTTACAACTCTCTTCATTTACATCAGGTTTACAAATGACTGATAAGGAAAGGGATGGGAAAAGAAGGATACTACTCAACAGCAGTGCAGTCCTCCACTTACAATAGTTCATTTAGTGACTGTTCAAAGGTACAACGGCCCTGAAAAAAGTGACTTACGATCATTTTTCAAACTTAACAACCGTTGCACCATCCCCCATGGTCATGTGATTGAAATTCAGACACTTGGCCACTGATTCATATTTGGCCACTGACTCATATTTATGACAGTTGCTGTGTCCTTTGATCCCCTTTTGCGACCTTCTTATAAACAAAGTCAATGGGGAAACCAGATTCATTTAACAACTCTGTTATTAACTCAACAACTGCAGTGATTCACTTAACAACTACGGCAAGAAAGTCGTAAAATGGGGCAAACTCACTTAACAAATATTTCTCTTAGCATCAGTAATGTTGGGCTCAATTATGATCATAAGTCAAGGACTATCTCTATTTCACAAAGGGATGTTGCATAATTAAGAGATGTAAAGAAACTAACACATAATGGTCCTGATATAATCATATAATAATGATGATGATGATGTTTTGGAAATCAGATACTTCAGTGACATAAACTTGTGTGATCTACTTTCACCTTGGATTTCTATCCCTACAGTATATACTGCTATTGTACTAAAAAAAGGTATATGCAAACGGGATATCTCATTTTTCTCTGTGTTCTTTGTAATGAAGATTCTTTGACAGGTAGATCATGTATTTGTAGATGTCAGATCTAGAAGCTCTAATTACTCCAAAAGAGATTTTCTAAGGGAAGGACTCATTTATATGCTTTCCTAAAATCCATTTAGAAATCTGGAAATCTCAAGGCTGTGATTTGGACGAAGGTGTTTTTTTTAAAAATCCCAGCAAAGAGCAATAGCAAGTAATTTTTGCTCAGGTAGTTTCCTATCGGTAGGTAACTACCTAGGTAGTTATAGGAAACTGAGCCTAACCTGAGAAACTTTGATTGAAACTCAAACTTTATATCGTACAGCTAAGGATGTCATACATAATGCTCCTCCCCCCCCCTCTACTTTTTAAAAGTTCTGCCTTTCAAGAACACTCATGCTTTTGCAACGTCTATATCAAACAAAAGTGTATTTTTTATATGAGCCACCTTTATAAAACAACAGCTCTAATCTAACTCCCATTTCATCATCATGTCACTTACTCAGTGCGTATGGGGTCATTTTGTTTCACAAAATAAAAATATGTATTTGGAGAAAGCATGGAAAAGAGGATCTTCTTCAGTTTAATATGGTACAAGTTCTTCCATCACAGGTATGTATAGTAGTTGACTCCCATTTCAGTATTTGGAGGAATTCAGTTCCCTCTCTCTCTCCTCCCCCTCCCCTCCCTCTCTCTGATAATCCTACAAAAACGACTGTAGAAATAACTGTATAAATGGCAAAGAAAATTAGCACCCAAGAACTGCCATCACTGCTGTCTTCCTTCAGAAGGCATCATAGCAGCAGAAGAAGTGCTGAATACTATACCCTTCCTGACTCTCCTGTGGCCACGTTTCACTCTGTGTCCTTCCTTTATCTCCAGTCCACTTTCTCTCCCTTCTTAATACTCCTCATTCTCAACTAATGAGTATATTTTATAATCTCCAAGATCTCCATTAGCTTATGCTTTCCTTTACCCTCAGCACCAGTTATAAACTTTGTCTGCAACTGCCAATCAACAAGTGGTGATCTCAAAATGTGTAACAGTTCACAGTTCAAATCAACACTTACACTTCTTTTATAATGATGTGATAGTGGAAGTTGAGTCCCTGTTAGGTCATAAAATAAACAGAAAATGCAAAACCCGATTTTGCTGTATCCGAGGAGCACAAAAGATAATGTAACAAAACCCTGCCTCCACTAATTTCCAGAAGGTCAAAGACAGAGGTTGGAGAGTGATCAGGTTTCAGCATTTCATAATTTAGCAACATGCATTTGGTCTTCCGGACTCTAATAATAGAGTCTTAAAGTGACCTTTCAGTAAAAAAAGAATAAGGCATGCGCCTTTTTAAAAGAACCAAATACAAAAGCATAAAAAACGCATGGAAGTATTCTTCAGCATCAATCCCTCCCTCCTAATTATAGATTATTTTCTTACTACAGCCATCTTCATCACTATGGTCCCCACAGTCGTTGTCGCCATCACACTGCCACTGAGCAGGGATGCAAGTGCATTCGCCAAAAGCACTAACAGCACAGGTGAAATGGTTGCGGCCACAGGAACATTCGGAGCTGCTGCTAGCTGCACCTGCGGGAAAGAAATAATCAGCATTATCTTAGAGAGGAGTCTAGAAAGACAAGGAAACAAAAAAGCATTCATATAAGTCAGCTTGGAAAGTATTTTCCAATTTATGTCATACATTATTCTACAGCTAACTGGATACAACTGCTAAAGCAACCAAACTGAGTCTATGTGAATACATATTATCAGGAAATGCATCCACTGTACTGAATAAATAGGTAGCGTAATTAATTTTCTACTTTCAGATGGGAGAAAGAATTAAAAATGAGTAATCCTATAAAAACTATATTTTCTGACTATTTGTGGTGTTAATTCTCTGACAAAAATTACAAAGTGTGGAAAAATATGTATATTCTTCAAGGTAAGCAAAAATGTATTTTTCAAGAAATATGTTGCAGAGATGAGAATAGTTGGCAAAGTTAAATGCATAGATAGACATGCATGTTAGAAAGAAATGTATGTGCACTGGCATTGAAAACCTTTCTTCCCAAACATTCTCAAAAGATGGAGACCAGGGACAAATTGTAGTGAAAATTGGACAAATGAGAAATATAGAAAAACTATAATAAATCCAAATGCTATTTTTAATTTATGAGGAATTTCAATGTAATACAATATTTCATTTGGTTAACTTTACCCTGTCAATTATGGCCAAGAAAAAAACTCCAACTTCAATTATGCTGTGTTGCATAGCAATGTATGCAATTTGTGGTAATAATATGCGTTCTAACAAGACATTTAAAAAAAAAAATGTTTTAGATTATCCTTACAGCTTTGGGGGAGAAACAAAAATGCCAATCAGACAGTTATTAATAACAATGGTTAAACAGAAAGATAACACAACTATCAGATGAAAATGTCCTATTTTCAAATTCATTGTGGAATGTCACTTTATTTCTATTTCATACACAAGTAATGCTCATTGTGTGGCATTTCCTTACATTTCTGGTTTTTTTAAAATAATCTCAAAGTGTCTCACAAAAAGATAACAATATTCTCTCTGTAGTACCAGACAGCATGAAATAGCATTTCATCATGAAGTTAGCCATATTATGGCAGAAAAACAGGGAGAAAGAAGATAGCAGATTTGAGGAAGGCCAAATTCCTTTCAAGTGAACCCTACCTCTAAAACCAGGACATGTGTTTTTGCACCTTTCAAAGGGTTTCAGAAATCCAGAAGAGGATTCAGGCCTATGAATATGAATCTGTCTCCACCTTGCATTCCAACCCATCAGCCGAGAGATCCGGAAATGCTTTGGAAGTCAGAGTATCTGACTCCTGGCAACCAAAGCAGTTATTTGGGGAATAAATATATATACTCTTCTCCTTGTTGTATCAGAACAGTCCTGGTGCTGTTAATGACGCTTCATATTCTAAATCGGAAATAGCCGTGGGATCTCTTCTTTTGCTGAGAAACTTTCAAATTGGCAAAAGACAGGACAATAAGGAATGGTTGTGAATCATTTCCCTTTCTAAGAGTAGCGGCAGGCACAGAACCTCAGGCTTTCAAGATGCACTTAGATGCCTTGCTAGCATGCACAAGAGAGAATGAGGGAATCCCAAATGCTTCCAATCCCTTAAAGGCAAAGGTTCCCCTCGCGCATACGTGCTGGTCATTTCTGGCTCTAGGGGGCGGTGCTCATCTCTGTTACAAAGCCGAAGAGCCAGCACTGTCCAAAGACATCTCCGTGGTCATGTGGCTGGCATGACTAAATGCAAAAGGCACACTGAACACTGTTACCTTCCCACTAAAGTGGTCCCTATTTTTCTACTTGCATTTTTACATGCTTTCGAACTGCTAGGTTGGCAGAAGCTGGGACAGGTAACGGGAGCGCATTCTGTTCCGCAGTTATGCTCGGGATTTGAACTGCCGAACTGCTGACCTTTCTGATCAACAAACTCAGCATCTTGGACACTGAGCCACCAACCCTACTTAGCAGGCTGTTAACCTAGGAGCTCAAATTGGTGGGACAAATGTTAAGCATTAAAAGCAAGTCGCTGCAAAAACATATGCTCAGCCCAGAAATGTGTGATTTACTCCCAGAACCAATCTCACAAAGCCTTTCACACACAAATACTGTATATTCTTGGTTTTTCCCACAAGTATTCTTTTTCAGCAAAGCTGCTGAGTTGGTTCTACAATTAGATAATTAGGAGGCAGAAACACCTACCATATAATGCAAATACCCAGAAATCTGCTCTGACCAATTTTCTACCCACTCCTATTTTATTCCAAGCATTGTTTTATAGGGAGATCAGGTTTTTTTTTTTTTTTTACTTTCTCCTTCCCCTTGCCAGAGTCTCCAATTGCATGATTCATCAATTGCCCCTACAGCGAAGAAACATTGATTATAAAAGCAGTGGGGGGGTGCTACTTGCTTTGGAAAACTGCCAAATAGCAACTATTTCTCCACTTCTCTCTTAAGAAACTGATTCGATCCTCAAGTGGCAATTCTTCACTGAAAGAAAGTACAGTTAATCCTGTTTTAATGAAGAGATTTGTTGACCAGTTGTTTAAATAGAGAATTCTTCAGACAGAAACTGAGAAAGTCACTTTGCATTCATACATGCTATTATGGAAGAAACAACACTGCCTTGCAGAGCCCATCGAGCAGAAGTGGCAGAATTCATTTGATTTCAGTCCTTTGGCTGCAAGTAGAGTGAAAACTTTACAGAGCAACACAACACACAGCTGGAACACAACACCTACACTGTCTTCCATAATAGCTCTGGGGAATGGAGGAATATATGGAGGAAGAGGAAAAAATGTTTTAACTCCCACTTTCTGAGATATTCCATGACAAAAATGACTATCAATCAGAATAGAGCTGGAAGTCACCTTAAAGGAATTCTAGTCCAGCCTGCAGGCCGGATGCGACATGGGCTGGCCACGCCCATGCCCAGTTTAGCAAAGGAGGGAAAGTCCTGACAGGTCACATGACACTGCTGTGACAACATGAGTTTGACACCCATGTCCTATACCACTTCAGACAAGTGACTGTCCAGTCTCTGCTTAAAACCCTCTCGTGATGAAGCACCTACAACTTCTGATGGCAAGCTGGTTAATTGTCCTCACTGTTACGAAGTTTCTCCTTAATTCCAGGTTCTTAGTTTCCATCCATTTTTTCCTGCCCTGCCCTCTGATGCTTTTGAGCCAAATGGTGTTGAATGTTCAGCTTCTTACAAATTTAATTATTGGGTTATTCATAAAACCTTATACTGATATATTGATCACTTAACTGGCATGTGTGATTGTAAAAAAAAAAAAGACTCAGTTAATTCGGATTACAGATTAATTGCTTTTCTAATGCTTGCTAGAGACTTCCACACGCTTTCATTCATCTGAAAATATTGAGGCTTACACGGAAAATTTTGACATTGAAAAGACTCCTTTTCATTCTCAAGAAGTCATGAACAATGCAACAAATGCAGAAATGTGCCTTGAAAGCAAATATTGCAAATACTGAAATCACTATTTTTTCCCCTGATTCCCCACTGAAAATTTTTGTAAGTTTTCAACAATGTGTCTTATTTGTTGTTATGAAGACAAGCAACAAAGAACCAAAACCACGCTGGTTATACTTCAAATTTTTAGAAGTGCTCTATTTCCTGCCTACCTGTATTTTAGAAGCAAGATCTTGCCTTTGATGATCAATATCAATATCAAATTTATTTTGTTAAGGAAAACACTGTAGAGAATTTATACTGAAAATAATAGGTTTCATGCCTTATATGTAAATCAACAAAGGCCCATGAAACTGCAAAATAAGCAAAGGTAAAAGTTACAAGATTACTTCCAAGAGAAGTTGAGCTGCAGAATCCTGCATTAACTGATTTGCAGACCCGTCTCCCAAGATAATTGCTAGTACCTCAAACTGACAACTGTCTGCTTATCTTCTCTGCCAGATAGCAGAAACTGATCTTATCTCCTGTCTTCCAGAAATCCTATTGTCAGTTCCTAGTTTTAATACTCAACCAAGCATCATTCTTTTCTATAAAGGTACAGGTACAGGTTTCCCCTATCCAATCATGTCGAACATTTCTTGACCAAGGAGCCAGCATTGTCTGAAGGCATTTCTGTGGTCACATGGCTAGCATGACTATACACCAAAAGCGCGTGGAACGCTGTTACTTTCTCACCGAAGTGGTACCAATGTATCTATGCGCATTTGCATGCTTTTGAAACTTCTAGGAGGGGAGAAGCTGGGGTAAGTAGCGGGAGCTCACCCCATTGTGTGGCACTGGGTCTCAAACCTCGGTTGTCAAGTATCCAGCTGACAAGCTAAGCATTTTTAACTGCTGAGCCATGGCACCTTCCTATTCTTTTCTATATTTATTGCTAGAGCACCTCTTGATATTCTACTCCCAATGTATTTAACCAACCCCATGTAGCATAACTGTATATATCATCTATAGATCAGGAGTCTCCAACCTTGGCAACTTTAAGACTTGTGGACTTCAGCTTTGCTGGCTGAAGGGAGTTGAAGTCCACAAATCTTAAAAATGCCAAGGTTGGAGACCCCTGATCTAGATCATGTTCCTGGATAAAAGGTTAATCTGTAATAGTGCCATGCTTTTAAACTATATTCACAATCAGGACCTCTAAAGATAATTTAGAGGGAAATCCTAGTTTTATGACTTAAATTACACATAGCCAACTGGTTTGTTGGACTATACAGTTGGTGAAAGTTGGACTTTTAAATTATTGGTGACTGGACAGGCAACACATTCATGTCAATTTCAATTAACAGCTACTGGGCATCCTGTGCATTCCAAAACAGTGGTTGATCATATTCAGTCTCCCCTTACTTGAAGCCACAACAATCTGCCAAAACTCTGATACTTAGATGCTTCCAAGTCATTAGCTGCAATCCATCCCCTTAGTCTCATACATCAGAATATGTCCTAATCCAAGAAGTCAAATTTATCCTCACTGCTCAATTTACTATAGGCAGCATATAGAATTCCAGGTGGTAGAGATGCTATGCTTTCTGTTCTTGATAAAGCATTTCCTGATATTAGAAAAGTATATGGGTAAGTTCTAAAATTTCATCTTAAATGTAGTCTTCACAATATCACATTGCAAGTTGTCCGGTAACCCTCCAGTAGGGAAAAAAAAAAGCCAATATATTTAATCTTGAAATAGTATTTTATGATTATTTTTTAGTTATGTATCAGAATTGTATTTTAAAATCAGTATTTCCCAAGGCAGAGACTCCCTAAGAAAATTTGGGGCTTTTTAGCTCATTCAAACAATGAATGACGAATGATGAAAAGGTACAAAATGATCAAAATATAGTAAAAGCATTTTAATAGTAATTGTATGAAAGATTATGATTACAACAATAAAAAGTAATATATAAACAATTTTAGTAACTTGATCTCTTAAAATACAACGAATGATCTCTTCTTCCCATATCTTATCCCTTATCTATAAATTATTCTTAAAGCATTGTCATTTCAGTCCTGGTGCCAGCCAAATTCCATTAAGTGTTACCAGAAATAATAATATATTTTAGCCATAGTCAAATAAACTAACTTTATGTTCTTTCCTTTTACTTCTAACAATCTTAATCTTTAGTCCATTCAAAAAATAACTTAGAACCTGATTTTTTTTTCATTTTTTGTCCCTTCTTATGAGATTCTCAATAAGCCCCTTTTGTTAATCTATTAAATCAATATATAAAAATTATCCATGTCACTCTCTTAGTTTATTCTTTGTATATTCCTTTTAAGACATCACTCATAGGATATTATAGGTGAAAGCTTTTCTCCTTTTTTCAAAATATTTAGGATCATTGAAATAAAATAAACAGCAGGACACTCAGAACAGGAAAAAAAGTATTTGACTTGCACAGTTGATTAATCTATGAAAATTATCATTATTAACTCAAGGTGACTTGGCTTTTATTAGCAAATATAGGGAAGTAGTTGTTCATGAACTATAATAAATTTATATTGAACCTTATGTCATAGAATGTATGTCTCTGAGTGGCACTTGATGAGAAACATGCAGAATACCATGGTGATATTTTATGCAAATATATATTCTAGCCTCTTGCTAAAAATTCCAGGAAATATGCAAAGGTCTTTCCTTAAATCAACCAGAAATTATTGAAAAAGAACCCTTTTGTCTCCAACTGAATGAATGGACATGGTCCATATCACTGGCATTAGAATTAAGTCTGGACCCCTTTACAGAGAAGTTCTGCGGCTTATAGTCTGGAAACAAATTGAGCCAAAGATGTCCCTAGGACTGGGATAAATGTCAAAAACAGTGTTGTACCATAAGCTCCAACCCTTGTATATGCACCATGGCATACATATTGTAAATGTACGAGGCACACTGCAGGCAAGGCAGCAATAAACCAACTGAGAGGAGACAGTTGGTCAGAAAGAACTTTTAATCTGCTATTCAAGGGAAAACCATTCTATAAATTTTAGCCTCTGCTTCTTACCATTAGTAACCAATTTCCTTAAGACCTGATTTTCGTACTAAAGGATCTGGTCATTGTTATATACCCAGAATCCAATGAGTTTGCAGTGTTAACAATTTAGCAGCATTGAATGCTCAACATTCCCTTCTCTCTTTACTTATGCTCCTAAACTACCATCCCACAATATGTTAAATAGGTAGTTATATCAACCCTTTTTCTGTGTTACTAGGCTAAGAATTCAATTCATTAATAGGGCTATAATTTTCCAGCCCTAGAGCATGGAAAGGAAATAAGAGCTTTTTTTCTTTATCAGATTTTTGAGGGCTGTAATCCGACTCTTTTCAGGATTGCGATTTGCAGAATTTCAACCACAACTCTTCTGTTAAAGTAGATTTCCCCAAAGTGACACATTCCAGATGTTGTGGGACACAACCCCATCATCTTCAGCTTCCTTAGCTCATGACTCAGGAGAGGAGTAGTTGCAGCCCAACATATTAGAATGGCACCGATATGGGAAACATTTTGTGAAAGGGTCAGCAGATGAGTGATTTGGGTGTAATCTTTTCCTTGTTAATAGTGGAGCATCTATGCAAACAAGCTTCCTTGTCATTATTTGATGTTCCACCATAGGCTGGGAAAGCAAGCCACAGCAGCTTAGTTTTTGCAAAAGGTCTCTGGAGAGAGGATGGTAAATGTGGCTTTGTGGCAAGAATGAGGTAGAAACCTCTATTCTGCAATGCCCAAACAGAGAAGCTTCAAAAGCAGAACCACGAGATAAATGCAGCTATCTTGGGAGAAAGAGGATTTTTTTTAAAAATGTAACAAAAACACATATAGTATTAGGTTTCTCTCAAAGAATGAGTAAAATAGGAAAACTTACGAACTGCCAGACTGAACTGACTATGTCACAACCGGGCCAAGCTCATCAAGTAAGGAGTACCACACAACCACAATGTCATCATGGATCCCCCATTGCTTACCAGAAAACTGAAAGAAATTCAGACTTGAAAGTAAAACAGCCTTGGCTATTATTTTATGGGATGAGGGGAAACCATTTGATAAATACTTTTTTATGGGTTCATATGGGGCTAGACATTTCCAGTAGTGTTGCCAGAAGCAGAACAAGATGTTCAGTGGTAAAGTTACAACAACGCAGCAATCCAAGCAGGGAAGTTTGACCCTGCACAGCCCACCCGCATCTTGTGTACTTCCAGAGGGGTTCATGAACTGTTATGTTTAAGCTCTTGCTATTCTTCGGCTTCAAGT
Source organism: Hydrophis major (assembly GCA_033807585.1). NCBI lineage: Eukaryota > Metazoa > Chordata > Lepidosauria > Squamata > Elapidae > Hydrophis > Hydrophis major. The sequence goes on along the minus strand of CM066328.1, from coordinate 88,464,259 downwards.
CTTCTCTACCAAAAAGGAATCTCCTCAGTTTCTTAAGAACAAAAACCATCCCCTAACTCTTCCCAAGATCTGATTTTTGGATCCATTAATTCGGCAGCTTGTAATCAATTCTGATATTTTGCACGAAGATTTTATCTGTAAGTAGGAGTTAACAAGACTATGATCTTAACTGAAAGCCAAAATAAGAGACCAGGGAGAAAACAAATTCCTTTGGCAACTCTCTACCAGAAATTATCCGGGGTTTATTTTGTGCTTTATTACTTCTGAGGCTTTAATCATCGATTGGCTGATATACATCAATGAGTATTAAATACTCATTGTTTAACTTCAATGCATACACTTCACATACTGATTTAGTCTGACTCCAGAAAACAGCTAGATACTAAAACAAGACATATTTCAGTTGGTTCCAAATGTGACAATGTAATTTTTTCTCTCTCTATCCTTACATCCATTCTTATCTGTCACTAGTCCAGCTTTGGCCAACAAACTGCTGACTGAATGTGTGGAAATTACAATTCCCAGAATTTCCAACCAGCAGGGCCACTGACCAGGCTAACCGAGATGTGACATCTGGAATCTGTATCCCAAACACAATGCAGGGCACCAAGTCTGGGAAGGCTGCATTAGACACACCATTAAACAAATTCTACGGAAACCAATTTACTATTATGCTTGTGTGCCAAGATTTCCGTTCTTCAACACAGGAAGTAAAAATAAAGCCTTCTGCTCCACTTCAGCAATCAAAGGGCAGGCCTTCCCTCTCACTCCCCCGTCCACCTCTGCCCTGCACGAGAGTCAACTGATATTCCATGTTATTGGAAAACAAAGCTCAGCCAGGCTCTTGGGACATTGATGTAGGTATTGTACTACTTTTAGGTTGTCCAAAATCTTAAGTAGGAAGAGCCAACTCCAAAGCAACTATTGACACTGAAATTAGATTGCCAGTCTCCTGGCAGAATCCCAAAACTTAAATGCTACTGTTATTCAGAGTTCTGAATTAGCTTTAGATGTGAGGAGTTTGTGTTGACCAACAGCCAAAAGTAACAAGAAAGCTGGAGAGAAATTTGTCAAATGTTGATAAAGCCATAGGAGGAAAATTCAGAGATGCTACCAAGAAACACAAAAAAATTTAAAATATGTACAATTGGAAAGAGAGAACTTTAGGAAATCTTTGCTCTTTACAGAGACAGCTTTGGGAGACCCACTCAGGCCAACTTTCTCCAATCTAATCTTATATCTACTTGTACTGAACCATGTTTGGCTTACAAGCTGCAAACTAATCTGCCTGCGAGGCATCAGTTTGGAAAAGGTTGACTGGGAACCTCATTCAAATATGCACATTAGTGTCATCTCAGAACCTGGGAAACAGTGACTTTTGGTTCATTAAAAAAATACTAGATATGTTATACCAATATGTGCGTGGCGCAAGAAGCGGAGACGAGTCGACGAACAGTGAACTTCAACTCTTCATTTAACATGGTGCAACAGCTCTCTGAACGGCCACAACAGCCCCCTTTATATAGGCAAGCTCTTGGGTATTTAGCCAATGAAAACGCAGGAACGTTAGCTCTTTTTAACCAATGAGAAGGGCTCGTTAATAGCCAATCAGATTTTCCTGAACGGACCAATCCGATATCGCTATTATCGGCCAATCAGAAGTGCAGGGCCAGAACCCTGCACTTTGCTTTAAGGTTTCAACAAACTTTATTCAAGCACTTTTATTAATTCACAACACCCCTTCCCCCCTGGTTCCGTTTAAGGGGTGCGGTAACGTAGTCTTTGAGGTAGGCAGGTTGTTTTGATTGTCTATTTGATTTATGCTGTCCTCCCGGTATTTGTCCAGAGTCTTGTTGGGGAAGGACGTTATCTGGTGAGCAGGGTGCCTCTGATTCTGTATCTAAACTTCCGTTACCACTAAAGTCCTCGATATCCCGTTGAGGCGAGTTAACCCCTGTCCCCGATCCTTCTTCTGAGCGGTCATTTCTTCCGCTTGTGCTTTCCGCCATTCCAAACTCAGCCTCCTCGGCGTCTCCTCCCCCCTCAGTTTGGAAATCACCGGAATCGCAGACCCCAGACTGCAGCCTTGAATGCAGCTGATCAATATGGCGCTTCCATATTGTATCGTCGCGACATTTCACTCGGTACGATCTGGGTCCGGTTACTTGGATTACAGTTGCCTCGACCTACAATGGGTCGCCATAAAAGTTTCTCGCGAAAACCAAGTTGCCTACCTGGAAATTATGGCATTTCCCACTGGATCCGTGTGGTTTTTCAGGTTTGTACGATGGGTGTAGTCGGTCCAGGTGGGAGCGGAGTTTCCGTCCTATCAATAACTCAGCGGGAGTTTTGTTGGTGACGCTGTGTGGAGTGATGTGCTGCAAAAGGAGTATCTGGTTAATCTTGTCTTCGATATCACCATAGTCCATTTTATGTAGAGTTCTTTTGATGAATTGTACCATGCGCTCGGCCCTCGCATTAGCCGCAGGATGCGCCGGTGAAGTTAGCACATGGCGAATACCGCGGTCCGCCAGATACTGTTCAAAAGAAAGCGCAATAAACTGGGGCCCGTTGTCGGATACCAGAATGTCCGGTAATCCGTGTGTTGCAAATAATCTGTCCAATTTCCTGATGACAGATTCGGTTGTTGTATTTTTCATCTCATGGATTTCGAGCCAGTTCAAGTAGGCATCCACTGTTAATAAAAATGTGTGTCCATTCGTAGGTCCCGCAAAGTCCAGATGAATACGGGACCATGGTCCCCTGGGTGTTTCCCATTCTGTTGGGGTTGCTTTCGGTGGGGCATTGCTGATTTCCTGGCATTTGGGACAAGTCTTTACCCAGGCTTCGATCTGCTCGTCTATGCCTGGCCACCACGCATAGCTTCGTGCGAGTGCTTTTATGCGCACGATGCCGGGGTGGCCATCGTGCAAGGTTCTCAGTACCGCTTGCTGTAATCGCTCTGGGACAACGACTCTATCGCCCCAAATGATGCAGCCTTTCTGGGAAAACAGTTCCATCTGTCAACTTTTGAAGGGAGCGTAGTTGTCAGGGATTTGGTCCAATGGCCATCCACGTTCTACCCAGCTGAGGACATGTGCTAAAACGGGATCGCGTTTAGTTTCAATCGCGATATCGCGAGCTTTCAGCGGCGGTTTTTGGAGTGTCTCGATCTGCAGTGCTGTGACAGTCGGAGCAGGGTCGTCAAGGGTTTCTGGAAGCGGTGCACGGCTTAATGCGTCAGCATGGGGAATGGCTTTCCCCGGGCGGTGTTGCAACTTATAATTATAGGCAGCCAAGAATTCTGACCAGCGGGTCATTCTGGGAGATAATATATAAGGGGTTGGTTTATCTCCCGCTATTATTCCCAGTAAGGGTTTGTGGTCAGTTATTATTGTGAAAGCTCGCCCATAAATATATTCATGAAATCGTTTAACAGCAGATACAATAGCAAGAGCTTCCTTATCGATTTGACTGTACTTGTGTTTTGCTTTTGATAGCGTTTTTGAAAAGTAGGCAACAGGGGCTTCATTTCCGTTTGGTAAAACGTGGCTCAAAATGGTGCCCACTCTGAAGGGTGATGCATCACAAGTAACCGTTAAAGGCAAAGTCTCATTATACTGCATTAAAACAGAGTCTGAAGTGAATAAGTTTTTTACTTGTCGGAACACCTGTTCCTCTCGGTGCCCCCAAACCCAGGTTGCTTTTTTGTCTAATAAACGATGTAGGGGTTCGGCTACGGTTGCCTTGTGAGGCAGGAAAACGTTATAAAAATTGATAAGGCCAAGGAAAGCTTGGAGATCCGCCTTATTGCGGGGTCTTGGGGCGTTTTTGATTGCCCTAAGTTTGCTATCGGTGGGGTGAATGCCCTGTTTATCTGTTAAATATCCTAAAAGTTCCACTCGATCAGTACATAGTTGACACTTGTTTTTCTTAACTTTGAGACCCGAGTCTTTAAATCTCTGAAGAACCAACCCCAGGTGCTCCCTTAGTATTTCTTGAGTTGGAGCAGCAATTAAAACGTCATCAAAATAGGGGACAACGCCTTTTATCCCTTGTAATAGTCTTTCCATCAAACTTTGAAAGATTCCCGGGGCCACGCTTACTCCGAATTGGAGTCGGTTACATTTAAACGCACCTCGGTGCGTAACGATCGTTTGGGCCTCTGCTGTTTTTCTGTCTACAGGCAGTTGTTGGTATGCCTGGGCTAGATCTAGTTTAGTGAAGACTTTTCCGCCCCCCAGGGAACAGAGAAGGTGTTGCACCACCGGTACCGGGTAAGTGTTTTGCTGCAGGGCGTGATTCAGGGTGGCTCAGTAGTCCCCACAAATTCTTAACGATCCATCCGGCTTGATGGGTGTCATAATTGGGGTTTCCCAGGAAGAATGGTCGGTTGGTTCTAACACCCCCTGGGCTATTAATTTATCAAGCTGCTCGTCAATCTTTGGTTTAAGGGCAAATGGGACTCAACGAGGCTTAAGGCAGATGGGAGCTATTTCGGGGTTGAGGTTAAATGATATCGGGGTCCCCTTGTACTCGCCTAGTTTGTCTGCAAAGACATCCTGGAATTCTTGGACGAGAGCCTCTTCCCAGTCGTTGCTGCTGGTTCGGTGAATGCCGGCTACTTCAATTCCAAGTGGAGCGAACCATTGGAGGCCTAACAAGCTAGGCCGATCCCTGTCAACTACAGTCAAGGGTAGAGATGCAGTACGATTTTTAAATGAGACATGGACTTGGCTGGATCCCACGACTGGAATTCGATTTCCTTGATAATCTTTGAGTATGATTCTTTGGAATCAGAGGTCTTGTCGCCAGACGGTAGGGATGAGTTGCTTGAGGGTCTTCCAGGAAACCATCGAGAGGGATGATCCTGAATCAACTTCCATCATACAAGGCTGGTTTTCGATAGCCATCTTCACCCAGATCTTCTTGGCGTCCAGTGATGAGGCGTGACCAATCGTAATAGTTTGGTGTGCCTCTTCTCGCTTCGTTGAGTGGTTTAGGGGTTTGTTTCTGTAGGAGTGGTTGTTCCATTGGGGTTCAAGGGTTCTCGCTTTGCAGGACGGCTTCCTGTAGATTGGTGATAGTTAGTCCCCCTCGGGGTTTGGCTGGGTCCTTGCTTGCTTCTGCAGACCCGTCCGATGTGGCCTCTTTTCCCGCACACATGGCAGAGCACGTAGAGGAATTTGCAGTCTGATCGGGGGTGGTTTGCCCCACAACCAGCACATTGGTGCTGCGATTTCTGGCGTTGGTCTCATTCAGACCAGAGCCGGTTGACCTCTTCTTCATCGCTTTCTGATGACGATTTGAGGTCCTCGTGGTGGGCTGTCGTTGCCGGTTCTTCTAAGTGAGGCGAAACTTCGCTGGCGAGTTGGCGAAGTGGAGCATGGGTGCGGCGCATTCGGGCAGCCGACTTCCTGGTTGCTTCTGCTGCAGTAGCATCAGCGATGGCATCTGTAAGGCTAATGTCGCCTTTTGCCATCAGCTTACTCTGCACGCCTGGTGAATCTAATCCCAGAACTATTTGGTCTCTCAGGGGTTCTTCAAGGTCGGCAAACCCGCATAGGCCTCCTAGATTCCGGAGATCCGCTATGAAATCTGCAACGCTTTCACCCTTCCGCTGATCTCTCTGGTAAAATTCATGCCTTCTCACGAGCATTGGTATGGTCGGTGCATAGTGGGCCCTTAGCAGGGGTTCGAGGATGTCCCAGTCCATGGACTTCACTTCTGCCGTTTTCGCTAGTGCTTTGGCCATCTTGAATACGGTCGGCCTGCAATGAGTTAGGAATACCGCCCGTTTCTTTCTGGTAGTGGCATCCTTCAAATTGTTGGTCTCCAGAAACATCTGGAAGCGATCCATATATGAGTCCCAGTCTTCTTGTGCCGGGTCGAATGGAGCGGGTGGTATGACGCTGCCAGACATGGTTCCGCCATTGGTGTGTTTCAGCCATGTGCTCTGTTATCGCTCTGTAGTGTTCAGTCAGCTCTGACGTCTCCACATCCCACCTTCGTTGCCAGTGTTATGTTCTGTGCGTGGCGCAAGAAGCGGAGACGAGTCGACGAACAGTGAACTTCAACTCTTTATTTAACATGGTGTAACAGCTCTCTGAATGGCCTCAACAGCCCCCTTTATATAGGCAAGCTCTTGGGTATTTAGCCAATGAAAACGCAGGAACGTTAGCTCTTTTTAACCAATGAGAAGGGCTCGTTAATAGCCAATCAGATTCTCCTGAACGGACCAATCCGATATCGCTATTATCGGCCAATCAGAAGTGCAGGGCCAGAACCCTGCACTTTGCTTTAAGGTTTCAACAAACTTTATTCAAGCACTTTTATTAATTCACAACAAGATACAGTTCAGAATTCTGTACTGACCTCATTGCAACAATCAGCACTAGAACATGGTTCTCTGTGCAGAATACATCATTTTAAAAAAATGTTTGTGTGTGTGTATGTGGGTGGAATATACAGAAAATTATACAATGCTTATTCTAGATCAGGGGTGTCAAATTGGATTTCTTTGAGGGACGGATCAGCACTGTAGTTCTCCTCCTTGGGCCGGCTGGGGGGGGGGGAGATGGCATGTGCGGCACCCCCACGCCCTGGTTTTGGCCAGCAGATTGCTGCAGGAGGCTGTCCAGGCCAAAAATGGGGCATGGGGGTGCATACAGCCCCTCCCCACACCCCATTTTGGCTGCCAGAGGAATCACGAGCTGATCCTTTGCTCTTTCCAGGCTGGTTCTGCAGGCTTTGAGTTTGACAGCGCTGTTCTCGATAAACAGAATATGTAGAAGGCAAAGAATTCAACATTTTTGTGACCAGATTTCAAAACACTTTTGTGATGATCCAGAGTGTAACATAAATGTAGCAAAATCCAAAACATAAATAAATCTCCTTTAATGCCTCCAACTTGGCCCTACAATTCAATAATACTCAGTTGGACATAAAATTTATTCAAAAAATAATCTTCAGCAGAAAGCAATACAGCCTGAACTTAATGGGCAGATAGAGGTGAAATAAAAACCAAACAAACTGCAATAAAGAAAATTCCACAACGGATCAGGATAAGCAATTATCAACTTCAAGGAGATAACAAGGCACAGTCTGTTGGAAGGACATCAACCAAGATAACTTCAGCCCAAAATAAAACATGCTTTGCTTCTGGCAACTCTGTGTTTTAACCATCTCTCTGATATACTATTCTCCCCAGCTGCAACCAATGAGGGGGATCATGGCCGCCGCCTCTCTCGTAAGCCAAGTTGTTTCCTTCTCCATTCCTCCCTGCGTGTCCTAGGATGAAAAGGGGATGGGCCTAGTTCTTTCTCTGACTGCCCAGCCGGCTTCTGCCCTTCCCCAGCCTCCTCCACAACCTCCGGATCCACACCTCCACTCCCTGTTGGCTGTTCCTACTCTCCCTCAGAGTCTGACTCTAACAAGGACATGACAACTTTGTTACATAATAATGTTTGTGTATTCAAAGACAGATTATACCCAGTACTGACTTTTTTTATTAGATGGACTGACCCAGACTCCAAAGAACCCCCTTATCCTTGAACTAATTTAATGAATGCACCAAGATGCAAAGAATTTGTGGCCATTATATATATACACACTAACGTATGTCGGCCAATTTGCCACATCTCTACGCACCTACGATTGTACAACATTCAACTGACCTTTCAATATTGCTCACCTGCAGCTACATACATTGCTTAGTTGGGGAAAACAATGAACAGAAAGAAGTATGAAGCATCCTCACAGGAGATCTTGAAATATGTAGAGATTTTCTGTATTTCATTGTCCCCATGTCCTGTAGCAATCTAATTTTGCAACTGGTGAAATTTAGAAAAAAAAAGCTACAGTGGCAATTGGGTAACCAGAATAATTAGATAGTGTAGGATGGCATGATGGTTGGATGCTAGCACTTTCAAAGCTTTAACGCCAGGTGGTGATCAAATAATTCATGATTCAGTCTACTATAGCTCAATGGCAGGGTCCTTTTTTGTATGTGTTCAGCACAAGCTGTTTGGCTTTAACAGGCAAAATTGGAGCAAAAAGTTTCATTCCACTAAAAATCAGCCTCAGCCAATCTGGGAACTCTTTAGATGTATGGACAGAAATCTCAGCAATGATGATGCTTAATTGGGAACTCTAGGTATTGTTGAAGAAAGATGGAATAAACTAAGATTCTAGGAAATAAATGAATAGCAACTATATTGTTGCTGTTTGTTAACACCTAGCCCACAGAAATATAACTAGCAATGCATGTTAATATTTTCAAGATATACATTATTATTTATTGAGTTCTTCCATAATTGCTCAAAGTCCTTTACATACCTTCATCTTCTCAAAAATTCATGAAGATATTCTATTATTTTCATAAAATGGTGGCAAAGACTAAACATCTGGAAGACTTTTAGCTGTTTTCACACATTCTTAACTTGCACCTTAGGACCCTCCTACAGCTTTAATCAAATAGCATTATTTAGAGGACTTATTTATTTAGTAGATTTATATGACCACCCCATATAATATACATGGCTCTGGGAGGCTAATAGTATTAAAATGGTAAAAAAAAAAAAACTATGTAGAAATAAATAAAACCCATAGCATTCAGAAAAAAACAAAAAGCCGCAATTGAACACTCAACCAAGCAATACGCTCTCTCTCACTTCCAGAGCTCCAGGCTCAAGCACAGAGTCACATCTCCAGAGTCTTATAGAAGGCCAAAAGGGACATGCCCGCCTGATCTCTGAAAGGATGATATTGCAGAGATCGGATGCCACACCCGAAAAGCCTCGCCCTGGGCTTTACCAACTAACACTCCTTAGCAGACAGGACCTGCAGTATGCCTCTCCTCCTAGACTGGATGGGATGGGTAGAAACAACAAGAGATCCCATAAGTAACACAAGCCATCCCATAAGTAACACAAGCCATGAAGTACTTTAAAGGCAACTACCATGATTTTGAATGGCATCCAGAATTATGACAGGCTATACTCTTTTTTTCCACATGGTGAAAAGGCTTTCCATTTTAGGAGGAAGAATGGTTACCTAAACAAGAGGTAAGGATTTATATTCTTAAATTAATATTCGGAGTTCATGAACCGTTGGTTCACTTGCTATGTTGCTCCTTATTCGAAATGCCCTGTTAAATAGACAAAATATACCTTCAGTTCACGATGAAGACATCCATCCCTTAAACATTCACTCTTGAAAACAAGAGTCATTAATCGATTGTTATTTATATCAGGGGTCTCCAACCTTGGCAGCTGGCTGAGGAACTCTGGAAGTTGAAGTCCGCAAGTCTTAAAGATGCCACGGTTGGAGACCCCTGATTTAGATGACCTCAAGCAGAAACTATCAGCAGCCCCACTTCTTCCTAGCAGAAATATGCAACATCTCCGGTCTGAAAAGCATGTTGTCTGTACCTATAACTTCCCACCCTTCTCAAATGTGCATTGGACAATGTGCAAACCCAGTACAGAATATTCCTGAAGGCATATAAAGGCCCTTTGTTCTCCTTCCAATTGTGTCTTACAGAAATATTTCCAAGCCACATGTAAGTGTGAAGGGGTTCCTTGCAAGGCCTAAGGAAATGTCAAAGGATGAGAAAAGTTTCCACCCATTAAAAGTATTCTCAATTTCTCACCTCCATCTGTGTTTTTATTTTGAAAACTGGACACTCCCCAAGCAGAGGAGGGAGAAAGGCAAGCATGGCTTCGCCCCAAACCTTCTTCACAACGCACACACACCCCTCCCCCTTTTCACAATGTTCTCTGGTGGCTTTAACATATTAAACAAGTGACAGAGCAGAGGGCATTTCAGATCAGGCAGTCTCCAGACATAATGGCAGTTCTCTCACAAACTGCTCAGACATAACAGAAAGACAAATAAAATGAACAACGGGGGAGAGACATGGACAAGCAAGCTTCTCATTCCTATTCTAGCTGTCACTTTTCTCATTCAGGTGAAGACTGAAACAATCTAGACTTCTCAAGCATAACTACTCCGGCCCAAGAATTTGTAAATGCCCCAATTTTTTACTTATAGAAAGAAACATTTTAGGAACCCAGCATTATTGAGGATTGGCAAATAAATGTGCAAACAACCCTTTGGGTGAAGAGCTAAAACAAGTACAGTAGATTAATTTTCACGTTCATGTTTTCCTAACAGCAGAGACATGGAGAGAGGAATTTTAAGGCACATTGTTGGAAAGACGGTGGATAGTCTATGCTTTGTTGTGAGGAATTGATTGAAAGAAGAGAAAGTGTGTGCAAGAGAACACATTTGCCCACTTTGTTCTGTGAAAGAGTTGAATGTGTCAGCAGAAACATAAAGATTGAACGCAGTTGGTTTGGGGGTACTTAGAGTAAGAACTATGTGATAAAAGAAGAAAGAGAATGGAAAATGTAAGCGTGCCAAATGAATCCATTTTAATTCAGTTCAATTACTTCAAATAAATAAATACACTTCTTTGGCTTACTGGATCTTATCCCTTTTCCGAACACATTGTTTATCCTGAGAGGGAATAGCACGATGGGTATATGTATTACATTATATGTATGCGTGCATGTATACAAACTGGCCTTTTTAGATGCTTTCATGACAAGAGCAAACATTGTTGGAGAGGTTGTCTCAGGACTTTTCAGTTAAGATGTTTATATAAGAATAGCTTCAAAAGTATACTTCCTTATTAAATAAAATTAAAACATTTTAAAGCAAAAGTATGTGCAGCGTACAGATACACTCTACGTCTCAGAAGCTGTTCATTGTTACTTCTTGCACCATTTCAGTCCAAAGTTCTGCCAAACCTTTTCTTAGGTTACCTTAACTAATTACTCCCTCCCCCATTTCTGCATTTAACTCTTCCTATTTTTCCCTATGCAGAGGGGAATAATAATGCGGTTTTTCAGTTGTCAGGAACACACCAAGATTCTACAACCCTGCAGTTCATATTACCTATATACTAAACCCAAGGCATTTTTCTCAGATTTTCAAAACGATGCCTTCCTAGAGGAGGTCAAGGTTTAACTGATCCACCATCCTATTCCAAACAATGATAAATCAGGTATCTTCAGAACTGCTTACAGCAGGGCATGAACACTAATCACCTCCTCCAGAACACTGCTTTTAACACTTCATATACACAGATGTATATTCCTCCTGTATATCTAGTTTCTATTCAGCTGCCAAGACCAACAGCTGTTGATGTAAAGCAGCCATTGCTCTCCCTCCAGATATACTTCAGAGTATAACTCTTAACCCCCCCCCCCCAGCCTGCACCACTTTCTGGTGTCCAATCACCTCTTGAAAAAGTACCCTTTGGGACAACCGTGACCTGCATGACTGAGAATCTTCATAGACCTCAATAGAAGAAGCTCCACAAAGCTTCACACTGGAGAGGTGTGCACATTACACTGCTACAGTAGTTCTCAACCTGCTCTTCACCATGGACCCTCCCTTCATATATCTTTTGTGACCACAGACCACGGCCACAGACCCCCCCCCCAAGACTTAAGATTTAAATCGTAACATTCTTCAAGTCTTTGTGGATGGGATGACATCGCGCCTTCACTCCCCAGAGGTTTGCACACCACAGGTTGAGAATCACTACACTATTACACTGTTATATTTTTGGATCATATGGTAGAGACTGCATAGTCCACAAATGTAAATTCTGTTAGCTGACCATTGGGTATTCCTATTCTAAATATATCTTTGCTCCTGGCTATCTTAAATCTGCTTGGACACTCGAACATAATGTGCTGGTATGAAGTACATATGACAGTACAGTAACAAATCCTACAGTTGTTGGCCAGCTGGTCCAGAATGCAGAGGCATGTGTGGTATTGGGTGACCACAGTGTGCTCATGTAACATTGCTGGTTTGTGAACAGCACTGACTCTCAGAAGGCTTCCAGGTACAATTCAAGGCGTTGGATGTCACTCATGTGGTATGGAGCCTGGTTACTTGTAGAACCACTATCACAAAGGCCTCCATTTGTCCCATTCAATCTGGCAGAGTGGCCACGCTCTACATCCTCTTAATGAAGCAGCAGCATCTAATGAGTTTGAGGAAAGCTGCTTTCTCTGCCCGTCCTATAAAACAGCCTATAGGTAGTCAGGGGTGGGATTCTACTAGTTTGCACCTATTCGCTAAAACAGTTGTTAATGCTCTAAGCAGTTCAGAGAACTGGTTGTTAAAAGAAATTACTGGCCTAATCCTGTAAGGAAGGCAGGAAGGAAACATTCTGGTGTTGCTTACAGAAACTGCCTCTCTGTTAACCCTTATTACATTCTTGGCAGGACTAGACTTTCTGTCTCAGGAATGTCTCTGGAGTTTTTTTCTCCTCCTTTGCTGGTACTTTGCTTGTGTGGAGTGATCATTCAAAGTTACAATGGCACTGAAAAAAGTGACTTTTGACCATTTTTCACACTTACGACTGTTGCAGCATCCCTACAGCCATGAGAGGTCAGGGGAGGAGATGCGTGCCTCGATGTGAGTGATATAGAGTTGGCCACGCCCAGCCAATAACATGACCACCAAGCCACGTCCACCAACTAAGCCACGCCCACAGAATCAGTTGTCAAAAAATTTGAATCCCACCCCTGCAGGTAGTCCTAGGTTTATGACCACAATTGAGCCCAACATTTGTGTTGCTAAGTGAGACATTTACTAAATGAGTTTTGCCTCATTTTACATCCTTTCTTGCTATAGTTATTAAGCAGTGGTGGGATTAAAAAAAAAATTACTACCGGTTCTGTGGCCATGGCTTGGGGAAAGTTACTACAAAATCCCCATTCCCTCCTCACCTCACTAATCTGCTTTCCAGCTCCGTTCTCCTGTGCAGGGCAACAAAAGAAGACCCAGCCAATCAGCTGGGACTCAGGAGGCAGAGAATAGTTGGGGGCAGGGCCAGTCAGAGGTAGTATATTTTTCCGGTTCTCCGAACTGCTCAAAATTTCTGCTACCGGTTCTCCAGAACTGGTCAGAACCTGCTGAATACCACTTTTGTTGTTAAGTGAATCACTGTAGTTGTTAAGTTAGTAACCCCATTGTTAAGTGAATCTGGTTTCCCTATTGCTTTTGCATGTCAGAAGGTCGCAAAAAGTGATTACATGACTCTGGAACACTACAACCGTCATAAATATGAGTTAGTTGCCAAGCGGCTGAATTTCAGTCATGTTACTGTGGGGATGCTGCAACGGTCATAGGTGTGAAAAAGGGCCAAAAGTCACATTTTTCAGTGCCATTGTAACTGTTGTGTATGTACTTAACAGTAACTACCAGTATTTCTAGGCCTACCAGTATTTCTATTCACCGCTCAAGACTTTCATTGGCCGTATCCATTTGTTTTGTAAATAAATAAATAATAAATACAACTCATTATGAAAAGTTAAGACTTTGTTGCCCTCTGCCAGTAGCTTGTCTGTAACTCCCAGTTTTGTGTCTGCAATAATCTATGGCTTATTTCAGAGTGTTCCTTTGATCGAGTGAAGTTGCAATTAATCAATGGGCTACTCTAAAATAATATCCTACGCGAACTAAATGGACAGAAATCTATTCAGCTCAGCTCAATCTGGCTAGCCAAATCTCATGACCAGCTGGGATGCCCCTTTCCTTGCTTGCTCAGCAGGATGCCCCAAAATGGCATGTGTGAACAGTCCCCTGCAGCATTAAAGTGGACAATTGTCTCTGCCAGTGTCATTCATCTCCTTCTCTTGCCAAGCTGTTTTGTTATTTCTGGTCCCCTTTCACCTTACAGGGAGGGGCTTTAAAAGGAGCCCAACTGTTTGGCTGCAATACAAGAAGTTCATAATTTTAAGGGAAGTATATTATTATTATTATTACTTTATTATTATTAGCAAGGAGGCAAGATTAGGTGGTGAGCCATGCAGTGGCACACCGAAGACAAAACCTTGCCAAAGTTCTCAGGCCCCAGTTGACCTGTTCCATTCCATCTCTGGTCTGTCTCTTCAAGAGAGCGCAGAGTTTGCAGGAGAATGAGGGTCATGGGAGAACAAAACTCTTTTCTTCTTCAGGAAGTGGGGGGCTATAATTACTAAGAGACAGTTTCCTGGTGGAAATCAACATGGGGACTAGCCCCTGCTTGGTTTGCGTGCAAGCGAGTGGCCTTTCATCCTCTCCCTCTCATTCATTTTAGATCATTGAGAGGGAAGCAGGACATAAGCACCATGGCATCCACAATTCAATGGCACTCCACCCCTACCAAGTGGCTGAAATAAAAAGGCAGTTGCTACAACAATACAAAACTAAACAGGAGGGGCATTCCAACAGGATCCACGCAAGAAAAATATTCAAACTTGACTCTCTGCAAACAGCCACAAGAATGAGAGGCATCAGATGTTGTTACAGGGCAGCAGATCATCTCTTTAGCCAGAACTGCATTTTCAGTCCCAGTTCAGGGACACTGACATTTTCCAGGTCAAAAACTATCTCCCTTCTTTGGCTTCTCTAGTGACCCCTTTCCATTCTTCCCCCTAGGAAAGCCAATTTAACTCCAAGGATGAGTAGTAGTAGTAACAAAAACAAGCTGTTTGGGTTGGCATTGGCTGAATTGAAAGATTATGCCAAATCACTTTTTGTTTAACCATGGTTTACAGATGAAATCCCATGGGTTGGATTCCTATTAGGCTGTAAACCATGTATAGCTGTTCCATACATTCTACTGAACCAAATACATCACCTTACAGTCCAGCACGATACACGGACTTACCTATTGTGGAACTGTGCTAGCTGTCTCAAGAAAGAGATGAAGAGTTGAATACCGCTTTCTAGAATGTGAATGCTATGTGTGAATTTATACAAATGTAATGGTTCTTTCACTCTGAAGGTGTCAGCATCTAGCCAAACTTAAGTTGGATTTCATTAGCATTTGAAGGATGAATGCTAGTCTGGTAAGCCAAAATAGCACCCCAGAAGGAGACAATGGCAATCATTTTCATGCTGTTGCCAAGAAAGCAATATATATTACTTTTTAAGTAGAGAAGCAAAGGAATATATATGTCTAACTGTGCTCCTATTCACTACCGTTTGACTGCTTGCAATGCTTACAATTCTACCCTTTGATTTCACTGTAGAACAGGGATGTAACAATTGTACAATCTTGACAATTTTAAGACTTGTGGATTTTAACTCTCCCAGCCAGAACTTGCAGAAGTTGAAGTCCACAAGTCTTAAAGTTGACAAAGTTGGATACCCCTGCTGTAGAACCTACTGGGATCAGTAGAAAAGGACAAGCTCAATTCAATGAAATATTAAAATAGTTCTACCATTTTTTAAATTGAGTATTTTTCACAAGCTAACAGGATTCCCCTCCCCCTTCTCTGGCATGTATGAATTCATTCAGGTGTGTACAAATTATAAATTAAGCACCTGCTGTTTCTGAATGGCAGATGACAAGAATTAAAAAGATAATATAGGATGTGCACATACAGAAGATTAACCTGATGTTGAAAATCAAGTTTTCCTGGTCAGAATTAGGGCACCCATAAATAACACTCCATATATTTTATATCATCATACATCATACTGACATGCGAACTGGGACATATGACTTAGTTGCAAGAATTTGTTAGGTTATTACTTCTTGTGTTATCTACTTGTTCAAGAAAGAGAAAAGTCCTTTCTGGTAGTGCCATTTCTTAATACTTTTCCTTGAACTGCAATTCTCTCTCCCCAGGTCCATTTCCATTATAATCTTAGCCCCATTCATACTCTATTTTTGCCTAAAAGTTATTTTAAAGCTGTCCTTGCCCCTAATAACATAAAAAAGCAAAGGGCCCCAAACATTCAATGGTTGCTTTGTAACTAAAGAATCAACATTTCGCAGCAGACCATAAACAGTGGCCCAGTTTGTGTTAAGAGCTCCAGGTGATAATCTCTAGGATACTTGCAACTCCTTCTACCTATAGCATTATTATATTGTTTTCTTACTTCTCAGATTTCTGACTGCATCATGTTCATTATTGCTGTTTTAATTTTGAGGCAGGACATCATGGCAACCCTTGACTTCATCTATCTATCTATCTATCTATCTATCTATCTATCTATCTATCTATCTATCTATCTATCTATCTATCTCTCAAAAAAATAAAGGGAACATTTAAACAACACAATGTAACTCCAAGTCAATCACACTTCTGTGAAATCAAACTGTCCACTTAGGTAGCAACATTGATTGACAATCAATTTCACATGCATTTGTGCAAAAGGAATAAACAACAGGTGGAAAGCATAGGCAGTTAGCAAGACATCCCCAATAAAGGTGTGGTTCTGCAGGTGGTGACCACAGACCACTTCTCAGTTCCTACGCTTTCTGGCTGATGTTTTGGTCACTTTTGAATGCTGGCAGTGCTTTCACTCTAGTGGTAGCATGAGACGGAGTCTACAACCCACACAAGTGGTTCAGGTAGTACAGCTCATCCAGGATGGCACATCAATGCGAGCTGTGGCAAGAAGGTTTGCTGTGACTGTCAGAGTAGTGTCCAGAGCATGGAGGGGCTACCAGGAGACAGGCCAATACATCAGGAGACATGGAGGAGGCCATAGGAGGGAAATAACCCAGCATCAGGACCATTACCTCCGCCTTTGTGCAAGGAGGGACAGGAGGAACACTGCCAGAGTCCTGCAAAATGATCTCCAGCAGGCCACAAATGTGCATGTGGCTACTCAAACGGTCAGAAAAAGACTTCATGAGGGCGGTATGAGGGCCCGGCGTCCATAGGTGAGGGTTATGCTTACAGCCCAACACTGTGCAGGACATTTGGCATTTGCCAGAGAACACCAAGATTGGCAAATTCTCCACTGGCGCCCTGTGCTCTTCACAGATGAAAGCAGGTTCACACTGAGCACATGTGACAGATGTGACAGGGACTGGAGACGCTGTGGAGAACGTTCTGCTGCCTGGAACGTCCTCCAGCATGACTGGTTTGGCAGTGAGTCAGTAATGGTGTGGGGTGGCATTTCTTTAGAGGGCCGCACAGCCCTCCATGTGCTCGCCAGAGGTAGCCTGACTCCCATTAGGTACCGAGATGAGATCCTCAGACCCCTTGTGAGACCTTATGTTGGTGTGGTTGGCCCTGGGTTCCTCCTAATGCAAGACAATGCGAGACCTCATGCGGCTGGAGTGTGTTAGTAGTTCCTGCAAGATGAAGGCATTGATGCTATGGGCTGGCCCGCCCATTCCCCAGACCTGAATCCAATTGAGCACATCTGGGACATCATGTCTCACTCCATCCATGAACGCCATGTTGCACCACAAACTGTCCAGGAGTTGGGGGATGCTTTAGTCCAGGTTTGGGAGGAGATCCCTCAGGAGACCATCCGCCACCTCATCAGGAGCATGCCCAGGCGTTGTAGGGAGGTCATACAAACACGTGGAGGCCACACACACTACTGAGCCTCATTTTGACTTGTTTTAAGGACATTACATCAAAGTTGGATCAGCCTGTTTTTTTCCACTTTAATTTTGAGTGTAACTCCAAATCCAGACCTCCATGGGTTGCTCAATTTGATTTCCATTGATAATTTTCGTGTGATTTTGTTGTCAACTATGTAATGAACAAAGTATTTAATAAGAATATTTAATTCATTCAGATCTAGGATGTCTTATTTTTGTGTTCCCTTTATTTTTTTGAGCAGTATATAAAAGTGATATACCACTCATGCATCATCACAAAATCTCCAGAACCGTAAAATCTACAAACTTGATATTTGCCACATATGTTCCTCCTGGCTTCTAGGTACTCACTAATAAAGCATTTTTCAAAATGACCATCAGAGCATTAGTATTTCCTATATTATTATTAACATGCTCTGATGCTAAGGAGTTCTACTTCCCTATCCCACCTGCAAAATACAAGCAGAGGAGAGGAGTTTCAGTTCCAGTTTCAATTTCACAGCAGCAACCAGCTTTAGTACAGAACAGTTGACCTAAGCCATACCCTTGCTGTCTCCTTCTTGCTCACATAGCAAATACTGTTTCAGTTTCCAAACAGCCTTCACTCTCTCACATACTGACAGGACGTTAGCCAGATGAATACTGATGGATGCTGGTAGGCAGAGGCAGAATTCTTTTTCTCCTTATTTTTCTCCCCTAAAACAAAGCCCGAATACAGTTTCATAGCGAAGCACGGGTATCCAGCTGATATAAAATAAAAGCAGGTTAGCCAATCACCTAAAGAGAGGAGATGAGAATTGAGGGACCCACCCCAAGGAAAAAGATATCATTACTTTGGCAGCATAGTCCTGTTACAGCTCTACTGACGATTCCATCTCTAAGCGCCGAGGTTATGAAATGACAAATTACATGACTTCACCAGATTTAGCAATCACTTGCACTTCTATTGTTAAGTGAATCAGTGTGAGCATTAACTAAGACCTCACTGGACCATAGCTTATGATTTCACATTTGCCTTCTCCATTACTTTATTTGCCGGAAGCCTGTTGTGAAGCTTGCAAATGATGACCCCATGACTATGGGATCATTAATGCACACCAGTTGCAAAGTGCCTGAATGACAATCATATAGCTCCAGAATGCTGCAAGGCCATAAATGTGAGGATTGATTACAAAGCTGGTTTTTTTTATAACCACCATAATTTCAAACAGTCTTTAAACAAGGTAAACCAAGAGTACTTGTATACCACAAAGTTAGCCAAACTCCTTCAGTGATCTTATGAAACAAAGCTTCCAGACAAGAGTATAATGAGTGAATTGGCCCACATCAGAAAAACAAATCCCAACATCCTACAGTAAATATTTTAGAGTTTTAAAAGTTGCATTACTTGCAACTTCAGAATCCTACTGGGAATCAATACAATTGTTTTAAACTTGATGTAATATATTCCAAAGTAGCCAGTGCTTGTTAACCAACTGGCAGTAGCCTTCGGTACTATCTGTAATTTCCAAATACTTCTTCAGTTCTATATTGATTGATTACAAATGGTTCTGTGCCACTTTCTTTATCAGATTAACAGAGTTGGAAGGGACCTTGTAGGTCATATAATACAATTCTTACGTTTGCCCATGAACTCCAATTTCCATCATCCCCAGTCACATGGCAAATAGTCAAGAATGACAGAAGTTGTAGGCCAATGTTCAAGTTCTATCTATTTTGGCTGTCAACAATTTCCCAGACCTTCAGGCAGAGGATTTCTGAATCATTTAAAGCATTCCTCCATGGAAGTTCTGAAAATCAAATTTGGGCTAGTCTCTAGCTTTTAGCATTGTGGACCTCCATAATATTGAAGAGAGAGAGAGAGAAAGAGAGTCAGTTATAGTGACTAAAACTATTAAAGCTCTTCCAACTATTGATCCTATGGCTCAGATAGCACAAGATCAGGAGGCTGCAAAACCAGAAAGTCCTTTTTTCTCAAATTCTCAGTAGAAAAGTAACGCTACATTAAAAAGCAGAAGTTATATGTAAAGTTTATACTCGGGTGGGATTCTACCAGTTCGCACCTCTTTGCTAGAACCGATTGTTAACATTCTAAGCAGTTTGGAGAAGCGGTTGTTAGAAGAAATTACTGGCCTAATCCTGTAAGGAAGGCAGGAAGGAAACATTCTGGTGTTGCTTACAGAAACTGTCTCTCTATTAACCCTTATTACATTCTTGGCAGGACTAGACTTTCTGTCTCAGGAATGTCTCTGGAGTTTTTTTCTCTTCCTTTGCTGGTACTTTGCTAGTGTGGAGTGACCATTCAAAGTTACAATGGCACTGAAAAAAGTGACTTATGACCATTTTTCACACTTACGACTGTTGCAGCATCCCCACAGTCATGAGAGGCCAGGCGAGGAGATGTGTGCCTCGATGTGAGTGATATTGAGTTGGCCACGCCCAGCCAATAACATGACCACCAAGCCACGTCCACCAACTTAGCCACGCTCACAGAACCAGTTGTTAAAAAATTTGAATCCCACCCCATTTATGCTCTTAATCTTTGTTCAGACATAACTGTTAATCATGCTGACTTACTATTACAGGAGTGAAAGTGTGATAGATTCCCCTAAGGTGATCAGGAATTAACAGTAACAACCTAGGGATTTGGGATGAGTCCTGCCATGGACTAAGCTTACACTGTAACTCAGAATCGGAAGCCATTATAATCAGTTCAGAACCTCTGAGATGGTACAGAAATTGTATCCAACCCCCGTTTCCGTTTCTTTGCCCAGATTTCTATTCTCCCCTTTGTGCAGGGATATTTTAGCTTTTCTTCACTCATTCTCCTTCAGATTACAATTAACAATCTCCGCAATTCACATTCTCTGCATTCCTCCTTTGAGAATCTCTTACTGCTAGCAACACTCACTCTGAGACCGGTGAATTCTCTCTTCCTGCAATGTGGCCACAAGGATATCAAAAAATGCTCTTTTAATTTTCTTTTTCAATGAACCATGATTTGTCACTGTAATGCAAGATAATATACCGTTGGCTTAAAGTTCTGAAATAAGCTTCAGAACCAAGCTTGTTCACCAAGGACATGAATCCCAAAGACGTATCTGGGTTCACTCTGATAATGTTAATTATGGTTAATGTAATAAAAAATAGATAACAGGAGGGAAAGAAACACCAAACATGTTGCATAAAACCATTTAAAGGCCTTTTGAAATTGGAAAGATTCTTCCACTATTTAAAAAACCCCACGGATTATTTCATTATACAAATATTTCTTCAGAGGGAATATTAAGGGCTGGGTAAATGCATCTAAGAATGACTTTCACTTCTTCGGTTGTATTATCTTTCTTAAGAGATGAAAGAGAACATATGAGATAATACAAAAGCATGTCAAGAATGGAATCAATTTAACAGCAAATAAAACAATTATTTATAGGCAGGGTTATAGAGGATTCTGGATATGTTTTGGACTGGATGTACTTTGTTTCCCTGAAAATATGACCTACCCTGAAAGTAAGTCCTAGCTTGATTTTACACGTGTGTCCAATATAAGCCCTACCCCCAAAATAAGCCCTAATTAAGATCCCGCCCACTCTAGAGTGGATGGGTAAAAATTAAGCTAGGGTGTGGAAAGGGTGGCGGTGAAACTGCCCTACTACTTACCTTTGGACAGTTGTAGCCAGGCCTTGCACACCCTGACACCTGGCTTGCTGGCCCATTTCTTCTGCAGCCGGCAAGGTTGGCAAGGCTTTCCTGAAGGCCTCTGTAGCTGATAACAAAGCTCTGGATCAATCCGGAGCTCTGTTATTACCTGCAGAGGCCTTCAGGAAAGACTTGTTGGCCACAGAAGAAGTTCCTGAAGGCCTCTGACCGCGAAAAGGAGGCCAGGTGCGATGCACGCATACAAGTGAGGTTAGTCAGTGGATGACATCCCCTGAAAATAAGACCTGGTGCCTTTTTTGGTGGCAAAAAAAAATAAAATAAGACAGGGCCTTATTTTGGGGAAAACACAGTAGTTTTTAAACATTCTTCTAAGGCAACCTGATATATAATACTTGACAATGTTCCCAATGTGTAGCCTGGTAACAAAATCCTAATTGCAAAGAGGATGAGCAATCACTTCTCACATTCACAGTCAGCATTTCAACTATGACTAGAATGAGTTTCAGTTCACTTGCTCTCATTCATTCTATCCTCCCTTTTAGACAATGTGTTAGGGAATCCACTGCCTTCATGCTACTGAAGGGGCAAAAAAGAGCAAATTACATTTTCTGCTCAAATTTCTTACTGAAGATTTTGGTTTTGCAAAGTACAAAACAGAACCGAATAACAGAGTTGGAAGGGGCCTTGGAGGTCTTCTAGTCCAACCCCTTGTCAAGCAAGAGCCCCCCCCGTACCATTCCTGGCAAGTGGCTGTCCATTCTCTTCTTAAAAGCCTCCAGTGATAGAGCTTGAAATTGAAGTGCATGTTCACAATTTTAATACAACAATATATTAAAAGTAAGTCAATGTGAGACCTTGTTCTCTCTTCTTAAGATTAGGATCTAACAAACAAAGCTTTAAAAGCTCCAAAGATAGCATGAGCCTGACACAGTGGAGCTGCTGAAAGCATTTTTATCATGATTTTTACCACAAAGCAGATTCGGTCAAACTCATTCTGTTTCCTTTATTGCCCTCGCTTCTTACAATACGGACTATAAAGGACTCTAATAAAGAAAGAAATACATGTAGGCCCTATATTAATTACTGCAGTACAAAACCTATAGTTGGTAGACTGAATCCAAGCCTCTGCTTTTTTTTTTCCTGAACCTGAAAGATCCAAGACCAAAAAGGCTGTAGTGTGCAAGTGCATAAACACAGATATTTTTGAAGAAACAGGTTGACCCTTTGAGGCAGGTCCAATGCCACTTTTATTATAAAGCTCCAGTGGCAGAATCTTGTAATCTGAATGTACTTCTGCCCCCAACTTTTACTTCAAGAGACTTAGGAAAGGTCAAGTCTGAAATGTTTTCTCGAATTACATTTCTGTTTGGATTTAAATTTCTTTTATCTGATTGTTTACTGTGGCTGCAGCTCTTCCTTCTCTTTTTCTTCCTTCTGACCATTACAAAACCCTTGTCAGAGGAGAGTCAGAATGAAAGAATATAATCTATTAAACCAGGATCAGAAGTATGACCAACACTAACTTCATTGGGCAGATAGAAGTTCTGTTCGGGGTTTAAATAGCTGCAGCAATAGTCAATCCAAAAAAATAGGACAGAAGTGCAGTCAAAAGAAGACCAAGCTCCAAAACACATGGTGATATTTATATTTATACAATAGGTTTCTATCCTGCCTTTCCTCAGTACCAAAAGGTAGGTTATAGAACCTCTCAATTCTATCCTCACAATATTCACGTTGGCTAAGGTGGGCTGAGAGCGAGTGACTGATCCAAACCCACTTACTATTGTTATGACTCAGACTGGTTCTGAACAGACAGAAAGGCTTGGCACTGCCCAAGATATGATTCCCCATCACACCAGCTATTAAAATTGCCAGGTGACATTGAACTAGCTTCTATCCACCTCCTCTAATCCAGCTTTAAAAATAACTATCAAAATAACATGGAGTGGAGAACTTCACATAGTGCTTTGAGCTCCTGGAGAAAAATTGTAATGAAATATTACCAAGGCAGATTCAGTATTCGTTCTGCTTCAATGAATATCAACAGACATAATTAACTACGTCCAATTAATACCAAGAGGTTTATTCTAAATAGAAAGTTAGATCAACTCATTTTGGTCCAGTTCTTGGCCTCCAGCACATTACAGGTAGTCCTCGACTTACAACCACAATTGAACCCCAAATGCCTGTTGCTAAGCGAGACAGTTAAGTGAATTTTGCCCCATTTTATGACCTTTCTTGCCACAGTTGTTAAATGAAACACAGCAGTTGTTAATTTAGTAACATGGTTGTTCAGGGAAACTAGCTTCTTCATTGACTTTGCTTGTCATAAGGTCGCAAAAGGTGATCACATGACCCCAAGACACTGCAACCATCACAAATATGAGACAGCTCAGCTGCCAAGCAACTAAATCTTGATCACATGACCATTGGGATGTTGCACTGGTTATAAGAATCGAAAAACGGTACAAAGTCACATTTTTCATCCCCTTTCCCTTCAGTGGGGAAAAAAAATAAATTCATGGTGGCATAATCAAGTACCACCTTGAACAGAGCTAGAAGGTATTTTTTTCTCATAGCCCCCAGTCTCTCTTTTTATACCTCAATGTGGCTATACTAAAATGGCTGCAGACAGACTTCAACTTAGTTTGATCACTGGGGTTGGAAAGAACAGTTAACCACATCCCCACCAGTAAACAGTTTAGTGCCTTGCATGATAATTAACATGATGTGTGGGGCCAAAGCTATCCATTCCATTAATTGAGCAAGTGAAGCAGCTGGGTTTTTGGAGTTTATGCAAAGTATTAACGCACTTCTAGATGATTCAGTCCAACGGTTCATGGAGAGGACCATTCTTTGCCTCATTTTGTACTTGGCTAAATGGCTTTGACTTTCAGAACTCTGCAACTTTACAGAGCCTGGCAAAAAGAAATGAAGCCTTGAGTCCCTGCCTCCACTGTGGTGTCATCCATCCTTTTGTATCCAGTAATACTACCTGCACAGATATTACCAGTAGGTAGTTCAGAAAGCTGTTAAGCATGCTGTTATGAACTAATAAAAGCGCTTAAATAAAGTTTTAACAAAGCTTAAAGTGAAAGCAGGGTTCTAATCCTGCACTTCTGATTGGCTGATAATAGCGATATCGGATTGGTCCGTTCTGGGGAATCTGACTGGTTGTTAACGAGCCAGCCTCATTGGTTCAAGGGTTTAATACTTCCATGTTCTCATTGGCTAATAGGTCAGCAGCCTACCCTATAAAAGGGCTGCTGCTGCCCTAGGTTTTTGCTCTGTTCACGATGATTAATAAAGAGTTGAAGTTCACTATTCACTGCCTCATCTCCGTTCCTTGCACCCATGCGCAGAACTTAACACATGCTAACAAAGCATCTCTCTAAGTTTGTGTGAAATCCCCTTTCTCTTCCTTCTGAATCTGTTAAGTTATAAATTCTGAAATTAGGGATAGAGTTTCTACCCTGACTTCTTCCCGGCATAGATGAAATGGTGCCCAAACCCAAATTAAGTAGCAAGGGAAGTGACAGGCTCCCCTTTTCCAACTCATGTGCACTGCCTTTTTTACACTTACACACACACACACACACACACACACCTTTCCCAATTACCATCACTATCCTGTTCCCCACAAAGAGCTATTAGGGAAAAGCTGTAGAAATATTTGCCCAAAGCAGAGAGTGTTGCTATGTCTCAGTGCATTGTAGGTGGAAATATACACAGCAAACATGCTCTATGAGGAACCCTGCGGGATTCCAGCTCCTTCAGGAAAGCTTTGTCAACCGAGCTCTGCATGCATTGGCCAGACCATTGTGAAAAGGAAACAGAAAAACCATTACCAACCTAGTCGTCGTCCCCCCCCCGCACACACAATTCCCATTCTCCCTCTTTAGTGCCTTCTTCCCCCCCCAAAAAAAAACCACCCCCCCACCCCCTCCTCAAGACAATTTGAACTAGGAGGGAGGGTTGCTTTTAAAAAGAGTGAAAAGGGTTCCTCTATTAGATTTAAGGCAACAAGTCAGAGTGGCAAGCGGCCTTTATGCACTAGAGAAGCCTCTCACTGCTCCCAGACTGGGCTGAGCTGGAATCCTGGGGCCCAGCTTTCTGAAGCCTGCCATTGATTTGTCAGTGGTGATAAGTGAGGCCAGAACGGTTCCCACAATCCCCTGCAGAGGGGAAGGTTCTCCCACAGTGCTCAAGGAGATAAGTTTTTTGTTGTTGTTGTTTTTGAGAGAGAGAGGAAGACAGAATTGGGAGGTCCAAAAACAAAAAAAATTGGAATGTTTCTTCTCTCTGACAAAGAAGGAAATGCTTATTTTGCAGATCAGGCAGAGAGGAGACAGTGGCGTATAAAAAGACACACACTGCAGCTAATGTGGCTTCCTCTGTGTCCTTGTCAAAAAGAAAGCGCCATGCTGGATTTCTTGAATATGCTTGCACTTGGAGAGCTTTTGTGTATCAGATGAATAGAATAATATTCCTCTACCAATTTGCCATTGTGTGGGTGCCAACCCAGAGAATTTTAAATCTCCCTTATAAACCCGAGCATCTTCATTCTGCAAGTAGATGTTGATACGGGCTCATTTTTGTTTTCCTCACAAAGTAAACAAAAAGTTTCTTCTTTCTCTCTCCTGAAAATTTATTATAGGGAGCGGAGAGGAGAGGCACAGAAATAAAAGAAAACTTATACGTTGGAAAAAACCTTAAAGCAGATACAAAAGCATAAAATTTTTTAAAGATTAAAGAAAAAAAATTTTCTCTACAGAAAAAAAAAAAAGAAAACCTTATGGCCATTTTAATTCATGATCTCTGCATGGCAGACCATTAAAAGGCACCGATGTTCAAACATGGATAGGATTTGGAAAAAAAACCTAAGAACTGAGGAACAGCAAATTGTACAACCATATTTGGAAGGAATGAAGCTGACAAGGTAGGAAACACCAATACCCAGGGGCTAGGGGAAATGTTTATGTCAACACAGAACAAATGTCTCTTAGGGACAAGAGATCAACCAATAGGTAAGCTGATTCAGAAAGGCGGGATTAAGGAATCAAGGAGCATTGGCATTAAATTACTATGTACTGCAATCGCCAGGTCTTCTGTGTGCACATAGCTTTACTTTTGTCTGCGGTAAAGAAACGAATCCAGCCATGTCACACACACACACACACACACACACACACGTGTGCCTTCTGCTAAATAGGCCAGTTCCTGAATTAGCATCTAGAAAGTCAAGAGCTTCAGTCAAGATAGTGTGAAGATTGGCAATACCAGAAAGGCTCCTACAACGATCATCCAACGTTCCCAGAGGTTAACATATCCTTCCTTTCAAGACTTCTACATCAGTGAAGATCTTACAGTATCAGGGTTCTGAATCATGTGAAACCAGGCACGGTTTATCTCCCACAAACCTTCACCCCAAACTTGAAAATTGTTTAGTTACAAAAAATATATCGCTGACTCAATCCTTCCAAACATACTATATATACAGTGGTGTGATTCAACTTACACGTGCGCACCAAACGCAGGGTCCGCCTTTTTTTAAAAAAAAGTCTCTACTATTTACCTTCAACTGCAGCCTCTGTGAATAAAACAGCTGAGGCACAGCAAGCCGTTCTGCAACATGAATCAGCTGTGCTCTAAACGAGTGGTTGCCAATCGGTGGGCTGCGGGCCACTGGTGGTCCATAAGAAAATTTTAGTGGGTTGCAGAGAAATGTCCCCCCAAAGCAATTAATCCTGGCTGCACCCTGGATTATGGCCCACCCATTCTCTGGCCGCCACCCTTCAGCCGAGCGCAAACCTGCAAAAAGCAGCGCAGCCCTCGCCGGCCAGGAGGAGCTAATGGTGCTGTTGCAGCAAGAAGGAGCTGGTGGCACAGGCGGGCTGAAGTGGCGATGCAGGTGGCAGGAAGGGGCAAGAGCTCTCTGCACTACTTACATTTGTGCAGCACTCCCGCACCTTCCAGCTTGCCTCTCCTGGCCTGGGCTCTTCCTCGATGGCTGCAGGCTGTAGGGACAGCCCAGGGCAGGAAAAGTACCGGCTGCTGGTGGCGGGAGGGGCAGAGTGGGCAAATCTACACTCACCATCCAGTTCAGAGATCTGGAATGGGGCGGCGGCAGTTTGCTTGTCCCTGTCTGCTCTTCTGCCCTCCCCCACAACAGCCCCAGCCATCGCTGGGGAAAGCACAGGAAAATTGAGCAGAAACATAGCTCTCACTGGGGTGAAAGAGCTGAGATCGAGGGAGGCACAGGCAAGAGAAGACGGAAGCTGCTGCCTTTGAAAAGCGCTGTGCTCTGCTTGATTGGTGTTTCTAATATCGTCTGTCTGTTTTGTAGCTTTTTTGGTCTTGATTGGCTGGCAACATTGTGTTTCCTGTATTGGAGGCTTTTAGTATGGCTTGGCTCAGAGTAAACGGACGGCTATCATTCGTTAGGAAGCTGGGTTTCATCTGGGTGCCTGGTTGGGGTGTGTTTGAGCTGGAGGTATCAGGGGGGATCTGTATGTGCCCAGGTGCTTGTCTGGCTTGTGGTGTGGAGATTTTTTTGTTTGTGAGTGCAGGCTTCCAAATGATTGACAGCCTGGTGGAATCATCTCTTCTGTTCATGCTTTCTGGTCTTTTTTCAATCTCTATGGCTTCTCTGATAATTCTGTAGCTGGGGTTTTCTATAGTGGCTAGGATTTTGGTGCCATTGAAGTCGATGCTATGACCTGTGGCTTCCATGTGTTGGACAAGTGAGGAAGTGTGTTCCAGCTTTTTTACTGCATTTTTGTGTTCATCTAGGCGAGTGCTTATTCTTCTATTGGTCTGTCCAATGTATGCGGCAGGGCATGATGCACAGGGGACTTCATATATGCCTTGGTTTTCCAGGTCAGTTTCCAGGTCAGTTTTGGGACCAAGCCACCCTAAAAGCCTCCAATACAGGAAACACAATGTTACCAGCCAATCAAGGCAAAAAAAGCTACAAAACAGGCAGAAGATATTAGAAACACCAATCAAGCAGAACACAGCAAACTCCAAGACCAATAAACACAGTCCAAGACTCCCAACCAATCAGGATGAAGAAAAAAACCATTCTGGCACAGCAATAGGCTGCCCCAAATTTAAAACAGAAATGGCTGTAAAAGTCTGACTCACAGATGAACACAATACAGAAGCCTGATGATGGCAGATGAGATTCTGCTGAAACGTTGCTACAACTTTAAAAGAACAACTACAATGACATGGGAAAATACCTGAACAAAGCTGAATGCCATACATACACACACACACACACACAAATAAAAAAAATTATATTAAATAAATTATCTTTTTTTTTTTTTAATTGTATTAGTGGTCCTCGGGATTTAAAAGTATGAGTTTGGTTGTCCCTGAGGTTCAAAAGTTTGTTGAACCCTGCTCTAAACAGAGGAAATAAAGCACAGGAAAGAGCAGGGGCAGGCGGACAGGGCCACAGTGAATCAGTTCAGAGCCATCTGATCATCAGAAATAGGGATTCACCCGAACCGGTAGAATCCCACCCGTGTGTGTGTATGTGTCAGTCTGAAGCAAAAAAGTTAATTACAGATGGGAGGCAGTTGGAAGGGCCTATTATGTGTGCAAGGGCTAAATTGATTAATGATATATAAAGGTAGAGATCTCTGTAATGGTAGCTTAATGAAAATAAATATTTTCAGTATCTTCCTGATTGCCCAGATTGAATGAACCAAGTGCACACCTGGGGGCAGCATATTCCTCTAATTTCTTAAAGAAGCATAGGCTTAAAAGCAGAACTTTTAAAACCAAATGCCACGAAAGAACCCAATGTCACAAGACTAACACCACTGAAGTTGTAAATACTCCAGATTTATAAAATCTGTAAATTTAGCTTTCTTTTTGTGTGCTTTCTTTCTTCCTCTCTTTTTTTGTCTAGGAAAGGACAACTTAATCTTGCCAAAAATATAAAGCTTGCAAGGATGTTGAAATTAAACTGATGGCTGCATTAAATTAAGCCAAGAAACCAAGATCTTAAAGCAGGTTTAGCTGGCCTAGAAGGGAAGGATACTGAACCAGATGTTTTGTATAGTTATCTGAGGATTCTTTCTTTTAAATTCACAGTATATAGAAAGCCCACGTGACAAATCACTAAGATATCAGTACGTTAAGGAAGCCTGCTTCCACTACCCCCAGTTGTGTGCATAATATATTTTATGAATGAAAGATTCTCCTTTTCAGAAAACCAACATGCTCTTTGCAAAACGTTTGAGTAAAACTACTCACTGCTAGAGATAAAACCAGCTACAAGTAAACCCTAAATATGTGACATGACATTAGTGAAGAATAATGGATAGGATAAAAAAAAAAAAAGCTTTTGACTAACCCTACCCCCAATTCCTCTCCTCAATGTAGTATGTTGCCAATATGAAAAGAGATCAGTAAGCACATTAGTATAAATGCCTGCTCTGTTGTAATATATATGTTCTAAAGATAGCAAAGACAAGGGAAAGACAATTGAAATATAAAAAAAATATTAGGGGAATGAGTGTACAAATGAAAATTACATTTTTCTCATTCTTTTCCTGATTTATATGACTTCGATAATTAAAAGCTAAAACTAGTTTGTCTTCATAAACTCACAAGGAAAGATGAGGATCTAGTTCAGAAGAACAAAAAAGAAAGAATGGAAAATTTGTCGCAGGGATAAGGCATGGAATCAGCAATACATTCCTTCACCGTTCCTTTTTGCACAGCTTTATGTTCAACAGTTCAGTTTCTCAGCATATGAAACTAGGTCTTATGAGGACTTCCCATCTTTCTGGTTGGCTCTAGGTACTGTTTTGCTGTCCTTCATTTTAGCAGGTTTGCAACCATCAGTTATTTGTTTCAATTCAATTTTCATTTTTTCTCTTTCAATCTTTCCAATAAGATTGCTGACATTTTTTCCCAGTTAAAGAGGTCTATGAGGAAGAGCTTTGTTGAATTTGAGAACCTGCTGACTGGTCTTAATCAGATCATTTATTCATACATTGAGTTCATGCTCTGTCTTTCTAACCCAGGGAGAATTCTCTATCAAATACTATCTCACCTCCCCTTCCCACAAAAAAAGTATTCACTAGTTCCCTGAGAAGTCAAATTCCTTTGAGAGTTTCCTTCCTTACCAAGAAACTATCTCACAGCTATTGCCCATCACCAGAAGCACACAATCAAGGCAAAAAGAGAGGGCACCGATTTCAAAGGGGGCAAGAATTAGGGGATGGGGAAAGGGTGCTTGTCATACTGCTTTTGTCCATTCGGTCAGGCAGCTCAACGGGCTGAGTGTCAGCCAGTGGCCAGTGAAATCTACTTCAACTTCTGAATAATCTACACAGTGAATGCTTCTAAACAGTCTTTAAGAGTTCTAGACATCCAGGAATTGGCTTGAAATAAATATCCCCATTACTTGCTGAGTTAGCCCTGTTTGTCAGACTTTCCATCTATCTAAGGAGTTTGTTTACATGATTAATTGCTGTAATGCAACAAGCCCAGTTGCTGTAGCTCACTGTAATCTGTTTACATGATCAAATGGTTTAACCAAAACTGAAAACTGAAGGAAACATGTAATAGTTCTGTCTAGTAATAAAGGACGATAAGAAATTCTGGTTTGGCAATTTCTACAGATAAGATGTGGGTGGAATTGAATGTTTCATTTCAAGTACACAAAGTAATTAAACAATGATCCAAGATATTACATTCCCTGCAATAGTCTAAGTGCACAGTTAAGACAAAGCCAAATCACTCGGAATACCTCTGAGTTAATGGCTTGCTAATTATGGCTAATGTACTCTTGGAAATTCCAAAACTGTACTTTTGGGGAAGCTGGGCATGTTTTGAAAATGATTCACAAAACAGCTTTAGTATGCACAGGAGGGCAAGTTGCAAAGTGCATGTCACCAGGGGTGGGATTCAAATTTTTTAACAACCGGTTCTGTGGGCATGGCTTAGTTGGTGGGCGTGGCTTGGTGGTCATGTGACTGGGTGGACGTGGCTTGGTGGTCAAGTTATTGGCTGGGCGTGGCCAACTCAATATTACTCACATCGAGGCACACAACTCCTTGCCTAGCCTCTCATGACTGTGGGGATGCTGCAACAGTCATAAGTGTGAAAAATTGTCATAAGTCACTTTTTTCAGTGCCATTGTAACTTTGAATGGTCACTCCACACAAGCAAAGTACCAGCAAAGGAGGGGGAAAAAACTCCAGAGAAGTTCCTGAGACAGAAAGTCTAGTCCTGCCAAGAATGTAATAAGGGTTAATGGAGAGGCAGTTTCTGTAAGCAACACCAGAATGTTTGCTTCCTGCCTTCCTTACAGGATAAGGCCAGTAATTTCTTCTAATAACCGGTTTTCCAAACTGCTTAGAATGTTAACAACTGGTTCTAGCGAATAGGTGCAAACTGGTAGAATCCCACCCCTGCATGTCATTCTAATCCTTATACCTTTCATCCAATCCATTGTATGGCAAAAAGAAAATTAGATAGCTTTTGAAAATGTATATCAGCATACCAGAGCAAGGTACAAAGGGGATGTATATATGTATACTTTGTCATATTTTATTTGTTTATTACTTTCTTTCCTATTGGGCCTATTAACATCTCGAAGGGAAAAACAGTTTTGAGCATTTGGATGGGGGGAAAAGTTTTGAGCATTTCTCTCAATTGGATTCCCTCTATCTACAACAAATGAACAAATCAGGGGTTTGCTAAAGCTACCACTCCAAAAACCAAACTTTAAGTAATTTCCCCAAAGTAATTTTTCCAAGATCAACAAAAATTTTGCACGTTTTGGAAAGAATGCATTCCCAATTATTTGGATAATTTTTAGTTTGACACTACAAAGCTGGTATTGAGATTAGATTGCAGACATTTTGTATCCAGCTCCATGACTAGACACCTCAGTATAATGAGACATGGATCCAAGATACTTGTCATTCTGTTCTTTGGAATGTGAAAATATTATATATTCACATATGATCATTATCCTTTCACTGAACTGGCTTTTCTTTATTCCTTAATAGAAAACTCACAAAAATACCATTCCAGCACAAAGCTCAAAGTTAATTCAAATATATGAGTATAAGTGTGGGACATATTTGTTAAGTTTTGAGCATGGGCGTGAAAGAATGGAGACAAGCCTCTGAACGGTGAACTTCAGCTCTTTATTTACATCGTGACTTCCTCAATTCAATAGCAGTTAAACCCGCCTTATATAGGCAAACCCTGTAACTTTTAACCAATAACGAGCTAGGAGCGCTAGCTCTTGTAACCAATAGGAACTCTCTGTTAAGGGCCAATCGGATTCCCCGGAACGGGCCAATCCGGTCCGGCCGCTTAACAGCCAATCAGAAGTGCAGGGCCAGAACCCTGCATTAACTCCAAGCTCACACTTTATTAATCTTTATGCATACGCAGCACCCCTTCCCCCTGGCTTCTTATTTGCAGGGCGCAGTTACATAGTCCCTTAGGTAGGACGGTTGTTTTATTAGTCTCTTTGATTTCCGTTGTATCAGCTGGCTGCAATCACGCTGAGATAGATCGTTGTTTGGCAGTGGGGCTGTTTCTGGTTCAGAGTTCACTTCTACGTCATTGCCCACATTCTCTGCAATTCCCTGAGGTGCAACCGTTTCTCCCTCCGGCTCCGCTTCCTGAGTTTCTATCAAACCGTCGTTTCCTTCGCACGGGTTTTCTAGGAATTCATCTTCTTCCGTGCCTCCCCCCCCCCCTCAGTTTGGTCATAGGGGGTTTTCGGACTGGCTGCTGGAAGCCGCGATCGTAATTGATCGATATGACGTTTCCAAAGTTTATTGTCAAGGCATTGTACAAGGTAGGATCTGGGGCCGGTTACATGTACTACTGTCGCTTCCACCCACAACGGGTCGCCCGATAGGTTTTTAGCATATACCAGGTCTCCTACCTGGAAGGTGCGACAGCGGCCGCAGGATCCTAGTGGTTTCTCCGGTTCGTAAGCTGGGTGCAACCGGTCGAGGTGGGAGCGGAGCTTCCGTCCCATTAGCAGTTCAGCGGGAGTTTTGTTGGTGACGCTATGTGGGGTGATGTGTTGCAAGAAGAGGGTTTGATTGACTTTGTCGTCAATGTTGTCGTAGTCTACCTTCTGCAAGGTTTTCTTCACAAATTGAACCATGCGTTCTGCTTTGCCATTGGTCACAGGGTGCGCAGGCGAGGTGAGCACATGGCGAATGCCGCGGTCAGCAAGGTACTGCTCGAACACTAGTGTGGTAAATTGAGGGCCGTTATTGGATACCAGGACGTCTGGTAATCCGTGGGTTGCAAAGAGTCTGTTTAAGATTTTGATAACCGCCTTGGAGGTCGTAGTCGTCATGCGATGGATTTCGAGCCAATTCGAGTAGGCGTCGACGGTAAGCAGGAAGGTGTGGCCTTTGGTTGGCCCCGCGAAGTCCAGGTGAATTCGGGACCAGGGTCCACGTGGTGTCTCCCATTCAGTAGGCATGGCTTTTGGTGGGGCATTGCTAACTTCTTGGCATTTGGGACAAGCTTTAACCCACTGTTCGATTTGCTTGTCAATGCCCGGCCACCATGCGTAGCTTCGCGCAAGGGCTTTCATTCGCACGATGCCGGGGTGGCCATCGTGCAAGGTTCTCAGCAGCGTTTTCTGGAGTCGTTCTGGGATAAGGACTCTATCGCCCCAGATGACACAGCCTTTCTGGGAGAAGAGCTCGGTTTGTCGAATCTTGAATGGTGTGAAGTCATCTGATAGCTGGTCCAATGGCCATCCGCGTTCTACCCAGCTTAGGACTCGTGCTAGGGTGTGGTCGCGTTTGGTTTCTCTCGTGATATCTTGGGCGATTAGTGGGGGCGAGTTGAGTGCCTCGATTTGCAACGTGGTTACCGTTGGTGCAGGATCGTCGAGAGTCTCTGGAAATGGTGCTCGGCTCAATGCGTCGGCGTGGGGAATGGCCTTCCCCGGGCGGTATTGCAGCTGATAGTAAAAAGCAGCTAAGAATTCTGATCATCGGGTCATCCTAGGGGATAATATGTAGGGAGTCGGCTTATCTCCGGCTATTATCCCCAATAATGGTTTGTGGTCAGTCACAATAGTAAAAGCCCGGCCATAACCGTATTCGTGGAATCTTTTCACAGCCGAGACAATTGCGAGGGCTTCTTTATCAATTTGTCCATAGTTCCACTCCGTTTTTGACAGAGTTTTTGAAAAATATGCAACAGGGGCTTCGTTCCTATTAGGCAGTACATGGCTCAAAATGGCGCCCACCCCGAAAGGCGATGCATCATAGGTTATAACTAACGGCAAGGTCTCGTTATACTGCATGAGTACAGAGTCAGAAGTGAGCAGTTTTTTAACATTTCGGAACGCCTAACCCCATATCCAATTTTCTTTTTTATCTAATAACCGGTGTAACGGTTCAGCGACGGTTGCTTTGCGCGGCAAAAATACATTATAAAAATTGATGAGGCCTAGGAACGCCTGGAGATCGGCCTTGTTTCGTGGCCTGGGAGCGTTTTTGATCGCTTTTAGTTTACTTTTGGTAGGGTGAATGCCCTGGCTATCAATCAGGTACCCTAAAAACTCAACACTGTCAGTACACAATTTACATTTGTTTTTTTTTAACTTTAAGACAGGCCTCTTGGAATTTTTTTAGGACTAATTTTAACCGGTCCTGTAAGATTTTTTTTGTAGGGGCTGCAATTAATACATCGTCAAAATAGGGGACCACGCCCTTAATTCCTTGCAATAACCTTTCCATAAGGCTCTGAAAAATCCCCGGGGCTACACTAACTCCGAATTGAAGCTGGGTACATTTAAAAGCACCTCTGTGCATTACAATAGTTTGGGCCTGTGCCGTTTTTTCATCTACTGGTAATTGCTGATATGCCTGAGCTAAATCTAATTTAGCGAAGACTTTCCCGCCCCCCAGGGAGTGGAGGAGATGCTGCACCACCGGAACTGGATATGCGTTCTGCTGCAGGGCGTGGTTCAAAGTGGCCCGGTAGTCCCCACAAATTCGGATTGACCCGTCTGGCTTAATGGGTGTTACAATAGGGGTTTCCCAAGGGGAGTGATCGATGGGCTCTAACACCCCCTGAGCTCTCAGTTTGTCGAGTTGTTCATCGATTTTCGATTTTAAGACAAACGGAACTCGATGGGGCTTTAGGCGAATGGGAGCTATTTTTGGATCTAGACTGAATGAAATCGGGGTCCCCTTGTACTTGCCTAAGCTGTCCGTGAAGACGTCCCTGAACTCATAGATAAGGTCTTCCTCCCAGTCACCACCGCTGACTCGGTTTATGCCAGCCACTTCAATGCCGAGTGGCGTGAACCATTGGAGGCCTAGTAGGCTAGGCCTATCTCTATCGATGACCGTTAAAGGTAAGTATGCTGTGTGCTTCTTGAAGGACACTCGGACTTGGCAGGAACCAACGACAGGGATTCGATTCCCTTGGTAGTCCTTGAGGATGAGGCGTTGGGAGCGGAGATCTTGGCGTTGAATTGTGGGGATGAGTTGTTTGAGTGTCTTCCAGGACACCATCGAGAGGGACGATACCGAGTCGACCTCCATGTGGCAAGGCTGGTTCTCGATGGCTACCGTGACTCAGATTTTCTTAGTGTCCAAGGCTGAGGCATGACCGATAGTGATAGTATGGTGAGCCTCTTCTCTCTGCAAAGCTCGATTTCTGTAGGAAATGTATGGCTCTCGCCATACAGGACGGTTTCCTGTCGATTGGCGATAGTTAGCCCCTTTTGAGGCCTGGCTGGGTCCTGGCAAGCTGCGGCAGACCCGTCCGATGTGGCCTCGTTTCCCGCACTCATGGCAGAGTACGTCGCGGAATTTGCATTCGGACCTGGCATGGTTGGCTCCACAGCCAGCGCAAGGGCATAAGGGCTTCGGGTGATGGTCCTGGTTGGACCGCAGTCGATGGACCCCTTCTTCGTCATTGTCTGAAGACAAAGAGAGGTCCTCGTGGTGTTGCAAGCTGCCCTTCTGAACTAGGTGAGACGTCGCTGGCCGGTGGTGGTACTGGAGCGCGGTTTCGGCGTAGTTGTGCAGCTGATTTCCTGGTTGCTTCTGCTGCCGTAGCATCGGCGATGGCGTCGGCAAGGCTGATGTCGCCTTTCGCCATCAGCTTGCTCTGGACGCCTGGTGCATCTAGTCCCAGAACTATGCGATCTCTTAGTGCTTCTTCTAAATCGGTGAATCCGCAGAGGCCTCCCAAATTTCGGAGGTCTGCTATGAAGTCGGCCACGCTTTCTCCCTTTCGCTGGCTCCTCTGATAAAACTCGTGGCATCTCATGAGCGTAGGCACGGTCGGGGCGTAGTGATCTTGTAGGAGAGGTTCGAGGTCGTCCCAATCCATGGCCTTCACTTCTCGGGGTTTGGCTAGTGCTTTAGCCATCTTAAATACGGTTGGACCGCAATGCATTAGGAACACTGCCTGTTTCTTTCCTGGTGTGGTGTCCTTTAAGTTGTTGGTTTCTAAGAACATTTGGAAGCGATCCATGTAGGACTCCCAGTCCTCCTGTACTGGATCGAACGGAGAGGGTAGTACGATGCCGCCGGACATGGTTCCGTTGTTAGCGTCGTCTGTCACGTGCTCGGTGTTCTTAGAAGTTTCATTGGTTCAGGTATCTCCACATCCCACCCTCGTCACCAGTGTTAAGTTTTGAGCATGGGCGTGAAAGAATGGAGACAAGCCTCTGAACGGTGAACTTCAGCTCTTTATTTACATCGTGACTTCCTCAATTCAATAGCAGTTAAACCCGCCTTATATAGGCAAACCCTGTAACTTTTAACCAATAACGAGCTAGGAGCGCTAGCTCTTGTAACCAATAGGAACTCTCTGTTAAGGGCCAATACGGTACGGATTCCCCGGAACGGGCCAATACGGTCCGGCCACTTAACAGCCAATCAGAAGTGCAGGGCCAGAACCCTGCACTTACTCCAAGCTCACACTTTATTAATCTTTATGCATACACAACAATATTGTTCCCAAATTCATATATATGAGCTGTGCATGCTTTAGAAATTATTGAAAGGGGGAGTTTTACTTCACGAGGAAGCATGAATTCAGTCTCTTTTTGAAACAGTCATGTCACTTATGGGGCTAATGGCTGAGCCTGAAAAGACAGGACTTCTTTAATGAACCCTTTAATTCGTCCACTCATTAAATCAGCTATGTCTTTCTTCAGGCTCTGCTGAAGACCAGAAAAATAAAGAGTACTGCAGGCATGCTTCCAGATCATTTTCAAAGCATATACATCCTCAATGCATACCATCTTCATATTACGTAGGAAATAATTTAGATATACAGCAGGGACAAAAATGAATTCACGCAAAATGTATATTTTTTCATATCTGACAACTCAGCAACTGCTCCAATCCAATTTTTCGCTTTGTAATATTTTTTTGCTGTGGGTTTATTTTTCTAATTTAGAACAATGGTGTTTCTCTCCCTCTCCATGTGTATTTTTCCTCTGAGGCTAAATACAATTACCTACAGATAGAAAACTGGGGGGGGGGGGCTTAAATGTGGTTTTATATTTTTGCAAACAAACGGAAAATGTAGGTGAGCATGTATCCAAAATTCAATACATAACCTATTTGAAACAGTAATTCTCCTGCTCTGCCTCAGTAATTAATATAGGCAGGTATGACATTTTATGTTATTAACAATTTTAAATACCTGGAAAACATAATGCAAAATTACTGTAGACTTACAGGGAGGTTCAACCCAACTAGCGCAGCAATTTTTTTCTTGCGCACCGAATAGGCCAATTCCATTCTCTCTTCAGGTACCCTGCAATCCATTGTAGTTCCTCTTTTTTCCTACTTCCCCAGCTTTCTATTGAACAACCTGTACTGTCAGTATTATAAATCCTTATACAGAATGCAAAACCATGCAAATAACAGAGTAACAAAATAGCAGAGTCCAAAGGGACTTTGGAGATCTTCTAGTCTGATCCTCTGCTCAAGCAGGGGATATTGCTTGGTAATATAATATATTGTATTATCGTTAACATACTAGTATCAATATATTATTAATATACAAATAATAGTGCATATACAATTTGTCTGTTGACACAATGTTTCCAGATTTCATCCCCTCCCATTTAAAATTTCATTACAAGAACTAAAATATCTCCATATTTCTCTTCAATGTCTGCTTTATGTCCCATATCAACACTTCAGAATGCCTATCTAACATATGTTGTTCAAACCAAAGTTTTTCATCTTTTTCTTGAGGTTCGCACTACCATAGTTCCCAGTCTAGTTTTTGGTGGTGTCCTCTTCTTCCTCCACCTCCCATCCATACAAACACACCTTCTTTTCAGCACTTGTTTGTCTTCGAACTTTTCGCACATGACTTCTCAAATATGTCACTTTTTTGCCAAGACAGAAGCAGCTGAATATGTAAGACTTGCAAACTGGTAGAATGCCTGCCCTGTGATGTACATCAAGATGAACCTGTAGAAATATTGCTGCTTCTAAGTAATTTTCCAGCATTTTATGCACATCACCCATTAAAAAAAAAAAACCGACACAGATTTATCTACACCAACAAGAACATTCCCATGACCTTAAAAACACACTAAGTAGACAGGAACTGACCAAGACCAATTTAACTTTGAAGAGGAGAACTCAAAAAGAGGCAAAGATTGAAAAGAAATGGAACCATTTGGCAGACCGATGGGCAAAAGTAGATTTCCTGCCAAAGACATTTTGCCCTTTCAAGTGGAATGGAGAGGAGCACAGGCATAAGAAGAAGTAAGGAAGAGGATGGATCTTTCAGCAATGCAGGGTTTATTCTCCCGCCCCAACCCCTAAGCCCCTAAATCCCCTCTTCCCCCAATACACACACACACAATTTTATTCCCTATCTAGTTCATCGCATGAAAAGAGAAAAAAGTTGAAGAAGGCATTATTTTAGTGTTCCTGGAAAAGCATGTAGAAATATACTTCAGGTGCTAAACCGACAGCACTTTGCCTCATGGTTGGAGAGGAAATCTTTCTCCCACTGTTTTTCTGCAGCCAGCTTTGGATCTGCTTAATTCACACCTATCCCAGAGAATAAAGGTGGTTCAAAGCGATGTTCGATCCAGGGCAGGATAAGAACATATCTGAGCCCAACCTATAGTCTTTCTGCACTAACCTTTCTTCCAACTCTCAAGAGTCCAGAAGTCTGAAAAAGTCCTATCAACCATTTAACTGGAATGGTTGCATGCAGTATTTTGACATGTGGTATTTTGATGGCTACTTTGAGAATTTAGAGCAGGGGTAAGGAACGTTGGCTCTTTTATCACTTACGGACTTCAACTCCCAGAATTCCTGAGTGAGCCATAAAAGGTTCTCCATCCCTGGCCTACTGGTTTTTTCAGTTGTGAGGGAAATCAATTTTTGACTTGAATGGGACTGTTTAATGTACAAATGTAGGACATATTTTTATATATATTCTTTGTATGTCCTACATTTGTATATTAAACAGTCCCATTCAAGTCAAAAATTGATTTCCCTCACAACTGAAAAAACCAGTAGGCCAGGGATGGGGAACCTTTTATGGCTCCCTCAGGAATTCTGGGAGTTGAAGTCCATAAGTGATAAAAGAGCCAACGTTCCTTACCCCTGATTTAGAGAGTTCTCTTTAAACAGGAGAAAACAATAGAGTTTGTTCTAATGGTTAACAGCACAAATTTAACAGGGTGAAACAGAGGTCATTAAGAAGCGGCAATTTAAAAAAAGAAAAAGATTAGCTGCAAATCCCTGCTTCACTGACGCCTCAAACATTAATGGGACTTGTAGTTTTAAAAAAATACTGCTGAAATGCAGCAGCAGCATAAATAGGAAGAAACTGTCAACAAATATAAGAAAAGAGATGAAAAACTTAACCTTGCTTGATAAAAGGCAGTGTGTTAATAATTAGTAAAAGGATTTTGATTGCAGTCTCATTCCTGATCTCTAGGGATGATGGAAAACTTCCTTTGGCTTGAAAGGTATTTTGAATTAATCTCATTTTCACTTCTTATAAAAGAATGTACACCAAAATGCAATTTTTCGATGTACTTTCCTCATTTAAATGTGCAAATAAATTGTCATGAATGTAATCAAAATTTACACAGTATAAATTAGAAGAGCTAAATCACAAACTCACCGCATCCCCTTGCTATCACGTGACATTTCTCCCAATCACAGAGTTGGGGTGGGCATGGCCTGTGCGTCATGCACCCGGCCCATGGGCTGCCAGATTGACACCCCTGAGCTAAATGGTACCACCCAGCTGGGCACACTCATATTAGATATTACATTTCCAATTACATTTCAAGTTTCCCATGCTAAGGGAAACCGAAGCCATCTTACAGCTTGTCCTCAATTTACGACCATTTCTTTAGTGACAGTTGAAAGTTACGATGGTGCTGGAAAAAAGTGGCTTACAACAAGTCCTTGTACTTATAACTGTTGCAGTGTTGCCATGGTGACACTTGATTAAAATTCAGGTGTTTGGAAACCAGCATGAATTTACAACAGTTGCAGTGCCCTGGAGTTGCATGATTGCCATTTGTGACTTTCCCAGCAAAGCTCTGATAAAGGAAGTCAATGGGGAAAGCTGGAATTGCTTAATGATTGCACGAGTCACTTAACAACTACTTCAAAAAAGGTTGTAAAATCAGATGAGATTGGTTTAGCAATGCAAGTCCTGGTCCCAATTGTGATTCTAAATTAAGGTCTACCTGTGTAATCTCCATCATCATCCCACTATTTTTCTCCCACAGAGCTGTATACCTTTAGATATGATTGTTCTATATATTCAGCTTTGCTCTATATATGGAAGTGCTTCTTTGGTCAACATTGTTAACCACAGTTCCCTCCAATGTCACATGAAACCAACAGGGTTCATCATCCTTTTCAACTTCATTACCTTCCCAATAAGTGTTCCTAGATAAGGTTTTTCAATCATCTTGGCTTATTGTGATTATGATTGGGTTCTGATAACAATTTTCCTTTTATAAACCCCCAGGTTTCCTTACTAACTTCGTTTTAATACCAGGAAAAATATGTACGGAGGAAAAACTTTACAACACCTTTTGATTTCAATGATTGTTTCTGAAAATATACACCTTTTCTTTCCAAATAATATATCTTATGCTTTAAAGTTAAAATATTAATTTTCTTTTTTTTTTTTGATAAAAGTTTTATTGATTTTAACAACAAACAAAAACATATAAAACATAAAACATAACATAAAAAAACATCATTCTTCATAAATTTACAGTGTATCGGTTGGTTTACCACTCCCTTTTGTGCATCCATTTCATAGTCATAGAAATAATTATATTACATAATAACTCACATTATCAATCATCAGTTAAGTATCCTAATATCATTATTGAACAATCATTTGACTATAATTTTACTAATTCATACTTAAGCGAGATAACTATAATTGAGTTAAATTATTTTATAACAGATCATAGAATCATACCAAATCTATCTTAATAAAATATTCTAAAAAATTATCAAAACCAAGAAAAATTATATATTCGTTATTTCCTAAATTTCTAAATATTCTATTATTATATTGTATTATCTAACCATTGATAAAAGAGATCCCAAACTTCATAAAATTGTTTATCTTCTTGTTCTCTAATTTCAAATGTCAATCCACTCATTTCAGCACATTCCAATATTTTCTTAATAATTTCTTCCTCTAATGGTATTTTCTCACTCTTTCAATGTTTAGCAAATACAATCCTAGCCGCTGTTAATACATTTACAATCAAATACTTTAAGTTTTTATTATATATATCAGGTAAGATTCCCAATAAAAAAATCTCTGGTTTCAAATCTATTGTTTCTTTGTCATTTTTTCCAGCCATATGCAAATTCTAGTCCAGTATTTTCTGGCCTCCTCACAAATCCACCACATATGGTAATATGAGCCAGGTATCTGATGACATTTCCAGCACTTTTCAGATTTATCCTTGAGCATTCTTGCTATTCTTGTCGGGGGAAAGTGCCACCTGTAAAACATCTTATACAAATTTTCTTTATATGCTGTTGATATTGTCATTTTATAATTTTGTGACCACAATTTTTGCCATTTCTCTAAATCAATTCCATATCCAAAATTCTTCCCCCAAGCAATCATTGTTTCTTTAACTTGTTCTTCCTCTAATTTAATTTCCAACAAATAACTATATAGTTTTTTAATCACTTTTTCATCAGTACCTGTCAAAATCCTATCTAAATCAGTCAATTTATCATAAAATCCTTCTATTTTAGAATCTTTAAGATACCTTGCATGTATTTGCGCATATGAAAACCAATTCATCTTTATACCTTGTTCTTCTAAATTTTGCATCGTTTTAAGTTCACCCTTTTCATCCAATATTTCCCCATATCTAACTGTTTGTTCCTTCTTATAGGTTATAGGATACGAAAAAGCTTCAATAGTTGATAACCAAACTGGGATTTTCAAATAACATTGTTTCTTAATTTTCTCCCAATTCAACCATAACGATTCCCGTATATAATGCCTTCGAAAATAACCCTGTGATTTAGTTCCCTTATATCATAAAAGGCATGCCAACCCAATAATAAATCATGACCTTCTAATGCCAACAATCAAATCTTTCTTAACATTATCCATTCTTTAACCCACATTAAGTTTGCAGCTTGATAATACAATTCCCAATTAGGAAGGCCAAACCCGCCTCTAATTCTAGCATCCTGTAAAAATTTTAATTTTATTCTCGCTTTCTTGCCTTGCCATATATACTTCAACACAATTTTATTTAATTCTTCAAAGTAATCCTTACTTAACCTAATTGGTATTGTTTGGAACAAATATAAAATTCTGGGTAAAATATTCATCTTAATTGTTGAAATTCTACCTATCAATGACAATTGTAGGTTTTCCCATTTTTTTAAATCGGATGCTATCTGCTGTTTAAGTTTAATATAATTATTCTCTTTCAGTGTAGTACATTTTGACGTCAGATATATCCCCAAATATTTAACTTTGTTCGTAACTTGAATTTTCAATAAATCTGCCAGCTCTTCTCTTTGTCTTAATAACATGTTCTTTGTCAGAATCTTTGTTTTGTCTTTATTTATTTTCAAACCAGCCATCTCACCATACATCTCTATCTTTTCCAATAGTTTTAAAGCTGTCTCTAAAGGGTCTTCCAAAATAAAGACCAAGTCATCCGCAAAGGCTTGCAATTTAAATTCCTCCTTTTTGACTTTCATTCCTTTTATGTTTATATCCTCTCTAATATTTCTATTTTAGACTTCCAAGGTCAATACAAATAACAAAGGAGATAATGGTCATCCTTGTCTTGTACCTTTTTTAATATTGATAGAGTCTGTGAATTCTCCATCTATCATTACTTTTGAA
Organism: Hydrophis major; assembly: GCA_033807585.1. Classification (NCBI taxonomy): domain Eukaryota; kingdom Metazoa; phylum Chordata; class Lepidosauria; order Squamata; family Elapidae; genus Hydrophis; species Hydrophis major. Next base: position 88,420,767 of record CM066328.1, on the reverse strand, counting down.
TTTTATCTGAGTTTGTTTGTTTGACCTAACCAGCTACTTGCAGACTGAGGACACTGGAGAATTCTAGCCCTTCCTGTGGTGGTGATGTATAGTTACATGTTATCAGTCTCCTGATAATTCCTAATTCCAAAACCAACAAATAACCTCTTCCCACAGTTTCATGGAGATATAAAGAGAATGTGGGAGAGAACTGAGCCCTGAGGTATCCCACATTGATGGAGCCAAGCCAACTGCTCTTCCCTCCACCCTCTGACTAACTTTGCAGAAATGTGCTTCTTACTCTCAACCCCCACAATCTATTAATCAGGATATTATCTTTAATAATATCAAGTGCTTCTAAAAGGTCCAACAACACCAAATATAGTACTTTCTAATAGATTCTCTGTACCTGGAAGCTCATTGCCTTTTTCAGTCTTCTTCCAAATGAAAGATTAGAGATGAAACAGAAGTTATCCAACATGACTGGATCAATGTGACATCTCCTTAAACTGTGCCATCTAAAAATATGTGAGGTGAATTGAATCAAGTCCATCACAAACTAGAAAACTAAAACACATATACTTTTTGTATTTGCTGAATTCACAAATATTACAGTCCAACAGAACAAAAGTCATTCATTTCAAAACAATTGGCTGGAATTAAAATTGCTGCATTTGTCACATGCAACTCAATCATCAAAGAATGATACACAATCCACTACAGTCCCAAGCCACAATTACAAAACAGACTGATACCATAATATGGCAAATTCTGTGCAAAAGCACTGAAAAAAAAATACAAAACTTACATTAAAAAAAACAGGCGAACAGAAAATACCACATTGCTTTTTATATTACTAAATGTTAGTCTAAAGGAAGATGTGGGGATGATTGCTACCTATTTGGTCTTTGGGAAATATAGTGAATGAAAACCCTTTGAAGATCAAAACCCAACATAACAACTGTGTGTCAATGAGTCAAAGATACCACAAACCCAGTGCTAAAAACTGAACCTTTTTAGTTGTGTTAACTTCATGGGCAACAGCTAGTATTAGTGTTCTCTGTCAAGTTATATATAAAATGCAGACAGGTGGATATTAAATTCTGTATACCAATTAATGCAATGTGAGCATACTCGAGAAAAAAGATTACCAGTCAAAAGAGACCTTAAAGGAGAGTATCTTCTTTTAAAAAAAATAATCATATTCCAGAAATTAATATTTTTCTTTTTAAAAAATCAAGCTGTTTGGATAATATTTCTTTGGTGTTACAGAAACTTTTTCCTCACCTGGAGCATTGTAATTACCTGTTTTACCACTGTCAGCTATCTGTGTATATAATACAAACAGTAAAAAAACCAGAAGGGTTTCTTAACTAGTTTCTGGTAGCCAGCGCAATTCTATGTAGTCAATTCTATATGAGCAATTTAATTTTTCTCCTAGAAGAAATTCCTAAATGCTTGAGGAACATAAGGATGGATTTACCCCTACCTTTTCTTTACTAAATCAAAACAAAATATCAAGCAGCCTTTTAAAATAGCTCCATCATGTCTGAGCCCACAATGCTAGAAATGCTGTTTATTATGAACACTAACTATATGTTGGGTGCTTTGACAATCCCAATTAAACATACATTTTGCAAATCCGCTTCTCAAACTTCTAGTGCTTGTTTGGGCTTGAAGCAATGTGAAAATTATACTTTATAAATGACCGGGCAGAAAAAACAAACAGTCAACCCAAAATACCACTTCCAAACCTTAAAAAAAGGCATCAACCAGTCAAGCTTCTGTGTATAAAAACATTTGCACAGCAGCACAAAAAAGAATTTTAAAACTGCCATGATAATGAATATAACACAATGACACAGGGTCTCAGAGAAGTATATATTAGTAAAATCTATTGTAAGTCACTTTGAAAACATAGCAATGTGTCAGATAATAATACCACAATTTTAGCTCTGCTATATAATTTCCATTAAGCTCATTTTCCTATATTTTAGAAAAAGAAAAAAGGACTTAGCAGATTATATTTCAGTCCTGTATCAATTAAGGGATATCTTTCACAGTTCAGTACCCTTAAGATATTAAAACAAATGTACTTATCTGCTCAAATGATCATTGCCTCTCTATAGAGTAGTTTCCCAACCTGCTGCTCTTAATATGTAAAGTACATCAAGAATAAGAAAAACAGAAAGCAGTATGAGGATGATTGGATCTGCAACATCTGGAGAAGAAGTTGACCAAGGTTGCCCTAACCAGTTCTCGATGGGATTTTATTTTCCCATAAACAAAATATCCTAAATCATTTGCACTGTATGACTAAAACACTGGTAAGCTTTTCACTGTGTGTGTGTGTGTGTGTGTGTGTGTGTGTGTGTGTGTGTGTAGTTCAAAGTTTGTAAACTTTGAACTCAATTTAGGACCACAATGGAGCCCAAAATTTCTGCTGTTAAATGAGACATTTGTTAAGTGAGTCTTATCCCATTTTATGACTTTTCTTGCCCCAGTTGTTAAGCAAATCATTGAAGTTGTTAAGATAGTAATATGGTTGTTAAGTGAGTCTGGTTTATCCATTGACTTTGCTTGTCAGAATCTTGCAAAAGGAGCACTGCAACCGTCACAAATATCAGTCACTTTCCAAGCACTGAATTCTGATCCCATGATTATGGGGATGCTGCAAAGGTTTTAACTATGAAAAATGGTCCTAAATCACATTTTTCAGGGCCGTTGTATTTTTGAACAGTCACTAAGCAAACTACCTGCATTACTGTATCATCTTTTCCACATCTATCACTAGCGGTACATTAAAAAATAACCCTTCATTATTTATTTATTTTCTTCCTACGATTTTTCCCAAAAGGGCACAATCTGCTTTTTGAAGGGGAGTGGAGAATCTGCCAAGTGTGGATCTATTAGTTACGGACAGGAGTTGACTGACCAACTTGCTACTCAGCCCTGACATTGTGGGCTGAGAATGACTGACCAAATCACCCAGCTGGCTTTCATGACTCAGGTGGGAGAAGAACTCACAGCCTCCTGGTTTCTAGCCTGGTGCCTTAACCACTAGAACGAATTGGCTCTCTTTAAAAAAAAAATTTTTTTTTTCAAACAATCTGCGTAATTTAGAATTTTAATCCCACTATTCCTAGCACAGTAGCAACCAAAGAATCTTGCACGTTTGGACAGAATGACACCAGCAGTTCTGCCCCTTTGGGTGTACATGCAATGCTTGTAAGAAAAACAGCAGAGCATGCAATACACTGTTGCTTTAATCAGTCTGCTGCCCGCAAGGCTTTTAGCTGAATAGGCTGATGATCCTGGGAGTTTAGTAACTTAGCATGTTTGAAAGGTTCCAAACTGCGCAATTTTAGGCCTCTTTTTTACATCTGCAAAGCAAGGCAGCACAAACTAACAAAGTTCCTGAGCGGTTAAACTGCACTATTATGGAAGTATGCAACTTATGGAAGAAAAAAAACATGTATAATTAACCTGAAGTTTTAGTGTGTTGAAGGTAATTAAATAAAAGACTTAAAAGTGCATTGCTTTTGACACTGTATTTACTAACTCTCTTGTTGATTCTCCCCAGATATCAAACAATCTTCCAATACAAAGAAACATCTGAAATTTTTGTAAAAGTTGTATTGATTGTGCTACAGCTGTCTGTGACTGGTGCTTACTGGCCATAAACAGGACATTTAAACCCTTAAAATTCACGGTACAGGAAAAATATGAAAATGGTACTTGAAATTTGCTAAGCTTTGCCTTTTAAAAGTGTAACTGAAGTCATGCTGACCTAAAGACATCCTTGTAGACCGAGACTAAAAGCGCTTTAAAGATTTCAAGGGTTTACTTATCCAAAATACTCCCTTACACAGTACTAATAAAGTTCCTAGACACGGTAAATTTTCTATTACTTATATGATAGGTGCAATTTCTAAATATTTTCAGAATATTCACCCCAAAACAACAAACTATTGAACAGCTTCAATGTCTAAAGTAGCATAAGTAAAAATAATGCTGTAAGAAAATAAATGGGAAATTTGAGGATCAGATTTTTTTTTAACTTTCATAAACTACGTAATTGGCAACAACACAACAGCTGTGTTCACACAAAATAAAGTGTAATTTCCATTAAGCTGCAGTAATAAAACATCATTAGCGCTAGTGCATGTGAAAATAGCCTCCAACCACGTGCAAAATAAATATTCATAAGTAGCCAAAACATCTTAACTGAGTTCATCATATTAATTGGCTCTGGAAGGTCCCATAATCACTGCCTGTCATGAAAATAATTTAGATATGACTTGGAAGATTCATTCCTTTGATCTGGGGTAACTGGCAAAAGAATAAATTGGCTAGTTTAACTGGACTCAATATGTATTTAGGATTCATTAGGAAAGGGGTGCCATGTAGATTTAATTCTTTTATGTTTTTGTATTTCAATAAAACTGAGCTCGCTTGGAAACACATGGGCATCCCTCCTGTTTTATAGTGGTCCCATTTTGACCTCAACCTTATTGGCAGTCATTATCCAAGTTGAAGATTAATGAGAATGTTATACAATAGAACAGTGTTTTTAAAACTGAGCAACTTTAAGATGTGTGGATCTCAACTCCCAGAATTCTAAGAATTGAATTCCACATATCTTAAAAGTTGTCCGCTTTGAAGAACACTGCAACTGATCAAAATATCCACATGAAACAGTACCTATATATGTGCATACAACTATTAAATAGAACTTAATCTGGGACTATGTAAAGCAGGTTGCTCTCTATTCATTGTCAGAGCCTGGTTTCAGGAAAAGAAGCAGATCTAAAACCCAATGATGGATGCACGGATATATGCGCAATGAGAGCAGGACTGTGAGCGCAATATTGTGCACCAATATCTATTCCATGTGTGTGTGTGTGTTTGAGAGAGAGAGAGAGAGAGGCAGACAGATATTAATGCTTGTACAAAGGAAGTAGGGCTCAGATTACAATATTATGCATGCCATTTTGCAGATTTTAAATCCTACAGGAGGAGCCACAAATTAGACAAATATTTCCAAAATCATCTTTTGCTAGACCTATACTTGAACACAGCTCATCAGTCTGGAATCCACACTGTATATCGGAGATTAATACAATTGAGCAAGTCCAGAAATATTTCACGAGAAGAGTACTACACTCCTCTGCTCGCAACAGAATACCTTACATCACCAGCCTTGAAATTTTGGCCTTGAACTATGCCACCTACGGTTGGACCCTTGCCTAGTACACAAAATTATCTGCTACAATATCCTACCAGTCAATTACTACTTCAGCTTCAACCGCAACAATACAAGAGAACACAACAGATACAAACTCAATGTAAACCGCTCCAAACTTGATTGCAGAAAGTACAACTTCAGCAACACACTGGTCAATGCCTGGAATGCATTATCTGACTCTGTTGTTACATCCTCTAAATCCCACTCCTTTAACCTCAAACTATCCACTATTGACCTCACCCCATTCCTAAGAGGTCTGTAAGGGCGTGCATAAGTGCAGCATTGTGCCTACATCCCTGTTCTATTGTCCCCATTTATTTGTACCTATTTCCTGTATTCTTACTCATGTTTATATTTATACTTATCATCTTGTAAGTGTTTGACTTATCAAATTTTAAAAAAATCCCTTGCTTTCTTGCACTTTAAATGAACTGCTAATTCCTATGAGAAGTAAAATACTGTAAATGCATTGCTCAAATGAGACTAGAAACTCATGCATGCTTAATATCAAATGAGGCTAGAAACTCTTGCATGCTGTAGTAGACATATTAAATCCCTAAGTGATTGTTATATTAATCCATAATGTGTGTTTGTATGTCTAATTTTGGCTGAATATATGTGAGCCAATCACATATATCACACGCTTTTTCAACAACCACTCTTAACCAAAATGTGACAGTGTGATGCTTAAAGCAGAAAATTACAGTGCAAATGCTTAAAATTAAACTCTTCTATCTAGATGCCTAGTTCATGAAATCAGTCTAGCTCTCTATTTGTAAGTAAGTGTAACTTATCTCCAAGCAAGTATGCTCAGTATCACACAGGGCAGGCTCAGTCAAAAAAATCAAGATGGCAGATTTTTTTCTAAACTCACCTATCCCCAATAGATGGTTGTGGGATCACAATGTAATACAGAGTTGCTTTCACAGTTGAGTTCACAAAGAGGCATCAATTCTTACATATCATGGCCTCTGCAGAGGACTCACCCTCAGAGAATGAGGAGAAACTGCATGGATTTAAGATTGAAAGAAGCCAAGAGCTAGAGCCCAGCATGATAAACACTTGAGATGAAACTCAAGACTGCAATGTAGCATGAGAAGGTGTTTGGTTTTTTTTTGGTGGGTGGGTGGGAACAAATAGAAAGGGGAGATGTCTGTAAAATTAATGACATCAAGGATGAAAATTCTGTCAAAAGCATCTAGATGAATATTAAGGAGAAAACAAACAATAAAGAGTTGTTGTGAATGTACTGCAGGCTACCCAACAAGCGAATGATATAGATGAAATCTTCACAAATCAGATGACTGAAATGTCGTGGAAACATAACATTGAAATCACCAATGGGAGACTTCAACTATTCTAATATTAACTGTAAATCAAATCTATGACAAGTGGGAAATCCAACAGAAATCCAGAGCAAATCCTTGCTCTGCCTTGAAGAGAAGTTCATTGTCTAAACAATGAATTAGAACTTAGAATAACTTTATTGTCATTTTAAATGTACACTAATAGGTATACGTTAAAATGAAATTTTGTTGCATACAGCTCTCAAAGGTCTCCACTTCTAATATACACTACATAAACATGGCAAAACAAACAAACAAATAAATAAATACAAAATTATGAATAAAAGGAAGGAGATCAGTTATATGGTATTTCATACTAACAGGGAAGAGAGATACTAACAGATTGAAAAAGAGGAAGTATGAACTTTGGGAGAGAGTGATCATGCGATTCATGAATTCCCCATACTGCAGACCGAGAGAATGGAAGGTAGCCAGATTAATGTTCTAAATTTCAAAAGAGTTGGCCTCAGTAAGCTAAGGGAAAAAGTAGGAAATAGTGCATGGATGGAAATTCTGAAGGAGGAGAAGAAAGTTCAGGAGAGTTGCATAATTATAAACAGCGAGATAATTAAGGCCCAAAAACAAACAACAGAGAACAGAAAGAAAACTGGAAAACAGTTGATGATGCAATTGTGCTTGCAAAAGAACTCTGGTAAACTAAGAAATAAAAAAGGATAAATTAAAAAATTGTAAAAAGAGGCACATAACAAAAGCAGATTGATTATCAAGAAATAGCCCAAATTTGTAAGGATGGCATCAGAAACGCTAAAGTTCAGAATGAGCTGAGGCTTACAATGAGTGGCAAAAAATAACTAAAAAAGGGCTTGCCTGTGTACAGTATGTACAAAACAAAAGAGAAACATCAAGGAAATGGTCAGTTTCCTGGATGGAGAAAATGGCAAGATAGTGATGGATAACAGAGAGAAGGCTGAACTACTACATTTTAATTTTGCAGCTGTCTTTTCACAAAAGGAAAAAGTGGCCCAACCTGTGCACTGGGTGGAGATGGGCAGAAGAGCAATATAGGTCAAAATAGACAAGAGACTATGAAAGGACACTTAGCTTCTGGGAATAAATTCAAGTTCTTGAGACCAGGTAGATAACATCCCAGGGTGCTAAATGGTTCTCGGAGAATTCCTGAAGTACAGGGGAAGTGCCAGACTATTGGAGAAGAATAAAAATGAGACCCATGCAATGACAGATCAGTAAGCTTGAAGTCACTACTTAAGATCATTAATATTGTTTACAATCATGCCAGGTTATTTATTTTTTTTACAGAATGGCTAGATTAGACAGAAACGCTGTGGATGTAGAGTACCTAGAGTTCAGTAAAGTTGGGCATAAACTCTTGGTAAAATGGAATGTGTGAGATAGTAGCACTGCTAGATAGATTTTCAGGTGCTCCTTAATGAAACTGTGTCTACATGGAGAGACCTCTGCAGTTGGGGTCTTCAGGGTTTTGTTCTAGGCCAGTCTTGTTCAAAATATTCATAAATACTTAGATGAAAGGATAGAAGGGATGCCCAGCACACTGCAGGCAACATGAAGTTGGGGGAGGGATTTCTAGTATCTCTGGGCACAGGAGTTCAAAAGATCCTGATAGATTTGAACATTGGGTCCTATGCAACAAAATGCAATTTCATCGTGGAAAATACTAGGGTTCTGCATGTAAGTAGGAAAAAGTCAAATACAAAGTACAAAATAGGTGATACCTGGCTCAGAAATTGTACCTGTGTGAGGGATCTGGGTATCCTGGCAGATCAACCTGTAGCTGCCAAAAGAGCCAGTGCAATCTGTCAAGATAATGGGAACAGGTAGTTTCATTCTACACTATGTTAAATGAAACAGCACCTGGAACCGTATTTAGTTTTTGGTTGCCAAAATACCAGAAGGATGCTGTGGAATGAAAAGAATGCAAATAGCCATAGTGAGGGACTTAGAGGCTAAATCCTATGGAGGACGGTTAAAAGAACTGGGAATAAAGAAGAGAAAGCTAAAAGGAAGACATAATATCGTAGTAGTCCCTCTAACACTTGAAGTGCTGTCACAAAGAATAGGGCAGGAATCAACAGATGCTTTGCAGAGATTGAAATCGAAGAACGAGGTAAATTGCCTGACTGTGAGAGCTATAAGGCAGCAGAACACCCTGACTCCTGAAATTATGGGTGCTCCATTTTCAAACAATAGATGGATAGGCTGGGTGGAATACTCTGAAAATCTTTGTCCTGGCAAGACAGGGAATTAGAAAACACCTTTCCAGCAATATGATTCTAGCAATTATTTCCTACTACATTACAGTATATATGCATTCCAATTGGCACCCCTTTTCCTCCTTGCAAGGGACATAAGGCTAAGCCATAGATCATAAAGCTGCAGGAGAAAAGGCTCCTTGAGATGATGGGACATTGCTTAAGACTACAAGGACCCAGCCTTTATATAAAGTCAACTTTTGTTTTTCCTTCAAATTTTCTTATATACGGATTCTTCTGGTCCCTTAGTCAATGATGTGACCGTGTCTTCTTCACTCCGTGGCTGGCAGTTGCTTGGTAGGAAAAGTGAGCAAGTTGCTTGCAAAGCATGATGACTTCTATGGGGTAGAAGTGAGAGACTGCATATAGGGTATACGTAGTCTGAATATAGTCCAAACGTAGGCCTCTATCTCAGTATTTCCTTAGCAGGCGGAGATTCAGAAAAATAATGCAAGAATAGGGCTTGTGACACAAAGGTTACTTGTCTTAAGTCAGTCACCCTGGCATAGAGTGTTCTGGCAGACATCAACATGCTGCCACTTACAAGCAAGCATGACAAATGACCTGTACGTTACAGCAAGTATTGCTAGATGGGTCATTAACTGCCAGGACACATTAAATAGAAGCACCTGGGGTGAGAGCCAAAATAAAATCCTACCCAATCTCTTAGCTTGAGAAAGATCCGGCCTTTAAATCGGCCTTTCATCCAGATTCAGTTTTGTTAATGGTGAAGTTCCTTGTGAATTTTTTTTTGTGTGTGTGTGAAAAGTCATGGGTTAGAGTTGGGCGTTTGAATCAATTGTTCCAAATTATTCATCTTCCTCAAGTTCTGATAAGGAAAAAAAAAACGCTTCAGTCTAAAGTCATTTTTTTCTGGTGATTGCCCAGGGGAAGGCAATCCACAAGAATGATGGGAGCCCAGGTTTTAAAAGCAGAAACTTCCTGCAACTATAAATCAACATCTGTAAAGACAGGTGGATGAAATTACACTGAAGCTAAACAGTCTCTTAGAGGAGACTGTTGTATATTCTTCAGGGAGCCCTTTGTAGAAAATTGTCAGTCTATTCTTAATTAGTACATTTTGCTTCCCACTAGTATTAATTAATCCTCTCTTTTAGCACCAAGCACAAGCAACATGTTCAGTAATAACCTATAAACTACCATTTCTCTGCCCACCACTCATATCTAATTGTTCAATGCAGCCCTGCCAAAATATCAGAGCAGGTGAGTTAATATCTAGGCATTTTCGACAATAAATCCTCTTTCAGCACACATGCTCCCAAATCATTAAAAAAAAAAAAAGGAGAGAGAGCCAAAATCCGCCAAATTAGAGCTGTACCTTTAAGGAGTTCATCTAGCAGAGAAAGCAGCTGCATTCCTGTTGAGAAGGGGCTGCTGTCCTAACATGCAACAGAGGCTAGAAATAACCTGCACGCACACAACCTTCCAGCATCCAATCCAACCAGACAACAGCCTCTCTCACTCGTCGGCAGAAAAGCAGAATAAGAAAGACGTAAAGGAAGGAAGGAAGGAAGGAAGGAAGGAAAGATAGGAGGAAGAGAGAGATAGGAAGGGACTAATTTTATTAGATCAGCAAAGGAGGCGGGTGCCAAGACATCAAAGGATCAAGCTGCCTTTTAGGGGGGGGGGGGAGTCGTTTCAAGGCGCATGAAGGAAGAAAGAAAAGAGACACCCACCCACCAACCCTTTGCTGTGGCTTTGTCGGAATCCGGCTTGGCTGTAGAAAAGGGAGCTTTGAAGGCTGCGATCGGGAAATGGATCAATGGCCCGATCCGATCCAGCATGCGTGCCTGATGAGCCCAACGAAGCGCGCACACACACACACACCCCCATCAGGAACGAGGCGTACGTAGAGCGGGTGGGACAAAGACAACGCCAAGTAGGGAAGAAAAGCAGCAGCAGGAGCAGCAGGTAGTTTGAAGGGCGACGGGATGCCCTGCGCGCTGGCGCCAGAAACATTCAACGACCGCTTGCAAATGAGGCGACGACGCCCTACCCTCTCGCACGTGAGAAGGCTTAATTTTTTTTTAATCGAAGTTCATCAAAGTTTTGCCCCCTGCGCCTCCTTCCCCGGGTGGGAGAGAGAACACAATTCAGTCTTGAAAAAATCGGCGACTTTGCTGACTTTGCTGAAGTCGAAATGAGGATCTGAGCGCATGCAAAAAGTGCTGAAGCTTCACCTCCTTTTAGCCAGCGCGCAAAATTCTCCTCAAACAGGGAGCACTTCACCTCTCCGGTGGCTTGACGCAGAGATTTCCGAGGCACCGGTAGAAAGCAAGGGGGAAAGGAGGAAGCTCGAGGAATCGACCGGGGAGGGGTATCACCAAGTAAGGGGACTTGCTCTCCGCGAGATCGCACAGAAGGAAACCTGAGTGGAAAGGGGGTAAAACCTATAAGCGCGCTCAGGATTTTACAGCCCAGGCTGGGTGCCTAACTAAAATGAGGTTGGCTTAGTTGCGGGTCGGGCTTTTCTCAAGCCAACCAGCCGGCCAACAGGGTACAACATTTCGCTATCTTGTAGGAATTCATCCGGGAGTCGGAGCAGCTGCAGATATCCCAAGCCTTTTTTTTTTTTTTTTTGCGGAGGGGGGAGGGGGCGGCGGAGGTGGCAGGCACCGCGCCTTGCGACTTCAGACCCGAGATTTCACTCCAAAACTGGCCGGCAGATCCGAAGCGAGAACAGAGGGTATTCCCCCTCCCCCCCGCCGCTGAGCATCCCTTTCCCGCCAGCCCTGACCCCAACTCCAGTAGCGCAACAGCCCCATGTCCAACATAGAACCTGGACCCAATTCCCGGAACCTCTCCTCGCCTGCGCATACCGGGAGAGAAGATTGTCCCAGGCGACCCCCCACTCCACCCCGACCCCCCAAGACACGCGCGCGCCCCAATCTCTGAGGCGCCCGCCCCGCGGCTGGGAGCGCGGGAAAGGGGTTGTCCCCTCAGAGTCGCCTACCTCGCACGTAGAGAGGGGCTTCCCACCGCAGCAGCAGCGGCAGCAGCAGCAGCAACGGCGGCCACCGGAGACAGACGCCCCCGAGCCGCCTCATGGTTGGCCAGCGACCCCTGCCGCAGCTCTCGCCTTTGCCCCAGCGAACCTTTTCCCTCCTTCGCAGCCGCAGGGGAAAAAGAAAGTTGCAGACTGGGGTTTGGCGGCTGCCTTTCGCTCTTCTCCTCGGGAGCTGCCGCCCGACTTGGCTCCCGGCTGCCACCAGGCGCCAAGACTAGTCTCAGCTCGGCGGCGACGGCGCGTCGGGGCTGCTCTGGGGTCCAGCCGGCGGCGGCCGCTGCTTTGCTCCGTCTCCCCGCGCTGCAGAAGCGACGGCGAGACCGGGGCTCGCTCCAGCTACCCGCCCCCCGGCCCTGCCCCCGGAGGAGGAGTCCCCGCCGGGGCAACCTCCGCCCTCGCTTCTCGCCCCCAGCGGCAGTCGCGGCTCCAGAGCTTGGCGCGGCTCCGAACCTTTTTTGCAGGCGAAAATGTGGTCGGCACCCAACGCCTCCGCCTCGGCTTCCTACTCTCGGCCAGATTCTTCTTCTTCCCCAGCCATTCTATCTCATCCGGCCCCATGATCCCACCTGCCCCGTTTCCAAAGCCAGAGCCATTTGTTGGAAGAGCTGCTTGCTTTTGGCATCGCTGCTCTCCTATAGCAAACTCCAAGGCAAGTTACTTCCGGCGCACTACTACATACTCAGGAACCTCCAAGTTGCACAGCCGCAAGAAACGATTAACTGAAATTAAAACCCTTCATTCCACTGGTCCATTCGCTTTTTCTTCTGTCTTGAGAACAGGGACCCATTAACAGAATTGTCCAGATTCGTTCGTTTGTCCATCCATCCATCCATCCATCCATCCATCCACTCACTCACTCACTCACTCATTCAATTCATTCATTCAACATATTCCAAATCGATATCATATCATCAGCTGAATAAAGTAAGCAAATATGACAAGACTAAAATATCCCAGGTAGGACTGAAAATGAACTGTAACAATACAACATTCCCAAGCAAAACAAAAATAATTCAGCATGTCCTTGAACCAGGAAACATTGGCTTCATGCCTCCTGCTTAATTGTGGCTTTTTTCACTGTAATTTATGTGATGATTGACCAAGATCCTTTACCACATGACCTATGTACAGCTCTAGCAATTTCTTTTTCTGACATCATACTGTCTTCATCTTATCCCCAGTCTATTCCTGAGGCAGCTGCAATTTACTCTTAATTATACTAGTGTTTTCCACTTAAAGCAGGCAGCAAAGCCTTGGTAGTTTTGCCGGTAGTACATTCGGAAGCTCTTCTCAAAACTATTTGGGGACCTCTAGAGGATGGGATCAGCCCAGCACCTATTGGCTGTCTGAAGGTCTTGTACCTCACTCCTTCCCAGGCAATACAGGTAGCTCACAGGTTACAACCACTCCTTCAGTGACAGTTCAAAGTTATGACAGCAATGAACAAGGGGGCCTTTTTGAAGTTGTGGCCATCACAGCAACCTGCAGCCACATGACCGCAATTTGGATGCTTGGCAACTGGCTCACAATTTTAACAGTTGCACCATTCCATGGTCATGGGATTGCCATTTGTGAACTTCCCTGCCAGCTTCCCCAAAGCAAAGTCAATGGGGAAGCCTGCAGGACATTGAAAATCACTGCTGTTCCTGCCCCTTTTTCCCAAAGAGCTCCAAGTGTACTCTGTACCACCCATCCACTCACACTCCACAGTGACGACCTGCAGCACTGTATGTCTACCCACTGGCCTGCTTGCCTGGGATGCAGTTTCAGTGGCTTTTCTACTATCGTGGTCACATGAAATGCTTGTTAAGGACCTTCACAGTCCTCACTTAATGACAGAAACTGCCAGTGCTAAGCAAAGTGGTCACGTGTTAAGATCATGCTTTTTGACCAAATCAGAATTTTGGTCCCAGTTGCTGTCTTAAGCCAAGGATTACCTCCATGTTTGGTAGGGAGAGGGACTGGATCTTTTAAAAAGATCCTCTACATTACCAGATCTCAGAGTTGATGCTCAGTTTTAAGATCTATATCAGCCTGAAGGCAAGGAAAGATTGAAGGCAAACAAGGTCCAGGCAGAAGAACACCATGGCTTCAAAATCTGAGGGACAAGTTTGGACAAAACTCATCAGCATTTTTTTTGTGCGGTTGTTGTTCAAAATAGGATCGCCAACACGATCACCAATGTCCGATGATGGATATGGCACAAGTAGATCGGCCTGAAGAGCTGCACTTCAGAGAAGACAGTCAGGAGGGAAAGCTGCAATGGACTATAGGAATAATTCTGTGTTCTAGTTCCAGTACCACTATTTCTGAACCTGGGTAAGTTGTAGTTAGGCTTCCCTTGAACACACTTGTGCAAAAAACAGAGCAGACAAAATTAAACCCATCCCGTTGAGCCATCTTATCAAAGTCTTTTTTCGTCCTTTCCTAGCTCAGCTCCATTCCATGTTAAGAGTGGCTCGTGGGTATTTTCCTGCAAACTGGAGAGGATGGACGAGTAGGGAAAGCAACAAAGCTGTGAAATTTATTTTCCTATCCTTAGCATGCCTTGCACATTGTTTATAAAGATAGCTCCGTTTGCTGGCATTGTCTCTCAGCCGGATATGGATTACTAAGTACATTTTCCACTGCAATCATTTTCTCCCAGCTCCAAGGCTGTTGGATAGCAGCAATTTTGTTTAGCTTGGTATTACACACAGCACTTCTGTTAGGGAAAAGCAGACATCCTTATATCAGTTGTCTTCTACCATCATTTTAACCTACTCTGTGCTTTCTGAATTCTGTTCTTGGAGGCTTGGGAAGAATGGCAAATTGTGAGAGAGAGGAGGAATGAGCAACACAGAGATGCTCTGTTTTCCACAGAGAGCTACATTAAGACTTTGTAGGGGAGGGGTCGCCAACTTTGGCAACTTTAAGACTTGTGGACTTCAATTCCCAGAATCCCTCAGCTAGCAAAGCTGGGAGTTGGGAGTTGAAGTCTTAAAGTTGCCAAGGTTGGAGACTCCTGTTGTATGGTATGTCTTCCTGGTCTGATCTATTGACCTATTATGTCTAGGAGCTGCAAGTTAGAATATAGGTCGTCTTCAACTTACAACCGCAACTGAGCCCTAAATTTCTGTTGCTAATTTGCTAAGTGAATTTTGCTCCACTTTACGACTTTTCTTGCCACAGTCGCTAAGTGAATTACTGAGGGGATTAACAGTAGTAACACGGTTGTTAAGTGCATCTGGCTTGTTAAGAACATCACAAAAGGTGATGATCATATGACTCAGGGGCACTGCAGCCATCATAAATATGAGTCAGTTGCCAAGCATCTGAATGTTGATCATGTGACCATGGGAATGCTGCAGTGAACGTAGGTGTGAAAAATGGTTATAAGTCACATTTTTCAGTGCCGTTGTAACTTCGAACATTCACTAAATGAACTGTTGTAAGTTGAGGATTACCTGTATAGCTACAACTTTCCTTACAGGGACTCTATTGGTATCTCTTTTAAGTGATGAAGCAACCATCACCATATATTGTCAAACCAGTCTTGCATTGATTAAGATGTTTCTCTGAAGATTTCGTTGAAATCTACTTTCCCTCAATTTTCACCAATCTGGTTCTAATACTGCTCACTGGAGCCACAATAGAATAATTCCTCCATCCCTCTTCCATGTGACAGCCATTCAGATATTTAGACATCCTATTCTCCTACATATATTTTTAATCACTTCCCCATATGATATTGTTTCTGTGGTCCAGTCATCCTCCTGGTTATCAGGTTCAGGATATATACTTGTCTGTCAACATTCTTCTTAAAGAACTTAGTGCCTCATTTTAGATACAGTTCAACTAATGTGGCAGAGCGGCTGCCTTTCACAATGCGGATGCAATGCTTCTATTTAAAGCAGACAAAGTGCTGTTTTTAGTCACCACCTCATTGCATTGGCTTCTTTTCCATTGTGTGCGAGCAAGAACCATTTTTTAAAGCATGAAACATTACTGCCTGTAACTCAGCAGCCCAATTATTTTATTTTTCTAAAAGGGGAGAGGAAAAGAGAGATAGTAAATAATGCTATATCTCCCTGCCTTTAATAGACCATGTATCAAAGTCAGACATCAAAGCAGTATTCTCAGAGTAATGGAACACATATGACATAGTTCAAGCTATCTGCCGTTTGGCAAAGAAGAGGTATGACATCAGAAGAAAACCGAAAGGAGTATGTGAAGGGTAGATGTTTATAAACGCTTCTTACTCTCTCTCATTTTCTATGCCAGCTAATATTTGGGAACCTTTCTAACAAATCAGGGATTCTTTTCAATTGCCTATGTCTCTTGCTGAGCTACTTCGCCTTAAAATAACCACTAATGATTTGACACTTAAATAAAGAAACAGCTGGATTTGTACGATATGCATTGGAAATGCTACTGTAGCTGCATAATCAGAGCTGGCTATATATTGAGAGACACCAAATACAGGAAAATCTAGCAAGAGCATCTAGAAACATATAGTTAAGAGTGAAAGATAACAAGTGCTTATTATTCTGCATTTCTATATTCGTTTATCTACACATATACATATGCATATACAGACAATGCTACTTAAATTACTATCCACTCATAAGGATTGGTAGAAGTAAAGTTGTGTTGCTCCATGCTGACAACATATCAGGGTCTGACAGCATCTTTTTTGTCTAATACATTTTAGACGTAAGCTTTTAGGAGTTGCAGCTCCTTTGCAATTTCTAATTTTTGCCATAAGGATATGCTGACCTTAAATATTATGCTTATTTATAACACTAAGGATGAAAAGGAATAATATAGGTATCTTAGCTTAAAATTATGAACCCAAAAATGCTCTTTCCCCAAAAGTCCACAGACATCACATTTAGCTAACATACATGCATGCCAAAATAGCATAGTGATTAGACAGTCTGTCATATACAAATAATCTTCGTATATAATGAACCCGCAACATACATTATAGTCTCTAACATTCTAATCAGGATCCAAAAGAACAGAATCACTTTCTATTTTTAGATGTCATAATACTGAATCTAAAGATCATCTTTAAAACTTAAGGATTTACTTCTTAAAATCTGCCAGCAATAAACTTTAGAATAAACAGTGTAAAATACAGTTGAAAAACCTGAATTATTTACAAATCAGAGAAATTGATTATTAGAGGAATGCCATATATAATGTCATATAATATAATGAATATATGGAAACGTCCATAAACCAACCAACATCATTTTACAAAATATGATATATGGAAACTTCCCAATATACTCAGTATGGCAGAGATCACAGAATTCAGTTAGTTTAGCTTATGCTTTGGAGTTCATCCACTTGCAGGCATTTGTGTGGTTTTTGGAAAGGTTGGCATGGAATATAATATGATTTATGGCTTTTCTCCCAGAATATTTTTGTTATGTGTAAAGCCACATTAGTTTTAGTTTATTTAGCAATAACATCACTCAGTCTGGTGGTTTGGAAGTGTGACAATTACTTTTTTATCCTGGCTAATAAGAATGATGAATCCAAAAGAATTTACTGAGGATAGGTTTTTATGTGGTTTCATAACAAATTTTCTTCATTTTAGTATTGACACTAGCTTTCATTTATCATATATGAACATCATAGGCAAGGCACTATCTGTTTATGAAATTCTGCACCAAATTCATCCAGTCCAGGAGATTTTATTAAACAAAGTGTACCAGAACTAAACAAATGAGATTAGAAGGGTTAAAAGATATGTTTACTTAGATATTAAATGCTATCTGATGCACAGATTTTTAGAAAAGGGTGTCTGAAGCCTGCTGTGAGGTCTTAAATTATGAATTACCAAGTTATTGAGGGTTGAAGTTAACCAAAGATTAAGAGGAATAATTTGCCCAACTTGCACAATGTCTGGTTCAGACAAGATGTATTTGAGGTACTTATTCAAGCATGAAAATTTCAAAAATCCAAACTGTCTAATTGTTATAACAGAAAATAGTTTCTTAGTAGTTCATTTTCAATTCCAATTCATCAGTTTCTGATCCTTCTTATTGCTGGACTGTCTGCCTGTCATCTGTCTATCATTATCTATCGTCTATCTGTCTGTCTGTCTGCCTATCATCATCTATCATCTATCTACCTAGATATCATGCCTGTTTATTTATTACATCATTGATAATTTCATTTAAATATTTCATTCACCATTATTACTGTGCTCAATAATTGCAATGATATTGCTATAACCTTTGCCTCTATTGCAGGAGAAAGCAGGTAGTTAGAGATATTTAAAAATCTAAAGATATTGTCCACAGTAGAAGTCCACTAAGAGAGCCAGTTTGGTGTAGTGGTCAAGGCACCAGGCTAGAAACTGGGAGACTGTGAGTTCTAATCCTGTCTTAGGCAACATGGAAGCCATCTGGGTGACTTTGGTCCACTCTTTCTCTCAGCCCATGACATCAGGCAGAAATGGTATTCAGCCAGCTCTGACAGGTTCTGGAGAACCGGTAGCAGAAATTTTGAGTAGTTCGGAGAGCCAGTAAATACCACTTCTGTTGGCCCCACCCCCATCTATTCGCTGCCTCTCAAGGCCCAGCTGATTGGCTGGGTCTTCTTTTGTTGCCCTGCACAAGAGAACAGAGCTGGAAAGCAGGTTAGTGGGGAGGGAATTGAGATTTTACAGTATCCTTCCCTTGCCAGACCCACCAAGCCACGCCCACAGAACTGGTAGTAAAAAAAATGTTAATACCACCACTGATATCAGGCTTGGGCAAGACGTTGATCAGTCGATGCCTGTTGCAACCACACACACACACAAAACAGACTCTGCATTTGCAGGAAAATGGTAGGAAAAAAAAGAAGTTCACTGCAAGTCAGCATGCAAAGAATATCCCAGGATCTTGAGATTTTCTAATCAATAATCCAAACAGCTGAACTTAATTCTGCTTCATTCTGTAGTCCAGAGGTCTCTAAACTTGGCAATGCTGGCTGGAGAATTCTGGGAGTTGAACTCCACAAATCTTAAAGTTGCCAATTTTGAGGACCCCTGCTGTGGTCTGTAAGAAACCCAGCAGACACAATACTCCTCGTAGTAGCTCCCTGTTGTTTAGTGGGTTGTCTTCATAGTAAAAGTTAATGGATGGCTGTGGGCCAGTCAGTGTGACCTTCTTCAAAATTGCTATAATTCCCATTACACATGGGAAGAGAGGCTCTGATCTGTTGTGAGTACATTACTGAAAGAGTAGATAAATTCAGCATTGAGAATACCAAATTTCTTTTTTTCACACATAATTTGTGAATTATTGTTTGCTACATCAGGCTCCCCCTCTATGTTTTTTTTAATTCACATATGCTCAAAAATCAATAAATTATCAATCTTTTGAAAATAATAGGAATTTAACACAATCCCTCTTGAAGGGTAAAATAGCTGGATAAAATAATGTTAACACCATTTTTATTTACTGTTTAGGAAACTCATGGGAATCTTTATGAGCATATTGATCTGAATTATAAATCTTGAAATATTGAAGTTAACAAAGGTAATTTTCTACAAATAATTGTTCCAAGATACTGATACAGATTCATATAATAATCAATTCCCTATTTTTTTTCTTTTATACATTTCCCCAGAAACTTTAGACTGAATTAAATGTGTATTGAACTTATTCCAGGTAAATGAGTAGATTGATCCTTAACCAATTGTATAATCCACAAATATAGGCAAGGATTCCTAATTATCATAAATTAGACCCAAAGTATCATGTGCATGTAATAAGAATTTATGCTCCAGCAGCCTTTAAATCCCAAATGTTATTTGACTACCAAACAAAACAGTCAATGGTTCCAAAGCCAAGTTAAATACTGTTGTGGAGCGGCGGTTACAAAGAGAGACGGAGCCAGGCTAAAGGCTAACAACTTTATTCTTGCGAATAAAGGGTCGCCGCAGCTGCTGAGGCTATCTGACAGCCAGCTGTCGGCGACAGCTGATGCCGTTTGACAGCTCCCTTTTATAGCCGGCTGTCAAACGGCATCAACCAATGGGAGCGATCGGTGCTCCCGCATTGGCGGCGGACCGGAGGGAGGACTGCTGCTAGTCTTTGAACATAGCACTCCTTCCCCCTGGCCACGAGCATGCGTAGTCCTGTAGCCATGATGGCCGCTTTCGCTCACGGCCCGATCTTCGAAGTTCCTGAGGCTTGTTGGCGGCTGGTGCGTCTTGTTCCTCCCGGGTGGTGACTGGAACCTGCAGAGGGTCGCTGGCCATCCCTGGACTGCTTTCTGGCGACTGCTCGGGTGAGTCTTCCCGCAGCGGTCGGCTGGTTGCGTTGTCGGGCGGCAGGTAGACCGGGTCCTTCGGTGGGTTGGCTGGCGGTGAGGAGACCGGGTCGTCCAGCGGCGGGTAGACCGGGATTTCGGTGGCAGTCTTGTTCCAACACCTCCTCAGCTGGTCTACATGCCTTCTCCAAATCCAGCCATCTTCCAGAAGGACTCTATATGATCTGGGTCCTGCAACAAAGACTATCTGCCCTGGCAGCCATAAGGGGTGCCCCGCATAGTTCCTGGCGTACACCTGGTCTTGCAGGGCGAATTCCCTGGCATGGCTGTCAGAGGCTAGTGGCGTGCTGGGAGCATAGTGGGGGTGCAACCTGTCCAGGGTGGTCCTGAGGCGCCTGCCCATTAACAGTTCAGCAGGGGATTTGTTGGTGGAAGGGCACAGGGTGGCATGTTGTGTGAGTAGGTAAGTTGACAGTTTGGCGTGCCAGTCTGCCTGGCCCAGCTTGGCCAGAACTTCCTTGGCAGACCTGACAGCCCTTTCTGCCATTCCATTACTTGCTGGGTGAAAGGGGGCTGTGAGAGTGTGTCTGATGCCCAGATTAGCTGTGAAGATGGCAAACTCGTTAGAACTGAATTGGGGGCCATTATCTGAAACTAATGTGTCAGGAAGTCCATGAGTAGCAAACAGTCTGGTCAAGGCCCTTGTGACAGCCAGTGTTGTGGTGGAGGGTAACAAGGCTACTTCAGTCCATTTGGAGAATGAATCTACAACCACCTCCCTTGTATGGGACCAGCCAGGTCTACATGCAGCCTGGCCCAAGGGCCCCCCGAATCTTCCCATTTGGTTGGGGCAGCTGCTGGTGGGGCTGCTCTTGTTGCCTGGCAGGGCTGGAACGTGTTAACCCAGTTGGCAATCCGGGCATCTAATCCTGGCCACCAGATGTAGCTGCGGGCCAAGGCCTTCATCCTTACGACGCCAGGGTGACCCTCGTGCAGTGCCCTTAAAACTGGTTCTTGCAAGGTGGGTGGTATGACCACCCTTGTCCCCCATAATAGACAGCCCTGTAGTGAAGAAAGCTCCTGCCTGCAGGTCTTAAATGGCATGAATTCAGGGGTGAACTGAATGTCAGGTCACCCCCTCCCTACCCAGTCCAGGACTTGGGAAATAACACGGTCCCTCTTGGAGTGTGCAGCAATATCCCCAGCTGAGACTGGTAGGTTAAGTTCATTGCAGTCGAAGATTGTGTGGATGGGAGCTGGGTCCTCGACTGGTGATGGTAGGGGGCATCTGCTGAGGGCATCAGCATGGCACAGGGTCTTCCCCGGGCGATGTATCAGTGTGTAAGAGTAGGTGGCCAGAAATAGAGTCCATCTGGTCATTCTTGGGGATAACACCTGTGGGGTTTGCTTATCCCCAGCTAGCAGTCCTAATAAAGGTTTGTGATCTGTTACAAGTTCAAAACTATGGCCATTAAGGAACTCATGGAATTTTTTTACAGCGGCTACAGCTGCTAAGGCCTCCTTATCGATCTGACTATAGTTCTTCTCTGTAGCAGAGAAAGTTCTTGAAAAATAGGCAATGGGTGCCTCTGATCCATTTGAGAGCCTATGGCTCAATACTGCTCCTATGCCAAAGGGTGAGGCATCAGAGGCTAGCACTAGGGGCAGGTTTGGGTTAAACTGAACTAACACAGAGTTTGAAGTTAAGAGAGACTTCACTGCTTGGAAGGCGTGGGCTTCCCTTGGTCCCCATTGCCATGGGGCTTTCTTATCTAGGAGCCTATGTAGGGGTTCAGCTACAGAGGCTTTGTGAGGCAAAAAGGAAGCATAAAAATTAAGGAGTCCCGGGAGAAGGCGGAGCTTCGTTCCGGCGATACAGCTGCGATCTCAGGGCTCTGAGATCGCAGCCGATATTTTCGCCCCTGGTCGGTCCTAACGGACCTAAACCGTCCCGTAGAGACGGTGATCGTGAAGGGCATTGTTCCAGGATCCCAGAGATATCGCAAAATCTCTGGTTTGATCCGGAAGAAGCCCTTTTGCTGGCGGCGGAGAGGCAACCTCCATATAGCTGCTGAAGTCGGGACAGCTCCGGAAAGAAAGTGATTGGAGTGAAGTGTGTCGGCTGGGTGAGAAAAACTCTTTTGTGCTGTAAATTCGCTAAGGTTGGAAAGTTCATCCGATATAAAGAAGAAAGCTGTGAGATTTTTTTTTTGACTGAAATTGTTTTGAGCGGCGTTTTTTAAAGTGATGTCAAATTGAGGCTTGGCTTTTTTTTTTCTTTATACTTTTTGGGAAAGATTTTACTGTGACTTTGTAGGTAACCGGATTGAATTTTCTCTTATATATATTTTTATGCTTCCTTTGATTTTATGCTTCTTTTGATCTTTTAACTTTCTTTAGGATAGAGGCTCCCTTTGGCTATTTTTTCTTTTTTTTTTCTGTATATATTATTCCTTTTTTCTGGCGGGCGGGGAGAAAGAGCATTAAGAAACTTTGTAACACTGCCAACTAGAGGCTTGAAAGTATCTTTATGTGAATTGGAGAGAACTGCAAAAAGACCTCATCTCAAGGACTTTTTAATGTGATAAGATAGAGGGAGAGCACAGTAAAATATTGCAGGTGCTTTCCTGGACTGTTATCAACAATACTTGAGATTTGGCTTTGAAGCTGCTGGAGAAGAGAGTCATAACAAGAGCCTTGGATAAATAACAAAGTGCAGTGTGTTTTCTTATATATACCCCATTCGCTAGCCTTCTTCTAAATTTTAATTTTAGTAATATTTTTATTTTTGCCTTTTATTTTAAAGGGAAAGCCTCAGAGTTTTTTCTTCTTTATTTTTCTTTTCTTTTTTATTGGGACCTTTTTGCTTTTCATATTTATGTTTTTGGACTACTTTGTTGTTGAGGTTGTTTTTTTTTTTTTTTTGGATTATTGAGACTTTTTAATTGGATTAAGGTGTGAAGAATCTGAAGGAACTTTTTGTTTTTTTTTTCTCTTTTTGCTTTTTCTTTTTTCCTTTGCTCTTAATCAATATTATTATTTTTGGATTTGTTTCTTTTTTCCTTTCTATTTTTTCCTTTTTTATGGTGGACTATCTCGTAATTGGATTAGGGTCTAGAAGAACCTGAAGATCTTTTTTCTTCCTTTTTTTCTGTTTCTTCTTTGGCTTCGTGTTTTTTACTATTGGAGTTCTCCATTTTGGATTATAATTGGCTGCTCTACCAGTTGGATTAAAAGTTAAGAAGAATTTGAAGTTTTGGAAACATTGAAATGAGCAAGAAACCAATTCCATCTGGCATTTCTGCTTCTACCTCTGCTTCCCCACCAGCTGGAGGACAATGTTTAATTCAGACAATGTTGAAGCAAGATAAGGAACAAGAAAAAATAACTTTACAGTTACAGATGATTATGCAAGGAATCCAAGATCTCAAGACAAAATCAGATATCATTGAACAAAGAACAGGAAATATTGAACAAAGAACAGAAAATATTGAACAAAGAATAGAGAAGACTGATGAAAAAGTGGAAAATATTAAACAAATGATGGTTAAGTATGAGGAGAGATTCCAAAAAATTGAGGAAGAAGGAAAACAAAGAGAGAAGAAGATTGGAAATATTGACAGCAGATTAACAGCGGTTGAACAAGAAAAAGGTGGGATGTTGAGATGGGAGATGGAAAGGTCAGAATTTTACCTCAGATTTCAAAATATAGAAGAGGAAAAAGGAGAAAATTTGGCAGCGGTAATGATAGAAATTTTGGCAGATGCTTTGGAAATTACAGAGGAAAAGATGATGGATGGAATAGATGAGATATATCGAGTCTATACAAGATATGCGATGAGAAATAAATTACCCAAGGAAGTCCATATTAGATTTACCAAAAAATCCATTAAAACGCAAATATTGCAAGTAGCAAGAGAGAAAACACTGAAATACAAGGATAAAGAGATTGTGGTTTTAAAACAAATACCCAGAAGAGTGAGAGAGATGAGAAGAGAATATCGATTTCTGACCAAAATATTATTGGAAAACGAAGTGAATTATAGATGGCTGATTCCAGAAGGACTAATGTTTGGGTGGCAAGAGCAGAGATATAGAATTGATTCAATTGAGAAAGCAGAACTTTTTCATGCAGAATTCTTTGGAGGAAGAAGAGAGGAAGCAGAGAAAGAGGACTGATCAATTGAGTTTCAAGATGAACAACTGGAGACTGAAAAAGAGAAAGGAGCAGCAGGGGGACAGATGGATGATAAAGAACAGCGTGAAGTGAGATCCACGAGAGCTGTTAGACCTAAATATAAAGCATAATCATGGAGGAAAAAAAACTGATTACAATGAATATAAACGGACTTAATTCAGCTGTTAAAAGAAGGAAAACTTTTCATAAACTAGAGAAATTAAAATTTGATATAATTTGTTTACAAGAAGTTCACATTAAAAAACAACATGAACAATTGTTATTACAGCCAAAATTAGGGAAAATATTTACCTCTTTGACTCAATGTAAGAAAAGAGGTGTGGTTTTATACATTAAAGAGGCTATTCCAGCAAAATTGATTTACTCGGATGAAGATGGAAGAGTATTAATGGTAGAAATAATGGATAATAATATAAAAATACTCTTGATTGCAATTTATGCTCCGAATGATAAACAAGAAGAGTTTTATAAAAAGCTGCACATGAAAATAATTGGACTGGACTATGTTAATATAATCATGATGGGAGATTTTAATGGAATTGTGGACAATAAACTGGACTATATAGCAACAACAACAAAGCAAAATAGAAAGGCTCTCCCAAGGTCCTTTTTTAAAATGACAGATGAATTAACTTTAAAAGATATTTGGAGAGAAAGAAACGTTAAAGCTAAACAATATACTTTTTATTCAAATAGACATTTATCATGGTCCAGATTAGATATGATTTGGATCTCAACAGAACTAATATCTAATATTAAAGAAACAAATATTGAAACAAGTACCTGGGCAGATCATAGCCCAATGACAATTAAATGGAAGGGACAAAATAAAAAAGATCGAGATGGACATTAAACAATACTATTTTAAAGGAGAAAGATTTTATACAATGGATGGAGAAGGAATTGGCTTTTTTCTTCAGAGAAAATAAAAAAGAAGATACTTCAACGCAAAATGTGTGGGACACTATGAAGGCATACGCTAGAGGTTTGATAATAGATTATACAAGAAAAAAGAATATTAGGAAAAGGCAAGCTTCTAAGATCTTGGAAAATGAGTATAAAACTCTTGAAAAAGAATTACAGAAAATGCCACAGAAAAAGGATATTAAATTGAAGCTGGATGTAATCAAACATAAAATGGAATTAATAGAGAAAGAAGAATTGGCGCAGAAAATTAGAAACTCTAAACAGAATTATTTTGAAGATGCAAATAAACCAGGTAGATGGCTAGCATATAAATTGAGAAAAGAGAAGGAATCAAGAAAAATATTGAAGTTAATAGATGAACAAGGCCAAGTTTGTTATGGGAATAAGGAGAAAAAAGAAATTATTCGAGATTTTTATGGGCAATTATATAAACAGGAGAATATTGATGAAGAAAAAGTCAAACAGTATTTACAGGAAGCTAAGTTATCAAAGATACCTAAAGAGACTGAAGAAATGCTAGAAAGCAATATAACAATGATAGAACTAAATGAAGCATTTAAGAGACAAAATAATGGGAAGGCTCCGGGTCCAGATGGGCTTCCAGTAGAATTTTATAAAACATTTCAAGAATTATTGAGCATCCCATTGTTAGAAGTTATGAATGAAGTTATGTTAAAAAAGATGATACCTAAAACATGGTCAGAGGCTTATATTACACTCATACCAAAGGAAGAGACTGACCCATTGCAAATTAAGAATTATAGACCTATTTCTTTATTGAATGCAGACTATAAAATCTTTGCTTCAATCTTAGCAGAAAGACTTAAAAAATATTTAAATAATTTTATTCACTCAGATCAAAATGGATTTCTGCCAAAGAGACAAATTAGAGACAATATGAGAGTAATCTTGGACACTTTGGAATACTATGAGGCTCATCCTGAAAAGCAAATGGCTTTGATATTCCTAGATGCTCCAAAAGCATTTGACAACGTGAACTGGAGATTTATGTTATTATTATTGGAGCAGATGGGTTTCGCTAAAAAATTTATTCAAGCAATAGAAGCTATATACAATAAACAGACAGCAAGGGTAATGATGGAGGGGGAACTTACAGATTTTATTAATATAAGGAAAGGCACAAGACAAGGATGTCCCCTATCTCCTTTGCTATTTGTGTTGACCTTGGAAGTGTTGAATAGAAATATTAGGGATGATAAAAGCATAAAAGGAATGAAAATTAAGAAGGAAGAATTTAAGCTACAAGCTTTTGCTGATGATTTAGTTTTTATTTTGGAAGATCCGCTAGAAACAGCTCCAAAGTTACTGGAAAGGATAGAGACATATGGAGAGGTGGCTGGTTTGAAAATAAATAAAGACAAAACAAAGATTTTGACAAAGAATATGTTATTGAGACAGAGAGAAGAATTGGCAGATCTTTTGAAAATTCAAGTTACAAATAAGGTTAAGTATTTGGGGATATATTTGACAACAAGATGTAGCACATTAAAGGAGAATAATTATATTAAACTTAAACAACAGATAACTACAGATTTGAAGAAGTGGGAAAACTTGCAATTGTCATTAATAGGGAGAATTTCAACAATTAAGATGAATATCTTACCTAGAATTTTATTTTTGTTTCAAACAATACCAATTAGGCTTGGAAAAGACTATTTTGAAGATTTAAATAAAATTATGTTGAAGTTTATATGGCAAGGTAAAAAAGCGAGAATAAAGCTAAAGCTTTTGCAAGATGCTAGAATTAGAGGAGGTTTTGGTCTGCCTAATTGGGAATTGTATTATCAAGCTGCAAGTTTGATGTGGGTCAAAGAATGGATAACATTAAGGAAACATAGGTTGTTGACATTAGAAGGGCATGACTTGCTGTTGGGTTGGCATGCTTTTTTATGGTATAAGGGAACTAAAACACAGGGTTATTTTAGAAGACATTATGTACGGGAGTCTTTGTGGTTAAATTGGGAGAAGATAAAAAGACAATGTTATTTGAAAATTCCAGTTTGGTTATCGACCATTGAAGCATTTTCCTATCCTATAATTTACAAGAAGGAACAAACAGTTAGATATGGGGAACTTTTGGATGAAAAGGGTGAACTTAAATCGATCCAAAATTTAGAGGAACAAGGTATAAGGATGAATTGGTTTTCATATGCACAAATACACTCAAGGTATGATGAAGATTCTAAAACGGAGGGATTTTATGATAAACAGACTGATTTAGATAAGATCTTGATGGGTACTGATGAGAAGGTGATTAAAAAATTATATGGTTATTTACTGGGAATGAAATTAGAGGAAGAACAAGTCAAAGAAACTATGATTGTTTGGGGGAAGAATTTTGGATATGGGATTGATTTGGAGAAATGGCAGAAATTGTGGTCTCAAAATTATAAAATGACAATGTCAACAGCATATAAAGAAAACTTGTATAAGATGTTTTACAGGTGGCACTTTCCTCCGACAAGAATAGCAAGAATGTTTAAGAACAAATCTGAAAAATGCTGGAAATGTCATCAGATACCCGGCTCGTATTACCATATGTGGTGGACTTGTGAGGATGCTAGAAAATATTGGACTATAATTCGCATGTGGTTGGAAAAAATGACAAAGAAACATATAGATTTGAAACCAGAGATCTTCTTATTGGGAATTTTACCTGATATATATAGTAAAGATTTGAAATATCTGATTGTAAATGTATTAACAGCGGCCAGGATTGTATTTGCTAAAAATTGGAAGAATGAGAAAATACCATTACAGGAAGAAATTATTAAGAAAATATTGGAATGTGCTGAGATGAGCAGATTGACATTTGAAATTAGAGAGCAAGAGGATAAACAATTTTACGAAATTTGGGATCTTTTTTATAAATGGCTAGATGATAAAATACGATAATAGAATATTTAGAATGCTAGATAGTAAGGAATATCTTTATTTTGCTATTATTTTGCTATTTGATATTATATTTATAAAGGATTTTTTAGGATTGATTTGATATGACTAGATGATTTGTTATAGAGTAAACTGGTTTAAAGTATTGTTAGCTCATTAAGCATGAATGATTAAAAATATAGTCAAAAACTTCTTTTTTTAGTGATATTAGGATATATAAGTTTGGATTGACAATATGAGTTGTTATATAATATAATTGTAATTGAGACTACAGAATGAATGCACAAAAATGATGAACCAACTGACACACTGGATGTACATATAAGAGTTGATGTTTTTATGTTTTGTTTGTCTTGTTTGTTTGTAGAAAATTAATAAAAACTTTTTCAAAAAAAAAAAAATTAAGGAGTCCCAAAAAGGCCTGCAATTCAGTTTTGTTAGAGGGAGTGGGTGCCTCGTGAATAGCCCTAACTTTACTCTCTATGGGGTGAATTCCAGATGCATCAATTCGATAACCCAGGAAGTCTACCTGTTTGGTGGCAATGGTGCATTTGTCTTTTTTCAATTTAAGCCCGTTTAGCCTGAACCTGTCAAGGACAGATCTCACTCTGAGTAAAAGTTGTGTTTTGTTGGTGGCAGAAACTAAAATGTCATCCAAGTATGGAACCACCCCAGGTAGGCCCTGGAGGATTCTTTCCATGAGTGATTGGAAAATGCCAGGGGCTACGCTAACTCCAAATTGCAAATGTTTACATCTAAATACGCCTCTGTGAGTAACTATAGTTTGTAAGTCAGCAGTGTGTTGGTCAACGGGAAATTGCTGGTATGCCTGGGACATGTCTAACTTTGCAAAAATTAAGACTGGCTCAAAAGAGTGGAGCAGGTGTTGGATTACAGGTACTGGGTATGCGCTAATTTGTAGGAAACGGTTGAGGGACGTCTTATAGTCAGCGCAAATTCTCACGCTGCCATCTTTTTTTAAAGGGGTGACTATGGGGGTTTCCCACTTGGCGAAGTCTACCTGTTCTATACCCTCTGTTTGATAAGTTTATCTAATTCAGCATCTAACTTAGGCCTAATGGCGAAAGGTACCCTCCGAGATTTCAAACGAATTGGGGTGGCTTGTGGACTCACATCAAAAGATATGGGGGTGCCTGAATAACAGCCTCGTTCACTGCTGAAAACATCAGAGTAGTCCTTAAAAAGGGCATCTACATCAGAATTTTCCACAGAGTGAATTCCTGTAACATTGAGGCCTAGGGCAGGAAACCAATCTAATCCTAGCAAGCTAGGAAGGGCACCATCTACAACCACCAGTGGCAAGTGACCCCTAAAGTTTTGGAATTGAATGAGGAATTTTCCCTTACCCAGGACTGGGATGGTCTTCCCCTGGTAGTCCTGAAGAGTCAGGTGGCAGTTGGTCAGCTTCTTTTTTGAGAGCGAAGGCAGCAACTTCTTCAGGGAGGTCCACGAAATGATGGAGAGGGTTGACCCGGTGTCTACTTCCATTCGGCAGGGCTTACCTTCTATAAAAAGAGAAATGCTTAATTTGTTAGGCCTAGAGGTGTTGTTGTTCACGTGGTAACAAGTGTAACAATGTTCCACTTGCCTTTGGTAGGAGGCAGAAACTTGAGGTCTTTGTATGGAGGCCTGCTCAGCTTGGCAAACCCTGGCTATGTGCCCTCTCTTCTGGCAGTTCAGACAGATAACGTTTCTGAACCTGCAGGTTGACCTATGGTGGTTGCCCCCGCAGCTTATACAAGGGGTTTGCTGTTTGGCTGTCTGATTGTTGTATTTCCTAGGTGGTCCTGGGGGGGGTCTTGGACGCATGAGGCAGTTTACCTCCAGAGATTCTTCTTCCACTTCTTGGGAGACCTCATCGTAGTGGACTGTAGCCTGCCCTTGCTTAGGGGTGTTCCCCTGAATTTCAGTTGCTGATAATTCTGACAATTCAGCAGCCTGAGCTTCCTCAATAGCTGAGGCTAGGGTTAAGTCTTTTTTAGCCAGTAACCGCCTTTGCAGCTTTAGGTCCCTTACTCCTCCCACAATTTGATCGAGCAGCATGTCCTCAAGGTAGTCCCTAAAACCGCAGTGTATGGCAGCAGATCTCAATGCTGCCATGTACTGACTCACAGTCTCCCCTTCAGCCTGAGTTCTTCTTCTAAAAGCCAGTCTCCTGGCTATCTTAGAGGGTCTGGAGGAGTAGTGATTTGACAAGATTTCTCTCAACTCATCCCAGGGAATAGCCTTTATAGAACGTGGGGACACTAGCGCAGAGGCTGTGTCAAAAACTGTGGCCCCACAGAAACTTAAAAAATAGGCGCTTTTCCTTAGATCCGTGGCTTCAGTTAGATCAATGGCATCTAAAAAACATTCAAATCTATTCATATATGATTCCCATGTTTCTGCCCCCAGTTGGAAGTGCGGGAATGTCGGATTAGAGGCCATTAGAGTGGCAGCGTTGGTTTCCTCAGCTGAGGAAAAAATAGAGTTTTCACTTTTAGAAAAGCGTTTCTGGCTGCGCCTGTCAGCAGCGTTCGGCTCCTCAACTGAGAGAGCTTTTAAATTTCACGCTCTTTGGAGAGCGTCAGTGGCGGTGACTCGATCAGCTCGTAGCGGCTTCGGCTCTTTCTTGTTGTGACTTTGGCTCGATTTCCTGCCTGGTCGTCTTAGCTGTATCCCGCCCTCGTCGCCAGTGTTGTGGAGCGGCGGTTACAAAGAGAGACGGAGCCAGGCTAAAGGCTAACAACTTTATTCTTGCGAATAAAGGGTCACCGCGGCTGCCGAGGCTATCTGACTGCCAGCTGGCGGTGACAGCTGATGCCGTTTGACAGCTCCCTTTTATAGCCGGCTGTCAAACGGCATCAACCAATGGGAGCGATCGGCGCTCCCGCGTTGGCAGCGGACCGGAGGGAGGACTGCTGCTAGTCTTTGAACACAGCAAATGCAATAGGAGATAAAGGATATCCTTGATGAGTTCCATGATACCTTCATGGGTGAAGAATATTTCTAGCTCAGGAATTAACATCATCCAATTAACAAAGGGAAAAGGAATCAATTTTTAAAAAATGTTCCAAAAATTTATCATGCACTGACTCAGCAGAAACAAAGACACTTCTACAATTCAAGTTCCTCTGATTTTAGTTCATAAATATCCATTAATAATGCACCATAATATATCTGAAATTTGTTCCTTTTTAGAACTCGTTTGTACAGACTGATTTATCACCCTGTTAGCAATTAAATATATACAAAATAAGATGGGCAATAGCTTGCACATGCCTTGGAGTCTTAAACTGGTTCAATCTTGCTGTAATATATGCCTCATAAAATAAAGATGAAGAGATGCCATGAACAAAAGCATCATTATATAATACATCCCCAGCAATAGAGAGGCAAAAAATTTGTATATGTCTTTCTGTGCGAAAGTCATCTAGAATAGGAGTTTTCTCTTTTTTCAGGTATCTGATTCCATTTGTTCTACTCAATAATCATATCTTTATTTCTGTCTGTCTCTCTGCCTCTGTCTCTGCCTCTGTCTGTCTGTCTGTTCCAGTGGTGGGATTCAAATTTTTTTACTACCGGTTCTGTGGGCGTGGCTTGGTGGGCGTGGCAGGGGAAGGATACTATAAAATCTCCAGTCAGTCGGTTCTCCGAACTACTCAAAATTTCCACTACTGGTTCTCCAGAACTGATCAGAA
This sequence comes from Hydrophis major, assembly GCA_033807585.1. NCBI lineage: Eukaryota > Metazoa > Chordata > Lepidosauria > Squamata > Elapidae > Hydrophis > Hydrophis major. The sequence continues at coordinate 88,388,919 of CM066328.1, read as the reverse complement.
TCTGCTGAATACCACCTCTGGTCTGTTCTCTCTCTCTCTCTCTCTCTCCCCCCACACACACACATTTGATTTGACATGATAACTGTGTTCCAATATTTGAGGGGCCACCACAAAGAAGAGAGGGTCAACCTATTCTCCAAAGGACCAGAAACCATGGATGGAAACTAATCAAGGAGAGAAGCAACCTAGAACTAAGGAGAAATTGCTCTTCCTGACAGAGCAATTAATCAGTGGAACAACTTGCCTCCAGAAGTTGTAAAAAAAAGTTTTTTAAAAAGATGTTGGATAACCATTTGTCTGAAATGGTGTAGGATTTCTGCCTAGGTGGGGGAGGGAGGGGAAGACCTCCAAGGTCCCCTCCAGCTCTGTTGTTAAGCTATTCTGTTTGGCAAAAGGAAGTTTGTATGATATTTACTAGGTGATCCCAGGCTGATTCTAGCAGCAGGATTAATTAAACCTGCTTGTTGAAAGACCAGTTGAGAACTTTGAATTTTCTTAAGAATAAGATTGCCATCAGCAGAGGTGCTCATCTTTCTATAATCCATAAGGATTATAGCTCACAGATTATAGTTCACACTAAAAACAGCTATAATACAGGAATATTATGTCACTTTAAAATTTCCCAGTTTTATCCCAGTTATGGAGTATATCTAAAATAACCAAATACTCTCAATTGTCAAATTTACCTAGATAAATATATCTGGAATGCTCTAGGAAATCCTGTCTCGGGCAGGAGATTGGAATAAAAGACCTCCAAAGTGCCTTCCAACCCTGTTATTCTATGTTCAATGAAAGATTAAAAAAAACATGCAGCCAACTCTGTGTTGATACCTTTTTATCATGCCATCCCAGTTGCTTTAATTAAGGAGTTCATTTTGCTTTTGTGAAATACAGGATTTGAAGGTCAGCAGCAGAATCTGCGGAGAGATTTAAATGTTCTCTAACTCCTTTTTTGGCATAGTTTACTGTTGTAATGATGAGGCAGTCGAGTTGTTTGATCATGAACAACTGAATCATGATGATCTTTATTGGAGTCTAGTCTTGCATTTATACACATTTTTAGTTATCCTCCATCACTGGTTAACTTTGGTTACTGCTTAACTTTGGTTACTGTTTAGCACAGTAATCCATACAATGAATTATCTCTAGTTAAAGTCTAACATATGTTTACTTCCTCTCTCTAATCCTCCTTTAGATTAGTGACTTTGTTTACCTGAGTTGTATTTGCTTAGAAACATTCTTTATCTGAGGTTTGCCATCCGAGATTGGAATATTCCTGCAATTACAACTCTACAGTTTACCATCTTTATCTTAATTAATCCTTTGATGCAGAGGCTCCTCCCTGTAACTCCTCTTCTCAGCTCTGAAAAGTAAAGGTAACAATGATGATGCAGGAACTCGCTACTTCAGGGGTCCCCAAACTTGGCAACTTTAAGACTTGCAGACTTCAACTCCCAGAATTCATAGCTGGCTGAGGAATTCTGGGAGTTGAAGCCCACAAGTCTTAAAGTTGCCAAGTTTGGAGACCTCTGCTCTACTTCTTCACGCTTCTTGAAAATTCTGATTGCTTCCTTAAGCCATTTTCAAATGGGTTCAGAAACCCAAAGAGCAAGTTTTGCAGTGTGTGGGTATAAAAAACAGTCTTTCCAGTTATATAACCTGTTTTAATACTACCGCAAAGTAATGGGCCATATAATAAGCTCACCTGAGAATACATCTCACTGAGTTTATTTCTGAATGAGAATGCATAGACCACATTGTAGAAACTATTTTGAAATTGGAGGGACCATTTCTATTCGGTATTTTATATGCCAACATCATCTGATATTTAAAATGTTGTCCTTGAACATCCTCCCTAGCAAGAGGAAAGTGTCTAAAGATGTATAACTCCCATTGTTAAAAGAAAGGAGAATCGTTCACATCTGTGCAATAGGAAACAGTAGGTTGGAGTAGGTCCTTCTTATTGCCTCCACGTGAAACTGGACAAATGGATATGTTGTGTTGATGATTCAGAAGGAATACATCAGTGGTGGGATTCTAAAAATTTTACTACCAGTTCTATGGTGTGATTTGGGCATGGTGTGGCTTGGTGGGTATGGCTTGGTGGGCATGGCAGGGGAAGGATACGGTAAAATCTCCATTCCCTCCCCATCCCACTAACCTGCTTTCCAGTTCCATTCTCCTGTGTAGGGCAACAAAAGAAGATTCAGCCGATCAGCTGGAACTCTGGAGGCAGAGAATAGATGGAGGGGTGGGGCCAGTGGGAGGTAGTATTTGCCAGTTCTTCGAAGTACTCAAAATTTCCACTACCGGTTCTCCAGAACTGATCAGAACCTGATGAATACCACCTCTGGAATACATTCTTTTAGTACTTTGAAGGAAACCAGCCATATCAGCATGCTAAAGACAGTATGCCAAGCATCTGCCTTCCCTTATGAGCTAACTGAATCACTTCACACCTCTAACATTCCTCAACATTAGCTCCTGGTTTGTTTCCCAAAATTGACTCCTTCTTAATCTTTCAGCTCCATGAAACTTTGGGAAAGCAACATTAAGAACTGCTCCTGCTTTCCAAAAGGCTTCTGACATACAAGCCAAGCACGGCTTTTTAAAATAGGGACATCATGATTAATTTATAGCCAGAAGTAAACCCTTCTGGCTGACTTTCACACCCTGTGCTAATTCAGAATGTGATTTGTTTGCATTTGCTTTAGAGTTTTGTGTAGAACAACCAGTTAGTTTGCTTTATAAACAGTCTGGAGTCTGGATGAGCAGGGAGGTGGCCAACTTTGCTGATCATACCAATCATCCTGTTTGGCGAAATCAAAAAGAGATGGCAAGGAGCTCTGAATGGCTCTTCCCCAGACTTGGTAAAAGGGCTGCAAAATAGTAAATGCCATTTGAAAGGAGGAGATGCAGAATTCGGCACATTGGCAGAAATGAAATTATACGTTACATTGGCATTAATGAATTAGAGGTGGCAATAATAGATAGAAAGGGAACTTGTGTTAAGTACTTGGACATGGGTCAAAGTAAATGGAGACAGGCTCTGAATAGTGAACTTTCAGCTCTTTATTGCATAGTGACTTGTCTTTACAACAACAGTGAACTCTGCCTTATATAGGCAACCCTTGTAAGAATTGTCCAATAGCGAGCTATGAACGCTAGCTCTTTTAACCAATAAGAATCCTCTGTTAAGGGCCAATCGGATTCCTCAGAACTAACCAATCCGATCTGGCCGCCTAACAGCCAATCAGAAGTGCAGGGCCAGAACCCTGCACTTTACCTCAAGCTCATACTTTATTAACTATGGTACATACACAACAACTTGGATTCACAGTCTCTAGGCTCAGTTAAAATATTCACCCACCATGTAGAAAAGTTCAAAACTGTACAAAAGGCCGGTTCCATTCTCAGGGCTGTTCCTTACAGCTCTGTTAACATGTATTCCTCCCATCCTTGAGCTTGCAGAAAAATATCCCAGTATCAATCAAGCTGTATTCTGCTTCCTCGAGACAGCTAATGACTGGTGTTGTCCTTAAAATTTTGAAGTAAGGAGACAATTAGAGTGATTTATGGATTCCCTGGCTGCATTTTTCCCCTCCCTTTTCCCAAGAGCATCTGCTGATGGGAAGAAGAAACCAATTGTCCTTAACATGAGGTGGGGCAGGTTTGGATAAATGTAGGCAATTACCTAGGATAGAGGCTTTTCCTGAGTGACAGGTTGTTGGCAGGGCAAGCTGGTGATCTATTGCTATTTCTAATTATGGATCTTGCATTTTTCAAGCAGACTTGATTTGTTGAAATTTGTATTTACTACTCTTATGGAAGAACACTAAATCTGCATCTGGCTGACAGGTTTCATGCACCCCTCTGCATGTGACCTAATAATCAGGAGCTGAATAAAGAGGAAGGACCAATCAATAATGGCTGCAGGAAAACATAGGTTTTGGCAGTAAATGGCCATGGCTGGCCACACTCAATTCAGCCTATACCAATTGGCTGTGCCTGTCCCTTGTCACTCCAGCTAAAAGGGGATTTGTTTTTGTCAATTTCACCCCAATACCACAACACAAATGAATGCTATAAGAGAATATCAGTGCTGGCAGCTAGTTATGCAATGACAGCATGCAGAGGTTGGCCAGTAAAGAGGCAGAATATTATTGCATATGTCCTTCTTCAAGTAGGTTGAGCCTCTGTTACTTGCCCAAGCTCCAGCCAACCTAGCAGCTCAAAAGTATGCACGTGCAAATAAATAGGTAACATTTTGATGAGAAGGTAATAGCATTCCATGCACCATGGTGTATAGTCATGCTGACCACATGACTGCAGAAGTCATCTTTGGATAATAAAATAGAATAGAATTCTTTATTGACCAAGTGTGATTGGACACACAAGGAATTTGTCTTGGTGTAAATGCTCTCAGTGTACATAAAAGAAAAGATATATTCATCAAGAGTCAACAATCATAAGGTACAACACTTAAACACTTAGTCATAGGGTACAATAAACAATCAAATCATATATTGAAACAGGCAACATAGACCATAAGTGTTAGATCTGGGGTGGATCAGTTCGAAGGAGACGTGAGACCATCTAGTGAGTTCAGCTCTTTATTTTAGATGAGAATAGTCTGAAAAATGCGAGCTGCGGCAGCCCTTCATATAGGGCTGGCACGCTGCTCAGCGGCCAATGGCATCGCTTTGAATCTCCCGCGATCGGCACAGCCAATCGCAGTTGATTCCCAGTGCTCCAATCACTGCCGAGCCTTTGACCAATCAGGTCGCTGTCTGTCCGGACCAATCAGTTAAGAGGGTTTGGAGTATGTTAATATCGTACACCCCTCCCCTCTTGGTTTCGTGTTGGTGCATTGTGATGTAGTCGCGCAGGTAGGTTGTACCTGCCTACTTGACCTGCGTGGTTCAGTTCTGGTGTGGTCATCGACTGGTTCGGATGCCTTTTCTGTCGCTCCGGTTCCTTGGGATGGAACCGCCTGGAACGTTGAGCTGGGCCTTTCTTGGTAGCTCCCTCCTGGTCTACCTAGGCTGTTTGAACTGCTGTTTCTGTTGTTCCCGCTGGATCTTTCCGGATTGGTTGAACTGGTTTGGCTGCTCCTTCCAGGTGAAGATTCTGGGGTTTCCTGTTCCATGGGTCCTGCGTCTACAGGTGAGTAGCATCGGTTTATTTGTGGTTTATTTATGCTAGGTGGGGGGTGTTCTGTTTGTGTTAGTTGGTTCCCTTCGGTTCTTTCTTTCTCGCTTGCCGATTCCCCCCCCCTTCTAGCTTCTTGCTCTAGTGTTTGGTTGTTGGTGACAGCTATTCTTGATTTTAGCTGGTTGATGTGTCATTTCCAGCTTTTTCCGTCGCTTGTCTCTAATCGGTATGATAAGGGGCCGGTTATCTGGATGATTGTTGCTGGTACCCAGAGTGGTTCTCCTGACAGGTTTTTCGCGTATACTGTGTCCCCTATTTTAAATGTTCTGTGTTTGCTTGAGGAACCCGGGGGTTGGTCCGGGTTGTATGTTGGATGCATTCTATCTAGGGTTGACCACAGTTTCCTCCCCATCATCAGTTCTGCTGGGCTTCTCTTTGTGGTTGTGCTAGGTGTGATATGTTGAATGAGGAGCATTTTATTAATTTTGTCCTGTATACTGGCTGCTTCTATTTTTTGGATGGCCTTTGTGTATTGGACCATGCGTTCCGCTTGTCTGTTCACTGCTGGATTTGCTGATGCGGTTAATGCATGGCGTATTCCTTGGCCTGCCAGAAATTGCTCGAATGCTAGGGCGGTAAATTGGGGCCCGTTGTCCGATACTATTACATCTGGCAGGCCGTGTGTGGCAAACAGTTTGCTCAGTTTTTTGATTACTGCCTCTGTTGTGGTGGATTTCATGGTGCTTACCTCCAGCCAGTTGTAGTAAGCATCCACTGTGATAAGGTACATGTGTCCCTTGGTTGGCCCCGCGAAGTCTATGTGAATCCTAGACCACGGGCCTCTGGGTGTTTCCCATTCTTGGGTTGGGGCTGCGGGAGAGTTAGGTCTGGATTCTTGGCATTGCTTGCATTTGGCCACCCAGGTTTCGATCTGTTTGTCCATTCCTGGCCACCATGCGTAGCTTCTGGCGAGGCTTTTCATTTTGACCATCCCTGGGTGCCCCTCATGCAACATCCCCAATACCCTTTCCTGTAATGTTTCCGCAATTACCACTCGGTCCCCCCAAAGTATGCAGCCCTTCTCGGTAAAGAGTTCAGTTTGCCTGTTTCGGAAGGGTCTGAATAGTTTGTCCTTGTCCCCTTCTGGCCACCCTTTTCCAACCCAGCTCAAGACTCGCGCCAGCCACTTGTCTTTATTTGTTTCTTTGGCAATGTCTGGCGCGGTCACGAGTGGGTTGGATAGTGTCTCTATTTGGAGTACCTCTGTTGTGGGTGCTGGGTTGTCTTCCTGGTCAGGTAGGGGTGAGCTGCTCAGGGCGTCTGCGTTGGCGATGTCCTTGCCGGGTCGGTGTATCAGCTGGTAATTGTATGCTGCTAGGAATTCGGACCAACTTGTCATTCTTGGCGATAGAATGTTTGGTGTGGCCCTGTTTCCTGCCAGGATTCCTAGCAGCGGCTTGTGATCCGTGATGATTGTAAAAGTCCTACAGTAAAGGTATTCGTGGAATTTCTTGATGCCGGCGACAACTGCTAAGGCCTCTTTGTCGAGCTGGCTGTAGTTCCGTTCTGGCTTTGAAAGTGTCCTTGACGAGAAGGCAATAGGTGCTTCCCTCCCGTCTGGTAGCTGGTGGCTGAGGATGGCGCCAATCCCAAATGGCGACACGTCGCAAGTCACCGTTAATGGCAGGGTCTCGCTGTACTGGATTAGTACCACGTCGGATGTTAGCAGGTTCTTTGTGTTGGTGAAGGCGCTCTCCTCCCGTGCTCCCCAGGTCCAGGTGGCTGTTTTATCTAACAGCCTATGCAGTGGTTCTGTCACAGTCACCTTTTGAGATAGGAAGACATTGTAAAAATTTAACAGTCCCAGGAAAGCCTGTAATTCCATTTTGTTTTTGGGTTGAGGTGCTTCCCTTATGGCTCTCAGTTTCTTTTCTGTGGGGTGGATCCCTTGTTTGTCTAGGAGGTACCCTAGAAATTCGACCCTCTCAGCCCGTAGTTCGCACTTCCCTTTCTTGACTTTAAGTCACGAGTCTCTGAATTTCTGCAGTACCTCCCTCAGCCTGGCTTCTAGTTGTGTTTCATTTTTCGCGGCCACCAAGACATTGTCAAAGTAGGGCACAACCCCTTCTATGCCCTGGAGGAGTCTTTCTATAAGGCTTTGGAAGACCCCAGGTGCCACGCTGACTCCAAATTGGAGTCGATTGCAGTGGAAAGCCCCTCGGTGCATTACGATGGTTTGGGCTTCTGCTGTTGTGGCATTGACCGGCAGCTGCTGGTAGGCTTGTGCCAGGTCAAGCTTTGCGAAAATTCAGCCTCCCCCCAGTGAGTGCAGAAGAATGCTGGACTACTGGGACGGGGTATGCGCTTTGTTGGAGCGCATGGTTTAGGGTGGCCTTGTAGTCACCACAAATTCTCACAGACCCATCTGGCTTGATGGGGGTGACAATTGGGGTCTCCCACCAGGCATGATCGATTGGTTCCAGCACCCCTTGCACGATGAGCTTATCAAGTTGCTCATCGATCTTGGGCTTGAGTGCAAACGGCACTCACCTGGGCTTAAGGTGGATTGGTGCAATGCTCGGGTCTATGTTAAAGGAGATAGGGGACCCCCGGTACTTGCCTAGGCTGTCATCGAAGACTTCCCGGAAGTCCCTCACGAATGCCGCTTCCCAGTCCACCTCTCCGATGTGGTGTATGCCGGTTACTTTGATGCCCAGGGGTGCGAACCAGTGTAGTCCCAATAGGCTCGGTCGATCTCGGTCAACGATCGTCAAGGGTAGCACTTCTGTGTGGCCCTTGAAGGTGACCTTAAAGTGGCCTCTGCTGACTACAGGGATTCAGTTCCACTGATAGTCTTTGAGAGTTAGTGTTTGGTCCTCCAGTTCGTGGCGGCGGATGGTGGGAACCAGGCACTTGAGTGTGCGCCAGGAGACCATTGAGAGGAAGAACCCAGAATCCACCTCCATGGCTGATCTTCTATCCCCACTGTCACATATACCTTCCTGGCATCGCTGGTGGAGGAGTGGCCAATGACGACGGTCTGGTGTGTTTCCTCCCTTTGTCTTGTCTCCTGGAGTCGCCTGTTCCAACCTTCTCAGCTCCAGCGATTCTCCGTCCGGTGATCGTGGTTTCTGGTGGGGGTGCTTTCTCGCCGTCAGGGGCTGCCATCTCGTCGTCGCGGGCTGTTGTGTTTTTTATTCCAGCATACTTTGACGATGTGCCCCCGTTTCTCGCAATGCCTGCAAATGGCGTAGAGAAAGCAGCAGTCTGCTCGGGGGTGATTGCCACCACAGCCGGCACACTGGAACCTCAACTTATGACCTCGTGGTTCCCGCCACTCCTGCACTGATTGTAGGCAGTGGATCTCCTCCTCCTCGTCCTCGGTTTCCAAGAAGGAGTCGATTTCGCCATGGTGTGTGGTTGTGTGGTCTGTCTCTGGTCACCTCTCGGAGGTTGACGTTGTCTCTCCAGCCGCTGGTCGTGGCATGATGCTCGATTGTCGCATCCGAGCTGCTGATTTCTTGGCTGCTTCAGCTGCAGCGGCCTCGCTGAGGGCATCGGCGAGAGAGATGTCCCCCTTTGCCATGATGCGGCTCTGGAGGATGGGGTCTTGGAGTCCTAGGATGACGCGGTCTCGCAGGGCTTCGTCCAGGTCGGCGAACTCGCACAGACCACCCAGGTCCCATAGCACCGCCATGAAGTCGCCCAGCCCCTCACCCTCGCATTGATTCTGCCTGTAGAAGTCGTGCCGCCGGATAAGGATGGGCACAACAGGGGCATAGTGGCTTCACAGCAGGGGCTTGAGGTCATCCCATTCCATCGTCTTGACGTCCTCTGGTTTGGCCAAGGCTTTGGCCATCTTAAATACTGCGGGCCCGCAGTGTGTGAGGAACACGGCTTGTTTCTTGTGGCTGTTGGCGTCCTTGAGGTTGCTACTCTCGAGGAACATTTGGAACCTATCGGTATAGGATTCCCAGTCCTTGGTAGCAGGGTTGAAGGGTGCAGGTGGCGAGTTGATGCCGACCATGCTGCCTGTTCAGCGTGTTGCTTCGCCACGTGCTGGGGTCTCCTTGTTCACGATCCCATCCTCGTCGCCAGTGTTAGCTCTAGGGTGGATCAGTTTGAAGGAGACGCGAGACCATCTAGTGAGTTCAGCTCTTTATTTTAGATGAGAATAGTCTGAAGAATGCGAGCCGTGGCAACCCTTCATATAGGGCTGGCTCGCGGCTTGGCGGCCAATGGCAGCGCTTTGAATCTCCCGCGATCGGCACAGCCAATCGTGGTCGATTCCCAGTGCTCCAATCACTGCCGAGCCTTCGACCAATCAGGTCGCTGTCCATCTGGACCAATCAGTTAAGAGGTTTTGGAGTATGCTAATATCGTACAATAAGGATACAAGCAACAAAGTTACAGCCATATAGTCACAAGAGGGGATAGGTGATAAGGAGTGATGAGATGGTTATTAGTAATAATAATTCAGACTTTGTAAATAGTTGGACAGTGTTGAGGGAATTATTTGTTTAGCAGAGTGATGGCATTTGGGAAAAAATGTTCTTGTGTCTAGCTTTTCTGGTGTGCAGTGCTCTATAGCGTCATTTTGAGGGAAGGAGTTGAAACAGTTTATGTCCGGGATGTGAAGGGTATGTAAATATTTTCACAGCCCTCTTTTTGACTCGTGCAGTATATAGGTTTTCAAACGAAGGCAGGTTGGTAGCAGTGCTGCCAACTCTCACGCAATCAGAGTGAGACTCACTCAATTCAACCAATTTTGACTGTCTCACTCTGATAAATGAAATCTCATGCTAAAGGCCCGAGAGATCTTCCTTGCAATGGGAATTCCGGCCTCAAATAAAGGCGCGCTTGTGGAATAAGACCCCCTCCACCCCAAATTTTATTTCTAATTCATCTTAGATTTGCAATTTAAAGCAGGCTAATCCGCTTGCAAATTTGCCGAAGAACGGCGGGTTTAACAGAAAGAAACTCCCCTCCCCGTCTCTTTCCCCCACGGCCACACCTCTCTAGCAAACTAATCTGAATTTTAACCCTTCAAAAACCGTAGCTCCTTGCCTCTAATTTTGCTTTAGATGTGATTTTTCAGGGGATCGGTGGCTCCGAGCAGCCGCTCGCCTCGCCGATAAAAATATATTTGTTTTTCGATTGTACTAAGGGCATTGGTGAAGTGTTCCCTGGTTTATTTTTCCTTTTGCCCTTTTTATGCAAGCTGCATCAGCTATTCAAAAGTTAGAATGGAATAGAATTGGAATGAAACTGGAATGGAATGGAATAAATTGGAATGGAACTGGAATAGAACAGAACAGAAAACTATTGTCACTTTAAATGTACACTAATCAGCATACATTAAAACAAAATTTCGTTGCATTCAGTTCTCAAAATATAACCATTACACATATACCCGCATATACCCGCATATACCCACATACACATACATATATGACAAAGAAACATCACAGTCCATTTCAAATAATTACCCAATTATTTTTTCAAACCTTTTATGAAACTAAAAGGCCTATGCTATGTCTCATTGGTTTTCATAGTCAAGTTCCCTCACTGAAGAAAAATGTGTTTTTGTAATATGTGTCCTCATTTTTTTTCTTATGCCTATGGGTTAAAATGTATGTATGTATGTATATGTCCAAATCATGACTAAAGTATGCATCAGATTGCACCATTTAAAATGTAAAATTGTCAAAGCTCCCTACCGTGGAAGGGGGGACACCCCCCTTCCACACCATCCCCCCCTCGGTTGCTTCGCTCCCTCGGGCTTGGTCGCTCCGCTCCCTCGCAGCGTCTCACTCCGAACTATCACTCAAGGTTGGCAGCCCTGTGGTAGTAATTGTTTTTTCTGCAGTCCTAATTATCTTCTGATGTCTGTGTCTGTCCTGTTGGGTTGCAGAACCAAAACAGACAGTTATAGAAATGCAGATGACAGACTCAATAATTCCTCTGTAGAACTGTATCAGCAGCTCCTTGGGAAGTTTGAGCTTTCTGAGTTGGCGCAGAAGGAACGTTCTTTGTTGTGCTTTTTTGATGACATTTTTGATGTTAGGTGTCAATTTTAGGTCATATGATATTATAGAACCTAGAAATTTGAAGGTTTCTACTGTGTTGTCTAGTATTGTAAGAAGTGGTAGTATGGGAGGGTTTCTTCTAAAGTCTACCACCATTTCTATGGTTTTGAGTGTGTTCAGTTCCAGATTGTTCCAGTTACACCACGAGGCAAGTTGTACAACCTCCTGTCTGTATGCAGATTCGTTGTTGTCTCGAATGAGACCAATCACTGGCTCCCTCGGCTAAGAAATGGAGATGAGCACCACACCTGACAGTTAGACAGAACTGGCAGGGGAAAATCTTTATCTTTACTTTTAGAAAGCATCTGTGTGAAACTACATCATCAGAAGTTGCCAAAAAAACAACCACACATTAATTTGTGACAGAATGAACAATAAATAGCCCTCTGTTTTTCCTAGTTTAAATCAATGATAGGCCCTCCTCCTGATCATTTTCTTCCAAGGCAGGTCTGTTATTCCTTCAAAAGGTTGCTTTTTCAAGTACTCTTCCAAAACATGGCTAAGAATCCAGCAACTTGCATAGTGCCAATTAGACACCTTGTGGACAGATGCATCTATAGAAGCCAAGAATCCAATCTCTCTAGCAGCCCAAGTCAAAATGGCAGTAGCAACTGGGAATGAGAAAGCATTCCTATAACAAACTAACTCATCTTATAGGATCTGAGCAGATCCTTTCCCCTTACTGTAGGAAATTATAAAAAGGGTGTCCTGGATTTTTAGTCCATGGCAAAAGTCACACTGGAGGTAGAAGGAAAAACATTAAAACTGGAACAGCTTTGTGACTTTGTCTCTATGAGCTGGGAATGAATTGAAAGCGATACCAAGAGGGCATGTTCTTTGAAAATGGGAAGGTATCTGCATTAGTGGGTTATAAAATAAAACAGCAGTTGTATCATATCCTTATATGAAGTGATAGGGAACATGCTTATAAAGGGTATTATAAAGCAAGTAGCATGATTGTGGTTGCAAAAGGAAATAAATCAATAAAATGTGAAAAAATATCAAGGATCAGGCTCCCTGTAAGGAAAGCCTACAAGGAGTGTTCAACTTTAAGACTTGTGAACTCCAATAAGCAGAATTCCCTAGCTAGCATGGAGCATGGGTGGTTGGGAGCTGAAGTGCACAAGTCTTAAATTTGCAAGGTTGGACACCCCTGGCCTACATCAGAATTAGTGAATTTCAGTAAGAGGAGCCAATGAAAGGGTATGAAAATATGCATTAGCATGGAGCAACTAATTTTATAATTTTAAATGCAGGTGAACAAATTCATAAAAGGTCAGGCTATTAATGGCTGTCAGCTTATGTTATTTAGGTAGCTGCAGCATACTGTTGCCTGATGCTTAATCTATGGTTTACCAGGACACAATGGAGAGGAGTTAGACGAATCTTTATGCAGGACATTTATTCTGTTTTTCTACACTTAGAAGAAGGGACTGAAACATGTGACCTTCTAAATTACTCCTAGTGCTGTGCCCAAGCCCCAAAGTAATGAGTGATGAATGAGGATTACAGTGGGAACTTTCCTCTGTTCAACGCTGCCTGATTAGCAGCAAACATCATCTTGCAATGACTGATGGCAGTTTTCATGCTCTAGTTTATTCCTTTTGAAGCTACCATGCTGTGTCGAAGTTTCTAGGTATTCCAGAGAATTCAGATAGCCGAGTTAAAAAAGAAGGATAAAGCAATAGACGCAATTTACATAGACTTCTGCAAAGCCTTTGATTCAGTGATACATGACAAACTACTGTTAAAACTAAACTCTTACGGCATTTCTGGATCCCTTCATAAGTGGATTTCTGCATTCCGGTCAAACAGGCAACAAATAGTAAAAATAGGGAGCACAATATCAAACCCTGCTCCAGTTAACAGTGGTGTCCCCTATGAATTGGTTTTCATATGCGCAAATACATTCAAGGTATGATGAAGATTCTAAAACGGAGGGATTCTATGATAAACAGACTGATTTAGATAAGATTTTGATGGGTACTGATGAGAAGGTAATTAAAAAATTATATGGTTATTTACTGGGAATGAAATTAGAGGAAGAACAAGTCAAAGAAACTATGATTGTTTGGGGGAATAATTTTGGATATGGGATTGATCTAGAGAAATGGCAGAAATTGTGGTCTCAAAATTATAAAATGACAATGTCAACAGCATATAAAGAAAACTTGTATAAGATGTTTTACAGGTGGCACTTTCCTCCGACAAGAATAGCAAGAATGTTTAAGAACAAATCTGAAAAATGCTGGAAATGTCATCAGATACCCGGCTCGTATTACCATATGTGGTGGACTTGTGAGGACACTAGAAAATATTGGACTATAATTCGCATGTGGTTGGAAAAAATGACAAAGAAACACATAGACTTGAAACCAGAGATCTTCTTATTGGGAATTTTACCTGATATATATAGTAAAGATTTGAAGTACCTGATTGTAAATGTATTAACAGCGGCTAGGATTGTATTTGCTAAAAATTGGAAGAATGAGAAAATACCATTACAGGAAGAAATTATTAAGAAAATATTGGAATGTGCTGAGATGAGTAGATTGACATTTGAAATTAGAGAACAAGAGGATAAACAATTTTATGAAATTTGGGATCTTTTTTATCAATGGTTAGATGATAAAATACGATAATAGAATATTTAGAATGCTAGACAGTAAGGAATATCTTTATTTTGCTATTTTGCTATTATTTTGTTATTCAACATTATATTTATAAAGGGTTTTTCAGGATTGATTTGATATGATTATATGATTTGTTATAGAGTAAATTGGTTTAAAGTATTGTTAGCTCATAAAGCATGAATGATTAAAATATAGTCAAAAACTTTTTTTTTTTTAGTGATATTAGGATATATAAGTTTGGATTGACAATATGAGTTGTTATGTAACATAATTGTAATTGAGACTACAGAATGAATGCACAAAAATGATGAACCAATTGACACACTGGATGTACATATAAGAGTTGATGTTTTTATGTTTTGTTTGTCTTGTTTGTTTGTAGAAAATTAATAAAATCTTTTTCAAAAAAAAAAAAAAACAACAACAGTGGTGTCCCCCACGGCAGCATTCTTGGACCCACACTCTTTATACGCTATATAAATGACCTTTGCAATCACCTTATAAGCTACTGTGTTCGCTTCGCAGCTGATTCAGCACTACCGACAATGCTACTGTTCTTCAAAATGACCTTGATTATGTGTCTGAATGGTCAAATATTTGGCAAATTTCAACCAACAAATGCTCTGTTCTACACATTGGTAAAAAAAACAAAAAACAGTACACCAAATACAAGCTAGGTGGATATGACCTCGTTGATGACTCTCACTCTGTCAAGGACCTTGGAGTACTCATATATAATGATCTAAGTGCTAGAGCTCACTGAAACAGCATTGTCCAAAAGGCATTAAGAGTTGTAAATCTAATTTTACGAAGCTTCTCCTCTGGAAATATTGAATTGCTAACTAGGGCATACAAAACCTTTGCTAGGTCAATATTCGAATACAGCTCATCTGTCTGGAATCCGCACTGTATATCAGACATTTAATACAATTGAGCGAGTCCAGAAGTATTTCATGAGAAGAGTACTACACTTCTCTGCTCACAATGGAATACCCTATATCATCAGGCTTGAAATTTTGGGCTTGGACAATCTTGAACTATGCTGCCTATGGTTGGACTTAAGCATAGTACACAAAATTATCTGCTACAATGTCTTACCAGTCAATGACTACTTCAGCTTCAACCACAACAATACAAGAGCACACAACAGATGCAAACTCAATGTAAACCGCTTCAGACTCGATTGCAGAAAGTATAACTTCAGCAACAGAGTGGTCAATGCCTGGAATGCACTACCTGACTGTTGTTACATCCTCTAACTCCCACTCCTTTAACCTCAAATTATCCACTATTGACCTCACCCCATTCCTAAGAGGTTTGTAAGGGGTGTGCATAAGTGCACAATGGTGCCTAACGTCCCTATCCTATTGTCCCCATTGATTCGTACCTATTTCCTGTATTCTTACTCATGTTTATTCTTATACCTGTTATTTTGTAAGCGATTGACAAATCAAATAAATAAATAATAATAATAAAATAAGTGGAAGGATGCAGCAGCAGGTCAGAGACACAAAGTTGCCTAAGGAAAATTGACAGGTACACATGACTGTACCCAAGTGACTGAGGGGCCTTGGATCAGGTCATTAACTGAGCTTGAACCAGAGAAAAACTTTTAATCCAAATCCAATTTCACAGCCTTGTGACCCTTTGTATCTCAAAGTCCAAACTACTTCTCCACAAGCTGCAAGCTGGGTGGATAAAAATGAATATACAGGTGAAACTCAAAAAATGAGAATATCATGCAAAAGTTCATTTATTTCAGTAATGTAACTTAAAAGGTGAAACTGATATATGAGATAGACTGATTACATACAAAGTAAGATAGTTCAAGCTATGATTTGTCATAACTGAGATGATTATGGCTTACAGCTCATGAAAAACCCAAATCCACAATCTTAGAAAATTAGAATATTACATGCAATCAATAAAACAAGGATTGTACATAGAACAATATTGGACCTCTGAAAAGTAGAAGCACGCATATGTACTCAGTTCTTGGTTTGGGCCCCTTTTGCAGCAATTACTGCCTCAATGTGGCATGGCATGGAAGCTATCAGCCTGTGGCACTGCTGAGGTGTTATGGATGACCAGGATGCTTTAATAGCGGCCTTCAGCTCTTCTGCATTGTTCGGTCTCATGTCTCTCATCTGTCTCTTTGCAAGGCCCCATAGATTCTCTATGGGGTTCAGGTCAGGTGAGTTTGCTGGCTAATCAAGCACAGTAATCCCAAGGTCATTGAACCAGGTTTTGGTGCTTCTGGCAGTGTGGGCAGGTGCCAAGTCCTGCTGGAAAATGAAGTCAGCATCCCCATAAAGCTCGTCTGCGGAAGGAAGCATGAAGTGCTCCAGAATCTCCTGGTAGACAGCTGCGTTGACCCTGGACTTAATGAAGCACAGTGGACCAACACCAGCAGATGACATGGCTCCCAAATCAACACAGACTGTGGAAACTCCACACTGGACTTCAAGCATCTTGCAGTGTGTGCCTCTCCATCCTTCATCCAGACTCTGGGTCCTTGGTTTCCAAATGAGATGCAAAAGTTGCTCTCATCAGAAAAGAGGACTTTGGACCATAGAGCAACAGACCAGTTCTTTTTGTCTTTAGCCCAGGTAAGATGCTTCTGACGTTTGTTGTTCAGGAGCGGCTTGACAAGAGGAATACGACATTTGAAGCCCATGTCTAGGATCTGTCTGTGCGTGGTAGGTTTTGATGCACTGACTCCAGCCGCAGTCCACTCCTTGTGAAAGTCCCCAACACTTTTGAATGGCCTTTTCCTGACAATCCTCTCCAGGCTGCGGTCATCCCTGCTGCTTGTGCAACTTTTTCTTCCACACTTTCCCCTTCCACATAACTTTCTATTAATATGCTTTGATACAGCACTTTGGGAACATCCAACTTCTTTTGCAATTACCTTTTGAGGCTTTCCCTCCTTATGGTGTCAAAGATGGTTTTCTGCACAACCCTCAGGTCAGCAGTCTTTCCCATGACTGTGCTTCCTACTGGACCAGACTGAGAGGTCATTTAAAGGCTCAGGAACCCTTTGCAGGTGTTATGGCTTCATTAGCTGATTAGAGTGGGACATTTTGAGCCTAGAATATTGAACCTTTTCACAATATTCTAATTTTCTGAGATTGTGGATTTGGGGCTTTCATGAGCTGTTATCCATAATCATCTCAATTATGTCACATCACGGCTTGAACTATCTTGCTTTGCAGTAATGAGTTTGTCTCATATATTAGGTTCACCTTTTAAGTTGCATGGCTGAAATAAATGAACTTTTGAACAATATTCTAATTTTTTGAGTTTCACCTGTATAAACAGGACCAAACGCCTTGCATTCTTCCCTGCCTTTGTTGTTTCCTTCTTACCCGCCCACCCCAAAAACCCCTTCATCTCTATTCTAGCCTCTTGGTGTCTGGGAAGGGCTGGAGAGGGACTAGCAGCCTATAGAATGATGCCTTGCAAGCATCTTACTGTATCATGCTATTATCTGAACACCTCCTGCTTCTCCTTTTGTTTGTTTTTGCTCCTGCAATATAAAGGCACTAAGGTGCGTAAGGAATGTATGTATTACAGGGAATTCACCTCTTTTTAAGCAACTACATTAAACTCTTATACTGCACCAAAGTTAGGTAGCTGAGCGCAGTCTCAAAGTGCTTTGTCGTTAAAGAAGGAATTCTACTTTTATCCTCAGTTTTGCTTTTATAGCAGATGTAATTGATCATCTGAATGCACTGAACTTGAACTTTCAGGGTAGAAAACAGGTGATAATAAGACCGTGTTAAATCATTCAAAATGAAATTTCCTTTGTGGGTGAAACAGGTAATTGGATTCCTCAAATAACATTAAACCTAAATCTTTGAAGCCTTTTAAGACCCTTGAATCAAATTTCAGATCTTTTTTTGCATTGTTTGTCCTGCAAACTGACAAAGCTGGCGAGGAGATAGTAGAGTTTCAGTGCTACATTATTTTGAAGAATTTGGTGGAATTTGAGATTTCCACCAAAGTGCCTGTCCTGAGAAAGATACCCAAGTTACTCATTGCTTCCACAAGGATATTTGCAACATTGGAAATACATTTATATGCAAAGTTTTTCCCCATCTATGACAGTTAATAAAGCTGCATTAAGGGCAAGGCTGACTGATGGTCATTGGCAAGCAACATTGAGACTGGTTTCATCTTTGCTACAGGAACAAATATTGGTGTTCTGGATCTGGTTTGTTCAAAGAATAAAAAGAATGCATGACAAATGATCTTAGAATAAGAGCTGTGTAATACAATTATCTGGAATTGTGATTGATGTTCTTTCTACTATTGCTTTGGATTTTACCAAAATACATGGGTCTCACTCCTATATAAAGATTAAAAAAAATTTATGAAATAACAGGCCAAAGTCTATGTCACAAAAATTGGAGTTTAGTTGATATAGATTGATACAGGCTGAGTTGGTGAAAAACTGCAAAATTCTAAATGAATATTATTTGGGGGCAAAGTTATTCTGTTAAGCAACAGTGGATAGATGTGTGAGAACAAAAGAGAGCATTCAGAAAAAAGTAATTAGATCATTCAATGGTCAGAAATGAATAAAAAAGATAATTGTTTCATGAGAGCTATTGGTATTGAGTTGGTATTGAACAGAATTAGGTATTAGAATACCACAGAAGTATGAGAAGTTACCCTAATGGGAATAATAAAAAAGATGCTTGATAGAAAAATGAAGTGAAAGAAGTTTTGGTTGAAGGGAAAAGAAGGAAATGATTGTGAAGAAGAATTTAGTTCTGGCTTGACATGGGGCACAGGAAATGATTGGTTAACCTCAGAAAAATAGGTGTGAGAAAACAATTCAAACCAGCTTTGGCTTGACCTTATCTTTGAAAGGGGGCAATGAATGTTTTTGACCGGTTTTCAATATTCTATTACTGTTATATATGCAGATCGGTCCCAAGGAGAGACGTGAGGCGAGTGACTTTTAAAAGCTCTTTATTAGTTAGGTAGATCTGCTTGCTTGGCTCGGATCGGCTGTGGCTTATATTGGTCTCGCACAGGGTGCCTCGGCCAATGGCAGCCTTTCGAATCTCCCGTGATCGGCTCAGCCAATCGCGGTAGCTTCATAATGGCCAATCAGTGCCGCGCACTCGACCAATCTGGTTGCTGTGCGTCTTAGCCAATCCGACTGCATGTTTTCAAGAATGCAAATACAGAACACCCCTCCCCTCTTGGTTCAGTCCTACGTGACGTAGTCCTGTAAGTAGGCGGGGCTCCGTACTTGTCCACTGGACTTGCGCAGGTTAGTTGTTCCTTGGTCTCCGGCCAGTTTGGTCGGGTTCTGTGTTGCTCTCCGCCTCATCGATAGAACCGCCTGGAAGGGTGAGTCAGGCCTTTCGCTGCAGCTCCCTCCTGGTCTATCAGGGCTGGTTGAGCTGCTGGCTCTGTCATTCTCGCCTGGTCTTTCCGGGCTGGTGGAACTGGCTTGGCTGTACCTTCCAGGTGAGGCTTCGGGCTGGTCATCTGTCTCCGGTGAGTATTGCTGGTTTCTTTCTTGCTGGGTTTGTTTGTCTTGTGTTGTGGGGTTTTCTTCTCTTTCCTGGGTGCTGTTTGGGTTTCCCCTTCCCCCTCTGGTTTCCATGTCGGTTGTATTTCCCGCGTTGGTTCTCGATCTTAGCTGATCGATGTGTCTTTTCCATGCTCGTCCGTCAGTTGTTTGTAGCCAGTACGAGCGGGGACCTGTCACCTGGGCTATGGTGCTGGTACCCAGAGTGGGTCCCCTGTGAGGTTCTTGGTGTAAACTGTGTCGCCTGGTGCGAACGCTCGGTGCTTGCTGGATGAGTCGGGGGGGTTTTCCGGGTTGTACGTTGGGTGCAGCCTGTCTAGTGGGGACCTTAGTTTCCTTCCCATTAGTAGTTCTGCCGGGCTCTTGTTGGTTGTTATATTTTGGGGTTATATGTTGTATGAAAAGTATTTTATTAATTTTTTCTTGTATTTCCCTGGTTTCAATTTTTTGGATTGTTTTTTTGGTAAATTGTACCATTCGTTCCACCCTCCCATTCACCGCTGGATGTGCCAGCGCTGTCAGCGCATGCCGTATTCCCCGTTTCGCTAGCAATTTTTCAAATGGTAGCGCCGTAAATTGGGGCCCATTGTCTGATTCAATTACATCTGGGAGGCCGTGGGTTGAGAATAGTTTGCTGAGTTCTCTGATAACGGCCTCTGTGGTAGTCGTTTTTATGTTGCTTACTTCCAACCAGTTGGAGTAAGCATCTACCGTTATCAGGAACGTGTGTCCCTTTGTGGGCCCAGCGAAGTCTATGTGAATCCTGGACCATGGCCCTCTGGGGGTTTCCCATTCCAGGATTGGGGCGGTGGGAGGGCTTGGCCTGGATTCTTGGCATTGCTTGCAAGATGCCACCCAGGCTTTGATTTCCTTGTCCATCCCTGGCCACCAAGCATAGCTTCTGGCCAGGGCTTTTGTTCTAATGATGCCCGGGTGCCCTTCGTGTAACATGTCCAAAACCCTTTCCCGTAGTTTTTCCAGGATAACCACCCTGTCCCCCCAAAGTAAACAACCTTTTTGTGTGAAGAGCTCTGTTTGCCAGTTTCGGAAAGTCCTGACTTGTTCATCGTCATCTTTTTCCAGCCACCCTTTCTCCACCCAGTTTAAAACCCACGCCAGACATTTGTCTTTATTGGTTTCTTGGGCAATGTCTGACACGGTTAGGGGGAGATTGGGTAAAGTCTCTGTGCTCAGGGTGGACATGGCGGGCACTGGGTCAGCATCCATGTCGGGCAATGGAGTGTGGCTCAAAGCGTCTGTGTGTGAGATTGTCTTACCGGGCCGATGGGTGAGCTGGTAATTGTAGGCGGCAAGGAACTCAGACCACCTTGTCATTCTCGGGGATAGAATGTTTGGGGTGGTGCTGTCACCTGCCAGAATCCCGAGCAGCGGCTTGTGATCGGTGATGACGGTGAAGGTTCTGCTGTAAAGGTACTTGTGGGACTTCTTTACAGTGGCAATGATTGCCAGGGCCTCCTTATCCAGCTGACTGTAGTTCCTTTCCGGTTTTGAGAGGGTCCTTGAGAAGAAGGCGATGGGTGCCTCTTTACTGTCAGGGAGCGTGTGGCTGAGGATGGCCCCAACGCCAAAGGGGGATGTGTCGCAAGTGACTGCTAGCGGTAGGGTCTCGCTGTATTGGATGAGAACAGTGTCCGATGTGAGTAGGTCTTTAGTCTGGTTGAATGCGTTTTCCTCTCGCCTCCCCCAGTTCTAGGTGGCTGTCTTGTCCAACAGCCTATGCAGCAGTTCTGCTGCGGTCGCCTTTTGGGGCAGGAAAACATTATAGAAGTTAATCAGTCCCAGAAACGCCTGTAGTTCAGTTTTATTTCTCGGTCTGGGGGCTTCCTCAATGGCCCTGATTTTTTTTCTGTTGGGTGGATCCCGTGCTGGTCTAGGAGGTACCCTAGGAATTCAACCCTCTCGTTGCACAGCTGGCATTTCTCTTTCTTGACTTTTAACCCCGCGTCTTTGAATTTTTGAAGTACCTCCCTCAAACAGCTCTCAAATTGTTTTTGGTTTGGCGCTGACACCAGCACATCATCAAAATAGGGCACCACCCTCTTGATGCCTTGGAGCAGCCTCTCCATTAGGCTCTGGAAGACCCCTGGGGCTACGCTGACTCCGAATTGGAGCCTCTTGCAGCAGAAGGCTCCTCGGTGGGTGACTATGGTTTGCGCCTCTGCGGTTTCCGCATCGACCGGCAATTGTTGGTAGGCTTGCGCCAGGTCGAGTTTCGCGAAAACCTTGCCTCCCCCCAGTGAGTGCAGAAGGTGTTGTACTACTGGGACGGTAAAGGTGCTCTGTTGCAAGGCACGGTTTAGGGTGGCCTTGTAGTCACCACAAATTCTCACCGACCCATCTGGCTTTACTAGGGTGACTATGGGGGTCTCCCACCTGGCATGGTCTGTTGGTTCGAGTACTCCTTGTTCAATGAGCTTGTTTAACTGTTCATCGATTTTAGGTTTGAGTACGAAGGGCACTCGCCGGGGTTTAAGGCGGATTGGAGCAATGTTAGGGTGTAGCTTGAAGGATATCGGGGCCCCTCGGTACTTGCCTAGGCTGCCGTCGAAGACTTCTTGGAAATCCTTTGCGAGCTGCTCCTCCCAGTCCGCCTCCGCGATGTGGTTGGTGCCCGTCACCTCTATTCCCAATGGCACGAACCATTGTAGTCCCAAAAGGCTAGGGCGGTCCTTGTCCACGATGGTGAGGGGAAGCATTTCGGTACGCTCCTTGAATGTAATTTTAAAGTGTCCAATTCCAACTATGGGGATACGGTTCCCCTGGTAGTCCTTGAGGATGAGCTTCTGGCTTTCCAGTTCATGTCTGTGGATGGTGGGCACCAGGCGCTTGATTTCCCGCCAAGCGACCACTGTGCTTGCTTGCTGCATCCAGGCTGCCGATTTCCTGGTCGCCTCTGCTGCAGTTGCCTCGGTGAAGGCATCAGTGAGGGATATGTCGCCCCTCACCATCAGTCTTCTTTGCAGGGTGGGGTCTTTGAGTCCTAGGACGACATGGTCTTGCAGGGTTTCATTCATGTCGGTGAACCCGCACATGCCCCCGAGGTCCCGTAGCTCAGCCACGAAGTCACTGATACTCTCACCCTACTTCTGATCCCTATGATAGAAGTCATGCTGGCGGATGAGGGTGGGCACAGCGGGTGCATAGTGGCTTCACAACAGTGGCTCAAGATCGGCCCAGTTCATCGCTTTCACATCGAGGGGCTTTGCGAGGGCTTTCGTCATCTTAAACACTGCGGGCCCGCAGTGAGTCAGGAACATGGCTCTTTTTTTCTGTCCATTTGCATCCTTTAGGTTGCTGCTTTCTAGGAACATGAGGAATCTATCGATGTAAGATTCCCAGTCTTCTGCAGCCTGGTTGAAAGGTGCGGGTGGCGTGGTGCTGCTGGCCATGATGCCGGTCGCCGGGCTGCAGTGCCACGTGCAGGGGGGGTCTTTGTTCAGAATCCCATCCTTGTCGCCAGTGTTATATATGCAGATCGGTCCCAAGGAGAGACGCGAGGCGAGTGACTTTTAAAAGCTCTTTATTAGTTAGGTAGATCTGCTTGCTTGGCTCGGATCAGCTGCGGCTTATATTGGTCTTGCACAGGGTGCCTCAGCCAATGGCAGCCATTCGAATCTCCCGCGATCGGCTCAGCCAATCGCGGTAGCTTTGTAACAGCCAATCAGTGCCGCGCACTCAACCAATCAGGTTGCTGTGCGTCTTAGCCAATCTGACTGCAGGTTTTCAAGAATGCAAATACAGAACAATTACTACAACCTATAAAAATTAAGTACCATATCTGGAATTTCTGCAGGTTCTTTTCTTGACCTGTCCAAACACAAAGAGCTGACAGATTGCTTCAGAAAATGAGAACGAGAAAATTATATGAGAAAGATGCAAAGAATGTAGTAAGATTAACATTTAAAAAGGGAAAGAAATGCAGAGCAGTTTTGAGAGAAATAAAAACATGTTTGGAAACAAGTGAAAAGGAATAAACAAGAAGTAATTAGCAGAATGTATGAAACTAAAAATAAAAGAAGTGAAATGATTGATGAAAAAAACCTAATGAGGAAATGCTTGAAAGAAGTTTAAGATATGTACTGGAATGATAGCGATAGGTGGTAGGGTAGGAAAGAAACCCCATTCCCAAATACCTCAGACCCAAAAGGGAAAATTTGAACCTGACTGTCAAACTCTAGATCTTCACTTCAAGAGGAGATGGACTCTTACCTATGTTGCTCCTGATAAGTGAGAAAAAAGAACTCCCCCCCCCATATCTATGTAAGAAAATTTGAAGCTAGGTACAATTAGAATTCCTTTCCATTAAATTCCTTTTATGTATAAGTTGATCTGAGTGGCTTCTTTGTATCATTGGTCCTATTTAATTCCACTTGTATTTGTATGTCAATATTTCTGCAGAGTTAAAACTTCCAGGATTCATTACATTTACCTTTCCTCTATCTCCGTTGTCTTCAATTCTCAGGTCTATCTTTAATCTACCTTATATTCACTATTCATATTTACTGCTATGGAATCTAGCCTACTTACACCCTAGCTATACTGCTAGCTGTAGAAATGGATGAATTTTGAAAGTGAAAATGGCTGTGTCTAAGAACAGACTTCATTATACAAGATTGAGAAGTATATAGCCAGGTGAAAAATCAGCGTTGAATACAGTGGGAATTATTATTTAAGTAATACTTTATTGCACTCTGTATGACATTGCTTGCCCCAAAAGAGAATAGTATGATGAATACATATGTACAGTGTGTTTGCATATGTATGCATGATGTGTCACTGACTTCCATTAATAAATTATGCATCATGGGAAAAACACATTTCAGTTTTTATGTTTCTAGAAGAGTCAGAGCTGGTATACTACTTTTTCCCTCCACAGATTTATAGCAGCAGTTCAGAAACAATTCTGGATCTTTGTATTCCCATTATTTGTCTGTTTTGGAGTAAGTCATTTTCCCCCAGTTGTATTCAGGTTATCTGAAAATGCAGCACAGATATTATTGCCTGATCTTGCTTCATTTGCATGTTCTAGAGGTGATCAAACAGAAAGATGTGTGATTCCATATACAAGCAACCACCCAGGTATGTTTATTTTGGGGATATGACTAAACAGATGCACACAATATAAACTAAGAACATAACAGAGAAAGAATTACTGTACATTTATTTTTCTGTGGAACAATCTGAGAGAAATTTGGCTCTTTCGGGATCAGTGGGTAGTTCAGAGGTTGTTGACTGAATGAAGTTTCTGCGCATTCCCCCTCAGCTTTTTGAGGTCAATGGAAATGAAAAGGTTGAGAGGTTGGGGAATGGAAATGATGTTGATGTGAAAGTGCCTTTTGTTGACTGGTTTCCAGATCATTAAATATACTTACAAGAGCAGGCTCTTTAGGTCATCAAATATCATCAAATATCATCAAATGGAGACTTATAATAGTGATTTCAGTATTAAACTGCTTTGAATACTTTCTAGTAATCATTTCAAAACAAGGGAGACAAGAAGAAGTGTCATCATAATTTAAAAACTAACCAGCTAGTTGTGACATAAGCTGTACAAATCAGAGTACACTTCATCAGTTGCACAAAGGGTAATATTTATGCTCTTGAAGTAGACTTAAGTTCATTAAAGTAGATGCCATAATTAATTGGTTCATTTTTAAGTGGTTCAAGAATTTTGTTCTTTAGGAAATTCCTTACGTTAATCACATTAGGGAGTTAGTTCAAGCATGGCTACTTTTTTGATATGTTTAAGGTAAAGTTTATCAGATGAACCAAAAGAGAAGAAAGAAGGGGCGATGCAAAACAGCTGCAAACTATAAGAAGTTTAATAACTGCAATAAGCCAAATATGGGGAGCCTTTTACCATGCTTCAGCTTTTCCAACTTTGTAGTTTCCAGATCAAACATCTTGGTTAATTTTGAGGGAAAGGAAGATAAAACAAAATAGAAAAAGAACGTTGGGTATTTTTATTAGACTATGACTGACATCAGATTGTGTGGGACTAAAATAATATATTATCTAGTCAGAGACTTTGATAGTTGATAAATTTGTAGAGCAACATAATGCTGCACTTTTAAATATGCAGATTATATGATCTTAAACAAGAGATTGTATTATTTTTTCTTTATTTTGTAACAAGCATTTAATCAGCTACCAAACAATAAGTACGATCTCAAGTTACATTATAAAAATTTTAGAGGACTTGATTCCGCTTTACAAAACTGAGGGCTCATAATTAATTAACAATACTTTTATAGTTTTGATTTGTATTTGGATATTTGCAAGATTTTAAATTTTTGGATGCAGTTTTGGGGAACTTTTTTCTTTTTAATTTTATGTGGATGATTTCAGTGTTAGTGACAATAATTGAGCTCATGAGCTTCATGCAGATCCAAGCTTCATGGTTCTGTTAACTGCAGAAATGGGAAGAGCTGTGACAAAATTAACAAAACTAGTGAGCACCAGGTTTCAGAAAAACCATTAAATTCCTAAATAACTGTAAAGTACATTTGGACACATGCAATTTGTGTGCTTGGTATATTGAAATATAAGATTCAAATATTATACAAACCAAAGGATTGATTAGCGAAGGGGAGAATGTTGACTGTTGTATATAATCTTTCTGGAATACTCAATTCAATTTAGTCCTAACCTTCTTGACTTTGTTTCTTTCTTCTCCTTGGAAACTGATTTTCATTCTGACTTTTTTTTGCCTCAGTTCACCTTGTTTTTCTTACTTTCAGATAATACTTCAAATTGTTTTTTTGTCCAGATGATGTTATAAACCTTTTTGAAATTTGTAACCCCCAACTTCTCTTCAATCTATTTAGAAAATCAGGAGGGGTAAAATCATTTATTTTTACATTATTCGGGGGGGGGGGGAGATGGAATGGTGGTAACGATTTGGATATTTTTTTTATTGACAAAAACAGGTGATAGTGATATTTTAATATTGTAGTACATTGATCTATTATAAGCATGATCAAAATGCTTTTTGCAGCCTTCCTAGCACAACATCATTCACTACCATCACAACACAATTCATTCTATTGCTTCTCCAAATGTTCCTATTTCCCATGCCTTTATTTTTATTCAGTGTTTTCTTTCGATACTATCATAGCAACTCAGCACAACTGAGGACATAATTCTTTTTTTTTTTTTTTACTTCCCATATGTAGCCTTCTGAAAACGTGCTTCTGTTTGAAAATTTGTCCCTCGGGAATACAGTCAATGAGGTTGCAGCAATTCTTGCATTAATGCTGTTTCTTGTTTGCATCCTAGAAAGGAAACATTCCATACCCACACATCTGGATTAGAAACAATTACAAGGCTATTCCGCAGACTGAAATGGAGGATAAGGAGTGCTAGGTTCCTAGGTTGACCCCCAGGATGAGCTAAGCCTTGGCTGTCAGATTTCCTTCTTCTGCCAGGTTTCCAAGCTATATTTATTTTGAGCAGGCATTTTGAACTTTTTTGTCTGGCATGAAACAAGTCTGCCAGAAATGGCTGTTTTTCTTCTCTGCATCATTAGTGAGGCAACCTTCCAACAGTGAAGGGTCACTCACTTGGTACTTAAGTACTTTTAAAGATGTTTCCTTTTCCTAACTGGAGACATAATTCGAACAGAAATTCTCCAAAGACTTTCTTTTAGCCTTTCCTCCAAAAAAAAAAAAAAAATTGCTTTACTTTGTCACTGCTTTGAACTCAACATTGCTTCACTGTGACCTCTCTCTCGAGGCAGTCACCTCAGAATTGTTCTGAAAATACAATTCTGCATGAATTACATAGGCTCAGAAAAGTAGATGGTTCAATGAGTTGGTCCGGGGGACAAGAATATTATTTGTTTTTACTCTGTTTATTTTTTAAAAAATAGTGGCAAGTAGGTCCTATTTTGTGACATACCTACAAGGTTAAGCTATTCCTGAGTGTGCTCAGAATTAACTTGCGTCTAAGTTCATTAATTCCTGAGGCTAAATGATGCCTATTCACCAGAGTCCTTCAGGTTCCAAGTTTTATTCCCAATTATCCTATTGTGATGGGAAAAAAATCAGACATGAATTAGTTTAATCAGGAAATAACAAAAGAAAGAATTGTGTGTACTCCTTTCTCATTTGAAATGTGTTGAAAAGACCCCAGTAGAGCTTTAGGCAGTATTTCCAAAATCAAGGTTAACAAGTATTCCTTATTCTTTTAATGCTTTTCAGCATTCTTTGATACCATGTTGGAAAGTCTGTCTCCTATAATCTTGGAAAGAAATCAGTAACACCCAAGGGTTACTTCTACCTTGCTCAATGGTTCTAATGATTAAGATATTTCTCTAACTTTCACACAGAACTTGCTATCTTAGAGTCTCTTAAATCATTCGTTTCTTTCAAAATTTCAAATACACTTAACTAGTTGCAAAGACAATAAAAAAATATAAAATGGAATGGAATACAATACAATACATGCAGAGAAAAAT
This sequence comes from Hydrophis major, assembly GCA_033807585.1. Classification (NCBI taxonomy): domain Eukaryota; kingdom Metazoa; phylum Chordata; class Lepidosauria; order Squamata; family Elapidae; genus Hydrophis; species Hydrophis major. The sequence continues at coordinate 88,361,013 of CM066328.1, read as the reverse complement.
AAGATATGACAAATCAACTTTTTAGTTTTACTTTCAAATAACTAATGCACACAGAAAATAACTTTAACAATATACTGCAGACCATTACTATTAATAAATTGCTAAAGAGAATAACTGTAGAGTAGCAGCTGTTGAAAGGTGTCAAAATGCCTTTCTTTCGAGGATTCAATTGTCCCGCTGGGAGAGCTCCGGCGCAAAGATATGGACAACTGCTTGAAAGCTGGATCTTTTTATTTTTCAGGAAGGCGGAGAACAGCGAGAAGTCTGCGTTCCTGGGCTAGCTAGCTTCTTATGGTAAGCCCCTGGTTTTTTATACCCTTTTCTCCCTTTGCAAGTTGATTTTGTGTGAGTGTTTATATTTGTGCCTAATGTTTCAAATCCTGTTTGAGTTTGTCTTTATTTCTGTTGGAGGGCAAACTCCATGGGGTGCAGAAGGCAAACTCTGTGGAGTGGCCAGATTGTATTATTAGTTTTCTGTAATCTCTTTTAGCTTTAAGATAGTTTTTCATATTTGTTCTGTGGCAATCTCCTGTCTGTCCCTTTTGTAATTTATATTTTGTGTCTTTTGTCTGTTTGTTTTGCTTATTTGGTATGTCCTATGTTTGTAAGGGTTTTCTAAATTATCTTTTGTTTCTTTTTCCTATTTGTCTAGTTTTCTTAATTACTTAGGCTTTTGTCTATAGGGATTCTTTAATACTTTTTATTTGATTTCTTTTCCTATGTAAGTTTGTTTTCTGGCTGACCTGATGTTCCCCTTGGGCTTTTCCTGTGTTTTGTGACACTACTGCCTTCGTGAAATTCCCTTTCCACACAGCTGTAGTTTAAAATAGGTGGTTCCTAAAAATTAAGATATTAAAAGCACAGTTTTGAACTGTTCTTATGAGAAAAAGAAATGAAATACTCTAGAAAAGTTGTGTGACTCAGCAGAAAACTCAAAGAAGATCTGAAAATAAAAAAGGCCTACATGACACCTTACAACTTTATGATTTCTAACCCTAGATCATCTTTCCAAAGCAGTATATGTTGTGTTTGGTATGTCTGTCTTTTTTCTGCCTAATACAAAGACAGGATACTACATTTTTCTAAAGACATTTCTACAGTATATATCTAGTTTCTGGTTATTTCTCATGCTTTCTTTTATACATTCTCTATTGTACTTGAATTTACAAATGGACCAGGCAAAAATCAGTGTGATTTCCTGTTTTAGCAAATTTGCATCACATAATAAACAACATGTTCATACACAATGATTTTTTTTAAAGTTCTATGGATATAAAAATAAACATGTTTTAGGATATGTACATATTACTGATACAAGAATCCTTTTACCTTTCAACATTTCCATTAGAAATATTGGGATGAAATATTGAGATGGGGGTGGGAGTAGTGGTTGGAGGAATGTTATACCATAACTGTGTATCATACGTTATTTAATATGAGCAGAGATAAGTCAAAAATAGTGTTAAATATTTGTTAAATTCTAGCTAAGTTGGTATATAATTTCATTTTCATTTGTATATTTTATTTACTTGATTTTTTTTTCAAAACCAAAACAAATTTGATACCATTGATAGCATTTATTAATTCTGCTATGAACCATATCTAATTACCAAAATTAATATTATAACTGCTGGTCTATTTTATTAAACTGTAGGCATAGTTTGAGGCACTTCTAACTTAACTTTGTCCCAATGTCTTCATTGGACCCACACTTTGTCATCTATCCTAATTGTAAAATATAGTAAAGTCAAATTTAGAGCCTTGCAATGTTATTGGTCTTTAGCAAATAAAAAATCCTCTGTTTTACAGTTGTTTACATCAGTGAAATATAAAATTCAAAATAGACTTTCCTCATTCCTGAAAGGGATAGAAGGATAGAAGTCATGTAAAGTATTAATATCACTTTATAAAACCTTAGTAAGACCATACTTAAAATACTGCATCCAGTTTTGGTCACTATATTATAAAAAAGATGTAGAGACTCCGGAAAGAGTTTAGAGAAAAGCAACAAAGATGATTAAGGGACATATGAAGAACGGTTGCATGAATTGGATTTGTCTAGTCAAGTGAAAAGAAGGACTAGGGGTGACCTGATAGTAGTGTTCCAATATTTCAGGAGCTGCCACAAAGAAGAGGAGGTCAATCTATTTTCCAATGCACTTGAAGGCAGGACACAAAACAATGGATAGAAACTAATCAAGGAGAGAAGCAACCTACAAATTTCCTAACAGTGAGAACAATTACGGTAACCAGTGGAATGGCTTGCCTTCAGTGCATGCTCCATTAGTTGAGGCTTTTAAGAAGAGACTGGACAGCCATTTGTCTGAAATGGTATAGGATCTCTTGTTTGCATAAGGGTTGGACTAGAAGGCCTTCAAGATCCCTTTCAACTCTGTTATTCTGTTATTCTCTGGATATTCCATAACTTCCTGGATCTATTGTTATCTATACAGCAGTTGGGAGCTCTCATTACCCAGATTTGGAGGATGGAATTCTGATGTAGATTTGGGTCACTTTTGCACTATCCAAGACAACCCACATTCCTCTGGCAAGATTCAGTCATGCCTCCTTCCACTCCTCAAGTGGAGTTTCAAGTGCTGTTTTGGTGCTATTGAGTCATATATTTCAGTAATAGAACCATTATAACTGATCAGTCAAAGTGGACTAAATCTGTATAATTTACATTTCCTCCCACATCCTGAAACATGTACATATATATTGTCCTTCGATCTCTGACTAGGGAGAAGGGAAATCAAGCAGACAATCCATGGCTATCTTGGGATAGCCACCAGCCATTTTTACTGCATGCCTATGAATAGCTGTACCATATTTATTTTAAATTCCCATTCCTGCATAATTGAGACTGTCCACCACTAATAACTACATTAAAACAACAACAATAACAACAACAGAATGAAATCTAAAATGGTAGCCTCGTTAGAAAATAACTACAATCAGGCTAGTTTATACAATGGCATTCACTGTACCTCTCCATGCTGACATTGCTTTTATTATGTGTACATGATATCAGAATAGTTGAATCTGTTGAAATAAGATGGCAAAGAGAGTAGATCCAATGGCTAGAAATCCTTGGGCATAAAAGGATTAAAAATCCTACCAAAGATGACACTGCAAACAATTCTTATTAGAATGAAAAATGGGAGACATCCAAAAAAAACTTACATTCTTCTAAATTTCTGAAAAGAGAGACATTTAAAGAGACTTTAAAGGGCTTACAAGTGGTGGGATTCACATTTTTTTACTACCAGTTCTGTGGGCATGGCTTGGTGGGCATGGCAGGGGAAGGATCCTGTAAAATCTCCAGTCACAGGTGGGATTTGCTGGTTCTCCAAACTATTCAAAATTTCCGCTACCGCTTCTCCAGAACTGGTCAGAACCTGCTGAATATCACCTCTGCTTACAACCAAACAAGAATACAAGGCAATCACCAGAAACTGCAGATATTGTATCAGAAAGCCTAAAGCTCAGAATAAGCTGAGACTTGTAAAAGAAAAAAGCCCCAAACAACCACAAAGACATTTTGGGCACACCAGAAAGCAAGGCAAAGAAACTGTGAGTCTGTTGGGTGGGGAAAAAGCTGAACTAATAACAGGGAGTATCAAATATAGAATGTCTTAATTTGTTCTCTCAGAAAGTTAATAATGCTGTACCTGACCATTGTTATTCCACCATAGAAAGGAGTGAGCTGCAGCTTAGGGCAGACAAAGAATGAATAAAAGAACACTTAGATGGTGTTAATGAATTCAAGTCTCCAGGGCCAAATGACTCACATCCTTGGATATGGATAGAACTACAACAGGGGAGCAGAGTTTGCAAAGATGCAAATTCTACTTTTTGAAAAATTCTGTTGAATTGGTAAGATCATAGAAAACTGAAAAGAGCTAATGTTGCCCTTTTTTTCCTATCAAAAAGAAGATGGAGGAACTGGGAAATTATAGACTTATCAGCTTGACATCTACTGTTTATGAGCAAGATCCTGGAGCAGAGTATTAAAAGGTACGTTTGTGAACATTTGGATAGGAATGCAATAATTAACAAGAACCAACATGAGTTCTTTTTCACAACAAATTATATCGGATTAAGCTCATCTCCCCTTTCAACATAATTACTAGCTAAATAAATTGGGAAAATGCATTAGACACAGAGAATACCTTGACCTCAACAAAAAACATTCAGTGAATTCTCTTATGATGTCCTCATGAATGAAATGAGTTAGAGGGTACAACTATGAATGAATGACCACACCCAGAGAGTATTCATAAATGGCTCCATTTCAGATTGCAAAATAATATTGAATAACATATCATGGGGCCCTCTATTAGGTTTTGGGCTATTGAACATGGATGAAAGGGTTGAAGGAATGATATGCAAATTACTTAAAACCAGAAAAAGTAGTTAACACTTTGGAACAGAACAGGTGTAAATCTTTTTTGAATTTTCTCTGGAAGGCTTGATCAAAATGTACAGACAGATATGCAATGATCTCCATCTGGGCAAAAGTATATATGTAAAAAAGAATTGGGTTCTGCTAGTAGGTTGCAAATATCAGCCAACAGTATAATGGTAAGAAGGCAAATGCTGTTTTGGAATATCCAGATCACAGGAAGTTATTGTCTCATTCTACTCTGTTTTGGACAGGGCCACTTAGAATACCATATCCATTGCTGGGCACCACAGTGCAAGAATGACATCGAGAGACTGAAGTTACTCCAGAGGAAGTCTGCCAAGGTGTTAAGGAGACTGGAACGAAAGCCATATCAGGAACAGTAAAAGGAAATGGATATGTTTAGCTTGCAGAGGAGAAGACTGAGAGGAGATGTGTTAACAATTTCATACATTTAAAGAGTTGTCATGTAGAAGTGGGAGTGAAGCTGATTTAGGTTAGATAGCAGAAGTCTTGATAGTACGAGATGTCAACCAGTGAAATAAATTGCCTCATTAATTGAGTTCTTCAAACAGAGCTTGGAGAGATTTAGTGCCATTACTTTTCCACCTTTATGCATCAACAGGTAGCCAACTAAGTGTTCTGTTTCAAGTAATCAGGTCCCTCCTGGATAAGGAGGATGGGAGCCTTAGTAGATTCTCTGTGAGGAATTGTGAGGAAGATTGCCAGCATCTGTCAGGCAGAATCACTCAACTTCATTTGGAGTTGGAATCTGTGTTAACTGTCCAGTTGGCGAATCCAGAAAAAGGAACCCCTGGGACATTATTTTACCAAAAGTATAAAACTTTACTGAATAAACCACATTGGCAGAGAAGAAGCAAAACCAACTCCGAGTTTTCCATGCCAAAGAAAGTGTAGTTAATTCCCCCTTTTCCCGTAGTCTAAAACATCTACCAATCAGTTTTGTTCGTTTTGTTATGGGAAACAGCCAGTCACACGGGGAGTTGACATCTGCTCGGTGTGTCCTTGAGATGCCAGCAATGTCTCATGGTGCTGACAGATGCTTGAATACCATTCTCCCACCTTGCTTTCCAGCCCCCCTCCCTGTTATTGTCAAGCTGAGAATGAAGGAAAAATGTTGGTGAAAGTGAAAATCAATCTTGAAATGCAGACACCCTGGAAGAAGGGTAGACCTGAAACAATAATAAACATATATACACAATATTACTTACAAACCAATTACTGCTGCATTCCATATTGGGGCTGCTGAGGGTACTTAGTATGAAACTTCTTAACTAACTTTGCAGCCCTAACATCTGGAGCAACCACTCACTCAGCAACTGTTAACGGGTAGCTCTTCAACAGTACTAGATATTGTAACTTACCCTTGTGATATCTGGAATCAAAAATCTTTTTGACTTCATAGTAGTGCTCTCCCTTGACTAGGATGGGAAGTAGTTCTCTGACTGGTTTCAACCCAGAGTCCCAAAAGGGTTTATCAAAAGACTGTAATGAAATACTGGATGAACCTGCCTGAGGCTATTTGGCAAAGTCAGTTCCACTCTCACTGGATTTATGATCTAGATTATTTGGAAAGGCCCTATGTATTTGAGACCTAATGTTTTACAAGGTTGTCTCAGGTTTAAATATTTTGTGGACAAATACACCTTATCCCCCACTCTAAACTCTCCCTGGGGGGTGGGAATCTTCTCCAATCAGCTTGCCTCTTTTTCCCTAGCCTTATTTAGCACCTTACACATGGTGCCTCATGTGGCTTTCAGAGTATCTATCCACTCAGCTGAGAATGGAGCTTCCTGTGGGAGCTCTGGCATGTGCATTAATCAAGTCCCTGTGGCCACCTTGGAAGGGCTAAAGCACTGTTATATGCCACCCCCATGAAAGGCAGGAACTCTCCCCAGTTAGTTTGGTGGTAATTTACATAACAGATCAGGTATTGCTCTATTAGTGCATTCAGAAGCTCCATTAGTACTAGAATGATAGGTGGAGCAGAGCCTTTGGAGGTGGCAGAGACAGGTCTGAGACATGTTATATGGGAGAAGCTTGAATCAGTTGCTCTCTCTCTCTCTCTCTCTTTTTAACAAACTTTATTCAGTTTTTCACATTAAAAACAAAAATCTCTTTTCAGTGGACAACATATTTCCGGGTCATCACCTTTACATACAAATATGACAGAAATTATACATTGATATATGCATATTTAATTCTATTATTACCTTTTCCATTCCAAATTTTCAGTAAGGAGAGAATTCTAGCCTCTTTCATTAATCTCAATCGAAACATCTTTTTGTTTCATTTCAATTATTTCAAATATAATCCTTTAATATTTATTTTAAAAATAAAAATAAACAATATATATTTACCTAATAATAGTAATAATGAAGTTACCAAAGTCTCTCCTTGCTTTTAATAGTCTATATTAAACTTATTAATTTAGCTGGTTCTTTAGTCTGTCATATTCCTTTTCCATTACACATTTTTTATGAATTCTAAATTAATACAAATTTTAATACACACACACAAAAAGAAAAAAGAACAAATATAGGTTTCCCCCCTTTTACTATTTTGAGTGTGACACCTTAATGATTAGAATATACCTTTATTCCCTCATTTTAATTCCCAATAAATCATTAATCATTACATCTTTTCAATTGGATTCCACAGCATATTCCCCCCCTCTTTAATAAGAGTTATCAGTATCTATATCACCCTATTTTCTAAATATTTTTAATTGCAGAAATATTCTTATTACCCCTTGTCACCCCGCAGAATCCCCTTTTTAATTCATCAACCATTATCTCTGAAAAAAACAATTTCTTTTCAGCATTTTACTGTTCTGTGTTTCTTTTTTTCACATGCCTGTTTCTTACTGCTTCTCCTCCCCCTTTTTTCCCCATATCTTTTCTCATTCCAATTTATATCCCTCTCTTTCTTAATATCTTCCTTTCCCCTTTTCTGCTGAGTCTTCCTGTCTTTCCTGACTTCACAGGTATTCCCTCTTTTAATTGCCTTCTTAAATCTCAACTTTTTAACCTTCCTTCTTTCCCCACCTCTTTGTAGCATTCTTTGTGCTAATTGTCTATTTAAAATGTCTTCTACTTGAGTCGATTCCTCATCCTCTGAAAATCTTTCTTCTTGTTCTTCAATTGCCATTTCCATTTTTTCTAGCGCAGAGCAAAGTGATTCGCCTCTTTCCTGTAGTAATTCTCTCATATTTTTAAGTTCCATTTTTAATTCCCGAAGAGATATCATCATTCTTATATTTTATGATTGTTAAAGTCCACAAAAAGAAACCACTTTTAGTTTTCTTCTTTCTTCTTTCAGTTTTTTAAGGTTCTCAGTTATTCCAGTCCAGGGTTTATACCAAAAATGTCAAACAGTCCCACAAACAGTCTTTCCTTGCTTTTTCCTTTATTCTGGTTCTGCTTTCACTTTCTAAAATACTTTGTTTCAATATTTCTGTAATGTTATATCCACACCAGTTCATTCAAAAACAGGATGCTTTCCCTTTTATTTGAGCCAAATTTTTATCAAAAGGTGACACTCTCCATTATACAAAGTCTTCACCTTTTTCCCCTATTTTTTTATTTAAGGTTTTTCGAACCTCAATATTCCAGCACAGTCCAGTCTCCAATTTGTAAACTTTGTTATTATTATTCTTTGACAATCTTAAGTCCAGCTTTAGTTTTATACTTGTTTATTCCCAAAATATTTTAGTCCAATTTTATTAAATCTTTAATTCCAGCTTCTTCCTTTCCCGGTTCGAAGCCCCATTTAGCTGTCAAAAATATATTCTTTTTTTTTCTCTGTCCCTTTGTAATTTCGCTGCTCACTTTTCTTTTCTTAAAAATTCTATGCTACCTTAGTCCCAGGGTACTTTTGTTTAGTTAAATTGCCCAGTTGTCCCGGTTCAGGTGTTATCCACCTCTTTCTTCCCTCCTGCACAAATCTTAGTCCAGCTGAGTCGTCCTCTTCGGGATGGCCATTTTAGACCACCGCTGCAGTCGTCTTCGGGAGGAAAAATAACCAAGCCTGGGGGGGGGGAGATGCGGTTCCCCACAATCAGGCTTGCTGCTTCCTCTTACTCTGCTGCCCCTCCAAGGCAGTTTCAGCCCCTAATCAAAATGATTGGGGCTCTCCAACGAAGGTGCGCGGACAATAGCCACAGAGAGTTGCGATCTACCGTCCGTCGGCAAGGAGGCTCCGCCTTCTTCCCCTTGAATCAGTTGATCTTGAAGAAGGATTCTTGGGGTGATGATATCCAATTGTATATCTCTATCCATACAAAGGTGTTGCTGGCCGAGTGCTGGCTGAGTGCCCAGCAGTTGTAAGGATCTGGATGAGGAGGAACTGGCTTCAACAACACTGGCAAGAAGGAGTTAGGTATAGGTTTTTGCTCCCTCACCAGGTCCAGATGATATTTCATTTTTAGTTCTGGATGGGATAGAAACTCCCTGGACTGTGCTGCTATACAACTTTGGGGGTCCCCCTGGACAAAGCTTCTGCTTAAAGAGCAGGTGGCAACCATGGCAGGAGGTGTTGCCTTTCCACAGATTTGTCTAGGGTCCTTTTCTGGACTGGGGTGCCTTGGTCATGGTCATTTCTTGATCACCTCCTGTTTTTTCAATGCATTTTACATGGAGCTTCCCTCAAAGAACACCCAGAAACTTCTATTGGTCCAGAACATGACAGTGTACATTGTGATAAGTGTCCCTGGTGTATTCAGTTCCTTATTGAATAGATCCGTGATGGCGAACCTATGGCACACGTACCAGAAGTGGCACACAGAGCCATTTTTGCTGTCATACGAGCTGTCACCTAGAACAGATCCACCACACATGCGCGTGCGCCTCCTGCCAGCCAGCTGATTGTTGGATATCTGCCGCGCATGGGCGGAGGGGTGCGTGGTGGTCATGCACGCATGCGCAAGAGTGGGCGGGGTCACACGTGCATTGCATTATGGATGTAGACACGCAAGTGTGCACGCACGCACACTTTTGGCCCTTTTTTTTCTGATACAGAAAAAAAAGCTTCCATGTGAGTCTGAGGAAAAAATGAGTTATTGTTTAAAAAGTTGCGTTTACTTTAATGAGAAAATTAAAGTATCCATTAGTCCTGATGTCAACAAGCATGGGTAAGGTAGTGTGACCTAGAGACTGGAAAGTTTGGTGTTTATACCAAGCCTGAGAAGCTTGTTCAAAAGAATGTGCAGGTTACCAAACCACTGCATTAATTCTTCACAAAAACACAGTTTTGAAAAGAGCCATGAACAGTTCATGAAGAGAGCCAAACATATGGAGAAAAATGTAAAATGAGTGGACTTGTTTAAAAAACGGCAAGGGATACAAGATCAGAGAACTAATATAAACCAGATAATAAAGAACAAGAGACCATAAAAAGTTTCCTTTTTCTTCATTGACTGCAACAAGCCCTTTGATTTTGTTGATCATGTCAGAATGTGGAAAATATTAAGGTTAATGAATGGGTGCCAGAAACACCTGATTATTCTCCTGAGGAATCTTTATGATAAACAAGAAATTATGGTAAAAATTAAAATCAGAGATCAGAATATGAAAGGGAATGAAACAAAGATGTACATTGTCCGTATAACTTGTACAATCATTATATGTAACAATGATAGGATCATGGAAGAAATGAAAGTACACCCAGAATTGGAAATTAAAACAATAAATGTATGAGTTATGCAGATGATATAATTTTGTTGGCAAAAAGTAAAGAAGACTTACAAGAACACATGATAAACATAATAGAAAATCATATAGGCAAAGTATGTTTGTGAAATATACTATAAATACAATAAATAAAAAAATATAATAGACAAAATAGCACTAATTGGAGATTGTAACCACCTAAAGATAATCTCCAACATATCTTTCATCCCTTCCATTTTGTGGAGATTTTTTTGTAAATTGATAATTAATTAAAATATACAGTATATCAGTTTACATGCATAATGAACTTACAATAAAGAAGTGAAGTTAAAATGGCAGATTGGTTTTCTTTTGTATTTCCTTTCAAGGATATTTATGAAAAAGCACAGCATTGGTTAAGAAGAGATTAATTCCAGGGAGAATTCAAAAGACAGAATTTGTTTCACTTAAAAAAGAATAGTTAAAGCAATAGTGTTTTTTTTTTTTCTTTGCTTTAACAGTGAAAGAGCAGTGGTGGTGCAGTGGTTAGAATGCAATATTGCTGGCTAACTCTGCCCACATTGCCACATTGACAATAAAATAAGGACCCAGATAGTTGGGGATGTGCTGACTCTGTGAACCACTTAGAAAGAGCTGTAAAGTTGTTTATAACTCTAAGTGTGATTGCTATAGAGCAGTGGTGGCTAATCTTTTTGGGCTCCTGTGCCAAAAAATTGTGCACATGCTTGCACACTCAAACTCACGTGCCAGCATCCAGAAGGCAATGCGCACCCCACCACACCCACTTACCTGCACTGTGCCTCACAGCTGATTTTCAGCCGGTTTGAGGCCTTTTTTCGGCCTCCCAGTGGCTTGAGGAAACTAGGGCTGTTTTGTCACTTCCAATATTTTCAGAAAAACAGGAAGTGATGAAACGGGGCTAGTTTTCAGCCTGCAAAGCCTTCCTCAAGCCTCTGGAAGGTTGAAAAAGGCCTCAAACCGGCCGAAAATCAACTATGAGGTGCGCACGTGCCTAGTAAGGTAAGTTTGCCTGCAGCTCACGTGTATTTCTTACTATTTATACAGTAATTTTATGGGACTACTTAGAAGCCACTCAAACCCATAAACAAAAGAAAGATAGATATAAGTAAGTTGAAAGTATTATTGCAGTTGGTTCTGGATATTTCTTTTATGCAGAAAAGGGATGAATTAAAATTAAACCTCAGCATGGTGGTTAGTATAATTCAGTATAATATACAGTATTTGTTCCAGACTAGCAGGCTTGAAAGCCTGCAAAGTGGATTGGTCCGCTAACAGCGGGTCGTGATTGGTCACCCCAGACTGATCCGATTGGCTGCTAAACGGGCTGCCGCGATTGGGTGAACCAAGCGCGGCAAGCTCAAACCACTGTCATTGGCCGTTTAGTCGCAGCCAGCTCTATAAAAGGGCCTGCTGTGGCTAGGAGCATTCGCTCAGATCGGAAGTCACTAATAAAGAGCTGTAGTCACTTTCTGAGTCTCGTCTCCATTCTTGGACCCATCCTTCGAGACATAACACTGGCGACAAGGGTGGGATTTGGAGACAGCAGAGCTGACTGAGCACTCACTAACAACTAACAGAGCATGTGGCTGACAGCGCGCAGACATTGGCAGAATGGCCAGCGGCGCTATACCATCCGCCCCGTTCGATCCAGCCAGTGAAGATTGGGACTCATACATGGACAGGTTTCAAATGTTCCTAGAGTCCAACAATCTGAAGGATGCCACTCCGAGCAAGAAACGAGCAGTTTTCCTGATTCATTGCGGACCCACCATTTTTAAAATGGCCAAAGCGCTCGCAAAGCTGGCTGAGGACAAAACGATGGACTGGGATACCCTTGCTCCCATCCTCCGCAACCACTACACCCCGGCAGTACCGACTCTCATCCGCAGACACGAATTTTTCCAAAGGGATCAACGCGAAGGTGAGAGCATCGGGGATTTTGTAGCTGACATAAGGAATTTAGATGGCCTGTGTGGCTTCGCAAATCTAGAAGAAGCCATGAGGGATCGAGTTGTCCTTGGCCTAAGAGACCCCATGGTCCAAAGCAAAATTATGGCCAAGGGAGACATCTCCCTTGCAGACGCCATAGCTGATACCACCGCAGCTAAAGCCACCCGCAAATCAGCAGCACGGATTGCCAGACAAATGGGGCCAGCCGCCAAACCACCAACGATACAGCAACGCCATCAGAGAAATACACGTCGGCCACCCATCATAAAGATATCGAATCCTCATCAGATAGTGAAGAGGAAGAAGTCCACAGACTCAGGTCAGAGCGTGAACAATGAGACCAGTGGGGTCGTAAATCGAATTTCCAATGCACCAGATGTAGTGGAAACCACCCACGATCCGAATGCAGATTCCTAGATGCCATCTGTCGTTTTTGTGAGAGAAGAGGTCATATTGCTAAAGTATGCTGAAACAAAAGAGGATTCAGTCCCAAATGGAAAGAAAACAGCCTCCGACAAACAGAGGACAACCCCACCACTAATTGGGACTGCCCAAACAACCAGTGGAGCCAGTACAACAGAAACCGGAAATTTACTGGTGCACCCAGGCGGGAAGAAGCACATTAGATCATCACCATCGGCCACGCTTCATCTTTAGACACCAGAAAAATCCGTGTAGAGGTCAACATTGAAAATCAACCATGCATCATGGAAGTAGATTCTGGGTCTTCCCTATCCATGGTCTCCTGGAAAACCCTGAAGCAGCTGATTTCCAACATCCACTGCCAGGACCTCAGCACTCAGAGACTTATATTAAAGGACTACCAGGGCAACCGGATTCCGGTTGTTGGTTCCAGTCATTTCCAGGTCTCCTTCAAGAACCACACCGCAATACTACCTCTCACCGTTGTTGACAGAGACCGACCCAGCCTACTGGGTCTACAGTGGTCCACTCCATTAGGAATTGAAATGGCAGGCATCAATCAGACTGTAGACGAAGACTGGGAAGCGGCCCTCATCCGGGATTTCCAAGAAGTTTTCAATGAACAGCTAGGCAAGTACAAAGGGTCCCCTGTCTCCTTTAATCTCCGCCTGATATCGCACCCATTCGCCTAAAACCACACCGTGTCCCTTTTGCTCTCAAACCAAAAATTGATGAGCAACTGGACAAACTAATTGCACAAGGCGTGTTAGAACCGATTGATCACGCCTGATGGGAGACCCCAATTGTAACCCCAATAAAACCTGACGGATCTTTGAGAATTTGTGGGGACTACAAGGCCACCCTAAACCACGATTTACAGCAGAGCACCTATCCGGTACCGGTGGTCCAGCACCTCCTTCACTCACTTGGGGGTGGCAGAATATTTGCAAAGCTTGACCTGGCCCAAGCTTATCAACAGCTACCAGTAGATGCTGAAACCGCCGAAGCCCAAACCATAGTTACGCACAGAGGCGCGTTCAAATGTAACAGACTCCAGTTTGGAGTAAGCATTGCCCCAGGCATTTTCCAAAGTCTGATGGAAAGGTTGTTACAGGGCATTAAAGGGGTCGTGCCCTACTTCGACGACATGTTAATAGCTGCCCCAACAAGGAATCAGTTAGAACAACGACTGAGAACAGTCCCCCAAAAGTTCAAAGATGCTGGCCTCAAGGTAAAGAAGGAAAAGTGTCAGTTATGCACTGAAAGGGTTGAATTTCTTGGTTACCTCCTTGACAAACAAGGAATTCACCCTACAGAAAAGAAATTGGCTGCCATCAAAAATGCCCTGAGACCACAAAACAAAACAGACCTTCAAGCCTTCCTGGGACTCATTAACTTTTATAACATTTTCCTACCCCAGAAGGCGACTGTTGCTGAACCCCTTCATAGACTCCTCGATAAAAAGGCTTCCTGGATTTGGGGATGATGGGAGGAGCATGCCTTTCAACAAGTAAAGGACCTTTTAACTTCGGATGCAGTGCTCATCCAATATAATGAAACACTTCCTTTAACTGTGACTTGTGACGCCTCACCATTTGGAGTAGGAGTCATCCTGAGTCATGTCCTACCAAATGGCACAGAGGCGCCTATTGCATTTTTTTCAAGAACTTTATCAAAAACAGAAAGGAACTATAGTCACCTAGACAAGGAAGCCCTCGCCATCGTATCTGCAATCAAAAGGTTCCACGAGAATGTGTATGGAAAATCATTTTCCATCATCACAGATCATAAACCATTACTTGGCATCTTGGCTGGCGACAAACCTACTCCACATATTCTATCCCCTAGAATGACACGATGGTCGGAGTTCCTAGCCACCTATGACTACTAATTGAGGCATCACCCGGGGAAAACCATTCCCCATGCAGATGCTTTGAGCCGCTCTCCATTGCCAGATTTCCAAGATGACCTGGCTCCCACACTATCAACACTACAAATTGAGACTCTTCCCTCACTTCCACTGACAGCTCAAGACATTGCATTGGAAACTAAAAAAGACTCATGCTTGGCACAAGTTCTTAGCTGGGTGGAGAGGGGATGGCCACAAATCGAACCCAACGAAACCTTTAAAACCTTCAAGAACAGACAGACAGAACTCTTCTCACAGAAGGGGTGCGTATTGTGGGGAGACCGAGTGGTTATACCACCAAAAGTACAAAAAAAGTTCTACAATTACTACATGATGGGCCCCCGGGCATCGTGCGCATGAAAGCGCTGGCGAGGAGCTATGCCTGGTGGCCAGATATGGACAAACAAATTGAAACCTGGGTCGCCACCTGTAGCAAGTGCCAAGAGACACACTCAGCCCCACCGAAAGCCTCACCAGCCGAATGGGAAACGCCCGGGGGTCCCTGGTCGCGTATCCATATCGTTTTGCGGGACCTACAAAAGGGCATACCTTCCTAATAACAGTAGATGCATACTCAAACTGGCTCAAGGTTAACAAGATGAAAACTGCCATCACAGATGCAGTCATCAAAAAATTGAACAGACTTTTCACAACGCACGGCTTACCTGATGTCCTGGTATCCGACAATGGCCCTCAATTTACCGCCTTGACTTTTGAACAATACTTAGCAGACCGTGGCATACGACACGCACTGACATCGCCGGCTCACTCGGTGGCGAATGGTAGAGCTGAACGAATGGTTCAGTTCACAAAAAGAACTCTACAAAAAATGGAACAAGGCAACATCCACGATAAAGTCACCAGGATGCTCCTTCTCCAGCATATTACACCAAACACCACGACAAACAAAAGTCCAGCTGAGCTTCTGATGGCCAGAAAACTCAGATCGCCTCTAGACCGCCTACACCCTGCATACACCCCGGAAAAACCCCTGGGCTCCAGCTGTAAACACCCTGCCTTCAAGACCCTGTATTCGCTAAGAACTTTTCAGGTGACCCTCTGTGGATCCCTGCCAAAATAACTCAAATTACAGGCCCCTGCTCTTACCGGCTGGAAACCACAGATAGGAGAGTGTGGAAATGCCACATCGACCAGCTGCGATCCAGGCTAACCACATCTCCCATCAGTGACCCTAACCACGAAACCAGAGGGGGAAGGGAAACCGGGGGTTCTGAAATTGAACCAACATCTGGCAGAGAAGAAAGAACCCCACAATCACCACGTCAAAGCCTACAGTACTCACCAGCTGATGAAGAGCCTTGGCAATTGATCGTCTCACCTAATAGCAGCAACCGAACGAGTCCAGCGAATCCTGAGAGCACAAGCAGTAGCAGCGAAGGAGGTGTGCCAATCAGCCCAAGGTCACCTGAAGCTACGGAACCAGCTCACCGTTCCAGGTGAGCAGCCTATCGGAACCCGAGACCGAGCAAAGACAATTCGAACAGCGCAAGTCAGGTAGATAGGTGCAAAGACCCACCTACCTGCGAGACTATATAACCCCACCCCTTAGACGGAACCTAGAGGGGAGGGGTGTTCCGGACTAGCAGGCTTGAAAGCCTGCAAAGTGGATTGGTCCGCTAAAAGTGGGTCATGATTGGTCACCCCAGACTGATCCGATTGGCTGCTAAATGGACTGCCGCGTTTGGGCGAATCAACCGCGGCAAGCTCAAACCACTGTCATTGGCTGTTTAGCCTCAGCCAGCTCTATAAAAGGGCCTGCTGCAGCTAGGAGCATTCACTCAGATCGGAAGTCACTAATAAAGAGCTGTAGTCACTTTCTGAGTCTCGTCTTCGTTCTTGGACTCATCCTTCCAGACATAACAGTATTCATACATGTTTTCAAAATCATAAATATTAGATAATTTTTAACCTCTCTCCAACCCAATCCTTAGAAGAATCCTACATATAGAGGTGTTTTTCTCTGGAACTGGTCCTGAGTCCTCTAATTTTTCAAGCCTAACTGGATGATTGCCTAAAAGCATAAGCTAAGGAAGCCTTTCTGTTTGATTTTGAAAAAAAAGAATGAATTATTCTTCATTCAGATCATTATGGCAAGATCTAACCAAAACCAATATCTTCAATGAGTTTTCCAGTCAATTATTTCTTGGATTTACACATTGCACTAGAAAAATATGGTTACTTTCTCTGGCTTAAGGTTCATACAACCAGGGGTGGGATGCTACCGGTTCTGCCTGGCTCTATAGAACCAGTAGCTCTGAAGTGCAGCAGACACCGAACTGCTTCTGTGTCTGCTGCTGTTTGGCCCACCCGCCTGCCCAGACTCTTACCTGACCTTTATTTCCTGCTTTTTCAACCTCAGCTGCTTTGTTTGGCATAGCTGAGGTTGAAAAAGCAGGAAAAAAGTGAGTTTTCAAACGCGCACCTGTGCACAGCGCTTTTCAGCTGTCTGGGCAGCAGAGTTTAAGGTTTTTACACATGCTCACAAAACATAGTCACTGAACTGGTAGTAACACCGGTTGAATCCCACCCCTGCATGCAACCATTGCTCAACTAAGGATGCCTCTGTAATATAGGGAAACCTTTCCCTACATAGAGATTAAACTCAAGGTTTGAATCAGAGATTTCTGAAGGCAAACATGTGCTTAATAAATGAATTACAGTTGTTATAATAGAATGTTGTCAAGGCCACCTGTTTTAGCTGCTGTTACAAGGCAATAAATCAAGGTTTTGTCATCTTCTAAGACAGTAATTTTCAAACATCATCAGACTGAGATAGAATACAGATTAATGTGTGAGCATAATCCAGCAGTTCATTTTTTATTTTTCCTGTCAAGATTTTTGCTAAGTTTAGAAATCATTCAAAGACTGGGATCTTAAAGTTGTCTGCTCTGCACACATATTTGGGGAAGGATTCTAGATTTAATTCCTCTCCCTCAAATCAGGACACACTTTTTAAACATATAAAATATTTCTGCTTGTCATTATATTCTTGTTAGACTACATCAACACACATTTTATTAATTTAGTAGGCTTCCAAGTTATTTTACTGTATTCAAACACTGGTGGATATTATTAACTCTGTAATCTTGATCATAATTGTTCTGTCCCCTCATTTGAATTCTTGAGATCCCCGCGCTTTGATTGGCCAAAGCGCGGGGCGCTCGGATTGGCTAGGCGAGCCGCGCCAATTGGCTTGCTGAGAATCTCCCGCGATTGGTCAATTTGAATCGCGGGAGATTCAAAGCGGTGCCATTGGCCGCGGCCGCCGTGGCTTGGAAATAAAAAGCCACGAAGTTTTCCTTTAGCCCCAGTTCGGTTCCTGACTAAATAAAAGAGCTTGATACTAAGTCACCGACTCCTGGCTTCCTTCCACGCGGACTTAACACTGGCGACGAAGGTGGGATTCCTTTCCTGAACCGAAGCACGTGTCTGACGGAAGCCAGCCAACCGACGAGATGGCCAGCATCGCGCCACCAACCCCCTTCAACCCCGCTACCGAGGACTGGGAATCTTACACGGACAGATTCCACATGTTCCTCGAATGCAACGATCTGAAGGATGCCACGGGATCGAAGAAATGAGCCATCTTCCTAACACACTGCGGGCCCGCAGTGTTTAAGATGGCAAAAGCGCTAGCCAAGCCCGCCGATGTTATCGTGATGGATTGGGCGGACCTCGAACCATTGCTCCGGAAACACTACGCTCCAGCCGTGCCCATCCTCATCCGACGGCACGAATTTTATCGGCGGGACCAGCAGTCGGGTGAGAGTCTCAGTGATTTCGTTGCAGAGCTGCGGCGCCTGGGAAGACTATGCGAGTTCTCCAACATGAACGAGGTCCTTCGGGACCGAATTGTGCTCGGCCTTTGGGACCCCGTTCTCCAAAGTCGGTTGATGGCTAAGGGCAACATCGCTCTCACCGATGCCATCTCCGAAGCTGCGGCCGCCAAAGCAACCCGACAATCAGCAGACCGCATGCGGAGACCGAACACCGGAGACCGCACCGCAAACAACAACCCTGCACGGTCGACTGAGGCCCGACCTGAAACCACCACCCACCAGGGCGAACTCCACTCCACCTCGGGCACGTCAGACGAGGAGGAAGACATCCACCATCTCCAGGCAGGCCGCGACCAGCGCAGCCGGTGGAGTTGTAAGTCGAGGACCGCGTGTGCCGGTTGTGGAGGCGACCACCCCAGATCCGAATGCCGGTTCTCCGACTCCATTTGCCGGCACTGCGACAAGAAGGGCCACATCGCATGCGTTTGCCGCCTCAAGAAGACCCAAAGCCCCAGGTGATGGGAACCGAGCGATCGGACACAAGAGAGCACACCCCCCAGGACCAGAGACCGGCCAACAGACAACCGCTGGGAGCGAAATGGACGAGCCCAACGAAGCGGCGAGACCAGGCGGAGAGAAGAGACACATCAGACGGTCACCATCGGCCACGCCACAACCACAGATGCCAGAAAGGTCTACGTGGAGGTAGGCATCGAAGGCGAACCCTGTAAAATGGAGGTAGACTCCGGGTCCTACCTCTCAATGGTAGCCTGGCAAGAAATTAAACGCTTGGTGCCTACCATCCAGAGAAGGCAACTAGAAAACCAGAGACTAATCCTCAAGGACTAGCAGGGAAACCGCATCCCTATAGTCGGAACAGGACAGTTTACAGTGACCTACAAGGGACACGCCGAAAGACTTCCCTTAACCATCGTCGATCGAGACTGACCTAGCCTACTGGGACTTCAATGGTTCGCACCGCTAGGCATCGCAGTCACGGGCATCGACCACATCGCCGAAGCCGACTGGGAGCAGCAACTGGCCCGGGATTTCCAGGAAGTGTTCGACGGCACCCTAGGCAAGTACCGAGGGCCCCCTATATCCTTCAGCCTAGACCCCAACATTTCCCCGAAACGCCTAAAACCAAGGCGAGTACCGTTCACACTCAAAACGAAGATAGACGAGCAAATTGACAAGCTCGTCAAGCAAGGGGTCTTACAACCCATAGACCACGCCCAGTGGGAGACCCCCATAGTCACCCCAATTAAGCCTGATGGGTCAGTGAGAATCTGCGGGGACTATAAGGTCACCCTAAATGGCGCCTTGCAGCAAAGCGCTTACCCCGTCCCAGTAGTGCAGCATCTCCCACACTCACTGGGAGGGGGCAAAGTTTTCGCGAAACTCGACCTGGCCCAAGCATACCAGCAACTGCCAGTCGACGAGGAAACTGCAGAGGCACAAACCATAGTCACCCACCGGGGAGCTTTTAGATGCAACTGCCTCCAATTTGGAGTCAGCGTGGCACCTGGAATTTTCCAGAGCCTCATGGAAAGACTCTTACAGGGCATCAAGGGGGTGGTCCCATACTTCGATGATGTACTAGTATTGGCAACCAACCAGGCCGAACTAGAGACTCGCCTAAGGGAGGTGCTAACGAGGTTCAAAGAAACCGGGCTTAAAGTGAAGAGGGAAAAATGCCAGCTGTACACAGAGCGGGTCGAATTCCTAGGATACCTCCTAGACCGACACGGCATTCACCCCACCAACAAGAAAATTAAAGCCATCAAGGAAGCCCCCACACCCAAGTCAAAAACAGAACTGCAGGCATTTCTGGGACTACTTAACTTTTATAATGTCTTCCTGCCCCAAAAGGCGACCACGGCGGAGCCTTTGCACAGGCTTTTGGACAAGGCGGCTACCTGGACTTGGGGGAAACGCGAGGAAGCCACTAGCTATCACATCACCCTTCGGCGTTGGCACTGTCCTCAGCCACACTCTCCCCGACGGAAAGGAAGCACCCATCGCATTTTTTTCAAGGACCCTCACCAAACCGGAGCGGAACTACAGCCAGCTGGACAAAGAGGCTTTGGCTATCATCGCCGCAGTAAAAAAGTTTCACGAGTACCTCTACGGCCGGACGTTTACCATCATCACCGACCACAAACCACTGCTGGGAATCCTTGCAGGGAACAGGGCCACCCCGAACATTTTGTCTCCCCAAATGACAAGGTGGTCCGAATTCCTGGCTGCCTACAACTACAGACTCACACACCGACCTGGTAAGACTATCTCCCATGCGGACGCCTTAAGCCACTCACCGTTACCTGAACCAGACACTGACCCAGCACCCACGACGACTACCCTCAGCATAGAGACTCTACCCAACCTACCCATAACCGCGTCAGACATTGCCCGAGAAACTAATAAAGACAAACGTCTGGCGCGGGTTTTGCATTGGGTAGAGAAAGGGTGGCTGGAAAGGGACAACGACGAGTCCGTCAGGACATTCTGGAACCGGCAAATGGAACCCTCGTTACTAAAAGGGTGCATACTATGGGGAGATAGGGTGGTCATCCCGGAAAAACTACAAGGGAAGGTTTTGGAACTGTTACACGAGGGGCACCCGGGCATCGTTAGGACAAAAGCCCTGGCCAGAAGTTTCGCTTGGTGGCCAGGGATGGCCTGGGTAGCAAGGTGTCAATGATGCCAGGAAACTAGGCCAAGCCCACCCACAGCACCCATCCTAGAGTGGGAAACCCCCAGGGGACCGTGGTCTAGGATCCACATAGATTTTGCCGGGCCCACAAAAGGACACACTTTCTTAATAACCGTAGACGCTTACTCCAACTGGCTGGAGGTAAGCAACATGAGAACAACCACCACGGAGGCCGTGACCAAAGAACTCTGCAAACTTTTCGCAACACACAGCCTCCCAGACGTCCTCGTTTTCGACAATGGGCCCCAATTCACCTTGCTAGAATTCGAAAAATTCCTAGCGGAGAGAGGCATACTACACGCACTGACAGCCCCGGCGCATCCGGTGGCGAATGGTAAGGCGGAACGGATGGTTCAATTCACAAAGAAAACCATCCAGAAAATAGACCACAGGGAGATCCAGGACAAAATAAATAAATTACTTTTCATACAGCACTTATCCCCAAACACCACAACAAATAAAAGCCCAGCAGAACTGCTAATGGGGAGGAAAATAAGGTCCCCACTCGATAGATTACACCCCACGTACAACCCAGAGAAACCACCAGCAAACACCGAACCTTCACACCAGGTGACGCCGTCAACACGAAGAACCTAACCAGAGACCCATTATGGGTACCAGCCGTCATAACACAACTAACAGGCCCACACTCGTACCGGCTACAAACAACCGATGGACGAGTGTGGAAATGCCACATCGACCAGTTAAGATCGAGGACGACCACACAAGAGACCACTGACGCACAACCAAGCAAAACCAACCCCCACAACACAAACCAAGAGGGGAGGGGATACCCAGGGAACCAAAACCCAGAAAAAATAAACCAGCCATACTCACCTGAAAGCAGCCAGCACGAAACCTCGCAAGGAAGAGACAGCCAGGCCAGCTCAACCAACCCGGGAAGACCGAGCGGGAGCGGCAAAACCCGCAGCTCAACCAACCCAGGTAGCCCAGGAGGGAGCTGCGGAGAGCGGCCCGGCCAGACAGACCAGGCGGTTCCCATGACGGAGTCCGGAGAAACAGAGACCCCGACCGAACTGGCTGGGATCCAACCTACGACTGACCTGCGCAGGTCCAGTAGGCAGAGACGGAGCCCCGCCTACCTACAGGACTACGCAACGTAAGGACTGAACCAAGAGGGGAGAGGTGTTCTGTCCCCTCATTTGAATTCTTGAGATCCCTGCGCTTTGATTGGCTAAAGCGCGGGGCGCTCGGATTGGCTAGGCGAGCTGCGCCGATCGGCTCGCTGAGAATCTCCCGCGATTGGTCAATTTGAATCGCGGAAGATTCAAAGCGGTGCCATTGGCCGCGGCTGCCGCGGCTTGGAAATAAAAAGCCGCGAAGTTTTCCTTTAGCCCCAGTTCGGTTCCTGACTAAATAAAAGAGCTTGATACTAAGTCACCGACTCCTGGCTTCCTTCCACGCGGACTTAACAATAATCATAGGTGTATCTATGTTTTGCAAGTCGATAGTTTGCAGCAGCTGCCTCCAAGCTGACCAGTAGCTAAGGGTTGGTCTCTAATCTTAGTATTTATCCACAAAAGTAAAAATGACTTGCTGGTTCCCTTCTACAAGCCATGTATCTACACTACATTTGTCTAACAGTTTGGAATTCAAATTCCTTTCATGGCTGCCTTATAAGAGATAGCATTGAAGGAAGTCCAGTTGTTAAAAAAAAAGTTCCATGGCAATGTAATAGTAGACCTGTGGATAAAAGATTTAATGATTGGTAGCAGTCATGATGTTGTGGCATACATCAACTATTTTTATGTCTAGAATCTTTCTGAGGACTGATAAAGTTGGTACTGCCCTGCTAAACTCTTCTAAATTGTGGAGATGAAGTGAAGGCCCTAAAAATAATAATAAATAGGGAGAAATGAAGACATTTGGAACATCATAATTTTTCCATTTTAAAAAATTGACATTTTATAGTATAGAAGTCCTTTTTCCTCCTCTAATTTTCTTTTTCATATTATCCCTCATCTATTTTGTTATAGGATATTCAACTTGTTAAATATATTAAAATATTGTTTAGTTTCTCTGTTTTGAGTCACTAAGGCTGCAATGTGCACTTACTAAAATTTCTTTAAGGAACCACAAAAGTTAAAAGTTGAAAAAATATAAACCAGACCCAATTTAGATCACTGTGGTTAGCATGGGTACAACAAACATTAATTGTTAGGTATACCAAGGCTCAATTGGCTCAAGAAACCAGAACCTTAATTATGGTTCTTCTGGAATATTATTTCACTCTTAGAGAGCATGACAGAGCAGGGTCAAAAGGCTAAAATATCCAAATTACAGCAACTGTCAGCCTAGGTGGCATGCATTCAGAAACCTTCATATTGTTTCATTTTGCTGCAAACTTACAGCAGATTTGGAAGCTGCAAATGGTGATTTAGTCTGTCCAGATGTTCTGGAGCTATATATCTCAGATTTTCCAGCCAAAAGCCTTAGGGGGAAGCTGGCATTTTATCATAAATCCAAGATGATGGAAGTCAAGATAGACCATTAACATTAAATGCAAATTTCTGATTTTTCATCTTTCAACTTACTATTCCTATCTAACCATTCTTTATGATAAATTTTGTAGTGGTCATTTTTTTTTGGCCACCTGGCTGGAGAATTCTGGGAATCGAAGTTCACCAGTCTTAAAGGTGCCAAGTTTGAGGACTCCTGGCTTAATAGGATATGTACATTGTGTATTGAAGATCTTGCTTTGTTATACACTGCTCAAAAAAATAAAGGGAACACTTAAACAACACAATGTAACTCCAAGTCAATCACACTTCTGTGAAATTAAACTGTCCACTTAGGTAGCAACACTGACTGACAATCAATTTCACATGCTGTTATGCAAATGGAATAGACAACAGGTGGAAAGCATAGGCAGTTAGCAAGACATTCCCAATAAAGGTGTGGTTCTGCAGGTGGTGACCACAGACCACTTCTCAGTTCCTATGCTTTCTGTCGGATGGTTTGGTCACTTTTGAATGCTGGCGGTGCTTTCACTCTAGTGGTAGCATGAGACGGAGTCTACAACCCACACAAATGGCTCAGGTAGTGCAGCTCATCCAGGATGGCACATCAATGCGAGCTGTGGCAAGAAGGTTTGCTGTGTCTGTCAGCGTAGTGTCCAGAGTATGGAGGCGCTACCAAGAGAAGTACATCAGGAGATGTACATCAGGAGATGTGGAGGAGGCCAGTACATCAGGAGATGTGGAGGAGGCCATAGGAGGGCAACAACCCAGCATCAGGACTGTGACCTCTGCCATTGTGCAAGGAGGGACAGGAGGAACACTGCCAGAGTCCTGCAGAATGACCTCCAGTGGGTCACAAATGTGCATGTGGCTGCTCAAACGGTCAGAAACAGACTCCATGAGGGTGGTATGAGGGCCCGACGTCCACAGGTGGGGGGTTTGCTTACAGCCCAACACTGTGCAGGACGTTTGGCATTTGCCAGAAAACACCAAGGTTAACAAATTCTCCACTGGAGCTCTTCACAGATGAAAGCAGGTTCACACTGAGCACATGTGACAGACATGACAGGGTCTGGGGATGCCATGGAGAACATTCTGCTGCCTGGAACGTCCTCCAGCATGACCAGTTTGGCAGTGGGTCAGTAATGGTATGGGGTGGCATTTCTTTAGGGGGCCGCACAGCCCTCCATGTGCTTGCCAGAGGTAGCCTGACTGCCATTAGGTACCGAGATGAGATCCTCAGACCCCTTGTGAGACCATATGCTGGTGCGGTTGGCTCTGCGTTCCTCCTAATGCAAGACAATGCTAGACCTCATGTGGCTGGAGTGTGTCAGCAGTTCCTGCAAGACGAAGGCATTGATGCTATGGACTGGCCCACCCATTTCCCAGACCTGAATCCAATTGAGCACATCTGGGACATTATGTGTTGCTCCATCCATGAATGCCACGTTGCACCACAGACTGTCCAGGAGTTGGGGGATGCTTTTGTCCAGGTGTGGGAGAAGTTCCCTCAGGAAACCATCCGCCACCTCATCAGGAGCATGCCCAGGCGTTGTAGGGAGGTCATACAGACACGTGGAGGCCACACACACTACTGAGCCTCATTTTGACTTGTTTTAAGGACATTACATCAAAGTTGTAGTGTTTTTTTCCACTTGAATTTGGAATGTAACTCCAAATCCAGACCTCCATGGGTTGCTAAATTTGATTTCCATTGATAATTTTTGTGTGATTTTGTTGTCAGCACATTCAACTATGTAATGAACAACGTATTTAATAAGAATATTTCATTCATTCAGATCTTATTTTTGTGTTCCCTTTATTTTTTTGAGCAGTGTACTTGGAGGGGCCTTCCTGCTATTGCAGAAAAAAGAGGCTACAGGAGTAGCAGCAATGGAGGAGGGAGAGAGTTATGTGGAACACTTGCAACTGAGCTCTCCATGTCTGTATTGCCTCATCACAGCTCCTGTACTGTAGCAGCCATTTGGAATTTCTGAGCATATTAATGATGTGCCTTTGGCTATGTTGTCCAATGCGGTTGCCTCACTGATTCTGTTCCATATACGGTATCAAACTGGCTGCGTCCTAATGTGAGAAAGCCCTCATCTTCTTCGTGACAGCAGGTGTGTATTATTGACTGGCTGCAGGCAGAAAGTCAACAAAATGCAGGAATTTCATGAGTTTCCTCTGATCTGAAAAGGTGCTTCAGAGTATACAGGGGAGATGTAAAGCACCTTTTTGGAATCAGATCTAAAGCACCACACAGCTGTAATCATTGCTTACCTTGGTCTGATTTGCTTCATTATATAAAATGGCAATGTGGGTAATTCCCTGATATATCAGGATATATATATACCCACAAAAGCAAAGCAATTATTATTTAGGTTATCTATCTGGATTGATGTTTTCTCTATATGGGAGAGTCATAGCTCTAAAAATTAACAACCAAATGAAAATTAAATAAACTCTGAAAACATCTCAGTTGAAGAAGAACAGGTGATATCTGCAGTGGATTTTATAAGGATGTCCAGCTCTGTCAGACCACTGGAGAAGTGACAATAAGCAGAGAAAAGGGTATGAAGGACTCCAGAAGCAACATCTTGTTTTTATTCAGTTCTCTTTTGAGTCATTAACAGTCAGGCGCCAGTAGTGCTGAAACTTATCATTATTATAGCCACAAATGGGCTTTGATTCCTAAAGGAAGACTTTATCCTTTAGCTGGCCTTAGAAGAGACGAAGAAGGGGGGGAAATGTCATAAAAGCAAAAAAATAAACTTTGGGAGGCAAGGGGAAATACAAAGTGAAATATAAAATGAAATGATTAAACCTTGATCTAACATAGCAAGCAAAACTAAGTAGCCCATTTCATGGCAAAAGAAAACAGAGAGATAACAGTATCCAGAAATTCTAATTATATTTGAGGACCAGAACAAGAAATGTTAGGCACCATTTCTCTGTTTTTCCTGCTTCTACTACCCTTCCCTAAAATATTTCCTGTATCAAATGTTTATAATTTTCTGGGGTGGAAAGTACACATTCTTCTATATCTTGCCAAATTATAGCTTTATGCAGACGTACTTTGCTCAATTAACATTGAGGTATTTAATATTCCAGTGATATCTGGAAGGAAGTCACCTAACTGGGAGTTGTTCTTTTCTTTAACCTTAGTGGGCCTGATGCCTTTCAGAAGACAAAACCCCATTCAACTTCTGAACCACCTTTTCTCCTCAGGGACAGAATGGAAGCAAGGTTTCGTACTCTTTTTATTCACATGGAAAAAGGAACTGCTTTTTCATGTGCAGCAGGAAAGGAAATTGCTTTCAACCTCTTTGCTGCACATGAGGAAAAAGAATTGTCTCTACCTGCTCCAGCATTGAGAGACAAAGTCTTGCTGAGCTATCTTAGCCACAGGGAGGACTTTAATCCAATCTGCAGCAGAAAAGTGCGGAGAGATTTCTCAGCATTGGGGGAAGATGCTGGGCTAATGAAATAAGAGTTTGGGCCTGGGAATAGGAACATATACAGGGAAGGTTAAAAAAATCAAGATGGGAAACACTCCTTGCACGATAGAAATCCAACCCCCTTTTATTTGGATGGGGGAAAAATCTCTGGAGGTCCATAGTCCTTGCTCTACAATCTGGAAATGTCTCCATAAGTGATCTATATTTCTGAATTTTCTTGTATCTGGCAGAGGAAGTGACTGTTCTAGCAGCTATTGGTCCTCGGTGCTACTCAAATGGTAAAAATGTACAGTTTTAGGCTGTGCTTGAAGAACTCAGAGCCTGTGATTTATTTGTTGATAGTTTACTAAATTAATTCAACTGATTCATACAATTCACTAAACTATAAACAGGACAACCACGTTCTAGCTTACATAAAAGTGTACTATAAAATAAGGAAATAACAAGGCTCAAAAACTTCACAACTATGCCTAGTGCTCTTCAGTCAGAGGACACATTGATATTAGGGATGCTCCAAAAATGATGCTCAAGAATTTTCAGGAGAAGCTAGGATTGGAGGAATCCAAAGCATTTCTATTTTCTCAGACATTTCCTTAGAAAAAGAAAAAGGTTAGGACACCTACAGCCATGGAACTAGGATTATCTAGCTTCCAATAAAAGCAGTGAGATGGAAGAGATAAAATGGAAAGAAAAACCATTAAAATGGTTTTCTATTTTATATTCTGCTTGTGCAAATTGACAAAACATACAATAAATCAGATTATTTTTTTCTATTCTGATTCCTTAGCTGATCAACAATTCATTCTGGACTGCTAACAGATTTTTTAAAAAATACATACATAATGATTACAAGAAAAACACCCACATACTACAGTATTGGGGACAAAAACTCACAAGTTTAAGTTTAAGTTAGGCTCAAGCTGTATCCCGTGTGAGTTCTAAGATGCTAGAAACCAGATCTTCAGAGTTTTTCTAAAGGCCAGCAGAGTTGGAGGCATTCAAATCTCTGGGGAAAGCTACTCCACAGGATTGGCACAGTGATAAAGCATGCCTTCTGGATCTCCTTAAGTAACACTGCTTACTAGACAGAACTTGGAACACATCAACCCTGTCTAATATGGTTATATAATCAGAGATAATTCACCATAGTTGTGGTTAATTTTCAAAAGGTTCCTGATAATCAAAGCATGAAATGAAGCCTGGATTCATAATTTGTAATAACCCATGCATTACTTAACCCATGATCTGTTGAATAAGCCTTAATTGGTTGAGTACCTAAAACATGCCAAGCCAAAGCCAACCAGGCATATTATTGCTTAAATGATGAATGAAGTTGCTACACTTATATTGTTGACAGATTTGGATGATAGTCTTGAAAATACAGAGAAACAAAGTTTTTGATTATACAATGGAGAGTTGGGTTTACACGTCACATTAAGTTAGCTTTTCCCAGCCTCAGTACCTTCCAAATGTATGGGCTTCTGAGAATTCCAGGATTTGAAGTCCAAATTCTGGACAGTGTCTAGATTGGAAAGACTACACTTAGACATAATGTATAAAGTTTTAAAAATCTGCCATAATGGTGAAACAAGGCATGACTTTGAGTAACTTACAAATTCAACATTTTTATTAAGGTCAGCAAAGGGGAAGAATATGTCAGTTTTCTGGTATTTACTTTGCATTTTACTAGAATCCAGAGGTCTAGCAATTAAAGCCAGGTGCCAAATACGGTCTTTGGGCTTTTCCTTAGTGGTTTAACACGCTATAGCTCTTCTCTGGCAATAAAAATAATTGATATAAGATGGGTTTTATGGACTATGGCTTCCATTCTGCATTTACAGGATCTTGCCTAGCCAAAATATGATAGGGTATCTATAGTTTTCAGACAAAGATTGGTTAATATAAAATCAGTGATGCCTGGTATATCTTGCTGACCATCAACTTAAGCTGTTGCTAATCTTAAGCATCTTTGCATACCTCATTTCATACTCTAAACAGTTGATTCCATTCTCTGTGGTTAAATATTTATATATTTATAAAGGGTGGTTAAATATTTATATTTTAGTATCTTGTTGCTGTGGTGGGCCTTTTTTGACATGCAGAAAAACCACGAAGAATAAAATACTGTTTATATCTTGGATTAGTGACAAGATATGGTCAATATTATGTGTTGAAGAGAGAATTGTTGGAAGAAATGTCCATCTGGGCTCAGTTCCTAGTGGGAAGAAGACACTGGAAACATGGAGACTGCTTGGAAGGATGGTTTAATGGTGAACCAAGGTATCTGCTGGGGGCAGGGAACTGGGGTCTTTTGTTTCTGTTTCCTTTAAGATTTTTATTTCTCTTTTAGGGGAAATATTCTGCCTTTTTAATATTTCCTAAAACATTTCATTCTTCTATGAGGGGGGTGGGTGCTAACTTTCTTCAAAATATTGGTATTGCCAGGGCATTCTTGTGTCAGTTTTATCTAGAAATGAAATATTATTGTCTATGAGATACAAGCAGTCCCTGATTTATGACAGTTTAATGTTGGTTCAAAGTAGCGATGGCCTTGGAAAAAGTGATTTATATCTGTACCTGCACTTACAACCATCCCATTACCCCCATGTTCATGTGATTGCAATTTGGATGCTTGGCAGTTGGCTTGCATTTATGACCAGTTGCTGCATCCTGCAGTCATGTGATCACATTTAATAACCTTTTTGCTGATTTCCGGCCAAAAATATCAATGAGGGAAATTGGATTAGCTTTATAACTATATGATTTGCTTAACAACCACGGTAAAATTGTCATAAAACCAGATCCAACTTGACATGATTGCAATGTCTTACAATGGAAATTTCAGTCCCAACTTGGTTGTAAGTTGAGGATTAACTGTACTTTTGATATCAAAAAAATATAAGTATCTCTCAGCAATATAATTAAATTCATAGTCCTATATGCACAAATCTATTCCTGGTTCTATATTCTACAAGTTTTCTTCCAATTCTATGGCTAGTTAAACTTAGAAGAAAAATATTATTTTTGTTTTCAGTGTTGATAAATGTTTTGGAATCCCCCCCAAACTGGAGACACTCTGTTAGAAGACTCCAACCTATTTTTTGCCCAACTAATACAATAAGGGCAGTCTCATTGTGCTAACAATATAGCTGAACAGGTACTGCATTTGTGATTGCTTGCTTCAAGATATTGAAGACTAAAGATCTAAAATGTTGGTAATTTCTTACAAACTTTGTGTATAATATCTCTAACACTGTCTAGAGTACTATAGATGAAATTTGATGCTGTGCAGCACATACATATGTTAAATAGAGAAGAGATTTTTCCTAGGGTGGGTGGAATCCTTTGAGCACATTTGATACAAATGAGAAAACAGATTGGCTCATTTGGGCATCAGAGAATAAGCAATAGCTGAATTTATATGTCCCCCTTAATGTCTAATTTTGGGAGGGTTCTTGGGACACACACTGAACCACGAACTAGCTACATTGTTGAGTCCACAAAACATAAGGTAACAGATAATCAGAGTTGGAAGGGACCTTGTAGGTCATCTAGTCTAACCTCTTACCCAAGTGGGAGACCCTACACTATTTCTGACAAATGGGAGTCTAATCTCTTCTTGAAAGCCTCCAATGAAGAAGCTCCCACAACTTACGAGGACAAGCTGTTCCATTGGTTGATTGTTCTGTCAGAAAGTTTCTCCTTATTTCCAGGTTAAATCTCTCCTTGTTCAGTTTTCATCCATTGTTCCTTGTCTGGCCTACAGGTGCTTTAGAAAATAGCTTGGCCCCTTCCTCTCTGTGGCAGCCCCTCAAATATTGGAGGACCTCTATCATGCCTCCCCTGGTCCTTCTCTTTACTAGATTAGCCAAGCCCAGTTCCTGTTCTTCGTATGTTTTAGTCTCCAGTCCTCTAATCATTGCCCTTCTCTGTACTTTTTCTAGAATCTCAACATCTTTTTAATATGTGACCAAAACTGGATGCAGTACTCTAGGTGTGGTCTTACTAAGGCTTTATAGAATGGTATTAGTACCTCACTTGATCTCTATTGTATCCCTCTTGTAAAATGAAGTTGGCTAGACTGTGGTTCAAGGGCATCTTGCATGTGCTTATACTCAGAGCATCACCCATTTCAGCTGTCAAATACTGTAACTTAAAACATTGCAGAGCTATGGTTTTAAGGAGAGTGCATCTTCCTCTTCCGAATAAAACCATTACCGGCCATAACGGAGGACGAGGAAGCGCTGAACTACGCCTTCCACTACTGAAGCACTCTCGGTTGTGAAAAATGAAGCCTCTGCAAAAGTTGAAGCAAATCTCAAAAAAAAAAAAAAAAAAAGATTATTTTACGAAGCAGCCGGTTGCCCGACCCGAGGGAAGCCGAGGAAGAGTCTGGGAGAAGAAGAGGAGGAGGAGAAATTCCTGGTGCAACCTCGATCCTCTTCCTCCGGGATTCCGACGGCCAGGTCTAATTTTCTGGCCGGAAGTCATTTTCCTCGCGGCAGCGTCTGGTGTCCTAGAAACGGCCCGGCGGCCAAGAGCGGGAGGCGGTTGACAGGATGCTGAACGCGGATCGCCTCTCTCAGCCGGGGCTCGAGTATCTGGGTGAGGCTCCAGCGGGCGCGGCGGGAGGAGGAGGAGGGAGATGGAAGTAGCTTCTCCGTTGTCGCCATGAGGCAAAGGTTGCCTTCCCAGGAGGGAGGGAGAAGTGATTCTGGGCTCCCTTTCCCTCGATCCTTTCTTGCCTGGGATGATGTGCCTACGGCGGAGCTTGCTTCCCCCGCGGCGCAGAGGACAATCACCTCGCCGTTTGCTGGCTTGGGAGGGCGGGGTTGGGGCTGTCGGCTTGCAGCCCTCGGGCCACTTGCCCTGGTCGGTATCTTCCTCTCCCGTCCGAGATGGAGATATCCTCCTTTAAGGGCACTGGGACCGAGCAAGCGTATCAGTGGAAGTAACTTGCTCGCTCTCGGAGCTTGGGACTAAATTGTGCTGTGAAGGGAAAACTGGAAATTACTATTAATGTCACCATTTCGAAGAATAACCATTTGAAGTAATAAACATTTACTTATATTGCAATAATATCACCCTGGAGTGTCTGTAGGATTAAAGAAGACCCCCCCACACACACCTGTCCCCATGTACTTTTTGCTCCCTTCTCTCCCCCCCCCCCATCTTTTAACGATAAATTATCATTCATTGCTTTATCCTTTTAATGATTACTGGTTTTAATATTGGTAAGCTGCCCAGATTTGCCTCTAGATGAGACAGGTGTCACACAAAAGAAAAGAGAGAAGAAAGTGAGAGAAGGAAGGAAAGGAAGGAAGGAAGGAAGGAAGGAAGGCTATGTTACAATAACAGCCTAAATGAGTTCATCACCTGGTTCTCTGGCAGTGGTGTTTCTGAGGAAGTGACCTGATTCACATATTGATAAGCCATAGTTTGTTGAACCATGGCACAGTTGTAAGATCTACCAGACACCTGTTTCCTGGGTTCACATAACCTTAAATTAAACAAAGTGCAATACAATATGTTTTGGTGCAATATGAGAGCCCACCAATTGTGATTTCATTAGTAAATCATAGATCAGCAAATCATGCCTTAACACAGTGCTTCTCAATTATTTTCTGTCATGCCCCCCCTAGTAAGAATAAAACATCTCGCGCCCCCCGCGTGACTATAAATAGTATCAAAATAAAATAAAATAAAAATAAAAAAGCATGTTCCCCAGGGGGGCGCGCCCCACTATTTGAGAAGCACTGCCTTAACACAACGTGGGAATCTAGTCACTATGCAGGAAATTTCATTTACCACTGTAAAATAGTTGTAAAATTGCTTAATATCTAAATGTTTTATAATTTTCATCCATACATCCCCTCCTAATGTTTACTCTGTGTAACTGCACTTATTTAATTGGGTTATTGTGGTTGTGTGAACTCTAATTATTTTGACTCAAGAATATACAAATTTTTCAAAATTATCTCAGTAGTTAGGTATCCTACTTGACTTAGGATCAAGTTGTATTATCCAAACAAACTTAAAATGCTGTCCTGGCCTTTGAACATAGAGATGTGAGCCTAAAGAGGACCTGCTAAAATAGGAAATGCTAGGCTTCATCATCATTATTCTATTTCCTTCTCTTCTTGAGTGTTGGCGAGAAAAGGAGTGAATTAGAAACAAAATTGGGGTGAAGATGTCTAATTTTTTCTACACCACAGCCATCTAGTTGTCAGTTGAACAGATGGTTGGGATACCAGACCATTAGTCATCCTAATGCCTTTTACCAATTTTTTTGCCTATAGATACTTAGGTTGACAGTTACCTAGAAGTGGTAGTGGGTTTTTGAGTGGATCAAAATCATTTTGAGTTCTCTGTATCAACAAAAAGTTAAAGCCAAATCAAAATTTGACATATCACCTTGCTCTTCACAGGCAAAACAATTAGAAAACCATAAAACAAGGATTACCTTATTAATAAATGTATTCTGCAAACAACTTCAACTACAAAACTTAGATAGTTGACTAATATTAAAAGAAATACATAGCAAAAGTTTAGTTTATCTTGTGAGCTGGAGGAAGTGAATACTATTTTTTTAAAAGTGGTTGAATAATTCTTTAATATAATCTAGTGAAAGTAAGCAAGGTTTGGAAAAGCATCTTTGAATCATTTTTGGCATTGACTTATGTTCAAACAGCATTCTTTGAAGAGAACAGCAACCTTCCTCCAAGTGCTTTATTATATTTCTCAAGGTCTTGCTAATAGTATTATTTGGCTTTGAGACTATGGGTAATTGTGACAAGAGAAACCAAATCAAGTTAATCTTATTCAGACTGTTTGTTGCCCAGGGCTGTCATATCAGGTGTTCTTTGAAGAGATGCTAAACTTGGCTTCCTTTTGGAGATGAGTAAACTATCTTATAAACACTCTTTGTCTCATGCACACAAAAGTAATGCAAGTTCAATGGGGGCTTCCAATACCCTTCCATATTCACAGTATTTTCTATATGGCATTTTATTATAACAAAATATATTTCTGTGCAAAAAAATTTTCTTTACTCATCACAACATTTATATTCAATATACTTGTAGAAGTTGATGTTTCACAAATTACTTTTCATTGGTAATAAGAAATTGCAATGTCAGTTGCTTTGTTTAATAAGGAATAATATAACTTAACCTTTCTTTCCCAGCCACTGTTTCTACAAAAAACTGCTTGCCCCGCAGGAATTCGCGACAGCTCGCGATTCCTGCTATGCTAGCCGTTGAGGTACCCCCGATCCAGATGGGTCAGGGGGATATGGCTGCCCTGTAGGGACAGCTGAAGAGAGAGGGGAGTCGGATAGGGAGGTGGGGGTGTCGCAGACCCCCCCTTCTCTGGGAAAACCCCTTTTTCCCAAGGCGGTGGAGCGGCGGTCAGCAATGGCCGCCACGAAGAAGCCAGCAACCGGGTAAGAACTGTGCTGGAGGAAGTGTGAAAAGTGAAAGTTCTGTCTGAGCCGGGTCAAGTAACATCTTTTAAATTGCCTGGAATTGAGCTGCTTGAATTGCTGGAGGATACATTGTATCCCTAAGAAGAGCGAAAAGCATCGGAGAAGCTGTTAAAGGGAACTTTTTTTTTTTTACTCTCCCACCCCACGGAAATAGCAGAAATATTTGGATATATTAGACATTGAAAGTGGATTGCTTTGAAAGTTGAAGCTAAGAGACAAAGGGATTTTTGGACATTGAAAAATTTAAGAAATTGGAAAATCTTTGCTGGAGGTATGGATTTTTGATTATTTAAAATTGTCATTGCAAGTGGGAAGGGAGAAAAAAAATTGGAGCAGAAGCTGAAAAAGGAGGAGATTGTCTAGAACGTCTTTGTGGATCCCAAAGGAAGATATATGGTAATTGGACCTCTTTGATTAAAAATTAATCCAGAAAGAGAAAGAGAAGAAGGAAGAAAAGTATTAACTTTTGGAACTTTTTTTTTTAATTGCTTTTGATTGTCTTTGATTAAAAATACTTGTGGTTGTTTTGGAAAAAGTTTCCCTTTTCATAATGGCATCGTTTGTGGATGAACTAGAGATTGAATATCAAAAATATAAAAAAGAAGATACTTTGGGCGCTTTGTTTCAATTCTTAGAAATGGCGTTATGTTCTGTTGAAAAGTTGATTACGCAGCAGAAGGACTGGGACAAGGAAGAAGAGGAAGAAGAAGCCATCTTTGATGAACAATGGGTCCCTTCCGGAGAGGAGGAGAAAAAGGATAAGAAAAAGGGGATTTTAAGAATTATAAAAACAACCAAAAGAGAGAAAAATGAGCGAAAAGATGGAGGCAAGGTTAGAAAGCAAAGGAAAAGGAGCAAGAAAAGCGAAGAGAAAAAGCAAAGGGGTAGAAAGGGCAAGGAGAAGAATAAGCAAGAGAGAAAGGGGGGGAGGAGAAGCCTTAATGGGGGGAAGCAAGACTTAAAGAAAAAAAGTTTATTTAGAGACAATGGGTGAATTTAATTTAGATTAAAAGAGGGATTCTGGAGGGTATATAAGAGTGTGTTTTTATATGTGTATTTAGAATATAAAATTTATTATGTAATTTTAGAATCTTTTAAACAGAATCCCAAGAAAAATTGCTATATGTAGTATTTCTAAGTTAGGGTAATGAGTTATAGATGTTACTCCAATTGGTGTACAGGAGAAGTATAGTAAAAGAAAAAAAGATGAATGGATAATTGGAAATAGAACAGACAAAGAACGTTGTTGAAAATGGTAATAAGATATGGAAGGATATATATGCTTTTTTTTTGGATTTTGTATATTGATAAAAGGCAATAAAATTTTAATTAATAAATAATTTGGATGGAAAGGAGAAGTAGGGACAAGATATGAAGTTAATATTATATGAAATATTGATATTATAATCTGGAAATGTTATGCCTTATTGGTCTTTTATTATTATTTTTTTCTAGAAAAGAATTTATAAGCTGCTATGCCTTGATTCTTTGTGCATTGTTTTTATAAAACTGATAAAAATGGTTTTTATATATATATATAAAAAAGAAAATGATAATAAGATATGGAAGGATATATGGGTTGAATATGATGTTTGAATTTGTGTCTGTGTGAAGAGTTTTAACCCGGGAACAGACAACCTTCAGAAAAGATCTTTTAGTTTTGTTTATGTTTTGTGTTTGTATGTTTATGTATTGTGTTTTTGGTAAAACTAACAAAATTTGTTTTTTATAAAAAAAAGGAAAAAAGAATCAATAAAACCTTGGAGGAATGTTAGATGAGAATAATTTAAACAAGCCAGAAAGAAAAGAATATGATGACTGTAAAATGGATAAATATGGAAGAGAAATGAAATTGAATAGGAGTAAAGAGAAATAATGAGAAATTTGCTGAAAGATATTTGTGTGTCCATATGGAGATGGGATAAATTGGAATTACGCTGTATAAAAATAATGTTTTGTTTGACTTGTAAGGATTTACAATGTTAAGAGGTTTTATGTGTTTATGTATTTAATGGTTAATGATGTGTTGTTTTATCTTTAAAATTAATAAAAATTTGTTTAAAAAAAAAAAAAGACCGCTTGCCCCATCAACTTCCATGCAGAAGGAAAATCAGGTTTATTTGAAATAAAAACAGTTAATTTGCAATGATTTAAGCAGGAAATATTGATATGTAGCCCAAAATGGGAGCCAAAAGTAATTGCTGAAGTTAAGGATGTTACCAATATGGAAACTAGATGGTGAAATAAGTTATAAAATGTTGCTCAGTTTTTTCAAAGTATGCTTAGTTTTTGTAAAATACAATTCAAGTACAAGTGCAGTTGTAAAATACAATTTAAATATAAGTACATCCATTCTTTTAGTGAATGTTCAAAGTTATAACAATACAAAAATGTGACTTATAACTTGTCTTCACACTTCTAACCATGTAGCATTTCCACAGTCACATGATCAAAATTAGGGCACTTGGCAACTAGCATATATTTACTTTACTTTACTTTATTGTCATTGCACGTTGTACAACAAAATTAAATGCTATCTTCAGTGTACATTATAACCATAAAAATAAAATATTTATAACAGTTGTAGTGTCCCGGAGGCATGTGAACACCATTGCAACCTTTCCAGCTGGCTTTTGACGTGGGAGGTCAGATTCACTTAATGAGCATGTGATTCATTTCACTTTGGTAAGTGATTTCCTTACCAAATCTGGCAAAAGTCATAAAATTGGGCATGACTCAAATTAACCATCAACTTACTTAGCAATGGAAATTCTGTCTCATTTGTGGCTGTAATTCAAGGACTACATGTATTACTTACAACAGCGCTGTAAATTAGACCAACATAATTATCACATTTTCTGGAGTCCTTGGTGCTCTGAGCTTGGTTGTTTGCAAACACTTCATTACTGGACTAGATAACATCATCAGTTCGGTAACCACCAAGCTCAGAGAGCACCAAGGAGTCCAGAAAATGTAATAATTATTCAATTTTTGCATTAACATATTATCTTCTATTGTAATCACATTTTAGATGCCAGAGTTCAGGCATAATAATTTTTCCGTGGCCTGTTTGTTAATTTTTTTTTGACTATTCATCCAAGGAACTTTCTGACTCAAAGTTCACATTCTTAGGTACACCATGTTTGATTCTGCTTCTCTTGAAATCTTGGTTCCTTTGATGAAACTTGGCCTTTTCAGTGAAGCGGTTTATATATTCCATCTCTAATTGAGGGCTTATTCTTCATAGAGCAATTTTGAAAGTTTTAATTATTTTCCCTCTTGAGTTAAGTTCCTTTCCTTCCCCTCTCTACTAGAATCCTTTTTCCTTCATCTTGTGCCAGCTGTGGACATGTGAGAACGTGAATCCCTGCCAGAGAAACTCTGCATTTTATAGTGCTTGGGTGTAGTCAGTGCCAGAGATGTTGTGCTCTCTTACAAAAAGGAAATGCGGTGGAATTGGTGTTTTTCTGTCATTACCAGCCAGAGAGTTTTTGACTTTTAATATAGTACATGAAAACCAGCTCCTGAAACACTGTGTATATGCATTTTGATTTCTGGTCATGTTTTCTTTACTTTCTAACTTGCTACCTATCTTCATATAATTAAGTAATTAACATGTTATTTAGCTCTGTTAAATAGAACTATTATTATGTTAATTTAGTTATATCAGCAGTCTGAGTTCCTGTAGCACACTAAACCCATTTGGGTTGTTTGTATTTTTTTGTATCATGTGAATACCACTAGTATGATTTTTAAACCATTTTTATGGCATAGCAGCCATGAAACCGGACAGTTGTGCAGTAGAGTTGACTCAGCCTTCTATCCTTCCAAGATCGGTAAAATGAGGACCCAGATAGTTGGGGCAATATGCTGACTATAAACCACTTAGGGCTGTAAAAGCACTGTGAAGTGGTATATAAGTTTAAGTGCTATTGCTATCTAATCAACCATGGTTAGCAAAAAATTATACAATTGGTTTCATAAAGCCAAAGACTGGGTTAGATCCGGACTAAATCAGCCACTATTGTAACTAAGGGCTTTTAATTTTTCCCATAGTTTTCAGATGGGATATATATTCTACTAATTAATTTGCTTAGTTCTTTCGTAGTCCTAAACAAAATATTTTCCAAATTTTTTATGTACAAAAAA
Organism: Hydrophis major; assembly: GCA_033807585.1. Taxonomy (NCBI): domain Eukaryota; kingdom Metazoa; phylum Chordata; class Lepidosauria; order Squamata; family Elapidae; genus Hydrophis; species Hydrophis major. The sequence continues at coordinate 88,322,523 of CM066328.1, read as the reverse complement.
TATACAAAAAACCCTATTGTCTGTTATCATCTGGTACTGTGGAGAATGCTATTCTGTTACCATATTGAAAAATAATCGAATTGCCATTTTGTTCAGCTCTTTTATATGCAATGGGACATGGCACTGCTGTTCCATCTCAATCTGTAAATGTCTTGAATAAAAACCTGAAATAGTGGAAGCAAAAATGATAGTACTATGTGAAAAGCACTAATATGTAATATATGAATCCTTCCATCCTGCACCATTCAGTCAGAACTGAAGAAGCTTCTTGGATAAGAGGCTAAACATCTTCAAGAAAAAACAAAGTCCAGTTGTGTTTTGAAAAAACACTTTTGGGACAACCATGACCAGGATGACTGAGAATTTCTATAAACACTAATATTTCTTACTAATATATAAGAAAAAGAACTCAGGATTTTAGTAAATGTTAAGTCTGATTTAGGCAAATGCAGCTCTTAGCTATATCAACAAAAGTATAATGTCCTGATCATGAAAAATGATATTGTAATTTTATTTCACTTTGATGAAGCCTCACTTGGAATAGTCTGCATAATTGAGCAATGCTTTTTGGCAATTAGGAACATGTTCAGAGAAATTGATAGATTGGGTTTGGCAAGCAAATTCTGTGCAGCATTGTTAAAGGAAATATAGCTCCATGGAGAAGACATTTAAAAGCCAATTTATACCATCAAAACAATTTCAGTGAAATATTAGAAAAAACTTCCTGATTGTATTTTTTGTATCTCAGAAAATAGTAGATTGTATGTTACTAGGTTTTTAAGCAGATTTTGGTGATTAAAGATACAGTATCAGGGATATTATAGCAGCAGAGTTTCATGTTTTAAGGGATTGAACTAGGTGATCTTTAAGAACCCAACCTTTGGCTGAACTATTCATCCTACTAACTCAGGAGATTTGAAACTATGATTTGTTGAACACACCAGCCAGATTCATAGTCAGACTGAATTTTAAAAAGATGACACAATATTCAAAGTAAAAGCCAACATCATAGCTTCCTGCTGTGAATCCAATCAGTAATTAGAATAAGAAAGGAAAGGAAATATCTCCCTTACAATAATCCATTTACTTATCAGTAATATGCCAACTATTAACTTATGCTTGATGCTGCTCACTGGCTATCATGAATGAAAACAATCTGTGTTTGATACAAAAATAAATGAGAGAATGACTATAAACAAGGTTGCTTTAGCTTCAGGAAGCAGTGTGTTGTCTTTGCTATGCTAGCTAAAAACACAAAAATGTTTGTTTTCAGTTGAGCTCAAGACTGAGAAATGCTTTTGTTCTTAATTTAGATTCTGTTTGACCATGTTGTTCTTAGTGGTAAAATACTCCTAGATTGTACAGACTCGGAACATATGTCTTAGATCAGCAATATATACCATGCATTGTAACTTTATATACAGAATGACACATCAGGCCAACTCATTTTGCCAGGCAATGGAAGGGATCCCCTCCTCTGAATAGTTGTGATCGGATTAATGGTGAGCTGCACAAAATCCTGCAAAGCAGAAAATGGTATTGGCACAAACTGCTATTTCTCTTTTTGGACTATGTGTCTTATCCCAGTTGCTATGTTATGATGTCAAATATGAATATAAAAAGGCTAAAAGAATAGGTTCAACTGAAAATGCATAAGCATTCTTTTTGTTAATCTGATGTCTGACAGTTATTAAGGAGATACTTAAGACTTAGAATTTCCCATTTTTTTATTGGTCTGTGGTCTATTCAGCATTCTTGAATAGAACAAGCATTAAAAATACTGATTTTTGCATGATATGTGCAATATGTATGTGTACAGGCACACCTTCAACTCCTGATGACTTCATAGACAAATCCATGCAGCTTTCTTGGCAACATTTTTGGGAAGAGGTTTGCCATTGCCTTCTTCATAGGCTGAGAGAGAATGACTGGCCCAAAGTCATCCAGCTGTTTTCATGCCAAAGGCAGGACTAGCACCAAACTGCTTATTGTGTGACATACTGTATTGAGCTAAGATGTAATTAGAGAATGTATTGCTCAGGATATTTTGTGAATCTAACTAGTGTGAATAATTTATTATTCAGAATGCAGACAATTGGATTCTTGGAGAGAAACATGGTTCAGTTAGCCACGAATTAGCACTGACAGTAAACATGTAGTATGAACATAAACAATAGCTGTTCTGAACATATTTTTTTGAAGATTATATTTATTGTATCTTAAAGTTGCCTTTCTAAGCATGCTTATTGTGGATATCAGCATCTGGAACAACATATGAGCAGCTGGAACAAGAGAAGCAAATGATAAAATGCATTGCACTATTTTGATTTCTACATGTATTATGACAAACTGTATATATATATATATATGGAACGGAGCTGCTTCAACTGATTCCTGTAGTTGTGGAAATAATAAGATACATCTTAATGCAAGCGGTGTGAAGTATAAAAAATTATACTCTTTAAATCATTGCATTTTAAATGCATACATTTCTTCTTTGGGGTGTTTTTTTTTTAAATTAAACACTGCTACTCTGGGTTGAGTTTCCAAAACTTTAAATGAACAATACAAAAATCCCAATGGCTGAAAATGGTAGCCATGATGACATTTTATTATGCCAAACAGTTGGATTTTTAGTTTTCTGTAGTGTGCTTGCATATTTTTTTTTCCAGATTCTCACTGACTGCCTGAACAAGTCCCTGCAGTTTTCTTGGCAAGGTTTTTCAGGTGGAGTTTGCCATTGCCTCCTTCCTAGGACTGAGAGAAAGTTATTGGCCTATGGGTCATCCAGCTGATTTTGTGCCTAAAGTGGGACTAGAATTTATATTTTCTTTCTTTCTAGTTTGATGCTTTAATCACTACGCCATACTAGCTATCTTACATACAAATAAATCCCACTAAATTCAGAGGAGCTAGTGTCGGGTAATGAGATTGTAATTTCTAGGCAGTCTATAGCATGATATAGGATAAAGCATGAATAAAATTATAAATCCACACATTGAACCAATAAATAATAAATAAATTCTTAATGCTATAAATAAACTCAGGGTTGCTATCAAAGAAGTCTGAATGTTCTTTTAAATGTACTGTTTTCATCTTCTTGAAACATTAGGTTATGTTACCTGGCTATTAACAACTTTGACTTTGCCAGTAGGATATTAAGTGCTAAGAGAAAACTACTCTACTGGCTCATACCCTGAATAATTCAGTGGCTTCTAGTTGTTATGGTGGGATATATTTTTGGAACATTAGTTATATATTCTGTCTATGGCCATTTGGACTCCAACTTTGATATTGTCACAGATGAAAAGGAGAGGGCAAATATGCACAAAGAAAAAGTAATGTAAAAGTATTATGATAATATGTTCCTGATAAGCTATAACCCTGCCAAATGTACTGTTCTTTATTCTCTAAAGGTCACAGTGTCACAACAGCTGCTCAAAATTAAGAGCGTAGAAAAATATTTGTGCACTGTATATTCTTAATATTCTTAAGCATTGTTACTGGGATCTAGAAATATGTTATGGTTAGAATGAATATCAAGGCATTTTTGGCATAAAGTATTATATCTGTATTGTTTCAGCATCATTATTTGGTTCTCATTAAAATAAAATTAACAGTAACATACAAAGCAAATAGAGGAGAAAGGGGGCAGTTTAGGATCTGCTTTTGTTAAGCAGAGCTTTTCAAATCGTGTTCCTAGAATTCCATGAGAACTTGATGGATTTCATGAGTGACTAAAAGCAAAAGAGAGACATGAACAAAGACAGTTTTCTTTCACTAAACAATTTACCCTTCATCAGAAGCCCCAGAAACCTTTTTTTTAACTAACAGGGTCCCATAGAGTAGAAAGATTTGAAAACTCCTGCTCTAGACTCGTCCAAGATACTGATGTCAGACTGACTGGATTAGAGTTGCTTAAATCATTTTTCATTTTTTTTGAAGAATAAAATACATAAACGCTTGGCATAGGATATATCTGATCTCATTTAGAATAAATATATTTGGCCTGATTATGTTTCCAGAAATCCCAAACCGAATTCCTGCCCCTTCAACCTTTTCCCCCATACTTACATAACAACACATATCCTTAGTTGAGATGAACTAAGAGTTGTTTTACCATTTCTCTGCAGACTTCTTAGTATTTTGCCATCATACTGTAGCAGCTGCATTGATCCCTTTTTCATATTTTTATTTTGTTTGTATGCAAATATTTTGGTTTTTAACATCCTTACCAACTTTAGTTTTCTGACATTACTTCTATTGGGCATACCCTTTCTCTGAGTAATATTCCTTAATAATTCTATGATTCATTAACTTGTTCCTCATCTTCTCCATCTGCACTTACAGTGGTAGGTATTCTTATCTGGTAGGCAGATATGAATAGCTAATTGTAAGAAGCTGCTCAGCTGTTCCATAGAGATTATTGTCACCATTCCCAAATAATTGTTTTCCACAAAACTTTCAACTTAAGAGGCAATTTGGTTTAGTGGCTAAGTCACCAATCTAAACAGTAGGAAATTATGAGTTCAAGTCCCATCTTAACCATGAAAGCCAATTGGCTGAACTTGGGTCAGTTACTCTCAGTCCAACTCACCTCATAGGGTTGTTGTTTTACGGAAAATAGGAGGAAGGAGTATCAGTTATGCTAGCTGTCTTGAGGTATTTGTAAAATCAATAAAGGTGGTACAAGCAAGCAAATTGTCTTTCTTTGTATTCATGTAGAATCAGGCATGAGCAAGTAAATTTGATCATATAAAAGTCCTTCCATTAAGCATGGTTCGAGAAGCTTAATATAATTAAATGGATGTGTGAATTATCTAGAAAGATAAAGGTATCATAAATTTATTGAGATTCAAAATGCAAAAAGAAAAGCAAATTAAAACCTAACCTCAACATTCTTGCAAGGAAGTAACAATTTGGGAAATTGATACCAATTTCTGCTGGATGAGAACCATCAGCCATAAACTTTAAACTTGTGTATCTGAGAAATACTTGAAGTGGAACAATTACCATGAAATATATGTATAAACTACACCAAATATATACCAAGTCACATACATCATTATCTCAGACTTTTATCTAGAGCTAATATTATTGGAAAACCAAGGAGTTTTGAAAAAACACAGCACTCATTTGTGCCAGTGGAATATTGTATTAATTATGTAAAATTGTAAAAGTACAATTTCAAACATTTTAAACAAACAATTGTATGTTTTTTATTTTTAGTATACAAATTTAGCATACTAAAATATCTCATAGTTGCAGATCTCACAGTGAGTGTGCTAAGATTCATAGATTCTCTATAAAGTTATTAGGTATTTGAAGTATCCTGTCCCATTACTCATGACATGAAATGTCCTTATTAAGTATGATATGGTAGTATTCATTGTGTTTTTAATTTTCTTGTGATTATATTGCATCTTTCCTCCAAATAATTCATTGTATTGTATGTTGTTCTTTCTCATTCTCAAATTTATTGCAACTTTGTGATGTAAGTTAGGTCCTTCAAAGATCAGCCAGTATGTTTCATGGCTGAGTAACATTTGAGCATAATGTTAACTAATCCTACTCTTCTGTTCTGTATATCTAGAAACAGACTTGATCTGCCAAGAATATATAATATTAAAAGAAAATTAATGTTTGGCTTCATGCTTCATGTTAGCCCTTAAAATTAGCATAACTAATTAGCATATATTTAATCCAGCCAGTTGTGGTTTATTTAGTAAACTGAGGTTAAGCAATTCATATAGCATGGCTTTATGAATCTTATCAGTGTGTCTCAGTAGTTTTATACAGGTTAACCTGCAAGTAAGTGTTAATTTTAGTTTCATTGGGCTTTTAAACCATAATATTTAACTCTTCTGTCATAAAATCATATGTATATTTTTTCTGTTTTGAATACTCTTCTTTTCAAGAAAGAAAAAAAGATAAAATAAATATTTATTTTTATGTAAAAGAATCACTGGGTTCATCAACCATACTTAATTGTAAAGGATAATATTCAAATTTTGTTAAACTGTTGCATGAACAAAACCAACTGTAGCTTATTCAACAAATAATGTTTTGAAAACTTGTGATATATAACATAGAAAACAAGGTGTAGAAAGTACTGTTTTACATTCTTAGTGTGTACAAGGTTACTATTAGCAACCTAAATAAAGTTAACTGAGTCAGAACCTTTTTAAGCAGAAATGTGGAAGCTTCTCCTCTATTTTTGTTTCTGTTTATATGGTACTTTTTATTTCTATTTTATGTGCTTGAATAAGAACATTGTTTAAAGCATAGTTTGTTTGACTCAGATTAACATTCAAAATGTTATAATACTGGTATCACTTTTGTTACCAATAGGCATCATATCAGAATATATATATCAAAATCATGAAAAATAAAATCAAACTCAACTTCTGGTGATTTTATATCCATTTAGATATTTTGGAAACAGTATGAAAATGGCATGCCATTACCTTCTTTCAGTTAACATTTTTGGACTATTAGTTTGAGGAGATGATATCTTCTGGAAAATATAATATAAAAATAGGGAAATTGTGTTGTATATTTTTCATGCAAGAAATGTAAACTTTTAAATAAAGGGTATTTAAACAAGGGATTTCATACTTAAAAGCTTTTAAAAACTGCCATCCATCCATCCATCTATCCATCCGTCCATTCTGCTGTATCATTATCGTGCTATCACTTAAAACTTACAGTATTTATTTATAAAAAATGAATATTTGTAACATTTTAGCTTGAAATTGGAGCTTATGAATTACCCCTGACATTAATGGTCATTTACCTAGCTGTTGAGTGTGCTAAGTCAGTTTCAAGTTGCTGTCCTTTAAACCAGTGGTCCCGAACTTTCCCAGTTTGGCGGCCTAGCCCAGCACAGGTGTGTGTGTGAATGGCAGGCGGTGCACAAAGCTCCATTTGTGTGAGTGGCACACACACGCACCCTCCACTCACGCAAATGGAGCTTCGTGCTTGAGCAGAGAGTGCTTGCACTCACACACGAAGCTCCAGTTACAAGAGTGGCAGACACATGCGATAGCGTATGAAGCTCCACTTACACGAGCAAAGGCAGCTCATGCGGAGGCACTTGCACTCGAGTGCAAAGCTCCAATTTAAGCAAATTCACTTCATGCATAGTGTTTGCCAATTTCTCCCATGACCCAATTTCAAACAGGCCTCAGCCTGGTAATGTTCCCCACCTGGGGGGGGGGGGGGGTTGGGGACTCCTGCTTTAAACTACTCTTTATTTTATTTTTATTTTTACTCATCTCTGAGCCTAATTTGGGAAATTTGAAGATCTTTTTTATTGTTGCTATTTTAAACTACAAGGAGTTCCTTATAAACATGTATATCACCTAGAGATCTATTAGTAACCCTGTTTCTGTTTCAGAAATTAAATCCATTATTCGATCATTAAAAGCTAAAAAGGTACCTGGTGAAGATTTTTTGCCCCCGGAATTATTTAAGACTTATATGGACTGGTGGGCGCCTTGGTTAGCAGGGCTATTCACCTTTATAAACAATACTGGCCGCATACCTGTGGGTTGGGAAGTGGCCATTATTGTTCCCTTACACAAAAAAGGAGATAGAGGCAATTCAATTAATTACAGACCAATAAGCCTAATTGGAAATGTTGCTGAAATGTATGCAAAGTATTTGTTGAGCAAAATTGAAATCTGGGTTATGGAGAATAATCTTTTGGCGGAGGAACAAGCAGGCTTTAGAACAGAGCAATCTACCATAGATAATTGTTTCACATTATATCACTTGGTAACAAGGTATTTAAAAATGGGTAAGAAATTATTCACTGCATTTATTGATCTAAGTGCGGCTTTTGATTTGTTAAACAGAAATATCTTGTGGAGGAAACTGGCGGACCTGAACATGGAGACCAGATTCCTTTTTCTGGTTATGGCCCTTTACTCAAATACTGATGTGAAAATCCGTACAGGTGTAAATGGAACCCTGTCTAAGAGCATACCAACCACTATTGGCATAAGACAGGGCTGCATTTTAGCCCCAATGCTTTTCAATCTCTATGTCAATGATTTACCATATGCAGTAGATTTGCATATGCCAAAGATTCTTGATAAATTTATTAATAAATTTATATGCCGATGACATGGCTCATTCACAAATAGGCTTGAGGACACTGTTGCATAAGCTGAATACCTATTGTACTTTGAATTTCTTAAATATTAATAAAAGCTAATTCAAAGTGTTGGTCTTCAGCACAAAAAGTAGGAAATATAATTGGCAGATTAATGGGGAGTCAATCAAACAAGTAAATTCTTACACCGACTTAAGAGTGGTCTTTACTAATACAGGATCTTGGTTTAATCACAAAGTAGTGCATTAAGAGCTGAGATAAGCACCAAAAGATTATATAAATTATTTAACCATAATTACCCAGGCACTTTGACCCCTATGTTGAAAGTATTTAGGGCAAAAATAGTTCCAATGCTGACATATGGTGCAGAACTGTGGGATTTAAATAAAGCCTCCCCACTTGAACAAACACAGACCTGTTTTTTAAGACACTTACTGGGGACTGATAAGAACACTTCTGCTTCAGCAGTCAGAGCGGAATTGGGTATCCACTCCTTACATAGCCACTTAATAATTAAAACATTTACATACTGGCTAAAGATACAATCAATGGATTCGGATAGACTTCCCAAACTATGCTTAATTGAAAAGTTAAATAAGTTCCAATTTAACTCCTGGGCCAGTCAACTCCACAGAGCCATCTTAAGACATGGATTTTCTACCCTATATTTATTGTCAAGGGCTTCCCAGGCAAGGGAAATTTTTAAATAGAGAGACTTGGAAATTAGTGACCAGACTGACATGGAATTATTAGCAAAAACAGATCTATAAGATGGTTGGCTAAGAATAAAAACATCTTCCAACCTGAAAAATATCTTTCAATGGGTATGCCACAATTACAAAGAGCCTATACCAGAGCCAGATTTGAATTACTGGATTCCATGTCTAGACATGGGCGCTTCCACCATGTACCATACTACGAGAGAACCTGCTGATGTGGTTCATCTGCTATTGAAGATATTTCCCACATCTTGTTCAGGTGTCAATATATGCCCCTATTAGGCTTAAATATTTATCATTTCTACTGGAAAGAACAGCCCACTGGGAATCAAACCACAGATTGTTATATTTCCTCTGGGCCTCTAATATACACATCGTTTGTAGGACTGCTAAGTTTTTAATCAAGGCAGCGGTCCTAAGAACACAATATATTGAACAAATTGGTGTATCCTGCAAGGGTGATCTATTATCCGATTTCTGACTCCCTGATTTTCCACATGTTTTCATTAATGTATTCTTATATATCTAACTTATATTCTTATATATCTAACTGTATTTTGTCTTGTTATATATTTACGTTATGTTATTGATAAGGTCTTATGACTATTCAATTAAATAAACAATACTAGTAACTCCATTTTCTACCCATATAACAATAGGTGACATGCTTTTGCCTCAATTTCTGTTATCCCAGGTTTGACTGACCATTGGGCTTGATAGTTCATACACTGGTTTTTTGTAAAAGCAACAAAGCAAACAAGCAGCTCTCAACAAAAAAACTCTTCATATTTTATTGATAATTTTAAGTTTGATAATACTCTAGTGAAATAGAACAGCTGTTTATTATACCTGTTTTATTATTAATGGTTAAACCATATTGAACACAAATTGAATACTTGAGTTTTAATTTATCTTAGAGTAATGAACCCTTATGTTGTTTCAATTACTGATGTATTTTATTACGTTCTGTGAGCTTTCCATATCTACAAACTGTTTCTAATTTTTCTTCGTGTAATCAAGCAAAGCATAACATGCTTGATAGAACTGAGTTACAGCAGAACACAGATTTTCTTCAGTAATCTGTTTCCTATTTGAGAGAGACTTAAAAAAAATGAAATAATGTTGATTTGATTAGAAGAGGCCATATGAAGCAATCTCCTCCCCAAATTTCAATGAACCTCATTCCTGCCAGCCATTAAGAAGGCACTGAAGTCCTAGTTCTTCCTAAAGGTGAATCAGGAAATCAGATGACTTTGCTGAAAGGCATGGCTCATGTATCTAGTCCTCATTGAAGAATATTTTACTGTATTACATTTAATTATTTTGCAATTTTCTATTCTTTGATCTTTTTAACCCTTTTTAACTTCCTAGAATTGCTTGGTGAGTGAGCAGTATAACAATTGATTAAATAAATAAAAAGGAAAGAATACAAATTAGGAGAAATAATTATTTAAATCTGTCCCTAAATGATGTCAAAGACTAATACACTTATGTTTTTGTTAGTGAATGGACATTGCAATAACTCTCTTCATCTGTACTCTTTTCACATTCCCTTGATTGGATATCTTTCAGAGGGAAAGTTATTCCAGTCTGTTGCAGTAATTTCATGACTAATATATACTAGAAACAGCTTTACATTAGATTCATGTGACACAATTCCAAAGTAAATTTTGATGTGTTACATACAGTACCATAGAAAAATATATAACCTAAAGATAACTGAGTGAGAAAGATTGAAGTGAAAGGAAAATGAAATTGACTTAGCTTCAGTTTTCCAACTCACTCTGATTTGAGAGTGCTTAGTTTTCCATTATCTTTGTTTCATAAGACTAGGCCTGGAATAAGTTGATATGTGCAAAACTTGTATCTGTTTAAATTTAAAACATAAAATATCTTTTAACACAGTTCTCTTCATTTATTTGGTAATTTTAAAATGACAAGTCTTGTAATCTTAATGGAAATTCATTTAATTATATTAAAAGTTACTTTCTGATCCAATATAGAAACAGAAAAACATAGAAAATTGATGGCAGAAAAAGAACTGGTGATCCATTGAGGCTGCGCTTTGAGGGTTTTTTGTTGTTTGCTTAGAGAGGGTTGTAAACCACTGTGAAGCAGAATACAAGTCTAAGTACTATTGCTATTGCTATTCTACAAGCAGGAGGTGTTAGCTACGCCTCTCCCTTCAGAAACACTGATTAGAATCTACCTGGATGAAGAAAAATTAGCACAAAACTGTGCTCCATCTACCTAACCACTGAAGCAACCCCAGAAGGATACTATGATCTGTGGTATTGAAAACCTGCTGAGAAGTCAAAAAGAGCAAGGGCTGGTACACTACTTCTATTCCACTCTTGCCAGAGGTCATCCACAAGTGTGACCAGGACCATTTCTGTACTATGAGTAGGTGTGAAACTTGAGTGAAGGGTCCAGAGGTCGAGATAATCTATTTCCTCCAGGGTTTTATATAGTAGAATTGTGACAACTTTCTCAACAACTTTCCCTAAAATGGGAAAGATAAAGACAGGACCAAAGTTGTCTAGGAAGTGTGGGTCTAGTGATGGCTTTTACAGGAAGGGTCAGACCACTACATTTATAAATGTTGACAGGATCACCAATTTCTCAAGAATGTGTTTACCAGCACTTCCTTCCCTGTAATCTAAATTCTCTGGTCCCGTTAGTGCATCTCAAGTTAGCTTTTATCTTTTCAGCAGCTGCTTCATGCTGTTGGTTCACATTTAACTTATGGGGAAGAAAGCTAATTCTTGTGGACTACAAGTATTTTTGCCAAGCCAAATATCTTCCATCCTATACTTGTACCCTTTCTCCCAGCCAGATGCAATTTTTCACATTTCTCTCTACTAAATTCCATCCTATTCATATCAGCCCACCGCTCAACCCTTAGATCTTTCTAAAATTTCTGTATTTCATTTAAAGTATTAGCCATCCCACAACTTTGTGTCACTTACAGACCCAGTAAATGTTCCCTAATCTTCCTCATCCAAGTAATAAAACATTGAACATCTTAAGGCCCATATACATGCATACATAGTGTCATGCCCCTGTTGGAGTTTGACTCAGGGGAGAGATGGAACAGCTGACAGGATGTGGGAGTGTGGCTCTTCTGGTTGTGGAGGAAACTGGGGAAGGGCACAGGCATTCAGAGAAAGACCCAGGCCCACCCCCTCTTCATCCTAAGGCATGCAGGGAGGAGCGAATAAGGAACAAACGTGAGTGGTGTGGTCTACAGGGGAGGAAGGGCCCTGATCCGCTTCATGGGCTGCAGCTGGAAGGACTGGTTAAAAGGACAAACTGCATGGCAAAGTTTCTGGAAGCAAAGTGTGCATTCTTGTTGGAGTTTATCTGTGTTTTGGCTTCCTCCCAACTGTGGTTGCTGCATTATCTGGAAGAAGTCTGCAATTAATCATCCTTGCCTGCCGTAGTAATTCCTTCAGTGTGGTGTGTTGGGTTTTTTATTTTGAATTAATCTTACTTTGGGTGCAGACTGCATTTACTCCCTCCATAAACTGTTTTCTTTAAGAGTTTGATATCCTGCCGAGGATAATTGGACATTGGGGCCAAGTTGGAGGCATTAAAGCAGTGGTCTCAAACACAATTTACCTGGGGGCCGCTGGAGGCAGAGTCTGGGTGAGGCTGGGCCGCATAATATTATACTTTATATTATACTTTATATTTATATTATACACTAATATTATACTTTCATATCACGGTGGGGGCCACAGGATATCGTCCTGCAGGCCACAATTGGCCTGCGGGCCGCGAGAATGAGACCTCTGCATTAAAGGGACATTCTATTTTTGTAACTTGGTTATTTTTGTGTTGTGCCCAGGGTCATCACACACACATACATACATACATACATACATAAATAGATACTACTTGTATAGATTTCTGAGGGATCGCCTTTTTTCAAGAGTCTCTACCCATCCAACCAGGTTGAGCAGAATCGGCATGTTGTGAATCCTGTCTGCCAAAGAATGTTGATTGGCAGGGACCGGAAGACAAGCTTTTTTTCCACAGTGGCTCCTGCTCTGTGGAACATTTTCCCTTTGGAGATCAGAATGTCCCCAATCCTATTAGCCTTTCATGAGGCCCTAAAAACCTGGCTATGTTCCCAAGCCTGGGATGCTGAATGTTTCAAGGGTCCCATTTCTTGGCTATATTCCTAACTGGCCAAGAAGCTTGCTCCCATGTAGATTTAATTTGGATGTTTTTAGTGTTTTATTAGTTTTACTGTTTTTATTGTTTTAATTTTTCCCCATATTTTTAACTCTAATATATTTAATTGAAGCGTAGGTTCAGTCATTGACTGAGATGAGTGGCCATAGAAATTGAACAAACACAAATAAACAAATTCCATGATACAAAGCCAGTAATTATATCTATGAAGGAGATAAGTTTAATATAGCACAATATTTTAAATAGTATAATCATTCTGGCTCCAGTCAATTGTAGCATGCCTATCCAGGTGCTCACAATTATATGTTTCCATCTCTTGGAAATTGGAACTAAGTTGGACTTTGGCTTGATTCATCACAGTTAATACTATGTACTTAAAATTACTAATTATAATAGCAAGTATTCAAGGGGGGTTTCCAAGAAAGGAAAATAACAATGATGGAACTGACAGAGGCGATAAATAGACAAAACACTGGAAAGACTCCGAGCCCAGATGGGCTACCAGTAGAATTCTACAAGACCTTGCAGGAATCTTTAAATACTACAATACTTGAAGTAATGAATGAGGTTTTGTCAAAAGACAAAATACCTAACTCATGGACGGAGGCTTATATTACTCTTGTACCAAAAGAAGATACCAACTTACAACAAATAAAAAAATTACAGTTCTATATCCCTGCTGAATGCAGACTACAAAATATTTACCTCAATAATGGCAGAAAGATTTAAAAGATATTTGAATTACTTTATACATACTGATCAAAATGGATTTCTGCCTAAAAGGCAAATAAAGAGAACATGAGAATAATCTTGAATGCATTGGAATATTATGAAACACACCAGGGGTGGGATTCTACTAGTTCGCACCTGTTCGCTAGAACCAGTTGTTAACATTCTAAGCAGTTCAGAGAACCGGTTGTTCGAAGAAATTACTGGCTTAATCCTGTAAGGAAGGCTGGAAGGAAACATTCTGGTGTTGCTTACAGAAACTGCCTCCCCATTAACTCTTATTACATTCTTGGCAGGACTAGACTTCCTGTCTCAGGAACTTCTCTGGAGTTATCTTTCCCTCCTTTGCTGGTACTTTGCTTGTGTGGAGTGACTATTCAAAGTTACAATGGCACTGAAAAAAGTGATATGACAATTTTTCACACTTACAACTGATGCAGCGTCCCCACAGTCATGAAAGGCCAGGTGAAGAGATGCATGCCTCGATGTGAGTGATATTGAGTTGGCCACACCCAGCTAATAACATGACCACCAAGCCATGTCCACCCAGTCACATGACCACCAAACCACGCCCACCAACTGGTTGTTAAAAAATTTGAATCCCACCGCTGAAACACACCCAGAGAAGCAAATTCCTAGATGCATAAAAAGCCTTTGATAATGTAAATTGGCAATTTATGTTACTGCAAATGGAAGAGATGGGTTTTGGAGAAAGTTTTATTAAGGCAATATATCATAAACAATCTGCAAAAGTAAGGATAAATGGAGATTTGACAGATAATATTAATATTAAAAAAGGAACCAGACAAGGATGCCCTCTGTCACCATTGTTATTTGCATTGACTCTGGAAGTATTAAATAAAAATATTAGGAAAAATAAAGAAATAAAGGGAATGAAAATAAAAAAGGAGGAATATAAATACTAGATTGTTAACAATGCAAGGTCATGATTTACAATTGGGGTGGCATGCATTTTTATGGTATAAGGAAAGCTAAGTACATGGGTATTTTAGGAAACATTATATTTGAGACACTTTATTGCCAATATGGGAGAAAATAAGGAAACAACACTATATGGTTATCAACAATAGAGGCATTTGCCTATCCAATTGTTTTAAAAATGGAACAGATAATTATCTGATATAGTGAAATTTGATATCTGATATAGTGAAATTTTAAATGAAAAGGGTGATCTCAAAACAAAGCAAGAATTAGATGAACAAGGGATAAATATAAATTGGTTTTTCTTATATGCAAATACATTCTAGATATGATAAAGATAGTAAGATAGAAGGGTTTATAAAGAACCTTATGGATTAGATAAAATCTTAACAGGTACTGAAGAGAGGATGATCAAAAAATTATATGGTTATTTACTAGGAGTGAAATTTGAAGAAGAACAAGTTAAAGAAGTGATGATTGCATTGGGAGTGGGGG
Organism: Hydrophis major; assembly: GCA_033807585.1. Taxonomy (NCBI): domain Eukaryota; kingdom Metazoa; phylum Chordata; class Lepidosauria; order Squamata; family Elapidae; genus Hydrophis; species Hydrophis major. The sequence goes on along the minus strand of CM066328.1, from coordinate 88,307,319 downwards.
GGGAATATTGGATAGATTTAGAAAAATAGCAGAAATTATGGACCAGAAACTATAAATTAACAATATCAACAGCTTATAAAGAGAATTTGTATAAGATGTTTTATAGGTTGCACCTACCCCCAGCAAGAATAGCAAAGATGTTCAAGAATAAATCAGCTAAGTGTTGGAAATGTCATCAGATACCTGGATCATATTACCTACCATATGTGGTGGACATGTGCGGAATCTAAAAGATATTGGACTGAAATACACACATGGTTGGAAAAAATGACAAAACAGCACATAGATTTAAAACCAGAGATATTTTTATTGGGAATTTTACCTGAAGGTTACAATAAAGAATATCTTGACATATCTGATTATTAACGTTTTAATTGCAACTAGAATTGTATTTGCTCAAAATTGGAAAAATTAGAAAATTCTGATAGAGGAGGAAGTGCTTAAGAAAATAATGAAATGAGTAGATTAACATTAGCAATTAGAGAGCAAGAAGAAAAAGTGTACTATAAGATATGGGATTTGTTTTATCAATGGTTAGACAGAAAAGTAGGAAATTGAAGAATACCAATAGAAATGATATGCTACAATTGATTATTTCTGAATAAGTTATGTTATAATAAAAACTAGTAAGAACTGAGATTTGCTCTTAAGGGTAATGTGGAATTGAAACTAAAAGATTAATGATGGCATAATAATAATACTACAATATAATATGAAAAGTTAATACAATATGAATGTAAGCTTCAGAAGAAAAGTTTATAATGTGTACAAGATGTATATACTAAACCAACATACTGTATAACTGAAAGGTTTTATTTGTTGTTTTGTATGTTTGTTGTAAAAAATAAAAAACTTTTTATAAAAAAGGGGGGGAGGGCCTTCCAGCAGCTTACATACACAGATTGTGTCATTCAACTTAGCAAATTCAGGACTTACTTGAAAGGAGACCAAGGGGGAAGCTGCTTGCAATTTATTGGATGTCACTAAAAGATATTGCATTTAAAGTTATGAGAAATGTGCATAGTACTTCAAATATTTTGAAATAAATATTATAGAGAATGATCTTTCAACAGAATGTATATGTTCTTCTAATACTGTTAATACATTTCACATGGTAGCTTTGTAACAACTCCCAACTGTTCACTAATATTCAGAACTCAGAACTTAGGCCAAGAGCTAGGCTAAAATATTCCTCCCTCTGCTAAAGTGTGAGTGTGTGTGTATTTATCTTCCCATTGTGAGGAGAAAAAAATCCTAATAGGTTTGAGAAATGTGGACAATTACTGCCAGTTTGTATCTGAATTTGGTAAACACTGTCTCTAACTAGAATAATTTCTTGAAATTACTGAGCACAGAATTTGGACATGTGGAGAAAAGGATGGGAGGGGCAAAGATGAAAATAACCTTGTTGCTGTTAACTTTGGAGTATGACTGACTGAAGTGCATTAGTCGTTCTTCCCTGAGGCAATACAGGTGCGCAGAGTTATTTTTCTTTAATCACTCACATAAATTAACATTTATTCTTTTGCATTAAAATAATTAAATAAAACTACACCCTATATCTTTTATTATCAGATAATATCTTTGAACCTCTGGCTGATAACCTTGCTGTTGGCTGCAAGGTATTTTCCAGGGTGTGTATTACCCACTTTTATATTAAATAATGTTCTAAGTAGAAAACAAACAAACGACATAAAAAAACTTATAGCAATCAGAATCTATGCAAAGTTTTAATAATAATAATGCCCAGTAGCAAGTCATGTTTTCCAGACACTTTTCCGGGGTTTGTCCTCCCTTCCCATCTTATCACTTTCATCAGGGTGAGCAAAATACATACTATATGTGGGTGAGCTGTTAGAGAGCCTGCTTGGTCTAGTAAATAAGGCACCAGGCCAGAAACCAGGAGTCTGTGAGTTCAAGTCCTACCTTAGTTGGCTGGGTGACTCTTTGGATCAGTTATAACATCAGGCTTGAGTGACAAGCCGCTTGCTTGGTCAATTCCTGTTGCAATCATTGGATCAACACTTGATTGATCTGATAAAGTGGACCGGACCATATACAGGTCAGGAAGGCTGAAATAGAGAGATGCAGAGGCAGTTATTCATACTATAGAAAGGAAAGAATATAGTACTATTTTCTTGTGCTATTTTCTTTGAAAGTTTATCCTCAACGGCACTCATTACATTTAAAGTAATGTAAAATGGAATGCTTCTGAATGCATTTTCTAATAACTTGAAATAATAAGACTTCTTTTTTCATGACACTGTTTATGGAGTATAGTCCTACATGTTGCTATTGTACTTAATTATAAGGAAACATCAGTGAAAATTGTTTGTAGAATTTGGGTATTTCCTGATGAAGCTGTATTATTCTGTCTCTTTACTGAATTCTGCACATCCAGATATTTCACAATTTCTCATTAGTAACCCACTTTTATTTCATCTATCCAAAGAAATAAAACCAAAAAAAAAGAAAATTGCCAAGAAAATAAAAACAGCTGCAGAGGTCTTTTTAATGAACAGTCCTAGTAACTGTCATATGCTTCTGACTTTTCGGGGGTGACTGAGCCAGCTAGATTATGTTGTGATTAAATAGAATTACTTGTAAATTTTGAATGTCATTCCCCAAAGATACATCATTTTCAAAGGTGGAAAGTGAAATTCTGTGTGGCACTTGGTACAATTCAGTATCCAATGTAAATCTAGGTAGCTTACTTATATACAGTATCATTTAATTTCATATAATGACAACCATGATATATAGATGCATGCCTATTATTTGACCATGTCTTGATACATTTCAAAATATCCAGATAAAAACTTACCTCCCTGTAGGGTATTTTGGAAGGGAATTTTACTGTGTATGGCTAATGTAATGCTAGTAGAAAGCTGTGTGGGAAAAGTTTTCAATCAGCAATTGGCATCAAAGTGGCTAAATGGCAAGTTTTTCATGCAAAATATTACTCTGCTTGTGTGGTCATTTCTTTTTGTTAAAGCAGCAAGATTGCTAAAGCATTTCATCAAGTTATGAAACATATAAATGAATGGTGTCTTTGTCCAGTTGCAATGACCCTTATTCCAGCACACTTGAAAATGTACAGCTTTGTTTACGAATTATTTGATTCTAATGTATCTTTGCATGTCACTTTGATGTATGATAAGAGTCCATTGAAAAATAACATGTTTTGGAAGTATTTTAGGATATATCTGCTATCCTGAAAGATTTGTACAAAAACTCTGTGTTTAGTTCTTCCAAAAAAGCTCATGGAGCTTAACAAAAAGAGATCCAGCCTAGAATTAAGGAGAAATGTCCTGTCTGTGAAAATGATTTGTGAAATAGCTTTCCTCAAGAACTTGTGGATGTTCCATCACTGGAAGTTTTTAAGAAGAGATTGGACAATAATTTGTCCAGAATGGTATTGGGTCTCCTGCTTGAGCAGGAGGCTGGATGAGAAGACCTCCAAGGTCCCTTCTGGCTCTATTATTCTGTTAATATTAATAACGGAATTCATTTAGTCTCTTTAAAATGGGTGCCCAACTTATGTTGGCTTAAGAGTTGCATCAGGCTTTGTGTGACACATTGAGGACCACACTACTCAAATGGCAAGTTCAGAATGTAGGTGGTCTAATTTTGATTGTGAAATAATAAGTTTGAAATTCTGAATCACTCTCTAGAAGATTCTAGTAGGCTAATGTTTTGAATAACTGAACAGTAATATATTAAGAGTCGGCTTAGCCCAACACATAATTATATCTAAAATTTTATATTTATTCTGTGCTGCTTTCATTTGTTTTTCCCGTAGTAGCTGACAGATATAAAATACAATAAATTATTCAATTATGGTGTAATTTTTATTACCATTATATAACACACAAACATGTACCCCTGACCTAGGAATTGTTTTAATGATGTGGAGAAAATGTGATCAAATCTCAGGGTCTCGGATATCTCAGCGCACAGGATGTACACTTTTCAGGACACATTTCATTCATATGATAGCATAAGATTGTACACCTGTGGTTGTGTTCACACATAGTTTGCCTATTTGTTTATTTTCTGACTTATATGCTGCCCAACTTGCCTGGAGGCAACTTTAGGGGGCTTATATGGTTTATTTATTTAACCATGGTTTATTTAATAACTCACAGTCAAATAATTTATTATAACATCAGTCATGGGTTATAATACTGAGTGCCTGAATTAATATATGTTAAACCAAAACTAAAGAAACTATCTTAAGACATACTGAAATGTGTGAGCAAGGTCAGTGTATATGCTTTTCAGGATGTAAGAAGCATAACAAAAGGTTTAAGTCTTTAAATTTTTAATTGTTCCAATTGTATTAACAGAAAGACACATATGATAAGATCTTTACACAGGATAACAAATTCTACTCTTAATTTCAGCCCAAAGGCATGTTATTACTTATATGGAAGATGCAGTGAGTCAGCTACTAGAAAGCAAGGAAGATATTGGTCAATATGGCATTGCCAGATTCTTCACTGAATAGTAAGTATATTGCAGTATAAATAGTAAGTATATTTATGGAAAGTGGGGAGATCGATCTGATTTTCCCTCTGATTTTATACTAATGTACTCATATAATATGTGCTACAACATAACATTTCCATGGTAAAAAATACATAGAATAATGCAAAGATGAAAAAAAATCAACCAACCTAAGCTAAAGTGGAACAATGTATGTATAAATATACATTATGCAAAATTCCAAAGTTGTTATCCAACCAATTAAAAAAAGTTGTTCACAACGATGTGTTGTTGTTTTTCTGATATACAATGCTTACAAATTTGAGGTAAATCTAATTTTTTAGGAAGGCTTTTCCATGATAAGAAATGTCTTTTTGGAGGATTACAAGAAATTTCTCCCAAGCTTTTTTACTGGATATCTTTAGATGGTCCTAAATGAACCCTGATTTCATTTAATAGTATATTCAATTTAAGAAAAGCTTAGCCTAGGGGTTTCCGGTTTCGCGTGGCTTCGGGGCAGCAGGAATTCGCGACAGCTCGCGATTCCTGCTGTGCTAGCCGCCGAGGTACCCCCGATCCAGATGGGTCAGGGGGATATGGCTGCCCTGTAGGGACAGCTGAAGAGAGAGGAGTTGGACAGGGGGTTGGGGGTGTTGCAGACCCCCTCCCCCTCCGGAAAAACCCCTTTTTCCCAAGGCGGTGGAGCGGCGGTCAGCAATGGCCGCCACGAAGAAGTCAGCAACCGGGTAAGATTGCGCTGGAGGAAGTAAGGAGTGAAAGTGCTGTCTGAGCCGGGTCAAGTAACATCTTGCAAATTGGCTGGAACTGAGCTGTCTGAATTGCTGGAGGATACATTGTATCCCTAAGAAGATCGAAAGCGGCGGAGAAGCTGTTAAAGGGAACTTTTTTTTTTTTTCTTCACTCTCCCACCCCATGGAAACAGCAGATATGTTTGGATATACTGGACATTGAAAGTGAATTGTTTTGAGAGTTGAAGCTAAGGGACAAAAGGGTTTTTGGACATTGAAAAACTTAAGAAATTGGAAAACCCTTGTTGGAGGTATGGATTTCTGATTATTTAAAATTGATATTGCAAGTGGGAAGGGAGAGGAAAAAAAAATTGGAGCAGAAGCTGAAAAAGGAGGAGATTGCCTAGAATCCCAAAGAAAGGTATATGGTAATTGGACCTCTTTGATTAAACATTAACCCCAGAAAGAGAAAGAAAAGAAGGAAGAAAAGTATTAATTTTTGGAATTTTATTTTTTTTTTGAATTATTCTTGATTAAAAATATTTGTGGTTGTTTTGGGAAAAGTTTCTTTTTTCATGATGGCATCGCTTGTGGATGAACTAAAGACTGAATATCAAACATATAAAAAAGAAGATACTTTGGGCAGTTTGTTTCAATTCTTAGAAATGGCGTTATGTACTTATGAAAAATTGACTACGCAGCAGAAGGACTGGGACAAAGAAGAAGAAGAAGCCATCTTTGATGAACAATGGGTTCTTTCCGGGGAGGAGGAGAAAAAGGATAAGAAAAAGGGGATTTTAAGAATTATAAAAACAACCAAAGAAGAGAAAAATGAGCGGAAAGGTAGAGGCAAGGTTAGGAAGCAAAGGAAAGGGAGTAAGAAAAGGGAGGAGGAAAAACAAAGGGGTAAAAAGGGCAAGGAGAAGAATAAGCAAGAGAGAAAGGGGGGGAGGAGAAGCCTCAATGAGGGGAAGCAAGATCTAAAGAAAAAAAGTTTATTCAGAGACAATGGGTGAATTTAATTTAGGATAAAAGAGGGATTCTGGAGGGTACATAAGATTGTGTTTTTTATATGTGTATTTAGAGTATAAAATTTATTGTGTAATTTTAGAATCTTTTAAACAGAATCCCAAGGAAAATTGTTATATGAAGTACTTTTAAGTTAGGGTAATGAGTTAAAGGTGTCACTCCAGTTAGTGTATAGGAGAAGTATAGTAAAAGAAAAAAGATGAATGGATAGTTGGAAATAGAACAGACAAAGAATGTTATTGAAAATGGAAATAAGATTTGGAAGGATATATAAAGGTTTTGTTATTTTTTTTTTTTTGTATATTGATAAAAGGCAATAACATTTTAATCAATAAGAAATAATTTGGATGAAAAGGAGAAGCTGGAATAAGATATGAAGTTAAATAGATAAAGTATTGGTTTGTTCTTTAATTATTATTATTTTTTTAGGAAAGAATTTATAAGCTGTTATGCCTTGATTGTTTATGCACTGTTTTTGTAAAACTGATAAAATTGGTTTATATATATAAAAAAGAAAATGATAATAAGATATGGAAGGATATATAAAGTGAATATGATGTTTGAATTTGTGTCTGTGTGAAGAGTTTCAACCCGGGATCAGGCAGCCTTCAGAAAAGATGTTTTAGTTTTGTTTATGTTTTGTGTTTTGTATGTTTATGAAAGGCAATAAAATTTTAATAAGCAAGAAATATAATTTGGATAAAAGGAGAAGTTTGGATAAGATATGAAGTTAAATAGATAATGTAAATATTGATATTACAATTTGGAGTTATGTTCTATTGGCTTTCTTCTTTAATTATTATTATTATTTTTAGAAAAGATTCTTCAAGTTGTTATGCCTGGATTGTGTATTGTTTTTTTTTGTAAAATTAATAAAATTTGTTTTTTGTTTTTTAAAAAAAGAAAAGCTTAGCCTAAAGAAACCAACTGATTTTTAATTCCCTAGTATGAGTCTTGCCCATGTATTTGTTAATATCTCCTAGAATTAGATATACATTTCAGAGAAACTAAGCACAAACAGCTAGGTGGTGTAACCAGACATTCACTGGATTCAGTTCAGTAGAAGATATATCAAACATTATTTTATAATAACACACTAGCCAGTCCTAAGTTCTGGATGTGTGAAAAACATTATATTACTGAATTTGATGACTGATCTCATTTTATTGATGGTCTGATATTTCTCTGATCTTCACCAATTTGCCAATTGATAGACTTGATTGTTATTTTTCCTGTTTTTGAAAACTTCTATATGAATAGAATATTGATCTATATGAATAGAATATTGATCTTTAAGACATCTCCTCCTCTTTTTCTAAAATAGAAGATTATGTGCCATTAAGTTGGTGTCCACTCTTAGCAAACTCAAGGTTTTCTTCATGAAGAATAGCTCATAGAAATATAAAATCTATTTTAATATAGGTAATAGGCTGCCAGCTTTACACAGTAAACCAATCAAGAGGCAGGTGGTGAGGAAGACTAAAACTAACACAGAATCTTTTCATCTTCATGTCCTTACTGTGGAACAAAAATATATATATCCATAAGTCATTTCTAGTTGTTTGTCCATTAGATCCAGCAAGAAAAGCAGATCTTCCCTCTCTGTATCAAGACCGTCATTTGTATCAGGCCTGTCCAACACATGTCACACAGCATGTCCACAGCATGTCAAGCAGTCTTATGTGGCTCACCAATGTTTTTTTAAAAGTAAGCCACTGCTGCCACTGTGCCAGAAGTTATGCTGCCAAGTACCTCCAAGCCTTACTGCCATCCACCAGCTCCAGCTAGCTGCGGAACAGCTGAATGGCACTTCAGGTATTTCTTTACACCCCACAAGTATTTTTCCCCTCAACAAATTGTGCAAATCTGATCTATATTCTACATATATTTGACATACGTACAATCACTTTCTGAGGATATTCTGCTTTAACTTTGAAAAAAAGAAGTCCTAATGAAATAAAATCTGTTATCTGAAAAGGTTAGCATGTTTGGCTTCATGAAGAAAAGATGCCATGAAAAACACAGTGAATAAAAACAAGAAAACGTAAACCCGGTCAATTTCTGCTTGATCTTAGAAGTGGAATAATGGGGAATTGAGGGAGGTGAGGTATTTCTCTTTTAAGTCAGGTGGTATGGGAGAGAGATCACAGTTTCTGAGAAGGACAGAGTGGGAAATGCCATGCTGTGTGGGTGGCACAAGTTCTTGTTGTATGGTGAAAATTTCTGGAATTCCTAAAATTCCTTGTGGTTCCCAGCAAAATATTCTGCCTAGGCAAAGACAAGAAGTAGCCTGACTTCTAAAAGGTTTTTGTAGGATTGAATCAAACTATACATTTTGCAGAATTGTGTGATATTTTCTTCTGCATTTTAAAAAAAGAGTTAAGTAGCTGAAGGCAGGTTACAGCTGAAGGCTGACTAACTAGCAATGTTCTTTATTTGTTTTCCATCTCAGAATTGTTATCTGCAAGCTATGTGTTTTATTTTTGAAAAAAGAAACAGAAGCCTATACAGTTCCTGCATCTTGATCTATATAGATTAGAAGCCAATTTGAACAAAGTGATCTTCAGATGGAAAAGGTTAAGCAGCTTCTTTCTTTCTCTTTTTTTCTTTTCCAACTGTAGTCTGACTAGGTTACTTTGCATAAACAAAGAAAGAAAAGCCAAGGAATCGGAGAACTCTGTACAGTTGGAGCCAGAACGCTTCTATCATTTACTTATTTACTCTATTTGTACATCTCCCATTCACAGAGACTCTGTTGGCTAACATCAACATTGATGAGAAAAAAATAAAAACCCCAATGCACAATATGAATAAAATCAACATCAAAATAATAAACATAAAAAGCACAAAATAATGTACCCACCAGATTCCAGACTTCATTTACAACAAGCACTTCTCCTGTGCTGGATGGAACAACCAGGTCTAAACTACTGTCCTGAAATCCAAATGGAAATAAGTATACCAGGGTTCTCTGAGAGGAGGAAATTTGTTATTCTGTAATTCTGTTATATTTATGGATATAGTGATAAAAATACCGAGAAGTTCTTTCAGAGTCAAAGATGGCATGTCTTTAGATTGGTTAGGTCCAAAACCCCAAAACTATTCTGCCTTGCAGGAATTTAGTTAAAGTCTATCCTCCCACTTCCAATGCTGAAAGTCTTCAGATGATTCAGACTTCTGCGATGAATCACAGATTACTTCCAAAGCTGAAGCCCAGTCATCTTCATTAGCACTGTCCAGCTAGAATCCAATTTTGTTTGAATTTAACTGATTTTATTTGCCAAATGCTCTGAAAATCCTTTACGGTGACCCTTCAGAAGTTCTTAAGTACTGTCTTTCTCTAAAAGGAAAATGACATTATGTTTATTTTATTATTTTTAAAATGACAAGGAAATGGAAACGAAGTGAGAGAATGAATGATTTTGGAGTTGTAGGAGACTTTTGAGAATTTCATGATTCCCTGAAATTCCATGGAATCATGACATGAAAACAAATACATGGATCATAGGACAAATTAATTTGTTCTTACTTGTGGCACAAATTACTGTGTTCAAATTAATATACTTTGTCACTTCTCTTTTGAGAAGTCTACAATTCTGGGAAAGGTGGAAAAGGGGAGAAAAAAGAGGATGTCCAGCAGCAAGGTGAATATAATGGTAATAAGAACATCACTGAAAGATTAAGTTGAGGACAGATCTTCATGAAGAAAGTACTGCATATCTATGTGATTGCTAATCAGCTTGATGTCACCTAATCATCAAAAGGAAACAAGTCATCTTACAAAAAGCTGCTAGGCAGCATTCCGAAGTCACAATAAAATGACAAAACAACTCCTTTTTACCCCTTGAATCACCACTATCTAAGTTCAGATTTGAACTCTTATCTGACAGGGAAGATATGAGCTGGGACTATTTTTAGCAATGGCTGTTTCCCTTTCTTCATTTCCCTAAATTCCTCAGGAAACTGAGCAGCTGCAGTGGATCTGTGAGTGGGGAGAGTCTACTCTGTTATAATTGGTTTAATCCCTTAGTTACCCCCTTATTCCTGTGGCCAATCATGATTTTAACCAAACTATCCACAAATCTTCAGGAAACTCCCAAAATACCTTCTGAAAACAACTGGATTCAATAGGTATCTGAAGAAGACCAATCTAAAACATTCTTTTCCATTGTAGAACAAAAAGAGATAATGGTCTATTCATGGACTGTGAGATTGCGTTCGCACGAGAGACTGACACGACACGGATCTGAGTTTTCTCTCTGGTTTATTATGATTCTGCAGAAGCGGGTTCACATCCAAGGCAGCAGGATGGAACCCCGAGCACATTTTACACAGCATATTTATACCCTAAATCCCTTGCCTCATCGTACGAGGGCTTGATTCACAGTTGTCATCGGAATTCACACCTTCCAGGGACACTTTATTGCCCATCAACATTCCCCCGGTCCACCAAATGGCCTTTGATAGTTTTGTTTACCAGTACTTCCTAGACCTCCAACTGTTTGTTGATGGTTCCCCTATCAGTACTGACGCTGCTTTTGAAACACACATATATACAAAATGTTCATATTGTTCTAATTCTTATCTTCCGGAGGGTTACAAGATATATGCTTTCGTAAGCAATTCTAAGCGTAAGCACATTTACAGAAGCAAAAGTAGCATTACATTATTTCACTTATCACAGGACTAAACTTGGTTTTCCTCACTTTTCAGATCATGTTGCAAAAACTGTTAATGTGTAATCTCAGTTTGGCTCTATATACTGTAAATAGGGGCAGGTCAATGACTGCCATGGCAGCCATGTATTCCTATGCTGATCCAGACCCTTCACCCTGGGAAGGCACATTGAAGTCTCCCAACCCCGCGGGAGAAAACTTCCATGTTTGCAATTACATTGAATAGCCCTGGCTGAGCAACAGATGGAATGGTACACCATTATCCAGGCTTTCTGCCTCAACTGCAGAAATAAGACCTCACATGCAGTTATCTATAGAGTAGTGTATCTTGATGCCAGTAGGGTCTCATAGATTACAATCATTACAGCTTTCCATATATGCACTGGTACTGATAAAGCTCATATAGGCAGATCTTTGAGATATTAATTCCCCCTCCCCTACCCCCAGATTTTAGTATGAAAGCCAGGTTTCTCTTTAATCCATAATTAAACCATGGGTGGAGATATTTTCCCCCACAACAGACCTAGCATTCAATAACTTGAGCCAAACCCTTGGGGCTTCAAGGAATCTGGTACCCTGGCTCTTAGAATGAAGAATAAAAAGTTCAGTCAGAAATATAAGTCCTCATTTCCCTGAGTGAAGTCCATTCATTGCCTTTCAAATGCCTTGTATTATCATCACCATCACCATGATTCTATTCTCCCTGGTTGTGCCACCACTATGACCAGAATAGCTCTCTGGTATCTTGTGCCAAATCACAGTAAGCTTGGGTAACTTCTGAAAAGCTTTTGAAACTTTCTGCCACTTACTTTACTTACTTAATCATATTTGTATTAGAGATTGGATATTGTAAAAAATATCAGGACCCTGGTACCCAACTCTCTCACCCAAGATATGGTTCTTCATGCCTCTAGCCAAATTTCATTCTTCTCAATGTTATAAAGTGAGAAACAAATACAAGGAAGTTACATTGATGGAATCTTGTCATCCCAAATTGAATGGTCATCCACCCATCCTACTTTAAACAGTCCATGCAACAAGCTGTTCCCAAACAATTTCCAGAACAACTTTGATGACACAGCCTAACTGGAGAATCAGTGTTCCAAGGCATGTCCTATTCCGGCAGTTTCAACCCAAACTTCTTACTATTAGCACAAACCTTCAGAGATCCTTCCTGTTTTCACTGCTGGCCAACTGTGATGCCCAGTGAATTAAAACATTAGAGAGACAAACAATGAAGCAAGCAAAATTACTGTGGCAAAATTGAAGTTGTTTGGGCCTCCAATGCTATCCTGCTCCCTCCTTAGCCTCTTAATTTATCATGGACACATTTTAGTCAGGAAATGCCTTTTTTTTTTTTTTTTTACTAAGGTGCCTTAAAACTGTAAGAAAGCAATGCTCTCAGGACCTTGCATACTGACCTCAGATTCCATTCAATTACAAGTATTGTCTTTAGTAAATGATTTCTTGTCCTTTTTCCTTTTTATTGTTGTTCCTTTTGCTTGTGTTCCACACCTTGCGGTTAAGTGTGCTAGGAGGATAAAAACATCCTGAGAAGAGTTAAGGCATAGCTGACTATGATGATGAATAAATGAATAAGTACACTGCTCAAAAAAATAAAGGGAACACTTAAACAACACAATGTAACTCCAAGTCAATCACATTTCTGTGAAATCAAACTGTCTACTTAGGAAGCAACACTGATTGACAATCAATTTCACATGCTGTTGTGCAAATGGAATAGACAACAGGTGGAAAGTATAGGCAGTTAGCAAGACATCCCCAATAAAGGAGTGGTTCTGCAGATGGTGACCACAGACCACTTCTCAGTTCCTATGCTTTCTGTCTGATGGTTTGGTCACTTTTGAATGCTGGCAGTGCTGTCACTCTAGTGGTAGCATGAGACAGAGTCTACAACCCACACAAGTGGCTCAGGTAGTGCAGCTCATCCAGGATGGCACATCAATGCAAGCTGTGGCAAGAAGGTTTGCTGTGTCTGTCAGCGTAGTGTCCAGAGCATGGAGGCGCTACCAGGAGACAGGCCAGTACATCAGGAGACGTGGAGGAGGCCATAGGAGGGCAACAACCCAGCATCAGGACCACTACCTCCTTTTTGTGAAAGGAGGGACAGGAGGAGCACTGCCAGAGCCCTGCAAAATGACCTCCAGCGGGCCACAAATGTTCATGTGGCTGCTCAAACGGTCAGAAACAGACTCCATGAGAGTGGTATGAGGGCCTGACATCCACAGCCTTCCATATGCTCACCAGAGGCAGCCTGACTGCCATTAGGTACCGTGATGAGATCCTTAGACCCCTTGTGAGACCATATGCTGGTCAGCACATTCAACTTTTTAATGAACAAAGTATTTAATAAGAATATTTCATTCATTCAGATCTAGGATGTCTTATTTTTGTGTTCCCTTTATTTTTTTGAGCAGTGTATATTACTTAGGTGTAAAGAGACTGATCCAAATGAGACGATCAGTTAAAACATCTTCAATACGAGCAATAGAAAAAGTATTAAAATGTTAATATTTTTGAGAAAGTACTGATAAAAGCACTCTCTATTGTGCTCTCTCTTCCCATTCCTAAACTTTTTGCAGATTTCTGTTCTTACTGAAGAATATATGAATCCTCTTCTCTCCAAACTCCTTCGCTATAATAGTTTGGCCAGACAAATCCGTGATTGTTCCTGTGACGGTGAGCCTGTCATAGAACATGAGCAAAAGATTGCCAATGTGGTCAGCTTTTATAGAAGACTTTCTGAAAAAAGGGATCATATTACTGTAACACTCATGATGAGAGAATATTAAATACTAGCAAGGATGGGGTTTTTTTTAGGCAGAATGCTCCCAAGAGTCTCTGAAAGTTTATGCCAGAGGGGAGACATGCTGAGATGGTATTCTAATCATTTTTTCTTTTGGAAATTGTAGCAGGATACGTCATTATTTCAATAGGTCTTTGATGAGAAAGTGATAAATAAGCCAAGGAGAATATCTGATGCATGATTTTTTAAAATGATCTTTTCTTCTTTCGAAAGTTTCTCTGCAAGGGAATCTTCAATTACATTAAAATTAAGGTTGTCAAAAATCCCTTTTCAAGGTAGTTTTCAACCTTCCAAGAAGAAAAACCAAGGTGACAAAGTGGAGTATGTTAATGTAAGAGATTCTGGCATGCGTTCATACGTGTCCTAGTTTCTGTAACATTATGACAACTGGGCAGAAGACTGGTCTTTTTGCTGGATTTTAGCATTCTTCTTTTGGATGGCTATACTGTTATATAGCAATTACCAGATGTGCCAATAGATTTTTGCTACTTAACTGGCAAAACCCAGTGCTAATAAAAACTCTTTATTAATATTGCTGTGAGGAATAGGTTCAAAAACTGAATATTAAAAAAATCTTGTTTCTGCATGTTGTAAACGAAAATAGTTCTTCACACATCAACGATTCCTCAACAATTTGTATGTAATGTAACTTCCACAATGAGATTAGAAGAATAGATTGCCCAATCTAAGGCATCTCTTTCTTAAGAAGAAATGTGATTTTTTTAGATGTGTTTATTTTGAGATTCTTTAATTTCCTGTGCATAAAGTTGACTTGAAGTTTGGGGATAGTGGTGGAGGAGGAAGACTAAACAGTAATTGTGCCAGCAGCATTATCTTTCCATCTGTGAGTGAAAAAATAAGCCACTGGAACTTATTTTTTGTCATTTATTAAATCCATTCAATAAGCTTTGGAAAATCTGATTCAAATTTTCATGAGGCTAAATGACCTAATGAATGTATAGTTTCAACTTAATATTTGTGTTTATGACTTCCACATTCTGGCCATGTATTTCTATCTCTTTTAATATCTCATATTTGAAGTTCATTTCTTTTCTCTACTGACTGAGAATAATAGAATCATAAAGTTGGAAGGAGGCTTAGAAATCTTTTAATCCCCACACCCAAAGCAGAAGTCCTCATATCATACCGAATGGTTGTCCAATTTTTTCTTGAAAACCTCCAGTAATGGTGCACCCACAATTGTGGGAAGCTAGGTATTCTACTGCTTAATAGTTCTCACTGTCAGGAAATCTCTCCTTATTACCAGGTTGGATCTATGACGACCTTCCACTCATTACTTCTGATATACCACAGGTGCTATGGAGAATAAATCAATGCCTTTTTTGGTAGCAGCCCTTCAAGTACTGGAAAACTGCTATCAAGTCTCATCCCAATCTTCTCTTTGTTAGGCTAAACATATATAACTCCTTTAGCTGTTCTTCATAGGATTTAGCTTCCAGACCCCTTTGTTGTTCTTCTTTGTACTTTTTCTAGGGACTCAGCATATTTTTTGTATTGTGGTGAACAAAATGGACTCAATATTCCAAATGCAACCTCAGCAGTGCAGTATAGAATGGTATTATCATTTCTCTTTATCTCAATGCTATCCCTCTGTTGATGCCGCCAAGGGCCACATCATCTTTTTTGGCAATTGCAGCATACTGCTGACTCATAGTTAAGCAGTAGTCCACAAGGCTACTGGATCCCTTCATAGGCCTTACTTTTGAGCCAGATACCTACCAATCTTGGTCTGTCTTCTGAAGGATTAGCAATTCCTTCCAAGTTTGTGTCATCCATAAATTTGGTGACTGCCCTTCAATCCCTTCATCTAGAACATTTATGGAGATGCTGAAGAGCATTTGGTAAAGACAGAATCTTGAGGAACTCCACTGTATACTTCCCTTCACATAGATGTAGTTCCATTAAGGACCACATTCTGAGTGACTGTTCTTAATAGAACTACAGTGATTTCAGCATTGCCTTTACTGAAATTAAAGAGGACAGCATTATCTTCAACACTATAACAAACTGATCATAACAAACTTAGTGATAAATGCATGGCTGCTCCAATCCTCAATCTGGCTATGAGGTGATACTTTCAATTGGCATTTTCTCCTGAGATGCTTTGTTTACTGATTACTGACAAGTCTTCCATGTTGCTAAAATACCCACTCTTAGAAATACTGAAAAGGAGGAGACTCTGGCATGTAGTTTTATCCCTGTGATTTAGAGAATGAAATCACATTCTGAGATTTATATTGAAGAAATGGTCATTGCATTGATCTAAGATACAGAATGTAGAGGGTAGTTCGGTTTATTCAAAACTTGCACATTTTGAGTGGATATTAAATTAGAGAAGCCAAAGGCAGACTATTTGATCTGCCAACTGATTAGCATTTTGTTTTGGTTTTTGGTTTTTTAAAAATTATTTTCTTTTCATTGTTTTGCTGAGAAATTTGAAATCCAGCTTCAGAATTATATTGGAATTAGCTTGGATATTATACATCAAGTGAGAATTAAAGCCACTGATTTCACAGTTTAAATATGTTATTCTGATAGAATATCAATGTCTTCAGCATCTGCATGTCAGTGTTTGCAAGTTAATGGTAAAAAATATCTACTGAATGTTTAGTTGCTTTCTTAGTAATTGGTAGCCAGTAACAGTGAATTGTAATTATATTCTATTCCTTTCACCACTTGGGCTTTCCTTTCTGCTGATGAAGTGTGACAAAGATTCCACTTCAGTATAGAATAAAGGTCTGCATGTTGACATTTTCTCAACAGCATGCTCTCGGGAGCCACTTATTTTTGCTCAGTGAGCCAAAGCTGGTTTTCTATGCCCTGAGAATGAATAGGAAAAAAAGGAAGAATAATTAAATATTCAGTAAGATGTATTGCTTGAATATTTAATCTGTTTATACTTTTCCTTACTCAATTCATGTAATTTTCCTTACAACTTGCAAAGAAAATGAGATTTATTGACATAAAACTTTAATTTTCTTACAAGGAATTAACTTGCTGCTTCCCCAGATTTTTTCTAAGGAAGGTTCCATCAGGTTGCAACAAAGGACTGAAAACCGGCAGATTCAGCTGTTACTCACCTTGAACTGTTTTCATTTTAGCTATTTATTCTTTCCAACTACAAATTGATTTCTCAGTTTGCTTTTTTCATCCTTCTCCAGTTCAGTTTTTTTTTAAAGTTCTTTAACATCATATGGCTATGAGTGGAAACTGTTTTAGAATTTTAACTATTGAATTATGTAATCAGTTCTTGAAGACTTTTCAGCTGAAAAGCAGTGTTAAATGCTTTAAATAAAGAGTTTCTGAGAAGAACTTTATAAAGATAAAGTATTAGAAAAGACAGTTCTTGTATGAAAAACACTATAGGTTCTAAAATGGTTTTAATTTTTTGCTTCTCTTTATCTTTTTAGAATAAAATAACATTTATAGAAATGTGATTCAATGTTCAAAGCACTGAAATCATATCTGATTTCAGAACAGCAGCATCATAAATATGAACAATTTTATTCCCACTTGCAGAAGCGTATGATGACATTGGAAATTGTGGTTACCCTCAAGCTTTTTAAAGTTTGCTAAAATTTGAAATGGGGACTTTCTAGTTCACTGTTTTCAGCCATTAAGGCATAACATTATGGCAATACAATATAGCATAATATAATCCCTCTGGAGATTAGATTGGCCCCAATTCTGCTATTTTTTCATAAAGCCTTAAAGACATATAATAGTTATATCACTGAGCTTTGGGATCTTGGACATCTTGCGACAATTGATTATAGTTTTACTGATTTATTATTGTTGTTTTATCTTGGCTCCTATGTATTTTTTTTCTATTTTATGATATAATTAACTGTTGTTAGCAGCTAAGAGTCATGTATTTGAAATGGGAGGCTATATACATAAAATTTAAATATAATATTCTTTATTTAAGTATAAATTAAAACAATAAATATTATTTTAAAAAATATGTGAAATGATTATTTCCCAATTTATTTCCAGACAAAAATAACACATAAAACAAATCTATAAATGTTCTAAAGAATTGGAAGGTTTCTGCTAACCTGGCTATGATGAGCCAGAATTGAAACAAGAACAGATAAAAATAATTCCAAGATGAAAGAGACTAAATGCAGTAATTTCAAACACTTGTCAGAGCAAAGTCCTGACAGAACAAAAATTGACAGCTTCAGAGGTTCAAAGACATATCTTCAACTGGAACAGTGCTCTGCAGCCTAGACCTTAGAAGAGTAGAAGTATCAGACATGTGGCCAGTGGACTGCATGCAGCACACAATACCCCTGAGTGTAATTCTAACCAGATGAAAATGCAGTTGGGTAATATTTAAGAAAATAAAATAACAATGTAATAAAACATAGATCTTACTACATTTTAAAATTAATTAATTTGATGTTGCTGAACAAGTCACTATTACCTTGCACGCAGCACACACTTATACCTCTCATGTTCCTTCTCCCATTGGACAGTAGCCAACCCAAGCACTCTCAGGCTTGTACAGCACCTCCCTGCAACTTGCACACTGTTTCCCACCTGACAGAAGCCCCCCAGTTCTACACCATACTTGTGCCATATCTCCCCACTGCTTGCACGCCTGGCAGCAGCAATTGTATTTTGCCTGCCTGACTGCCAGCCAGCCTACTTGAAACCCACTTGTGACTTGCAACTTCCTGCTGGCTTTCCCACTTACTTTAGTTGTTGGAAGCTGGCAGGAAGTTCAAGAATGTGCTCACTTAATGACACCTGATTCTCACTTAACAGGGATTGCCATTGCTAACCAATGTGGTCATGTGATATTGCACTTTATGTTCACATTGCTTAGTGATGGAAATTCCAGTTCTGATTGCTATCATAACTCATGGACTATCTGGGTAAATATCTCTCTATATAAATATTGAAAAGAAATAATCAGATTTGTAATGTTTCTTTTAATACTTTACTTTTATCCAGTTCATTCGTATATACATACATACATATAAAATATGTGGTTTTCTATCTATCTATGTACATATATACATATAAAATATGTGGTTATCTAGCTATCTAGCATCTATTTATATTGAAATGAAATAATCAGATTTGTAAAGTTTCTTTTAATGCATTAGTTATATCCAGTTCATATCATAAATAATATGGGGGTTTTCTAAGTCAATATTTGGCCCATAGGGATCCTTAGTTATGGTTTAGTGGCTCCCTGATTCTATTTCAGTTTGATACCATTGCCCTAGAGTAAATCTGTTTATGCTTCCCAAATTAATATATACCATATATACTCGAGTATAAGTCGACCCAAATATAAGCCGAGGCACCTAATTTAACCATAAAAAACTGGGAAAACTTATTGACTCGAGTATAAGCCGAGGGTGGGAAACGCAGCAGCTACTGGTAAATTTCAAAAATAAAAATAGATACCAATAAAAACTTTCACTAGGACAGTTGAGAATAAGTTTGATGTTCACAATTTCCTCTTTGAAAGAGACCAGTAAATAGGGAACAGGAAGATGAAGAAAAAGAAGTGTGTTTTGTCACACTTTTCACACTGCAGTGAACAAAAATGGCATCATAGGAACAGGCTTATTCTCAGCCCAAAGGTTTGTTTCTGATTTCTTCCCTGATTTAAGGGAAATTTGGGAAACGATCTCACTATCATGAAAGGTTTAATTGATTCACTAACCCAAAAGATGATGATGATGACAGTGGTAGGCAGGAGTCACTCTCTCCCTTGCAAGAAAAAACCAAGAGCCATTCTTATAATATCTCTCTCTCTCCCCCCCCCATAAAGTCAAGCCCTTTCCAGCACACGTGCGCAATCTGCCACCGCCCCTTTGCACCTTGCAAATGCAAAACCCCAGGGTTTTTGCATTTGCAAGGTGCAAAGCGGCGGAGGCGGATCGCGCGTGCGTGCTGGAAAGGGCTTGACTGTATTACGGGGAGAAAGAGAGAGAGGGAGAGATCATAAGAACGGCTCTTGCTTTTTTCTTGCAAGGGAGAGAGTGACTCCTGCCTCCCACTGTCATCAACATCTTCTTTTGGGTTAGTGAATCAATTAATTTGGGAAATGATCTCACTATCAGAAAACAACGCGAGCTGCCACCACCACCTCCTCCTCCCCCTCCTCCCGAGTGGACTGAAAGCAGCTGGAGCTGAGGAAATGAAGCTGAGTGGAGCGACCTCGGCTCGCGTTGCTTTCTCAGCCTAGAGCTCAGAAAACAACGCGAGCTGCCACCACCTCCTCCTCCCCCTCCTCCCGAGTGGACTGAAAGCAGCTGGAGCTGAGGAAATGAAGCTGAGTGGAGCGACCTCGGCTCGCGTTGCTTTCTCAGCCTAGAGCTCAGAAAACAACGCGAGCTGCCACCACCTCCTCCTCCCCCTCCTCCCGAGTGGACTGAAAGCAGCTGGAGCTGAGGAAATGAAGCTGAGTGGAGCGACCTCGGCTCACGTTGTTTTCTCAGCCTAGAGCTCAGAAAACAACGCGAGCTGCCACCACCTCCTCCTCCCCCTCCTCCCGAGTGGACTGAAAGCAGCTGGAGCTGAAGAAATGAAGCTGAGTGGAGCGACCTCGGCTCGCGTTGTTTTCTCAGCCTAGAGCTCAGAAAACAACGCGAGCTGCCACCACCTCCTCCTCCACCTCCTCCTGAGTGGACTGAAAGCAGCTGGAGCTGAGGAAATGAAGCTGAGTGGAGCGACCTCGGCTCGCGTTGCTTTCTCAGCCTAGAGCTCAGAAAACAACGCGAGCTGCCACCACCTACTCCTCCCCCTCCTCCCGAGTGGACTGAAAGCAGCTGGAGCTGAAGAAATGAAGCTGAGTGGAGCGACCTCGGCTCGCGTTGCTTTCTCAGCCTAGAGCTCAGAAAACAACACGAGCTGCCACCACCTCCTCCTCCCCCTCCTCCCCCTCCTCCCGAGTGGACTGAAAGCAGCTGGAGCCGAGGAAATGAAGCTGAGTGGAGCCGAAGCAATCTCGGCTCGTGTTGTTTTCTCAGCCTAGAGAAAGGGGAAGGGGGCTCATCAGGACCAAGGGTGAGTCTCCCCCTCAGTTTCCCCTGAAGGATCTTCTGTCACTTTTGCCTTCTCCCTACATCTTCCCTCTGTTAAAATTCCCCCCCCCCCCCACACACACTTATTTTCGGTTGGGTAGATTTCGTGTCTGAGCATTCTCACATGGCGGTGGGTCTTCCCCCCAAAAAGAACAGTTAAAAAAAGAAAAAACAATATATCCTCAAGCAAGAACTTTTCTGCTTCCGATTACCTCCATACTTAAAAGTTGCAAAGGAAACACGGAAGCAGGGAAGCGGCTGCCCAGCTTCGGAGCTCCACACCATTTTTTTTTCAGAGGGGAATCTGACTCGAGTATAAGCCGAGGGGTTTTTTTTCAGCACAAAAAATGTGCTGAAAAACTCGGCTTATACTCGAGTATTTACGGTATACAGTATTAAGAGTGCATATATAATGTACACAATAGGTTTAAGCTTTACAGTCCTATGATTTTTGAAGAATATGCATAAACTTGTTAAGTTGTGCAAAAAACTTACAAGCTTTCCCTATGGTTGCCAAGAGTTACTGTGTACAAAGGCTTTTCTATTGCAGTACTGATACTCCTTGATTTATAACTGGCCATTCAGTGATCATTGCTTCTGTTTAGTTCT
This sequence comes from Hydrophis major, assembly GCA_033807585.1. Classification (NCBI taxonomy): domain Eukaryota; kingdom Metazoa; phylum Chordata; class Lepidosauria; order Squamata; family Elapidae; genus Hydrophis; species Hydrophis major. The sequence continues at coordinate 88,285,871 of CM066328.1, read as the reverse complement.
GATAGCTTCCTCATGGTCACATGATTGCATTTTGGGCACTCGGCAACTGGCCTGTTGTCTAGGTGCTCAATAGTTTGCATATATGCATAAATTTTTAAGACATCTTCAGGGTTATGTTACTTTTCAGGGTTTTTGGGGGGAAGGCCCCATTCTCTAATATTATCATAGAATTCATCAAATATTGTGGTTTTTTTTAAATTTCTTCAAGTTCTAAACATTTTCCAAAATGTAGAACATGCATGCCATGGTAAGTGAAGAAGAACATGAGGTCACAATGCATCAGCGAGTGAAAATTTATAAATGTTGTTTTGAAAACAATTGCTATTTTCTAATTCTGGTCAATTTTCTGTGCAAAAGTAAGTGGTAATATACTGAAAACTCATTACATCCTTACACTTTTCCTTGGGGAGAAATAAATGTGATAACCATCACAATGGAATGTAGAATGCACATGGGCTTTGCCTAAAGAATTCATAATTACCAGTATATCTATTTACTCTTCCATATACCTATTTTTCCCACAAGGATTTTGCATTGCAGCGTAACATAGTTATGGAGTCTTTCTCTGTAGAAGGAAAATGTTCTAGCAGAATCTACCCTTGGGGAAATCTATCCATTTGTATTGCATTACAACATAGTGGTAGTAGATCATAACAGATTGCAGCTGATCGTATGGTTAATGTTTCACCTATAAAATGATACAATATTACATTTTTCTTTGGGTCACTTATTGGAAAGAAAACCAAGACATTTTACTATGTCCCTGTTAATAGTTTTTCTCCTCCTAACCTTTGAGAGAAATTCAGACAAGGATTTGCTCTCACAATCCAAGTCTGTGAGTTAAAGCTATCTTCATTCTCTACTAGCGTGTGGGCGGGGGTAAAGGAAGAGAGGAAATTGAAGCATGAAGCCTCAGAGGCTCAATTTACCTTTGGAGTGAATAATAGTGTGTGTGAGGGGGTGTTCTCACTTAGTAATCAATGAAGCTTTGGCCACAGTGACATTAAAAAGCAAGTTGATACTCTTGGGAATGTAATGTAATGTAATTTGGGTTCTGATCATTAAGATTATCTTCCACAGTTTTCCTACAGTGAAGTTTCAGTTGTGAGAGTAATGTGGAGGCTAGATGTCTATGTTAGTTATATAGCACTGCAGTGCTAAGATATATATGGAGCACCATGCAACCCTCAAATGCTAATTCTTAACTTTGCTGTGAACTATTTTTTCCTTTCCTTGAGCTATCTCCAAGCATTTATCCCTGGCTACTTAGCCCTTTATGTGATAGGCCCGCAGTCTTCCAGCATACTGAATTTCCCAACTCATAACTCTAAATTGCTTTATTTCAGAGTAGAAAGAGTGCACTATATGTGGCCTATTATATCCATATCAGTTTGCTTATCCTTTTCAAACAGCCATTGTTTTTTAATAGGGTTTTGCCTGGCAGGAGTAGTTCTTAAATCCTGCCATGTAAGAATGGCCAGCTTGAGTTACAGCTGGCTGTACTATGCTGTTCTGATCAAAGGATTCCTGCTTTTTAAAACTTTCTTTTCCCTTTGTTTCTTTGCCCCTTTGTTTTCATATATAGTGGTCCATAATTCAACACAGCAAAATCGTGCAACCTTTGATTTGAAAGATCAAGGTATTAAGTAACTGACCTAGTTTCCTGTTGTTTCTTTGACCTATTAGAAAGACGGTAAGAAAAAACGAAAAGAAGTTTTTGAGTGATAGTCTACACCAGCCTCCTTCTGTCTCGTGCTTTCCAGATATTTTAGATTAGAGCTCCCAGGATTTCTAGCTAATATGATCAGTGAAAAGGATTATAATAAAGAAAGATTCTGTTATTATAGCCAGTCTCAATGGTCTGGTATAACTGATATGCTGACACCTACCAAGTAATGCTTTCCTTGAACATGATTAATATTAATTAGTATTAAGATCACTAGAGATAGTTCTTGATTTAGAACCATTTATTTAGTGTCCGTTTGAAGTTATGACACTGAAAAAAGTGACTAACAACTGGTCCTTGCCCCTACAACCATCACAGCATCCTCACAAATACATGATCAAAATCTGTGCACTTGGCAAACGGCAAGAATTTACAATGGTTGCAGTCTAAAAAGGAGGTGTATTCCTGGTTATTCATGTCAGGAAATAAGTACAGGAATATGAAGGGACTTGTTTTATAAAGAAAAACCATTCAAATCACACACCTTTATCAAATGAAATATCCTGCAATGCATTCTATTGAGAGCCAGACATGGTTCCTACTCACAGAATGAGTCTATTTGAAAGCATTTACTGCCCTTCCCTTGAACAGAAGGTTCTCTTATTTCAATAAAGGAGAATAATTGTAGGTCAGGTTGGAATGAGGGATCCTTGCTGCCCTCTGACCTTGCTTGTTTTCTTGTAGATGTTTCATTACCCAAACTCGGTTATCTTATTTGCACATATTGTTTCAGTACCTATTTTTCAGGAAGCATAGTTGATCCAGTATTGTGGTTGGTTTCTATTAAAAATTAGCATGACATCCTATGATTTTTTTTTCTTAGTTTGAAAAAGTCCAAAGGTTTTCTGAGGGTTCTAAAAGACTTTTGTATAAAAGATTTTTGTATTTTTGGCACATTGCCTAAATATTATTATACTGGAGATAATGCTCAATTGAGTCTGTGCTCAGAGCAGTAGCACCTGAGTTCTAATAGTCCCAGCACATTCCCTGTTGGAAAAATTGGGCTTTATAATTGCCGAATCCTGCTCCATCTATTCTTGTGTGTGTGTGTGTGTGCACATGCCTGTTTTGCTAACATAGAGTGAGTATGCTGCAAGGCACGTCTTTCCCATTCCTGGCACACTAAGAAGATTCCTGTCTGGTTTGGCTTCTGTGGAGCATGTAAAGGCAAGGTTTCTAAGTACAAACATTTTTTGCTGATGCCCGAAGTCCTCTAAACCCCTTTTAAAATTTCTGAAGTTACCCTGGATTCGGTCTCCTATCCAACACTCCCCCCACCCTTAACAGAGCTTCCCATTTCTGTAATGTGAAAGGTGACTATTACTATTAAAGAGACCACCCATAAGCCCAACAAAACCTCTGAGTGAAATGCTAGTGGTTGAAGTATGTTAGGGTACTAATGAGGACTTTAGTTTTGTTAGTGCAAGTAGACAAGTCAAGGAATTGTGTCCATGGTAACTCCAATTGATATGTTAATTTGCCTATCTCTCCTTAATGGTTTGAAGAGAGCCAGTCTTTAGCAATATTTGATGTAATGGTTGTCTTTATTTTTAAGGGGATGTACCTGTAGGCAATTATGCATAATACCCATTAAGAAAAATGGAAAGTAGCTAAATATGACACTCTGAACCACACAGTAATAAATCTAGTACTGTGCAAATCTATTTCACATGGTAAGTTTGTGATTCAGCATGTCCTATAAAGACAGAACATTGCATTAATTGGACAAAGCATGGTTCAGTTCATGTTTTTATTTAAATACTTTTATTTATCCTGCCTTTGTTATTTTTACAAATAACTCAAAGCAGAGAACATATCCAACATATCTTCTTCCTTGTATTTTCCTCACAACAGCAACACTATGAGATGGGTTGGGCTGAGAGACTGACTGGCCCAAAGCTGGCTTTCATGGCTAGACATAACTTGAATTCACTTTCTAGCCTGGTGACATAACCATTAAAGCAAACTGGCTGTATCTAACTCACCATTTTTGATGGATAATTAATAGGCTTTAGGAATGTCTTGGATATTAAAAAAAAATCTATGTTAGAAATCAGTAGTTTCTGTAGAAAATAACATAAAGCTTTATTATCCTTTTTTTATTTGAAATGCTTTCTATTGGAATATTTTCAAATATTTTGAGAGCTTTTTGTGGGATGATGTCTTTGAATCAATGTTGACGCCTAGTGACTGTTTGGATAGGTCACTGCAGTTTTCTTGCCAAAATTTCAGAAGTGGTTTGTCATTGTCTCCTTCTAGGATTGAAATAGTTTGACTGGCCCAAAATCACCCAGCTTACTTTGTGCCTAAGGTAGGATTATACCTCATGGTCACCTAGTTTCTAATCTGCTGCCCTTAACCAACACACCCAATTGATTCTCCATATTAAGTTTAATAATGTGATGACTAATCTAATGATATTAAATTTAAATCTGAAGTTGAACCAGGAAAACCGTGCTATGGTGCAGGATATATAAATTCAGATTATCCTAAATTAGCATCCTTCAGATATGCAGAGCTTCAATGTTCAAGCTCCTGAGGAATTATGAGTAAGGATGTCTATTACACTTAAGTACAGAAAGATTTCATTAGATCCCCTACTGAGGTTCTTGACACTGTTTCTTGATTTCATCCCATAGACCCTTCCTAACATGAAGTAGTCAAATGTTCAGGTTCAGACACATCCTGGTACTGTGTTGTTTTAGTTCTCTGGTTTGCCAGTCAGGTAGACTTAGACTTACTTAGAATAACTTTATTATTACTTTGAATGTACACTAATTGGCATACATTAAAATGAAATTTCATTGCATACAGCTCTCAAAGGGTCACCACCTCCAATATACACAACATAAACATGACTAAATAAATAAATACAAAATTATGGATATACCCATATATATTATATGACACAGAGAAACAACATAGTCTAGTTCAGATGTATACATGTACCCGGCACGAAAAATGAATCTTGCGAGTTTACCAAATGGATGGCATAGGGAACAAAGCTGTTACAGAATCTGGTAGTCCTGCTAGAAATACTTCGAAACCTCTTCACAGAGGAGAGCAATAGAAACAGACTGTGACGGAACTTCTGGTTTGTCGGCTTCGCCAGCGGCAGGGTTTCGTGATCCTGCGCGATCCCTGCCGCGCTAGCCTTTTTGGTGCCTCCGATCCGGACGGGTTTGAAGGCTAAGGCTGCCTTCAGAGGCAGCCGAAGATAGGGGGGAGCTGGTGAGGGGTTTGGGGGTGTTGCAGACCCCCTCCCCAGCCGGCAAAACCCCCTTTTCCCAAGGCGGTTGAGCGGCGGTCTGCAATGGCCGCCACAAAGAAGCCGGCAGCTGGGTAAGACTGAGCAGGAGGAAGAGGGGAGAAAGTTTACAAGAGAAAGTTTTTTGGTTGATCCAGGACTTTAAGAGGCGTTTAATCCTGAGAACTATGACTTTTTGAAAAATACTTTGTTTCCAGAGGAGGATTTCAAGCGGCAAAATTGAGGTGCTGAAAGGAAAGTTTACTCTCCTTCCCTATGGAATCAACAAATGGCCATTGAGAAACCTGTTGTTTTTTTTTATAAAAGGTAAAAACTTGGCTTCTTTTTATAAGTGGGAAGGGAGAGGACAAGAAAAAAAATATTAAGATCTTACTGGAGGAGATGCCTTGAAGATCTTGAGACTAGAAATTGATTGTAACAAGGCTGTAAAATACAGATTGGGTTTTTTTTCTTTTCCCTTTTACTGATACCACCCCAGGAAGAGAAAGCGAGAACTTTGTGCGTTGTTTGGACTGATTGATGTCTCTGGGACTTTGAGGAATTGTTTTAACTTTTGAAATATTTTGGTTGCTCTAAGAAGAATAAAGAATGGCTTTATCTGATGATGAACTTAGAAAGGAATATCAAGAAAGTAAGGACGCTGTGAAAGAAGCTTTCCTTTCTTTAGAAATGGCGCTTGCTAATTATCAGCAAACACAACAACATGGAGGAAATAGAAGGAGAAGAAGAAAAAGAAGAAGAAGACGCCATCTTCAGTGAATCTAAAAAATTAATTAAGAGAGAAAGGAGAAAGAAAGGAAGGAAAATGAAGGACTTAAGACTTAAAAAAACACTTAAGAAAGGAAAAAATAAGATGCAAAACCAACTTAATGTTACTGAGCAAAAGGAGAAAGGATTACAACAGAGGGAAAGCTAAAAAGGCGGAGGTTAGTAGAGGGGGGGGGGTAAAAAGGCCAGGGGGGATAAGAAAGGAAGGGAAAAGGGAGGGAAAAGCCACAAAGGTATGAAACAAGATGGGAAAAAAGGATTTTTTTTTAGGGATAAAGGGTAAGGTATAATTTTTTAAAAAAAGAAGATTCTGCAAGGTACATAAGATGGTACTATGTATTAGAAATAGAAAACTAGAATGTTATAAGAATTAATAAAAGATTAAAATATTGAAATATTTAGTAATGACAGATTTTAAAATTTAATAAAATTGTAGTGCTTGTTTTTTGAAATAGACAATCGGAATGTTATAAGATTTAATATTTAGATTTATTATCTAATTATATTAATTATTATGAATTTATTATTTTTTCTCTTTGAAGGTTAGTAGATAGAATGTACTAAGCAGAATCAGATTGGGTATCAGGCGTTATTTTAAATATTAATTTAGGGGGAGGATAGAAAGGCATCATACTCTGATCAGTGATTTCAGGAGAAATTCTTTTATTTTTCTTACTATAGGGAATGAGATAAATGGATAATTTGGAAAGAATGGACAAAAAATATAAATACAATGATTTAAATTAAAATGAATTAAATAAAATAGAAATAAGAAGAATGAAAAGCGGGGAGAAGTCATATAGAAGATATAGAATGGTAAATAAGATAGGTAATGGTATATAAGATGAGCACGAATTTAATTGAAGTCCATACAAAGAGAGGTAATCTGGGGCCAAACTACTTTCTTAAAAGAAGTTTTATATTTTTGTGTGTTGTGTATTTATGTTTTGTTTGAGAATTAACAAAATCTCAGAGGAATGTTGGATGAGAATAATGGTAATCAAGTCAGAGAGGAATGAAGATGATGACCATAAACTGGATAAATATAGAAAATAATAATAGTAACAATAAAATTGATTACGAAAAGAGAAATAATGAGAAATTTGTTAAGAGTATTTATATGTTTATATTGAAATGGTGTAAAACAGAATTATGTTGCATAAAATAATATTCTACTTGACTTGTAAAATTAATAATGGAAAGAGGTTTTATGTATTTAATGGTTAATGATGGTTTGTTTGTCTTTAAAATTAATAAAATTTGTTCAAAAAAAAAAAAGAAACAGACTGTGATGTGGGTGTATGGGGTCTCTAACAATGTTTGAGTTTTAAGCATATAGAACTTGTAAGCAGTATCCTGAATAACAGGAAGCAAGCTTCCTATAATTTTCTCAGCTATCCTTCTCACTCTCTGTATGGACTTTCTATCTGAGGCACTGTTGCCACCAAACCAAACCCTGAACCCAGTTTGTTAAAATGCTCTCAATTGTGCCTCTGTAAAAAGTGGTCAGGACAGAAAGAGAAAGATGTGTTCTTCTCATCTGATGCAGGAAATGCAGAAAAGGCTGAACAGATAATTTCATGAAATCATTTGCAGTTTTGCAGTTTTTTTGTTACAGGATAAAAAAAGTATGAATTTCTCAATGATAAATAATTGGGAGGCTGTTGGCCACTTTTATATAATATTACTGTTTATTATCACTATGTTTCATGTAAATACACTGAAGATATTTAGAAATTGTGTCCTGTATTTTTTATACTAGTAACAGACTTACATAAACTATAGCTGTTTGTTCAGAAAACCAATTACTAGCCACTGATTTTAAATCAGTGTATTTAAAAAAAATTCTAAGCTTTTATTTACCTCTGTGAACTAGTATTTTGTGCAATTGCACCATTGTGCTTAAAGAACATAAAACATGTATCATAGATACTTGGGAAAAACATAAACAGGAAGCAACCATTTTCAGGAAAGAGTTTAAATTAGAACTCTTTATTCTGACATCTAATTTGGTTTTTTGAAAAATATGCAGAGAATTTACAGTACATATAGCCAACATTCTGTCAAGGGAGCCTGTAGTTATGTCTGAATTTGTACAAACCAAGAAAACTCTTCACCCTTTCATCTACCTAGATTAAAAGTCCTGTTTTGTGGGAAGAAGTGTCAACATAGAGGTAAATGGCAAAAAGTGGGCTAAGTATTCCACAACTTTGTCTTAAAAACAACCCTCCCAACTTTATACATGATTGGAACCAAATAGGGAGAAGTTTATCTAATCAAGCCTGTCCTAGTTAATTGAAAATAGAAATGAAAACTTCTTGCAACCACACCAAAGGAGAAGGGAGTGGGAAAGACTCACATCCAAAATTCATTCGCATCAGAGTGAATCATAATTTAGTGTTACTTTCATGCTAATGTAATATGTTCAATAAAAGGCCAAGGTACAAGGGATATTAAAAGTCTACACATTAAAATGCCTGGGTTTTGATATGTAAAAAAGCAGGCCAAGATAAATCACTTCAGAATTTTTTCCACCTTTAATATAACATATAAGCTGTACAAGTCAATTGAAAAAAACAAATGTTTTAGGGGGAAAATAACAATAAAAACATAAAGATTTCCGGTTTGCAGCACTTCGAGGCAGGTAGGAATCCGCGACCGTACGCAGTTTCTGCCTGTGTTCACTGCCCGAGTGCCCCGAGCCACCCGGCTTCGGGGCTAAGCCACCTCCATAGAAGGTGGCGAAGATGGGGGGATCTGGCAGGGTCGAGAGATATTGCACCTCTCTTCCCTAGTCGGCTAAACCCCCTTTTCCTAAGGCAGCTGAGCAGCGGTCAGCAATGGCCGCCACATAGAAGAGCTCAGCCAGGAAAAGAAAGTGCAGGAGGAGCTGTGAAGAAGTGACAGTGTTCTTTGCTGACCGGGACAAAGAAACATTGAAAGTACCCTGGAACTTAAAACTTACTAAAGGTACATCGTTTCCAGAGTGTGATAAGCGGCGAATGGAAGTTAAAGGAAATGCTTTTTTTTTTCTTTTCACTCTCCTTCCTAACGTGATAGTGATAGAACTCTAAGAGAAATTGAAAACCCGCATTGGAGGTAATTAAATGCTAAAGGGATATGGATTTCTGAACATTTAAAGGAAAATCTTTTTTGCTGTAAGGGGGAAGGGAGAGGAAAAAAATTGGGGCAGAACTTGAAAATAAGGAGGAGATTGCCTAGAATTCTAAAGAGCTATTAAATATTAATAAGACTTCTAAAAGAGATATCTTAATTGGAACTTTGTGATTAAACAGCAACCCCAGAAAGAAAAATGGAAGAAAGAAAAAAGTGCTAAAAGAAATAGCTTATTTGGATTGTTTGGTGATTTTGGAACTCTTGGGAATTATTCTTGATTAAAAGCACTTGGGTGGTTGTTTTGGAAAAACTTTTTCTCTTTACAATGGCATCGCTTGTGGACGAACTAAAAATTGAATATCAAAAATACAAAAAGGAAAAACAAGAAGGGAAAGATTCTTTGGGCACTCTTTTTCAATTCCTAGAAATTGCAGTATGTACTTATAAAAAACTGACTGCGCAGAGCGTTAATGAGATAAAGAAGAAGCCATCTTTAATAAACAAGTGATTCTATTTGGAGAGGGAAAGAAGAAAGAGGAAAATTAAAAGGGGACTCTAAGACTTGAAAAAACAACCAAAAAAGAGAAAAATGAGGTGAAAGGTGGATACAAGGTGAGAAAACAACAGAAAGGGGGAAAGCAGAAGAAGAAAAGGGAGGTGGAGAGACAAAGGGGTGAAAAGGGCAAGGAGAAGAATAAGCAAGGGAGAAAGGAAGGGATGAGAAGCCTCAAAGGTGGGAAGCAAGATGTAAAGAAAAAAAGTTCATTTAGAGATAATGGGTAAATTTAATTGAAAATGGGATTCTGTAAAGGTACATAAGATTGTGTTTTTATATGTGTATTTAGAAATAATATTAGAAAATTAGAAATAACATGTAACCAAAAATGGGATAGAATATTTAGTCTAACTTAGTGAAATTTTCGTGATTGGCATCGATAGTTGTCTTAACTATATCATATACCTATAAATCTGTTCCTTTGTTGTTTTTTTTAATAAAATACATTGTGTAACTTTAGAATGTACTAAACAGAATCCCAATACAAGTTATGTGTTATATTAAGTATTATAATTCGGGGAAAGAGTTAAAGGTGTCATACTCCAATCAGTGTACAGGAGAAGTTTTGTTTAAAGAGAAAAGACAAATGGATAGCTGGAAATAGAACAGACAAAGAATGATAAGTATTATGATTTGAACTGAGATGAGATAAATAAAATAAAACTAAGAAAGTTAAAAGGGGAGAAGCTATGTAGAAAATTGAAAATGGTAACAAGATATGGAATGATATATAAAATGAATATGATATTTGAATTGGTGTCTGTACAAAGAGTTTTAACCCGGGATCAAGCAACTTTCAGAAAAAAAGTTTTATGTTTTTATGTTTTATGTTTTGTTTGTTTGTGTATTGTCTTTGAAAAAAAATCTTATTAACAAGAAATATAATTTGAATAATAGAATGAAAGGGAGAAATAAAGAGAAGCTGGGATAAGATATGAAGTTGAACAGATAATGTAAATATATATATTAAATTGTGCTTGTATGGAAATGTGATAATTTGGAATTATTCTGTCTTTAAATAAGATGTTTTATTGATCTTTTCAGAAAAGATCCCTTATGTTATTATATTCTATACTTTGTTTGTTTGTGTACTGTTTTGTAACAAAAGTTAATAAAATTTGTTCAAAAAAAACATAAAATAGCATGATAATATAAGTGTTCATACTCTCTTATAAATGACTGTGTTCAGAATTAAGCAATCACACTCCAATTGATGGTAAATAGTAATCTGTTCACACCTGCTATCAATTAAAGTGACTCTGATCAAGCCCATATAAAGTTCAGCTGTTCTAGTAAAAGTTTTCTGACATCCAGTTACTCTTACAGCAAAAGCCATGGTCTGCAAAGAGCTTTCAAAGCTTTCAAAGGGGTCTCATTGTTGAAAGGTATCAGTCAGGAAAAAGTTAGAAAACATTTCTAAGGCATTGGATATACCATGGAACACAGTGAAGATAGTCATCAACAAGTGGAGAAAATATGGTACAATAGTGATATTATCAAGAACTGATGTCCCTCCAAACTTGATGAAAAAACAAGAAAAAATGGATCCAAGAGAATGCCAAGAGGCCTACAGCAACCTTAAAGGAACTGCAGGAATTTCTCGCAAGTATTAGTTGTGCATTGTATGTGACAGCAATCTTCCATATTCTTCATATGTTTGGGCTGTGCGGTAGGGTAGCAAGAAGGATTGCAAAAACCTACATCAGGCCTGACAAAAGCATGTGGAAAGTTGTGTTATGGTCTGATGAGACTAAGGTTGAACTTTTTGGCCATAATTCTCCAAAGTATGTTTAGTGCAAAACCATACTGCTTCACCAAAACTATACCATATCCACAGTGAAGCATGGTAGAGGCAGCATTATAGGGCAACTTTGGGGCTTTAGTCAAGGTGGAGGGAATTATGAACAGCTCCAAATGTCAATTAATTATGTGACAAAACCATCAGGTTTCTGTTAAAATGCTAATGATGAAGTGGAATTTCACCTTTCAATATGACAATAACCCAAAGCATACATCCAAATCAACCAAAGAATGACTTCACTGGGAGATGATCAAAGTTTCAGAGTGGCCCAACCAGAGCCCGGACCTAAGTCCAGTTGAAAATCTGTGGAGTGATCTGAAGAGCGGCTGTGCATAGGAGTTGCCCTCACAATCTGATTTGGAGTGCTTTTGCAAGGAAGAGTGGACAAAGATTCCTAAGGTAAGATGTGCCATGCTGATGGGCTCTTCCCGAAAATATCATAAAACCAAAAGGTGTTTCAGTGAAGTATTAGTGTAACCATGTTATTGTAAAAAAAAATAATATCCCCCCCCCCCAAAAAAAAAAAAGATTCCAGTTTGTTTTTCAATGAATTGTAGAACTTAGATGTTTTATTAAAGGTGGAAAAAAATCTGAAATGATTTATCTTGGTCTGCTTTTTTTACATCTCAAAAATGGGTGTGTAGACTCTTTAAATCCATTTGACTTTTAAGATACTTTTACATAGTTTAATACACTCTTCAGGGAGACTCTGCCTTCTTCTTACTTTCTTACTTACAAGGAGCACTGTGCTACTGCGAGATCAATTATAGAGCCATTCTTCCTTCTAGGAAAAGTACTGCAGTTCTGTCACAATAGCCAGCCAATTGAGCATTATGGAATATTTCAAACTACCTATATTCTCCTTTGTAAGTTTTGATGGTTTCATATTAGAGAAGGCCTGACTTTGCCTCTGAAATGACTAATCTATTCATTCAACACATTTTCTGAAACCACAGTTTTTTCAATCAGCTAAGTTTCAAGACACAGAAATCAGGTCACATTTTTGGAAAGTCCTGTTCCAGCTAGTAGAAATGAAAGCTCCATGAAAATATACCTTTTTCAACTGTTCATTATACAGTATATATTCTGTATCAAATTAATTTTTAATATTCCAGTCCCTAGTTGATTGGGTAGATAATTGAGTCCAGTACTATAGCTCCTCTTGTATTTCCTCCAGAGATATTGATGCTTTTTTGGGAAGAAATTATATAAGATGATAGTCCAATATGTCATTAGTAAGAGATTCACAGTTGTATAACAAAAAAAAAATCTTGTAGCTTCTTGAATATTCAAAAAGTTTGGGGACTGTTTGGGATATTTTAAAGTTTTATATAGAGCAGATATGCTACATAGCCATACTTTTTCAAAACATTACTCAAGCTTAATTTCATTTTTAACTTTACACAAAATATTATATTCTATTCATAATGTGTAAACCAGGAAGGCCCCTGGTTTGGATGAGTTTCCAATAGAATGGTTTCAAAAATGCAGTAAACTCTGGATACATATATTGTTAGAAGTATGTAATGAGTTCTTTATAAAATTATTCTTTTAATTATTATTTTTATGGGACTGATGTAATAGCTACATTGCAACTAAAATTGGTCAAATTGCTTGATAACTTTGTTAAATGTAGATGTAAAAATTTCAACTGCAAATCCAGCACATAGGTTGCAGAATTTGTTCCTTTGCTGGTTCTGAAAAATAATAAAGATGGCACTACATATACTTCACTGGAGAGAGGAATTTCCCTAGATTTAATTGATGTGGGGAGTAGCCAGTGAAAAGAATCTATTCCTGGATTAGGCACCCACTGCAACTCGATTTGGAAGGACACCTGAAATAGCCTTTTTAGATATCTCAGGTTATAAAAACAAGCATAGGTGAAAGTGCATTCCTTAAGATTCTGTGGTCTCAAGCCATGAAGGTTTTTATAAGTTAAGACCAACACTTTGATTTGGGACCAGAAAACACAGGAATGTAGTGAAAATGATAAAGAACTGGTATAATAGATTCATACCCATCACCCATTCCAGTTATTATTCTTACCATTGCATTGTGTGCTATTTGTGGAACATCTACAAGTTCAATTCCCCATTTAACACATTATGGTACTCTAAATGAGAAGTTTCTGGGACATCTTATTATTTTTGCAGAGCTATATCTAAACAGGAGCACCAGTAAAAACTGGTATAGGTGCTTCATATCATGGAAGCCACTGGTGTCCACAATGTTAAAGGTGGATTTAGAATTAACCCAAGCCATGAATCTGATTCATTGCAGTCCTATCCAGAGCAGATTCAGTTTCTGTCCTTGGTGCAGATAAACAGTGCATGTCTGTCTTGTCTGGATTGAAATTCATTTTGCTGGCACTCATCCAGTTCATTACTACTGCCAGACTCTGATTCAGCAGTTTTATCATCTCACCTGAATTTGATGAAAAACAGAGATAGAGCTAAGCGTCATCAGCAGGCTGATCACATTTTAGTCTAAACTTCGGGATGATCTCATTCAGCAGTTTCTGGTAGATGTTAAACAGGGAGGGTAAAATAAAATATTTCATTATATGCCACAGAGTAAATGCTATGTGTTTGAACAGAAATTTCCAAGTATCACCTTTTGATTACTTTTACCCAGATTTGAACAGAACCACTTTAAAGATGTTCCACTTGTATCTTGCTGGGACTTTCCAAAAGGCTATAATCACAAATGGCATCTAAACCACTACAATGGTCATTTTCAAATGAAGATATTTTCAAATGAAGGCTTAATGGTCATCTGTCAGAGATTATGTACTGGAACTCTATGTTTGGAGGTTAGAATGGATGAACTCTGAAGTTCTAATTCTTATGATTTTTATGAACTCAAAGATAATTGATATCCTCCTTCCTCAAAAGGAGAAAGTTGTCAGCAACTTCCTGGAACAACAGTGTTTTCCAGAGTACCTATAGTTGATTTTGAAAATCATAATCTACAGAGAACAACAAAGATGGTAAGGATTTGGGGACTAAATCCTATGCAGAAGAATTAAAGGAATTTGCTATGTTTGTCCTAAAAAAAAAAAAGAAGACTAGGGGGAAACATGAGAGTTGTCTTTCAGTACATGAAGAGTGGAAGGTGTGGATTCTCAACGGCGCCCAAGAGTAAAACAAGAACTATTGCTTGGTAGCTCCATTTCCAAGTTTGAAATAATAAGACATTTCCTGACTGTGAGAATTATTAAAAAGTTTAATGCCCTGCTTCCTTAAAACCATGGGAGCTCTACCACAGGAGATTTTCAAAAGAGGTTGGCAGCTATTTATCCAGAATGGTATGATCATTCCTGCACTTAGCGGGAGATAAGACTAGAAGACTTCCAAGATCTGTTTCCCCTATGATTCTCCTTGGCAGGGTTGGTAGGGATCAACAAAAATAATTATTTTATGAATTTTTTCACTTATTTTAACCTATACAAGCATACAAATGCTTGCTGGCTTGCTTGCTAGAGTAGTCTGTAGAGCCACCTGGTGCTGGGGAGAGAAGATAGCTAGGCAAATGAATACTTGCTGACGCTTCCTGAAGCAGGCTGAGGCTTTCCATGGCGTAGCAAATAAGCCCAGAACTGCATGGTTCTGGGACTGTTTGTCACACCAAGGCAGCATGCAGCATGATCAAAAGAGCATTGATGGACAGGGAGATAGGGGAGTGAGAGAATTGATGAACAACATAAAATCATATCCCCTGAATTTTGATCACATGATTGAGAGGCAATGCAATGGAATAGCTTTGAGCATGGGTTGTAAATCATTTTTTTTCAGCACTGTCATTATTTCAAATAATTACTGCATGAATGTTTATAAGTTGAGGACTATCTGAATACTAGGTTAGTGATAGTGTATGTACAAATATAACTTTAGGCAGGATTTGTTCAGAAGATGAAGATCAGGAATTAATGTACAAGAAAAATAAGGGAGTGCAACCCTGTTAAGTGTCGGACAGTTCAAGAGTAGAATTTTATGATGCTTGGGTAATTATTTACTATAACTATAAATACATAGTGAAAAATTATGTTAAAATGTCAGATAGTAACAGGCAAATGGGTGGACATTTGCATTTTATTAATAGAATTGTAATGACCGTTAATAAGTCCTGCATGGTACAAAATCTAAATAAGGGTCCAGGACAACTCATCTCGGCTGGCTTGCCCAGGCCAACTCAGTGCAGGACAATTTGACATGGCCAACTTGCTGCAGGACAATTCAGTGAGGGATAACTGTACTGTTATCCACCAATGTTTCTTTGACATTATTTTAATTTTTGTAATTAAATTTAATTTTTGTAATTTTATCCCTCCTTTCGCATCCTTTCTTTAATGATTCTATACCATTTCTTGACTATTTCAATAAAAAGAAATGATGGAATAGAATCATTAAAAAAAAGAATGCTAAAGGAGGCACAAAAAAGAATGCTAAAGGAGGCACAATGAGGGACAAAATGTGAGAGACAAGAATTTGAGTAATGTTGAAGAAACAGTGACAGATAACAATATAGTTATCGCTCATTGAGTTGTCCTGTGGTGAGTTGGCCAGGGTGAGTGGTCTAAATAATACTAAAGCAGTATAATAGTAAAAAAAAATAGTATTGCAATCATCAGATATGAAATTAACTTCTTTCTCTTTCTCTCTTTTTAAATGAATGATATAACACTTGGGGTTTAAATTATTTTCATGGTTATAGTAACTGATCCAAAGCTTGGTGAAATAAAGTGAAATTTTTATTAACTTTGCTGGGCTTTGAATTAAGCCCTTGGGGCATTGTAGTTTGATTCTGGTTGTCTCTTTATCTTGTCATCTCTCACCATGCAACAACAGATACCTTTCCCCGATTTGTACAACACTGACAGCACAGTATTTGTATCCACAATCATCCAGCAGCACTTGTCTAAAAATAGCAAGTAGCTGCAGAGGGGGAAAAAAAATCAGAATCCAGTTGTATGTTTATTTCAAAACATTTGCTGTATATACAACTCCAATCTAAAACACACCGGATGGTGTACAAAATTATAATATAACATTGAAATATGAAAACAAAAAATTAGAAGGTTGTCCATAGTTTTTCACAAAGGGTAAACAGCTTTCATTGCCTTGAAATGTCAGGCAAAAAAGGAGCCATGCTTATCGCTGGGCAGTATATTTTATAATGTGGGAGCCTGTACCAAGAAGGCTTGCTTTCTGACCCACACCCATATGCTAAAGTCATATTTAATAAAGCAGTTCCCAATGCACTGAAAAATGTTTGGTATTACTTTGGTGTATATTGTAACTACATTAGTAAGCAATATTTTAATGTATTAAAAATTTCTAGGTCCAGTGCCGACCTAGAAACCAAGCGATGGTGAGTTCAACTCCCATCTTGGGCATGAAAGCTGGCTGGATGACTTTGAGCCAGTCATTCTCTGTCAGTCCAACCCAGTCACAGGGTTGTTGCTGAGGAGGAAATAGGAGATGGAAGGTGTATTGGATGTGTTTGCTGCCTATTTGTAAAAATAATAAATGCAGTATATAAACAGAAAACAAAACAAAATGCAGTTTCTGGTCTATAATTCATCTGGAATCCCAGCTATCAAGATCCCACATAATTTCTTTGTTCCAGACCTGACATTGTTGTCACTTTACTTTCTCTACAACTTTCTTCTTAGACTGATGCAGACCGCAAGCATGGCAATTACAACTCTGATAGCTTTTACTGACCTTAAAGCAGAGATAGAGGGTGGTTATTTAGTCAGAGAGCAAAGAATTTAAGATAAATTTCTTTGCCTTGTAATTGTGCCTAATGCTGCAAGCTCCTAGCCAAAACAGGAATACCAAAAATAGTTTTAAGACAGTCAAACACCAGAGATTTCCACAAAAGCCAGTCTAGCTTAGGGTCTGATTGCAGGCAATGGGCAGGAAGTATCTGGAACACATTCTTTATAGCCAGAATTCCTGGCTATGCTTAATTAGAGCAGTTAATGCCCCTTCCTTTTGAACTGTACTGACCTTTACTGCTTAGCTCTCTTTAGCAGGCGTCATGAGTTAGGACTTAACACTCTCCTGAGGTCAGGCTCCTTGCTTTTGGAATCAGTGGTCATCTGGGCTGAGTTATTCACCAGTGCCTGACAGCTTCCTGAACTGTAGGCTTGGAATGTGAGGTTTTCTTCTGTCTCCAAATCTCTGGAATCAAAGGAGTCCAGAACAGTTTCTCTAAGGTAGGCCCCTTGAGGATCAACCAATGGGAGCAAACTAGCACCTCTCTCAAGGAAACTGGAACATTTCTATTTCGTAGTGAGGTATAGAGCCCAATAAAGAACTCCTAGTTCCCTCCCATTCCATTTTAACTAGATAAATGAATGAATCATATTCACAAACTATCATGCTTATCCCCTAGTTTTTCACAAAACTTGTCCACTTTTTCACAATCCATAGACTCAAGAACCTTCCAAATAGCATTCCAAGTAGTTGTTATCTGTATTACTTCATTGGATCTCACCCATCCAGCTTCAAACTCAGAGTGGATTTTATTAATTTATTTACAAAATATCTTAGCAAATTTGCACACCTTGAACTTGGTGATTCAAATCTAAAGGTAATATTTTCATTTTTATTGTTTGTTTAATAAGAATTCAAATAAAAGAAATGTTGGGAAAACTGCTGAGAGAAATTAACTTGTTATTAATCAATTAATTTTAAAACATTCTATGATCTGAAATTGAGTGTGGTCTAGTGGTTAAGTATCAAGCTAAAAACCAAAAGACTGAATTCTAGTCCTGCCTTCAGCATGAAAGCCAGCTGGGCAATTTTTGACCGTTATTCTCTCTCAGCCCACAATGTCAGATTGGGAAATATTGTTATTTTTCAGTTTCTTTTTCAATTAAATTGTATGGCTTATATGTTATATAAATGGAAGAAATGGTGAAGTGATTAATCTTGGTCTGATTTTTTTTACATCTCAAAAACAGAATCCATGAGAAAAAAGAAGTCATTTAGGTCCAATCTGATCCAAAGCCTTGGCCATCCTCTTACTTATATATATGGCATTCATTGGTGCCATTGTCTTTAGTACCTTTTATGTAGGGCAGGACAGCTGTTCCATAGGTCTGTTCATCTTCTGGGTCTCTATTATGTCTCCGTGTGTTTTTGTGGATCAAGCCGGTGATTTTGCTTTTGTGGAAGCCGTTGGCTGTCAGTAGTGCATAGTCAGGGTGCATAGTTCAGTCTTAATGTGTGTCTTGTCTGCCAGGTGTTTGGTTCTGGCAATTAGTATTTTGGCCACACAGTTTATCTGTGCTGGGTGGTGGTGAGATTGGGCGTTGAGGTAGCGGTAAGTGTGTGTTTTCTTCTGGTATACAGTGTGTCCTAATGTGCCATCTGTTTTTTTTTTTTTTGTAGATTAGTACATCTAGGAATGGTAGTTGTTTGTTTGTTTCCATTTCCATGGTGAACTTGATTTTGGGATGTGTGCTGTTTAGATGTGTTAGGAAATTGTTTAGGTTGCTTTTCCATGGGGCCAAATCACAAATGTGTCATCGATGTATCTTAACCATAGTTTGGGTTTGTGGGTGGCATTAGCCCCCTGGATTCAAATTCTTCCATGAATTCTATGCTATTTTTCCTTTTTTTCCCCCGACCATCAGCTGTTCTGCTCTGCCAGGAGATTTAGATTAGCTAGAAAGCAGGAAATCCTTGGCTTTCTTGCTTTCTAGCTAATCTAAAAGCAGAGCCAAACCTTCCTTAGGACTGAAGTTTCTATTTTTCAGGGCAGACTCAGGTAGTCAATTGGAGATAGATAGATCTCTAAGTGAATCTGTAATTCTGTGAGCAATTCAATCTGCCTGCCTACTCTGCCTGCTTTTGGATAAAAGTTGCTCTTTTTTTATAAAAAAAATTCAATATTTACATATATGGTGTTTTGTGAGTTAATTTTGTGAGTTTGCTTGCAAGCAAATTTTATGTGACAGACTCAGGTGACAGACTTAGAGAGATCTCTAAGTGAATCTGCGATTCTATGAGCAACTCAATCTACCTGCCTGCTTTGCCTGCTTTTGGGTAAAAGTTGCTTTTTTTTATAGAAAAATTAATGTTTACATAACTATTTATAATATTTACATACAAGCCATGACCAACCAGTCACATGACCATCAAGCCACACCCACAAATTAGGCCACACCCACAATACCGATTGTTAAGAAATTTGAATCCCATCCTTGCAAGTTATGGAAACTGTATTTGCATAACCAACCAGTTTTTCATTACCCCCTACACCATGGCTCATTCACTTTTAATCCTACATCATGCTAGCGATTTTATTTATCTGAAGAAATGAATTAACAGCTCACAAAAGTGTGTGCTT
The DNA here is from genome assembly GCA_033807585.1 of Hydrophis major. Lineage (NCBI taxonomy): Eukaryota > Metazoa > Chordata > Lepidosauria > Squamata > Elapidae > Hydrophis > Hydrophis major. The sequence continues at coordinate 88,266,268 of CM066328.1, read as the reverse complement.
TTTAGTAACATTTATTAGTGGGAAAAGGTGCTACCTCACTCCTTCTGAAAGTCTTTAAAAGAAGTCTCTATGTTTATCTCATCATAGTTGGAGTATCTAAGGCAGAGAGTCATCTCAGTCATTATTCCCAGGTTTGAGAGTTTCCTGCCAACCAGACTAGCTTTGTATTTAATAGATACCCTTTCATTAGAAGGCAAAAAACAGGATTATTCAGACAGGAAAATGTTTTGCTGAATTGGTTTATTTATTTAGTGTGTTACTTGGATATTTGTATTTTGTTTTTAGATTATTTTCCCCCCTAATACAATAAGTGGAAAGGTAATATTTATATTTGTACAGAAATATATATTTGATATTTATTTTGGCATTTGAAAACTAACTCTGGGTGCCTTGCTACTTTTTCTTATCTTAAAACTTTCTCATGTGATAATAGATTTTTCAATTAACAGCTCATTATCTTGGTAAATATACCAAGATTAAGCCAAACATGCAGCATTTCTGTCGAGCAAAATGATAAGTGTATATTTAACAGTTCTTGGAATCTACAACTTGTATTTTATGTAAGTTAATCACCCTATAACTAGAAATAATAGTTTCAGAAATGGCTGCTCCTTATCCAGTCTGTCTTGTAAAAGGATAATATTTCCTAATTAATTCTTTGTTTCTTGACTATATGTAATCTCTATGACAACTTTATCTGAATCTTCAATTTGTTGATATATAAGCAGCTGAATGTTAACAGCAATTTTGTATTGAGACTTACTTATTTTTTATAAGCATAGATCTGTAGATATTATATGTGTTTTCCAGAGTGTGTGATATCTTATTGTCTTTCGTAGTGGCTAAACCGGATTTAATTTTCTTTCTTTATAGCTTTAATAGTGTGCGTCAAGGAACTCATATTTTGTTCCGAGAGTTCAACTTTGTCCAAGCTACACCCCATAATAGAACATCCTTTCTAAGGACTTTTTGGCAATGCTTCAGGACAGTGGGGAAAAATGGAGGTGAGTCTTTAAAAATTTGTCTTAATTTTAAGCCAAAAGTGTGATAACTTTTTGTCTAAAATTTTTGAATCAGTAACAAAATCTGCAAATTTGCAGTGGTTTTAAATATACTTTATATTCTTTTTCTAGATTGTGTTTTTTCCTGTGAGCTTGTATAGGCTACAATTAACATACAAAAGAGATCAGTAATAGGATTTTTAAAGACATATTTGCAGAATAAATCTTGTCTCATACTAGGGAAAATTAAATGTATGTATGAGGTATGGTTGGATTACATAAGTAGAAACCAGTGTGAGAATATGTTAAGGAGTTTAATGACCAATCCAATATAGGACCCTGATTTTTCTCATTATATTAAATAAATACATGGATGGATACACTTAATTTAACTCTTCCATTAAAAACTGTCCAGCATGAGAGACCCATTGGTAGAATACATTACTGCCAGTATAGTTCTCAACCTCATAGAACATAACAAGCCCTTCCCCCACAACAAGAGGGATTGAGTGGATGTTTAGACTGGATTTGACTTTTTTATCTACCTATCTAGCCCTTCCCAAGAAACCTGGGAGAGGCAGATGCTATTTTATGGTGTTAAAGGTATTGTCACAGGAAGTAATTTCCAAATAAAGCTTTTAAATAGTACCATTCTTACTGAGAATCATGGAGGAGGCTCCATGATGTCATGTGTTGCTGAGCTGCCTCTAGCATCAACTGGCTGAAATCTGTGTAGAGCACAATGAAATCATACAATTATCAAGGCGTTCTGGAGTGAAACATAATTTCCAGTGTTAGAAAGCTATGTTGCAGGACATGGGTCCCCCAACAGGATAACAACCTAAAATATGCATCTAAGGGGACCAAAGAATTGTGAAAAGCAAATATTAGACTGTTCTGAAGGGACCTGGTTTGAGTCTTGATCTGGATCCAATAGATCATCAGTAAAAAGAGATGAAACTCACAGTTGGGAAAAGGAAGCCATCAAACCTAAGATAACTGGAACAATAGACAAAGTGCCAGTTGAAAAGAAAAAAGAACAATTAAACCCATTAATTAAAATTATAAAAATATACATACATACGCAGGAGGGTATGCCAAGGGAATATCATGATAAAGGCCATCCAGCTGCCCAGCTAAAGCAAGCAAGCATCTATATTAGGAAGCTGTGATATAAAAATTGCTGGAGCTCGATCATATCAGTAACAATGGCAAAGGCATCATTTCACACTGCATAGGACAAAGCAACGATAAGCCCCTCTTTTTTTAAATGATTGTCTTACAAGAAAACCACATGGACAGAAAACATAAAATGGTTGATAGCATAGTGCCAAATGATGGGCCTCTCAGGTTGGATAGCATTCAACAATTTACTGAGAATAGATGAAAATACGTTGGTGTTTATGATGTTGCTAGATTAAAATCTTTAGGACATGTAGATGGTGTTGCATTGTAGGAAAAAAGAAAACCCAAAGGTGCAAAGACAGAATTACAGAAGGAACATGTAGCATAAGATGCATGAACATGGAAAAGCTCAGCACAGTAAAAATGAAAAAAATGAACAACATTGACATCAATGAGTTGAGATGGACTGAGTTCAGACACTTTCAGTCAGAAGATCACAAAGTTTACTACTCAGGATATGAAAAACAAGTGGATTGTTTCCAATTTGGCAGGCTATAGCAAGAAGTATAATTGACTACAGTACAGTCAATGAATGAATAATATGAATTAAACTTTAAAATGTTTAATATGACAATCAGGTTTATGCCCCACCCATGCATGCAGAAGAAGAGGTGGTTGGTGGTTTTTATGGTTAAGTTCAGTTTGAAATTGATACAAGAAAGATGTGATTGTCATAATTGGAAATATGGAGGAAAATGTAGTTGGACTATATGATCTAGGAAACCAAAAGGAAGCAGAAGATAGACTTATCAGTTTCTGTTCCTCCAATGATATCTTCACCCTAATTTGAAACAACACCTATATATGTGGACATTACTAAATTAAATTGATTACATTATTGGTAGAAGAAGGTGGAAGAGTTCAGTTATAAAGACATGGAACAGATCACAAATTGCTTGTGTTCAAGTTTTCAGTTGAGTTAAAGCAGATGAAGAAAGCCAACTAATTTTCATGTTCCTTGATCTTGTGGATAATGTTTCATCTGGAACATTAGAGAATTTATAAAAGTGAGAATCACACGGGTAATGTTTCTTACACAAATAACAGACTCAAATGATAATGCTTTAGACCCATTGTATAAAGATTCCCTTCCTGGAGACATCTGTAATACTGGAAAAAGTGGAAGAGAAAAGGGAAATCAGGACAAACAGCAGTAAGGATTCAGTCCTTACTGAATCAGTGTGTATCATTGGAAACATTAAAGGAATAGATCATCATGGAGAAAATCAATGTGGATACTAAGAGTCAAAATCAGTTTGGTAGCACATAATCACACTGTCATAACTTGAATATCATGATTATGAAAATTTTGCTTGAGAAAATGTGATAATAAAATTTCAACAGTATATAAAAAGTTGCATTTTCTGTATAAAACATTTTCCATTTTAGGAACTGATATAATTGTGTGTGCTTTTTTATTAGAAAAGTTGCCAGAGGCCTTAATAAAATATTCATCAAACCAGTGACAGCTTTTGTAATGAGGATACACTATATTTTTCTGAAAGAAGGATTACTCTGAATTTAAGTTAGCCTTTCCAAAAAAGAAAAGGAAGGAAGGAATATGCAGAGGGACAGAGAGATCTGGTGAATCCCTTTCTTCCCTACTTTGGATGTCAACTTTGCTTAACTCAGTCCTGAAATTTTCATTCCCTTTCAAAGTATTTGTACACGCTACTATATACAGTATATATATGTGCATATATCTGTCAGAAGTCATACCACCCAAAAGAAAAAAGGGGCAGGATCAGAACTATATCTGTCTATGTCAACTAGTAAGTAATATGATTTGCTTATAATTTAAGATAGCCCTTAATAAAATTGATTCCTTATCTGCAAATAGCAAACACACTCTTTTGTGCTTTGATGCTAAAACTTTTGTAACTGGACACACGTTTTTCTTCTTCCTTCCTATTATCAGCAAATCAAACACCCACTTCCAGCCCAGGAAATTGCCCAGATGGGGGAAGAAGTTCATTTTTCTGTTAACAAAATGTGGTGCTAAATAAGAACATCAAGCTAGAACATTATGTACATATTTGAAAATACCAGCATTTTGATTTTCACAGGAATATGTGGAATATTGATATTTCTCTAATGGACATGCAGTAATAGGGTTTAGTTGCTTGAAAAGGAATCATTAATAGAATTGGTTAGAAGTTTAAACCAAACTATTGGGTAATACTTGGAAACACTGCTGAGCCAAAGTTCTAAGACAGTTTCATGATTGGTAAGGTAGAACAAAATGAATGTTAATTCTGATAATTACATGATTCAAAGGAAAATAAAATAGTCTTTTAGAATTTGCACAAACAACTATAATTGGGATTGCACTTCTTGAAAGATAAAAAGTACATTTTATGAATTTTCCTGGATTCATCCTTACTGTAGGAGTTCATTTATCAGAGTGATTTTTAACTATTTTACCAGTTGCAGCAGTATCAGAGAAATCGTACTATATCTCAGTTATTTATCACTCCTGCTTCCATTTAGCATGGATTATTACAGTGCACTTTATATGCAGCTGTTTTTAAAGACAATTCAGAAATTTTAGCATGGTTGTGTGCTATAATCTAGTTATGGTATTCATGATTCGCATCAGCTGCCTTGCCATAGTGTTTCTAGGTCTGATTTAAAAAGCTGGTTTAAAGTACAATCAGGTCTTAAAAGAATTTGGGATGAGCTTTTGGAATAGCATGCCCACACTTGAAAATAATACCAAAGGCCCTCTTTTTTTATAATCTTGATCAGTCAGCTGACAAGTAGAACTTTTTCATTGATTACACAACATTTAATGGCACTCATTTCCAGCTGGGATACATCAGGCCTATTTGCATTTTTTCCAAAACATCCTAAAAGATCTACTTACTTGCTTCAGATATTATAAGAATGCTTGATGGACAATTTTTAGTAACAACTATATAGTTGTTTTATCACTTAGTTAACTGCATTGAAAGAGCACCTTTAATAAATATCTACATATAGTTGTCCTCATAAGTTTATATTACCTGGCAGAATTTATGATTTCTTGGCCATTTTTCAGAGAATATGAATGATAATACAAAAACTTTTCTTTCACTCATGGTTAGTGTATTATCAGTCAATTATGTTCTAAGAATGGAACACCCATAAATGCACAAGTTATCTAAAAACACAAAAGTAGGCATTTTCAAGACCTTCTCTATTAGCTACTTCTACTTGATAAATGGCTCTTCATTCACCACATATGTGCAGAACAAGTCAAGTCTAAAGACCCTTCTCTTCAGGGTATTAGTGAAATAAATTAGCCTAACATACAGTGATGAGAATTTTTGGTTGTCACCATGTGACTTGCAGAACATGCTTAAGAAAAGCCTTAAAATAATTCATGAATAAAGAGCTTTTATGATTTCTAGGCATCAGAAAGCAAACTCAGTATTTTTGGAGAAGCCATTGGGTAATATACAGGGGTATCTAAACAAGTTCAAGATTTTATAAAAATGATAAAATATGGACTATTACATTACTCCTTATGTGCTTCCATGCAATATTGCAACATTAGCTCATAAGGTGCAGAGTTTGTTTTTGAACATGCAATTCATCATTTGCCATCCTTGCTGAAGTTCATAGTAGTGACATAAAAGGGAATGTTTTACATGTGTCCCATATGCTATGGGTCCTGTCTGCTAAGAGTTACATCTGACAGGACCCAGGAGTCTAGTGTGTTTTGCTATGGCACCCACCCTGAGAAACATCGTCCCCATTCCTCCCCCCCCCAAGTTTTTTATTTTATTTTACATATACACATCAATGTGGGAACAGTGTGGCATCTGGGTATCATACATTTTAGTGCAAATAAGAATAACATTAATCATATTTGTTACATTCATCAAACTTATGTAACTTTAATGTTAATACACATATTTGTATTAAATTATAGTTTTTCATTATTTAATTACTCAATGTTTCAATATATTATTCTAATGCCAATCGCAATGTTGTTTAAACATACATGATAATTCCATTATTCAGTTTTTAATCTTCCCTCTAATTATTGCTTTTATCTCATTATATAAAAATGTGTATATTAATAATCCCCCTCTCTCTTATTTCTATCTCCTTTCTAATTTTAATCATGTCACCATTATATTTAAAAACATTTCCTTTTTACCCCTCATCTCTTATCTACATTAATACTTTAATTCTTATTCGCTTTCATTTTAATACAAAAATAACAGTAATATTAATCATACTCATTACATTCATCAAGCTAATGTAGTTCTAATGTAGATTAATAAACATATTTATGTTAAGTTATGCTATTCCATTATTTAATTATTTCAGTGTTTCAATATATTATTCCAATGCCAATCACAATATTATTTAAACATACATAATAATAACACCACTCAATCTCTAATTTTCCCACCTTATTATTGATTTTATTTTATTATATAAAAGTATATACTAATATTTCCCCATTTTCTTATTTCTATCTCTGTTCTAGCTTTTAATCATGCCACCATTATAGTAAAAGACATTTCCTTTCTAACCATCATCTGTTGACCGAATTAGTATTTTAATTCTTATTCATTTTTTGACTTGCCTCCCATATTCCTCTCAGATCTTTGTTTCTGTCTGCATCCACATCCTGCATCCACATCCTGCATCCACATATTCAATCCAAATATTTCTCCCATCTCTACCCTCTTCCACTGTCTGGCTTTCAAAGTAACTACCCATGTCCCTGTCTCCCTTTTGAAAATTTGTTCCTGCATCTCCAGGTCTCTTTTTAAATCTCTTAAAGTATTTTCCCCTTGTTTTAATCATTGTTATTTTTACTGTTGTCGTCTTCTTTTGTTTGCTGGTTCATATGTTCTATTTTTTTCCTTCATTTTTTCTGTTGGCGCCTCCCTTTCCTGGTGTCTTGATCTTTACTCATTGTCCCTTGTATTATATTTTCCAGCTCTATGCCATGCATTATTTTTTTAATTTCCTCGTGGTTTCTTATTATAATGTCTTTTATACTTTGATACATCACCATATCTTCCAAAGTTCCACTCACTTCCCCTTGATGGAGCATCTCATCTTGTTTTAATAGGTCCCGATCTTATCCAGTAGTCCAGGAACCATATATTCAAGCCTAAGATTGGTCTTCAAAAAATACACTTCAAAAAATACACTGATCATAATTCCCATAGTTAATCCTTCAGTTCCCTTTAAGTAGAGCAGGAAATATCTTTAAATCCCCTTTATAAATTCAATCATGCATCATAACATTCAGGGGTCACTTTAATTAGACATCTTCCTTGTTTTCACATTTAAATCTCCGGTCGTCATAGGTAGATGCATATAGCTCAGTAAATATTTTCACTGTCCTCCAGAAAAGTATTCAAAGTATTATCTGATAATAAGTATTATCTGTCCTCCAGATAAGTATTCAGCAGGTGGTGCTCTCAGATTAAATTTCAATGTTATAATGAAACCAACCAGTTTCAATCCAATTTGATTTTAATTCAATTTATAAAAGCAGGGTTAACTTTTTAAGTAAATAATTCCAACATTTTAAAATGCCTTCCCAAAACAACACTTTCCCAATTTAAAAATCCAATTTTCTGTATTTTTAAAGTTTTTTTGTTTTTCTTCCTTTGATTTTTTTCTTTCCAATCTAGTATTTTTCTCAAAATGTTCACTCGCTGCTTTAACAAGTAGATCTGAGGAAATATTTCTCCTGGATGTTTTCTTTTGGGGTTAAATTTTGAGTAAAAAGGAATCCTCTCACCCAGTTCCAGATACTGTTCACTAACTCCACTCCAGCACCAGTCTTAGATGTTCCTCGGCTGTCCCAGCTTCATGGCAGTCATTTTTAGGCTTTCTTCTCCTTGTCATGGCTAAGAAGGAAAAGAAAGCGCTGGGTCAGGCAGGAGCACCACTCTTTGCTTCGCCGCCCTTACAGGGCTGCTTTGGCTCCTTTCGTAGCCCACCAACAGGGAGAACTCAGCACAGGAGTGAGGAGACCTGCTCTCCATGACTGATCCTGCCATGACGTCAGCTGGAAGTCCATCACCACTCCTCTGATTACTTTCTGGAACTCCCCTAAAACTTGGGAGTGTCAACAGGCCTGGGAAATGTTTTTAAACAAAAGTTTAATGTTTTAAAATTTAGAAAAAGTATTTTTCCCCATTTGGTTTAAAAGAATTGAAAGAATATGCTGAATTTTATTAATATGAATAATAATAATCTATAAATATTAATGGGCAAACAGAAATATTTCCCACAGCAAGGAAATATGGAGATTCTTAATTCAATTCTTTTATCCAAAGTAGGGAATATATTTAATTTTGTTTCTGTTGGGATATTGCTTCCAGACTCTGTGCTTATGAAGAAAAAAAAAATAAAATTTTTTGACTTTGTTTTTGTTGATTAAACAGGTTTGTTGTAATACTGCTGTATAAAAGTAAAAAGTTGAGGTTGTAATGTTATTATTTTCTACTGTGCCAAAGAGTTGGAAGTCAATGCCTTTTTTTTTCTTTTCCCCCTTTTCCTTTCCTTAGTTTTTCATTACTTTTTATTTTTCTTTGTCTCTTATATTTTAATTAAAAATATAATTTGAATTCTGAAAAAAAGAGAGAAAACATCTGTGAGTTATAATGGAATGGTGATATGATTAGGTGGCTCCATTGTTCATAAACTGACACTCTTAGACAAAATAATATTAATTTTTGTACATGTATGGTTTTTTTTTTTTAAAAAAAAGGTCTGTACACAAACAAATGGTGGCCATGTAAGATAGATAGGCAGGCAGGCAGGCAGGCAGGCAGGGACATTGCAGGAATTTTAAAGTACTCCATAGGTACTGACAATTTAACCATATTTTAGGCTTTGTTTTCTGAAATGTTTGTGTTGCTGGCTAATTTAGAATTTGACGTATAGCTATTGAAGCAGGGAAATATTAAAGGAGGCACCAGGACAGTCATAATAATATTTATTAAAATTATCCCCATTAGTTTCTTAAAGCTCCAGTGAACCTCCTCAATCTGCTGCAATAGCGACAATCTCCAACATTCACCTCACAAAGGGCTTGCTCTCATTGGGCAAGTTTTATAGCCCTTCAACCACTCTATTCCGCTCCACTACTAGAGTTGCTTAGTTTAGATAACTGCAAAGCAAGATTAATATTATATTAATGAGAATTAAGTATCTGGCAGGCACTAGTGCCACCTATGATAAAAAGAAGGAAATAGGCTTCTGGTGGCAGGACAGGGACGTGCAGAGGTGGAGAAGACTGCTGCAGTTTTCGGTTACCTTCTCTAGCATCTGGAGTGATCCCTAGGGGATACACGAACCCCGGAGAGGTCCGTGTCAGCATAGGAGACTCTCGAGTTACAGGGTGGGGGTAGGCAACTGCCTGGTAATGAAGAGAAGAGCTCCTGAGCCCAGCGCGGAAGAGCTAGCTGCCAGTTTATGGCGGCTCCAAAGTCCGGTCTGCTACCGATGTGACTAAGCAAGATAGTGACAGCCTGCCAGATCGGAGCAGTAAAAGGTGCTGAAAGATCATAATATAAGATTGAAGATTGAAGAATGACAGTGGTGTGAGAGATTTCTCTCCCTGGTTGTGAGCAGCACTTTGTGGAAGCAGGAGAGAAAAGCAGCTTGAAAAGCAAAAGTGGGACAAATGTGAAAGGCGTGATCGTTAGAGTGAAAGTGGGGATTTTAGCTTTTGAAAGGGAAACCCTTGGGAGAAAGGAAGAACATCGGAAACCAGGAGATTGGAGACTTGAATTTGTGAGTGATTTAGTATTTGGGACTAACTTTTTGACAATATTTGAGAAGAAGGAGGCGACGGAGAAGGAAGAACTGCGGCACTGAAAGTGACTTATTAACTCTCTGAACTGAGCGCAATAGGATTATTGGCTTTATTTAATACTGTTGGGAGGACAGATTGTTAAGCGATCAAGAAGAGATGACTATTGGATTTTGGAGGGAATAATAAGTGAAGGAGATTTGCACATTGAACTCAAAACCGGGAAAGGGAAAAAAGGAAAAAGAGGAAGGAGGAAGAGACCAACGGAAGGCTGGGAAGGATTGACTCCTTATTGCGATTAGTCAGCACATTATACCATTCGCTTCCCGGAGTGCTGGGAAGAAACTCAAAACTTAAACCTTTAGCTTGAAGATTGACTATAAAATTTATTTATTTTTTCTCTTATCACATCTCTTTATTTGTTGGAATTTCTACTTGGTATTACTTTAATATTATCATTTTGGCACTATTTTTACAATTTGAACCTCTAGCTCCTTGCTTATTGACTTCTTGAAATTAAGGTAAACTTTTCTCTCTTCTCTTTTCCCATTTTTTCAGCCTTTCTCCTTCCTATCTTAACCCCTTAATAAGTTTAATAAATTTACCTACTTAAAGGGGGAAAAAAGGTATATTGTCCTTATAGATTTCAGTGACAATTGATTTGATTGTTTTAAATAGTAACAACAAAGAGTGAAAAATAGTGCTGATTTAGATTATTTAGAATATTTAAGATTAATTCTTAAAGTAGTAATTGGGTTGGATTTGATGTATTATTGGTGAACAATATTGATATTTGGTATATAAATTTATTATAAAGATTATTATATATTATTAGATAACTTTCTATAATATAGGAGTATAGACTGCCTATCTATATATTTGATTGAAGTATTAGAATAGAATTTTCATTTTAGGAGTTAAACACTGAATGGTGATCTGGGACAATATAATCAACATAGTGCAACAGCAAAAACAAATATTAAGAGAGATGACCTCCACGACAACTACGGCTTTGAAAACAGGAAGGAAGACCACTCCAACTCGTTTCACTAGGAGATGTGTGAGAGGCTTAATTCTTAAAATGTCCAGAGAAGAAACAATAACATATAAAGGCAAAGAGATTATGATCCTAAAACAAATCCCAAGGAAAGTGAGGGTCATAAGACAGGATTATAAATTTTTGGCCAATTATTTAAATAAAAAAGGAATCCCTTTTAAATGGTTAATCCTGGAAGGGATGTTAATAACTTGGAAAGAGAGAAAAATCAAAATAGACTCTATAGAACAGATCCAAGACTTTCATGATCAGCTAATAGGCATGGATGACCAATACACCAAGGAGGAAACTAAAAGGAAACCACAGGATGATCGTAATCGCCATAGAAACCAAAAAGAAGGACTTCCTCAAAATTTAGGGAAAGATAAACCACAACCAGGGAGAGAAGGACCAATCTCACAACAACAGCAAGAAGAACACCGAATTATCACTAGACAAAAAACTAAACAGACTTAGATAAATGGAGATAGGAAAGAAACTCCTCTCCATTAATATAAATGGTTTAAATTCAACATCTAAAAGGAAAAGGATATTAACTAAATTAATTAGACAAAACGCCAACATAATATGCCTACAAGAAACATACATTAGGAAAAATGATGAAAGATATTTAATTTGCTCGAAACTTGGAAAACTTTTTACAGCACCAGCAGACAAACATAAAAAGAAAGGAATTTCAATATTTATGAAAGAAGATGTAAAAGCAGAATTAATCTGGCTGGATCCAGAAGGAAGAACTCTGGTTATACAAATTTGGATTAATCATATTACATTTTTATTGGTAGCAATCTATGCACCAAATGAAGAACAAGGGAAATTTTTTAAAGATCTTCATCAAAAAATAATAGGTTTCGAAAAAAGGAATATTTGCATGATAGGCGACTTCAACTCCATTGCTAATCATCAAAAAGACCATAGTAATGCGAATAAGAACAAGAAAGGGAAAAGAGAATTTTCAATGCCCTGTAAGGACATGATGAAAGAATTAAACTTAATAGATTTATGGAGAAAACTAAACCCAGAAGAGAAACAGTTTACATATTATTCCAATCCACACAAAATTTGGACCAGAATAGATATGGCCTGGATGGATGGGGAATTGGCTAATGAAATAAAAGAAATTAAAATCCGACCAAATGAATGGGCCGACCACAACCCAATACAATTAATTTGGAGAGATAGGGGAAAAACAAAGAAAAGATGGACACTAAATACTCAGTTAATAAACGAAGAAGAGTACATTAATAAGCTGAAAGAGGAATTAAATTATTTTCTAAAAGAAAATAATAATGAAGCAACCACGAAACAAAATATTTGGGATACAATGAAGGCAATTATAAGAGGAACAACAATCTCTTATAACGCCATGAGAAATAAAAGAATACATGCCCAACAAAATAAATTCCAACAACAAATTAAAGAATTAGAAATACAACTACAAAAAAACCCTAAAAACCAGAGAATACAAAATCAGTTAATAACAATTAAACATAAATCGAACTTACTTGAACAAGATAAAATAGAAGTTAATTTGAAAAGGTCCAAACAAACTTATTTTGAGTATGCAAATAAACCAGGAAGATGGTTATCCCATAAACTTAAAAAAGTGAAAGAAAAGAGATTGATACATCAACTAATGGATGAGAAAGGCGTCTTACAACATGAGATAGAGAAGAAAAAAGATATTATTTACAATTATTTTCAAAGATTATATAAAAAGGAGGAAGTTAATGAAGATAAAATAAGAACTTATTTAGAGGAGATAAATGACAAGGTAATTGGAGAGGAATGGATAGAATTATTGAATAAAGATATTACATGGTCTGAATTGAAGTCAGCAATGGAGAACCAAAGTAATAACAAATCTCCAGGACCAGATGGGATTCCAGCAGAACTATACAAAGCAATAATGGAACTAGTAGGACCACTGATACTGGAAGTGTTTAACGAGGTACTTCTGGCAACCAAGATGCCGGACTCGTGGAGGGGGGCGCTGATTTAGCTAATCCCGAAGGAGGATGCAGATCATAGATATATTAACAACTATAGACCGATTTCACTTTTAAATGCCGACTATAAATTATTTACTTTTATCATAGCTAATAGAGTTAAACAAGCTTTAAATTCACATATCCACGAAAATCAAAATGGATTTCTTCCGTCCCGACAAATAAAGAACAATTTAAGAACCGTTATCGATGTCCTAGAATACTATGAAGCCCATCCGGAGAAACAATCCGCACTCATGTTTTTAGATGCTGAGAAAGCATTTGACAACTTAAATTGGCACTTTTTAATTCAAAAAATTTACAATATGAGTCTTGGCACCAAATTTGAAAACATTATAACAACAATTTACAATACACAACAGGCTAATATACTAATTAGTGGCAAACAAACAGGTCCAATAAATATAGAAAAAGGTGTTACACAGGGCTGCCCTTTCTCACCTCTTCTTTTCATATTTGCCCTAGAATCACGGATTAGACAAAATTCTGAAATTAAAGGAGTGAGGGTCAAATCAGAAGAATATAAACTACAAGCATTTGCTGACAATATGGTTTTCTTTTTGGAGGAACCTATGAAAAAAGGATATAATCTAATAAAAGAATTAGAACGATTTGGCACAGTGGCAGGATTAAAAATTAATAGAAAAAAGATGAAATTAATGACCAAAAACTTAACAGAAAACCAGAAGGAAGAATTGGAAGCAATGATGGGGATACAGGTAACAAAAAGGGTCAAATATTTAGGAATATGGTTAACACCACAAGGTAAATCACTCAAGTGAACAATTATGACAAATTACTTCAACAAACAAAGAAAGATTTAGAATCCTGGAATAAGCTGCAGCTCTCCCTATTGGGCAGGATTGCCTCGATTAAAATGAACATATTACCAAAATTTCTTTATTTATTCCAGACAATTCCAATTAAGTTGCCAATTTTTTTTTTCAAAGAATTAAATAAGATTACACTTAAATTTATTTGGCAGGGGAAAAAAAGCCAGGATCAATGTAAAGGCCTTACAAGATGCGAAAAGTAGAGGGGGTCTAGCTTTTCCAAATTGGGAATTATATTATTTGGCAGCTATCTTATTATGGTTAAAAGACTGGGTGAACTTACTTAATAAAAGAATTTTAGCATTAGAAGGGCATGACCTCCAGAGAGGGTGGCATGCCTTCTCATGGGAAGTGGGGAAACCCAAGCAGTCTTATTTTCACAGACACCTTATTAGGGACTCATTGTTAATTAATTGAAAAAAATATGCAAAAAACACTATCTAAAAATTCCGATCTGGCTATCAACAATGGAGGCAATGGTACATCCCAATAATTTGGACATAACAAAAATGATTAAATATAAAGATTTATTAGATCCGCAAGGAAAATTAAAAACTCGACAAAAATTACAGGAACAGGGATTTAAAATTGATCAGTGGTTATATATTCAAATTAATCAGAATAATCAGAATAATCAGAATACCTTTATTGTCACTATCCACGTGTACAATTTGCATCATACGCATACACAGTGAAATTAAGCGACTCGTCCTTCAGTGCAACATACACACCAGAAATATACATAAAATCTCTAAAAAAATTATGATAAAAGAATAAAAAGAATAAAAGAATAAAAGAATAAAAATACCCTACTGTGCCTGTCCCAGTAGGAATTATTGCACATGCCCGCCAACACAACAACAATAGTGATCATATTGCACAAAATTTGTTCACAATTATTTACAGTGTATCTGGCAGTATTTAAAATCAGTGCATGTGCAAATTCAAGGTAGTTATGGCTTTCGGGAAAAAACTGTTTTTAAGGCGGTTTGTCCTTGACCAGATGCTCCTGTAACGCCTCCCTGAGGGCAACAGGTCAAACAGTCCATAACCAGGATGAGAGCTGTCTTTTATGATGTTCACAGCTCTACTAAGACAGCGGGAGGAATAAATGTCCGACAGGGAGGGAAGAGGGCAGCCGATGATCTTCTGAGCTGCTTTGACTACCCTCTGTAATCTCTTCCTGTCTGCCATGGTACAGTTGCCATACCACACTGTGATGCAGTATGTCAACAGACTTTCAATGGACGCACGGTAGAAGGTAATCAGCAGGTTAGAGTCCAGATTGTGCTTCCTGAGCACCCGCAGGAAATGGAGTCTCTGCTGGGCCTTCTTAATGACCGCCGTAGTATTTTCCGTCCAAGAGATTTTATCAGCAATGATGACACCCAGAAACCGGAAGGTGTGGATCCTCTCCACCTGCTCTCCATCGATGTAAAGGGGAGCCAAATCGGTGTTATGCCTCCTAAAATCCACAATGAGTTCCTTAGTTTTCTTGGTGTTCAGAACTAAGTTGTTGTCCGAACACCAAGCTGTTAACATCAGGACCTCCTTCCTGTAAGCTGCCTCGTCTCCCTTCGAAATGAGTCCAACCACTGTGGTGTCATCAGCAAACTTCACAATGAGGTTGCTGTCGTGCCGTGGACTACAGTCGTGGGTGTAGAGGCAGTACAGGAGTGGGCTCAGCACGCAGCCCTGTGGGGAGCCAGTGCTGAGTGTACAAGTGGAAGAGAGGTGGGGGCCAAGCCTCACAGTCTGGGGCCGATCGCTTAGGAAGTCTTTTATCCAGGCACATGTAAGGGAAGGCAAACCTAATATGTCCAGTTTTTTAACCAGTATTCCTGGGATAATTGTGTTAAAGGCAGAGCTGTAGTCCACAAAGAGCATCCGGACATAGCTCTGCTGCTGCTCCAGGTGGCTCAGCGCAGCGTGCAGAGCTATGGCTATAGCGTCCTCTGTAGACCGGTTTGTACGGTAGGCAAACTGATGAGGGTCGAAATCCAGGGGGAGATGATTAATGATGTGCCGGAGCACCAGCCTCTCAAAGCACTTCATAACTACAGGAGTAAGCGCCACTGGACGATAGTCATTGAGGCTGGAGATGGGGGATTTCTTCGGCACAGGGATAATTATAGCAGATTTCAGACAAGATGGTATAACTGCCTGGGCCAAGGAGAGGTTAAAGATGTCTTTGAAGATGGAAGCGAGCTGGGGAGCACATGCCTTGAGCACCTTGCCAGGAACTCCATCTGGACCGGCTGCCTTCCTGGGATTCACCGCACAGAACACCCGTCTGACGTCATCCTCCGTCACAGAATATGTACTGGGTGGAATAGTGGAGCTGGGTATAGTTGAAGGTGGGAATAGGGCTGGTACAGCTCTATGATGTTGAGGGACTTCAAAACGAGCAAAGAAGTTATTCAGCTCCTCTGCTAACGCTGCACTCAGATGTTCTGTTGTCGCATGACAGCCCCTGTAATTAGTAATGTCATGTATGCCCTTCCACACCTCCCGTGTGTTATGGCTGGACAGATGGAGCTCTATGCTCCTCCTGTGGTCTATCTTGGCTTTTATGATCCCCTTCCTCAAGTCGGCTCGAGCGGCTGTATACAGGACTCTGTCACCTGACTTGAAGGCTACATCTCGGGCTTTGAGGAGTCTGCGGACTTGAGTAGTCATCCAGGGTTTCTGGTTTGGGAAAACCCGGATGTTTTTATCTACAGTCACATTTCCGATACAGAACTTGATATAGTCCAGCACCGTACTCGTATACATTTCCAGCTCCTGATGTTGAAACGTATTCCAATCTGTCTGCTCAAAGCAGTCTTGTAGTCTGCTGAGTGCATCCTCCGGCCAGGTCGTAATAGTCTTTATAATAGGCCTGCCCCTACATCTGAGGGGGGTATAGGCTGGGGGTAACAAGAGGGAGAGATGATCTGAAAGCCCAAGATGGGGGAGGGGTATGGCTCTGTATGCATGTTTGATGTTGGTATAAACGTGATCCAGAGTATTTCCTCCCCTCGTAGCACACTTAACATGCTGGTAGAATTTCGGGAGTACAGTTTTCAGATTGGCCTGATTAAAATCTCCTGCAATGACGTGAACACCATCGGGATGAACCCGTTGCTGTTCATTTATGGTGTTCAGCAGGAGAGAGAGTGCCTTATCCGTGTTTGCACCGGGTGGAATATACACCGCCGTGACAATCACGACAGTTAGCTCTCTCGGTAGAAAAAAAGGCCGACATCTTACAGACATATACTCAAGATCAGGGGAACAGTGATTATCTATAATTGTCCCGTTATTACACCAATTCTCATGTACATACATACAGAGCCCCCCCCCTCTACTCTTACCAGAGTCCCTCGTTCTATCCCAGCGTAAAAAAGTACGACCTGCAAGCTGCATGCTAGCGTCAGGAATCCCGGGATGTAACCAAGTTTCGGTAATTACCATAACGCAGCAGTCTCGAACGTAGCGATTACCAGCGAGTTGTAAGTTCAGATAGTCCGTTTTATGCACCAGGGATCTGGCGTTGGCAAGATACAGACTCATAGCAGATACAAATTCATAGCAGATACAAACAAGACATTAAAGACTTCGGAATTTATAACAAACTGCAGTATTTAGATAAAATTTTATTATGATCAAACAAAAAAACATATCTAAATTCTATAAATAATTACTGGAAGTAGAATTAGAACAAGAGATAGTCAAAGGGAACATGATAGCCTGGAGCAGGAATGTCGGAAGAAGTATTACATTATCAGAATGGGAAAAGATTTGGAACAGAAATATCAAAATCGGCAGCGTATAAAGAAAATACATACAAAATGTTTTATAAATGGCACTTGCCCCCTTCGAGGTTCGCAAAAATGAACCCTAACACGAGTCCAAAGTGCTGGAAATGTAAAAGCATAGAAGGAACCTTTTTTCACATGTGGTGGTCCTGCAAGGAAACCCAGAAATATTGGCAAAAAATCAGAAAATGGTTGGAGGAGATAACCAAAGAACAAATCGAATACAAACCAGAGTTCTTCCTACTAGGGATCTCTGACAAACATTTATCCAAAAACATGAAATATGTAACAATTCATATTTTAACTGCGGCCAGATTAGCGTTCGCTCAGTGTTGGAAATCACCTTATACACCTACAGAATAAATGGTTATCCAGAAAATATGTGATTGTGCAGAAATGAACAAATTAACTATGGCACTTAAAAATAAAGAGCCTTCAACATTTTACGATAATTGGAACTCTTGGTATAATTGGTTAATCCAGATATAAACTGATCAAATGACAATGGGTAATTTAAGCATAGATATCGATAAGATGTGCGTATTCAAATTAAGTTAGGAGAATTGGATCTTGCAGACTGTCAAAAAGGATATTGTCTGTTTTTAAATGTATTCTTTTCATTTCTTTTTCTCTTTCTTTGTTTCTTCCTTTCTTTTATATCTCTTCTTCTCTTCTCTTTCCAGTTCGTAAAGCCGAGTGTTTTTTTTTCTTTCTTTGTGTATATAATATTGATATGTTTTTAATTGTAAATTTAATAAAATTTATTAAAATAAATAAATAAATAAAAAGAAGGAAATAATTATCTACTTGGTGTTAAAGCAGGAATGTTGTTTCACAATTTGTAAGAGTAAATAGGAAGAGCTAGCTTACTCAATTTTGATCTTTCCAGATCAAAATCACAGGATAGCCCTTCAACTTCTGTTTCAATGTATTTCCTACTTAAGAAAATTGCACAACTGATTTTCATCAAGCAGGCAAGGCTCTGATGCTGGCAGAAAAAGGATTCAAGGACTTGATATTGACTGCCCTGATTTGAGGAGTTTAATATGAAGTGAAGTTTAATATGAAGCTTATTCTACAGTCGTAATAACTACCATGTTTGGTGGTTCTGTATCTTAAAATATAGCTTGATAATATTTTTCTCCTGTACAGATCAAATTTCTAAGATGGTTGTTTTTTAATGGTATTTAAAATTCTATAAACTAATTCTATCAAAAATAGCATAGCATTAAAACAGCTTTTGATAAATATAATAAATCAGTAATTAATAAACGCTGGTCATGCTATACATAATGCAACCACATACATTTACTACTAAAAAAATAACTAGCTATGTTCCTTAATGGGTAGTAATAATGACCACTAAAGGTGTTCTGTGTAAGGGTATGGTGTATATAAACAGGTTTTATTTTCAAGCCACCAATTTCTGCAAGTGAACTATTCTGAGAAGAGTGTCAGTAGCTGGACAGATAAAAGCTTCATATAGAATTAATTATATGTCTTTAATTTGAATGTTTTAGAGGTAACTAAAAAGTAACAAATCCAAACTACTAGGCAGAAAATATATGCATAATCAACCTATCTTCTACCCCTTCCTTTTTTTTTTTTTGAAACAAGTTTTTATTAATTTTAAAGATAAAACAACACATCATTAACCATCAAATACATAAACACATAAAACCTCTTAATATTGTAAATCCTTACAAGTCAAACAAAACAATATTTTTATACAACATAATTCCGATTTATCCCATCCCCATATGGACACGCAAATATCTTTCATCAAATTTCTCATTATTTCTCTTTACTCCTATTCAATTTCATTTCTCTTCCATATTTATCCATTTTATAGTCATCATATTCTTTTCTTTCTGGCTTGTTTAAATTATTCTCATCTAACATTCCTCCAAGGTTTTATTGATTCTTTTTTCCTTTTTTTTAATAAAAAACAAATTTTATTAGTTTTATCATAAGCATAATACACAAACATACAAACACAAAACATAGACAAAACTACAAGATCTTTTCTGAAGGTTGTCTGTTCCCGGGTTAAAACTCTTTACACAGACACAAATTCAAACATCATATTCAACCTAAATCTTCCATATCTTATTATCATTTTCTTTTTTATATATGTATATAAAAACTATTTTTATCAGTTATCTAAAAACAATACACACAAAATCAAGGCATAACAGCTTATAAATTCTTTTCTAAAAAGAATAATAATGATAGACCAATAAAACATAACATTTCCAAATTATAATATCAATATTTCATATAATATTAACTTCATATCTTGTCCCTACTTCTCTTTTCCATCCAAATTATTTATCAATTAAAATTTTATTGCCTTTTATCAATATACAAAATCAAAAAAAAAAAAAAGCATATATATCCTTCCATTATTACCATTTTCAACAACATTCTTTGTCTGTTCTATTTCCAAACATCCATTCATCTTTTTTCTTTTACTATACTTCTCCTGTACACCAATTGGAGTTACATCTATAACTCATTACCAAACTTAAAAATACTACATATAAATCTTTCTTGGGATTCTATTTAAAAAATTCTAAAATTACATAATAAATTTTTTATTCTAAATATACATACATATAAAAACACACTCTTGAATACCCTCCAGAATCCCTCTTTTAATCTAAATTAAATTCACCCATTGTCTCTAAATAAACTTTTTTTCTTTAAATCTTGCTTCCCCCCATTAAGGCTTCTCCTCCCCCCTTTTCTCTCTTGCTTATTCTTCTCCTTGCCCTTTCTACCTCTTTGCTTTTTCTCTTCGCTTTTCATACTCCTTTTCCTTTGCTTTCTAACCTTGCCTCCATCTCTTCGCTCATTTTTCTCTCTTGGTTGTTTTTATAATTCTTAAAAACCCCTTTTTCTTATCCTTTTTCTCCTCCTCTCCG
Organism: Hydrophis major; assembly: GCA_033807585.1. Classification (NCBI taxonomy): domain Eukaryota; kingdom Metazoa; phylum Chordata; class Lepidosauria; order Squamata; family Elapidae; genus Hydrophis; species Hydrophis major. Next base: position 88,245,676 of record CM066328.1, on the reverse strand, counting down.
GAAGGAACCCATTGTTCATCAAAGATGGCTTCTTCTTCCTCTTCTTCCTTGTCCCAGTCCTTCTGCTGCGTAATCAACTTTTCAAAGGAACATAACGCCATTTCTAAGAATTGGAACAAAGCGCCCAAAGTATCTTCTTTTTTATATTTTTGATATTCAATCTCTAGTTCATCCACAGACAATGCCATTATGAAAAGGGAAACTTTTTCCAAAACAACCACAAGTATTTTTAATCCAAGACAATCAAAAGCAATTAAAAAAAAGAAAAAAAGAAAACAGTTCCAAAAGTTAATACTTTTCTTCCTTCTTCTCTTTCTCTTTCAAAATTAATTTTTGATCAAAGAGGTCCAATTACCATATATCTTCTTTTGGGATCCACCAAGACGTTCTAGACAGTCTCCTCCTTTTTCAGTTTCTGCTCCAATTTTTCTTTCTCCCTTCCCACTTGCAATAACAATTTTAAATAATCAAAAATCCATACCTCCAGCAGAGATTTTCCAATTTCTTAAATTTTTCAATGTCCAAAAATCCCTTTATCTCTTAGCTTAGCTTTCAAAGCAATCCACTTTCAGTGTCTAATACATCCAAATATTTTTGCTTTTTCCGTGGGATGGGAGAGTAAAAGAAAAGTTCCCTTTGACAGCTTCTCCGCCGCTTTCGATCTTCTTAGGGATACAATGTATCCTCCAGCAACAAGCAGCTCAATTCCAGGAGATTTAAAAGTTGTTACTTGACCCGGCTCAGACAGAACTTTCACTTTTCATACTTCCTCCAGCACAGTTCTTACCCGGTTGCTGGCTTCTTCGTGGCGGCCATTGCTGACCGCCGCTCCACCGCCTTGGGAAAAAGGGGTTTTCCCGGAGAAGGGGGGGGTCTGCGATGCCCCCACCTCCCTAACCGGCTCCCCTCTATCTTCAGCTGTCCCTACAGGGCAGCCATAACCCCCTGACCCATCTGGATCGGGGGTACCTCGGCAGCTAGCCAGCAGGAATCGCGAGCTGTCGCGAATTCCTGCTGCCCCGAAGCCACGCAAACCGGAAGTTCCTATCTTCTACCCCTTCCTTAGCACCTACCACTTTACTCCAATCTAAATCCTACAGTCCTCTAGCCACTCTGTGCATCCAATGAAGTGATCTTCAAAATGCTTATAGCATTTAGCTTTTAATTTTAAATTTTAATGTTTGGAAAAGATGGTAACGGACTCTCCTAATTCTTTTGCTTTCATAAGCTTTATAGAAAGGTAAGCATAATATAATAGGTAGTTTGGCAACTTCTGATTTTAGAAGCAATATACATGTTTAATTATGTCACGTTTTCTTCTTTGGTAGAAATGGCAGTAAAAGAAAATGGCCTTGAGCTAAGTTTCAGATTTCATGCAGAACTTTATGTTTTTTAATGGTGTTTTATGGCAGCACCAAGTCTTATACAGGAAATGGGGGATTCCACTCTAGTGGAAGGATTTTAGCCAACATGCCAGATGTTTTTTTTTATACAGAACACATTATTTGTTGTTTGATCTTGAGATAAACATGCTGTGACCTGGAAAATATACATTCTTTGCTGAAACCTTTCTTGGCTAAATACAACATACACATAAATGTTAAAAGTTACAGACAAATGCATGAATAAACAGATTCTTCCTGTTGTCTGAGAATGATTTTAAATATGATTTAACTGGCTATTTGTTAGCTTTGATGATTTGTTTGTAAAGAGGAAATGTAAAGCTTCTGCTTTCATTACTCCTTTTTAGTTTCTTCTTCCTGTTCATTCAGTGGTACATCTGTGCAGCCTGCTTCAACAGCTGTTTTTACTTTACATCATAAAAATCATATCTTATTAGTACATTTTGTGTTGGCTTAGGAACCTCTTACTTTCTTGTAACATACCTTAGTTAGTTGGTTTAGAGTCAAAATGATAATCATTAGATGTAAACAACATTGCATGTGTACAATGCGCTGGGATTTTCTTTTTTAATGGCATGCTAATGTTACAAAACTTTAAAACTGTTTCAGAAATTCTAAGAACAGAATTGGGTAGATCTGTATTATGGACAAGGAAAATCCATTATTTAAGCATCAGTAAAAAAGAATTGAATTGCCTCAAAACATTAACATACATATACATATACATATACATATACATATACATATACATATATATATGTTTTCTTAAGTTTTCGCGGGTACTTACATGTCTGGCATTCAGCTTTGTTCGGGTATTTTCCCACGTAATAATAGTGGTGCTTTTAAAGTTGTAGCAACGTTTCAGCAGAATCTCATCTGCCATCATCAGGCTTCTGTATGGTGTTTGTCTGTGAGTCAGACTTTTACAGTGGTTTCAGATTTAAATTTGGGGCAGCCTATTGCTGTGTCAGAATGGTTTTTTTCTTCCTCCTGAATCCTAGCCACAGAATCATCAGAGAAGCCATAGAGATTGAAAAAAGACCAGAAAGCATGAACAGAAGAGATGATTCCACCAGGCTGTCAATCATTTGGAAGCCTGCACTCACAAACAAAAAAATCTCCACACCACAAGCCAGGCAAACACCTGGGCACAAACAGATCCCCCCTGATACCTCCAGCTCAAACACACCCCAACCAGGCACCCAGATGAAACCCAGCTTCCTAACGAATGATAGCCGTCCATTTACCCGAAGCCAAGCTGCACTAAAGGCCTCCAATAAAATAACACAATGTTGCCAGCCAATCAAGATACAAAAAGAGCCCCCCCCGCTCCCCCAAAAAACAGACAGAAGATATTAGTAGCAGAACACAGCAAACTCCAAGACCAATAAACACAGACCAAGACTCTCAACCAATCAGGAGGAAGAAAAAACCATTCTGACACAGCAATAGGCTGCCCCAAATTTAAATCTGAAACCACTGTAAAAGTCTGACTCACAGACAAACACCATACAGAAGCCTGATAATGGCAGATGAGATTCTGCTGAAACGTTGCTACAACTTTAAAAGCACCACTATTATGACGTGGGAAAATACCCGAACAAAGCTGAATGCCAGATATGTAAGTACCCGCGAAAACTTAAGAAAACAAATATCAAACCTCTACGGGGAGGGAATAAACAACCAGATCAAAACCTACGAGAAACTAGAAATTAAAAAAGCAGTAATACTATGCGACCTCCAATTCCTACGCAGCTGCAGAGACAACAATACTACACCAACCTGCTTCAAATTAACATTTCATCAAAGCACAGCAGCCACTAAACGTATCCTGAAAAGAACTGAAATGGCTCTACTAAGAAACGAGCTCCACAGTAAGGGATTCCAATTAGATCAGTTAAACAAAGATTTGCTAGCACTACACCTGGAATTGAGCAGCAAAATCCACCCTCTACTTTGGGACAAGATAAAACAACTTACAACTTGGAGAGCTGAATCTGCAAACATTTACAAACAGGAAAAGCTCTTGAAAAAAATTAAAGAAATTAGAACATGTCAAGAAAACCCCCAACAACTCACAACAACACCTGAAACAATTAGTGTACAATGTTTCCAACAGAGAACTCACCAAAACAGAAACAGAAGTCCTAACCAAAGGATTCAATTATGCTATAGCACCCCAAAAAATCCCCACAGAATCCATCATATGTGCAGTAGAATCCAGCCTAACTAAATTAAATACAGATGAAGCTGATAAAATAAGACATCAAGTTACCAACATTCTATGCACAAGCAAACCACCCAAAAGCAACTTACAGCAAAATGAAATTAAAGCGCTACAAACCCTGAAAAGAGACAGCAGCATAATCATCCTCCCAGCAGATAAAGGGAATACCACTGTAGTAATGGACAGAAAAGACTATGAAACTAAATTGACAGACCTACTCCAAGACTCCACATACAAACCCATAAACACAGACCCAACCACATATCTGGAAAAATTAACCAAGAAGAAAATTATAACCAGCCACATAAGCGAAGAGATCCAACACACGATCATACCCAGAGAGAAATCTTCCAGATGCCCCAAACTATACGGCCTCCCAAAAATACACAAAGAAGGCATACCTCTCAGACCTATAGTCAGCTCCAGAGGAGCACCACTACAAAACTTGGTAAACACCTAGCAAAAGAGCTACAGCCCCATGCTGAAACAGCAGCTTCTTATGTACAAAACTCATACCACTTCTTGGAAATGATCAAAGATCTACACGTGGAACAAGAAGATCTACTTGTAAGTTTTGACGTGGTTTCACTATTCACTCACGTCCCGATAAAAGAGACCCTCGAAATCATCAAAAACAAATACCAACCAGCTAAACACCTCATGGAACTAACAGAATACTGCTTAACCAACACATATTTCATATACAAAGGACAAAGATACAAACAAATTGAAGGAGCCCCCATGGGATCACCACTGTCACCTGTCATTGCAAACCTGTTCATGGAAGAATTCGAATCCAGAGCCCTGGCTAATGCCATACTCAAACCCAAACTATGGTTAAGATATATCGATGACACATTCGTGATTTGGCCCCATGGACAAGAAAACCTAAACAACTTCCTAACACACCTAAACAGCGCACACCCCAAAATCAAGTTCACCATGGAAACAGAAACAAACAAACAACTACCATTCCTAGATGTACTAATCTGCAAGAAAACAGATGGCACACTAGGACACACCATATACCAGAAGAAAACACTCACCAACCGCTACCTCAATGCCCAATCCCACCACCACCCAGCACAGATAAACTCCGTGGCTAAAACACTAATTACTAGAACCAAACGCCTGGCAGACAAGACACACATTAAGACTGAACTATGCACCCTGACTAAAATATTGACAGCCAACGGCTTCCACAAAAGCAAAATCACCAACTTGATCCACAAAAACACACTGAGACATAATAGAGACCCAGAAGATGAACAGACCTATGGAACAGCTGTCCTGCCCTACATAAGAGGCACTACAGACAAAATTAGTAAGATACTATACAGACACCACATCAAGACTGCCTTCAAAACAGGCAGAAAAATAGCAGCCATCCTCAGAAACCCCAAAGACAAAATTGACCTGGAAAACCAAGGCATATACGAAGTCCCCTGTGCATCATGCCCTGCCACATACATTGGACAGACCAATAGAAGAATAAGCACCCGCCTGGATGAACACAAAAATGCAGTCAAAAAGCTGGAACACACTTCCTCACTAGTCCAACACATGGAAGCCACAGGTCATAGCATCAACTTCAATGGCACCAAAACCCTAGCCACTATAGAAAATCCCAGCCACAGAATCATCAGAGAAGCCATAGAGATTGAAAAAAGACCAGAAAGCATGAACAGAAGAGATGATTCCACCAGGCTGTCAATCATTTGGAAGCCTGCACTCACAAACAAAAAAATCTCCACACTACAAGCCAGGCAAACACCTGGGCACAAACAGATCCCCCCTGATACCTCCAACTCAAACACACCCCAACCAGGCACCCAGATGAAACCCAGCTTCCTAACTAATGATAGCTGTCCATTTACCCGAAGCCAAGCTGCACTAAAGGCCTCCAATAAAATAACACAATGTTGCCAGCCAATCAAGATACAAAAAGAGCCAAAAAAAAAAAAAAACCAGACAGAAGATATTAGAAGCAGAACACAGCAAACTCCAAGACCAATAAACACAGACCAAGACTCTCAACCAATCAGGATGAATAAAAAACCATTCTAGCACAGCAATAGGCTGCCCCAAATTTAAATCTGAAACCACTGTAAAAGTCTGACTCACAGACGAACACTATACAGAAGCCTGATGATGGCAGATGAGATTCTGCTGAAACGTTGCTACAACTTTAAAAGCACCACTACTATGACGTGGGAAAATACCCGAACAAAGCTGAATGCCATACATGTAAATACCCGCGAAAACTTAAGAAAACAAATTGTTTTCTTAAGTTTTCGCGGATACTTACATGTATGGCATTCAGCTTTGTTCGGGTATTTTCCCATGTCATAATAGATGTGTATATATATATGTACACACACACATGCACACACACACACACACACACACATATATATGTAAGTAGACTGCAAATTGAGAATGAATTGCTGAAATTCAAATAGAAACATGCTACACTTCAGTGTTTTGGGAAAGACTATGACCAGATGGTCTGTGTGACACTCAGTTTGCTCTTCAAATGCTAATTACTGGGGGGGCAACTTCATGGACCTTCTCTTTGCTTTCTTTTTTATCTTTTAATTGAACTTGTGTGGAGAGTCCTTTGAACAGAAGTCTGTCCCTCTGAAATAGAACAGTTACACTGCATTGCAAAAAGCAGATATTGATTCTCCCGTTTTAAACTTAACTGTTCGTATTTTTAATCCCAATTTAAAAAACTGTACGTCCTTCCCTTCCAAAACTGAAATATAACGATTAAACATGTTAGTCTCCTTATGCTTTCTTTCAATTGACCTTTGGAATCTAGTTGACCTGCTCTTTGGAATGTATTGTCTGTTCCCAGAACAGTTTAATTAAATTGTGTTTCCTAAGTATAAACAGCCCTTCAAGGATCTCCTGTGGAGTTTTCTGAGTTAAGCACGTGCTTCCCTAACTCCTGTGATTTGCAAGACATGGTGACTCTCTGGTTTTAATTACTGTATTTTTCTTTGAGTGCTGTTCAGCCAGCCCAATTAAATACATTTTGATTGAGAACTCTTTTCCTCACAAAAGGGGAGATAGTCTCAAAAAGACAAATACATACTGATGTTTGGAATGACACTTTGCTTCTCAGTCCTCCAAAGTCACAACCTATTCAGAATTAATTACTGTTATGTGACACTGATTTTATTAGGGTTGAGATACGCATATTCTTAAATCTTCTTTGAAATAATAGGGATTAACATGTTTTGGTTGAATTGAGACCATATTAATTCAAGGCAGGAGTTGTGATTTTAATTTCATGAATCTTTATGTTGCATTTAACACAATTTATATTCCCCAGCAACACCAGAGACAGCTGAGGTGTAATTAAAGACTTCCTTCTGGTAACGGGCCTTGAGCTTTTTGTTAGATTAAAAAAGAAAAAGACAATAATAATTTTATATTTTTAGAGAAAGTGTGTAGAGTAATTGGGACAAGTCTTGGAAAACCCAGGTTGTAAAACTTTGCTATAAAGCTCTGAATATTTAACATAGCAATTATAGTTGAGCAGCTTTTGAAGATATTGCTATCTCTGTAGTAGGCTACAATAGGTGCACTATTCTTGTGAAAATGACCTATTATGCAAATACTCTTCTTGTCATTATAGCCAATCTACTATTACCATCAATTCTCATATACTTCCAAACTAACTGTACTGAAGCTATATGAATGAATTCAATTAATAGTAATATAGTTTTCAGAGTTGATCTGTTTCTAAAAGGTTTATGTGAACTCCTGGAAAGCTGGATACAAATGTAATATATAATAATTGTGGTGGATGGACTTAGTTATAGTAATGATGGATGCACCATTGGAAGAACTAAAGGCCAGGTAGGAGATAGATTGTCATAGAGAAAGTCATCTGTGCTAATAGTTGACATTAGCTTGAAAGACATAATCATAATAAAATCATATTCCATATTCTACCTTTTCAGGAGTCTGATTCGGTAATGAAATGTATTGTCTCATTTACTGCAAAATCTCAATATTTTAGTAATCATTCAATAATTTCTGTGGCTGAAGCCAGAGACAATTGGAGGTCGAATGCAACAGCCAACTGTAACATTTATATAAGTAGCAGGAATTCCCAAACTAATAAAAAGATAATTTTGGCTGAAGGTAATTTTGTTTAGCTAGACAGAGTTGTAAAACAGATTCGATTAATTTGTCTACAATTGGACCAGGTTATTTATTTATTTATTGATTGATTGAATTTATATTGCCACCGATGGCGACTCAAGGTGGCTTACAGAATATAAAACTACATTTAAACAATAAAACTAACAAAAAGAATCAAATAAATTAATACAGTACAATATAACAAAATCACCCCACCTCCCACCCCTACCCCGGTGACAGCAGATCACAGGAGCCTTTAATGGGCTCCATCCCATCTGGGTTCCCCAGGCCCATTGACAGAACCAGGTCTTCAGTGCCTTCCAGAAGAGTATTAGAGTGGGGGCTGTTATCTTCAGGGGAATAATGTTCCAGAGAGAGCAAGCCATCAAGGAGAAGACCCTTCTGGGTCCCACTAAGTGTATCTCCCTCGGGGATGGGATCCCTGCCTCCCCCCTCTGATGGGTCGAGTAGATGTAACTGGCAAGAGACAATCCCTCAGATAACCTGGTCCTAAGCCATGAAAGGCTTTAAAGGAGACAACCACCATCTTGAATTGCACCCAGAAGCAAATTGGCAACCAATGCAGCTCCTGCAGGAGAGGTGATACATGTGCACACTGGGGTCTGCACAAAATCATTCAGGCTGCTGCATTTTGCACCAACTGGAGCTTCTGCATGCTCTTCGAGGGCAGCCCTATGTAGAGCATGTTGCAATAGTCAATATGGGAAATGACTGGGGCATGAGTCACTGTGAGAGGGACAGTTGGTCCAGGAAAGGGCATAACTGGCACACAACCTGCAGTTACTCAAAGGCCCTCCTGGCCACAACCGCCACCTGCTTTTTGAGCGGGAGTCGTGAGTCCAGGAGAACCCCTAGATTACACACAGGGTCTGTTTGGGGTAGTGCCACCCCATCCAAGAAGAAAGGTGGCAATTCTCTCTGAGCCAACAAACCCCAAACCCAGTGCCACTTGCTCTTGCAAGGGTTTGGTTCCAACCCATTGCTCCCCATCCAGCCCCTAACAGCCTCCAGGCACTGCAAGAGGGAGGACATGGCATCATTTAACTCACCACAGGCCTAGACATATATAGCTGAGTATCATCAGCAGATTGGTGATACCTCAGTCCATAGTGTCGGATGAACTCATCCAGCTGCTTCATATAAATGTTGAACAGGAGTGGAGAGAGTACTGAGTCCTTTGGAACCCTGCAAAGCAGTGAGCGAGGCTCTCTCCCCCTCTATCAACACTGACTGAAAGTGGCTGCAGAGGAAGGAAGTGAACCAGGATAGCATAAGGCCTCCCATTCCCATTCCCTGAAGCCACCCCAGGAGAATACCATGGTCGATTATGAAGTAGAATTTCAAATATTTGAGCCAAAATGAAACAAAAACAAACTCACTCCTGTCAGAAATAGTGTTAAAACATTGAATTAGGGAATTTAGATTTCTGGAATGAAGAATGATACGAGTTTGCCTTTCTTTTTTGAAAAGTCAGAGAGAAAAAAATCCCTGAAAAGGGCACTGTGTATTTTCATCATGCAATGTTTGCTTGTTTGTTTAAAAATGTAATGTTCTTTCATTTCTGTAGGAAAAATATAGCACTAAGAGGGTGTCTTATTTTTTTCAGAATTGTACTTGCAGTCTCTTGAAACCTCTTAGTAGTCTTTTGGATCTTTGGATAGTGTTAAGTTTGCGAATGGGTGAAGAGGAATGGAGACAAGCCTCTGAACGGTGAACTTCAGCTCTTTATTTACATAGTGACTTCTCAATCAAACAACAGTAACCCTCGCCTTATATAGGCAACCCTTGTAACGTTTTAACCAATAACAGGCTAGGAACGCTAGCTTTTATGACCAATAGGAACTCTCTGTTAAGGGCCAATCGGATTCCCCGGAACAGGCCAATCCGGTACAGCTGCTTAACAGCCAATCAGAAGTGCAGGGCCAGAACCCTGCACTTACTCCAAGCTCACACTTTATTACTTATATACATACACAACACCCCTTCCTCCTCGTTCCTTAGTCCAAGACATAGTCCCTTAAATAGGATGGTTGTTTTTTCAGTCTTTTGGATTTCCTTTGTATTGGCTGGTTGCAATCCAGCTGAGGTAGGTCGTCACTCGGTGGTGGGGCTGCCTCTGGTTCAGAGTTCACTTCCAAGTCATTGCCCACATTTTCCGCAATTCCCTGAGGCGCAAACGCTTCTCCCTCCAGCTCCGCTTCTTGAGTTACATTTAAATCGTCGTTTCCTTTGAGCGGGTTCTCTAGGATTTCCACATCTTCCGTACCTCCCCCCCCTCAGTTTGGTCGTAGGGGAGTTGCGGACTGGCTGCTGCAAGTGACCGTAATTGGTCGATATGCCGTTTCCAAAATTGATTGTCAAGGCATTGCACAAGGTAGGATCTGGGGCCGGTTACACGTACTACTGTCGCTTCCACCCACAACGGGTCGCCCGATAAGTTCTTTGCATACACGAGGTCTCCTACCTGGAAGGTGCGACAGCGGCCGCTGGATCCTAGTGGTTTCTCTGGTTCATAAGCAGGGTGCAAGGTGGGAGCGGAGCGGAGGTGGGAGCGGAGCCTTTGTCCCATAAGCAGTTCGGCGGGAGTTCTGCCAGTGTCGCTATGTGGGGTGATGTGTTGCAAGAAGAGGATTTGATTGACCTTGTCGTCAATGTTGTCGTAGTCTACTTTTTGCAAGGTTCTCTTCACAAATTGGACCATGCGTTCTGCTCGGCCATTGGTCGCAGGATGCGCAGGCGAGGTGAGCGCATGGCGGATGCCGCGATCAGCGAGATACTGCTCGAACACTAGTGCAGTAAACTGTGGCCCGTTATCGGACACCAGGACGTCTGGTAGTCCGTGGGTTGCAAAGAGTCTGTTGAGAATCTTTTTTTTTTTTTTTTGAAACAAATTTTATTAATTTTAAAGATAAAACAACACATCATTAACCATTAAATACATAAATACATAAAACCTCTTAACATTATAAATTTTTACAAGTCGAATAAAACATTATTTTTATACAACATAATTCTAATTTATCCCGTTTCCATATGGACAAATATCTTTCAGCAAATTTCTCATTATTTCTCTTTACTCTTATTCAATTTTATTTCTTTTCTATATTTATCCATTTTATAGTCATCATATTCATTTCTTTCTGGCTTGTTTACAATTATTCTCATCTAACATTCCTCCAAGGTTTTATTGATTCTTTTTTTTTTTTTTTTTTTTATAAAAAACAAATTTTATTAGTTTTACAAAAAACACAATACACACAAAACACAAAACATAAACAAAACTACAAGATCTTTTCTGAAGGTTGTCTGTTCCCGGGTTAAAACTCTTCACACAGACACAAATTCAAACATCATATTCATCCCATATATCCTTCCATATCTTATTATCATTTTCTTTTTTATATATATATATAAAAACCATTTTTATCCGTTTTATAAAAACAATGCACAAAGAGTCAAGGCATAACAGCTTATAAATTCTTTTCTAGGAAAAAATAATAATAAAAGACCAATAAGGCATAACATTTCCAAATTATAATATCAATACTTCATATAGTATGAACTTCATATCTTATCCCTACTTCTCCTTTCCATCCCAATTATTTCTTATTAATTAAAATTTTATTGCCTTTTATCAATATACAAAATCCAAAAAAAAGCATATATATCCTTCCATATCTTATTACCATTTTCAACAACATTCTTTGTCTGTTCTATTTCCAATTATCCATTCATCTTTTTTTCTTTTACTATATTTCTCCTGTACACCAATTGGAGTAACATCTATAACTCATTACCCTAACTTAAAAATACTTCGTATAGCAATTTTTCTTGGGATTCTGTTTAAAAGATTCTAAGATTACATAATGAATTTTATATTCTAAATACACATATAAAAACACAAACTTATGTACCCTCCAGAATCCCTCTTTTAATCTAAATTAAATTCACCCATTGTCTCTAAATAAACTTTTTTTCTTTAGGTCTTGCTTCCCCCCATTAAAGCTTCTCCTCCCCCCCTTTCTCTCTTGCTTATTCTTCTCCTTGCCCTTTTTACCCCTTTGCTTTTTCTCCTCGCTTTTCTTGCTCCTTTTCCTTTGCTTTCTAACCTTGCCTCCAGCTTTTCGCTCATTTTTCTCTCTTTTGGTTGTTTTTATAATTCTTAAAATCCCCTTTTTCTTATCCTTTTTCTCCTCCTCTCCGGAAGGGACCCATTGTTCATCAAAGATGGCTTCTTCTTCCTCTTCTTCCTTGTCCCAGTCCTTCTGCTGCGTAATCAACTTTTCATAAGTACATAACGCCATTTCTAAGAATTGAAACAAAGTGCCCAAAGTATCTTCTTTTTTATATTTTTGATATTCAATCTCTAGTTCATCCACAAACGATGCCATTATGAAAAGGGAAACTTTTTCCAAAACAACCACAAGTATTTTTAATCAAAGACAATCAAAAGCAATTAAAAAAAAAGTTCCAAAAGTTAATACTTTTCTTCCTTCTTCTCTTTCTCTTTCTGGGATTAATTTTTAATCAAAGAGGTCCAATTACCATATATCTTCCTTTGGGATTCTAGGCAATCTCCTCCTTTTTCAGCTTCTGCTCCAATTTTTTTTTTCTCTCCCTTCCCACTTGCAATGTCAATTTTAAATAATCAGAAATCCATACCTCCAACAAGGGTTTTCCAATTTCTTAAATTTTTCAATGTCCAAGAATCCTTTTGTCTCTTAGCTTCAACTCTCAAAGCAATTCACTTTCAATGTTCAATATATCCAAATATTTCTGCTGTTTCCATGGGGTAGGAGAGTAAAGAAAAAAAAAAAAAGTTCCCTTTAACAGCTTCTCCGCCGCTTTTCGCTCTTCTTAGGGATACAATGTATCCTCCAGCACAAACAGCTCAGGGGTATAGTCTGCCACCGATCTCCCCCCTTGGACTAGGGTCTTCATTCTGATTCTGGCCTTTCTCTCTGCCAGAGGGTCCTCAAACCTCCTCCTCAGTGCAGTCATGAGTAAGCTAAAGGCAATCAAAAACACTCGCAGGCCACGAAATAAGGCCGATCTCCAGGTGTTCCTAGGCCTCATCAATTTCTATAATGTATTTTTACCGCACGAAGCAACCGTCGCTGAACCGTTACACCGATTGTTAGATAAAAAAGCAACGTGGTTATGGGGTCACCAAGAAGAACAGGAGTTCTGAAATGTTAAAAAACTGCTCACATCTGACTCTGTACTCATGCAGTATAACGAGACCTTGGATTTAGTTATAACCTGCAATGCATCGCCTTTTGGGGTGGGCGCCATTTTGAGCCACGTGCTGCCTAATGGGAACGAAGCCCCTGTTGCATATTTTTCAAAGACTCTTTCGAAAACAGAGCGGAACTATGGACAAATTGATAAAGAAGCCCTCGCAATCGTCTCAGCTGTGAAAAGATTTCACGAATACGTGTATGGGAGGGTTTTTACCATTGTGACTGACCACAAACCGTTGCTTGGGATAATAGCCGGGGATAAGCCGACTCCCTACATATTATCCCCTAGGATGACCCGATGGTCAGAATTCTTAGCTGCTTATAATTATCGGTTGCAATATCGGCCGGGGAAGGCCATTCCCCCTCGACCAAACCCCGCGAGACCGGGCTGAAGACAGGAGAGGTTGTAGAGGTCGCCCTTTCGGCGGGAGGAGAGCTGGAACCTCCAACTCCACTCGACGAGAACGAGACAGATTCGGAAGATGACGTCCCGGTAAGTCCAAATCAAGGGCCCATGACCATCCCAATAAAGTTAAGGCGGCCCGCCTCGGGGACTGAGGGAGTGATGATGGCGTTACTGGACTCGGGGTGCACGAGGTGTGTAATTAACATGAAAGTGGTTAAGGGGATGGGCATCGAACTGAGAACTTTAAAAACGCCCATATCCTTTTGCCAACTGGATGGGTCAGTGGCGGGAGGTTGCCCCGCACGTTTTGTAACCGAACCCCTAGAGATGACCATGGGAAACCATCATGAGACCCTGTGTTTTATTGTGGCCCCTGGGATGGAACAACCTCTAATATTGGGACTACCATGGCTTCGGAAATGGAATCCCCATGTAAACTGGAGAGAGGGGTGGATACGCATCCGCACCGATCGGCCACCGGAAGGGGAGGAGCAACCCTATCCGGAAGGGGAGGAGGAATCCCATCCGAAGTCCCAGGCACTCACCGAGATAGCTTCTACGGGTGCCGAACACGTGGAAGGAGAGGAGAAAATCCCGAAGGAGTATTGGGACTTAAGAGAGGTGTTTAGTGAAGAGGCTTCCGACGAGCTCCCCCCCCCATCGGTCGACCGATTGTAGCATTGAATTCCTGCCGGGGGTGACGCTCCCGAATCCGAAGATGTATCCGATGACACCGGGGGAGTTGGAGGAATTGAGGGCATTTATCGACAAGAACTTGAAACGGGGTTTCATCACGCCTGCCAGACCTTGAGTAGCGGCCCCTGTGATGTTCCGCGAGAAGAAAGATGGCTCCAAACGTCTGGTAGTGGACTATAGAAACCTGAACGCAGTATCCGTAGAGAACATGTACCCCCTCCCTCTGATGAAGGACATGTTAACCCACCTGGCAAAGGGGAAGATTTTCACAAAGCTGGACTTGAGGGAGGCATACTACCGAATCCGGATAAAGGAGGGAGACGAGTGGAAGACTGCGTTCAACTGCCCAATGGGTTGTTTCCAGTTCAATGTTCTCCCTTTCGGCTTACAGGGGGCGCCTGCTGTTTTCATGCAATTGATCAATCAAGTGCTTCACGAACATTTGTACAAAGGGGTTCTGGTATACCTTGATGATATTCTTATCTACACGGAGACAAGAAACGACCACGTGAAGTTGGTACGCTCTGTGTTGCACAAGCTGAGGGCCGCCAAACTGTACGCCAAATTATCCAAATGTGAGTTCCATCAAGAAAAAATCGACTACTTGGGATATCGTATCTCCCCCGAAGGCATTGAAATGGACCCAGAAAAGGTGCGAGCCGTTTTGGACTGGGCCCCACCGAAAACTCATAAACAGCTTCAAAGTTTTCTGGGATTTGCAAATTTTTACCGCCAATTCATCCCGTCTTTCGCAATAATAGCTATGCCCATCACCAACCTCCTAAAAACAAAGGGGGAATTGAAACCAAAGCCCAGTCAACCATTGAATTGGACTATGGAGTGCCAAGCTGCATTTGAAAAACTTAAGAGACTTTTTGCTGCAGAACCAATACTGAAACACCCTGACATGGACGCCCCTTTCGTGATCCAAGCTGATGCAAGCGATGTAGCAGTGGGGGCAGTCTTACTCCAATTGAACGAGAAGGGGACACTACAACCATGCGCTTACACTTCTCGTAAATTCACTGAGACTGAAAGGAGATGGGCCGTTTGGGAGAAAGAAGCATTTGCAGTCCGTTGGGCTTTATTAGCTTGGAGGCATTTTCTGGAAGGAACGAAACACCCATTTGAAGTGTGGACTGACCATAAAAATTTAGAAGCTTTAAAGACCCCTCAGAAACTCTCCCCTAAACAAGTTAGGTGGGCTCAGTTCTTCAAGCGATTCAACTTCTCCTTGAAATATATCCCAGGGGGAAAAATTTTTATGGCAGATGCTTTGTCTAGAATGCCTCAATACAACAGTATCCGAAAAGAAGTGATTAGGCCAATCGTATCCACTACACAACTGGCTGCCCCTGTTGTTACCCGTGCACAGAAAAGAAACCAGATGAGTGGTTTCTGGCAAATGCGAATAACTGCACCATTCGAGATGGCCTAGCCTGGATGGGGGCGAAATTGTATGTTCCACAAACCCTGAGAAGCCATGTATTGCAACAAACCCATGATTCCAAAGTGGCTGGTCATTTTGGGTTTGTGAAGACCTTACATTTGGTGAAACGACAGTTTTGGTGGCCTTCCTTGAAAAAGGACATTGAGACTTATGTGGCGAGTTGTCCGATTTGCGCCTCAGCAAAAAGACCGCCGGGTAAGCCACCAGGACTGTTACAGAATGTGGCCAGACCAACTGCCCCTTGGAAGGAAATTTCCATGGATTTTATAGTAGATTTACCTGAAAGCAATGGACACACGGTCATTTGGGTGGTGACTGACTTGTTTTCCAAACAAGCTCATTTCATCCCTTGCTCAAAGATCCCTTCGGCGAAATCCTTAGCCAGACTCTTCATTTTTCATGTTTACTGATTGCATGGTGTACCTGAACGTGTAGTTTCTGATCGAGGAGTCCAATTTGCCTCGAATTTCTGGAGGAAATTTTTGAAGTTAATAGGCTCCACCCAAAGTTTAAGCTCCGCCCACCATCCCCAAACTAATGGAGCCTGCGAGAGGACTAACGGAGTACTAGAGCAATATCTCCGATGCTACATAAATTTTCAACAAGACAACTGGGTGGATCTGTTACCTTTTGCGGAAGTGGTGTATAATAACTCTGTTCACAGTAGTACGGGGTTCACTCCTTTCAAAATAGCAACGGGGCAAGATTTTGTACCCATACCTGAACTGCCTGGTGAAAACCCAACTGTCCAGTCATTGAGTGATTGGATATCTCAGCTTCAATTTAATTGGCCAATTGTCCGCAAAGCTTTGGATGAGGCGCACCAATCTCATAAGAAATTTGCTGACAAAAAGCGAGCTCCACAGATGTCATATCAAGTGGGCGATAAAGTATTCCTTTCGACCAAGTATTTACAAACTACCCAAAAATCAAAGAAGTTGGGTCCTAAGTATGTAGGACCTTTCCCCATTGAGAGGATTATAAATCCTGTAACTGTTCAACTGACTTTACCAAAGACTCTTCGTCGTATTCATCCTGTTTTTCATGTTAGTTTGTTGAAACCAGAACATACCTGTGCCTTGAGACCGATCCAATCTGATCCCCCTGTGCCAATATTAATTGAGGGGGAACAACATTTCGAAATTAAAGAAATTCTGGACTCTAGAAAATGGAGGGGTCGTACCCAATACCTTGTAGCTTGGAAACATTTTCCTCCGTCCCATTCTGAGTGGGTAAATGAAAAGGACCTTAGGGCTCCTGAACTGTTAAAGAAATTTTATGCCAAATATCCTGATAAACCATAGAGATGTACATTAATGTTAACATGTAATTATTTTGTTTTCTTTCAGGGACTTATGTCCTTTTTCTAGGGGGTCCGAATGTCAGCCTCAAGATACCTTCCCCTTCTTACCTTTCTGCTAAAATGCTTTCCCCTTCTACCTTTCTGCTATTGTTTCATTATTTCTATCGGCTGTCATGGCAACGGTGGGAGGGGGGATTTTATATGGGAAGAAAGCTGGAGGTGTTTGCATTCCTTGCTGGGCTAGCAAGGGGAGGGGGGATTCTTGTCTTTAACTTTCCGTTTCCTGGCTATCTTTTCCTCTTTTGCGCAACTGCGAACTTTTATCAAAATATGTCAAGGTCATTTGACAAGACGTCTCATCACCATCTGAAGATGACCACATGAGCTGTTTCAAAAGTTTTAATTGGAAGAATCATTTGAACTTTGGGGGGTGGGGGCAAACCATATTTCTTTGTATATGCATTCTACCCGCCAATTTCTCAGTTTCGGAATTGCTTTGTAGCTACCACTTTATTTCCCAGTAAAAGGATGCTCCATGCTCTACCCCATGGAGTCTGAGTATTTCTTTCTTGGGATCTAAAAGGAGCGCAGCCTGACAGGTGGTGGTACCGGAGTGCGGTTCCACCGTAGTTGTGCAGCCGATTTCTTGGTCGCCTCTGCTGCCATGGCTTCGGCGATGGCATCAGCAAGGCTGATGTCTCCTTTTGCCATCAGCTTGCTTTGCACGCCTGGTGCATCTAATCCCAGGACTAAGCGATCTCGTAGTGCCTCTTCTAAGTCGGTGAATTTGCAGAGGCCTCCCAAATTTCGGAGGTCTGGTATGAAGTCGGCCACGCTTTCTCCCTTTCGCTGGTTCCTCTGGAAGAACTCGTGCCGTCTCACCAGCGTTGGCACAGTTGGGGCGTAGTGACCTCGCAGGAGAGGTTCGAGGTCATTCCAATCCATCGCCTTTGCTTCTCGGGGTTTGGCTAATGCTTTAGCCATCTTAAATACAGTTGGACCGCAATGCGTTAGGAACACCGCCCGTTTCTTTCCTGGTGTGGCGTCCTTTAAATTGTTCGTTTTTAGCAACATTTGGAAGCGATCCATGTAGGACTCCCAGTCCTCTTGGGTTGGATCGAATGGAGCGGGTGGTACGATGCCGCCGGACATGGTTCCGTTTTTGGCGTCGTCTGTCACGTGCTCAGTGTTCTTCGAAGTTTCGTTGGTTCAGAGGTCTCCAAATCCCATCCTTGTCGCCAGTGTTAAGTTTGCGAATGGGTGAAGAGGAATGGAGACAAGCCTCTGAACGGTGAACTTCAGCTCTTTATTTACATAGTGACTTCTCAATCAAACAACAGTAACCCTCGCCTTATATAGGCAACCCTTGTAATGTTTTAACCAATAACAGGCTAGGAACGCTAGCTTTTATGACCAATAGGAACTCTCTGTTAAGGGCCAATCGGATTCCCCGGAATGGGCCAATCCGGTCCGGCCGCTTAACAGCCAATCAGAAGTGCAGGGCCAGAACCCTGCACTTACTCCAAGCTCACACTTTATTACTTATATACATACACAACAGATAGTATCCAGAAAACCTATTGAAATGTTTTGGTAAACCTTTTTTTATTCCTGCTAGTCCAGGTATACAGCTGTACATAGCTTTTTTGTACAGCTTCAAAATATGGAAATGCTTTGGCTTATAGCAGTGAAAAGAGTTCTCAGTCCATCTTGTTTTTGCTTCTATCCATCTTTTCAAAGATAATTGTATAAGAATGATTGACTTACTGGAAAATAGCATGAGGATATATTTGGAAAAATGGCTTTGGAACAAAGCTCATAGGATTGCAAAGAATCCCAAGGAAGGGATGTCTATGCAATTTCTTTTCTTGGAGTTGGCATCTTCCTCTTTAGCTCTTATGAATTGAAATTGAATGGAAAATCTTATTGACTTCAAGAGAGTTTCCATGACCTTTTTTAAAATATGGAACTAATTATACATGTAAATCTTTTTTGCCCATGTCAAAATATTATTATGCAAAATTCAGATACCGCTGATATTATTTAATAATAATTTAATTTTGTAATTATTTGTATTTTAAACCACTAATTTAAATAAGTGTTATGATTCTCTTGTCTATATTAAGAAAAATGCTACTATACATGAAATGCATAATTGTATCTATTTAAACAGTTTTTCATAAAATTAGCCATGTATCCCTTGATCTAGTCTGGTAGAATTAGAATTCTTTCATTGGCCAAGTGTGATGGGACACCCAAGGAATTTGTCTTGGTGCAAATGCTCTCACTATACATAAAAGAAAGAATAAATTTGTTAAGAGTCAAGAATCATAAGGTACAACACTTAATAATAGTAATAGGGTACAATAAGCAATCAAATCATACTAGGAAACAGTCAATATAAATCGTAAGGATACAAGCAACAAAGTTACAGTCATACAGTCACAAGTGGGAGGGGTTGGGTGATAAGGAGTGATAAGAAGATTAATAGTAATAGTAGTGCAGATTTTGTTAATAGTTGGACAGTGTTGAGGGAATTATTTGTTTAGCAGAGTGATGGCGTTCTTGTGTCTAATTGTTCTGGTGTGCAGTGCTCTATAGCATCATTTTGAGGGAAGGAGTTTGAAACAGTTTATGTCCAGGATGTAAATATTTCCACAGCCCGCTTTTTGACTCGTGCAGTATACAGGTCCTTGATTGAAGGCAGGTTGGTAGTGATTGTTTTTTCTGCAGTCCCGATTATCCTCTGAAGTCTGTTTGTCCTGTTGGATTGCAGAACCAAACCAGACAGTTATAGAGGTGCAGATGATAAGACTACATCGTACAGAGGAATGGTTGTTAAATCTTTCTACTGTAACATCTTATATTGTGTGCACTGAAAATAAATTATTACAGATCTCAGTTAAAAATGTACTCTTGTACTCTTGCATTTAATGTGTTATCTAGCATGGGCTTCAATTGTGGAAGAATATTTCATGTTCACATCTTATATAATTTCCAGTCTGGCTATAGGTGAATAGGAGAAGGAGAATTTGTCTTTATCCATCCTTCTGTATTTTCTGTTGCCTTTGTAGTTCGTTCTAAAACTTCTGCAGCAACAATAAATCTTTTAGCACATGTAAATCAGTCAAGTTCTGTTTTAGCCTTTAGGTGTGGTTTATATCACTTCAATTTTTGGAGCAACTGGGGAAACAAAATAGCTAATTAAGACCAGCCAATAGGGAGAAGCCAGTTCAAAGTAATACTATCAAAAACTCAGGTAGCCTCCTATTGCCACCAGCTGATCAGAGATGTGGAATTGAAGTTGCTTAGAGATTTGTCAAGCTCTGGCAAGCCAGAAAGAAGAAAGCAAAGAAGCAAGAACAGGTTGTTTTCATGGGATAAATATACAATCCTGAAAACCAAAAGAGGAATTTCCCAACCTCATTTGTTGTAATTAAGTAGAATCTCTTTGGATGATTTAAAATACTTTCCCCCAGATTTCTCACCTACATGGAATAAGTTTGATAACCTGTCAATTGATTCACCTACTGTATTTTGATATTTTTTATGTTTGCTTTCTCTTTCATTCATTTCCCAGCTTCCTCACAGTCTGTCACAGAAATTCCCAAAGTGCGTGCCAAAATCTGGAGAATGCCAGAATAAAGCATCAGGGCAGACCATTCTAATAGGTCTATGTGTCCTGTGCAGATCCCAAGTGGAAACAAATCTTATCCAGACTAGGAAGTGATCTGATTATGTAAAGATTTACGTGTAATATCCTTTATAGCCATATACTGTGAACCAACCAATCTGAACAAATGCCAGATGTAGATGCCTATATATGTAGCCAGAAGGTGCCACTTCGGATAAATCTACTTATGGGATTTTAAGGGATAGGTAATTCATTACGTGATCATCACAAACATTAAAAATCAAGTGTATCAACAAAACATGATTACTAAGGTAAAAGAAAAAAAGTGTATTTTCAGTTTGATGGTTCAGATCTTGACATCTATAAATGTTCTTGATATAAAGATGATAGGAACTTCCAAAAGGTTGTTCTTTTGTAAATGTAAAAATTGTATCTGATTCATTTCTGTCAAATACTTTTAAAATTTTATTAAATTATACTTATTGGACAGAGGATAGAACTAAAGATGTGTCATTTTAAATAACAATATTTAATTTACAAATATTTTGCTAGGGAACTTTATTTGAGGTGAATCATTTTGTGAGGACAAAGTCTAGTAACATGTAAGTGACTTTTTAAATAGCTTATTTTATTTTAATAATAGACAAAATTTATATATGGTGCTACTATTTAGAAATATGTTTGCCTAAAACTGAATTTTGGCTAGAAAATTTCTGGCATGAAGACTAGAAATACTGTCTTTTTTTTAAAAAAAAAATTTCCTTATATTCTTTAATGCACCAAATCATTTGTTTTTGTTTTCCTTTTGGCAATCTAACTAAAATAGCTTTTCAGAAATATCCAGTGTTTTAAATATATAATTACTACAGAGAAGAAGAATTGCTACACTATCAAGAACAATTGACAGTATAAATCATTCTATCAACAGGATTAGCCAGGTGTTGGTTAATATTTTGTGATGTCATATATTTAGTTTGTTTAATTTGGTCAGGATATTTTTGAGGGAAAGAACAAAATTCTGGTGATTTTCAGTTGTGAATAAGTAATAGAATGGATAGCCATAAAACTTGTTTTGGATTGTGATCTTTGATATTTTCTCTTTTGTTTATAATGAAATGACAATTACTGATCTGAAAAAAGAACCACCTAAATATAAAACTGTATCCTATTAAAAAATGTAGCAGCCCAAATATATGTTTAATATTACTTTAGGATTGCATCTCAGTTTTATTTTTATATCTGGGTACATATATCTGAAAATAAAATATACTCATATCTCATCAGTCAAAGAGGATTTACTTATGACCAGTTAAGCATGTGTCTCTTTAGGAATGCAGGCAGCCAAGGATCAGGATACAAATTCAAAGTTTTTAGAGGTTAATTCTACACATAATACACCTTTCTTTTTTTGTCTGGACATGTGTGCATTTTTTAAGGGAGGGGATTGTATGGCTCAGGACACATACAAAAGTGAGATCTTTATTGGCCAGAATAAACTGCTGTCCAGTAGGGGTTGTTGTTTCCTTTTCGTGCTTTTTATTACAATTTTGATTGCAACATTAGTAAAAGCAAACACAAGCTAAACTCACATAGAGAAAGAGAGATAAAAGGAGAGAATAAAAAGTGAAAGGAAAGAAGAAAAGAAAAAGGAGAAAATAAGATAAAGGTAAAGAAAAGAAATATATATATCTGTTCTTTGTCACAAGTATACATAAAATTAATAACTTATTATTAATAATAATTTTATTATTATTAATAATAATAATTTTATTAATAATAATTAATAAAAAAATTAATTAATAATAATAATAAATTTTTTATAAAATTTATAAAATAAAATTATAACTTTTTATAAGTTTATAAAAAATATTCCTACTTCTCATAACCTGCCCTGTATCTGTATGCAAATCCATAAATCATACATTTTTTGGTCCTGATGTCAGCAAAAAATCTGTAAATGATTACCAGTGCTTTATAAAAACATGTCTTATTTTAATCTTGGTGGAACAAATCAACTTTATGTATCTTCCTTTTACTTCTAACCATCTTCATGATCTTCAATTCATTCAGATGCTGTTGTAGGGTTTGATCTCTCTTCAATTAAACTTTTCCCCATCCCAAAGGCTTCTTCAGAGTGTTAGTAAGTCTCTTTCGTAAATCCAATAAAAAGTCATTGTCCAGGTCTGAGTTTACGATTTGTACTTCCACTTTTAAGTTTCAAAACTTTAACCAACTTCTTTTGTATATTCAATAGAAAGTTGTTATCCTTTTGGTTTTTCATCTGTGTTTCGACTTTAACTGCCTTCTCTGTCTTATAAGTCATAATATTTTTATTATCGAGTTTTTCTAGTTCTGATGTTTCTATATAAAGCAAAATTTATTTCACATCTGTTGTTCCTTTGTTTTTGTTTTCATTTATTTGTTTATAGACCATCTTTATTATTTTTATAAATAATTCAAAGTGGCGAACATATCCAACATCTTCCTCCTCCTATTTTCCTCAACAGCAACAACAACCTATGGGCTGGATTAGGCTGAGAGAGAGTGACTGGCCCAAAGTAACATTTTTGTTGTTGTTGCTATTTGTAACATCTTTTGGACATAATATATCTATAGAAGCAGTCATCACTGCTGCCATTGTAACTGCTAATTTCTGACCCCATATTTTAAACATCTCCTGGAGTATTTAAAATGTTAACATTTTATGCCATTTTGTAAATCTCTGTAAAACCAAAAACAAGTTTTCATATTTTTTTCCTTTTTCTTTAATGCGTGCAATCATTACTTCCCTCTAGAGTCCAATTTTTAAAAACAAAGATCTCTGTTATGACTCAAGATGGAGAAAATAATTTGGTTCCCATAAAAAGTTGTTTATTTAATTATTTCAGTAATCTTATAATAAAAGTATCAATATTCCAAATTTGTCTGGACCTTTAATTTTTTATAATTTTCTTGGATCAAAATCTTATTGGACTTTTCCCCATTTATTTTAATTTTTTTAACCAACTTAAAATTATTTAAGTTAAAATTAATTATTAATATTTATTTTGTTCAAGAATGAAGATAAACTCATCAGGTGGATTTTAAAATAGTCATTCTAAAGATCTATAATAGATTTAAAATAATTAAATAGGCAATTTCCAAAAATGATTTAGAAAGTGTGGCTAACAAAGCCAGTGTTTCCATGCATTTAAAAGACTCCATAGTGATTGTGACAGAGGTGGTATTCAGCAGGTTCTGACCTGTTTGGGAGAACCAGTAGCAGAAATTTTGAATAGTTCGAAGAACCAGCAAATACCACCTCTGACTGCCCCTGCCCCCCTCTATTCTCTGCTTCCTGAGTTCCAGCTGATCAAATGGGTCTTCTTTTGTTGCCCTAGACAGGAGAACAGAGCTGGCAAGCAGTTTAGTGGGGTGGGGAGGGAATGGGATTTTGCAGTAATCTTCCCCCAGTAGTGGGGAGGGAATGGGGATTTTGCAGTAACCTTGCCCCAGGAGTAGGGTGGGAATGGAGATTTTACAGTGTCCTTCCCCTGCACACCCACCAAGTCACACCATGCCCACCAAGTCATGCCTACAGAACCGGTAATAAATTTTTTTGAATCACACCACTGGATTGTGAGCATGTTGGTTGAGTCTTTTACCTCTCAGTGTTCAAACCGATGGGAGGACACGGTCTACAGTCTCTGTTGTGTATGTACCATAGTTAATAAAGTATGAGCTTGAGGTAAAGTGCAGGGTTCTGGCCCTGCACTTCTGATTGGCTGTTAGGCGGCCAGATCGGATTGGTTAGTTCTGAGGAATCCGATTGGCCCTTAACAAAGAATCCTTATTGGTTAAAAGAGCTAGCATTCATAGCTCGTTATTGGACAATTCTCACAAGGGTTGCCTATATAAGGCAGAGTTCACTGTTGTTGTTTTGAGAAGTCACTATGCAAATAAAGAGCTGAAAGTTCACTATTCAGAGGCTGCCTCCATTTACTCCGACCCATGTTCAGTACTTGACAGTCTCCTTAGCTGCAACTGTCTGGAGTACATTATGGTCATCTCCTGATCTTTCCTTATCTACAGAGGTCCTGTAGAATTGATCTTCTCACTGTTTTTTCAGTCTTTGCTGCAGTCATAGTTTCTACTCTTTTAGGGATGTGTTACTTTGACATACCTCCCCAAGAAAAATCCTCCAGTTGTTGAAGAAACCTGCAATAGATTTCTGTGAGAGCATATGGGCTGGTCTCGCAAAATGAATTTTCTATAGAAATTAACTGACACAATCAAAATATGGTTGGGAAAGACATGTTCAAATAATTGTATGTATTTAGGGAAGTTACTAATGAAACAGTATACATTATTTTCTGGTTTAAGGAATTTATATTAAGCTGCTTAGTTGTTGTTGTTTTTTAAAGCATATATTGTAAAAAGTTTTCCCAGCTTTTAAAAAATCAGTAGAGTACAAAATATTTTAGTGACACTTTTGTGTGTATATGTGTGTGTGTACGTGCGCACGCCTTGGAGTCAGTGTTGATCCATAGAAATTGCCTGGACATGGTCCTGCAGTTTTCTTCCCATGATTTTGGAGATGGCTTGCCATTGCCTTCTTCCTAGGGCGGAGACAGAGCACTTGACCCAAGGTGAACCAGCAGGCTTCATGCCTAAGGCAGGCCTGAAATGCATGCTCTTCTAATGTCTAGCCTTGTGCTTTAACCACTATGCCAAACTGGCCCTCAGAGTGACTCATATGGTCAAATTTAGACTGTTTTACATTTGTACTGGTCATATTAATTGTGATTCTATGCTACCTGTGATTTGAATTACCTATCACAATGCTTTTTTCTAATTTTTTTTCTAAATATTGTGGTCAAAGTGAGAATCAATGAAATGTATTAAAAACATTTGTATTAATATAATTTTGTGCTGGGCCATGTAATGTGTGTAATTGTTGTATGTTTTTGGTTCTTAACCTAGAGTTTTTGGAAAAGCATGTTGACTCCTTGTTAACAATGTTGAATAATGAGGAAACACTTAGCAACCTGAATTACAAGTTTAGGCTTTTGTGAAACAGATTGCTACCATGTGTATCCTGAATTACTTTGTATGATGTGATTTTCTATAGACCAAACCTCTCACTTTCTAACAAAATATGTTTTTTAATCTTTGGTTTTGACATTTAGATTAAAATATCCCAGGTTAATGTTGTATCTTACGGAAATAATCTGAATCAGCTAGTAGACCGTCTCTACATCATATAGCCTATACAGAAAATAGATGATAATTCTGAACATGTCATATTTTATTATTTCCTGCTGTGTTATATATAGAATATATCTCTAGGCTATTGATCTGTGACTTAATCCTTTAAAATTAGATAACTTTAAATCCATCAAAATGGAATCATATAGCTAGCTTTTCCCAAGTAATTACTGCAGTTCTAGGAACCCTGACAATAATGCTCATGTGTGAGAGGCCCTGGTAGGATCACTCTTGTTAGTTAAGTTGAAAAGGAAGAATCAACAAAGGGATGAGAGATGGTGGGGCTGTGTATAAATAAAGTGAGGAAACTCCAAAATCAAATCTAGAAAAAGGCAGTGGTAAACCATTTGTGTATTGTAAGAAAACCAACCAAAATTAATATGAGATTGATGATATATAAATAAGGTAAAGTAAGTACAATGGTAGATGAGTTGTATGAATTTGGATACTAGATGATGAAATGGGATTACATGGGAAGAGCATAGAACTTCTGAAAGTAGATCTGGAAATTATAATGTGGTCAGACCAAAGCCAAAAAGGAAAAATGGGATGTGAGTAGCTGGAGATTGTATTGCTAAGTGGCACAATCATGGAATATCATGCTTTATAATCATGTTGCTTAGTGATGGAAATTCCTTTCCCAATTTTCTTTTAAGTGAGGACAACCTACACCCATTTGCCAAGCTAAATCACTGTTTTAAAAAAATAACAATAACAACTTACACAGTGTTGTAAAACGGTAATTTGATCATGCATATACTGAAATTGTTAGCTATGATTTTCAGAATTGGGATTGCTGCAAATTATTAGCAAAATCGGACTTGAAGCCTTCTGTAAAAATAAAATGTATGTTTCAAAACTTGAATACCAAAATTAAAGAAGTATTTGCACACTGTCTAATAATGAAAACACTGAATGGCAAACATTAGGATGATGATAAAATAGAAAATAGAAAGAAAGAAAGCAAAAGAAAGCAAACATTGTGCCAACAATAATAGATACCTTGGAAGCAAGTCTAAAATATCTAGATCAGTGATTCCCAAACTTTTTCAGTCCACCGCCCCCTTGTGCTACAAACTCATCCTTGGTGCCCCCCACCCAGGGGTGGGATTCAAATTTCTTTGGGTGTAGCCTAATTTGAGGGTGTGGCTTGCTGGTTACGTGACTGGGTGACATGGCTTGCTGGTCACATGACCGGGTAGGTGTGGTTTGGTGGTCATGTGACTGGGTGGGCATGGCCAGGTGACTGGCAAACAAGTGGTCCTCACTTAATGGCTGGTTGTTTAGCAAGTGTTCTGATTTATACTGGCCTCCCCAGAGATACTTGACCTGTTTTTGGAGTTTTGACAGCCATGCACACACATGCACACACACTCCCTTCTAACCCTGCTGGAGCAGGTCATTGGACTAGAATTGGCAAAGCATCTCTTGATTAGATTCTAGTAGTGAATAAAATCTAATCAGGAGTGCTTTGCTGATTCTTGTTGATTTGTTTTATTTGTATCTCTTTATTTTATGTTGCTGAATTGCATTGACATGTGTGTCCCTTCTTGTGCCCAACCCAGAAGCTTTTGTGATTCTTTGCAGCAAAAATTACCAACATCTGGCTTTGCTCTACTTTTCAAACATGCCGCCACTGCCGCATTCTAGGTGCTGGCCCCGCAGGTCCATCCCATTGAGCCCACTGCACTGGAGGGACCTGCCCAAGCAAGTCAAATTAATGAGGTGAGCCTGAGAGAGGGAAAGAGAGAGAGAAAAGAGAGAGAGAGAGAGAAGGAAGAAAAGAAAGAGAAAAGGGAAAGAAAGAAAAAGGGACAAAGAAAGAGGGGGGATGGAAGGAATGGACAGAAAGAAAAAGAAATAAAGGAGAGAGGGAGAGAAGAGAAGAGAAAGGTAATGAGATATCTATTCTAGTCCAATTACCTGCTCCAGCAGGGTTAGAAGGGAGTGTGGGTGTTGGGTGCGTTCTCCTTGTAATTTACCACTACATTTTGGTTTTGCCTTCTTCAGAATTGACACTGTAATACATTGGGGAAAAGTAATTTTTAGTGTGGAGATCTGGTCCAATGGATCCTGTTTAAAGCCTCAACAAAATGTGAGAGCTTCCTGATAGTCTTGACCATGTTTCGTCCACAAAACTTTTAATAGAAGCCAAAGATGTTTGAATGTGCTGGCAAAGATGTTTCAATGTGGAAAAGGGCCTCAGTCTAAACTAGGCCTCATTTCAATCTCATGCATTAGCTCTCTTGCTCTTGCTTTCTCTCTCTCTCCCCCTCCCTCCCAGACTGACTTTGCTCGACTTTCCCGATGTGCTTGCGGGGCTGGCGCTTCGAACATGGATGGATGGATGGATGGTGAGAGAGAGAGAGACAGAGACAGAGAGTTAAGGTAGGTAGGTAGGTAGATAGATTGGTTGGTAGGTAGGTAGGTAGGCAGGCAGGCAGGCAAGCAGGCAGGCAGGCAGACCTTTTGGATAGATAGGTAGGTTGGTAGGTAGATAGGTAGATCTATATTGGTGGATAGGTAGGTAGGTAGGCAGACAGGTAGCAGGCAGATAGGTAGATAGGCAGGAAGGCAGGCAGACCTTATGGATGGATGGATGGATGGATGGATGGATGGATGGATGGATAGATCTATATTGGTAGGTAGGTAGGCAGGCAGACAGACAGGCAGACCTTTTGGATGGATGGATGGATGGATGGAAGGAAGAAAGGAAGGAAGGAAGGTAAGAGAGAGGGAGAGAGAGAGAGAGAGAGAAAGAAAGAAAGAAAGAAAGAAAGAAAGAAAGAAAGAAAGAAAGAAAGAAAGAAAGAAAGAAAGAAAGAGACAGCGATGGCACTTTGAGAAAGTAGAGCAAAGCCAGAGTAGGAATTGAAGTCCACACAAGTTGCCAAGGTTGAGAAACACAGGCTGAATATATCAACCCAGCCATTCTGGTTTAGAGTTTAGCATGCTGTTTGATTCCAGCTTAGTCAATAAACCATGGCTAAGATCTTCCTGCTCCTTAATGCAGCTGCCCCTCTGCCCCTTCTCCAGCCCCCTGCCCCAGTTCTTTCTTTGGCATCCAATTTTGCAATGCCAACCTCCCCGGACAGCGATGCGGCTGACTTCACCCTCTTTGCTTCAACCCAAGGTCCACTTCTGTCAGGCCAAGCAAGGGGAGGTACTCTGCACATGCTCAGAGACTCCCAAATTTGGGGAAGCATTCTGCCCATCTTTATGCTCTGCCTGGGAGGAGGAAGGCGTGCAGAAGCAGCCCAGACCGGTGGAGGCGGAGGGAATGATCGCTTGGAAACTAAGCAAGCAAGCACACACCTATTCATCTGAAGTAAATTATTTTGGTTGGGTGTGTAAACTATGTAAGTATATGCTTTACATAACTAATCAATGGGCACCAAATTATATTCATGATACATATAGAAATTGCATTTCTAAAAAATATAAATACTTTTTCATTTCTTTTTATTAACTTCTTTAATTGTATCATTTTAAAACATAGATATTTCTCACTATAGCACTTGATGGAGGTGTGTGTGTGTGTGTGTGTGTGTATGTGTAAAAGAGTCCAATTTTTGTTGAAAGTAATTTTACCTGTTAAACTTCAGTCCCATTGATTTCAATAACAAATTAAGTATTTGATAAGTGTATACTTAGGAAATATTTTGATATAACCAGAATAGCTTGCATCATTTCAGATTTAAAATGCAACCCCATCCCAACATTATATGAAAAGGTTACAGGTAATCTTCAACTTAAGACCATAATTGAGTCCAAAATTTATATTGCTGAGCAAGAACTTTATCCCATTTTATTACCTTTCTTGTCATAGTTATTAAGTGAATCACTGCAATTGCTAAGTTATTAACATGGTGGTTAAGTCAATCTGGCTTTCCATTGACTTTACTTATCAAAAGGTTGCAAGAGGTGCTCACATGCACACACTGCAGCATATCATAAATATGAATCAGTTGCCAAACATCTGAATTTTTTGATTACATGATCATGGGGATGCTGCAACATAAGTGTGAAAATAGTCATGAGTCACTTTTTCCAGTTGTGTTGTAACTTTGAACATACCGGTAACTTATTTTCTTTGAAGAAAATTGCCGTGGGACTTGTTAAGTTTCTACAGCTGCAGACTTCTGTTCTTCAACCACTAAATAGCCTTTCTAGCAGGTTAGGTCTAAAGGATCTCTTATTCCTGCTTTCCTGTTATTTGAATGGCTCTCTCAGTTCATGATTGCATTACAGTTTTGTGACTTTCTTAATAAATATGTTCTGTCCTTAATTAGCATTCTTGAGATCCCCGCGCTTTGATTGGCCAAAGCGCGGGGCACTCTGATTGGTCAGGTGAGCCGCGCCGATTGGCTCGCTAAGAATCTCCCGCGATTGGTCCATTCGGATCGCGGGAGATTCAAAGCGGTGCCATTGGCCGCGGCCGCCGCGGCTAAAAGAATAAAAGCCGCGATCTTTTTCCCTTTGCCCCAGTTCGGTTCCAACCTCAAATAAAGAGCATGATTTGAAATCACCGACTCCTGGCATCATTTCGCGGACACAACAAAATACTTTTTAGGAAAAACACCTGGCTGCTTTTGACAAGTATGTGGGACTTCACCATCTAATATTTATCCCAAAGCTGTATCATGGGCAGTTTGAGGTCAGACACCAGCTGTTAACCAAATCGCATTGCAGTAAGAAATAGTTCTTTCCTCAAGGCAATCCTCTCCCTTGATAATTTAATTTTGGAAGAGCCAATGACCCAAACATGAATGAGTTTGCACGTGCATGTAGAAAATGTGTACACATGTAGAATAAGTTTAGAAGTTATGGATAGTGGAAGTATTGAGGGAAATTATAGCTCTGTAACAGAATTATATTCTGCATTTAGAATACAGTTATCGGTTCCTCTGACTGAGATTTGGAGAGTTGTCACCAGTCATATTCGACTTTACTGAGTTGTATATATTGATCTATGACATAAAACTAAAGCTGTGTCTTCCTTGGATTGGATTCTATCATTGTGTTTTAACAGTAGAGAAATCTTAAGATGATAACACAGGGGTTTTTTTGAGATATGATGCCAGAGCAGTATTACACAATGGTTTTTTTAAAAATGACACAAACCTTTTTGAAACTGCCCAGGAAAAGCCCTTGAAGATAAGTAGACATCTTTTGGCAAATGAATAGTTCATAATATTGACTATAACCATATATAAAATGTTAAGTTCGGTGCATGGCGCAAGAAGCGGAGACGAGTCAACGAACAGTGAACTTCAACTCTTTATTTAACATGGTGCAACAGCTCTTTAAACGGCCTCAACAGCCCCCTTTATATAGGCAAGCTCTTGGGTATTTAGCCAATGAAAACACAGGAACACTAGCTCTTTTTAACCAATGAGAATGGCTCGTTAATAGCCAATCAGATTCTCCTGAACGGACCAATCCAATATCGCTATTATCGGCCAATCAGAAGTGCAGGGCCAGAACCCTGCACTTTGCTTTAAGGTTTCAATAAACTTTATTCAAACACTTTTATTAATTCGCAACACCCCTTCCCCCCGGGTTCCGTTTAAGGGGTGCGGTAACGTAGTCTTTGAGGTAGGTTGTTTTGATTGTCTATTTGATTTACGCTGTCCTCCTGGTATTTGTCTAGAGTCTTGTTGGGGTAGGACGTTATCTGGTGAACAGTATGCCTCTGATTCTGTATCTAAACTTCCGTTCCCATTAATGTCCTCGATATCTCTTTGAGGCGAGTTAACCCCTGTCCCCGATCCTTCTTCACATGTTGAGTCTGAGCGGTCGTTTGTTCCACTTGTGCCTTCCGCCGTTCCAAACTCAGCCTCCTCGGCGTCTCCTCCCCCATCAGTTTGGAAATCAACGGAATCGCAGACCCCAAACTGCAGCCTTCAACGCAGCAGATCAATATGGCGCTTCCATATTCTATCATTGCGACATTTCACTCGGTATGATCTGGGTCCGGTTACTTGGATTACAGTTGCCTCGACCCACAATGGGCCGCCATAAAAGTTTCTCGTGAAAACCAAGTTGCCAACCTGGAAATTTCAGCATTTCCCGCTGGATCCATGTGGTTTTTCAGGTTCATATGATGGGTGTAGTCGGTCCAGGTGGGAGCGGAGTTTCCGTCCCATCAATAACTCAGCAGGAGTTTTGTTGGTGACGCTGTGTGGAGTGATGTGCTGCAAAAGGAGTATCCGGTTAATCTTGTCTTCAATATCGCCATAGTCCATTTTATGTAGAGTTCTTTTGATGAATTGTACCATGCGCTCGGCCCTTCCATTAGCCGCAGGATGTGCCGGTGAAGTTAGTACATGGCAAATACCGCGGTCCGCCAGGTACTGTTCAAAAGAAAGCGCGGTAAACTGGGGCCCGTTGTCGGATACCAGAACATCCAGTAATCCATGTGTTGCAAATAATCTGTCCAATTTCCTGATGACCGATTCGGTTGTTATATTTTTCATCTCATGGATTTCGAGCCAGTTCGAGTAGGTATCTACTGTTAATAAAAATGTGTGTCCATTCATAGGTCCCGCAAAGTCCAGATGAATATGGGACCATGGTCCCCTGGGTGTTTCCCATTCTGTTGGGGTTGCTTTCGTTGGGGCATTGCTGACTTCCTGGCATTTGGAACAAGTCTTTACCCAGGCTTCAATCTGCTTGTCTATGCCCGGCCACCACGTATAGCTTCGTGCGAGTGCTTTCATGCGCACGATGCCGGGGTGGCCATCGTGCAAGGTTCTCAGTTCCGCTCGCTGTAACCACTCTGGGACAACGACTCTATCGCCCCAAATGTTGCAGCCCTTTTGGGAAAACAGTTCCGTCTGTCGACTTTTGAAGGGGGCGTAATTGTCAGGGATTTGGTCCAATGGCCATCCACGTTCTACCCAGCTGAGGACACGTGCTAGAACAGAATCGCGTTTAGTTTCAATCGCGATATCGCGAGCTGTCAGTGCCGGTTTTTGAAGTGTCCCAATCTGCAGTGTTGTGATGGTCGGAGCAGGGTCAATGGTTTCTGGAAGCGGTGCATGGCTTAATGCTTCAGCATGGGGAATGGCTTTCCCCGGACGGTATTGCAACTTATAATTATAGGCAGCCAAGAATTCTGACCAGCAAGTCATTCTGGGAAATAATATATAAGGGGTTGGTTTATCTCCTGCTATTATTCCCAGTAAAGGTTTGTGGTCAGTTATTATAGTGAAAGCTCGCCCATAAATATATTCATAAAATCATTTAACAGCAGATACAATAGCAAGAGCTTCCTTATCGATTTGACTGTAATTGCGTTCTGCTTTTGACAGCGTTTTTGAAAAATAGGCAACAGGGGCTTCACTTCCATTTGGTAAAACGTGGCTCAAAATGGCGCCCACTCCGAAAGATGATGCATCACAAGTAACAGTCAAAGGCAAGGTCTCATTATACTGCGTCAAAACAGTGCTGGAGGTCAATAAGTTTTTTACTTGTCAAAACACCTGTTCCTCTCAGTGCCCCCAAACCCAGGTTGCTTTTTTGTCTAATAAACGATGTAGGGGTTCAGCTACGGTTGCTTTGTGAGACAGAAAGACATTATAAAAATTGATAAGGCCTAGGAATGCTTGGAGATCCACCTTATTTCGGGATCTTGGGGCATTTTTGATTGCCCTAAGTTTGCTATCGGTGGGATGAATGCCCTGTTTATCTATTAAATATCCTAAAAATTCTATTCGATCAGTACATAGTTGACATTTGTTTTTCTTAACTTTGAGACCTGACTCTTTAAATCTCTGAAGAACCAACCCCAGGCGCTCCCTTAGTATTCTTGAGTCGGAGCAGCAATTAAAACGTCATCAAAATAGGGGACAACGCCTTTTATCCCTTGTAATAGTCTTTCCATCAAACTTTGAAAGAGTCCCGGGGCCACGCTTACTCCAAATTGGAGTCGGTTACATTTAAATGCACCTCAGTGCGTAACGATCGTTTGAGCCTCTGCCGTTTTTCTGTCTACAGGCAGTTGTTGGTATGCCTGGGCTAGATCTAGTTTAGTGAAGACTTTTCCGCCCCCCAGGGAATGGAGAAGGTGTTGCACCACCGGTACCGGGTAAGCGTTTTGCTGCACGGCGTGATTCAGGGTGGCTCGGTAGTCCCCACAAATTCTTAACGATCCATCCGGCTTGATGGGTGTCACGATTGGGGTTTCCCAGGGAGAATGGTCGATTGGTTCTAACACCCCCTGGGCTATTAATTTATCAAGCTGCTCGTCAATCTTTGGTTTAAGGAAGAATGGGACTCGACGAGGCTTAAGGCGGATGGGAGCTATTTCGGGGTTGAGGTTAAATGATATCGGGGTCCCCTTGTACTCGCCTAGTTTGTCTGCAAAGACATCCTGGAATTCTTGGACGAGAGCCTCTTCCGAGTCATAGCTGCTGGTTCGGTGAATGCTGGCTACCTCAATTCCAAGTGGAGCGAACCATTGGAGGCCTAACAAGCTAGGCCGATCCCTGTCGACTACAGTCAAGGGTAGAGATGCAGTACGATTTTTAAAGGAGACACAGACTTGGCTGGATCCCACGACTGGAATTCGATTCCCTTGATAATCTTTGAGTATGATTCTTTGGAATCGGAGTTCTTATCACCGGACGGTAGGGATGAGTTGCTTGAGCGTCTTCCAGGAAACCATCGAAAGGGATGATCCTGAATCAACTTCCATCATACAAGGCTGGTGTTTGATGGCCACCTTGACTCGGATCTTCTTGGCGTCCAGTGATGAGGCGTGACCAATCGTAATAGTTTGGTGTGCCTCTTCTCGTTTCGTTGAGTGTTTAGGGGTTTGTTTCTGTAGGAGTGGTTGTTCCATTGGTGGTTCAAGGGTTCTCGCTTTGCAGGATGGCTTCCTGTAGATTGGTGATAGTTAGCCCCCCTCGGATTTTGGCTGGGTCCTTGCTTGCTTCTACAGACCTGTCCAATGCGGCCTCTTTTCCCGCACACATGGCAGAGTGCGTCGAGGAATTTGCAGTCTGATCGGGGGTGGTTTGCCCGAAAACCAGCACATTGGTACTGCGATTTCTGGCATTGGTCTCGTTCAGACCGGAGCCGGTTGACCTCTTCTTCATTGCTTTCTGATGACGATTCATGGTCCTCGTGGTGGGCCGTCGTTGCCGGTTCTTCTAAGTGAGGTGAAACTTCGCTGGCAAGTTGGCGAAGTGGAGCGTGGGTGCAGCGCATTTGAGCAGCCGACTTCCTGGTTGCTTCTGCTGCAGTAGCGTCAGCGATGGCATCTGTAAGGCTGATGTCACCTTTTGCCATCAGCTTACTCTGCACGCCTGGTGCATCTAGTCCCAGAACTATTCTGTCTCTCAGGGCTTCTTCAAGGTCGGCAAACCCACATAGGCCTCCTAGAATCCGGAGATCCGCTATGAAATCTACAACGCTTTCGCCCTTCCGTTGATCTCTCTGGTAAAATTCATGCCTTCTCATGAGCGTTGGTACGGTCAGTGCATAGTGGGCCCTTAGCAAGGGTTTGAGGACATCCCAGTCCATGGACTTCACTTCTGCCAGTTTCGCTAGTGCTTCGGCCATCTTGAATACGGTTGGCCCGCAATGAGTTAGGAATACCGCCTGTTTCTTTCCGGTAGTGGCATCCTTCAAATTGTTGGTCTCCAGAAACATCTGGAAGCGATCCATATATGAGTCCCAGTCTTCTTGTGCCGGGTCGAATGGAGCGGGTGATATGACGCTGCCGGACATGGTTCCGCCGTTGGTGCGTTTCAGCCACGTGCTCAGTTATCACTCTGTAGTGTTCAGTCAGCTCTGACGTCTCCACATCCCACCCTCGTCGCCAGTGTTAAGTCGGTGCGTGGCGCAAGTAGTGGAGACGAGTCGACGAACAGTGAACTTCAACTCTTTATTTAACATGGTGCAACAGCTCTCTAAACGGCCTCAACAGCCCCCTTTATATAGGCAAGCTCTTGGGTATTTAGCCAATGAAAACACAGGAACGCTAGCTCTTTTTAACCAATGAGAATGGCTCGTTAATAGCCAATCAGATTCTCCTGAACGGACCAATCCGATATCACTATTATCGGCCAATCAGAAGTGCAGGGCCAGAACCCTGCACTTTGCTTTAAGGTTTCAACAAACTTTATTCAAACACTTTTATTAATTCACAACATAAAATACCACAGCTGTGCCAAACTCTTTGAACTCTACAGTTCTGTTGACCCCTAGCTATGAATTTAAATTTCTGGCGTGTAATAAGGAATATTTTGTAGCTTAAGGGCCATGCTCACTTCAAAATATTTTCTTTGAAGTATTGCAATGTCATGTAAACATGCTTTTATCATAGTTCTTTCACTGCAGCTTTTATTGATTGTCTTGAGAAATGTATTAATTACATAACTGAACAATCCAAATACAAAGGAAAGCAAAGCCCCATTTGAAGACTTGTCTTTGGTACTGTTGAGAACTATTACAGTAAGAATGTCATGGAGAAATCTGGCTAAAGATGTTTCTTTGTGCAATTGTATTATAATCACAGCCATGGCAAATTAAAATAAGGAATTCCTCTTTTGTAATAAATTAAACCAAGTTTCATATTCACTTCTATTCAGGAATATAAGGTAAAGGTAAAGGTTCCCCTCGCACATATGTGCTACTCGTTTCATGGTGCTCATCTCCATTATAAAGCCAAACAGCCAGTGTGGTCCAAAGAGGTCTCTGTGGTCATGTGGCCAGCATGACTAATCTGCGAAGGTGCACGGAACGCTATTACCTTCCCACCAAAGTGATCCCTATTTTTCTACTTGCATATTTTTTACATGCTTTCAAACTACTAGGTTGGCAGAAGCCAGGACAAGTCATGGGAACTCATTCCGTTATGGGGATTTGAACCACTAAACTATCGACCTTTCTGATCGGCAAGTTCAGCGTCTTAGCCACTGAGCTATCGCATCCCTTCTATTCAGGCATAAAAGAATTAAATTCCACAGATTTAAGCAGGTTTGGGATTGTATCCTTACTTACTGCAGTATAAAGTTTTGTAGGCAACAAACATCTACTTTTTCAGTTGTGTGAAATTGATTGAGAAATTAACAGGTAGTTTCAGAGCAGAAAAGTATACCATCCATCCATCATCACTAGCAGACCAAAAATTAAAAAGAAAAACAAAACATATCAGCTATCAGTAAATAACCCAACACCATAAAATATTTTTCAGGCTAAAATTAATTAAAAGCATAAGATCTCTACAGGTGAGTTTGGAGTGTACCTCAGCTTGAATACCACAATGTGGTTTTTCTTCCATCCACCTTTTCATTGCATGCAATGCAATATTTTTCCTCTTATTCAACATAAAATAAAAGTTCCTTTGTGTATAAAACTGGATGGCTGTACATTGCATTAAAGCTATAGCTGCATGCTTCCCCAACCCCATTAACAAGATTTAAAATGGAAATATGGCATTCAGTAGAAAATCACCTCTTTTTAATGTTCTGCAAAAATATTTCTATAACAACATTTAGTGTAGTTAAAAGTCAAACATATTTCTGTGTGTGATCTGTAACTCTTTTCTTACTAATATATACAATACTTCTGCTCAATTAGGCAGGGCATGTACTATTAGTTAACCTTTTATTTATTGATTGATTTTTAATTGACAAACTTTGCACTAAGAGCTAATAGTACTGGCTGCCTAGTAAATGCAACTTCTTTTCACAGAGACAACTACAAGATATAAGAGGTTTCCTTTTGCTTAATTGAGGAGGTAATGGAGTCAACAATGTCTACACACACACATGCACGCACAACCATTTTATAAAAATGGGCACCCCACCCCTTGTTACTATTTTATGTCTATTCTCATGGAATATTCTTACAATTTTGGATGTATCTGTTGTCCCACAAAGGTTGCATGCTATACAAAAAAAAGTTGCATGCAATCTATACAATTTATATGAATAGCACAATAAAGAAAACAATGATCTCTTTTTTTTAGATAAAATATATTGATTAAAGTAAAAAAAATACATGTGTGAGAAAAGCATACTGCGACTGAAGCAAAATTCAGGATGAAGTTGAGATTGACAATTTTGTGACAATTATTTTTTATCTAATGCAACATATACTTTGCAGACATTCTTTTCACATCATTCACTCTTCTAAATTTGCAGTCCTTGGCTGCAGTCCCTTTCTGAAAATTTCTGTTGCAGAGACAGAGAGTGCCAAGACAGAGACTGGCAAAAAAAGCGGGTTTTCTCCCTTTTCTTTGAAGAGCCAATGTGCCTCATTAGCATTTGAGAAGAATAGTTGTAAATAGACATGAAATGATGTGGAGAACTGCATAGTTTTAATATTAATAGTCTACTCCAGGGATTCTGACTGAATAAGTGTTACACAATTGTACTAGTGTTACCCGACATCTTGCTGCTGAGTAAAAAACATTTGTTCATTTCTCTCTGGAGAATGTTTATAACTTTATTTCAATAACTGCATAAAACTGAGATAACTTGATGCCAAACCAGTTTCCTCTGTATTTGCTGTTGTATTCTTCCACGTGGTTTAGGCATTAATGTACCATGTTAAAACAGTACAAAGTACATTCCTAAATTCACATTAAGACACTTGATTAAAATCAAGTAAATTTATATCTGGTTTACAGCTTTGCAATAGATCCCACATAACACTAAACCAGATAAAAGAGTTCAGTCTATGCAGTATAGTACTTAGAAATGAAAGGTAACTCTAAAGTGAGAGGTAGCTCTATAAGTCCAGCTCTATTTTGATGACACAATATCCTTTTATTTGGAGGTTATGCTTATTTATTTTAGATATTCAAAAATTTGTAGGGCATAAATATTAAACAGAACTCTAGGCAGCTCACAACATGTTTTTCAGTAACAGTATGTGAGGTAGATAGGCAGAGTGCTGAAAGCTTCAGAATGCACCTGCAGAAATTGTGTAACGTGGCAAGAGACAAAACAGCTTGGAAAGTTTTTATTTATAGTTACTAGGAGTTGGCTACTGGTTGCTGGTACATAACAAACAACACAGCGGTGGTCAGGGAGGGAACCTCTATTCCCCCCCCCCATTGAATAAATTATGTAAATAATTCTTTCAAAGAAGAAAATTATGAAAACGCTGGTAGGTACAGTATAGTATTCTAAATATTCTTCTTGCCATCTATTTCAACCTTCCCTGCCTTTCCCACTTAAGTTAAATCTTAAGAGAAAACCTGTTGGAAATGTTCCTTTTGGACTCTTTCAAATGAGTGCTTTTTTAAAAGAAGATGTTGAAGATTACTACTTCCTCTGCAGAAATTAAGAAAAATTATGCACTTTTTCTCTCATATTTGATTAATTTTAACAGCCATTTGTGTCTATCTCTGGTCTCAAGCCTTTGAATATATATCCACAGAATGTTCTTACAATGCATCTTATAACAATATCTAAAGCTAATAGATGCTTTTGTATTTGCCTTTGGAAAAAATAAAGTCCCCGAGTTTTTGAAAGTAATTTCATTTATCTTCAAATTATCTTGGTTTTCACAAGGAATATAATCCGTTTTTACTGCTCTGAAGTCATATTTATACCAAATGGTTAAGTGATGAGATTTCATCAATGGAATTATAAGCTCAGTCTTCACAGTGTCTGTTACAGTATTCATAATGGAAGCATCACTGAACAAACGTACATTTCTCAACATTTTACATTCAGGTTCAGTGGTCGTATGATCATTCAATAGAGAGTTTTCTTTCTTTGATTTTAGAGATATTTTTTAAACTACCAAAATTAATAATAACTGACACCCTTCTATCCATGAATCTGTCTATTCCTGTTTAAAATGTGACTTTTGCCTCATCTGATAGTAGTGAGTTTCATAGTTAATTGTGTATTTATTATGTAAAAAAGTTATGATTCCTGAACTCCCCACAGTTCTAATATTGTGTGTATGTGTATGAGAGAGAAAAGGTAATATTTTCTATGCTATTTATGGTTTTGTATACTTCTCTCATGTTGTTTTTACCAACAACAACAACAACAACAAAATGACAGGAATTGTAGTCTTTTCATAGGAAAGGTGTTCCATCACCCTCATAATTTTGGTTGCCATTTTCCAATTATGTAATATCTTTTTGGAAGTCTTATGGCCCAAAATCCACTCAGTATGCCAGATGAAACATAGATTTATTTTCAAAGCAAATGTAAATGCATTAATTCTATTTATACCTGCATTTTCCAAAGATTCAAAACTTAGCATTCGCCCCCTTTCTCTTTTTTGTTCTTGATGTTCAACACCTGTTTCATAAAAGCAAAAAATCTGGTTCATAGATATTTATTGACAGTTCAAGCTTTATTAGTGTGGAAGTCAAATTTGAATTATCTTTTTTTATTTATACCTTTCATTAAAAAGATTGTGCCTCTACTCATATTCCCTACTTCCTGTTTTTAACTAACTTCTAATCCAGAAAAGATCTTATTCCATGTCTGTTTGCTTAGAAACATTCATTTATAGATTTTGTCAAAAACTCAGTTAAATTTTGCAACTGCTGAAGTTTGTTAATATCTTTAAAGTCATATCAACTAAATCACTTTTTAATAAATAATTTCAAAAGATCTAGTTAGTGAGTTAGTGAGATAAGTCTTATCTTTACAAAAGCCATGTTTATTTACTCTTATTCTATATTTTGATTATTTTCTATTTAATAATACAGTGATTAATTTCATATGTCCTCCCCTCATTTAAAATTTAAAACAATAATTTTATCTGTGGGAATCAGTGCAAATATAAAGAGGAAGTTACATTTTTATTAGACAAATAATTTTATATTTTAATTTATTAAGAATTTTAGATTAAGTACCAATTATTTATTGTTATTTTGTTAATTTGTTTCAGTTCTTCAGATTTCCCCCCTAAACCGTATTTAGTCTCTTGTATTCTGAAAAATATAGAACGTTCTCAACAATTAATCCATTGATCTACAAATTTCTGTATTGTCCTTTAACATTATCATATCCAAAGTCTTACCATTTCTTTGGCTAATGTCCTTCTTTTTAATATATTGCAAAAATATTTTGTCAGTGTTCTTTGTAATCCTCACAATTTTTTGTTTGTATCCCTTTTTGTTTGTTTCATTTTTATATAGTTGTCCTAGAATTTTTATTCCTTTTTGTTTTCATTATTTGGAAAGAGGACCCATTTTTGAATAAAATGTTTTTGCCTCAAATATAGGACTGCTGAGAGCTCTGCTCACATTCAACCCTGAGAATCTCTTGGAGTGCAGAAGTACCCCTACTTATGACTCATAAAAATAGGATTAAATATATAATTTTATATACAATATAAGTAATATAATAAACAAATACAAAATAAACCAAATTTATGTCCAATGTAAAATAATAAAAAAATAAAAAAATTAAGTCAGAGTTGAGAAGACAAGAGTTGAGAAGACAGCAACAGGCAGAAAATGCTATCTTTGCAAAGAAACTGAAGAAACAGTGGACTATCTGGTTAGCTGCTACAAGATCATCACCCAGACTGGCTACAAACATGGCATGATAAAGTAGCAACAATGGTGCACTGGAAGATCTGCAAGAAATACCGTTTGCCTATAATCAAGAACCATAAAATAGAGAAAGTAATAGAAAATAAAGAACCTAAATTGCTCTGAGACTTAGAATTTAAGTAGACAAGCACCTTCTGCATAACACTCCAGACTTAATAATTGTCGATAAGAAAGGGAAAAGAGTTTGGATAGTGGATATGGTAGTACATGGAGACAGCAGAACAGAAGAGAGGGAACTAGAAGTGGAAAAATTGTGGCAAAAGAAAGCAAAGGTAGTACCAGTCATAATAGGTTCCTTGGGTACAGTTCCAAAACGACCGGAGTACAATTTGAATACCATCGGCATTGACAAATTCACCATCACTCAAAAAGTAGAAAAATACATTAAGAACTCTTACGAGATTTTCTGCATCAAAGGTATTATATGAAATCTCATGCAGATTAATAGTTGAATGTGAAATTGTTAAGGAGTCCTATGGAAGCTGTTCTAAGCTTCATGAAGATAGAATAAAACATGTGCAACCTTAAAGTATGAATATTTGTTTAAAAGAGAGCTCAGTACGTTTAGCAAGACGCTTTCACACAGACAAGTTTTTGTTAAGAACAAATTTTGGAATAGTTGGTTCATTGCCCTTGCTGGAATTCTGTCTAGTTGTCTGACTAGTGTTCCCTTTAGGGGAACACAAAAATTGGATTCAGCCAGTGTACTATTCTTCTTTCGCATTGTATTTTTTTTTCTATTACATTTACTCAAAGGGTGAGTGAAACCACCCCTCTCTTCAATATTAAAAGAATCACCATGATGTCCTGGCAGTTTACCAGGCACAAGGAGAGGGAGAGCCAAGGAAATGGGAGGCAGGACAAAGTGGGAATATCTACCAGTGAATTTCCAAAGCTCCATTGTGTGATCCCATCTGTGGTGCATCAGAAATCAGAAGTTAATTGGTTCTGCTCCCAGTGGGAATCTGGGCATGCAGATGCAGAGCTGAATTGGAGAGCAGCACAAATGCCATGTGTGCAAGCCCTTGTTGTCAAGTTAGGGTGCATAAGAATGCATCCTACTGCTCTGTCCCTCATAATCTTCTATGATATCTTGTTTTCAATTAAGTTGAAACTGATTTGGGCATATGGAATTGTTTGAATTCTTTTCCAGTGCGCTTACTTACTAAATCACCGATGGAAACAAGAGATGGTATGCTGTTGTACCCAAGGACAACAAACTTTGGATATTCCACACCAATAAACAGCACATGTGTTCACCACAAGCATATTTTAGTAGAGTTTAGTAGTTACCAACCTTCAGCTGGCTTTGCTTTTAGGGGCACAACAGTGAGCAAAAGACATTCTCGTATTAACAAAATACCAATTGTACTAACTCGTTTGCAGGCCATCTCAAAGTCATCCAGGTTAAATAAAACCTTAAGAATGTGAAGCACATAAAACTATAGCTGCTTCCCTCAGTAGCTGGTGACACTGTAATGAGAACTGGCTGAGTTGATGATTCTCACTCCTAGGGTTGGATAGCACTGCACCTTTCATAATTGGCTTGAGTGTATCCGGTTATATCAAAGTGCTTTCATGTGAAAACACAAAAAAAGCTCTGTTCAGGCTACTTTGCACCCTCTGTTGTAACTGAGCAGCCATCATGAAAGCTATTTCTGTTTTATTTTCCTGTGAGTAATTCTGCAAAAAAGGTGGGGGGTGGGGGAGACAAGCGACTTTGTTTTTCAGTACATTTGGTTTAGCCAAGAGGGTTATTCACTGCTGCTTTGTTCTTTGAAGCAAACTAGAAAACTCAGATTAATAGGATGTTTATTCTTCACCATGTTCCTGGAATCAAAGGAACTGGGTTGTATTATTAAGGAAGTTGTGTGTGGCAGGCCTGGAACTTTCCTCACTGAACTCCAGAGAAAGAAAAAAATATTGCTTTTCATCCTTTACTCATTACAGAGACTGAAATAAGAGCACTCTTAGATGCAGTATCATGTAGTGTTGCATTAAGATTCTCTCTAGTGCAGCTTTAACAGATGCTAATGAGAACACTAGTTGAGGTCAGGAAAT
This sequence comes from Hydrophis major, assembly GCA_033807585.1. NCBI lineage: Eukaryota > Metazoa > Chordata > Lepidosauria > Squamata > Elapidae > Hydrophis > Hydrophis major. The sequence continues at coordinate 88,202,277 of CM066328.1, read as the reverse complement.
TTTTGGAAGAGAGACTACAGCCAATGTAAAGCATGATAGGATGTCTGAATCGATTTCTGAATGCTCACGGCTGAATTTGCCTTATTTACCTATGTTCTGCACATAGAAGCAATCATTTTTCTCTCCAGTTATTTTATGTTTCTTTAGTAGATTATATTTCCAGATATAAAATTTATGCCACCAGATAAAAACTGAATGCACCAATTATCATATTAAATAAGAAGAAAACCTTCTACGCACCAATTTCACCCACGCTTTCTACAATTTTGTAAACAACAAACTAAAAGACTCAAGGTTCATCCCACCCCTGAAAGGACCTAATGGTAAAGATTGCAACGATGACACTATTAAAGCCAACCTCTTCTTTGGCTCAGTATTTGTAAACAGCAATGGATCATGCCCAGTATTTCCAAGTCGAACCACAGACAACTACAATGATCTAATACATATCGATTTTACAGAAGACAATGTTGAAAAAGCACTATGCAATCTAAAACCATCTCTATCTATTGGACTGGATGGAATATATGCTTACTTCTTAAAAAAGCTATTCACTGCCATAACCGAACCTCTAAGCATAATCTTTGAAAAATCTTTCAGGACCAGCTCCTTGCCAAAACTGTAGTCACAAGCCACGGTCATCCCCATCTTCAAAAAGGGAGACCCCAGCCTAGTTGAAAATTACAGACCAATCTCCTTATGCTGCATCACCTATAAAGTCATGGAATCAATTATTGACCAATCCAACATCCTCCATTTATAAACAAACAACTACTCTCTAATAAACAATTTGGTTTCAGGAAAAAACTATCATGTAATCTGCAACTTTTACACTGCAAAAACATATGGACAACACCAGAGGTCTCCAACCACTGGGCCACGGACCATGGATCACTTTGTACTGGGCCGCAAATAAAATAAAATAAAATAAAATAAATGGCGGCTTTCTTCACCTTCGGTGAATGCTGCTGGGATCAGGGATCAAGGACCCAATTGAAAGAAGGGGAGGGAGGAAGTAACCAAAGCCTGTCCTGCTCTCTGGCTCAGCGGCTTCGGTTTCCTCCCGCCTCGTTCCTCTCTCAGTCGCTCTCTCGCTCCTCCACCAGCCACTGTTGCTTCGGAGGAGCTGTGACGACAGGAAAAGCCACACTGCCGGCTTCTTTGAAGCAGTTTCTTCCTGGGCTGGTGGAGGAGCGAGAGAGTGACTGAGAGAGGAACGAGGCAGACACCTGAGGGAGGGAGGGAGACACCTGAGGGATGGGGCTGAGGAAGGCAGGGCTGAAAGCCATGGGCCGCCACCGCCCAGTGCTCAGTTTTGAAGGCGCTCCTCAGCCCGGCGCAGTTCCTGAATCTGCAGCTGAAACCCTTCGTTTTAAATGTCCCAATAGAAGAGAGTATCTGTCGCTCAGGGTTGCAATGAGGAGACATTGGTGCTCCCTGAACTTGGTGGTTTGCTGGCAGACGTTTTATTACCCGACTAGGTAACAACATCAGATGTTACCTAGTCAGGTAATGAAACATCTGCAAGCAAACCACCAAACTCGGAATTCCCCCCCCCCAGTCCTTGAAAAAGTGTTTCTGCTTGAAACTGGTCCCTGATACAAAAAAGGTTGGGGACCACTGGGCTACACAACTTCATCAGGGCAAAGCAACAGATGTAATCTACATAGACTTCTGTAAAGCTTTTGATTCAGTGGTACATGACATACTACTCCTAAAACTAAAATCTTACGGTACCTCTGGACACCTGCATAACTGGATAGAAGCATTCCTGTCAAACAGACAACAAATGGTCAAAATTGGGAGTGTCCTATCAAATTCTGTACCTGTCAACAGTGGTGTCCCCCAAGGCAGTGTTCTAGGACCAACTCTTTTCATACTCTACATAAATGACTTCTGTGATCCTATCAAGAGCAACTGCGTTCTCTTAGCTGATGATGTAAAGCTATTCAACACCACAGATAATACTGCTACCCTTCAAAAAGACCTTGACTATACATCAGAATCGTCAAGCAAATGGCAACTTCAAATCTCAACAAATAAATGCTCTGTCCTGCATATTGGCAAAAAGAAATCAGAAAATAAAATACAAGCTGAATAGTCAAGACCTTGTTGACAATCCAAACTCTGTCAAGAATCTTGGAGTAGTCATCTCTAATGACCTAAGTGCTAGAGCCCATTGTAACTACATAGCCAAAAAGGCATTAAGAGTTGTTAACCTAATCTTACATAGCTTTTTCTCTGGTAATATCACAGTACTAACTAGAGCATACAAAACATTTGCTAGACCAATACTCGAATACAGCTCATCAGTCTGGAACCCACATTATGTATCTGATATTAACACAGTTGAGAAAGTCCAGAAATATTTCAGAAGAAGAGTTCTCCACTCCTCTATTCATTGCAGAATACCACCAGACTTGAAATTCTAGACCTAGAAAACCTAGAACTACGCTGCCTTCAGTCCAATCTAAGTATAGTACATAAAATTATATATTGCAATGTCCTGTCAATGAATACTTCAGCTTCAACCATAACAACACAAGAGCAAACAATAGATACAAACTCAAGGTTAATCGCACCAAACTTGATTGCAGGAAATATGACTTCAGCAACAGAGTGGTCAATGTCTGGAATACTCTACCTGACTCTGGTTTCTTCCCCAAACCCCAAAAACTTTAACCTTAGACTGTCTACTATTGACCTCATCCCTTTCCTGAGAGGTCTGTAGGGGGCGTGCATAAGCGCACCAACATGCCTACTGTCCCTGTCCTATTGTTTATTTTATTTTTCTTATATGTATCCATGTATTCATAACTATGTTTTTACTTATACCCATTATCTTGTAAGCAATTGACATAAATAAATAAATAAATAGATAGATAGATAGATATAGTCCATGGGCCAGGCCAGATATCGGTACCATCTTGGGTGACCAAATCTTAATGGTACTAAAATGTTTATGGGTCCATACCAAGTACATTAAGATGTGATAGCCTTTTCAGATATGTAGCTTTGTATGTTTTTTAAGAAACCATCAATTTGACTGAATAGCGGCCTTGTGATATCACATGATAACACATATATTTGCGAAATGAAGCTGTAAATCATTAGAATTAAACCTAATTGATGTTGATAATTTATTAAAATCATGTGCAGAGACTTTTTGTGGTAAATGTAGAGCATCATAGCAAATTAAAATGTATTTCGTAAATTGCTAATATGTTTTTTTTTTCTCTTCCAACATCGTTACAAAGAGTTTTGAACTCAATTTCTCAATGCGGACTACTGTTGAATAATTGCAGTTCTCTGTTATATTGTGACAAACTACTAAGGCCCACATGATGGATTCAAGTGGAGACAAGGCCACTGCATTGCCAAAGAAAGGAGTGCGGCCAGGCTGCATTATTCACTGTTCTGGTGAAGACACGTCTACCTTCGTGTTACTAAAAGACTTGGACTCATGGAAGACACTGCTAAGAGCAGCAGAGATTAGACAACATGCTCCACTTCTGGACATTGCAAAAGACTTGGAAGAAGGCCAAATACCGCAGATCCAGTATCATCGCAAATGTCGCAGCATCTTTACCATGAAGAAGACTCTCGACTCCATCCTTTCTAAAGACAGGCCGAGTGCAGAAGAACAGACTGGTGTCCATGGTGTCAGAAGATCATCTAGGGATGCACCGAGTACATCAAGAGTGTATGACAAGACATGCATCTTCTGCTGCAAGTCAAGCAAGTACCTGAAAGGAAGACAGACAAGGGAACCTATCATCCAGTTTGTTGAGTTACGTGCAGATGACAGAATCCGCAGTGCAGCAACCCAAAAAATGGACCAGCGAATCCTCGCGTTGTTAAGCAGAGACCTTGTTGCCGCAGAGGGGCACTACCACAAGTCGTGCTACAAAGTGTATACAAAGGAAGGGGCATCCACCAGTTCTGGTGCATGCGATGAGCAGGAGCAGTCTGAGCAGGCAGTATACGAGGAAGCCGAGAAACAATCCTACGAAGAGCTATTCCTATATATCAGGAATGAACTCATTCTCAACCCTGAGGTGCTGCCTATGACAGATCTGACAGCTAGACTTGAGAAAGCCATGCACTCTCGCGGAATTTCTCAGATCAGACCATCAACCAAGAAACATGTCCGTCGTAAACTTGAAAGTGAGATAGGAGGATCGCTTTGCTTCGTTTCTGATGAGAAAGGGAAGCTTCTCATATATCCAGAGAGCTTGTCATTTGATGAGCTTGTCAAGCATGCCTACAGACTAGGGAAAGAACTCCACGAAGCAAGGGCTGCCAACTCTGGGATCTTCTTGAAGCCTACAAGATTGGAGAGGAAGCGTACGAAACCTTCAAGCAAGAGCGCTTGCAAGAAGATATCCCATCTACACAGTTCCATGACAGGATGAAAAAGAAGAAGCTGCACACTTTCTCTGACATCAGGAAGAAGACGAACACCAAATTTGGCCGTGGCAAAGAGTTGGTGTTAAAGGCTGACAGAAACCTCTTTGGCCAGATGGTTCTGATTGCTGAGACCAGAAAGCTGCAGATGGGTGAAGTCTTGGCCCATCCACTGGGACCTTTACCGTGGGCACTGGCCAATGGTGATGGGTCACTCCGCAAGACCAACAAAGCGGCCCTTGCAAGAGAGTTGGAAAAGAATGTCGCCCCAGCTGAAGTGATCCCAGAGCCATCAGCGACCATCATTGATGGGATGAGCCTGGTCCAGAAGCTGAAAGGGAATGACCAAACCTTCTTGCAGCTGGCAGAATCAGCCTTGTCCCATGTCATCCATGAAGGTTCTAAGAGCCATCGTGTAGATATTGTCTTTGACGTCTACAAGGAGATGTCCATCAAAGATGTCGAACGAGCCAACAGGGGTGCAGGCACAGGAATCCAGTTCAAGGACATTGCACCTGGGCACAAGATTCAGCAGTGGCGGAAGATCCTATGCAGTCCAGCTAACAAGACAGCCTTGATCAAGTTTCTTGTGGAGCAGTGGAAGGATCCACAGCTGAGGGAGAAGCTCCGAGACAAGGTTCTCTTTGTTACCTGTGAGCATCTGTGCTTCAAGATCACCAAAGAACACTGGGAAGAGGTCTCAGAATTGAGATCATCACAGGAAGAAGCTGACACCAGGTTACTTCTCCATGCTCTCCATGCAGCAGAGTCTGGCTATGAGTCTGTTGTTGTCACAGCAGAGGACACAGATGTCCTAGTTCTGTGCCTGGGGATGTGCAACAAAATACCTTGCCACATGTACCAGAAGTGTGGAACAAAGGCCCGGACAAGGTTCCTTGACATCACCAAACTCAGCAATGCACTGGGGTTAAGTGTCTGCAGGGCCCTGATTGGTATGCATGCTTTCACGGGTTGTGACACTATCAGTGCATTCGCTGGTCGCGGCAAGATGACGGCTCTAAAGCAGATGAAGTCTGACAGGTCTCAACAAGAAGCCTTCGCCGAACTCGGGCGTTCATGGAACGTATCTGAAGAGCTGTCAGAGAAACTGCAAGAGATCACCTGTCAGCTGTACCATCCTTCCACTCACACAACAGAGGTGAACAAGCTCCGTTACCAGATCTTCTGTGCCAGGCGTGGAGAAGTGGACTCAAGCCAACTTCCTCCTTGCAAGGACTGCCTGTCCATGCATATGCTACGTGCAAACTATCAGGCTGCCATCTGGTGGAGATGTCTTGAGCCTTTGCCATCTGTCCCAAACCCAAAGGACTGTGGCTGGACAACTGATGAAGATGGGAATCTCGTTGTTGAGTGGATGCGTGGCTCCCCTGCCCCTGATGTTGTGCTACAGCTCCTCTCCTGCAAGTGTGTGCGCTCATGTAAACTTCCAGTGTGCACTTGCCTCAGCAATGGTCTCAAGTGCACTGACATGTGTAGACTACAAACCTGCAGCAACCAGGCAACTGACGAAGAGGCACAAGCAGAACTAACAGACTCTGATGTTGACCAAGATGATGGTGGGGAATAACGTATGTATGCTATAGTGTATTGATTTCAGGATCTGTTATTCTTGTGGAACACTGTAGCTAATACAAATCGAATCTGCTCTTCAGCTAACATTAAATTGAATTATCAAACAAAAGTAGGCCTAAACCAAAAAAAGTAGCTAGATCAACCCTACATGTAATTGGAACTTCCATTGCAAGTAATATGAACATTACTTTTACTGTTGAAAGTGCCTGAACGCTGCTTTGTATGGTATTGAACATGACTGTACTAGAGTCATGGGCGTCCTGAGAAAAAAATGCAGGGGGGGGCAAAAAAAATATTTTGGGTGTTGGACTGGAGGATATGTGCAATGGAGCGAAGGAAATGTGCGTTTTCTAAGCACGGTAAACACATATTTGAAAGGTAGAATTTAGCTGTTCTAGAGATTGTAATTAGACTTTGAAGGTGGCTTTGAGAATAAAATGGTGTTATTATTTCACCAATCAAAGGGAGAAGCTCAATTACATCAGCTGCGTCGGAGAATATTGATTATTGATAAAAATTTTATAAATTTTTATTATCGTCCATATCTTTTTTTTAAATCTTGTATTTCTTTTTATTATTTTTTTCATTTTCCACGTGGGGGGGTGGTGGCAAATGACCCCCCTTGCCCCCCACCCTCCCTCCGGACGCCCATGAAAGGGTTCTGGAGATATTTTGGATAGTATATTTGGTCATTAGCATAAACGTGGTGATGTTCAGAATAGAGAATATTGTCAAAGTATGTGTTCACCCTTTCTTTCCGTGTACATAGGGTGCATCTATTCTAAGAGTGATAACCTCGATTAAGCTACGAGTTAACAAGGGCTATCACATCAAAACATAAACTAGAGACATAAAAGAAGCCAAAAACACCTAAGATTATTAGTCACCTCGGGTGGTACCAATATGTGAAAATTCAGGTCTTGGCTCATGGACTATAGATAGATAGATAGATAGATAGATAGATAGATAGATAGATAGATAGATAGATAGATAGATAGATAGAATATCCTGTCATTGTGATTCAAATATTAAATGACAGATTGGAGTTGAGAATCACAATACTGCATATTGTATGCTTTAGTATTTTTTTTTTTTGTTAATTTCATCCTTACTACAAAATATTTAAACGGAAGCACTACTTACAAATGTACAGTAGCTTCAAAAATTATGCTAAATACTCAGAAGTAATTCCTTATATGCTTAAGGACTATAATATTCCCATGCCAGTTGTGTATTCATATGCAAGCATCTGAATCAGATTATTGTCCTTCCATTTATTTTGGCTGACAATGGATTTCCAATATTTTATTCATAGATGCTAACATTTTTAAAATAAACATTTTTTTATTTTGTCTCCTGAGAATCTGTGCATGTCTATTATGAAATTTCTCTATGTTGCACATACTCATGAATGTCTAATCAGCCAGAATATTAACCTAAGTATATTGAAACTTCATACATTGTATATTGTACAATGTATTGTAAATATATTGTACTTCATACATTGCAAAAAAAGATTATTAGTTGTGGTCATATTATTTTTGCAGTTTGGATGTTTGCTACTTCTAATCTTTTAGATAAAGAATCATTTTTCCCCAAGGAATGATACCATTTCTTTGAAACTATGACGTGATGACCATACTGAAAAATAAGTGTCGTATAGCATTTTACATAGTAGACAGTTTCCATTCCTTGACTTTAAAAAAGTGAATAAACTATGAAATATTAGTAAATGCATCATCACAAATTTACAATTTCAGTTAGTTCAAGGTGATATTTTTCAAGTACTTGTATTTGGGACTAGGATTCGCGAGACCAAAGTTCAAATGTAGTCTCATCCATGGATAGTATTGTTGGGCCAATTATTCTCTTTCAGCTGAACTTTATCTTCATAAAGATATGGGGAAAAATTGGGAAAATGAATTACTGTATATGCTACCTTGAGCTTCTGGAAAAATAATGGGTTGGAAATATAATAAATAAGTGAGTGGAACTTGTTTTTTTATTTATTCAGTAGCAAAAAGACTGCATTAATAGCATCAGTAGCATATGTGTTTAACATTATTGCACAGTTTTAGAAAAAAAGATTACAGAAGAATTTTTTAAAAGGATACCTATTAAAATAATTGGATTTTTCAGTTTTTATCTGTATGAACTACAGTAGATGTACAGATAGATATAAACAAGCAGGATTCATGTGGATTTTTTTTCTCCTATAGGAAACATATCCATTCAGCTCATGAGCTACATGGTACTAGCTTCTGATGAAGTTGTGATATTTTTTTCTGTACCCACCTTTCCCTTATCCCATTCTTCAGTTGAACTGTCTGCTTTCTTTTTCCCTTTATTGTTAGTTGGGCTGGTGAAACTTTTGTTTGCGCTTTTAAAATCTATTGTATTTTTTTAAAAAAATCTTGAAAAATTGCTGTAGCTGAAATCAAGGCATAACAAGAGCCCTGGTGATGCAGTATTGCAAACAAACTCTGCCCACAGCATGCAGTTTGATCCTGATGAGGCTCAAGGTTGACTCAGCTTTCCAACCTTCTGAGGTCGGTAAAATGAGGATCCAAATTATTGGGGGCAATATGCAAATAGTGCTTACATTGTAAATCAATCAGAGAGTACCCTAAAGTGCTGTGGGACAGCATATAACCTAAATGCTATTTCTATTTCTATGACATTATGGAAACATAAGAGCCAGTTAGGCATTGATGTTTAGAACCAGCTAGTAGATCCAATTTCTCTTCAGTCAACCCCACACAGTTTCCATTTTCCAAACCATTTCAGTTTACATTTAAAAGGTTTCAGAATATTTCTAAGCAGATCTTATCCTTTTCATATTTGTGTTAAATTTCATGATGCAAAAATAATGAATATTGTTGATATTTGTACAAATCTGAAGTTTCCTGAGAAAGTCAACCAATCACGGTTCATCATTCTGTATCCAAGTTTTTCAATAGTCTTAACATTTTTGTACCCATCTAATGGTTGTTTCCCCAGTAATATTACACTGTGACTATATAGGCATCCCTTCATCCATCCTTCTCCCCAATTCTTCTGTTGGTGTACATTTGGCAGTTTGCAGAAGCAAACACCTTAATGAGAGGTGGTGCTGCGGAAAATTCTGTTGAAAATATGTAAGCCTATAACATTCATTGTTCCATGATGATTTTACAGTTAATCTTTAATGAACATTATAACATTGTGTCTGAACCTCTTTTGGGGAACCTTTCTGGTGAGTAGGCAAGTAAAGGAATAGTAGTCTGATAAAATGTATTTATAAACCCCAGAACACGGTAGTTCCATTATCAAAAGCTTAAATCATACTTGGGGAAGAGAAAGAAAGAAAATGGATGGCAAATAATACCCTAGTTTCAGATGAAATAAAATGCTAAAGCTGTGGTTAAACATGGGAAGCAAAGTGTGTGGTCAGAAAGCCTTCCAATGGAAACAGAAATTCTTGGTAGCAGAAAAATGTCAATAACTGTTCCACCATCAGGGATTTTAGAAGGAATTTTGCAGATTAGCTGTTGGGTTCTTTTGTAATTTTATTTGCTTGTTTTTGGTATGGGATATAAGGAAAAAGTGAAGGAACAAATCGGACAGCTTTGGTGTCATCAACGTGACCAGTAGATGGAGCATTCTGCTGTCAAGATTTATAAAAGTGTTTGAAAGAATTGTAAAACAGACTGGGAAGGAATGAGTACAGTTGCATATTAAACAAATTTATTGTGCTTTTAAGTCATCCCATATAAGAAATTGTTTTACCCTGGGGTGAGATTCTACCAGTTCAGACCGGTTCTATAGAACCGGTTGTTATGATTCTGCGCAGTTCGGAGAACAAGCAAATCACGCCAATGGCTGGACCCTCCCCACCCTTCCCCACCCAGTCAGTCCTTATTATGCATGTACAACATTGCGCGCATTCCCGACATCGCTGACTGGGTTCTTCCCTACCCAGTCACTCTTTAAGGTATTTCTTTTTTTTCCCCCTCCTGCCCATCAGCTGTTCCTATGATTAGGTGTGCTGGGATTCCCCTCATCGTCTTACTTCTTCACCCAGAAGGCTTCCCTGAGGTCCAGGAAGGCAAAGAATAGAGTGGGGTGAAGCATCCTCCCCCCATTCCATTTTTTGCCTTCCTAGGCCCCAGGGAAACTTCCTGGGAGCAAAAAAGCCTCCTGCAGGAGGCTTCCCTGAGGCCCAGAAGGCCACAAAAACCGGGATGGGTGGGTGCTGCAGCAAAAAAAAAAACCAAGCCACACCCACCTAGCCACGCCCACATAACTGTTGTTAAAATTTTTGAATCCCACCCCTGCCTACACCTTCTAAAAATAATCTGTTGAATTTCTATTTCCCCTTATCTATTCCCTTAAATCTATAAATTGCAGGTGGGTGGGCCACAACAGCAGCAGACATAGAACCAGTTCTGTGTCTGCTGCTCTTTGGAGCACCCGGTTCTACAGAGGTGGACAGAACTGGGAGAAACCCACCCCTGATAATAACCTGTTGTTTAATGGAAAAAGTTTACACTGGGCACATAAAGCCTTCCAGCATGTTTAAATAGCTCTGTGGATCCTACTTCCCTGGAAAAAGTCATACTTCTGCTCCACAGAAAGTGAGTGACTGAGTTTGTGATGAAGTCTAGGGGAAGGGAAAGAGGCTTCTTCCCTCAATCTTCATTGGCTGCTACAACATCTTTTGCTTATGTTCAGTTTGTACTCCAGGAGGACTCGTATTGTAGATGCTTGTCATATACTCTGAGTCAGTTCTTCTGTTTGTTACTGTTGAACATTATGAGGGTGTATCCGTTTTCTGGAATTTTTTCTGGAATTTTTCAGGAGTATGAAAGGATTTCCAGAAAAATTGCAGACTCTAGGAATCATTTGTGCTTCAGTTTGAAATGCAGACAACACAGACTCATCCACAACAGCCTGCACCTGTGTTCAACAGTGAAGGGACATAGGGCAGAAAACATCCTGCAGAAAGTACAGCTTCACGACACAGCTCTTTCAATAGTTCCAAGAAGCCTCTAAACCCATTTGCACTACTTAGGTGACCCTGACAACACTGGCAAACCTCCAAGTGGCCTTAGTTACTATCTAAAAGAATGCAAATGACCAGCTATCTGCAAGGAGTATAAATTGTTCCATTCTCCACCATCCAGTCAGAGATGAAGAATCTTCGTGAATGAGAAACAAAATGTCTTCAAAGAAAAAAACGTCCAGTTTCCTCTTGAAAAAGCACCTTTGGGACTACCATGACCTGGATGACTGAGAATCTCCATAGACATAATGGCTGAGAATCCCACTCAGTGCTTTCCTCCAGGTTCCTGCAGAATAATATGTGAACAGTTTTTCTGACTGGAGGGATTCTGAGATTGCCAGAATTCTGAGGAAGGATCATAAATACTACTCATTCAGCGCCATCAGAAGTTTGAACTGTCGCCAAACAAATGGGAGTAAATAGAAGACTTCCTGTATGTGGTTCAGAATAGAGGACCCTTGTTTCTTCTGTCTCATGAAAAATGAAATTTGTGTACCATCTTCAAAAAAATTTCCCCTGGATGATTAGAAATATCTGTCTGAATAATGTTTACACTAAACTTCCTGAAAAAAAGAAGAGGGAAACCTTTTTGAAAACAGTCAAAGAGAGAAATTCATAAGTGCAGGCCCACTAAGAATACCATTCAGACTTCCTCTTAACCATAGGGTTAAGAGAAGACCAAAATTTCCTTCTCTTTTACCAAAACTATCAGTTCAAAATATATTCATAGAGCAAGGACAACTTGTCCAAAAAGAGTGTTGTTTAGTCCTGCAGTCATCCATTTCCAAATTAGTATATCAGGAAAATAAAATATGCAATTATACATGTATCTATTTATAAAACTTCTATAACTGCTCATATTATGCACCATCACCTTGGCTTACAAATAGCAATAACAGACAAACAAATTATAAATAACCATTACAAAACATCAACCCAATCAATATTCAACTTTACTAAGCTTACTCTACTCCATTGCTTGTGGGAAGAGGCAGCTCTTTAAGGCTGAGCAAAACATTACTGAGGGAGATTACACAAATTTCTACCACATATTGAGGAAGCAGTCTATTTCAATATTTCTCCTCAAGAGTAGTATCTTTGCAGATAACCTATGTAATAATAAATAATGTTCTCAGTTTATGTAGAAATGAGGGTTTTATGACAGTGCTTTCGGTGTTCGTAATGCTTTGATGTTTTCAGTAAAGATGGATGTATCATTGATTAATAAGGAAAATGGGGAATGGCATAAAGATACTGAAGAATCCAGACACTAAAGCTCATTCATTTTTTTATATTAAAAAGGTGGACTACTTGTACTATTTTTTTTTAAGAAAGACTGATCGTAGGAGAGAAGTCAGGAACTTTTCCACAAAAAAGTTAATTTCCTTGTATATTTGCAATTTCCCGTTCCGGAGCATGCAGTATTAATGCTGCTGGGCACACCAATTAATTTTGCAGTTTATAGCCCTTTTAATAGTTCTCTGACCTGCTAGCCTTTCATAATTTTTAAAAAAACTGCTTTTCCTTCAGGCATTAGGGCCAGGTGGTTAAGCGAAGCTATGTTTTGGCTCTCTTCTTATGAGAGGGAAGGGATTTATTTGGACCTCTGATGCTTTATACATTGATTGTAATTTGATTTTAAGTTTTTGGGTTTTTTGTTTAATTGTTTTGGATCACATTTTGTTTTATTAACTTGCTGCCCAGAGTGCCTGCAACTAAATGAGCAACCATATAAATCATACATAAATAAATAGATAGTTATAACATTTGGCTACAACATTTTTTTGGTAGACTTTATTTCTCTGTTACAGGACTCGGGAACAACGACCCTTTTAAGACTTGGCCCTTTTCCTGCTTCTGGAGGCCCTCCAGAGCCCAGGGGAGGCCAGTTTTTGCCTTCCCAGAAGCCTGAGAGAAGCCTCTGGATTCTGGGGAAGGCAAAAAAATGGCCCTCCTGGAAGTTCCAGTAAGCCACACCTTCCATGGCCTCGGTCACCCAGCAACCGGGCAGTGAACCGGTTGCTGGGATTTTGAATCCCGCCCCTGGTTATAAGTCACTTTTTTCAGTGCTGGTGTAACTTTGAACGGTCACTAAATGAACTGTTGTAAGCTGAAGACTACCTGTATTGCAGAGAGGCAAGGTTGCCAAGGAGTCTTGCCAACTCCTTGAAGGAGTCTTATTCTACTTTTCAGACTACTTTCTTATCTATCTTTTGAATTTTTCCAACAGCTTAGAGATGAAGGATGAAGTAAAGGAACACATAAATATATAATGAAGAAAGTTCTTATTCCTATGCATTTCTTCTAGTCTTACAAAGTACAAAGAAGACATAAAGAAGACAATTTCTTCATTATGATTTTTCTATCTGTAACCAGATAGAAAAAGGCTTGACAAGGGAACAAAAGGAGCTATGTGAACAGCTCATTTCATCTCTTGCTTATTTGTTTCTTTCTTTTCTCTTCAGTTATTATATATGATGCAGAATTAAAAGGAAAAAGAGAGTGGACTGACTTGCTAAGAAACCTTTTAGATTGAGAGATTGACTGACAGCAATCTCATCCAGAATGGTGGACCATTAATAGTAATTGCCATGCTCAGACACCAAAATGATGGATGAAAATCCCACTGTCGTCAGGACATCTTACAGAATGACAGATACTACATTTCCTTTCTCAGAAATCTTGTCATATCCATAATGATTGCTATTCTGTTAAGTGCAAGAGATGATGCATGATTGGACAGTTTGGATTGCCATGTCAAAATATAAAGAGAAACCTCAGGTGCCTTAAAATTAGCCTTTCTCTCAATCGTAGCAATTTTCCAAAGCCTAAAATCAATGTTCTTTGAATATGTTCTATTACAACATGTTGCTGTTTGTGATTCTTTCTGTCATTTGTAAGCTTAGACAGGTTTTAATTTTTTTAGTGTAATTTCTGTAAATTCTACAAACCAAAGACATAAAATTGCAAAGTTTTCTGGTATGTGGTTTTTTAAGGGATAGTTGATTGCATTCATTCACTTTCTGTTGTTTAATCTTTAACAGGAATAACGGGAGTAATTGAGATAATTAAATTGTGTTTTCTTTCATTTTAGTTTAAGCATAAATAATAGGAAAGTTACATCAATTACCTATTTTTAGTTATCAAAGTAAAATGTAGTTCTTCTAGATTCAGAAAGTTAGGAGAGAATGAAAGCATGTAAATAGAGGAACATACTAATCTCTCTCTCTCTCTCTCTCTCACACACACACACACACACACAGAATTATACTATCAAATCTCAATTGTCTTATATTTATATTCTTTCTTTTAAAAAAGGCACATGTTTACTTTCATAATTAAAGTTTCTAAACAATCCAGAATTTCAATATTTGAGAGGCAGGGAACAAAAATAAGAAAGAAAAGGTTTTATTAGCTAGGTATGTTTGTGTTAGTTTGTACCTTGAAGTCAGTGATGACTCCTGTCAATTGTCTAAACTAGACCCTATTAGTTTTTTGGCAAGATTTAATTGCATTTACAGTAGATATTTAAAGTTCTTAATGGAGAATAACTCTGAAAAATATTTTTCTTTTCTTTTAAAAATGTATTTTATAAATTGAGCTATTCACCAAACCTGAGAACACTTCTAACTGAACGCCCAGATTGAGTTTGAAAGGAATAGGGTCTGAAAGATGTGGTTGTAAGCAGGGTAGCAACAGTTGCAAGTTTACAGTGTCAGGGCAGCCCAGATGCTGGACTGTCAAGTGCTGTTGTAGCACCAAATGATGTCAGCTGATCTGACTACAGAGGATTTAAGGTGGTGTGTATATGTGTGTATGAGAGAAGATGTGTGTATAAGTTTCCAGTTAGCTTTGCAAAATATATGCCTTCATTAGTTTATACTTCATTTTTTTCCCCAGATTTAAGGTACTGATTTTAAAAATTCAACAAAAGCAAGACTTTATTAGAGCTTTTTTATTGAAAAAGTACAGGTTAGTACAATCAAGCAGAGGGTTATTTTCATCACTAATTTTAGGGCTAGCAAAGATTCGACAATATGATAAATCTGGTAAAAAGTTCATGACATAGGCATCTTTTCCTGATGGGATTAGGTAACATGTCATATTTGGTAGGGTCACGATCTGATGATAGCTGCATCATGTGGATTTTAAATGTTTACTTTTCTGATATTACTGATTAAAATTACAGATGAGCTCCCATTACCAGTTCATATATAGTAGATTTATTATGTTGGCCCAGATAAGTTCTGTGCAAAGGCAGACATGAAATGAAATCTCACCTTATTGTTTTTCTGCTTCATTTTAAAATGAACAAATACCACTTTGTTAATTGCATTTATTTTTATGGTGTAGTTTCCTCTTAGAAGAAAGCATGTATCTTAGAGACACTGGGGCTGTGGTAGATCTTCCAAAGTTCAGAAACCAGTATGGAAAAAAAATCATAATTTAGGGGTCTGCACAGAAGACTGCAATTTAAATGTGTTTTCTTCTGACCTTTTGTTGAAACAGCCACTTCTGTGCTTGATTTGAACAATCTGTGCTTCATGATGGGAAAATGAATACTGTTTTTAAATACTGTAAGGAAATTTCTGTTCTCCACTTCACTCTTCCAGTTTGACTTGGAGTCTCTTGGAGACTCTTGGAGTTCATGGGTGGTACTGAAGGCTTGAATGGTATTGAGTCATTGTGACTGCCTCTTACATGGATCACAGTATGGCCTTTTAAAGATAAAGCATTTAAAATGGTAATTTGTAGTACAGATAGATTACAAGAAAGTTCTATTTATTATGATAGTTGTTGTGAATTAATAAAAGTGCTTGAATAAAGATTGTTGAAACCTTAAAGTAAAGTGCAGGGTTCTGGCCCTGCACTTCTGATTGGCCGATAATAGCGATATCAGATTGGTCCGTTCAGGAGAATGTGATTGGCTATTAACGAGCCCTTCTCATTGGTTAAAAGAGCTAACATTCCTGTGTTTTCATTGGCTAAATACCCAAGAGCTTGCCTATATAAAGGGGGCTGTTGTGGCCGTTTCTAGAGCTGTTGCATTATGTTAAATAAAGAGTTGAAGTTCACTGTTCATCGACTCGTCTCCACTTCTTGTGCCACGCACAGAACATAACACTGGCGATGAAGGTGGAATGTGGAGACGTCAGAGCTGACTGAACACTACAGAGTGATAACTGAGCACGTGGCTGAAACGCACCAACGGCGGAACCATGTCCGGCAGTGTCATACCACCCGCTCCATTCGACCCGGCACAAGAAGACTGGGACTCATATATGGATCGCTACCAGATGTTTCTGGAGACCAACAATTTGAAGGATGCCACTACCGGAAAGAAACGGGCGGTATTCCTAACTCATTGTGGACCGACCATAATCAAGATGGCCAAGGCGCTAGCAAAACCGGCAGAAGTGAAGTCCATGGACTGGGACGTCCTCGAACCCCTACTAAGGGCCCACTATGCACCGACCGTATCAACGCTCGTTAGAAGGCATGAATTTTACCAGAGAGATCAGCAGAAGGGCGAAAGTGCTGATTTCATAGCTGATCTCCGGAATCTGGGAGGCCTATACGGGTTTGCCGACCTCGAAGAAGCCCTGAGAGACCGAATAGTTCTGGGATTGGATGCACCAGGCGTTCAGAGTAAGCTGATGGCGAAAGGCGACATTAGTCTTACAGATGCCATCGCTGACGCTACTGGAGCAGAAGCAACCAGGAAGTCGGCTGCCCGAACGCGCCGCACCCACGCCTCACTTCGCCAACTCGCCAGCGAAGTTTCACTTCACTTAGAAGAACAGGCAATGACAGCCCACCACGAGGACCTCGAATCGTCATCGGAAAGCAATGAAGAAGAGATCAACCGGCTCCGGTCTGAACGAGACCAACACCAGAGATCGCAGTACCAATGCGCTGGTTTTGGGGCAAACCACCCCCGATCAGACTGCAAATTCCTCAACGCGCTCTGCCATGTGTGCGGGAAAAGAGGCCACATCGGACAGGTCTGTAGAAGCAAACAAGGACCCAGCCAGCCCCCAAGGGGGGCTAACTATCGCCAATCTACAGGAAGCCGTCCTGTAAAGCGAAAACCCTTGAACCACCAATGGAACAACCACTCCTACAGAAACAAACCCCTAAACACTCAACGAAGCGAGAAGAGGAGCACCAAACTATTATGATTGGTCATGCCTCATCACTGGATGCCAAGAAGATCTGGGTGAAGGTGGCTATCGAAAACCAGCCTTGTATGATGGAAGTTGATTCAGGATCGTCCCTCTCGATGGTTTCCTGGAAGACCTTCAAGCAACTCATCCCTACCATCCGGCGACAAGACCTCTGGTTCCAAAGAATCATACTCAAAGATTATCAATGGAATCGAATTCCAGTCGTTGGATCCAGCCAAGTCCGTGTCTCATTTAAAAATCGTACCGCATCTCTACCCTTGACTGTAGTCGACAGGGATAGGCCTAGCTTGTTAGGCCTCCAATGGTTCGCTCCACTTGGAATTGAAGTAGCCGGCATTCACCAAACCAGCAGCAACGACTGGGAAGAGGCTCTCGTCCAAGAATTCCAGGACGTCTTTGCAGATAAACTAGGTGAGTACAAAGGGACCCCGATATCATTTAACCTCAACCCCGAAATAGCTCCCATCCGCCTTAAGCCTCGTCAAATTCCATTTGCCCTTAAACCAAAGATTGACGAGCACCTTGATAAATTAATAGCCCAGGGGGTGTTAGAACCAACAGACCATTCTCCCTGGGAAACCCCAATCGTGACACCCATCAAGCTGGATGGATCGTTAAGAATTTGTGGGGACTACCGAGCCACCCTGAATCACGCCCTGCAGCAAAACGCTTACCCGGTACCAGTGGTGCAACACCTTCTCCATTCCCTGGGGGGCGGAAAAGTCTTCGCTAAACTAGATCTAGCCCAGGCATACCAACAACTGCCTGTAGACAGAAAAATGGCAGAGGCCCAAACGATCGTTACGCACTGAGGTGCGTTTAAATGTAACCGACTCCAATTCGGAGTAAGCGTGGCCCTGGGAATCTTTCAAAGTTTGATGGAAAGACGATTACAAGGGATAAAAGGCGTTGTCCCCTATTTTGATGACGTTTTAATTGCTGCTCCGACTCAAGAAATACTAAGGGAGCACCTGGGGTTGGTTCTTCAGAGATTTAAAGACTCGGGTCTCAAAGTTAAAAAAAACAAGTGTCAACTATGTACGGATCGAGTAGAATTTTTAGGATATTTAATAGATAAACAAGGCATTCACCCCACCGATAGCAAACTTAGGGCAATCAAAAATGCCCCAAAACCCCGCAATAAGGCTGATCTCCAAGCTTTCCTAGGCCTTATCAATTTTTATAACGTCTTTCTGCCTCACAAAGCAACCGTAGCTGAACCCCTACATCGTTTATTAGACAAAAAAGCAACCTGGGTTTGGGGGCACCGAGAGGAACATGCATTTCGACAAGTAAAAAACCTATTGACCTCTGACGCTGTTTTGATGCAGTATAATGAGACTTTGCCTTTAATGGTTACATGTGATACATCACCATTCGGAGTGGGCGCCATTTTGAGCCACGTTTTACCAAACGGAAGTGAAGCCCCTGTTGCCTATTTTTTGAAAAACGCTATCAAAAGCAGAACGCAATTACAGTCAAATCGATAAGGAAGCTCTTGCTATTGTATCTGCTGTTAAACGATTTCATGAATATATTTATGGGCGAGCTTTCACTATAATAACTGACCACAAACCTTTACTGGGAATAATAGCGGGAGATAAACCAACCCCTCATATATTATCTCCCAGAATGACTTGCTGGTCAGAATTCTTGGCTGCCTATAATTATAAGTTGCAACACTGCCCGGGGAAAGCCATTCCCCACACTGACGTATTGAGCTGTGCACCACTTCCAGAAACCGTTGACAACCCTGCTCCGACCGTCACAACACTGCAGATCGAGACACTCCAAAAACCGCCACTGACAGCTCGCGATATCGCGATTGAAACTAAACGCGATTGCATTTTAGCACGTGTCCTCAGCTGGGTAGAGCGTGGATGCCCATTGGACCAAATCCCTGACAACTACGTTCCCTTCAAAAGTCGAGAGACAGAACTGTTTTCCCAGAAAGGCTGCATCATTTGGGGCGATAGAGTCGTTGTCCCAGAGCGGTTACAGTGAGCGGTACTGAGAACCTTGCACAATGGCCACCCTGGCATCGTGCGCATGAAAGCACTCGCACGAAGCTATGCATGGTGGCCTGGCATAGACAAGCAGATCGAAGCCTGGGTAAAGACTTGTCCCAAATGCCAGGAAGTCAGCAATGCCCCACCGAAAGCAACCCCAACAGAATGGGAAACACCCAGGGGACCATGGTCCCATATTCATCTGGACTTTGCGGGACCTACGAATGGACACACATTTTTATTAACAGTGGATGCCTACTCGAACTAGCTCGAAATCCATGAGATGAAAAATACAACAACCGAATCAGTCATCAGGAAATTGGACAGATTATTTGCAACATACGGACTACTGGACGTTCTGGTATCCAACAATGGGTCCCAGTTTACCACGCTTTCTTTTGAACAGTACCTGGCGGACCGCGGTATTCGCCATGCGCTAACTTCACCAGTGCATCCTGCGGCCAATGGAAGGGCCGAGCGCATGGTACAATTCATCAAAAGAACTCTACATAAAATGGACTGTGTCGATATCGAAGACAAGATTAACCGGATATTCCTTTTGCAGCACATCACTCCACACAGCGTCACCAACAAAACTCCCACTGAGTTATTGATGGGAAGAAAACTCCGCTCCCACCTGGACCGACTGCACCCATCGTACGAACCTGAAAAACCACACGGATCCAGCGGGAAATGCCGTAACTTCCAGGTAGGCGACTTGGTTTTCGCGAGAAACTTTTATGGCGACCCATTGTGGGTCGAGGCAACTGTAATCCAAGTAACTGGACCCAGATCGTACCGAGTGAAATGTCGCGACGATAGAATATGGAAGCGCCATATTGATCAGCTGCGTTCAAGGCTGCAGTCTGGGGTCTGCGATTCTGGTGATTTCCAAACTGAGGGGGGAGGAGACGCTGAGGAGGCTGAGTTTGGAACGGCGGAAAGCACAAGCGGAAGAAATGACCGCTCAGACTCAACATGTGAAGAAGGATCGGGGACAGGGGTAAACTCGCCTCAAAGGGATACTGAGGACATTAGTGGTAACGGAAGTTTAGATACAGAACCAGAGGCACCCTGTTCACCAGATAACATCCTACCCCAACAAGACTCTAGACAAATCCCCGGAGGACAATGTAAATCAAATAGACAATCAAAACAACCAGCCTACCTGAAAGACTACGTTACCGCACCCCTTAAACGGAACCCGGGAGGAAGGGGTGTTGTGAATTAATAAAAGTGCTTGAATAAAGATTGTTGAAACCTTAAAGTAAAGTGCAGGGTTCTGGCCCTGCACTTCTGATTGGCTGATAATAGCGATATCGGATTGGTCCGTTCAGGAGAATCTGATTGGCTATTAACGAGCCCTTCTCATTGGTTAAAAGAGCTAACTTTCCTGTGTTTTCATTGGCTAAATACCCAAGAGCTTGCCTATATAAAGGGGGCTGTTGTGGCCATTTCTAGAGCTGTTGCACCATGTTAAATAAAGAGTTGAAGTTCACTGTTCATCGACTCGTCTCCACTTCTTGCGCCACGCACAGAACATAACAATAGTATCTTTCTGTGTCCTGCCATTGCCTTCCTTGTGGAACAGCCATGAGGACTGTTGACTTGATTGTGGCCTGGCCTGTGGCCTGAGTATCCTAGAGACAGGAAGGATCTTTGTGGTCACGTACCCAATAACTCTTGTTTATTCTGAGCAGCTCTTGGCAATTTCAAGAGATTGGGGTTTTTTTTTGAACTGGGCCTTCAGTGATGTCATTGTAGTAGTAATCATAGCAAATGTAATCATAGCAAATGGTAGACATCGCTCAGAGACAGTAGTAATAGTATTTTGGGTGATGTAGCACTGAAAATAATAGCAGTAGCACTTATATACTGCTTCATAGCGCTTACAGCATTCTCTGAGTAGTTTACAATGTCAGCATATTGTCCCCAACAATATAGGTCCTCATTTTACTGACCTTGGAAGAAAGAAAGGCTGAGTCAACCTTGAGCTGGTCAGGATCGAACTTCTGGCTGTGGCCAGATTTAGTCTGCAAATACAGCATTCTAACCACCACACCACAAAGTGATATTTCTTGATACCTTCTGGGCATGACTGAATTTTGATTGAGTTCTCCAGGAATTGTAGTGGGGGCATGGGAATAAAAAGGTTCTGGGGGTTGATATCTGCAGCTATCAATAGACAAACTAGGAAGCAATATAAGATACTGTCACAGCATTGGGCTGATTGAATGTACACTGCTCAAAAAAATAAAGGGAACACAAAAATAAGACATCCTAGATCTGAATGAATGAAATATTCTTATTAAACACTTTGTTCATTACATAGTTGAATGTGCTGACAACAAACTCACACAAAAATTATCAATGGAAATCAAATTTAGCAACCCATGGAGGTCTGGATTTGGAGTTACACTCAAAATTAAAGTGGAAAACTACAGGCTGATCCAACTTTGATGTAATGTCCTTCAAACAAGTCAAAATGAGTCTCAGTAGTGTGTGTGGCCTCCACCTGCCTGTATGACTTCCCTACAATACTTGGGCATGCTCCTGATGAGGTGGCAGATGGTCTCCTGAGGGATCTCCTCCCACACCTGTACTAAAGCATCCCCCAACTCCTGGACAGTCTGTGGTGCAACGTGACGGTGGATGGAGCGAGACATGATGTCCCAGATGTGCTCAATTGGATTCAGGTCTGGGGAACGGGCAGGCCAGTCCATAGTATCAGTGCAGGAACTTTGTCTTGCAGGAAATGCTGACACACTCCAGCCACATGAGGTCTAGCATTGTCTTGCATTAGGAGGAACCCAGGGCCAACTGCACTAGCATATGGTCTCAGAAGGGGTCTGAGGATCTCATCTCGGTACCTAATGGCAATCAGGCTACCTCTGGAGAGCACATGGAGGGTGGTGCAGCCCCTAAAGAAATGCCACCCCACACCATTACTGACCCACTGCCAAACCGGTCATGCTGGAGATGTTGCAGGCAGCAGAACGTTCTCCATGGCGTCTCCAGACCCTGTCATGTCTGTCACATGAGCTCAGTGTGAACCTGCTTTCATCTGTGAAGAGCACAGGGTGCCAGCGGCAAATTGGTGTTATCTGGCAAATGCCAAACATCCTACACAGTGTTTGGCTGTAAGCACAACCCCCACCTGTGGACGTCGGGCCCTCATACCACCCTCATGGAGTCTGTTTCTGACCATTTGAGCAGCCACATGCACATTTGTGGCCCACTGAAGGTCATTTTGCAGGGCTCTGGCAGTGCTCCTCCTGTCCCTCCTTGCACAAAGGTGGATATAGCGGTCCTGATGCTCGGTTGTTGCCCTCCTACGGCCTCCTCCACATCTCCTGATGTACTGGCCTGTCTCCTGGTAGCAACCTCATGCTCTGGACACTACGCTGACAGACACAGCAAACCTTCTTGCCACAGCTCGCATTGATGTGCCATCCTGGATGAGCTGCACTACCTGAGCCACTTGTGTGGGTTGTAGACTCCGTCTCATGCTACCACTAGAGTGAAAGCACCGCCAGCATTCAAAAGTGACCAAACCATCAGCCAGAAAGCATAGTAACTGACAAGTGGTATGTGGTCACCACCTGCAGAACCACTCCTTTATTGGGGATGTCTTGCTAACTGCCTATGTTTTCCACTTGTTTTCTATTCCATTTGCACAACAGCATGTGAAATTGATTGTCAATCAGTGTTGCTTCCTAAGTGGACAGTTTGATTTCACAGAAGTGTGATTGACTTGGAGTTACATTGTGTTGTTTAAGTGTTCCCTTTATTTTTTTGAGCAGTGTATATATAAGTGAAGAAAGAAGAGAGAAGGCAGAATAAAAAGCATGGCCATGAAAAGTTCCTGATTGTGCCTTAAATAGTTCTAATTTGACAAGACTCTTTAAGATGAAAAAGAATGTATATAAATTTAGTCTCCATCATCTTGAGTGTAATGGCAGTTGACTGTAACTTTCTTCTTGATATATATTTATTTCCAATAGGATTAAGCAAAGAAATAAAATGTCTACATTTTTTAAATGTCTGCAATATAATTAGAAAAAGGATTAAAAGGACAACAAAATCACACAGATCTTCAAAACTTTACTAATACAGTAATGCCTTCAATGTTAGCTAATCTTAGGTAATTTCATTTGCTGGCAAAATTCCATGCAGAATGGTTGTTGTTTTTTTCCTCTTTGGTCACTTTTAATTGTGAAAGAGAGAGGATTTGGACTATAATTCAGATTTTGATAGGCATTTGAAACCACTTGAAGTGGGAGGGCGGGGCTGACATCGCAGTGGTACGACATGTGATCTTAATGCTCTAAGATCACCGTCAATATCTTTGCTGCTGGACAGTCCTTTTGGACCTAAACCATCCCATAGAGACGGTGACAGAGAAGGGCACATCCTGTTCATCCCAGGAACATCACAAAGTCCCTTGTTGATCCAGAAGAAGTCCTTTTTTCTGGCGGCAGAGAGGCAGCCATTGAAGCCGCTGAAGCTGGGACAACTCCGAACAGAAGAAGAAAGTGGAAGGAGAAAGTGTGTTGGTTTGGTGAGATAACTTTTAAATATTTCTATTTGAGAGAACACCTTGAGAGGGAAAAAGAAAAAGTTTAAACTGAAGACAGAAGAGAGGAAGCGGCGAAATTAAGCTTGAAGTCAAAATTAGTGTCTTTTTTATTCTTTTTTATTGCTGGACTTTATACAAACGCCTTTTAACTTTAGAAACTGGTCTGGTCTTTTTTTTTCTTTGGCTTTCATACTCAATAACTGTTTTTATTGTTGCCAGCATAGACAACTTGATTATGACTAAAGAAGTATTAGTCTGGTTGAAAGCCAATCAACCAATAGAAGTATTCAAGTATTTGAGGGGCTGCCACAAAGGAGAGAGGGTCAACTTAATTTTCCAAAGCACCAGAGGGCAAGACAAGAAGCAATAGATGGAAACTAGTCAAGGAGAGGAGAAACCTGGAATTAAGGATAGACTTCCTAACAGTGAGAACAAATAATCAGTGGAACAGCTTGCCTTCAGAAGTTGTGAGTGCTTCATCACTGGAGGTTTTTAAGAAGACACTGGACAGCCACTAGTCTCAAATTGTATAGGGTCTTCTGATTGACCAGGGGGTTAGACTAGAAAACCTCCAATGTCCCATCCAACTCTATTCTGATTGATTGATTGATTGATTGATTGATTGAATGAATGAATGAGTGTTAAGGTACTGTTCTAGAAAGCAAGATGCTGTATTCTATTCCTGCCTTTAGACATGAAAGCCAGCTAGTTGACTTATGGTTAGTCACTCTCTCAATCCCACCAACCTCCAGGGTTGTTATAGAAAAAAGGAGGAGGCAGGAGAGTCAGGTATGTTTGATACTTTGAGTTGATTGGATGGATGGATGGATGGATGGATGGATGGATGGATGGATAGAAAATTACTGAGAAACAGATTATCACTGACCAAGCTTTATAAATATTCCATCTATGTTACCAGTAAAGTAAATACTGGAAGCTTAAAAAAGCATTATTTCAATTCAGTGGTCACTTTATGCATTTGTTATAGTATATTTGTAGATGAATTACAATTTTACCATTTTACTATTACTGCATTATTTCTTTCAATTAAGGTTTCATCAAGTCCAAATTATCAAAAGTAACAGGAATTATGAATTTATCTATCTGTAAAACAAAATAGATCCATAAATATATAAATCTAAAACTACAAAATTGGTGGTTTCTAGCTAGAAGTATTTTTTTTCACAATGGCAAAATAGCAGATATTAAGAATACTTGGCATTCAGTATAAGACTGTCTCAAGTTACAAATTCAGTCTTGAGATCTGTTTATATATAATATGTAAAAATTCATTTTTCACCAAAAATAAGTATGGTGAAGTGATACTACTTACATCATTTTCAGACATGGTCTGCAAATTTAAGGAAAACATCTGGCCATCTTCCTGTTTTGGTACTCCTGAATCTTTTCACTTTGTCCAATTTTAAAAAGTAAATGAACAGTGATGTCTTTATTCTAGAATGTTCACATAGTAACATGTTTTACAAGTACAGAATAGAAAGCTTTTCTTTGTTGTAAAATGTAATGGTAAAAAGCTGTGCTTAGTCATGATTTCCATTGTGGCTCCTAATATAAAATTAAGTGATTTATCACATTTCCCTGTTTTTTTATACAAAGAGAATGCCACTTGGCTTTACCAAATGTGCTGATTTATTAGTTGTTCTTTAATAATGAATTCAGGTGAAACTGGCTTATGTTTGATACATATAATGTAGAAACTTCACTTTAGAATAGAATAAGGATATAAAACCAGCTGATTTGTGTTAGGGATACACCCTAGCAGAATCTGCATGGCAGGCAGGCAGGCAGGCAAAATATTTGAGATAAACGTTTTTGTAGCTTACACTCAGTAAAACAGATACACTGTGCTAGTTAAATAGTTTATTCCAGTAAGAGTTTTTAGCATAGTCAAAACAGTCCATATATCATTCACTAGTTCAGTCCGTCTGGGGATTATTCAGTTGCAAAGTCCAGTGTCGAAAAAGAGGTCAGTAAACTTACAAATATTAGTCCAGTAATAAATCTTCTCACAGTAGAGATATGAAGAAGTTCAAACCTCCTTTCTTCCTTCAGCAGCAGGGAACACGCAGTTATCAAACCATCATAGTCAGCAAGCAATTCAGCAATACAGTAATCAATCAAGTTCTCTTGCTCCCTCTTATGGCAGTTTTACAATCGCACCCAAAAATACATGCTTTGCTGTTTAAAGTGACACACACTTTAACTTACAATCATAGTTTATATATATTATTTTACCCAAACTAAGTTAGGTAACCTTGTTATTCCTAACAATTTGGAATCAGGATCCTAGTGGAAGAACTTCACAAGATTCTGCACACAATTTGTAAAATTTCTGTAGACCCACCAAAACATTTATTATTCCTTAAACCTCACTGCAAAAACTGTATACTTATTGTATGAATTCAGCCCAAACACAATTTATTTATTCTCCACTGAGCCGAAGGGAGAATCCAGGATGGGTAGTTTCTAGTCTCCTAGCTCTGCAGTCTGAGTTGAAAAACTGAGGACACACCCCCTGGCAGTGGTCTCCAGTTCTTCACTCGGTCTCAGTGTGTGCAGACCACCCTTTAAGGGCTCTGAATAGTTAGGATTGTTGGCACTTTCATTTTTTTGTGCCTTTTTTCCAGTTCGTGTTTTTTTGCTTTTTATTTTAAGTTTTTGACTTTCCTTGCTGGTGGACTGGTTTTTGTTTTGTTTTTTTTCTGCTAAAACTTGAGTGGAGGTGACCCTGAGAGTCTGTGTGGCACGGGCTGGGGCAGGAGTCGGCATTTTATTTAACTCGCCTCTTCCCGATCCACTTTCCCTTGCCTGGGATGAGCCACAGCTGCTGCTAAACGCTTCTGTCCCTTTTCGGTGGCAGCAGCCATTTATTTCGTTTGGGGACAATCTTGCAATTCGTCTCCAGGATTATCCCTGGGGGGGGGGGTTCTGGCCATCGGTATTAAATCCTGACCCCCCCACCCAGTGCCCAGAGCAGCGTGGCAGCTGCAAGATGCTTGAGTCTGCCTGATAATTGCGGTGCAGCCAGCGCCAGGCTCGCAAGCCTCTGACCTGTCAGGGCTTGCTGCAATTCAAAGAGGCAGCCGTTTTTTTTTTCAACTTTTTTTCCTTGACTTAGCCTTTGAATTGTGGAGCCTAGCCTCCTGGAGTGGTGGACACTACTGTGGCTGTAGCTGACAGCTTAGGCTGTATATTTTTTATTTTATTTTATTTTTACTTCTTTCTCCCTTTCTCTACCCCTGTCAAGTGACAGTTATTTTTGGCAGGCTCAAAGATGGCCACCAAGGGAGCTGATCAAGAATTGTCAATTCCTCAGCAGGGTAGAGAGAAGGCTGTAAATGGATCTCCTAAGCCCAGGTTTGCTGGTCTAGAGGCAGCAGCTAGGATTAGAGCCAGGGCTCTAGCCCCAAAGAGATCCTCTAGGGCTGAGGAAAGACAGGCCAGGCAGAGACAAAAAGCCATAGACAAACAGTTTGACAGGGCAGTGAAAGATTCCAGGATGGCTGAATATCCCTCAAACTTTGCCTCCTCAAGATGACAGGCAGCCAGACCAACTGGCAGATAGACAGTATATGACTGCCTGGTCTCCTTGGGGCTCAAGTACCCACGATTTGCAAGGTAACCTCCAAATCAGAGCTGAGACCTCTCACAATTTTTCTGAGCCACCTCAGGGGATCTTGATGGCGGCACCTGCAGACCAAATCTCCAGTGGAGCCAGACCTGTGCCTGCAGCCACCTTTACGCCACGGCAGCTGGCTTACAACTGGAGGAGACCCCAATGCAAGAAATGCCATCCTTCATGAGAGCCTGGATCTCCCAGACAATAAGACAGGAATTGCAGGCAGAGGTCAACCAGCTGCGCCAGCTGTCTTATTTGAAACTTAGCAGAGGAGTCCTGCAGGGGCAGGCTTCTGCTGAACAGCTGGTCCACTTCAGAGAGCGCTTGGCCTCCCCTTCAGAAAGCAGTCAAATTTATGGCTTCAAGAGGGACCTCCTTCCAGAAAGGGATTTTTCGGATGAGGAGTCAGAGGTAGCAGGTCCCCTCTTTTAAGGGCCTTTTCCAGCCGGCTCTTTTCAAGACTCTGCTGGTTAAGGCCAAGAGCACGGCTCATCTCAAAAGGACATCTCACTCAGGACCTTCCCATTGAGGGGAAGGATCAGGAGGATTTCCTGTTCACTGAGAAAGCATCTGTGGTAGACGCTATACCTGTGCCCCAGATGTTTCTGAACCTGATCAAAAAGCAGTGGGAGTCCCCTGGGATGTACACTCACCCCAGTGGGTCTGAGTCTACCTTATTTAATGTGGACAAGACCTTTTGGACATTATGGAAGTGCCAAAGGTAGATGGCCCAGTGGTAGCCCTAGCTTCTTCATCTGTCATCCCACCTGATGCGGAGGATGTTCTAAAGACAGAGGACCGGAAGGAGGAGATGGCGCTCTGGAGAGCTCATCAAGCGGACTCCTGGGCCATCAGAGCATCGACGACTGCATCCTTTTTTACTCGGGCCTCTTTGTGGTGACTGAGGCAGCTACAGGACAGAATCCCACCTGAGGATCTCAGGGTGCATCAGGACCTGAATAAGATTATAGCTGTGGCTCAATTGACTGCTGATGCCACCCTCACGTCAACCATATTTTCTTCCACAGTCATTGCCTCTTCCATAACAGCACGCAGGTTTCTCTGGCTAAGAAATTGGCAGATGGACGTCAGAACCAAATGGAAGCTGGCGTCGACTCCCTTTAAGGGAGAGAGACTTTTTGGGGAAGCCCTGGATCCCTTTTTGATGGAAACCAGGGACAAGAGAAAGATCCTGCCTTCCAAGGGGAGGTGCTTTGATTACGGTCTCATCCCTACTACAGGAAGCCGTCCTTTAAACAGGGGGAAGCTGGGGCAGGCTTTCCCCATCAAAGTAGGCCCTTTTTCTAGAGATCCTCCTCTCAGGCCGATAGGCAGGCCTTTGCCACCAGAGGGCATCAGAGGCAAGAGGGCAGAAGGTCCTTTAGGGGTTCCAACAGACCTTTCAGGTGCAACAAGTGACGCCCGAGCCTCAACTCCCATAGGGGGCCATCTGGGACTGTTCTGGCAGAGGTGTGAACAGACCACAATGGACATTTGGATCCTGTCAACCTTATGGTCGGGTCTCTCTCTAGAGTTTCTCTCCTCCCCCCCCAAGAGCTTTTGTGTGCTGCCCTGTCTCCAGGGACCCCTCAAAGAGGGATCTTATGGAATCAGTGATCCACCATCTGCTGGACATTCAGGCCATCCAGCCGGTTCCGGTGGACCAGGAGAGACAGGGTTTCTATTCAATGTTGTTTGTGATTCCAAAGGCTTCGGGAGGGGGGGTGGCGAGCGATCCTCAACCTGAAAGGGCTCAATAGACATCTAATCTACGGAAGGTTCAAGATGCACTCTCTCCACTCCATTCTAGAGAGACTGCGGGAGAGAGATTTTTTGGCCTCGGTAGACTTGACGGAGGCATACCTCCATGTGCCCATACACCCCAACCACCGTCAGTTCCTGAGGTTTTGCTATGGCAGCCACCATTTTCAATACAGGGCTCTCCCGTTCGGCCTGTCATCAGCCCCTCAGACTTTTACCAAGCTCTTGGCAGCGGTAGCGGCACACCTCAGAGCCTTGCCCATAAGGATCCAATGCTATTTGGACAACATCCTGATAGCATCCTCTTCCAGACCCCAGGCGGAGGAGTATCTGATGTCGACAATCAGGATTCTTCGAGAGCATGGGTTCTCGATAAACCTGGACAAATGCCACCTAGTACCATCGACTCAGATCTTGTATTTGGGGGCCATTATAGACACCTTGGCTGGACAGGTTTTTCTCTCACAGGAGCGTCGAGACAGTATCAGGGAAGTCACGTCGCTGATCAGGGAAGTCACGTCGCTGATCCTCTCTTCCAGAGAGGCGCCTATCATCGAGCTGTCTAAATTTCTTAGCAAAATGATATCATGTATCAGTATTGTCCCATGGGCCCACTTCCACGCCCGAACCCTTCAGTGGTTTCTGCTCCCTTACCAGAGGGTGAGCAGGGGTGACTCTCCAAGGAGGGTTCGCGTCCCCTTGCCAGTTCTTCGTTCCCTCCATTGGTGACAGTTCCAAGCCATGGATCAGGGATGCTTGTACAGGGAACCCCAGAGGATTACCATCACCACCAACGCCAGTCTCTATGGTTGGGGGGCCCATTTGGGAGCCCAGGTCACCCAGGGGAGGTAGTCACGAGAGGAGCTTGCCCACAACATAAATTGGCTAGAGCTCAGGGCTACTCGCTTAGCGCTCAAGGATCTAAGGCAAGAGGTGGTGGGGAGGACATGTGCTTCTCCTCACAGACAATGTGGCTGCTAAGGCCCACATAAACCGGCAGGGGGCACATGCTCCAAATCTCTAATGCAGGAAGCAACTCAATAGTGCAGATGGGCAGAGAGAAACCTGTTGTCGCTACGAGAACATATCTCGGGAGTATCCAACATGCAGGCAGACTGGTTGAGCAGGGCCACAGTCGACCAGTCAGAATGGTGACTGCATCCCAGTCTGTTCCAGGAGATGACAGAACGCTTCAGCCGCCCGATACTGGATCTCTTTGCATCACCAGAGAACACACACCTCCTGAGGTTCTTTGCTCGATTCCCTGCCCGAGGACCAGAAGGGGTCAATGGTCTCCGGTGCAGGTGGCCCCAGGGACTATTGTATGCCTTCCCCCCCTTCCCCTGATTCCAGGGGCAATTAGGAAAGTACTGATAGAAAGGGCGGAAGTTCTGTTGGTAGCCCCTTACTGGCCCAGGTGTCCTTGATTCACTGACTTGGTGGGCCTGTCAGTCACCAGACCCTGGAGAATTCCCCTGCATAATATTTCCCTCAGCCAGGGCCCGATCAAGCACCCAGATCCAGCCTGGTTTCGATTGACCGTCTGGCACTTGAGTGGGGGATCCTGAAACGGGAGAAGTTTTCCACAAAGGTCATTCAGACCATCCAGGCGGCCAGAAGACCTTCCACGACCAGGATATATAACGTAGCATGGAAGATTTTCTGCAGTTGGTGCACTTGTCACCAATTGGAACCCACTGGGGTTTCTGTTGAAAAGGTATTAGAGTTCCTACAGGACAAGTTGGATAAAGGTCTCGCCCCCAATACCTTGAAGAGACAGGTGGCTGCCTTAGCCTCGGTGATTTCGGTCAAGGGCTCTACTACTCTGGCCCAACACCCTAGGGTGAAAGCCTTCCTTAGGGAAGCCACGAATCTGAGGCCACCAGTGGTCCACCGCTACCCCATCTGGGATTTGCCTAAGGTCCTGCAGGCACTAACTTCTCCCCCATTTGAACCCTTACGTCTGCCTTTACCTTCTCATGTGCAAGGTGTCATTCTTGGTGGCCATTACCTTGGCCAGGCATATTTCGGAGTTGGCGGCCTTATCCATCAGGAAGGATCTGTGAGTATTCCATTCAGACAGGGTGGCTCTGCGGTAGGATCCGATCTTCCTGCCCAAGGTGAACTCCTTATTCCATTGTTCATAGGAGTTGATGTTGCCTAATTTCTGTCCTGAGCCTACTCATGCAGTAGAGAAAAAATGGCACACTTTGAATTTTAGGAAGGCCCTCCATATTTACATTAAAAGAACTTCTTTTAGGAGGACGGAAGCCTTGTTTGTTTCCTTTCAGCCGTCAACTTTAGGTCGCAGGGTGACACCTTCCACAGTAGGTTGCTGGCTCAGAGCCTGCATTGCAAAGGCCTATGAGTTACAGAGCCTTCCTGTGCCCAGGAGGATCACAGCGCACTCAACCAGAAGTGCAGCGACCACTGCAGCCTGGGCAATGCAGGCATCGATTCTGGACATTTGTAGAGCTGTGACCTGGTCATCAGTGACCCAATTCATAAGACATTACAAAATTGACTCCTTTGCCTCAGCGGAGGCATCCTTTGGAAGATGAGTCCTGCAGGGTGTGCATGTAGAAGTGGGGACCTCTGACCAATCCAGCTCCCACCCATAGGACAGTCATCAGCCAGCTTTGGTATGTCCCATCCTGGTTTCTCCCTTCGGCTCAGTGGAGAAGGGGTGTTGGTCCTACCTGAATGCTTCTTCTCGGGGAGCTGAAGGGAGGATCCAGTCCCACCCTGTATTCTGTCTGGTCGGAATAGGGAGGAAATGTCCCTTTTTTTCACAGTATCAATGCACTATCTGTTTGAAGACAAGGAGCAGCTGAATTCGCTTCAACGTTGTTCAGAACTGGGGACCGCTACCAGGGGGTGTGTCCTCAGGTTTTCAACTCGGTCTGCAGAGCTAGGAGATTAGAGACTACCCATCCTGGATTCTCCCTTCAGCTCCCCGAGAAGAAGCGTTCAGGTAGGACCAGCACCCCTTCTGTGTGGAAATATGCAGACAGATACTAAATGGGCTGATAAGAAACAGTACAAAAGAATAAGAAAAACATGTGGCCCTCATCCATACTGGACTTTTCCCCTTGTCCATCTGGAATTGATTTGCATTTCAATAGCTGACTTCGTGGGATGAATATGTTTCCTTCCTGCTACCTGTTCCCTCTTATTACTCGTGTTGTGGTGTTCCTTCCTGTCCATCATATCACAACTGAGAATCTCCAAGTAAATACCAGGTGCATGCCTTTCTTCTCTTAGTTTAAGGAGCATCACTAATATGATGCTATTTCTTTGGCATAAAAAAAGTCCCTACCAAAGGTCTACTTGCTGATTTGCTTTTGCATACTCCATTTACAGAACTTGCAATTTCTCACAATAGTATTGCATGTTGCATAAATTTTGTACATATTTTGCACATGCATACCCATGTTTTATACTCCCCAGTAGTCAATTGCTGTACATTTTCCTGACAAAAAAGGACTGTACACTCTAGATTTAAAATAAAAACTGAAAACAAAAATACAAAAGATATCAGTAACAAAATAAAATACTTTGATAAAGAATCTATTTCCAATAATTAATGTTCAACACAGAATACATAGTACCTAAATACATAAAGCTGCCTTAAGAGGTATATACTGAAGAATCATACCTGTTTTTGTAATTTTTTTCCTCAGCCATATTTGTTTTGCCTCAACCTTGTTGAAATGGTGTCAAGTTTTATAGTCTCGGTTTCTTTATGCAGAAATATGTTTCTTAAAATTCAGTGCAGAAGTTTGGAGCAAAATAGAGCAAAAAGTCTGAGAAGAAGAGATGGTGTTAGGGATAACATTGTTTATCCTAACTGGTTTAGGTAAAATAATAAATATGTAATCATAGTTTATAAGTTAAAGTGTCTGCAACTTTAAATATGGGAATGTAATTAAGGGAGTGGTTGTGAAAGCACTTTAAAAGAAGCAAGACGACAGCTTGCTCTCTCTCTGGCTTTGATGATCCCTAATTACTGCATGGACTCAAGACTGCGTTTACTCGAACGGGAGAGATAAACAAAGGACTGATTTGTAAGTGAACTGACATAGGATATTCTACACGGACTTTGCTAACTGAATATCCTTGAATGGACTGACTAAATGATACATGACTAATGGACTGTTATTTTGACTATGCTATAAATGGAATAAACTATATTTTTGATAGCACAAGCGTATCTGTTATTTTTACTGTATGTTAACTAACATACAAACTTATCTCACTCATTTATCTGTGTGCCTATCTGACTAACGCTGCACATTCTGTTTAGCTTGTCTCCTTAACCGAGAGAAGAAGTTTGTGACTGTGGAATTTGAATCCATAAATTGGAATATTCCCAAAATTAAAATACACACAGTAATAAAATCCAGATAAAACCGGGATATATTTCGGGGGCGACTATTTAACCCCCTTGTTCACCCGCGAAGTACAAAAAGGCAATGTTAAAAATGTTAAAAGCGTTAAGCCATTATAAAACCAGAGTAATCCAATTGGCTCATTAGGATAAGCCGCTGGCTGATCGTCACGTAACCAACTCTCCTTCCTCATTACCACGCAGTTTAGTCCGTTGACCCTGCCCCCTGGTTAATCTTAATTGAGCTATTAGGGGCTTCCAAATTGCGCTTAAATGAGCAGCATCGGCTCGATTACATACATTATCCGTTGCGGCAATTAATAATTGCTCGCTTACTCGTCGTTCCCGAAAGTTATTTTGATGTCTTAGTAACACCATCGGTTGATTAAAATTTACAATATGCCCTGTTGACAGGGCATGCGCGGCAATCGCCGAAGAGGATTGCAGCTGTTCTCGTTCTGCCGCTGACTTGACTATTTTTTGACTTAATCTTCGATGTTCATCACATCTAACCGCTAACGCCCTTGATGTCTCTCCAATATACGACACTTGGCATTCTGAACAACAGATTTGGTAAACCACATCTTCCATCATAGTAACAGGTTGTTTGTCTTTAAGACGTGTTAACTGCGATCCTAGTTTATTTGGTGCTGAAAACACCACCCGGATCCCAACCCGGTTCATAATGCGTCGTATAGCTTCACTTGTATTATGTTCATAGGGGATGACAATGGTTTTAGGGCGGTCCTGTTGATTTTGGCTAGCACTCTCCGTTTGGATGTTAAGTCGGGGTGCTTTCTCCCTCAGGCGCACTTTTTTTGCTTGTTTAATCAGGAGATGTTTGGGGTAACCATTTTTTTGCAGTGTTGAGATGATTTCCCTTTCTTCAGCCTTGCGATCAGCCTCCTCCGTACATAGTCGTGATGCTCTTGTAAACAAGGAATTTGCGATTCCTAGTTTAACTTCCACACTATGCCCAGACTCATAGTTTAGATAGCGGTCTGTATGAGTAGGCTTTTTAAAAACTGTTGTTATTAATCGCCCTGAATCCACCTTTTTTACAAGGCAATCCAGGAAGGGGAGGGTATGCTCTTCTGACTCCCCTTCGCAGGTGAAATTTATCGATTGCTCACATGTATTAAGGTGGTTCAGAAAGGCATCTCTGTCTAGATTACGTAAAATTACGAAAGTATCGTCCACGTAACGTAGCCAGATTTTTGGGGGATGGCTAAAACGCAATTTGGAAGCCCCTAATAGCTCAATTAAGATTAACCAGGGGGCAGGGTCAACGGACTAAACTGCGTGGTAATGAGGAAGGAGAGTTGGTTACGTGACGATCAGCCAGCGGCTTATCCTAATGAGCCAATTGGATTACTCTGGTTTTATAATGGCTTAACGCTTTTAACATTTTTAACATTGCCTTTTTGTACTTCGCGGGTGAACAAGGGGGTTAAATAGTCGCCCCCGAAATATATCCCGGTTTTATCTGGATTTTATTACTGTGTGTATTTTAATTTTGGGAATATTCCAATTTATGGATTGTCTCCTTAACCCTGGTTGGGGAACCCAGGTTTAACACTGGTTATGGGCCCAGAGGCTGCAAAGTCAGTTTAACTTGGATAAAACAGATTTATGTAAAAAGTGAGAGTTTGTGTTGTTACACATTACAGTAAACAGACAGCTGTGTTTTATTAATTATAGTTTTATATCCATATAAGAAAACATGGCACAAGTCAATCTACAAAGTTTGTCCCTTATATCCAAGCTGGATGGAACAAACTATGTATCATGGTCTATGAAATGTAGTCTACTTCTACGAAGAGAAGGTCTGTGGAACATAATTGAAAACCCACCAAACGTAGAGGAATGGGATCCAGAGGATGATGAAGATAGACTAAAAATAGAAGAATTTATGCATAAAAATGAACAAGCTATTTGCATAATAGGATTAACACTGTCTGACCAGCAACTTATTCATATCCATGGAGAACAAACGGCTGTTGGGTGTTGGCAGAAGCTGAAGAGGATTTATGTCCGAGATAACGTTGGTGCTCACATAAATCTAACACGGAAGCTTTTCAGGACGCATCTCCAGATGAATGGTGATATGCTTAGTCATTTGAAAACTATGCAAAGCATTTTTCAAGAACTGCACGAGAAAGAGCTTATTTTCTCTGAACTACACCAAGTCTACATAATTCTATCTTCACTAGATGAAAGTTATGACAACTACGTCACTTCCCTTGAAATATTGCCTAAGGAAAGTTTAACTTTAACTGATATAACTGGCAGATTGATTGAAGAGGCCAGAAGAAGACTTGAAAGACACCAGTTAAGGAGGGAGCAACCTCAAAAAGAAGATAATGAATCTCCTACTGCATACGCAATTAAAAAGTGTTTTAATTGTGGAGGAAGAGGACATTTGGCAAGATTTTGTAAAAAAGCAAAGCGCCAGAACGCTGGCCAGAATACTAAAAGTCATCAAAAAATAAATAAAAATTTAGAGTTAGCCATGTATACTAACGGAGCTGTAAAAAATAATTTATGGGTGGTTGACAGTGGAGCATCCCACTGTATAACAAATGATAACAAAAATTTTATTAAAATGTCCCAGAGTACACAGCAGATATCATTAGCCAATGGCTGGAAACTGAAAGCTAAAGGTCAAGGTATAGCATATTGTTCTTTCATAAAAGAGAATGTAAAAATGTTATATGTACCACAACTTAAGTTTAATTTAATTTCAGTTAGAATTTTGGTTAAACTAGGATATGTAGTTACCTTTAAAGGAGATAACTGCATAATTGAAAAAGAAGATAAGAAAATTACTGCATCTTTAAGAGGTGAATTATATGTGTTAAATAATAATGGTTTAAAGGTGGCTAACGCAGTTTATGATAATAAGAAACCTCATGATGAATGTATTCACTTGTTACATCGAAGGCTAGGGCATTTAAATTTTAAAATGCTTAAGAAAACTGTTGAATTATCTAAGGGAATAAGTTTAAAACCTTGTAATACCGTATATACTCGAGTATAAGCCGAGTTTTTCAGCACATTTTTTGTGCTGAAAAAACCCCCCTCGG
The DNA here is from genome assembly GCA_033807585.1 of Hydrophis major. Lineage (NCBI taxonomy): Eukaryota > Metazoa > Chordata > Lepidosauria > Squamata > Elapidae > Hydrophis > Hydrophis major. The sequence continues at coordinate 88,165,580 of CM066328.1, read as the reverse complement.
CTTATACTCGAGTCAGATTCCCCTCTGAAAAAAAAATGGTGTGGAGCTCCGAAGCTGGGCAGCCGCTTCCCTGCTTCCGTGTTTCCTTTGCAACTTTTAAGCATGGGAGGGGGAGGCTTTTCTGAGCTCTAGGCTGAAAAAGCAACGCGAGCCGAGGTCGCTCCACTCAGTTTCATTTCCTCAGCTCCAGCTGCTTTCAGTCCACTCGGGAGGAGGGGGAGGAGGGGGAGAGAGAGAGAGAGAGATATCATAAGAACAGCTCTTGGTTTTTTCTTGCAAGGGAGAGAGTGACTCCTGCCTACCACTGTCATCATCATCTTTTGGGTTAGTGAATCAATCAAACCTTTCATGATAGTGAGATCGTTTCCCAAATTTCCCTTAAATCAGGGAAGAAATCAGAAACAAACCTTTGGGCTGAGAATAAGCTTGTTCCTATGATGCCATTTTTGTTCACTTCAGTGTGAAAAGTGTGAAAAAACACACTTCTTTTTCTTCATCTTCTTGTTCCCTATTTACTGGTCTCTTTCAAAGAGGAAATTGTGAACATCAAACTTATCCTCAACTGTCCTAGTGAAAGTTTTTATTGGCATCTATTTTTATTTTTGAAATTTACCAGTAGCTGCTGCATTTCCCACCCTCGACTTATACTCGAGTCAATAAGTTTTCCCAGTTTTTTGTGGTTAAATTAGGTGCCTCGGCTTATATTCGGGTCGACTTATACTCGAGTATATACGGTAAGTATTTGCAATGTAATGCTTGCAATCAAAGCAAGAGCAAGGTCAAACCGGCTAATAGAGTTGATGGATTTACTACCAAAGAGCTTTAGAAGTAGTATTTGCTGATTTAATAGGTCCGAAAAAAACCAAGTGTAGGAGGAGCTCGATACATACTAAGTATAATGGACCATTATTCTAGATATGGGTTTTGCTATTAAATGAAGAGCAAAACTGAAACATATTAAAATCTCTTTAATTGGATTAAATTTGCTGAAAGGAAAACTAAAAAGAAATTGGTAACTCTTATAACAGATAATGGTACGGAATTTACAAATAATAAATTCCAGAATAGACTTAGAATGTTAGGTATTCAACATAAAAAGTCTGCACCATATAAGCCACAACATAATGCCTTTATAGAGAGACAAGGCCAAACATTACAATCAATGGCACATACTATGATGTCTGATTCAGGATTACCTGACAATTTATGGGGAGAAGCAATAATGTGTGGTAATCATATATTAAATAATGTTGTTAATTCAACAACAGGTGAATTACCATTCACACTGTGGCATGGTACAAAACCTGATTTAAGTTACATGCACACATTTGGAGCACCAGCATGGGTGCATATACCTTCACAACTTAGACACAAAGGACAGCATAGAGCTAAAAGATTATTTTTTGTAGGATATAAATCTAATCATAGATCTTATAGATTCTGGGAACCAGGTACATCTAGAGTTTACACCAGTGCTCATGCAAAATTCCTAGAACATGTAGGATGGAATAGATTAGAGCAAGATTTAAATAATGAAGTAATTATTGAACCCTACAAAAGGCAGAAAGATCAGACTAGTTAAAAGAAGAAGTCCACGAAGAACAAATAGGATCAGAACAAGAGGAAACAATTGATCAGGAAGAGTTAGATAATCAAGAACAGTTAGTGAATGAAAGTCCACCTGTAAGTCCTGTAATACCTAGACGTACTACATGTGTAACTAAACCACCTGATAGATATCAAGCAAGTATAGTTTGCCAAGTAACTAAAGTTCCAACTAGTGTAGATGAACTTAGGATATATCCTGCTAAGGATCAGGAGAATTGGCAAAAAGCAATGGAAAAAGAACTAAATTCATTAAAAGTAATGAAAGTATATGAAGATGCTAAATTACCTCCAGGAGAAAAATCCATTGGGTGCAAATAGATATTTAAAGTAAAAACTGGAAATGATGGGACTGTTACCCATAAAGCTAGGTTGATAGCTCAAGGATTTAATCAAACTGCATCTGATTACGATGAAGTTTTCGCACCAAGTCTTAAAGCAACATCTTTAAGAGCAGCATTAGTGTGGGCAGCTAAGAAAAACTATGTCATTAACCATTTAGATGTAGAAACTGCTTATCTGCATGCACCATTGCAGCACACTATATATTTGAAAAAGCCAGTTATTATAAAAGACAACAAAGTAAATTGTAATGATTGTTGGAAACTCAAAAAGAGTCTTTACGGATTGAAACAATCTGGCTTTGAGTGGAACCAATATATTGTGAAAGAATTAAACAATATAGGTTTTAAATCTGGTTTAGCAGATCCATGTGTGTTTAAAAGAGAAAATAATGGAACGGTGTTATTATTGTTATTATTTACAGATGATATTGCTTTGATAACTAAGACTAATAATGAAGCTAATGAGATTATATCATTATTAGCCAAAAAGATAAAATTAAAGCATTTAGGTGAAATTAAAAGATATCTAGGATTGACAATTAACAAAACAAAAAATGGATTTAAGATATCTCAAGAAGATAAAATTTGCCAATTAATTAAAACGTATAAAATGGAACTTTGTAAACCGGCAAAGACTCCAATGAGTCAGGAAGTTTGCCAAACTGATGTGCAAAGTCCCAAATTTGAAAAGTCCATATATCAATCTTTGATTGGTAGCTTATCATATATCAGCAATTGGTCAAGGCCTGATATAGCTTATAGTGTTAATCAGCTGGCACGTTTTAATTCAGATCCACATCAATGCCATTGGCAATCATTAAAGAGAATTTTAAGATATCTTAAAGGAACAATGAACCATGCATTGTATATAGAACCAAAGGGTGATTTGAGTCTTAGTGCCTATGCAGATGAAAGTTTTGCAACTGATATAAACACTAGAAAATCAACATCTGGGATGGCTATATTATTTGGTAAGACACTAATAGGGTGGAGGTCAATCAGACAACAGCATATTAGCTTGTCCACGATGGAAGCAGAATTTTCATGTCTGTCATTATTATGCACTGACTTAATTTTGTACAAACAGTTTTTATTAGACATGGGTATAACTGTTAAAGAATCCATTATTGTGTACGAGGATAACCAGGCAGTCATAAAGTTAGCTACTAGTATTGCTGTAAAAACTAGATCAAAGCATACTGATTTAAGATACTTAAATGTTAGAGAATCTGTAAAGAATGGGCTAATTAAATTGGAATACTGCATGACAGAAGAAAACATTGCAGACCAATTTACAAAAGCTCAAGGAGTAATTAAATTTGAAGAAAGTTGTAACAAATATGATTTAAAGATGTAAATAGTTATATTTATTATTATTTCCTAAAAGGGGAGAATGTTAGGGATGACATTGTTTACCCTAACTGGTTTAGATAATATAATAAATATGTAATCATAGTTTATAAGTTAAAGTGTCTGCAACTTTAAATATGGGAATGTAATTAAGGGAGTGGTTGTGAAAGCACTTTAAAAGAAGCAAGACGACAGCTTGCTCTCTCTCTGGCTTTATGATCCCTAATTACTGCATGGACTCAAGACTGCGTTTACTCGAATGGGAGAGATAAACAAAGGACTGATTTGTAAGTGAACTGACATAGGATATTCTACACGGACTTTGCTAACTGAATATCCTTGAATGGACTGACTAAATGATACATGACTAATGGACTGTTATTTTGACTATGCTATAAATGGAATAAACTATATTTTTTGATGGCATATCTGTTATTTTTACTGTATGTTAACAAACATGCAAACTTATATCACTCATTTATCTGTATGCCTATCTGACTAACGCTGCACATTCTGTTTAGCTTGTCTCCTTAACCCTGGTTGGGGAACCAAGGCTTAACAGATGGGATAACAGAGAAATGCCACATCTGTACCTGGTTCTATCATTCTGCCACAAAAAAATAAAGGGAAAATAAAAGGGAAAAAGAATGCTACCAGCATCCCTGAATGTATTCTACCTCTTATGTAAACACAGGGCATCTTTCTCCAACCAGATGCTCTAGAAATATGTGGGATTTCGGTTTTTATACTCCTCAACAAGCATGATTTTTCATCGTTAGTAGAAGATTATGATAGCTGAATTCTAACATATCTGGAGGAGCACTAGCATGGGAAAATTTGAATTCAAATTCTGCCTACATTATTATGATTAAATGTATGATTAAAAGTATGATTAAATAGGCAGGAACAGAAGCTGGAAACTCATGAGTATTCAAACTGAGCTTAATTTGCTTAAACATTGTAAAATATCAAATGTCTTGGATGAAACCCAATTGAAATACAGGCAAGGATCCCAGATTTATGCACAGTAGCTTTCCAGGATCTCTTTTGCTAGTGTGATCCACCCCTAAATGCCAAAGAATTCTCTGTACCTTCATTGTATGAGGCACAATGGGCTGCAATCAGGAGAAGAAAGCGGTAGCTTTGTAAATGCATGCCAGTGCTTAGTTTGAGAACATGCAGGGGCCTCTTTTGATTCTAGCTGCATTAATTAAATATTGGAGCAGAAAAGTAAATGCTCAATTGAAGGATAACAAGTAACTGAGCAAATGAGCTCTAACTATAGCCTTCCATTTAGTGCCCTTTGGCTTCACTCCCTTCCTGTACTTGGCTTCTAGTTTTACTACTGGCTTTTCTTCCATTCTTTACATTCTTCTGCATATAGAAATTTGTCACAATTATTGCTGTTCAGCCAGCCCTCTCTTTAACTTCAGTCCACAACCTTTTGGACTGGGAACTTGCAATCACGCACAGCTTTTTGATATAAGTAGCTTTCCATTCTCTTTCCATCCCGCAAACGCTCTTGAGCTTCCCCTCTTTGGTCTTCTCCCCTCAAGAACCACAGAGGCTTTTCTTTGCAAATCTTTTACAAAGCGGGATTCTTAAGAGTTGATTCATTGGATGGGCTACTTTGTGTATTTTGGATCTTGTCTCTTTGCCTTTCTTTAATACATTGACCAGTTTTGCACACATACAATTCCAGGAAGCCATCCAGCTGCCTTACTACATGCCAAAGTAATAATGTTTGTGGGTTTAATCGCCATACTTATTCATATATGTCCTTAGATCTTGTTTGCCTTTCCTAATGCTGCCAGATGTTGCTTGGATGGTTTTACAAACATATGGTAGTGAATGTTCCCATACCAGTGTTTTTTTTTTAACAGATTGAAACTATTTTGTTTTAAAGGAGTCTTTTGGACCAAACTAGGTATTACATGAAAACATGTGTAGATTACTTATTATAGCTTTTTTTTAAAAAAAAAAACACTAGGGAATATCTTTTTTAGCAAGACAATTTGGATCTGGGTATGTATGCTTGTGAATGAGTGCATACATATCTAGGATTCAATTCAAATTGACACTGAACTTCTTGGCTGCCCAGGAAAACAGGCACTTATATATGAGTTTACCAAGAAGCATTACTGGGTTTGCAGGGTAACAATGAACTGGGAAAACGGTATCAGCACCTTTTCTCCCATAATGTTCAGTTTGAATTGCCCTTCTCAAAAGGATTGTTGCTCTGTAGAAGGAGTAATTTGTGTGTTTTCTGTATACAAAAATCTCAAGGTTTTGCCCCCCGCCCCAATTCAGTTATTTTTTGAGTCATAAATTTTTCTTTTGAAACAAAATTTCTAATTATGTTATTCTATTTATATCACAATTCTGTAAATTTCTTCAGAAGCCCCATTATGTTCAGTGAGGTTTATTCTCATAAAGGTATGTGCAAGGATTACTTTCTTACTCTCTGTTTTGAGTATTTGTTTAAAACAAACCAAAGTTTGCATCAATGCCCTTACACATTTCTTTTTGTAGAAGTTTCAATAATTTGGGCATATTGTAGAATGTTGTGATGTCAGGAGAAATGGTATGACTAAAAAGCAGACTTTGGAATGTATGATTAAAGACTATGAAGGAAGCAAATATGCCAGTTTTTAGTTTGTAAAAATTAAATACGATCCTGTGTTCAAAGAAGTGTGTGAAACATAGCATGTATAGGGCCTGTTTCCTGCAGTTCTTGACAATAGATTTTGTTAAAATAGTCGTTATACACACTGCTTTTGTAAGTGATCAAAATGCTCAAATATATCACCTTGCTAAATCTGACAATTACCCTGTACTGTGAACTAATCTTATATGTCCTGAACTACAATTAATGTAGGATTGAATGATTTTTCTGCCTAATTAGTAATCTCTGAATCAGGAAGTTTAATGTCATAGACTTAAGAATTTTCTCAGTTCCTGAATGTTTCATATCCCATATAATTCACCCTGTCTTTAGAGATATTTTGGCCTTCCCTATTAACATTTGGACCATATGTAAGAGAAATTTTAAATACAATGAAATGTTACCTGCCACATGCTGTCTAATATGAAGTACAAGTAGGCCTCATTTATTAACTGCCTCATTTAACAACTGTTCAAAGTTATGATACTGCAAAAACAACAACTTTGCAGCCAAGGCACACATTACAACCTACACAGCATACCTCAGTCACATGATAGCTAAAACAGTCAGTACACTTGTCCTGTGTCTAACCCCTTCCCCCCTTTTCCTTCTCTTGTAGAGAGGAGAGTTTGGAGAGGAAGGGATTGCAAGAGGATAAGTAGGCACACAATGGGAAATACACATAAGAAAGAATGCACTAGCACTGGCATCCCCAACCACAAGGGTTGAGAGCCAGAAGCACATAGGCAAATGTGTTCTTATATGCTCCCTTCTTCTTCAATCTCTCTGCTATGTGAAGGGGAAAACAAAAAACCCAAGCAAACAAACAAAACCAAAACAGATCAGGCCCAAGAAAGACTGTCCAAATAAGTGGTTTAGGCAATCTCTCCTGTGCCTGAGCTGGTTTTTTTCCCCCCTTCTGCTTACAAAAGAGTAAGTGGACACATAATGAGATGTATACTGGCAGTTTGCCTAGAGTGCTCACAAATCCCAGTCCCAAACACAGAGGATAACTGTTCTGTACGGTCATTAACATACTTGTAAATGCCGCGTAGCGATTGGTCAAGCGCACAGCAATCTGATTAGTCGAGCGAGCCGCACTGATTGGCCCGCCGCGAATCCCCCGCGATTGGTGGAAACTAATAACAGGAGATTCAAAGCGGTGCCATTGGCCGCGGCCACGGTGGCCAAAGAATAAAAGCTGCTGTTTTTCCTTTGGAGCCCGAGCCGATCTCGGGACCAAATAAAGAGCTGAAACTGAGTCACTGGCTCTGAGTCTCCTTTCCCGTGACAGACGCAACACTGGCGACGAAGGTGGGATCTCAAGACTAATCCCCATCAAGTACGTGTCCTGAGGAAGTGAGACCGACAAGATGGCCAGCATCGCACCGCCCGCACCTTTTAACCCCGCTACCGAGGATTGGAAATCGTACACAGACCGATTCCTAATGTTCCTCAAAAGTAGCAACTTAAAGGATGCAACCGGGCAGAAGAAAAGAGCCGTCTTTTTAACACACTGCGGGCCCGCAGTGTTCAAGATGGCAAAAGCTCTCACAAAACCCGAGGATGTGAAGGCGATGGACTGGGCCGATCTCGAGGCGTTGCTCCGAAACCACTATGCCCCCGCCATGCCCACCCTCATCAGGTGGCATGATTTCTACTGGCGGGACCAGAGATTGAGTGAGAGCATCAGCGACTTTGTGGCTGATTTACGGAGCCTAGGGGGCATGTGTGGGTTCACGGACATGGACGAGGCTCTGCGAGACTGTGTCATCCTCGGGTTCAGAGACCTAGTCCTGTAAAGCCGACTGATGGCAAAAGGTGACATCACCCTCGCTGACGCCCTCGCCGAGGCCACCGCAGCTGAAGCAACCCGGAAATCGGCAGCTCGAATGCGGAGACCGGACACCGGGGACCGCACTGCGACCACCAAGATGGGCACGGTGACCGAGGCACGCCCCGAAGCAAGCCGCCAAGAGACCACCGCCCACCATGGCGACTTCAACTCCGCTTCCGATACCATGGACGAGGAAGAGGACATCCATCGACTCCAGACGGGACGAGACCGGCGCGACCAGTGGAGTCGTAAGTTGGGACACCAATGTGCCAGGTGCAGAGGTGACCACCTTCGATCAGAGTGCCGGTTTTTCGATGCGATCTGCCGACACTGCGATAAAAAAGGCCACATCCCCCGAGTCTGCTGACTTAAGAAAGCCTACAGCCCCCAACGGCAAGATCACAGCAACCAGAGATGAGACAGCACCCCCCCCAGGCCCAGAGACCGCCAAGCCGAAAATTGTTGGAACCGAGGCGGACGGGGCCAACGGAATGGCGAGAACCAACAGAGAGAGGAAACCCACCAGACGGTCATCATCGGCCACTCATCCAGCGCAGACGCCCGAAAGGTATACATGGAAGTGGGCATCGAGGGCGAACCATACAAGATGGAGGTGGATTCCGGGTCCTACCTCTCCATGGTTGCATGGTGGGAAATCAAGCATTTGGTGCCCGCGATCCACGAAAGGGGACTGGAAACCCAGAAATTAATCCTTAAAGACTACCAGGGGAATCGCATCCCGGAAGTCGGAACAGGACATTTCGAAGTAACCTTCAAAGGGCGCACAGCAAGGCTTCACCTGACGATCGTGGACCGAGACCGCCCCAGCCTTTTGGGGTTACAGTGGTTCGCGCCACTCAGGATCGAAGTTACGGGCGTCGCAGATGCCGACTGGGAAGAGCAACTCGTAAGGGGCTTCCAGGAAGTGTTCGACGGCACCCTAGGCAAGTACCGAGGGCCCCCTATTCCTTTCAGCCTAGACCCCAACGTTCCCTCGATACGCCTAAAACAACGGCGGGTACCTTTTGCACTCCGGCCCAAGATCGATGAGCAAATAGACAAGCTCATCAAACAAGGGGTCCTAGAGCCAATCGATCACGCCCAGTGGGAGACCCCCATAGTCACCCCAGTCAAGCCCGATGGGTCGGTGAGAATCTGCGGGGACTATAAGGCCATCCTAAATGGCGCCTTACAACAAAGCGCCTACCCCGTTCCAGTAGTGCAGCACCTCCTACACTCACTGGGGGGAGGCAAGGTTTTTGCGAAGCTCGACCTGGCACAAGCCTATTAACAGCTGCCAGTCGATGCAGAAACCGCAGAGGCGCAGACCATAGTAACCCACCGGGGAGTGTTTCGCTGTAAGAGACTCCAGTTTGGAGTCAGCATGGTTCCGGGAATTTTCCAGAGCCTCATGGAGAGACTCTTGCAAGGAAATAAGGGGGTGGTGCCCTACTTCGATGACGTACTGGTGTCAGCAGCCAACCAACAAGAACTAGAGGGTCGTCTAAGGGAGGTATTAACCAAATTCAAGGAGGCCAGGCTAAAGGTGAAAAAAGAAAAATGCCAGCTGCACACAGTGCGGGTCGAATTCCTAGGATACCTCCTAGACCAGCACGGCATCCATCCGACTGAAAAAAATATCAGAGCCATTAAAGAAGCCCCCACGCCGAAGAATAAAATGGAACTACAGGCATTTCCAGGACTGCTTAATTTTTATAATGTGTTCCTGCCCCAAAAGGCAACTGCGGCGGAGCCTTTGCATAGGCTTCTGGACAAGGCAGCCACGTGGACTTGGGGGAAATGCGAGGAAGCCACCTTCAACAAAACCAAGGACCTGCTCACCTCGGATGCCGTCCTCATCCAATACAACGAGACCCTACCACTAGCTGTCACATGCGACGCATCACCTTTCAGCGTCGGCGCCGTCCTCAGCCACACTCCCCGATGGAAAAGAAACACCCATCGCCTTCTTTTCAAGGATTCTTACCAAACTGGAGAGAAACTACAGTCAGCTGGACAAAGAGGCCTTGGCAATTGTCGCCGCAGTGAAGAGGTTCCACGAGTACCTCTACGGCCGGACATTCACCATCATCACCGACACAAGCTGCTGCTGGGAATCCTTGCAGGGAACAGGGCCACCCCGAACATTCTATCTCCTAGAATGACAAGGTGGTCCAAATTCCTTGCCGCCTACAGCTACCGGCTCACACACCAACCCGGTAAGACAATCACCCACGCAGACACCCTGAGCCCCACGCCGCTACCGGACCTAGACACCGACCCAGCACCCACGACAGCCACCCTTAGCATAGAGACTCTGCCCAATCTACCCATAACCACGTCAGACATTGCCTGCGAAACTAATAAAGAGAAGCGTCTGGTGCGGGTGTTACATTGGGTAGAGAAAGGGTGGCTGGAAAAAGACGACGACAAATCATTCAGGACATTTTGGAATCGGCAAACAGAACTGTCATTCCAAAAAGGTTGTGTACTTTGGGGGGATAGGGTTGTTATTCCGGAAAAATTACAAGGGAAGGTATTGGAGTTATTACACGAGGGGCACCCGGGCATAGTTAGAACAAAAGCCCTGGCCAGGAGTTACGCCTGGTGGCCAGGGATGGACAAACAAATCGAGACTTGTGTGGCAGCATGCAAACATTGCCAAGAAATCAGGCCGAGCCCTCCCGCCACACCAATCCTGGAATGGGAAAACCCCAGGGGACCACGGTCCAAGATTCACATAGATTTTGCCGGGCCCACTAAGGGACACATATTCCTTATCACGGTAGATGTTTACTCCAATGGTTGGAGGTAAGCAACATGAAAACCACCACCACGGAGGCCGTGACCAAGGAACTCAGCAAGCTGTTCGCAACCCACGGCCTCCCAGATGTCATCGTGTCAGATAACGGGCCCCAATTCACCTTGCTGGAATTCAAAAAATTCCTAGCGGAATGGGGAATACGGCACGCACTGACAGCACCAGCACATCCGGCGGCGAATGCGAGGGCGGAACGAATGGTTCAATTTACGAAAAAAACAATCCAAAAAATTGAACACGGGGGAATCCAAGAAAAAATAAAATGCTTTTTATACAACACATAACCCCGAACACGACAACCAACGAAAGCCTGGCTGGGGAGGAAATTAAGGTCCCCACTCTACAGGCTGCACCCCACATACAACCCAGAAAAACCCTCAAGCAAACACCGAACATTTACACCAGACGATGCAGTCTACGCGAAGAACCTTACCAGGGATCCACTTTGGGTGCCAGCAACCATAACCCAAGTGCAAACAACCGACAGACGAGCATGGAAACGACACATCGATCAATTAAGATCGAGAACAACCATGGGAAACACAACCGACACACAAACAGACACAGACAGACACCCAGAGAGAGAAGGGAACCCACATAACACAAACCAAGAGGGGAGGGAAGACCCCGGGAACCAACCACCAACAGAAAGAAACCAGCAATACTCACCAACAAGCAGCCAGCTTGAAGCCTCACCAGGGAGAAGCAGCCAGGCCAGCTCAACCAGCCCAGAAAGACCAGGCGGGAGCGGCAACAACTGCAGCTCAACCAGCCCGGGTAGACCAGGAGGGAGCTGCGACGAAAGGCCCGGCGAAACCTTCCAGGCGGTTCCATCGACGAGGCAGAGAGCAACACAGAACCCGACCGAACTGACCGGGAGCCAAGCACCAACTAACCTGTGCAGGTCAAGTAGGCAAGTACGAAGCCCCGCCTACTTACGGGACTACATTATGTCAGACCATACCAAGAGGGGAGGGGTGTTCTGTACGGTCATTAACATACTTGTAAATGCCGCATAGCGATTGGTCAAGCGCACGGCAATCTGATTGGTCGAGCGAGCCGCACTGATTGGCCTGCCACGAATCCCCCGCGATTGGTGGAAACTAATCGCGGGAGATACAAAGTGGTGCCATTGGCCGCGGCCGCCACGGCCAAAGAATAAAAGCTGCTGTTTTTCCTTTGGAGCCCGAGCCGATCTCGGGACCAAATAAAGAGCTGAAACTGAGTCACTGGCTCCGAGTCTCCTTTCCCGCGATGGACGCGACAGTAACAGAGTTGGAAGTGGAACCCTCTGCTGAAGCAGGAAACCTTGCAGCATTTCAGACAAATGGCTATCCAGTCTCTTCTTTAAAAACTCCAGTGTTGGAGCATCCACATGTTTGGGACTTGCTTGTACCAGCAAAATTCCTTTTGATGTGTGTTTTCCATTGTGTGTCTGTTTACAGTCTTGTTATCCCTTTCTCTTCAGTTAATGTAAATGTAACCATTCACTCCTTGCTAATTATTCCAGGACAGGGATGAGCATTGCAAAGGACAGGGGAGTGGAGAAAGAAGAAAGCTAAAGTAAAAGAATAAGCACAGTTGCAGTCATATGATTCCACATGGAGCGATTGCTTGGTTTAACAAGTTGCCAATCCCAATTGTGATCATTAATCAAAGGCTACCTATATCCTAAAAATAAATGAAGAAGTCCTTGATCCGTCCTCAATGCTGGGGAGACTATTCACTTCACATTTAATGCTTTTGCTTTCTGTTCCAGACTTGCTGACTGCCAAGGAGTACCACTGCTTACTGCAACTGCTTTGTCCTGACTTTCCTGTGGAGCTTACTCAGAAAGCAGCAAGGTGAGCCTTTATACATTCCCAAATGAGTACTGCCTTGATTATATTTTAATGCCAATGATCAGTTCATATTCCGATAGTAAAGATAAAAGATAAAGATACCTTCAAGCTGACTCCGCTGCTCCACTTGGATGTATTCATGTAACATTATTGGCAACCCTATGTTGATAGTACTCAGCAATTCTAAATTATCTGTATTACTGGAACAGATTGCTTTTTGCTGCATAGAAATGGGGGCATGGTTCTTTCTGTATGATTGTAATTCATTCATAGTTGCCCAGCCCTGTGAGCAGAAACCTTTGACTTTGCTGCTATCTGTTGCCAATTAAATATGGCAACTTTTGGTATTCAGGTTTAAAAATGAAAATTAATACTACAGCTGCAACATCTGTATTTAGAAAGATGTTTCTCACAGGATTTTTTTTACTATATTTTTAGAATTGAAGCTCATATTTCCACCAAATCCTGCAATTCATCAATACTTACTGATCTGGTTTTTTTTTTTTTCCAGGAGTAAGAGCTCTTATAATGAATGACAAAGACATACAGTTCTGGATTCATTTGCAGACTAAAATATCTAAAGAATATCTAGCTTAATTCTAAACCCACATAGAAACCAGACTAATATAGTTGCTTGAAAAGTAATTGACATCTTCCTCACTCTTAATGGTTTGTTGACGAAGCCATCTCTACAAATATAATGCACTAAGACGACTCTAAAATCTAGGATTTCTGTGATTGCTTTAGGTTCTTGAAGCTTTTTGTTTTGTTTGTTTGTCTCCAAGGGCCAAAACCTCAAATGAATAATGAGTAGATTTTATCAGGTACTTTGGGATTTCCCAGGAACTTGCAGTGTGTTTCATCAAATGCTTGGTTTTACTGAGGAGTTAATAGAGCTCTTGAAGTGATTGTCCTACAACAGCAATTATCAGTTTACCAATCTTATGATACTTTGTGTTTGGTTCTTGGAGATGAAACACCAGAAATAAATCACACAGCACTTGTACAAAAAGCAGCACAACAATGGAGAAGAGCTTAACCTGTAAAGATCAGGCCAGTGAACTATCACTATTTGTCTTGTCGTGTCATTGGTTTGTTGTTCAGCAGTGCTAGTTAAGATGGCCTGCTCCTTCCGGAAAGAGATAGGCAGGAAGATCTGCCAATCTGCATAGTGTTTGCTGATAAAAGTCATTCAAATTCTTGTTTTTCTATAGCTGACCAGTCTCTGAAATTGTGACTGGAGCAAAGTCTTGTTCAGTGATACAAAATTCATTTTGGCTCATAAAGTCTGATAAAGAAGGGCTCTGTAGCCTGTAACTGAAATGTATACTCCTTTTGGGTCCTTTCACTAGGGGACAGGGATTGAGTGACTAGATTGGTAAATGATAATGACTATCTAGGAGAGTTGGTTATACTAGGTGCTTTAAAAGAGGCAAGCATGCATTGTTGAAGAGATCTCCCCTAGATCTGGCTACATTTTGTTTCTAGCCTTCTATTTCTAGAGAAGGCTGTTAAAAACATGATAAAGTTTCAGCTACAGAATGTCATACAAAAGCAAATTATGTGATGATAGATTCAGATAGAGTTCAGTCAGGATATGGGACATAAGTATCTTGGGTTGCTTTGGTTGACAATCTTCAACAAGATCTGGATTGCACTCCTCCTGGTTGTACTTGATCTTTCATTAGTGGTTTGACAGTGGTAACTTTCTGGACTGTCTGCAAAGTTTGGGGATCAGAAGCACTGCTCTACAATCTTTTTCTCCTCAAGCAGACAGTGCCAGTTGGTGGCAAGGGAGGAGAGGTTAGTGTTGTGTATGTATATAAGTAATAAAGTGTGAGCTTGGAGTAAGTGCAGGGTTCTGGCCCTGTACTTCTGATTGGCTGTTAAGCGGCTGGACCGGATTGGCCCGTTCCGGGGAATCCGATTGGCCCTTAACAGAGAGTTCCTATTGGTCATAAAAGCTAGCGTTCCTAGCTTGTTATTGGTTAAAACATTACAAGGGTTGCCTATATAAGGCGGGGGTTACTGTTGTTTTATTGAGAAGTCACTATGTAAATAAAGAGCTGAAGTTCACTGTTCACAGGCTTGTCTCCATTCCTCCTCACCCATTCTCAAACTTAACACTGGCGACGAGGGTGGGATTTGGAGACATCTAAACCAACGAAACTTCGAAGAACACTGAGCACGTGACAGACGACGCCAACAACGGAACCATGTCCAGCGGCATCGTACCACCCGCTCCATTCGATCCAACCCAAGAGGATTGGGAGTCCTACATGGATCACTTCCAAATGTTCCTAGAGACGAACAATTTAAAGGACGCCACACCAGGAAAGAAATGGACGGTGTTCCTAACGCATTGCGGTCCAACTGTATTTAAGATGGCTAAAGCACTAGCCAAAACCCGAGAAGCAAAGGGGATGGATTGGAACGACCTCAAACCTCTCCTGCGAGGTCACTACGCACCAACTGTGCCTACGCTGGTGAGACGGCACAAGTTTTTCCAGAGGAACCAGCGAAAGGGAGAAAGCGTGGCCAACTTCATAGCAGACCTCTGAAATTTGGGGGGCCTCTGCGAATTCACCGATTTAGAAGAGGCACTACGAGATCGCTTAGTCCTGGGATTAGATGCACCAGGCGTGCAAAGCAAGTTGATGGCAAAAGGAGACATCAGCCTTGCCGACGCCATCGCCGAAGCCACGGCAGCAGAGGTGACCAAGAAGTCGGCTGCACAACTATGGCGTAACCGCACTCCGGTACCACCACCGGCCAGCGAAATCTCACTTAGTTCAGAAGGGTAGCTGGCAACAACGCACCACGAGGACCTCTCTTCGTCATCAGACAGTGACGAAGAAGGGGTCCATCGACTGCGGTCCGACCGGGACCCTCACCCGAAGCCCTTACGCCCTTGTGCTGGTTGTGGAGCCAACCATGCCAGGTCCGAATGCAAATTCCGCAACGCACTCTGCCACGAGTGCGGGAAACGAGGTCACATCGGACAGGTCTGCCGCAGCTTACCAGGACCCAGCCAGGCCTCAAAAGGGGCTAACTATCGCCAATCGACAGGAAACCGTCCTGTAAGGCGAGAACCAGTAAACCACTCCTACAGAAATCAAGCTTTGCAGAGAGAAGAGGCTCACCATACTATCACTATCGGTCACGCCTCAACCTTGGACACTAAGAAAATTCGAGTCACAGTAGCCATCGAAAACCAGCCTTGCCTCATGGAGGTTGACTCGGAATCGTCCCTCTTGATGGTGTTGTGGAAGACACTCAAGCAACTCATCCCCACAATTCAACGCCAAGATCTACGGTTCCAACTCCTTATCCTCAAGGACTACCAGGGGAACTGAATCCCCGTCGTCGGGTCCTGCCGAGTTCGAGTCTCCTTCAAGAAGCACACAGCGTACTTACCTTTAATGGTCTGATAGAGATAGGCCTAGCCTACTGGGCCTCCAATGGTTCGCGCCACTCGGCATTGAAGTGGCCGGCGTAAACCGAGTCGGTGGCTGTGACTGGGAGGAAGACCTTATATCTGAGTTTGGGGACGTCTTCGCGGACAGCTTAGGCAAGTACAAAGGGACCCCAATCTCATTCAGCTTAGATCCAAAAATAGCTCCCATTCATTTGAAACCCCGTCGAGTTCCGTTTGCTTTAAAACCGAAAATCGACGAACAAGTCGACAAACTGATAGCTCAGGGGGTGTTGAAGCCCATCGATCACTCCCCTTGGGAAACCCCTATTGTAACACCCATCAAGCCAGACGGGTCAATCCGAATTTGTGGGGACTACCGGGCCACCTTGAACCACGCCCTGCAGCAGAACGCATATCCAGTCCCAGTGGTGCAGCACCTCCTCCATTCCCTGGGGGGCGGGAAAGTTTTTGCTAAATTGGATTTAGCTCAAGCATATCAACAATTACCAGTGGATGAAAAAACGGCACAGGCCCAAACTATTGTGATGCACTGCGGTGCCTTTAAATGTACCCAGCTGCAATTAGGAGTTAGTGTAGCCCCGGGGATCTTCCAGAGCCTTATGGAAAGGTTATTGCAAGGAATTAAGGGCGTGGTCCCTTATTTTGACGATGTTTTAATAGCAGCCCCTACAAAAAAAATTTTACAAGACCGGTTAAAATTAGTCCTGAAAAGATTCCAAGAAGCTGGTCTTAGGGTTAAAAAAAACAAATGTAAATTATGTACTGACAGTGTTGAGTTTCTGGGGTACCTGATTGATAGCCAGGGCATTCACCCTACCGAGAGTAAGTTAAAGGCGATCAAAAACGCTCCCAGGCCACGAAGCAAGGCCGATCTCCAGGCGTTCCTAGGCCTCATCAATTTCTATAATGTATTTTTACCGCACGAAGCAACCGTCGCTGAACCGTTACACCATTTATTTGATAAAAAAGCAATATGGTTTTGGGGTCACCGAGAAGAACAGGCGTTCTGAAATGTTAAAAAACTGCTCACATCTGACTCTATACTCATGCAGTATAACGAGACTTTGCCGTTAGTTATAACCTGCGATGCATCGCCTTTTGGGGTGGGCGCCATTTTGAGCCACGTGCTGCCTAATGGGAACGAAGCCCCTGTTGCATATTTTTCAAAGACTCTTTCGAAAACAGAGAGGAACGATGGACAAATTGATAAAGAAGCCCTCGCAATCGTCTCAGCTGTGAAAAGATTTCATGAATACGTGTATGGGAGGGGTTTTACCATTGTGACTGACCACAAACCATTGCTAGGGATAATAGCCGGGGATAAGCTGACTCCCTACATATTATCCCCTAGGATGACCCGATGGTCAGAATTCTTAGCTGCTTATAATTATCGGTTGCAATATCGGCCGGGGAAAGCCATTCCCCACGCCGACGCATTGAGCCGAGCACTGCTTCCAGAGATTCTCGACGATCCAGCACCAACAGTAACCACGTTGCAAATCGAGGCACTCAACTCGCCGCCACTGACTGCTCGAGACATCGCAAGAGAAACCAAGCGTGACCACACCCTAGCATGAGTCCTGGGTTGGGTAGAATGCGGATGGCCATTGGACAAAGTATCAGATGACTTCACACCGTTCAAGTCTAGGCAGACTGAACTCTTCTCCCAGAAGGGCTGTATCATCTGGGGCGATAGAGTCGTTATCTCAGAGCGACTCCAAAAAGCGCTGCTGAGAACGTTGCACAAGGGCCACCCCGGCATCGTGCGAATGAAAGCACTTGCACGAAGCTACGCATGGTGGCCGGGCATTGACAAGCAAATCGAACAGTGGGTTAAAGCTTGCCCCCGGTGCCAAGAAGTCAGCAACGCCCCATCAAAAGCCATGCCTACTGAATGGGAAACACCTCGTGAACCCTGGTCCTGAATTCACCTGGATTTCGCGGGACCAACCAAGGGCCACACCTTTCTGCTTACAGTCGATGCCTACTCAAATTGTCTCAAAATTCATCGTATGACGACTACGACCTCCGAGGCAGTCATCAAGGTTCTAACAGACTCTTTGCAACCCACGGACTACCAGACGTCCTGGTGTCCGATAACAGGCCACAGTTTACTGCACTAATGTTCGAGCAGTATCTCGCTGATCGCGGCATCCGCCATGCGCTCACCTCACCTGCGCATCCTGCGACCAATGGCCGAGCAGAATGCATGGTCCAATTTGTGAAGAGAACCTTGCAAAAAGTAGATTACGACAACATTGACGACAAGGTCAATCAAATCCTCTTCTTGCAACACATCACCCCACATAGCATCACTGGCAGAACTCCCGGCGAACTGCTTATGGGACGAAGGCTCCGCTCCCACCTCGACCGGTTGCACCCTGCTTATGAACCGGAGAAACCACTAGGATCCAGTGGCCGCTGTCGCACCTTCCAGGTAGGAGACCTCGTGTATGCAAAGAACCTATCGGGCGACCCATTGTGGGTGGAAGCGACAGTAGTACGTGTAACCAGCCCCAGATCCTACCTTGTGCAATGCCTTGACAATAAACTTTGGAAACGGCATATCGACCAATTACGGTCACGACTTGCAGCCGCCAGTCCGCAACTCCCCTACTACCAAACTGAGGGGGGGGAGGTACGGAAGATGTGGAAATCCTAGAGAACCCGCTCGAAGGAAATGACCATTTAAATGTAACTCAAGAAGCGGAGCTGGAGGGAGAAACGTTTGCGCCTCAGGGAATTGCAGAAAATGTGGGAAATGACGTGGAAGTGAACTCTGAACCAGAGGCAGCCCCACCACCAAGCGGCGATCTACCTCAGCTGGATTGCAACCAGCCAATACAAAGGAAATCCAAAAGACTGAAAAAACAACCGTCCTATTTAAGGGACTATGACTTGGACTAAGGAACCAGGGGGAAGGGGTGTTGTGTATGTATATAAGTAATAAAGTGTGAGCTTGGAGTAAGTGCAGGGTTCTGGCCCTGCACTTCTGATTGGCTGTTAAGCGGCCGGACAGGATTGGCCCGTTCCGGGGAATCCGATTGGCCCTTAACAGAGAGTTCCTATTGGTCATAAAAGCTAGCGTTCCTAGCTTCTTATTGGTTAAAACGTTACAAGGGTTGCCTATATAAGGCGAGGGTTACTGTTGTTTTATTGAGAAGTCACTATGTAAATAAAGAGCTGAAGTTCACCGTTCAGAGGCTTGTCTCCATTCCTCCTCACCCATTCTCAAACTTAACAGTTAGCACAACAGGGAATCCTTTGTGCAGAGAAGGCATTTTAAACAAATAGTAACAGCGATTAGGAAAACACGAACTTGACAGAAAAAATAGGAAGGCATGAGAAAGAAACTCAAAGTTCATCTTCTTTGACTCTGATATAAGAAGAAGAGAAGGAGAAATGCTTTCATGTATTTAACATTCTGTTATTAAAACTTATGTCAACAGAATATTTCTTGTGGTGCTTGTTACTAACCTGGTCTACCTTGAAACGATGACAGGGGCTTTTTTTAAACACATGTATGAAACCACTAGGACAGGTTGTCCATCAGTTTAAGATGAGGTATTAGTATGCTCGTAATACCCAGTTAAACATATTCACCTTGGGCCAGACCAGAGAGTCTGTGACACTCTTTCTGGCGGTTACAAAAGACTGATACAAAACAGGTTGAAGTTCAGGTCCAAAATTACTGTTTATACAGAAATCTGGCATTTTGTCTTCTCTGGATTTATTTCTTGGTTGAGGAATCTCTCCACCAAAGAATCAGGTCTGTGATCTTCAAGTCACCCTGAAGATCCTTCTTTAAGCGCACCAATTGGAATCTTGCTTGGAGCAGGAAGCTCTGGCAACAGTGACATATGCCTGGCTAGATTACCACAGTGTACCTTATATGGGAATATCTTTGAAGATGACTCAAAAATAACAATAGATACAAAATGGAGGAGTCTTCATGCTAGGAGTTGAGAGCTATTTGTAGCCAGTTACATTGCAATGCTTCTTTAATTTTCAATAGGTTTGTCTGTACAGTTCAATTTCAAAGGGCTTTTTAAAACTGATATGGCTTGGCTCCTAGGTTCCTTCAGGATCCTTTGGTATATCTTGCCAGTACATTCTTTATGAACACAAGATGATTGTATTAGGCTAATAATGATTATTTTAAATTTTATTTCATTCTTTTAATGTCTCTGCTGTGGTGATTGGCTTATGGATTCATAACTGTGGATTTATGTTTTATGCCTTGGGTGGTTAATATTTGGCAGTATGAAACGTAATACAAAAAGCTCCAGCTGCCACTTAGGGGGTCTTTGACTCTTTGCCACTTTTGTTATGGAAATTGAAAGTCTCCATTGAAATACAAATCTCCCCAAATCATGTTTGAAACCTGCTTTTTAAAATGTGATAGAGACATAGGTCTACAGCAAAAGGGCTCTTTTTGATTCTCACAATGGATTTGGAGAAAATGACAACTTTTCCACAACCTTTTAGCATCTTATTAACATATCTTTTAACAATTCACATGTTGTTTATATCAGTATGAGTGGCTTAAACAAGAGCTACTTACTAGATTCTTAAGAATTGACAAATAAAATGTTCTAACAGATCACCTCAATTTAAAATAGAAGTCATTTATTTTTCAGCTTAGATCTGCCAAATGAGATTAATAGCAGTCTCTTTCAGAAACTGTTTGTGGGAATGAATGAAGAAGAATTGCCACTAATAATTGCAAAATTGGCTAATGACTTCCATGAATCTGACTACAAGTCTAAATTAAAAACTTGGATGTATGGCTGCTTTTTAAAAAATAACTTGCAACCCTTTTCTAAATATTAAGCTTTGTTGAGGGGGCAGCCTTTCTGTTTCTATGCTTGTGTGGGTGTGCTTACTTGGAGATAAGGGCTTTAAGGATTTTGGAATGCCGGGTGTGAGAGAAAACCGAGAGCTGTGTCTCTGAGACTCAGGTGGGGATGATATCACTGCCTTTACTCTTCCCAGGTTGAGAGCTTTGCTTTTGTCAACTGTGCTAGTAAAATAAGTTCTTTGATATTGCCTTAGTCTGAAGATGTCTTGCCCTGGTTTTCTTCAGCTGTACCATTTGATATACTTATGTGCTTGTCTACTTTTCTATCAAAGGTTGTATTTCAACTTGACTGATGACCCATAAATTTCACCAGCTGGAAAAAAAGATTAATTTGAAGAATCATTTTTTCCAAGAAATTTCTTCTTTGTATGCATACTGTGTTCATCATATGCTTCTTTTTTTGAAGTCCTCTGACAGGATTTTTGTTGATTTTTGAGGGGTTATAAATTCAATGGCAGCGCACACTAGAAAACACAACCCACCAGGGACTATGGCTTTTATAGACATAGTTTATGTCACCATATTTTTTTGTATTCTTGAAACTGCAGACTGAGACGATTCTGTAATGCAGCTAGCTCTTCTAGGAGCTGTTGCTATGTATTAATAACAAACAATAAGAAGAGAAAATTGAATAAGAGGAAAAAGAGGAAAAACAACAGCAAAGTAGAATGGCATGTTTTTCATCTCTTAAGTATTCATTTACTTCAGTAGCTTACTAATGGAAAAGTGGACTAGGATTTAATAGAGGTTTATGAAAATGAAATTCTAAACCATAATTTTTGTTCCACATTTGATATTGTTCATCATAGATCTAATCCTAGTCAGTACAGAAGAATTGATTAAAGGGATAAAGGCAGTGGAAACTTTGAGACAAAGTCCCTTAAGGTTGAAAATACTGGAGAGAAGGAAAGGGATTGTGTCTGAGTTGCACATGAACACATGAGAGCCCGTTTGGTGTGGTGATGAAGGTGCTAGTCTAGAACCAGGAGACTGTGAGTTTTAGGCCTGCCTTAGGAATGAAATCCAGCTGGGTGACTAGGCCAGTCACTATGCTAATTTCAAAAAGAGGATATGGGCACGAGTACCCACAGCAGGAATATGTCAAAAAAACAAAATAAGGTGCCTGTGACTGTAATCAAAGCTCTGTCCCTTCTTAATATACACTGCACAAACTTAAAGCTTCAATAACACAATTGCATCTATGTTCCTTCACCTGTCCCATACAGATTTCAGGGTCTGCAAATAAAGAGCTATTGGGTTTCTATTGATACTTGTCAAAATGCTGGAGGAAATTATTAAGCTGTTGGTTTGTGAGAATTAGGAAAAAAATGCATTGCGTGGCGTGAGTTTATCAAGATTAAATCTTACTAAAAATATCCATTCTCCATTTTGGTAGAGCAACTACAGTAGCTTAATTGACCATGGGAATACAATACACATAGTTTGCCTTGACTTTCAGCAAAAGCATTCAATGTGTAGAATTGCACTACAGAAGATAACATACAAAGTAGGTTTTACTACTGTAAGGGAACAAGCTGGTTAAACAATCATCCTCAATTATATATATCATTGGGTCCACCTAAAGATGAAATTAAAATTTTAAGTTTAATTCTTTTTATGAAATGAATTATTAAAATATGCTAAGGAAAGGATTTACTCTTTTACTACCTGAGACACCCCTACATTGAAGAGCTCGTACCTTTTCTTTCCTCTTCCGAAGGATTTTGCTCTAAATTAGGGTTATACTTTTTAGTTGAGCCCCTACACCCATGATGGCGAACCTATGACACCAGAGGTGGTGTTCAGCAGGTTCTGACCAGTTCTGGAGAACCGATATGTTGAGTAGTTCGGAGAACTAGCAAATACCACCTCTGACTGGAGATTTTACAGTATCCTTCCCCTTCCATACTCACCAAGCCATGCCCACAGAACTGATAGTAAAAATTTTTTGAATCCCACCAGTGTATAGCATGTGTGCCAAAGGTGGCATGCAGAGTCCTCTCTCTGGGCATGTTAGCCGTCACCCCAGCTCAGCTCTGCCACGCAAGCGCATGCGCGCCCCCTGCTGGCCAGCTGGTCTTTGAGTCTCTGCCGTGCATGCGCAGGGGCTGGGGCGCACACAGGGTTCACACACACACATGGGTGATGGGCAGGTTGCATGCATGGGTCATGCGTGCATGCATGGGGAATGGAGTACATGCGCAGGGTGACGCACTCATGCTTAGGGATGGGGAGGTCACTCATGCGTGCATTGCATTTTGGGGGTGTGCGTATGTGCTTTGGGCACTTGGTGCCTAAAAGGTTAGCCATCACTGCCCTATACTAAGATTTTCCCTCCGCTCAGTACTTTAGGAGATCCAAAAACAAGACAGCACTCCATTGTTACTCCACTTACACAGTCATTTGAGGAAATATGTCAGGCATGAAAGACCAGATTCATATGTGAAGGTTCAATTAATCTGATTTATTGCTAAAAGCCTGTGCACAGGAATCTTCTCAGCTAATGATCAATAGTTAGTTGGGTGTTCGCTTAGGACTTAGTTTTCTTGTTGCTAACTATTCTAGGCTGATCCTTCTTTTTACTCCATCTCCAAGTTCCGTCATTCCTTCTCCTACAAATAACAATCCTCTTGAGTAATTAGATCACAAACTCTCAGGGAAATTTCCAACTGAATATTGTACTTTTTCAGGTCAGAATAATTTTCTTGTATAACTTAATTTGTTGTCACTTAATTGCACCCAATTTTACTTCTTTATTAATATTTTACAGCTCTTTAGAATTGTAAGGTAGACTTATACCTATTCCATTGCCAAAACTTGATCATTTGTCATTGGGGTCAATATATATAGAAATACAGAAAAGTTCTCTGTGCATTCTATATGCTTTGCCTTTCCATTATTCTAGAAATAGAAAATATTTGTAAAAACTCCCATGTCTCCCGTTGATGCTTCTTGCTTTATCAGGAGCTGTCTATAAGGTAAAATATGTGATGTAGAATTCAGCCAAGGACTTTTAGCATTTCCAGGGCTTGAAGATGCCAATGGCTGTATTTTATTGCCTGGGAGATGGAAGATGCTCTGTGTGCCAGCTTCAAAACCATCTCCTTGCTGTGGCCATTGACCACCTCTGTAATGTGGTTAGTAATGAGAATAAGAACTGGAGTGCAAGCAGACAGCACCAGGAGGAGGCTTCTGGGACATAATAAATAAAACAGAAGTTTGACATCTTCAAAGGGTTTGGTATTAAATAGTAGCTTTTCTCCTGGGGACTCTCTTAGCCTTATCCTTTCTTCTTCACGGTAATTAATTTAAGCTGCTCTGCATGCTTGAATCTGCCTCACTGAACTGAGCTGTTCTGAGTGGCAGGGAAGGAAGCTTCTCCTGCAGATATATCCTGTAGCTCTTCCATCTCCTTTCCTCACCCCACTTTATTTTTATTTATTTATTTATTTATTTATTTTTATTTATTTTTATTTATTTATTTATTTATTTTTATTTATTTATTTATTTTTATTTATTTATTTATTTATTTTTATTTATTTATTTATTTTTATTTATTTTTATTTATTTATTTATTTTTATTTATTTTTATTTGTCAATTGCTTACAAGATAATAGGTATAAGTAAAAACATAGTTATGAATACATGGATACATATAAGAAAAATAAAAAAATATATAAAAGAAACAACAGGACAGGGACGGTAGGCACATTAGTGCGCTTATGCACACCCCTTCAGACCTCTTAGGAAAGAGGTGAGGTGAATAGTAGATAGTCTAAGGTTAAAGTTTTTGGGGTTTGGGGAAGAAACCACAGAGTCAGGTAGAGTATTCCAGACATTGACCACTCTGTTGCTGAAGTCGTATTTCCTGCAATCAAGTTTGGTGCAGTTAACCTTGTATCTATTGTTTGCTCTTGTGTTGTTATGGTTGAAGCTGAAGTATTCGTTGACAGGTAGGACATTGCAATGTATGATTTTATATACTCTACTTAGATCGGATCGAAGGCGGCGTAGTTCTAGGTTTTCTAGGTTTAGAATTTCTAGTCTGGTGGCATAAGGTATTTTGCAACAAGTAGAGGAGTAGAGAACTCTTCTTGTGAAATATTTCTGCACTTTCTCAACTGTATTAATATCAGATACGTAATGTGGGTTCCAGACTGATGAGCTGTATTCGAGTATTGGTCTAGCAAATGTTTTGTATGCTTTAGTTAGTGGTGTCATATTACCAGAGAAAAAGCCACGTAGGATTAAGTTAACAACTCTTAACGCTTTTTTGGCTATGTAGTTACAGTGGGTTCTAGCACTTAGGTCATAAGAGATGAGTACTCCAAGATCCTTGACAGAGTTTGGATCATCAACAAGGTCTTGACTATTCAGCCTGTATTTTATTTTCTGATTTTTTTAAGCCAATATGTAGAACAGAGCATTTATTTGTTGAGATTTGAAGTTGCCATTTGTTTGACCATTCGGATACATAGTCGAAGGGTAGCAGTACTGTCTGTGGTGTTGAATAGCTTTACATCATCAGCGAAGATAACACAGTTGCTCTTGATATGATCACAAAGGTCATTTATGTAAAGTATGAAAAGAGTTGGTCTTAGAACATTGCCTTGGGGGATACCACTGTTGACGGTACAGAATTTTGACCATTTGTTGTCTGTTTGACAGGAATGCTTCTATCCAGTTATGCAGGTGTCCAGAGGTACCGTAAGATTTTAGTTTTAGGAGTAGTTTGTCATGTACCACTGAATCAAAGGCTTTACAGAAGTCTATGTAGATTGCTTCTATTGCTTTGCCCTGATCGAGTTGTGTAGTCCATATGTTTTTGCAGTGTAAGAGTTGAAGATTACAGGATAGTTTTTTTTGAAACCAAATTGTTTATTGGAGAGTAGGTTGTTTGTTTCTAAGTGGAGAATGATGGATTGGTTAATAATTGATTCCATGACTTTACAGGTGATGCAGCATAAAGAGATTGGTCTGTAATTTTCAACTAGGCTGGGGTCTCCCTTTTTGAAGATGAGGATGACTTGGCTTGTGACCATAGTTTTGGCAAGGAGCTGGTCCTGAAAGATTTATCAAAGATTATGCTTAGCGGTTTGGCTATGGCAGTGGATAGCTTTTTTAAAAAGTAGGCACATATTCCGTCCTGTCCAATAGATAGAGATGGTTTTAGATTGCGTAGTCCTTTTTCAACATTGTCTTCTGTAAAATCGATATGTATTAGATCATTGTAGTTGTCTGTGATTCGACTAGGAAATACTGGGTATGATCCATTGCTGTTTACAAATACTGAGCCAAAGAATGCGTTAAAGAGGTTGGCTTTAATAGTGTCATTGTTGCAGTCTTTACCATTAGGTCCTTTCAGGGGTGGAATGGACCTTGAGTCTTTTAGTTTGTTGTTTACAAAATTGTAGAAAGCGCAGGTGGAATTGGTGCCTAGAAGGTTTTCTTCTTGTTTAATGTGATAATTGGTGCATTCAGTTTTTATCTGGTGGCATAAATTTTTGTATCGGCTTTTGAAGTTGGCAACATGACCAGATTTGCTTTTCCACCAAAGTGATTTCTTTTTGGATTGAAGCTTCCTTATTGTTATGGGTAATTTATTTTTTCTGGTTTTGGGAGTTGTTAATGGTACATATAATTTGATGACTCTTGATTTCAAGTAAAAATACGCTGTAATGGTCTTCTACAGTGTTGCGTCCAGAGAATAGGAATTGCCAATCAAGTGATGAGAGATCGTTGTTTATAAGATCATAGTTGCCTTTTTTGAAGTTATAATTGGGGATTTCGTCATTTGATGATTTTTGTGTGGACGTATGTTGAGACAAAAGTCAATCATGTTGTGGTCACTTTTGTAAAAGGGTTCTTTAATTTGTATTCCGTAAATTGAATTCAAACTATTGCAGAAGATGAAATCGAGGCAGTTATTAAGTCTAGTATTGTTGGTTACTAGTTGTTCCAGTCCCAGATTTGTTACTGCATTGTAGAAGGTTGCATGTGTGGGTTCAGTTGTACATTCGTTAAGGGTCCAGTTAATATGAGATAGATTGAAGTCACCAAGAAAGATAAAAGTGTGTGGGCAGGGTGCTGCCCATGTTAGTAGTATATTTAACTTATTTGCATCTTCGATGTCATAATCAGGGGCTCTGTAACATAGTAAGAACCAAAATGTGATATTTAAGGGCAGTTCACAGACGATGGTCTCAGGAATAGCAAGCTCCTGGGTAACTTGGATGTTTTTTTAGATGTAGGGACTTTTTATAGAAGATAGCAACACCACCTCCTCTACGGATTTCACAATCTGATCGGTAAACATGATAGTCTCTTACTGTGGTAATGGAGTCAGGGAGAGATGCGTTGAGCCATGTTTCACAGACAAATATAATGTTGAATTTAGCCATATTTAGTAAGAGGAGAAATTCAGGTATTTTATTCGCAAGGCTTCTTGCATTGAGTAGCTTACATTTAAGGCCAGTTGTAGTTGGAATAGAGGTAGTTAGGGGTGTGCGTGCCCAGTTTTGAGTGATGTTGGATTGGATGGGGTGGGATTGGATGTGGAGTTGCGGGTTGTGTGACTTTTTTTTGATGCAATCAGCTCTGTAGTCAATGTATAGGTCCTTTTTGCCATTGTCTAGATAGTTTTGAGTTCTGTGCGGAGTTCACAGGAACGGATTCTTTGCAGTATGGATAAGTCTGGTCTTGAGCGAAGTTTTTTGTGGTTGGGATTGGTTTTTGCAGTGGCATTTATTGTATGAATGAATATGCGTTTGCTGGACTAATTTTTGCCTACAACTCTACAAAATCTTGGGGCCACAGAGCTGTCATTGTATTTGCACCCAGGGCCATCTCTGGTTATTTCAATGATATCTTCAGGAGAGATGTTTGTTGCATTTGAGTTGCTTATGCTATCACGAACTTTGGTGATGACGTCTGATTCATTGGTGTCTTTCAGACCAAATAAGATGGCATTTGGACATTTCTGTTCAAGTTCCATGGTGTCTCTGATGAGTAAGGAAATATTATTTGTGGAATTAATAAGAAAACAGTTTTCTCAGGCTACTTCTATTAACTGTTCTAGTCCAAGTCAGTGAAGATTCTCAGGAGTTTAAAGATATTGTAATTCCAAATGATGCTCAACAAAGCAAGGATCTTCATGAAACTCAGGATTCATTCGAACAATAATCACAGACATTGATTATATTTTGGTGATGAGAACATCAGAACTGTTTATTTAGGCAAATACACTTGAGTTTGTTTGTAATATACTGATAGCTCATCAGTTTTCATACTTTTTCAGGCCTATTGGGACCTATTAGTTAAATAAGACTAAAACCTCCACCTGGAGGTTTATTTGTGTCCTCTGGATCATCTGAATAGTACAAATGGGTGTGGAGCCTTCTTGGAACTGCTGAAAGGACTGTGTTGTAGACTGGAAATAGAAGATGTCACATCCATCCCCTTCTATTGAGAGAGGGCTGTTAAATGTTGACATAAATGGCCTCTTTGACCCATCTTTCAAACCAGCGGTCCTCTCTGTCCCAAATGTGGACTTTGCTGTCTTCAAAAGAGTGGCCTTTTAAATGCAGATGGACTACTGAATCTTGTCCTGATGGCCATAAACACATGGTACAACATAGGAGAACAAACGCATCAGGACAAGATTATTGACCCATCTGTCTTCCCCTATTGACTTTGCTTGTCAGAAGGTCCTGGAAAGTTTGCAAATGGTGATCGCATGACCCTGGGATGTTGCAACCAGTGTTAATGCATACCAGTTGGCAAGTGCCAAATTGTGACCACATTGATGCTGCGATGGTTACAAGTGTAAGGACTGGTCGTCATTGTTTTCAACGGAATCGTAATTACGAATGGTCATTAAACAAAGAAACTTGAGGACTATATGAAATCCAATTTCTATCCCCTGTTACTTCATGATGTCTTGCATGATTTTATGATGGTCTCTTGGAGAGTTTTGACAAAATTATAACTCTTGGAGAGATTCATGGTTAGCCTACATCTTTTGCATTTTGGGACCATGGCTGCAGCTATAATCCAGTGGAGCCCCAGAGATGGTTTTGTAATGTTATCCACACTAATAAGCACCAATACAGTCTTCAGTTACTCTTTTAAGTGAGGCATGGTATGGATATAGTATCTGTATTGTAGCAACTTCTCTGGGATGAGGGGCCAAAGTGTATGAGATTTACGCTGAGCAATGCTGAGCCACATCCATTTTAAATATTGATAGTACATTGGCTCATCATATGTTGAATGGTTATCTATGAAATAAATAAATAAAATAAGCACTACATTTTGATGGGTTTATATATATATATATATTTATATATCAGTATGCAAATCTGACAATATTCTTTGCAGATATATAAAACTCAGAAAATCCTGGAAGATGCAAATAATTTTTCACAAAACTGTAAATGGAAGCTCACTTTTGTGCTTCCCATCCTTACTTTTTGGCTCACCAAACTATTGCCAACCTCAGTGCATCTTTGTGACATCTGGTTCACCAGTTTCCTTCAGATGGCAAACAAATGTTTTCAATCTCTCCTTTCACAATGACTTCCTGTTGAGAGATGGTGTTCAGATCCTGTATCTAACAGCCTAGAGTCTCACTTCTTAGTTATATAATAACTGATACACAAGGAAAAGAGATGCCTCTAGGAAGATTGCAACTGCTCTTATAAGATTATCTTAGTTGTTTTTCAAATGGTTGCCTTCCCTTCCTATGGAAAGCCATTCAACTACTCTAGTTATGTCCTTCTACAACTTTTATTGTTTCCAAAACACAGCGTTTATCTTCTTTCAGCATACATTATAACAATTTCTGCTTTTCATTTTCCTGCCCAGAAATTTTCCAGAGCGTTTTCGGGTTGAGATTTAGAGAACCTGTAACTCTGGTTCATAGATAAAATTCATTCTTGGATTTTGATTATTTTACCCTCATTTGAGTTCTAAACTAGTTCAACTTTCAGCTATAGTTGAAATCATGACAACTATAGTTTTAATGTTGTTTACTGTTGAAGTGTTTCTTCTTTCTACAGTTAATTATGTCACATCAGTGAACCCTTGTACTTTTCACACTGATTTAACTTCATCCAAGTTAGAGACAAACTTCTTACCAGATGCCTGTTTCCTGCCAAAGGCAATGACTGATTTCCATCTGGTTCAGGTCATAATTCTTCTGACTTCCTTCTCTTAGATGATATGTAGCAGATGCTTCATTGTCTAGATCAGGGGTCTCCAACCTTGGCTCCTGGAAGCCTGGCGGACTTCAACTCCCAGAATTCCACAGCCAGCTTTGCTGGCTGTGGAACTCTGGGAGTTGAAGTCCGCCAGGCTTCCAGGAGCCAAGGTTGGAGACCCCTGGTCTAGATGTTTGTTAGCCTCGTGCTGTGTGTAAATTGCAGTATTCTGTATTGCCAAGCCCACTTTAACTAAAATCAAGATTTTCCCAGTTTCTTTTAACAAGATTTATTGAAAGAAAATATTAAAAGGTACCAAAATCTCAGCAACTGGGTTGCTATTGTTTTAGGATCTTTTTTCCCAGCTAGTTTAAGTGGGGACTTTTTTAATATTTGGCAAAAAGGCTGCTCTTTTAATAAGTGAGGAATGTCCAGGTGGCAGGGTGTAAATTTGTCAGTTTCTGAACATATTGTTATACTTGTATGGAATGCTTAAAAATGACAAAGAATTATAAGTTGTTTACTTGTAATTGTGGTTTTTCAAGTCCTTCTTGTATAACTTCATATTTTACTCCTTTCAAGTCACTGTATTGGTTCCAAGTACTTTGCAGTACTTGGTGAAGTCATGTGCTGGTGTGGATGAAGTCCCATTACAAAGCTCAGCTTTAAAATGTTCCTAAATGAAGGCTCATGCACAGATCCATTTGAAGAACTGCAGTAACAACAAGACATCTAAGACTAAAATACACGGTGTATATTAAAGAAGTACAATTGTGTCACATGAGAAATAAACACTAGGAGCATGCATATTTTGAGTATTATTTATCACAGCATTATGGTGTAGCTTATTCAAAGTTGCATAACTAACTCTCAATGATTAGCTATTGGGGGGGAAATCTAAGGAACAGCTGGGAGGGTGAACATAGGAAAGATTAGACAAGTGATTTAGTTAGCATACCTAAAACTTGATTGCATTGCAATATTACAGTATCAATTCAGACACTACTGGACACCCCCAACAGTAAACATGGTATCGAAGTAATGCCTTTCTTTCCTGTGGCATTGACATGTTCTGTATGCTTCTTTTGACCTATCCAAACAACACCGGCAAATTAATGGCATAGTAATGTCTACCTCCCCATAATTGCTGCTTTATCATCCAACTGTTCTGTGAAGTTTTCGTAAGAGTACCCCAGACTTTGCTTTTATAAGGTTTGTAGGTTTAATGCTGTTGGAATAGCAATATACATTAAGACAGTAAAGTTTTGCTCTGCCCATTAGCATTAACTGTGTTCATCCAAGCTTAAAACAGCACAGAGGAGATGTTTGTGGTTGTAAACTTATTTTAGTTTTACCCTTTATACTAGACTATTGCTTCTTTTCCAAAAGCAAGAAAACAAGTATTTTCTCATGTATTTGCTCAGGATTTAGTTCACTTTTAAGGGACGTTATTTTATTAGAGTAACCCACAAGTATCCTACCTGTCAATGAATACTTCAGCTTCAATCATAACAATACAAGAGCACACGATAGATACAAACTCAAGGTTAACTGCACCAAACTTGATTGCAGTAAATACGACTTCAGCAACAGAGCGGTCAATGTCTGGAATACTCTATCTGACTCTGTGGTTTCTTCCCCAAACCCTAAAAACTTTAACCTTAGACTATCTACTATTGACCTCATCCCTTTCCTAAGAGGTTTGTAGGGGGCATGCATAAGCGCACCAACATGTCTACCATCCCTGTCCTATTGTTTCTTTTAATTATTTTTATTTTTCTTATATGTATCCATGTATTCATAACAATGTTTTTACTTATACCTATTATTTTGTAAGCAATTGACAAACCAAATAAAATAAAAATATCAATAAATAAAATAAAAACAAGCAATAGGAAATATAGATTGTTATACTCTGCTCATAATGATAACTGTAGTCTTCTTGACAATCTAGTTTTCAAGGCTTTAGATTGCTTTTTTGAATGACTTACTTTCCCAAGGTCATCACACAACCCATTACCCAAGCACCATATGAAGGGCTGTCTTTGAAGAGGACTTGGGACTTGCAAATAGTAGAGAATATGGGGAACAAGACTGTTGGGAGAGAATTGCTGTTGCAGAATCCCACACTTCTGGAGGCTACAGCACTGGCTATCAACTGAAAATGCTAGTTGGTTAAATTAATTCAACCAACAAACAAATATGCTGTTTCCATCAGTCTTTAGTGGCACTTTCTAGGAATAATAAAAGAATAATAACAACAATGCCATAATAACAAAAGTATCATAAAGCATTAAGAAGAAACTTGGTGGGCTTAATACAACAGATCCGGGGACTGATTTGGAGAACAAAATGTGATACCTTTTATCAGTCCTGAACATTTCTGCTTCACTTCCAATGCCCTGTATCTCTGCTGTACATCACATTGGCTGTTGCTGAGCATTCTCCTTCTTGATTCCAGGATTGTTTTAATGGATGATGCTGTGGACTGTTTGATGTCTTTTTCAGACTTCCTGTTTGCCTTCCAGATCCAGTTTTACTACTCAGGCAAGTCTATCCCACTTTATTACATTTGTGATTAATGTAATCGGACAGATCACATAGCATCATACTGGGAACAACCTTGCTCGTTTTGCTCTATAATAAGACCTGTGCTGTCTGAAATCTGTATGTCAAGCTTTGTTCTGTATATCTGAGGATTATTTTAATTAATATATTCCCACTGTGCCTTTTAGAGCAAGTCTTAATAAGCAGCTGCAATAAAAATAGCTTTAAAAAAACTGATAACGGCCTAGATAAAAATATATATACTAAAGGCCAAAAAACCCAGCTATGTGTGTATGTCTACCCCAACAGAATTACTTAACTGAAAACATGAGAGTGGAATGATAATTGAAAATGCTTTGCTGGTATTACCAATCTGAATGCTTTTAGTAGCAAGTCAGAGAACAAGATCTCTAAGACTGTTCACAGACTTTGTAAGTTATGTCAGACTTTAAGCTGAGATCAGTCATGAAGGACAGCCACTGCTCCTGATATAAAATCCTTATATAATTAAACAAACTTACCTGGCCTTTCCCATGCGGTGTAAGCACCAGGCCAACTCTACAACCTCTGTGATGGCTGATGTATGCATGAATTCAAGGATGGTAATTCTGCACAGGTAATATAAGGATGGTTTAGATTGGAGTAATGCATGTATATAAACTGAAGACGAGGTGAAAAGGTTGACATTCTAAGCTGATAAAATGTAGCTTTGTCAATAAGGAGTTCTGTCTCCACAAATATTGGAGCTCTGTTAAAACGTTTCAGATTCCAGGCCATAGTTGGGAAGTCAGTTTTTGTAAACATATCCTATTCCTAGTATTCCTATATGTGCTGATTCCATCAGGCTCCTCAGTGCTAGGGTCTTGAGTGTAGATTAGATTCTTATTTGGTTCCGCCCTTTTGGGACCTCTCTGATAAATCGGAGGAATACTGCAGATTGGAGAGCCTGCTTACATAGGGAGATGTTAGAATCAAAGCTGGCAAGTTTTAGCACCATTTTTACGCCAGTGATTAAAGTTACAAAACCTTGTAAGCATCTCAAGGGTATCCCCAGGCTGTGTTACCTTGTTCCTGGTAGAGCAAATCTTCCTGAAATGTGTTTACGAGATTTGTTTTCATCAGTCAGCATACAGAAATGCTGGAAAGCTGTTGACAGCTTCCCAGCCACCTTGATTTACAGTTACACAGACAGTTTCTACACATAAGATAAACTCTATGTAACTTTTGCACTTCTTTACGAAAAGGCTATTGCATATAGGAAATTCCAATATTACAAATTATAGTCAATAACCAGTATAAGAGAGAGAGACAGAGAGAAAGACTGGGAAAGAACAGCAAATATCCATGAACATACAATAAATGACAAAGTAGTTAATTTAAAATAGTGTATAAAATTATAATAAAACCTATTGAACTGATCCAGTCTAGTCAACTAAATTTATAAAACCTATTATCTCTAAAACTCATTTTCTTTATTTGCTACTTTAGAATCCTTGGTTGGGTAATTTGGGAATAAGCAAGAAAAAAATGAAATGGAAGAAGCAAATAACTTTTGTGATATACAGTATTAGGACAAAACATAGACTTTTAGGCAGCTGACTGGTACTTTGGCTTGGGTAGGAAATTCCAAATATTTGGAGCAAGATCAGCTGTTTTATTCTGAGGTACGGTTTTGCCTCTGTTGAGAACTAAATGAAAGCAAGGGCCAGTTATTATAAATGTTTTTCATTTGAAAGTAAAATGTAATAAATGATTGCATGTAAATGTTTATTATCATCTCAGAGAGAACATTGTACTAAATGGCTTATTTCACTGCTACTCCGAAGGCAAGTTTCTCTGTTAATTCTCTCTCGAAGCAAGGTTCAATTGCATGGCAATTAATAACCCTTTCCTCAAGTCATCTTTCTCTCGACAG
This sequence comes from Hydrophis major, assembly GCA_033807585.1. Taxonomy (NCBI): domain Eukaryota; kingdom Metazoa; phylum Chordata; class Lepidosauria; order Squamata; family Elapidae; genus Hydrophis; species Hydrophis major. The sequence goes on along the minus strand of CM066328.1, from coordinate 88,131,155 downwards.
TTGTGTCATCTGGATGAGGGAGATTAAGCTACTCTGGAGATCAAACTAACAGAGAAAGGAAAATAAAAAGCAATAATTTATGATATGTTTCATCCTTTGAGAATTTCAGACCTTCAAATTCACATTAAAATGTCACCTATCTGTTTCGGTATATACACTTTTGCAGGTTCCAATCATGCATGCAAAGATTTGCACACTAATATCTTTGGATACCATTTCTGTTGTTATCCAAATTCAACAGTTGTTTTCGGGTCACCCACCAATATGCATGAATGCAAAACACTCAGAGTGGAATCTACATCTTTGCATAGCTGATCAGGATGGTTTAAAAAATTTGTTTATAGGTAGCTTCTGGGAGTAAATAACAGGAAAATTTTGGAGCCAGATGGAGAATGCTTTCAGTCAGTTTCTTTGCTAATATCTCTTTTGATCCCATACTGTACTTAATTTGAAGTTGCATTGAAACACACTGGGTTGCTCACCAGAGCCTGTATAATCCACCTCTCCTGAAACCTCTAACAATGCCAACTATCTAAATTTTATGTTTATTTCTGACTATGGAAGTGTGTATGTCTGTCTATCTGTCTGTCTGTCTGTCTGTGTATGTGTGTATTCTGATTGGGTGACCTTGTCTTTTATGCTTCTTCACACAATGAACACTCTACATAACTGAAAACCTAGTCCAAAGAATAGAATCAATTGACTACCCAAAAGGCACTTTGAGTTAGCTTTGTTAACCTTTGTGTGATTTTCATGTCAAATAGCAACTAAATTAGCAAGTAAATTGCATATTGATATTGGTCACTGCATATTTATATGAGCTCTGGAAACAGTAAAACATTCTCAAAATACAATATATAATTAGACTAGAATTAATTAGCTACATAGTTAATGCAGTCTTTTATATAGCACATAGTCTTACAGTATATTGATAAGTGATTTTTGCAACCTATCTTTGTTTTTGAACAGAGTTTATTGAAAATGTGGCCGCCATCTATCAAGAGCTGTTGACAGGTAAAAATCCAAACACCGTGATTGTGCCTACGTCATCTTCTGGACAGCATCGTTCGCGTCAAACTCTCAGTGAGTGCAGTCCAGTCGATGGGGTGGAGGCATCTGCATTTTACCAGTGCCTTGAATCATTATGTGACAAATCTAAAAACAGGTAAGGCCACCTGGGTTTGAACAAGCTGTATCTATTTCATTGGCTTCAGGGTAAGGAAGGGGCTTACTGACATTTTGGTACAAACAATCCATATCAAAAAGCTCTTGTAAATGTGATCTTGTATCTTCAGTCTTGCGCTGTTCCTCTATTTCCTGAAACAAATGTGTGTCAGGCATTGGTACAGATTAAAATTTGACTTTTGTATGTATTATGCAACTGATTTTCAGCTGCCAACAGTTCTGCCCCATTTTATACCCATTTTATATTTATTATATCAATATATTTTGACATCCATATGTCAGACTCATCAATTATTGGTTTCTCTTCGAAAAAGCACATGGAAAAAGAGCTATTTCATTTTAATAACCAGCATACTTTATTTACAATGAAAAAATATATTGACATGAAAGAAAGAAGTGGATTAGTGAAGAGAGTTCAGCTGCAATTAAAATAACAAGAAAATGATATAATTTGTGAAGAAGATAAAAGGGCAAGATTTCATGGAACATTGTTCTTCATCACATCAGTCCTAACTGTGCTCTACTGACAACGTACAATTGTCACCTATAGAAAAAAGCATTTTAAAAGGGTAGCTTAAAAGTCCCCTTGTAAAGGGTTGGACTTTTTCTTTGTATTTGGAATCTCTGTCACAGCAAACAATTAAACAGCTTGCTCGCGGCATTCAGTTTGATTCAAGGCTTTTCCAAACATTCAGTGTCAAATGAGACAAAAGGTTGCAATGATTATTTTGCATATGCCAAAAACATACAGAAAAAAAAGCAGCACATGCACACAGTGGGAAAAGTCATAGAGAAAAGAAAACACAGAAACATACATTTTTAGAGAATACGGTAAGAAAGAGGTCACATTTTCTCCTACATGCGGAGCAGTTAAGCAACAATTTGCTACTCTTTGGAAGTGATGCTCTTTTCATATTTGCAAATGAATAGAACATAACTTTCCACTACATTGCCACCATTTTCCATGCCTTTCCATGAGGGAAAAATGGGAAAAGCACAGGCTGATTTCTGAACGTTTGTCTAACACCTAGGTTCACCCACTGGGGAAAACTTGTGTGAAATGACCTATCAGGAAAATAAAAACAATCTTTAATGGTAAAGAGGGAGGCTTTGGAAAAAGGGGAGAACTCCTCTTGAATATCCATAGAATGAGTTGACCACCATACAAGAGTTTCCCAATCCTGCTTTAATTGCTGCCTGGCCAACTAGATTTCCTTCAACATGAAGAAGAAAGGTATTGTTTAAAGTAATTGGGAAATGCTTTTCACTGGACCTTCTCTTTCCATGATTCTCCCAAGTTAAAAGGAACCATGAGTGCCCATGGAACTACTCTCATTGCAGAAAGATACATTTCTCAAACTGTAGTAAAATGGGTTCGTGATGTTGGTAACTCAATTCATTCAGTTTGATCAGTCTTATGTCTAAAGAAAGGTAATTCACAAACATCGATATATCAAGTGTTTTTCTTGTGTTCCTTGTGTTTGCCTAGCTGCCCCCCAGCCACTGTTCTCAAGGAAATTCTGAGCAATGTACAGAGAGTAACTTTCTATGGATTTCTGATGGCTCTTGCAAAGCATCATGGGATCAACAAAGCTCTTGGTAATGAAAAGTCCTGTATTTTCCATGCATAATATTTTAGGGATTTGGTGGCCTAGATTCCTTTGTGAAGGTTACAGAGTCCGCAGGTCTAGTAGGTATATACCAGAAAAGTTTATATTTAAAGCAAAACAATTCCCTGAGATTTAAACAGGGCAAGTCAATAACAAAACAAAAAAGTCCCTTAATTCCCATCTATCCCTATTAAATTTTCAGGTGTTGTTATAATCCTCCAGCAGCAAGGAAAGAGATGGGCAACTGCCATTATGATCTGTTCTGTGCCCCAGATCCTTATTTAGCTTAATTCATGCAAGTGAACAAGATCCTGATTTTTTCTTAATTCTTCATTTTCTCCTGAAGAAGCCAAGACTTTGTTTCAATAGAAATCTCATGATTCCAGGACAGAAGCAATGCCCATACGCCCTTTCAGGACTGTTATTTGTTCTGCAACCTTAAAATCAGGCTTTGAAAAAGTGGGTGTCTTTTTCCATAGCAGAATCTGTCTGTGTTGGAGATCGGCAGTGGGCCTGATGCATCTCTGGGCTTCTGAATATAGCAGCATGCCTTCTTGATTCTGCCAGCAGCCATCCAAGTTGCTCTTGATGCCTCTGCATTTTCTTCGCTCAAGGATGTATGTCTTAGCCCAAACTCCCCTCCCTTTCCAGCGTCCCATCCCCTGCCAACAACTGGAGCTGCTGTTTACCCAAAGCGTAGAGATGATATATCAAAAGGAACACGATACAAGCCCTCAATCCCTTCTGCAAACAAGCTTAGCTAGTAATGCATTCCCAAGCAAAGACGATGCCTAGATTGCACAGTTCGGGCTTTTCTTTCTGCCTGTACAAAATCCACTTCCAGTAAGGTGAAAAGCAAACAGATGGGCTGAGAAAGCCCTGCCTACTGCCGCCATTGTGTACGGGTTTTTCCTTCCATTAAGAAAGGCCTGTCCTGGCTTCCAGCCAGGCTCCTACTGAGGCCTCTTGCGGGGCAGCTGTAAGAGTAACAGGTGCAGGCATCTTGGCAACAAAAGCAGCATTTTTCTCCCCCTGCTTTTTCATCTTCCTGCACACGGGATCATTTGAATAGGCTTTGGTCTGCCAGGGATCACAGGCTCCCTAAAGGCCCGCAGCAAGGGCAGTTCCAGGCGAGAGCTTCAGATGAGGAAGGAAAGCGCTTTCAGGCAGGGGCCCACCCTGCCTCCAATCTCACCAGGATCTTGAAAGGGAAGAGAAGGAGAGATTAGAAGGCAGCTGATGAATTTGTCAAGCAGACTGCAGGCCCAGCCTCGCTCCTGTGTGTCAATATTGATTCACCAATCCACTGCGTATTGTTGACCAATTCTCCCAAGAGATTGGAGCACCCTTGAGATCTTTAGATGCAAGAACAAGCTTTGCATTCAGGAAATGGAGGCTGCGGAAGGCTGGCAGCAGCCCCTTTTGCTCATTTGGCCTTCGGTATTATAGTGCTAGGGATATAAGAGTGCCTTCCTTTTGGGGGATATTAGGCAGGACAGAAGGAACAGATTGCCTCTTCCCTCCTCAAGTGCAGCTTTCTTTCTGAAGGAACATTTTCCTCATTAAGAGGTTTCATCCCCAGGAACAAGTTTCATCCCTGTTTCTCCCATGGGTGACTGCTGCAAGGTGAAGGGTTATGCAAAAGATCTCTGTGAGGATCTGCTGCCCTGGGAGCCATATACAGGCCGGGGATGCCAAGTTACGCCAAGAACTATGTGTGCAGATTCTTCTCTGTAGACTTCCACATCTAAGGCAGGAAGAGCATTCTGTTCTTGACAACAGACTTTAGTTAGGTCCCATGCACCACACTGTATTAAAAAAAAAAAAAAAGTACAATTTGTTGTACAGAAGGAGAAAGCGCAGCTGTCAGGTAATCCCAGTGAGCCACTTCTTTGCAATAGTGTATCAGGGCATCTGAAAATCTTCTCTCCATCTTCAGATATATGTTATCTTCACAGAATATGTATCTGAGGTAACCAGGGAGAAAATTAGGCCTTCTTTCCCTCTTTTTTGCACTCCAGTGAGTAGGCCAATATGATTATATATTCCCTGTGGAGATGCCTTAGAGCAGGGGTCTCCAACCTTGGCAAGTTTAAGACTTGTGGACTTCAACTCCCAGAATTCCTCAGCCAGCAAAGCTGGCTAACCTTTTCCAGACCAAGTGCCCAAAGTGCCCATGTGCATGCACAAATGCACGCGCGCGAAGCCCCAAAATGCATTGGGCCTCCCATGCATGCACCCCACCCCCCTGGCATGTGGATGTGACCCCCCCTCACACACTCCCCCCAGGCAGGGGTTGACCTGCCCTAGACAAAAATGGCGTGCAGTTTGGGGATTCATCTAGATTCATGTCTACCTATTCAAGACACAATCTGTCTTGTGAACCCTTGTATTTGTTCCTGGATTGAAAGGCTCTTTTTAAAATCCTTTTTTTTTTCTTAATTCGCCTCAAGTCTGGCTTACAGCAATATAGTCTACAGTCTTGTAAAAATGAAATATGACTCATCAAAATTTTTGATTTTTTTTTTCAACTTATTTCAAGTATAATGTTATTTGATCATTTCAATAATATTGATAAATAAAGGAAATATAGTAACAGAATAACAGTAAGTAATTCATATTGGAGTCTCCCTTTCCTCATCTAGGAAAAAGGGCTGTTAAGGAAATTGGCAACCTGAATCTTCTAGATTCAGATCATGCTTCATGAACGGAATCCTTGTCCACAGTGCCTACACGAAGAATGAAAACCAAAACCAGCTCTGTTCACGGGCTCATCGTGTAGCTGACAAAGCGCAAAAGAAATGAGGAAGGGAAGAGCAATCAAGTAAATTTAGGCATCAAGTAGTAGCATTAGATATCTAAGCAGTATCATGTGTTCAGGACAGATGGGCCTCTCTGCCAGTAAATGTACTCATATGCACAATCCTGCTGCAGCTATAAGCTGCTGATGACTGACAAGGACCTCAGAGTTAGTATTTTGAGATTCCCTTCCCCCTCCAAATAATGTATTCTTAAAAAGGCACTTAAAACATGATTGTGCTGCATTTTCTTTGCTCATACTAGAAAGCAAATTCTTTGCTTCCTTGTCAGGCAAACGCCCTTTTAATGTTCTTTGTCAGTTATGAAGTGGTCCAAACTCTAAAGAGAAGAACGGGGTTCTTAATTCAGTGTAGTTATGCAACTTTATGTGGATTTAATATTTTAGTGACTGTTTTATATATTAATGTAGATGATTTTACTTACTAAGATACAGCAGCCTCCCACATTTGGAAGTCGGTGAGGTCCTGATTAGTCAGCTAACTGGGTTTCCCTTGTATACCAAATAACCTTCCTTATTAGTGCAAAAGTCTGAAATTTCATGTATGTTACTATTAAGACAATTGTAGGAGCTACAGTGCTGATTGTTAAAGTGAAAGACTTACAAGTAAGTAGAGATGGGGAGCTGTTATAGAGATAGAGATAGATTAAAAATATAAAAAAAAATTCTTAGGTTGATCATTCTTTTATGTTTTATGGAAGTTCATGTACAGTATAGCGTGATAAAATGATTGAAGGACATCAGCCACAACAGACCATCCTCACACTGAGCTAATGGGATGCTGGGATGCTACAAAAAGTTTCCTGTAGGAGTAGGACAAGATCCTCCAAATGTAGCAATTGTGACAAGGGTGATCAGGCAGTTGGCAGGAGGAGTGTCTGCAAATTCAATTGCTTTTTGAAGAAGGCTAACAGGCCTAAGCCATACAGTGAGCAGTTTGTAGCATGAATTCCATTGGAATTATTGAGCAGATCTTCCTCTTCATATATTTCCATTTTCATGGGTGGATTCACTTCGGATTCCATAGTATTACAGTATATAGAAACTTATTCTTGGTTAAGAATTTAAATTGGGTTTTCTCATTTTGCCATTCATTTTTAGGAGCTCTCCCTGAGAAAGCAGAGTTGCTGTTTGACCCAGTTATGGATCAGGAATTAGAGAAACTGTAAGTATTTTTAAAATAGAGAACAACTAAGTAGCATGGGGCACCATTATTTTTCCTTTCAGGTGTCACAGCAGAATTTTTGCAGTTAACATAACAGCAATGGTAATTTTTCCTTTCACTCTAAAACGTGGCAGGTAGAATTGAAGTTAATTCAAGGAGCAAAGGAAAACTATTTGTGTATCTATTGGTATAGCTATTTGTTATTTGTATATCCCTTTTAATTATGACATCAGCCAGTTTCATTTATAAATCCAGGTAACATCTTCCATATCATTCTTATAACCTATCATTTCAAATCAGCCTCATTCTTTGTCTTGCTGAATAAAACTTGAGTTTCTTCTATAATTTTGATCTTTAGTTCTTTCTAGTTTGCTTTTGTGTTCAACTTTCAAAATCTTGTCTTTTTTTCCCTAATCAACAGCATTTTCCCATGGGAAAGTTACATATCCTTAATTTCAATTTTTTTCCACATATTTTTATAGAATTCTAAACAACCCACAGGATTGTAAGGATGTATTCTTCTAATTAATTTCGGCCCCCTTAGACCATTTATAACTTTCCAAAATCAATTTTCACTCTTTGTTTATTCTAAAACACTTTGAACTCCTTAAACTTACATAAACTACTTTTGCTGAGGATTGAAAGAGATTCACCTGGTGTAATGAATCTTGCTGTTCTGATGGTTTTGTTATTCATTCTTACATTGAATTGGACAACTTTCTTGTAACAACTTATACACTGGCTAACTTTCTTATACGTTTCTCATAACTTTTGCATTGAATAACTTATTTTGCATCTACAAAAGAGATGCATTAAAGTTTTGAGCAGACAAAACAAAATCAAATATTGGGACATTATTTAAAGAGGTCAAAGATCGGTATTGTTAAAAGCAAAGGGAGGGAATATAAATTGGTTTATTTGATCAATATTAAAATAAGATATATATTTTTCTGGTAACTCTTAATGGGTTTTTGTTGACCAAGACTGAAGGATGAGGCTTTAAAGATCTGCTTATATGCAAGTGATGAGGTATAAGAGGAAGAGATCTTCAAAAAAAGTGGTAAGTTGCTGTGTTAAAAAGCAAAGTAAAGGAATATGAAGTTGTCTTTTTAAAGGTTAAAATATGTTATTTCTCATAAATTTTAATGGGCTTTTTATCAGGACTGAACGATGATGCTTTAAAATTTTGTTTTAAAATTTGTTTATATATATATATTCTAATTTATTTTAACTGGTATTAGTTTCTTAATCTCTGAAAATGTTAATAAAAATCATTTCAAAAGGAAGTATTGTGCAGTTGATATATCGAGATATATCGAGAAAGGAGCAAGCCTGCTTTTCCAAATGTTGTTTCATGCAAAAGAAAATTTCAAACATCTCACCGTTTCTATAGGAGCAATTTTCTGAGCTTCTAAGCAAAGGAGCTCAGTCTCCAATTGTAAAGGTGGCCAAAGACTGCATTCCTCTTCTCCGAATACTTTAGCAAATTATTGTTCAATACTTTTAAACATTCCCCAGTATGCTTTAACAACTTTTATAATGACAAATGTGAACCAAAGTAAAGTTACAACAGGGTTTTCTTTCTTTCAGGATTGCATCAATTTCAGGCCTTTCAGTATCCAATTCTAGTGCAAGTGGGGATGCAACAAACTTGCCTTCTCGTGCTTCACCACGCATCTGTTCCCTTTGGAGGCCGCTCCACCACCGTCGGAAAGTGGATACTGAAAGCGATGGCTCCACAGAAGAGACAGATTCTTCAGAGAACTGATTAAATCAATATACAATGGTTAACAGGTCCTTATAACCCGAAGTGTTGGATTTAAGGAAAAGGGAGATGGGAGACCTATTGCAATTGTAGGACCATACTGCTCTCTTGTGGTAAATATGCCATATTGATTGAAATACGAGAGCATTTGTTTCAGTGTTAAGAAATTTAAATTCTATGTAGAGTTTGCATCACTATCCTTTGATCTCTGTTGTACACACAAGACTTTACCTTCTCCCTTCATATGAACCCTTTATTATACTGCTTGGTATTAATGTATTTTATGAAAGTCCAGATCAGAACGGAAAATGCATGGCTCAGAGGGATAGGTAATTTTTTTCATTGTGGGTTCAGGATGAGACCTGTGAAGTGTGAACTATGTATAGAAAATAAAGAATGTTGCAGATTGAGATTTCTTGCATCATAAGTTATATTACAAAAAGTAGCAACTGCATCATTTGTTATTCAGATGTCTTTTGAAAGGACATAAGTAGTACTAAACAATTACGACGAAAGATTTTTCTTTCATTCCTTGGGAAGTGAAGTATAAATGTTACACTACAAGGCAATATTTCTTGCAGTCAAAAAATAATCATGTTATAGAATACTTCCAGAAGGTTCATTTTTTAAAAAAAACAAACATATATGATAACCTTAGCTTTACTTTAAATCTAATTTTCGTTCTTAGAGCTTAGTATAGAAAATACGATGGAGGGGGTGATTTCTAACAACACATTTTATATTATTATTTGGGGCCCAGGAAAATAAGAACCGCAAGAAATTGAGAACACAAGAATCCAGTCTGATTTATTGGAGAGGAGAAAGAGTCCATCTCTCTCACCTTTAAAACCCCATAAAGCAGTGCCATAACGTTGGCTGCATATCACATGAATATTTTGATGAATTTCAAATACAGAGATGACCCAAGCAGGGGAAACCTCTTCTAATCTCTGAGTGAAAAAGCAGTGGTCTGATGAGTTCTGCAAACTCCTTGCTCAGGAACTGAGCAAACAATTTTAAATCTGCAACACTTGAAACTGGAGAGGCTATTTTCAGAATCCTATGAACACAAAGGAGAAGCAAGCAAAGGGGGAAATTTCTGGTCAGTCCATGCAGGCATTTATTTTCATAGGAAGTGCACAAGGCGTAAGCAGATTAATTGCACTAATGAGTTACACTGTGAAAGTGGGTAACCTCAAAGGGCATTGGTAACCTCAGCTGCCTCTAGCAAGTTTACCTCACTGAAACTCAAGACATCATTTCAGTGTATTCTTGGTGTTTACTCTTCCTATTAAACAACTGGCTTGTTGTCTTAGGGAACACACTGTATTTGGTGGCAGTTTCCAGATAAACCCACAGTGCAGCAGCAACAATCATGCAATTTGAATGCAAAATGGTTACAATAGTAAGCACCATTTCACAAGGAAATAATTCTCCCACTCTGTTGAAATGAGAATACTCCGATGGAAAAATATCACTGAAACATGGGATTTAGCATGCAGATGCAATGGGTGCTTTGGAGCAAAATACCTTTTATTGTCTCAGGCATGAGATTAGCAGTGTAGGCTGGGAGCATTTATCTATTCCAGTTCCTCTTTGATCAATAAAGCTGTAGCAATTTATGAAAACAATGCCAGAAAGCATAGGGACAATAGTGATGCCTGGATAGGTGGAAGAAGCCTTCTTGAAACTGATTTTGATTCAATATAGTTTGCAAGAGAGCTATGGTGTTCAGTCAAGCCCATTATTGTGATTCCAAAGGAAGGCAGTAGTAGCAATGGTTATGCAACAACAGTGGGACACAGTAAATGGAGTGAATATAGCAAACACTCATTTCAGCTCCAATTTCTTTTAGCACACGAAATAAAAGACAGCACTCAATGGACAACCAATTGATTATAGGAAAGGTTTGATAACCTTTCCTTGCTTATCACTGAAGATCTCCTATCTCCTGCACAAATTTATCATCAGTCATATTTGCAAAATAAGAGAATCTTAACTAAGGCCAAGAATTCTGACCTTTCATTGCATGCTGTCTGTTTGTGCTTTTAAGCCACTATTCTAAAATGGTGCATCACACTGGTTCCTTAAGGCAGTAAAGATTACCATGGACAGAGGAAGGAATTTCACTCTATTCTGGAGCATAGGTTCTAGAGTCTCCACCAATGCAACAAGTACTATAATTTGCCTCTGAATTCATGCAGAAGCATGAGAAACATTACACACTACTTTCCTGCTTCCACAATACTAAGTCCACCAATAGCAGTCAGGGAGACAAAGAGAAATATAAAGAGCAGCACCACAATGACATCTGCACCCTATCTCAATCCATAGCAGCAGAGGGGTGTTCTCTGGAAAGGCCCATACTTCAATCATTGAAGGCTGGGTTTTGACAAAATATTTGTTTTCTAATACAAAACAATTGTCCAGAAAACTTTTGAGTAAAGGACAAGCATGTCCATTTCTTCTATTCTCAAGCAGACCTCAGCTCTGCTCAGTTTAGAAATTATCCTGTAGACTTCTCATGTGGTATTTCCAAGTTTCCAAGTTCAAGTGGTGTTACACCCAATGGCCAAGAGGTATAGTCTTCTAGATCATCAATATGAACCATAGCGGTCCTAAGGGTAGGAGGGAAAAGAGAAAAAGAGGAGGGGAGAAATCACTTAACAAATTGTCCAGAAACATGCTTGAAGATTTCTAGGCATTTAGCTGTAAAAACTAGTCCAAAGCTGATAAACAAAACTTAGTGCTTATGAGCCAGTCATACCAAAAACAAAGGTTTTACTAAACTATTAAGATCTGAACAGTGAGATGGTCCACAAAAAATATTGGAGAAGTCTATGTAATCCTCCCAGAATGTCAGAAAAAGATCAACATGGGAATTTTAGCTTCATTATTGGACAATTCTTTGAATGTGCATGTTTACATAATTAACACAAAATATAAAAACAGACTTGAACTCAAGGCTTGCACACCAGGCCTGAACTAAGCCCGAACCAGAATGGAATCTGGGTCACTATTCAAGAAAGTCCAAAGTGGTTCTTTTTGCCACATTATTAAGTACCTAGGAAATATGAACCTTAATGTATCCACCAAATTTGTATGTTGAGTCTAATCAAAACTCCTGAATTTATGCACTAGCAACATGGTTTTTTGAGGGAAGATTCTTCACTTTAGTTTCTGAATTTTTATCCTTGAATTTCCTACTATTTTATATCTCATAAGCAATCTTGGCTAGTTAGTCAACAATACAGAAAATATTAAGCGCTCTTGTTGGGCCTTGTCTTGGTGTCTATATACTATGTTTGTTTTCATATGATTATCCCTTTTGGAAAGTTCAGAAGTCTCTAAGGATTTATTTTACTGCATACTATATAAATACAGTTCAGATAGGGCTGTAAATCACATAAGTACAGTATTAGGAGATACATCTTGCTGTATTATTAATGCTTCTACTCAAAATCAATGTTTTAATATCACCTTATTTGCATACAGTGAAATTATCCAACTGGATCCATGTAGCTTTATAAAATTTGCAAATTCAAATTGACCACGAAAAATGCAATACTTCTTAAAGTGGACTAATCAACTAGTTGTCTTGGAAGTACTTAAATTAGTGTTTTTATATCCCATTTGGCAGAATTAAACAATGTGATGTCTATGAGCATCAAGATGTGCATAAGGCTCCAGGACCCCTATTTTAAAACTGTCTTTTGAATTCTTCTCTTTCAAAAAAATATACAGGAAACAGGCGTGTTGACATGTAAGTGGCCAGCCTCCAGCATTATCACTATTTTCAGTAACGTTTTGGATCTTACACTGGTGGTGAAAAATGGCAACTCTTGTTTAGAAGCATGCTCAGTTGTCCAGAAAAATAATAATAATCTAGGCAGAAAGAGAACTGTAAGTAGGCAGAGGGGATGACAGGAGCAATTTCACCCATTGTTTCCTCACTGACTGTATTCTCCAATGGAACCCACATGCTTTCAAAATATAAAAGAATTACCCAGTCTACACCATCATATGAGTTTCTTCAAATATTACATATGTTGTTCATGTAAGCATATTAATTACACATTTAAAAGCTCTTCTAAAATTTAACAGTAAATAGATTGACTGGGACTCCTGTATGGTGCAGTGGTTAGATACTAGACTAGTACTGAGGAGATTCAGGCTTTAATTCATCCACCACCACAAAAACTCATCAGGTGATTATGGGCTAATCATTCTCTTTCAACCCAACTTACTACTTAACAAAATAAAATGAGAAAAAAGTCCAATGTCATCTTGGTTGACATGGCATATAAGTATAATGAATAGCTTCCCCTCACTTCTCACCTGCAGCGAGTTCATCACACCGTTGGCCAGGACAGCCATCTTGCCAGCAACCGACTTTACTCCCTGCTTGAACTGAGCAATGTCAGCTGCAGGTAGTACATTTCCAATGGATACACCACCTGCAGGGAAGAAAAAATATAAATATGAAGCCTGACAGATCTTTGCCAAATAAAGAACGACACTTATGAGAGAGAACTAAACTGCTTGAACTCGCACATTTTTACAAGTCTTACTCTACTCACTACTCTGTACCAAACTGTCCTCAATATGGAACTGAGGGCAGCAAAGCTATGGTATTATGAATTATCACAGTGCAGTTCCAAAAGAATAATCCTTTTAGGGTTCTGATGGACATACCCAAATTTGCTGTTTCAGATTCTCCAAAAAGATCAACAGAACTAATGGCATTGCTTCCTGAGAGCTGCTGAAGTCGGGATCTGGCCTCATACTGGTGGAAATAAGAAAAAAAAAACTAAAACTAATGGAAATAAAAAGATTTTTAAAAATAAGTGGGGGGTGGGAGCTAATATTGATTAGGATGGTCAGAAATAGGCCTCTCTATGGGCAGGAAAATGATAGAAAACCTACCTCAGTATCAACTTCTCGCCCAAAGAACATGTCAGATGAGATGGCTTTGGCACCTGCAAACTTCTGTTGAGCTTCGTTAGACTCTGACACCTTGCTCTCCGTTTCTCTTCTGCTGGTCGGTCTGTGAATAAGAGAAAAGCACTGAAATCTTTCACTGACTATAAATTTCAAGCAGATCCCTTCTACTCCCCATTCACACAGCTCTACATTAGAGCAAAGGACAGTCTTTCCTTTACCTGTCACCAATGGGTCGGATGCTTGACACTGTGATGTCTGTCTCCTCTTCTCTTTTGTCAAGTCCCCAGGAAGGCATTTCTGTTTCCCATTGTGAACCAAAACCATCCCCTAGTGAGAATGGATTATCTTTGTACCTAGGAACAAATGCAAGAAAGAAATTTGTGCAGGCCAGATAGAGAAATATTAACAGAACTAAAAACTCAGCAAAGCTCAGTCGTACTTGGGTGGTCCAGATGTGAAGCTTCCAGTATCTTCAAAGAGGCCCAGCTGAGACCTAGAGGACTTTACACTCGCTGGTGTTTCTTGTTCTATTACTTGCATCTCAGACAGGACGGAATGCGAAATGGAACTAGAAGAAATAATACAAAGTTAAAAGACCTGGCAGAACTCCACACTTCCAAATATTTCTTCAACACTAGCATTACCTTGGCATATATCACTTTTCACTTACTTAAAACAAACTGCTTTTGCCATTTGATGACAGTCCATCTAGTTCAAAGAGAGCCTTCTAGATATTTTCATGATCCTTTTTGTTTTCCCATCCTAAATCATTTAATAGCATTCATAAATTTGGTTGGTTCACTACTTAGGCCTAAGACAATTTGTCTATGAACAAATTAGAACATACTGCTCTCAACAATGAATCGTGAAGGACTCTAGTTCTTATTTTCATTTTTTGATAAAATTCCAACACTATTTGTTTTTCACCAATTACTAATACATAAATGTACAGGTCTGCTTAGCCTATGACAGCTAAGTTTACTAAGTGCCTTTGATAAGGTTGTGTCAAAGTTTTTTTTGAAAATTATACAACAGCAATAGAGTTCTTTTCAACTTGTTTGCTTGATGATACTCTAAAACAGGGACTGAGATCTTTAGGCCCATGAATTGGAGGTAGCCCACCACTCAAAATCCATAGTCTCAAATATAAATACATACAGTCATGTGAAAAAGTACACCCTCTTTGAGTTCTGTGGTTTTATGTATCAGTACATAGTAAAAGTCATCTGGTCCTTAGCAATTCTTAAAAATACAACTTCAGATTAACATGTAACATACTGCACCATGTCATCGTTTATTTTACAAAAAGTAAAATGGAGAAACCATCTGTGAAAAATTAAATACAACTTATGATTCAATAATTTGTAGAACCACCTTTAGCAGCAGTAACTTGAAGTAATCATTTTCTGTATGACTTTATCAGTCTTTCACATCATCGTGGAAGAATTTCACTCTTCTTTACAACATTGTTCACTGAGCTTTGTGAGCATTTCTTTATGCACAATTCTCTTGAGGTCCCGCCACAGTATAGGTTGAAGTCTGGACTTTTACTGGGCCACTGCAATACCTTCTTATTTTTTTTTCAGTCATTCTGTTGTAGAATTGCTGTTGTTCTTGGGATCATTGCTGTGTTGCATGACCCAATGTCAGCCCAGCTTTAGCTGTCAGCCAGATGGCCTCATATTTGACTCTGGAATACTTTGGTATACAGAGAAGTTCATGGTCGACTAAATGGCTGCAAGATGCCCAGGTCCTGTGGCTGCAAAACAAATCCAAATCATCACCCCTCCATAATTGTACTTAATGGTTGGTACAAGATGTTTGTGCTGATATGCTGTGTCTGGGTTTCGCCAAATGTGGCACTGAGCATTATGGCCAAACATTTCCACTTTGGTCTCATCTATCCAAAGGACAGTGTCCCAGAAGTCTTGTGAATTGTTCAGAAATGGTGGTGGTATAGCCTTTGGCCCTATATGAAGACGGCTGGCAAAGTCTTTTGAAAAATAACCTCCAAAAGAATTTTCTTTGTCGAATCCATGCAAAACTACTTTCAGAACTTGTTTTGCTCTGTGCTTAATTACTGATTACTATTGGTTTGTTGCAACAGACCTTAAGATGACTGCTCCACAGTGTAAATTTCCCCAAACTCCCTTGAGTTTCTTGTTTAAATTATATTAGGGATTTCCAGTCTTCTTATAGTGAACTTAAATTGAGCGAAGGTATTTTTTTGCTAAGGTGTCAATAATTTGACAGTGTTTGTAAGAACTTTTAGGTAGATTTCATCAGAACATGATGATCTGTTTCAATGTCATGTCTCAAGCTGACCTACAATACTTTCCCTTGTTACTTCAACTGGCTTTAATGCTTCCAATCCTCTACCTAAGAAAATCCATACCAGATCAGACAGTTTCCCTATATTTTCTGTACTGAAGACAGATGCAAAGGACTTGGCTCAATTTATCTGCAATATCTATATCTATATCCCTGAGAATCTCTTTTACTTTTCGGGTCCATCTGTTTCATTGGCTGGTTTTCTGCTTCAAAAACATTCAAATAAGTTCTTTATTGTATTTTTTTCTATGCATTTCTTTTTCTGTACCATCTTTTATTTATTTATAAAATTTATAGGCTGCCCATCTTATCTCAAGGTAACTGGGCATCGGCATCAGCAGCAGCATCCTTTATAATCTTTTATTACCCTTTTCTATTATAGTTTGTGCTTTATTTGTTAAAAAAGGCTTTCCTTAACTTGTAGATTTCTGAACACTATTTGATTATCACATTAGCCTCTGTCTGACTTTTCTTACTGCAATTTCTTACTCCAAGGCCACAATATAAATCACTCCTATGAAGGGAGCTGAATATATACAGCATCCAAACAGCCTTTGGAAAGGTCAAAAGCACAGGTCAGGCCTGCTGAGACTGCTAACAACTTCAGTCAGGCATGACACAGAAGGGGAGCCATGTTTTTATTTTCTAATAAAGTAAATTACCTTCTGGACACCAAGCCCATGCCTAGTCTTTCAGCCTGTTCACGCTTCTTCCCTTCTAAGTTTTGAAGCTTCTTCTCCTCCTTCTTCCGGTCAATTTGAAGCTCTTGATAGGCCAATCTCATTGAGGCCACTCTGAGAAAGACACCACACAAGCATCACCAAACCACAGAGTTCAAATAGTTCCCCCATAGTGCACTGTATATATCATAATTCAGCCCAAGTTTTGAATATAACTATGAGAACTGACAACAGACAAGCTGAAAAGTATCATGATCCAGGCTCTATTCATGTGCAGGCACTGGCCATTATTTTATTTATTTATAAATTCTCAGGTCTGAATTGGGCATCAGATCATTTATGCTTCCTGAATTCATTCTCCAGTTCAATCCCCTTGTGAGCTAATTTATGTGTTTCCCAACTCAAGGATGCCAGATATAAAAGCCACTCACACAGATTCCTCTGCTTGCTTTCTGTACTCAGCTGCTTGTTGTTCTTTCAGCTTTTCTGCCATCTGGGCTTGCCGTTCAACTTCTGTAAAACTCTGACTGCTCACTTTTTGAGCTCCAAGACCTTTTTTGGCTCCCAGCTAAAGAAAAGGAAGCAGAAGAAAATGTGAAAGTCACTGAACCTGAAACATCAGAGGAATTTGCATGAATTATAGCAACCTATGCATGGGCACAATAGAAACCAAGATATCCATTTACCATTCCATTTCAGAATTACTTTATTACAGAAAGCAAAGATACAAAACAATGCCTTCAATTTTGCAAGCTTTGCTGTATGAACCAAAAGGGCAGTTTGGAGGGGGCATCTATTATCTATTATCTTTGCTCCAAGACTACACCATGAAGTCAAACGCAAAACATAAATACATTAATTTCTAAGCTGAAATCATCTGCCCATGATAGTTAACCCACACTAAAAATAAATACAGGGTTACAGTAATCCCCCAAGAGCTAAATCCATAGTATTAAGAGGACTGCTTCAAACTATTGGTATGCAGAAATGTTTCCAGAGAACTGGATAATGATGCTATCCAGCAGGAGCTGAAGAAATGAAAGAGAAAAAGAACAAGGCAAATCCCCATTAGCTTATATAAAAAAACAGACAGCAGCCATGGCAGTTCTCACAAAATGTCACTCGGAGGGACACAACTTTGTCAAAAAAATGCAAGCAAGTGCATGCCATGGAAAGGCAAGGTATCTGACAACAAACTTACCCCCTTTTTTGCTCCACCTGCCTTCTTCTTTCCAATAAGGGAAGGTTTTATTTCTACAATAAAGACAATCAATGAAGGATGAGCTTAAGCTGCGGTGAATACGAATACTTGTCACAATATTTCAAAACTTTTATGGTTAAAAGACTACCGTGGCCAAGTGTCCTATAAACATTGTTAATATACCCAGCAGATCCAGCAGCAGCACACAGATTCAGTGTCAATATGACCAGCCATAACATGCAATTTCAAATTAGTGACCAATTGGGCCTCCCCTTCCAGGTGAGAAAGTGATAGAATTACAACACTAAGACGTGGTGACTTTGGTAGGCAGTGAGCTCAGAAGTGTCGGTGGGAAAGGCCCAGTAGAAACGAAGCATTGCTGTAAACTTAAAAGATGCATATGTTGCAGGTTGCTCAGTAGTTTCCACACAACCAAAGCAAGGAGAATATAATTGTCCAAGTTATGCCATGTGTGTCCACTTAACTGCCAAAATTCCAGAAGCAAAATGTAATCTAAAGTTCACTGCTAACTAAGAGCAATTCCTTCCATGTTGGGTTGAGATCTTAAAAGGTGCAAGACAGATAAACTTAGAACTGGAAGCAGAACCACAGAAATGGAAGGCAAATAGTCCACACAGAGCCAGTTACCTCTGGCCGGAGCTGCCCCTTGTGGAGACAGACACATGGAAGCGTCTGAAGGAGAAAGAGACAGGCATGTATTGATTCTAAAAAGATGTTTAGATGAAGGTTGAGTGTACAAGTCTGACCTTCTGCAAGATATCCCACACAAGACTATACTGTGGTCTAGTAAATCGCCAGTATTGGAAATACTGAATAGACTCAAGAGATAAGCTAAGAATATTGTTAAAATGCATCCAAAACAAATGGATTTGGCTTTTTTGCAGATACCTGCATTTTAAAAAAATATTTATTTTTCATATATATATATATATTGTGTATAAGCAGGCCCTTGAAATTTAAACCAAAATACCATAAAAATGCAGGTCACCTTATCTGCGGGTGTCACATTTTGATGGTATTTTGGTTAAAATTTGAGGGATGATTTATGTCCTTATGCGAGTATATATAATGTTTCATATATTAGTTGATTGATAAATATACAAAATATATCGCATATACTCACATGTAAAATGACATTTAAATCAAGATAGTGTGTTTAAAGGTTTTTCTTATTAGGATTCAGTGCATCTTTCATATTCTTAAATGAAAAGAGCATGGATGTTATGGAAAGTTGTATTGCTTTTTTCCTAAGGATATTTACATCAAAGTGAAGAGAGCTTAAAAATAGAAATGAGGTATAAATAATATCTAAGATTGTGACATTAGAGAATCAGGCCACAATCTGAATTAGTTGGACATTACTCTTAAAGAACAAGCCAAGGCCATACCAGCTTGCTACTACCTCAATCCAATATTAGCTAAGGCTACAGAATCACAGTGATTTCAAATTCTAAGAAAATCCTTCTGACAGATAATTCATTTAACAGGGAATCAAACTTGACTCAGGCTGTTATAAACTCTTCAGAATTAAAACGTTTAAAAAATAGAAGCTGGGTGGCTTTCTATTAAGAGATAATTATAGCCACCTCTGGACAGCGAGGGATTAGACCAATTCACATCTTAATGTTCCTTCCAATGATTTTACAGTTTCCAAAAAGATGAAATCTATGTTACTCAATTCCTACTATATTGCAATAAGCAGTTCAAAATGAGAACTATTCATCTTCTCAACCCAGTATAGCATCTGCAATAGATCTATGTCAGTGCAAATCATCTGAAGTGAAACCGATGATCGCTAGCAGCACTGTGCATTGAGGAAAACAGAAGCAATATGTATACTTACCAAGGGAGCCCTTGGGAGAGGTGCTCAATAACTCAATGGACGGACCTTGGTCAGCCTCTACAAAATAAAAAAAAAATTCCCCGAACTGTGATGGTGTAGAAGCACTACACATAGTCCAAAGCACCACAATTCCATAAAGAAACTACTGAAATAAACTGAAGAACTTATCAAAGAGACGCTTATTGCAAATGACTGATTCAGCGAAAACCAGTTTGAATCTATGCTTTATTGTTACTCTTCTGATTGTAACTATAGCTTAATGTAACATGAAAATGGGGATACTGGGCTAATAGTTTCTAGCATATTCCCTAGTTTTAATGCTCTTAGGCAGCTAAAAAAGGAAAGTAATTAGCAGAAAATAGCTGGCATGCTATTACAAGTTTGCGTATCTACAAATGTTGATCCTGTTTTCTCAATCTATAATTAAAACCATCTATTATCTCAGCCAGGTATATGAATACAGCCACCTATCAATTAATAGACATGATTCTTTCATATATCATACATTTATCCTGTTGAAATACAGAACTTCTAAATTATTCAAACAGGTAATACTCTTTAACTGAAAAAAATTCTCAGTTCAGAAAAACAAAAGCTGCTACATTTATCACTGAACTGATTACAGAGTTTTGGTGTATCAAAATATAAAGCCTGCATGACATGGATTGTCTGCTGATCATCAAGCTTAACAGCAACCAAGGTTCATTTTACCCAGTGGAGATATTTAATATGGAAAAAGAAACTAAATATATGGCTTCTGTTCTGGTACTTACGTGGAACTCCATTATTTTCAGATGGCTTTGCTGGTTTCTCCAATTCTGATGTGGACTCTATTGTGCTCTGCTCCATCTTAGCCACATCCCAGTCATTACAAGCCTTAAAGAAAACAAATCAGTTCTTACAAAGGCTCAACAATGTTAATTTATAACTCAAACAAGATCTGCCCTAATAAGCCACATATTTCTCCCACACTGTAGAGAATGAGTATTACTTTCTTAAAGATAGGCTCCATTCTAATGGAGTTGTCAGCCATCAATTATGATCCTATCGCAAAGAAAAAATATTCCAGCCATGCAGAATATACAGGAAGTTCCTGACTTAAAACAGTTTGCTTAGTGACCTTTGAAGTTGCAACAGCACAGAAAGAAGTGACTTATGACCCTTTTTTACATTTATGAGCGTTGCAGCATCCCATGATCATGTGAGCAAAGCAGTCAGTTGGGAAGCCAGATTCAATTAACAAGCATGTTACTAACATAGCAATGACATTGATTCACTTAACAACTGTGAAAAGAAAGATTGTAAAATGGGAGAAATTTTACTTGTCTCCCTTAACAACAGAAATTTTGGGCTCAATTGTGGTCACAAGTCAAGGATTATCTGTATTCCATTTCTGATACTAGCCAGCCAATCATTTCTAAGAAAGGAGATGACACAACATACATTGATTAGTCTAATGACATTATATTCAGTTTGAACAAAGAATACATATAAATTTTTGTTAAGAACTATTATCCAAATGGTTTGTATTTCAAAGAAAAAAATATAGGCTTGCACATAAAAGAATAGTGTAAAATTCCAGCTCCTTTAATGAGAGCGGCTCTTACAATCTTTACCTGATGGATTTGTCGGGACTTCAACTTACAGGATTTCTGACAATTTCAATACACCTGAAAACCACCAGGTTGGGGAAAGCTTTGAAAAATATCAATAGTACTGTGTTCCGTACTATCCTGATTCGCTACAAATTAATATATGATGGCAACTCAGAATTGCAATGAAAAAAAAAATGAAGATGGCAACTTCTGACCAGACTGTCAATTCGAATGGTTCACCATAAACTAGTACTCAGTTAAAAGGTACAGTAAAGGTAGTCTTGGTAAACAACTATAACTAGGCCCCAGGAACTCATTCACTAAGTGATGTAATCATGCAGGAAAAAGTATGACCATATCATATCACAACAGCAGAACCAGTCACAGTTGTTAAGCAAATTCTGTATGGTTGTTAAGCATGACATCACAGGATCACAACAGTTTCTCCATTAACTTTATTTATCAGAAGCTGACACTAAAGGTTGAATACATGTGACTGTGGGATGCTGCAACAGCCACAACTTCAAAGATTGGGTGTGAGGCTCCTTGTTCTCCCTGTCATAGCTTCAAATGGGTGCTGAATGATTGGTCGCTAACCAAGGATTATCTGCATTGAGGAAAAATCATCAGGCAATCCTACAAGGAAGATTTGCAACTAAAAAGAGCAGGTTCTACTCACCTGTGTATGCTCCAAGAAGAAATCAGCATCATTCCTTTCCAGAGAGTGGCCAGGAATCCCACTCAGGCCATCAATCAGGAGCTAAAAAAGGAGATGATCATCTATGGATTTTTATAGCAGGTCTTATAATTTCTCCCTTTATCCCCAACAGCGCAGAGACTTATTGGTCCTTACATCATTTCCATATTTGGCCATAGCAGCACTTGCCAGCTGCTGGATCTTTTCTCGGTACATGTGAGCAGCACGGCTATTATACTTGGCAGGGGCATCTGAGGTGGTACAGCCATGCTGGCTGAAAAAAGCTGTCTGAAAACAGAGAAAATATAGTTGATTGTTAGGGCCAAAAAGAACAAACTGAAATCTAGATAATATTTCCAGATATACTGTAGATATGTAGTGATTGAACTTCAATGGTATTAGATGATCCAGAAATATTCATAAGTTTGTTAATAACTATTCACAAAGTTATTCACCAGGTATCCATTCATAGCATTCTCTAAAAAAAGGAACAATTAAAAAAATCCAATGCCCATCTAAATAATCAGATAATATCATTTCAACTAGTCCTTACCGCATTGGCATTGCTACCCACTTGCATACATCTCAACTGAAACCAGCTCCAGTTGGAGTCAAGCTCTGTAGATCTACAAGGGGACAAGATTGGCATTATATATTAAACACAAATTCATCATATAGGTATCAATGATTTCTAAAAGCCAAAATGCCCTTCTGTCACAATATAATCTGTTGTCCTATCAAAAAATACAAATTTCATTTCTCTTAGTACGATACTTGTACGCAACAAACAGGAAAAGTTAGCACGTTCCAAGCTTTTGATCAATTTGCAGGAACATAAAGATGATCTTATATCAGCTTTCCCTAAATTGTGTCTTCCAGAACCATTGGCACTACCAGCCTGACTATTCAGGGTGCTTGATATAGAGAATGCTGCCTTTCATTATATTTCTGCAGTGTAGAATTCTAATTTTTGTCTATCTGACAAATTGGGAATAATTATTAGTTTATGATTTATTCATCAGATTTATATCCTTTCACAATCATAAACAGATTTTTGGCAGCTTGCAATAACAAAGCAAAACAAAAGTTTGCAAAAGCATAATACAAAAAAAAATAATATCAGAAACTTTAAAAAAAAAGAAAAGAAATCAACAGCCTGGTGTAGTGCCCAAAAAGCTCTCTTTTTTTCTAGATGGTAAATAATGTTGGGCACAAACAACTCCTTAATTAGAAACCATTCCAAGGGGCAATCCCTATCACAGAAAAGCAATGCTTCCAGGTTTATACATACATACACCCCGACCTCATCGAAATAGGGTACAGGCAGCTGTTTCTCCTGGCACTATTGGATTGGTCAATGAAAATATGAAGTCTTGAGGGTAATCTGGTGCCAATAAAGAGATGTATAGGCTAAGACCAGCTGTTTAAATTAGCTCACAGTACTTAATAGAAAGCCTATGGAGGGCTCCTAAAACAGATGTACTGTGTGCCTATCAGAAAACATCTGTGAGCACATAGTGAATTCATTTTATAACATTTCAAACACAAATCAAATAAGTTAAAGCTATAGAGTTGACAATTTAACAGGGCAGGGAATTTGTGACTGTTGATGGTTCTGAATTACAACTTGCAGCATTCCTCATCATTGGTTATACTGGACAGAGCTGCTGATTCAATGCACTGGCAGAGCCAGTAATTCTTTATACCTACAGTATAAACTATTGTAATACTACAATATAAATAATTTAATACTCTTTTGTTAACACTTTCTTAACAATCTTCTGTGAGTAGGTGTCTAATTTTTCAGACTTCACAAATATATTGAAATGAAATAACAAAGAGAAAAAATGCACACTTAATAACCAATTTGCTTGACAGATGCCTGTCATTTGTTAACTATTACGAAACAACTACTTACAAGTGTAAAATAGTTAGGGACTTATTAAAAATGAAAATGTTTTACAATCATTGCCTATCCTCTTAGAAGCAAAAATAGATAAAGAGAATATGGAAGAATTAGTCAGTTTGTATGTAGGGCAATGCATATTAGAATTTTTACTAAATTTTAAGAATAAGGACAAAAATGAATGCATTTGCACCTCACATAAGTGGCATGCTTACTGAAACACAGTATTTTATAAATGCAAACAGGTATGGCTTACAAAATGCAGAAAACTTCTTCAGTGGGGAAAATAAAAGACATATTATTCAAATAAAGGATGATGATGATGAGTAAGCCAGAACTCTATTATATATATATATCATTAGAAAAGTCAAGGGTGGAGGCGTCTATGGTTTGCTAATCAGTTGTTCTGCATAAGCAAGCCATATATAGCCTGCATTGTCATACAAACTCAAAGACTCCAAATAATTAATCCACAGAACTTGGAAAGAGCCTTTATCACTAAAAGAACCTGAAGATAAATAAACCAGACTCTCTAAATAGCATTTAGCCCTAATGCTCAATAAGGCGCAGGCAAAATTTAGAGTAAAAGGAATGATGAATCTATTCAGACCATTTTCTAGTGTCAGTAATTCAGAGCTCAAAAGAAAGATAGGGTTGTTTTTTTTCTTCTATTTCTTGAATGAGTGTTGGACTTCTGATGATTGCCTGGACAAGCCCCTTCAAGTTTTCTAAGCAAGAATTCAGGGTGGTTTGCTTTGCCTCATTCTTTCTAGGGCTGAGGAATAGTGACCGGCTTTATGCCTCAAGCAGAAGGTGCTGATGCCTTAATCCTATCCCAAACTGGATCTCAAAGATACAATATAAAGTGTCAGAATTATATCATCTTGCATATTTATATGTGGGTATGTGGGTATATGCATCATTTTGTATTTATTTAGTCATGTTTATATTATGTACACTGGAAGTAATGACCCTTTGAAAACTGTATGCAATAAAATTTCATTTTAATGTATGTTGATTAGTGTACATTTATAGTGATTATGCATTTATTCTAGTTCTAAGTCATATTTTAAAGACAGCAAAATTGCAGGATAGAATAGGGATTTTTTAAAAAAAAGTACGTTAATATACCCAAGAATCTATACACTGATAGTTATTTAATACCAGTAGAAAACTAGAATTTGGGAAATAAGACAGTATCAGGTCAGCAGTCCATGATCATCTGTCAAACATAAATTATTAAATAATTCGACTTGGAAATATGCAAAGGACTCTAGACACAAGGAAAATAAAATTGAATTGTTCTCTTACTTGAAAATTATTAAGATAGATCTGCCCGATGCAATTTTTTTTTTAAAAAAAAATTACTTATATAATCAGGCAAATAATGTGGATTGCCAACCCACAACAATTCAAGCAGCCCTGGATACTATTGGAACGCGTTTTTCGCCCGCATCCAAGCTCGACTTTACCGGATGAAGCTGACATGAACGCCCAGTGAGCGGTGGGTTCCGGAACAGTCGATGCAAAGAAACACCCCGTAGGTGATACTGGCCCAGCTCGGGTTCTTTGCCCCGCAGTCGAAACAGGACTACAAAAAACAAAACGAAACAGGGGGAATGTAAAATTAACGGATCTCCAATGGAAAAGCCGTCTCGTGGTGTCTTAAACCGAACTCGTCACCTAGGCAACCACTCGTTTACCCCCTCAGCAGCTGCTACGGTGCTTTGATGCCGGACCGCTACGTGACAACGCTTCGATTCGAGGGCCCGTCTCTCCCTTCGGCCTCGCCACAATCAGGTGCGGGGTCGAGTAGTTACCGGCGAAGACGAAGAGCGATACGGATCAAAAGCCGGGTCAATTCCGCTCTTGAAACGTCTCGTGGTCCGGCCACCGAGCGCACAGTCCCCACGCTTCACCCTCAAGTACCTTATTGGCTGGCACAGCTCGCAGACGCTTAAAAAGGGTCTGAATTTCCATCCGGCTGGGCCCCGCCGCCATGTTTCCTTTCTCCCAGCATTCACGGTGCTCAGCAGCCGGTCACAGCATGGGCCAATCCGCGTGAGCGGGCGGGCTTCTAAGAATATGGGTCCCTCTCAGGGTCAGTTCAGTGCGGCCTCCAGGAGGCGAAGTACTTGGTGGGAAGTATGGTCATTGGGAAGCAGGCCCAAAACCTGTTGTGCCACTAACTGCCCCAACCGGGACGTTCGGCTGAACCGGGCAAAGGGTTTATCTTTTTCACAGCCTTGACGCCCCTTAAAAGTCTTCGACCGCTCGAACGGGGAGGGCGGGTCCCGCGTGCGAGGGGCGGGTCCTATTCAGATAGGGGCGGGGCTTTGTGACAGGTCCTGTGCAGAAATGGAATATTTTCCTTCTGTTGGATTTCCCAAAGACCCTGAACTGAGAGAAGAAATGGATGCTGGCTGTGAATCGAGTTGAACCAGGACCCAAGACATTGTGGGTCCTCGTTTCTGGCGCCTTTCTGTGCTCTCAGCCCCTTCAGTCAAGAGCGTTGCTGGCTGGAGAATTCTGAGAGTTGAAGTCCACACATCATAAAGTTGCCAAGGTTGAGAAACACAGTTTTAAGGTGTCATTAATTCAGTTTGTATGGATGCCCATCTCCACAAGTGACTCTGGCAGCAAACAATCTTAAAATCCATTGTGAATGCAAAAATCAAAACACTGCAGCCAAAGAGTGTTACAATTTGGTTGTTAATAGAAGGAGACAGGACCCTTCACAAAGGGAGGAAAGTGCTGCTAAGTCAGAGGCACCTCAAGCCGATATGCAAGTGATGAAGGAGCCATGGCACAGGAGCATGCCAAATTAAAATTTAAAAATTCTCAATTTCTTACACCAACAGTGTGTATTTGCTTACATCAAATTTCATTTCTTCTGGAACAAGGGCTGTATATCGATTCAGAGAAATCATATGCATTGCCCAATCTGAAACTCTCAGTGCCTCCAACATCTTGTGATTCACATATTGTTGTAGTTCCAAGAAGCTGAGCCTAACAAATGTAAGCTGTGCTAAAGCTCTGCAGTGACACAAGTATCTTACAGGTCTGTGCCAAGTGAATATTGCATGTCAGTCTCAGTCTATTATATAATAAAATGTATACTATTACCTAAATGTTTTAATTTTCTTATGGGATTTCTGAGGAGAAGAGAACTACCTCGTTCAAGGTGTTAGTTGGAGCAGTTCCAAAATGGAGCCCTAAGTCCCAATCTACTTAGAACTGCAGAAGATAATGCACTCTTGATCATTGTAGTTTTTGATGACTGAAACTTTCTTCAGAATACAAACATGTGAAGCAACTTTAAGTGAATCAATCCACATGCAGTCTTATATTTAGATGGACAGCAAGTTTCTGCCTGTTCTGTTTCTTTCCTGCAATAGACATCCTTTTAACTGGAAATAATCAGGGTGTGTCCTGGGAGCTTCAGTTACAAAATATGCACCTAAGGGCATAAGTAGAGCCTGGTGATCCCCAGAGCAAACCTTTTAAATGCTGTCCTACCACAGTAGCAAGAGCCCTTCTCCAGGATACAAACTTGAAGACGGAGAAAGGTCTCTTGGTTTCTTTTTCCTGATGCTACAACAGTGAGGCTGCACCTTGCAAGGGTCTCCATTGATTTCCTCTATCCACACAAAGTTTCCCTTCCCTTCCAGCTCAGGAGAAGATGCTGGTAGGGATGGCGGTACTGCTGCTGTTGCTGAAATGACAATTGACTTTGGAGCCAGAACAGAGAAACAGGCAATGTAGAAGCAGCAATTCTTCCTTTTGTATTGCTTCTTTGCTATGGTTTCTGTTGGGGCTCCATGCAAAAATGTGGGTGCCAAGCAATTGTGAGGCTCTTAAGGCTGGAAAGCTATTTCCATGGTGGTGTCTTTTGTGGGAGTTTATGCTGTTTTCAGCCCAGTTGCAGGTCCATTAAATATCTCTCAATTGTCCTAAGGTGGCTGTCTCCTCTTTTTTTCCCACTATTAGTACACCTGTGTCTTTATCCATCTGCAATGGGCTTCATTAGAAAACTAAAGGGGAGGGTCACAGAATTTGATATTTTCTTATGAAACAACATTCTACCTGATGGGGTAAAATGATTGTCTGACATATTGCTCTGAATGTGAATAAAGATAGACTTTGTTTAGTGACTGCAATTGGAATCAGTTGTTAAGCAAAGCTGCGGCTAAGTGAAAATCACACCACCACAGTTCTGCTTACAATTTTATTTCAGCTTTCCCTGGCTCTGGGATCATTAGCAAAAAAATGTTTATTTACATTCATTGGAGAGAAGGGATCACAAGAGAGTAAAACAGACATTCCAAGGCTGTGTGCTATCCAGTAAGCTGCCAGCCACTTAGGACTCAAAAGAAAGCCTTCAAGGTGAAATAGATTAGGGTCTTGTCAGTTTAAGGCAGCAGCTGCAAGCTGGCCCAGAGTTCTAATCAACTAATTAAGCTAATCAACTAATTAAGCTAATCAACTAATAGAGCTGAGCAAGCTGTTAACTCCCCCTTAACACTTTTAGTGATGCCTTGGCTTGGAGAAAAACAGCTCAGGAAGACAGAAACCTGCTCTGGGAGGAGAGGGGGGGAAAGGGGGGGAGAATGACTCCCATGAGCATTATTCATGCTTTGATCAACACCTAATGTCTATGGAGCTGCATTTGAAGATTGGAAGATGCAAGGGATAAATTTGTTACCCAAGTGGCCAAATAAGAAATAAGTCTTTTGAAGTCTTCAGTAGCAGGCTATTTCACCTAATTTCATGATATTCCAGTGTCTTGAATTTTTATAATAGAGATATATATTTTACCATATCCCCATTCACTCTATCTTTTCAGGAGAGGGAGAGAGAATGGTGATATGGTAAACATCAGTGTTACAAGGTTCATGGTATCAGATTGGTTCATGCCTTTCTGTACATGGAGGGGCCCAGCCTATGCCTGGTTTCTGAGAGACAATGGCTGAAATTTTCATCATGGCCTGTCACCATATAATGGTGCATGGATTTTTCAATGCATGCTGATACTGATTTTAAAAATGGGAGCCCATTATGTCTGATTTTGCTATAATAGAAATATCACACGTACTTGCTCGGAGTATTGATGCTTTCTCCATACCCTATAGTTGGTGTCTGTAATCTGTAACTTGGCCAGACCACCAGTTTGTAACTTGGCCAGACCACCACTTTCATGGTAAGCCCTGACTTGAGCTCTTAAGGAAAACTTGGGCTCCAGTCCAGATAGTTATACATTGTAAGTCTATGCTTTGTATAAACTCAAGAATGCAGTGAAGAGGCAAACACTTAAGAACAATTCCAATTCATCTTGGGTTTGCAAATGAAATTGTCATGTAAAATATCTCTGGTGACTTTATAAAACATCGATCTCATTTTCCTGCCAAAGGGTAGAATGGTTCACCCTGGCTCTCTTCCTGGGATGTTGTTCTACTTACCAGTCTAGTCTGTTGTCCTAAAATTTCCTGATGACCTCTCAGCCAAGTGCCAACAAGGCCTGATTCCTGTGTAGCTTCCAAGCCTCCAAGCCAGGTGCCACTACCTTCCCAGCCACTTTGACAAGGGACAACACCCAATCAGAAATGTGTTGATAAACAAAATCAATCTGTTGAAATAATTGACCCTGCCCAGTAGGTGGCAGTTCTTTTCTCCCACTCCAAGCAAACAAATTGTCAAGACAGATCAAAGGCGAAAATCTTTATCCTAATATTTCTAATGTAGCCAATCCCAATTGTGGTTGCTAAATGAGGGATTTCCACCCATGTGAATTATAGTGTAAGACTATTCTAAAAATACAAGTTTTCTACTGCATGAATGCATTATGTTTGGATTTTAAAACCCTGCTGCTGAAAGAACTAACATTAACCAATCTCTCTTTATAGTTGTGTCTTAGAAAGTAGCATTCTTTCTCAGTCTTTTTTCCTGGCCAGATATGCATGTCATGTTTTCCTCTTGACATTTGTTATCAGCTATATTTAGGATCAGTTTTTGAACTATTTAATTTGAGTTCACATATAATCAGTAAACCAGATTAGTACGTTGCTGGTTTTAAAGTAAAAATTACATTGGATAAAGCAAGCCATTTTAGGTTATACAATCATGGCTTATGGTTTATAGCTTAACCATTAAATCTGTAACATGACATCCAAAGATGCCATCTGAAAAATGGTGCTCGCAGAACCCTAAAATAAAATATATATTTAATAACATTTGTTTTATATATTATAAAATGTGTAATGGATATTTCATAAAATACAGGTACCATAGTCCTTGTTTACCAATAGCCTCGTTTAGCAATTGTTCAATACTGCAACAATGCAGAAAAACAGCTTTGTGATTAATCCTTCCATTTATTGCTGTCGCTAAGTCCTGGGGGTCACATTACCACCATTCACATGCTTCCCAAGTGACTTGCAACAAACAGAGCACAGAAATAAATAGTTGCAGTCATGTGATGTTTTCACTTAATGGCTGGTGCTTAACAACCAAATGGGAAGTGACATAAGTCCCAGGATTTTCCACTTAGCAACTTTGGTGCTTAGTGATGGAGTAGCCAATCCCAATTGTGGTTGCTAAATGAGTACTACCCGAAGGTCATTGTGATGGTCCAGGCACAGTCAAATAAGCAAGAAAAGTCCCTTTAATACCTCCAACTTTGCCCCCAATGTTCAAGTTACTTTTGGCTGGAGAAAAAAACTGTCCCCAGAACAGTATTTAAGTGGAGGAAATTCAGTCCGAAAACAAAGTACATACAAACTGTAAATAAAAAGCCACACAAACCACGCTGCAGCAATTAACTTGACAGGGCAGGATAAGGAATTGCAGACTTGAAAGGCCAACAAAACACACATAGTTGGGAAGATGCCAGGAATCCAAATAACCCTCAACAATAACAGATAACTCACAATTTGTTTCCAACAACCTTTTTAAATACTGTGTTCCCAGCTGCAGCTAATGAAGGGAATCAGGACCCTTTCCTCTCCCATAAGCCACGCAACTCACATTGCTCCCTTCTCCGTTCCTCCCTGCATGCCCTAGGATAAAGAGGGGGTGGCCCTGAGTCTTCCTCTGAATTCCCTCTGCCTTGCTCTACCTCTCTCCTGCTCTGCCCAGCCGGACTTTGCCCTTCCCCAATTTCTTCCACAACCATTGGAGCCAAATTCTCACTCCCTGTCAGCTGCTTGGCCTCCCACTCAGAATCAGATTCTGACAGCATGGCATTCATTTTAAAGTGATTGAAATCTTACAAGATTTCTAAATCATATGTTAGTCTAGCCAATTGTAGCTATCAATTAACCAGGATTAAAAAAACTATCACTGTAGTATGTGAACCCAATTTAAGGATTGCTGATGAGAAGGCACAAATATATTTAAATAGTTTGAGAGTCAGTTTAGTAGGGTAGTGGAGGTGCTGACCTAGAAACCAGATTATGAGTTCTAGTCCCATCATAGCCATGAATGCCATTTGGGTGATTTTGAACCAGTTATTCTCTCTCAGCCCAACCTACCTAACAGGAGGGGGAAATCATTGTGAGGAAAATAGGAAGAAGAAAGCAAGGAGTATTATGTATGCTCACCACCTTGACTTAATTATAAAGGTGATATAACAACAAGTAATAAGTAAATAGTTACTACAAGGCATCTCTTACATTCTGACTAAGAAGCAAATACTTTTTTTTATCGAGATGAGTTCCAGGTTTTCTTACAATACAGTATTTCCTTCATCACTAAATGGCTTACATTCTTTTGTGTATAGTTTTAGATCCGTGTAGACATCCTAGCTCCGTGAAGGTGGCACGTGTGCCACAGGTAGCATGCAGAGCCCTCTCTGTGTGCATGCACACCATTGCCCCAGCTCAACTCCACTGCGCATGTGCACTGGCCAGCTGGCCTTCAGGTCTCTGTCGTGTATGCGTAGGGGATAGGGCACATGCATGGGGTGGAGCATATGCGCAGGGGCATGCCTTGCATGTTGAGTACACGTGAGCGCTTTGGGCACTCGGGGCCCCAAAAGTTCGCTGTCCTAGGTACTATACTAGGTCCTAGGTACTCTAGTCTCGGAATAATAGAAATACTCCTCCTCAGAAATCATCCCCATTGCTGTTGCATAACTTCATACTCTGGCAGTGCAAGAAATCTAATGTGACCAAACATCCTGGATTATTCTTCTCCGGTACTCACTTTTGGACTGAGAGATCAAATTCATGCTAACTCTAGTGATTCTTATTGTTTTTGTGTTAATTCAATAGATGTGGCTGCCTCCATTTATATAGCATAAGTGTAAGATTTGTTGACATTAGCAATTC
This sequence comes from Hydrophis major, assembly GCA_033807585.1. Classification (NCBI taxonomy): domain Eukaryota; kingdom Metazoa; phylum Chordata; class Lepidosauria; order Squamata; family Elapidae; genus Hydrophis; species Hydrophis major. The sequence goes on along the minus strand of CM066328.1, from coordinate 88,099,067 downwards.
TTGTCTTCCTTGCACATGACAAGGCCAGCTTCCTGTTCATGACTTTTTCCTAGAAATCTGTGTTATTGTACAGCAAAGGGAAGCTTACTTTAATGTTTGGACCTTTTCATTTTCCAATAGGGCTTGGCAGTCTGCTCTGCCCTAAAAGATTTATGTACTTCAGACTGCTGCTTGCTTCCTGGCCTTTCTCCCTCTGTCTTCCACTAAGATAAATTCCACATAGCAGTTATTTGTTTGCTTTCTATCATGGAATGATGGCCTTCAGAAATAAAAGGGAAATAAGGAGAAAAAGTTGCAGGTGGTCATGTTTTTCCCTGAAGCCTATGAGTGTATAAAAAAATTCTCAGGGTGGAGTCCATTACTAAATGTTATAAGAAATTAAACTGACAGTTGTATGGGCAAAGGAATTAATCTGAAGAGTGAAATTAAAGGAATGCCTTGTGTTGCGAATAAGTGTTGGGAATGTGAGAGGAAAGAGGATGACCAGCAGAAAGGCGGACGGACTCAATTACAGCTGAAGACCTGAAGGACCAGGCTGGGGGAAAAGATTATCTTGGGCATCATCTATCTACAACTTAATGGCACATAAGTAGTCAACAGACTGTTATAGACTTAATTCCCAGCGAACACTACACAGTAAGAGAGAAATGAAGACCCTCAAGAATCTCATTCACAAACCATTTACAGATAGTCCTCATTTACTGGCTACAATTACTTCAATGGCCCAGTCGTTTTAAGTTGCTAAGTGAGCAAGAGAGACACTGCCATTTCATTCAAATAGAGTTCTCCCATGCAGTGTTGTGTACTTGACCTATTTTCTCCCCCCAAAAACCTTTTCCTTGGATAAAAAGAGAAACAACTTCAAGCAAAACAAAGAAAGTCCTGTTGCCTTTTGAAAAAGCACAACCTGGATATGACTAAGAATCTCCATAGACATCTTATTGGGCAGGCATTGTGTCTTTAAAAAGTGCTAACTGCAAATTAACAGGCTCAGCTCTGTGAACTTAATTAGTTGATTAGAACCCTTCTCCAGGTTAGCAGCTGCTGCCTGAAATTCACTAAACTGTAATCAGTTTCATACTGAAGGCTTTTGTTGTAAATGTGCATTGGTCAGAAAATGATTTTTATTACTATAAAAATACTAATTATATGTGCAGACAGTTATTAAATGATAATTACCTGTGTTTATTACAAACTTCATATTGTTTTTTAACCTGAAAATAATTTTATGGTGGCTTACAAGTATATACCGTGTTTCTCCAACAATACGGCCTCCCCCAATAGGAAGTCCCAGCATGTTTTATAGGCATAAAATCAAATTAAGCCCCTCTCCCCAAATTAAGGCCTATATTAAACATGTGAAATGAGGAGGAATGGCGGGGGGGGGCTTGCCGTTAGGAAGTACTTTTGTTGCATACCTGGATGTGGTGCTGCCCGTGTTGACGTCGGCATTGGTGGGGCACTTCGTATTGGGAGACCTTCTGCCACTGTTGCTTTCCCTTCTCCCCATGTTTAGAGCAACGCCGTGGTGTTTGGCGCAGCCACGCGTGGCCAGCCTGCAACTGGTGCCTGGTGGAGACACTCGGCTTCAGGCGCTCCTGTCGCCGCCTTCCCTTCGCCTTTGAAGGCAAAGCCAATTCTTTTAAAAACGATGCCCTACTACCCGTACGACAAAGACTCCCCTGCCTGAGAGGGCAGCCTAACCCCACGTGGGGAGGCGAATCTCCCAGGGCTGCAGCGCAGGATCGGCCCACCCCGGGAGAAGCACCCAGCCGCCATCCCTGCCTGGCGCTGGGCAGAGTGGGAAGAGCTTCACCTGGGGCGCCTAGCGCAGCTGACAGGCGGGCCCTCCTGCCCAGCGACGGAGTTCTCACCAAAACAACGAGCACCTGATTATTTTTTTATATTTTTATATTCACTTGCTCTCTCTTCTCCTATACTATACACTATACTATACTATCTTGCAAGAGACCATGAAGACCACTATATCTATCATCCTATTTTTGCTATAAAGATCTTAGTTTATCAAATGTGATTACCAAGGTTTATCTTCAACCATGCTGGGGGAAAGTCCTATTTTTTAGGGTGAAATAGTGGGCTTTGATTTTTGATAACATCTCAGGTTTGTCTCCTACATCATAGGTGATACTCATCTTAGCTGGTTCAATTGACGAACTCCTGAGGTACTATATATAGATTAGTCATAAAGTAAGCCTATCCACATCATGAGTCTATGTGACTTCAATACTAATACCATATCTAATTCTGGAAACTTAAACAGGTTCTGTTAGGAAAGGAGGAAGCTTAGCATAGGACTGCTGACAAGAATGAAATAAACAGCTGATGAAAATAACACTGTGCTTGAACTTTACTGTAATAGATGCCCTCCCCTTGAAAACCCACCAGCTTGGGCTTTACACTTTCCAATATATTTGGCAAGGAAAGGTATTTTGTGTCAGAATTAAACATGGCACTCACCGTTTTCTGTTCTATGCTTCCTCAATTATGCAGATGGCTTTCAAATTTGGATTATAAACCAAAATTCACCCAACAAGCCTTCAGTGTTCGGCAGAGAGACCTCAAGCAGGGAAACTGAGCTTTCAAGTGGTGTGCACTTGGCACAAGGCCCTTAGAGATACAAATCCATTATTATCCTTCCATCAGGCATTTGGAAGGCCTGGTGGATGTGGGTGCTGAGAATTATGATGCTTATGAGATACCAAGAGCAGCAGAAGCCCTGTTGTTGGATTTCAAAGTCAGTGGATTGTACCACCTCACTACTTCCTCCTTGCCACCCTTACAGGCCCAGCTCCTGCATTAATGTATCCTCAAACTCTATGACATCAGTGCATGCAAGTAATCTCTGTGTCAGCCTCAAGATAACTTCCATAGTATATATATTCTGCATCCTAACTATTGCATCTCTTCCGCTGCTAAGCTATAATATTTCTTTCGACTGTCATTAGCAACAGAGGGAGGAGGGAATTTGGAGGGGAAGAAAACTGGAGATGTTTTGCATTCCTTTGCTGTGGGTAGCAAAGGGGAGGGGGATTTCTGTCTTTAACTTTCCATTTCTTGGCTAGCTTCTATCCCCTTTGCGCAACTGCGAACTTTTATCAAAATATGTCAAGGTCAATGGACAGAAGCCTCATCACCACCTGGAGATGGCCACATGATCGTTTTCAGAACTTTTAATTGGAAGAGTCATTTGGACTTTGGGGGTGGGAACAATTCCATTCCTTTGTATATGTGATCTGCGCACCAATTTTTCAGATTCGGAATTAAATCTGTAGCTACCACTTTGATTTCCAGTAAAAGGAGAACTTTGCTCTAACCCATGGAGTCTGAGTATTTCTTTCTTGGATTTTGAAGGGAGCACAGACTGACATTATTCCGAATCTCAGCATCAACCCACCCGGAGAAAATATCAACTTTTCTTCCGAGGGGGTTTCATCTCATGTCGTCTCCAGCCAGCGGTGAAGATGACCAGGGAGCTGCGGGGGGCAGTCGATGCTCCTACCAGAGATGCCGGCTGCTGACCTGCTGGCCGATCTGATTCTGGAAGAAACCCCAGCTGAGATGCCCAGATGGTCGTTGGGGGTTGGTTGGAGAGACCCTGAAGACCCCCCTCCTCCTGGGATCACTGTAAGTCGAAGAGGTGTGAGGGAACGGCTGTGGCAAGAGAGGGAGGAGATGGAATGCAGGCTGGATCAAGCCGGGAAATTCCTTATGGACGTTTCTGAGAAGCCCAGCACGGCTCCGAGGTATGAGGGGGAAAGGGGAGCGAGTCAGCCTGGGGGAAGTCGAGCTGCCCCCACCCCCCTAGCCCAGCCTACGCCAGCACAGCTACCCGCCGCCGCCTGGGGAGCCCCAGCAATAGGTGTGATTCCTGGAAGACGCCACCTGCCCCTGTTAGATGTGAAGTTTGGAGGAAATCCCAAGGATTTGGGGGTTTTCCTGGTACAAGTCAGGAGCTATATGGCAGAATTTGAAAGGGAGTTCACCTCTGAGGCAGCCAAAGTGAGATGTGTTACCAGAACCCTGGAAGGGATGGCAGCAGACTGGGTGGTGACTTTGTACAATGATAACTCCCCCCAACTGCGGAGCCTCGATGTTTTCATGACTGCATTGAGAAGAAGGTTTGAGGATCCTCTGGCAGAGAGAAGGGCCAGGATCAGAATGAAGACCCTGATCCAAGGGGGGAGATCAGTTGCTGACTACACCCAAGAATTCAGGCAGCTGGCACACCACATCTGAGGCTGGACCGAGGGGGCCTTGGTAGAAGCCTACTAAGATGGCTTAAATGAAGATATATACCACATGTGTATCTCTAGAAGGGATCCACATGATTTGCAGTCGTGGTACTTGCTGGCAGAAGTGGACATAGATCTGGCCCGAAGCAGACGCAGAGGGGGCCCCGTCTGGAGCAAACCGCTCCCCCCACATCTCCGAGAGACCTCCAACTCCCAAAAGGGAGGGGCGATGGCAAGAACCAAATCCACGGCCTGTTTTCATTGTGGGAAGGAGGGCCACCGGATGGCGGATTGCCAGGCCAAGCCGGATCCAAAGGGAGTGCGGGGCCCAGGGAGGAAGCCTGAAAACCCCCCAACCAAGCCTTGCGAAACCGGGCTGAAGATAAGGGAGGTTGTAGAGGTCACCCCTCCGGCGGGAGAGGAGCTAGGACCTCCGACCCCCCTCCACGAGAGAGAGACCGACTCGGAAGATGACGTCCCAGTAAGTCCTAACCGAGGGCCCCTGACCATCCTAATAAAATTAAGGGTGCCCACCTCAGGGACCGAGGGAGAGATGCTGGCCTTATTGGACTCAGAGTACACGAGGTACGTAATTAACATGAAGGTAGTCAAGGGTATGGGCATCGGACTGAGAACTTTAAAAATGCCCATATCCTTCTGCCAACTGTTTGGATCTGAGGTGGGAGGTTGCCCCACATGTTTTATAATGGAGCCCCTAGAGATGACCATGGGAACCCACTGCGAGACCTTGTGTTTTATTGTGGCCCCTGGGATGGAACAACCCCTAATATTGGGATTGCCCTGGCTTCGGAAGTGGAATCCCCATGTGGACTGGAGAGAGGGGTGGATACCATCAGCCACTGGAAGGGGAGGAGCAACCCTACCCGGAAGGGGAGGAGAAATCCCATCCGAAGCTCCAGGGCCTGGCCGAGACAGCTTCCGCAGGTGCCGAACGTGTGGAGGTGGGGGGGGGGAGAAAATCCCCGAAGGAGTACTGGGACTTAAGAGAGGTGTTTAGCGAAGAGGCCTCCGACGAGCTCCCCATTCATCGGTCAACCGATTGTAGTATTGAATTTCTACTGGGGGTGAAACCGAAGCTGTATTCGATGACACCAGGGGAGCTGGAGGAACTGAGAGCGTTTATCAACAAGAACTTGAAACATGGTTTCATCGAACCTGCGAGACCTCCGGTGGCGGCCCCTGTGATGTTCCGCGAGAAGAAAGATGGCTCCAAACGCTTGGTGGTGGACTATAGAAATCTGAACGTAGTGTCCGTGGAGAACGTCTACCCCCTCCCTCTGATGAAGGACATGTTAGCCCACCTGGCCAAAGGGAAGATTTTCATAAAGTTGGACTTGAGGGAGGCATACTACCGAGTCCGAATTAAAGAGGGAGACGAGTGGAAGACTGCGTTCAACTGCCTGATGGGTTGTTTCCAGTTCAATGTTCTCCTTTCAGCCTACAGGGGGCACCTGTCGTTTTCATGAAAACGATCAATCAAGTGCTTCACGAACATTTATACAAGGGGGTCCTGGTCTACCTTGATGATATTCTTATATACACAGAGATAATATCTACACAAAGAGACGAACATGTGAAACTGGTACGCTCCATGCTGCACAAACTGAGGGCCGCCAAATTGTACGCCAAACTATCCAAATGTGAGTTCCATCAAGAAAAAATCGACTACCTGGGATATCGTATCTCACCCGAGGGCATTGAGATGGATCCAGAGAAAGTGCGAGCCGTATTGGACTGGGCCCCACCGAGAACCCGAAAACAGCTTCAAAGTTTCCTTGGATTTGCTAACTTTTACCGGCAATTCATCCCGTCTTTTGCTAAAATAGCCATGCCCATCACCAAGACAAAGGGGAAAGACAAAGGGGGAAATGAAACCAAAGCCCAGCCAACTGAAGACAAAGGGGGAAATGAAACCAAAGCCCAGCCAACCATTAAATTGGACCATGGAGTGCCAAGCCGCATTCAAAAAGCTTAAAAGACTATTTGCTGCAGAACCAGTACTGAAACACCCAGACATGGACGCCCCTTTCGTGATCCACGCTGATGCGAGCGATGTGGCGGTGGGGGCAGTCTTACTTCAATTAAATGAGAAGGGGACACTACAACCCTGCACCTACACCTCCCGTAAGTTGACTGGCACCGAAAGAAGATGGGCTGTTTGGGAGAAGGAAGCTTTTGCAGTCCGTTGGGCCCTACTAACTTGGAGACATTTCTTGGAAGGAGCGAAACACCTACTTGAGATATGGACTGACCATAAGAACCTGGACGCCTTAAAAACACCATGGAAGTTATCCCCTAAGCAAGTTAGGTGGGCTCAGTATTTCAAACGATTCAATTTCTCTTTGAAGTACATTCCAGGGGGAAAAAACTTCATGGCAGATGCGCTGTCTAGAATGCCTCAATACAATAGTGTTCACCAAGAAATGATAAGGCCAATTGTGTCAACCACACAGCTAGCTGCCCCAGTGGTCACCAGAGCGCAAAGAAGCAAGAGAGGAATCTGTCCAGTGACCTGATGGAACGATTTAAGGACGCCCTGAAAACGGATGAGTGATTCCTGGCCAACGCGAATAACTGCACCATCCGAGATGGTTTAACCTGGGTAGGTGCGAAGTTGTATGTACCTCAATCCTTGAGGAGCCAAGTCTTACAACAAACTCATGACTCCAAGGCAGTTGGTCACTTTGTTTTTGTCAAGACCCTACACCTGGTGAAACGGCAGTTCTGGTGGCCTTCATTGAAAAAGGACATTGAGACTTATGTAGCGAGCTGTCCAGTTTGCACCTCAGCCAAAAGACCTCCTGGTAAACCACCAGGTTTGTTGCAAGATGTGGCTAGGCCAATTGCTCCTTGGAGGGAAATTCCCATGGATTTTATAGTAGACCTACCTGAGAGCACTGGGCACACAGTCATCTGGGTGGTGACTGATTTGTTCTCCAAACAAGCCCACTTCATCCCTTGCTCCAAGATTCCCTCAGCAAAGTCATTGGCCAGAATGTTCATTATACATGTCTACAAGTTGCATGGTGTTCCTGAGCGTGTAGTTTCTGACCGAGGGGTCCAATTTACCTTGAACTTTTAGAAGGAATTTTTGAAGCTAATAGGCTCTACCCAGAGCTTGAGCAATATCTCAGGTGTTACATAAACTATCAGCAGGACAACTGGGCAGATCTACTGCCTTTTGCGAAGGTGGCATATAACAACTCTGTCCACAGCAGTACGGGGTTTACTCCTTTCAAAGTGGCAACGGGACAAGATTTTGTGCCCATACCTGAACTTCCTCGTGAAAGACCCAAGGTCCAATCGTTGGACGACTAGATATCTCAACTTCAACTTAATTGGCCGGTCGCTCATAAAGCTTTGGATGAGGCGCACCAGTCTCATAAGAAATTTGCTGACAGAAAGAGAGCCCCGCAAAAGTCTTATCAAGTGGACGACAAAGTGTTCCTTTCAACTAAATATTTGCAGACTACCCAGAAATCGAAGAAGTTGGGCCCTAAGTATGTGGGCCCTTTCCCTATTGAGCAGATTGTAAATCCTGTGACTGTTCAGTTGACTTTACCAAAGACCCTTCATCGTATTCATCCGGTTTTCCATGTCAGCTTCTTAAAACCCAAAAATACCTGTACATTGAGATCGACCCAGACTGATCCCCCCGTACCATTGTTGATTGAGGGTGAACAGCATTTCGAGATTAAAGAAATTTTAGACTCTAGGAAATGGAGGGGTCGTATCCAATATCTTGTAGCTTGGAAACATTTTCCTCCATCCTATGCTAAATGGGTAAATGAAAAAGACATTAGGGCTCCTGAACTGCTTAAGAACTTTTATGCCAAATACCCTGATAAACCATAGAAGTGTATGCAAATGTTAACATATGGTTATGCTATTTTTTTTTCTCACAGGGACTAATGTCCTTCTTGTAGGGGGTCCGAATGTCAGCCTCAAGATAACTTCCATAATATATACATTCTGCATCCTAACTGTTGCATCTTTTCTGCTGCTAAGCTATACTATTTCTTTCGGCTGTCATTAGCAATGGAGGGAGGGGGAATTTGGAGGGGAAGAAAGCTGGAGGTGTTTTGCATTCCTTTGCTGTGGGTAGCAAAGGGGAGGGGGGATTCCTGTCTTTAACTTTCCATTTCTTGGCTAGCTTCTATCCCCTTTGCGCAACCGCTAACTTTTATCAAAATATGTCAAGGTCAACGGACAGAAGCCTCATCACCACCTGGAGATGGCCACATGATCGTGTTCAGAACTTTTAATTGGAAGAGTCATTTGGACTTTGGGGGGTGGGAACAATTCCATTCCTTTGTATATGTGATCTGCGCGCCAATTTCTCAGATTCGGAATTAAATCTGTAGCTGCCACTTTGATTTCCAGTAAAAGGAGAATTTTGCTCTAACTCATGGAGTCTGAGTATTTCTTTCTTGGATTTTGAAAGGAGCACACACTGACACTCTTGTGACATCCGATGCCATAGAGCCTAATATAGATACAACCAGACAACTGGGAGTGAAGGTGGATGGGTCTACTGTCAAGTCCACTTTCCTTTATTCAGCCACCCCAACACTGGAAATTGAACATTACAGTACTTTGACCCCTAGCCATTTGTTATCCAATTCACAACTTGTTACAAGCTGATGGCAATTTTCAAATGAATGGCAAAGCTGTCAGCGGGGAATGTATTCTGCATCTTGGTGCTCTGCAGGAAAAAGAAGTGTCCCAAGCTGGAACCAACAGACAGGAGCAGCAGATATGGGGAAATAGCATAACGCAGGTGTTTAGTACAGTACAAATCCTGCATTTTGCATCCAGACTAGGCCTGCCTCAGTTTCGTGGTCACGAAGCCACCATCTTTTTTATAGAACTGCGAGTGCTGTTTTTGATGCATGCAGCAACATCCATGGAGAGGGCCTCAGAGCACCACTGTCCCTCTACCAATGCTGTCACTTTTAACAGCCTCTGCAATGAATATGAGAATCTGTTTCACAAACTAGGCACAACTATTGCTGAGCTACTTTGGCTAAGCAATCATCACTGGGGATTTTTTGGCTTTCTGTTGAACTTGCACAGCCTTCAGTGGACGATGCAAAAACTCAACTACTGGCAGAAGACAAACCCATTACTTGTCTGCTCCCTGGTTGGTGGATTCTGGATCCCTTAGAGTGGTATTTGGGGGGGGGGGGGAAGACATGCATGTGGCCACAAGAGAGATTACCACCCCAGGGGAAAATCCAAAGTGCACATAAGCTTATCTTGAACAGAACTGTTTCCAGTCTGAGCCTTGACTCACCCACCCTATCTTTATGCAGACAAAGTAGTTCACAGTTGCAAGCCTCTTAGCCTCTGGACAAATACGGCTGTTGCCCTGGGGTTCAAAGCTTCTCCCAAAGATGGACAGTATCATATTATCCTTTTAGACTGAACTTGAGAAGGATATAACTACTTCTCTTGCTTGTGCAATTTTGAGAAAACTGCTGCCAGTCCTGCCCTGTGCTGTGTGTTGTGCTGCACTCCTGAGCCCTTGCAAAGAACTGCCTGTAGGCAGCAGTGCATTGATATGTGTGAAGAACCAGGGGAGTGACTACCTCCCATCAAATGCTGTACAGAGTGATTTACAGAGCCAAGCAAGTAATTGGCCTTTCTCCCTGGTTCTTCCAAGGTTCCAGCCCATCCTATTGCTTAGCACAAGAGTGGGCTATATTGGGATATGTGAGTGAAGGAACCTAACCTTTTCTCATCCCTGAACAATCGTCCCTTTGGAAGCAGTTCTCAGGTTTCCAACCCTTATGTCATTCTGCTGCAGCAACTTGTGCAAACCTTCCCAGAGCTGTGGTTTCAAGGTAGAGCAAAGAGCACAGACTATGCCTTTGATTCGTGAGTGTAACTGTGTGAAAGAGATGAACAATAAACAGAGCAGAGAAGTTGCCAACAGCAGCAGCAGGAGTTGGCCCGAGGATCTACTTGGGCTCATGAAATGGTACCAGGCCATCTGGAGGAGATGGGATGGAATTAGAGAGAATATTAATACATAGGAAATTCTGAGGCAGCCTGATGATTAAAAAAAAAACCATGAGGATCAAAGCTGAAACGATGAAAAGCATTTCTAAAACCAATCCTTCAAACAAAATACCATGTTTGGTATTTGAAGAATGTAATTACAAGGCTTACAGCTTAAGAGTTTCTGTTGTTCAGTCAGAGGCCCCTAGACAAGCATTTTCTCCTCTCAGTAGCCTCTCTGTGTCATATTATTGTGAGCTTTTACAGGTTTTCCTTGGAAATGACAGCTTGAGAGTTTATTTTATCGTGATAAAATGGGTGACTGTTTAGGAATGAAAAAGCAAGCAGCCCATCCTGGTCACGTGGTTCAAGGTGGAACCTTGCAGGAAGTATTTGATCAGGCCTCCTGACCTTTGATGAAGTGGGAAATGACCTTTGGATTTTTGTAAGATGACCTTTGAATTTATGTCTGTTTTTTTATACATTTGTTTTTTGGAGTCAACATTCTATTACTGCATGTTTTACTGTAGCCCTGCTATTTATCAGCCTGGAATCAATGACCCGGAAGGAAGGATGTCAATGATTGTTCAAAAGTATGGAACAATTTTCCACTCAAGTCAGAAATGAAACTTGATCCTTGTAGCTTGTCCAACAGCTCCAGAAAATAAGCTTCTATTTGTTGATGCGTAGCAGCCTCCCCATGGGCACCCGGAATTGTGATAAACAACAAAAGCATTTTATAGATAAGAAAATCCTTCCTGCTAGCAGCATAACTGCTAGCGGGAATAGTGATATTAGTAATGTAAATATTTAGTTTCTATCAAAGCACAGATCTGGGAATTTTTTTTTAGGCAACACTGAGGAAAATCTGAATTAAACAGAAATCTGAATGAGAGATCCTGTGTTTTTCTACACAGTTCAACAATGGAGTTTGGTGACCCTCTGGGGACATTAGTTTTTTTTTTTAAAAAGTGCCCTAATCTTTCCCTTGCAAGATTTTTCTACCTTACCCATCCTACGATCAACCTGCGGTAATAAAGCTGAGGCAGCAGCCCAAATTAGAGCACAGATCATCTGACATTGGTGTTGATTGTGGAGAAGCAAAGTCCAGCACCAAGTGTGGAGGCCTTTCATACAGGTCAGCAAACAAGACAGGAATGCAAGATTATTTGTTCCAACAGCTGTGCTTTTAGGATTTTGGCAAGCTTGCATGTGTGGCAAAGTTTCAGTGATGTAATTTAATGTGTTGGCAGAGCAGGCATAGACTACAGCAAGTGGTCTGGACAACTTTGGGCAAGGCTGCAGTGGCCTCAAGCTGAAGCAGTTTGCTGGCAACTAATAACAGTGAAATATTATCTGAGCCTGAGGGTTGAGTTCCAGACTTCAAATTGGTACATGCTCTGGAGTGCCTTAGCTTCCTTGGAGACTCAGTACAACTGAACGTTTTCCCCAGTCAAGTACAAAAACTGCCCCAAGATTCACAAATGCTTTCATCCAGCTGGGGACAGCTGACATAAGTCAATCAGCAGAGACCTGTGTTTCTTCAATGATCAAGCTAAGCAAGTTGCTTTAATTGAAGAATATCATCCTAACAACAATTAGACCAGGGGGTCTTCAAACTTGACAGCTTTAACACTTGTGGACTTCAACTCCCAGAATTCCTCCTCCAGTCATGTTAGCTCAAGAATTCTGGGAGTCGAAATCCACAAGTCTTAAACTTGCCAAGTTTGAAGGCCCTTGAATTAGACAATGACTAGCATTAGATTGGAACGAAGGTCAGATGAAGTGACAATCATGGCAAAAGCAAGTAATGACATCAATTATGCGTATCATTATCAGAACCACTTCATGAGACAGTGGGCTATTTTCGGGGGAAGGGGGTTGACAGAGAGAAAGAGCACTGCATTTTCGCTATATTCTGGTTATATATTCTAAGTGTTTATAGCAATAGCATTTAAACTTATATACTGCTTCACAATGCTTTACAGCCCTCTCTAAGCAGTTTACAGAGTCAGCATACTGCCCCAAACAATCTGGGTCCTCAGAAGGATGGAAGGCTGAGTCAACTTTGAGCTGCTCAGAACTGAACTTTAGTGAGTGAGCAGTAAGTTACCCTGCAATGCTGCGCCACCACAGCTCTTCTAGTGGTTTTTTATTTATTGGATGTGTAAGATGAATTTTTAACCTAGAGCAAGCTGATACAGCACTGGCTTATTTTTTCCATTAGCTTTTCCCAAAGTAAAGAAACTCTTACTCAATGTAAAGCTAATTGCTCCCTAATAAGCATTTTTGTGTTGCTTATTTTTATTCTTCTCCTATGTGTATTTTACTATTCAATCTCTTAGTAAACTACTCAGAATGGAGCTAGATTGCCAAAGGGAGGAAGGAAGGGTCAGAATGTCAAATTGGGCAAAGCCAGAGGTGTCTAGCACAACTTATTGTGCTAACTCACTGCTATTTCGCCATGGCCAACTCACCATGGCCATCTTGTTGCGACCAACTCAGTGCAGCGATCTTGCTACAGCCAACTTGCTGCAGGACAATCGGCATCAGATAAGAACATGATGAATATTATACACCACTGTTCCTTCTACATCATTTCCATTTTTGTCAAAGGAAATAATGTTGAAGAAACAGCAGCAGATAATATTTATCACATTGATTTATTCCACATAGAATTGTCCTACAGCAAGTTGTCCCAGCAGTGAATTGTCCCATGTTGAGCTGGTAGCAGTAAGATGGCCACTGCAAGATGGTTGCACTGGGTTAGCTGTGGTGAGTTGTCCCTGACAAGCTATCTCATTCCAAAGTCAGAATGTCAAACTGAATTGGAATATTCGAAATAAGCTTTTGCTGAAAAGCTGAATTATTCCTTAATAATAGGACTAACCACATCTGTGATACAAAAATTCAGGCAGTAGGTAGAATTAGTGACTTATGAGTTTTCTGTTTCTCTTTGTTATCATCCAGCAATCATCTGAGGTTTTGCATCCCTGATATAAAAATAATCAAATATTCAAATCATTTGCTGCATTTCATTAAGGATGTAAAGTAGGTTACATATTTTAAATTGTATTTGAAATCATTAAGGCAAATACTGTATTATTTGATCCAGTATTTACATTTAAAAGCAATTATTATTTAAATACTACAGAAAAAAAGCTTAAAATGAATTTACTATCTTACAGTACATAATTATGGTTGAATAACTTATCCTTCAACTATAACACTGGGTCAAAATTTAACTTCCTAATATTGGGTGTGGGGAGTAGTAGCTTGCATGGCTTGTTCTAATTCGTGCCAGTAATGAAGGGCATTCAGTTAAGGCGGCTCTATAATTTGGATCTAGGAGTAATTTTAAATTATTCTTCCAAATTTGTTTTTAAAGCAATAGCTCGGAGGACAATGCTGAATAGACTGCAATTATGTTAAATTCTCTACCCTGCCCAACCCCAAATAGATATTTTCCCTCTTTAAAGAATCCTTTCCTTTCCATTCTTCTGCAGTACACAGGAGATTCAGAAAATGTTACATTTCTTTATTAGAAAAAAAAAATCAGCATATTTCTAGATGTTTAAAAGGAAGCACTGGTTACAAGAAAAGAATATCCCCGGAAAGGTCCAGATTATTTCATTTGTTTCTTTTGTATGCAAGTCAGAAGCCTGTGATTTGGGGCCTCAGCAAAAACTCATCACACAATACACTTTGTCAGGTGGTTGCAGTGATGGGAAGGGAGAAGCAATCACAAAATGACCTTTTCTACATAGTTAGCAGGATACAGTCCAACCTGACCAGTCTGAAGCCGGCCTTTGCACCATCCCTGTTCATCCTCTTCACTGATTTTCATAAGCTCTTCTCCTGCAGAAAGACCAAACATCAGCATTAAACAAACACAGACCTCTTTCCTGCTGCTCTGATAGTCACAGGAGTGTGTATGTGAGCAGGTAGACCCTCAGCCTAACTGCATGCATGCAGAAAGCCCCAAGGAAGTCGGGTGAAGGAAACGAAGATGAAAAAGGTGGTGCAACAGACGACGCTGCAAGAATTATGTATCTAATACAGAGGTCTCCAAACTTGGCAACTTTAAGACTTGTGGACTTCTGGGAGTTGAAGTCCACAAGTCTTAAAGTTGCCAAGTTTGGGGATCCCTATCTAACCTGTCAACAGCCCAAAGAAAAAGGACCTTGAGCAAAAATAAAGAAAATATAAGTAGGTGATCCTTGATCTTTTGGGGCTCTGACCCTGCCAAATGCCCACATTTTTTTCAAGTGAATCTGTCTCCAAATATGCCAGCACTTGTTTGATTCTTTTCGCATAAGCAACTTAGCCATCCTCTCTCCATATTGCTTAGTGCAGGTTTTAGCCCTTATACTACCCAATGTGGGATGGCCAGGGGTTTAATGTTCTGCCATTTTATTTTCCTAGCCAGCACAAAAGTTGCTGTCACTCTATTACTAACAACTATTTCTCCTTCTTTATCAGAGCATATCATCATGGATAGGTTCAGGGATCATACCTAATTTTGCCTACTTCCCCCTCCCACTATGTGACAGAGGCAGGTGTCTGTCCTCTCAGGTAAACCAAATGGGAAATATGACAAGATGAATGAGTTCTACTCTGTTTTAAGGCTAATGAACATAATCTTGTATGTCTGAAGGTACAAACCTCCTATCTCTGCTTTTAACTTCTTGATCTGTGAGGGAAGGTCTTCCTAAGTTTCTTTCTCTGCCCATTAAGTGACTGTGGGCTCCTGCTTCTTTTGTCTGATCATTTCCTAGCTATCACCTCTTCCCTTCTTTCCCCAAGTTCATGAATATATCAGATTAAAATCAAGATGCCTACAAATAAGCCTTGTTTTTGCAGAATCTCTGCTCTGAGGTTTTGTTTCAATGGTGAATGTTGGAAGGAGGTAAGAAGTATGAATGAAATATGGAGTTTGCTGACTGGCTGGGCATGAGATGAATTTTAAACAAGAATGAGTGTATTTATTGGCCAAGCCTTATCCCCATAAAGTTAACTGACAAAGTCATTTAGTTCAATATTGCAATTTGCATAATATGCTTAGTCACTCTCAAGACCAGGTTTTGTATATATTATGAACAGGGCCAGTGGGATCAGGCCAAAACATTAAGCATTATTTTTGGAAGTCATTTGAAATTGGGGACAGGAAGGGCATCCAGCTATTAAAATACTCTCCTAGCTCCATTCAATTGCCCAGACTTTACCCCATAAGGGAATATGGGGACATTAAAAGAGGAGGAGGAGGAGTTGAAGTCATTTGAAATGCAAACTGATGTGTTTTATTTTCAGCTAAGAATCTGGGATCAGTGTTAGCTTCTGTTCCACATAGAGTCGTAATATAAAAGCCTGCTGGGAAAAAAGTCATTTTACAGAACAGTACTTCAAAAAGATCTTTAACGCTCAGAATATTCCTATATAGGGTGTATCGGGTTCACTAAAAATATACAGATGTCAAAAAAAGGTGATTCAATTATTGAGCTTGAAAACAATTTAAATAACTATAACCACTGTATTAAAAAAAATATAACTTTTCAATTTTGCACTTAAGAAGAAATGTCAGCTTCAAATTAATTTTAATGAAATGCATGCAATAAAACTGACCAATAGGGTTTTTCTCCTTCATATATCATGCATTTATATTGAGCTAATACTGGGAGATGATTGTGGGTATCATCAGCAGTAGCATTTCTATGGGAAAATATGCCTTTAATGTACCAAAGAGAAAGATCCCATTCCCATAAGCTAAAGCAGGGGTCTCCAACCTTGGCTCCTGGAAGCCTGGCGGACTTCAACTCCCAGAGTTCTGGGAGTTGAAGTCCGCCAGGCTTCCAGGAGCCAAGGTTGGAGACCCCTGAGCTAAAGTGAGGAGTTTTTAGCCCTCCAGTTTTTTCATAACTTAAGATTCCAGGCAATATGACCAAAGATGCTAGGGTTTGGAATTCAGCAAAATGAAGGGTAGGAGGGACTAGTTTAAATTATTTAATTTATAGATTGCCTCCCAAGTGATTCTGGGAGGCTTCCAACTCTGCCTCTTTGCTATAAATGCTTGGAAACACAACATGAATGCTGTAGAACAAATACAAATTGGTGAATTGTTACTGTGGTTTGCAGGCATATCTGAAGGAATTTTTAAGAAAGTCACTGCTTCCTTTCTATCTTTTCCCACAGTAAAAAAGGGATGAAAACCAGAAGACTGAAGTTATATAGGAGGAATTTGGAGTGCTGAAGTGATGACCAAAAAAGGCTGGATTTAGTTTCTTATAGCAGCCTCATGCTACAAGGAACATATATCATGCCATGTTATCACAGACATATCAAACCAAAATAAATTAGTATTACAACAAGTGAGCAGTTCATGTGTAGGATTCATGCGGTTCCTATTTTAAAAGAATGGGAAAAGCACATAACAGCAAAATAAAACTTCAAATAAAGCAGAAATACAATATTTCTAACATCCAGATGGCCCCAATGGAGACTCTCTTCAGTCTGCTCTCATATAAAAAGACTGGCACTTATTTCAGAATAGGAACTTATCATCAAAACCACAGGGAACTGATTAAGCATGCAGACTTCTGGCTTTAACAGTATGGCAAGGCTGTGGCCCTTAGGAATGGTACTATAAACCTTTCCATTGCATTACTCATAACCACTCAGGAATGCAAAGAAGCAGAAATGGAATAACTTTTAGCTTATCTTGTCTCTGGGAGCAACAATGGCTGTCTCTGCTTTGGGTCAGGCACATAGCCCTATGCAGTGCAGTTACATCAATGGCTACTCACTTCCAGGCATTGCTAGCTGCTGCTGCCCAAAGATGCCTGAATCCAATCTGTCATGTGAACAACAGGCCTGAGCTTTTATTTTTTTATTTCTATTTTTTTCTGCTATGAGCAAGAGAACATTCTTGAATAACACAGAAACACAGGTCATTTGACACCAACACTGAAAGGAACACAAGAGCTGACATGGCCCAGCTATATATATATATAGGACACCTCAGGAATAATAGTTGTTTAAGATGAGGGGTCTGAACTTGTTTGTTTCCTTGCACATGTTTCATTACCCTAACTAGGTAGCATCATCAGCACTGATGATGTTACCTACTTAAGATAATTTCAACCCTGAGCTACAAATATTCTCCTGTAATTCTTTAAGATATCTTTAAAACAAGCCTGTGCGCCTTTTGAGAGAACTTGAAAATGACATTTATTTAAATTGTTTATCCTCTATCCTTTCTAGCAATGCAAACTGTTTCCATTTTAATGTCCTTCTTCCCCAATTTCTCAGCAAACTCCTATGGTTCAATTCCCCCTCCCCATGTCCAATTACAAGAGTCTTGGAGCCATCTAGATCTTCTTTGCCGTGAACCGTCATCCAGCAGCACCAAACACAATGGAAAGCATGTTAGAAGGTTAATGCCTTTGTACCTGCTTTAAAGCTCAGTTCATCAGCCTCTTGTCCTGCGTAATCATACAGCGCTCGCACTCGCACACCTGGTACCTTTATATCTTCCTCATGCCCATTGACTTCCAGGCACTTCTTGGGAGTGTCCTCATCTGACCACTCTGAGATTTCTTCTTTCCCTCCACTGTGCAAAGAAAGGGAGAGAAGGTACAATGAGTAAGGCAACAATAAGGCAATTTAAAATTCACTTTTTAAAAGTACTTCTCCCCAGATCATGCAGTGTTGTAGAATGAGAATAAAGAGGCAGATACCACAAGATGAAAAGGCAGAGATAACCATGGAAGTTACTAAAGTAGAGAAGAGAATGGCAGATCACCAGCAACAGCTCCTTTCAACTAACCATGACCAATTTGGAAAAGAAAGATGCCTAAGCATCTGACTTTAACTGGAGGGCAATCATCCTCATTTGCAAGAAAGGAGAATGTGCATCGTGCTCAACTTCTTAACTACAAAGCTACAGCAGAAAAAAAGAGTGAGACAGGGATCCTCAAATGTCTTATTTTCATACTAACTTCATACAGGCTGAAGCTCTCAGGTTGTCATAGAAGTGGCTGTTTTGTTCCTCTCGATGTGAAAACCTGTGGATTTGCAAACAAGCCCTTTAAACTGGAAAAGAGATAAGACCATGCCATAATCCTCTTCTTCCAGGAATATGCAATTAAGAAAGCAGACTTTGGTGCAGCAGTACCAGACAGAAGTACACAATCTTTTCTAAGGATTTCTCCAGTATTTAAAATTGTACCAACACTCAGTTTTGTACATGTGTACCAGTAGCATGCTTGGTGTATTCTCTGATCAGATTTTGGATGTACAGAACCCAACTGTGAATCCTACAACCTCTGTCACCTATCAACTTCAATGTAGGTCTAATAGGTTTTGTTAGGTTATCTTCTCTATATAAAATGAACTATTCCAAGAAAAGAACAATCTAAGAAATCCAGGACTATTGATGTTCAGTTGGAGAATTTTTTTTCCTAGATCCAGCAATAGGTGGAATAAAAATTCTGCTAGAATCTTCCTTCACAGAAATGAGAGATTTTCATTCTTTTAACTCATCAAGCAAGACAAAGGCATTCCATGCAAATTCACCCTTCTGTCTATTAGTTCAACCATTGCTTTATAGTCTTGCTGAACTGAAACCTACCATCTTTCATTGCTGGTCATTCTTAAGAGCAACAGGTTCCATATTACTATGCTGGCCTAAGAATTTACTGCAACATGGGAGGAAGTGACCTTGGAAAATATCGATTTGATTAAGAAGGATTTAAAATATATACACTGTTAAAAACTGCTGGATGCATTTTCATGCATCTCTGCTCCTGAGAAATAAATCTATTGAGTTCCCAGCTCAAGAGCTAGATGCAACAGCTGCAATTGTTACCTCTGTTTGGTTGAGGGAGGGGTCACTTTCACACCATCTCCTGAAGGCACAATGCTGGTCAGAGTGACATCTTCACCACTTTTGCCACTTTTTTCTTTCTTGACAATTGCTCGCTGGGATTCCAGAGACCATTCCTGGCAGCGGGGAAGAGTAGTCTCTGAATGTTTTTTGAATATTGAACATTATTTGACTACAGTACTATCCCAATTCATAGCTTCTTGGCCCTCTTTCATCCCCAAAAGAGAGACATGTCACGGAAGACATGGCATGCTGACTTTTTCCTCCCTTTGAATGAACTTAGACTCCAGTAATCCACAGCATTCTATGGGGAGAAGGAACTTCAAATTACGTGCTATGTTTTATGGGGATGGGGAGGGATTACTGCTTATTCAAAAGCATCTGCCTTGAATGAAAATGTCTCACATTCAATCCCTGGCATTTCTAGCTGACAAAACTAGGACCTGTCTGCTTCTACTGCTCTAAACATTTTATTTTTTAAAATGTTTTTCACAGCATTACTGGACCTCAATTTCAGTAGAATAATTAAAGTGGGACTGAAATTAATCAAGGAGAAGCTTTGTGACAACATCCTCTTAGACCATGATAGTTCTACCTCAAACTGAGGCCAGTGCATAGCCATGCCTGGTCCATGGGTACTGCGCCACCACTTCAGATCCTCTTGGTCATCTGCTGCCATTATTCCCTGATGCAAATCTCGATAAAGTGCATGGAACCTGCAGTTAGAAGAGACAGACCTCAATCACACAACTTCTTTTTTTTATAGAAGAAGTTTGGCGTGAGGGAAAAAAAAAGGTTACAAAAAAATTGGAATAATGGTTGCTAGTGTAGAGACATATGACCTTTTTAAGAATGATCTTCCTCCACAATCTTTCTTACCCGACAGAGTGATATTAAGGGCATAGAAGGACTCACTGCCTTCAATTTCTCACCTGTCATTGACAGACAAGTTCAGATGGTTGTACATATCCAAGAACATCTCTTTGAAAAAACACAGGCGTCTGCGCTCTGCTTCCTGGCAGCCCTCAAATATCTGCTCCATGTCCTCCATGTAGCGAGGATTGTAGCGGTTCAGCTCCTCCAGCATCTTCTCATAATGATCTTTGCTCTAGAGGGAACCCAACAAAATAGCAAGAGCAAGAGCACTTATTTACTGCCCATAGAGCTTTACAGCACTCTCTCTGAGATTTTCAAAGTCAGCACATTGCTCCCAATCATCTGGGTCCTCATTTTTACCAACCTCAAAAGGATGGAAGGGTGAATTAACCTTAAGCCCCATTAGGATCGAACTCCAGGCTGTGGGTAGAGTTTGTCTGCAATGCTGCATTTCAACCACTGTGCCACTAGGGCTTATTATAATTTGCTTACAAAATGTAAGCAAAAAAACTGGGAAGTTTCCTACTGTAATAAAAATTTAGAAATCTAACTAAGCTAAATCGGAACAGATTGTTCTTTTGTGTTCTACAAAGAAATATCAAAGACTCAGACTGAACCATTTAGCATTTTAACTTTTGCTCACAGGTTGCTCTGGCAGTTTTATAATTTGAAGAACATAGTGTTTTGCTTTTCTGCCTTTGCTTTATACAAAAGAGCAATCCGCTTACTTCCGCTTACTTTAGGGGCTAATTCAGATGCTCTTCACAACTGAACCTTCAAACATTTTTCTTTAGAGATTTTCACCTGACCAACAATAGAAACCTCCACCCCCGCAAGAATCAAAAACTTGAAGATCATGGGGTGGGCTACTCTCTCTCTGAACATGGAATTCCATCAGCTATGCAGAATCCATACTCCCAATTTTGGATCAAAGACTTTCTCAACTAAGCGCAACCTTACCTTCTCTACTTCTTGTGAACATTTCTCCACTCGTTCTTGCAGTTTGCGCAGCTGCTCTTGGGATGTGGAAGTATCTGCTTTGGCATGATTATCTCGTGTCTGCGCAGTTTTCTCCTCTTTTCGAGCAACATGATAATTCTTTTTTGAAGATTCCACCTTCCCACAGAATATTACATTAAACATTTCAGCAGAGTTGCTTTCAGGATACAGCGACAAATAGCATTACTCAACAAGTGGCAGAAAACATTAACTGCCATTTATATATATATATATATATATATTTTCCACAGGGCCAAAAACAGACATATACATTTGGCCAATCCCAAAATCAGATTACATTTTAGCAATGCCCTAGTAGGAATGTACACAGGTCTGTATCAAGCATCTGTCCTATCAACTTTATGCAGAATTTCATTCTTTTTAAAAGGACAAGGGACTTTGCACTATTTTTCATGGGGCACTTTTCCCTAATCTGTGCATTTTATATGCTGTTTTCCACCAAATATTGCACCGACTTCTACTACTTCTTCACTGAGTAAGGTCCAGCAACATGTGGCCAAACATTTATAGAGGACTGAATCAACAACTTATATTTTTCAGGATTTTAAGGATGGTAAATCTGATTTTCTCTCCACCCGTTTTCAGGCTGCATATCCAACTTACTTCTTTCAACTTTTTCACCCAGGGCTTCTGGGCCTTGCGAAATCCATCCTCAAATTCCTTTGTTTCTCTAAAGCCACCCATCAACTGCTTATGATAGACTTCCTTCTGCCAAGCCTTAATCTTCTCTGAGTCTTCACCAGATAGACGATTCCGTACTTCTAGATGGATCTCGCTAAGTTTGTCTGCAGCAGTCAGAAATGCATGCCAAGCTTTTTCCAGAGTGCCATATTGAGGTCCTAGGAATCAAGAAAGTCAGTATAGCAGTATAAGGATACCAAATATAAAGGAACTAGGTTCTGAACCCAAACTTCATTTGTCATCAAAATATCTAACCTGCCAGTGTTTAAAGGAAATTATTGTATGAAAGCTGCATGGATGTGTATGGATGTATATGTACAATAAACCAGCAGACTCAAGTGTCCATGAGTCTGTGGATTTACATAATGGAGTTAAAATTGCAGGAAAGGATACAATTTGCATCATTTTAAGCTGCTAGAGGAAATGGATGTAGATCTAAAAATACACAGAGTTTGTTACCAAACTCTTGTTTATTTTCTGTTCCATAAAGATTTAATTCCTATAAACAGCGATATCTATAAATATCAACCTGCACCAAGTCACTTTATTGCCGGTGTGCAGTTATCACTCACAGATTTCCCAGCACATAATGCAAGATTGCCTTTTATCTCTTCTCCAAAGACAGATGTTATGGGCTCATGGCTTCTTCCTGTTTAAATCAAACTTTAGATGCCCATTCAAAAGCCAGTGGCAAAAAGCCATTGGTCGTTTTCGTAGAAGCAGCAGTATTAGCCCCTCCAGATTCATCCTGCAGACTTCCATTGGAACATCATCCCTCTTGAGAAGGGCCCAAACCCTCTGACCTTTTAGAACAGGGGTCCCCAAACTTGGCAACTTTAAGACTTGTGGACTTCAACTCCCAGAATTCTTCAGCCAGCTATGGATTTTGGGCCCAAAGCCAGCTATGCTGGCTGGAGGATCCTGGGAGTTGAAGTCCACAAGTCTTAAAGTTGCCAAGTTTGGGGACCCCTGTTTTAGAGAACTCTTTAAACCTGTTTTTTCCAATAAGCCTGGAGATCCTCTGGTGAAAAGAAGCCTGCATACTGGCTATGTTATATATAGCAGTGGTTGCCAACCAGTGGGACAGGGACCACTGGTGATCCGCGAGAAAATTTTGGTGGTCCACAGAGAAATGTCCCCACCAAAGCAATTAATCCAGGCTGCATAGGAACACAAGGCTGCACCGCCCACATGGCCCACCCATCCATTGGCCCCCACCCTTCAGCCTAGTGCAAACCTTATCTTGAGTAGAGTCATGCGAGCTGGAACTGGAAGGTAAGACCAATAGTGGGGGAGAGAAATCCACCCTGGGTTGGCTTGCTGACATTGACGGAAAAGTCAGTTCCATATTCCAGAGCTGCAGTAGTCACAGGACTAGTCCTTTGGTCATCTCGGAACAGCTCCTCCAGTCCATGGCAGGCCGGTGCACCCAGGTGGAAGAGCAGCTGTTCCAGGATGACCAAAGGGCCAGTCCTGTGACTACTGCAGTTCTAGAATATGGGACCGACTTTCCCACCAACGTCAGCAAACCACCGTCAGTCAAAATTCATATTAGTGGTCCGTGGGACTTAAAATTATGAGTTTGGTGGTCCCTGAGATCCAAAAGGTTGACGACCCCTGATATATAGTATCTCCCCTGTTGTGATCTTTATTTAGTTCTTACGTTTATTGTTTAACTGATTTATTGAATGTTTTAATTTTGGTTTCATTATTGGGCCACATACTCCTTCTAGAATACCTTTTTCTACAGACGTCCTCCATTTGCGGGACCAATCTGTTAGCTGTTGAGCGTAGCTCTTCTCAATTTTGGCTCTCTCTTGGAAGCAGGAGACAAGGTCATTGCACAACCGGTTTCCATCATCCACTCTCTTCACTGTCCTCTTGTAATTGCCAGGCTGAAATTAGACCACAGCATCAGTTATGCTTGCCCTCTTCTGAGATTTATCTTAAGAGTCAGAAGAATGCATCAGACTTGCCCACACAACGTGCAATGCTGGTGAGCTGTAGAATTATTTCCATGTGTTGTAAGCAGAGATAGACAGCTTTGTATCATGGTCACAAATGTCAAACTATTATTATTATTAAGCACTAAAAATGGCACAACCATAAAATGGCACCATTAAAAATGGCATCTCCACCACCTGCTCTAGGCCTGCTGTTGCTGCCTTCAATTTCATGAGACCTTAGTCTACACTACTATTACTATTAACCTTCTCATCACTCCTTATTACCCATCCCCCCACTTGTGACTATGGCTGTAACTTTGTCGCTTGTATCCTTACAATTTATATTGACTGTTTCCTAGTATGACCTGATTGCTTATTGTACCCTATGACTATCGTTAAGTGTTATACCTTATGATTCTTGACTCTTGATGAATGTATCTTTTCTTGTATTTATACTGAGAGCATTTGCACCAAGACAAATGCTTTGTGTGTCCAATCACACTTGGCCAATAAAAGAATTCTAATTCTATTCTATATTCTATTCTACCTTCGTTCTTCTACTAGGATTCTCCCTCAACTCTTGTGGAAGCAGCACTCTATCTCTCATTTATTTTACTCTTACCTCCCAGAAACTGCCACTGGGAGCTTCTCCACCGGTATCATCCTCTGCTGACATAACTCTAGTTTCTTTGCAGCACAAAATGTTTGCAAAGTTTGGTGCTCCTAAAAAGAGAAACAAAAAAAGAAATGTATACAAACTATAACATGGCAATTCAGCAAAAGGTTGAAAGAACGAAGTCCTTCATGGCTCCCTAAATAGACTAGCCCTAATTTTAACAATATAGACCAACTGCTCAAGGAACACAAATGTGACAGCTTCATGCTTTTTCTAGAGAAGCTTTATTTATGAGTATTAACAACACCATCTGCCTGAGAAGAAGACATCTAGTCAATGCCAAAAATGTATTAATTTCCTACAGACCAGTGTTCCCCACGGTGAAAAGTTCTGAAATAATGCAGAATCAGCTTGAGACTCTTTTAAAATGTGGGGACAGGGTGTGTGAGTGTGCATTTACACATATACTGTAGGAAGGGGGCAAATGACATTTTTGCATAGGAGGAATACATGGATATTTACATAGAATATATTGAACTCCAACAAATAACAGCAATCATTTTCAAACTAAATGTGATATTAATTCTCCCTCACTGTTCCATCACCCTCATGTTTTCATGTATTTACACAGGAATTCAGAGCTGTGCCATTCAGCTACTTAAATGTAACAGTGCCTTGGGGCTTTGGCATCACATAAAGGCCACTTCTGCTAGGACAACAACTCTAAATAGCAGAGAAGTCTGGGAGTCATAATATATAACAGAGGTTTTCAAACTTGTCAAGTTTAAGACTTGTGGACTTCAACTTCCAGAATTCTTCCTCCAGTCATGTTAGCTCAGGAATTCTGGGGGTTGAAGATCACAAGTCTTAAACTTGACAAGTTTAAAGACCCTTGATATATAAGGACAACATATTTCAGAAGACTAATTTAAAAGCAAATGAAGATTTGTACTGAATTCCACCATCTCTTTGACAATTCCACTACCACCTAACATGCCACAGCTCATTAAAAGACCGGCACGCATGTTCAAATGCAGCTCACTTCCCCCTGTACATTCCAGTCTATAAAAAGGTCCCACACACCCTTGAAAAATATCCACTTGGCCTCAGGCAAGGCAGGATTCTCACAGAGACAGGACCAAGAGTTGCATTCCTCCTTCCACCTTCTGTAGCTATGTCTTCCATAACATGAAGTCTTCCTTGAGAAAGACTGCTAAACAAGAAAGTTAAAGCCAATGCAAGCTGCCCTATCAACCTTATTCTATTGCATCAGCTTTAACAAACTTTTAGCAGATACTATCATTCACCTTGCCAGGTGACTAAGGAAGTTAAATTCATTTGCTGAGCTAGGCAGAAGACTCAGATGCACCAAGTAGCCTAAATGTTTGGTTAAGAGCTTCACAAGTCAGAAAGCAGTATTCCCAATGTTCACTACCAGCTACATACCAAATGCAGGAGCAATGCCAGGATAAGCAGGGAAACCTTGGGGCTCTTCTTGATCAACGTGCTGGGAAAGAACAGGATGAACATGACTTTACAGCCAATTCAAGTTGGTCTGACTCAAATACATCCTTCTGACTGTATTGGTCAGACAGTTAAAACAACCCTGAGACCAGAAGAAGCCAAGATAAACTTGGCTTGTCAGTCAACCAGGACTGGGATTGTGCCAGGTTCTTGCACCTGCCACAATTAATCCTCCTTACTTCCTCCTCTGGCACTTTTTGAAGCCAAGATCCAAGTATTATTATTTTACATTATATATGTATAATAATAGTATATGAGTGAAGCAGCACAGCCACATGAATCTCTTACCACCTGTCCAGTTTCAGAACGCAGGGGTAAATGAAATAGGCCTCCAACCATACATTTCAGGCACGGGAAGGCTTATGTGGAAGATAGACATAGTACCTAAGAAATCAGGGCTTTTTAAAAGGCAAGTGGGCACAGAAACTGACCAGTACTGATTAAAACTGTTTCCAAACTGTTGCTTAGAAACAGTGCAGCTGCAATTGCAAGCATTTTTTCCCATCACTAATAAACAGAAGTCTGAAGTCCAACCTGAGGAATAGTTCTCTAATTTAATGATGCCTGTAGAATCAGAAACCTATAAAGAGAGCCACAAGTCAAGAGAAGAATGCCAAAGGAGTGGACTGTATTGTCCCCAATCAAACAACTTCACTATGTGTTTCTTGGTAACCTAAGGCAAACATGTATTTAAAAAGTGAAAATGTCTGTAATGGATCATGTAGATCTGATCATATGGGGGGGGGGGGGGAGCAGAGAACTGTAGCCCTTTTATGACTTGTGGACTTCAACTCCCAGAATTCCTGAGCATTTTCAACTAGCCCCCTGATATTTTTAGCACTGTTGAAAGAGTAAAGTATTTGGTTTAACCTTGCATTCTTTTTGCAAAGTGAAAGAAAGAGAAGTACTGTATAGAGGTAATGAATGTTTAAAGGTAAGCATTAGAAAGAGAAAACAGTCATTTATTTTGGATTTGACCAAGTAAACAGCTATTTATGAGGTTGATTAAGATGCCTCTCTACAGTTCTGTTAGTTCATATGCAGGAGATATTCCTTTCCCAATACAATCAGGAATCCTTCTGATTTCTTTCACTCTTTAAAGAATTAAATTCAAAACAATCAAACAAACTCAACAAATACCATGTGAACCTAAAAAATGAAAAGTTCCTTGTTTGGGGGAAGGTGGGTGTCCTCAAAAATAGTTACAGTGCCTTCCCAAACGATGGTCTATGAAAATGGGGGTGCCTGAAGACATGATCAGTAATTCCATGCCATGTATTTAAACTTCTCCAGCAACTAAAAGGACTAGAAATTTGCCTTGAGTGGGGGCATTCCTAAAACTATCCCTAAAGAGACAGATGGCTGCATAAGATTGCTCAACTCTGTCTGGTTACATGCCAGAGGGGGGCAATAAGAAGACTTTCAATCTATAATCAAGGGACCAAATGGACTATCCCACATGGGGGAAGAGATAGAAATAGCTGAATATTTATGGGATGGTCTCAATCTATTCCGAAAGGAGGATGAGTCAGAAGGCAGGTATAAAAAGCACAAATATCTTAGCAAATCTTCCACATCGTGTTGTTTTCATGTGAGTCAGCAAATGGATTTTTTTTCTTTATTTCATAGGCTATTCAATAAAGTAAATGTAGCACTTACATTATTATAGGATGACTGTCTTATTAATCACATATCCAAATACATTATTTTTTCCTTATGAATCAAACTGTGTCCTGTAGTAACAAATAATGCTGCTTTAATGACAAACCTAGGAGGGATGAGTCTAGCTCCCTTTACATTTTAAAAAAAATTGGTATAAAAGAAATTAATTTTATTTATTTATTTTTTGCAGAGGATCAGATTACAGCAAACCTGCCTTTCCTGGAACTCTTTTTTTTTCTTCCATCTTCCATGTGCATCCTCCTTTCATGTCCTTCTAATGAACAAAAATCTCTGAAAACATCCAAATGCCCTGAAAAAACTTTGTTGAAATCAAGTTAAATAGCCATCGGATCCAGTAGACTGCACACACAGAGGTCAACTACTTGGAATGCAACAATACACAGGATGTATTGCACCTCCCTGTTTACGGTTCTCACGAGAAAAATATGTAGTAACATACTAAGGCCTCTAGAAATATAGCCCTGAACCTTCAGCATTTGAAGGATTTACACAGTTTTCTGATGACCATCTAATAAATTGTCCTTCTGCCCCTTATTTATGAGCAGTTCTATGTATGCACAGTCAAGGAAGCTTAGTTATAGATTATCCGACTCTATAGTATTAGTGGAAGCCAAGTCTCTTCTCCCCCCTCCCCCCCACTTCTGTGCAATTGTGTCTAATTCTCAGACAATGCCTGGATAAATCCTTGCCGTTTTCTTGGTAAGATTTCTCAGAAGTGGTTTGTCATTGCCTGCTTCCTAGCGCTGAGAGCATCTGACTGGACCAAGATCACTCAGCAGGCTTTGTGCCTAAGACAGACTAGAATTCTTGATCTTCTAGTTTCTAGCCTGATGTCTTAATCGCTAGACCAAACTGTCTCTCTATAGATTTACTGAAAACAGAACCCCTTCCTGGTACTGATACTCAGATACCAAGGCACTTGATGAGTGCGTTAGAAAAATGAAATATCTGAGCTCTCCTTGTCAGCCATAGGGCTGGCAGTATTACTGACTCCAATTGCTAAACCAAAGTAGCTGGTGGCAGCAGTAGTAAGAAACATCACATTGATAAGCTTTCTTCAAAGACACGTTCTGGGCAGATGTGAGAAAGCAACAGGAAGAAGCACTTACACAGAGAAAAGAAAATGGTTTTTATTAGCTATAATAAAAGCTACGTTCTTGGAACATGGAAAGGTATGTGTCTTTGTTGTGTGCATGTGTGTTTAGAGTCCACTAAGTTTATATCTGCATACTGGTTTTCAATACTTTCAAACTGGGGTAATTCAGCCTGACATATTTTTATATATAAATGAAACATAACTTTAAGAAGTTGTTATTAAACTTCTTTACACTCAGGACAATTCTTCATTCACTCAAAAATATAGTAACTCCAACAGATGGTAATATAAATACTGACATATCGTATAATGAACAATGAATCCTAAGATGGCAGACTTCTCTCTAACATGTTATCTATAGGCACCACTATGGGTGTGCTCAATATTTTATGACTTCTCTAGTTACAAAAGACTCAGGATACTACCAACTTCAATGTGAACAGATGTCATGGAAATTAATGATAAATTTATTTATAGATACATAGAAAAAGTGGGCATTTGACTACTGTAGTGCGTTTGTATACATGTATATTTGGAGAATGTTTCAATTGGTCAAAATGCAATTGAAGGCCAGCATATCATTTTTAATTTTAGGAAAACTATGTACTTTACATTTTAGAACTGCCCTGCTATAATTATCTGTAATTAATAAGTGAATTTAACTTGGGAGGGGAGACATAAGATTCAATCTTTTCCAAACCAGCAAAGATTCATTTCCTAGTCCACAAATCCTTGGGAGGAGATTACTAGTTGACAAAGAAGCCATAAATCAGCGTTTTCTAGCTTCTTCCTTGGAATTTATACCCCTCCAAACTGCCTAATCCAGTTTAAAACATGAGTAAGACATCTAACCACATAAGGACATAATAGTATGGTATTTCTACAGCAGAAATATTGGTAAAAGAATAAGTCAGAGAACAGTCTACCAAACGATAGAGCAGGATTTCAGGAACTCAACTTCTATGCCATACTAATGATTAGTACGGATGTCTAAAATAATTGCATATTGAATCAGACTGGATATGCATTTTTTGAATTTAGAAGCTTATTTCTGTCAAAGCAACTACAGTGAACTTGTGGTCGTGTCTGCATGGACCTAGTTTTATAATTATAAAGGATAAAACATGCTAGGATTTACCTGTATAACTCTAACATTATACTGCTTTAGCCACAATTTCATACATTCCCTCCCAATGTTAGATAAATATTTTTCCATAGTTTGGGGATATTAGACTTTATACTATTGATATAATATTTTTAAAAACTGAATTATATTACAAAAAAGAAAATAACCTATTAATATTTACAGCTGTAATCCTTCAAAATATCAAGCACTCCTTTTAGTTAGCTTTCTAGTCAACAGAAAAACAACACAGTTTCAAAATCACTGGAATAATTATTGGCTACACTCTTCCTAAGATCGCATTCCATTCAGAGGGCAGGGTTTAAATCTCTTCTACATCTGCCATTGATACCTAAGAGATCTAGTGTGGTGCAGTGGTTAAGGAACCAGGAGACCGTGAGTTCTAGTCCTGCCTTAAGGCATGAAAGTCAGTTGTGTAACTTTGGGCCAGACATTTTCGGCCAAACCTACTTCAGCGGGTTATTGTGGGAAAAGTGCAAGGAGGAAAGCATGTTTAGTTTAGTTTAGTTTATTGTCATTGCACCTCAATAAATTAAATACCATCTTCAATGTACATTATGACTATGAAAATAAACATAAGCACACATCCTTCACATTCTATACATTGAATTGAAAATCCCTGACGTTGCATTAATATTAGGTATTAATTAAGTATGTTAGGTATGTTCATTGCCTTGAGTTACTTACAAAGCAATAAAGGTGAGATGAGAAAAAATAATAGTAGTAATAATAATATATGTGCCTTGGGTGCAATCCCAAAACAATTGGAGTACCACTTGAACACCACTATCTTTGACAAAATCACAGTCAATCAATTGCAAAAGGCAGATTTACTCACAACAGCTTACATCCTGCGAAGATACTTTTAACACCATTACCATCAGCATTTGCCTATCCCAAGTCTTTGAAAAAGACTCAATGGGTTGATAAAAATGCCAAATCCAGTCTAAACATCTGGCTGATTGTGCAACAAACCAATAATAATACCATAAAAGGAAAACTTTTGTCAGCTTTGATAAATCAGTTGTGCTGATTTTTTTTTCCTCTGGAGAGAAAATCCTAGTGGCAGTGATCCATGGTGCTGATGATCTCCCAGTTGTGTATTGGTAATATGTTCATAATAGGACAGCCCTTCAACATGGCTTGGAAATTTTAACTGCCCCAAGACATGGCAGCATATATAGGGAGCCAAACCCCTTAAGAGGCGCTACATTATCCTCAGACAGAACTGCCGTCCTTGTTGTCTTCTAAATCTTAACTTAAACCATTCACTGAAGCCTTCCAAATTTTATATGCTTTAATCCGTGTTACTTGAAGGATTGCATTTTTTTGTGCTGACTGTTCTGTACATTCAGGCCTTAACATGCACCACCATAGATATGTTATAAAATCAATAATTTTGCTTTTTCCCCCCACGGTGCAGCCTATATATTATAGGAAAACGGTCATTAAAATTTGAAAAGGGTTAGTGTTGTCTTACTTAGGGAAATCAACTGAAGTATTTACCTACTTACCTTTCATTCAAGTCTTTAAATATACTATGGGATATACCTTATTAACATATACTATAGCATATTTAATTATCTGATTAAAAAACGTAATTTTATAATGTTTGTAAGAGCCAGTTTGGTGTAATAGTTAAAGCATCAGGCTAGAAACCAGAAGACAATGTTTCCTTTCACGCCTTACCCACGAAAGCCAGCTGAGTGACTTTAAGCTAGTCTGTCTTTCTCAGCCCCGGGAAGAAAGCAATGGCAAATCACTTCTGAAAAACGTTGCCAAGAAAACTGAAGTGTTTTTCAAATGAAAGTGTCATCCTCTAATCGCTTTATGTCTACCCTTAGGAAGTAAAAATAGTGAATGGCTCACCCCAATGCATTTTTGGACTGCCTGGAAATTGGTCACCGATGTGCCCAGGGAAAGAAAAAGACAAAAATAAGTTGGAGTGACATTTTCAACTTGGGAGGGAAGAGGGAGTGGCGGGCAACTACTTTTACTTGCTGATAGACGTGTGTCTTGGGATTGGTTAGAGCAGGGGTGTCCAACCTTGGCAACTTTAAGACTTGTGGACTTCAACTTCAATGCAAAGCTGGCTGAGGAATTCTGGGAGTTGAAGTCCACAAGTCTTAAAGTTGCCAAGGTTGGACACCCCTGGGTTAGAGCATGGTTTCACATTTCCAAGTGTGCTGACTAGATGAAAAAGTTTGACTCTCCCCGATATCAGGAAACAGAAGAAAGGGCTAGTCACTTCATTCCAATGAAGAATGAATCAGCAAAATCTGCAGGGAGAGTGTCAGGAACTTATGACAAATTTAGGTGTAAGAAGTGAGACTTGTCACCAATTAGGACTCGGAGAACTGAGTGCTATGTGCAATAATTAAGTTCAATGCCATTTCATAGACATTCTCATAGATACACGCAACCTTATATGTTCGTAACAAATACACAAGAAGTCCTCAATTTATAGTCATCAAGTGAGTCATATGCTCATTAAGCAAAGCCAGCTTCTCCAGAGAGGCATTGAGCAAATCACAACCAGTCATAAATATGAACTAGTTGCCACGCATCCCAATTGCAATCATGTGACTATGGCTACATAAGTGTGAATATAGGTCATAAATCACTTTTTCTAAGACTGTCACAACTTTGAACTGTCATTAAACAAACAATTGTATTTCGAAGATTATTTGTATATTATTCATAGTGCAGCTTTGTCCCAAGCAAGAGTGGGTAGCTTTTTTGGATCTAACGATTGTTTTATGTTTTCAAAACGAACAGAATAATGCGAGGTAATCGCATCCAAAAAGTTGAGTGAGGATAGCTAATTTGATGGGGGGGTTGTGTTTTGAAATGGAGGTTAAAGGTTTGCTGTTTTTTCTGATATGTAATGTTTCGAGATGATCTAGTGAGGGAGAAACTTTAATGTGCAAAAGAGAGAAGATGCAATTATTCCCTTGCAGTTTATACCACTCATTTGCTATAATTTAATATGCTACTATGCTGTATCAACCAAAGCATGATAATTAATGTAGTCACACCATTCTGCTTTGTTCAGGCCTCTACCAGAATTCTGTGTCAACTTCTGACTAGTGTACTTTAAGTTGCTAAAAAAAAACCTGGACTATGCCCAAACGAATTTAAAATGCTTTGTCCACTTTCTTTCCAAACTCTTGAAGACAGAGATTTCATCATTAAGCCATCCCAGGGAAGAGCAGAATCCCATCAGTTCTAGACAAACTTTAAAAAATATGTTCTATTGTATTCTCACATTTGGCAGCTACAACTTTCTCTCCTATTAGCGCTACTTACCAGTGTCCAATAATATTCCCATTTCTTGTTATGTATGTCTCCCCCAACAGAAAATTGTACATCTCATTAATGGGAAAGGATTCCTCAGGTTTCTTCCCAAAGAATTGGACCGTAATTTGATCACTAGGAAAGGCTATATCCTCAGTTTCCTCTTATAGGCCTGAAATTTATGTCCCTTGCCCTGGTATTGGAAGCATGAATACTTTGATACCACAAATGGAGCATTGTGCCTCAGCCAAGGACAAAGGAAGCCAAGTAGGCCATAACCCCTCCCAGAACAAAATAACTCTGAAGCAAAATGAGCCACCTATTTTAAAATACTACAAATCTAATCCTTAGTATTTCTTTAGAAAATAATATTGAGGCAACATATTTAATTCACAACTTTTTGCTAGTAATTTCAAGTTTTCCCTTGATATCTCAGTATTTTTGTCCAATTCTATGGTTTCCACATTGCTCTGCATTTAATATAACTCAAAACAAGGCTTGCATCAGCCGTATGCCCAAGCAAACTTTCCATTTAGCCTGCCATATAGGCACTATTTTTTCCAGTCGTTATGATTTTTTTATTCACAGAAACATGATTTCTCTCTGAGACTAAACTAATATGTACAGAAAATATAATTCCATGGAAAAAAAGTGTTTGCTGGCTTTTGGATTTTCTAAATTTTCTAAATTCTAAATTTTGCCTGTTGAATGTTATCAGAGCTTCATCTGGCTTCTACCAATAGTATAAAGGGAATATGAATAAACTAACACTACCAATTGTTGGTGCTTAATTTTATTTGACTTGTGATGTGCCAGTTTGTAAGAGTAATCATTCCCCTGAATTGAGTAACTGCTTGTAATTGAAAGCTGCAACAATTTTAGCCAAACTGTCCAATTGGCATCAGTCTTTTGCACCTTTGTAAAAAAAAAAAAATACTACTTCAGTTTAGTAACATCTGAGAGTATTCTGTCACACATTTCTGCTCTTGCCAAAACTGTGAGCCTGGACTTTCATTTGGCATTCTGAAACACATTATTTGTCCTTTTTAAGATATAATTATATAGCCTTGTTTGTATCTTGGAACCATTGTTTTACGGTGTGATCTATCTGAGCTTCAGTTGACAGATGGCCTGATATTCTTCTGCAAAGTTCTGTGCTACAGAATTTGTTTTATTATGATATTCTGAGGCAGCAATGAATCCCCATATTATGTCAATCCTATCATCTTTTCCATTTCAAAACTAAGGTCTTGAAGTCAGTCTGCTGAAGTGTTCTGTAATCTTTATATTGATAGACTTCAACAACTTTTTAATAGAGGTCTTCAGAATCATTTCAGGATGGCCCATAAGATGCCTGTAGAACCTGCATATAGGTAGTGTTCAACTTAAAACCACAATTGAGCCCAAATTTTCTGCTGTTAAGTGAGACAGACAGAAGCACATTAAAAAAATAAAGTAAAAACAAAAGTCACAATTGTTGGTGGATGGGCAAATCTGTCTAGTTTTACAACATTTGACTACATTCAAGGAGACAGAATCACACTGATCTGATGATAAATGCATACAAAAAGATCAGAATTCCCTAGGTGTTTTAGCAGGTAAGGAGTTACAAGGTAGATCATTGGATCCTTATAGAGGGTGTTGCATAGCAAGACATGAGTTGTAGTTTCAATAATCTCTTTTCTACAAGGTCACAGTTTTAGCTCAGAGGGTTCTTTTTGTTTAGGCCTTCCAAGACTGCTGTGAGGTGTGCACTGAACTATGCTCAAGTTATGGTCCATAAAATGTATATACTGCAGTCCCAAATGACCTGATTGTTTAGTAAAACAGCATTCACACAAATGCTGTGAAACAGCATTCACACAACTATTTAGCCCTTTACATGAAGGGATTGAAATAGAGATGCAATTGTTTTTTCATCACAAGCAGGGTGGCTTTATGAAATAAATACCAAATTGATGGCATTTGTTCGTCCAGAATCCCTTTATGATTCATTATTAGGTCCTATGTTAAGTTCTGATAACGTTCAGTGGTGGTGATATGCCAAAGTTTAGGAAACTCAAATGCTGAGAAGTCAAAGACAAATTTCTTAAACTAAAAGTGTTTCCTAATGAAACAGAATAAGGGGTAACTAATTTATTAAATTGCTCCCTCCAAAAAACACCCAAAACAAAATCCAAACAATTTCTAAGTATGCATTTAAAGCCATCCACCAGTAGCAAACTTAAAAGCTTACAGCTGTGCATCAGCCAAGCCTGCATTACTTTAAGGGCTTCTTTGGGGAAGAACTTGTCTAGGAATAACAGATGGAAGAGATACAGGGAAGGACTAACACTCATGATAAACCTCTTTGCTCAGCACAGGAAGGAGGCCAGATGTTATTAGTTTACCACTTCTCTCAATCTTAAACAGGATGTAGCACTCTTCTTTAAACAAAAACCACATTCAAGGATGCCTAACACCACAAAGAACGTACTATAGCTATTTTGGAAATTGGGATTGGAAAATCAAGATGTAGGTGCTCTACCTTGTTTTGAGAATGTATTGTTTGTAAAAAAAAAAAAGGGGGGGGGAGGGAATGCAATTTTTTGAGAATGTAACATATGTGATGTTTGTCCATCGTGTTCAAAGAGGACCTTGACATCTAACGGGTGGTGGGCTGTCCACAGTGTGTCTGCAGGTGGCTGGTAAGGCCTATACAGGCACGGAATGTTCTGCCACACATTGGGCAGATATGTGTGGCCACCATTGTTGCAGCATTTGTACCTCTGGCTTTGCAAAGTGCTCGCTTCTTTTGTGCTGTAGTAGTTGTTTTGTCTTCAAATGCCTGGCAATCTTGGTGGATCAATGTGCGCCATATCGATCGATCTTGTACCAGGGTTTCCCAGGAGGTAGTGTCGATGTCCAGGGACTTGAAGGAGGCTTTCAATGTGTCTTTGTATCATTTCCTTTGTCCCCCTTGTGATTGCTTTCCTTTAGACCACTCACCATAGATGACCTGTTTTGGGATGTGATGGTCTGGCATCCTTGCAACATGGCCTGCCCAGCATATCTGGGCTTTCATCAGTAGGGAGTGGACTGATGGCAGACCTGTTCTGGAGAGGACTTCTGTGTCTGGTACCTTGTCCTGCCACCAGATCCTCAGTAGTCTGCGGAGGCAGGTTGTGTGAAAGTGCTTCAGTTGCCTAGCGTGCCTCATGTATACAATCCAAGTCTCATTGGCTTACATCAGGGTAGCACTACTGCTTGGTAGACTTTGAGCTTTGTAGCAAGGCTTATTCCATGGTGGCCCTACATGTTGGTCCCACATGTAGCCTACCATATGCAGAGCTTGCCTTGGCAATTCTGCAGTTGACCTCAATGTCAATTGTCACTGCACGGGAGATGCTGCTGCCAAGGTATGTAAATTGGTCCACTGCTTGTCGCTTTTGTCCCTTCACTGTGTTGGTGGGCTCTTGGCATTGGGCTTTTGGAGCTGGCTGGTGCATCACTTCGGTCTTGTGTTCATGAGGAGGTTGAAGTTGTCGCATGCTGCTGCGAATTTGTCCACACTAGCTTGCATTTCCTGCTCTGATCCAGCATTCAGGGCACAGTCATCAGCAAAAAGGAGGTCTTGTAGCACAGTCTCCTTTATCTTGGTGACAGCCTGGAGTCTTCACAAGTTGAACAGTTTTCCTTTGGTCCTGTATCTCAGGCTAACTCCCAAAGAACTGTTCTGGAAGGTGTGTGACAGCATGGCTGAAAACATTATGTTAAACAGGTTCGGTGCCAATATGCACCCTTGCTTGACACAGTTTGTAATGGGAAAGGCCTCTGAAGCTTCTCTGTTATCCAGAACAAGAGCCATCATGCCATCGTGGAACTGATGTACCATCAGGATGAATCTGTCAGGAAACCCAAACTTCGATATGTTGCGCCACAGACCTTTGAGACTGACAGTGTCAAAAAGCCTTGGTGAGATCCACGAAGATGGTATAGAATTCATGATTCTGCTCTTGACCCTTCTCTGGGAGCTGTTGGGCTGTGACCATTGTGCCATGCTCTTTGTGAAAACCACACTGTCTCGGGCAATAGACCCTGTTCCAGGTGGTCAGTCAGGCGGTTCAGCAACACTTGTGCAAGGATCTTGCCTGTGATGGAAAGAAGTGATATTCCTCTCTGATTATCGCATTTTTGTCAATTCCCTTTCCTCTTGTATATGTTGGACACATCTTTCAGTTCCTGAGGAATGGATCCTTGGTTTCGGAAGGATTGGAATAGCTGAGTGAGTTTGTCTACACCACCATCCTTATACACTTCTGCTGGGATCACGTCAGATCCTGGGGCCTTGCTATTGGACAGCTGGCTGATGGCCTGTAGGGTTCCAGTCTTTGATAGTGGGATGTCCAGGCTGTGATTGATATCCACCTGAAGCATTCTGTCAATCACCTCATTGTTGATAGAAGATGGGCGGTTCATACAACATATTGCTATTTTATATAGCAATGTCTTGACTGGGTTCACATAACATTCTAACTCATTAGGAGATTTATAGCTTATGTTGTGTTATGTCCTGAATTTGAATACTCGAAATCCCCGCGCCTTGATTGGCTAAGGCACGGGGATTTCTGATTGGCCAGGCGAGCCGCGCTGATTGGCCCGATTGAAGTCTCCCGCGATTGGTTCAAACCAAGAGCGGGAGACTTGAATTGCTGCCATTGGCCGCGGCCGCCGCAGCGAAAGGTATAAAAGCCGCGGGCTTTTTGCCTTTCGCCGGTTCGGTTCTCCCATTGTAAATAAAGAGCTTTGAATGAAAGTCACCGACTCTGAGCATCTTTTTGCGGACACGACACTGGCGACGAGGGTGGGATCTCGCCCCTGAACCGAACCCCGTGTCCACCCAAGAACCAGCTCCAGCGCAGAGATGGCGAAGATAGCACCGCCCGCCCCCTTCAACCCCGCCGCCGAGGACTGGGAATCGTACTCGGATCGGTTCCGTATGTACCTGGAATGCGCCAGAATGAAGGACGCCCCGGGCCCGCTAAAACGCGCCGTCTTCCTTACTCACTGCGGACCAGAGGTCTTCCAGATGGCCAAAGCATTGGCCAAGCCGGCAGACGCAACCGCCATGGACTGGGACGTCCTCGAACCTATACTGCGGCGCCATTACGCCCCCGAAGTCCCCATCCTGATACGGCGCAACGAGTTCTACCGCCGAAACCAGAAACCAGACGAAAAATTGAGCGACTTCGTCGCAGAGCTACGGCACCTAGGACTCTGCGAGTTTGAAGGTCTGAACAGTCTCATAAGAGACCGCTTCGTACTCGGCTTATGGGATCCTACACTCCAGAGCCGACTTATGGCCAAGGGCAACATCAGCCTAGCCGATGCCCTTACCGCAGCCACAGCCGCAGAAGCAACCCGCACGTCAGCGGACAGCATGCGAAAATCTGACGCGAAGGGCGGAAACAACAACCCGGCA
Source organism: Hydrophis major (assembly GCA_033807585.1). Taxonomy (NCBI): domain Eukaryota; kingdom Metazoa; phylum Chordata; class Lepidosauria; order Squamata; family Elapidae; genus Hydrophis; species Hydrophis major. The sequence goes on along the minus strand of CM066328.1, from coordinate 88,060,565 downwards.
AGGTCGGCTGACACAAGAAACGAAGCAACCGCACACTACGGTGAATACCAGTCAACCTCCAGCACGTCGGAAGACGAGGAGGACATACATCGCGTGCAGACGGGACGCGGCGACCAACGAAGTCGAAAAGGTCATAGGTCGAGGACCAACTGCGCCGGGTGCGGCGGCGACCACCCCAGGTCAGAATGCCGATTCTTTGACTCTATCTGTAGGCATTGTGAACGACGGGGTCACATCGCTCGAGTTTGCCGCCAAAAGAAGACCCGCAGCCCACCCAAATGGGAACAGCACGACAGAAGGAGAGAAAGCTCCCCGCCCAGAGCCAGAGAGCGCCAGCCAGACGGTCGGTGGGACCGTACTCAACGATCTCAAAGAAGCGGCGACGGTCGGCGAAAAGAAGAAACCCACCAGACGGTGACCATCGGCCACGCCATCTCCGACGGCGCCAGAAAGGTACACGTAGAAGTCCATATCGAAGGCCAGCCATGCAAAATGGAAGTGGACTCCGGGTCCTACCTTTCCATGATTGCATGGCGCGAAATCAAAAGACTAGTGCCTACACTACAAAAAAGAAACGTGCATGCCCAAAAGATCATCATAAAAGACTACCAAGGGAATCGCGTCCCGGTAGTGGGCACCAAGAACTTTAATATAACTTACAAAGGCCACACCGAACAACTGCCACTCACGATCATCGATCGCGACCGCCCAAGCCTACTGGGATTACAATGGTTCGCCCCGCTTAACATCGCGCTGACAGGTGTCAACCACGTCACCATCGAAGCTTGGGAACAGCGGCTAGCCCAGGAGTTCCAGGAGGTCTTCGATGGAGGCTTGGGCAAGTACCAGGGGCCCCTTATCTCGTTTGACCTAGACCCAAGGGTTCCCCCTAAGCGGCTTAAACCTAGAAGGGTACCATTCGCCTTAAAGCCTAAAATTGACGAGCAGATCGACAAGCTCGTCAAACAAGGGGTATTGCAACCGATAGACCATGCCAGATGGGAGACCCCTATAGTGACCCCAGTAAAGCCAGACGGGTCCGTGAGAATCTGCGGGGACTATAAGGCCACCCTAAATGGCGCGTTGCAACAAAGCGCCTACCCAGTCCCAATAGTGCAACATTTACTGCACTCACTGGGAGGGGGCAAAGTCTTTGCCAAGCTCGACCTCGCCCAGGCATATCAGCAGCTACCTGTGGACGAGAAAACGGCGGAAGCCCAAACAATCGTGACCCATCGGGGGGCCTTCAAGTGTAACCGACTCCAATTTGGAGTCAGCGTGGCACCAGGCATCTTTCAGAGCCTGATGGAACGTTTGCTACAGGGCATCAAGGGGGTGGTGCCCTATTTCGATGACGTATTAGTGGCGGCGCCAAACGAAGCCGAATTAGAAAACCGACTCAGACAAGTCTTAACAAAATTTAAAGAAACAGGACTTAAAGTCAAACGAGAAAAATGCCAACTATGTACAAAGCAAGTAGAGTTTTTGGGCTATCTCCTAGACCGGCATGGCATTCACCCTACGACTAAAAAAGTGAAAGCCATCAAGGAAGCCCCCACCCCAAAGTCCAAAACGGAACTACAAGCGTTCCTAGGCTTACTAAATTTTTATAATGTTTTCCTACCTCAAAAGGCAACGGCGGCGGAACCTTTACATAGACTCCTAGACAAGAAGGCAGCCTGGACTTGGGGGAGACGAGAGCAAGCCGCCTTTCAAAAAACCAAAGACCTCCTCACCTCCGACGCCGTCCTGATGCAATTCAGCGAAACCTTGCCCTTAGCTGTCACTTGCGACGCATCACCTTTCGGCGTCGGCGCTGTCCTCAGCCACACCCTCCCAGACCAGAGAGAAGCACCCATCGCTTTTTTCTCCAGGACTCTGACTAAACCGGAACGGAACTATAGCCAGCTGGACAAAGAAGCTTTGGCTATAGTTGCTGCCGTTAAGCGTTTCCACGAATACCTGTACGGCCGCCCATTCACCATCGTGACGGATCATAAGCCATTGCTGGGCATCCTCGCTGGAAACCGAGCCACGCCGAACATCTTGTCACCCCGGATGACAAGATGGTCCGAATTCCTGGCAGCCTACAGTTACGAACTGCTACACAAGCCAGGTAAGAAAATTTTGCACACGGACGCTTTAAGCCGCTCGCCTTTACCTGACTCTGAACCTGACCCAGCATCAACAACAAACACCCTAAGTATCGAGAGTTTACCTATTACCGCATCAGACATTGCCAGAGAAACCGTTAAGGACAGGCGTCTGGCGCGAATCTTACACTGGTTAGAAAAAGGCTGGCCGGAGAAAGACAATGACGAGACTTTTAAAACATTCCGTCAGCGCCAGACTGAACTTTCACTACTGAGAGGATGTATTCTGTGGGGTGACCGGGTGGTAATTCCGGACAGATTGCAAGAGAGGGTATTAGAGATGCTACATGAGGGTCATCCTGGCATCGTCAGGACTAAAGCCCTGGCCAGGAGTTACGCTTGGTGGCCAGGGATGGACAAGCAAATTGAAGCATGGGTCGCCAAATGCCACCGGTGCCAGGAGACCAGATCCAGCCCACCCGCAGCACCTATCCGGGACTGGGAAACACCACGGGGGCCCTGGTCCAGGATCCATATAGACTTTGCTGGCCCCACAAATGGGCATACTTTTCTAATCACAGTTGACGCGTACTCCAATTGGTTGGAGGTAAGCGACATGAAATCCACTACCACAGAGGCCGTCGTTAAAGAACTGTGTAAACTGTTTTCCACACACGGCCTCCCAGACGTCGTCGTCTCAGACAACGGGCCCCAGTTCACTTCCATCGATTTCGAACGGTTCCTGGCGGAGAGGGGTATCCGCCACGCATTAACAGCACCGGCGCATCCGGCGGCGAACGGTAGGGCGGAACGGATGGTCCAGTTTACGAAAAAGACCCTCCGGAAAATGGACCACGGGGAGATCAGCGACAAAATCAACAAACTGCTCTTCATACAGCACATCACTCCCAATACCACAACTAACAAGAGCCCTGCAGAACTTCTAATGGGCAGAAAGCAGAGGTCCCCACTCGACAGATTACACCCGACCTATAACCCGGAGCGGCCCCCAGACTCCAGCTCCAGGTACCGGACATTTGACCCAGGTGACTTAGTCTATGCAAAGAACATGACGGGGGACCCCCTATGGATCCCAGCCGTCATAACTCAAGTCACTGGGCCACGGTCGTACCGGCTCCAAACCATCGATGGGCGAGCCTGGAAACGACATATCGACCAGCTCAGGTCACGAACAGCGACTGACCTCAACCCCCAAGACACGAACCAAGGGGGGAGGGAATACCCGGATAGACAATCGCAGGAAAAAATAAACCAAAAATACTCACCGGAACACAGCCATCGCGAGTCCCCTCCGGAGAAGAACCACCTGGCCAGCTCTACCGACTCGGAGAAGCCAAGCGGGAGCGGCGAAATCCGTAGCTCAACCGACCCGGTAGGCCCAGGCGGGAGCCACGGCGAAAGAACCGGCCCGATCATCCAGCCGGTTCGCACAGAGGCAGGAGCAGCCAAAAAGATGACCGCTCCGGCCGAGTTACAGCATACAAGTGAGTTGCGCAGGTCAACTAGGACTCGACGGAGCCCCGCCTACCTGCGTGACTACACCACGTGATGGACCATACCAAGAGGGGAGGGGTGTTATGTCCTGAATTTGAATACTCGAAATCCCCGCGCCTTGATTGGCTAAGGCGCGGGGATTTCTGATTGGCCAGGCGAGCCGTGCTGATTGGCCCGATTGAAGTCTCCCGCGATTGGTTCAAACCAAGAGCGGGAGACTTGAATCGGTGCCATTGGCCGCGGCCGCCGCAGCGAAAGGTATAAAAGCCGCGGGCTTTTTGCCTTTCGCCGGTTCGGTTCTCCCATTGTAAATAAAGAGCTTTGAATGAAAGTCACCGACTCTGAGCATCTTTTTGCGGACACGACATGTTGTATGAGTCAGAAGGGTTTGCAATCATGGTTTAATCTTGGTTCTTATATAAAAACTCAGCCAACTGTGGCTATGTTGCTTAAATTGTATCTAAATACATTCTGTGAATGCAACCACTGATTGAACATTAGGCTTTAAGGCCTAATTCTTCCAATTCTGCAACATTTTTATCTTGCATTCAATTTCCCTTTAAATTATTTCTTGTAAAAATATATAATCGTAGTTTCCTCCTTTGATTTGATCTTTTGCTTCCTTACTAATCTGTTTAGATGTCACCCTCCAAAAGTCAACAATTTTTTTTTAATTGCAATCTAAAATAAGAGTGGCAAAATATATTTCCTAGACTTTAGCTGTGGACTCTATATGAAAGTTTACTTGCCCGAATACCTTTTAAAAGGCATCTGCCCAGAAAGGTAGGCTACATCCTTTCCTGTTTTATGTTTTTAACCTGATTATAAGAAAACCTCTTTTCAAATAGTAACAGAATCTCTCTCTCTCTCTCTCATACACACATACATACATACACGCACTTACACATAGAGCCATATACTGAAAAGGCCTTGAAGATCCCTAACGCTTAAGAATAAAGAAATCATGTTATCCTTTGTAAAGCCAGGTTGCAATTCCTAAAACTATTCCATAGCTAGCCATTATTCACTTTCAATATAATGATTATTTCTTCATAATATGAAACAATCATATTACATAAAATAAAGCATCTTCCTAATATGTTGATCCATTATACTTATTTTTAACAAGCTGAATCTTGGCACAGAAAATCGGTTCCATCACATTCCTTGGAAACACAGCTTTCTTCTTTTTAGCATTTGTTCTGCTTGGTTGTAGGGTCCTTCTTTTCTTTGTCTTTTGAAATGTGCTTGCCTAATTCTCATGGTGATACTACCAATGCATGATGTGATAAAAGATTCATTCTTCAGCCAGCTTGTTACAGAACTTGATGTTTTTTGAGGGGCAACAGACAGGGAATGACTTCAGTGCCTAAGGAAGCACATGGTATCTTGGTTCCTAGGCTCATGCTCTCAGCCACTGTAGTACACTGTCTCTCTTGTCATATAACATGTAACCGGAAAAATGCAGTTTTTCCTTAAACACATCACTGTTGTGTTTAGTAGAGTTAGACACACTGAATGAGTACCGAAGAAGCAATGGTGATCCTTTCAAAAGCATAGCAGATCAAGAGAAAGAATGTTTCCAGCTGTAGAACCCAAGGACTTGCAGTTGAAGTTAAACCATAACCTTATAAAGCCATTCAGCAGTCATGCCGCATCTTTTCCATGGAAAATTGGAAAGATATATTCATCTAAGTTCTGAACAATTTAATTTCAAACCAATGATTTCTATTTCAGCTACTGTCTCTATAGATTTCTGTCAAGATAATTCGCAAAAGTTCAGTAGTTTCTAGATTTGGATCATTGTGCCTATTTGTGATACACTTCCACTTCAAAAGAGCAGCTCTTGGCTCAAGTACTAAAACCAAACTTCTACAGTTGGGAAATTATTGTTGTGAAAAATTTGTCAAGACCATGGTTTTTTTAAAAAGAAGAAGAAGAAGAAGAAGAAGAAGAAGAAGAAGAAGAAGAAGAAGAAGAAGAAGAAGAAGAAGAAGAAGAAGAAGAAGAAGAAATATATATCTCCCTCTGCTTTAAAAAAAGTAGAGAGATCAAAAACATTTTAATAATACTTTATTTTTAAACAAAAGTATCTTTATATTTTAAAAAGCACTATTTTATATTATTTGCAATAATGGCAATCAATTAGAAATGTATGAGTTGCATGTGCAGACATTTCAAAGTCTGAAGTAAAATTTGACAAAGGCAATAATTTGAATTGCCATAACATTCACAGGATCTTTTAATGTAAGACAACTCATAGCTTGAAGTTAAAATTAAATTAAGGATCAAAAAAATCAAATCAAAATTAAAACTACTAGAGTAAGTTTACATTTTTGAAATACAGACAATACACATGAAGATTTAAGGTTGTAGAAAATAATATATCAATGAAAGATATTAATAATTTTCTGCCTTAGTGGGAAGAACATTTGAAATATAAAAATATTTATTATAAAAGTTATTCTTAATAGTTTGAATGAAATTAATCAGTTTTTTAAACAAAATTGTGATGCTTAACTGTTTCTACTTTCAGTTTTGACAAGAATCATTAACATTGTACTTTAAAAACCATGTACAATATACAACATAATCATTGTTTTTAATTACAGACACACAACCTGAGGTCTCAGGAGTATACATTACTCCCAAATTATTGGGTGCAGCCTCCCTCGAGGCCCTACAAAATTTCTCCCTGAATTGTAATTGACAGGCAGAACAATTATTGAATACATGAGGAATGATTATGTGTCATCAAATTGGTACCAACTCTTAGTGATTACATTGATGGATTTTCTCCGTGATGACCTTTGCCTAATTTGAACTTGCAGGTCTTCCAATGGTGCACTCACTGCCACTGTAATGGAGTCCAATTCATCTTTCTGCTGGTCATTCTCTTCATTTCTTTCCTTCCATCTTTCCCAGCACAAGAACCTTTTCCAAGGAGCTGGGCCTTTGTATGAAGTTTCCAAAGTAGGATAATTTGAGTCTGATCATTTTGTGCCTTGAGTAAGGGAGTAATTACACCGTACTTAACTTAATGCTAACTACATTTTTATCCCTGCTCGTCACCTTTTTCCCTCATGGTCCAACATCCTTCCTCTGCAGCATGTTAAATTATGAAATACAGGCATTAGCTCCCCAAAAAAATATTGCATAATTTCAATTTTAGTTAATAACTGAAAACTCTGGTAGACACCAAAAAGAGATGAAAAGGTTTGGGAAAACTTAAGGGGTCAATTGCTTAACAGAAAGAAAAGTAGAAGGCGTAAATGTTTTTTTTTTTAAATAGTTCTTTTATCTCTCACTTTTTTTTTTCATCTGTGTTCCTGTTTGCTTTGTATATTTTGCTACATTGAAAAATTCTAAATGAATATATAAATTATATGGACAGACAGGCACACATGTAGTGCTTGACTTACCATTCATTCATCAATCACTAAAGCACTGGAAAAAGTTACTTATGGTTTATGATTGGTCCCTGCACTTACAACGGTCACATGCACATCCCCATTGTCTCATGATCAAAATTTGGGCTGTTGGAAACTGTCATATATTTACACAGTTTCCATATCCTGGGGTCATGCGATTGCAATCTGCAACATTCCCAGCCAGCTTCCAAGAATAAAGTCAATGGGGAAAGCTAGATTCATTTAATAACCATATGATTCACTTATAGTAATTTGCTCAAAAGCCGTGGAAAAAGATCATAAAAAAAGGAAAAAGATCATAAAATCAGGTGTGACACCCCCCCCTTAACAATCACTTTACTTAGCAATGGAAATTTTGGCCCCAATTGTAATAATGAATCAAGGACTACCTGTATATACACACACATATAAAGAAAACTGAGACATTCAGAGTAATTATGACCAAGATTCTCCCCTCTCTTCCAAATTTGGAGAATGAAGTTGTATCTAGAGATAACAAGCAACCTATAAATGAAACATTACTTTTGTATTTCATATTTTGAGATTGTACAATCACTAACACAGGAAAGTAATATATAGGAAATGATACTCTTGAGTTGGGCAGAATTATACTTCGAGTGTATAGTGAAAATAATTCAAAGATAGCTAACCTAAACAAATACAATAGTAATAACTGCATGTAATTGGGTCTCTATTGTTTATAGGGATGAAAATGTTAACATATCTGGATTAATAAATACAAGGTATGTAGTTCTACTACAATTATCAACCCACCCATGAATTGACTGCTTTATCTTAGTAAGAGTTACACGTCTCCATTATTTCCATTCTGTTTTAACACAAGGATACTAGTAATCTAAGACATTTGTTGTGACGATTATTGATATAGTACTTAATGATACATATCAACTGACTGAAAAATTAAGAGATCCTGTCAACGCATGGGCACAACGCTGCTTACAAATAAAACCTTGTAGGTTTATAATCCATGAGAGGACATCTATATACAAGCAGCTGTATATATTTCTAACTGCAGTTAACCTTCAATTAACTTACCTTACTTTGGCAGTCTCTAGATGCAATATACAAACTATTCATCATTTTATGCAGTTGTTATGTTACACCCTTTGATGTATGCATTAAATCCCATTTCAGATTTTTCTCTTGTATTACAATCCTATTCAATTGACATTTGAACGAATTTGAATCTAACAGTTCTGCCCTCTATTAATTTATTAAATCAAAGGTTTACTGTACTCTTAATCACATTATTTGAGAATCTTAGACAAGCTTGCAAAATTTTAATTCCTGAATAGCAGAAATATTGTCTCAACTTGTTGTAAAGTATGCGAAGGATGGCTAACTTGTGAAAGAAACACATTGTAATCTACCATGATTATGTCAGATAATACCTAATACAACAATGTAAATATCAAGAAAATTACAGTGCAGAGCCATGGATTTAAACATTCAATTATACCACATATAATTCCCCATAGTACAATGCAAATATCCAGAAAATTACTTTTAATACAGTGCTGTGCATTTAAACATCCAATGCCGAGGCATGTGATTCCCATATTAAGTGACCCAGATTATGCCTAAATGCATCTATTGACATGACAGCTCAATAATGGCTATACAGTAAACAACTGTGCAGGAAGATTCAGCTACAGCTTCTGCAGATTGTGGTTCAAGCAAGGAAAGTGTTAGTCTAAATGACAAATCAAGATTCATACCTCTCTTCTTCCTATCCAAGGTAATAAAAACCCATGAAACAGTAGTATGATGGTTACACCAATAAAGGACAACTTTTACATTCTCAAAAGCGTGTCTGTTTATGGGTTGACATTGGCAATTCAGTTGATAGGTTAATCCAAACCCTGCTGTGTAGATTCTTAACACGGTTATCATCAACTACAGGAAGGGCTTCTTGGCAGAGCCAAGAATGGTTTTTCTTTGCACAATTTATGACTCTTAAGAATGTTTCTATATGTAGTTCAAATAATCAAAACTTTATTGAAATGTAAGAGATTCTTCAAAACATTCTTAAAATGAATGTTTTAAGGAAGGGCAGTTAGTTTGTACAAAAACTCCCCTGAAACAAGAATACAGCTTGCAAAATTTTATGTAGAGATTTCTTAGTTCAATCTACATTCTCCATTTCTTTTTAGCCTCAGAAAAAAGCATCTTTATAAATAAAGCTTACAGTAAATAATCAAGTCTCACATATTGAGAATCTGTGATATGTCTGAATAATATCCTCTATGGAAGAACTGAATAATTTGCTGAGAAATATACTAAATTCACCCATAGATATGTCAAGTGTTTAATAACAATACGAACAGTTGTGATATGCAACTTTGTGAGCTTTTTGCAACTACATCCTTATGTTCTAGAAGTAAGCAGCCCTGGATTATCCATTGGATGTAGAGAATAATTATTTGGTTGCAGCAGAATATAAATAATCTATTAAGTCCCGAAGCATCTACAAAGACATTTTAGCCTCAGCCAAATCTCAGTTAATTAAAAAAATACTAGGCAACAGCTAAATCAAATATAATAGTTTGCTTTAATTCAATTATAGTCCTCCTTTCTATATTCATAATTTATGGAAACTATATACAATATCCTCAACTTATAACCATAATTGAGCCCAAAAAAATTCCATTCCTAAGGCAGTTACAGTAAATCACTGCAGTTGTTAAGTGAATTATTCAGTCATTGAGTGCATGCAGCTTCCCACTTGGGAAGGTTGCAAATGGCAATGATGTGACCCCACTATTTATGATGCAACCACCATAAATATATGTCTATTTGCCAAGCACCCAAATTTTGATCACGTTAATTGTGGGGATACTGCAACAGTTGCGTGAGAACCAGTCATAAGTCACTTTTTTTCAGTGCTGTTGTTATTTCAAATGGTTGCTAAACGAATGGTTGTATGTCAAGGACTACCTGTATACAATGCATACAATGGATTTCAAACAGATAGGGAAAGCTACTGTATATAGTAAACAAGGAATCCCACACTCACTCGCACGGATGTTACCTAGCCAGACAGTGACATGTCTGCAACCAAACAATCACTCTCAGAGACCATTCAAGGACCCCAAGAGCTAGTGTCCTTTAATATGCATCTCTACCTTAAAACAGGCTTGTTTCAATTATGCAATAAGATCTCACCTTTTAAGTACCAAAGGAACATGAAGCCTAAGATATTTGTTCCGAAAATTAGAGATAGTTGGAAGTCATTGAGTTAGCGATTCTTTAAATCCTGGCTGGAAATATTGTTCCCACAAGCTATATTGGCAAATTTGTTTCACTTAAAAGCACACAAAATAACTTTCCTCTGGCAGATAGCATCTCAGTCATCTTGAAAAATTAGGCTCACCTCCCACCCTTGGGAAATTGTGAGGTTAAATGCCCATGAGAAACTTGTCTCTGTTGTTCTAGAAAAAATAGCACACATCCATGCTTTAAATGCCGGAGAAAGTACAATATTCTGTACTCAGGAATCCAAGTAAAAGCGCAGGGGTAGGGGGGAATAAAGTGCTTAACTGAAATTACTGCCTAATCTTGGCTCCCATGACAAGAACACACAAATCTGTAGAATATCTCATGTATTTCTACCTCCTAGCTAGCATTTGTGAAAGGTTAAGTAATCATTTTGTTTCTTCATAGCTGTCAGAAGCTATGGAACAAGGACTGGAACAAACAAGCCTTCAATAAAACATCAGGTATTTTATTGTGCAACATACCATAAAGAATTCCATTTCTGCTCCACTTCAGCTCATACCTAGAGTTAGGTGAGTCAATGAAATTTTATTGTCTACGCACATTACAGATGCAATCCAGTCATTGCCATTTTTATTCTCTATGTTAAGAGATGTAATGCATAGTGTTCAGAGAAAAATCTAATTAAATGACATCATTTTTATAATAAGATTGTAAAACTTTTTTATAAAATAAGAAATCCTCAGGCAGATTTATATTACCACGTTCTACTAAAAACAGATATTCCAATGTTAGTAGTCTCAGAGCTGCGTGGATCTTACATCATCTTTTGAAGTCATGCAAAATTCAGAAAAAGATATTTGAAGCACTCCAAGCTTTCTCTCTTATTTGACTAACTCTTCAAAGAAACGGAATAAGTAAAGAAATTTTGGTTGGCACAGAAAGCTGTTAGACTGGTTCAGTTTGTACAGCTTGCAAAATTCCTCTGACATTTGTCTTGAAGAGCTTCTGACCTCTTCCAAATCAAGAAAGGACAAAGCACAGATAGCATATGTAAGAATATGAGTGCAGCCATATGAACCTCTTGTCCTTCTGATCAGAAAAGTCTAGAATTTATGATCCCAATAACAAAGTCACAAGACCTGAGAATACACCTGGATTCTGCTTGTCCAAGAGTTTGAGAGAGCTATTTCCCAGCTAAAAAGTTTTTTTCCCAGCATAACCTATCAGTGGAAGTCTGAAGCAGTATAATTCCCATTTTATTACTGTGTTTTGACTTTTATCCTTCTGTTTTGTTCAAACATCTTGCCCACATTATCAACCTTTTGTATTTATATGAATGGCTCCTCTTATTTGACATCAGTTATTTCTAGAAAAGTCGAAACTCACGGCAAAATCGAGATCAGAATTCCACTGTTCCTTCAAATTCCATCATGTTATGATACTATGCTCTCAGGAGGATTTGGGCATGTCCCATTTAAACAGATCCAATCTTATTTAATTATCTCACCTTCAGCATATGGTGAGTAAGCAAATGACAAACGGTCTAAGTTGTCTTTGAATGATTTCTGTCAAATCTCAAGGTATTATTAAAGGCAGGATACAGCATTTGAAAGTACAACAGCAGAAGAAGGGGATCACTAGCCTTGAAGCTACAGGTGCTTCCACATGGAAAGCTCCTAAGGTACTCACTCCTCTTACCCCCTATACTGTGCAGCTATTGTATATTTCGTTGCTTAACATTTGTTTTTATGAAGATGTGGTAAAGAAGAGTTACTACAGCCAACACTGTTGCCTGGCTCCTGTAAAAGTACAGGACTGAGGCAGGGCGAAGGCTTCCCACAGCAGTTTCTGCCCCTTCTACGTATTTAAGAAGAGTTGTGCCAACTCCCTGCGGGACCCGGAGCTTCGGGTTTCAGCAGAAGTAGCTCCAGCTATTATCGCCTTCACAATGGAGACCCCTCTCCCACCTTCTTCTTTTCCCCTCAGGACCCTTCAGGCTGCTTCGCAGCAAATGGATTCCCGCTCCGAAGACCCTGCGAAGGAACCGAGGGGCCCCCCAAACAGGAAAGGACCCGGGTTCCGAGTCTTCAACGATTTGCTCCCGCCTCGGTTTTAAGAAAATCCCACTCGGCAACAAAACTAAACTCTCCCATAGCGGGAATTGGGGCTACCGTACGAGTCCAGGACGCGCAGGCGATGCCTTCCTTCTTCGGCAGAAACTCCGCGGTAGGTGTGGCAGTTTCAACCGGGACAGCTCTTTCTTTTCCCTCCCTGCCCGTCGCGAGCAACGTGGGAGGGAGACCAAGAACCACGGCCGGGAGACAGCGAGGGCTGCAGAGGAGAGCGAACAGCCCCCCGCGGGCCGATCGCGGCTCCTCTCCGCCCCCTCAGTGCTCCGGCCGCTCTTCCCTCCCCGGCGCAGCAGCTGAGCGAGGACAATCGCCCTCTGTCTTCCTACTTCCAGGACCCCTTTTCGCCGAACAGCCGAGCGCGACGGAAAACGAGCCAGGGGACGACGGGCACCCCTCGTACTTACTCGGAAAGGCAGATCGGAGAGGCATTTCCCAGTGGAAGAGGGGCGGTGCAGGAACCCCTCTTCGGCGCGTGGGATTCGGCTCAGCAGGCACAGGGCGCCGCAATGAACGCGCGCGCCCCCCCCCCCCGCTATCGCCCCCGGGGGAGAGCAGGGTTACTAGGCGACTCACCTCTTCCGACGGCTGCTCTGAGGATTCCCGCTGAGCGGAAAGTCTCGGGGCTCCTCCGGTGCAACAGGCGGCCGGGGAAGGCACCTTTTCGCAAGCCCTTCAGGCTGGATCAATCCGCCTGCCTGTCGGCTGGCCCCGGCGAGCGATCTCTTCGGGCCGAGCGAGCCCCTCCCCGCTATTTCAAGCTGATGGACGTCCAGCCAAAGGGACCTGGCCCTCCTCCCGGGCGATGGGCGGACTTGGGCAAACCCCAGAGGCTTCCAGGAGGACGTTGCGGGAGCTGGTCTGCTCTGGGCAAAGGAGGCCTGGTTTTAGGAAGCCAGGAAAAACGCGGAGCTTCCTCCACCCCTCTGCCCGCAACGGGGGCGGGAGGGACTTTCTGATCCAATTAGCCCGCTGCCGCTCTGAGGATGAACCGAGGCCCTGCCCAGCAGCCCTGGTGGTTGAGCTGGCCACTCTAGAAATGGGGCGAGAAAGTCGGCATCCACCCAGTTTGGGAAGAAAGAAAATCTGTGAGCTGAGAGCGGGGACGCCATCGAAGCAGCAGCGCCTCTGCCCCTGTGGAAAGCGCGGAGCTGCCAATGACTAATCGAACCCTTCCAGCCCCACTTCTAGGGTTAGGCAAGAGAGCTTACGCCCCGGCGTCACTTTCCAAATATCTCCAGCCGCAGAAACCGTCCCCCTCTCAATAGGTCTTACGAGCCCTCGATGAGATACTTGACTTGGTAAGCATGCTCATTTATTACAGGAAGATGTATTGCAATATCGAAGATAAGATATGTATCAGAATGATCAAACATATGGCAACTTCAAATCTCAACAAAAAAATGCTCCGTCCTACATATTGGCAAAAAGAAATCAGAAAATAAATTACAGGCTGAATAGTCAAGACCTTGTTGATGATCCAAACTCTGTCAAGGACCTTGGAGTACTCATCCCTAATGACCTAAGTACTAGAGCCCACTGTAACTACATATCCAAAAAGGCATTAAGAGTTGTTAACCTAATCCCACATAGCTTTTTCTTTGGTAATATCATACTACTAACTAGAGCATACAAAACATTTGCTAGACCAATACTTGAATACAACTCATCAGTCTGGAACCCACATTATGTATCTAATAGTAATACAGTTGAGAAAGTCCAGAAATATTTCACAAGAAGAGTTCTCCTCTCCTCTCTTGCAGAATACCACCAGACTTGAAATTCTAGACCTAGAAAATCTAGAACTATGCCACCTTTGGTCCAATCTAAGTATAGCACATAAAATTATATATTGCAATGTCCTACCTGTCAATGAATACTTCAACTTCAACCATAACAACACAAGAGCAAACAATAGATACAAACTCAAGGTAAACCACACCAAACTTGATTGCAGGAAATACAACTTCAGCAACAGAGTGGTCAATGGCTGGAATACTCTACCTGACTCTGGTTTCTTGCCCAAACTCCAAAAACTTTAACCTTAGACTTTCTACTATTGACCTCACCCCTTTCCCAAGAGGTCTGTAGGGGGCGTGTATAAGCGCACCAACGTGCCTACTGTCCCTGTCCTATTGTTCCTTTTATTTTTCTTATATGTACCCATTTCGTGTATTCATAACTATGTTTATACTTATACCTGTTATAATTGTTTGACAAATAAAATAAATAAAAATAAAATAAAAAAGATAACTCCCATTTTAAAAATAGCTACTGCACTTATTTAGATAAATAGGCAGTATTTATCTAGTAAGCCATTAAACAAATAAGTCTAAAGAGAGTCAACTCTCTACTAAAAAACAAAACAAAACCCCTTGTGATTCATATAGACATTATTTTCAAGCTGTCTTCAGCGGGACAGTAATAGCAGGTCATAAGTATGAAGAGTCTCACTTATTGAGGCTGTTGCATTGCATATGGAAAAGTTAACTTACCTTTTTTGCTGCTTTGTGCCTTCCATGCCTATAATCATCAGCCTGTCACTTTGTTTCCAAGAGTAAACTCTGGCTGAGAGAAACTCAATGGTGGTCAATGTCCTTCTGTCCACTCATTTCCTCTGACAAATATAGTTCCACTTATATCATTCTATTTTAAAAAGTTTCAGAATCCTTATTAAGTCTTGTAAGGGCAGTCTAAAAGTAATAAAAATATAAAGGGTTTTGAAGTTGCCCTGATATTTCTTCATCTCACAAAATGTTACAAAAACAGAGAAAGAAGCCTGGGGCAAAAGGCTGAGTGAAGGTTGAAATGCTGGGCCTTGGAATGTGGGAGGGGATGATGAAGGTTCAAATTAAGCAGTACCAGGTGCTGCAATAATTTCAGGTTACATACAGGACTGTTAAATAGCGTTAGGTCTCCATTTTTTTAAAAAAAAATCCTCATGTTTAAAAAAACATCCTCACATTTCAAAATTATCGGTTATTATTACAAGGCATGATGCCTTGAGACTAAATTTACACTTGCTTTATATAAACCACTGTTTAATAGTTATGTCATTTAAGGCAGAGTTTTCCATTTGACCCATGAACTTTTCCATATCTGCTAGATTTTAAAATTTTTGAGATCATGCAAATGACAGTATTCTTCTGAGGAACAGACACAGTATCCCAATCTCATTAAGCTTCTGCCTCCAATGAAAATATGCCAGTACTTCTTTCGGTCTGAAGTTCACACCCTATGCAAATGTTTATGAGTCATTTATGTGGAAGAAATAGTCACTGATTAATTACTCAATAGGAAGATATTTTGTACACATTGAGTAGGTGCATGGCATTACATTAGCCAAAGGAAGCAAGGAGTGTAAAACTTAACAGAAAAATACTTGTGTTCCCATAAGTTATCAGAAAGTTCAGCCCTAGAAAATTGTCCATAAGAACATAACCTTATTTTCCTTAGCAGTTTATTCAAAATATCTTATTAAACTTGGTCTTACCAAAAGAATCAGTGCATCAAAACCATAGCTAAGCAAACTTAAATAACTATAATTATCCTTCTTCAAAGGTGAATTACAAGGGTGCAAATAATAGGGGGGGACTGTATTAGTCTATAGCAGAGGTGTCATCATCACAGTGGGATCGTGATGTTTACCATGACTTTTCCCCCCTTCCCTAAACCAGGCATGGTGTGGCCAGTGCATGATGCATCCGGCCTGTGGGCCGCAAGTTTGACAGCCCTGGTCTATCGTATGATATCCAAAAATCAGAAGTAATCTGATAGCATCTTGTCAGACCAATACATTTGTTGAAAGGTGTAAGCTTTAATTACAATGTATTGAAAACATTGCATTTGTTCAGTGTGACCTATTTGTCCCACTTAGAATCCACTGGGGCATTGATGACAGAATATGGTATTGATAGAAAAGATTGTTTGTAGCTCAGAATTGAACTGCAGGGGTCCTTGGTGCTATCTGAACTTGGTTTTTTTTTTTTTTGCAGACATCTCATTATCAAAATAGGTAACATCATCAGTGTTAGGGGGAAGGGAGTTGCTGTAATTTTATATACTAATGGCTGGCCCTGCCAGTGTTGGTGGGAGTGGTCTTGGTGGCTTTCTTGATTAGGCTGTTGTTTACTGTTAGTTGAAGAGTAAACCCAGCACTTTTCTAGCACTGAAGATGTTACCTAGCTTGGTAATGAAATGTCTTCCAGAAAACAACAGAAAACCTCAGAGAGTAACAAAGACCCCACAAATGATGGTATATATTACACTCGAGGAGGTACATGCGAAAACGCCTCTAATCTTGTGTGTGAAGTTGTTGGAGCCTGTGATGGTAATGCTGTTGTTGTGAATTTGGGAGCAACATAGATATTTGGGTTGGTTGCAGGGTCTACTTCCACGTTAACATCATATTCCATTGTTTTTGATTGCTTGTGAGAATTACTTCAAGTTGGGTGTAAGCATGAATCTGCCACCCAAAGCCTAAGAAAGTGCAGTGTTTATTTAGTATAGGTTTAGCTTACAATAATAATATACTTCAGGCAGTGGTGGGATTCAATTTTTTTTACTACCAGTTCTGTGGGCATGATTTGGTGAGTGTGGCAGAGGAAGGATATTGTAAAATCTCCAGTCAGATGTGGTATTTGCCGGTTCTGTGAACTACTCAAAATTTTTGCTACTGGTTCTCCAGAACTGGTCAGAACTGGCTGAATACCACCTCTGACTTCAGGGCTTGACTTTTGAATTAAAGGTAACAACCAATTGTCCTTTTTCTGTGGTATGTCTTTTAATGGGATCATCACTGATGTCAATGCAACACAGTTTGATACCAGACTATAAATCTTTATAACATAAGTATTTTAATTTTGGCAATATTGACCCGCAAATCAGTAACATGGCTGTGGTCCCACAATATACCAACTTTTTAATAACTGACTTAGAATAATATCTCCTATACTCTTATTCCTGAAATCTATTTTCCTTAAAATTCCTTGATATTATCTGCAACATAAAAAAGTCTTACATAAAATTCCATCAACATCTCAGTTTCCACACTACCATCAATCTTAGCCCCAACCTTTATATAAAACAAATCTATTTCCTTGATGTCATGGTAGATTTATACATGGATTTAATCAACTCATAAACACTATGTCATAAAGGGAATCAACAGATCACAAACACATACCACTTCCACTTAGAGCACTGAACATAATCAATTCTACCATTTATATGCAAGTTGTATGCTACAACCACATTTGTTCTGACCCACTTCACAGAGATGTTTTGATGGACTTAAACAAGTGTTCAGAGGCTGAACTTTGCCTACAGCAAGTCCAACAGACAAATCAATAGAACCAGATCAATAGAGCTAGGGAGGACCTATTAAATAACTACAAAAACAGAACAATAGAATATTATTGGTTGTCTCCTACATCTCATAGCTCAAGTCACCCAGATGCATTATTAATAAGTTACAACCTATACTAGACAATGACAGTTCATTTTCTCAGGCATTGGGTGGCAGGCCTATATTTACAGACAGACAGAAGCCGATTTATATCCAACATGAAACCAATTCTCACAAGCAGCCAGAAATGGAAAAATGATCCTAATACCCAAACAAACCTTACAACCAGAACAGATGTCTTACTTTGCCCCTATATTTACATGAAGAGCATCATCACAGGCACCAACAACTTCACAGTAACTTGCTGTTCCTCTATTATAATACCATCATGTCCAGCAATGTCTCTCTGGATTCTAAGTATGACAGATAGACCAGATTTTGTGCAAAAGTATTATTGGACACAAGTTTGTTATTGGACTGAAGCAAAGACAAAACAGGACATTTTAATCTCCCATGATACTTGGTTACAGAACTCAAGGTACCATAGTTACCTCTTTTTTAAAAAGAAAGAAATTACAGAATTAATCTCACTGTTCACCAAATAGATTTCTCCAATATCCAGAAGCTGCTTTTTAATTGTTGTTGATTACAACAATTAAAGTGTAGTTCTGGTGTAGATTGTCACTGCTGATCCCCAAATTGGCAGAAACAAGTTTTCCTTTATGAAACTCATTTGAAGCAGTTACAAGCAAACTTATTTCTTGAAAAAAACAGTGTCTTTTCCAACTCTATAACCTTTTTGAATGCTATAAAAAGAATTACACAAAAATTGCAGCTTTCAAATAGTCTGGGTTACTTTCTTACCTTTTATATAGAATTTTAAGGAATTGCACACCACATTTAACATTATTTAACATTATTTCCTATTTTTTAACTGATAAAGACATAGGAAGATCTACATTTGATCTACAATTGTTTGATTATGATTTGTAGAGTCTTTGGCAGAGGCCTCTCCCCTCCCCTCATTCTTTTAATGACTTGCCAAGGATTGATGTTGAGACCAAACAGGTTTTACCACTAAACTATGGACATTGTTAACATCTTCCAAGCTTTCATTTTCCCCACCTCTGCAGCTAAAATATCTAAGAACCTGCTTTTTGATATAGAGAAAAGTTCATATTTTCCACCCATTAATATTCCTAGATTAGCTGTATGTAATTTATGTATCACTACTATCTAAAAAACTGTTAGACAGTAGATGCAAATAAAGTAGCTATTTATACACAGTTCAAATTCATGTCTTGTTCTTGATCATATCTATATATTAATTTTTTTTAAGTGGGTGCTGAATTTATTTTAATTATCTGCAAGCATTCAAGGCCTGCAATGAAAAGCTTGAGAAAAGGACCTGTGGATATAGACTATTCCAGAAGTGTCAAACTCACAGTTCTTGGGCTGGATGTGTCACTACCTCGGTTTTAGTGAAGGGTAAAAAAGTCACAATATGTCATGTGACAAGAACATGACATCATGAGTTTGACACCCCTGATTTATTCACTTTAGACTGTAAAGTGTCAAAAAGTAAACACTCCAAGATTACATAATACAACAAATGTAAAAAAGACAAATTTCTTCTTAATGTGGTTCAAATGTTAGATCTGTTAGAAACATATAGCCTTTACACAAAGTATATTTAATAAGAAACTGAAGGCAATTTTATTTTTTAATTTATTAAAAAATAAAGGAGAAACAATGTATTAATTTTGGTCCTGTACCATTAAAATCAATCCCATTCTTTCTGGCCTTTAAGTGCTATTTTGGAATTATTTTTGTCTTCCTTTAAAGTACATTGTTTTAGGTAAGCAATTTTTCCTTTTCTAAAAGAAATTGGGCAAAAATGAAAATTCTCAGGGCACAGCTCTGATATGGGAGAAGCAAATTTCTGTAGTAAATGGGAAAATGTATCTTTGCACTCAAAAAAATGACATGTAGTTTTTACTGGACATCAAAAACTGCGTTTGGACATTTTCTACAGTATATAACTCCTTCTGTAACATTAAAGTAGATTGTAATGCAAATGTTTTCTTACCTTGCTAACTTTTTTTTTGTTGTTCTCCTAAAACTCACATAAAAATTCACATTTGCCTCAATTGTCATAACTGCTGGGTTTTTATTTTATTTACTACTATGGTATGTTCGAAGATAAATCTGCAACTGCGTCAGACCAACAGGATGTAACAACTTCTCCTTGATGCATGGTTTTCTCCTAAGGAAAATCTTTTTCTCTTTTCCTTTCCGTTCCTGCATTTTCTACAATGCCCTTCACTAAAGCTTCTAAAATGCCGCAAACTGATACCAACCACATTTTTAACCTAGTTTGATAGGGTGTCATTTAAATCACAGTTAAATTAACCACCAATGGTTAAGCAGGTCATCAGAGGTTCCTCCTCCCCTCAACCTAAGGGTGAGATAATTGCTGTTATCCTCCCCTCAACCTAAAGGTGAGAGAACCGCTGTTATACACCGGTATCCCTGACTTTCTTAGGGAATTGGCAATTATTATTTTTCTTTCTATAAGAAAAGGATTGAAAGGACCTCTTTTTCTTCTATTTCAATTGTTTGGTCTGTGGTCCAAACTCCAATTTGAGGTACCCCCTCTTCTCACTCTCTGTGGAGAGTTCAAGTGAAAGGGTGCTTTTTTAAGAGGCAACTGGACTTAAGTTTTTCCTTGAAGACTTCCAGGAAAAAATAAAGAAAGTCCATTTGCCTCTTGAAAAAGCACCTTTGGAACACCCATGACCAGGATGGCTGAGAATCTCCATAGACTTTTTCCCTTCGCCTTTCCTGGACCGCGGCCCGTTCCTTGCGGCGCCCCCTATCGGCGAGTGGGAAGAGCACGATCCTTGGTGGATGAGGCCCGTCGCTCGGTTTCTAGGCCTGGGCGGAACCCAAACGGGTTTCCCGCGTAAACCTGTTTTCGTTCTCGCTCGGTCGCTCCTCCTCCTCGCCAGATTATGAAACTTTCCGAGGAGAGAGATTTCGGGAGCCAAGTCCCTGAGTGGGGGTTGCCTATCCCGGTGAGCCTCTGCATCGCTACGGGGGAACGTGCAAGCTAGGTCGCGAGACTCCAGGTGAGGAGGGGGTTTTTCCTCCGCACCCGCCCAGTGCTCTCCAGCCTGACCCAGAGTCTCGTGCCTTGGAGAGAGGGTTTATTTGCTTTGGGCACGTGTAGCCTTTGCCTTGCAGCTGGGCGTCCTGCTAATGCCGATGGCCGGCTTCTCTGTCGGCTTTGCGTCTCTGAATGGGCTTTGCTTTTCCGAATAGTCAGCCCTTGAGTATATCAGAAGGGGGAAGTTTCGGGTGCCTAAAAATAAAGTCTTGGGTAGGAGAGAGAAGGTATTCCAAACGGATTCTGCTCCTTGCTCGATGCTGGTGGCAGAACATGCCGTTATTTGTGTGTGGAAATGTGTGGGGGCGGGAGAGAAAGAGAATCCCAAAGCTGCGTTTTAGCCTCCCAAAACTGAAGCAGGTTAGATGTAGCGAACTTATACTAAAGACCTAAACCCAGGCAGGAAGGCAGTCTGGATGTCAAACTTGAATTCCTTAGCTGCAGGGGAGCCTTCACACAGGTTCTCTCGCCTGTACAAACAGAGATACTAGCATAAACGAGGACGTGCCAAAAACAAACTATTATCATCAGAAGTCTTTTTCTCTTAAGAAAATGCTGCATGGTAGAAGAGGAGGTAACGTGATGTATCAGTTCGGCTTGTGGTGGCTTTCTGAATGTTTTAAAATTTCGGCAGAACTTCTGTTATGTTGAGGAATCTGACATGGAAAGAAAATATAAAAATCACTGAGCTGGTGATTACTGACAAACCTTTAGGATGTGGTTAGAAACATTTCTGTAAGAAATCTAAATTGCATATGTCAATATGCTCCTGTTTTGAATGCATTGTTGTAGCTTTTTTCTAATCTGGTGCTCTCCAGGTTGTCTGTACAATTCCATAATGTTGAACATAAAACCCTATAAAACCATATATCATATATATGATATTGACTGTGCTGATAGGTTTTGTAGTCTTGCATATCCAGAGTTCACTGAGTTGAGGAAGAGTCATCTATTTATTGAACTGAACTGAGACACAATCCAGTTATTTACTAGGAGAAAGATGGCAATTATAAGACTGAGGAGAAGCCAGACCACCTTACTTGCATACATCTGAATCTGGGCTAAGATAATTAGATGCCACCTGTTTAAATTTTAGTAAATTGTCAATGCAGAATTATGCTTTAAATTAATTGTTTGCTTTTTGGTCTTTAAGAAACAGTACAGGTGGATGTAAAGGCTAAGCTAGTAAAGTTGGAGATTAGGTAGAAATGAAGGCCATTAAAGACAGTGGGGTTTACTTTTAAGTAAAAATTGCATTTGTAATTCAGAGTGATAAGACTGAACAAATGTCTTGTCTTCTACTTTCTCTGCTTTAATGTATGTAAAGCTGCACCATAATTAGATGGGGTATTTAATGCAAAGTTATCTAGTTTTTCCTCTAGTATAGAACAAGAACAATTTGGAAATAAGGAGCAAAAGAGGCTTTCTGTGGAATACCTTTAGAGACTGCCAGAAGTTGAAAGTAAATTGGCATGGATTGGCCAGAGCCTGAATGTGATGTATGTTGGAAGGCCACATAAGAGGCCTTGAATACCAGGATGGAAGAAATACTGAATATAAATGTAATAAAACAAAAAATAAATAAATAATGTGTAGTAGCAGAGAAACATGACTTCAAAAAGATCAAATGCTTAGTTTTCTGATTCCTCCTTATACATTGATTTTTTTCAGTTGAACAAAATGGGTTCTAGGAAGCAGTCAAAGGATGAGCATCTGAAACCATGTGAACATCAATCAGAAAAAGTGTCAAAATCATCTGGAAAAAGGAAGCGAGACTATGGAGAAGTGGATAATGAGTTACAAGCAAAAAAACTATTTGTGAGGAAAACCAAACAACTGCAAAAAACAGGTAACCAGTGCCATAGCCCTTTTTTATATCAGGGACTGCAAAAATGATCATGTAAATGATTGAGTAATTATTTGGCAAACTGAAATTCATCACATTGAGGTAAAGAATGTACTGATTGAGTTACTGCCCTGTATAGAAGAACTCGTTGCTTCTAATTAATTTGCTTGAGAGGTATATTTATTTTATCAATACTATTTTTATTCTATATCTTACAAATTTCAACTAGTTCTTCAAAAAGCACTTCTAGGCTGAATGAAAAACAAAGCTGGTGACTTCTAGGCGATCTAGAGGCAGTGATTTTTCAGAGAAGATGGTATACTTCTGTTTTCCTGTCTTTTGGGGTTTGTTTTGATTTATGAAAACATGATTTAATAACATTTTTTCCATACTTCATTCACACATTCATCTATCCAGTCCTTAGTTCTACCACCATAAAAATATTGTTTTCTTCCTTAAGGTTGCAGGATTTAGAGACAGACTCAAGATATGTAAATACTTTTAAGTACTATCAAATTAAAAGCGGTGACCAGTAGTGGCTGGACATTTCATTTTTCAGTCCTCTGGTCAGGCTTATCTGCTGATATCTCCCTGAAAAATAGAGTAGCATTGTGATTTATTTTTCTCAGAATTTCATAATAACAGACTATTTGCAGGAGTATAAGTGCTTTAATTGTAGTGCAAAGTTGAAATAATAGAGACCATCCCTTCCCAAATAGCCTCCAGAACAGAATAGAGGAGAATTTGTTGTCTATGTAAAAAAGTTTACCTCCCTTGTTGAATTCAGTTTATTGACTCCAGTTTATTTTCAAAATTGGGTTGAGGAAGAGGAGCCCAAAGTCTAGATTATGAAAGATAGAAGCATACAGCCAGCTTTTCCTTTTATATTTTTTTTTCCAGCAATGTAATTGGCAGATGATTCTTTCCCCCACCTGGTGAAATGCAGAAGAGATCAGACCAGATAAATCAACTAATCACTTTGCACATGCAAAATTAGGATAGCTTCTTTGTCAGTGAGTCAGAACAGATGAAATAGAGGCAAGATAGGGATGGGCAGAAAATTTCATGCCAGTGTACTTTTTTGTTGATTCAAGTGTGGATGGTACTCATTCAGCAGCAGGGAAAAATAGTTACAACCTAGCTGTCTCTATCTTTTCTACTTTATGGATAAATGTTGAAACATAAAATAATTTAACAATTTAGATAATGTACCTAATCACAGACAAGCTAGCTTATTTTAGCCTAGCTGACAGGGGTCAGTTTGTATTGTTAGTTTATTGTTCAATATATTGTGCCAACCCAGAAATGGGTTGAATAAATGAATTGCAGATCGATCCCTCATGTGCTTCCCTTAGCTTAACTTTGGCATCATCTGTCATCGAAATCCAAACAGAAGTGTTAGCATCCTTAAGTTACCTTATGACCTCCTGACAAAGAAGGTACCAAAATGAATGTTGGGTGGGGATGGGTAACACCTGTGCTGGTCCCAACATATCATCATAATTGATTGTGTCCCATCAAGTTATTGTTACCTCTGACAACAATGAAGGGGATGAAATAAAGAGATCAGGAATAAATGATCTCAGTTTTTCTTTATCTCATGTGTGGTGGCTTTAGCAATAACGAAGCCATTTTTTATTGCTAAAATATTTTAAAATGTCTTAAAAATTAGCTAGGTAGTCTCTGTAAAGGTGAGTGAGGCATCATTCCACTTGAACCTTTTTTTAAAAAGTTCTTTGCACCACTCCAAAATTAGTTTTATATGTATATGAACTTGCAGAGTCTCAGTTGATTAGAGATAATTTACTTCCTGCTCTCCTGCTATGCATTCTAAATCATATTCAACATGCGTATTCTCTTGATAAGCTGTACCTCTGTGGGCGAAATGGTCCCTACCCCTACTCTGTGGCAGTTCTTACATCATTCTGCTTCCCAGTTTCTGTATTAATTCAGCCTTTTCTTTCTTTATAAACCAAAACAACTGAGAGTTCATTATTTCTAATCAAATAAAACCAGGGAAAGGAAAGCACAGCTTATATGTCATGTTTGTAGTCTAGTTGGTCACAGGAGAGAGAGTGCTGAAGGGTCTACATATTCATAGCACTTTAAAGTTAATGGGGTTAAGTTAATGGTTGTAGAATAAAAATTTTTGAATTATTTTCAAGGCTCTAAATACTGTCACTTAGAATAATGTGTGAATAATGACAATATGCTCCTGTTTAAGACCCAAACCTGTTCTGACTGTGGGTAGATCCTTTTGAAATAGGAGTATACTCATTAATGTGAAAAATGAATAATGAAAAGTGTTATCGAATGAGTGAAAATAAAGAGTGATGCTAAGCCCTGTTTGTATTGTATAATACAAACTTTTGGTAGATAATTTTTCTCACCGCCCTTTGCTTCTACAAGTACTGTGCCACATAAATGTATTTTTAATTGTTTCATTTGATCTGTTTCTTGTTATTTAATGTAACAAATTGTCAGATGTTGCATATCCTATTATTTTGAAGATGATTAGTATTGTCATGGACAAGGTTACATTGCATATTTTCTGATGCAGGTAACATCTAATCCTTGTGCTTGAAATGCAAATCTGTGCATCCATCTTTGTTCAACCTGATGTCTCAATGGCTCCAAAGACCTTTGGTATTGCGGGTGGGTGGTACTGTGAAAAGCTTTATCTAAAATCAGTTGCTGTGCTGATGGGTGTGTGTGTGACATTCCACACACACCCCACACCTGTACTGAGTGGGATGCCTGCAGAATTTGGTGCTGTATCCACTCCTATTCAATATGTACACGAGACCACTGAATAATCTCATCCATTACCATGCGTTGAGCTTATCATCAGTGTTCCCTAGTGAATTAAGCAATGTTGTGGGCATCTTATCCCAGTGCCTGGAGGCTGTGAGGGTCTGGATGAAGAAAATAGGTTTCAATTGAACCCTAGCAATACTGAGTGGCTTTGGGACTTGGGACATACTAGTTTTAGGATTATGCTTTCTTTAGTGATAGATGGGCTTGATCTGCCCAGCAGACCTGGGAATCTTTCTATACACACTCCTGTTCAAAGAGCAGGTGACAGTTGTGAGTGGCAGAGCCTCTGCACAGCTTGTATTGTGCACCAGTTGCACTCATTCCCAAATTGGGAAGCTCTGCTTATGATCATTCATGTCCTAGTCACCTCTCAGTGGGACTACTGTAATGTGCTCCATAGAGGGCTTCCCTTGAAAAGTATCCAGAAGCTTCAGCTAGTGCAAAATGCTGTGGTTTGGGCAATTATGTATACCTTTAGAATGGCAAATGTTACACTTCTGGTCCATGAGCTTCATTGGTTGCCGATTTACTTATGGATCCAGTTCAAAGTGCTGCTTTGACCATTAAAGTCCTTCATGTCATGAGCCCAGGTTATTTGAGTGACTGTTTCTCCCTGATTACAACTGTTCATCCCATCAGAACTGGCAAAAGAGTTATACTATAGTGCCGTCTGCTAGGCAGCTACATTTAGCTGGACCCAGGCAGTTAGCCTTTTTTGCCATGGCGCCTGCCTTATGGAGCATCCTCCTTCCCCCACTCCAAAATGAGGCTGGATCCATCCCTGTTGATTTTCCAGAAGTCCCTCAAAACCTCTAGGGCAGAGGTCTCCAAACTTGGCAACTTTAAGACTTGTGGACTTCAACTCCCAGAATTTTCCAGCCAGCTAGTTAGAGAATTCTGGGAGTTGAAGTCCACAAGTCTTAAAGTTGCCAAGTTTGGAGACCCCTGCTCTAGGGGACCAGCAGGGTACTGAGGTGACTCCATTGTTGTTCTCTTAACTTTTAACTGTGATTTTTATTTTTTTTCTGCATAATTTTTTTCTATTTTTTAATTATTTTAATAGTTTTTATTATGCATTGCCCAGAGTCACTTTTTCACAAGTGGGTGACTATATATATTTGATTAATAAGTAAATAAAAGTATCTAGGGATTAAATATAAAAAGTGGAGCTAACTATGAAAAACAAAACAAACTAAACTCAAACCTCTACAGCTGAATTGCTCAGCAAAACTCTCTCTAGGCAACAGTCTCTTAGGCTTTTTCATGAAGCGTCAGCGGATTTGTTTGTTAAAATCACACTGCTAGAAACTCCGTGCATTTTATGTAAGCTATAGAACAAACTGGAATATTCTGTTCTAGAAGGAATATCCTGTTTTTATGTTTCTCAATATATATACAATTAGGATGTATACTTGTCCTAGTGAATGTGACATAATTGAATAAGTGAATAAAAATGTTCCAATTCATTCTCATAAGCAAATAATAGCTTTTTTTTGTTTCTTGCTTTAATAATATATATCTTTTTTATTTTTTATGGGAATCCTGACTTGAAAAACTTGAAAACAGAGCTGGTCAAATTGGATGGAGATATTGACAAAAGTTGACTTGGATCTCCTACTTTTTGATATTTTATTAATTGGGAAGAGCTGGAATAAATTCTAATCAGATGTGCAGATTATTGAAAATTATAATAACTTGTACCTCACAAGACAGAAATAAAATTCTAAATTATGTTGATGTGCTAAAGAAATTGGATGAAAGTAAAATAATATTTAACAGAAACAAAAGCAAAGTTCTTCATACATGAAACAAACATCCAAATATTCATAGATTAGGAAAATATCTGGCTTATAAAGCTACTGTGAAAAAAATCTTGAAAAGGTTGCAATTGAATGCACACCCTCAATGTGATATGGCTGACAAAAACACCAGTGCAATAAAATTGTACATTATTCTGCTTTCTCACACCATCTTGATTATTGTGTCCAGTTTTGGGCTCCAGCTTTAAGAAGTATTCAGGGATACTGAAACACATTCAAAGAAGTGCATTGCGGATGATTCATGGATTAGAAATTTAAGTACTATAAAGAGAGATTGAAGGAGGTAGGTATATTTTGCCTCAGGAAAAGTTGAATATAGTAACACACTGAAGAAATATGAAAGGATTTCATACAAAAAGCCATTTTTTAATCATACCAGACTGCAGGATTTCTAACTGATCTAAAGCAATGCACCCTTATCTTTGTGGCCAGATAGACAGAATCTACAGTTTTAAAACAGTAAATTGAAACAAATCCAAAATTCAGATGTGGCAGAAATCTACAATGCAGAATTACAGTTCATAAACATTTTAAAATTAGAGTTAGTAAAAACCTATTTTTAGATATGGAGTTATTTTAAATATTGATATACCAAGGCTTAATCTACCAGTCATCTAATGAAGAAATTAAATGTAATTTTCAGTAAGAAGCATAGTGGGTATGTGGGTAGCAAATATATATATATATATATATATATGAGAGAGAGAGAGAGAGAGAGAACTACATATAAGGCTTTGTGATACTTAGCAGAAAAACAACTAACACAAAAGGAAAGTCATTATTTAAAAATGGTTTCATTCTATGATGAAACATCTTTCAAAATTGTTAAACTATGTAACATTGCCACTGAATGTTAGAAGAATGATCTAATCTGACTATAGCATTTTAGTTGTTTTTAATACATATTTTGATTAGAGATAAAAATATTGAGAGTACCAACAAAATACCTTTTTCTGAGTATATTCACAGTAAATTTAATACTTTTATTGATATTCCCATAGTTGCATATTAAGTGTCCTGCTGCTTAATTTCTATATTTAATCATAGAACTTTTAACCTTTTCATTTTCTAAACCATTTCATTAATCATACACACATACACACACACACACAGAGGCTCCAATAGATTTTTCAATTCTGTGCTATATACATTTCAAATTCAAACTCCTAATTATATCACTTATTTTTGTAGTTCCTTTGGGATTATACTACTTATAATTATGCCTTTCTGACTGTTCCAAATAGAAACTTAAAGAATTTTTAATGAACGTTAATTCTTGATTTCTATACAAATTATTTCTTTATTGATAAAATATTTAGCTTATTTGCCTTCATGAAAATAAATAGTTTGCTATTGGGATAAGAGGTAATAAAGGGTCTATTTTTCTTTTAAATCTGCCCCCTATTTTTAAGAGTATAATTGAATACCTATAATGCAATGAACATTACTTTTTGTAGCAAACCTGGATATGTGCAAGCCTCTTGAAAATTCTACTTCTTCCACAGAAATATTCAACTGCATGGTGATCAAATTTAACAGTTTGATAATAAGGAAGTCCTCAATTTACGACAGTTCATTTAGTGACCGTTCAGAGTTACAACGGCACTGAAAAAAGTGGCTTATGACTTTTCACACTTATGACTGTTGCAGCATCCCCTTAGTCATGTGATCAAGATTCAGATGCTTGGCAAATGACTCATATTTATAATGGTTGCAGTGTCCCAGGGTCATGTGATTACCTTCTGCGACCTTCTGACAAGCAAAGCCAATGGGGAAGCCAGATTCACCTAACAACCATGTTACTAACTCAATAATTGCAATGATTCAACTGTGGCAAGAAAGGTTGTAAATTGGAGCAAAGCTCACTTAACAAAAGTCTCACTGAACAACAGAAATTTTGGGCTCAATTATGATTGTGAGTCGAGGATCTGTATCTGTATAACTTAAAAGTTTGATATAGCCAATCCATCTTGTTATTTTCCATATTGTAGAATCCTAAATTTAATTCTTTGCCTTTTTAAAACTCAAATTATGCTACTCATTTGTTTTAGAATCATTGAAGGAGCCAAACAGAACAGGATACCAATCAACCGTTGGTTTCAGTGCTCCCTCTTTAGCAAGCTAGAGGGAGCGCAGACCAGTTCAGAAATAAATAAGAAAAAAAAACTTGCAGTACCGTACATTGGTACAAACATGTTACTGATAGGGCATGTGTGCATATTCATTTGTGGAACATGTGGAAGCAGCTTCACTTTAAATTTCTGTGCCTTGTCTTTCTGGTAGAGCAGATAAAGAAGCTGTCCTGTTAGCTGTCAAACAATTTAGAGCCTGCCCAACTCAATAAGTCTGGGCAGGTTGTTTATACTTAAAAATCAAGAAACAAGAACAAAACATAGATCATGCGTACAGAAGACAGACTTAAATCTACAGTGGCTCAATTTTTTGAAGTCATCAAATATTTTGATTAATACATTTTTAAACAGACATACATAAAATAAAAATAATTCCCCATTCACAAAAACAAATGCAAAAATTACATCTATATCCCAAGTTAGCTATATATCCCAACTATATTCCAAGTTCACTTGATTTTGTAAGCATTAAAAAAAAAATTTCAATGTTGATCCAACCTGTCCAAAAATTTTTTCCAAAGGAAACATAATGTCATTTTTTTTACAGAATCTTTACTTTTCTCAAAAATTGCTAAATCACATCTCTGAAATCCAGTCCTTGCAGTTACAGTATATTCCTACCTACTAAACATTATTCTTTTTTTTAACTTGTAACAGCATGAAAAAAAACCATCTTTATTCCAAACTTAATAAATTCGACCTATTTGGTACATAATTCAATACAATATGCCTGCCTTTTAAAAAATGGGGGTTTCTCAATAATTCTGTCAATTTAGCATATAACATGATTTCTAAAGGAGTATAAGGAAGAAATTCACCCTAGCAGCAGTCAGTAATTCCTTCCCCAAGATCAAAATTTTTCAGATCCCTCAATTTGCTAATGGAATAAAAAATAGTTAATTGAATACTGCCATCCCCATTTAACATTCTGTGAATTTTTTTGTGCGATTACTATTTTAGAAAAAATGCTTGTGTCTTATCCTGTTCATTCTTAAAATTTTAAACATCTGCTTTTTACTAGATCTTTATATGGTCTACTAGCCATTTTACGTTGCTTGTATTAGCATGCTGATGAAACTATACTTTTACAACTACCAATGCATTAAATAACCATTTTTATTCTAGTTCTGTCTTCCTCCCCAACTGTTTTGAATTTATATCTGGTTGGTAGTCCTTAATATGTAAGTAAAAAAAAATAAACTCTGAAGTCTTCCTATACTAACTAAGCAAGTAATAATATACCCATTTTTGTTGTTTGGGGACAGGACAAGCTTGCTTTGGTGGCTTCATGGTTCGAAATTCAAGAGTTGCCTTCCATCCATGGGAAATACAAAAGAATATTGTCCACTATGTTTATCAAAATATGGTGGGTGGCACTATTGGAGCACAGCTTAAGAAGGTAAAAGTAACAAAATGAAAAAAACACTGACAGTTAATTATAATTGGTATGTTTTGTCCTGAGGTATCTTTTTACAAAGATATTATTTTACTTTGCTGGAAAATTTTCAAACAAGTATCCAATTATTTTTCCAGTTCTTTTCTTTCTGTTTTTCAATACTCAGTGTTTCATTTGCTTTAAAAATACATTGTATACAAAGCTTATAAATGGTCCAATTGCAACTTAGTAAATCTAAAAAGATAATATGTTTTCTTACTCTGTTTTAGGGCATATATTTTCCATGTTTCTTTACCTTCTAATTAAACTTTTGTAGGTTGTAATTGTAGATCTTTTTTCTGCCAGGAGTCAACAGACTATTACCTTACCATGAATAATAAATACTTTAAATATATTCCAAATGATTCCCAAATTAACTGAACTTTTATTTGAAAATCTATATATTTATTATTTTGCTGTTCCATTAACTATGAATCTTCCAGGAGAAAAGTATTAAAATATTAACTCTGATAGGTGAGATATTTTTGTCCAAATTCAATGACACTAATATGGGCATATAATTAGAAATAGTACAGTTAACTATTGAACCTGATATTAAAAATCATCTGAGTTTACACATTTAAATAGGCCACTGAATTGAATCCCTGGATGGTATTCAAAGGATGTTGTAACTTCCAGTTCATTTTTCTCCAAACTAATAATGGATCAATAATTTGATTTAATAATTTGATTGATTTCTTTACACTGTATGTATACATACATATACATACATATGTTTGTTTTTTAAAACCAATAAAAACTTTAAAAAAATAAATAAATCATAGTTATGTGATCCACCTGAAATCCAAGATTAGTTAAAATTAACATTAGTAATTCTGTAAAATATTCAGTAAAATACAATATTCTTATACAACAAAAATAATTCAACTGATATTTGCAGAGTTGAACTGTTGCTGTTTTGTAACGAGCAGATGTACACAGGAACTAGATGCCTCATCCTTCTCCGAACCACATTCTCCGAAATAGTTTCTGTAACTTTTTTTAATGTTTTAAAATTAGGCAGCTGTTAGCTGGTTAAAAAGCTGTCTAATCTATCTTCTTTTCATCTGCCATGACTTGGATTCAAACCGAGGTTGCTGCAGCCCCAATACTAATCACACTATATGATCACGCTATACTGGAATTAATGTTCTCCTGAGAGCCGGTCGGATCATCCAGAGAGTGGGAGGTGCTTCAGTCTGCGTTGTTGAAGGCTGAGCTTAATTACTGAGGAATGCTCCTCCCTCCGTCACGTGGCTCCCTTGCATTCCCAGTTTACGCTCAGCCTTCATGAGAGTAGGCTGTGTACTTCACCACTCCTTGGCCGATTCAAGAGTTCTTTATTCATCAGGTTTGATTATCATTGCCCCGGTTCTCCTTAGCCTCTAAGCGCATTGGATTAGTGATTTAACAGGGGAGCGCGTTTCTTCGCCCCCGGGGGGGCTGCACAGTGGGCGGCTTCCGCGCTCCGGCGCCAATCCCCCCCCCAATTCGATCCTCTTCCTGCCGCTTTTCTACGCCGCACTCGTAGCGGCTTTATTTGATCGTGCTGTAATAGCGCAGCTGGTGTTCCCCCCCACCGTAAACGCCGATCACCCCAGGAAGGGGCGAAAATCACCTGGCTGCCTCTCTTGGTCCCTAGATGTGCCGGAGAGGCTGAATTTGGCCTTGAGCAGCCCGTGAGTAAGGAAGCGTGGGCGGCCGCCATTTTGGGCGCCATCGCGTGTCAGGTGCCGCTTTTAGATGCCTCATTGAGCTGCGAAGGGACTAGCTCTAATGATAGGCCTTCCAGCCTGTGAGAGCTATCAGAGATTTAGGGAAATTGGCAAACTTGTTGGCTTTCCGCAGCACGCTCAGGGCAGGAAATAGCAGCCTATCCCTCCTGGTTGTTGCCTGGGAGCTCCAGCTGCCCGAGGCCTCACTCCAGCCTCATGCATTTTATTTGGCACATTGGCAATCTTAACAGCAATTCCTGGGGTCACTCCTTCCTGGGAGCTCCAACCAGACCTTGGATAAAATATTATAAATAACAATAAGACTAATAGTAATATTTATCATTACATAGATATCTAAATATATTTAGATACATAATTATATATAGATCTTTGGTTATTCGGGTTTTCTCCCGCGTAAGATTGGAAGTATCTAGGCAACGTTTCGATGAAGTCTCATTCATCATCTTCAGGCTTGGTCTTCAGCTCTGTGCTTCTCAGAGTGATGTGAGCTTGCAGCTGCTTCTTCCTTTTAACTGCTAGTGGGGGTGTGACTTGATTGGGTGGGGGCTTGGCTGTGTTCTGATTGGGTGGGGGGGTGTTCTCATTGGTTGGGGGTTTGGCTGTGTTCTGATTGGTTGGGGGGTTGGCTGTGTTCTGATTGGCTGGAGGCGTGTTCTGTTCAGGTGGGGGCTTGATTGTGCTCAGGTTAGTCTTAGTTGCTGGAGGGTTTGAGCTGGTGAGCTGTAATCTTGCTGTTTGGCTTCGAGTTCGTGGTCGTGCTGCATCTTCATGGTGGAGGTCAGTTCGCTTCAAGTATGGCTCAGAGGGGTTTGAGGTGGGTAGTGATGCAGCTGCAGTGCAGCTTCTGGTCCGTGGTCGTGTTTCATCTTCTGTGTGGGTGTGAGTCTGCTTTCTACATGGAAGTGTGGTGGCATCTTGTGTGGCTCTCAGGGGTGTGGGTCTGGTGTCATTCTTCATGTTAGGTACACGTCTGTTCATGAGGGCGGGTTTCCAAATGGCTGGTAGGCGGGAGGTATCATCTCGTTTATACCCGCGAGAACCTCAGAAAACATATATATATATATATATATATATATATTGTACGCTTAAGCATAAAAGTATTAATAATTATATTAGTTTATATACATTTAAAATTTCAAAAAGGGGGGCGGGCCAGCGAAAGGACACCCGGCCTTTGTTGTAGGTCAAACCCTTGGCGAGCCAACCGCCCTTACATTTGTATTACAGTCCTTTCCTCTACAATGGCAGATGACAATTCTGCTAAAGGCCCTTCTTTGAAGGCCAAATCTAAATCCTACCACCTGTGCAAACAGGCTAAGGAAGCCCCTAAAGAAACTTCCAAAGCTTCTCAGAGGGACGCTCTCAGACGTCATAGGGCACTGGAGAAAGAATTTGACAGACGATCTAGAGAGACACAACCGGTATTTCCAGCCCCCCCACCCTCTGTTCCCTCTACCTCCAGACACCCCCCCCTCCTCCAGATTGCTCATCCCTCTCCAGGCGCAGCCCATCCCAGGGACACCAGGTTCCCGGACCAACGACCAGGCGGACGCCGGAAGCAACATTTATGCCCATGGCCGCTGGTCTGCACCATGAGGAGGTCGCCACAGTTGAGATCCCTGCGCACATGCAGGCATGGATGGAACGGGCTATTCGCCAGGGGATTGCAGAGGGCCTGCAACAGATGTCCAGGTCTGGTCCTCCCTCGATGGCGCCCGAACATGACTCGCCATCAGTCAGTTCCTCGCCTAGATCGGACCCAACTTTTGGTCAGGTACCTTTACAGGAGGGCAGTCCTCTCCCAGAAAGGGATCTGGAGGAGGCCATGGAGGACCTAGATCAGTTCAGGGAGGAGGAGGAATTGGAATGGGGGTCTACGCACCAGGGGGAGCCCCTATCGGAGATAGACCCTCTGGAAGGGGACATGTCCAAGGACGAGGGCCTCACCCCGGATCAACCCACCTTTGTGGGCCTGTTCAAGCCGCACATGTTCAAATCACTCCTATTTAAGGCCAGGAACATTTCTGGCCTGTCTGTACAGTCCTCCTCGGCTCTCCCTTCCCCAGCAGAGGGACAGGTGGACGCCATCTTTAGGCAGCCTGTGGTGGAGGCGGAGGTGATCCCGGCCCCGCCCATTTTTCATGACTTAGTCTCAAACCAGTTAGACTCCACAAGGGCCCCACCTGCCCCATCCAGCCAGGACAGGAGGTTCTTTAACCTTGAGTTGAGCTTCTGCAACCTGCTCAACACTCCTGAGGTAGATGAGCCCATCGTTGGTTTGGCATCCTCGTCCTCCCCCAGTGATCCCCTGGAGGTCCTGAAGCCCGAGGACAAGAGGTCCGAGCTTGCTTTACGTAGGGCTCACCAAGCGGACACCTGGGCCATTAGATCGGCCACTGCCGCTTCCTTCTTCACCAGGTCTTTGATCCGGTGGCTCCGTCAACTGAGGCAGCATGTCCCCCCCTCTAACACAAGGGCACACCAGGACATAGCAAAATTGACAGCTGCGGCAGAATTCTCGGCCGACGCCACATACCACGTGGTTAAGTTCTCTGCCCGAGCAATATCCTCTCATGTTACAGCTCACCGCCTGCTCTGGCTCAAGCACTGGCAGGTGGACGTAAAAAACAAGGTTAAGCTGGCCACCGCCCCCATAAAAGGGGACAAATTATTCGGCACCGTCCTGGAGCCATTTCTATCAGAAACCAGAAGCAAGAAAAAATTTCTTCCCCCCCTTTTCTGTAGGTCAGACTCAAGAGCACAGCCCTTTCGGAGAGGTTCTTCACGACCTTTCTACCAGTTTCCCGTCCAGGTACCTGAGACCCCCCTCCTTCCGGCCTTTCCAGCCCCAGGATCGAGCCGATCCGGGTGACAGGAGCAGGAGGGGCAGCAGCTACAGGCGCCCCTTCAGGGGTTCAGGAGGGAAGCCCTTCCGGCGCAACAGATAGACCCCATCCACCCCTCCCCATCAGTGGGTGCCTCAAGCATTTCGCCGACCGGTGGGACTCTTCCACCTCTGATGCCTGGGTCAGGGAGACCATCAGACTGGGCCTCGCGCTTGAATTTCAGCTCGCCCCCCCTGAATTTTTTATGGCATCCCCCCCCTCCAAGGATCTCACCAAACGCAACCTAATTGATTCAGCTATCCGCCATCTCCTCTCCATACAGTCCATACAACCTGTACCACCATCCCAGCGGAGGCAGGGGTTTTACTCTCACCTCTTCGTGGTCCCCAAATCTTCAGGGGGATGGAGGGCTATTCCAGACCTGAAAGGCCTTAACTGTTACCTGACCTACTGCAGGTTTAAGATGCACACCCTACAATCCATTCTACCAGGCATCAGGCAGGGGGACTGGCTATCCTCCGTAGACCTTTCAGAGGCGTACCTTCACATCCCAATCCGGCCCTCCCATTCCAAATTCCTCAGGTTCTGCTACAATCATCACCACTTCCAATATGTGGCACTTCCCTTTGGATTCGCCTCTGCCCCGAGAACCTTCACTAAGGTCCTCGCGGCCCTAGCGGCTCACCTCAGGGACTTCCCGGTTCGTCTCTACTGTTACCTGGATGACATCCTCATCCTGTCTCACTCCAGACCCCAAGCAGAAAAGGATATCAGAGCTACTCTTTCTGCCCTCCAAGATCATGGGTTCCTAGTAAACTGGCAAAAGAGCCATCTGTTACCATCTACACGGATCACCCACTTGGGGTCCGTCATTGACTCGGTTCATGGAAAGGTCTTCCTTTCCTCTGAGAGATTCCATAGCATCCAGGAGACTGTCAAACATATCAGACGATCAAGAAAGGTAACACTTTTAGAATTGTCTAAATTACTCGGTAAAATAGTCTCATGTATTTCCATTGTTCCCTGGGCCCGTTTACACACTAGATCCCTACAATGGTTCCTGCTCCCGTTCCAAAGGACCGGCAGAAGCAATTCAAAGACCACGGTCAAGGTGCCTTCAAGGGTCCTCACGTCTCTCCTCTGGTGGACCAGTCCCTCCATCAACAGGGGACACTGCTTCAAGGAACCCCAATGCCTCATCCTAACCACAGATGCCAGCCTGTCCGGATGGGGCGCTCACATCCACTCGCTCTCGACACAGGGCAAATGGTCTCAGGTAGAACGCACACACAATATAAACTGGTTAGAACTTCGTGCCATCCACTTGGCCCTGCGCAACTTCCTTCCCCACGTACGCGGACGGCATGTCCTGATACTCACGGACAACGTCACCGCCAAGGCTCACGTCAACCGACAAGGGGGCACCCGGTCCATAAGTTTGATGAGAGAGGCCGAGCGCCTCTGCCATTGGGCGGAGCGCAATCTCCTCTCTCTCAAAGCCGAGCATATCTCAGGGGTCTCAAACACCCAAGCAGATTGGCTGAGCA
Organism: Hydrophis major; assembly: GCA_033807585.1. Taxonomy (NCBI): domain Eukaryota; kingdom Metazoa; phylum Chordata; class Lepidosauria; order Squamata; family Elapidae; genus Hydrophis; species Hydrophis major. The sequence continues at coordinate 88,023,462 of CM066328.1, read as the reverse complement.
GGACCACGGTGGACCAGTCCGAGTGGCGCATTCATCCGTCACTGTTCAGGGAAGCGACCGTGATGTTTGGTCTCCCATCAGTAGACCTCTTCGCATCCCCGCTCAACACCCAACTCCCCAGGTTTTTCTCGAGGTATCCTTCCCACAGGGCCGAGAATCACAATGCCCTCCGCTGCCCCTGGCCCACAGGGCTTCTATATGCATTCCCTCCGTTGGCCCTGATCCCCAGGATCATCCAGAAGCTCATCTCCGAGAAAGCAGAGCTGATTTTAGTGGCACCCTACTGGCCCAGGCGCCCATGGTTTGCGGACCTCCGCTATCTGTCAGTGGCCCCACCTTGGAAAATTCCCCCACACAGGATATCCCTTTCCCAGGGGCCCCTCCAACACCCGGACCCTCAGTGGCTCCAGTTAGCTGTTTGGAGGTTGAGCGGGAACGTCTAAGGAAAGAGCAGTTCTCTGAACAGGTTATTGATACCATTTTAGCCTCAAGGCGGCCCTCAACAACCCGAATATACAATGCCACTTGGCATAGCTTCTGCAAGTGGTGCCATAATTTCCAGATCAATCCTCTTTCACCCTCCATTGCTCAAGTTTTGGAATTCCTCCAAAAGGGTCTGAGGAAAGGTCTTTCTCCGAACACCCTGAGGCGTCAGGTAGCAGCCCTTTCAATTGTGATTATTTGCGACAACCTGGGTACCCTCTCCCTCCACCCTCGCATTAGGGCGTTCCTTAGGGGAGCGACTAACTTGTGTCCCCCAACTGTTCACAGATACCCTACCTGGGACCTCAACAAGGTCCTGACATCCCTTACTAAGCATCCCTTTGAGCCTCTTAGGGAATCCTCACTCCAGTTCCTAACTTTCAAAGTCGTATTCCTGGTGGCCATTACTTCGTCTCGCCGAATATCGGAGATAGCTGCCTTGTCGGTGAGAAAAGACTTTTGCATCTTCCATGCCGACCAGGTGGTTCTACGGCCGGACCCTACCTTCTTGCCTAAGGTCAATTCAGCCTTCCACAGGGCACAGGAACTCACACTTCCGAACTTCTGCCCAAATCCCTCGCGGGAAAGGGAGAAGCTTTGGCACACCCTGGACGTAAGACGGGCCCTCCGCATTTACATTAAACGTACCCAGCCCTTTAGGAAGTCCGAATCCTTATTCCTTTCCTTTCAACCTAAATCCTTAGGACACAAAGTGTCCCCGGCAACCATCGGCCGCTGGATTAGAGCTACTATTTCTAAAGCTTACTTGTCCCAGGCTCTGCCGGTGCCCAGCGGCATAACGGCACACTCCACCAGGAGTGCAGCCACCTCGGCAGCTTGGGCCACCCAGGCTCCAATTGCTGATATTTGCTGGGCGGCCACCTGGGCCTCCCCATCTCCCTTCATTAGGCATTATAAGATCGACATATTTGCCTCGGTGGAGGCTTCGTTTGGGAGACGAGTTCTCCAGCGAGTCCTCAAGGAACCGCAGGGACTTCAGAACCAGACGGAGTCCCTCCCGTAGGACAGCCAAGCTTTGGTATGTCCCACTCTCTGGATGATCCGACCGGCTCTCAGGAGAATGGGTGTTGGTCCTTACCTGACACGCCATTTCTCTGGAGCCGGGAGGATCATCCAGCCCCACCCTTTTAAGTTCACCGTCTGGTGGGGTCTTGTTTCGGCCAAGGAGCCGCTTAGCATAGTAAGATGAGAGCACGATCTTCACTCTCGTCTTCGCGTAAACTGGGGAATGCAAGGGAGCCACGTGACGGAGGGAGGAGCATTCCTCAGTAATTAAGCTCAGCCTTCAACAACGCAGACTGAAGCACCTCCCACTCTCTGGATGATCCTCCCGGCTCCAGAGAAATGGTCCTTACCTGACACGCCATTTCTCTGGAGCCGGGAGGATCATCCAGAGAGTGGGAGGTGCTTCAGTCTGCGTTGTTGAAGGCTGAGCTTAATTACTGAGGAATGCTCCTCCCTCCGTCACGTGGCTCCCTTGCATTCCCCAGTTTACGCGAAGACGAGAGTGAAGATCGTGCTCTCATCTTACTATGCTAAGCGGCTCCTTGGCCGAAACAAGACCCCACCAGACGGTGAACTTAAAAGGGTGGGGCTGGATGATCCTCCCGGCTCCAGAGAAATGGCGTGTCAGGTAAGGACCAACACCCAATCTCTATGTTTGATGACTACATTTGCGTAGTCACCAAATATTTTGTTCAACTATAAACTTAGAAATTTTCACTAACATTTCTGCTTCTTTGGCAGATTTTGAATTTCCAGTTATTTAATTGATTTGATCCCTTTCTTTGCTAAAATGATTTTTCCTCATCTGGAGCATTTTATATTACATGTAAAAGAATCCACCCTCATCAATTTCAATGTATACAAATATTTTTCCTTTTAAACATGCTCCTCAGCTCTTTAATGTTCCATGACTCAAATATATTTGCAATTTAAAAAAATACAAAAAAGTATGTGTAATGATGACTGGACTAGCTTCAAGTCTCAATTGCAAATAACAATAACCAGCATTAAAAAAATAAACCTTCTTAAAGTATGATTCATTAGTATTGAAAAAACATCTTGTCAATAGATAATTTATTAAAAACAATTGTTTATTCAACACATTTGAATCAGGAGGAAAAGAAAAGGAACCCAATGTATCTAACAAATATTATGCTATGAAAACTACTGCCAAAACTAAGAAGAATACTAAGAATATTAAATATGAAATAATTAATTAAAGTAAAAATAATATACAATTAAAATAAAACCATAAAAAGCCTTTTGGATATATTTGGAAAGCCAGTGAAGACATTCCAAGAATTCAGACATTCTGTAATTTATTGGACCATCAATTTTCCAAATCAGTTAATGATTTCTGAATGGACTGGAATGATAGTGTGCATGAGTAGCCATCTGTTGTTTGAAATAATTAATAGCCATTTCTGAAATATAAAATTTCATAATGCCTGTCCAATCTAATATATTGTAGAATATACAAGATTACATGTAAAGACTAATGTCTAAGTGACGCATAATAGACCTCTTATTAGATTCAGCCAAGGGTGAAATAGATCCGAACAAAATTTTATAGCATCTCTTCAAGTCACTTGTGCTCTGGGTAAGATAATTTGAGTAGCATTTTTTCCCTGCTTTCTTGACCTTGAATATGATCTAAGGTATCTTAGGAATCACCAGATACTTATACTTGCAATGGCACTTAAAACTTTGTGAACCCTTTTAAATGTTCAATAGTTCTGCATCATAAATATGACCTAAACATGACATTATCTGCTTTCCATTAAAACTAGATAAAGAGTACCAGATTTGCTGTGTTTGTTCATTTATTTATTGAAGAAAATGAATCCAAAGGTACAACTGGGCAATTACACAGTTGTTCCTCCCCGAGTGTACATATGTATAAAAAGACTGTGTGCATGCATCTGGGGCTTGGATCCTACTTTCTTACTCTCTTTGCAACAGTGTCTCCAGGTGCCCTTTGTACGATCTCTCTACTTGTACCGTCTGTTCCAAACGGCGAGTCCCTTTGACAGAAGAATTACAGCTTTGGAATGGCATCCAATGCATCCCAGTACAATCGCTGTGGGATCCAAAGGAGGAGACATCATTCTGTGGAATTATGAAGTGCTCAATAAAACATGTTTTATTAAAGGGGTAAGTTGAAGCAGTAAAGGCTGTTTTGTATTAACATGCTGATGAGAGCCATGAGTTATAATTAAATTGTTTTTGAAGAATCAGGGCTGTTTGTCTCCTTACTTTTGAAAGAACGGAAATGAGGTTGGAGGGATGGCTCAAAATTGGAAAATTATTAATTTAAAGTAGGAAATCTGTAATCTTTTTGGATCTAATTTTATTTTACTCTCATGGTCCATACACTGAAGTACACTTAACTAAGATGGCCCAAATGGTCTCTTCCAACTCAATTCTTTGAATGAATGGGAGTGAGATTTTTCATTTGCTTTATAAAGATGTTGTTTTAGTATGAAACCTTGTATCAACTGTGGTCACTTATAGACTTAGCTTTACAGTTATAATAGTTCTACAATATATTGTGATGTCTATATATTGGATAAGAGGAAGATTTTTAAAAAAATGTTCCCAAATCTTTTTATGTGACCTTCTTTTATATTGTTTGGATGTATGTATGAATGTGAAGACAAGACCATTGCAGTCTTGTAAAACTTGAAAAAAAGTATCAAATATTAAAACTGAATCTCTGCACTAAGAGTATAAATCTAACGTTCCCCCTTTTTTTTATTTATCCTCCATTAAAAAAAAGTCCTCTGGCATATTTCACTGATCATATTTTCTCTTTATTTATTTTTTTACTGCTTACTGTAGACTTTTTCATTTGTTATGTATAAAGCTCATTAATATGTACCAGATTGCTTTATTTTCCCTGATTATGTTTAAAATTGACAGTATCCCTCAAAGTCTCATTCAGGTCATAATTTTTAAGAAAAAAAAACCAGCACTCAATATGATACAGTAAGAGGAATCTGGACTCTTGCCATGATGTGGATTATGTCAGAGTTAGCAATTGTTATTTTTCTAGTAACAGTTATTTAATATATGTAGCATTGGCCAGAAAAGCTGAAAATCCTTCCTGCATGAGTATGAATACAGGAAATAGGTACAAATAAATGAGGACAATAGGACAGGGACAGTGGGCACAACTGTGCACTTATGCACACCCTTTACAGACCTCTTAGGAATGGGGTGAAGTCAATCATGGATAGTTTTGAGGTTAAAGGAGTGGGGTTTAGAGGATGTAACAACAGAGTCAGATAGTGCATTCCAGGCATTGACCACTCTGTTGCTGAAGTCGTACTTTCTGCAGTCAAGTTTGAGTTTGTATCTGTTGAGTTTGTTTCTGTTATGTGCTCTTGTATTGTTGAAGCTGAAGTAGTTATTGACTGGTAGGAAAATCCTTCCTTATTTTTATTCATTTCTTTTAACTATAGATTGGAGCTGGAGGGGCCATCACAGGAATGAAATTTAATCCTTTTAATCCAAGTGAGCTGTACACATCATCAGTTGCTGGAACTACTGCCTTGCAAGATTTTAGTGGCAACACAATCCGGGTCATGGCCAATACTGATGACTGGGAGTAAGATGCACTCTACTTCTTTTCAGGGTTTTTTTTTAAATCTAGAAGGCAGCATAACCTTAAGAAACAGTGAAGATAGGAATATTTTTCATTGTTCCACTCAACATTTGGGTGATTTATATTCCTGAGTCAATTTTTAGAGTGCTTATTTTTCTAGTTCAGAAAGTAGCCTTTAAGGAGCCTAGGTAAAAAGATGAAACAAATTACTGAGTAAAACATTTTGAAAATCAGTAAAATAACAAAAGGAAGACTGACCAACAGACTGAATTAGAGATATTCTTTGGTATAGATTTGCTTAGAACATGTAAGGTTTAGATTACCATAAAATATTAGAGTGATTTTTTAAAAAATATATAGTTTGTATGAAAAAGCGTGTACAGATAGAAAATATTATACTTCATGGAAAATAGACTATTTTGACCTAAGAGCACAAAGTAATGTATTTTTAAAGTATTTGTAGCCATGTAATGCTGCTACTGTTGAAAAATAAAGGTCTTTACTACTCTGTCTTGGGATTATTCTAGTCCTATAATATTTTAAATGTCTCTTAATAGTGAGATAAAGAATGACAGTGAGATATTAAATAGCACTAGTAAGGTCCAAATTGTTTCCAGCATTCTGAACTTGGAACAAAATGTTCTGAGGTTTTATCAGAATTATTTCATTCCACATCATTTTGAATATTCTACAGTTGGCTTGATTAAGTAATTCATTTCAATTTCCCCCAGGCCATAGAAATTTGGAGAGAGAATTAAAACAGGAGTGACAAGAGTTGCTATTATAATTGGCCAGAGCCACTTTTGAAGGAGCAAGGAGGATACAAAGGATAACTAGACATATATTTCAGAGAATAAGAGCTTGCTTTCAATATAAAAAGAGTACTGCCTTTTGGCACTGACATTTACTGTATTTTTATATTGTTGTCTGGAAGTTAGTTCATGTGTTGTAGTGTAATTTTGCTGTCTTATGTGTTCTTTGTATGTTGTCTTGTATAGACAAACATTAAAAGTAAGCATAAATACTTTGCAGGTAGTATTGCTGCATTTTTGAGATTGCCAGTTAACAAAAATTTGGTTTAGTTCCAAGAAGCTCAAATACAAATTATGCATGAGATCAACACACACACACACACACACACACACATATGATAAATGTTCAATGAAACATCCAGAAAACCTGTTTGCTGCTGTTAAATTGTTTATGGGTTTCATTGATGTAAATCAATTGTTATTTTTTGCTAGATTCAGTTCTTTCACTTTTTGTGCAGGTGCAGTTTTACATAAATTATTCTTAGTGTTGCTTTTATTATTTGCTAAGAAAAAAATAGATAATTGTTTTGACTACACCTTCTGTAGATTGATGGTAAATTAGCATGTAGCATGGACTACCATCTCACATAGTTTTCTACCCACAGTGAAAAGCTAGGAAGTAAGGGCTTTGTGTTAAGTTTTTGTTGTTTCCAATGTCATACATTAAAAACATATTGAGTTTTGTTCCATCAGAAGAGATGCCAATTGTTTGGATGGAATATTTTGAATAGGACTGTTTTGTTATAATCTAAATATATATATAAAATGTTCTGGATTTTTTTAAAAAAACCTAGTAATTACTGCAATGCTTCTTTATAAAAGGGCTAATTGGTGAGATGCAGTTATTTTGTTTTTTGAAATATTATGAAATAGTTTTGAAGATAATTCTGGACAGCTTTTCAGTATTTGTTGTACTTGCTTTGTAAAGTAAATAAAATGCATTTAAATATATAGGGAATGAATTAGCTAGGACTACTCCCACTCTGGAAGATATTCAAAGGTTGAGTTCAGCTGTAATTTTCATTCTGGCCCATTCTTTCCTTTATTCCATTTTTTAACATGGATGCAGTATATCATTTACAAGCTAAGTGATTCTTGGCCTTAAAAAGAATATGCACTCTTAATAATTTCTTTATTAAATTGTAACACTATTCTCATTCTTTCATGGTAAAATAGTTGTTTTCATCTGCTAATTTCATCTGTATTCCAGAAAGACTCCAGAGACCCTACCAGAATGCTTGAGATTTAACCTATTTGGCTTGGAAAACAATATGGCAATAGGGAGGGCATTCTTAGTTTGAGGCACGAGAAGCCTGTAGCCTCTGATATATGAGTCTGTAGTCATAAATTCCAAGTTTGGGGAATAAGGAAGAGAGAATTGCTATTCTAAGCTTTCTCTAACTTCTTTCATAGCTACTGTAAGGACAGTCTCTTAGAATTTGCTTAAACTATTTTCTGAGCATACAGGACGAAGTAACATGTTTCTGCTTCAGAATATAAGTGGCTAACTAATGAGTCAAAATTTAGTGTTGCTTTTCATTTTTGCAGATGAAGTAGTAAAGTATATTGTGGGCATGAATACTTGAGCAATCTGCAGAAGAAAGCCTTAACAATCCAAGAAATCTCTCTGGGTACAAATCTCTGGGAAAGATTTAAGGAAACAAACAAAAACACCAATAGTGACTTTGCAGACTGGCCATGCTGCAATTTTGGTAGCAATTTATTATGGTAGAAAACTATTTTCTAGTTTGCATTTTCATTGTCTATTGCCTTGTGAATAAATATAAAGTTTACAAGGCCAATTCACATTCAAAATAATATTCAAAATAAATATTTGAAGAATAAATACATGGACCTTATTTTTCTGAGCTGCATGGACTGTTAAATTTAGATCTTTTTTCAACTATTTTGAATAATCAATGATGAAAAACTAGCAGCAATTTTACTTGCAACCTAAGTTGGGATTTGGTTTGAAGATGTTGAATTAATTTGGGTTGTTCTGTTTCATTTGAATCTCCTCTATCCCTCCTATGGATTATTCATTGCGGGTAGCCCTCGACGTATGACCACAATTGAGTCCAATATTTATGTTGCTAAGTGAGACAATTGTTAAGTGAGTTTTGCTCCATTTCACAACCTTTCTTGCCCTGGTTGTTAAGAGAATCACTGCAGTTGTTTAAATTAATAACACGGCTGTTAAGTGAATCTGGCTTCCCCATTGACTTTGCTTATCAGAAGGTCGCAAAAGGTGATCACGTGCCTTGGAGACACATCATAAATATGAGTCAGTTGCCAAGTGTTTGAATTTCAATCATGTGACCATGAGGATACTGCAACGTTCGTAAGTGTGAAAAACGGTCATAAGCTACTTTTTTCAGTGCTGTTGTACCTTTGAACAACACTAAATGAATTGTTGTAAGTCGAGGACTACCTGTACATTTTAAATTAAAACCAGCTCTGTGGAAAATGCTTTAAGCATGAGTTTAATTTTTCCATGTGATGTCTTTAGAGATATACACCAGAGCCTTTGACTTCTATTACAGACTCTGTGTGACCTACCGTATATGATAAAACTTTCATTTTGTATGTTTTTGATATGAACTTCTCTTGGTAAATAACTCCAACCAATCCCGCATCAAAATAAGATCCTTCAGACTCAGTTCACTTGTGACTCAATCAATTATTTAAGTGCTTCTTTTTAAGTTATTGCTTCTTTTGTTTTCTTTGGTTGCATTTCTATTTGTTATAGAAAATAACTGTGATTTCTGTTTTAGTTTCTGGTATTGCAGTGTTGATGTATCAGCAACTCGTCGGACTGTAGCAACAGGAGATAATGTAGGGAACGTGATTTTGCTTAGTACTGAAGGTGAACAGGTTTGTATATTTTATTTTTTCCTTAACAAAAAAGAAATAAACCTAAGCCTTTTTTTAATTTACCTAATATTATTCCATTGAAATTTGACTGAACATCTTCTAACACAATGTTTTAAAGGCTGTATGATGATATTGCACTGAGCTGCTACATGCAGCCCAATCATAATTTGGCATCTCGTACACAAGCTCTTTTTCTCTTCTGCTGGCAATAAATGACACAATTTCTTCCCATGCTTGTTTTACTCAATCTGGGTGACTGATAGGGTAATGAGAGGCCCTGTTTGTGTGTGTCAGTGGGTGGACATAAAATAAATAAATGAATGAATGAGCAGACTTCAGTTTTCAATAGGGTTGGGCAGATTCCTGCCTCTGATTGCATTATCTTTAGCCTCATCATGAAGGCATTGTGGTTTGTTCATATAGCAAGACATATTTTGGGGGAGGCATCGTCATATCAACAGTAGTGCAACTAAAGGTGGTTTCAATTTGCCTTCACATCAGGCCAGGAATAAAACAGCGATGTCATGAAGGCCATCCCTTAAAAACATTGATTAACATGTTGGGATGTGAAGATGAGCTTTCTCTGCCTAATAGCCATAGACCAGAATCTTGTGCTTTACAACAGCAAAACATTTGCCTTCTCTTATATCCGCTGTAGATATGGAATTTGAAGCTGCACAAAAAGAAAGTGACTCATGTGGAGTTTAATTCTCACTGTGATTGGCTGGTGGCTACAGCCTCTATAGATCAGACAGTCAAAATCTGGGATCTGAGAAATATTAAGGATAAATCAAGTTGCCTTCATGTACTTCAGCATGACAAAGGTGTCAATGCAGGTAAGATAGGAAATACCAATGTTTTATGACTTTGGTTCATCTTTTATTCACAGTGCCACTTATTCTCCTTTGCATTTACGGTTAACCTTGTATCGATTATACATTTCAAAGGATTGTTGGATAAAAATGAAATAACAGTAAAATGTAGCATTTGATTTTTATCTGAACTGATCATTCTATTATACTTTTTTATTTAGAACAGATCCGCTTCTTGCATTGTCAGTTGTCATACTCTGAAAAAAATTACTCAGGATATTAATATGGTTATATGATTGAAATGCATATGTTTCATAATGCTAAGGATATGGAATTACGCTCTATTATACTTGAACCTTCAGGAAATGCTATAATAAGTATAATTTATTGGAAAATATTTTTTTAACCTGGTGTTAAAAAGCACTATGACTTACATTTTGTGTGTGTGTGTGTTTTTTTCCGCAGCTTATTTCAGTCCAACAGATGGTGCTAAACTACTGAGTACAGATCAGCACAATGAAATCCGGGTTTATTCTTCCTCTGATTGGTCCAAACCACAGCATTCAATTTCACATCCTCATAGACAGTTCCAGCATCTCACACCTATCAAGGTGACAGGAATATTAATTAGGAATCATTTCTGATGAAAGCATGTTTTTTTAAAAAAAACAAAAAAATCAGCCTACAATTGCCTTATAGAAATTGGAAATGTGATTGTCAAATACGAATATTCATCTAGTAATCCAGTCATGGGATATTAAAAGCTACAAAAAAGTACATGCAGCCCACTGCCATTCCTTTTGTGGTTTCTAGAGTTCTATCAGAGTAAACGGGGTCCAAAATATGATTCCTATTTTACATTAGGAAGTTATGGAGGTATTTAAAAAGAGCTTTGAAAATACTTAAGGTAGCAGTTTCAACCCTTAAAATCTCTCCTCTGAATGGACCTAGGACTTACCCTTAAACATGCATGAAAAGCTGATTGTGTCCATGATCTATATCATAGATTTTTTTAAAGTGTTATTTTACTGCAAATGTGTGCAACAATATACTGTACAACTTTTGTGTCATAAAAAAAAGGCCAATGTAGTGTAAACCAAGTAAGGGGCAAAGAATTAACAGTGAATAAAATTAATCTTTTTTTTTTTCTCATGTTCAGTTCTATCCAATTTTCATAGACTGCTTGGTCAAATTCCTGCAGTTTCCTTGGCAAGGTTTTTAAGAAGTGGTTTGCCATTTCCTCCTTCTTAGGACTGAGCGAAAGTGACAAGCCCAAGGCCTGGCTTTGTGCCTAGAGTGGGCCTAGAACCCACAGTCTCCTGATTCCTAGCCTGATGCCTTATCGCTACACCAAACAGGGTCACTAATCTTAGAATAGATATAAGTATTTCCAACTAAAATGCATACTAGGTTTATGTAGTGTACTACATAAGAATTTATACTCAGGCATCAGGTGTAGTACTAATAAAAATCAATTGGAATTCTGTTTTTACAACATGATCTCTTTTTGATATTATGAGAGGAGGAGAAGCCGAAGCTGGGCCCCAGCATTTGGGAAAAAAGGCTAACACTCTTGTAGTTCAATTTGTGTGTTCTATATATAAAATTTGTATTAATGACTTTACTTACTCACATCTTCTGTATGGCAGGCAACATGGCATCCTCGTTACGACCTCATTGTGGTTGGTCGTTATCCAGATCCTAAGTTCCCAGGGTACACAGCAGATGAGCTGAGAACTGTTGACATATTTGACGGAAACAGTGGAGAGATGGTGTGCCAATTACATGATCCAAATGCATCAGGCATTATCTCTGTGAGTGTTGAGACCTAGTTTAGTTGCTGCTCTATCTGCCACAGGATCTGGGATTCAAAGAAAGAAAGACTGAGAATCCCTCACTTTCCTACATGTTATCATTAATGCCTACTGTGCATTATAGTAGATAGAAGAATGTGTCTATAAGTTTGGCTTCCTGCATGCTTCTTAGACTATTTTTTAAGATGGATAGGTGGAAATCTATAGCCTTCTAGGCATTACTGAATTTCAGCTTTCAGCAATCCAAGCTAGCATGGCCGGCGATGTGGCATAAGCAATGTCTATAGAGCTCCCTATTCCCACCTATTTTTCCTTTAAAGACCTAATGGAAATTTATCAGCAGAGTATGGATAACTGTAGTGCTCTGTATAATTGTGTTCTGGGAGTGGTTTCAAGTTGAAAGCTTCACCTCAGTTTTTGGTCCAGAAGAAATGTTTCAATTTCTGTTTCCAGAGATTTATGCTTTCAGTTTAGATTTCAGAAATATAATGAGCCAGGATTCCCAGTGAGTTTCTCGAATGAACTTTGAGAGTGAGGACTTTCTTTATCTCTGGCATCAGCCAGGGTGCTGAAACACAGAATAGCCAGGGAACAGGGCAGGAAGGAGGTTTTCCTATTCAATGCTTTGCTGACTTGTTCAGAATTTTCCACAATTGTTTTTGGGCTTTTCTGTTCTGTTCAGAATGTTCTGGTTTCTGTTTTGCTTGATAAGTAGACAGCTGACAATGCATTATTGTGTGTACATTTGCAGCTCAATAAGTTTAACCCCATGGGCGACATCTTGGCTTCAGGAATGGGTAAGCAAGCAGTTTAATCTTTCATTTTTCATGTAGTGGTTTGGTATTCTTCCCACTCAAACATTTGCTAAGTATAGGCTTAAACTTCTGACTTTATTTGTAACTACCTTATGTTTCATTACTTTTAAATATTTTTACCTCTTAGCAAGCAATAGCTGAAAATAGCTGAAAATAATAAAGGATTAATACTTTAAAATTGTAAAAGGGTGTGCTCAAGGTAGGAAATGTGTTGAATCTGTAATAAAATGCTACATTCTGGAATTCCATTGGCCTACTTTGGATTGATTATAGATTGACAGAAACAAAAATTAGAATGTTTTGGATGTTCTCAGTTTCAGTTTAAATGAAAATTGGAAGGATCCTGAAGGGATTTTACAAGGCAACTTACAAAGAAAAGCTTGAAGTTGCTCCCTTCTTCCTCTCTGACATCACCTATATGCTGACCGGGCCATCCCTGATCTTACAAATGTTTTTTCTCACCTGATGTTTATATATATATCATTGACCTTTACTTATTCTTCTCATCCAAATCACTTTTGCCTGGAATATTTGCAGTTTGGTCATATTTTGAATAACCCAGCCTCTACTTCATTCCAAAATTGGAGCAAAACTCCTGAAACACACTTATTTTTGTTTGGACATTGATCAACCAAAACCAGCTCTGTACCATCCATATATTGGTTTATGCATGATAATGTTTTAGGTATCCCTGATTAAGTAGCTTTAGTTGTACCGGTATATTGACATATACAGCATGAAAAAGAGTTGTTGAACTTTTAAATAGTCTAAGGCTGAAGTGAGAGATTGGGTTTTTTAATATATTTTTTTTAACCTAACATAGTTATTTCAGCTATTTGAAAATGATAGCAAATAATATATAAAAGAAGAAAAGGGTTCAGTGCTTCTTTTGGCTGGAGATCCTCTTGATTTTTGTATATCATTAAAAATGTAATTAGTAAGACGCACAGCGTTCCATCAATTGCCATGAATCAATAGGGTTTTGGTTATTTGTTGGGGTTTGTTAAGCCTGGTTTCCCCAACCAGGGTTAGGGAGACAAGCTAAACAGAATGTGCAGCGTTAGTCAGATAGGCACACAGATAAATGAGTGAGCTAAGCTTGCATGTTTATTAACATACAGTAAAAATAACAGATACGCTTGTGCTATCAAAAATATAGTTTATTCCATTATGAATTCATAGCATAGTCAAAATAACAGTCCAATAGTCATGTATCATTTAGTCAGTCCATTCAGGGATATTCAGTTAGCAAAGTCCGTGTAGAATATCCTATGTCAGTTCACTTACAAGTCAGTCCTTTGTTTTCTCTCCCGTTCGAGCAATGCAGTCTTGAGTCCTTGCAGTAATCAGGGATCATCAAAGCCAGAGAGAGAGCAAGCTGCAGCCTTGCTTCTTTTAAAGTGCTTTCACAACCACTCCCTTAATTACTATCCCACAGTTAAAGTTGCAGACACTTTAACATACAAACTATGATTACTCAGTTATTATTTTACCTAAACCAGTTAGGGTAAACAATGTTATCCCTAACATTCTCCCCTTTTAGGTTAAATAATAATATAAATATAACTATTTACATCTTTAAATCATATTTGTTACAACTCTCTTTAAACATAATTACTCCTTGAGCTTTTGTAAATTGGTCTGCAATGTTTTCTTCCGTCATGCAGTATTCCAATTTAATTAACCCATTCTTTACAGATTCTCTAACATTTAAGTATCTTAAGTCAGTATGCTTTGATCTAGTTTTTACAGCAATACTAGTAGCTAATTTTATAGCTGCCTGGTTGTCCTCGTACACAATAATGGAATCTTTAACAGTTATACCCATGTCTAATAATAACTGTACAAAATCAAGTCAGTGCATAATAATGACAGACATGAAAATTCCGCTTCCATCGTGGACAAGCTGATATGCTGTTGTCTGATTGACCTCCACCCTATTAGTGTCTTACCAAATAATATAGCCATCCCAGATGTTGATTTTCTAGTGTTTATATCAGTTGCAAAACTTGCATTTGCATAGGCACTAAGATTCAAATCACCCTTTGGTTCTATATACAATGCATGGTTCATTGTTCCTTTAAGATATCTTAAAATTCTCTTTAATGATTGCCAATGACATTGATGTGGATCTGAATTAAAACGAGCCAGCTGATTTACACTATAAGCTATATCTGGCCTAGACCAATTGCTTATATATGATAAGCTGCCAATCAAAGATGGACTTATCAAATTTGGGACTTTGATCATCAGTTTGGCAAACTTCCTGACTCATTGGAGTCTTTGCCGGTTTACAAAGTTCCATTTTAAACGTTTTAATTAATTGGCAAATTTTATCTTCTTGAGATATCTTAAAACCATTTTTTGTTTTGTTAATTGTCAATCCTAGATACTTTTTAATTTCACCGAAATGCTTTAATTTTATCTTTTTGGCTAATAATGATATAATCTCATTAGCTTCATTATTAGTCTTAGTTATCAAAGCAATATCATCTGTAAATAATAACAATAATGACACCGTTCCATTATTTTCTCTTTTAAACACACATGGATCTGCTAAACCAGATTTAAAACCTATATTGTTTAACTCTTTCACAATATATTGGTTCCACTCAAACCCAGATTGTTTCAACCCGTAAAGACTCTTTTTGAGTTTCCAACAATCATTACTATTTACTTCATTGTCTTTTATACCTACTGGTTTTCTTAAATATATAGTGTGCTGCAATGGTGCATGCAGATAGGCAGTTTCTACATCTAAATGATTAATGACATAGTTTTTCTCAGCTGCCCACACTAATGCTGCTCTTAAAGATGTTGCTTTAAGACTTGGTGCAAAAACTTCATCGTAATCAGATGCAGTTTGATTAAATCCTTGAGCTACTAACCTAGCCTTATGGGTAACAGTCCCATCATTTCCAGTTTTTACTTTAAATATCCATTTGCACCCAATGGATTTTTCTCCTGGAGGTAATTTAGCATCTTCATAAACTTTCATTACCTTTAATGAATTTAGTTCTTTTTCCATTGCCTTTTGCAATTCTCCTGATCCTTAGCAGGATACATCCTAAGTTCATCTACACTAGCTGGAACTTTAGTTACTTGGCAAACTATACTTGCTTGATACCTATCAGGTGGTCTAGTTACACGTGTAGTACGTCTAGGTATTACAGGACTTACAGGTGGACTTTCATTAACTAACTCTTCTTGATTATCTAACTCTTCCTGATCAACTGTTTCCTCTTGTTCTGGTCCTATTTGTTCTTCGTGGACTTCTTCTTTAATTGGACTCTTCTTATAACTAGTCTGATCTTTCTGCCTTTTGTAGGGTTCAATAATTACTTCATTATTTAAATCTTGCTCTAATCTATTCCATCCTACATGTTCTAGGAATTTAGCACTGGCACTGGTGTAAACTCTAGATGTACCTGGTTCCCAGAATCTATAAGATCTATGATTAGATGTATATCCTACAAAATATAATTTTTTAGCTCTATGTTGTCCTTTGTGTCTAAGTTGTGTAGGGATATGCACCCATGCTGGTGCTCCAAATGTGTGCATGTAACTTAAATCAGGTTTTGTACCATGCCACAGTGTGAATGGTAATTCACCTGTTGTTGAATTAACAATATTATTTAATATATGATTACCACACATTATTGCTTCTCCCCATAAATTGTCAGGTAATCCTGAATCAGACATCATAGTTCATGCCATTGATTGTAATGTTTGGCCTCTTCTCTCTATAAAGGCATTATGTTGTGGCCTATATGGTGCAGACATTTTATGTTGAATACCTAACATTCTT
Source organism: Hydrophis major (assembly GCA_033807585.1). Taxonomy (NCBI): domain Eukaryota; kingdom Metazoa; phylum Chordata; class Lepidosauria; order Squamata; family Elapidae; genus Hydrophis; species Hydrophis major. The sequence continues at coordinate 88,007,411 of CM066328.1, read as the reverse complement.
AGTCTGTTCTGGAATTTATTATTTGTAAATTCTGTACCATTATCTGTTATAAGAGTTACTAATTTCTTTTTAGTTTTCCTTTCAGCAAATTTTATCCAATTAAAGAGATTTAGATACGTTTCAGTTTTGCTTTTCATTAAATAGCAAAACCCATATCTAGAATAGTGGTCCATTATACTTAGTATGTAACGAGCTCCTCCTACACTTGGTTTTTTCGGACCTATTAAATCTGCAAATACTACTTCTAAAGGTTCTTTAGTAGTAAATCCATCAACTCTATTTGCAGGTGTGACCCTGGCTTTGCTTTGATTACAGGCATTACATTGCAAATACTTATTACAAGGTTTCAAACTTATTCCCTTAGATAATTCAACAGTTTTCTTAAGCATTTTAAAATTTAAATGCCCTAGCCTTCGATGTAACAAGTGAATACATTCATCATGAGGTTTCTTATTTTCATAAACTGTGTTAGCCACCTTTAAACCATTATCATTTAACACATATAATTCACCTCTTAAAGATGCAGTAATTTTCTTATCTTCTTTCTCAATTATGCAGTTATCTCCTTTAAAAGTAACTACATATCCTAGTTTAACCAAAATTCTAACTGAAATTAAATTAAACTTAAGTTGTGGTACATATAACATTTTTACATTCTCTTTTATAAAAGAACAATATGCTATACCTTGACCTTTAGCTTTCAGTTTCCAGCCATTGGCTAACGATATCTGCTGTGTACTCTTGGACATTTTAATAAAATTTTTGTTATCATTTGTTATACATTGGGATGCTCCACTGTCAACCACCCATAAATTATTTTTTACAGCTCCGTTAGTGTACATGGCTAACTCAAAATTTTTATTTATCTTTTGATGACTTTTAGTATTCTGGCCAGCGTTCTGGCGTTTTGCTTTTTTACAAAATCTTGCCAAATGTCCTCTTCCTCCACAATTAAAACACTTTTAAATTGCGTATGCAGTAGGAGATTCATTATCTTCTTTTCGAGGTTGCTGCCTCCTTAATTCATCTCTTTCAAGTCTTCTTCTGGCCTCTTCAATCAATCTGCCAGTTATATCAGTTAAAGTTAGGCTTTCCTTTGGCAAAATTTCAAGTGAAGTTACGTAGTTATCATAACTTTCATCAAGGGAAGATAGAATTATGTAGACTTGGTGTAGTTCAGGGAAAATAAGCTCTTTCTCGTGCAGTTCTTGAAAAATGCTTTGCATAGTTTTCAAATGACTCAGCATATCACCATTTGTTTGGAGATGTGTACTGAAAAGCTTCCGTGTTAGATTTATGTGAGCACCAACATTATCTCGAACATAAATCCTCTTCAGCTTCTGCCAACACCCAACAGCCGTTTTCTCTCCGTGGATATAAACAAGCTGTTGATCAGTTAAGGTTAACCCAATTATGCAAATAGCTTGTTGATTTTTATGCATAAATTCTTCTATCTTTAATCTATCTTCATCATCCTCTCGATCCCATTCTTCTACGTTTGGTGGATTTTCAATTATGTTCCACAAACCTTCTCTTCGTAGAAGCAGACTACATTTCATAGACCATGATACATAGTTTGTTCCATCCAACTTGGATATAAGGGACAAACTTTGTAGATTGACTTGTGCCATGTTTTCTTATATGGATATAAAACTATAATTAATAAAACACAGCTGTCTGTTTACTGTAATGTATAACAACACAAACTCTCACTTTTACATAAATCTGTTTTATCCTAGTTAAACTGACTTTGCAGCCTCTGGGCCCATAACCAGTGTTAAGCCTGGTTTCCCCAACCAGGGTTAGGGAGACAAGCTAAACAGAATGTGCAGCGTTAGTCAGATAGGCACACAGATAAATGAGTGAGCTAAGCTTGTATGTTTATTAACATACAGTAAAAATAACAGATATGCTTGTGCTATCAAAAATATAGTTTATTCCATTATGAATTCATAGCATAGTCAAAATAACAGTCCAATAGTCATGTATCATTTAGTCAGTCCATTCAGGGATATTCAGTTAGCAAAGTCCATGTAGAATATCCTATGTCAGTTCACTTACAAGTCAGTCCTTTGTTTTCTCTCCCGTTCGAGCAATGCAGTCTTGAGTCCTTGCAGTAATCAGGGATCATCAAAGCCAGAGAGAGAGCAAGCTGCAGCCTTGCTTCTTTTAAAGTGCTTTCACAACCACTCCCTTAATTACTATCCCACAGTTAAAGTTGCAGACACTTTAACATACAAACTATGATTACTTAGTTATTATTTTACCTAAACCAGTTAGGGTAAACAATGTTATCCCTAACAGGGTTTGTTTGGTCTAGTGGTTGCACCTAGCCACAGTTCATCTTGAAAAACTAAGAAGAATCCATCAGAAAATTACATAGCTAAACCATCCATGTTAAACCATTTTATATTATTGCCAAAAAGCTTGGATATATCTACCTATGGTAGTTACTAAGAGTTACTTATCTAGGAAAGAGAGAACTGCTGCCATCTGTTGATCTTTCAAATAATGTTCTAAAAAGGAAGGAGAAAATAAAATTTGATGTTGAAGCATATTTTTTTTTGAAACAAGAAAAAAATCCAGTTTAATTACTTTGGGTCAAAAGATTTTTTACAAATTGGGAATATTTGCCTATAATTGATCCTTGAAAATGTAAGGCCTGTTCTCACAAGAAATTTAGCTGCATAATTATGTTTATTTTTTAAAATAAGACAATAAAAATGAACCAAATAGATAAAAATAAGATTGAACTTTAATCTTCATTACTTAAAAGTATTACTCTTTGTTGGGTTGAGCAAGATAATTTGTTCATGATCTTCAGTTATTTAATTGTCAGAATTGTATTCCTCTAAAATCTCTTTGCAGAGTTGGTACCAAACACACAGCTTTAAAAACAGCCATGTCTGAGCTCTTGGCGTGTTATGTGGTTTATAGGCTATCCAAGGCTGAATTCCTAAGAGTGTGATTCTGTTGTTTTACAGGCTTTAATATTCTGATATGGGACCGAGAAGTGATGATTAGTAAGAAGCAGGAGGATCTCATGCAAGCTATGAAAGAGCAGAGAATTGGGCTTAAGAACGTACCCCACCAAAGAGGACAGAGGCAAAGGCAATCAAACACAGAAACAAACAAATTCAAAACTAAACTGCTGAGTCTTGAATTAGAGGAGACCAAAACTAAGGCTAAAGAATACACAGTGCACACTAAGAGAAGAAAGGACCCGGAGGACTTATGAGTCAAGCTTGTGTCACTAGTGTTTGCTTGAAGCAAAGTTGGTGCTGCTGGCATAACATGCGACATTGACTTCAGAAGAAGGAAGCCCTTTATAATAGACCATCTTCTTTGATGATGGAAATTATGTTACAGAACTGAGTCATCCATTATTATGGGCAAGGCATAAGGCATATACATGTGCATGTCCTTAAATGAGCTAAAAGGAATATTCTGTTGTGTGTACCTGAAGGCTTTTAATTGTTTTAAGGCACAAACATATGCTAACAATCCAGATTACATTATATTTTCAGACCTAGCTGTTTTCTTTTTTATAATACATTGAAAACAATCTATGTTTATCCTATGCTCACTAAAAATAAGAGCATTTTTGTTTTAAGGAGCAAAATAACTTGTTTGTTCTCAGACACAGGTATTTGTATTTTGTGAGATTGTAAAACTGTCTAGAACTTAAAAGATATATAGAGGTACAAAAAAGGCAACTAGCTATAGGTACCTTACTTTGCAACAATTATTGTGATTCACTTACTGTGTTCTTTTGTTTAAAAATAATATGTTTAATGTTTTTGTATCATAATTATTTTGTTATACAGAGAAGCTACATGCTTCTTGAAAAACATAATAGCTAGGACATAAGCCTGCTCAAGGAATATATCTGAGAAACTTAATAAAAATTGAATGAGTGACCAGAGTCTTATTTTGGGGAGTCGTGCTCCATGCATTTTAACTTGTCCCTTCACTGTCTTTTATAAACCTGATACTGCTTTTTTTTAAAAAAAGGATTTCAAGATTTGCATTCTACCCAGCCAGGAATTCCTCAGCCAGGAGTTGAAGTCCACAAGTCTTAAAGTTGCCAAGGTTGGACACCCCTGGTCTAGACAATGGATTATTTACTGGGAAGTTGGTTCCATGTCAAGTTCCCCAACTATAATTGACTTTAATATTAAAAAGTTGCCATAGTTATATCTTTTCTTGTGATCCAGCTGCTAGACCTGTGCAAAAAGAGCAAAACAACAAAAAGGGGAACAAAAATTCAGTCTCATCTTGGTTTTTAATGAAAACATTAAGAAAGTGATCAAGTGAATTGCAGCAACATTTGTCTCAAGAAATAAATCATAGTTTTTCCTCATTTTGTACCAAAGCAAATTATTTCCCATTTTATTTACAACTTAGTGTATAAGAAATTGGCATATAAATGGACTTGATTCATTTCTGGAAGTGATTTATCTGAGTTTCTCTTGGTTCTATCTTCCAGCCTGCCCTGCAGGAGACGTATCGTGCAGTAGTTTCAATAGAAAAATAAGAAAGACAACTTCAAATGGAATTGGGTAATTTTTTGGCAACAGTCTTATGTACTCTTTAGTAACATGATACTAATGTAGTGGCTTTAGAGGGAATGTAACATATAGTTTTGTAATGACCAAGCTGGATTTTTTTCAGTATCTCCTTGGAGTAGGATTGCAGTTTCAGCCCAGAGAAAGCAAAACACACATTTTTTTTACTTCATATCTCCTAGCATTTTTGTATAATTAGATGTATTTGATTACGGTAAGTAAACCAGTATTGCTCTTTTTAAAAGTCTGTTTTAAGGAAAGAGAAAATTGATTTTTTAATGCGTGGGGGTGGGGACTGTTCTTAGCATTTAATCCTGATATTGCAAACTAATTGATGGACTGTGCTCCAGTTGAAAATAAAAAAAGAGTATCCATATGGTAGAAAATTGTCCTGTGAAGAAATATAAAAGAGGATTTTTGTGGGACTTGTTAGGAAGCTTTGAGCAGTAAATTAGGGGTGCAGGTTTTTTTTTGAGATGGGGTAATTAAAAAATGCTGGTTTTCTAGACTATGTGACAATTATACTATGGATTCTTATCTTCAGATTCCACTGTTCAGGGATGAAGGAAATACCTTGCACATCTTCAGGAGCACTTCAGATCCAAGAATTCAGATCTAAAGAAAGTACTATTTTCTGTGAAATGTGAACTAATATTTAGATTGAAGTTAAGAAATTGGCTATGTCTTATATGTGAATATTTGAAATTAGAGCCTTGTTATTTTTATATGCCATATATTTTCAATGAGGTAGTACGTGTAATATTTTTCTCTTCATGAAGAGGAATAAGACGGACATCTATGCTGCATTGCATGGTATAAAGTAGAAATATACAATCTGAAGTGAAGCGCAATCAGTGAAGGCCTAAGGTGGGGAAAAACTGGGCCAAAAGTTAAAGGGAGCAAGAGTGAAGAAAAAATGTGTGGCACCAGCATCATTAGAATGGAATGGGCACGAGGGAAGATTTGGGAGCTGTTGATCTCCCAAATATATAGGACCCTGTATATTACATAACAACAGAACCTGCTAAATTAAAAGCTATCTAATCTTTAACTTCAGCAGCATGTTTCAAAATGAAGTTTAGGAATGTAAAACCAGAGAAATAAATATTTCTACTACAGATATTTGAATTAAGACCTTTGAATGATTAAGCCTGTGTCTTAAAGCATGTTCTTGTTGAATGCATAAATTTGATCAACCCCTTTCCTGTTACAGAGGGCAGGGAAGAATCTAATGTCACTTGTCCTATTTTTGATTAAAGTACCTATAGCACAATTCTACGTTGACTTGGAAGTGAATCCCATTATGGCCATTTCTGTTGAGTGAATTTAAGATTTTGTCCAATGGCTATTCTACAATAAAACCATCATTTTGTTCTGAATTATTAACTCAGTGGAAGCAATCGGTTATTGCTGGTTTAGCATGCTGCTGTCAGTGTAGAAGACAGGTACAAGTGGCAGCTACTAGACTGAAGTCTTTTTAAGGAGCAGCGGGCCACTTTTCTGTGCCATTTTTTAACAATTAAGAGAGAGAAAGAGAAAAGCATAACCTTGTTGAACTAGTCATGCACTGCAATCTAAAGCCATGTTACATTTTACTCCTAGCAACTAACTGCATTGTGCTGTGTTAGATAGAATGCACCTGCTAATTGCAACAGCTCCACTGTCAAACTCTTCTGCTTCAAAAATCAAAATCAGTAAGATGTTTGGTCATTGAATGAGGCCCCATTTGTCCCTGAAATCAGCTCTGTTTCCTCTTGCTGCCTCAGGAGGGGCTGAAGCAATTGTCAAGGCTGTTCCCCTTCATTGGAAAGATGGCTGTAGCCAAGTGGCTGGGACTTCACACGGAAGAGTACTGTCAGGAGCAGAATGGTAAGTAAGAACAGGAGAGATCCACAGACAGCCAAAATCACAATCAGTTCTGCAAAAGAATGAAACAAAAACCATTCTAAATACAATGGTTTAATCTTACATGAATTTTCCTTCAGATTCATGCCGCCTCACTCACCTGTGTCGTTCAATGTGCTTATTATCTTACATTCCTGTTTCCAGTCCTTTGAAATAACTGGCTCTGTAAGTTGTAGGAATTGCGGAAGGGGACAGCGCTGTTTACAGTTGGGAAGCTGCAATATATAAGGCTCCTTCTGACTTTCATTCCGAAAGAACATCTCCACTGTAAAGTTACTGGAAGCAAGACATATGATAGAAACAGGTATTAATGGTCCATCAGTTGTTTTATATCACATTTTCTATAGGAACCAAGCACTGAAGCATGCAACTTCTATCCAGCCCAATCCCCTTTGTGTAATACTAGGAATCTAAAAATGTTAGACTGTGCCCTACTGTTTGGAACTTAGCTATTTCTCTGGTATATTATTTGTATCAGATCACAAGCGATCAACGCTTGCGGCAATAACAAGTGGAAAGAGTTCATTATTAAATATTGTGTCCACAAGTGTATCAAAGTACTTGCCCAATGCATATGTTTATGGCTATTATATTCACATCAAAGTTAATTAGCACTGGTGGAAAATAATTGTTTTAAACAGATTGGAAAAGGTAATTACTCTATGGATTGCTCTGAAGATTGTAATTCTTTTTTAAAGTCATTTGTCTTTTCTGAGTGTACTTTGAACATTAAAGTTCAGCACACAGTTGCCTCTGAGTCTTATATCTCTTTGATACCCTGAGCAAAGCCCTCACCTATCATCTTCTTCATACAGTTCAAATATATGACATGAAGCATAAGGTGGTTGCTTCCCATTGTAAACATTCAGAGCTGTCTGCAGTGCTGCAAGCGTGGTATCATGCTGAGGAAAGAAGAAATATGTGAATCTTCCCCTTAGTATGCATAGAAGACAATCTAAAATGCATTTTCTAAGTGAAGAATTTCCTGAACTACAGTGGGATAAAAACAAAAGGGATTCTAGAACGTAGATTAATAGTTAGCATTTATTCTTACAATGAAGAGCATTTCAAAGTGCAAGGTTCCCCAACCCTCAGCATGCCAGAAACCAGACTGTGCAAACATGTGAAGTCCCATCCAAGGGATGTATAGTTAGTACACAAAACCACTCCCCTCCCCTCCGGTCCGCAGAAAAGCTTCTCTCCATGGAACCGGTCACCAACCTTTTGGGCACCACTGTCATAGGGTATTACAGAAGGGGAGACGATGACAGCATCTGGACTCAACACGCCAAACTTACCGCTGAGTACATAAGCATTTTGAGATGGTGAGGTGCTGAGTCTTTTGTAGCTAAGGTAAGATTCTTCCTTATTTGAGACAAAAGAACTCCTATAGTAAGAAAAAAAAAAGTCTACATCATAATTTCTTACAGACACTCCCACTTATTACTTGAATAAACATTTCTTCTTTACTTACCACCCTGCAGACGAGCTTTCTCCACTTGTCTATGGATGCTAAAAAGGACGTTAAAACCGAAATCTTTTAACTCCTTCAGTTTGGCCATCACCACAGGAGTTACCCATGCTGGAAGATTCATTTTGTGTGTTGTCTAGAAAGACACAAGAAAAAGGTGGTCTGCCCTTTGGAGAATGAATGTAAATATTCCTAAAATCTCAGAACCATGCCACACAGAGCCTGTTTGCAGCTTACTACAATTTTGGAATGATGAGGGGGAAGAATAATGTACAAAACCAACATGATTTAGTAATTATTAAATAGCAACACATTTTTCATCCAAGTATTAATAGCTCCAATATTCAAATGATTTAATGTTGAGGTGTTTTTGCACAGGGTTATAGACTTTCAAGTCTGAAAAGTTTCATTCATGTTGACTGAAAATTTTAAATTTGACAACATGCCTATTATTTTTGGAGCAGGAAAACTGGTAGTCATTTTAAATATTTAATAGGGCTTAACATTGTTTGAAATAATAATATATGTATTCCATAGCAGCATGTGTATTGGATCACAGGTACTACCGAGAAGTCATTGAAGTAAAATGTTTGAATTGGCTTCCCTCAAATTATTATGTAAACATGACCAGCAGTGTGATGTTGAGAATATGGAATTGATTTTAAAGTTAAAATGTAATATACAATATTACTGTGAAGGGAACATGTCAGTTTTAAATCATGTATCAGATTCAACCTAGATTTTCAGCAATTTATCATTCTAATTTATGAAGTAATATTTCCAGTTATTATCGCTGTTATGATCATCATCCAGAATTTGGATCTTTTCTATATTACCAGATCAATGAAATCAAAAGTCATATCTGGTGGTGTGTAAAGTGATGTGACTAAGATGTCCCCTAATCTGATACAATCTGATGTATGTTTGCATGAGGAATTTTTTTCCTGTTGCACAAATCGGGGTATGAGTGAGACCTCTTTCTATGTTAACTACAGACACTAATATTAGACAATATACCTGTCAGTAAGAATATGGAGAATAGGGTTTGTCTATACAGGAATGGAAATAATGGTCTTTTATGGAAGAAGAATACACAGAGGTTTTATAGGAATACAGTTTGGATAGGGAAGCGTTTTCTTATTCTGGACCTCAGTCATCCGAGCCTTTATCATTTCTAGATGTTGTTAAAATCCACATTAGAAGTTTACCAGATAGTGAAAGGCTGTGCTAGAGGTTTGGAACAATGTACTTATATATACTTCTGGTTTCTTTCTGTGGTCAGTTTGCAGGTCTTCTGATAAAGCAGAATCTGCTGTTCAGAAAAGCGGAAGGTAGTATTGTGTGTTTTTGATTGCACCACCCATATTGGAGGGTCTCTTAACTCTACAGAGTAGATTGTCTTATTATTTAATAATAAATACATATGTATTCTTCAGAGAGAAAATGCACCCACTTTCAGTAACCAAATCACATATAAGAAACCTTTCTTATTAGATGGTTATTATATACATGGTATAACAATAACAACAATTTGAGTAACAACAGAAGTATTTCTGTGCAGTACAATCTTGTCATGAATATTCTCCATGTAGCCCTTGTGTAAGAGCATAGGTAGTTTCAAATATTACTAAGGCAATAATTTTAACAAGCACCTAAAGCAAATGACTAATTTACAACACAAAACGTACCTCACAGAAGAGTGCATCGTGCACACTCCAGACAGATTCAAGGGAAACATCCTGAATTCCTGTCATGTTTGCCACCATTTTCAAGAATTCCTGTATATGTTTAAAAAGAAAAACGTATTTTCTTTCTTTCCACGATCCCAATAATTTTATAAAGAAAACAAGATATTATATGATGTATAAAAATACATAGAAAGCAATGTACCATATTCTGGACGGTCATGTTTACATACTCTGGTGTCTGCCTGGTCTCATTTTGCAACTGTTCGTAACGGGGACAGGAAGATAATGGAAACCGCAAGAGCTGGAAAGAGGCAACATTGATATTAGATTAAAAATGATAATTTGAGCACAAATCCCTCTTTATAATCACTAATTTCATGACAATCTACCTCTCTAGGAGCTACCTACAGTATTTGTTTTGGCTAGGAAATCTCTCGCAATTAAAAATCAGAGTCTCGTAGTCCCTTTTAAGACAGACAAGGTTTTATAATAAGACATAAGCTTTTGTGAATGGCAGTTTATCATATTCCATTGCACCTCACAGCTCTCCTATAACATCTGGGAATTAAAGTAAAAAAGCAGAAGAGTGGAGCTCAAGGTAGTAGAATAGAAGAGTACTGGAGAGATATTTTGACAGAGACGGACTTAATCTTCCAACATTTAAAGTGTTAAAGTGACCCACCTTCTCCATGTAGTCAGGTACAGTGTGTACAGGAATAGGCTGCCAAGTAATATTGGGATTAAACACTTGCTTCCCTTCTGGAGGATACAGGCCTGCTAGATTTGCCTCGGCACTCATCAAGGTTCGATCAAAATCTGTACTGCGAACAAAGATCTGCCAGAGAAAAAAGCCAAATAGAAGTGAATTACCTTAGTGTCACTATCATTACTATCCTCAGGCTATCTAAGAACAAGCATAGGAGGTCTATTTTAATCAAGGCTGCAAATCTTGAGCTGGCAACATTTTCAACCCAAGAGCTGTGATTCAAAGTGCAGTACCACAAGTGTGCAATCTCCCACCATTACTCATCGTGTACTAAAAAGGGCTGCTATGAATGCTAGTCTAGGAAAGTCCCCCCCCCCTTTTTTTTTTCCTTATACAAACCTTGCATAAAAGTTTGCTATAATCTAGAGCAGGGGTATCAAACTTGATTTCATTAAGGGCTGTATCTAGGTTTTGTTTGACCTCAGGTTGGGATGGGTGTGGCCAGGGTGGGTGTGGCCAGCTCAATGTCACTTGTATCGGGGGTGCCTGTGGCAGCCCGAAGGCTCTGCCAGGGAAAACAGGCTCCCGTACTCCATTTCCTGCTGCAAGAGCCACCTGCAACCCTCTGCCAGCGAAGACAGAGCTCGGGAGGGCCACACGCAGCACCAGGCACCACGGGCCATTCCTTCGCTCTTTCCAGGGTGCCCCATAGGCCAGATTTAAGAACCTCCTTGAGTTTGGCATCCCTGATCTAGAGCAACGAGATTGGGACAGGGAGAAGCTATGAAGCTTCCAATGTCTTTCAGGTAACGCTGCTTCAGATGGTTAAGTTCCTGCTAGAGCTTTGCTGGCTGAGGAATTCTGGGAGTTGAAGTCCACAAGTCTTAAAGTTGCCAAGGTTGGACACCCTTGTGCTAGAGCATAATTCTGAACAGGATTATTGGGAAGAAGAAAAGAAGAAAACAGGATATTTCTTTCAGGGCTGCTAGATGGTGACGATCCAGGTTTCTACCTCTCCTAGTCACCATGGAAAACAAAGAATTTGTAAGGCTGTTAAAGTACGGCCATTGAGTGCAGCAGAAAATAATAAACCTAAAGATACATAGAATAATGCCAACAAACTTCACTGAGGAGCCCAAGCTATGTATCTCAGGAAAAGGACTTTTAGGAGCAATTGTGGTTTTGGTCCAGATCAGCTTCCAATTTCACAGACCAATCAAGACTCTTTGAAACATATGTAGTAGCTAAAAAAATACCTCCAAAGCTCTTTTTCAGAAACAAGGATGGTTATTTAATTACTTTCTCTGCTTCTACAGTCTATGGATTTTCCTGAATTGTAAACTTATGGGCAACGAACTGTCCATAGAAATAGGAACTGGCTTTTTCTTCATGCGTGTTGACATATTTGTGAATGAATCCTACAAAAAAACGATTTTTGATCAGAACACATTGTGCCAGAAGTCAATAGCTGTCAGATGAACAGATTGTCCAGATATGTGTGTCATAAACAGTTCTTTGAAAAGGGAATTACTGTTTGATAGTACAAGCAATCTAAATTAAATGTTTCTGAACTATACTAAATAAACAATTATGGTTATGGAATTAGAAAGGGACACTGAATCCTTTGAATACAATCCCCTGCTCAGTGCAAGAATCTTAATTAAAGCATTCCACCAGATGACCATCTGTGATCTGCCTAACACAACTAAAGGGGAACTCTCTGAGTAATTGATTCATTCCCATTATTAAAAAGTGTTTTTAAATACTCAATTGGAACTTGCTTTCCTAAAAGTTCAATCAGTTACTCTTGTGTCTTGCATATTAGGATGAGAGAGAACACATCGTAATCACTCTGAAAAAAAGCTGTATCTCCTTTCAACCATCTTTTCTCAAGGCAAATACCCACTTTCTTTCTTCATTGCACTTAAGTTTCTAATCCTGATCATCCTCATTGGTCTTCACTGAACCTGTTCTGATTTCACTGATTCTTCCTTAAAATGGTGCCCGAAACTTGATTCAGTATTCAAGGGAGGGTCAGATTAAAACAGAATAATGTGGAATGATTAGATCATGTAATTGGACATTATATTCATATTGATGAAACCCATATTGAGTTTCCAATTTTTGCATTCACATCCCACTGCTAGATTAAACTCAGTTTTCAATCATTTACTTTTCCAAACTTTTTTCATATTACCAAAGCTAGATATCTTCCACTGTGTTATGTGTTCATTTATGTGTGTGTGTGTGTGTGTGAAATGTGCTCATTTCATTTCTGTTTCATAAATAAAGAACTATATATTTGCCCTTTCAGTCCATTTCTTTAGATTATCCAGATTACTTTGAATTTTATTTCTGTCCTCTTAAGGCAAGAGTTTCCAATCTTGGCAACTTTAAGACATGTGGACTTCATACTGGCTAGGGAATTCTGGGAGTTAAAATCCACAAGTCTTAAAGTTGCCATGTTCTAGGGCAAGGGTGTCAAACTCACCATGTCACGTTGATGTGTGACATATCGTGATTTTTTTTGCCTTTGTGGAATGGATGTGCGTGGCCTGTGTGTGACACATCTGACCTGTGAGCTGCCAGTTTGACACCCCTTTTTTAGGATATAAACTATCCTACCCAATATTGTATCACATTTAAAACTGATAAGCCTTATCTTCGTCTCTTCATCTGAGACATTTATACAAATATTGACTTAGCCCTCTTCCTTGCGACACATCACTCTATGCCTTTCTCCAATATAATGTATGATTATGCAACAATAAACCAGAAAATAAAATTACTGCACATAGCTCTTCTCTGTTGGCGTAAAGCAATATTATGCAAAATGCACAGAAGGAACAAGGAGAATTAGTTGTACTGTTACCACTAGTCATATGGAGTGCACCAACCTCTTGCCTGTTGTATGATGCATTCAGGAATCCATTGTAACGCCTACGAAGAGCTTGGCCCAGGTCCCACTGTTGCTGCATCCCTTCCTATTCATGTCAATATGGACAAATTAATAGTTAAGTAGGTCTTAACTGCTAGTTTACAAAACAGCAGAAAGCAAAAATAATGTTTCTACAGGTCAAATGTTCTCAGTGGAGGAAATGTGAACAAAACAACTTCCTGAAATGGAGAGAACAACTCCATCTCCTTCAAAGATCTATTTTCTGTCCTCTTTCTTCTTTTTAAGTTTTCGGCTATTCTTACAATAAAATAAACTTAATAGTTAATTATAACAACTCCTTGAATTTTGAGTGATACTACTGCTTCCTGGGATAGCAAAGAAAGTAGGAAAGTTGTATAAAAATAGCACTCCAGAAAGGGGGGGGGGGGAGAGAACAAAACAGGAAATATTAAAACTGTTGCTAAAAGTGCTTGAGTGATGCTTGTTGACAGGGCAGTTACTCTTCATTCCTCACTTCAAAAAAGTAGTTATCTTGATTTTTAAAGTCCCACCTGAGACAGCTGTCCAAATCCTTGGGGCCAGGCGCTTTCCTGATAGGGATCACGAGGATATGTCCTCACCGGAGAGCGATCTCCATGCCGATACAACTGGAGGAAATCAGAAATACACGTATTCTGTGTAGCCCATGCACATGCTTGTGCCAGTTCTAATGTAGGTTTGGGGAAACGTTATTATTTAGCTCGAAAGTGGGGACGACGACGACACTGTTGTTACTAGCCGGGATAGCCGTACCGGGCGACCAGCCTCTCCCGCCTCATCCCGCGGTTAAGCCCTTGCAATCATCACCATCATCCCTGGACTCTTCCCTTCCAACGCTTCCGCAAAAACAAGCAAAATGCCTGAGAATGGCAACGTTTGGATGGCAACAATACGCGAAGATTTCCCCTTCACTCAGACCAGCAACCTGTAAGGAAAAGGCAGGACGCAGCCCAATGCCGCGGTCCCGGTGCCATAAAAGCGGCAGGGCAAGGCGGGGTTGTTTTAAATCTGCCAGATTTTAAACAAAAAGTCGTCGCAAACTGGCTTTTGAAAGGGATCTCGCGGTTAACTTCCTGGCAGCTCACAGATTTATCCCCTTCCCTTTTTTTTCCCTTTAAAAAACAAAACGAAACGAAAAAAAAAAAACCACCCTCGGAGGGACGCGTCACCTGAACCAAAGGATCGACCGCCGGGCGTCCCCCTCCACTTAGCCCCCTCCCTCCAGGTTTGCTTCGGCTGCTCACCACAGTTACGAAGCGGAGAGTCCGGCTCTGGGCGATCGGCGGGGCTAACGCGAGGACGAAGCCCAGAATAAAGGGAAAGCGAAGCCCCCTCCAGTTGCAGCGACTTTTGCTACCTTCCATGTCTCTTTTTCGCCGACCATCGACGTTCCTTGTTCAACCCCCGTTCCTGGGAGAAAATGAGCATGCTCCATTTAGCCACGCATGCTCAATAGCAGCGTTTGAAGCTCTCTCTCTCTCTCTCTCTCTCTCTCTCTCTGCCGTCTTTTCGGAGAAAACGGTTTGGTAAGGGAGGAAGTGATCGGATAACAGAATAATAAAGTCGGAAGGGACCTTGGAGGTCTTCTAGTCCAGGCTCTTGCTCAGGCAAGAGACCCTATACGTTTCAGACAAATGGCTGTCCAGTCTCTTCTGAAAAATTTCCATTGATGGAGCACTCACAACTTCTGAAGGCAAGCTGGTTAATTGTTCTCACTGTCAAGAAATTTCTCCTGCGTACTATAGGAGTTCTTAGTTCTTTTGATCCCTCCTGTGGCTAATGTTGAAGCAGAAATGAAAGTCTTAGGTTGCCTTCTAGAAATAGTTTGTAATCCACTGATGTTTTAGAAAATGGCAGATGAATAAAAGATGAAAATAAAAAAAAATCTCAGCAGAAAAGAAACAAAAATAGTATCTCAACTGAGAGTAAAAAAAGTGAAACATCAGTGCACAGTTAACTGTAAAAGACTGTAGGCAAGCTATACCACCAGGTGGAAATAGGTAGATCTTGGAGATTCCCTTAGTGGCAATCATACCCTCCCTCTTTTGGCAACAGTCTCCCAAATATTGCAGATTGCAGATCAAGTCAGGGGAGAATTTGTATAGTGTCAGGAAACCTGAGAGGGTGGCTGCATGGTGAATGGTTATTAGATAAAAGAAGGCAAACTCTTTAGACCAGGGGTGTCCAACCTTGGCAACTTTAAGACTTTGCTGGCTGAGGAATTCTGGGAGTTGAAGTCCACAAGTCTTAAAGTTGCCAAGGTTGGACACCCCTGCTTTAGACAATGAAAATCTTGTTCAAAGAAGAGACAAGGAAGGCCAATCTTGGATTATAAACATTGACCTCACTGTCATAAAGCTCTGATACCAGAAGAACTAAGCCCATCCTATCAGACTGTTTGCCAAGAAATAAGAAATAGTTCTGTACTAACTAAATGACACTGAATCTTGTTGAAGAGCTTGGACAAAATATTGCTGCCTGAATTTATATTTTTAGGAGGAAACCAAACAAACCAGGACAAATTATTTTAGACATTTGACATGCACAAGGATTGTATAGTGTTACTCAATACAATGTAAAGTTTCAAACCTTTTAATATAAAGTTTCAATTTTTTTAAATGTAAAATTTCAAATGTAACTTCTCCATACAACTAATCCCTGGAACAGACACCTGGAAACCAGCAAATACAACTCATCTGTACCTCTGTCTCCATCTAAATATACCTGTGAAAAGAAGCATCAAGTTATATGTCTGGTTCAAGTGAAATATTGGTGAAGCACTATTTAAAATAACATTGTTAATCATAAAGAAGGACCAGTCTGGGAAAACCTATCTTAGTATCATTTTGTAGTTCTTTGAGATTGTCAGTAAGCATGTAGAAACAGAAGATTCAGCAAACATATGCTTAGTCTGTGTCATATGTCAAGCTATCCTGTGATTTATTTGACTATGATTAAGCATTAATCCATGTGCCCACGTTTGCTCAACACACTAAACTACACAAGTAGCCACACCAGTTGGGATTACACCCTTCACGAAGCAACATTTTGCAATCTCAATCTCCAACTTTCAAAAGAGTTGGTTTTTGAGAAGGTCCCACATAACAAATTCCAGAACAAATTCAGGAAGTTGTAGAAAGTTCCTTTTCTAAATTTCCAACTGAAGAATAGGAAACAGAATGTAGAAGTAATCAGTAATTTTCACCATGGAGGTGCCTAAGGGGATCTACTAGGCCAGGGATAAGTGTTTTTTTTACTAGTTCTGGAATGGGTAAACGTGATCAAATATGCTGATAACAAAAACAATGGTAATTATGGTTTCATATTTGGAACATAAAATGATACAGACTGGAGCAAAAGCTACCTCCTGATCAATTTACAGATATCCTTATTAGGCATATGTAAATACTATAATGCCTTTACACTGATCTATGACTTTATACATATCTATCACAAAACTACATGTTAGTACTGGTTGGATCACTATTAAAAGTAGGATTTGATACTAGCTATATGGAAGATAAGGTTCTCATTATCCACCTATGTTATCTTTGTCCACTTATGGTACTTGAGATAAAGTGTTATTGCATGTACAGATAGTCCTCAACTTAGGACCACAATTGGTACTATAATTTCTGGTGCTAAGTGCAGCTTAGTCTTGAGTCACATCCAATTTTACAACCATTTTTATTATGTATATTAAATGAATCACTGCAGTTTTCAAATGAATCACACAATCATTAAACAAATCTAGCTTCATTAGGCAGGAACACAAAACAATGTGTCTCCAAAGCATTCCTGGAAGGTTGCAGTTCAGATGAGCTGAAATACAGAACACTTTGATAGTTCTAGATGTCAACCAAGATAATACTCAGAGATATCGTCTCTGTCTCTCTCTTTCTCTCCTTTCCCTCCCCCCCCCCCATGGCCTGGACACTAGCTCACTTGCTTTTTCCTCTACCTACTTCAAGCCATGCTTGAATAAGAAGAGTAAGAATAACTTTCGTGTCACTTTGAATGTACACTAATTGGCATACATTAAAATGAAATTTTGTTGCATACAGCTCTCAAAGGGTCACCAGCTCCATATTGACAAAATAAACAAACAAACACAAAATTATGCATATACCCACATATATGACATGGAGAAACAAGTCTAGTTCAGATGTATACATGTATATGGCAAGAAAAACAAATCTTGCAAGTTTACCAGATGGATGGCATAGGGAACACAGCTGTTAACATAATCTGGTAGTCCTGCTAGAAATGCCTCCAATTAATGTCTTTGAAACCAAAGACATTAATTGGAGGCATCTAATACCAGATAAGAACAGGAAGGAGCTGGAAAAATCAATGATAGCGTATTGGTTAGAAAGACTGTTCTTGAAGCCCATGGCAATGGTTGTTCAGTTGTCCTCCTGATCCTCCATTTTCCTTTCTCTACCTTCTCTTTGCTACCAGTGAAATCCTTGATGTAACCCAAGATATCCAGCCAGTCCATCTGAGCTTCCCATGATATTTCTTTCTCCATTTTCTCTTATTACAACCTTGATTTCAATGATATTGGCAACAATTAAATGGATGTAGAGAAGTGTTCAGAAAATTAAGTGGTGGGCAGACAGATTGGATATGACATATTTTTAGACCAGAACTGTCTACTGCCTTCCAATAACAGATCCAATCATAGATGGAAGGTTTTGCTGCTGGGGACTGTGACAATTCAAGCTATTACATTTAATAGGCTCTGATTTGGGGTAATGTACTTCTTTCATTCTGAAGACATAGGTAATTCACAGAGTACAATGATGAACAGTACAAAGAAGGGACTATTCTGGAATAAAATAAGGACTTTTGCTACTATTTGTTTATAGAGACTGCTTTAATTAACCTAATTAGAAGTTTGTGAAATTGAATAATTTTCAGAAAAAATTGAGAGGAAAAGTGAGTGTTTGGCTGTACCTTTCCTTTTTTTCTTTTTCCATTTCAGAGATGCAGATTTTAGAGCAGTCTGGGACAGCAGTCTGCCCCAAACAGAGTGCCTTCTGGATGTCAACCACTCCATGCTGGTTAAAAATTTTGATGTTGCTTTTAGATGAAAACAGGTTGGGAAAGAAGGACCTTGGTTTATATGATCACTCCTTAAATAGTCGAATTAGACTAAGAAAGCAATCTTGGTCACAAGACTTTTGAATACAATATAGTGGTAGGATTAGAAATATAGACACACTAATATATTAAACTGTCTTTATGGCTAAGCATAGTTTGTAAAATAAGCTAAAATTAACTAAGATATGCAAGAAAAAAGTCACTTTTTACAAGTCTGCATATCTCCTGAGAAGCAGCTCACATCTGGTGAATCCATCAGCCCCGGCAAGACCAAAGATTAGAGAAACCCTTTGCCTATGATAATTTAATAAAATCTTCAAGTGGGCTACAGTTTTAATGAATTGGAAAACAAAGTCGAACCAGCTAATTGTGTATATATTCAGCTGTAAGAAACTATGTCCCAGAATGCGGGGTTAGCTACTATTCCAAAATAGGACCATTTTCGACAGCTCAAACTACCGGGGCTCAACGTGGCAAGCCTTCCGCTTTCACATGATTCCATTGAGGTACAGTACGGGTACAGTACATACCAATAATGGCATTAACAAGAATCCTCACCAGGCGATTATAACGTTCCCACCGATTCGGAGAAAAGCTAGGGAGAGAGACGCGCCACTCCCCCCCCCCCATCCCCCCCCCCCGCCTTTGGGTGGTCTGCCCGCTCCGCAGCCAGGATGTAGTAATCGGGCCGGGGATAGAAAGGGCCGCCGGGGGGTGGAGTTGGGGAAAGTTCAAGCATGTGACTCGAAAGCGGCTGCTGTTGTTGCAGAGACTCGCATTACCTCACTGTCACTTATGCTCAGTGGCCCTCCTCAGCCGAGAACGACGGAGCGCAGGGTTGAGTTAGAGCCCCCATCCTGCCTTACCCTGAGAGCTGGTTTTTCGACTTTTGCTCCTTTCGCTTGCCTTGCGCAGGCCCTTCCGGGACTGCCGCCGTTCCCGGACCTGCTGTTCTGGACCGGTAACGACTTTTTTTTTTTTTTTGCGCCATCTTCACGGCAGCTTGGGAATGTGGAAGCCTCCTCCAGTGAGCTCGCCTTGCTTCAGCAACCCTGGGGTCTCCTTAACGTTCCTAGAGGGCCGTTGCTAGGAATTCCTCCTCGTGTCAGTGGAAGGCACCAACGCAAAACACCTGCCGGCGCCAAAGCAGCCACCACACAGGTGTATTTTTTTATAAATTGCTCTCAGAGGCTCCGGAGCAGTAAGGACTCCATTCGTGGAGAACCGCTAGTCTTGATTCCAGGAATAAACTCTATAATCAAGATGACTAAGTAAGAGAATGTCCTCTGGCTACCGTTTCATTTTGGTGCGCAGATTAGGAGGTGAGGTAAAAAAAAAAAACCTGGAAAAGATGAGTGATTTTAAAAGCAGGATGTTTAATGTAGCATTCTGATTGCTAGTACAAAACTGATGTAGCTTATTCTGGAGTTTTGCATTCAAAATTGCAAATGTAAACAAACTTTCTTGGGTATTTTAATTCAACTTAATGTCAGAGTAGATATCCATCCAATCAAGCTGGGGTTGGAGAATGGCAATGGTGTGAAAAAGCAGCAGCAGCTTCAGGATGCTATTCGTTTGAAGCTTGCAGTCTTTATAAAAGGAGATTGAATGGAACAGTGGCTGAGTCATCACTGGATCACAAAATAGTCACTTTTAATCTGGAGTGCTGTGTGAATGCAGGCCTTGTGATCAACTGATGGTTCCATAATGCTTTATAAACTCAGAATGTTTGTTTAACCTTAACTAAGGTTTTATTAGCCATGAATAAATGAGTTGGGGAAACATCAATATAATATGCAATATTATTTCTAATAAAGTCTTCAAGTTAAGCCCTCCCGCATCGCTTCATTAGCAACCACAGATAAGCAGTTAGTTACTGATTGCTTCCTGTGGTGTTTTTTTTTCCAGTTCAATTAAAGTCTAGGTTACAGTCCTGAGGTTCTGAGGAGGTCTCCCGACCTATCAGACTACTTATCCTCCAAGCTGAGATAAGGTCAATTAGATGTTGGTACATCATGTAGGGCATTATTTATAATAATTACTATTTGTGGTGAATCTCTTCAAGATTCCAGTCGCCAGGTTAAAACATGCATATATAACTTCCACATCATAAAAGGGATTTAATGGTAATGGTCTAAGGTCCACCTTACTGGTCTGTAAGGTTGTCTGTGGCACACTACTACTACTATGCTGCTTTTATTTCAACCTGGCTAATCTTTTTGTAGTCATTAACTCAATGGACAGCCTTGAACAAGACACTTTCTTTCTCATCAGTTTTATAAAAAGAGACAGTGCACTTTACCCACATAGGAAGGTTATAGATGCAATAAATATTGCATAATTTACATGAGACCAGATGGAATGATATTCCCTTCAGTTCTGATCACAGGAATCAAATCTTACAAGATATTAAACTGAATAAACAGATCTTTATTGCAGTACACCAGGACTCTTAATTTGCTAAGCAGTAGCTGGGTTCACACAACCTGCTAACCAACATATAATTGGCATAGTATCACTCAATGTATTGTGCAAAGCAGTTAGTGAGGTTACTTTATGATTCATTGTGTTATGTGTATCCAGTGAACTAAGTGATTCAATAAGACAGGAGCAAGCAAACAATGGGTTATTGTATTGAAGAAGAACAGCCAATGCTACTTTAGTATGCTCTTTTGGCATTGTAGAAGGAGAGCTATGTTAATCTATAGTGGCAAAATATCAGCAGTCTGGTAGCACCTTTTCTGACTAACAGTTTTATTAAAAGGCAGAAGCTTTGTAAGATGCAGCTGTTTTGCAAGAATCATTTTCATAATTCATACATTGCATTGATCAAAGTGTGATATAGTTTTCATTGTTGGTTTTGCATGTTACTGGTAATCCAGCAAACCACAGTTTAAAAATAATGGTTTGATATGTGTGGCCTTGGCTTCAATCCCCAGACCGTGCTTCCACATTAATATGAATTAAACATTTCTGTTTCTGCCAGTGATGCAGGTCATATGCTTATTCATCTTGCATCACTTTGGCTTGGCTTCCCAGGGCTGTTTAGTTTCCATGATTCATAGAGTAATACAGTTGGGAGAGACTGGTTGGACCACTGAATCCTATCACAGGTTTAGTATAGAAATCCAAATTAAACTCTCAGTGAGATTTTTGACAAATGGCAGAACCATTAATAAACATCTCTTAAGCATGATTTTTGAGCCAGCTAAGTTATGTGCCACCCAGCCCATGCTTAACTTACTCATCAAAACAGCAAAGGGTACTTTGTTAAACATTTTGTTGAACTTAAGAAATATACTTACAGATTTCCCACAAAGTATTAAAGAAGTTATGTAACAAAAAGCAGGATAAATCTAGCAAAGTTAAGCATGGGAAAATCACGGATCCCAGGCAGTTCAAATTAATATAATGGTTTATTGCAAAATCTGAATTACTAACTGTCAAAGCCAACAGACAGCAGGTAAGAGTCAAAGGAATTCAAGGTAGGCAGCACTTAGATTTCTTGTGGGCATAAAGGGAGATTGATGACACTTTTTTGCCGTTCCCTCAGGCTCAGCCTGGTCATCTCCATTGACATCTGATAATTACTTTATATTTTCAAGATGTTTCCAAATCAGTCTCTTTATTATCTGCTTTAAAAGCTCATTTATTGATGTTAAACAGACATCTATAGGACCCTGGATTGTCCTTTTTTGAATATGGGCATTCTGTTTATACTCTTCTACTTACTGGGCAGTTTACCAGTTTTCTGTGATTCCTCAAGGGTAGTACATAAACTCTTGACCCAATTATTAGCAATTTCTGGGGGAAGTAACCTGAGGGAATGTAGTTCATCAAGTCTTGGAGATTGAAACTCATTTAAAGTAAAGAGGTATTCCTTGTCCATTTAATCTAAAGTTTCACTGACCTTTCATTTTGCTGTTCACAATTTCCTGACAAATAAAAATTAAGTATCTCTCTCACTTTGACAACTGCTCGGTCACCTTCATTGAGCAATTAGTTTACTGATTCTTTTATTTTGAAAATGCCTAAAAGTTTTTTGTTATTATTCTCAGCAGTGGTCAGTAACCTTAGCTCATTCTGATGTCATTTCTATAGTTTTCACTATCTGTAATCTTTTATCATGTATTGGCTTCTTTCCATATTTATATATGCCTTTTTATTTTCAGATCTTCACTAATTTTTTTGTATTGCCACATTGGCTTCTTCTGTTAATGCTTTTTTGTTGGTCTGGTTTGCAATTGTATTTTGATATCAACTTTCATGTATCTTAATCTCTTTTCTCCATTAATTCTTGCCATGCAATTCTATTTATCATTGCTCTTAGTTTATTAAAATCAGGTTTTTTGAAATACAAAATGTTTGATTCCACATAGTTTTAGACTGAACTGGAGTGACGTATACATTGAGTCATAAAATAAAATAAAATCAACATTGCACAATCACTTTCTTCTGCCATTCCTTCTACTGTCACTTCCTCAGATAAACTAAATCTTCCCTATTGGCAACAATAGATGATCTTTTTGTCAGCTCACACCTTTTCTCTATACTTTTTTAAAAAGTACAGATTAGAATAGCCCAAGTAGATCTGCAAAGCAATTTCTCGCTTACAATATTAATAAGGCAAAGTTCTTCCATGCTGCAACCATTTTCTGAATCAACTTTGTTATATTTCCATTTTCTTATAAACTAAGTACATATTGTCGTTGTATAATGGTCTGCTTGCTTGCTATAATAACACCAAGAAGTGATACACTAAATTTAAATTGTAGCATCGTATTTCAGTATGAAACTATCCTTTGTCTGTTGGTATTAATATTAATCTGATGAATATAAGAGAGGTCATTTTTATTATAAAAGGCTGCCTTAAGAACTAGCTAAACCCCAAAAATTTCAGGAAATATAATCTAGAATATCTGAAGGACACATCAGGTTGGAAAATGTTGGTATTGAAAATAGGCTAAAGTTGCATGATGAATTTATCTTAACCACAGTTTATTTAATCAATTTTTCTAACTATGCATTATATATTATAGCATTAATTAAATACCAAGCTAAGTTCATAAATCATACTGGGACAAAATGTGGCTGGATAGTTTGAGCTCAGTGTATTATGAAAACATAGTCAAGATACAGTATTTGGTATTGTCTTAAGTGGCTTTAAAAGGATTCAACCGATGAATGAACACAATTTATGAATGGCTGTTACTCATAACTAAAAGGAAACCTCCATGAATACTAAGATCTGGGGACAAAATAGCTGAACAATGTTGCTTTCATACTATGCTTGGAATCTTCCCCAAAGCATCAGGTTGGCTCTTTCTGGAAACAAGAAAGCTGAATTAATGGAATTTCACTGCACTGGTCATATACAGAATAACAGTTGGAAGGGATCCTGGAGGTCTTATAGTCCAACCTCCTGCTCAGGAAGAGACACTATACCATTCCAGACAAATGGCTGTCCAAATACAAGCACACATGCACATGAGCGCACTCACAGACACACACACACAAAGTGGTTCTTGCATTCCTTTTCTTTTTGAAAGGCTTGTATACATAAGGCTAGAAATGATTCATACAAATTTATAAAAAAGATGACTTTTTTTTATACCCTTTGTCTTCCTAGAATTTTGAAGAAGCTCTTGAGAACCTCTTATACAGCTAATTCCCCATTAAAATTAAGAAAGCAGGTTTGTGTTTGGGATTGTCAAGCGATGTCAGATTTTCCCTGTTTCAGTCTCAAAATAGCTTAGAACTTTCTTTTTCTCCTCCCCCTCTCCCTCCTAGCTTTAAGTTTATGAGTACTATCTCCATATGAGCTTTATCATTCAGGGGCACATCAGGAATCTGTGATCCCAATTAGCAAATAATGACAGAGTTTGAAGGGACATTCTATGAATAGGAAAAAATAGCAAACAATCACCAAAAAAGAGGGATAGCTAACCACAATTTGTGACTGTTTGAAACCATCCTAAAAAAAACCCATGCTCTCTCTCTTTTTAATGTGGTGGGTGTGTTTTGAGTGCAGCTGTGTCATTGGCTGGCTTGCTGTTTTCCAGCTGACTGTAATGATGTGAGAAGGGCATGTAACCTAACGGGTCAAAATCTGTAGAAAATTCTTACTTTTATGTAATGGAAAGGAGCTGACACATTTTCTGATTGTGTAGCTTCTTCATCCAGACTCTCTAGTTATTAGTAGGGATTAATGTCTCATATGGAAAGTTTAATTTTTCTCATTTAATGTTTAGTTTTTTTAAAAAAATGCTATCTCAGATTATCCATGATTAACTATAATAATTCTTCCCTCTAACAAATCTTTTTAATATTAAATTAGTCCTGTATTGACTAGGTAGTGCCAAGTAATGTACAGTAGAAGAATCCAATATGAAAGTAATAAGTATCACTTTGGGTTATGGTAGTTTTCTGATGTTTTCCAAGTTATATGTAAGATCATACATAATTTTGTATAACTGTTGTTTCCTTTGATTTGTAGGACCAAAATCCATGTATTTTTAATCTCATTGCCTATCCACATTCTGTCCAGTGTCCTCATAGTCATTAGAAGATAATATTGAAGTTAAAAAATTAAAGAAGTATTGTTGCTTTGCATTCTTTGCCTTAAACAAACAAATCAGTCTTTTGAATTTTCATGTTACAGAGACAGATAAAGTTTTCTAAATAAATTGTGGAGTGGGCAGTGCAGACTTTAGCTTCAGTCAGACTGTGATAAAAGATAACCACCAATTTAAATGTTAACAGTGAATTGTTGAAATCATGAGTTTTTTCTTGCATATAGCTTTAAAGAGGATATTTAGTTTAGTGTAATCTATCTTGCTATCAACTTTTAAATGTGCCAGAATAAATGAGACAAATGTGTAATGTGTACACCTACATTTATGTTGATCAGTGATGCAATTTTTTTTAACTTGGTGTCAGAAGCTAATCTTTGTCTGATAATTAGATATTTTTGCCAACCTACTTTGAGTAGATTCCCTGATGAAAGGGAAGTAGAGACCTTTCTTGATTCTTCCCCTACCAGCTCTCCATTAATGAAAGGCTTTCCTTCAAGAAAAGAGTACTGATGAGATTATTTTCCTGCGTGAAATTTCTGACAAAATTGAAGTCACTATTGCGTTTCCTGTTGTCTGTTCGAAGGTCATGCTGATAGTGGAGTCAGATTGGTTGGTACAAGGCTGTAATGGGAGCCAAGATCTGGGGGCTATTATAGTTCATTTTCATAAGTGCTATGCTGGCCCTCCCTTTGGGAGTCCTGAAGCTCATAAGCATGCTTGGTGGTTGGAATTCAATGTAGAATGGAAATGTGCGAATAAATGAGGAATCCCTCTTGTTTCTGTACCTCCT
The DNA here is from genome assembly GCA_033807585.1 of Hydrophis major. Taxonomy (NCBI): domain Eukaryota; kingdom Metazoa; phylum Chordata; class Lepidosauria; order Squamata; family Elapidae; genus Hydrophis; species Hydrophis major. The sequence goes on along the minus strand of CM066328.1, from coordinate 87,981,664 downwards.
GTGCTTTGAAGTGGCATAGATCAATTGTTTCTAAGCCTGACTGTACTGGTACAAGGGATGGGATGGACTCTTCAACAGTAAGGTAAATTATCAAGATAAGTTTCCTTATTTTTTACAAAATATACTATTGCTGTTTTTAATTTTAAAAGATTTGTTTTAAAATTGAAACAAGAAAATTTCCTACTTAGCTTTTAGGAAACAAAGTAACAATCTTTGGTTTAAGTGATTTTAATTTACAGGAGTACCATTACTAAAAATGTATGATTAATGAAAATGCTGTAGTTGTATTTTATTTTTCTTATATATTCTTGGTTTTGAACATTAGTTTGCTTTTTGCTCTTATTGCCAATAAAATATTCCTGTTGCCCTCTATGAGAAAATAAGTAATTTAAGATTTGAGAAAAGCAGCTTAAATGGCTAGTAAGTTTATAGAAATGTTTGTTATTGGAATAGCGTAAACCAGCTTATTCATAACGTAAACCAGCTTGTTCATAATATAAACCAGCTTGTTTCATATTAATTATAATTAGAACTGATATAAATAAGGAACAGGGGGAGATCCAGGAAAAATAAGCACAGGAATTTCTTTTTAGTTGGTTTTCATCAAAATAGATAACATTACATTCTCTCTCTCTCCCTCTCTCGCCCCTACACACTTTCTCTCCCCCTCTCCACTCTCTCTCTCTCTCTCTCTCTCCTCTCTCATACACACACACACACACATCTTATTCTAACATTCCTATTTTTTTTGCACAAGATATGCATTCTATGTAATTTTCTATGTAAAAATGTTCACTTTTCCAGTAGTAATTTCTTGGAATGGTATAACTTTGAAAGGTGTCTTTTTCTCTTTTAATCAGTAATTATTGTGGACCAGCACCATCTTGTGGTCTGCCAAGAGGATTGTATGAATTTTTGTAAATTGGGCTTTTTAATGTGAGAACATTTTATTTACATGTATAATTTTAATTGAAAACGAATATTATACAGAATTTAAAAAATACAGAAGCATACAAAAATTAGAAGAGAGAAAAAGATATGAAATGATCAAAAAAGTTCGTAAAAGACAAAAGGCAAATATATAAAGTAGTGACTTCATAGCTTCTATGCAGCACTTATAAACAGCAAAGATCAAAAAAGTTAATAAAAGACAAATATATAAAGTTGTGAATTCATAGCTTCTATGCAGCACTTGTAAACATAATTACTACTTTTTCCACTGTCCCAAATTATATATCATGGCTTCTTTGTTCCCCTAAACAATTCTTTTTAACCTGTAAGTCTTGAGATCACCAATACATTTTTGTCCATTTTAAACAAAATCTCCCTAAAGGGTTTCCTTTTATAAAAAGTAGTTATTGTTCTTTTCCTAATAAAACAAGCCAATTTAGCCATTATAACAATTTCTACCATGTTAATGGTCCATTCCTCCATTGTGGGCATTTCTGTGTTTTTCCATCTTTATGCATTAATAGCTTCCATGTAGCTGCTATATATGCAACTATGGTAATCCACTAATCATTTATGTTAGATATGGGCTAGATTGAAGAGGCAGGACAATGGTAGAAGGAAAGGAAGAAGAAAGCAGAAGATAATGTTTAGGGTTTCTGGGAAAAGAGGTTTGAGACCTGCTGTTTTTGCCCTATGGAACCTGATGTGCCAGTATAGCTAAACTTCAATAGTTTCATGGGAACAGTTCTTAAAATGATTGTTCTTTGTACCACAGTACTACTTTTAAAACAATTTCTAATCATTGATTAATAATTATTGTAGCTGCTTGTCTAAGGAGATTCTCAGTCATCCATGTCATGGTTTTCCCAAGATGCTTTTTTAAAGAGGCAACTGGACTTTCCGTTTCTTCTTTGAAGACATTTAGCTTCACATCCAAGAAGCTTCACATCCAAGAAGCGAAACATCATCAAAGAAAAACCACAAAGTCCAGTTGCCTCTTGAAAAAAGCATCTTTGGGACTATTGTAGCTGCAGTTAGTTCAGAAGTTTCCTATTGTATGCACAAGGAGTTTGAAATTATATTAGAGCGTGTGCCTCAATGTAAGGCTACCACTTTATTTGTAAAATGTGCCAGGTTCAGTTCTGAACTGGCAGTCTTTGCTGGGAAACATTAGTGTCCAGGCGGAGAACTATTTCTCTCTCCTGAAGATCACTTGCCGTGAGATATGTCAAATACTTGAGCCATGTTTGTGAGACTTTCTCCTCCTGTGCAGAAATAGCAATAGCACTTAGCAATAGCATTTAGACTTATATACTGCTTTATGGTGCTTTACCGCCTCTTTAAGCTGTTTAGAGAGTCAGCCTATTGCCCCCAACAATTTGGGTCCTCATTTTACCATGCATATACACCAATGTTGTGTTGGCTAGAGAGGAAAGAAAGCTCTCTTTTCAGACCCTAGAAGGAGACTGAAATCCTGTACCTGAGAATCATTTGAGAGCTGCATCTCATTCATCGACTACCTTCCCTGCCCTAGTATATTATCGCTGCCAATCAGTGGTCTGGTTTGGCATTAGGCAATTTCTGCAAATTCCATGAAATGGAGTTCTGTTTTATTGTAATGAATGAATTTAATGACCTACTCTTCTGCTCCAGTATAGTATTTACAAGTCTTGAATGGCAGGAAAAGAAAATTGCTAATCAAAGCAATATGTTCAGGATGAATCAATTCCAAAATTAAAACATAAAAAAGGCTGATTAAGAATTTAATTGAAGTTGGCGTTGGGAGTCAGATGGCATACACACTTATTAAATAATTATATAGATAGGTTAGATTAGATTAGATAGACAGACCAACAGACTGAAAGATAACAGATAGCAAACAATTTGAACTATAACAAGACTGAGGGAAATAAATGATGCACAGAAATGGATAAAGAGCAATAAGAACATACAGAGGAAAAGTAGAGGTAAGTCAAGAGTAAGAAAGAGTTTGGGTAGTGAAAATAATAAATTGCTAGTTCATTGGCAGAAATTACTTGCTTGTGTTCCATTTGTTACTTACAGCCATGTAGTACCAACATCACAGTTGATTAGCACTGTATTGTCTTGACCAGCATTTGACTTGAGAAAGCCTTATTTCAGAACATGGAGGAATTTTGTGATAATAACAAAATCCAATCACTAAGTGAGGAACTTCAAGGTGGTACTTGTTGATTGTGCCAAATCCTTGATGTCATCTCTTTACTGACCTTCCGACACTTAAATATATCATTTATCTTGTGTTCAAAACAACTGCTATTTGAATGGGAAATTTTTTTTAGAATAACTGAATAATCCATTGAATCATCTCTCAGTTAAGGGGCCAGGTGAGAATATTAATCTTCTGGGGTCTAAAAACAATACCCATTTTTTTTCTACTGTGCACTATTCACCAATCAGTGGGTCAGTGGCTCACAGAGGCTGAGGGTGAAAGACTTGGCACTGAAGGAGGAGAAATAGTAACCCACAAGCAATAGGCAACAAGGAAAGACTTGGAAGTTGCCTTGCAGTTGATTTGCTTTTCATCTTTTGTGATACTCCAGTCATTATGTTAATAGAGAACAAGCAGGATTTTGTAAGCTATAGAAAATGTGCAAAATTGAAAGACAAGAAATGCATAGTGTCTACATTCAGATTACATGATTTTTAGGATAATCTTTCCTGATCTTAATCTATAAAGGACATTTGATCTACAAAATCTATCGCTCTGACATTAGCCATGCTATTTGAAACTAATAGCAACTATATTCCAAAACACGTGGGGACTCAAGATATTATAGACTATTTTACTTGATTAAGAATTTCATATTCTTATACAGTAATTATTTTGGCATTATAGCAGCTTAGAATTTTGGGATAAATAAATTAAGGGGTATGTGTTCTCTATTCCTTTTGCACCCAAATTATCTTAAATTATTATTCTTATGAAATTGATATTCTAGAGCTTGGCTCAGGCCAATTCATCATATGAATATCATTTGATGCAAACATCTATTTCCCATTAAACATAGATGTCTCATTTCTTCAAGTTAATTTCCATAATGTTGATGGTAAGAAGCTGTGGCATATATTTTTCATGTGATGGCCAAGAAAAAAACGGATGCCCCCAGTAGTCCCCAAGAGTTGAGACTGCACTTTCCCCACTGAAACAAGGACTATGTGCACACAAAACTGAGGGCAGCTTCCGAAGAAACTGTGTAAGTGTAGAAAAAGATGCATTGCATCTGCTTTAATGATACAAAAAAGTTGGGCTCCATTAAGTTGTATTGTCATTTCTTTCAATATGCAAATCACAACCTCCCTTACTGCCTGCCATTCATCTAATAGAAAATAATCTGTTAGTGGGCAGAAGCATACAGATTTTGGCACAATGCAACAAGCAAGATCTTCCAAATCCCCTCTCTCTCTACTTCTGAGAAACAATGCCATACAGTAAGTTGGGAACCGAGTCTGTGAAGAAAAATGGAACTGCCACTTTCCCAGAAGCCTCAGAATTAACTGATTGGAATCCTCAAGAAACTGGAAAAACCGATACAGAAGGAAAACTGTTTTGAGAAAAAAGGCTATTTTTGTAAGAATAGGTTTGACAATGGATGGAAATACTGCGTAAGATTATTTTTAATTTGACTAATGTTTAAGTTTAATTTATTGTCTGTAGTGATTGTCTTCGTACAAGTACTGTCATTATGTATTTTTGTTCACCTTGGAATCCTTTTATCTCAGAGTGGCTCCAAGAGGAAGGAGACTAGCATTACCCTGTGGTCTTCCAAAGTTCTATGTTTTACTGCATACGTTTTTCTCAATGGAGTCTTTTTATTTTAAAAAATGCTATTCGATTTTAACAGCACTATATTTTTGTCCTTCAGTATTGAAAGACTTGTTTATGATTACTAAAAGTTAGATAGGCATTTTTACTTTTTGTTGTTTCCTTTTCAGAAATAAAGTTTGACTGTATTTAGACTTTGTCAGATTGCTATGTCTCCCAAAGGAAGGATGATTGATTTTCCTAGAGACATATCATAGCTCATTGGTGATGATACAGTATGTTAAGCCTGTGTTCCCCAACCAGGGTTAAGGAGACAAGCTAAACAGAATGTGCAGCGTTAGTCAGATAGGCATACAGATAAATGAGTGATATAAGTTTGTATGTTTGTTAACATACAGTAAAAATAACAGATACGCTTGTGCTATCAAAAACATAGTTTATTCCATTTATAGCATAGTCAAAATAACAGTCCATTAGTCATGTATCATTTAGTCAGTCCATTCAAGGATATTCAGTTAGCAAAGTCCGTATAGAATATCCTATGTCAGTTCACTTACAAATCAGTCCTTTGTTTCTCTCCCGTTGGAGTAATGCAGTCTTGAGTCTATGCAGTAATTAGGGATCATCAAAGCCAGAGAGAGAGTAAGCTGTCGTCTTGCTTCTTTTAAAGTGCTTTCACAACCACTCCCTTAATTACATTCCTATATTTAAAGTTGCAGATACTTTAACTTATAAACTATGATTACATATTTATTATTTTACCTAAACCAGTTAGGGTAAACAATGTTATCCCTAACACAATATAATTCTTTTTTCTTTTTATAATTTTCTTTTTTTGTTTGACTTGCTAGTATGCTGGCTTGGGAATTCTGGGAAATGACTTCAACACATCTTAAACATCCCAAGGTTCCCAAGGTTGAGAAACACTGCCTTAGCATGCAACCTTTTGTTGTGAAAATCTATGTATAATTCCTGGAAAATAATTACATTCATCTGAAATAATATAAAGGAATAGAAACAGACCTCTTGAAATATAAATGAACTCTGGAGTGAAAAAAATCAATCTTATCATTTTCTATGTGAGGAACAAGAAGAGTCATTTTGGTCTTCAATCTTCTCCTATGAGGATAAACTAAGAGAAAATGTACAGCCTTCCTAGTTTAGGAGATTTCAAAGCCACATCACCCCTCTCCTAATGCAGTATTCCCTTATTTATGCACAGTGACAATTTCCTATGCACAGTATGGCAAAGGGAAATTCTGAGTGGTTTGACAGTATCTATTGTGTTGTCTCCTTAAGTGTTTTAGTGTTCGAATTGCCTTAGAATGCTAAATAGTTTTAGTATTTTATGTATTATATGTGTGTCTTGAGAACTGTCTGAAACCATGGGCATGGAAGGCACATGCATTAATTAAATAATACACAAAAGTAAGTGGCCAATGGAAAGAGGATGGATTCATAATAGTGAAAGTTTTAGAATTACATATTCCAAGTGACACATACAGGTAGTTGTTTAATGTCAGATCTTTCATGTGCAGATTTATCTTTCACCCAAAATGTGTTCACTTTATTTTTAAATCATAAAAGGGAGAAACAAATTACTCATTCTAATTGGAGATGCATAATCCGGCATCTCCAGACTATGCACAATGCATAAATGTCTTGGGTTCAGTAACTCAAAAAGTTGCAATCAATTTATATTTTCAGATAACAGAAGAGGAACTCATTAAATACATTAGATATTGTTTATTAATGTTGCTTAACATGTTTCAATATATTGAAATGCCAAGTAATTAAAAACTAATTCATTTTTGTCATGGCTTCCCTTACTACATTTTCTGCACTTAAAAGGCAGGTGTATCCCAGACCAGAAAGAATTGGACCCCATGTTCTAAATACTGATCAGTATAGAGAAAGTTAAGACAGTCTCAGAACAAATGAGCAAAAAGTCCACTAGCAAGATCAAGAAGAAGAGCTAAGAGACAATACTTTGAGGACATTTAGCTTCCCTGTGGCAGACTCTTAGAGGAAGTAAATAAACCTTTTAGGAAGCATATGAAAAATGTTGCTGATTGGTACAAAAATAAGAGGAATTGACCAGTGCAAAAAGTCATGCTGGCACCAGTCTCTTGGGGAAAAAAGTGAGCGTGGTTTCATCTACTATTATGTAATTTTTGCCTTGTAATTTCTTTACAAAGAAATTGCATTTATTATTCTTCATAAATGTATTGATGAACTATTTTTCAATTGAGAGATTGTGATTTATGTTTTTAAATCTGACTCATCCCAGTGCCTTCTTGTTGTGATTTATTGTAGCTTCTTGTTGTGATTTACTGTAGCTCTGAACCTTAGCCAGCATTGATTAATGACCATAGAAGGGCCATATCATATTTAAGTTGCAAATACTGTATCTGGACCACGAGTAGATGACAAGAAAGAGCTACAGAAAACACCTCAATGTGTGCTCTCTCTTTAAAGAGCACAGTGGGATAGGACTGGCCTTTAAAAAAAAAAAAAAAAAAGCTAAATATTTGGATTCTGTCTTGTATTTTGTCAGAAAATGATCTGATGGGATACATATATGCTTACCAGAACCAGGACTTATTCTTTACCAGTGTTTTATTTGGTTGTCCAGTGCATTTTGGAATTACATCCACATGCATTTTGCCTATATATATATATAGGCATCGTTCCCAGCTTTGGAACAGGGGAGAATAACTTTAAGATAGTTATCTAATCTCTTTTTGTTTGCTGAATTGTGCAAATCCATTTTATCTATTTTTAGCTAAATTATGGTTTGTTCAGTTGTTCCAATTGCTTGAATATGTATAGCATTCTAAACATTTTCCAGGGTTCTGCATGCCTAAATCACGAAAAATGTAATTGGATAGTTGGTGGTTCCACAGCTTTTGTGGAGCTTAATCTTTCAATTCTTGGGAGAAAAACAGATGAGAAGAAGAGGAAAGGCTATTCTTGAAAAAGGACGCTCACACAGCTTAAAAATGTAATGGGTGGAATGGATCATAGATGTGTAAGTTTTGTGTGTGTATTAACATACTGGAAAATAGCTACAGAGATGATAACAGTGAAATTAAAGTCCTTGTTGCAGGAAGAAAGAGCTGAACTCTTCTAGTAGACAAGGGAGATGTCTCTTTGTGGTTATGAGTGCCAATGGTGTGGCCACAGGAGAATATTGTTTGAATTATTTGGTTTATTTTAATAACAGCACTTCATATCTGAAGAAGCAAGAGGAGTTGGACTTAGGACATATGCTTGCTGAGTTGTTCAGCTTATTCTACATAGGGCAGGGTGTAAAGCCTGGTGCCAACATATCTTGGAAGTACTTTGGTGCCTCAACTAACACATGAATGTGACCACAGCACAGGGAATTTTATGCTTTCATTAGCCTTTTACCTACATTTACTTCCTCATGGGGTTTGGGGTTGTTCTCATTGCATTTTTTTAAAAGAACAATTGGCTAATAATCTATTGTTTTCATTTGGAACTGGCACTAACAGCAGCTGACAAGACAACACACAAGTTTCCAGCATATAGATATTATTAACTGGATAATTGGAACAAAGGAATTTAAAATTGGTAGGCATTATTCTATTTCTAAACCTCTCTTCTTTTCATCTTTCACTTTGATAGTTAAACATTTAATAACTTTTCATAATATTTTCACTAAGGAATTTATTTTCACAGTATAATTAAAATAAATTCTATTTTAGATTTTGTAGAAAGCAAGACCCTCTCTGGTTGTGCTTAATAAGAGATAGGACATGAGATAAAAGTCATTTTCTTCCAGCTTCTGAACTCTTATTGCTTGATTCTCTAGAAAATGACCTGGCTGATCTGCTGCTGAATAGCTTTTAATTAAATTGAGGAATATGATGGATCCTGGTCATCTATCACTTGATACAAAATGTATAAAAGAGGACTTAAATATCTTGCAAACATTTGAAATCTTAAAACAGTGTTTAATTTTTGATTGTTGAAAAAAAATCTATGCTAGATTAGATTAAAATAATTGTATATAAGCAACAGTAGTTTCTACATCATAGTGATCTCCAGAAAACTTGCTTATTCAAAACCTACAAATTTCTGTCAAAAGAAATTGTTATAATATTTTATTATAACAATTTGTTTCCAATGGTCTTAAAATCGTTCCAACTATTTTCAGATTCTGAATTTCTTAACTTCCCAGAGCATAGCAGCAAAACTCTGGATTTATTAATAATACATGAAAAGGTGCTTCAAATGTTGATTCCATAAGTCCAGTCTAATTTTAATTTATTTTGGCACTAGCCAATCATCACCATATGCTGGATATCTTATGCATTCAATCCTTGTATCAATGAATGGAAGAGCATAAACAGTATGAATTTCCTCTCAAAGACAGCCTTAAGCATGTAGAATAGGCCTATTCTGTGTGCTTATATTGAGTATGAATCTTTTAAGGTTTTACTCAAACATGTGAGAGAGAGATAAGAGTCAGAAGATTCAGGTGTCACCTACTCCAGCATCATTTCAAAAGGCTGTGAAAATAAACATTTTCTTTAGGTCCTTTAAGATTGAATTGTCTCTATAATTGAGATTAGGAAGTTGGTACCTATGTTGATTGTTTTATATTTTTGTTTTCATGGTTATAATTATATTTTGAGCATTGGAAATTGGTTTCTGTTATGATATAAGAAAACAAATAATTTGAAGATGAAGATTATTCTGACTTCATTGACATGTTTCCCATTGAAGCATCACTGCAGATTTCCTTTAGTTTTGCTAATTCTCTAACATACATTCTTCCTTTGAAAATATTTCACGCTATAATGATCTCTTATATTTTTAACACAATACGGTCTTTGATTTCAAAGCTTATTGTAATCATGAACATTCCTAATTGGGCACTTTTTATTAGAGAAATTGCCTGAAATTGCTTATCAATCCATAAAACTAGTATGTGATATTTTAAAAATGTCTTCAGTGCTATCTTTTGTTAAACTGTTGCAGCACACAAACACAGTACATAGCATCCCAATGAACAAATCAGCCAAAGGCAAATAGCTCACCTTCAATCATATATATGTGATTGGTCTACTTGTGTGTTTCTCTTAAGAGTCTGCAGTCTTTCAAGAAAGATCAGGAGCTGACCATGTTTTTGTGGTCAGGGCCTATATTTAATGTGTGTGTGTGGGAGGTGAAAAGAGTGATAACCAAAGACATTACAAAGTTGGTGAGGGGAATATGACCTTAAAGATTGTGCTTTTGGTTTCAGCAGGAATTTGGGAGTTTGCTTCATGCATCAAGTATGTGTTTGTAACTTTTGAGAAGCTGCAAATGTACTTTTTTGACAACTGTATTGCTATTATTCAGTGGTGCAGTTTATAATTGGAAGAGGCAATGGAAGGGGTTATTTTTAGTTCCAGGTGCATCATGAAAATGTTGAGCTTGATGATTACTTATCTCCAAATTATTAAGTTCTCCTTCACTCCTCCTAGATTTGTTTCTCCCCCATATACATCATTTTCTCTGCAGCTTGAGAAAAGTGGGGAATAGTGTTAGAATGGATCTACAGTATGCAACATGCATCTTGATAATAATTGAGCTCTTATTCATTATCTAATTGACAGTGAGATTGATATTTAAGTGTATCTGTATCTCAGTAAAGGAAAACAAAATCAGAGATGATTGCTCTATATCAGTGATGGCGAACCTTTTTGGTACCGAGCACCAAAGCAAGCGCGCATACCCAAAATGCAATGCTCACCTCTGAGCATGCACCCTACACATGCGTGGCAGAGACCAGCTGGTGAGTGAGAGACGCGCATGTATGTGTGGCAGAGCTGAGCTAGGGTGATGGCACATGTACCCACAGAGAGGGCTGTGTCACATATGCCATAGATCTGCCACCACAGCTCTATATGATGATAAAAAGATGTAATAAATGGTTGGGTATTGCAGTAGGAAAAATATTGTTTTTATTTAATTGAATAATTAACAGTACAGAATTATTTTCCCATTCAGGCATTTAAGGTCCATGATATAGCAATGAATGAACCAAGAGAGCCAGGCAAGGTGACTGGGAAGTAAACACACAAATGAGAGTACCTAGTTATTGCAGGCACTTACAATGGAATTTAGAAGCATTTTAAAGATGAAACTGATCAACAAGTTATCAAATTCATTGCAAGGAAACAGAGAAGAGTGATGTTCATTACTGACGGTTGTTTGTTTTCTTCAGAAATGCACTACAACTTCCCCAGTTCTAAATGCCGACATCACTTTTTCCAAGTCAAAAACTGTGCTAAGTAACAAGTTTCACTTTGGGGGCCTGCTTTGGCCTCTGCACGTGATGACATGTCAATTTTGAAATTGCCTTAGTCAAGCATCCATATCCTATTCTTTGGCTCCAGCTGTCTAGTAATACATCCTGTTTCCTGGCACATTCCCCCCTTCAGTATTATTTTCCAGCAGTATTGCTTAACTATTGAGCTGACAGCAGCAAAAGACCAAATTGAATTTTTTTCAGAAATTTAGGTGGGGCAAGTCAGTCTTTTTCTCTTTTAATATATCTAGATCCTCTTTGGGTTTGTTTTAATAAGGAAGTTTGGTTAAATATATTTAACCATTCAGCAGATTTTCTCTGAAGTAGGTTTTCTATTGAGGTACTGTAACTTTTCATTAAATCAGAGTTTTGCTAGAATGGAAATTACCCCTAGTGAGGTTTTAGTTTAGCGTGTAAGGAGACCACCACAATCAGACACACTGCTGCAAACTAGGTGAATGCCTTTCACTGCTTCTAAGGTCCTAAAAATGGTAATTAGGGCACTATGCTTTACTGAGAATAGCTGAACCTGGAACTTTGCTGAAGTTATGATGAATAAAGAAAGAGCTATAAGCTTTCTGGCAACTAGGCTGTTTCGCTCCTTCTTTCTTTCTTTCTTTCCTTCCTTCCTTCCTCCCTCCCTCCCTCCAGAATTTCAGAACCTTTATTTCTTTTGGCAGGAAGCTGCCTTAGTTTTGGATTGTTTTTAATGATTTTAATGATAATAGTTTTAAAGTTTTACTGTTTTCTGACTTAGGTTTCTGATCTGCCTGAAGAAGTATATTTTTGGAGATAGACAAGTAATGAAAAATAGATACAGGAATTAAAAGTGAAAATGCTTTCGTGCGAAATTTGATTGGTTTCTTCACTTTTAATCCAACTTTCCCAAACTGATATCCTTCAGATCTGCTGGAAATACAATTTCCAATGTTACCCATTAGTACAGCACAGCACAGCACATTTGGAGGGCATCAAGTTGGAGAATGCTACTTAAGATAATCTGGTTTTGACAGTCCTGGACAAGCTAGGGCGGAGCACTATGTACACCCACTTGAGCTGCTGTATGAAAAATTGGCTGAAAACCAACAAATAATTAAAACACTATTTCTATTATAACTATTATATTATTGATAAAAATGATGATTATATTTCTAAATATATATTCTAAAATTGAATTTTATTGAAAATAAGTGTTTTCTAGTTAAAGGAGAAAAACTATAATTCTTTGAGGTTGAATAATTGTAGATAGCAGCTGCCTGGGTGGATACTGTTGTGGGTAGTAGTATGAAAACAAGACTTCCATTAACTTCGGGAATTATGTTTTTCTTTTATTATAGCTTTTGTTTTTCTCCATTTTGTGAAGTCAGTGTAACACTGCATGCAAACACCCTGAGTATGGTCATAAACATGTTTTAGAAATTACAAGAACGTGAGCCCCTGTAGAATAGCCACCATGGGTCCCACTCAGCTTGTCACACAGAACCATGGGAAGAAGACAAGTGTATTTAACATGGAGGAAAAAGTATTTGCACTTTTCCAGAATTCAGAGATTCCCTCTGAACGTATAGGTAAGAAGACTACATTCTTCTTTTAATTCATATGTTCAGAATGCAGTATGAAATTATCTCTATCTTAAATCAAATCGTGTGATAGACCTATTGTGTGGTAGAATTCTAGGTAGTACAAGAATTGGATTTTATGAAATTTTAAAATAATTTCTGGACATTAAAACAAAACAATCTCCCTTCAAGCAATACATTATAGGACAACGGGTATAACAATAACTACGGAATATGGTATGGATATTGAATGTGGAATAATTTTTGGGTCTAGCTTTGAAAAAAAGGAAAAAGAAAACTCTGGGAAGAAATGCAGGGGGGAAGAAATTCATGAGAAGATCTAAAAAGTTTACAAGGGTGGTTATGTTTGGCTTGGTTTTTCTGAGTTTTGACAAATGTTGAAAAGAAATATTTCTGTTTCCGGTATGAACACTAGTCATCTGCTTACAGTGAATAGTCTGGATAATTTATGATTTCAAAAGTTTATGAAGCTAACTCAAGAAACGGTAAAATGTAAATGAAAAGTATGTTGGACTTTGCTTTCAAAATCCCCAAGGAGAAAGACCAATACAGGCTAATTCTATTTTATTGTAAGGCTATTAACAGAATCGTGCAAGTCTGAAAGTGTAGATCCCCTGCTGCCTTCTTTAAAGCTTAAAACCTAAGGGAATATCCCTTCTGAGGCACTTTGTCCACTCTGATGCAGCTTCTCTTATCTGACTGCTCCTAGGCAGCCTCTCTTCTCCATTTCCCAAGGTCATTCCCACATACCATTATTATACAGAGAGATCAGGACAACAGTTTTGAGAGCTAATATTTTCTTTAGTTATCCATTCTCTGTATATGTTACCTTTATATGTGAAACACTCTAGGATGTCAAACTCATGTCGTCATGTTGTCACATGATGTATCGCAATTTCCCTCCTTCGCTAAAACGGGGACGGGCCAGCATGTGATGCATCTGGCCCGTGGGCCACAAGTTTGACACCCCTGCCCTAGGATATTTTCTGTTTCCAGGTCTTCTCAGAGTGTAATAGCTGCTGATTATTTTTAAATAGATATATAAACAGAAAGGAGAATTGCTTGTTTAACCACATATATTGCCCAGCTTTTATGCAGTATTCTAGCTTTGTATTTGAAGGTACAGAATTCTTACCCTTGATTATTCCTATACATTCTAAGATGATATAATTCTTGTTCTTAATACTAATTGAATAATCTGCATTATAGTCCCATGGCCCTACAAATGCATTGAACACCATTGGGTAAATATTATTAGAATAGTATATCCAGAGGAGGCCTTCCTTCACCACAGGTCCTTATGTTCTTTGATTCCACCTACATGTAACATTTCAGGTTTCTCCAAGGTCAGCATGTTATGTATGAAAAAACTGTTGGCATGTATACATCATGAGAAGCTCTTCTCTCATTTTCAGATCTAATTTCAGAGTCTTTCCTTTCATCCCTTTTCTTTGCTTTAGAAAACCCTCCCCTGAAAAGGAAGAAAGGGCCAGCCCCCAAGATGCTAGGAAATGAGGTGTGCAGTGTATGTGGAGACAAAGCCTCTGGCTTCCATTACAATGTCCTGAGTTGCGAGGGCTGCAAAGGTTTTTTCCGACGCAGTGTGATCAAAGGAGCCCAATATATCTGCAAGAACAGTGGCAGATGTGAGATGGATACGTACATGCGCCGGAAATGTCAGGAGTGTCGGTTACGCAAGTGCTATGAAGCAGGCATGCGAGAGCAATGTAAGTACCTCGTGTGGGGCTATCAAGGATCATTCTGGAGATATTGCTTTTATAGACCAAAATGTTTTCTTTTAGCTACATTTCATAATAAAGCTGCCAGTACTCTCTTTGTCATAGAACTTCAATCACCTAACAAAATAATATATTAAAGCAAGCAGTTTGAATAAAATATGCATAAATTAAATTATTTAAATTATTTTTATTTGAATTTTACAATATTCAAAATATTTAAGACCATTAATACATAAACCAGGGGTAGTCAACCTTTTTCTATGTACCGCCCACTTTTGTATCTCTGTTAGTAGTAAAATTTTCTAACTGCCCACCCGTTCGACAGTAATGGTGATTTATAAAATAGGGGACAAAACCCCTACTGCCCACCATGAAAGCTGGAATGTCCACTAGTGGGCGGTAGGGACCAGGTTGACTACCACTGACCTAAACTGTTTATCTCAGGTTACATTGGGACAATGTTCAAGCTGCTGTTTGTTAGGGCTTTTTTTTTTTTCAATTATGGTATGCTTTTGTTTGTTTGCTGTTCTAAAAATTAATTCATTTTTTTACTATCCTAATCCTTTATACTCCTTTGATAGGATGTCTGGATATTTGCTTAAAATCCATATTTTAATTTACTAGAGAGATTTCCTAAATGTTTCCTTCTGTCTAGGCTCAGTATGGAAAAAACAATTTCAAATTGTTTTCTTTGTCAGGTAGCTATTAAGTATGCATGTAAAGTACAACAGCTTCCGAAATGCCAGGTATTGCTCCCTGTTACTAAATGGTAAAACAGTTGAGGTTCAATGTAATAACAGACTTTAAATGGCAGCTGCCACTTCACAGCATTTTTCTTCACAAACACATTCTGCCAGTCACATGATCTAATGCTAACACTGTTCTTAGACATTACAAAATATTACAAATTTTGGAAAACAGAATCTGCAAAAGACAGCCCTTTTTCAAAAAAAGAATCAGATATGGCATAACTCCATCCAATAACCACAGTTGTTTGAGTGACTACCGTGCATTTAAAAATATGATGATGTGATTGTATTTTAGCTAAGCCAGTTGCTTACTACCAATTTATTATTTGAAGTACATTATGAAACTGAATTCTCACTGTATTTCTCTTAAGAAAAAAAACCTTTTTAAAATTAAAGTACAAATCTATTATAGGATAATACAGATCAACCTAATAAATAAGGTAACAAAATAGGCTAATATATTATATTTGAGAGCCAGTTTGGTGTAATGGTTAAGGCATCAGGCTAGAAACTAGGAGATTGTGAGCTCTAATGCTGCCTTGGGCACAAAGACGGCTGGGTGACCTTGGGCCAGTCATTTTCTCTCAGCCCTACAAAGAAGGCAATAGCAAACCACTTTTGAAAAACTTGCAAGAAAGGACTTGTCCAGGCAGTCTCCAAGAATGGGACACAATTGAACAGAAAAAAGTTATATCCACATAAACAAATCACTAGAAGTTTTTATATTAGAGTTTAACAGTTCAAACCATCCTAGAATTAGCTTTCTATTTTGGGCAAATGAAATGGCTCCTGTACAAGTTCCATTTCATACTTTTCTTAGATTTTGGATCTTAGACCAATTTAGTAATTCATGATCTTTTCACCAGAATGGAGCTGTATGATACATTTGTTAAGAATCAAGAATCATCAGGTACAACACTTAATGATAGTTATAGGGTACAATCAACAATCAAATCATACCAGGAAACAAGTGGGAGGAGATGATTTTTCCCAAATCATAAGATATTATTCCTTCAAACATGTTTCTCAATGTATACAATCTTATGATAGGCAAATATAAATATAACCATATTCCTAAGTATCTGGAATCTCTATGCAGCATCTTTATAATCTTCCATTACTCTTCTTAAAGTCAATTTATGCATATATGACTTTAATAATTTTCATTTTTGTCCTTTTAGTTCTTATTTAAATTGATAAATGTTATTATAAAATGCCAGTCTAGAATGTAGAATGCTTTCTGTTTGCTAATCAGTTTATTATCAGAATCCTCTCTGGCACTTTGTTTTATGTGTTTGACCAAATTATTTTTCTTTGCCACTTGGGCATATTCTGGTTTGAAAGGATATATTTTCTCTTTCCTTTAAGAGATATATTTGTCATCTCCTTTTTCCTATTTTTGGGTCTGGGTTTCTCACCGCAAATTATGTTCAGTTTAGTCATTGACAGAGTTGATTTTAAGGCTTTTGCAAAAGTGATTATGTACTGTAAGCTGGTTGGTAGCCATGGTATCACTGATTCCTATCTGTCCTGTGCTCTACATTTAGGTGTTCTCTCTGAAGAGCAAATCCAGCTGAAGAAACTTAAGAAGCAGGAAGATGATCAAGCCCGGATGATAGCTGTGCGTCAGAACCCACCATCTCCCCCAAGCATCTCTCCCAAAATGACACCAGAGCAGCTTGTTATGATAGAAAAACTTGTTGCAGCTCAACAGCAATGTAATCAACGGTCTTTCACAGATAGGCTCAAAGTGACGGTAAAAGCACAATTTTTGTGGGCTGTTAAATAGAAGAAAGAAGACACACACTGACCTTCACTAAAGATTTCTTTTGATTTTGTATAGCAAATGGTTAACTTACAGAGTAATACCTCATACTTAATAGACACTGCATTCATGCTGTAATAGTCTCCAGAGGCCCAAGGAGGTCTGTATAATAGACTGAGAGGATATTGCTTTTACCTTTCAGTTGCTGTGGTCAAAGAGCTGGAAGAATAGTTGATGCGGAATGATTCCGAATCCCTAGTGTCAAAGGATTGTGTAACATGTTCTGGAGGGGTTGTATAACATATTAACCAGATATAATCCTACTTTTGTTTAGATCAAACTTGTATGAGAGCTATGAGATAATTGTGAGACTGAGAATACTAATTTCAGTAGACTTCCTGTTTTTAATTTGTATTCTCATTAAAGTCTTCATCTTTCCCTCTTTGCTATTTAATTGCAGCCATGGCCTCAGATTTCAGATCCTCTTCATCGTGAAGCACGACAACAGCGCTTTGCTCATTTCACAGAGCTTGCCATCATTTCTGTGCAGGAAATTGTGGACTTTGCCAAACAGTTGCCAGGTTTCTTGGAACTCACTAGAGAAGACCAAATTGCTCTTTTGAAGACTTCTACAATAGAAGTAAGTACTCTCCCATTTTTCCATGGCTCCTACTCAACGGTGGGATTCAAATTGTTTAACAACTGGTTCTGTGGGCATGGCTTAATCTGTGGGTGTGGCTTGGTGGTCATGTGACTGGCTGGGGTGGTTTGGTGGTCACGTGACCAGGTGGGTGTGGCTTGGTGGTCATGCGACTGACTGGGTGTGGCTTGGTCATGTGACTAGGTGGACATGACAGGTGATTGGCAAACCAAATACAAGTGATCCTTGCTTAATGGCCGGTTGCTTAGCAAGTGTTCGAATTTATGACTGACCTCCCCAGAGCTACTTGACCTGTTTTTGGAGTTTCGACAGCCATGCACGCACACGCACACACACACACACATGCACACACACACACACACATTCCCTTCTAACTCTGCTGGAGAAGATGACCTCCGAGATTTCTTGCAGGCCAGCCCTAGATTGCTGCGCTGCTTCGAAGAGTCTTCTGAAGCCAGGGTTTGTGTCCTCCCTTCCTCTCCTTTTTTTCTCTCTCCCTCCCTCCTTCCATGTATCTATCTATTCATCCATATATCTCATTCACTTTCCCCTCCCTCCCTCCCTCCCTCCCTCCCTTCCTTCATTTCTTTCCCATTGTCAAACCCTTCTTTCCATCCCCCTCTTTCTTTGTCTATCCCTTTTTTTCTCTTCCTTTCTCTCTCCCTTTTTCTTTCTTTCCCCTTTCTCTTTCTTTTCTTTGTCTCTTCCTTCCCTCTCTCTCTCTTTCTCTTTCCCTCTTTCTCACTCATTCTTTTTCTCTCTTTCCCTCTCTTTTTCTTTCTTTCCCTCCCTCCCTCCATATATTCCATTCACTTTCTCCTCCCTCCCTCCCCCCTCTTTCTTTCTTTCTGTCCCTTCCTTCCATCCCCCTCTTTCTTTGTCTATCCATTTTCTTCCTTTCTCTTCCTTTCTCTCTCCCTTTTTCTTTCTTGTCTCTTCCTTCTCTTTCTCTCTCTCTCTCTCTCTCTCTCTCTCTCTCTCTCTCTCTCTCTCTCTCTCTCTCTTTCTTTATCCCTTTCCTTCTTCCTTCCCTCTCTCCTTCTAAAGCTAGGAGACCCACCTGAAATAACACACACATACACACACACACACACACACACTTCCAACAAAGTACTCCCCAGCAGGGTTGCTCATGATGAGGGTTCTTCCTGGCCAATCTCCCAGAGTCCCAGGGACTGGACATGATTGTCCATTCATACCTAGTCCCGCGTTGCCCAGAAAAGCCAGCAGGCAAGGCTTCCGGGTCCAACAAAGGGGCTGCGGGTGGGACTTCTTCCCCTCCCTCTTTTGGGGAAAGGGCTGGGAAATTCAAGCAAGGCGTGCACTGCAGCCTCACTCACCCCAGGAGCTGCAGGAGAGGTGAGCCAGCCCATCCTGCAGTTAAGCAAGCTAGACAGGGATGATTGTGTGGGAAGCTTGCTAGGCCGCAAGTGCTGCATGGGATGGAGCCGTGGCAATGGCAGCGAAGCAAGCCAGAGAGGGATGGTGGGGAGACAGCTAGCTAGGCCATGGGCGCTGAGGGCAGTGGCGGCATGGCAGTGGCAGCCTAGGCCAACCCGGGAGTCAGGACTTAACCAGGACTTGTGGTGGCAGCCTATGCTGGCCCAGGAGTCAGGACTTAGCTGGGGCTGGCAGCAGCAGTGGCATGTAGGCGACTGGGGCTTGCAGAGCCTCACTCACGTAGGGAGATCATGGTGGAAGGCAGACATCGATGGTAGGCAGGCGGGTGGGTGGGCAAAGGCAGACTGTAGGCAGTGATGGTGCATGGCCAAGATTAGGAGGGGCGGGGCAGGCGGGGGAAGAAGGCAATCAGCAATTGTGCATGTGCACGATGTTGCGCATGCGCAATAAAGACTAACTGGGCAGGGAGCAGAGAAGTGGGTGGGGCCAGCCAGGGGCCCGTTTTACCAGTTCTCCGAACTACCTGGAATTGTAACAACCAGTTCTACTGAACTGGTTGAATCCCACCCCTGCTTCTAGAGGAGCAGGAGGTATCTGTAGTCAGGAGGGTCTTTGCACACTTTAACATTGTGTACTAGTTGTGCCCATTTGTGGAGTGGTGACTTTGTTTACAGTCATTCATGCCTTGTGACCTCATTGATTAATGCAATGTGCTCTTTATCGGGCTGTCCTTGAACAGCATTTTGAAACTTCAACTGATGCATAATTTGACTAAACAGGTAATAAATAGTGACAGATATTTGACCTATGTAACACCATTGCTTTGTGAGTTTCATTGGCTACCACCATGCTTCTCTACAATTCAAGCTGCTAGTTATCGTATTGATCACTTGAGTTATCTCAAGGATTATCTTATCTCAGTCATTGCTATTGGTCCAATTCCATCTGGCAAGTTGGGTGTATTAGGAATCAGCCAAGGAAAGTCGGTTGAAGGGACTAGGAGACATGTCTTTTCTGCTGAAGCCTTTGCCCTCTGGAACATTCTCCTTTCAGAGATTCGGATAAACCTGACTCTCTTGGCATTTCATAAAGCTGTAAAGACCTGGTTATATGTCTGGGGCTTGGGGCCCTGAGTACACTGAGGACTCTGATTTTTTGGCTTTGTTAACATCTACAGCAATAGTATTACTTGGGACCATGTACATTTATTTTATATTTTTAAAATTGTTTTTATAATGTATTCCACCTAAAATCATTGTGAGGTGGGCAACTATAGAAATCAAATAAATAAATAAATAAATCAGTATACACAACAGTATATGTACAGTTTCCTTTTGTATCATTTAATGACAAAGGAGATAAACTTTTTATTTTTTTATTAATGCTTGATAAGAATTTTGGGATCAAAAAGCATTTTAAAAGTCACATGCCTAATGAACCAACTATTAGTTTTAAGTTAAAAGTTTTCTGATGTTAGCTTTCCAAAATAGGGAGTATTTTAGAAAACAGGATTTAAACATCAGCTCAATCCTTTATGGCAATTGTTGGCATGCCTCGGTATACCCAAGTGACATCTCTGCTGTGCGAATGGCATTGGTTGCCAGATTACTTCCATGTGATTCAAAGTGCTAATTATCATCTATATTGCCATACATGGCATAGAGCCCAGTTACTAGAAGAGCCATCAATCTTCCATGGTATCTGCCTGGCCAATTTTGGCTAAAAAGGTTGGCATGCTCCTGGTTTCCAAAATTAAACACTGTCATCTATCATGTTTCCCCTGATCTGATTGGCTCCCATCCTCTTGGTATTCTGGAAGGCTGTAAGGACATTTCTGCTCTCAGACTTTTTCCTATGGATATTAGAAGTTAATGGGATATTTTGGAGTTTACTAGTTTTAATATCTTGTTCTTCTGGTTTTATGTCTGTCTTTTATGTTACATTTTTATTATTTGGTGTATTGTGAGCTGTCCAGAGTTGTTTAGAGTCAGAAGGCATCAAACTGACTGACTGACTGAATAAATAAATAAATAATTCACCTGGCTGTTTGAGAGGTTCTGAACCTTTAGACCTTAATCAAATTCCAGTTGATGTTAAGGTGACCATAGAAAGTAGAATGAAGATTTGGCCTGAAACCCCAGTCAATGGAAATGTAGAGCGTATGTAAAATCACTTCGATATGCAAGAATTGTTATCTAGGCAAAAGGCACCGAGACAAGTTTTAAGCCCAGAGCAACAAGATAACATTTGGAAGTGACTTAAGCAGAAGCTTCCCTAATTACTGGATCTAAAAGAGGGGAGACAGCACAATTAGATTTGCAAGATTCTGTTATTATAGTCAATCTCAATAAAAATAATTTTAGTCTTCTTGTGCAGTTTTCTAGGTCTGGTCTACTTTGTGAGGTTCACAGGAACATATTTTGATTGGGATCCTAAAAGGATTTTGGTGGATTGGTACTTTCCTCTTGCCACATGTATTTTGCAGATCTGGGCAAAATATATGTTTTGAGAATCAAAGAGGCCTTCTTCAGAAAGATAGCCATATTTCAGAGAGATGAAAGGAAAGCAGTGAATTTTCTCAAATTAGTTTCTATAAAAAGAACGCTTACTCATGAAGTTGTCCCTGCATCAGTCCAGAGAAATCCCTAACCTTAGGAGAAACTTAAGTGTAGAAAGGAGTGGAGAGAAAGGAGAGGACAAGAAAAATGTTCTTATATGTTGCATATTTATTTAATCATTTTGTCTCTCATTTTTGTGTACATATTGAACTTTCAGTGTAGTTTACAACTTAAATAAATTAGAGAAAAACAAAGCAAAACAGATGTATTAAAGGTAGTGTACAAATTCTTTTTGATAATTTTTGTTATCAAAAAGTATTTATTTCATTGCTTATATGAGTGCAATAACACTTTTAATTGATTTTATTATCAGATTTATAACTGTGATTGGTTTTGGTATGTGTGTCGTATCTGTGTATTCAAGGTGATGCTGTTGGAAACGTCTAGGCGCTACAATCCAGAAACTGAAAGCATAACTTTTTTGAAAGATTTGAGTTACAATCGGGATGATTTTTCCAAGGCTGGTGAGTTAAGCACATTCCAGAATATAAAAGAGATTTATTCTCCCTGTCTTATGGATTAATATCATGGAAACTTATTTTCTAAAAAATAAAATCAAAATTCTTTTATGAAAGATTGTAGGCTTAATCCTCAACCTGAAATTTGAGAGTTGGCAAAACTTTTGGAAGTAGAAATCAAGTAATACTATAAAAAATAAAGTTAGAAGAGATAATATAATTTCCTACCAGAACATTTTTGGAGGATATGAAATAGCTATCCAAATTTGTGAATATTATGGGTATTGAATTAGTTCTTCTAGCAAAAGTCTAGCTTCATAGCTTCATAACTTCAAAATATGTGGTAGATTATTATTAGAGTTTTATCTTGTACTTTATATATAATTCAAAGTGAAAAGCACACTTAATATTCCTACCTCCTATGTTTTCCCACAACAACCACCTTGTGAGATAAATTGGGCTGAGAGAAAGTGACAGGCCTAGAATTGAGTTTCCTGATTTCTAGCCCAGCAACTTCACCACTATACCAAACTGGCAAGATTGGAGACCAAATGTGATGTTAAGGTGTTGCATCGGATTGGGGAAAATCAGATTCAGGAGAATGTTTAAAGCATGGAAGTTTACTGGACGATATTGAGCCACTTACTCCAGTTAATTCCTTAGGGCTGTTGAGAAAAATTGGAGAAGGTAGTGCTAAGTACTTGAACTTTTGAAAAAAGGGTGGGATATTTGTAGTATGTATGTAGTTATGTATGTATGGATGGATGTATATAGGTGTGTATGTTGTGTGCATATGTGTGTGTGCTCCCAAATGCATGCATGCCATACACACACATACATGTATATACACAATTTTAAAGGAAGCATATAATTAGTTTTTTTCTCTTAATTTTTCAGGTACAGTGCTCTAACAATGAACATTAGCTTGTCTAGGCAGCAAGCAATCATTCCTGTATTTTTTTCTTTTATTTCTTGACCGGAAATGCCCAAATTATCTATGATACTATGAATATAGAGTGTGTTTGCGTGGATGCATGCATACATGTGGTAGTGCACACGGACATGCACAAACTGTATATACTAGCATATACATCCAAATTCAAATCACCTTTTGAATTTTTAATGTGCCATTTGCAGATGAACCTGACCTTTGAAATTTCCATGTTTAATTTGTCACAATTATCTGTGCATAGTGCAGCATTATCCATTTTTCATGATACTTTGGTTAAAAACTTAAAGGTCACCTTGTCTTTGGGTGGGCTTATAAGTATAAGCTTATATAAGCTTCTAAGGCTTATATTGAGTATATACAGCATATGGGTACTTTAAAAAGTATTATTATATATAGCTGCAGGTAAACCTATCCCCAGATAAGATGAAACATTTTTGAACACATTTTGACATCTAATTTCTCAGTTTATTGACAAGTATACTATACACAGTATATTTA
The DNA here is from genome assembly GCA_033807585.1 of Hydrophis major. Classification (NCBI taxonomy): domain Eukaryota; kingdom Metazoa; phylum Chordata; class Lepidosauria; order Squamata; family Elapidae; genus Hydrophis; species Hydrophis major. The sequence continues at coordinate 87,958,162 of CM066328.1, read as the reverse complement.
GGGAGAGTGTAGATATCCTAATTTGGGATGGAGTTATGGCCTTGGGCCATAGAAAATTCTCAGACTGATTTCAGTTTTTGCAAGGGATCAGTTCAGATTTCCTCACACATTCCTTTCTGCTATGCATGTGTTTTGGGAAATGGAGGAGAATGAAAGAAATAGGGAGAAGGGTATATGACATGAAGGAAATAGGTTCTACCATGTTTTGTTTGGGTCTTCTCATCATTGTCATATAGTTTTCAATCAAATAAAGATGTTCCTGAATTAAACTTGAATCATGGTAATCATATGATGCACTTTTGTTAATAGCAATAAGAAAAATTTGTCATTGTCACCTTGGAGGTTATTTTAACTTCTGGCCTATAGTCCTAATGTTCTATAATAGTCTCCCATCTTGTTAAGCTTACAAAGCTCAGGCATGTCTGCATCTGATTATTCTTCAGGAAATGTGGTAATACAATAAAATAGATTGCCTGTTCTCAGAAGTAACATAAGGGAGAGGAATTATCCTGTTCTATTGGACAATGGTCTTTCCTAATAAATACAGGTAGTCCTTGTTTAGTGACTGCTTCATTTAATGATATTTCACTTACAACAGTCATGAAAAAGTAACTCTGCAACCAATTCTTTCATTTATGACTTTTGCAGGTTTGTGAAGGAAAGCTGAAATACAATCATAAGTATAGTTGAGATTTTGTTTATTGACCACTTTGCTTAATGACTGAATTGCTGATCCCAGTTATGGTTAAAGAAGGACTCCCTGTATATTCATCTAGAGTTTGAATGTGCCATTTGGGGGTGGGGGGGAGGTGGGGACAATATACAGAAGCTGTACATATTTCTAAATCACTTTCTATTTTTTCCCTCAGGCCTACAAATTGAGTTTATTAATCCCATTTTTGGATTTTCAAAGAGAATGAACGAACTGCATCTCAATGATGCTGAATTTGCACTTTTAATTGCCATCAGCATTTTTTCTGCAGGTAACAAGCTGGGAGGGAGCTAGATCAAAATAGTAAAAAGAATCTTCAGTCAAGAAGAATTGTATATAATACTTAGTATCCTAATGTTAGTTCTAGGGAACGCATTTGTCATGGATTAAGGTTGTGCACTAATATCCCAGTCATGGCTGACCCAAAACATACACATTTTGTATAAACCCAAATCCAGGTGCAGGCCCACAACATGTAGATTTTGGGCATAGGTATTCTAAGGTAGGGAAATTTGGTAGTAGTGCACTGCAGCAGATGAAGGATGATGACGGAACCTTCAGAGTGGAGATGTATGGGTTAGTTGTGTCATGGTGTATTTATATTCAAGGCTTGTGATATCTGCAGGGAGGGATCGAAATAGACAAGATGATGGATATGGTACATATAAAAGTGCTTGGGCTGCAATCATTTTCTTCAAAGTTATCTGTCTTAGAGATGTCTTGTTCATAGCCTAATATTCAGCATATTATTATTGTCTCTTCCTATTTCCTTGAACCAGATGCTTGGCTTTTGCTGAACTGTGCTAATTCTTTCTCAATGACATTTTCTTAAAAAATGATAAATCACAGCAAACGGGGACATTGGATTCTGAAGCGGTTTTTCTTTATGCTATTTCTAAGCTATAAGGTGCTTAGAGAGTTGTAGGGTAGACTGGGGAAACAGGTTATGACACTAAGATTTTTGAGTTTAGCCAGAGAGCACTTTGGATTCGCTGATGTATATATTTCTTTAAAAATAAACAAATAATTACAAGCTTCTTATCAGCCTTCCATAAGCATGCATTAAACAAAACCATTAGAAAGATTTTTACATACATACAGTATAACTAGTATGGAGCTGGCATGTTGGTTATACTGTTTGTAAACATCTTCCTTCTCATAGCCTTCTTTTTATCCATGCTTATTGTTTTTTAAAGGGTTTGAAAAATGTTTTAATCCCTGGTTTATTGTATGCCACTAAGAGTTACTTTAGCTGAGATGGGCAAGCATATAACATTTATATTTTGACAAATAAATATTTTTTAAAGTTTAATGCTTTAACTGTTTCCTTAACAGACCGGCCAAATGTTCAAGATCAAACTCTGGTAGAAAAGTTGCAACATACCTATGTAGAAGCCCTTCACTCATATATATGTATTCATAGGCCAAAAGTAAGTATCTTGGCTAGCCTGCAAAAGTGACTGTATTGCGAACAGTGCGTGTAAGAAAGAATCTGGTTAAAACAGAATCTCCTGTAAGTTGACTATAATGGGCTGCATGATATGACTGAGGTTTTAACAAATATTTAGCCATATCCTGACTAACAATGGTTCTACAAATTTTTCTGAACCTGAAATTCTTTTAGTTGGACATGCTTTACATTTGAAATTTGGACTAAGTAGAGCATTAGATTTGAAAGCAAAAGTAGTGGGTGTACCTGTAATGCTTTAAACCAAATGTATATTTTCCCTGAACTTGCTGCAGTTGAGCCAGGCTGCTGAACATCAAAAATTAAGAAGCTACTTTATGAAGTTGCAAATAGGTGCTATTCCAAATTTTTGCTTTTAAATCCAAGCGATGCGTTACTCTTGAATATGAACTTTCTACGTGTGGTGCTACTTCTACTTTGCTATTTTGCATGTATTCAGTTCCAGGAATAAAAAGAATACAGAATGTATGTTTACTCAGAGAATAGTGCTTTTGATCATTTTGATATCTTTTAATCAGAGATGCTGTGTTGTTCTATTGAAGCAGTGGGGAGGTGTATTTTTTTTTTTTTTTTCAAAAATAATATTTGAAGAATTATAAGTTCATGGAATCTTTGGGGAGCAAATATTTAAATACCTAGTACCATGCTTAGCACATGGCTACATTTTCTATAATTTATTTGTATTGATAGTATAGAATTTGAGGCTGTTTGCTGGGGAAATGGTTTTTAATCTTATTCTACATAAGTAAAGCAGAGAAACAGAATTTTGATCATTCTGATATTGTCTATTTGTGTATGATCTTATAGGATCATCTAATGTTCCCACGGATGTTAATGAAACTCGTCAGCCTTCGGACTTTAAGTAGTGTTCATTCTGAACAAGTATTTGCCCTTCGGCTACAGGACAAAAAGCTGCCACCACTTCTTTCAGAGATCTGGGATGTAAATGAATGAGTATACTATCTAAGGACAGTGAGCAATTACACTGATTATCTTTTGCCAGTAAAAACTATTCTCCTTTATCAAAAGCACGGAAACAATGCAAAAGACTGATTTCTTTACTCTGATGAAATATATACAGTATATAGACAACAAATGAGAAGGATGAGATGATGTTTCAGTCACTATTTTCCAAAAATGGAATTGAAACACCTAACATGGAAGAGTAAAAGAATACCCCCTAATAATTTTGCAGGTGTTTTTTTCTTTAATCCTTTTTTCATATTTAATTTCCAGACCACCATCCAGATGTATAGAACCTTCTTGGGAATTTTAGAGGCAAGCTTCCTTTATATCTTTTTTTGGGGTCCTCTAGGTTGTATGTAGCTAAACTATGTTAACATTCAAAACAATTAATAGCTGGATAGACTGTATGTGGCTTCAGTGTCTTTTTGTGGACTTTTCAGAAGCATCGCTTTGGATTGAAAGGATAGCTATAGTATAGAAATCTCTTAGGACCTTTTGTAATATTTCTGTTCTCCATCCCCTGACCAGAAATACACCCTTACTGATACATACTGATACAATAATGAGGAAGACATGATTTGTATTATATGAAACTCCTTTGAATATGGAGAGTTGCATCATTCATACATATAATCTAGATGATTGCCGCTTAGTATGTTTTCTATATAATACAAAATATACTATATTAGATTACAACGTAGTTACATATAAGATGACCACCTTCTCTTTTATTCATCTATGCATTAAGAGACAAATCCAAATAACGGCCAATTATGGTTAAACATTTTCTTATTTCCCTCTTACTAGTTCTTTACTTCAAATTTTCCCTTCTCTGTCAAAAACCGTTTGGGTGGAAATACAGATTGGTATCTGTTGTAAATCGCTTTGCCAAAAACGATGATGCATACATCATGATGCAGTCCTGACCTTTCATAGTTGGTCCCAATGTTGAATACTAGTACTTAAGTTGTACATTTTGCATCATATCATGATGCACCTAACGTTAATTGCCTTCCTGGATGGATGCCTACAGTGGGAAATTTCTTAAATGTTGCCTTTGGGTATCTTCAGGGAGGAAAATAATCCAGTTTATGTATATGATTTTGTGTACTGAGGATGTGAAGGCCAAGTTTATATTCTTCCATCCTTAAGTTAAACATGTTCAGTTATTTCATGATGACCCATATACTCACAAAGAGTTTAGTGTTTACAGCCTAAACCTCAGGAATGAGTGCAGTTTAACTTATTGATGCAAGTGGATTTAGGCAGAAATAGTTGCTAATGGAATAAATAACTTGAAAAATATATGCCAACACTTTCCAGGATATCTGATACCAGAAATTATATCTGACATTTATTGGTACACTAATAATGCTTGCTTCTTTCAGCATTTAAACTGGCTTCCTCTGCAGGTGTGTAAGAAGTTAGGCCTTTGAATCAATATAATTACTATGTAGCAAGTGCCATATCTGTGGTGTCAGCTTTATGACTATTTTGCACATGAGATTACTCTGTTTGTATTGGCCTTAACTTGAGAAAGCACATATATAACAATTTACCATGTTGTAATAACCCTTTGCAATTACAGAACTTCTTGGGTTTAATCCCACATTTCTAATTACCATTTCTCAGAAATGTAATTTTATGAAAAGAATAAAATCTAATAAGAAAAACCTGTCTCATACTTAATGTATCCACATTTATCCTGTTCTGTTGAAAACATACATATGAACTTAACTTCAATCAAGACTGACGAATGGTCAGAAATTAAATTAAAAAAGACTTTTATGAATGGACAGAAATACAACCTTTCCCCATTTTTTTTTTTTTAAAAAGTGTTGTAATTTAAGATTTCAGTTATATAACTCTGTTAACGTGGCTTATTTTCAAAAGAACTGATACCTCGAAATTTGGCGGTGAGAAACAGCTCCTCCTTTGGAATTTAGTGTCCTATTTGCAAATAGTGGCGAATAGTGAGTGTCCTGTTCTGCGGTTGCTTTTGACAGGGTAGGATTTGGCTTTCTGAATTTTATACCGCAATTGGACGACAGGGAGGAGGGACGTATTTTATTAATAAGAACAACATACCTGTGACGGGGCTGGCGCTTCTGCTCGGCCTTGGGATGCTCTGGCCTTGGTACTCAAGCCCCTGATGGTGACGCCCCTTCCCGCCCCTTCGGGCTTCGCGCTTTCCCACCCCACCCCCGCTCGGCTCTGTCCCCTCAGAGCGGCTTAATGGTCCGTTCCCAACGTCGAAAGGCCGCCCTCTTTTCCGTCTCTTGGTTCGCTCCTCCCCGTGCTATTGATGCGGAACTGGCCGGCCGCCTGCCTGCGTGCGGGGAGTGGACGCGGCTTCCGCTGACAGGTAAAGACGAGCAGGCCGCATTTTATGGCTGCAGGAAGCGTCGCGGGCCACTTGCCTTCGCCCTCTCTGTGACATATGCGGCGGAGGGGCTGAGGGCGGCCGGGAAGGACGGCGAGGGTAAGGGGACGAGGAGAGCCCGTAGGAGCGGAGGGGCTTGTGATGGGAGGGAGAAGCCGGAGGTTGAGGAGGGACCGCGGGAAGCCGGTCCGTCCGGGGAGGGCTCTGCATGGCTAAAGGGAGACGGCGGGGACTCGGGCAGCCAAGGGGGAGGTTGGCGCGGTTGTTGGATGACGAAGCGCGGGTGTCGCAGCAGGGAGGCACGAGGATGGGAGTGCAAGTGGAAGGGGGCGGCTGCAACGGCTGACACAGGGGAGGTTGTCGCGTGGGGCTGGGAGGTGTGGATAAACGTTGCGGGAATGCTTGGGGGAAACTGGGGGCGAGAGCGCCTGGGCCGTGGAAAGCTGCAACAGCAGGTTGCCGAGGAGTATGTGCTATGGAAGGACGCTGTGTGTGTGTGTGTGTAAGAGAGAGAGACTTCTGTTATCACCATCATTATTATCATCATCCCATGGTGTGCAAGGTTTATCTGGATTTTGTGTTGTCACACACCATACAAACCTTCATGCTGAATGTGCGAAGGACAAACTCCTTCCTTGATCCCAGTACCCTTCATAACTGCACATCACCCATTGCAATTGTTTTCCTAAATTCTCTGTGGGGTCTTGTGGGAGGACAGGTTAGGCTAGGATGAAATTTAGTTGGGGGCAGGGTGTTGTTATATAAATCAGCTAGTACGATTAGATAATGGTTTGCTTTGTTGTGCAGATTGAAGCAGTTGGTTAGATTAAATAAACCATAGTTTGAGTGTAATGTGTGCAAAACTTAGTTGATCAGGATTATGGACAAGAGAATTTACCAAAAATTGCACCTTGAAAATACCATTATGTTTTCAGTTTACACTATTTTTGCTCCAACAGCCCCCAGCATATTCTTTTGGGAGGTTTTATGTTATTCTAGAGGTCTCTGGATCTTCTCAGGTTTCATATTTAGGAACTTGGAAAAATGTGCTATACCATGCAGAAAATTTGGGAGAATGATCTCACTTGCATTTGAAGACTGTAGTTTGTACTGCTGGAAAATTACAGAATGTTTACTGGGGAATAATGCTGTTTCCTCAGGGTTAAAGCAATCTGGAAAAGGAAAAAAACATATTTGAAAGTAAATGCTATTGACAGATTAGCCCTGAATTGATGCACAGAGAACTAGGTCACTTTTCTTGAATGTGTCATATAAAGTTATCTGATAAATAGTTTACTGCATCTGGAATTATGGTAGGATTTTTTAAAGTGTGTCAAAACTTCATTGGAAAACAAATGTTTCTACTGTATTATTCACTGATTTTTAGAATAAAAAGTTGGAGCATTTAAAAACATTTAGATTGTAATGTTTTTAATCGTCTGTGTAGAACCTTGGGAGGATTTAGTTATTTAATCATTCATCTTGTATCTACGAATGCTGGAAAATTTAGTATGATTATTATTATTAATCAAAGTTTATTTTAACAGTATAAAATACTATCTTGTTAAGTATGCTTTTTGATTTGCATCTGTTAAACTTATATTGGTAATTTTCTCTTCCAGTTTATTTTCAATAACAATATTCAGTTATATAATAAACGATGAAATCCTCAAATGTGCATAGTATCCATTGTGGAAATTTTTAGATCCTGGAACACTGGTGAATCTTTAATAGATTTTCCACAACTGAGACAGTCATTTTAAATAGCTTTGAAAATAGCCTTTCTGGGAGTATCAATACTCTTAATTTTTACAGGTTCAAATTAAAGCCTTTCATTATTGCATTAAAATAATAAATAATAGCACACAGAAGTTAAGTTTGCATTCTTAATATTTAATGTATGATTTGTATATTTTAGTTTCCACTGCTATCTTTATAAGTAGACATGATACGGATATATATCCTGGAAAGAATAATTTTATTTATTACGAATGTACTTATTTCAACCAAAAGATATACATATAGTTTCTGTATAATTTGAAAGTGCTAATTAAGAATATATCAACTTTTCTTAAAAAAACAAAACAAAACAAAAAACAAATTACTGTATAGGGGATTATGAAAAGAAGTTACATGTATTTTAGGAATGGATTTTCATGTATTATTTACACTAATTGTTGTAATGCAAATGCACACTGGTGCTGCTTTGTAACAACTGATTTATTTTACTGTCCAAGAATTTGTTTGTTTTATCTGCAGTTAAATAGAAATTGAGATCTGCATTTACATAGTAGGAGAATATTTTGTATTAGGAAACCCATTGTTGTGAATATCACTATATGAACATTTTAGAAGTTGTATGTTTAATGTTATACAGAATTACATAAATATGAAAGAGCATATGCAAAGGTACTGTATAAGTCAGATACAAATAGACCCTTGCAATTCCCTTATCACCAAGAGAGACAGGCTACTGAAACCATTTTGGCCTACATACTGTATAGTTTTTATAATCCTATTATGGCATTAGCTACTCTGGTCATTTCCAAACTGTGTTGGATTTATTTAGTTTGCTTCAATTAGTCTTACATTGGCTGCTTTTAGCTGCTTTTATATGGTTTTAGTCAGATGCAGTAGATCATTTTCTTGAAACAGCTGATTCAGCTGTTTCTGCTTATATGGATTATTTTAACTGAGATAAATGTATTCAAAATAAGACAAAACCATATGTGTGTGTGAATTATGATTTTCATTGTAAATGTCATGAGAATGTATTTTCTTTATAGTATATAAAGAAGTATATATAGTATATAAAGAAGTTTCAGAACTTTGAAGTCTTCTGAATATATAAAAGAATTGTTCCATAAAATCCATGTAAATTAAATGATTGTTCAAAAGACAGTAGTCTACTGACAAGTCATCACTCTGATCAAGTCATCACTCTTAACTCTGATCTGGCTGTATTAAGTAACTGTTTTTATCAGTTACCACTTATATGTCAACTGATATGCCTTTTCCTAGAGATGAATAGATGAATGTATCGGGCTATTATATGCCACCAATGGAATATAATACTTCTGGAATACAATATATCCTTCAGCCTAGCCTCACTATACTGTTTTCTACTGCTTTATAATTATTTGGGGAGAGGCAGTTACAACTTCTATCTAGCGCCAACACAGTGTGTTTCAAAGTTATGGTATTATTTCATTTCTGAGCTGCGAGGTTATAAGCAAGGAAATCAAGTGGTAGTGTTATGTAGGCATAAAAAGGGACTGGAATTGACTTTAGTAGATTAAAATAAAGTTAATTGATGTAAATGGCTTCTGCCTCATATCTGAAAGGGCTCCAGTGGGAATCATGCTTCGAGTTATTTCTACTGTAGATGTCTTCGTAATCTCCACAAAAGTGGGAACTGCTCTTGAAAGATTTCATTGTGGATAAAATGTGACACTGTTGCATCATACATAAAGAATAACAAGGGTGGATATAACAAGTCACTGGACAGTGAGACAGGTGGCATATAAATTTAATAAATAAATAAAAATATAAAGCTAATATTAGCTGTATTGGTTACTATTATGCTTCAAATCTAAATGTAGGATGCTTGTCATTGCTTTCAAAGGCATCCACAACCTAAGGACTTATCTCTTCAAGTATTAGGCAGAATAAGATTTTAACCATTCTCCCACAAGCCTTTGTTATTGATTGTGCTGTCTGAAGCATCTAGAGAGAACAGATAGCTAGTTACCTTAATGATAGAGGCAAGGCAAGATAAGAATAACTTGAGGCAGAGTATATGCAATTCTATGTATATGCAATTCTTATCAGAGTGGAAGATCACTCAACATTTAAGCCACCCCTCCAAAGGAAGAATAATTAGAGATATATTATAAATGCACAACTGCCTAGTTCCCTTCTTTAATTAGGATCGCCCAATCTTATGAAGCAATTTTGTTTCATCTTTTCCCCTCAACAAACAGGAGCCTTTGGCACACTTGCATATATGTGAGCATATGTGGGCATTTAATATACAGTGGAAAAGATTACATCCCCCAAAACAGAAATTGAATTGAAATGAATTGAAATGAATGAATATTGATTAAAATTAATTTCTTGTAATTTTTAAAAATTAATACTTTATTTGATACATAAATTCATATCAGTTTTTTATATAAAACTATCTTAACAAATCCTCTGAGCAAAAGTGCAGAAAAAAAAATTGACTGGAACTCTAAAAATAAACCTTATTTTGAATTATTGTATATCCTATTGAATTCAGTGGCTTTTACTTCTAGCTAGATATGCATAAGTTTAGTTTACTTTATTGTCATTGCACTTCATACAATGAAATCAAATACCATCTTCAGTGCACATCATGACCATGACCATGAAAATAAACACAAACACACTTCCTTCACCCTTCACACATTGAACCGGAAACCCCCGACACCACACCAACACTGCACTATACAGCAGAATTCAAAAGAGCTACTGCCCTGGGATAGAAGCTGTTTTTCAGCCTTTTAGTCCTTGTTTTTATTATTCTGTACTGTCTGCCAGATAATAATAGTTTAAAAAAAGGGTTCCCAGGATGAGATGGATCTTTGAGAATGTTTTGAATTTTCTTAAGTCAGCGGGAGCTATAAAGCTGTTTCAAAGATGGGAGAGGGCAACCAATAATCTTCTGGGCAATGACATTAACTCTCTGGAGTGCTTTCGTATCTGCCACTGTGCAATTAGAAAACCATACAGAGGTGCAGTATGTTAAAATGGTGGTGCAGCGGCAGAAGGTCACCAGCAGTTTTTCATTCAGTTGTTGTTTTCTGAGAAGTCTCAGGTAGTATAATCTCTGCTGGGCCCTTTTGATCAGGGCTGCAATGTGGGCATCCCAGGTCAGGTCCTCTTTTAGGGTAACACCCAGAAACTTAAAACTGGCCACTTCTTGCACTCAGACTCCATTGATAAGCAAGGGCTGGACGTCTGATAAACTAGTGTCTTTCTGGGAATGGGTCTATATAGCTGGATTACCCACGTAAATCAGGGTGAAAATTGTGGAAGAGATTCTTGAGTTACTGACTTTTCTTTTTGTTTGCAAAAAAATGAATCAGTAGATGCTTTTGTGCTGCAAAAACATTTCAATATTCCAATACTTGGAAACATTCAATATTTATTCTATAATAACACTATAGTCAATCATTCTTATTTCTAGGTTAGTATATTTATAACTTTTATTTGATGAACTTGATAAACTCATCTTTTCTTCGGGAAGGATGCTATCACCACTTTCTTTTCATTTCCTTCCATGTACAAGTTCAAGTCCCGCCTTAGTCATGAAAGCCATTTGAGTGACTTTGAACCAGTCACTTTCTCTCTCAGCTCCACCTATTGCATAAAGTTGTTGTTTTATTGAAAATAGGAGGAAGAAGGTCTGATGGATATATTTGCCACCTTGGGTTGTTTGTAAAAATAATAAAATATAAGGCAAGTGTCTGAAATGAAGACTCATTTTCTCTATCAAGATATCCTATCAGTTGATGATCCTGATTTTCTAGTATTTTTTATGGAGAACTTTTGTAGACAGTATAAACTTTCCGCTGCAAGTATTCAAAACCTGATATAACATAAAGGGATAAGAGCAGGGATGGTATGCTTTGTCATTCCTTTTGATTCTCCCTTGCAGCCAATGTGAACATTTTGGCTTATCAATCACTTTCAGCATCGTCATCTTTTGCATATTCTCAGTGAATGTAAGTAGACTGCCTTCTCAAATAATTATTTGAAGAGGCGATAACTTCATACTTCTTTCAAATATGGTATGTAGTTTCAAAGGCATGCTGCAATGAATCCTAGGAACACAAGTGGATATTTCCAAAATATTACAGAACAAGGACAAAAAAGCATTTGGATATAATTATAAAAGCTATGATAGTTTCCATAAAATTACTCAGTTTTCCTGAATGTATTTTAATATGCCCTTTAAAGTCTTGATTATGCACCATTAAATTATATTTCCTTTTTTTCTGCATGCATCTCCTAGTTAGTAGCTACAGGCAATAATATATTGGCTTGAAGAGTAGACTTACATAAAATAGTATGACCATTAGGACAAAACCAGGCAATGTAATACATCAAATTAAAAATGAATGTTTTTAATATTAGCCTCTGAGAAAGCACAGTAATAAATATTGGAAGAATGTTAGAAAATATAGTAAGATTGCCGATGTAGCTTCTTGAAAAATGTTGACATACAGATGTATATATTTTATCAATAAAAGCAGTATATGTGCATAAAAATAAATAGAATACTCAGGGAATGATTCAGCATTTAGTTAAACAAAAATTATTTTGGCTATTTAATATACATATGGATAAATTGTTTATAGTAATATTAAAGGTGTATTGATCTAGTTGATTAATTTATATATATTGGTAGACTGTTTAACAAAGAGTAAAAGGGGAAATTTTAAGATATGAAAATGCTAGTATAACAAGAGAATTGTTTGTGATGAGAAATGAATATTTGTCAAATAAAGTAAAAATAACTATGTATAAGAGCATGCTTTTGTCAACTTTGTTGTATAGTAGAGTTGGCATATCAGGAAAGACATAAAATGAGTACAGTGCTAATAAGTTATTCAAGGTATGTGTGGCACAGCAAAAAGATGTAGAGTTAAGAACAAATAGGTGCTGAATGAATATGGATTGAAAATAAAAGTGAATTACTGGTATGAAAAGGTATGTTGATGTGTTGTGGTCATAAAGACAGAATGAATGACAGAAAATGTATATGAAGGAATGGTCTCAATGAAAGAAGATCACCTAGAAAATCATAATTAGGTGGAGTTGATGTGACCTTCTAAAAAACAAAGGTAAGAAAGGGGGCATGATGACTCAGTAGTAAAAAATGTTGAGCTTGTTAGCTGGCGAGACCTGCATGATAGGGTGAGTTCCTATTCTTGCCCCAGCTCTGCCCATCTAGCAGATAAAAAGCATGCAAGCATGAGTAGATAAATAGGTAATACTTTAAGGGAAAGTGTAGTCATGCTGGCTACATGACCATGGAAAAGTTTTCAGGCAACACTGGCTCCCTTGGCTAAGAAATGGTGATGGACACCACCAGAGGTGAGATTCCATTTTTTTTACTACCAATTCTATGGGTGTGGCTTGGTGGACATGGCAGGGGAAGGATACTGCAAAATCCATTCCCTCCCCACCTCACAAACTTGCTTTCCAGCTCCATTTTCCTGTGCAGGATAACAAAAGAAGACCCAGCCGATCAGTTGGGACCTGGGAGGCAGAAAATAGATGGGGGCGGGGCCAGTCAGAGGTGGTATTTGCGGCTTCTCCAAATTACTCAAAATTTCTGCTACCGGTTCTCCAGAACTGGTCAGAACCTGCTGAATCCCACCTCTGGACACCACCCCCTAGAATCAGAACAGGTGAGACCTTTACCATTACCTAGAAAATTTAAAAAATAATTAGTGTATGAATATAATGGAAGCAAATATGGTTTAAAAAGATAGGAAGAGTAATGTCATATGCAGCTGAAGAATGATAACAATGGATAGTAATATCACAGGGGACTCTGCTGACTATTAGTCAATTAGCTCATTCTTTTCTCCCTCCACTTTCCCATCATCCATCTGCACAATGGAGATTTTTGAAGTTAAACCCATGCAACTGGGATCCAGCAGCCTAATAAAAAATTGGGAAAAATAAACTCACAGTGGTATTTAATAGCAATAGCACTTAGACTTATATAGCACTTCATTATGCTTTATAGCCCTCCCTAAGTGGTTTACAGAGTCAGCCTATTGTCCCCAACAATTTGGGTCCTCATTTTACTCACCTCGGGAGGATGGAAGGCTGAGTCAATCTTGAGCCTGGTGAGATTCAGTCTGCCAAATTGCAGGCAGCTGGCTGCAGCAGAAGTAGCCTGCAGTATTGCACTCTAACCACTGTGCCACTGAAGCCATGGCTTTCTATCAAGTAGAGCAATTAGATTTTTTCCCCATTTTTTTTTACACTGACCCAAGAAGTTTAGATAAGTAGATGCATTGCCTAGAATTAGGAGGCCATACATAGCAGATGGTTTCCATATAAGAACACCCAAGCATCCTACCCGTTATTTATATTAGTCCCAAGTATGAATCTGGAGTCTCCCTACTACTTCAAGTCCATGACTGTGATAATTTTTAAGAGTTTTTGCCATCTGTCCCTTGTTTAGTGAATGCCTTTATCAGATTCCCACATCATCAGTTTCATTCTTACAATAAGGATTTCCACTTCATGTTGATTGACAACAATTAACTATTGAAAGTTGGCCTCATTCATTTTTCATCAATAATAATTCTTATCTTCCATCGGTAAAAGTTATTATGTGACCATGTCATGCTTAATACCTTTTTAGTCTGGGGAGCCTAACTTTTGTGTCTGATTCATTTTTATAATTTATCTTTTTCATAGACTTAAGAAAACTGAAGGTTTTGCTTTACTAAGGTGTCAGTGGGGGAGTGTAGATCCAACAGAGCTGTGGGGAAATGGATAGGGCAAATTGAAGCAGAGGCAAGCACAACTGGGCAGGAGAAGCATGAGGTCCATGCTTAATGACCACATGACCCTCTCTTAATGACAATTGGTAAATGGTGCAGTCATGTGATGCTTCACTTAACAACTGCTTTGCTTAGAGATAGAAATCCCTGTCCCAATTAGGTTTGTTAAGCCAAGATAACCTGTAACTGCATTATATCCCTGTTTCTCAGGATAGTGTAATAACTCATACATTTTACACTATTTAAATATCAGACCACCCTTGACCTAATTAGTCATTGTTTCAGAGATATTTCCTTACCTGAGAAACAGAATGATTATGGGCAGGAAAAAAAAAAAGTGGGAACAGAAGCAATTTCCAAATTTTTGATTGCTTCTCCATTGATATTCCTTGTAGGAAGCTGGCAGGGAGTGCTGGAAATGCTTATATGACTATAGCTGATCACGGTGACACAGCAGCACGAAAGCAATCACAACTTTGCCAAATTTAAATGCCATGTTGCCCTAGGATGCACTGTTTCACCCAATTGAAAAGAAACAGACAGTTTTAGTATGAGACAGATAAACTAATTCCTGTTTCGCTTTTTGCTTTCTCTTTAGATCAAGGGTCTTCAAACTTGGCAAGTTTAAGACTTGTGGACTTCAACTCCCAGAATTCCTGAGCTAACATGAGGAGGAATTCTGGGAGTTGAAGTCCACAAGTCTTAAAGCTGTCAAGTTTGAAGACTCCTCGCTTTAGATGTTTAAATAAAGTTCTTAGAAATTATTAAGGTACCAGATTTTCCCCTCGATCTTTTCTGTACATACAGATAACAACTAAATCAAGAAGATTCACAATCTGATTTATTTATTGTGGCCTTTGCATATGGATTGTTTTGAAGGAAAATTTCTAATTTATGTCTAGATGGCAATTTTAAGAAAATTGTATAGAAGTATTGGGAAATCAGATTGCATGTAGTTGTAGATCGTGGGTTAATACAAATTTGGTGAATAAACTAGTTCAAACGTGAAGAAAAGCTGGTAGTGTCTGTCATATATGGGAAAAGCCCTAATGATTAGGAAGTTACAATATCATAGAGGTGCCACAAAAACAACAGTAATTTACTGGCTCAAGGAAGATATTGTACCTAGGGGAATCTTGTTTGTAGTGCAGGTGAAGTTGATATGTTTATGCATGCAAATGGGGGGGGGGGGGGAGCCGATGTGCTTCTATAAATAGTCCTAACGTGGTATGATCCAGGGACTAGAAGATGAGTTGCTATGGAGACTGATCTGAATCAAATTACCCGAGGTTCCTGTTACCCAGCTTGATATGTATGACATGCAATTGTAATTGAACGACTAGTCACTAGGCTATTGGTTGACTGATATATTTGATCATATATTTTTCTCTAGAATATCCCCCCTAAAAGGCATAATCTGTGCTATATTGGAAAATATTAGTCAAATTCATCTGTAAGCATGGATGTTGAGGAATGCAGGAGTGTACAGTGTTATACTGTGGGGTCATTTTAAAATATATTAAAAACTAGGACTGATACTCGTAGGGAAAGTGCATATATTGGTAACATGCTATAAAGGCAGGGTGAGATTTTAGAAGGCGATGATGATGATGAGACATCTATGCTATTTTTTAAATCTTCAAAACTTGGTATTCTGTACCAAGCATGTCCTCAATTTATGACCACAATTGCGTCCAAAGTTTGTTGCTTAGTGAGACATTATGCCCCATTTTGTGGCCTTTCCTGCTTACACTTGTTAAGTGAATCGCTGCAGTTGTTAAATTAGTCACACGGTTGTTAAGTGAATCCAGCTTCTCCATTGACTTTGCTTGTCAAAAGGTTGCAAAAGGGAATCACGTGACTCCTGGACACTGCAACCATCATAAACATGAGTTAGTTGGTGCTCCAACCTCGGGCTCTGCAAGTTTGCAAAAGTGGAAGCGTTTCAGCCGCTTCTCGGGTGGGGGAGCTGCCTCCGTAACTTCCACGGTTCCTGCCGCTGCTGCCGCTGTTATTGGAGATGGTGCTGGTGAGAGAGGGACACTGCAGCTTGGCCTGGGTGCTTGGAATGCAGGAACGGGCTGCACACCGGGACTTTTGCAAACTTGCAGAGCCCAAGGCTGGAGCACCAAGGGTAACAGCAGCAGAGACACTTGCTTGGCTCTTCTCACGCCCACCCAGCCGCTCGGGATTAAACCAAATGCAGTGCGTGGCTCTCCCAGGTACCTCAAAATCTTTTTTCCCCTGTTGTTACGGGGACGGGGGGAAAGCGGGAGCGACTCAGATGCTGTTGTTGGAGACGGTGCTGGTTTGCGGGGGGGGGAGAAATTAATTCACCCCCGAAAAAACATCCTAACCTAAACCCGGCCTTATTTTGTGAGAAACACGGTATTAGGTTTAATATTAGATAAAATTGGAATCTACTGCTAGGTGTAAATCATGAAAAACTCATGTAGCAATATTTGAATTAACTTTTGTTTTCCAAGAAAGGGTAAAGAAGCAGACTTTTGAACAATATGATGAAATATTTTGCAATTTATTTATGATATAATTTTCCATGCCTCCCTCCTGTTTTTCCCTTTCCCTTTAAGATTATTGTCAACAATTTGATGTTTTATTATATTAATACTTTTATGTATCTGTATTTTCCTACTATATTAATTTAGTATTGTAATACTAATTTAAAAACTATGAAAATTTTGAGCACAAAAATACTAAGCACTAATTTCTTTTAACAAGTTATAAAAATATCTATAGCTAAATTTTGTAATGCAATTAAGTAAGAAAACTACCGTAAGTATATGCTACTGTTGAACAATCAATTTGACTTCATTTTGATTACAGTTTATTTAAGAATATAAACATGATTAATATTATTGAGTTCCATCTGTTCCAGTTTTTAACTCTGTCCTAGTAGATATTTTCAGAAGCTTTTGTGAATGTAGTGCTCTTATGTCAGAAATTCACAATGCTCTAGGTTGCTTGCCAGACACAAAATGTATATTGTCATGAATTTTTACAGCAAGAGACATTTCAGCCCCTTATTTACTTTGTTTTTTTGGGGGGTCATTGTAACTGTGAATAGTTGTTAAGTAGCTGGTTATGAGACAAGGACTCTCTGTATTTAGAAGTGCTTGTTGGATAAAATGCTCCTGAACATAAGCAGATAGCTGAAGTAATTCCTTTTTCATTTAACTAAAAATTGGCTAGTTGAGATGCAGACACATTGGTCAGATTTATGTATGACTTATGTATTTCTTGTCATTTGCTATATATGAGAAAATGAGGAAATACAAAATGAGGAAATCTCCAATGCCAAGTTTAGGAAAGGCTCATTATAATTCTGATTAATTTTGCACTTTTAAGAAATTTGGGGAATATGCAGGTAGTTGAAAAGATGAAACTTCTGTTTTCAATCTTGGATATATTTTTTCCTGTTGTATTTACCAAATAGACATAAAAGAGGTGAAACTTTGAACAGTGTGTTGCATAGGTTGATGTTTGTCATATCTGTCACAAATTGCTCAAATTATTACTTATTAAGTCATTAGCATTGATGGATGCAAATCTAATCTTTAATGGAATATTTCTTCCTTGTAGGTTCATGTCGCAATTTCCATAGGCATTCTCTTTAGAGCACGTACTGGATATTAGATGGACCAATGACAAAAGAATTCATTGAGATGACATAGTATAGGAAGCGAGACCATGGTGCAAAAGAAGAGGATCTGCCCTCGCTTACTTGATTATCTTGTAATTATTGGAGCCAGGTATAGTAAACATCTAGATGTGTTTGCTTAGAATAAATATACACATATTATCACAATGGTCTAATAAAGGGGTATAGAAAATAGTAAATAACTGCTGCCATTAATCACCAGCCCAAAGCAAGGTGGGAGGGGCACAGCATTTATGTTTACTAGTGATGGCACAGTGGTTAGAAAGCAGTATTGCAGGCTAATTCTGCCGACTGCCAGCAGTTCGATTTTCACTGACTCAAGGTTGACTCAGCCTTCCATCCTTCTGAGGTCAGTAAAATGAGGACCAGATTGCTGGGGGCAATATGCTGACTCTGTAAACTGCTTAGAAAGGGCCGCAAAGCACTGTGAAGCAATATATAAGTCTAAGTGCTCTTGCTCTTGCTAGTGAGCATCTCTATAAAGTATCCACAATAATGGGCGGCTTCTACAGTATCATAAATGCAAAACCACATTGAATAATGAAGAGTACCTGATGCAGACTGCTTCCCACATATGTCTGCAAGCTTTGGGTATTGCTTGACATCACTTTATTAAAAGACAACTTGATATGAATGCTAATACACCAAGAGCTCTGCATTCCTTCTGATGAAAACATTAAAATAATTTGGAAAAACTTCATTATAAACAACCTGTCGGTGATGCAATATAGACTTTGAACTTCTTAGACCATTTGATTACTAACAAGTAAATGCAATCTATACCTTGAAAGAAGAATTAAATAAAATTATCAAAGAAAGCAAAAAGATCTGTGTGAAATGTTTCTAAGTTACTGTGGAGCCTATGAACACAAGCAAGATGTAGAAGAAAAGGTAGTCTGCCAAGTGCATTTCTGCTTTTAATACCCCCATTGGCAATAATAGCAATGTGCAATTGCCTATTGTCCGACTGCTGTGACATAAACTTTCTCTATCTCCCTTATAGGAAAACAGTATTGAATCTGTTTCTCCATTTTATGGTAGTGGAGAGAAGGTAGTTAGTGGATGTTTGGGGGAGGAAAAAATGTTGGACAGTTAGATCACCCACATTCCATCTGTTCCTTTTTCATAGCTGATGGCAGCCTCCAACAGTTGCTTTTTACTAAAAAAATCAAGCAAAGAATTTACATAGTTTTATAACATGTGGCTTGCTCCCTTAACTCAATATTTACTTTTTAGTAGGACATTTGTAATTGGTGATATTATTTGCTGTAATTTATATATGTGTTTGATCCATTGTAGACACCACCCAATTCCAACTGACTCTGGACAGCTTGTAATATAAACAGGATAAACATCCCACCCCAAATCAAGATGGAATTTGGCCATTCTATACAGCATTACAAAAAATAAACAAAAACACAACCAACCAGGGGCCCCTGTCCATCTCAACCCAAGGCATGGGGGAACTACTGGGACTG
Organism: Hydrophis major; assembly: GCA_033807585.1. Lineage (NCBI taxonomy): Eukaryota > Metazoa > Chordata > Lepidosauria > Squamata > Elapidae > Hydrophis > Hydrophis major. The sequence goes on along the minus strand of CM066328.1, from coordinate 87,938,921 downwards.
TAAGCCAGTAGTTTACAAAAAGCCAATGGCATGCATTAAACTTAAAGTGTAATTTTAGTTAGTAGTTAAGTTAGTATTTGAAGTTTATAATCTATATGGTTAGTAATTCAAATATTTTCTCAAGCAATTACTGTGGTATAGTTAAAAGCTTATGTTGTGAGTTTTGGCTTTTTTGATTTTGATTCGAATTTTAGTTTATTTATTGATTCACTTAACTGATTAATGCATCACGCTCTTTTACTGAAAGTTGTACTTTCCCACCCTGACTTTCTTACATGGAAGTAAAAATAATGACTTACTTTCTTACAATTGAATTAGAGACCTCAAATATAAAACCAGTTTATCATACTATCAAGCCAGGCTCACTATTACCTCTTTTTGCTTGTCAAAAAAAAAGATCCATTTTGTTACTAACCATACATTTCTTGTTTCTGTCATCTAATTTTCCATTTAAGCTCTGGAGTCGCTTATTATAATTGTATCATTTTTAAGCTATTATGGTATGCTAAGCATATCAATCATAAGAGTATATTTTCACTATTCTGTCCAAACCCTGTCAGGATTCATGAGCTCTCTTTGACATATTACTAGTCATGAAGATGACTCATTTCTCTTCTTTCTGCAACCCAACCTACAACCCCCATTTACAGAAAGAGTCCTGTGGTATTTGTGGTGTTTCCATTGGGAAGATTTGCATTCTACTTTAGTAACAGTACATTTCAGTAATTTTATACTTGTACTCCTGTAGGCAACCAAGCAGTGATAGTGTGGCACAGACACCTGAACTACTGCGACGTTACCCGCTAGAAGACCACACCGATTTCCCACTGCCTCCCGATGTGGTCTTTTTCTGCCAACCAGAAGGATGCTTAAGCGTGCGACAGAAGCGAATGAGCTTGCGAGATGATACCTCCTTTGTCTTCACGCTTACAGACAAAGATACAGGCATCACCCGCTATGGGATATGTGTTAACTTCTATCGGTCCTTCCAGAAGCGTATTTCCAAGGAGAAAGGTGAAGGACATCGTAGCCGAGATGGACAGAAGGCTCCCAAATCTGGGGATGCTTCAACTGTGCAGGAAGAAAGAGCTAATGAAAGTTTAGAGAGAGGTGTCTGTCTGCAGCCACAGAGCACAGAGCCAGTTCCAGATACAAACCGGTCACCTCGGAGTAAATCATCAGCAAAAGGCACTCATCGTTCTCGTAACAGTACCCTGACCTCACTCTGCATTCTCAGTCACTATCCCTTTTTTTCTACCTTTCGTGAATGTCTGTACACTCTGAAGAAGCTGGTGGACTGCTGCAGTGAGAGGCTCTTAGGCAAGAAGCTGGCAATCCCTCGAGGAGTGCAGAGGTACAGATGGAGTGGGGTTTTCCCCCACTTGTTTCCAAATCTAAATGATACAGTAGAGTATAAAATCTTCATATAATCGGCTATTTGCCTATCAAAGGAAGAATTACTCAGATTCCCTTCTCTTTTCATGTGAGAATGTGTAGACCAGAGAATTTGTAGAGAGAGTTTGTTAGAATTGTAAAACCTTTTTTATACCATACTGTCACTTATTTTCTAGAGACATAGTTTCTGTTGCTTAAATAGTGCGGCAAAATTAAAATCTTGAATTTTTCTTCTTCTTTTTGGGGAGGGGGGGGGTTGTAGTTGTAAATTAAAATGTATTATTAATTGTTAATTAATTAATTAAATTATTAAATAATAATTTAAGAGCCTGATAATATAAGAAAGAGTTGAATTAAGCAAACAATTTACATGTAAGAACAAAAAAATTGTTTTACATGCCTATTTTCTCCTTTCATCACATTTTCCCCTTCTGTTGGCTAATCTACAACCTCAAAACTTTCCACAAGATTCATACACAGCGAAAGGAGTAAAACCTCTTCTTCACAGCCTTCAGTATCCCAAGGATTGTATGTAGGGCTATAGGCTAGATAAGAAAGTTGAAAAAGAAATTGGAGGAGAATGTAATGGAAACCACTTCCATATTGTTGCTAGGGAAACCATATGGTTATATGTATAAAGTTAAAGGAATCAAGCTCACATGAGGGAGATTTTATCCGTGGCCTAGGTAGCTTTCAAACATTTCAGTCTCGAAAACTATTCAAGACTTTAGAAGTCAAAACCAGCCCCTTGAATTCGGCTTTGACACAAAGTGGCAGCCATTGAACTTGCATAGAAGTGTTTGTCATGTTCTGACTTTCTATCTCCCAACTGGAATGTCCAAAAGCTGCATCTGTTATTGAAAAAATTCTGGCATTTGTCTACAAAATGTTAGACATGAGAATTTTTGTGATTTCCCCCAAAATGTTCTGATCTTAGAAGCTTTATCTCTTTAAGATACAGGTAGTCATCAACTTATGCCTACAATTAATTTATGTTGCTAAGTGAGACATTTGTTAAGTGAGTTTTGCTCCACTTTACAACCTTTCTTGCCTCAATTGTTAAGTGAATCGATTCACCTGATAAATTAGTAACCCAACTGTTAAACGAAAATGGTTTCCCCATTGACTGCTTATCAGAAGGTCGCAAAAGATGATTACATGATCTTGGGACACCATAAATATGAACTGGTTGCCAAGCACCTGAATTTTGATCACATGATCATGGAGTTGCTTTGAAGGTCATAATTATGAAAATGGTCATAAGTCACTTTTTTAATGCCATTGTAACTTTGAATTGTCACAAAATGAACTGTTGTAAATTGAGGACTACCTATATATACATAAATACCATGTCAGAAATGTATGCATGCTATGGTATTCAATTTTTCCTTCTCTGAGCTTTGATATTTCCTTCTGTGAACTTTGATAATACTTTAAATAAGATATACAAGGATAATAATAAGAAAGAAAAGAAGCATAAAAGGAAGCCTTTTGAAGCAAGCTGAAGGGAAATACATAAAGTTAGTGGACCTAAACATACAATATTATGAATTATTATTTTGCACAATGATTTCTGTAGTAAGCCTGCCACAATGGCTTTTTTAATTCTACTTTGGATTTCAGTAAAATGATACTGCTTTCCATTTTTGAGATGCACAGGAATACTCTGTCAGACAAAAATGTATTTATAAAATATTATTGGGTGTTATTTATCTAAAGTATTCTGGTTGCTGTACAATAATAATTCCTGCAGTATGAGTCTGTGAAACCTGGTTGATTCCAAGAGTGACTTCATGTCTTACTACTTTGAGCCCTGATTGCTTTCATCATCAATGTAAAAAGATAATATTGCATATGTTACAAGATAACTATTTATTTATAATTAGCATATAATTTTGATTTATAAGATTGCTGAATTAATCAATGACTGAGTTTTTATAAAGCTAATATAATTATATTACCAGAGTGTTATTAACATATCATTTTAGCTCTGCTCTCTGTTTTTTCATAGACTGAAAACTAAGATCGGGAGAACATAATATTCATAATTTGAACTGTATACTCCCAAGTCTGATCTCTGTTCCAGGGCCTCCCCCACCAACAACCATATGTGTACTTGTTGCAAGGCACAGTACTACACAAATGCATAAAACTGATAAAACAGATTCTACATTACAAACAATTTTATGATTGCTTTTTATATAGTAATCTTTGGGGTGTAATGTGATGAATAAACCTGCCCATTATGGCTCAGTACTATATATTGCAGCATGCCATGATGACTTGTTCAGAAAACCATGGTTCGTCTTTTGATTTAATATTATGTATGTATGCAAAGTGTCAAAAAGTGTCTTCTGAATCTTTATTGTTCTCTTGAAACCTAATAACCTAATGTTTTTTGCAGGATTTTCAGTAGAACTACTAAAAGTAGGTGTATTAATCCTATCATTTTTTTTATAAAGGGACACCATGTGGCGGATTTTCACAGGCTCACTGCTTGTGGAGGAGAAATCTAGTGCTTTGCTACATGATTTGCGTGAAACCGAGGCTTGGATTTATCGGCTTCTTCGCTCACCTGTGCCAGTTGCTGGCCAGAAACGTGTGGATGTGGAAGTTTTACCTCATGAATTGCAGCCAGCCTTGACATTTGCCCTCCCCGACCCTTCCCGCTTTTCTCTGGTGGATTTCCCTTTGCACTTGCCCTTGGAGCTGTTAGGTGTGGATGCCTGCTTGCAAGTCCTGTCCTGCATTCTTCTGGAACATAAGGTGAGAGGAAAATGTGGCCGATTCGTCGTAGATAATTTAGCAGTAAGAACTGCATTGCCTTTCCATAATGTTTCAGTAGCACTTTAGCATTGAAGATTATATAGATTTGTCATAATCGATAATTTCCTATTATTGTCCATGAAGGAATAAAGGGTGTATCCTTCATAATTGTATCTTTTTGTGTAAACTAGCATTTGATTAAGGAAGCAGCACTGGAAATGAAAATAGAACTGAGCAGCATTTAAGAAAATTTAGAATTTTGCTTTATGTTTGCACTAATGCAATTTTCTTTTGCCTCAGGTAGTACTGCAGTCTCGAGATTACAATGCTCTATCTATGTCTGTGATGGCATTTGTGTCTTTGATCTACCCATTGGAATACATGTTCCCAGTGATTCCTCTCCTTCCTACCTGCATGGCTTCCGCAGAACAGGTATATCAGTGATTGTGTTAGGACAGTCCAACCTTGACTCAACTAAAGGCTTTCCTTAGAGCCAATATATGTATCTGCTAACAAGTATTGCTTACTTCTTACTGAAATCTTCAGTGTATTTATTTTTTCTTGTGCTTGGAAAGAATTAAGAATGTTTTCAAAGGATTATTTTTCTAAAAGAAAGTCTAAATTCTTTCCTTCTATACACTTTTTTATATTGGTTGCTTTAGAACAATGAATGTTCTACATTTGATTTACTGTAGCTTGAAAAAAGAATTGTATGCCTTTGAGTTAGTTGGAGTCCTGGTAACTGCCTGGACTAATCCCTGCAGTTTTTTTTGATAAGGCTTTCAAAGTGACTCATCATTGCCTTTTCACCTGGTCTGACAGAGAGTGCTTGATTCAGAGGCAGATATCTGGCTTTGTGCCCAACAAGGACTAGGCCTTCTGGTTCCTGACATGATGGAATTATTTCTACATGAAATTAGGTCTCAAAATCAACATTACTTTAATTATTTCCAAATGTATTTTCCATCCAATGCGGTATAAGTTTAAGGAGTTTCCCAACTATTTCATTGTCTTCTCAGCTTTGTTATATTTATTTCTGATATACCTTCTTCCAAAATATACTGTATATACATTAGTATTTAAACTTGCCCAGTTTTGTTCTTATCTGACTTTTATTAATATTTTCTGCCCATTACAGCTACTTCTAGCCCCAACACCTTATATTATTGGAGTACCAGCAAGCTTCTTCCTTTATAAGTTAGACTTTAAAATGCCAGATGATGTATGGCTGGTGGATCTAGACACCAACAAGGTAACTTGTTCCTATTTATATGTTAAATATAGTTTAGAGAAGCATTTAGGCATACAGGTAATGCTTGACTTATATTGATAATTGGAACTGGAATTTCAATCACATGGTTGCAAATCCTACTTCCTTGATCGACTTTATTTGTCAGAAGATGGCTTGGAAGGTTGCAAATCATGTGACTGCAAGATGCTACAATTATCATAAATGCAAATCAGTTGTGAAGTACCTAAACAGCAATCCCAGGACTGTGAGGGGAATATAATGATTGTAACTTTGAGGAAAGGTCATAAGTCAGTATTATGAGTTATCTAATTCCGCATTGTTTTTTCTAACAAAGATACCTTTTTTCTCCCTGCTTCTAAAACAACTTAATTTCCTGATCACCAATATTTGATGGATTATTGGGTTCTCTTTGTCACACTGATTTGGAGCATAGATTCCTGTGCATGAGTTAATTGAGCTTGTTTCTATGATATATAAAAGAAATCCACTCAAGGGATTTCCTTGATGCAATGTTATTTTTAAATTTTAATTTCAGATCATTGTTCCTACAAATGCTGAATTACTGCCTACTTTGCCAGAACCGGAAGTTTTAGAACTGAAAAAGCATCTGAAGCAGGTAAGTTAATGTTCTGGTGAGTATGGTTAAGAGGAGTTTAAAACTAAGATGAGAGTATTGGGACAACAGAAACTTGGACCAAAGTTTAAGAGGTCCAGTCTCAAAGTTGATCATAATTTCATAATCATCATTTTACTATTCATGAAGGAAAATCTCTGTGAGCATCAGAGGTGTATATTAAAGAAAATTAGTAATGAAATAATATTAGTATTAGAACAAGGAGACTCTGGCTACTTATTGAAGTTCCTTCTAATTTCTGGTCCCCAAATGAATAGTTACTTCAAAAAATAGCTTCCCTTGAAGAGTTACTGGAATGTATAAAATGTATTTAGAGGAGGATATGAGAAACCCTAGTTCTTATTAGATTTGGAACAAACATCCTGTGTGTAATAATTTTCTTCCTTCCTTTTCATTTCTCTAATTTTTACAAAATAGTAATTGTCTCACCCCACCAAGAATCAATTTGTTTTATATTGTTTGTTCCATGAAAGTATACAGATTTGTTTTTTTCCTGTGAATTATGTTCTAGAAATATACCATGTTTCTTTTGAAGTCAGAATATGTGGGAATTTAAAGAGTGAAAATCAAAAGGGAAGGCTTTGGATCAAGACTAAGAGTAGTCACTTGCAGAGTGTAACAATCACATTAATAATTAATAATTGATTATTATTTTTAAAAAGCTCAATTAGGTTGGTCAGCTATAAAATACTGGTGAACTAGTAATGATTTCCTCCCCAGTGCTGTACTAGATTGTGGATGAGGGGAAAAAAAGCTGAAAAGGGCTGCATGTCCAAAATCTGTTGGAGTAGTCACTATAACATTTTCTTAAGAAAGTAAAACAACTTCTGTTCTTTTCAGTTTGTCCAATTTCTGCCTATTTCCTGTCATTTCACCGTTCTATTAATTTATACCTATATTTATGGTGCAATCTTATAGATATTTATTTATAGAATTGATTTGTGATGGTGTTTCCAATAATGGATTATTAAGCTTCAGAGTAAAAATATGTATCCTTGAAAGGTATAATATATGGGCCATAAAATTAAAATTGTGGTCAAACATAATATTAAACTACAATTGATAATCAGACCAACCTTAGATTGCCTACAATTTCGCTTGTTATTCAGATTCAAACTATTTAATAATAATAGTGGTTCATTGAAAAAAAGCCACATTTATAAAGTGTGTATTAAACATACCTTATTTTAACTAAATATAGTTAACATTAACCACAATTTGAAGTTTGGTAGTACTAGCACTCAATTTTAGTTTAATATTGTATAGCCCTAATCAGTCATATATATGGTGATGAAAATTGAATCTCTTTATTGAGGCTTGGAGTTTTATGCGAGATCTATTCATACACACGACAATCTTGATGTGATCATGAAGTTTTGAAATCATCTTGAATTGCTATTTTTGAACTGTTATCAATATATATGCTTCAAACAGCATTAGAGTGTGTTTTATCACATCCTTACTCCACCGTCATTTTGATAAGCTACATTTGACATGTGTCAAACTCTGTGGACTATTCATATCATTCAGAATCACATAAAAAGCTTTGCCACTCTCTTTAAAATGGTTTTATACATCCAACTTTGAATTTAATAACTGCACAAAGCTCATTCTTTTGTTCCTACCCTTCCCACTCATTGTATGCCTTAAACATTTTGATTTTTTCTATGACTTGTTTTCCCATTGTACATCATTAATTATATATATATGTATATGTATATATGTATATATATAAAGTGTTACAGCAGCAGTTCAAAAGCTACTGCTTCTGTCTCTTACAGAAGAGCAGGATTATATGTGGTTTCTTGTGTAAGCTAATGCAACAGACCAACAGGCAGTAGAATCTGCAATCTCTCTTTCTGATCTGTTTGGTTTCTGTTTCCACAGTTTAAGGGGCTGTTGGCAACATTCCCACACACCTGAACAATATGAATAAAATAAAAATCCGTATTTTATTCTAGCAGAAAGGAAACACAATCTTATTTTTTATTAAATAAATGCAGGCAAGAATGAAAAAAAATCTTTACTGATGGTAATGAATCTAGGCAACAAACTTATGTGAATACTTATGTAAAATATTTAAAAAGATGTTTACAGCCCATTCACTGCAGTCACAACATCAGATGTTTGTGTATTGTTAAATTATTTGTGGTACATCAGTTTACTAGCCCTCAGTACTTTTGAAGGGAACATGTTTACAAACAGGTGTATGGGAGCAAAGCAGCTTGGCCTTCTTCAAGAACTGTGCTTTTTATTTTTATTTTTATTTATTTATTTTCTCATCTGTGGTATTAGTAATAATAGACTTTTCTCCATCTGTCTCTATGTGATCATGTATTCGTCTTTGGCTCTGATTGTCGCTGATGTTGTCATGTGATCTTCCATCTTGCCTTCAGACTCTGATTAGCATGTCTGCAATCACTCAGCAACAACTGCTCACGCCTGAAAAAAAGGTGTCTTTATTTTACCTTTTTCTCCCTTAAGTTGCCATTGGATAATTTTTGTTAGTCTATTTTGATGTATTGGCTTTTGACAAGAAAGGGTATTTTGGTGGAACATATCAGTGAAAGACGGTGAACTAAAACGAAAGATAAATAAAAGAAATTCACATGGCTTGAGGGTAGACCACCCTCTCCTCCAAAGAAGTTGAAATTGAGAAAACTTTAGTGTACAACCTAGAGAACTAAGATGTTTGGGGTTTTTTTTTTGTATATTCAGCATGTTAAACTAAAGATACTTGTTTTGTGAATATTACAAATGTGATATGAGAAGTGCCATTTCAGAAGCCAGAAGAGTTGATGAAAAGTGTTTAAAACTTAAGCCTTCTTGGAATCTGGGCTTCCATAGTAATTGTATAGTGAAGAATGCATTAACTCTGCTCCTTTTATATGGCATGAAGGGAAAAATTGGAATTTCAGAACAAATTGGCTGAGTTAAGAATTCAGAACCAGAAATAACTACCCAATAATGTAAATTTGTATTAATCTGTTTAATGTATTTGTGTATCATTCTCCATAAAAACTTGTTCTAAACTAATTTCTAATGTTTAAAATAAAAAAGTAATAAATATACATTAATAATACATATGATTGTATCAAAGTCATTAGACTGTATGCCAGTAAATCAGACTATATTTGTGTAATTAATACACAGCCCATCTCATCTATGTTTTGGAGGGAAAAACTTTTTAAATAAGTTCCTAAAAAGAAAACTCTGGATGTGCTTTTTTCTCCAGAGTGTATTTCCCAACAGATAAAAAGTTCTTATTGCCACTTATCTGACATCTGATGGTGTGTGCATTCTAAATGGATGTTCTTAACTTGATTTGGAAATAGAATAGAATAGAATAGAATAGAATAGAATAGAATAGAATAGAATAGAATAGAATACTTTATTGGCCAAGTGTGATTGGACATACAAGGAATTTGTCTTGGTGTAAATACTGTCAGTATAAAGAAAAGATACATTCGTTAAGAATCAAGAATCATAACGTACAACACTTAATGATAGTCATAGGATACAATCAACAATCAAATTATACTAGGAAACAGTCAATATAAATCGTAAGGATACAAGCGACAAAGTTACAGTCCTACAATCACAAGTGGGAGGGGATGGGTGATAAGGAGTGATGAGAAGATTAACGGTAATAGTAGTGCACACTTTGTAAATAGTCCAAAAGTACCTGGTACCTATGCTTTAAAGCAGTTTAAGTTGAAACTATAAGTTGAATCCAATATTCATATTCAGCATGCAGTAAGATTGTGAGATTTAAAAGTTGGGATCATATTCCATTATTGGTATTTATTGCAAAATAAGTAATTTTTTCAGAACCAATGTTAAGGCACCAGGCTTTGACATGAAACCAGATTGGATGATTTTGGGCCAGCCACTATCTTTCTCTCAGCTAAACTTATCACATTGGTTTGTTGTTGTAGAAAATAGGAGGGAGAAGGAGTATTATGTTCGTTGCATATTGAAGATGGAATAAAAATAAAATAAAATCTTCAAGAGCTAGTTCAGAGGTTTGTCAGGACTGAACGTTGACTCGAAAACAATCCCCCCCCCCCAAGTCCTTTTTAAATAAAATTGTAGAACATAATTTTTGTATTTTAGGATGTATCAAAATACTATTGATAGTTTATTTTACATTTAATGTATCTTTTTTCTTCTGTAGCCAAGTTAATAAAATTGTATTTTCCAATATTTTTCTTACAATATGTTTAGAGAGGAATTTAAATACAAGATTACTCTTGATTTATTTTTCAAAGCTATTGAGCCTAGAGTATTTTATAGTTTCTTAAATAAATAAATGAATCTCACAGCATTTCATTTCAAAGTTTTTCTGTTTTTCTCTAAAACAGCTTTAATAGGTAAAATGGTAAATTAAAAAAATGCAACTTCTGATTAGATTTAATTGATTCTGTGAATGTTTTGTGCAATTTTTTAGTATAAGAACATTTACAGTAGTTTGTGTATTTCCCTCTTTTTATTTTCTGTTTATTCATATGTAAGAAAAGATAAGCAATTAAGCAGAGGAAGGATTGATTAAGCTTTTTCTTATTGGCATTAAAAAACAACAACCGAAAGAGGTCTCAGATGATCCCAAGGTATATTGGAACATCACACTGTTTGTGTTTTGCCCATGAGACAGAGCTGTATTATAGCAATGCCATTTTTGTTTATTATGTTTGTAACATATTGCTCTTTAGGCTTTGGCCAGCATGAGTTTGAATACCCAGCCTATTCTTAACCTAGAAAAGTTTCATGAAAGTCAAGAAATCCCATTGCTTCTGGGAAGACAACAGAATGATCTACAATCCACACCGTCCACAGAGTTCAACCCACTGATTTATGGCAATGATGTAGATTCAGTGGATGTGGCCACTAGGTGAGATGAAGCATTGTGTTTTTGCTGAATGAAAATAATAAACTTCCAATTAGTTGGGAAGAGCCGGTGTTCGGTTTAGCAATATATGATAAGTAAAGTTATATTATCTTCCGACAATGTACATTGGTTATCTATGAATATTCGGATAAAATTGTTGTAACAGTGTGATCTTCTCATGATGATCTACGGTACTAATTAGTATGGTTAATATGTTGCTTATATATATTTTGTGCAGAAGCTGTTATATGACTTCTGTGAATTATGCCAACTTTGTAAATGTTTAGGATAGCTGGTATAAAATTGGTAACGTTCTTCAGATGCCTTGATTTAAGATACTAAAATAGTATATATTTACATAATATATTTTGGGCTCTTCAAAGAAAGTTACCAATGTTACTGACATTTTAGGGCAGCCATGTTAATTCATGTTAACCAAAACACAGGAGTAGCTTAGTAGCACTTTTTCAGACTATCAAATCTTACCGAACAATGTAAGCTTTTGCAATCTGCAGCTCACTTCATAATTTAGTTGTAGAAAAAGTGGGCAATATGATGAAAACAGCATTTGGAGGGTTGAGAAGTGCTTCTGACATGCTGATATCCTTGGGGCTAGAGTCAGTTTAGTGATTGTTAGCATGAACAAACCTATTTGTTCTTTCTTTATTGGTTATTCATCATCAGTTATTTTTTGGTGATTCATGAATGTTCTGCGCCTTTTCAGTTTTCATGCTAGTTGCTAAATGACCTATCTTTCCTTTTTAAAGGGTTGCTATGGTGAGATTCTTCAATTCACCAAATGTTTTACATGGATTCCAGATGCATACCCGCACACTTCGTCTCTTCCCCCGCCCTGTGGTTGCATTTCAGGCCAATTCCTTTTTAGCTTCACGACCAAAACAGACACCATTTGCAGAAAAATTGTCCAAGACACAAGCAGTTGAATACTTTGGGGAGTGGTCTCTCAATCCCACTAATTATGCTTTCCAAAGAATCCACAACAGTAAGTGTGATCATAAATTGTTAGCCCTCTTGATTTTAATTTGGGATGTTCCAATGCAAAATATTGCCGAGAAATAACTGACCACTATGTTTTAAGATTTTATCTTAAGAACAAAAAAGATTTGTCTAGTATAAGGAATTGTTTTTCCAATAAAAATTAGAAATACCTATTTCAAGCCTGAAATACTGTTATTTTCCATATTTGTCCAGGTTTTAGAATGTCCATGTGGCTTCTGTAACTGTATTTTTGTGATTGGCATAAGGCAAATTACTTGTTTCTTGTTGTGTTTATAGACATGTTTGACCCAGCTTTGATTGGTGATAAGCCAAAATGGTATGCTCATCAGTTGCAGCCAATCCATTATCGTGTTTATGACAGCAATTCTCAACTAGCTGAAGCAATGAATGTCCCAGCTGACAGAGAAACAGATTCAGATCCTACTGATGATAGGTTAGTAAGGAACGGAATGCAACTGCATGCAACCAATCTTCTTTGTCATTCTTTGTCATCTTCTTTGTCATGAACTTTGTCATTCTTCGTAAGCATTTTTTTGTTTATTTGTCTCCAGCATCAGTTTCAAGGACACATTGCAGATAATTTATAACAAAAATCATTCAAAATATAGATGAAACAACAAAAAAATATCAGATCCAGAATTCTTGAAAAGCCTTTTAAAGCCTGGGAGGATTAAAAGTTTTGCCTGGCTCCAAAAACATAATACAGGTAGTCCTCGATGTCACAACAGTTTGCTTAGTGAGCATTCAAAGTTACAATTGCACTGAAAAAAGTGACATATGACACTTACGACCGTTGTAGCATCCCCATGGTCATGTGATTTGAATTTGGATGCTTGACAACTGCCTCACATTTATTATGATGGTTGCAATGTTCTGGGGTCATGTGATCACCTTTTGCAATCTTGTGAGAAGCAAAGTCAATGGGGAAACCAGATTCACTTCATAACCATTGTACTAATTTAGCAACTGCAGTGATTCACTTAACAAATGTGGCAAGAAACGTCGTATAATGGGGCAAAACTGACTTAACAATTTTTTTAGAATTAAAATAACAGAGTTGGAAGGGACCTTGGAGGCCTTCTAGTCCAACCCCCCTGCTTAGGCAGGGAACCCTATACCATTTCAGACAAAAGGTTATCCAATCTCTTCTTAATAACTTCCAGTGTTGGAGCATTCACAATTTCTGGAGGCAAGTTGTTCCACTGAAGAGTTTTGTTTTTATGAGGAACTCTATTATCTGCACAAGAGGAAGAATCTTCCTAAGTTGAGAGAAAATTTTGGATAGGGCACACTGCTTCAAGAACTGTTAATACTTGTTAAGTTCTGGGCTGATGTTCTCAGAAGTGTATTGCCTTGCAAAATTGCCTCCTTTTCCTTTGTATTGAAAATGTAATTGTATGCTATCTCTTTACTTTTTGTTTCTGGAGCAATATAGCATGAGGTTATGTTGTCTTTGGGAAACAGATCTTTAAAAGGCAAAAGCTCCAGGGCCATTCATTTCCTTATCTGGTTAAGTAGTGAACAGGGATATCATGCTCACACTTCCTGAGAATGGCAAATAAGTTCTCCAAAATTTAGTAGTTGCAGATAGCAGTTTGCTATTTTGAGGATTCCATCCTTATCTGACACTGATAAGTTGAGATGCTTTCCATGAGACACAGGAGAGAATGCTATTTTCTATTCCCTGAGTTGTCCCTGGGCATTCTTCTTTCTCTCTTTTGTTTGCAGAGTTAGAATATGTTTTCTACATGTGCCATACATGTGGCAGTGATTGATATTAGGAATTTCTCCACTGTTTCCTTTTACCATTGGGGTTTCTCCTTACTGCCTGTTTAATTCCACATAATTTATAATTTTGCCATAGAACATAGCTCATCCTTTCAGGGTTTTCATTGACATGGAGTTGAGAAAAACCTGCTTTTCCAGCCTGCTCTGGAAGGCAGGACAAATTTTCCTGCCGCAGTGATAATTCCAGACTGAAACCTGGCTATTAGCAGCAGGAAGAGGTACCTGGCCAAAGAAATAATGCTCTCTATACAACTAAGGTTATACAAATCCATGATAAAAAAATTCTGCTAAATCTCTTATGTAATTTTTTTCTATTTTCTCTCCCTTTGCAATAGTGGGAGTGACACTGTGGACTATGATGACTCCAGCTCTTCTTATTCATCCCTTGGTGACTTTGTTAGTGAAATGATGAAATGTGACATCAATGGTGATACTCCAAGTAAGTACGCTTGATCTGGAATGGAATGAAATAATAGAATAATGGAAAGTAAGAATTGGAAAGGATCTTGGAGATTTAGGTTAATCCCCTTCCCACTGCAAAAATCCATTACTGTAGCATCACTGACAGATAGTCACCCATCATTTAAATGAACACTTCCAGTGAAAAAGAGTCTTACATATCCCGAAGAAGTCTTTTTCATTACTGAACAGCTTTTACTGTTTCAAAATGTTTCCTAATGTCTAACTAGAATCTGTACCCTTATAATTTAAACCATTGTTCTTTGCTTGTCTTCTGGAGCAACTTTGAAAAGCCTGCTATATTTTCTACTTTGCAATCTCCAGGTTCTTGAAGAGAGTTATCATGTTCCCCCATAGTCTTTTCTTCTCCAGACTCAAACTTACAACCTTTTCCTTCTAAAACCCTGATTATCCATAGTCCAGTTTGTTAATGTATTTCCTAAAATGTATCTGGAACTGAATATAATATTCCAGACATGGTCTCACCACTACACAATACAAAGGAATAATGTCTACATGCAAACATGTAATGTCCAAATCAACAAAGTACATTATAGTTGTGGGTCAGTGTGCTTTAAAACACAGTATTATTTGGTATGCTGTGTGAATCCAGCCAGTTGTAGTTTATTTAGCAAACCTTAATTAAACAAACATTCATGTCCTATTGATTAAGAATGTCAGTGTGTAAGGCCCAAAGTCATTCTTGGAAATAAAAATTATGCTGGAGGCTAATACTACATTACATTCTGCACTATACATGTAGCGTCTTTTTTTTTTCTTCCTTAAAAAGCTGAAGTTTTCACCTCTGCTTTTCATCCTGACCCTAGCAATTTTACTAGATCCAAATTAGAACTCAGATATAAAAGGAACTAGAATTTAAAAAGAATATAAAATTCAAGCCTTTGCAGATGACCTGGTATTCTTCATAAAAGACCCTTTGGAGACAGGAATATTTTAATTAGAGAATTAGCAAAATATGGAGAAGTATCACGTGTAAAAATTAAAAGAGAAAAGACTAAAATGTTAACTAAAAACCTAATGGAGGAATAGAAAAGAGAATTAAAAAGGGCAACGGGACCCCAACTTGTAAAGAAAGTCAAATACTTAGGAATATGGCTAACCGCAAGATGCTCAACGATAAAAGAAGATAATTATATGAAATTATTGCATCAAATAAAAATTTGGAACATTGGTGGAAACTAAAATTATCAATATTATTATTATCGCAACTATCAAAATGAATATTTTACTGAAATTATTATACTTATTCCAAACAATCCCAATAAAATTAGATAAAAAAACTATTTACAGAATTGAATAAAACTATGTTAAAATTTATATGGTCAGGAAAGAAAGGCAGAATAAAATTAATAGCATTACAGGACAGTAGAAGCAGAGGTGGCTTTGGACTCCTGGACTGGGAACTCTATTATAATGCAGCACTGATTTGGATCAAGGAATGGGTAAATTTGAACAATAAAAGAATATTAACTTTGGAGGATCATGACCTACAGACAGGGTGGCATGTCTTTTTATGGGAAAAGAAGTATACCTTCTGAGGAACTAATAATTTAAAACAATCTAGATTGTGCTGGAATGGACAAATTGACATTAAAATTAAAAGAGAAAGAAGAGTCAGAGTATTACAAAATTTGGGATAATTGGTATAATTGGTTGAACAATAGAAATAAAGATAAAGGAAATAAGAAAATTACAGATAAAAGTATATTAATGTATATAAAGATGTATAACTGTAGATATTTACATGAGATTGGTGTGTATAATAATTTGTATAATAATGATGACACAGTACTGCTAAAATCAAGATTAATATGTGTAAAAGGTGAAAAGGAACAATAAAAATTACTATTAAAGAAGCTAAAGTTTATGACTTGCTTCAAACAATATTTTCTATACTTCTATAGATAATGATACAACCAGAAGTAACCTTTAGCAACTCTGGCTAAGATCAGTTACCTCAGGTTGTGATTAGCTTCTTTATTTATTCACAATAGTACTTTCTTAATCCAGATTAAGTTTCATCTTGTTCCATTCTGCAATTTTTAGCATACGTATGTTTAGGAATTTTACATCTTGTGATTCATGGAAGAAAAAAAGAATATAAATTATCTACACATCGGTGGTATTTCCTCACAAAAATTCTTATAGCTTCTCATAAACACTGGGGATCAAGAAAGTCAGGATTTTTCTAGCAACCACTTATGAGATAGGTTTTGAATCAGGATTTGAATCAACTATAATGCTGCTTCAAAAGCTATTTTAGAATAATGCCACACTTGGTGGTACTGAAAAATACTTAATAATCTAAATTAAAAGGGTTGCACACATCCTGTGCATTTTTCTGTAGCATTGTCATCTGGTGGATTTAAACAATAACATCTTTATAATAATAACAGTCAAGAATGTGAATTTGGCATAAGTAAAACATGATTTAAACTTGGGTAAGCTAAGACTTTGTTACTAGTTGGTTGAGGGGTTCATTTGGGAATTCCAGAGTTATAAACTAGAGTCATAAATTATTTCCATAAGGATGCCATGAAACTGCATAGGTGTCATCAGGAATCAAATTTTACTCAAACATACCTTTATATTGTAAAAGATTTAAAAGACAAATACTGCTTTTGTCCATAAAATATATAAATCTTCTAGCACAGAGATCATTACATGGGATCATAAAATTAATTACAAATGTCTTTTGGGGAGGAGTATGATTTTCCTGTGTGTGACGCTTATAATGTTTTGTCACCGAGACATTGAACAGAAACAGGTCATAGAGGCCTACTCTCTAACCCTTTGTTCAGTTCAGAAATCCAAATAAAAGCATTCAAATAAGGACATCACCAGCAGAGTCTACCCTTTGTTTGAATTAGTCCTCTTTCCTTTGAATAACTAGTTCTATTTTGAACTGCTCTTATTGTTAACATGTTTTTTTTGGTCTAACGTCTCTTGCAGATGTGGACCCACTAACTCATGCAGCTTTGGGTGATGCAAGTGAAGTGGAGTTTGATGATTTCCAGGAATACTCAGCAGATATGGATGAACAGGCTCCAGACAGTGAGAATTCCCAAGATAATAACCAACCTCGGTCAAGTTCGAGCACTACAGCCAGCAGTAGTCCTAGCACCATTATCCATGGGGTTAATCATGTAAGTAATAGGCTAGATGGTAAAAAAAACTATAAGGCTTTTAAAGGAACAAATAGTTATACTTATGAAGGTTTAAATAGTAGTCAGTGGGATGCCTGGTACCTTTCTGCTGAAATGGGAGACTGGAATTTCAGTATAGGTAGTCCTCAACTTATGACCACAATTGAACCCAAAGTTTATGTTGCTCAGTGAGAAATTTGTTAAGTGAATTTGCCCCGTTTTACAACTTTTCTTGCCACAGTTGTTAAGTGAATCACTGCAGTTGTTAAATTAGTAACACGCTTGTTAAGTGAACTTGGCTTCCCCGTTGACTTTGCTAGCCAGTAGGTCACAAAAGGTGATCACATGACCCCTGGAGACTGCAACTGTTGTAAGTATGAACCAGCTACTAAGTATCTGAATGTAAATCACATGACCATGGAGATGCTGCGATGGTCATAAGTATGAAAAATGGTCATAAGACACTTTTTCAGTGCCATTGTAACTTTGAATAGTCACTAAGTGAATTGTTGTAGGTCGAGGACTACCTGTATTCATCACAGCTCTTAGGAAATTGTTCATTGTTTATAGTTATTGCCTTTCATCAATCTGCGATTAGAATTAAAGGGACAAAGAGATAGATTATCAGTAGCTGGAGCTTTAGAGTAAAAAGCTCTGATTAACTATCATGTTTTAAATATGCAAATAAATATTTTAAAAAATGAAAAAGGGTTTGCAAGCCATAGGAACTGCATAAAAATGAAGAAAAAGATGGGAAATATCTGGATTTATTTTTAAAATCCTAACAAGAGATTGCGGAACCTTATGAGTTGAGTGAACTGGTTTGGTAGTGGTTTTGGCATCAGGCTGCCTTAGGTATGAAGCCAGCTAGGTGATCTTGGGCCAATCATTTTCTCTCAGCCCTAGGAAAGAAGGCAAATCACTTCTGAAAATTTTGTCAAGAAAACTAGAGGGATTAGGTGAGATGACAGTACAGTCACTTAGGTCAGATATGTAAAAATTTGATTAACAAAAGAACATTAACTCAACCGCACAATAATAAAAAAATTGAAATTTACAGGAATTTATTGCTAGACATATAGGAAATTTTCCACAGTAACTTCTGTCTGGTGGAATGTACTCCTTTTTGCTTGAGGATTGAACTACATGGTCTTAAAATGCAATAAATAAATGATAAAAAACACCAACCTACATGTTTAACTGAAAGCTACAAATTATTTTCAGCATTTTAAAGATTGTAATAATTTTAGGTGGTTTTACTTAAACCACTTTACTTAAAATTCAAGATAGTACTGAGCTTGGATAATGATTAAAATGAGTAAAAATATTTGAGACAGTGTTAGAAATATTAGAAATTGAGTGAACATTGTAATATAGTACCAGCAAAGTTTATTTTTATATACTCTAGTTAGAAAATTCAATAATCACAAAGTGAACTGTGAATATGTACTGTGGCACAGCTATCTAGAATAGCTCAAACATAGCTTTTATTCATTTGCCTCCAGCCTTCCAAATGTGGCTTCGGCCTGCAACTTTCATCCTCCATTATTACACAGTCAAATTTAACATAACCCAGTTATCTTTTAGGTTTTTTTGTATTGTAAGGAGGAAATATTAGATGTCATGCTAAGCCCACAACTGGCAGCTGGATTCAGCAAGTTGTTTAGAGAGGCACAGAAGAACTTGTTAATGGAAACTAAATATTGCTGGTATTACATGCTAATTCCTTCTGTAATATTTCAAATATTGTCCTAATTTTTTTTAGTCATGAGTTCTTTAATGTATGGTTAAATCTTTTTATCTGAATGCATCCACATAAAATAATATTTATAATAAAGCAAATACTTATATTGCTATTAGGTGCAGGAACCAAGTTGCAGAGAAGTTATCCTAACAGTGTAAATGTAATAAAACTTAGTTTAGCAAAAACAGTGCTAGAAATCAATAGAATGTTATATGTTAAATTTGAGTTTATCATTAGTAAAATTATTATATTTTAAATTGTGATAGAATAGTTTATCATCAACTATTACAGAAAGCTTTAGCTGAAACAAATTCATGTCTTGTTCTCTGTACAGGAATCAGCTGATTCAGCAGAGGTAGAAGAGAAGATGGTAGTTGGATTTTCAAATCACCTTTCCAGCTTGCCTTTACAGCCAAATTTTCCCAAGGTGACTGTGGATCATCATCGTGAAAGCGAAAGTCCTTCATTCAGCTTGAATTCCACAGAAGGAATGGTGAAGAAACGAGAGTATGATAATCCATATTTTGAACCACAGTATGGTTTCCCAACAGAAGAGGAGGAAGATGAGCAGGAAGAAAGCTACACTCCAAAGTTCAATCAGAATCTCAATGCTAGTCGGTGAGAATTGTTATATTCAGCATTGGTTTTTAAAATAAATTTGGTCCTTTCTATGTGGTAGCATCCATTTTCTAAGAAACTTTCTGCAATTCAGCTACATTCTTAATTCTGGATCAATAGTCTTATTTACCTTTATAGGAAGTAATATTTATGTCCCATATTAAAGATGCTAAAAACAATATGTAGGCTTCTTAGAGTGCAGGGAAGAGGCAAAAGTAGCAATAGAAAGAAGAAAGTTGCGTAACTGTCCATGGAATTTATATTAATGTCATATGCTTCTGCATATCTTCAGTACATGAAATATATAATAGAGACAAAAATCGATGGATTACTTTAGCGGACCCTCTGGTACTTAGAATCTGGAGAACCAGACGATCCATTTTCAAAAGATTTGCACAGTAGGGAAGGATGGCATTATTTCTCTTGTTTGATATATTTGGGAGAAAAAATGAAATTAAAGCCTTTCTTCACTACTGGTTAGCTGCAAAATGTGGGTGAGGGATTTGGGTTTGTGGAATACTGGGAGAGCTGCAGAGGGTTTTAAACAATCTATGCATTTTGGTTTACCCATGCGTACTGCAATAGATTTGCCTTATTTCCCATAAAATTCTGTATCTATTTTTAGATATTTATTTATTTAACTGAGTGAATGATTAATGAATTTAATAATCCTGCCAGCCATGGCCTGCAGAATAAATGTTGCTTTGTGTAATGGTTTTCTGATCCTGACATAGTTAAACACAAAGAAGTTTGCGATAATCACAATGTTTTTCCATTTCTACTATGGCCGTAAATATAAAATGCTGCAAATAATGTGTTTCTTTATTCCTGTTTTATTCAAGGCCTCCAAAACCTTTGCGTCCCAATAGTTTAAAGCTGGGAAATGACTCTGATGCAGAATCGGATTCTCATGCCAGTTCCCCAAATTCTACAGTCTCCAATAACAGCAGTGAAGGTTTTGGGGGTATTATGTCTTTTGCCAGTAGGTATCCTTATTTTGTGCATACTGATTTAAATAATAGGAGGGAAGACGTGGAGAAGAGATTCAAAGGGGGAAAAATCTTCTGTGGAAGCAAGTTGTTAATCCTAGATACCATGAAAGCCATGGTTCTGATTAATGCTGTATATGTGGCAGTCCTCCAATTATGGCTTTTATAGATGCATAAAAGAATAGGAGTGACATTATTCTGTGAAAAAATGTAATGACAGATTTTATCCAAAAGTTAGGTCAGCTAGCAGATCTTGGAAAAAATGGTCTCTGTAGACTGGGTCAGGCAACTCAAACCTGAGTGGAAACTATGTACCTCAACAGTTGGTATTGATAACTATGTTTCCATGACCACTGCCTCTGGAAATATGTAATTATCCAGTCTATCTATCATAGCCATCACTATGATTTAGGGAACTTAGCATTTATCTTTTACTTCTGAATTCACAGTTTCTAGAACAATTAACATGCATTATTGTATGATCTCTTATGGAGAACTTTTCATGATACTGCGATTATTTTTTCAGTTTTACTAAATAATAATTGAACTTTCATCTCCATGTGATTTTGATACACAATATCATTGTTGTTTTGGACCCCATAACATTTAACTATTAGTGAAATTGGTTTGAGGCTAATGGAATGTGTAATCAGAACACATCCTGTGATATAAAATGGATAACATGTTTTGTGAACTCTGAAATGTATTGGGGTCCCTGTTTGAAATGCTGTTTTTTTGGCTGGGATGAGGTTGACATACATAAGGGTGCTATTTTGTTAGGCATGTACTAATTTAATAATGCTGTTTTTTACAGTGTTTGTGTTTGAAGCATCCATGTTATTATATAAAGGCTTAAGAATAGTTCCTCCTGCTCTGCTATACCTTTTTGAAATTCTGCTTTAAATATTAATAGTTTTCTTTTTAAGTAATTTTTAAATGTACTTCGTAATTGTTAATAACTTTATGCTTTAGAGGGGAAATTAGGTACAGCTGCTGTATATTAAATAAATGAATTCAGTGGTAAATTAAAAAAAAAAGAAATGGAGTTCACAGACATGTTTAATAGAATTTTTGGCTGATACTAGTTCCATATGTTGGATATTGTTATAGGTGTTTGGCCAGCTTTCAAACTGAAATTCTCCAGTTAAGATGGCCATCAAGCAATCACAGATATTTCTTTGCCAGTAAACAATTATTTTCCTTTCCTAATAAGAGCCATTTTGGACATGTTAATATGTGGGGGAGAAGATAGTACCATTGGCTTGTCCCTCCTCTCCCTAGTGATTCTTAGATGTACTCGCAGTCTATCTTACTCATTTTAATTAGCAATGATTTTCAGAGGAAGTTTGCAATATTACTTTTTAACAGGATGAATAAAAATTGATGATTTTTTTAAAAAAATGGATTTCTTAAAATTTAAATGGGATTTTTTTATTCGTATCAAATTTATTTTAATAAAATGCTTTTGGAGTAAAAAATCTATCTAAAGATAGTTTTCTATTTAAGATACATTAATAATTTAGTTTATTCAGCATGAAATGGAGCTTCGTTATATAGTATGAGGCTGTATATTCTGTAATATTTACATTTTTGTAAATGAATCAAATTTCAATGAATCCAAGCTCTGCAAGCTGAGATAACATGCATTCTAAATAGGAAACCTTCATTTTGTTTACAAATAATAATATTAAAGATTCTAATTACCAGCAAGAATGAGTCCTTACATTTAAAGAGCACCTGTAATTTCAGATCGACACCTGGTTGTGTCATTGTCATATCACCAGCCACCCCATTAAAATGAACGGGACTGTTGGTGAGTCAGCAGTGGGTCAGAGGAGGAGCCACTGCGGGACAGAGATAACAGTTGCTCTTTAAAATTATGATTTAAATCGAGTTGATTTAAATTGACTTTATTTAAATCAACTCCACCCTGCTTTCTAAGAAGAAGCAGTTTGATTTGAATTGTGTGACTCCAATCAGTGCTATAGTCTTTTTAGGAGTGGTGGTTTAGTCTGTTTTGGAAGGGATTCTAGAGAGTTCTTGGGCTAGATGTTGGTACTCAATATCTAGTCAGCAATATTAGCCAGTGAAGATTTTGCTCTGAGCTGATGTGCCAAAAAGATTGGCAGACTTGAGTAAAGAACAGACATACCTCAGCTATATTAAAATTTGGGTTACTTGGGGTTACATTTATCTTCTGTAAATTGTACAGGAAAATTTGATTTTTTTTTTTTTTTGAAATACTTGAGTCTGTCATGTCATTTTAGTTAGTTTTGTTTGTTTTCTAGTATAATTTAAAGGAGTGGTTGTTCTTTCAAAATATTTTTGATCAATTGACTTTTTAAAAAAACCCAGTAATGATTGAAGAAAGGGGCTTTTGAGTAGTAGCAAATAGTAGTTGCTCAGGAAGATCCATCAGGCTCCCTCTCAAATATACTCTTAAAAATGATTACATTTTATCTTTTTGATAAGAAGCTATGAAGTTACAACAATTTTTTAAAAAAACATCAGTGTGAGATATATATATATATATATATATATATATATATATATATATATATATATATATATATATATATCTTTGGTTATTCGGGTTTTCTCCCGCGTAAGATTGGAAGTATCTAGGCAACGTTTCGATGAAGTCTCATTCATCATCTTCAGGCTTGGTCTTCAGCTCTGTGCTTCTCAGAGTGATGTGAGCTCGCAGCTGCTTCTTCCTTTTAACTGCTCCTGGGGGTGTGACTTGATTGGCTGGGGGCTTGGCTGTGTTCTGATTGGATGGGGGGGTGTTCTCATTGGTTGGGGGTTTGGCTGTGTTCTGATTGGTTGGAGGGTTGGCTGTGTTCTGATTAGCTGGAGGCGTGTTCTGTTCAGGTGGGGGCTTGATTGTGCTCAGGTTAGTCTTAGTTGCTGGAGGGTTTGAGCTGGTGAGCTGTGATCTTGCTGTTTGGCTTCGAGTTCGTGGTCGTGCTGCATCTTCATGGTGGGGGTCAGTTCGCTTCATGTATGGTTCAGAGGGGTTTGAGGTGGGTAGTGATGCAGCTGCAGTGCGGCTTCTGGTCCGTGGTCGTGTTTCATCTTCTGTGTGGGTGTGAGTCTGCTTTCTACGTGGAAGTGTGGTGGTGGCATCTTGTGTGGCTCTCAGGGGTGTGGGTCTGGTGTCATTCTTCATGTTAGGTACGCGTCTGTTCATGAGGGCGGGTTTCCAAATGGCTTGTAGGCGGGAGGCATCATCTCGTTTATTCATGCTGTGTGGGCGTTTTTCTATCTCTATGGCTTCTCTGATGATTCTGCTGCTGAAGTGTTCGGTTTTGGCGATAGTTCTGGTATTTTTAAAGTCAATCTCATGTCCTGTGGCTTTGAGGTGTTGGACCAGGGAAGAGGTCGGTTCTTCCTTTTTGATGTTCTTCAATGCGTGCACCTATTCTTCTGTTAGTCTGTCCAATGTATGTGGTGGGGCAGGCAGTGCAAGGGATTTCGTATACTCCTTGATTTTCTAACTCGATTCTGTCCTTAGGGTTTCTTAGGATGGTGGATATCTTTCTGTTTGTGCAGAATGCTGTCTTAATGTTGTGTTTTTGGAGGATCTTGCTGATTTTGTCCGTAGTGCCTTTTATATATGGGAGGAGGGCTTTGCCATTCTCTTGTTCTTTGTCTTGGATTTTGGCTGGGGTTTCTTTTTGGATTAGGTGGGTGATCTTCTTTCTTTGGAATCCATTGGCTGTCAGCACGCCGGTGAGAGTGTGTAGTTCGGTCTCTAGGTGTTGTTCATCGGCTAAGCATTTTGTTCTGGAGATGAGTGTCTCAGCTACGGAATTGATCTGTGCTGGGTGGTGGTGTGAGAGTGCGTGTAGATAGCGGTTTGTATGTGTTTTCTTCTGGTAGATGGTGTGTCCTAGGGAGCCATTGGATTTTTTGTATACCAAGACATCTAGGAAGGGAAGTTGGTTGTTAGCTTCTGTTTCCATGGTGAATTGTATTTTGGGGTGTTGGCTGTTGAGGTGTGTGAGGAAGTTGTTCAGTTTTTCTTTCCCGTGTGGCCAGATTATGAAGGTAAGAATACGGGAAAGAAAAACTGAACAACAATATATATATGGATCTTTGGTTATTCGGGTTTTCTCCCGCGTAAGAAACTTACGCGGGAGAAAACCCGAATAACCAAAGATCCACATACAAGTACCTGCGAGAACCTCAGAAAACATATATCTATCTATCTATCTATCTATCTATCTATCTATCTAAGCAAGTGAGTTTCTTTTCATTAACTTTTGATGCTGCCTATTTAGTTCTTAATTGTCATCTTAATTACAAGTGATATGCATTTTCTTAAAGAAGAATGTAAAATTCTTTTTTGCCAAGTTAAAATAAATGATTTGTGATTAATTACTATACATCAGATATCTGAAAAATGTGATGCAAAAAAAATTAGAATTTTTAAAAATGCATGTATTTAAAATTATTTTGTAAACTAATGAGGTAGAAATGTATAGGAGATAAAATAAGTGAGCCATTTATTCTACCTCTTCTCTTCCTATTGTATGTCCAAAATGTGCCTCAAATACTTCTAATCAAAAAAAATATGAAGAGACAGAATCTGCCATTGATGGCCTAAGTAAAAACATAAATAGGACTTAAATGCTAAATTTGTGCATTTAACAAATAGGTGATGAAATTGAAATAGAAAGTTTGTTCCTGATATATTCTTCTTCTTTGTTCTAGTTTTGATTTTGACAATAATGTCCCAATAGTGGTCTTTTGTTGATTATAATTTATATTTTTAAAAGATGCATATTAAATGCTGTCATGAAGATGACAGCAAGTTTGCTATAGTGGTTAAGGCATCAGGCTAGAAAGCAGGAGACAGTGAGTTCTAGTCCTGCCTTAGACACAACAGCAGCCAGATGACCTTGGACCAGTCACGTTTTCCTGGCCTAAGGGAAAACACTTCTGAAAACCTTGCCAAGAAAACTTTTAAGGACTTGGCCACAGACGATCTTCAAGAATTAGACATGACTAAAAGGAAGGGAAAAAATGTGAAAAAATTAAGTTACTTCCTAATCTGAGAAGGATAGAAATGAGCTCACATTTTAATAGCTGAATAAATAGTCAAATGAAATAAGGGAATGATTAGATTACTTGATATATTTTCTTTTTATTATAGGTAGCCTATACAAGAACCACAGCACAAGCTTTAGTCTTTCCAATTTAGCACTTCCATCCAAAGCTGTGAGAGACAAAACCACTCCATTTCCTAGTCTGAAAGGTAATTGTTTTCATTGCCAGTTAATGCTTTCATAGTTGATTGCAAAGTAATCACAAAATATATCCTCTTCCCCAATGAAATAGGACAATGAAAAAAATAGGAATCCTGAGTGGATGTTTTTCAGATCTCTATTCATGGCATGTATGGAACATACATTGGAATGGCAGCAACCATTGAAGTATACTTAGTGTGGCTTTGTTCATATGTCTTCTTACCTTGGTAACATTTTACTATATCAGTCATGCGGAACACTAATATGGGAAAGATGTTTCAAGAGCCTTCATATAAACTAACTTTTAATGATCTCTATATATAAATGTTTGCTAGATGGGAAATTAATTTGAGATTGAATATATTAATAATCTTTCTCATGGGAGCTGTTGCAGTTAATTGCAACATGGGATGCAAAGGTGTCCCCCAGAAGTCATATTAATGCAAAAATAATGACACACAGCAATAGAGGTAACCCTTGACTTATGACCCCCAACTGGGACCAGAATTTCTGTTGTAAGCTGTTGCTTCATAAGTCAAGTGAAATCCATTTTATGATGGTTGTTAAGCAAACACCACAGTCATAAGTGGGATCCCATTCTTCCAAACGGGTGGATTTTAATGGGAGCCATCAATAAAGGTCACAAATAATGATCACAGGACACTGCAGTTGGTCATAAATGCAAACCAGTTGTCAAGTGCCTAAATAGTGATCACATGAACATTGGGATGATCCGATGACTAAGTTCAAAGACTGGACTTTTTTCCGCGCTCATAACTTGAAAGGTTGTTACGGTTATAAGTCAAGAACTAGCTCTATTGTGTAATGAATCCCATTCTCTTCTACTTGCATCCCAATTTGTGACTAAAATTCTTAAGACACAATGTGTCATGGCCTTATATTTCCTGTGGATAGTCATGGCTGAACCATTCAGCAATATGAAGAGTGAAGAATAAATACAGGATGTAGAAGTTACGTTATTTTATATCTACTACAGTCAATATTAGTCAGATTTACCAATGAACCTAAGCCTTATCATTTTTTTGTACTTGGACTTTTTGGTTGCTCAGCTAGAAGGAGGCTTTGTTTGCCTTTTCAGTTCTTGTATATGATTAGAAAATTATATTTTTTTCTTTGTAATAAGTTGATTTTATTTATTTCTTCCCCTTCTCCATTTTCATCGGTAAAGATTACTTTAATCTGGAAGTGGGAAGGGATATGGATAAAGGTTGGTATAATGTCTTGCTAACATTTGACCTTTTAATGATAAAGGCCAAACGTTGGTTTTGTGTTGCTGCCTTAAAGTTTGCTTTGGATAGCATAACTTTCTTTCCTGGGTGTGTGTTTTTCTGTAAAATATACATCCACAAATGATTGGGAGCCGCCCAGAGTTTGATATAAGATGGACGGCTATATAAATGTTTTAAATAAATAAAATAGTAACTGAAAAGGAATGTGAGTACTCGAAAGTTCCTGCATGGTATCTCAGAATGTTTCCATCTGCTTACATTCTAATGAGCATATTTTTTATGGCTCACATTTCTATTAAGTAAATCTAATATTAATAACACACATTGGAAGAAAACAGTGATGGGTGTTTCCATTTCTTTTCATATTTTTGTCTCATTTTCTGCAATTTATCATTTTTTGGCAATTCCTCCTGTTCAGTGTGATCTGTTGTTATATGTTATACCAATTATATTTTTAACCTTTGAAATAGTTTCTTTGCCTGTACTTCTGCCTTTTTGATAAATAATATATAAATAGGGGTTCCCACTTTTTTTGAGTGAATATTAGAAAAATATGGGGCTTTTAACAAGATAGCAGATAAACTTTGTCATGAAATGCCAATTTCACAGAAATATAAGTGTACGAGGCTAAAAGGAACTAACCCACAATATAAATTATATGACTGAGATTGACTCTGATCTTCAAAGCACAAATCTATTTTGTTCAAGGTCAGTGTCAAACTCTCATCTTTCTTTCTCTGGATCATCCACGCAAAATGCATGCTGTATTTTATTTATTTATCAAATTTAGAAACTGCCATCTTCCTCTCACAGGAATTGTGCAACTTATCTTACGGACAGACTCACGCTCACATATGTAGGGGCTTCTTCAGGGAATGTTAGTCAAGATGGCAGTTGTGACCCTGCAAAGATATCCTCCATCTTTGTTTTTTTTTAAATGCATGCATGTAAAAAAGGGCAGGGTTTCAGTTTTGTGGTTACAACCACCATCTTGACTTTTTTGACCAACCCTGCACAAATGTACATGCACATAGTCAGATGCTTTCTTACCTTCTCCCACTTCCCTCATGGTTTGTAGCTTTTCCTGCTTCCTCCTCAGGATATTCCTCTTGTAGCTCTCCTGCTGCAACTCCCTCCTCTTCTTACAAAGCAATGAGTTCCACCTTTTCCTCTTCAATTTAGGCATGGTTGATGTTTGAATCAGAGGCATTTAGGGAATAAAAATTGCAAGCGGCTGAAAACCAGCTCTTTACTTTAAATTGTTTGCTTTGTAACTAGATTTTTTAAAAAAGCTTCAGAATTAGCAGGATATCAGTTTATGAATAGATGAGTAGATATGAGACTTGTCTTTTTTAAGAATCATAATAGTAATGGATAGTATAGTAGCAAAGTTAACGTATATTGAATTTTTAAAAACATATTTAACCAAAAGGAAGACAATCCAGAATTTTTTTTAAAAAAAAGAAAGATTGGACAGAGGAATATTTATGTGCTTCTGCTCCTTTACTGAATTCTCAACAAATATAATTCTCCCACTTTAGAAATAAACTATTTGTGGAAACAAAATATGCTTCCTTTCAGGTAAATAAAGTATTAGAAAACTTTGCAGTAGATTCACTAGGTATAGTCAGGGGTAGGCTTCAAAAATTTTAGGTTCTCTGCCCGGTTGCTGGGTGGGCATGGCCATGGTGGGCATAGCCTAGTTGGCCTCCTGCACCATAGCGGGGCAGGTGTTTTGCCTTCCCCAGGCTCCGGAGGCTGTCTGGAAGCAGGAAATGGCCCCATTTCTGGCCTTCCCAAACTTCTGGGAGGCCCATTTTTTGCCTTCCCTGAGCCTCCATGTGCACCCTGCGCTTACCTGCATTTAAAATGGACCGCGTGGGGACTCCTGGGAGGGGAGGGGATGGGTGGACAGGGCCAGCCAGGAGTGGGATTGGGGGGGTTCTCTGAACTGCACAAAATCATAGCTAGGGGCTCTCCTGAACCCCTTTGAACCCCCAGCAGCCCATCCCTGGGTATAGTATTTCATTAGATTCCATTTCTCAATATTTTATTATCCTTTTCAGCAGTTTCTTTTAGATTTGAGTTTAATGTACCTTCCTTCATTTTCTTAAAGGAAAGTAATTTGTTTTTGGAACAAAAAATATAATTTTGAATGGAATACACAGTTACCTTCCAGCTTTATAATAACTTTAAAATCAGTTTAAGGGCAAATCTGTACTGCAAATATGAGGTGGCTGTATGTTTTTAAACTTTAACAAGAAGAAAGAAATTAGAAATTTTGCGGTAAGAGTTGCAGGATTAGGAAATCTATAGCTCCAGCAATGAAATACACTATACTGTTGAGGGAGTTTTATGTGAAAGTGATGATGTTCAACTATTTTATTCTAATTATTGGTAATCTGAGACTTGGTTCAGAGCAATACCAGTGTAAATGCATGAATAAGAGATAGAGAATATAGTGTTATGGTCTTCTTGCGCTCCCAAGACTACTGATAGTTTTATTTAGTTGATTTTACCTCCCACTCCCTGATTATTCCTACAGCACTTAATCAACAATGAGGGAAGCTACTAATTTAATCTATAAATTTTGGTGGTGATTTTACTAGTATACTACTAATTGTTTATTTTGTGTCCCAGTATTTGGGCTAAATACTGTAATGGAGATTATTACTGAAGCTGGGCCAGTAAGCAACGAAGGTGGGTCCTTTGCATCATGAGTTGTGCATGACATACCAATTCCCAGTAAGCATTTTGTGCCTGTCTTTGGGCAACTTTACCACTGGTAACCAAGATTGTATGGTCTCTACTAATCACTTTCCCATATCACATTATGCTTTTCCATATGTTGTTGAATTTGAAGATGGTTCTTGTGGCAGAAATGCATGCAGAGCAGCTGAGCTTCTCCTGCTTTTCACCTTCTGCTCTTACTACCTTCTTCTCTTTTGTCTCATTCCTATTACTGTTTTCTGCCGATGTATGATGCAGTAATACAAAATGTGCTGCTGCTTTTTCAAGTTTTTTTGTACGTCCTTTTAAACAGAATGTTAGCTAATTCCTGTGTGTCTCATTAGTAGCATTTATGGACTTAAAACATCTTTCTCAGCAAATGTTTTCTCATTCTGCCCCTTTACTCATGCAGGAAACAGGCGAGCACTTGTAGATCAGAAATCTTCTGTTATAAAGCACAGCCCAACAGTGAAAAGGGAATCTCCTTCCCCACAAGGACGAACCAGTAATTCCAGGTAAAAAAAATGTAAAGCATAGTTTGGCAAGTAGCTTTTTTTACATTGCCTAATTTCTGAAGCTTCTGCAACTACTACCTGCCTTCTCTGTTGAAGTCAGTTGCCTGGAAGAGAGAGAAAACAAAAAAACAAGGAATGGGATCTTCTATTTTTAACTTTATGTCAACAGCTACGTGCTTCATTTTTAAAAAATATATATTTGCTATTCTTATAGACTGAGAATTTGACGATGTCTCCTAGAAGCCAAACATGATAACCACATAAACAGACAAATCATATGCCCCTAGCCAGCATTTCAAATCTTCCAGTGGAGTACCCATCATCCCAGTAATCAAGTCCATCCATCTTGCTGCTAGTCGTCGTCTTTTCTGTTTCTTTCTATCTTTCTTAGCACTGTAGACTTAAAAGAGCTAGGTCTTCTCATAATATGTCCAAATATCATAATCATTAGCCTGGTCATTTGTACTTTGAGCAAAATACGTTTTCTCCAGTTCAAAGTTCAGAATATTTTTGCTTCTTCAAAATACAGCTTACACTGTAATTGAATATTATAGGAAAAACTATTATCAGAATCTGCATGATTCTGATCTTTGTAGGAATAGGTACGTCGTGACATCTAAGTATCTTTTGCTATCCTACAGAGCGCTAATCTGCAGTGCATTTCTTAATTGCTGGTTTCTTTACGGAAAGGAAGGGAAGGGAAGGGAAGGGAAGGGAAGAAAGAAAGAAAGAAAGAAAGAAAGAAAGAAAGAAAGGAAAGAAAGAAAGAAAGAAAGAAAGAAAGAAAGAAAGAAAGAAAGAAAGAAAGAAAGAAAGAAAGAAAGAAAGCATTGCCTTTTGAAGGGGTATTCTTTTGTTTTTTCCAATGTATACCTGAAACAGTATCCCTACTTCCTCATCCTTTTCATAAAACCAGCTTGAATATCAAGCATCTTCTTTTCTGTGAAGGGCTCTAATATGTGGTTATATGCATTTATTTTTCTTGCATACAATAGTTTATATACCCCACTAACTCTCTTTGGTATTGGCATGCAGACTGATCTCTTCCAATCTATTGGCCATTGGCCAGATTAGCTAGCATAGTTTGATTAGAAACTTCATGGTTTCTTTTTCTGTTGCATGTCATACTCAAACAACTTCTGTAGCCTTCTGACCTCATAATGACTGGAATGGTAATCTGATTGCATATTCTAGCATTAGAGGTTTTATAAATAGGGAATATAAATATAATATAATGCAAACAAGTTGGCTTTGTTCTTCCACTTTCCATTTCCTTGTATCAATACCATTGGTATTATATATTTTCAGGGGTGGGATTCAACCAATGTTACTACTGGTTCGGTAACTGCGTTTTGCTGTGCATGCGTGTAAAAAACCGCTAGCTTTGCTGCCCAGACAGCTGAAAAGCGCTGTGTGCTGGTGCGCAACATTTGAAAAGCCTCTTTTTTTCCTGCTTTTTCAACCTCAGCTGTGCCGCACAAAGCAGCTGAGGTTGAAAAAGCAGGAGGAAATAAAGGACAGGTGAGAACCCAGGCGGGTGGGAGGGCCAAACAGCAGCAAACACAGAACCGGTTGGGTGTCTGCTGCTCTTCAGAGCTACCGGTTCTATAGAGCCAGGCAGAACTGGTAGCATCCACCCCTGTATATTTTGCATTTTGTGTACACTACCTGGTAACGTCCACATGTACAGGTATTATTGTGGTTGTTAGAAGACTGTTACCAACGAAGAAGTCACTACATTGGCAGAAGCCTATAAGTCATTCTCCTCCTTCATTTCTGTTTCTTAGACCATGCAATTGAATTATATTTCCCTAGTTCCTATTTCCAATTTTAACATCCTAACATCCAATCACAAGCAGTATGTCTTTCTTGCAAATTTTGCAATTTTCAGATTAAGCTTGACTGTAATTCTTGCAATCCTCCTGTTCTTCTGCATCAGTGGTTCAAGCACAAATTTGTATAACTAATTAAAGGGCTGTCCATGAAGACTAACTGATATTATTTTATCATTAATTACTTTGTTTTGAGTTTTATATTTTATATTTGCATATCCTTCTTGACTTAGATATCTTCCTAAGTATCATAACATGTGAAATATGAATTTCTGGATATATGCTGTTTCAGAAGGATGGAACCTTAATTGTCAAACCTTCAACATTGTACAGATCAGGAAACAGATTCTACAAGAAAACTAGAACTAAGCTTCATTGACATATTAGTAGAATCTTGAAACTCTGCTTGTGTTTTTCTTCTCTTCCTCTTATATCTCAGCAAGTTAGAGAGAAATCAGCCTCTTCTTAATAGCTAACTAATTCCTTTTCAGGGCTTTTACCCTTTTTGTAATGGCTTCTGAATATTTCCCTCAAGGCCTAATGTTACAATATTGGCTCTCATTAGTAGACATATTACTGCATTTTGTATTAGGCATATGCTCCATCCAACAAATTACCATTTTCCTCTCTGAATATGATTACGTTATGGTCTATCCCTCACCACTAATAAGAGTCTTTGCGCCTCCGAAATCGCTTCCTCCTTATTTAAGCCAACATTTTCTTTTTTCAAAAACAGCAACAATATATGTTTATTTTCTTTTTAAACAATTGATGCTTAAAGTTGCTACATAAAGCAAAATAATATATAATATGCTTTCAGTTCTTAAGTCTTGCAGTCCAAGGATATTAAGGAATGCTATTACATATAAAAATAAAAAAGGCCTTTCTTTTGATAATAATATAGTGATACAAAAACTATAGAAATTTTGGGTTGAATTTTTTTTACTATATGCCTCTTATTCTTATAGTGAAAATCAGCAGTTCTTGAAAGAGGTGGTTCACAATGTCCTAGATGGACAAGGAATTGGTTGGCTAAACATGAAGCGAGTACGTCGGCTCTTGGAAAGTGAGCAACTCCGTATGTTTGTATTAAGTAAGCTTAATCGCACTATCCAATCAGAGGAGGATGCTCGACAGGATGTGGTCCAGGATGTGGTTAGTTTTATTTTTATTTTTCCCCCTCATCCATCTATGAATGAATTTTGCTGTGGATTTCTGTTCTGAAGCTTATTTAAGGTGGCTCACAAGGGAACTGCTACTATAAGTCTTAAAATATGAAGAATAAAATAATACAAAGTAATGGAGAAAATTGCTTTCTGATAAAGCACTGTTAGTACCTTCGAATGAAATGTAGGTAATACTTGACCAAATGTTTTTTTTCCCTAAGAGCTGAACCTCAATATAGGTAGTCCTCAACTTATGACCATAATTGAGCGCAAAATTTATGTTCTTAAGTGAGAAATCTGTTAAATGAGTTTTGCCCCATTTTATGACTTTTCTTGACACATTTTAAGTGAATCACTGCAGTGTTTAAATTAGTAGCATGGCTGTTAAGTGAATCCAGCATTCCCGTTGACTTTACTTGTGAGAAGGTCACAAAATGGGATCATGTGAACCCAGGTCACTGCAACTGTCATAAATTTGAGTCAATTGTCAAGCATCCAAATGTTAATCATGTGACCATGGGGATGCTGCCAGAGTCATAAGTGTGGGAAATGGTCATAAGTCACTTTTTCTGTGCCATTGTAAGTTCAAATGGTCACTAAATGAACTGTTGTAAGTCAAGGACTGCCTGTATGGTCAGCTTAACTGAGAAGTACTTTTTCCAACTGACTGTAGACAATGGAGGCAGACCTGTCTAAATGAGCTTATTTTCCAGATACATTCATATGGGCAGAAGAATGCCCAGTGATCTCACCAAGGGTTTAAGAAGCCAATACTAGAAGTAGGGATTAAAAAGTATTAACCAATTACTTAGTTTGAAGCACCTTAATTTGCATTCAGAAATTATTTGTTCATTTACGTAGTTTCTCTGTTGCCAGAGAAACTTTTTTTCAGTCACTAAGAGGATTATAAAATATTACGAAATATAAAACATCCCTAGCACCATAAAACCACCTTCTCATAACAGATCTTTTTCCCCAGCCGTTAAAGTCCGAGTGGATCATATAGTTAGAGGAAATAGCCCAGTGGCTTGCTCCAGCTTTATGGTAGCAGATCTTTTTCGGTAGGTTTAGGGACAGTCCCACATAAAGCATATGACATGACTAGGATACAGATGATTGAGAAGATTCCGAATTTTTAAGCTGAATGTGAACATAACATAGAGATCTACTAAATTTCCAGAGGCCTGCTGGATCCTTGAGTATTCAGACTAAGAATCAGTTGCTTTACAGAAAACATAATTCAATCAAAAATGAATATGGATCTCTAGGATTCTCAGATTCCTCAGTAATATCTCTATCTTAATTATGTCTCGGTATAGTAAATTGTGTCTAATCCAATGCCCAAGGGCCCACATACATATATACGTATAGATGTGAGAGTATATGTATAAACTTCAGCAGCATTTTCAGGGATCCATTTTTAAGAGAAAGGAAACACCAGAGGTAGTGCTTAGTGGCTTAATGATGCTGGAGGTGGCTTCTGCTCCAGTGGTTTGAGTTCTAGTACTGCATGTCAGGGTGAATCCCATCACTCATCTCAGTCCACCTAACAGTATGAAAGCATGTTCTATGCAAGTAGATAAAATAGGTACCACTTCAATGGGGAGATGAGCTGGTATTCCATGCAGGCAGTCAGATTCCTGTCCTCTGATCCTTCCCAGTTGCAGCATCTGGAAGGAGGGGCCTTTGTTGCTGGTGCAGGAAGAGCCCCTTGTCTTTCTTTCTGATGTGAAGCTTGCCCTCTTGTGGCACACCATGGGAAACACACAAGAGTTGCCTACAACAGAGCTGGTATCTTGACAGCCAAACCACTACTCTGCAATTGCATTGTAGTTTCCTGGCTAATATAACAATGCCATGTGATAACAAAACAATAATAGTGGAACTGCAAAAAAACTGTGCTGCTCAGAACATAGTACATTTTAAGAAAATACTTGGTTGATACCTAGGATACTGCAGCAACCCATATTAACCATCAGTACCAGTCAATGATATTTGTGATATGTTTTTAAATGTTCAGTTGATTGAGTTTCATGTTTAATGAATAAAAGAGATAATAATAGAAACACTATAATACAATACCCAGTTTAAGAGTATATTGTGTGCTGCAGAGATGCTATTAAGAAATTTAGAAAATACTGAGCTAGATAGACTAATAATATATCATACCTTCCTTTGTTTTAACTTACATACAGCATAATTAAATGATAGAAAATAGAAACTAAAATGCAAGGGGATTGTGGTTTTTGGAATAATATCTTGGAAGGGCTGTGGAATTAGCTTCTGATTAAAAAAAGCATTCTTACAGATGAGCCTTTTTGTTTTAGGAGATTAACCGAAAGGTTTATAAAGGAATGTTGGATTTACTAAAATGTACAGTATCAAGCCTTGAGCAGTCATATGCAAATGCTGGACTTGGAGGCATGGCAAGTGTGTTTGGCTTACTAGAAATAGCCCATACTCATTACTATAACAAAGGTAAGACAATACTAAAAATGGGTGTATAAATACTGTGAAAGCCTTCTGTGGTAGAACTAAATCTAGCCTGCCACAGTCAATAATTGTATGGAGTTTATCTTCAAGTAGAGGCTATAAAGTAATTGTAACCATTGTTAGAATGTATCAGTTATAAAATATCTTTGTTTTGTTGGTTTTAAAAAATATTTGTGTGAACGACTGAGAGAAACAGGCAGGATAAAACAGACATTGTCCTTCCCTCAAGAAGTAAAGTGAAGCCCCTGTAAAAAATAGTATTAGATCCCTAAGTTGGTGTTTATCCTCATTCATACTTCTGGTATTCAGTCAAGAGGTATGATGTTAAAGGTGAAGTAAATCTAAGTTGTAGTAAATCTAAGTTAATGCTTCTCAAATCTAGATAAATTACCCCAGATTGAGTTGGGAAGCACTAAGTTATATGGAACTGCCTGATTGACATTTTGATTCATTTTGTTCAAAATGCACATTCCACTAAGTCATTTTATGACTTAGCAAATCAGCATTAAGCTGATCATTACCACTAAAATAAGTGGGAAAAAAAGTATGTTTCAGTTGCATTGCTTATGAAGCAGAGTCGGGAATGATTAAACTGTTATGAATAAGAGACAGGCAGTGAATGCAATATACTTCCTTCAACCTGGCTTATTGCATGAATTGGTCAAGGGAAAAAGGATCACAAAGCAGGTGGAGCTTTTATGTTGTTTCTTCTCTGTAATCTGGCTACTTTCAGGGAGATGGGAGGTGATAGGAAAACCAGAAGTTTTCAGTCAATTGCATTGATTACATTGAATCAATTCTAATGTAAAATATAGGAATCAAACATATTTGACTTCCTAATTAAGTCTTTATTCATTGTCTTCAACCAGTCATTGTCTGGTTAAAACAATGAATAACCATTTGGTTACTTGTTTATTTATTTATGCATACACGGTGCCTAAATGGTGGCTGGTCTGAAGAGAGCTCAAGAGCTGGTCTGAAATTATAGACATTAGTGATTTATTCAAGATGGGTGTTCCTAGAAGACTGTGGATTAGAGTTTTGTGCATGCATTTGGAAGGATGCTTTGCAAAAGATATTGTTTGATTCAACAGTAAAAGCATTAGAGCAGGGGTCCCCAACCTCTGGTCTATTATTATTTTACTGGTCCATGGTATGCCAAAAACTCTGTGATGCAAACAAGTGAAGCCCCATTCGTGAGATGCAGACAGCATGCAAAACCACATCTCCTCCGGTCCACAGAAAAACCTCTCCCTATAGAACCAGTCCCTGGTACCCAAAAGGTTGGGGGCCACTACATTAGAGCAACCTGCAAAAAGTTGCTCAGTTTTCAGATGGTTTGTACAGGTCTACTCCATACCTATTTGAGAAGCTGGAAATGGACAGAGATGATTGAATTAAACAAACCTATATTCATATTTCTTGTTTACCTTTTCCATTAACAGACATTCCATATTTAAATGTCACTTACTTCTGCAAGTGGTTGACACTGACACATATACATCTCTTCTCTTTTATTATATGAAACAAGACTTCCATCAGTAGTGGCCTGATTGGTAAGGAAGAATCCTATAGCAGGGCATTGCTTTAAATAGAGTTTCATAACAATTGACATATAGAATACATATGTATTCTTCTGCATACAAGCCAACAATGATTTTAAGATGTCTAATCTAATTCTAACACAACATGTAAGTTCCAATATAGAATCTATGTGCTCCCAAAAGTCTCATTGTCATTACTAACTGGATGAAATGGTGCATCATAAGGCAACAATTTTTGGGCCTAGATACCCCAAATAGGTTAACTTTTAGAACATGTCCAAAATCCAGGGTCCATGACACCTGAGGAAGTGAAATTTGAGAAATTTGTGGCTGCTTCAATGCTATTGTGCTGCTGCTCTGGTTATGTAATCTTCAGGTTCAATAATTTGTGACAGTTTCCCAGACAGTCTTACAATCCCTTGCTCTTATTAGGCAGCAGCTACTTACCTTCCCGCTGGAAAAGGGAAAGGGAAGGGAGGGAGGGAGGGAGAAACAGGAAGAAACCTCTGCATATCTTCCCTGCCAGCCTCCTATGACTTGTGCCACCTCTCCTTACCTGACCAGCACTGACCTCTCATGTGGCTTCCTAACCAATGCAGCACCTCTTGTGTACCCCCTCCCCCAACTTGCTGAATGGCATCGGCAAATAACATTTTCTTGACTTGATACTGCAGAAGTTTAGCAAGAGTTTTTCATTGTAAGGTCATCATAAGG
This sequence comes from Hydrophis major, assembly GCA_033807585.1. Lineage (NCBI taxonomy): Eukaryota > Metazoa > Chordata > Lepidosauria > Squamata > Elapidae > Hydrophis > Hydrophis major. The sequence continues at coordinate 87,900,702 of CM066328.1, read as the reverse complement.
TTACTTGTTAGAGGAGAAATTTTCTTTAACTGGAAAAAAACACGAAGTCACAATTTGATAGCCAGTAAATTCATCTTAGAGGGGACCATCTTTAAAATAACCAACTTTCAGTATATTAGATTATGTATCTATATTTTGTAAATTTCTCTTTAACTGCTGATGATTTCTAGCTTTGAGGGTATTTTTCATGATTATAAAGAATTAATACCATTAACACCATCAAGCCTTTCTCTCATTCCTTCTCATTCCTTCTTTCAATGGTTGTTGGCATATTTACTTGGGGTTGGGTGTTTTTTGTTTTTTTGTTTGGCTGCTTATCTCTCTGTGTTCCTTTCTTTTAAAGAGCCTGAAAAAAGAAAGCGAAGCCCAACAGATGGAGCAATCACTCCGGTTAGCAAAGATCCTATTTTAGCCAGGAGGGTGGAACCGAAACCCAAGGTGCAACTACAAGTACCTCAGCTCATGCCAAGGGCAGCAGGCCCCTCAGGGAAAGGGCCAAGGGAGTTTGACACAAGGAGTTTAAAGGAGGAAAATTTTGTAGCTTCTATTGGTGTGTATTTAAATATGTGTGGAATGCAGGAAAGTGATTGTGCATTGGCATTAGAATCTACTTGCATCTTTCCCATTAAAACATGATTCCCTTCATTGCTCTAGTAATGCGCTTCACTCTCACTCAGTTTGCAAAGACTAGTCATATATTTTCTTCTCCCATTTTGAACAAGAATCAACTCAACATTCTGGATGAGTTAATTTCTTTCTTTCTTTTTTTTAAATAAGACTATTATATGATACTGACATCACAGACTTTAATTATATCTAGTTGAGTTACTATAAGCAAATTGGCTGGCTGTTCTTTCATGGAATGTTTCTTGGAAGTGCATACACAAAGGATTGGCTGATTTATAGATAAATGCAGATAATTATTTTACAGTCCGATTGATCCATTTTTATTTAAAAGTCCCACTGAGCTCTTGGGACTCAGTGCTATGTATATATGATATAAATAGATTAAAGTTATGGGCATTTGGACTCATATATTCCTATCTCATTATTTTCCTTTTTTCAAGAAAATTACATTTAACGCTTTATCCTCTTAGATATTATAAGAAACAAATTATTATGCCAAAATACATACAGTAACATAGAACTCTGAGAAATATAATTGCATTAGGTTTGGAATTACTGCACTATCCAGGCTGAAAAACACCTAGCCAATTTTCTGAATGACTATTTCTTCATTTGTTCTGAATTGTTAGGTTTAAATTTTTGCCATTCAGGATTTTTTTTTTTTAAAAAAAATCAGGTTTAGAAGGGTTGTAGCAGAAATAACCATCTATGTATAGAGGAAACAGATTTTTCAATCTCAAGTCACTACAGAAAGATTAAATATTTTTTGCAACTTTGTTATATAACTTTTTTCCTAACTATTCATCTGCTCTAATTTGAGTTAATAACTACTGAATCCTATACCAATTTGCAGATAAAACTATCAGTGACAGTAAGTAAGGAAATATGAACAGCTCTTCTATGTTTGTCTAATACTAGACAAATCAGTGAAGATGGGGGTTCATTTTCAATGTAATATGAATAAATAACTTAATAAAAGTTGCTGTTATAGTAATTATTACATTATAGTAAAAACTATTACCATATTTAATTGTTCATCTACCAGATATACTACTGGGGAAATGGATTTGATAAGTTGTAGATTGTTCTATCATTGTTTCATCACAGAAATCCCACACTCTTTAACCTTCAATAACTTCTAAATCAACTTCTATTTGTTTTCTCATGTTCTCTTTTTTTAAAATTGCAGAATAGTAAGAAATAATTCAGCCCACTAGTTCAAATCTTTTTATTTTTATTTTTTTGGTAAGAGATAGGTTTTCAGCTTCCTCTATACAGTACGTTTCCTAGCTTCTACTTCTTTCCATAAATTATGCTTTCAAGTTAAATGTTGAGCTTAATTTTCTAGCAAGTTGATTTAATATTACGCCACGAAGCCAGTACCTAGAAGTTCCTGACATTTTTTTTCAATGCAGAAATGCAAACCTAAAATGGTTTCTTCGTTTGCTGTATGGATTTTTACCTAATTCCAAGATGCTTGTACTCTAAACAAATATTGCTCTTTTTATATAGATCTCTCTCAGAATATCCTTTTTTAACACTGCTGAGAGAGTACTGTAAATTGGTTAAATTGGGGGGGGGGGAGTATTTGAACAGACTAAACATGTATGAAAAAAAGTGTGTTGGCTAGAAGTATTATTTTGGAGACAGAAGTAATTTAAGCATAAAGAGCTTGCCAAAATCTTTTTATAATATGTAATTTCTGTGAAGTCAGATGACATCAGGTGGGTGAGTCTCACAGTTATTTTATTTTTCTCAGCCACCAAAATGCATGTCATTCTTTTTTAAAATATTTCTTTATTAAGGTAATGGAAGGCTCTGCTCCTGATCTAGCGGAAGAAGAATTATTTCTTCACACGCCAGTTTTCATTAATCTCTGTTTTGGCAGTGCAGGGTTGGGTGGCTTACTTTTGTCTTTTTTTTCCCCATTTCCACCTCTGATCAACATCTGATACTTCTTCTGTCTTTCTCTCCTGCTTGCATTGCATCTTGAGTAGAATTGTGGAACAAGCACCAGGAAGTGACAAAACAAAAAGCTTTGGAAAAACTGAGTAAGGAAAATGATAAAAGGACAGAAACATAATATTCCCCATAGCCTCCCCATAACTGCCAACTCCTTAAGCTTTTGATTGATCACCCATGTCACATGAGCCATAGGACGGACCAAGGAGGTCATTTAATAAAGAAACATAGTGTTGAGTTACCTCAAAGAGCCCTTTCCTGTATGAGGAGAGAGGAAAAATACTTTAGTTCTTCTGGCTGAGTTTCAAATCCTTCCTTACCACTGAATTTATTTTTAGAAGGTTCTGATCGGTTTCTCTGTTAGGAAGGCATGCTATAGCTGCTGCAACATTTTCATTGAAATAATGTGTGGAGAGATTGTTGTCCTATTTCTTCAGCAAAAGGAGTTTATAAGGTCCAATCCATAATCTATCCATAGATTAACCATCAATTACGTGAGGTTAAAATAACTGTGGGAAATCACTTGATCAACTGTGATTAACTTTTAATGGAAGACAAGACTTATATATTGTTTTTTTTAAACTCTAGTTCTTTATTGCCATGTTTAGGAAACAGCCAATCCCAGTGAAATCTTCTGATATGATCCCTAGATTTGAGTTAGATATATTCATAAGCATGCACAAATATAAAATACATAAACGTTCATATACACACTATTGATTTTAAGTGACTACTAATTAGGAACAAAAGTATGGCATGTTTGTCTATAGAAAATGGGAGGGAAATTAAAGAAGAAATATGTTGTTAGGAAAATATTAAATACTGTTTTCTTCTTCTATGGAGTGCCCTTTCCTGCCAACATTGTGTAAAAGAGAATATTGATGTTTTGCTGCATGGATCTGTTATATAATGAAGTTTGCCCATGCTATTTCACTAATTAAATTAAGTTTTGGTTAGATCTTGAAAATAATTTCGCTGTTTAATTAGTTACAGAAAATTTAGTCTTTTAGGGATAAAAATTGCATTCGATTTTTGTTTTGTGTACCAAAAGCTACACTTAAAAAGTAGTTTCAGTTAGCATCAAGAAGATAAGTTATCTGATAATATGTAATTAGTGATCCAACAAAAGACATGCAGAAAAAGACATGAAAGTACTCTCTTACACAGTTTTGCTGCACTACACATACTGTATGCTTTTTTAGAAATGAAAACTAGCATTTTAAATTGATTTAAAGTTGTTTGCTGCTGAATTTCAATGGTAAACAAATAGGCTCTGGAACTTAACCAAAATTTCAAAAAAGAACAAATCTAGTCCACTGGCCATGGGTTGTTTGAATTATATGAGCCCAATGCAAACTATTATAAATGTATATTACCATAGACTATCACTTGTTTTGTGATAGTGACACATGATCTACCTGGGAGAGTCAACTGCAGTCCCACTAAATCTCCTGGACGACTTGGCAGCTTTTTATTCCACTAGGTTTTATAACTTAATGGATTGTCTTGCAGGACTGGGACTTATGAGACCAGTTTGCAGTGGTTCTTTTTCTTTTGGACCTGTAGCTAAAAGGTAGCACTGAGAACTATAGTTTGACATCTGTACAATTAACCAACAGTGTCTGCAAACAGTGTTTCATCTTGTCACCTGCTGTTTATAGCTAGATGAAATCATCTGGAACTTTAGAGTGGGATGGCAACAGCATTTCTGCTATTCCTTCCCATTCAACTTCAAAAAAGCAAACAGTATCATTGAATGTTCTCTAACTTCATAACAACTGGAGCAAAAATAGTTGACATTAAATACAGAGAAGACAGAGGGACTGTTAGTACCTAGGAAACTTTAGGAGTGAACTTGAATACATTTAAAACAACAACATGATCCTCACTGTTACTCGATTCACAGATGGTAGCTGTGGCAAGCAGGATATACACCAGTAGTGACTGATAATCTGTGTCAGATTTGACAACAGTTATCCATGCTTTGATTACATATCACTTTGATTATTATAATGCACTGTAAATGGAGGTTAGGAATGGTCTTTGAGGTAAAATCTGGCAACTAGGTTGCTAAACGGTACAATGGCTGGGTTATGTAAGGGTTATGCTGAAAGTTCCTACCCTGGATGCCAGTTGCTCACTGGGCACAATTTGTAATTAACCTCCGTAGTTATAAATGGCTTAGGGACTTGATGTTGGATGGACTGGCTCTCTTTTCAAACTTGTGTGGGCAGTAAAAACTGCTACAGTGGTGCTTTTAAATATCATCCTTTCCAATTCTGGTGAGTCAACAGAATTTTAGCAGAGCTTATAACAAAAACAGCAGACTTTGCTTACCAACGGGGCCCAGATGTAAAATGTTTAAATGTATTTTAAAGCTCAACAGCAAGGGCATAACTTACACCAGGTTCCCCAACCTCTGGTCCATGGACCAGCACTGGTCCATGGCATGCTAGAAACCAGTCCGCACAAACAAGTGGAATCCCATCTGCAGGATGCAGGCAGTATGCTAAACCATGTCCCCTCCAGTCCATGGAAAAACATCTCTCTAAAGAACTGGTCCCTGGTGCCCAAAAGCTTGGGGGCCACTGACTTTCACAAAGGCACATATGTAACAAGTGAATCAAATCAACTTTGCTTGCATACATCCTGAAAACCATTGACATTATTTATGAAATACAGGAATACATAAACATCCTTTTTCATTACCAAGTTGAAAATTACAATAGCATAGCATACATCCATCATATGAACTTTAAGTGCAAAACAGCCATGTTTTGTTCTAAGTCAGAAAGAAAACTTTCAAATATATGCATATTTTGTTTTGTGCTTAGAACACACAAATGGCTATTTCAGTAACAAAACTTGAGGATAAAATAACCTTTTTTCAAAAGGTAAACTGACAACAATGCTCCCTATCAGGTATTCTTTCCCCTCTAGATGCTCCCTGGATATTCCCTTATACATCAGCTATTTATTTATGTTTTGGGGAGCCAAAAAGCATCCTTTGAAGTAAAGCCTGGTACTAGATCAATGAATCATTTTCATTTTCTAAGTGTTACTGTAGGGCCTACAGTGGTACTAAAAAGACATTTTTGTAAATAAAAGTAATTTGAGCATTATGTTTTATAATACATTGGCTTTCCATGCATTGTAATACAAATTTAGAAATAATATTGAAAATATTAGAGACAAATAATATTGAAAAATAAGGGGAACCAAGAACCCTATATTTCTAGGAAGGTGAATATTCATTGACCATTAGCAAGACAAGTATTCACAAATTGATCAGTGCTCATAGGCTCCATGTTAGGAACTCCAGATTAATAATAATAAAATATCACTACTAAATACTACAAATGCAGAGCCTATAAATTTATGTTTGAATAGTAGCATTTAATCACAATATCCATTTGACTGTAAGGAAGCTGGATCATATACTGTATATCATATATTAAAAATAAAATTAAGAAATATGAAGACTGTTGAGCTTTTTTCCCCCTTACTCTAATAAACAAGCCAAAAATTGTGTTTTATAGAAATGGCTCTAAAAATTAAATTTTCAGGGGGCCATTGGTGTGCAGATAAATTAACTATGTACTTTAAATATTGTATACTGCTTTCACATAATACTATAATACAGTATTCTCTGGATGGATATTCAGGGGTAATTACAGAGCTTAGTAAGGTTTACTCCAAGCTAGATGCATCTAAGATTGCTCACTTGATTTTTGTAGTATATAAGTCTCCTTCTGTTCTCTAAAGTTAATCTTTTTGCCTGCGAATAAATATTTCAAACATGGTCATCCTAATCAAATAGAATTCAATTTACTTTTATTAAAACTTGTTCTCGCAATTGGTGTTTATCTTTGGTTAATCAAGTGCTTAAAGCTGTTTTGATTTTATTGTTATGTGTGCACAATGCCCAAGTGTTCATACAATTGATTGAAACACAAGTGGTAATATATATTTTAGATAATTTATAAATCAATTCTCTGCTCATAGCCTTTCATTTCTAGGAGTATTATGGACAGCAAGCACCCTATTGGTCAAATGATTTCATTATAATTAGAAATCTACATTTTCTACCATTAGTAATTTATCAACTATTCTATAAATTACTTCATGTTCATGTTTAGCCGTCTTTGTATATAAAAGATTATTTTTGAATGATTAAATGATTTTTTAAAGTTACTGCAAAACACATGTCGGTTAAGAGTATAATTATCTGAAGTAGGTCCTGTGGGTTTTTTTGCTCTTCCATTTTCGTTAATTTCCTGTAAAGCAACCATCTATTCGCAACCCTGCTTGGAAATACATTTTGAATCACAGAAGCCAACATTTACAAACTTCTGTCAATTACTTTTTGAGTGCTTTAAAATATACTCAATTCAAAGCATTTTGAAGAAGTCTCCTGGGAGCATGTACAGTTATATAGCACAGGGGTGTCAAACTCCTGGCCTGCAAGCCGGATGCATCATGTGCTGGCCATGCCCACACCCGATTTATTGAAGGGGAAAAAAGCCCCAATATGTCCCATGATGCCGTTGTGACAACACGAGTTTGATACCCCTGCAGTTTGGATTAACTAAATAACTTTGGTGTAGTTTACTATTTTTGAATAATAGATCATCCTAGAAATCTATACTAAGTGCCCTTCTATTCCAGAACACATTAGCTATTATTTGTGTTTCACATTCTTGTTCCTTATTTCTCTCTTTCCCTCTCCCCTTCTCTTGATACTACCTGCTATTAGGTATCTGGTATAACTCCACTCACACTTTTAATTCCCAACTCACACTATTTAGTGGTATGCAAGGTATTTCTTGATTGTGCAGCTAGTGTTGCCAGATGACATTTCATGTATTTGTCCTGTAATTAAAAGACAAAAAAAACCCTCCAAATGCTGGTCTTGTGTCCCCGTTATGGAACAGTTGGCAGATATGGCTATGGCAGAAGCATTGTGCTCAGTCTCTTCCCCCTTCTGAAATCTTAATGGTGAACCTGTGTAGTCTGTAATATATTTTTCTCCTGCCTCCTTACTCCCATTGCACAGTGTTTTCCAAACCATTCCCAATTCTCTCTCCTTTCATCCATTTTCTAACATTTCATCAGAAAAAGAGTTTTTATTTTTTTTAAAAAAATGAACTGCATGCATCTCTTCGGCTTTTATATTATTTATAAAGAGAATGGGATAATCAGTGCATGTCATGTCAATTGCTGATACGTACACTCTTACCATTTTTACTTTTGTTATTACAAACTCTGGAGAGCCATTTATTTCACTCTTTCAGTGCTCTGTGATTTTTCCTTTGAAGTTCATGTTTTATTTTTATGGCACACAAATTATTGATTATTGCTTTTTGGGTGGGTTAGTTAGTTTTGCCACTTGCTAGTGAGACAACTGGAATGAAAATCAATGTATTGTACGGTGTAAAAATTGTCAAACAGCAAGAAAGACTTCTTTCTAAAAAGCAACAGACATGGAACCAGTCTTGCATACAAAAGGTAAAGGTATGGCTTTCCAGAGTAATGTGATAACTGTCTGGCATGCTTTGTATTAATTTGAATATGTTTGATGCCTGCTTTGTTTTCTTCCTTTCCTAGTAATAATTGTTTAAGACAGTTTCTCTATTTCTCAGGTGCAGTGACATTTGGACAAAATAGCTGGCTGTGAAAAACTGAGCTACATTATTAATCCATGGTATTGAAAAAATAGGGAAGAAGCAGATTCTATGAGTCCCCTTTGGACTACCCATTGATAGCTCCAGTTTTCTGCCCTGTAATTCTTTTATTTTTCCTTATCATATTAATAGGATTGTTTATTTTGCTTCGATTAGGGTCAGAAAGTACAAAACACTTCTTTGACTTGGGAGAGACAGATGAGAAGAAATCCCAGATTAGTGCTGACAGTGGTCTAAGCTTAACCTCCAGCTCCCAGGTAAGTGTAGCTGTTCACTTTGGAATGGGCACTTTGCGAAAAACTTGCCACCTTGTAAAAGAATCTGTGGGCATGATAGTTTCGTGAAATATGAGTATGCCTTTTTCAACCATTCTAATTTTGTAAATATTTGGGCAGGTGAAAAATTGTCCCAACGATCCCCAACTCCCAAAGACCACCTTGACTAAACCTACAAACAGAAACAGGATTATCTAATGTGTATTGTTTTGCTTCCTGTCAATTCATGATTTCAGAAGAGTGATCTGGACTCTGTGGCAAGTGTGGGGCCTGCTGTTATGATCCGAAGCACCAGCCAAGATTCTGAAGTTAGCACAGTGGTAGGGCATGCCAAAATGAAATGTCGGGGTTTGATTTTAGCAGTTATTTTCTAGACTTTCTTGTCTTTGTGTATTTTTTTTTCTAATCCTATAAGTTATAGGTGCTGTGCATATGCTTTTGGTTACTCTTTCTCCTTAATTTTCTATATTTTTATTTGAGATTGTACTCTAGTTGAGGACATGTCCCTTTCAAAAGGCATGAGTGCCTTATTCATTCCTATAATTTTACAATAAGTTGTCATATATTCCTTTTATGTTTATATTGATTATTTATGATCTTAAATGCATTGAGAAATATAGTATACATAATGCATAATATAAAATATGTGTTAAAATAGAATAAAAAGCAGAAAGAAAAGGGAAAAAAGACTCCTTCTTCAATCAAGTATAGTCATTTCTATCTTAATCAGCAAAAGTCCATTAAATGTTATCAGAAATAACATTACTGTTACAAACCATATCTACTAAAGTGATTTGAATCATTCCTTTTATATTTATATCTTCTTTTCTGTTTTCAACATATTTTCCTTATTTTTTCTCTTCAAATAAACACATTAAAACAGCTAGTATTGATGATGTTACTTAGTTTGGGTGATGAAATGTCTACAAAAAAATAAACAACCAACTTCAGAGAGCATCAGGGGTTCATTTCAACTCTGAGCTACGTATATTCTTTATTTTATTTTATTTTATTTAAAACATTCGGTCTAATCTGCAAAAATCTATTAAATATTATCAAAAATAACAATCTATTTTAATCTTTCCTCAGGAAGGATTCTTTTAAGATTTCTAGCTCTTAATCTGTTTAAAACTTTTTAAAACCAACACTAATAATCCTTTTACTATATTATTCTAGTTTTTTTTTTTTACATATCTTTAAACTTGTAGTTTAAACAATCTTTAAACATTTAAAAAAAAAGATTGAAGAAAATTTATCCAGTGAATTCAATAAAACTTGCCATTCTGATGTTTCTTAATCATTAAGCAGCAGTAAAAAAAATAAATTTATTTAATTAAAAAGTGCACCTAGACCACATTAACGGTTATAAACTGGATGGAATTCTGCGACTCCTAACTGATCAAAAATGTCCTTTCCTGCCAGCTATTCCCACAGAAAAAGCCACCTGTTCATGTTACATTGTGCAATCTCTTCTTTTTGCACAGAAATTCTGACAATCAGGATCTGGCATTCAGCTGTAACATTGTCCCTCTATTTAGGGGCATCAGTTCACCATACTTCTCAGTAGAAATTTAACAATTCTGACCTTATAATTTTGTTTACAGAGGATGTGCGGCTCTAAATTAGAGATTATTAAACTAAATGATATGACTATCATTAAGTGTTGTATGTCATGATTCTTGATTCTTAACAAATGTACCTTTTCTTTATGTATACTGAGAGTATTTACACCAAGACAAATTCCTTGTGTGTCCAATCACACTTGGCCAATAAAGTATTCTATTCTATTCTATTCTATTCTATTCTATTCTATTCTATTCTATTCTATTCTATTCTATTCTATTCCATTCCATTCCATTCCATTCCATTCCATTCCATTCTAAAGATTTATTAAATTAAATTAACCTCTAAATTATCTATAAATTAGCCACAGAGAAAGAGTTACTCCAATAGTGAGATGGGCACCAAATAAATTTAATAAATAAATTTAATAATAAATGTAAAGAAAAATAAGAACAGGATTATAGAACAACTCTACCAGTCAGGCTAGATAGAAGTTTATCTGGAGAATGCTTCGATAGGCTTTCAAGATTCTACTTTCTGTTTCATTATCTTATTAATACTAACGATCTTTCCAGAAATCCAGATAGTTTTGTTTCCTGAGTTCGTTACAATTGTAGGGCTTGACAAAATCTAATGTATTGTTAAAAATTCAGTGTATATATTAATGGTAAAATGAAGGCCAAGATTCTGGATTTTTGAGGTTTTTGAATAAGTAATATTAAGACTTAAACCAAAAGCCATTTGTCCTTATACATATTGGACCCATATTCCCAGTATGGATCCCATTGTAACATATCTCCAAGAACACCCACTATCTTCCCATTTTATTTTTAATTCATATAGTAGAATGTTGAGATTTTGTTATTTTTGAATGATGCTATAAATGCATCTTATCTGTGCAGTATATTGAGCAATAAATAGATAGACTGTTTGTTTGTTTCCTTCTCCAGGTGAGCAACAGCTCTGGTGAAACACTTGGAGCAGATAGTGACCTGAGCAGCAATGCTGGCGATGGTCTTGGTGGAGAGATTAGTGGAAATTTAACAGGATCACGAGGCACCGTCTCAGATAGTGAAATTGAAACAAATTCTGCTACCAGTGCTATATTTGTAAGAATAGACTTAATTTCTTAGGTGTTCTGGTGTTGGGGTTGTTTACCGCTATTATCTGGTGGAAGAAAATTTTGTTAATGATTCATAATGATGAGCTGCTAATCTAAATGTGGTTGCCAATTTATCTGTTCAGTATATACAGTATATTTCCAATTTACTATACATCCATGCCCTTCCAAGTTCACTGCAAACACAAATCAACAAATGATAAGTGCACAAGTGTTCTATATAGTATGAGCATGTTTAAATATGTATTTTAACTGACAGAATTTGAGAAGTGGTTATGCTTGTTCTTATGTCCTTTGCCCTTTGAATTATTTATCTCCTCAGTAGAATTACTAATTCATTTTAAGAACCATCTTGTTAATTAGCTACATAATAAGAATTTTCTGTCCTATTTTTGATTTTATAAAAGGGTAAATCTCATAGTATGAAAAAAGCAATCAAAGGTAATACATGCAGCAGGCCTGGAAGAGTTCTAGAAGATGCAAGTCAACGAGTTTATCTCTTTGAGGGTCTACTTGGTAAGAATAAAATTTTAGTTTCATGTATTCTCTAATCTTTAGATCTTTTCAAAATAAAACTGAGCAATGATATGTAACTACCGTGAATTCTCTATAACAGTGATGGCAAACCTATGCCACGCATGCTGGAAGTGGCACGCTGAGCCGTCACCCAATGTTCCTCTCTGGTTCCAGCGCCCCGGCCAGCTGATCTTCATGCATGCGGAAGTACAGGAAACTGGAAGAGCAGCTGCCCAGTGTGCATGCATGCATAGGGAGGCTGCTCTTCTGGTTTCCGGCACACGCATGCACATTGGCCACCTGGTCTTCCGGTTTCTGGCACACATGTATGTGTGAAGACCAGCTGGCTGGTATGCACGCGTGCACTGGAAACTGGAAGATCATCTTCCTGGTGCACACATGCACACCAGGTGGCTGCTTTTCAGGTTTCTGGCACAAATGCGCACGCTTCTGTTTCAGCACTTGGTGCCAAAAAGGTTCACCAACCCTAGTCTATAATGTCTGAATTCTCTGACATACAGTATTACATATAAATTGTAACTTCATTGTATTCCTCAAAGCATTATCACTTTCTTTCAAATACTGGATTGTTCATTTATTCTATGCTCTATGCAGGGTGACTTCAACATTGTAATTAGCTTACAGTATATGTTTATCTGATCTGAGTAAATAGGTTATTATATTTATCTGAAAGGAAGAAGACCACAAATTTAAGATGATCACCCACAAAAGAAGAGGAGACAAAAAAGATAAAAAAATGAGGTTTAGAGAAGGTTCAATTCACTAAGCAAATCTCTCCCCTCCTGAAGTAGATCAATCCTCAAGCCATCTCTGATCACATGACCCTGGGACATTGCAACTGCCATAAATATGAACCAGTTGCCAAGTGTCTAATTAACAGAGTTGGAAGGGATGATCAGCAGTAATGTTTGTGGCCCTTGGATTTCTTGGTATTCATTTGCTTTTAAAAGCTTGTTAATCACTCCTTACCCTTGATTGGAAAATCAAAAACAACCTAAGCTTGACTTGGATGATAGATTACTGTCTAAAAACGCATAAACTTTCATAAACTGATTTTTTGCCATCATAGACTAATACAGTCCTTCTTCTACAATATTTACTATCCATAAAATTTCATGAAGAAACCTTCATCCTATAGCGGATTAACAATAACAACCATAATGACAATATTTATGATTTAAACCAATTTTGATTGAGGATACTGAGAAACTGTTAAATTCTGAGATGTATATTTAAAAGTACTATCTTGAAATATTATTACAAAGTCTAGCATTGATCATTATATGCTCGTATTAACTCCTTACCTACTTTAACTGTATTTTGAAATATTTCTTGCAATAAAACAGATTGATCTGTCTCATTGACCCTTATTAAATGCTTAGATTTGTCATTTTTTTGTTCTCTCTTGCTGCCATGTTGCTGCTTGCTTGGAATTGTAAAGGGAGGGATAAAGGATCTGTCTGGGACCAGTTAGAGGATGCTGCCATGGAAACCTTCTCTATGAGTAATCATTTCTTCTTTCTGCTTTTCTATGTGCATTAAAAAGATCTTGAATGTATGGCTTTTCCTTGTTTCTGTCTTCTAGAAGGGTTTCATTTAGGAATATTGGTAGAATGATCTGCGCTTAAGGAATAACTCATGAAGTAAAATCAGAAATAGCATATTTAGTGGCATAGAATAAGAAAATATCTGGTTTAATCATATTTTATTATTTGTTTATGGGAAATTGGGAAATTGTTTATATGATTCTGACTTATAAAAATATGAAATCTATGGTTAACAAAAACAATGCTGTCTTAGGTAAAGAGCGTTCAACTCTGTGGGATCAGATGCAATTCTGGGAAGATGCTTTTCTGGATGCTGTGATGTTAGAAAGAGAAGGGATGGGAATGGATCAGGGGCCTCAAGAGATGATTGACAGGTAAAGTATAGATCTCTCCACAATTTCTCCCTGCAATGTGTAAGTTATAACTAAACCTTAAATGTACTTTCTGATTTTTCTTTGAAGATGCTTTGTTTCTTGTTAAGCCTGGGCCCATAACCAGTGTTAAGCCTGTGTTCCCCAACCAGGGTTAAGGAGACAAGCTAAACAGAATGTGCAGTGTTAGTCAGATAGGCATACAGATAAATGTGTGAGATAAGTTTGTATGTTAGTTAACATACAGTAAAAATAACAGATACGCTTGTGTTATCCAAAATATAGTTTATTCCATTTAGAGTTATAGCATAGTCAAAATAACAGTCCATTAGTCATGTATCGTTTTAGTCAGTCCATTCAAGGATATTCAGTTAGCAAAGTCCGTGTAGAATATCCAATGTCAGTTCACTTACAATAAATCAGTCCTCTCAGAGTTGATAAATCAACAGTCCTCTTCTCTCTCTCTCGTTCCAGTAGGGGAAAAACGCAGTCTTCAGTCTACCCAGTAATTAGGGATCATCAAGCCAGAGAGAGCAAGCTGCAGTGCCTTGCTTCTTTTATGGTGCTTTTACAATCACTCCCTTAATTACATTCTTACAGTTAAAGTTACAGACACTTTAACTAACAAACCATGATAACATATTTATTATTTTACCTAAACCAGTTAGGGTAAACAATGTTATCCCTAACATTTCTCATCCAAAAATCTTCTTCAGCTTTTCTTCAAAGAATAATCAGAAAGTCCAGTTGCCTCTTGTAAAAGCACCTTTGGGACAATTGCTACTTATGTGTAAAATTTTCTCCTTCATAAGCTGTTTTCTGCCTTTGTTCATCTTAAATGCAGAGGCTATTAAGGGAAATATTTTTATGTTGAGTTAATTTTAAGTATGAAACCTTGAGACGAATCTTTAAAACAGTGTATAGGATCTTGTGATCAGTGATTAAATGTTCACTGTTGGCTTCACTTAATATATTTTTTTTCCTTTAGATATTTTTCTTTAGGAGAACATGACCGAAAACGTTTAGAAGATGATGAAGACCGTTTATTGGCTACTTTGCTTCACAATATGATTGCATACATGATTATGATGAAGGTGCTTTTTTGTTTTTGCATTTTAGATTGGGTCTTGTGATGGGTAATGCTATAATTGTCTCTGCATGATACAGACTGCAGTCTTTGAAGTAAGATGTTAAGGATCAACTTTTCTCATTCTAGTTGCTAAGTGTCAGTATGCTTAGGCTTCACTTTCTTTTGGGCTAACTGGAATGGGAGGGAGAGGAGAATCTCTGGGAGAAATATTTCTCCCAGAGATATTTAGATGCTGCGTAAAATGCTTCAGGATTGTGATAGATTATAGAAATATTAATTAATTACAGCAAAAAAAATAGATGCCCTATTCATCTGTGTGATTTGATCTATTTGTCTTTGCTCCGAGAACCACCTTTGGAAATGCCTGGATGGAGCACATTTCATTTCTTTGAGTTATTTAAAATTGTGCTGGAAGGATAATAAGGCAGGCAGAGGAGAGGACAGTGTATATGTCAGATGTGTGAACACATATTCAGGGACAATCTAATATTAGCGGCTGGTATAACAAACTGTCAAGCATTTTTGTTATTAAAAGTTTTGAAAATTATTAAAACCTTCAACTTGAACTGGTGTGTTCTTGGGCATATTTATGTAGTTTTCTTAATAGCAATATGGAAATGGTTTGTCATTGTGCTTTTCAGGATTTTTCTAAACTTATTTATTTATAAGATTTATACCCTGCCACAATGGTCAACAATACCAAAAATACATAAGAAGATACATTAAAAGCCCAACTATATAATGTCTGGTGTTAAACCCCCAAAGCCCTCCCAAAAGCTCAGCTTTGAATTTTTTCCAGAAAGAAGGTAATTATATTGATAAGTCAACCTCCAAAGCAGTGTTTCTTGACATCAGCAGCATCTTTAAGATGTGTGGAGTTCAACTCTCAGAATTTCTGGGATTCTGGGAGTTGAAATCCACACATTTTAATAATGTTTGGAGGTTGAGAAATACTGTTCCAAAGGAAGACCATTTTAGTAATCTAATAATACTTCATGGTTTCAGCCCTCCTGAGATCCCCTGAGATCCCCCTTCTCCCAGCATGATTGAAATGGTTTAGTCAATTCTAATGGAGGGATGCAGTCCTGCAGGTAACCCAATACCAAGCCATAAAAGATATAGTTACGACCAGCAGTTTAAATCAGTGGTTGCCAACTGGTGAGCCATGGACCACTTTAGTAGTGTGCAGAGAAATGTCCCCCCCAAACCGCCCAAAGCAATTAATCCAGGCTGCGCGGGAACACAAAGCTGCGCTGTCCACATGGCCCACCCACTCACTGGCCCCCTCCCACTGGCCCCCACCCTTAAGCTGAGTGCAAACCTTACCTTGAATAGAGCCACGTAAGCTGAAACTGGAAGGTAAGACCAGTGGCGGGGAAGGGAAATCCGCCCCGGGATGTTTGCTGACATTAGTGGGAAAATCAGTCCCATATTCCGGGATGACCAAAGGGCCAATCCTGTGACTACTGCAGCTCTGGAATATGGGACCAACTTTCCTACCAATGTCAGCAAGCCACCGTCAATCAAAATTCATATTAGTGGTCTGTGGGATTTAAAATTATGAGATGGGGGTTCCTGAGGTCCAAAAGGTTGGTGACCCCTGGTTTAAATTATACCCAGACCTTAATGGTATTAGGCAGGTTCTGATCAGTTCTGGAGAATCGGTAGCAGAAATTTTGAGGAGTTCTGAGAACCGGCAAATACCACCTCTGACTGGCCCCTCCCCCATCTATTCTCTTCCTCCTGAGTCCCAGCTGATTGGCTGGGTCTTCTTTTGTTGCCCTGCATAGGAGAATGGAGCTGGAAAGCAGGTTAGTGGGGTGGGGAGGGAATGGGATTTTGCAGTAACCGTCCTCTGGAGTGGGGAGGGAATGAAGATTTTATAATATCCTTCCCCTGGAATGGGGTGGGAATAGAGATTTTATAGTATCCTTTCCCTGCCACGCTCACCAAGCCAAGCCATGCCCACCCAGCCATGCCTACAAAACCAGTTGTAAAATTTTTTTGAATCCCACCACTGCCTAGATCATTTGATCTGATCTTGCTCAACTTCTATATCTAGGCAGGGTCAGCCAAGGACAGCTATACCACCTGAGACTTGTGTATACTTGAGATCTTCTCCCTTCTTCATGTTATCAAGAGTATTATCTAATTCATGCATTGATTGAAATATAGTAACAAATCACATTTTTAAACTTATACTGATATGTAGATCTCCAAAAATGATGGGAAAGTATCATTAACAAATATTGCATTTTGCTATTTAGGTGCAGAAGAATGATATTAGGAAGAAAGTACGCCGTGTGATGGGGAAATCTCACATTGGCTTGGTCCATAGTCAAGAAATAAATGAAATACTTGACAAAATTTCCAGCACAGTAAGTAAAACATATATTTGTTTCTTTGCTGTGAGGGGAAGAAATAAAAACATTAAACTTCAGCTTGTCCTTCCAATATCAATGGTATCACTTGTCAAATATTTGAAAGTATATAGAGAAGTTTGCATGCTTTCTAATATGCGTAACATGCAATATATACAAAATAATAATTCTGCATCAAGACTACTTCATAGTCATGAAATATGTTTTATGTTGTGCAATATAGAAGTAATTTATTAAAATATTGTCATGTTATTCCAGAGAAATATCAGATATTCCAAGAAAAGGCGGGACTCAAACCTGGGTACATGTAAATGGTATTGATTGACTTAACTGTACTTTGTACAAAGAAGAATATCATTTTCATGAAAGACATTGTTTTTTTCTGAACTTCAGTTGCAGCGATTCTCGGGACTCTACTAAGAAGCTCGTGAAGTTCTTTCATATTTTTTGAAACTGATGAGACTTGCAAGACTTTTGAAAGGCAGTAGATAGGCTTTCTCTGCTCTGTGGTCAAATTCTCTTGACTTGGGGATTTCTGAAAAAGCAATTGTCTGAAATGAATCTTAGACATTTTATAAAGATTACAAAAGAAAGTTTGCTTTTAAAAGATTGTGTCCGGAGTTCAAATAGTGAGTCACATTTTGCTGTTGAGCTATATTTTATTGAAAGGCCAATAGGATTCTTTCATTGAAAGTTCATTTATTCATACAGTAGACTGCTTGCTGATATATTAGATTATCATGTATTTTTTCTGCTGAAACAACTAAAAATGGTTTTTATTTTTTAATGATTAATGTTTCCACTGTACAAATGCTTTTTTGTTAACAGCAGTGCTTTATGTTTTAAGATATATGAATAAAATATGTAAGATACTTGTTAGATATCTATGGTGCTAATCTAGTCCAATTTAAGTATTTTCAGCTCCCATGAGTTATATTTGGTGAGAGTGGCTTTATACAGTATATTAAGAGATTCTGAATTTTAGTTATGTAATGTGAGTATTGAAAAGAATGCACCTCTTTTATTTTTCTTTTCTTTAGACTGGCAAGGAGCTCCCCATCCGACCGAGTGGCAGTAGACATATTAAGAAACAAACATTTGTTGTACATGCTGGCACAGATACAACAGGGGACATATTCTTCATGGAGGTAGAGATCAGATTAAATGTTAATTGAGTCACTGGATTGAATTCTGTGAAGTTTTATGCATAAAACTATTTACATTTCTAGGTGTGTGATGACTGCATTGTGTTGAGAAGTAATATTGGCACTGTGTATGAACGTTGGTGGTACGAAAAATTGATTAATATGACGTACTGTCCTAAAACAAAAGTGCTATGTCTTTGGAGGAGGAATGGACAGGAAACACAACTGAATAAGTTCTACACTAAAAAGGTATGTTTTCTATAATTTTGTCTTCAAAAAAAAAAAAGGGAAGATGCAAACACCTATTTCATTGTTTTACTGGACATTTTTGTGAAGTACAAGAAATGAAGGTCGAATTAAATTAATTATTTATTAATTAGTCATTAATTAATGATTATTGCTAATCCTGCCTATGCACAAGAATCTTCTGAACTAATGGTTGTGGATAGGAATCTTCTCAAGAAATGGTTAGCAGCTGCTAGAAGTTAGATAAGGCTTAATGGAATTCAAGGGAGATTGGACTTAGTTCTCTTGTGGCTACATAGGAATTCTAGGCTGATCCCTCTTTTAACTCCACCCCTAGGGTTCTGCACTCATTCTCCTGCAATATTAGAATGTTGGTCCCTAACAAGATTCTTTAGATGCCACTGTATTCTTTGCACTTATTAGCCTCCTTGGCAAATCTGATTATTTCCACTGATGCCCAATCTTAGAAGATAATAAGTATGGGTGGCTATAATCTTGTGCTTTGTTTAGAAATGTGTCCACCAACGAAGAAAAACTACAACAACAATAACAAGAGATAAGCTGAAGTTAGAAAAGCAGTCCCTTACTAGAGTGTCTTTTAATACATGATACATCTTGTCATTATTTGCCAAATTGTTTGTAATGGAATGTCCTCTTATGTTTATTTATAAAGGAAGATGTTACTTACATTCTACTTAATCATCATTTTAGATCATACTCATTCAAAATAGTAGGTTTTAATTTTAGCATCCCTAAAACAAAAATTATTTTAAAAAATTGTAATCAAAACATCACTTTTATTTATTTTATTCCTTTTTCTTCCCATTCCCCAAGAAGCCTTTCTGTTCCTTTAGAAGCACTGAAGTGTTGAGCGGATTGTTTCATTTTATCTTCATGGTAATCTTGGATCCTATGACATTTCCAGCATACAAATAAAGCATTTTTAAACATCATCCATGTGTCTTTATATGTAATGCCTATTTGCCTATCAGAGCAAATCTTTATAGAAAATCTTAGGTTGGAAGAGAAAATGCCTTTGTATCATTTTCCTTTCTAAAGACTGTATCATTTTCCTTTCTAAAGACAGCATAAGCTAAAATCTGATAGAGTGGATACAATCTTGTCTTGAATTACTCGAACTAAACAGTTCTATCCATAAAAGATAGTATATCTGCACTATAATTGGAGCTAAGGAAAAAAGGTTGTCACAGCTGAACATCTTTAAAATGATAGCAATGATCATTCCATAATGTTTGGGTATCCATAATTATGTTTACTTCTGTTTTATGATTTCCCCCCCTATTTCTACAGTGCTGGTTTTGCTCTAAATAGCAATAATGTTATTGACCTTATTAGATTAAAACTGATGTGTTGTGGACGTATATTAAGCATTCACGAACTCCTGGGCAATTTGGGTGCAATAACTATCTTAATATTTTGACTAGATTTTGGGAAGAGGCAATGCATAAGTTTATACGGTGGTTTTCAAAGAGGAACTTCAGAAGAACATTGCACTGCCTGGGTCTGATAAAAGCAATTGCATCATTTTCCAAGACTGTACCAAAGTGATATGGAGTTCCTGTGAAAAATCACATTGTTATATGTCTTTTCTGTCCTTTGCAGTTATGCTATTTTGTTAGTTCCATGCTGTACTTATCATTTTATTTCTTTTATTTCAATCTGCTATAGTGCCGGGAATTATATTATTGTGTAAAAGATAGTATGGAAAGAGCAGCTGCAAGACAACAGAGCATAAAGCCAGGTAAGATTTGTTTTTTTTTTTAAATGACAAACATTAATAGAGCATTTATGTAGCTCATTTTGTTGAAGATTTGAAAGTATTAAACTTCCTATTTTATCCAGTTTAGCAAAATGGAATTATTTCATTTTTGGATGCTGTGCAGGTGTATCTTTATATACACACTTGCACCTAAAGGCATGCAATACATTATTGCGCGATTACTGTTAGAGAAAGAAATAAACATATAGCGACTAATTCCAATTAGGGAATAGGGTAGAGAGAAGTATCTATCTTAGATATTTTACTAAGGCCCATTTATGATCTTAACCACATTGCTCAGTCATGTGATCACCATTAGAGTCAGTACATGTCCTGAACCTGATCTATAGGGTTTTTTTTTTTCTTTTCTCCCTCCCTTGCAGAGCAGATAAACTGAAAGAAAAAGGATGGCAAGAAAGTAAGCTGTTTGGTCTTTTGCAGATCAAAAGCAATGTGATTCTAATGACAGCCCAGGGTTAAGAGCCTTAGGTGTGCTATGCAAGCAACTTACAGTATGCTTTTGAAATTTCTATCTCCACTCTGTAAGGGAATTGGAGAAAGAAAAAGGAGTCAATCCGCTCTCCCAAGTTAAAATGCAACATTCTGTTAATATAGCTTTACAATAAAGTGGAATTAGCTCACCCGATTGTGTTTTCTGTCTCTCTGTGTCATTCCCACATGCTGTTACAGTGAAGACTCCCTGTAATTGACTCTACAAGATGATCCTTAATTCTTTTATGGCTCATTGAAAGAGAAGGATCAGGAGAAAGGCACCCTCTAAAATACTGAAATAAGATCTAAGCTTATGTCTGTATAATTTATGCAAGTGTTAGAGAGTAAAGCTTTTGTCCCCTTCCTATGTCTCTGTTATAGTGCTGTGTATACCTATTTTTCAAATCGGTGAAACATACAAAGTCAGTCCTTGATAATGTTAGGAAAGATGTCTGATTTTCACTTTTAACACATTTGCTGCTAAAAGTCGCTGATGCCTATTCATACTTTCAAGGCTTTTCTTTTCTTCCAAAGACATTGTTAGATCAATATATGTATAATTTGGAGTGTGAAAGTAGGAATCTGTGTGTTTATGATGTCAATTGTTTAGATGTAAATGTGATTCTTTGGATATTGCTCTGTATGTAATATCAATTATAAGCCAGCATGATATAATAGATAATATGTTGGACTGCCATTGGGACAATCAAAGGCCAGCCTCAGCCATATAAGCTGAGAGGTGACTTTGGGCCAATCTTTCTTTTCTCAGCACAACTTACTTCTGAGAGTTGTTGGGAGGAAAAATTGGAAGAGGGGGTGCCATGGATACCGTCTTGAACTCATTTAGAAAATGTAGGATATCATACAATATTAACAAAAATTATACACATGACAGTATTGCAAATAGTTGTACAGGAGCAACACAGAAAAATATATCTAAAGACTGAAATACAGAAGCAGAAACACACACACAAAGAAACAGAAGAGTTTGGCATGTGTTGCTAATGATACCACGAGCTTTTATAACATAACAAAACAAAACAAAAAGCAAAAGCGTAGCTGTTTGTTAATGTAGCTTTTGGTCAATGGCATAGTGACATCTGGAATATTGTGTGCAATTCTGATTGCCACATCTTAAAAAGGATATAAGTGTACCTAGAGAAGTTCAGAAAAGGGCAACAAAGATGATTAAGGGGTTGGAGCAACTTCCCTTTGAGGAAAAGTTGTGATATTTGGAGCTTTTTAATCTACCGTAGAAAGGAGGTAAATAAGAAGGGACATGATTAAGGTGCAAAAAGCTATACATGGTGTGGATAAAATAGCAAGGAAAAGCTATTTTCCCCTTCCCAAAATACTAGGACCAGTGTATACCTAATACAAGTGGATCTTGGAAGAAATAAGGCTAATAAAGAGAAAAAATAATAATACATGTAATTAAACTTTGAAATTCACTTCTAAAAGATGTGGTATTGACTTCCAACTTGGCTGGCTTCAAAAAAAGAAAGGGGGATGGGTTGGACTAATTAATAGAAGTCATGGGGATCAGTGGCTATTGCCTTCAGAGTAGTGTGACTGCTTCTGAAGGCCATCTGCTGAGAAACTAGTTGGTTTCTTTTGCAATTCTTTGGCTACTGTGAAAACACAGAACTGGACTAGATAGCCTAGGGGTTTGATTTATCTTCTAGCTCCAGCCGCCATCAAAAAAACCATTTTTCTAAGCCAACTGATGATATGGATGACCACATGCAGTCTTAAGCAGCTAAACAACTACTCTGTATTAGCACTGTAGTCTCCTGGCTAATGTAACATTGCCGTATGCTAAATAAATGAATTACATGGTCAAGAGCAAATGCTAGAGAGAGCCAGGGGAAGCCACTAGTTATTTTCCTTAACTTGTCCTGCATTAAAACTATAACATGCTCCTCGCTGACTAGGCTAATTGAGGCAGAATCTTGCTCCACAATGAGGCAAGGCAAACTATGCTGGCATATTTTTGTTCCAACTTGTAATCTTCCAAGGGTTGAAGGAATGCACTATAATGTCCTGAAGAAGAGCCCTAAGACTTTCACATTACGATTCTGCCTTGAGAGATGTTTATCTTGCAGTAGAAACTTAAATTATCCTGTGGTTCTGTTTTGGAAGGAGGATTATATGCTAAAACATTAGTCCTTTTTGCGTTAATGACTTGGTGTTTGGGTGTATTTTCTTATCTCTCCCCCCCCCCTCCAAATTTTCTGTTTGTTTTATAGGGCCTGAACTTGGTGGGGAATTTCCCGTACAGGATATGAAAACTGGCGAAGGAGGGCTTCTCCAAGTCACACTGGAAGGAATTAATTTGAAATTCATGCATAGTCAGGTAGGAAATTGCCTGTAACAGGTCTTAAAGTAGCATGTATCTTCTTGAAGAACACTAATAAATGTGTTTCCTCTTCCCTATACCAGAAAAGGTAAAGAGAAATGTCAGAGCTATCAGTGTTTTTTTTCCTTTTGAAATGATAGGTGCTTCTTGCTAGGTAGAACAGATAATTTTAAAAATCTGCTTTAAAATTATTTTTAATAATGAAAAGCAGATTAATTTTTAAATGAATCTATATGGGAATTATTGACTCTATTTATAAACTTCAGTAAAAATAATAAGAATAGTATTTTTCAGAAACACAGGTTTCAGTTTATTTATAATTAATTTATAGTGAGTTTGTTCATATTTTTTTTATGGTTCCAATGAAGAAAGTATTTTAATTGAAAAATAGCCATTGAGACGATGGTGTGCATTTATGGCTATGTTAGATTTCTGCAAAGGATCTCAAACAACATTTAACTATCCTGGGTATAGATTGTGTACATGTGGCACTGAAATATGTTAGCCAAACATTACAAAGCAGTTTTATTACCACTTTATTTATACTGATTCTCATTACATGAAAAAAAAAAAAAAGAGCTAGAACTGGCAATTGCAAGTTTTTTTTAAAAAAGTTGTTCTGCATCGTATATTTTTCTTTGTGGTTAAAAATACTCTGGGCAACATACTCAGGCAAAGAGTTCTTCTCACAGTAATAAAGATATCTTACTTTGCTCCTTTTATTAATAGAGCTTTATCTCTGGGTATAGAGGAAACACAAATGGAATTATGTGCCACTTTTTCTTTCTTTAGATGTATGTTCTTTTGCTTCTCTTATTCAATGATTTTATTTTGCTTCATGTTCATGTTTGTTTTGCAAATAGTGTTTTAGGGTTTTGTGTGCTTGTATATCTGTATGTAAGACTGTGTAAGAATGAGACAGAGGAGAAAAGTTAAATTTGTCATTCAGTCTTTTGTGCAATTGTCTTTATTTTATTTATTTTGGTAATTTTAATTGTTTTTGGTGTCAAAACATGCCAACATGCCTAGCCATGTTGGCTAGGGAATTCTGGGAATTAACATCTTAATTTACCAAAATTGAGAAACACTGCTCTAGTTCTATGTCACTTTGGTAACTGCTGGTGTACAGCCTAGAGGGAGACTATAACAGAGAGTTGATTTCCACCTGTATTGTGATGATTATGCCTGTTGTATTCTCAGTGGATTGAATTCTGATGAAAGGTAGTGGATGTTTTCTCCTAGCACTTTTCTTGAAAGGTGAATTGGGGGCTGGTCTTTACTTTTAAAGAAAAGCATATCATTGGAACAATGCTTCTCGTTCTTGACAACTTTAAAATGAATGGATTTCAACCCCTGAATTCCCCAGGCAAGCATGGCTTTAACAAGTTGCTAAGATTGGGAAACACTGCATTGGAATATAGTGTCCTCATTGCAACGATGCTGGAAGAGCATAATTCTAAGAGTTCTAATGCTGGTATGCTGCTTTGGGAAAGAATTTCTGAATAAAAGTAAGCATTCAGTGATTTACAAGAATGATAAACTATAAAGATCCAACTCAAAGCATTCTATGAATGTGATTGATTGCAATGCTGTAATAAAATATGACAAGCATAAGCAGATTTATCAGTTGTCTTTTTAAAATGAATTATGGGTTATTCCATTTCATTTTAATACAAGAGTCTGTACCTAAATAACAAGAATTCATTCTTTGGAAACTCTGTCTCTTGTCTTCCCCAAATTACCTTTTTTGTCAAGAGCATAAAATTAAACTGCAATGTATTGGTTATGTATTTATCCTGGGAATAGGACTTTAATGACATGTACATTATCTATTGATCTATATATCAATCTTATAATATTATAAATGCATTATTAATTGTTTTTGGTGTCTGTGAGAATCCCGGATTGTGGTTCAGAACATCTAAAAATACATGCATTGAAAATATACATGCATTTGAAGATTCCTTTGAAATTTACACTGAGTTACATGCAACACTCAGGAGACAAGTTGCTTTTCAGCTGAAATTGTGTGCAACTACTAAAGAGTGCAACAGTACTTTGTCATTCTTCTCTAATTCAGTGGTCTAGTGCGCACATGGATATATATTCATTCACACTGATTCCAAGTCCCTGATGAATGAATAACATATTGTGTCAAACTTCTTAGAATAAAAAAATGAAAAATGCATAAGTAGAGTTAACACAATAATATGGCATTGACTTATAAGAAAGGAAAGCAAAAGAAGAGCAGAGAAAAAGATAAGAATGGGGCTGGCAATTTATGTTTTGTACAAAGAAAGTCTCCCCCAAACGCCATAACCAAACTTTGCAGCTGTCTTCTTCTTTGCTCCTTTCTCAAGTCAATAATAATGAATCCTGAAAGGGAAATGTTGACAGATCACACACGTTGTTGAACCTTAGGTGCAGGTTTGTCCTTACATTATTACCTATTAATTCTTCATACCCAAATGACCTTTACAACTGGAAGAAGTGGGCTTTTTTTAGGGAAATCCATTTTAAAGCAACTTTCAAATGAGATGAAACAGAAGGGAGAAGAGATGGGATTTGAACAGTATATGTTTTGTTGTTATGTTGAAGATAAATGTGAAGAGTCATACTCTCTGTAGTAGCCATTTTGAGACTGTGCCACTGATTCCAAATGTCTCCCAAATCCAAAAATGTTGCATTCTGGACCCCTTCTTTTGAATGTGTTGGAGAATTACAGCTACAAAGCACGGAGGTGAAATAATTCAAAGTCATTATATGAAGCCAATTTTTTCAAATTTCCAACAGTTACTCTATTATAATGCTTCTTGATCTTGGCAGCATCAAGATGACTGAACTTCAGCTCCCAGAATTACCTAGCCAGCCATGTTGGCTAGGGAATTCTGGGAATTAACATCTTAACTTTACCAAAATTGAGAAACACTGCTCTAGTTCTATGTCACTTTGGCAGCTGCTGGTCTACAGCCTAGAGGGAGACTATAACAGAGAGTTGATTTCCACCTGTATTGAGATGATTATGCCTGTTGTATTCTCAGTGGATTGAATTCTGATGAAAGGTAGTTGATGTTTTCTCCTAGCACTTTTCTTGAAAGGTGAATTGGGGGCTGATCTTTACTTTTAAAGAAAAGCGTATCATTGGAACAATGCTTCTCATTCTTGACAACTTTAAAATGAATGGATTTCAACCCCTGAATTCCCCAGGCAAGCATGGCTTTAAGCATTACCCAGCCACACAAGTTGCTAAGATTGGGAAACACTGCATTGGAATATAGTGTCCTCATTGAAACGATGCTGGAAGAGCATAATTCTAAGAGTTCTAATGCTGGTATGCTGCTTTGGGAAAGAATTTCTGAATAAAAGTAAGCATTCAGTGATTTACAAGAATGATAAACTATAAAGCATTCTATGAATGTGATTGATTGCAATGCTGTAATAAAATATGACAAGCATAAGCAGATTTATCAGTTGTCTTTTTAAAATGAATTATGGGTTATTCCATTTCATTTTAATACAAGAGTCTGTACCTAAATAACAAGAA
The DNA here is from genome assembly GCA_033807585.1 of Hydrophis major. Classification (NCBI taxonomy): domain Eukaryota; kingdom Metazoa; phylum Chordata; class Lepidosauria; order Squamata; family Elapidae; genus Hydrophis; species Hydrophis major. The sequence goes on along the minus strand of CM066328.1, from coordinate 87,873,979 downwards.
TTCATTCTTTGAAACCTCTGCCTCTTGTCTTCCCAAAATTACCTTTTTTGTCAAGAGCATAAAATTAAACTAAAATGTATTGGTTATGTATTTATCCTGGGAATAGGACTTTAATGACATGTACATTATCTATTGATCTATATATCAATCTTATAATATTATAAATGCATGCTTAGCGTTCATAACTGAACTGCCACATAATAAAACCTTAAGATCATTAAACAGTTTTGCTTTAATTAATCTAAAATTGAATCAAGTTACATAAATTTAAGATTTGAACAGTAGACACACTTTTGCTTTTTTTGTTTGGATTTTGATTACTTCCTGACTGTTACATCATACACATCTATGTATACACCCACACCTACACACCCACATACACACACAAGCATAAGTTGCTAATTGTATGTCATCCAGAGTAATACGGAAGTCTGGAAACCTATACATTTCATAAATTTTATTTATTTATAAATAAAAAAATAGAAAATTAATTAGTTATTGTAGAGGATTACGCAATGGATATTAACTGATATACTGTTATATTTATTTTAAAATACATTTGTTACTGAAAATTGGTTTTAGCACAGTTTGCTTCTAAGAAAAATACACCAAGCAAAACATACTGAAAACATTTGCAAGGATGCAGACTTTCCCAAAAGGGGGAATAATGATGTGAATCTGTTGGATGAAGTACAGAAAACATCATTTATGGAGATATAATTGACATTACATGGGGACGCGAGGCTCAGTGTCTAAAATGCTGAGCTTGTTGATCAGAAATGTTGGCAGTTCGGCAGTTTGAATCCCTAGCACCATGTAACGAGTGAGTTCCCGTTACTTGTCCCAGCTTCTGCTAACTTAGCAGTTTGAAAGTATGTAAAAATGCAAGTAGAAAAATAGGGACCACTTTCGTGAGAAGGTAACAGCACTCCGTGCGCCTTTGGCATTTAGTCATGCTGGCCACATGACCACGGAGACATCTTCAAACAGTGCTGACTTTGTAACAGAGATGAGCACCACACCCTAGAACCGGAAACGACTGGCACGTATGTGCATCAGGTATCTTTACCTTTAATTGACATTACAAGCATCTAGACTATTTAATCAATGATTTGAGTAAGAAATTCAAGAAAGACATAAATAATTGCACTGTTAAAATATTTTAAAATAGGCATATCACAGCTTTCAAATAAAGGAGTCCCCAAACTTCTCCACCTATTGGTGATGTATCATTTGGGGGACTCATCCATCTCCAATATTTTAAATTATCTCTTTCTTACCAGAGGTTTGCCCATCCCTTTTTTTAGAGCTATACATGCTGTGTTAGCCAACCCTGCTGAATATTCAGTGAGCATTCAGGTAGCATTTTTTAGAATACATCTTCTAAGGAAGATGTCTAAATTTATGAACCTCAAGGCTAGCAGGAAGGAAAACTGCTGGTTTATAGTTGACTGATAATTTGATGGATGTTTTTTTAATGAATGGTAGAGAATTAAAATATCTGTGTAAGGAAAAATAAATATACTTGGGAAGCTGCTGGCAGTATTTTTATTACTGCTGCATGAATCTTAGTAGGAACAAAACAGAAGTCCTATAAAAGTGAAGAGAGATTTTCCTCACAGCCACAGTGGTTGGTTAGTCCATTTATAAATCCATTAAAGAATATATTGTTATAGAAAGATACATGATTAAATACTTGGTTTTAATATACTTGATTAATATATGTCATTAATATTAGATGGCAAGAAGTAAATCTACTGTTACAACTCCAGGAAGAAAAATCCTGAAAACTGGGAATTGTGTAAAAAATTATTTCCACTATTTATGATAATTCCTGCATGTTTCATATACTTTCTTATTAATTGCCCCTTCCAATGCATGATTATTAATTTATTATAAGTTTGAAGATGGTTACTAATGTGTGCCAATGGCTGTTATTTAAATGATTGCAGATCATAGAAGCCTATAGACTACCTAAGATTATAATATATATATATATATATATTAAACAAATCAGTATTTTTTCATAGATCATGCCATATGTTGGTTAGTAAAATAGTTTAAAATTACAAAATTGATTAGAGTTGTGGAGGAATCTCCAGCGAGGGTAAAGAAGCAAGCTAGCTTGTAATCATTCCATAGGGGGAAGGGACTATGGAGATTCTCAGTCATGGAGGTCATGGCTGTCTCAATGGTGCTTTTTCAAAAAGCAACTGGACTATGTTTTTTTCCTTGAGGAAGAAGAACTTCTTCTTTCTGACCGTCAGAACTGATAAAGCTCCTTGAATGAGAAGCAAAATGATTTTTCCTCAAGGAAAAACATAGTTGAGTTACCTTTTGAAAAAGCACCTTTGAGACACGGGAAAAAGTGACAAGAGACCAAACCCTGAAGCCTTTATCTGCCCATTCCCAAGAGAATGCACTTAGTGTGGTGAGATTTTTGTGAACAGGAGAATAACAGTAAAGAAACTATGTTGATCTGCTCACACGGTCTTACTGGTTCCTTGCAGCTGTCAAGTTCTAATCCAGGGGTGTCAAACTCATGGCCCGCGGGCCAGATGTGTCACGTGCTGGCCATGCTCACCCTTGGTTTAGCAAAGGGGAAAAAGGCACAATACGTCATGTTCTGACCCAATCTTCGCAGAAGCAAGAAACAGGCTCTTCCCCCTCTTTATTTACACCTTGGGAATTAACTGCATTCACCAACAGAAAGTCCAGGCAAGAGTCCTTCAAGGAGTTAACTGAAGCAATAGTCCTTATCAGCTCATTATGATAAATGCAAGGCCTTGAGCTCCCAGCTGGAAGGCTGTAAATTAAGTCAGAGAAATAGACAAACTTCAGTTCTGGCAAGGCAATCTTTGTCACATGAAACACACACAAGTAGTCAACTTTCTAGAAATGCCAATGGTTGTCTGCTACAACCAAACCACTCCCCTTTCCTCCTATTTATTTCCAGGAGGGACCATTCAGCATCCACATTGGTTTTGCTTCCCGAGCCGACTCATTGTCTTCCATTGTTCACCTCTCCTATCTGCTCTGGGCATACACGCATCTGGAACAGGCCCCTGCTGTTTCTCCTCCTCACTCATCTCTGGCTCCAAAGGCAGCTGCCTCTCAGGCTGGGAAATGCCGGACGGCCCTGACTCTATCTCTGTGTCCAACGCTGAACATCTATCAGAGCCTTCCCCAGGCTCCAGAACTGGCCCAAGTTCTTTCCCAACCTCCTCATTGTCCAAGTCTGCCACCAATTCTGCTGGCAGCTGACGGGCCACAACACACATGATGACAATGTGACACCACGAGTTTGACATCCCTTGTCTTATTTATTTATTTATTTATTTATTGAATTTATATTTCCGCCTATTTGCCCATGGCAACTCCAGGCTGCTTACACAATGTAAAACCATATTTAAAATAAGAAAACAATAAAAACTAACCAAAAGGATAAAATAAATTAATAAAGTACAATAGAACAAAATCTGGAAAATAAATAAATAAATCGCTCTCCAAATCCCACTCCCCGCCCTGATGACAGCAATGTCTAAAGCTAGTAATTAAACTAATGGTAATTGTAGGGTTTTTTTTAAACAAAAGATTAAACATTTTACTTATAATTAGCATGGATATCTCTTATTAAAATAAACACTTTTCCCTAAAAGGTTAGTTTTAGTTTTGTTTATTGGAACAGGAAATAAATTTGCATATAGACTAATTATAGCAGAACAGGTTTGGTTATAAATGTTCAGTTCTGTCATGTTATTTTCACTCTTGCTCAGGCTGTTGCAGTGCCTCCAGGATTTTATGAACAAAATTTGTGCGCTTGGCAACCTGCTCATATTTATGACTAGTTGTGTCATCCTCTGGTCAAGATTGCTGATGCTGACCTTCTCTGCCATCTTCCCACAAGTAAAATCAATAGGGAAGTCGGCAAGGAAGTTCACAAGTCACTCAGGTCAGTCTCCCTCAACCTGGGCTTTTTCTTTGCTCATACCCACAAGCACCCTCCTTTCCTAAGCTGCCTGCACTCCAGAGGTGGTATTCACCAGGTTCTGACCAGTTCTGGAGAACCGGTAGTGGAAATTTTGAGTAGTTCAGAGAACCGGCAAATACCACCTCTGACTGGAGATTTTACAGTATCCTTCCCCTGCAACATCCACCAAGTCACGCCCACAGAACAGATAGTAAAATTTTTTGAATCCCACCACTGCTGCACTCATACACAGGCATGCATTCACCTTCCTTCCCTGGCCTCCCTGTGCACATGCATACCCTGTGCTCTCTTTCCCAGCCTTTTTGTTTTTTGCATAGACACATCCCACATCCTCTTTCCACGATCTCCTTCTGTTGGTGCACATGCACACACCCATCCCCTCTTTTGCTTGAGTTCTTATGCTCACACACGCATTCACCTTGTACCTTTTCCTCCCAGCTTCCCTGCATTGTACCGCTTTTCCTGGCCTCCCTGCAATTATACACATGCATGCAAACAATTCACACCACCTTACCCCAGCCATCCTAAGCTCATGCCACACTGCAATACTCCCCCAAATTGTGTGCATATCCTGCCCTGGGCCTGTTAGGGCTTCCCGATTCACCCTGTGGCACCTCCACTGGAACTCCCTCTGCTTCCCACTTAATGACCCATGTGTCTTGGGGTTACAGTGACAACTGGGATTGCCTGGATTGCTGTCACTAAGCGATGCAGTCATGTGACTTCCTGCTTTACAACTACATTGCTTAGTGGTGGCAATCCCAGTCCCTGTTGCCATCAGAATTTGAGAGACTTGTATATTGGAATTTGGATGTGTGCTATTTTAAATTGATTGAGATATATGTTCTTTCTCTATTTATTTTTTGGAATTCTGTGTTTTGTTTTTGGGGGATGAAAACTAAAAAAATACAATTTTGATTGCAAATCAATACAAAGAGGTTTCATCAACATTTATACTTATTAAAATTGTTCTATACTGCCTTTACATAATTTCTAAAGAGGCAAATAAATATTAATTCATTTATTTGATAAAAACAAAATTATGTAGCAGTCTGGAAAATGTAAATGACTTAAATTATCTGATCAATCAACTAATACCATTGCAATCAAAATACAGTATAATAAAATATAAAAGACTGGGCAGCAAAAACATTTCAGTTCGATATGTAGAAATTTACAGCACTAGGTCTAGGTGAATCCAGAAGGACAGTCCTCATACTGTTTAATTTATGAATGCATTTAGAGAAGACCTTTGGCTGTCAATATACAAGCAGACTGGGTCTTGGAAGAGTTGATTCTTAAGATTTGACTAAGATTTCCAAACAATTTGGACTGTTAAAGATATGTAGTGAACACTTTGCTGGTTTCAAGAATTGAAATGTAGCCATGTGATTGTTTTAGAACAGAAAGGGAGAATTGTTGTTAAATTCTGCATTAGTTGTAGCATTTGAATACATTTATCAATGCTTCTTTTTGCATCACTAAAATATAAGCCATATTCTAAAGTAAAATACTGTGTTTCTCCATCAATACGCCCTCCCCAATAGGAAGACCCAGCATGTTTTCTAGGCATAAAATGAAAGTAAGCCCCTCCCCCAAATTTAAGCCTAGTTTAAAACATGTGAAATTGGGGGAGGCGGGGGGAGGAACTTGCCATTAGGAGTGCCCCACGGGCAGCTATGCCTCACCATCAGCCGCTCCTAACAGCCAATCATGGTGGAGCATGGAGGCCTCCCTTACCCCTCCCTTACCCAGGTCAGCAGGCAGGCGTCATCGGCATGGATGTCCGGCAGCATTTCAGCTGCTTCTCAGGCCTCTGTAGCTTCCACGTTTCTCACTGGTGCTGGCGCCTCTCTCGCCAGTGCCGTCTCCAACAACAGCAACTGAGTCGCTCTCGCTTTTCCCCTGTCCCCATAACAACAGGGGGGAAAAACATTTTGAGGTACCTGGGAGCACTGCGCGCTGTGTTTTGGTTTAATCCCAAGCAGCTGGGTGGGCGTGACAAGAGCCAAATGAGTGTCTCTGCTGTTGCTACCTTTGGTGCTCCAGCCTCAGGCTCTGCAAGTTTGCAAAAGTCCCAGTGCGCAGCCCATTCCTTCATTCCAAGCGCCCAGGCCGAGCTGCAGCTGTCCCTCTCTCGCCAGTGCCGTCTCCAATAATGGTGGCAGCAGTGGCGGGAACCGTGGAAGCATTTCAGCTGCTTCTCAGGTGGGGGAGCCGCCTCCGTAACTTTCACAGTTCCTGCCGTTGCTGCCGCCCTTATTGGAGACGATGCTGGCGAGAGAGGGACAGCTGCAGCTCGGCCTGGGCACTTGGAATGCAGGAACGGGCTGCGCACTGGGACTTTTGCAAACTTGCAGAACCTGAGGCTGGAGCACCAAAGGTAGCAGCAGCAGAGACACTCATTTGGCTCTTGTCACGCCCACCCAGCCGCTTGGGATTAAACCAAAATGTTGTGCGCGGCGCTCCCAGGTACCTCAAAATCTTTTTTTTTCCTGTTGTTATGGGGACGGGGGAAAAGCGGGAACAACTCAGATGCTCTTATTGGAGACGGTGCTGGTGCATGGGGGGGGGGAGAGAGAGAAATTAATTCACCCCTGAAAAGATGTTCTAGCCATTTTTTCAGGGCTCAAAAAAAAAAAAAAAAAAAAAAGGCCCGGCCTTATTTTGTGAGAAACACGGTATATTCTTTGTCAAGACTATTTGCAGATGATATTTTAAAAAGAGGTTGCACATGCCAACTCCATCTTTTGTTTAGTGTTGCACATCTCAAACATTTTCATGAGGAAGTGAGTAATTCATGACATGGTCCAATCTTATTTCAATTGAATTTTTAGATTTTCCTCTTCATCAAGGCTTTAAATACCTTTTCTAATAAATATCTATTCTGTTCGTAGCTTTGTTTAACTGTTGTTCCCATTCAATAAAAGTAAAGTCATTGTAAGAATTTCAAGCACCTGTGAAGGCCCTCACACCAGAGGTGATATTCAACCGGTTCTGCCCAGTTCTGGAGAACCAGTAGCAGAAATTTTGAGTAGTTAGGAGAACCGGCAAATACCACCCTTGACTGGAGATTTTACAGTATTCTTTCCCTGCCACACCCACCAAGCCATGCCCACAGAACCTGTAGTGAAAAATTTGAATCCCACCACTGCCTCTTATATCCAAAGTTTGCATCAAGTGGTTATTTAATCATTTGGAGCAGGATTCTGAGTGGTTTAAGGGATAGTAGAAAAAGGGAAAAGTTTCTTATCTCAAGCAAAGATTTTAGATAGATTTTTTCCCCTGGATCATAATGCTGATCATGATGATATACATAATGCTGATCGTTATGATATACAAATATACAATTCTTGCTCTATTTACTTGAAAGACTTCATCCAAGGACAATTTTACTTTTCCCCACTATCCAAGATAATGTTTTGCTACCAAAGAGCGAATCCCTTTCGTTAGCTGTTAGCTAATTGGAATGATGGTCTGAAATATATTTATGTAAATGTGATAATACTTTTTTAATAGTATGAGATAAACATAACCTTTTCTAATTTCTGCAAATATAGGAAACTTTATAGTAATTGTAGTACTTTTTCATTTGTAATAAAATAATTGCACAAATGTTTGCCATTTTATGAGCTTTTTTTTTTCTTTTAGAAAATGCTATTATCTGGCCCTGGACCTTTTATAGTGGCATTTGAGGTGTTTAGACAAATTGATTATCACCTTAAGCTAAATTTCCATGGCACATTTATTTTCTCCACCCACCCCACTACAATAAAAATATTAGCTTCTCTTTTATTCCTTGGAGTTGATATCAGTACCATTCTAAGAAATACTTGGGAATTTCAATTATTGGTAAAACTGAGGTGTAAATATTCTTTTGCATAGATTTTCTTTCTGCATCCCTTCCTTGTAAATAATAAATTGCTGCTCGTTTTGACTGAAGTTAATGGCATTACATTTTGGAGGATGTGGGTGGATGTGTGAAATGATGCTGTGGCCATTAAAATCAGAACACTTGCATATTTTACAGATTTGATTTCTGACTCACAGAAATACAGATCTGTTGCATTGTTCATTACCTCTGTTTTCTTGGCACTTTGTGTCAAGGTACAGTCCATGAATCCTGAAAGGAGGCTTTATTGGGTATGGAAACATAGCAGAGAACTGGTTTGGGTGGGAAGCATGGCCCCTCTTGCCTGCCCTCTGTGCTGGAGGAGGATGCATGGAGGGGTACATATTTGATGGGATGGGACAAGATTACAAATAAGAGACCAAAATTGGAAGTGTTGTTTGTCCCTTCTTTTGTTGTATTTTGAGGTGTGTGGTTTTTTTCCCCCCTCCCCCCTTTCTTTCTTTTACTGAGTGCCTGAAGGGAGTAGCAATGTTGAATTATGTCAGAGTTACTAACTCCTTCATTTCTCTTCCATGCTTTCTCCTCCTGCAAGGAGCGGAAGGTACTTCATCTTCTGCTGTCTTAGCTTCTTAGCCTTTTAAGTTCTTTGTTGATTTCTAGCATTGTGGCAAGTTTTCAATATTTACTTTGAAATTCCTCTTTCTTTTGGTTTAAATAATTGTAGCTTGATTAGTAGTATGAACTACAACATCTCAAACATTCCAAGTTATATCTGCTGTGGTGTGCATTTTTATGTTTGTATTATTTAGAAAGGATTTTCTCCTTTAGCCTAACCTTGTGTTTTCCCCTCCTGTTTTCTTTCAGGTTTTCATAGAGCTGAATCACATTAAAAAGTGCAATACAGTGCGTGGCGTCTTTGTCCTGGAAGAATTTGGTAATTACATTATTTTGATATTAGGTTTGTACCTGCATGGCAGTAACTCAAATTTCTAGTCCTCTCAGCGAAGCAGAGCTGTAGCTCTTTTAGACAGTAGGCTTTGTTTGTTTGCTAAGATGGCAGAGGAACTAAAGATCAAATAAAGAAATGTTGGAAAATAAAGGTGAAAATTAGTAAGCTTGTAGCATTCTTCAGTGAAACGACAATGGAAGACTAGCGATTTCAAGGAGATAGAAAGAAGCATTGATCTCTAAGTAGCTTGGCAGCCTGAAAATTGTACTAATTATTTAAATAAAGCTGTTTCTAGGTGTCATAAGAAATATCATATTATGGGAATGCTCTGTTTGATAAAAGTCATAGTCATTGTAAATTTGCTAGTTTCAGATGCTTTGGAATCATCGTCATGTCTGCTATTAGCATGTCTAATGTTCTTGAATTTGTGAACTGAATCTCTTTTGGCTGCTCGATTTTAATGAATTGAGTAATTGCAATGTGGTCATTTGTCATGGGGACAAAGAAAAAAAGGAGGTGCAAGGAGAAGAATCTGTGCCACACAGATGCAGGTTTTTTTTTTTAAATCTGAGTAGAGATATTCCCATCCTGCATACCCTTTAGGAATAAAGAGTTATACAGAGCACATAGAAAAGGAAGATGAAATGGTCAGCCATAAAAAAATTAAAAATAAGAAACAAAAACATGGCTAAAATTCATACTATCACCATACCTTCTCCTTGGTTTTCTATAATATCAACTATCCTTTTCCCCACCTTATCCATGAACATGCCATGCATTGCCTTTTGTTATTTTATTGTGAGTAAAGAACTTTGAGTGATTGATGTGAATTATTAATCCAGATGATGTTTCTCTCAATGTAGTTTATATTGTAAGACTATCTGAAAAGCCACCGCAATAAGATAGAAAAATATTCTGAATTGTGCTTTCTTTAAGACCAATTTGTAAGGTTCTTGTCAAATGCACTGCACCAAATGTCAATTTACACAAAGGCCCCAGTGATTGATTTGTGCAGTCATCCAGATTCTTCATCAGCTTTGGAACAATATACCGGTAGTCCTTAGGTTACACCCATTTATTTCAGTGACTGTTCAAAGTTATGGTGGCACTGAACAAATGATAGTTATTATTGATCCTCAAAGATCAGTCCATTGCAGTTCTCCTATGGTCACACAAAAAAAATATGAGTACTTCACAACCAACTCATGTTCCGGATGGTTGCAGTATTCCATGGTCATATATTCCTGCCCTGCATGACTTATCTCTGCTTCAATCCCCCCCACCATACTATCTTCGCTCCCCATCTCTGCCTTCTTGATTGCCTTGTATTCTTCTGCCTATCCCTGCTGCAATCTAAGCTGACTTTCACTGTCTTCTTCTCACCTCTGCTGGCCTGGAATCCAGGCATTGGGAAAGAGTGCAACCCCAATACACATACAGCAGGATGGTGGAGCCTTGCCTGTTGTAGGGAAACTGCTCGGTTCTGCTGGGTAACAGGCAGGAAGAGAGAGTTGGTGGGGGAGGCAGGATGGTGGTATGGGTGGAGGAGCCCCATCTCCCACTGCCGCCATGAGGAGCAATAGCCCTTAGACTGTGGAGAATGCAGTGAGACAGTCCAGCAAGGTGCAACACACCCTGTTGATGGGTGAGGCAGGAGATGCATCAATAGCTCCCCAGACAAAGTTGATGGATGTGCAGGAGGAACTGGAAAAAGCGAGAAATAAGGGCTTCCTGAAGGTGCAGCACATATTCTGCACTTGTAATGGAATTGCTCCTGGAGAAGGTAGGGAGGAGATAGACATGTAGGAGAGCCATTCACACAGGGCACGAGAAGCATGAGGTCCTAGTGTAACAACTCCAGTCTGGACTGTGGGGACTGATGTTTCTAAGCGGGGTGGCTACATGATGTTTTACTTAATGTTTGCTCTGCTTAGTAATGGAAATTCTGGTTCCAATTAGGGTCATAACTCAAGGACTTGATGTAAATGTTGAGTTATTCTATTTTATATTTGCAAAGCACCTTGTAAAACTTTTTCTGCACCATTCAGTCCTGTTATCTACAATTAATTAGAGAAATATTTCTACCAGGGTGCAAAGAGAAAATACAGCATCTACAGCGAATTCCACATAGGCGACAGAAAATGCATCTGGCTAGTAAATGCTCAGCCCCCTTCAGTTGTCTTGACTCTGCCCTGAATGTATTAAGGGAGTAAATGGTTGTAAAACGAAAAAAATATTGTCCTCATCTGCTGCCGTACATTTTTCTCACATTGGAATTGTCTGCAGGTGGTTTTTTTAATATTACAACCCTTGGGCAATCCTCCGATTTGTTTTTCCTGCTTTTGTATACCAGTTGTCATTGTTTATTGTAATCTATTTTTTGAAGTCAAAAATAAATGTTTGGCTATATTTAATTTTATATTCCCTTAAAATCTAGAACACTGGTATTACATGGATATTTTTTTTTCCTTCTCAAAGAGAATGTTGTCAGAAGTCAGATCAGAAATTTCCTTAAAGGATCATGCTTGACATAGCTTGTCCCCAATCTGATTAAAGTATCATAACTTCATGCCTCTTTCAAAGATCTGCAATTTACTTTTGGTAGACATTGTTAGGGATACAAACCCTAGCAGAACGTGCAACGGCAGTCTAGCAGGCAGGCAAATTATGTGAGATAAACGTTGTTGTAGTTTACACTCAGTAAGACAGATACACTGTGCCAGTTAAATAGTTTTTTATTCCAGCAAGAATTATAGCATACACTAGTTCAGTCCAGGGATTAATCAGTTGCAAAGTCCAGTGTCGAAAAATAGAGGTCAATAAACTTACAAATAATCAGTCCAGCAATATATCTCTTTTGCAGTCAGAGATATGAAGAAAATCAAACCCCTTTTCTTCGTTTCAGCAACAGCAGGGAAAACACGCAGTAATCACCATCAATCCAACATTGCCAGATACCACAGTAAAAGCCAGCTAACAGTGAGCTCTCTTGCTCCCTCTTATGGTGATTTTACAACCACACCCAAAATACATGTTTTGCAGTTAAAGTGATACTTACACTTAAACTCACTAACATAGTTTATATATTATTTTTACCCAAACTAAGTTAGGTAACCAATGTTATCCCTAACATTCTCCCCTTTTGGGTAATATAATATATATATATATCTATTTACAATTTCAACCCATAGTTTTCACAATTTTCTTTGTGCTTGACTGCACCTTGGGCTTTTGCAAATCCATCAGCAATGTTTTCATCAGTCATGCAATATTCCAATCTCATTAAACCATTTTTTATAGATTGTCTTACATTCAAATATCTAAGGTCAGTATGTTTAGATCTTGTTTTTGCAGCAATATTTGTAGCCAACCGTATGGCTGCTTGATTGTCCTCATAAACTACAATGGCATCTTTAACAGTTACTCCCATATCTAACAATAACTGTTTATACAGAATTAAGTCAGTACATAATAAAGATAGACATGAAAATTCTGCTTCCATTGTGGACATACTTATGTCTTGCTGTCTAATTGACCTCCAACCAATCAGTGTTTTACCTAATAGTATAGCCATGCCTGAAGTTAATTTTCTAGTTTTTATATTTGTTTCAAAACTTGCATCAGCATGTGCACTTAAAATCAAATCATCTTTTGGCTCTAAATATAATGCATAGTGCATTGTCTTTTTAAGATACCTTAATATACGCTTTAGCGCTTGCCAGTGTCTTTCATTGGGTTCAGCATTGAATCTTGCCAATTGATTAATGCTATAGGCAATGTCTGGCCTTGACCAATTACTTATATATGTTAAACTACCTATTAATGATTGATATGGTCTTATCAAATTTTGAACTTTGAGCATCAGTGTGACAAAATTCCTGACTCATTGGAGTTTTTGCCGGCTTACAAAGTTCCATTTTATACATTTTTAGCAATTGGTAAATTTTATCTTCTTGTGATATCTTATATGCACTATTGGTTTTGTTTATTGTCAATCCTAGATATTGTCTTATTTCTCCTAATTGCTTTAATTTTATCCTCTTACTTAATAATGATATTATCTCAGTAGCTTCATTATTTGTCTTAGTAATTAAAGCAATATCATCTGAAAACAACAATAATAATGACACAGTACCATTTGTCTCTCTTTTAAATAAACATGGATCAGCTAAACCAGCTTTAAATCCTATATTATTTAATTCTTTTACAATATATTGGTTCAATTCGTAATCAGATTGTTTCAATCCATAGAGACTTTTATTCAGTTTCCAACAGTCATTATTAATTTTATCATCCTTTATACCTACTGGTTTTCTTAAATATATAGTGTACTGCAATGGTGCATGCAGATAGGCAGTTTCTACATCTAAATGATTTATGATAGAGTTTTTCTTAGCTGCCCACACTAAAGCTGCTCTCAAGGTTGTTGCCTTTAAATTTGGTGCAAATACTTCATCATAAACACATGCAGTTTGATTAAATCCTTGAGCTACCAACCTAGCCTTATGATAACGGTCCCATTTTTACCGGTTTTTAACTTAAATATCCACTTGTAGCCAATGGACTTTTCACCTGGAGGTAATTTGGCATTTTCATAAACTTTCATTTCTTTTAATGAATTTAATTCCTTCTCCATTGCTCTATGCCAATTTTCCTGTTCCTTTGCAGGATACATTTTAAGTTCTTCAACAGTAGCTGGAACTTTACTAACTTGGCAAACTACACTTGCTTGATACCTGTCAGGTGGTCTGGTTACACGTGTAGAACATCTAGGTATTACAGGACTTACAGGTGGACTTTCATGTTCTACCTGTTCCTGATTATCTATTTCTTCCTGTTCTGGTATTTCTTCCTGTTCTGGTCCTATATGCTCCTCCTGTACTTCCTCTTTAATTGTACTCTTCTTATTACTGATTAGTTCTTTTGGTCTTTTGTAGGTTTCTATAATTACTTCTTTACTTGAATCTTGTTCCAGTTTTTCCCATCCTACATGTTCTAGGAATTTGGCACTAGCACTACAGTAAACTCTAGATGTTCCTTTTTCCCAGAATCTGTATGATTTGTGATTAGATTCATAACCTACAAAGAATAACTTTTTAGCCCTATGTTGCCCCTTATTTCTCAGCTGTGTAGGAATATGCACCCATGCTGGTGTTCCAAATGTGTGCATGTAGCTTGTCAGGTTTTCTGCCATGCCACCATGTGAATGGTAATTCACCTGTTGTTGAGTTAACATTATTCAATATATGATTACCACACATTATTGCTTCTCCCCACAAATTTTCAGGTAATCATGAATCTGACAACATAGTACGAGCCATTGCTTGAATTGTTTGGCTTCATCTTTCTATAAAGGCATTATGTTATGGCTTATATGGTGCAGACTTTTTATGTTCAACACCTGCCATCTTCAGTTTATTTTGGAATTTATTGTTTATAAATTCCGTACCATTATCAGTGATAAGAGTTACTAACTTCTTTTTAGTTTTTCTTTCTGCAAATTTAAGCCAATTAAAGAAATTTTGATATGTTTCTGTTTTGCTTTTCATTAGATAACAGAAACCATATCTGGAATAATGGTCCATTATATTTAGTATATAACGATCACCTCCCACACTTGGTTTTTTAGGACCTATAATATCAGCAAATACGACCTCTAGAGGCTCCTTTGTTTTAAATCCATTAACTCTATTTGCTGGCATTTGCTTGCTTTTATCTTTACTACAAATATTGCAGTGCAAATGCTTACTGCAAGGTTTAAGTTTTATACCCTTAGATAGTTCTACTGTTTGTTTAAGCATTTTAAAATTTATATGCCCCAAACGTCTGTGTAACAAATGTATGCACTCATCATGAGGTTTAACATTATTATAAACTGTGTTAACTACCTCTGAGTGATCATTATTTAACACATACAGTTCACCTTTTAAAGTTGCAGTCACTTTTTTACCTTCTTTTTCAGTTATGCAATTGACTCCCTTAAAGGTAATTGCATAATCTAGTTTAACCAAAACTCTAACCAAAAGCAAATTAAACTTAAGTTGTGGTACATATAACATTTTTACATTTTCTCTTATGCAAGAACAATATGATATACCTTGACCTTTAGCTTTCAGTTTCCATCCATTAGCTAACAATATCTGCTGTGAACTCGTGGATATCTTAATAAATTTTTTCTTATCTTTCGTTATACAGTGCGATGCTCCACTATCTACAACCCATAAATTATTATTCACAGTTTCGTTGCTATACATGGCTAACTCTAAGCATTTTTTATCCTTTTGATGCCTTTTATCTTTCTGGCTGGCATTTTGGCTTTTTGCTTTCTTGCAGAATCTAGCCAAATGTCCTTTTCCTCCACAATTAAAAAAATTTATAATTGTATACGCTGACGAAGATATTTTCTCTTCTTCACATTGTGGTTGTTCCCTTCTGAGTTGATCCCTTTCAAGCCTTCTCCTGGCTTCTTCAATTAATCTGCCAGTAATGTCAGTTAATGTGAGGTTATCTTTTGGCAGAACCTCAAGTGAAGTTACAAAATCATCATAGCTATTATCTAAAGAAGATAAAATTATATAAACTTGGTGTAGTTCTGTGAAGATAAGTTCTTTTTCATGCAGTTCCTGAAAAATTCTCTTCATTATGTTTATATGACTCAGCATATCTCCATTCTTTTGAAGAAGTGTTCTGAACAGTTTCCATGTAAGATTTATATGTGCTCCTACACTGTCTCGAACATAAATCTTCTTTAAATTCTCCAACATTTGGCAGCTGTTTCTTCTCCTCGAATATGTACAAGCTGCTCATCACAGAGTGTCAGTCCTATTATACAGAGAGCTTGCTCATTCTTCAGTTGATATTCTTGTATTTTCTGGGCATCATCCTCATTCTCCAGATCCCATGCATCTACTTCTGGTGGGTTGTGAATTATACTCCATAAATCTTCTCTGCGTAGAAGTAGGCTACATTTCATAGACCATGAAACATAGTTTGTTCCATCCAGCTTGGATATTAGAGACAAACTTTGTAGATTGACTTGTGCCATGTTTTTCTTATATGTGGATATAAAACTATAATTAATAAAACACAGCTGTTTGTTTACAGTATTGTGTAACTACACAAACTCTCACTTTAATCTAAGCCTGTTATATCCTGGTTAGTCTGACTGTGCACCTGGGCCCATAACCAGTGTTAGGGATACACACCCTAGCAGAACGTGCAATGGCAGTCTAGCAGGCAGGCAAATGATGTAAGATAAACATTGTTGTAGTTTACACTCAGTAAGACAGATACACTGTGCCAGTTAAATAGTTTTTTATTCCAGCAAGAGTTATAGCATAGTCAAAACAGTACATATGTCATACACTAGTTCAGTCCATCCAGGGATTAATCAGTTGCAAAGTCCAGTGTCGAAAAGTAGAGGTCAGTAAACTTACAAATAATCAGTCCAGCAATATATCTCTTTTGCAGTCAGATATATGAAGAAAATCAAACCCATTTTCTTCGTTTCAGCAACAGCAGGGAAAACACGCAGTAATCACCATCAATCCAACATTGTCAGCTACTACAGTAAAAGCCAGCTAACAGTGAGCTCTCTTGCTCCCTCTTATGGTAATTTTACAATCGTACCCAAAATACATGTTTTGCAGTTAAAGTGATACTTACACTTAAACTCACTAACATAGTTTATATATTATTTTTACCCAAACTAATTTAGGTAACCAATGTTATCCCTAACATCATTTACATCATCTCCTTAACCAAGCAGAGAATATTCAGTGGACACAAATAGCAATATATGATTTTTTTAATTCCACATTTAAATGAATACCTTGTTCATTAATTTCCTTTTATGAGGAGGAACGGATCTTTTTAATATATGATGCAAATGAAGATAGGGAGATGACATAATGCCTCATGAATCACAACACAAACTCAGAATACAGAATAAAAGAGTTGGAAGGGACCTTGGAGGTCCAATCATCTGCTCAGGCAGGAGGCCCTATACCAGTGATGGCGAACCTTTTTGGCACTGAGTGCCCAAACTGGAATGCATATGCCGGAGTGCCGGAAATAACAGCAGCTGGTGATGCGCATGCCCTCAGAGAGGGCTCTGCGTGCCACCTTTGGCACGCATGCCATAGATTCGCCATCACGGCCCTATACCACTTCAGACAAATGGTTGCCCAATCTCTTCTTGCAAACTTCCAGGGTTGGAGCATTTACAACTTCTGGAAGCAAATTATTCCACTGATCAATTCTTCTAAGCATCAGGAAATTTATCCCTAGTTCTAGGTTGCTTCTCTTTTTTATTAGTTTCCATCCATTGCTTCCTGTCCTGCCTTCAGGTGCTTTGGAGAATAGCTTGACTTCTTCCATGGCTTATGTAATTGTGTTAAGTATTAAGCTAGAAGTATATAACAACAGCTTTATGTGGTGTCACTACTGTGCACATATCACGACTGGGAATACTGTGGATACCTGTCAATGAAATTCCGATTCTGTTTGATTGCATCTTTCTTTCTGAACAGATTGAACCTTTATATCCCACTCACAGGAGTCATCCTATATCTCTGTTATATCTGTTAAATTATATGTGCCCTTCTGTATTAGGATCTCAAGCTTGGCTTTGTTCCCCTTTGTTCCCCGTAGCATTAGTGTATAAAGAATGAAGGCCTTCAACTTTATTAGCCAATAATCCTTTTTATTCGTTTGTAATTGGCTCCATTTTAGCAAAATTCCAACTTTCTATAGTTCTTATCTGAAACCATTATTTTGGGAGGTTTTTCTCCCTACTCCATAGGTTCCATTTCAGACCTTCCTAATCAAACTTATCGTGCTTTGGTTGAACACGTTTTTACTAGTCCTTATGTGGTACAGTCCTCCTTGTGTCAATAATCCATCCCTTAGGCAATTTAGACCCTGGCAGAAACCACATGTCTGCAGTCAACATCTTTACATAATAGTTTGTTATTGGTTTTAAAGTGTTTTCTCTTTCCTGTGGAACTCCCTTGGCAAATTCCTATCAGTTCTCTTTATTCATTTGCTTGGTGAGCTTGCTCCCTTGAACCTGACTGCTTTATATTCTTCCTAATGCTTCTGCTTATTCAAAGGAAGCAGTCATGTGACAACCTTTCAATTAACAGCTCTCAGTAGCTTTTTGGTCATTGCCTATTACTGGATGATCACTTTGATTTCATAGAAAATATGCTTGATTCTGGCAACTGGCCTTGTAACTAAATCCAATATTTTCAGCTCTGGTAATGTAAGTTTGGATACATTATGCACAGGGGTGGGATTCTACCAGTTCAAACCTATTCGCTAGAACCAGTTGTTAACATTCTAAGCAGTTCGGAGAACCGGTCGTTAGAAGAAATTACTGGCCTAATCCTGTAAGGAAGGCAGGAAGGAAACATTCTGGTGTTGCTTCTCTGCCTCTCCATTAACCCTTATTACATTCTTGGCAGGACTAGACTTCCTGTCTCAGGAACGTCTCTGGAGTTTTTTTCCCTTCCTTTGCTGGTACTTTGCTTGTATGGAGTGATCATTCAAAGTTACAGTGGCACTGAAAAAAGTGACTTGTGACACTTTTTCACACTTACAACTGTTGCAGCATCCCCACAGTCATGAAAGGCCAGGTGAGGAGATGTGTGCCTCGGTGTGAGTGATATTGAGTTGGCCACGCCCAACCAATAACATGACCAAGCCACACCCACCAACTTAGCCACGCCCACCAAACCGGTTGTTAAAAAAATTGAATCCCACCCCTGATTATGCATCTCTGTGTGAAGTTGGTATAGACTCTAGAGTCATATTGTTTGAAATAATTTAATTGATGAGGTATGTCTGAATTGGAGTGGTGTTGCGATTAATTACCCAGCCCCACCAAAAAAGTAGGAAGAATCAGGCCCTTGGCTCTGAAATTTGAGTTACTGCTATGTACTTGTGCTTTCGTTTTATTGTGGCCCCTTCACTATCGCTGCTATGAAAACCTTCATTCTCCAGCAGGTAATGTGGTCCCTTCATCCCTATCCTTTGCTAGTACTGTGTATGCTCATTAACAGGGCAAGAGACTGCAAGATGTACTTTTGTTTATTTCTTCTTTCAACTTGTTTAATTTGAGCAGTATCAAAAATCAAATGCAGTTCTGGAGGGAAGGGGAAGAGGGCAATCCTTTTTCTGAGCTTCACTGTAAAACCCTTGTATGATAAGAGATATATTATTCTTATTCTATACGCTTTAGAATTCTTTTTTAACCTTATTTCTAATTATTTTCTTTATGGAGAAGTTATAGCAGGTAGATGTAGTCAGTGTGATGGTGCCCTTCTAAAATGATATTTAAATGTCAGAGATTTTGCACTTTTTATTCTGTCTTTCCCTCTTAAGGCCACTTCTGTCTGATTTACCTGTTTGCCTTTTGAAGTCACATAATAAATAAATATTGGTGTGGTTCTTTCTGTAATCATTTACGGGTAATACAGAGTTAGCCTCAGAATTATGTGATACTAATGAGTAAAATAGTTTCAAAAGATTTTTTTTCCAGTTTTCTGAATTTTGATCCTTGACCATGTATGGACTTCATATGGATGGATTTTTTTAGCTCTCCAAAATAATTGATTTCATATAATATCAATTTATTGTTTGATTCTTCTTTAATAGAATCCTGTCATCTTTAGTATGTATTGCTTAATCTTTATTATGTTTCATTAAGTCTCTCTGATAGCACTTTTTTCTCTTACATAAAAAGGGTATGTCTGGATTTTGTTTGCATTTCCCAAACCCACATATATTAAAGTCAATTGTTCATAGATTGACTGCTATTCTTTTTTCTCTTAGTAGGTAATATGATACTTGTTCTACTCATCCTTCCCCATGTAGCCCTATATGATCCGGTTTCCTTCCTAAAATGGATATGTTTCCTGTTCGGTGTTAAATGATGAAGCAACAAAGCTAACATGGGTTAACATTATTTAGCAAAAAAAGAATTCAGAATTCTGCTTCTATTTTGGCTTTAGTATGTAGATCTTTTTGAATATTTTAAACTGTTGGCCAAATGCACAGGAAGAATAACTCTTCCTTAGAGACAGTTTTCGTACACAAAGGGCATTTAGAAGTTGATTTTTTATTGGGAACATGATAGAACCTTTATCAACCTAAGTACATTTGCTTCCACTTTATTTGTGGATGCATTTCACCAATATTGGAAAATAGTTGCCAAAACTATTTTCTTGTATAAATGGGACAGACAAGAGCCAGCAGTTTTGGGAACTTGGTAAATGTATTATATACCAAAATTATCTATAGAAGAATTATTAGGACATATAAAAAAATCACATATCATATATCATTCAGAGGAATCCTAAATGAATATATCCTAAAGTATTTGTACTTGGGTAAATTGTCACAATCAAAGAATATAGAATTAGTTAAAATGTCTTTTTCCTGCTGCTGTTCTGTTTCCCTTGGACCTTTTGTTACCTTTGGGAACATTACACTATTCCTTTCATTTTTTCCTCTCGTTTTTTGAACTCTTTGTTTTGTCTCTTGCCCGTCCGGTTTTAGTTCCTGAAACTAAAGAAGTGGTGAGCCACAAGTACAAGACACCAATGGTAAGTTATTTACTATGAGTTTTTGGATATTTTTCAAAGGTTTTGTTTTCATGCCTAGCATCCAATATTTTGAAATAATATGTATATAACCAATTTCTCTCTATCTATCTATCTATCTATCTATCTATCTATCTATCTATCTATATTCTTAAGTTTTTGCGGGTACTTACATGTATGGCATTCAGCTTTGTTCGGGTATTTTCCCACGTCATTGTAGTTGTTCTTTTAAAGTTATAGCAACGTTTCAGCAGAATCTCATCTGCCATCATGCATCTGTACAGAATGCACTATACAGAAGCCTGATGATGGCAGATGAGATTCTGCTGAAACGTTGCTACAACTTTAAAAGAACAACTACAATGACGTGGGAAAATACCCGAACAAAGCTGAATGCCATACATGTAAATACCCGCGAAAACTTAAGAAAAGATATATATATATATGCTTATATATATATATAAAGTCAATCACACTTGTGTGAAATCAAACTGTCCACTTAGGTAGCAACATTGATTGACAATCAATTTCACATGCTGTTGTGCAAATGGAATAGACAACAGGTGGAAAGCAGAGGCAGTTAGCAAGACATCCCCAATAAAGGAGTGGTTCTGTAGGTGGTGACCACAGACCACTTCTCAGTTCCTATGCTTTCTGGCTGATGGTTTGGTCACTTTTGAATGTTGGCAGTGCTTTCACTCTAGTGGTAGCATGAGACGAAGTCTACAACCCACACAAGTGGCTCAGGTAGTGCAGCTCATCCAGGATGGCACATCAATGTGAGCTGTATAAATGGAATATAAATGGAATTTTTGCCTACTTTGAAAAAACCTGGCACATCACGGATTCATTTGGAGCATAAATATATTAATAATTCTCACTTGAAATCCTATGAATTAAGGTTAGAATGCTGGTTTTTATTCTATAGAATTCTTGGGCCATTGCCTATGGAATAAGATATTTAACTTTTTTGAAATTTGTTATTGTACCTGTGAAAGTATATCAGAAAATTTTAAAAGGTAATACAAAGTATACCTAAAAAAGGTAAATATACCTAGCAGTATATTTGGATTATTATCAAATATAAGAAAGACACTCTTCACTTTTAGAACATATATACATAAGTAAAATTTAAATAACACTTCCTTTAAATATTACATTGCAGTGCAAAAAGTACAAAGTCATTCAAAGTTACACATCTTACTCTACAAAGGATTTGAGGGACAAGTAGAAGGCAAACAGTAAGACTGAATAAAGATGAATAATGCTCTCTGAACTTGATTGTTTTCTTGCAGTTGTTTTATTACCCAAACTAGGTAATACCAGTGCAGTGAATATAGATTAGAAGAGAATTTAGTAACTAACAATTATAAAGTCATTTAGTTAGGAGAAGAAAGATAGCCTATAAAAAAGGTCCCTGAACTGAGCAGTGAAAATATTTAACTTTAGAGATGAAACTATGAGTTACATAGGAAGTTCATATCTCACCTTCTCACCATTCCTTTCTTTATCTGCTGCCAACATGGGATTTTAGAGTCTAATCTTAGCAATTATTTAATTGCTAAGATTAGATTCTAAAATCCCATGTTGGCAGTTTGGTAGTACCTTCACTTGTACTAAATCCAAATAGAATTTGGATTTAGTACAAGTGAAGGTACTTCCAAATTGATTCAACTGTAAACAAAATTTACAATTCATTGGATTTTAATTATGCATAAAATATGCATAAAATTATGCATAAAATATGTGCTTGCTTATTCCTGTAAGTGGTGGAGATGGATGAATTGCTCACATCAAGACATAGGTCTCATCATTGCATTTCATTCTACACTTGCTCTAAAAGTAAGAACTTTACATCTACATATACCCAGCTGCCCAGTATCTGACTATCTTATTTTTAATGTCTTTTAGGCTCATGAGATCTGCTATTCAGTATTGTGTCTCTTCTCCTACGTGGCAGCAGTACGTGGGAAAGAGGCAGAAAGCAAAAGCAAACCACCTCGTCCAGTGTCCAGCTGATCAATGTTATTATTGGGAAACACATTGCCATGCAATTTTCTCCTTTCTTTTGCGGTTATACAAGCTCACATGAAAACTGTTCATATACGGCCCCGTTCATTTGAGTATCTGACTCTGCAAATCCCCTTTATGGAAATGAAATTTCATAAGCACATTCAGGCCTGTGCTTAAGATATTCTAGCATTTGCATTCTGTTATCACTTTCTCTTTTGTATTTAGTTCATCAAGATGGCTCACATGACACTTCCTTCTTTTTAATCTCCAGTTGTACTGTTGTTTGTTTAATTTATAGACACATGCCTTCTGTTTCAGATTTGTTATTGTGTGCATTGTGCAAGCCACTCACTCTTGCCTGGATTACCCACTGTTGCTGCTGTTCAGATGCTTACTTTTATTTCCTTTCTTGTTTTCAGTACTTAAATTGTCATTAGAGAATCCTTGCCAATAGCCCTTTTGTAGACTTCTTCAACCATTTCCACATCAAGGGTTGGAATATATATATATAATTTCTGTCATTGTATCATCAAAGGAATGGCTAAAGATCATAATGCAGATGTGATTAAATAGTGATCTCATGATCAGTATGCATGTGCTGTACATACTATTTTAAACATAACACAACAATTTTGCTGTCATTCCAGTTCAATTCACTAGTATATACTCATAGACATAAATAGATTCCTTTATGATAAGTGTATAGAATTAAATGAGGACAGGAGAAAAGCCACCAAAACCAAGACAGTATGATTGGCTTGAATGTATGAGATATCATGTGAAGCCTGAGTGTGTGCAGTGTACTGTTAGAATTACATCCAGTTATTAAAAAGTTGTTAGCATGCACAAATGTATCGGCAGCACTGTATATTCTCATTTTATGTGTCCCTTTAGCCATGGCTTTTGTCAGTCTATTAATGTTTATTTTTAAAAAAAGCAAAAAATGTTACTGTGTAATGAATTTTCCCTTTCTGGTAAATTTGCATTTGACAATTGTTGAGTAGGATGAAAAATAAATGTCTTTCTACTTTTCCTGGACTATACTGGACTCTAATGCAAAAATATACCAAGGTACTTGAAAGAGAAAATCTACAGTAGAGAAGAAACTGTGGAACATCTGGCAGATTTTTCTGGCTGATGTTGAAGTACCACAGAAGTGATAACATTTCTAGGCAACATGCCTTTAGGAATCGTTGGGCTTGTTCTGCACAATTTAATCTGTATGACTGTTGAATTGACTGCACTATAAAGGGTGGGAGGGGGGAAGAAATGTACATATTTCAGTACCACATATATTTATAGAAAAGTGTACAGTTGTCTGAATGTTAAATTAAAATCCAATTAAACCATTGTTGCCTCTTGTGAAATCTTACTAGTCTTGTGTACCATATGCATGACTTCAGTTTCAGATAAAACCAAAACTGAAGGGGCCATCTCTAAAATATATAATTAACTCTCATTTGAACAGACTAGGTAGGAGGAGGGGACATTTATTATTCACAGGTTTTGATTAAATACGAAAGCACCTCAATGTAGCTTAATGATGTCTTTATATAAAAACTGAGACAGAAAATTCATCCATTTGAAGCAAAGCCCTTTGCATTGAGGTCTCCTGAATCAAGGCTATGTGCATGTGCATGTGTGAAATTGTGTGTACGCTTTTAAGCATTATATATTTGTAATTTTAGGTTTGAAAGAACAGGAATTCTCTAAGAGGTAAAATGGGAAACATTACTCAATATTTGGACTGATTCACATAAATGTAATGCCATAGCGTCTTCAGACTTATAATGAAATGAAATGAAATGGATATTTCTTCTTAAATTTTTCACCCTAGAGCAGGTTCGGTAAATTTTGAACAGCATGAAGTTTAATTGGCTGTAATTTTGTATCTGTGATCCACTATGAAATACTATGCAAATTATTTGCTCCAAAATGGTGGAGTGGTAAATTATTTAAGATTGCAAAATGTTGCATTATTTTCACTAAGTTCATTTTAAAAATGAAATTATGCATTCTCACTAGTTTTGCCAGTGCTTAAGCTATTAGGCCGATGTGCAGAAATTGAAAGAGATGTGTGATTCAGTTTATAATCTAGTGCAGTGTTTCTTAAACCTTTGGTTCTTTACACTGCATAAGGAAAACAGAGCAAAGCTTCCATCTATAAGTTCACTTGGTTTTATAGCCTCCTGTTGTAACTTTGTAACTCTTCAGCATGAAGTAACTTACATAGCTATCAATCAACTGAAATGCAATATAAAAATAAAAGCCATCACTTCCTTCTATTGCTTTTATTACTTTTCGTTAGATTACTCCGATAAACATTGCATTGGTTCATAAGTCATATTATTGTTCGTTTTAAGATCACTGTTGATCATAATGAAGAAGCTTCTTTGCTTGAATTACTATTTTTTCTCTTTCAGCATAGCGGATTTGGTTCTCTCTATTATCTCTTTTCTTCCCACACTATATTATTTTTAGCAAATACTTAGTTACTCACTGGTTGGTTATCTTAAGTGATTAGTTGTTCTTAGACCAACTATTTCAGTTACTTTGCTTCTTGCCATTCCTTTAAAGCCCAAGAATAACTGCAAAAATGGATGCAAAATAGCTTACCACTTGATTACTATCTGCCATTTTAGGTTGTGATGTCCTTAAAAGTGAGGACTTCTAAGTTCCTTTGTTATCCTAAAATAAATGTCTACCCTTTGATTAGCTTCTGGAAAATATCAGTATATTTATCAGAATTTGATGTCTCTGGATTCTCCTTTTAAAATGGAATAGATTGTAATCATAAAATCATGTCAGTTTAGATTGTAATATTGTAATTACATTATAATATTTTACATTTACACACATAGAAGTTCATTACCTTCAACCACACCCTTGATAAGCACATAGAACCTGAGCCATTGCTTCATGTAGCCTTTGGAACCAAAAAAAAAAAAAATGCACACCCTTATTGACATATTCTCAGGTAGGGATCTGCGACTACACAATCTTTCTATGAACTACAGAGTTGAAATAGTCCTCTTTTATGTTCTATAAATACAGACCAAGAAATCACAAACCACTTGGGAGAATAAATATAGTCTGGAAACCAAATGGAAAAGGAAAAGCTTATTATATTTATTTCCTTACACAGAAGCAGTACATTTTCATTAAAGATACAGTGTTGAGTTTGGAAAAGCACATTGGTGCTTTATATTTTTGTATCAGTGTTTATAAACTTAATATTATTTCCTAAATGTGCAGGGAATAGATTCCGTATGTTTAAAACAGGGAACAGCTTTATTACAGTTTCTGATGCTGTTGTAAAATAATTTTAGAATTGATTTTGAAAAACAGCCATAAGACGATGTTACATTTAATATGCAGCGCAATATAAACCAGATGTTTTCAAACTGTAATCAAGAATGGAAGACTAAAGATTGATCCCTTAACAGCACAATTCCAATTGTGGAAACCTGAGATCATCAAGCGAAGTTTTATGCCAATCATTGCAGCAGGAGAAAATTGGGACCTGGCAAGATAAAAGGTGCCCAGGGAGGTTAGCTGATTCAAAAAGTGGGGTAGGATATTAATTTACTTCCCAAAAGTATTGATAACAGCCCCAGGACTTCCATACACCTTTCTATAAAAATCTATTCAAACTAATCCAATAGGATTTAAAACTCCCTAATTTTTAAATTTAAATATTTGCACTGCAGTATTCTTATCTTCTGTTTTCATTATCTCCCATACTTCGTTCCTGGATATGTGATTTTTCCTAAAGGAATGTGTCTGTGCAGTTCAGCTATAAAGCAAAAACTTGCTATTAGTCAATTCAAACTATACACTCAGAAAAATAAAACCCATTTGATTAAAATCTGAAATCTATGCTGACAAAATCCATGTGTAAATAGACTACATTAAGGATATTCCAAAAAAAAAAAAAAAACCCTCACAAAAGTCAACGGATTGTTTTGCAGAATTGCTCCGATCATTTTTCCCCAAATTCAACTCTTAGGTAATAATTTTTTAAAGACAAACAGAAATTATTTCTTGGAGAACTGCCCAAAGTCATCAAAAGAGGTGCTTCCCAAGGAACGTGGAGCACCTCTGAATTCTTAAAACAGCCACATCCTTTAGAAGACTTCCATAGCAGCTTCCAAAGTTATCTGCCATAAGTATTACATCAAAAAACAAAAACAAAAAAAAACCCCAAGTGTTTGAAAAATTACACTCCAGTTGTTTGCATGTGAGGCCTAAGCATATGCACTAAGTCACAATATAATGATGCAATTGGTCTTATTCCCAAATGGACTTGTTTTTTTTTTTTAAAAAAAAAAAAAAACACCAAAAACTGATGAATGCATTTTGTGTGGATTTCCTGTCTATAGATCTCACATACCCTGCTTGTGGTCAAACAGGTTCTACCGTTGTAAAACCATTAGTAACCGAAAATTGCTAAGTTGGCATGATTATAACGGGGGTATGTGGAGCTCTTATCAAGAACAGCAGTCTTACTAATTGGGAGCAAAGCAAACGAGACTGAAACCACATCAGGAAATGAATTGAGTTTGTTGTGTAATTTCCCCGGCAGCAGGAGCAATGGGCATTTGTGACATCCAGAAGCTGGTTTTTCTTTATGTTACTGGCTTCTTCCAATTTTTCCCAGATGTCCCAAGTTTGTTGAGACAAACAATTCAGTTCCATATCTGGACTTGTTGATATCCAGTTGCTTAGAATTTCACTGTGGTACTGTAGAGAACCAAAATAAATAAGAAATGAATCAAGACACATATTCATGTGTGCTAACAATCCATTTTATCTATCATAAAATACTGAGAATGTATTTTAGTATTCCAGTTGACCTTGCATTTATAGTTTATAGGATATTTTTTTGTTTGTCGTTTTGAAGGTAAGTTGGTGTGCTTCTATATACTGTACTACACTATAGCGCAGTCACATGCTTTGCTTGTGGTCAAAGACTGACATACTTGGCCTTCTCCTGATCTGTAATGCCCTGATGCCTTAACCCTCGAAATGTTTTTCCCCTTTGCAGAGCTGGGATGGGCGTGGCCTGTGTGTGTGGCCTTCCGCCCCATGGGCACGCCTGCCTTAAACCTTCAATCATACACAGAAATGGGATACAGTAATGCAAATTCAGCAGCAGTTCTGTTGCTGCCAATCTGTATGGGAAGTCATTGTGCCTGTACTTTTTAAAAAGGTTCATTTGCTGTGTTCATTTGAGATTCTGCTCATGTAATGTAGTACATGTGGCGTAGGTTATGACGCCATTCCTCATCCGCAACTTGTGGAAGAAAAGATATGGAATGCATAATGGAACATAAAAAGAGGGTAGACATAATATGTGTATGTTTCCTTAACATTCCTTTCTCTCTGCATTGGAATTGGAATATGAAACCAGTATGAACCATTGCTAAAAATGCTTTGCTAAAAATGCAAACTGGGCAAGTGATTTACTCATTGCAGACCAAAAAGATCTGCAATGAGTAAATCACTTGCCCAGTTTGCATGCAGATAAGTAAGTCTTCGTAAGTCCATAGTTTTTTAGTCTACTATGTAATTAGACAATTGAAATGTTAGGTATACACATCATTCCTTCTTCAAGGAAATGTATCCAAAAGGACACTGAAACTGTACAGTGAACCTTTAAAGGATACAGACTCAAAGCCTTATCTTTTAGGAAGTAATAGATCAATTAAGTCCTCTTTAGTACCTCTAACATCCAATCGACACTCTATTTCTGCTTCACCACATTCATTCACTGCCTTGCAGGTATAAATGCCTCCATCAAATGGGGTGGGCTTGCGGATTTCCAAAGTCAACACTCCATGTTTACTGAACATGCGGTATTTGGCATCTCCAGAAAGGTCCACATTGTTTTTGAACCAGAAGATTTTTGGCTGTGTTTATGAAAACAAACAATAAATTTGAAGCAGAAGCAGGTCATTTTGAAGAGGAAAGGACATCTACTTTGCTACTTAGAGATTACATTGGAAACTTAAGCAGTCAAAATGCATTTTTAACCCAAACATGTTTGCTTCCAGAAGTATTTCATACATGTTGGGTCCTTCAATTTTTTTAAAAAAAATGTTATCTGCTAAAGATAAGTATACATATAGTCCTTGACTTAATTGTACAATCGCAATTGGGCTCTAAATTTCCATTGCTAAGCAAGTTGTAAGTTGTGCCTCATTTTACGGCTTTTTTTTGGCCACAGTTGTTAACACATCATGCAGTCATTAAGCCAACATAGCTTCCCCCATTGAGTTTGCTTATTGGAAATCAGCTGGGAAGGTTACAAACAATGACTGACAATACAACTGTCATAAGTGCATGTCAGTTGCCAAGTGGTTGTTGAAGACTGATCACAAGTTACTTTTTTCAATGCTGTTGTAACTTCACACAGTTAAGGGGCTGCATAAGTGTACCCATTGTGCCTACCGTCCCTGTCCTATTGTCCCCATTTATTCGTACCTTTTTGCTGTAGTCTTACTCATGTTTATGCTTACACCTATTCTCTTGTAAGTGATTGACAAATCAAATAAATAAATAAAACAAATAAAGTTATTAAATGAATGGTTGTAAGCCCAGGACTACCTGCAGTTTTGGAAATTCCATAAAATGGCCAGGATCCACTGGCAAGATTAGCATGATGTATAAGAGGCAAAACAGACATTCTTACCAAACCTCCTCCATGCAAATTTCATAGTGATATAGGACTATATGCTCAGCCAATTTTCATATCTGAATGCTATTCTGTGATTTTCTCCCTTTATGAAAATATCTTTTTTTATTTCTCTCAGGTGATCTTCTCATCCTGACTCAAGCCTCTGCTTTTCTAATAATCTTATATAACTCCTAGTCTAAGTTCTTATCCTGAATTGCTAAAATATTTGTGCTTAGAAACAACACTGTCCTTGCCCTAGTTTTAGGGCTCACTTATAAACTGGAATGTTTTCTGTTTTTCTATTGCTTCAATATATTTATATGTTACAATGCCATACGCCCCTTAGCATCGTAATAGGAATTTTCCCACTGCAATTATGTATACTAAAAATCCAGTGGTAGGATATAGTATGACATACCTTTGGGCTTCCTCTGACAGCACAACTGAGTGTTGCACTGTACCCAGAAACTACCGAACGATCAGAAAGGGGATGGGAGAATTTTGGTGCCTCAGAGAAGTCATGCTCTTTGTAATTAGGTGGTTTGTAAGTTGCTCCTGCAGCAATGAACAAGAGATAAGGTGAGGAGAAACCAGACAGGAAGTTTCCTGGTTTAATCATGCTCATATTTTAAAACAATCATTAAAAACGTCCAGCTCAAATATTTTAAAATAGGATAGCAGAAACATTCAGGAGTAAACAAAGATCTATGAAGGATGCAGCCTATTTTGTGCAATTCTCTTACTTTTCCCTCTCCTTCCTTGTTTGTGAAACTCTCCAATTGTCATTATCTAGAACTAGTCTAAGGATTAAAGAATTTGATTGGAAGAATTAGGAGGGACCATCTAGTCCAAACCCTTGCTCAAACAGGAAACTCTACCATTTCAGATAAATGGTTGTCCAATTTCTTCTTAAAAACCTCCAGTGCTGGAGCACCCACAATTTCTGGAGACAAATCATTTCACTAATTAATTGTTCTAATTGTCAGAAAATTTCTTGTTAGTTATAGGATGGTTGGTTCCTTGATTAGTTTCCATCCATTGCTACTTCTCCTGTCATTCAGATGCTTTGGAAAATAGGTTGACTTAGATATTGGAACACTGCTATCATGTCACCCTGAGTCCTTCTTTTCATTAACCTAGACATCCCCAATTCCTGCAATCATTCTTCATATATTTTAGCCCTACAGTTCCCCAATCATCTTTGTTGCTCTTCTCTGCACTTGGAGTAAAGCTTGGAATGAATGTGACATTTCAGAACAAATTTACTAGTTTGTCTTTTTTAATTAGTTGATTTATATCCTGCCTTTAGAGCTGTGGGACAATTCAAGCTGTTGTATTAATTGTTTCAGTCAGTTCCTTTTATTATTGGAGACTACGTTTTTTTCAAAGTTATTGTAACTTATTGTATTTCTGGATCAACTTTCTTATTTTATTATTATTGGCCACAGTTCTGTTGATATTAATTTAACTTTTGTATTTGTTGAATTGTCCTGCAACAAGTTGTCTCCCATGATGAAGAAGTTGGCTAAGGTGAGGTGTCCCGTTCCATGATGGAGACTCCCTATATATAAACCACTATATATCATGTCGTCTACCAATATATTGAATACTAAATTGTGCAATTATTTCAAATATTAACTGGCTTGAATAGCAAAAATTCAGTGGATATCCCATAGAATATATGACAACTTATTTTGACTTCAGCATTAGGAAAGATAATTTTCAATGAGAATGTTGGCAAGCGCCTGTATTATTTCTCTTTGTTACCTGTCTTTTTAATATAGGCAGAGTTTTTGGTGGTTGTAGCATTTTCACTCAGCCCACACAGGTTTTCACTGAAGATCCTGAAATAGTATTCGTTTCCCATGATCAGCTCAGATACTACACAGTTAGTGCGCCGATAGTGATCAAAAACAGTGTACCATTCCTGGAAAACAAAAGTGTGCTGAACCTTAAAATGTAAACATCTTTTTAAAAGCGGACATATGATACATAAGCATGATGATACAAAGCAGAACTTGATGAAGCCATAATGGATCCTAAGGTTAACTAGCTGTAATGTCTGTTCAGACAAGGAATACATACATACACAAGATAGCTGGATTATGTGCAATAAGAAGTCCAACACTTAAATATAAACTCTTAATTTATAATTTTATCTTATTTATCCTTAAAATATATGACTTCATTTGCAATCAACACCAATTCTTTCCCTACTTCTTTCCTTTTCCTGCTTGCTGTACAGCCAAGCAATTTGGATTAAAAAAATGGGTTGTATTTTTCCTCCTTGCAATAATAGCAGAGTACGTTACTGCACAAGATTAATGGAACCTCTAGCAGATGTGCAATCAAGGTATAATATTAATTACACACACACACACAAATCCTAATTGATTTTCAAGGGATGTTTATGAACTAAGACCTGTGTTAAAATTGTGAACTTCCATTGTGTAGGGCAAGAGATGCTGCAACCTAATCACAGATAGACCAGATCTCTCAGTTTTCTACTGAGAATAAATACTGTTTTAGGGAGATATACCATGCTATAGAATAGATAGAAGTAAATCTTCTCCATGAAAAACTAACAAATAGAAAACTACAGGTGGGATTTTTCTGGCCAAAAAGACTGAAAGAAGAAAGCAGTTTCCTTTCAATAGAGTAAGTTGCCCTTAGAAGGTACAGCAGGATAGCATTTCCTTTAGCCTAATAATTAACCCATAGAGGTGGAGAAATCTAGCTATAACTGCTCCATTACAATGGTTGACAGGTGAACCACAATTCTTGTAGCAACTATTTTGCAAACAAGATTGTGGCTTTAATAGAATTTCTCACAATTCTATCATAGCCACAGGCATTCATAAAAAGGGGAGTGGCTTCTATCTTTTGAGTTCTACTTATATTTCATAGTCTAAAATTTGTAATGAAAGGAAAAGGAGGTTTTTTAAAAAATATAAGCACTGATTATATACTTCTGGAATTTCCCAGACAAACTTAATTCTAACTGTGGAAATGATGAAAAAGTTATCATCTTAATTATCATGACTGTAGGATGAGGAGTCCTGCGAGGTAGTCCAGAAGAGAAGCACAAACAAGAATACTAGCTCTATCTTTATTGTAAAGTTACATTAACAAAGTCTTCTGAAACTGAAAGTACTTCTCCCCTCCTTTCTTCATACATACTGGAAAAATAAGAAGGCTTGTTCTAAAATATTTCTGATGCCCTCCCTCTTTCTGAGGGTTGAGATACGTTTAAACTCTGGTTGTTCAGTGTAATTAACAGATAACAGATAATCAGACTTGGAAGGGACCTTATAGGTCATCTAGTCCAAACCCACCCACCCCCCAAGCAGGAAACCCTACACCAGGGGTCTCCAACCTTGGCTCCTGGAAGCCTGGCGGACTTCAACTCCCAGAGTTCCACAGCCAGCAAAGCTGGCTGTGGAATTCTGGGAGTTGAAGTCCGCCAGGCTTCCAGGAGCCAAGGTTGGAGACCCCTGCCCTACACCATTTCTGACAAATGGCAGTCCAATCTCTTCTTGAAAGTCTCAAGTAATGGCGCTCCCACAGCTTCTGAGGGCAAGCTGGCAAGTTCTCTCTCCTGCCTCCCAAGGTCATTCCCACATACTATTACATGAAGCATTATTTGACTGTACATAATCTTAGGATGAATGTGCACCCTTACCCAGCCTATGATTCTTACCATTGTTTTTTTGTCTGCCTTCTGGACCACATACCCTGTGATTTGAGAATTGCCATCATCATGGGGAGGCATCCATTCCAATGCAACATTGAATCCCCATACGTCCACAATCTTAATGTTCAGTGGAGGACCAGGCTTGTCTGGAAAAAGAAAAAAGAAAACACACAACCTGCTATACATAATCAGGAACGGCTCCTCAGTGTTTTTAGATGTGACACAAATGGGAGTTCAGCTTAAATAACCTCATGTGCTGATATATTCCAAGTAGTCCTCTGCATCCAGTTTTTCCTTCTACAATAAATTTACCCTACCAAATATAGATGTGGAATATATATTCAGTGGCTACGTATTCCAATAGAGAAAGGTAAAGAGAATAACTTTCACTTTCTCCAAATCCATGGATGTTCACCATGAGTCAATGAAAATCAAGAAATTAAAATTAAAACTTTTTCTTTCACCTCCCCCACAACATCTTTTAAACTAAAGTTGAATTCCATCAGTTTCTAAGATTCTGTGGTTTTATTTGTAAACTCTCCAGAGTCATGCAGCTAAAATGGGCGTTTTGATACAAATGTGGTCAATAAATAAAACTATACTAAACTATACTAATTTGCATACACATATTGCTTAAAAACTGTTCTGAAAGAGAAATGGGTTATTAATTATTGTGTAGCTTTATAAAAATAAGATTAAAAAATATCTTTCTTGAGTGACACTTGACTTCTGGATTCCTCATGGACATGTAGTCTTTTTGGAAACAATATACAACTGGTTTGCCACTATCTTCTTCTGATATACTTTAAAATTCCCTGCCTTAGGTATACAGTATATCTGGGATTTCCTTTCGATTTCCTTTCAAAATGAACCAGGTTTGACCCTTTTTAGCCTTCTCAAGATCAGCCAAGGTTAGCTAAATGTTGCTATTTGCTCTATGACCTTTCTCTCCCTCTCCCTCCTTCCCCTTTCAACATGTGATATGGTTCCACCCATTAATCCTTCTTAGCTGGATACCTGTTAGAAATAGCCAGCTGTCCATTAAACACTTAAAATAATCAATAATGAATTCTGGGAATATCAGATTGGGTTGCTACTCTTTCAGATGATTTTTTTAATATATTTTACAGGAAATGAATTAATTCCCTCAAAAATAAGACCCTGTCTCAGAGAAAAAAAACTGATTGCATTGTCAGAGACATAATGTAAAGGAGCTCCTGAGACAAAAATTCAAATGAATCTTGTAATAGCTGCCTCTATAAATGGATGAGAAGTTTCACTTTTAATTGAATAGTTCTAGAAAAACCCTCTATAGTCTATACTGTCTCAATTTTTCTATGTTTCAGTAGCTATAGGCAGGGGTGGGATTCTACCTGGTTGGTCTGGTTCTATAGAACCGGTTATTATGATTCTGCCCAGTTCAGAGAAATTGCATCCCTGGCTGGCCCCACCCACTCACTCACTCCTTACCTGGGATACGCATCATCCAACTTGCCTGCTTTAGCCTACTTTTTGGTAAGTTACCATTTTTCCTCTTATTTTCCGACTATCAGCTGTTCCGACTATCAGCTGTGCCCGGAGATTTAGATTAGCTAAAAAGCAGGACTGAAGTTTCTATTTTTCAGTGCAGACTCAGATAGCAGTTTGCAGAATGGTAGATCTCTAAGTGATTCTGGGAGCAATTCAATCTGCCTGCCTGGTTTGCCTGATTTTGGGTAAAAGTTGCTTTTTTATTAAAAATTCAATATTTACTAATGGTGTGCTGTGAGTTAATTTTGTGAGTTTGCTTGCTAGCAAATTTAATGAGACAGACTCAGGTAGCAGATTGCAGAATGGTAGATCTCTAAGTGATTCTGTGATTCTTTGAGCAACTCAATCTGCCTGCCTGATTTGCCTGATTTGGGGTAAAAGTTGCTCTTTCTGTATAAAAAATTCAATATTTACATAAATATTTACAATATTTACATATAAGCCACGCCCACCATGTCACATGACCACCAAGCCATACTGTAGGCCATGCCCACAGAAACGGTTGTTAAGAAATTTGAATCCCATCCCTGGCTATAGGTTTAATGCACAGAACTAAGCTCAGTTGTGAAATCCACCGCAGAAATTCTGACACTCTTGTAATAAAATCAGTTGCTGTGGTTTCTAACTTGGGTTGGGTCTATGCTCAATTGATCATCAATCCAAAGAGGCACCAAGCCAATGGAGTTTATACTTAAATGTGAGCATTTTTCTCTTCCCCCACTCCTCAATCACTTTTTACATGAGCATTCGGAAAAATATTTTTTGAAACAAGGAATGAGAAGGATATTTAATTATTGTATTGCTGGGAGTCCTGCTACAACTAAATATATTTTGCAGAAGGATTGGTAAAAAAAAAATCAACCTGATTTCAGATGAACTAAATTCTATTAAGTTGTTCCATATGAAGAGTGAGATACAACTGTTTAAATAAATAAAATTAACCAGCAGTTTCTTACCCATAATCTGCATAGTAATAGTGACCTTGTCACTCATGTTTTCTATTTGCACTTCAACTTCGTATTTCCCAGAATGGTGGCGCTCTGCCTTTCGGATAAATAGAATAGAATCTGTATAACTATTTCGTATTCCCACTTCCTTGGAGTCTATTAGCTGACCATCTTTTTTCCAGACAACTTTAGGTCTAGGTTTACCCTGTGAAAAGAAAGAAAAATGGTCAGGCTGAAAACAAATTTGATTTTCAGTACTTGCTTGTATTAATGGCCTGCTGCCTTTTATGAATAATTTTTTCCTCTCTGTTCTGTGTAGATTTATTTCTTGTATATATAGCTAGAAATATATAACTATAGCCCTCACATACAGCCACAATGAAGCCATCAGAAAATAATTTTAATTGACATTTTACAAAATGACCAGTTCTCATTAGCACCTGCTTCTCAGGAAGATGTTTTTTTTTTTAAATCATCGCCATGGAACAATATACATCTGCCTGAAAGTCAAGAATCTGTTTTTTAAAATGTGTGCTTCAATTTATGCATTGAGCAGGAAAATGCCTTTCATTACTGTGAGGTTGGAATTCTCTAGAGTAGGTTAGTTCTTCTCTTTTAGCCTATCTCTTCCTTACCAGACAGAGAACTTGAAAGACACACACACTTGAGAGCATCAATGCATTTCAACAATTTAAAAGTCAAATCCTTCAAAAGATGAAATCTTTAACATCACTAATGTAAGCATGGCATGTATGTTGATGTTCAAATGTATAGAGTATTTAGAATTTTATTTTTATTTTATCATGACCATTATCAGATATCATAGAAACCAAGATTTTTAGTGACAATATTGCGTTTTAATAATGAGCTTTCCCTCAGACTCCTGCCTGCCTGCCTATCTCTGGCTTGAACTACTCCATTTTAGATTAAAAACAGTTTAGTATACCATTCAAGACAAAATGCAATTAATTTTATAAGCCACAGTTTAAAGCTTTGATTTTCAATTATTATATATTCATCAAGTCACTCTCAAACACATTGGTATATATGCATTTATTCATTTATTCAACTTACATGCCACCCACTTCACCTGGAAGTTCAGCTATATAGATTTATTCCAGGATGTTTAAAATTAACTTGTATTAAACAAGTAACAGTTCAAATTTTTCAGTTTGTCAAGTTTGGATAACTTAAAATGGGGATGAAGGATTCCAATCGTTCTTTGCAGTTGCATTGGAGCAATAGAGGGAAATTGTACAACTTGGATTGTAGAGTTTTTTCCCCTCCTAAGATGAGTTGAAGATTTTCATAACTTCTGAATAAATTATTGTGTAATTTCTATTTAGCTTTCTGTTTATTGCTTATCTTTTGATTTAAGCCAACATTGCTCAACCTCAACAACTTTAAAGATTACACATACTGGTTGAGGAATTCTGGGAGTTGAAGTCCACACATCTTAAAGTTGCCAGGGTTGAGAAAAATTGCCCTCAGATTTTAAATGAGCCTTCTTAAATATTTTGACCATTATGAAATTTAGAAGTGTCTTTTTTCACATTAGGGATAGAAGGTAGAAATAACTTATTCCGTGATGGCACAGGATTTCTTTTCACTGGCTGTTCCTCAAAGTTCTTTCTGGCAGTGTACTTCCTTACAAACATTCTTGAATGGCAAAGCTAGAGATACCACCGTTCTACTCAGTTGAAGAGATATGACCACAAACATTGCCCTTTGCTAAATCAGAGGTGGGCAGTGCTTATATAACTTGGTGGAAAAATGAAAATCCGACCAGATGAGCTTTCACCCAATGATGAGGAAATTTCTTGACAACTTGACAAGAATTACTCCAGAGGTACATAGGAATACTTGTTTCCACTGTCAGTTTCTTCAACAAGGGTAAGACTTTGCCCTATGATCAATATAGATCCCAACACATACCTGGAAAGGAACTACAATGTTGATTGTATCACCAACTTTCTTCATTAAAGTCTGTCTGAGATTGCGTGGCAGCCTAATTTTAGGGTGCTCTGTAGATCAAAAATCAAGTCAGTTGCTCTATTTCAGATTATTGTACATATGCATTGTATTTGTGCAGAAAAATAAGAAATGATTTTGACAATATGTATTAAATATTTACAGAATCAAAAAACCCATAATTTTAAGCATGTTTAATGGTGATTATTTGGAGTTTTTTTTTTTTAAAAAAAAATACTTGTGCCATGGCAAATGCCGCAAAGACACATGGGAATAAGAAATCACACTGGGGTTCTAATTGTTCAATTAATTATCCATGAAATAGGCCATTGTGAGAGAAGTAGGAATCTAAGAATACCCCAAGAGCTATTGATTGCTTATCCATGTTCTAGTGTAAACCAGCTGTTCAACCCACTTTCTGGAGATTCTGGACTTACGTTGGAAAGCCAGATTCATATGGTTAAAACTGAGATTCCAACATGGAACCCAACTACAATAATACAACTATAAAGCCTCATTTGATGCCTGCTAAGCAGCTTGGAATATCTGAAAGTTTGTCAGATACTTTTAAAAAATTGATTTCTTTTAATGAGTCTACATATACTGCAATTCTTGGAGAGATTTTTTTTTCCTCAAGTGAAAAGTATACTGTGACTGGTAGTGTCATCTTGACATTTGTTTGTAAATGGATGACTGCCTTTGTGATAATTATTTTTTTGGAGCTTCCACAATATGCTTTTGAAATTCAAAATATTCCCTCTGGCCCCAGTAAGATTAGAAGACTGATGAATTTAAAATATTAGGAAAAATGAACTCCAATAAACAAATTTATACTCCCTTGTACTCCAAGTAGCTTTTCATTAAAGAAATAATTATAAATGACTTCAGAAATTTTCTCAAGACACTTACGCAAGATCTCTTGAACAGTAACTGGTTCCTTAATCATTGCTGGTTGGCTTATCCCTGCTAAATTTATAGCAGTGATGCGAAAATACAACTTGTCTCCTGTAACCAAATCTTTAAGTAAGACAGATGTGCATTCAATGGGGCTAGGAAGAGCTGGAATCCATTCGGTGGCTGCAGATATTAAACAACAAACTGCTAGATATTTTTTAACTGTATTTTTATAAGACTTTGTCTAATGGCATGATAATTCTATTTATTCAAAGTAAGTTCAACTTATTCAAAAGCAAATTCAGTAGGACATTATTCTATTAGGTGAACCTGAGATTGTTAACTAAACTTAACATAAATCTAGGGAACAGTTAGAGAAGGGAGAGTCTGTATTTTGAAATTGGATCTATTGAAAATTAGACAGATCACAACTTAATTTAACATTTGCTGTAATAAGTTTAGAAATAATGACTGACAAGATAAAAATGTGTAACAATTACTATCACCAAAAAACATTAGTTCCAGTCATTTCTTTGGAGGTAGAGCGACAAACAAAATACATAACTGCCAAAATTCATCCTGTAAATTTATATCCACTCTTATAAGTTAGTTCATATTTGGTTATCATCTTTGTTTCTACGCATAGTCATCAACATTTTAGGAAATAGGCACCTGATTTTAGCCAGTTTTAAAGCGTAATCTCTCTAATAATTCTTTCATATTACAGTATCCTCCTCTCTCTACTTTATCAACCTGAAGATCAGCAAAACAGGTGTTATTTATTCCTTGGAAGGTATTTCAGAATACACCAGGGCTTACTCACATCCTTCTCTGCAGTATTCAATAATGTAGCCATCCAATCCTCCTGCTCCAATCCGTTCGGGGGCTCTCCACTTCAGGGTAACAGAAGTGTCAGAAATGTCTTCCACAGTAAAGTGTGTTGGCTCACTTGGAGGAGCTAAACAAAATGTACAAACTAAAGACTTTGCATGATATGTTAAAGCTGAACAACAGTAGTATTTTTATTTTCCTTATTAAAAATGTCAGCTTATAATATTTTAAGCTTTTGCAAAATGTCATTTAAAACTATAAAAGCAGAAGTACAATAATTTTTTTAATCAAAAGCCCTGTTTCCTGTATGACGCTATTATTGTATGTTTAGAACAGGATTTCCTAAGCTGAAAATAGGTGAAGATGGAGGCTGCTGAATTCTATATCATTGGCAGCATTTAAGCACTCTTGTGAAGCATAGCTTATACTTGTGGGAGCTCACAATCATATGGATATAGATAAGTTGGTGGTGTGACTTTTTCTAATTTGATTCAGGAAGAAGGCAGAAATTATTAGCTAGCATGCCAATAAAATGTGTATAATGAATGCTCTTAACCCCAAAATTAACAGCTATAGGCAAGACAAGAAGGGATACCATATTGCTCTCTAATTGGCAGTCAATATTGAGGAAATTTAGAGAAGAACAATTTTCTGGTTCTGATTCTCGAAGTATTTTGGAGAAGAGTTTTCCCAGTGCTATTCTTTTTTTTTTTTTTTTTTGAAAATTTTATTTGGGTTTTTACAAAAACAAAATACAAATAAAACATCTTTTTTTGGAAATAGCATGGTCCCAGGTTATCACTTCTTCATACAGACACAAACTCAATTTCATGCTCATTTTTATGTTCTATTCCATATCTTATTACTGTTTTATATTTTCTATATTGTTTTTCCCCTCTTTTAATTTTCTCAACTTTATTTTAATTATCTCATCTCAATTCAAATCATTATATTTATACTTTTCTCTGTCCTGTTGCAATTTCATACTATCTTTTCTCATTAAACAAATTTTCCCCTGTAGTTACTAATTGGAGTATGACACCTTTATATCTTTTAATTTTATCCATTCAAACTCTTATTTAAGCTTCAGTGTATACCTTTAAGATTACAGCATTCAATATAATACATAATTTCCAGTCAAATTCTGCTTGGTACATTCTTAAAATACACACTATATTCTTAAAAAGAAAAGATTTTATATATATATATGTTTTCTGAGGTTCTCGCGGGTACTTGTATGTGGATCTTTGGTTATTCGGGTTTTCTCCCGCGTAAGATTGGAAGTATCTAGGCAACGTTTCGATGAAGTCTCATTCATCATCTTCAGGCTTGGTCTTCAGCTCTGTGCTTCTCAGAGTGATGTGAGCTCGCAGCTGCTTCTTCCTTTTAACTGCTCCTGGGGGTGTGACTTGATTGGCTGGGGGCTTGGCTGTGTTCTGATTGGATGGGGGGGTGTTCTCATTGGTTGGGGGTTTGGCTGTGTTCTGATTGGTTGGGCGGTTGGCTGTGTTCTGATTGGCTGGAGGCGTGTTCTGTTCAGGTGGGGGCTTGATTGTGCTCAGGTTAGTCTTAGTTGCTGGAGGGTTTGAGCTGGTGAGCTGTGATCTTGCTGTTTGGCTTCGAGTTCGTGGTCGTGCTGCATCTTCATGGTGGGGGTCAGTTCGCTTCATGTATGGTTCAGAGGGGTTTGAGGTGGGTAGTGATGCAGCTGCAGTGCGGTTTCTGGTCCGTGGTCGTGTTTCATCTTCTGTGTGGGTGTGAGTCTGCTTTCTACGTGGAAGTGTGGTGGTGGCATCTTGTGTGGCTCTCAGGGGTGTGGGTCTGGTGTCATTCTTCATGTTAGGTACGCATCTGTTCATGAGGGCGGGTTTCCAAATGGCTGGTAGGCGGGAGGCATCATCTCGTTTATTCATGCTGTGTGGGTGTTTTTCTATCTCTATGGCTTCTCTGATGATTCTGCTGCTGAAGTGTTCGGTTTTGGCGATAGTTCTGGTATTTTTAAAGTCAATCTCATGTCCTGTGGCTTTGAGGTGTTGGACCAGGGAAGAGGTCGGTTCTTCCTTTTTGATTGAGTTCTTATGTTCTTCAATGCGTGCACCTATTCTTCTGTTAGTCTGTCCAATGTATGTGGTGGGGCAGGCAGTGCAAGGGATTTCGTATACTCCTTGATTTTCTAACTCGATTCTGTCCTTAGGGTTTCTTAGGATGGTGGATATCTTTCTGTTTGTGCAGAATGCTGTCTTAATGTTGTGTTTTTGGAGGATCTTGCTGATTTTGTCCGTAGTGCCTTTTATATATGGGAGGAGGGCTTTGCCATTCTCTTTGCCATTCTCTTTGCCATTCTCAAATCCAATGGCTCCCTAGGACACACCATCTACCAGAAGAAAACACATACAAACCGCTATCTACACGCACTCTCACACCACCACCCAGCACAGATCAATTCCGTAGCTGAGACACTCATCTCCAGAACAAAATGCTTAGCCGATGAACAACACCTAGAGACCGAACTACACACTCTCACCGGCGTGCTGACAGCCAATGGATTCCAAAGAAAGAAGATCACCCACCTAATCCA
Source organism: Hydrophis major (assembly GCA_033807585.1). Lineage (NCBI taxonomy): Eukaryota > Metazoa > Chordata > Lepidosauria > Squamata > Elapidae > Hydrophis > Hydrophis major. The sequence continues at coordinate 87,832,443 of CM066328.1, read as the reverse complement.
AAAAGAAACCCCAGCCAAAATCCAAGACAAAGAACAAGAGACAAAAATTACCAAGTAATCCAAATAATCAAAGGCTGTTTCTTCTTGCTTCTTTTTTCCACTTTCTCTTCCTGGGGTTCTATTATTTTGTTGCCAAGTTTCAGTTTGGATGTATCTTTGGGGAATCTTGTTAAAGTTTCACTGTAAGTTCCTTTTAGTTACAGTCCCATTCCTTAGTTCCAGGCAGTCTCCTCCATTTTTCCAGATCCTACCCTTTTATTCTTTTTTTTCTTCTTTCCTGTTTTTAAAAACTTTTAAATATCCAGAAATTTTTATTATACCTTTGACTTTTATTTTCAGCTTAAATGCCTATTAATGTCAAAGTGGATTTTTTTTTCAATTTCTTGCTTAAGTCTCTTAGCTGTCAGTATATGAAAGGGAAGAAAAAAAAAACCCTAATCCTTTCTCCTTCACTGCTTCAAAATCTTTTTTGGGAACAATGGTATTTAGTTTAAATTCCAGGGTACCTTACGTTATTGCTTTTTCAGTTTAACCCAGTTGACCAAAACTTTCTCTTCTTATCTTCCTCCTGCACATTCTTTTCCAGTTCAGTTCTTTGAGGTGGCCATTTCTGACCACCACTGCAACCGCCTTTGGGAAAGGGAGTGATGGCCACCTGGGGAAGAGAGATGTGGCTCTCCTCAACCCTGCTGGCAGTCTCCCCCCTCTTTACCACCTCTATGAGGTGGCTTAACCCCAAAACCAGCCGTCTCAGGGCGCTCCGGCGGTGAGCACAGATTGAAACCACGCACGATTGCGGATTTCGGTCTGTCGCCGAAGAGACTCAAACCAGAAGCTCACCCAGTGCTATTATCTATTGTCAACATTGTCATTGTCATCATCATCATCATCATCATTGTTATTGTACCTAAAATATTTATTTATACTATGCTCATTCTCAAAGGATCCAAGCAGTTTATAATTTGATATATATTTTGCACAGTTGAGTTGCAATTCAATCTTTGAGATTCCTCTTTACCAAATATTTTTCGATCTTAGTCTACAAAGGCTTCACACTTCACTGTTTGGCATGATACTCAATACTCATTCAATAGCTGATTCAACCTCATTTTGTTTAGACTACATCCAATAAGGGAACAACACTTCAAAGAAGGAGGTGAGTTACTTTTTTGTGCCATATGTGTGCTTATCATAAATTAGGCAGCTTAAATGTTGTGGTATTTAAACACATTGCAAACACTATTTAAAATACAACTATGCAGAATGTTCCATACAACAGATAATAAGCCTCTTCTCTTTTCAAAAAGGTTAAAAATGACATAACAGATGGAACACCTAATGTTAGCACCCAACCTAACATTGTTGCGATAAACACATTTTCTCACTTGCCTTTCTGGAATGACATTCAATTAAAGCCAGTCTTTGAAAGTAATTTTCAAAAAGCATGTGCATCACTCACATATGGATGTGAGCATGTTTACCATAAAATGCACATTACAAACCCAGTGCTTCATCTCCAGAGTTGCAGGTTGCCCCTTATTTCTAATCTCATAAACATGTTTTTATTCCATCAAAATCCTGGACCTTTTAGCTCATCTGTTTCCTGTGGGAACTCTTCAATTGTTTCCTGGACTGAATCGTCTTCTTCTTCTTGTTCTCCTTTGCCAGTATAGTTGTTGAATGGCGACTGAAGATCAGAGCTAATCCCGATCTCTTCAACTATAATTTTCTCTGCTTGTCCATTCTTAGGATCTTGAATTTCCACATCGTTACTTTCAGAAAACTCTTCTTCTTCTTTATGGACTTCTATGAGTTGAGCCACCTCCTCAGTCATTGCTATGACTGCTGTACCTTAATTTCTCAAATGCTTCTTTCTCACAATGATTCACACAGTGTGCCCTTAACTCAAGGACTGCTACAAAATGGTGGGGGTCATAATGATTATTTATAGAAAATCCATGGATATTTTCTTAATCAGATAGCCTTACAGCTCTTTACTACAGCATTTGCATCCATAATGGAATGGAGGAAGCTGAGAGGCAATGGGAGGTCACTGCCAATTAGCTTCCCTCTCTTGTTCAGCCTAGCTTGCCTCTCACACTTCTAATTTTAACAGTTAGAAATTCATTAGCAATTTTATGAAACTGGAACCTCTATGCTCTCATTTTCAAGGACAGGTAAAAGGGAAAAAAACAACTTTAAATAGTTATACATCTATTTTTTCTCTTCAAAGTTGTTCATTTCTTATGTTCTCAAGGAGGGATTACAAATAATGCAACATGCATGTTGACACTCACCAATTGGCATGAAAGGCTGTGAGGCAGGACTAGGCTGAGACATGCCAACTGAGTTCACGGCATAAATTCTCATCTCATAAACAACTCCTTCAATCATTCTCTTTGCTTCATAAGTCAGATCCTTCAAAAGGTCAAAGTTCAGCCTCATCCACCTGTAGCTCTTCTTTTTCTTCCTCTCTAAGATATATCCTAGAAATCAAAAAGAAATTATAAGGGTATAGAAGACCTGCCTTGGGCTGTATAGCAGTCAAGTAACACCAGCACAACCATTTTGCTTCTGATGTGCAGAAACTTTCAAATCAGATTTTTTTTTGCATCCATATTTCATACACATTTGTCATTTAGCCTTCATGTATATAGACTAGGGAAGGCAACATTAAATAATATTTGGATTCTCAACGCTCTATTATTTAGCAAATTAATTATTAAATTGAGATAAAAGCAAAAATAGTGTGAATATAAGGCAACCTTGACCCTGAGTATTATCTAAATTACACTTTACTATTACTGTACAATGCCTTGTAGTTCACAAGTATTTCTTAAGATCAAGGCTAATTGTATTGTATATTAAAAGGATGGGATTGATAATACCATATAATGAGACTTTTTGGAACTATTGTTAGATCACAACATAATGCCTTTTTGAGATATTTAATTAAGAACAAACATGCATTAATTAGAATGATTGTTGAAATAGTTACTTATATTATTAAATATTTATAAAATAGTTACATTTTTCTGTTTATTGCCTCTTACTTCCCAGGAAAATGTTTTGCCTTTCTTTCTTAATACCTTAATTCAAGTTTATTTTAATAAATAGTGTCTATCTTATAGCTTCATGTTTTAAAAATTGCTCCAAATTATCACCAATTCCATATTTATTTCGTTTATTAATGTACAGTCAAATATCACATTGTTACTCTAAAGTCACTCTCTATTTCTCCTGAGGCTTCCACATGATTGTGGTTAAACTGACTTGAAGTTGACTCTCTTCCATGGATGGAACTTTAATCCTCTGTGTTTCTGTAATCCACTCACAAGTCACATTGGGATTTATTTATTATTACTCTGTGTCATTATATCATTCTGTGTAGAAGAAGCATGCACCATGACCAAGTTGAAATTAACACCTCTGCTCTCATTTCTGAGAAATGTAAAAGTCTGAAGAAAACATCTGTCACTGCTGACCTCTGATAGATAACATTTATTTCCTAGTGGGATATGGACCCTAGTAGCAAATTCTATATTAGCTACATTAACTCTGTTTTTATATTTACCATTGTAATGGCTGACGTGGAAGAATTATAAGGCATCCCACTTGGTTATAATGACCTAACCAAAAGCTGGATCTTTGAGTAGTCAATCTGCTTATACAAAAAAATAGGCAATCTACACATTATTGTGTAATTTTTTTTAAAAAAAAGGGACCTAATTTATTCAGTCCAATAACAATACACAAACTATTAAAAGCTCACTTGCTTGTATACCAATTGAAATAAAACTTGCCTAGCCAACAGCCCAATTGGTTATTCCTCAAGTTAAGAAATCTAAACTTTAAAAGTAGGGTGAACAATCCATGTGAATTAAAATCCCCCTCCCCCACAGGCTTCTGTTTCTATTTTTAACACCCAGTTACAGCAAGAAGATGCAGAACTTGCAGTTGTGAATGTGATAAGACTTCCCAAGGTCTACATATAGGATTGAACTTTATGCAAGCCAATCCGATGCACTATTGCTCTGGAGGAGATCTGATACTGTTCAATAGAGCTTATGTTCTTCTAGTGATCTTCAGGACTGAAGTGTTTTCTCTGCGAGTGATAGTAAGAACTGTTTTTACACTGAAATGGGTAGCTTGATTACAGGCATATGTAGACTGTATGAAAGAAATACTATTAAATCCATTGCTTTTTAAATGAAACATGTGAATGTGAAATACAATGCCTGCGCTAATCAATATTGAAATCTCTGCTTCCATTCAACAGGTCAGTGGGTGGGGCTAGCAGAATTAGGGACAGGAATATGGCTCCATTGCAGCCAATACATGTAATGTATTAATAGGAGACTTAGTCCCATATGCCTCATTAAAACCATTTGAGCTGTATAATGCCAATGTTATTTTTGTCTAGAGTCTCATCAAAAGACAGACAGTCTGATCATAATGTGTTTAATCATGCCAGTATTATAAGACTGCAAGCTTAATCTCTATCTGTTCTCATGACAGTTCCTTCCTGTCTTGACACTTACTGTAGTCTCTTTGAAAAGTGACCTCTGCGCTGAAAAATGCTTTGCGCACAACATCAACTGCAGAAGAAATAAGGGTGAGTTCTATTTATGCTTTCCATATAACACCTGAAGTTGATTGAAACCAACGGTTCATGAAAGTTGGATATTTTATTATGAGCTTCCATTCTAGACACTTTATACAGAGAAGGTGCTCCTATTTCCTTTTGTATGACTTGAGTAGCACATTGTGGATATGTTTTCCTTGAAATGACAAGTAAAAGGAATCAAAGCACTATCTGATTCTCTTCCAAACAGGTGCTTTGGAGCATATGAGGCAGTTCTCTATAACACTTAATAGTAGCAATTTGTTTTTCTAGGATCCCCAAACTGTAATTTTCAGAAAAATCATCTGCTTTAAGCAGTTGCAGACATGCTATTTTATATCTCCACACATTCAAAAGCATGTTTTTGAAACAAATCCAAAGCATTTCACAGCTCTGCCATTTTTTTTCTGTAAGTAATTCACAAAAAACATCTATTCCAATTAAAAAATCTTCTGTTAGGATTATTGTTGATTCTTACCCAGTATTGGCTGTCCTCCATCATACTTAGGTGGCTGCCACTGTACTATACAGTTGTCTTCACCAACATCAGTTATTTTAGGAGCTTCTGGTGGATCAGGTATATCTGGAGAAGAAGATGAGATCAAAGATCTTTTTAGTTAAATAACTTGCTGTTACACAGTATAGTGATGACAGCTGCCTATTTGAATTATTTTTAAAGATTCTTAGACAAATGCAAGAGTAGGAGGTGTTCAACAGTATGATGTCTACATATTCTCTCTAGTTTCAGAAGGGGAGAATGTTACTATTCCCATCAATATTGATTTGCCCATGTGGAAACCAAATAGTTGGAAAAATGGACTGTTGTAGAAGGAATTCAGCTCATCTCTCTCTCTCTCTCTCTCTCTCTCTCCCTCTGAATCTGAATCTCAGGGGAGATAATCCAAAAATCTTTAAGTGATACTCTAATGACTTAAGTCAGTGTTTCTCAATCTTGGCAACTTTAAAATGGGTGGACTTCAACTCCCAGCATTCCCTAGCCAGCAGCCATTTTAAAGTCATCAAGGTTGAAAAACACCGGCTCATTGTCACTGAAAAATTTAACTTTGAGTTAAACTTATGAATGAGCTTTGGGCCTAAGCAATCTTGAAAGTTCTTGCTGTATTTTTGATTTATTGAACTTTCATTATTGTATTGGTATTTATGTCAAACAATTCCTTCTTAAAAAGGGGGAAAAACTTCTGAAAAAAAGTTTCTTAGTAACATTTTGAAGGAAGGGAGATGTTCCTATTATAACTCCTATATTAGTCACAACATTTCTCCATCTGTAAAACAAATGGTACAATCAGGTTAATATTTAAAAATAAAAAATAGCCAATCTGTTGAGACTTACCCACATGCTATATTTTTAAATGACATAAGATAGAAAATATTACTTTATTCAACCCAGAAATAATGTTAGCGGAGAACAATTAATTGCCAAGCCAAGTGACCAAAAAACATATTTGAAAGATGTGTTTACTATGTTCTTGGATTGTAAGTATTTCTGAGATTATTCTCAGCTCATTCCAGACAACAAAAAAGAGCTAAATTAGGCAACAATTGCCCAGAGGTTGTTGTTATTCCCTGAAAACCTCTAACTGAAAGTAGAGACTGGGGCATTGCAGTTTCTCCCTAATTTGGAGTTTTACTTAAAGCAGTATTTCTCAACGTTGGGCATTTAAAGAGGTCTGGACTTCATAGCTGGCTGGGGAATTCTGGGAGTTGAAGTCCAGACCCCTTAAAGTGGCCAAATTTGTGAAACACTGACGTATAGGAAAGGGAAGAGTTGAATTGGGTGGTCCAGCTGCTGCGTCTCTACTCCAAGGGTCTTCAAACTTGCAGCTTTAAGACTCGTGGATTTCAACTCCCAGAATTCCTCCTCCAGTCATGTTAGCTTAGGATTTCTGGGAGTTGAAGTCCACAAGTCTTAAACTTGCCAAGTTTGAAGACCCTTGCTCTACTCCATGGGGACAAAGCCTTGTTTCATGTACTAAACCCACCACGGTCTTGCTTACCAATAACTTTTACAGTGATATTAGCTGTGTCTTCTCCAGCTGGATTTTTCACTGCAACTCTGTAGATTCCCTCATCTTCCTTCTCAGCTCCTTCAATGGTAAATACACAATGGTCTTCATATGTTTCTACGTGGACTCGACCTTCTGAATCAGAAAATGGCTGTAAGCAAGTTTTTTTTTTTTTTAAAAAAAAGTTAGTTTCAGTGGGTGTATGGAATCAGACCAAGTTTTAAATTAGCATTTAAATAGTTTAGTACATATTAGTAAGGTTATATATTTGCACCATGATAATCTGAATGTGTAAAAGAGAAAAATAAATAGGTAGGCAGACAGAAATATTTGTGTATATTCTAACAGATGGTCTGCAGAAGAAACAACTGAGAAAAGCTATTAGGAAGCAATGGAGTGGGGGCTTCCAAGGGACAGTCACATGGCCAGATTGCCCTGTTGCAAGTATGATCCACCCATCGTTTCGGGAGGGTAGGATTGGATGTAAACGTAAACTTAGCCTATTGCAAATGTAACCCCCCCCCCATCTGTATTTTTCTGCTCTGCGTTAAAAGCTATGTTTTCCAGTTAGTGTCAATACAAGGACTGCTATCTTAGCTGCTACTGCTATATTTTCTTTTTAGCAAACTTAACAGATTACTTTATGTAGTGACAGAAACACCCCCACTCAAGGAACAATTTAGTTTAATGGTTGAAGCCCTGCAGCTTACCGATATCTGCCTCAATTATTATAAATGTTCCATAGTAGAGTGGTTATGATCAGAGGTGGGATGCTACCAGTTCTGCACGGCTCTATAGAATCGGGAGCTTCGAAAAGCAACAGACACAGAACCGGTTCTGTGTCTGCTGCTGTTTGGCCCACCTGAGCTGTTAACTGACCTTTATTTCCTGCTTTTTCAACCTCAGCTACTTTGCGCGGCACAGCTGAGGTTGAAAAAGCATTAAAGCAGCGGTTTTTCAAACGCTGCGCACCCGCGCACAGCACTTATCAGCTGTCCAGGCGGCACAGCTTATCGTGTATTACACGCACGTGCCATTTCAAGATCAAATGTGTAAAGTTCATCCTTGAAAGGATGGTTTCTACCATCCTTCTCCTGGGCTTATGTCATAGCAACGTAATTACCGAGCCAGTAGTAACACTGGTTAAATCCCACCCCTGGTTATGATATTTGCTTGATATATAAGATGTTATTAGTGCAAAACGCAGCAGGAAAGGGTCCTTTTATTACTATTTTTCTCCTAAGCTTCCTACTTTTTTGCTGGCCATTTTCCTTCTTAAGTTCCAGTGCTGCATAGTTGAAACACCAGAGCTTGTTTTCTTCTTTTTTTTTTTAAATTGGCTCCCAAATACTCCACATCAGGGGTGTCAAACTCACATCGTCACGGCAGCATCATGTGACATATTGGGACTTCCCCCCCCTTTGCTGATCCGGGTGTGGGCGTGGCTAGTGCGTGAGGCATCTATCCCACAGGTCGGGAATTTGGCAGCCCTGCTCCACATGAATAAGTACAACAAAATCTTTTGCATTTTAATTTAACTGATGGAAAAATTCCAGGAGAACTTATTGAATAATGTAATAATGTGGGTTGTTCAAGGTGAGAAAAATAGTAATTAAAAATCCACATTTCAATGGGGTTTCAAATTAGTGACATTCTGCAAGTCACGGTAACATTATAACCCCCGTGCTATTAAAAGAATTCTGTAAAAATAACTGCAACAGACATTACTGAGCCAAACTGAGAAAAATTCAAAAAAGAAGGTTTTTTTATTTTAAAGAGGACACATCTTCTTGAATATATGGACATTTTAATACATCCACTATTTATATATAACTATAATTCCATATACATATATTGTACGCACACAAAAATTCTATATGTTCACTATATTTATATATACTTTTCATAGGAAGGAAAGTGATTGGTAACTACTGTCTTTTCTGAGAAAATTAGGAGTACTAGAAGAATTGTACTGAACATCTGGCAAGTCATCACAACCGCACATCCCAATCTGGCAGAATTTTCTTAAACCAGCTTTCAATCTCTCTGACCTCAGCATGGGTAGCAGCAGCTTAATGGTGCAGCACAAATATGTGCTAAATGTTGCATTCTCCTTTCTATAAAATTTAAATATGCTAAGAGCTCTTTTTCGCTTGAAGTATTCATGCAAAATGTGTCATTTTATTTATAATTAAAATGAAATCAAGGAAATAATTCAGTTCATTTTTAACTGAGCAGACTTGTTTGAACTACGCATGCTGATGAGACTTTCATTTCGTTTATCTTACATCACTTAATATTCTGGAGCCAGTGCTACAGTAAGCAGCTGAGAGTAGCAAGGAATAAAAGAATTGGGATTCAGTGATAGGTCCTATTTTCTTTCCTAAATAGCTAAAATCTGGATACACTGAATACTCTTTGGAACTGATCCAAATTGATCCTAAGGAAATAATTGCGCTCTTGCTATCCTATCATTTGAAAATAAGAAAGTCTAGAAGGGTTTATTTTCTTTTTTTCTCCTTTATCTTTCTGTATGGCTAACAAAGGATCAGCAAAGTCATTCCAAAGCCAATGTGGGATTATTGCCAGACAACATATGCTTGCAAAGAAGTACACACTTATTTGCACAAGACTGCCCTTTCAGATGGGTGGTACTTCATCATTTGGTGGTGAAATAAGTGCTAAAGGTTCAGCAGTTTGAGAAATAGTACTTTAAGCACCACTAAGTCCAGAGAGACAATTCAAATTAAAAACTCTAAGCTATTATTATTTCAAGTTAACAATTTACATAACTATTCTAAATCTCTGAATTACTGCAGGGATCACTATGTTGCAAACATTTGTCCTAAGGGAGATCTATCTGCCTGACAGTTTGAAAAAATGAAAGACTTGCCTTCTCATTAGTCAAATCATCACATGTGCCCTTAAGATCCGTAGGATTTGGACCACCTTTTATTAGTTCCAGTTCATTATTCTGAAAGAGAAATGAAGCAGAAGTAAAAAATAGGCTTCATGTTTAAAATCAAAGAAATTAGCCAGGTTTGTGATTAAAAAATATTGTTTTAGAGAACAAAAATATTTTTTTAGAGAACAACCCCAACAAATAATCTCAACAGTACAAGAAAAAAAAAAACCTCTTTTACTGATCATACTGTTTCGTAGTCAAGCAAATGCAACACCAATGAACAGATCTATGGTTATTTGTGGATGGGGAAATGCCATTTCAAGATCAAATGTGTAATCCTTGAAAGGATGGTTTCCCATCCTCCACCATCCTTCTCCTGGGTTTATGTCATAGCAAACTGCTGACATGGTTCAGAAAATAGGCGCAAATATGAACTGCTTTGCTGGCTTACATGCAGTTGGAACGTAATGGAGATTTCTTGCCAAAATGAATCGGAAGTTTTGCAGGGTTTTATGTATATTTGTAGCTATTATTAATAGTCACCCTTGTCTCACACAACATCATCTCAGATTCACTCCAGTGTTTTTGGCAAAAACAATATATCCATCGAAGGGCATGAAGCAGAGGTGGTATTCAGCTGGTTCTGACTAGTTCTGGAGAACCGGTAGCAAAAATTTTGAGGAGTTCAGAGAACCGGCAAATACCACCTCTGACTGGCCCCACCTCCAATTATTCTCTGCCTCCCAAATTCCAGCTGATCGGCTTGGTCTTCTTTTGTTGCCCTGCCTAGGAGAACGGAGCTGGAAAGCAGGTTAGTGGGGTGGGGAGGGAATGGGGATTTTGCAGTAACCTTCCCCTGCCACGCCCACCAAGCCACACCATGCCCACCAAGCCATGCCCAGAGAACCGGTAGTAAAAAAAATTGAATCCCACCACTGGCATGAAGTGTAAGAGATGGAAAATACTAACTGTTATTTTGTACTTTTTTAAGAAGTGGGGAGAAGGATGTTTGTTTGGTTACAGATTTGTTGGAAGGCAAGGCAAGGCAAGGCAAGGCAAGAGATTTAGTTATTTGCCACTTTGAAATATTATTGAGTAAATGCTACTGGCCCATTCTGTGTTGGAACATGTGGTGCCCAGAGCCAGTCTCAGGGATTTTTAAAAACTGGGTTTAAAATTAGGAAATAAAAACTCAGGGGAGGAAGGAAAAACTGTTTTCACTCACAGAAAAGGTGGTCTAATTCTGCTTAAAAGTGATTTTGTTTATAAAAGCTGAATTCTGATTGTGAATTATTAAGATTGATGCAGCCAGCTGGCAGTTCTTGATGTTCCAAATATTTGGACCAGGCCTTAATAGCAATAGTAATAGCACTTAAACTTTAGTAATAAAAGTAATAGCACTTAAATTACCCATAGTGCTTTACAGCACTCTATAGGAGGTTTACAGCATATTGCCCTCAACATTTTACTGGCCTCAGAATGATGGAAGGCAGAGTAAACCTTGAGCTAGTCAGGATCGAACTCCAGGCTGTAGGCAGAATTAGCCTGTAATACTGCATTCTAACCACGGTGTCACTGGGTGGTTTAAATAAAATTGTGCGTACTATAATTGTGCAGAAAAATAAAACAGATTCAAATTCTATCCTCCAATGATCATGAAAGATATGAGACCCTTAGTAAGAAATTTTTCTCACTTGCATTGAATTGCAGCACAAGCACAATCTTGTAATCTCTTCTGATGTGTCCTCATGCGATTGCCATCCTATATCTGAAGCAGTCATCTTTAGCTCTATCAGCATCATAGAAGTTTCTCCCCTTGGGTTTTGCTATGGATACCGTCTGAGATGCTTTATTAACAATTCTAATAGGACCAGTCTGGCATCTATTGGCCAGCTTTGGTATAGACATGACGACTTCATTCTGGTCCTAGAGCAGTGTCTTTCAGGTCCCTATGGATAGTGGGTAAGTCTATTTTTTCTCAGAATGGATTCTCTCTGTTTAGTCATAAAGTCTTTGAGAAGGTCTTGGATTTAGAAATGTGGCTTAGATACTTCACTAGCTGGGGTCGAAACAGAGCTGTAAGATAAAATACCTGCAGCTATTATTTGAGGTTTTAAACAGAAGTGTGCTTTTGCAATAGTGCTAAACCTATGCCCCAAAGGAGCCTAATAATGAGCTAAATGTCAACTAAAAAAAAAACAACTCTTGTGGTCATTTTAGTTGCCAGCAGAAAAGGAGTGAGGGAAATCAGTGCATTCTTCAAATGCGTTAGATAATCGCCTTGGCAGCCCAAAGCTGTCAGCACACAAGAATATTACTGGAGAATATGATTGATGACTCTTGGCAATGGATGTGTCCCATTGGAGGATATACATCCAGGGGGTGGGGGGAAGATCAGGGTCAAGGGGGAAATGAATGGTGTATTTTAGTGTCGGCTGCACCCAGCTAACGCCAACATGGCCATTCCTAATAAAACATATTTTTTACTCTGAGAGCTGTGGCTAGAGACTTATTATTTGAATGGGGGTGGATTTGTTGGAGCCCTGACACTAATAACACTTCATAATTGGACTTCTGAATGTACCTGTGCAAAAAATATTTGTGCAAAACCCAAAGGTGCTTTTTCAAAAGGCAATGGGGCTTTCTGGTTTTTTTTCAAAGACATTTCATGAAAAATTACCTTTGGGACAACTATGAGCTGGATCCTTGAGAATCTCCATAGACCAGGGGTCCCCAAACTTGGCAACTTTAAGACTTGTGGACTTCAACTCCCAGAATTCTCCAGCCAGCTAAGTCCACAAGTCTTAAAATTGCCAAGTTTGGGGACCGCTGTCATGGACATTTGTGCAAAAACAGTATGAATTCAAGTAGGGGACATATTTATTAAAATTTGCTTCATCCCCCTCACTATCTCCATCTCACATTAAGGAGCATGATCGATAGATGTCTTTTCATTAACTGATGATTGGGTGATAGGACAGGATTAGAGCCAGGAAAATAAAGCGGGGGGAAGCTATCAATCCTTGCCTTCAACATACCTGCACCTGATAAGGACAGAACTGTTATCCCCCATCATGGGATTAAGAATCTGGTAGGATAGGGATCACCAGCATATTTAGCCAATTTTATGCTACTATAATTTTCTGCTAGCTCAAAGGCTGATGGTTAGCTTTACCGTGAGGAATAGTGCTATGGGAAAGAACTGTCCTAAATTGTCCCTTTATTTAAATAAACATATCCTTTGTGTAATGAAGATTGAGATCAAGATATAGGAGAGATAAAATGCTGAACACAAGAAACAAATAAAAAAAGTTTCAAACCATAAATTCTCAGAAAGAATACAAATGAAGAAAGTTAACTAGCATTAAAAAAACATACCAGAAGAGGTCAGCCTTGTTCTTTCCAAACATAAAAGATAAGCAAAACATCTTAAAAGTCATTTAAGAGTTAATAACACATACTTTTTTATTATTTATAATCCAGTGCATAGTCTTGAACTTCTGATACTTCTTGTAATAACTGAAAACTATGTTGTTTCATGCAACCATTGTGAATTTTGGAGCTGCTTGCAGATTATCAAGAATTAGAAGTAATTATATTCTTTATGTATTTCTAGAAAAGACAAGAATTTTAGGTGCCAAAATACAGCTCCCAAATTGGGTTCATCTTATCCAAAAACATATATGGTAGCTTTTCCTCTTAGCTCTTTAAAAATACTCAAATATATAAATGGTCATGGATAAGCCCATCTGTGGATAAACAGACATTCAAATTTCTAACCAAAATACAATGAGCCAATACATAAACAATGAGCCACCTGCAGGTAAATTAAAACAAAAAACATTGAGGATTTGCTGATCTGTAGACGGTGCCTTTTTTGTATTTAAAAAAAATGATGGTTGGGTTATTGGCAGATTGGCTTATACAAAAATATATATATCGGATTTTTATAATTTTTTATGTGCAATTATTTATGTCACATACTCCACTGTAAGTTTCATTTCTTTCAGACCATCTAATAGATATACTTAGATACACACTTCCTAACCATCTTCACAAAATGTGAGCCAATGAGAGAAAGTATCTAAAAAAAAACGGTCTGCCTTAAGTAAGCATCACCATCAGGTAATAAGTAGTAGTTATCTATAAAAGACTAATGCTGTAATAGTCTATACTGACTGTTGCTTTGTTGCCTATTCCAGCGGTCCCCAACCTTTTGGGTGCTAGGAACCAGTTCAGTGGAGAAAAGTTTCTCCGTAGACTAGAGAGGGCGTATTTTTTCCTGCTGCCTGCATCCTGCAGATGGGGCTTTGCTTGTTTGTTTGAGCTGGTTGCTGGCATGCACTGGGGGTTGGGGAACCCCTTGCCTATACTGTATCATGGCAGATTGTTGGGAGGGGGAGCAATATGTTGCAGCTGTCATCTTGATTTTTTTAACCACATTCTTTGGACACTACTGCCTATTATGGATGCCAATCTTGCCCCTGGCTTTTGCAAAGGTGTTCTCACATCACAATACAGATACAAACATTGAAGGCTGGCCATCAACTTTTTAGCTTCTGAATTACCAGTTCCCTGAATGAGATAGGTCACTTGATTTCTCTTGATATTCAAAGTGCAGCTCCCCGGTTCTTTTCCACTGTCTTCAATGGCTGTGGCTAACAGGAATTGAATACCCAGAGGATACATGAAAGGGTTGTTCTACTTTCACACAAAAGAAGGCAATCCTTTGATTTGCACACAATTAAGGCAAAGATAAAAAGTGCCTTTCTAGGCTGGTTAATTTCATTCAAACATCTGAGAAGTCATTCTGTAATTGAAACAAGTCACATCTATGCACAGGAAGGAGAGTTATACTCTGAACTGCTTGATGCTGTTTCCCTGATGAAGTGATATTAATAAAACAGGACAGGGATCAGTTAGAATGGCATGGGCAGAACAAAACTCCTCAATCCTTACAGCAGCTCTTTGAATGATAACATGACTTCAATAGGGGTAGTTCACAATGGATGAATCCTTCTAGCTTGATGCTCAATTATTTCAGGCTACAAGAAACAGTGGGGCAGAATAAACTATCAGACAGCAATTAACAATAGCCCTCGTACCTGTTCAGATTGTCAAGTGAAGTACATTTGAAGGACATAAGGATTTATCCAGAAGCAAAAGGTGAGGGCAAGAAATCCCTTGATTCAGTGGTGGGATTTGAATAATTTAACTACTGGTTCTCTGCCTTAATGACTGGTTGGACTGGGCATGGCTGGGCGGGTCATGTGATTGGGTAGGTGTGGTAAGACCCCTAACTTACAAATATTCTCCTTTATTGGTAAGAATTCATTTATTTTTTTAATCAAGTAAGAAATTTGTAATAAGCCTGATAGGCAGCCATGATTTAAAGCAGCGGCCCCCAATCTTTTGAGCAGCAGGGACCATTTCTGTGGAGAGAAGTTTTTCTTTTTTTTTTTTTTTTAAAACAAATTTTTATTAATTTTAAAGATAAAACAACACATCATTAACCAGTAAATACATAAACACATAAAACCTCTTAATATTGTAAGTCCTTACAAGTCAAACAAAACAATATTTTTATACAGCATAATTCCAATTTATCCCATCCCCATATGGACACACAAATATCTTTCATCAAATTTCTCATTATTTCTCTTTACTCCTATTCAATTTCATTTCTCTTCCATATTTATCCATTTTATAGTCATCATATTCTTTTCTTTCTGGCTTGTTTAAATTATTCTCATCTAACATTCCTCCAAGGTTTTATTGATTCTTTTTTCCTTTTTTTTTTAATAAAAAACAAATTTTGTTAGTTTTATCATAAGCATAATACACAAACATACAAACACAAAACATAAAACATAGACAAAACTAAAAGATCTTTTCTGAAGGTTGTCTGTTCCCAGGTTAAAACTCTTTACACAGACACAAATTCAAACATCATATTCAACCTAAATCTCCTTCCATATCTTATTATCATTTTTTTTTTTTATATGTATATAAAAACCATTTTTATCAGTTTTCTAAAAACAATGCACACAAAATCAAGGCATAACAGCTTATAAATTCTTTTCTAAAAAAAAATAATAATGATAGACCAATAAAACATAACATTTCAAGATTATAATATTAATATTTCATATAATATTAACTTCATATCTTGTCCCTACTTCTCTTTTCCATCCAAATTATTTATCAATTAAAATTTTATTGCCTTTTATTAATATACAAAATCAAAAGAAAAGCATATATATCCTTCCATTATTACCATTTTCAACAACATTCTTTGTCTGTTCTATTTCCAAACATCCATTCATCTTTTTTCTTTTACTATACTTCTCCTGTACAACAATTGGAGTTACATCTATAACTCATTACCTAACTTAAAAATACTACATATAAATCTTTCTTGGGATTCTGTTTAAAAGATTCTAAAATTACATAATAAATTTTTTATTCTAAATATACATATAAAAACACACTCTTATATACCCTCCAGAATCCCTCTTTTAATCTAAATTAAATTCACCCATTGTCTCTAAATAAACTTTTTTTTTTTAAATCTTGCTTCCCCCCATTAAGGCTTCTCCTCCCCCCTTTTCTCTCTTGCTTATTCTTCTCCTTGCCCTTTCTACCCCTTTGCTTTTTCTCTTCGCTTTTCTTGCTCCTTTTCCTTTGCTTTCTAACCTTGCCTCCATCTTTTCGCTCATTTTTCTCTCTTTTGGTTGTTTTTATAATTCTTAAAAACCCCTTTTTCTTATCCTTTTTCTCCTCCTCTCCGGAAGGAACCCATTGTTCATCAAAGATGGCTTCTTCTTCCTCTTCTTCCTTGTCCCAGTCCTTCTGCTGCATAATCAACTTTTCAACAGAACATAACGCCATTTCTAAGAATTGGAACAAAGCGCCCAAAGTATCTTCTTTTTTATATTTTTGATAGTCAATCTCTAGTTCATCCACAGACAATGCCATTATGAAAAGGGAAAACTTTTTCCAAAACAACCACAAGTATTTTTAATCCAGGACAATCAAAAGCAATTAAAAAAAAGAAAAAAGTTCCAAAAGTTAATACTTTTCTTCCTTCTTCTCTTTCTCTTTCTAAATTAATTTTTAATCAAAGAGGTCCAATTACCATATATCTTCTTTTGGGATCCACCAAGACATTCTAGACAGTCTCCTCCTTTTTCAGTTTCTGCTCCAATTTTTTTTTTTCTCCCTTCCCACTTGCAATAACAATTTTAAATAATCAAAAATCCATACCTCCAGCAAAAATTTTCCAATTTCTTAAATTTTTCAATGTCCAAAAATCCCTTTGTCTCTTAGCTTAGCTTTCAAAGCAATCCACTTTCAATGTCTAATATATCCAAATATTTCTGCTTTTTCCGTGGGATGGGAGAGTAAACAAAAATAAAAAAAAGAAAGTTCCCTTTGACAGCTTCTCCGCCGCTTTCGATCTTCTTAGGGAAACAATGTATCCTCCAGCAGCAAGCAGCTCAATTCCAGGCAATTTAAAAGTTGTTACTTGACCCGGCTCAGACAGAACTTTCACTTTTCACACTTCCTCCAGCACAGTTCTTACCCGGTTGCTGGCATCTTCGTGGCGGCCATTGCTGACCGCCGCTCCACCGCCTTGGGAAAAAGGGGTTTTTCCGGAGAAGGGGGGGGTCTGCGATGCCCCCACCTCCCGGCTCCCCTCTATCTTCAGCTGTCCCTACAGGGCAGCCTTAACCCCCTGACCCATCTGGATCGGGGGTACCTCAACAGCTAGCCAGCAGGAATCGCGAGCTGTCGCGAATTCCTGCTGCCCCGAAGCCACGCAAACCGGAAGTTTTTCGAGAGAAGTTTTTCTGTGGAATGAAGAGGGCATGGTTTCATGTGCTGCCTGCATCTGCGGATGGGGCTTTGCTTGTCTGCATGGCCCAGTATCTGGCATGGCCATGGCCAGATACTGGTCCACAGCCTGGGGGTTGGGGACCCCTGATTTAAAGGACCAGCTATGAAGCCCTGGCATTTTTAGACTGTTATTACCTTGTTTATTTTCTGCCAAATCACTTCAGGGACGGGATCCCCTGAGATGGGTACATCAAGTCTCAGCTTATTTCCAGCTACCACAATAATGGTGTCCGGCGTTTGGCCCATGCAGTCCAGATGAATTTTGGGAGGTTCTGCAGCAAGAGCATAGAAACCATTGCATGACATAAACAAGGACTCTTCTGAAATGGTGTGTGTGTGTGTGTGTGTGTGTAGAGAAAGAGTGGGAGAGGGAGAGGGAGAGGGAGAGAGAGAGAGATTAGTATAAATAAAAAAAGTTGTTCTTACCTTGTCTAGGCACAAAGTCAATCTTAATCTCTGCAAGAAAAGAAATGGGGGAGGGGAAGGGAGGAAAAATGATGAAATGTGTTTGGCAGCTATATCCTTGAAGCAAGCATTTATTTTAAAAAAAAAATCTATAGTGAAAGAATGTGAGTTGCCAAGGAGACTGTGTGAGAGAGGACAGAGAAAGGGATTGCGAAGCAGAGTAATAAAATCAATGCTATCATGATTGAATACTGTCATTAAGTTTGATCTATTAATGGCTCCAATGATTTTGTGCCATTGGCTCCAAAGCCTTGGTGATCGGGAGGAGATGGTGAATTGTCAATGTGCAGCCTAAAGGATGACTCACCATTGCCAATCTACTGTCTTTTTAATTGGTGCCCTTCTGCCATGTTCCAATGTTTCAGCCTGTCCCTTAGTTTTCCTTTGAATATAGCATTGTGGATGCAGAAGATCATGGCTGCTTTGTTATGGCAGCATGAAATAATATTTGATGAAATGTTTCCGATTTAACATTTTCTAAGGTTTAACAAGCTTCAAACAAATATAAACATCCATAGCTGGGCAAAGAAAAAAAAATCACACAAAACAGTGACATTGAACTTTTGAATTCATCCATTGAGTCACTGATAAACATTTGCAATGAAATAAGTTTTATCATTATTCTTCTGAAACTGTTCCACTACTTGATTTTTCTGGACCACCATGGTCATACATTTGTTTTTGTTTTTGTTTTCAAAAACAGTAACAAAATATAGTTAGCATATTCAGCCTGCAGGGGTTTCTCCAAGATTTCCTTTATCACTTTGATTTCCTGCTTGCTTTTCATATCTTCAGACGTTATTCTCTGATCTTACCTTCAGGTCTGTTTCTCATGTACTTGTAATGTACAAACATAGATTTATATAATACCCAATATATCTCATTATCCAGTAATTGGATTTCTACTGTTGCTAACTTATTAACAACTTTCATCCTTTTGGCATAAGAGATCTGTAGGAAACTTCCCACCCAAGAAAGGAACATGGCAGTATTTTTCCTTGATTCACTCTTTCTTCCTGTTGCCTTTCATCTTTATACATCCTCCCCAGAACAGTCTTCCAGAGAAATTTGAGAGGTGATTTTGAGTGGGGAAGGGGGAACGACGTGCTAACAAAAAAGAAAAGCCATCCTTGTTCCCTGCTTCATTTCTTCTAACAGAACTCTTCAGTGGTGGGATTCAAATTTTTTCTTTACTACCAGTTCTGTGGGCATGGCTTGGTGGACATGGCAGGGGAAGTATACTGTAAAATCTCCATTCCCTCCCCAGTCCTGAGGAAAGGTTACTGCAAAATCCCCTTTCCCTCCTCACCCCACTAATCTGCTTTCCAGCTCCGTTCTCCTGTGCAGGGTAACAAAAGAAGAGCCAGCCAATCAGCTGGGACTCAGGAGGAAGAGAATAAATGAGGGTGGGGCCAGTCAAAGGTGGTATTTGCTGGTTCTCCGAACTACTCAAAATTTCCACTACCGGTTCTCCAGAACTGGTCAGAACCTGCTGAATACCATCTCTGTAACTCTCCCAAATTGAAAATAGTCCACTGAAAAAGGCCAGCTAAACAGATTATAGTTTGTGGATTAATTTTGCAGGTTTAATTAAATTAAGTTACATTAAAATAATACAATATATGATATTATATTCTACTACTCTGTTTGCCTTTTTCTTTTTTTGCGGTGGTGTTGGACCTGTAATATAATAAAATAAGCTATATTCAGCAATGAGATCTAATCACAGCTTAATTATGAAATGTGCATTTAAAACAGGCAGTCAGGCAGATAAATCCTCTACACATTCTTACCTGGTGTGAGAAAAGAGATTCCATGAAACTTACCCAAAAAACGCAGATGAGCTGAGAGATTGTATGCAAATCCTTGAGGCACAAAAGAATAATCAGCTTCATCTTCTGGGGTAACATCATCAATGGTTAGCTTATGGATTCTGAAAAACAAATATCGATCATGGTGGAAGGCAAATATACATGTTCCAGGTTAATGTTGCAAGATCCAATCTGGGTCGGTCAGCAGGATTAGAAATTTTGTCTTCTGAGCTTTCGGACTTGTGCTGGAGTCCACCTTCAGGGAATTTTTCTCTAGCAGAGTGTGTGCTGTTCTGTGTGTGGTATTTGTACTGTCTGTTGTAAGTGGCTTTTTAGATATTGATTAGGGTATGTTGATGGCTGGCTTTTAAGTCATTAGCTGTCATTTGCTTGTGCTGCCCAGCCTTTACCTTCTAAGTACTTGATAGGCTGGTGGTAAATCAGCACTCCTGTTGACTGACAAGGGGCCTATTTTCCAGACTTTCATCACTTCCTTGGTTGTTTTTGTGCCTGCTCTTCCAACAATCTGAGTAGCTGAAAAGTTGAATGTGTGTCCTTGTTCATTGCAGGGTGAGCCTACCAATGAGTTTGGGTCTCCTGGTCTGACCACTCACTTGCAAGGACACAAGCGAGTAGTCAGATGTGTTCTTGCAAGAACACAAGTGAGTGGTCAGATGAACAGAAGCGAGTGGTCAGATGAGGAGACCTGAACTTCAGCATGAGTCTGAAAGCTTGGAAGACAAAACCGTTGGTCCTGGTGACAGACCCAAACTGGATCCTGCAACAAATATTTTTGTTCGAAAAACAAAAATATGTTCTAATCTTTGTTCAGTGCAGATTAGACAGATTGTATCCAGTTTTTGTCTAGTAGATTGAGTCTAATTTTCCCCACAGTGTAGATCAACCATGTATGTTTTAAACCATATATATTATTACAAATTAAACCTGAACTTTTGCAAATTTGTATGGGAAGCACATGAGTCTTAATTGTCTAATAATAAATTAATTTAATAATTTAATAAATTGCCAAACTATTTCACAATATTAAAGCATTTTAATAGAACATACATAACTATTAATTAGCAAAATATATCATCAGGCCATAATGATTTCTTTTCATATCTACCATAATCACTGATATTTAAAATTGGTCAATTGAGTAAGGTGGGCCAATAATTCCAATATCAAATTAAAATTAAGAGAAGAATAAGGGTGTTCCATGAAGCACCTTGATGAATTAAAACAGGGGTCCCCAAACCCCAGTCCATGGACTGGCCCCGGTGTGCAGCATGCCAGAAACTGGACCGCGCAAACAAGCGAACCCCCATCCATGGGATGCAGGCAGCACACAAGACCACGCCCCTTCCAATTCACGGAAGAACCTCTCTCTATGGAACTGGTCCCTGGTGCCCAAAAGATTGAATGCTGCTGGATTAAAAGGTAATTCCATTTTAAATAATTTTAGCATGAGTAAAGTACTACTTATTCAAAAATTTCCATTATATACCATATTAGACCACTGCTTCTAATTTCAGTCTTTTTGAATGTATATCTGGAATGTTAATTAGTAATCCAACATTATCAGTTATTTCTTTTTTGGATATCTTTTCATCATAAGATAAAATTTCAAAGAAAAATAATACAGAAATATGGCCAGTCTAATATTTCTATAACTCGAGAGCAAATTTTTTGGCTGACATAAATTTTTAAAAATTAAACAGAGACCCATACAAACACAGAATAACCAATAATGGGGGTGGTGAACTAGCAAAAATAAGAGAAAAATAAAAATGAAGACACTATATAAAGCAAAAACAAACAATCTTAAAACACAACATCTAATGTTAGCATTCCTATTTTTAATTTTCAGTACTGAAAATCCAAAAGACCATGCTTAAATGTTCACAGTATCAGTAAAAAAGTATGAATATTAGAAACTTCAAAGTCACTTAATTGTTAATTAATTACTTGTGCATCTTCTTAAAAAAATCATTTAGGATTTTCAGCTTTCATATATTTTTCTCTTTTTTTCTGCTTGCAATTTATGGAGAACTTTAAATCCCTTTTCTCACACCATGTAAGTAATCCCAAGAAAATCAATATTCTACAATCACTGCAAAATGTATAACATACCTGCCAATATGAGAGATTTTAATCCGATTGTTTGGGATGACTTCTTTCCCATTTTTCAGCCAGATGCCCTTCACATTCTCATCGGACACCTCACACTTGAACACAGCCTGGTCTCGGGCCTTCACAGTCAGATCTGCAATACTTTGGTATACCTCTAGCTTCTTTTCTGAGATTGTGAATTGGGGAACAAATCAACATGATTGCAACAGGTCAGAGGTAGGAAACATCCAAACTCTAGATCAGTGGTTCCCAACCTTTTTTTCCCCCCGCGCCCCTAAAAAAATTTCACTTGAACCTTGCACCCCCTGAAATTTAGGCTTTAGGAACTACTGAACACGTTAAATATATGGTAGGATTGAATCTTTTCAGCTATGTATGTGACGGCCACTAAATAATGACACTTAACTCTAAAATGAAAACAAAGTTAATCCATTGCATAATAAATAAAAATGCCAACATATAGCCAATATCCTATTATTTACCTGGACTTTTCTCGCACCCCCTGGAATATCGTCTTGCACCCCCGGTTGGAAACCCCTGCTCTAGATACTGCTTTTACAAACAAAAATTAAAGGAAAAAAACTCCACCTTTTCCAGAAAAGGTGAAATAGAGATATTTAGGAATGTGTGAGAATTTATTGTAATTTGATATATAAGGCAGCGCTGTTATCAGAATATGTGCTACATCCAACATCAACATATAATGCATGATTAACATACAATGCATAATTAACTATTCTATTACTAGTTATTACTGTTACATAACCAATCTCCATGCACATTTTAAAAAGCATGTTCTTATTTATTTCTCACCTTGTACAATCAATTCTGCAACAGATTCCCCACCATTAGTTTTGACTTTGTAATGCCCATTATCTTCCTTGGTGGACTCATTGATGATGAGGTAGTGTTTTTTACCATCCTTTTTGAACCGATATTTGAATGCCTCTTCTCGAGTAAGCTCTACACCATCTTTCTCCCTGTGTGTATCAAAGTATCATTGTGTTTATTACTGTTACTATTATTATTCGCATAGGGCTGGGTTGGCAAACCTATGGCATGTGAGCCATTTGTGCTGGCACGTGAGCTGCAGGCAAACTTACCTCACTGGTGGATGCGCGCGCCTTACAGCTAATTTTTTTGGTTGGTTTGAGGCCTTTTTTGGCCTCCCAGAGGCTTGGAAAAAGCCTCTGCAAGGCTTTTCAGGCCAAATCATAGGCCCATTTCCTATAATCTGTCCTGAAAAGCCTTGCAGAGGCTTTTTTTCAAGCCTCTGGGAGGCCAGAAAAGGCCACAAACTAGCCAAAAAATCAGCTGTGAGGCGCAGTGCAGGCAACAGGGTAGGGTAGGGGTGATTGCGCGTGCATGCACAGGGGGAGTGGGGAGGGAGGGTGCATTGCATTCTAGGTTCCTGGCACGCAAGTGTGTGCACACTGGTGCACTTGCAATTTTTGCCACAGAAGTCCAAAAAGGTTAGACACTACTGGCATAGAGCATTCTTACATTAGCCAGGAGACCTCAACGGTTATTGCAGAATTGTAATTTGGCTTCCAAATTACTTTACTAGCTCTGTTTGTAGGACATGGTCACATGCTTCCTAAGGAGCTAGCTTCGCACCAGAAAGAACGATGAGTGGCTTTTTCTGCAGGGTCACCTAAGGCCCTCTCCCTTCCTTGGAGCCTTATGGCCTCAACTCACTTTTCCAGTCACATAACACAGATAGTGACTACCCATATGTTTTTATCCTTGGTATTCTGAAATATGATTCCTCTCTTTTTAAAAACCTTGTTTGAGTTCAAAAAGCTAAGTAGTTGGGATTAGTTGGGTATTTGAGGGGAGGCCATGGTGTAATACCAGTGCAGTAGTCTTAACTAGGAAGCCAAAATAAGATTCTAGATGAAGGCAATGGGAAGTTCCTTCTGTGTTGCTGCCAAGAAGACCAAATAAGCATGTCCATGAAATCACCAAAAGTTGAGCTCAATTAGAAGAAATCTTAATCTTTTTAAATAAAGCTCTTTGGCCAGTTTAGGGTATAACTCCCCCTCAACAGTGAAGGTTTCCCCCACATCCCTTTTATTTTACCATTTCACAGTAGCCCCATCTTCAGACACTTCAGCTTCAAACTCCACTCTTTCCCCAACTGTGACCACTTGGTCTTCCAGAGAATGAGTAATCAGGATGGGAGGCTCTAGAAATGAAATGAGAACTTGATTTCAGAATGGAGAATATGACAGGCCTAAAAACTAAGATTGATTCATGGTGATTCTTCCAAGCCGAGTTCTTTATTGTTTCTACACCTATAGACAGAATCTTGCCAGACTGAGCACTTTACTATCTGCATCTTCCTCCATTAATTGTTAGGGAGGGCCTGTTTTGACATCTTCTCTCACACAAAATATTTGGCTTGAGTTGTGTATTATTCTTCTGGAAAGCACCTGCTCCCTGTGGGATCCAACTCCTCACTGCATTCTGTTACAGAAAGTGAAGATAATTTAAAACTTTAGCATTTGTTTCTCATTTTTCTAGACTACATTCATGCGGAATAAGATTTATTTTCTTTTTCAAGACCCAGAACAGCATATTCCTGTGCCACTCAGGAGCATGAAGTTTTTCTGAGAAAGTCACAAAAACCTCAGACAAAAGAGAAGAACAGAAAAAGAATATCAATGGGTCCCAGATTTTTCTCTTATTTTCTTCCAAAACCTAAGTTCTTGACAATATTTTTGCACATTATTCAAGCTGTCCCTTTTCTTTCATGACAGTGACATTTTTTGTCTTGGCTGTACTTATACAGTTCCATACAATGTTATAGCAGAATTCAGGATGATGGTAACATATGATACTCTTGGATGCTGTAATTACTCTGTGGTCTCCCTTTAACTTTTTCCTGGTACATTCAATAGTATCAAACAGATGGATTTTGCTGTTTTAATTCTCCACAAAATTCATAAAATAACCAGAAGGCAATACAATAATTGAAAATGGCAGCCAAACTCAGCATTGCTCAAAATAATGTGAAGGAATGTAGACCTGGCCTTAGGAAGATGAAAGGAATGAGCAAAGTGTTAAGGGAGAAGTTTTGGACAGCATTACTTCCAAATGAAACTCAACCCAACACTGCGTCAATTTTGTTTGGTATAATATGAAATAAAGACAGGCTTTCAAGATACTGCTAACCTACCCAGCAACTTAAAAAGCATTTCTGGAATTTCTGCTTTTTTGGTTTCATGATCTCCCTTACTTTGAAAGGCTGACATCTACCTTGAAAGCTTGTCAAGGTTTCTCCTACTACATTTTACCCTAAACAAAATCAAGATAAGGTTATTTTGAATTTCTTATCTTTCCTGAAATTCTTCTTTAATTCTTCTTTAACAGTGATTCAGTGATTCCTTTCCCATTTCCAAGGTCAGGACCACATTATTTCATACTACAGCAATTGCATCATATGTGGCCTACTCTAACAATCTTCAGCTGCAATTCAAGTTACCTTCAATTAAATCCAACCATCTATATGGGTTTTGTATGTTGGAAAGATTGAGCTAGGTCCCATTCCTGTGAAACAAGAAAAAACTCATCTTATACTATCTTATTCCCATTTCTGTGTTCTCAAACTAAATATGATCACTTTTTGTAAAAGGTATATGCCCCTCCCCCTTTTTTTTTACACTTTTCTTCCTTTCCTCTAGCCCTATAATTGTCATTTTTATTTCAGAAAGAACTGAAAGCTGCTTCTTTGGCTGAGAAGGTGAAAGGACATAACTGAAAAAATGTCAGAAGAATTTAGAATTGATGATTTGAATCATACTGTTGTTTAATTTTTAGTTGTAAGCCAAAACCATCTGCTCATAATAGTCAACACTAACACATCTACACACAACTGTATGTTTATAGAATTACCATGCTTCTTTATTCTCCTTTAAATGGAATCTCTTGAATGTAAATCATTATCTTTTTAATATATTCTGAAAGATGATATCTAAAATTGTCTTGTATTTTAATTCTAATTCAATTCTAATACTCACTAACCCAAGTAATACAGAAATGCAATTTGGAATCTGCAGAATTGATTTTAGAATTTTTAAAACCTTTTCATTTTAATATATAGTAATTGTGATTGATTTGTGCTATTTTTTATCTTTTTATCAAGGTGCACAAAGTAACATTCTGCAAATCAATCTGAGATATAGTTGGAAGTAAATGCCGCTTCATTCAATCTGGATATGCAGAAGACTTTCAGGTTCACAATAACCTATTAGCTTCTGCAGAGAATTCAAAGATTTGACAATTTCATGGGGTAATATTCATTAGAGAAGCAGAAATAATGCCTTCTGGTAGGTAAAATATGGTAAATACAGACATGCATAAATTTTCTCAAGTTCAGGAAATAATGGAGAAAAAAAGAGAAGAAGCCTTACACACACACACACACATTAAATTGTTGCCAAAAATAACACTGGGTTGGCAAAATTGCAGCTGCACAAAACGTAGAATTTCAGGATGTTGCTTGAAATATTTGAATTATAATCTAGGTCTTAGTCTGTACATATCATAGCCCAACCCAATAACAATAATAAATCATTCACCTCTTACAAACAGTTCTGTGAAAGTCTTCTCTTCCCCAATCACGCACTGATATGCTGCGTCATCAGCCAATGAGCAGTGGTTTATGGTCAAGATCCTTTTATTTCCCATAGATTCAAAGATATATCTAGAGAAATGCAAATGAAGATGATGGAACTTGCAGAGATGGCTAAACTGACTTCCTGGATTATAGAAAAGACAATATTTATATTTATTGCTGACTAGCAACCTCTTCTAGAAACTTTGTGTGCAATAGAACAAAAAATAAATTTATGATTTACAGTTTTGAGGGTTAGAAAAAATAGATAATAGAAAAATAGTTGTTTTTTTGCAATAATTGAGTAAGAGATATTTTGTATTTGTACTTATTAGAAGGTACATTCTATTTCTTTTTATTCTTATTTTTTTTCCAATTTGGGCCTTTTGTTTCTTTGTTCCTTTTTAAAATTTTATATTAGTTCTTATAAGTTGTTATCTTTTAAAATTCCATAAGAAAAATTATGGGAAAAATGGAAATGGATTTAAAAAAAAAAAAAACTAACACAGAATAGGTATCACTTAGATTCCTGGGTATTTTTGATCAGTTATGTTCATATACACATATTCTATACAGTGTGTAGAGAAAAAAAGATAAAAGATCATTGCAAATATTGTAGTAAAAAAAGAACAAGGAACAGTTACATTTTTAAAAGAGAAAGAAAATGCAGTGTTATTGATGAAAAAAATGGAAGCAGGTGAAAAACCGTTAAAGAAGAAGCCTCCACCAGAGTGCTTGGTTAATTAATAATAATAAAATTAATAAAAGTAGGGGGAACTTCCAGTTGCAAGGCTTCGGCGGCGGCAGGAATCCGCTTCACTGCGGGTCCCTGCTACGTTCACCGCTGAGGTACCCCCGATCCAATTGGATTTGGGGGTTGTTGCTGCCCCGAAGAGGCAGCGGAAGACAGAGGAGATCCGGGCAGGGGTCTGGGGATATCACACACCCCTTTCCCACCGGCTAAACTCCTTTTTCCTGAGGCAGAGGAGCGGCTGTCAGAAATGGCAGCCTCAAAGGAATCTTCAACTGGATAAGACTGTGCAGGAGGAAGTTTTTTAGAAGGAGAAGTTTTCTTGGCTGAACCAGGACATTAAGTTACTTTTAAAACACCCTGGAAACCTGACTTGTGGATTGATACATTTGTTTCCAAAAGATTGTTACAGCGGCGAAAGTGCTGAAGGAAAGTTCACTCCTCTTCCTTACGGAGAAAGCTAATGAGCACAGAAAAACCTGCTTCTTTAAGGTAAAAACAAGCTCTTTGTTATAAGTGGGAAGGAGAGGACTAAAAAAAATCTTTAAAAATTTGTTGGAGGAGATGCCTTGAAGATTATAAGACCAGCAACTAACTGTAATACGGCTTTAAAATATATTTGGGATTTTGCCCCAGGAGGAAAAATTGCAAAGAGAAGAAGAGGAAATATTTTTTGTCTGTTTGGATTGTTTTATAACTTTGACATTTGGAAATTACTTTAACACTAAAAACATCTGGATTGTTCTTAAAAATAAAATTAATAAAAGTGTTGAAATAATTTGGGATGAAACTGAAGTGAAGAAATGCTTAGTGGAAGTGTTTTAGAGATTTGTATAGGAATGGTAGTGATAGATCAAAGTTACCTTGAGTAAGTTGGCCGGCCTATAAATTTTATAAACATAGAAATAATAAATAAATAAATGAACAGAACTCAAATGCTATAAATGTTAATGTTCAGGGAAAAAATTATGAAAAGAAAATAATACTTGCTGTGAGAACCTTGAAAAATTATAATTTTTTAATAAAATTATAAAGCCACAAGCATGGATGATGAAATTTGGGAAATATTAAAATATGGATTTGGTTTACATATAGAATAATAGTATGATTTGTTTAGTATGTGTAAAGACTTATCTGTTCCTGATGTTTGGAAGAAAATTGTTATTTCCTAACACAAAGTGAAAGGTGGTATTGCATCTTCACACATAGACAAAAACAAATAAGATCTGTATGAATGTGGGAAATAAAGCTTATTGCAATTTAATGAAAGCATACATAAAACAATAGCTTGAATAATGGAATATTTTGTGTGAACATGGACTTGATGGTTGATTGCCGAATGGAGTAAGAATGGCATATTTGTGTAAATAAAACTAAAGTGCGCATGACAATAAAAGCATTACTTGGCAGATGGCTTAGCTGTAAGCACCAGGATGAGGATTTGTGATAAATCATTACATTTTTTAATGTATTCATGAATAAAAATGTAAGAAATGTTTATGATGAAATTTGAGGTGTGTTACTAATAGATATGAAGCTATACATAGTTATGTGTACAGAATGAAGGTGCTGCAATATTGCTGGCTTGCAATCCAAATGATTTGCAATGAATGTTAGATTGCATAATGTGGTGAGGAACATGGAGGTGAAAATCAATGTATAATGAGCGATAAAGTTGTGTTTGACTTTAGAAACTGTGTGAACAAATACTTAATGATGAAAAATTGAGGAAAAGATATAGATTTAGGTTCCCTGATAAAATGTTGATCAAAGAAGGGAAGATGGATGGAGACATTTTAAGACAATATTGTGAATGCTATAGAAAAGTGGTAGGTAGCATATATTTGATGGCAAATTTATCAGAAGAAGGGGAAACTTGTTTACATGGCAATAATTGCCTGCATTCTGAGGAACATTATAGGAATAAACTGACTGCAGGGGAAATATACTTAAGATATATGCAGCAAAACAAGAAACACTAGGTTGAAGAATCAATAGTGTCAAATGAATGTGGATTTAATGCAAGGATGATCAGTATTAATGAAATAAATTGCAGTGGACTGAGAGACTGACTCACGGAAAGGCATAAAACAAATGCATGACGTGAATGGATTGAGAGAAAGGGGAAGAATGGGAAATTTAGGTGAAATTGATGGGCTCCTCAAAAAAAGTGGTGAGAGAAGGTAAATGTGTGACATGGGGCATGGGCATTGTGATAACAGACAACTGTTTTCAAGGGCAAATGTATGGATTGGTAAAGATGAGTGATTTGGGGTAAACTACATTTAGCCATACTGTTCCTCTTATTTTGTGCCTTAATTCTCTTGCTGTAATGTATACTTTCTTTAATTCAGCTTTGTTCGGGTATTCAGCTTTGTTCGGGTATTTTCCCACGTCATAGTAGTGGTGCTTTTAAAGTTGTAGCAATGTTTCAGCAGAATCTCATCTGCCATCATCAGGCTTCTGTATAGTGTTCGTCTGTGAGTTAGACTTTTACAGTGGTTTCAGATTTAAATTTGGGGCAGCCTACAACTTTAAAAGCACCACTACTATGATGTGGGAAAATACCTGAACAAAGCTAAATACATATGCATATACATATATGTGTGTGTGTGCGTGCATGCGTGCGTGTGTATGGTATTCAGCTTTTTTCGGGTATTTTCCCACATCATTAATGTTGTGCTTTTAAAGTTATAGCAACGTTTTGGCAGAATCTCATCTGCCATCATCATATTTCCCAATACAGAAGCCTGATGAAGGCAGATGAGATT
This sequence comes from Hydrophis major, assembly GCA_033807585.1. NCBI lineage: Eukaryota > Metazoa > Chordata > Lepidosauria > Squamata > Elapidae > Hydrophis > Hydrophis major. Next base: position 87,802,442 of record CM066328.1, on the reverse strand, counting down.
CTGCCGAAACCTCGGTGGGAAAATACCATATATATATATATATATATATATATATATATATATATATATTCTCATCCTGATCTAGATAACAAAATAATGTGTAAAAGACTACTAAGGGACTCCTTTATTCTTTGAGATATGCATGAAAACAATTAGACATATAGCAGTTATTCGGGTTACAAAAAACACTATCATCTTCATAAACTCTTAATAAGGCAGAGGTAATTACCATGGTTTTATGTTAGATAGTTTACTTATGGCCAAGTGATCATGTAGTATGTTATCATTAGTTCAAAGATATTCACTTAGCACTAGTCAAACTTGCATTAGAAGATCTCAAAATTAGATTGACTTATTTATAATTTCAGCTTCTATCTGAAAACTTGGGGAGGGGGTTGGAATCAGCAAAAATATATTCTTTGTTATATTGTAGATGAGGAAAATAGAAAAAAAACAAGAAGTGCTATATGAGGACTTACTTGCTAAGAACAAATGATGGATGGGGTTCATTCAAGGCAGGGATGAACAGAGAAAAGAGAAAAAACAGGCATGAAAAACTATATGAATAACAGTCTTACAATATAGTAAGCATCAATCCCACCTCATTTTCTCAACTGCTTATAGCTTTTGTTGATATTGGAGGCTTCTGGAGTGAGTGGGTAGAGGTATCAAAAGATTCAAGATCATGGCCAGCACTGTGCAATTAAAGCCCAGTCCTTATTTATGTGAGTTGCACATAAAAATGGGGTGATTGTATAGTTATAATCACAAACTTGACTTTTTTTGACCCTCAATCACCTATAGATGCCTCTGGTTGCTATTCCCACCCACTCATTCTGATGAAGTTTCCTTGTTTCTCAGTTTTGGTGATGACTAGATTTCCTATATTCCACATTATATCCATATAACATTTCATACTGCTGTATAATACTTATCCAAATGCTTTTATTTTGTTCTCTTGATTACCTGCCACTCACTTGGATCTCTTGTCCATTCTTGAGCCATTTAACTTCCCCATCTGGATTAGCGAGTTCCACCACTAATTTGATTTTCTGTCCTTTGTCAACTTGATATGCTGGATCCAACCTCTTCTGAAATGCTGTGAACAAAATTGGTTTTAAATTAAGATTCATGTTATTTGAATACATCCTAGAACTCAAATGCTGCCAAATGCAGACCTCCTGACTCTATTAATCAAAAGCCATTCTGCTTTCTTAAAAAACCTGAGTGAGCATTTCTGTGATATGGAAAAAAATGTAGAAATGCAGGTTGGGAAAAAGAGGCAGGCTAAAATTCTATGTCTAGAAGGAACATTTCACAACAAAAGTGTCATCTGGAATTGTTTAAGAATGACAAGAAATCCTTTTCATCCTCCTGCATTTAAGTCTCCATTTAAATTTTTTTCATGCAATGGATTTTGGATATTTAAGAACTTAATAAACAAATTCAGTACAAAAATAAACATTTTTGGCTGCACAAGGCAAAGAACAATAAATCCTAAATAAAAGTGATCCTTATGACTCAGGTCTATTCATGATTCTTTTTTTTTTTAATTATTCAACTTGATTATGATAGAAGAGGGGTAGATAAAAGCAGAGGAAGAATTCAATATGAGCTGGTTATTGGGACCAGAGGTTTGTCCTTCCAAGCTTTTGAACTTATGCTGCAGTCCATCCCCAGGGAATTTCTCAATCTCCAGGATGCACACATTGGGAATTGAGATTCCCTGAAGGTGGGCTCCAGCATGAATCCAAAACCTTGGAAGAACAAACCTCTACTCATCGTGACCAATTCAGATTGGATCCTGCAACATTAGCCTGAGACACATATTGTTCCGAACTAGCAGGCTCGTAATCCTGCAAACCTGATTGGCCATCAACAGCAGACTCGTAATCCTGCAATCCTGATTAGTCCGTCAACAGTGGGTCATGATTGGTCACTCCAGACTGATCCGATTGGCTAGTTAACGGGCTGCCGCAATTGGACGCTCCAAGCGCGGCAAGCTTAAATCATTGTCATTGGACACTTTGGCAGCAGCCAGCTCTATAAAAAGAGCTGCTGCTGCCAGGCTCATTGCTCTGTTCTGAAGTCACTAATAAAGAGTTGAAGTTACTATCCAATGTCTCGTCTCCGTTATTACGCCCATCCTCCAAAATATTACACTGGCAACGAGGATGGGATACGGAGACGATTGAGCTGACTGAGCACTCGCAGAATTGACAGAGCACGTGGCTGAATGCGCACAGATATCGGCAGAATGGCCAGCAGCACTATACCATCTGCCCCGTTTGATCCAGCATGCGAAGATTGGGACTCGTATATGGACAGGTTTCAAATGTTCCTGGAATCAAATAATCTGAAGGATGCCACATCAAGCAAAATACGTGCGGTTTTCCTAACGCATTGCGGACCCGCCGTTTTCAGAATGGCAAAGGCACTTGCAAAAACGGCTGAAGTCAAAAGTGTTTAGCCTGGGTTCCCCAACCAGTGTTAAGGAGACAAACTAAACAGAATGTGCAGCATTAGTCAGATAGGCATACAGATAAATGTATGAGATAAGTTTGTATGTTAGTTAACATACAGTAAAAATAACAGATACGCTTGTGTTATCAAAAATATAGTTTATTCCATTTAGAGTTTTATAGCATAGTCAAAATAACAGTCCATTAGTCATGTATCGTTTTTAGTCAGTCCATTCAAGGATATTCAATTAGCAAAGTCCGTGTAGAATATCCAATGTCAGTTCACTTACAATAAATCAGTCCTCTCACAGTTGATAAATCAACAGTCCTTTCTCTCTCAGTTCCAGTAGGGGAAAAAACGCAGTGTTCAGTCTATCTAGTAATTAGGGATCATCAAGCCAGAGAGAGCAAGCTGCCGTGCCTTGCTTCTTTTATGGTGCTTTTACAACCACTCCCTTAATTACAGTCTTACAGTTAAAGTTACAGACACTTTAACTAACAAACCATGATAACATATTTATTATTTTACCTAAACCAGTTAGGGTAAACAATGTTATCCCTAACATTCTCCCCTTTTAGTAAATAATAATAATACTATAACTATTTACATCTTTAAATCATATTTGTTACAACTCTCTTTAAACTTAATTACTCCTTGAGCTTTTGTAAATTGGTCTGCAATGTTTTCTTCTGTCATGCAGTATTCCAATTTAATTAGCCCATTCTTTACAGATTCTCTAACATTAAAGTATCTTAAATCAGTATGCTTTGATCTAGTTTTTACAGCAATATTAGTAGCTAACTTTATGGATGCTTGGTTGTCCTCGTACACAATAATGGAATCTTTAACAGTTATACCCATGTCTAATAATAACTGTTTGTACAAAATTAAGTCAGTGCATAGTAATGACAGACATGAAAATTCCACTTCCATTGTGGACAAGCTGATATGCTGTTGTCTGATTGACCTCCACCCTATTAGTGTCTTACCAAATGATATAGCCATCCCAGATGTTGATTTTCTAGTGTTTATGTCAGTTGCAAAACTTGCATCTGCATAGGCACTGACTCAAATCAGCCTTTTGTTCTATGTACAATGCATAGTTCATTGTTCCTTTAAGATATCTTAAAATTCTTTTTAATGATTGCCAATGATATTGATGTGGATCTGAATTAAAACGTGCCAGCTGATTAACACTATAAGGTATATCTGGCCTTGACCAATTGCTTATATATGATAAGCTACCAATCAAAGATTGATATATAGACTTATCAAATTTGGGACTTTGATCATCAGTTTGGCAAACTTCCTGATTCATTGGAGTCTTTGCCGGTTTACAAAGTTCCATTTTATACGTTTTAATTAATTGGCAAATTTTATCTTCTTGAGATATCTTAAATCCATTTTTTGTTTTGTTAATTCTCAATCCTAGATACTTTTTAATTTCATCTAAATGCTTTAATTTTATCTTTTTAGCTAATAATGATATAATCTCATTAGCTTCATTATTAGTCTTAGTTATCAAAGCAATATCATCTATAAATAACAACAATAATGACACCGTTCGTTATTTTCTCATTTAAACACACATGGATCTGCTAAACCAGATTTAAATCCTATATTGTTTAATTATTTCACAATATATTGATTCCACTCAAAGCCAGATTGTTTCAACCCGTAAAGATTCTTTTTGAGTTTCCAACAATCATTACTATTTACTTTATTGTCTTTTATAATAATTGGCTTTTTCAAATATATAGTGTGCTGCAATGGTGCATGCAAATAAGCAGTTTCTACATCTAAATGGTTAATGACATAGTTTTTCTTAGCTGCCCACACTAAAGCTGCTCTCAAAGATGTTGCTTTAAGACTTGGTGCGAAAACTTCATCGTAATCAGATGCAGTTTGATTAAATCCTTGAGCTACCAACCTAGCTTTATGGGTAACAGTCCCATCATTTCCAGTTTTTACTTTAAATATCCATTTGCACCCAATGAATTTTTCTCCTGGAGGTAATTTAGCATCTTCATATACTTTCATTACCTTTAATGAATTTACTTCTTTTTCCATTGCCTTTTGCCAATTCTCCTGATCCTTAGCAGGATACATCTTAAGTTCATCTACACTAGTTGGAACTTTAGTTACTTGGCAAACTATACTTGCTTGATACCTATCAGGTGGTCTAGTTACACGTGTAGTACGTCTAGGTATTACAGGACTTACAGGTGGACTTTCATTTATTAAGTCTTCTTGATTATCTAACTCTTCCTGAACATCTGTTTCCTCTTGTTCTGGTCCTATTTGCTCTTCATGGACTTCTTTAATTGGACTCTTCTTATAACTAGGCTGATCTTTTTGCCTTTTGCAGGTTTCAATAATTACTTCGTTATTTAAATCTTGCTCTAATCTATTCCATCCTACATGTTCTAGGAATTTAGCACTAGCACTGGTGTAAACTCTAGATGTACCTGGTTCCCAGAATCTATAAGATCTATGATTAGATTCATATCCTACAAAAAATAATCTTTTAGCTCTCTGCTGTCCTTTGTGTCTGAGTTGTGAAGGGATATGCACCCATGCTGGTGCTCCAAATGTGTGCGTGTAACTTAAATCAGGTTTTGTACCATGCCACAGTGTGAATGGTAATTCACCTGTTGTTGAATTAAAAACATTATTTAATATATGATTACCACACATTATTGCTTCTCCCCATAAATTGTCAGGTAATCCTGAATCAGACAACATAGTACATGCCATTGATTGTAGTGTTTGGCCTCGTCTCTCTATAAAGGCATTATGTTGTGGCCTATATGGTGCAGACTTTTTATGTTGAATACCTAACATTCTAAGTCTATTCTGGAATTTATTATTTGTAAATTCCACACCATTATCTGTTGTAAGAGTTACTAATTTCTTTTTAGTTTTTTCTTTCTGCAAATTTAATCCAATTAAATAGATTTAGATACGTTTCAGTTTTGCTCTTCATTAAATAGCAAAACCCATATCTAGAATAGTGGTCCATTATACTTAATATGTATCGAGCTCCTCCTACACTTGGTTTTTTTGGACCTATTATATTGGCAAATACTACTTCTAAAGGATCTTTGGTAGTAAATCCATCAACTCTATCAGCTGGTATGACCCTGCTTTTGCTTTGATTACAAGCATAACATTGCAAATACTTATTACAAGGTTTCAAACTTATTCCTTTAGATAGTTGAACAGTTCTCTTAAACATTTTAAAATTTAAATGCCCTAGCCGTCGGTGTAACAAGTGAATACATTCATCGTGAGGTTTTTTATTATCATAAACCATGTTAGCCACCTCTAAACCATTATCATTTAAAACATATAATTCACCTCTTAAAGATGCAGTAATTTTCTTTTCTTTTTCAATTATGCAGTTATCTCCCTTAAAGGTAACTACATATCCTAGTTTAACCAAAATTCTAACTGAAATTAAATTAAACTTAAGTTGTGGTACATATAACATTTTTACATTCTCTTTTATGAAAGAACAATATGCTATACCTTGACCTTTAGCTTTCAGTTTCCAGCCATTGGCTAATGATATTTGCTGTGTACTCTGGGACATTTTAATAAAATTTTTGTTATCATTTGTTATACAGTGGGATGCTCCACTGTCAACCACCCATAAATTATTTTTTACAGCTCCGTTAATATACATGGCTAACTCTAAATTTTTATTTATCTTTTGATGACTTTTAGTATTCTGGCCAGCGTTCTGGCGTTTTGCTTTTTTACAAAATCTTGCCAAATGTTCTCTTCCTCCACAATTAAAACACTTTTTTATTGCGTATGCAGTAGGAGATTCATTATCTTCTTTTTGAGGTTGCTCCCTCCTTAACTGATCTCTTTCAAGTCTTCTTCTGGCCTCTTCAATCAAGCTGCCAGTTATATCAGTTAAAGTTAAACTTTCCTTAGGCAAAACTTCAAGGGAAGTGACGTAGTTATCATAACTTACGTCTAATGATGATAGAATTATGTATACTTGGTGTAGTTCAGAGAAAATAAGCTCTTTCTCGTGCAGTTCTTGAAAAATGCTTTTTATAGAATTCAAATGACTAAGCATATCACCATTCGTCTGGAGATGCGTCCTGAAAAGCTTCCGTGTTAGATTTATGTGAGCACCAACATTATCTCGGACATAAATCCTCTTCAGCTTCTGCCAACACCCAATAGCCGTTTGCTCTCCACGGATATGAACAAGTTGCTGGTCAGACAGTGTTAGTCCTATTATGCAAAAAGCTTGTTCATTCTTCAGTTTAAATTCTTCTATTTTTTGTCTATCTTCCTCAATCTCTGGATCCCATTCCTCTACATTTGGTGGATTTTCAATTATGTTCCACAGACCTTCTCTTCGTAGAAGTAGACTACATTTCATAGACCATGATACATAGTTTGTTCCATCCAGCTTGGATATAAGGGACAAACTTTGTAGATTGACTTGTGCCATGTTTTCTTTTATGGATATAAAACTATAATTAATAAAACACAGCTGTTTGTTTACTGTAACGTATAACAACACAAACTCTCACTTTTTACATAAATCTGTTTTATCCTAGTTAAACTGACTTTGCAACCTCTGGGCCCATAACCAGTGTTAAGCCTGGGTTCCCCAACCAGTGTTAAAGAGACAAGCTAAACAGAATGTGCAGCATTTGTCAGATAGGCATACAGATAAATGTGTGAGATAAGTTTGCATGTTAGTTAACATACAGTAAAAATAACAGATACGCTTGTGTTATCAAAAATATAGTTTATTCCATTTAGAGTTTTATAGCATAGTCAAAATAACAGTCCATTAGTCATGTATCGTTTTTAGTCAGTCCATTCAAAGATATTCAATTAGCAAAGTCCGTGTAGAATATCCAATGTCAGTTCACTTACAATAAATCAGTCCTCTCACAGTTGATAAATCAACAGTCCTTTCTCTCTCAGTTCCAGTAGGGGAAAAAACGCAGTCTTCAGTCTATCCAGTAATTAGGGATCATCAAGCCAGAGAGAGCAAGCTGCCGTGCCTTGCTTCTTTATGGTGCTTTTACAACCACTCCCTTAATTACAGTCTTACAGTTAAAGTTACAGACACTTTAACTAACAAACCATGATAACATAATTATTATTTTACCTAAACCAGTTAGGGTAAACAATGTTATCCCTAACAAAAACGATGGACTGGGATACCCTTGCTCCCATCCTTCGGGTTCATTACGCTTCAGCAGTTCTTACCCTTATTAGAAGACACAAATTTTACCAGAGGGACCAACGCGAAGGTGAGAACATCGGGGATTTTGTAGCTGATCTAAGAAATTTGGGTGGACTGTGTGGCTTCATAAATCTAGAAGAAGCCATGAGAGATCGGATTGTCCTTGGCCTAAGAGACCCCACTGTCCAAAGCAAGATTATGGCAAAGGGAGACATCACCCTCGCAGATGCCATAGCAGATGCCACTGCAGCAGAAGCTACTCGCAAATCAGCAGCCCGAATGCACCAAACGAATGGGGCCAGCCGCCAACCCACCAGTGACACAGCAATACCCTCAGAAAGACACACAGCATCCACCCACCATGAAGACATTGAGTCCTCATTGGATAGTGAGGAAGAAGAAGTCAACAGACTCAAGTCAGAGTGTGAGCAGCGAGACCAGCGGGGTTTTAAATCCAATTTCCAATGCACCAAATGCAGGGGAAACCACCCACAATCAGACTGCAGGTTCCTAGATGCCATCTGTCATTCCTGTGATAAAAGGGGCCACATTGCTAAAGAGCAAAAGAGGATCCAGCCCCAAGAGGAAAGAAAATAACTTCCGACAAGCATCAGGCACCCCACCAACAAACCGGGACCGCCCAAACAACTAGTGGAGCCAGTACAACAGAAACCGAATGTTTACTGGCGGAACTAGACGGGAAGAGGCACATGAGACCATCACCATCGGCCACGCTTCATCCTTGGATGCGAAAAAAATCCGGGTAAAGGTCATCATTGAAAATCGGCCATGCATCATGGAAGTGGACTCCGGGTCTTCCCTATCCATGGTCTCCTGGAAAACCATCAATCAGCTGATCCCTGACATCCACCTCCAGGATCTCAGCACTCAGAGACTTATATTAAAGGACTACCAAGGCAATCGAATCCTGGTTGTTGGTTCCAGTCATGTCCAGGTCTCTTTTAAGGACCATACCGCAATACTACCTCTCACCATTGTTGACAGAGACCGGCCCAGCTTATTGGGTTTGCAGTGGTTCGCGCCATTAGGAATCGAAATGGCAGGCATCAACCAAACTGTAGGTGAAGACTGGGAGGCGGCCCTCGTCCGTGACTTTCAAGAAGTCTTCACTGAACAATTAGGCAAGTACAAAGGGTCCCCCATCTCGTTCAATTTCTACCCTGATATCGCACCCATTTGTCTAAAGCCACGCTGAGTCCCTTTTGCTCTCAAACCAAAAATTGACGAGCAATTGGACAAATTAATTGCACCAGGCATGTTAGAACCCATTGACCACGCCCGATGGGAGACCCCAATTGTAACTCCCATAAAACCTGACAGATCTTTGAGAATCTGTGGGGATTACAAGGCTACCCTAAACCACACGTTACAGCAGAGCGCCTATCCAGTACCCGTGGTCCAACATCTCCTTCACTCACTGGGGGGCGGAAAGATATTCACAAAGCTTGACCTAGCCCAAGCTTATCAACAGCTACCAGTAGACGCAGCAACTGCAGAAGCCCAAACCATAGTTACACACAGGGGTGCATTCAAATGTAACAGACTCCAGTTCGGAGTAAGCGTAGGACCTGGCATTTTTCAAAGTTTGATGGAAAGGTTGTTACAGGGCATAAAAGGGGTCGTGCCCTATTTCGATGATGTATTAATAGCCGCCCCTACAAGAAGTCAGTTAGAGAAACACCTGAGAACTGTCCTACAAAGGTTCAAAGACGCAGGCCTCAAGGTTAAGAAGGAAAAGTGCCAGTTATGCACTGAGAGGGTTGAATTTTTGGTTACCTTCTTGATAAACAAGGGATTCACCCTACTAAAAAGAAATTGGCTGCCATTAAAAATGCCCCAAGACCAAAGAACAAAACAGACCTCCAAGCCTTCCTGGGACTCATTAACTTTTATAACATCTTCCTACCCCAGAAGGCGACTGTTGCTGAACCCCTGCATAGGCTCCTCGACAAGAAGGCTTCCTGGTTTTGGGGATGTCGGGAGGAGCAGGCTTTCCAACAAGTAAAAGACCTTTTAACTTTGGATGCAGTGCTCATCCAATATAACGAGACACTTCCATTGACTGTGACTTGTGACGCCTCACCTTTTGGGGTAGGAGCCATCCTGAGCCACATCCTACCAAACGGTACAGAGGCACCTATTGCATTCTTTTCAAGAACTTTGTCTAAAACAGAGAGAAACTATAGTCACTTAGATAAAGAAGCCCTCGCTATTGTATCTGCGATGAAAAGGTTCCACGAATACGTGTACGGAAGATCCTTTTCCATCATCACAGATCATAAGCCATTGCTTGGCATCTTGGCAGGGGACAAACCAACTCCCCACATCCTATCTCCAAGGATGACACGATGGTTGGAGTTCCAAGCTGCCTATGACTACCACTTAAGACACCAACCAGGGAAAACCATCCCCCATGCTGACACTTTGAGCCGCTCTCCACTACCTGAGCTCCTAGCTGACCCAGCTCCCACGTTATCAACACTACAAATCGAGAAGCTTCCCTCACCTCCACTAACTGCACAAGACATCGCACTAGAAACAAAGAAAGACTCATGTTTGGCATGGGTCCTCAGCTGGGTGGAGAGGGGATGGCCAGAAAGTGAACCCAACAACACCTTTAAACCTTTCAAGAACAGACAAACAGAACTTTTCTCCCAAAAAGGGTGCGTGTTGTGGGGAGACCGAGTGGTCATTCCAGAGAAACTACAGAAGAAAGTTCTAAAATTACTACATGATGGGCACCCGGACATTGTACAAATGAAAGCACTGGCAAGGAGCTATGCCTGGTGGCCAGGTATGGACAAACAAATTGAAGCCTGGGTTGCCACCTGTAGCAAATGCCAAGAAACACGCTCGGCCCCACCGAAAGCACCACCAGCTGAATGGGAAACACCCAGGGGCCCATGGTCCCGCATCCACATCGATTTTGTGGGACCTACAAAGGGACATACTTTCCTGATAACAGTAGACGCTTACTCGAACTGGCTCGAGGTTAACAAGATGAAGGTGACCACCACAGAAGCAGTAATCAAAAAATTGAACAGACTGTTTGCAACTCATGGGCTACCAGATGTTTTGGTTTCCGACAATGGCCCCCAATTTACCGCCTTGGCGTTTGAACAATACCTAGCAGACCGGGGAATATGCCACGTCTTGACATCACCTGCTCACCCGGCGGCCAATGGCAGGGCTGAACGAATGGTTCAGTTCACCAAAAAAACTTTACAAAAAATGGAACAGGGAAACATCCACGACAAAGTCAACAGGATGCTCCTTCTCCAGCATATTACACCAAACAGCACCACAAACAAAAGCCCAACCGAACTTCTGATGGGCAGGAAACTCAGATCGCATCTAGACCGCCTACATCCTGCATACACCCTGGAAAAGCCCCTGGGTTCCAGCAGCAAACACCGTACATTCAAGGTAGGAGACCCCGTATTTGCAAGGAACTTTACAGGTGACCCATTGTGGATCCCTGCCAAAATAACGCAAATTACGGGCCCCCGTTCCTACCAGTTAGAAACCACAGATGGGAGACTGTGGAAATGCCACATTGACCAGCTGCACTCAAGGTTGACCACAACACCCATCACAAACCCCGATCTCGAAGCCAGAGGGGGAAGGGAAACCGAGGGTTTTGAAACTGAACCAACATCTGGCTCAGCAAAACATAACCCCACAGCCAGCACAGCTAAGCCCACTATATTCACCAACTGAAGAAGAACCATGGCAAATGGTCATCTCTCCAGGTAACAGCAGCCGTACAGGGTCAGTGAATCCAGAGAATCCAGATGACAGGAATGAAGGAAGCATTGCAGGTATCCCTGAATCACCTCCAAGGATACCCAGCGTAGAAGCCAGGTCACCAATACAACCAAGTCCAGTAAGCAGCCCGTCAGAACCAGAAACTGAGCAAAGACATTTTGAACAATGCAAATCAGGTAGACAGGTGCGAAGACCCGCCTACCTGCGTGAATACATCACCTCACCCCTGAGATGGAACCTAGAGGGGAGGGGTGTTCCGAACTAGCAGGCTCGTAATCCTGCAAACCTGATTGGCCATCAACAGCAGACTCGTAATCTTGCAATCCTGATTGGTCCGTCAACAGCGGGTCATGCTTGGTCACTCCAGACTGATCCGATTGGCTAGTTAACGGGCTGCCGCAATTGGACGCTCCAAGTGCGGCAAGCTTAAATCATTGTCATTGGACACTTTGGCAGCAATCAGCTCTATAAAAGGAGCTGCTGCTGCCAGGCTCATTGCTCTGTTCTGAAGTCACTAATAAAGAGTTGAAGTTACTATCCGATGTCTCGTCTCCGTTATTACGCCCATCCTCCAAGATATTACACATACATTTGTCTTATTCACATTGGAAGGGCCCCAGAGATGATGAGCAGGGAATTGCAGACAGGTAATCAAATATGGAATCAGGGCAGCACCTTTCAACGACACTAAGTCACTAGGAGTAAGATAGGGACTGTCAATGGGGACATGGCAGTATAATTATCTGAAATTCAAAAACGTCGGTATAATTATATACAGTATGGAAACTTTGACTTTGCACTGAAAGGAATATATACAACTTCGTCCCAATTTGCAATAAAAAGTTTGATTTAGCTGCGATAAGCCCATTCCAGAATAAGGGCTGAAGTGTCTACAGCACCAATATTGACGGCTGAACTCTGTAATGAAAGCTGGCATCTACTTTAATGCCACTCAGTTTAGAATTATAAACAAATTGAGCATAATAAAATTCACTATGAGTTCAGTTTCTCCAGGATCAGATCCTTCTTCACAATTAAATGTCAATGATTATTAATTCCTTTCCTGCTTTATAAGTAGACTGCAAGTGCTATTTCTGAAAGATTAACAGCCATCTTCCAATCCTAAGATTTGATAGATATACAGATGCTTCAAAGGTTATAATCTGTCTTCTTCTACATTCACTATCTTGTGATAAATAAACTGAAGAAACCTTGTGCAATCAGACAGAATAGCAAATGCTTCTTTTTCAGTGTCAGAATAATTTTTATCTTCAGTTGTCATAGCTTTAGAAGTGTATGAACCTAGCAAACAATCTTGAAGCAATATTGCTCCCAAGCTTCTAGTGAATAGAAGCAGTAAACATTTTGCCAACGTTATATCTCAGCAAGGGCACCCTATTTAACAAAGCCTTAAGCTCTGCAAATGCCCTTTCACAGATATCTAACCATTGAAATTCAACAATTTTGTTGAACTTGTCAGAAAAATATAAAGTATAGCTATACATTTTGCCAAACAAGCAACAATCAAGATATTTTGAATGATAGGGGAAACCAAAAATAAACAAGAATTAAGCGATCAAGGGATTGATATGACAGGGTATTCACAAGTGCAGATACATTCTAGATATGAGAAAGATGCAAAACTATATGGTTTTTATAAAGAATTAACAGAATTAGACAAAATACTAACAGGGGTAGAAGAAAAAATGATAAAAAACCATACAGCTACTTATTATACATTAAATTGGAAGATGAACAAGTAAAGGAAACAATGATAGTATGGACAAAAAAATTTGGCTATACAATTGAATTAGATAAAAGAATACAGAGAATTAGGATTTATTCCCTTCCTTCTATTAAGCAATTGCCACCTTTCCCTTTGGCCATTTTTAATCTCCAAATCCATAAATAATGAATTCAGTCTTTTCTTCTTTCAATAAAAATCCATTTTAGGCTTCCAGTCTTTTAAAAAGTTTTTTTTTTTTCCCCTCATCAAACTGTTGAACTCTTTCATTTCCACATGCTCCATTAATTTTATAATCTTCTACTGTAGTATTTCTTTTTTTCCCATCTTTGTGCATACAATAATCTTTCTGCAGTTACCATACATGATATAGTTTTCCCATATTTTTCTAGTTCATCATCCATAAAACCCAAGATAATTCCAGTTTCATGGTAATATTAATCCACAATACATTTTACATAATTGTATGAATTTGCACCCATATTTTTTTCTTTGCTTTTTCACAAGTTAAAATGTCTCTCTTCCTTTTCACACTTCCTGTTAAGTCTGGAGCATGGGTGCGAATAATGGAGACGAGCCAGTAGAAACAGTGAACTTCAAACTCTTTATTTACATGGTGTGACAGCTCAAACTGGATGGCTGCTATAGCCTTCCTTATATAGGCAACTTATTAACTATTCAACCAATAGCAATCCGGGAGCGCTAGCTCCGTTAACCAATGAGAACGGCCTGTTAATGGCCAATCAGATTCTCCTGAACGGACCAATCCGATCCTGCCATTAACAGCCAATCAGAAGTGCAGGGCCAGAACCCTGCACTTGACTTCAAGCTCAAGATAACTTTATTAATATTTATTCATTCACAACACCCCTTCCCCCTGGCTTCTGTTTACGGGGCGCGGTCACGTAGTCCTTGAGGTAGGACGGTTGTTTTATTAGTCTTTTTGATTTTCGCTGTGCATCTGGCATTTGGCTGCACTCTTGTTGAGGTAGAGCGCTGTTTGGCGAAAGAGGTGCCTCTGGTTCAGAGTTTGCGTTTCCGTTGTCACCAATATCTTCGGCAACTCCCTGAGGTGAACTCACTCCCATCCCCGGTTCCTGTTCCCGCGTTCCTGTTCCGCTATCATTCCCTTCAAAAAGATTTTCCTCTAGTTGAAGTTCGTCTTCCTCTGTATCTCCCCCCCCCTCAGTTTGATTATAAGGGAGTTCGGAATTGCCTGACTGCAGCCGTGATCGTAGTTGATCAATATGGCGCTTCCAAAGTCTATCATCAGGTCACTGTACAAGGTATGATCTTGGGCCGGTTACATGGATTACCGTCGCTTCTACCCACAGTGGATCGCCCGATAAGTTTTTAGCGAATACTAAATCGCCTACCTGGAAGGTACAGCATCGGCCGCTGGATCCGAGTGGTTTTTCCGGTTCGTAAGCTGGGTGTAACCGGTCGAGGTGGGAGCGGAGCTTTCGTCCCATTAGCAGCTCGGTAGGAGTTTTGTTGGTGACGCTGTGAGGTGTGATGTGCTGTAGAAAAAGGATTTGGTTGATTTTCTCGTCGATGTTGTAGTCTATTTTTTCGTTTTCTTGACGAATTGTACCATGCGCTCAGCCCTACCATTGGCCGCAGGGTGCGCATGTCGGATACCGCGGTCAGCCAGGTACTGCTCAAAGGATAGCGCGGTAAATTGGGGCCCGTTGTCGCATACCAGAACGTCTGATAATCCGTGGGTTGCAAACAGTCTTTCCAGTCTTTTGATGACCGCTTCGGTGGTTGTGTTCCTCATACAGTGGACCTTGAGCCAATTTGAGTAGGCATTTATGGTTAACAAGAATGTGTGGCCCTTGGTCGGCCCAGCAAAATCTAGACGGATACGGGACCATGGTCCCCGCGGTGTCTCCCATTCAGTTGGGGTTGCCTTTGGTGGAGCGTTGCTTACTTCTTGGCATCTCTGGCAAGTTTTGACCCACGATTCAATTTGTCTGTCGATGCCTGGCCATCACGCGGAGCTTTGTGCAAGGGCCTTCATGCGCATGATGCCAGGGTGGCCATCGTGCAAGGTTCTTAGTAGTGCCTGTTGGAGTCATTCTGGGATAACGACTCTATCACCCCAGATGATACAGCCCTTTTGAGAAAACAACTCTGTTTGATGACTTTTGAATGGTGCGAAGTCGTCTGGTACTTGGTCCAATGGCCATCCGCATTCTACCCACGTGAGGACTCGTGCAAAGATGGGGTCGCATTTTGTTTCTCTCGCGATATCACAGGCAGTTAACGGCGGCGTACGAAGTGTCTCGATCTGCAATGTTGTCATCGTTGGCGCGGGATTGTTGATGGTTTCTGGAAGCGGTGCACGGCTCAAGGCGTCGGCGTGAGGAATAGCTTTACCGGGGCAGTATTCCAGCTGATAATTATAGGCAGCCAAGAATTCTGACCACCGGGTCATCCTGGGAGATAGTATATAGGGGGTTGGCTTATCCCCAGTGATTATCCCCAGCAAAGATTTGTGGTCAGTCACTATCGTAAAAGCCCGGCCGTACACATACTCATGGAATCTTTTAACAGCCGATACAATTGCCAGGGCTTCTTTATCAAACTGGCTATAATTTCGCTCAGTTTTCGAGAGTGTTTTTGAAAAAGAAGCAACAGGGGCTTCGCTACCGTTAGGCAATACATGGCTCAAAATGGCGTCCACTCCGAAAGGCGATGATCACATGTGATATTTAATGGTAAGGTTTCATTGTACTGCATTAGTACAGCCTCAGAAGTCAGTAGCTTTTTTACATTACGGAACGCCTCCTCTTCTCTATGACCCCATACCCAATTTGCTTTTTTGTCTAGTAGGCGATGTAAAGGTTCAGCAACAGTCGCCTTGTGCGGCAAGAATACGTTATAGAAATTGATGAGGCCTAAAAACGCCTGGAGATCGGCCTTGTTCTGGGGTCTGGGAGCGTTTTTATTGCTCTTAATTTGCTATTGGTAGGGTGAATATCCTGACTGTCAATCAAGTACCCTAAAAATTCAACACAATCTGTACACAGCTTGCACTTATTTTTCTTCACCTTAAGGCCTGCTTCTTGGAATTTTTGTAGAACCAGTCTTAAACGATCCCGTAAAATTTTTGGAGTGGGGGCAGCAATGAGCACATCGTCAAAGTAGGGGACAACGCCCTTGATCCCCTGCAATAGTCTCTCCATTAGGCTCTGAAAGATCCCCGGGGCTACACTGACTCCGAATTGGAGCCGTGTGCACTTAAAGGCACCTCGGTGCGTTACAATTGTCTGTGCTTGTGCCGTTTTTTCATCAACCGGCAGTTGCTGATAAGCCTGAGCTAAGTCCAGTTTAGCGAAGACTTTTCTGCCCCCCAGGGAATGGAGGAGGGGTTGCACCACCGGCATTGGATATGGATTTTGCTGCAGGGCGTGGTTTAGGGTGGCTTGGTAGTCCCCACAAATTCTAATTGAGCTGTCTGGCTTAATTGGTGTCACGATTGGGGTTTCCCAGGGAGAGTGATTGGTTGGCTTTAACACTCCCTGGGTTATCAACTTATCAAGTTGTTCATCGATTTTCGGCTTTAGGGCGAAAGGAACTCGACGAGGCTTAAGGCGGATGGGAGCTATTTTTGGATTAAGGCTAAAGGATATCGGGGTCCCCTTGTACTCACCTAGCTTTTCCACGAAGACATCCTTGAATTCGTGGGCGAGGTCCTCCTCCCAGTCACTGCCACCGATTCGGTTTATGCCTGTCACTTCAATGCCGAGTGGTGTGAACCATTGCAGGCCTAACAGGCTAGGCCGGTCCTTGTCGATCACCATCAGGGGGAAGTACGCTGTGCTGTTCTTGAATGAAATCCAGACTCTACTGGATCCTACGGCTGGAATCCGGTTCCCCTGGTAGTCTTTTAGCACGAGCCTTTGGAATTGAAGGTCTTGGCGCCGGATAGTGGGGATGAGTTGCTTGAGGGTCTTCCAGGAGACCATTGAAAGAAACGATCCCGAATCAACTTCCATTTGGCAAGGCTGATTTTCGATGTCTACTTTAACTCGAATTTTCTTGGCATCCAATGAAGAGGCGTGGCCGATAGTGATTGTTTGGTGAGCCTCTTCTCGCCTTGTTAGGCGATTCATGGGTCGGTTTCTGTAGGAATGGTTTGTTGGTTCTCGCCTTACAGGACGGTTTCCTGTCGATTGGCAAAAATTTGCCCCCTTCGAGGACTGGCTGGGTCTGAGGAGACTTCTGCAGACCCGTCCGATATGGCCTCATTTCCCGCACTCATGGCAGAGCGTGTCGCGGAATTTGCAATCGGAGCGGTAATGGTTGGCCCCACAGCCAGCGTACGGTTGCTGGGACTACGGGTAACGTTCCTGATCGGACCGCAGTCGATGGACATCTTCTTCGTCGCTGTCTGACGACGAAGAGAGGTCTTCATGGTGGGCCGTCGAAAGCTGTCCTTCCGACTTAGGTGAAAGTTCGCCGGCTGGTTGGTGCGTCGGAGCGCGATTTTGGCGTAGTTGGGCAGCCGACTTCTTGGTCGCTTCCGCTGCCATAGCCTCAGCGATGGCATTGGCAAGGCTAATGTCGCCCTTAGCCATTATTTTGCTCTGCACGTTTAGAGCATCTAATCCTAGAACTACTCGGTCTCTCAAAGCCTCTCCTAGGTTGGCGAAATCGCAGAGGCCTCCCAAGTTTCGGAGGTCCGCAACGAAATTGGCAACGCTTTCTCATTTCCGCTGGTTTCTTTGTTAGAACTTGTGCCGTCTTACGAGCATTGGAACGGTTGGTGCATAGTGGGCCCTTAGTAGCGGTTCGAGGACGTCCCAGTCCATGGCCTTCACTTCAGCCGGATTTGCTAGCGCCTTGGCCATCTTGAATACGGTCGGCCCGCAATGCGTCAGGAATACCGCCCGTTTCTTCCCGGTTGTGGCATCCTTCAGATTATTCATTTCCAAGAACATTTGGAAACGGTCCATGTAGGACTTCCAGTCCTCTTGCGCTGGGTCGAACGGAGCGGGTGGTACTACGCTGCCGGACATGGTTCCGCTGTTTTGCATTTCAGCCACGTGCTCGGTTGTCTTCTTTGTTGTTTAGTCAATTCTGACTACTCCACATCCCATCCTCGTCACCAGTGTTAAGTCTGGAGCATGGGTGCGAATAGTGGAGACGAGCCGGTAGAAACAGTGAACTTCAAACTCTTTATTTACATGGTGTGACAGCTCAAACTGGATGGCTGCTATAGCCTTCCTTATATAGGCAACTTATTAACTATTCAACCAATAGCAATCCGGGAGCGCTAGCTCTGTTAACCAATGAGAACGGCCTGTTAATGGCCAATCAGATTCTCCTGAATGGACCAATCCAATCCTGCCATTAACAGCCAATCAGAAGTGCAGGACCAGAACCCTGCACTTGACTTCAAGCTCAAGATAACTTTATTAATATTTATTCATTCACAACACTTCCAATACTGGTTTGATATTCCTTTATACATTTTTTACAATTTAAGTGGTGTCACATACCAGTGATCAAACATTTTATAAATTTTTTTACAAAATGTAAATTTAGTTTTCCACACTTTCTTCCATATATCCATATTTATATTACAACTAAAAGTTGCACTCCATTTTACCATACTGTCTTTAACTTGTTTATCTTGTTTTTCAGAACAGATCAATATATATCAATGTAACATATTACTCTCTCACTTTGAATAAAGGTTTTTGTTACATTCCCTGATATTCAGGAGTAGCAGCTGAAATAAATACCAAATGGAAATCTTGTAAATTTATAACTACCAAAAAGGAATATTAAACACATAAGGTTCAAACGGTTTTCATTCAGTTGTGTTCATCACAATGTATTGCTAGAATTCAATATTTGCCTGTTTTGAGCATTGCAATAAGTGAAATTATTCTCTCAGAACAGTTTGACATCTTTTTGGAGATAATCTAATCCTAATCTGTTATCTTTCTGAGTGTTACAGTATTACTATGGTATTGATCCCTAGTAATTTTCTCAGAACAATAACTCACTGGAAAGATATGTAAATTTAATTTATTTGATAAGTGAACGGTCTATGAATTTTTTAAAAAATTCTCTTTTACTAAATTTGCATGTTGTTATCAATTCAGGTACTGTCTTTAAATCTGGATTAGCATCAAAATCACTAACTTTAATGTAAAAAAATAGCTCTCTGTTCACAAAAGAAGCTCATATTTCCCTAATATTCTTAATTTCTACCCAGGTTAAACTACTATTGCCATTTTCAAAAACATTAAAAAATTTAGCTTATAAGGACATCTAAATATTTATAAACCTAACACTAACATCTGCTGACATTCATTGAGATTCAGCTAAGTCCATACTCTGCACACAGGACAATCATATTAGTACCATTTTTTTTCCAATAGAAAGCTCTATTATATCAGTACTTTGTAGTCAAGCCTGCATATAGAATGGAATAAAATTCTTTTTTGGCCAAGTGTGATTGGACACAAAAGGAAATTGTCTCTGGTGCATAAGCTTTCAATGTACATACCAACAACATAAGTCATAGATCATAAATCATAAGTTACAAACAGCAATTGATACCTCATAATATACCAATAGGAGAAGGTAGTAGGAAAGATGAAAGGTGAGAGAGACAAGAAGATAGAAAGGATAAGAAGATGACAAGGATAATAGCAACACAGCCTACTATATGGCAGCCAGCAATCAGCAGAAGTAGCCTGCAGTACTGCATTCTAACCACTGTGCCACCACAGTATTAGTTTTCATATTCCTGTATTCAAAAAAAAAAACTTTAATAGAGAGAATGTCATCTTGGAACGATGCTGAATTGCTATATAAGGAAGACTGTCTTAAGCTTAGAAACTGAAGTTAGTCAAGAAAATTGTGAAAATTGGGGAAATTGTGAGGACCTTGATACTTTCTAAGCTTGGTTGTTGTTTTTTTTACAGATGTTTCACTTCCCAACTAGGTAATATCGCCAGCACTGATGCTGTTACCTAGTCAGGCAATGAAATAGCGGCAAGAAAACAACCAAGCTCAAAGAACACAAAGAAACCCACAATTTGACTCTGAAATATAAATATTGTCTTCCGATGGAAAAACTGTCTGTCACAAGCTTCAAAGAACTTCTGTGATACAAGGAAAACAGCAGCTCTCAAATCTATTTACTGTTTCCGAGCCTATATTTGTAACTTCCCTCTTGCAGAGATGCCCATAGGAAGGGTCAAGGAGAGACAATGATGGAAGAGTATTACAAGTTTGGCCCTTCTGAATATCTATCATGATATACAATAGCTTGCATATACAAAAGAGATGGAGCTTCCAAGATGACAGCACAAAAATGCTTTTGTTATTTTGGATCATGCCAATACCATTGGCTTATGCCCTTTGTACATCAACTCCACTATCTTCCATTCAGTATTGAGCTATTCTACCCCTGTCTTTCTTCACTTTTATTGGTTTAGTTGGTGTTTTTTCAAAGCTCCCTCTATTGTTTATAAATTTCCTCTTTCTTTTCTCCTATCCTTGTCAGCTTTAGCTTTCATTTCTAATTTTATAGAACCAGCTGTTCTTGATAATAAATAGAAGTAGGAGAAGAAAGACCACAATCTCAAAAAAAATGTTTGAATGGCACACTTCTCTAAAAGGAGATAATTAATTGTATTTGAATGGTGGAGGAAAACATGTTCTCTTACATGTGCTTTTCTTCTCCTCCTTCATGCGCTTGAGACGTTTCAACATTCCCCGTAGATCAGTGATGCCATATTGAAATGCAATTTTCTCATATTCTGATGCTGGAGCATTCCGAAGGATTTCCCACACATCAACCTCTGGTTGCAATTCAACTTTTCCTTCATTTCTACAAAGAAAAGACACATAACCTCACATTAAATTTCACTTGAGCAATTGAGCAACATCCAGGGTCTTGGTTCTCTCCTGTCAATAATAACATTTGCTATTTCGAGTTAGCAACAAATGGTGTGCCTTCTAACTTGCTTGAATTAGACCTTAGGTTTAGACATATGCAGTAAATGTGAAGGGTCTGGATCACTTCACCATTCACATAAACAAGAGAAACAAGATGGGAGTAAAAGGTCTGTAGGTAGCAGAATGCTGCTGGTTCCCTAACATAGAATTAGTAATCCTGCATTTCGCAGAATGTAGAAATGTGTTTTGAATAGCTTGATGATGAAGCAACAGCTGGGCCTTAGTTTCAGATTCTGACGGCTGCGGTTAAGGAATAGGAAAACTTTCTACACGTTTTGAATGAATTTGTGGGAAAATATTCCTTAGATATAGGTAAGTTAAAACTTTCTTTTTATTTTCTTTTTTACACATACTGATTAATGCTTTATTTTAAAATTAATACTTAAAAAGATATGTGCCACTCATGGATTCTAAAGATGACTTTAGTCCAAAGGATGCAAAAATTTAACTTTGGATAATATTTGATTTGTCATTCCCTTACAAGATACAGGTATAAGAATAAACATAGTTTTGAATACATGAGATAGATACCTATAAGAAAAATAAAAATAAACAATAGGACAGGGACGATAGGCCTGATTGGTGTGCTTATGCACAATAATGAAATCAAGATTGCTTGTAAATTTCAGGTCTCTTAAATACATAAATATTTTTTTTGTTATTAACAAAAACATGTGTTTTTAACAAAATCATGAAGTTTTCTAAAGTATTACATTTTAACACATATTATGAAACAGAGTCCAGTTCATCAGATGTAAGGTTTTAAATCATAAAATGTAATATATTTATTAGCCTTTAAGATACTCTATGCCATAAAGTTACTTTTTTTTCTCCCCCCTCTCCCCCCGCTTTTTGGTGCAAAAGACAATTACCTTTCTAAAAAAGGTTTACTGACAATGATCACTGGAGAAGAGATGGAATGAATGCTTACCGATGTACCGAGCGCAAGAAACTGCTGGACTTCAAAACAATGCCGAGAAACATTTGCAGGAACATGCAGCGGCATCCCCATAAGCAAGAGAGAGGGCATTAGCAGTTAGTAGTATCAGCAGCCATCACTAGAACAAGCTACAACCTCCTTGATAGAAAGTCTAAATATTTACCACACTGAAAAATGGTAGCAGAGAAGCAACCGGACACACAACAATCCAATTCAACGTAGTTTATAGTCTATAATTTATACCAGTCTCAAAAGAGTATGCCACTAATGCTAGTATTTCTGGATGTTCATCTTATTCAAAAAATTGACAGAGGCTTACTTGTGCCAAAAAAATCCTAACTACCGTGTTTCTCATATAATAAGGCTGGGTCTTATTTTTTTTTGAGCCCCGAAAAAATGGCTAGGCCGTCTTTTTGGGGGTGACTTAATTCCCCCCCCGCATCTTCAGGCGGGCGGGTGGCGGCGGCGGCTTGGATGTTGATCTCAGTGTTGGTGGGGCATTTTGTATCGGGGTCAACACAGGCAGCTCCATATCCGGGTGTGCAACAAAAGTACTTCCTAACGGCAAGCCCCCCCACCATTCCTCCCCATTTTGCATGTTTTAATATAGGCCTTAATTTGGGGGGAGGGGCTTAATTTCATTTCATGCCTATAAAAGATGCTGGGACTTCCTATTGGGGGAGGCCGTATTGTTGGAGAAACAGGGTACTTACACCAACTAATGAGATCAGTGCAGTGCTGGCAGTGACTAATGAAGGAGAGAAATCTTGGAGTAATGATAAAAAATGATATGGAAGTATTCATGCATTGTGCATCTGCTATAAAAAACAAGATCAATTTTATGTTAGAAAATAGAGATGACAATATCATAATGTCATTATATTAAACAATGATGTAACCATATCTGGAATATTTTGTGCAGTTCTGGTGATTGCACCTCAAAAAAATATAATGGATCTATAGAAGGTTCAGAGGAGGCCAACAACGATGAGGAAAGTTTACGTACATTTGGGACTTTTTAGTCTAGGAAGGAAGAAAATGAGAAGAGACATGATTGAAGTATAGAAAATTATGTGTGGTGTAAAGTGCCAAGGAGAATCTTTTTTTCCACTCCCAAAATACTAGAACCTGAGGTTACCTAATGAAATTAAATCCTGGAAGAATTGGGAAAGACAAAAGAAAGTATTTTCTTTTATACAATGTGTAATTAAACCTTGGAATTCGCTACTAGAAATGGAGTGCTGCCTACCAATTTATGGAACTCATGGGGATTGGTGGTTTCTATGTTTGACATCAGTGTGACTGGGAGACAAGCAGCCTTCTTTGTATATTTGATTGGCCATTGTAAAACCTGGCTTGTAGGCTAGATAGGATAAGGGAGTGATTCAATTCTTAATGGTCTTTTCTAAAACTGAGGAAATTCTACCATGTGCCATTCTCTTTGGGAACATACAAATAGAGCTCTTGATTTGGATATTTAATTTATACAGAAGTAATTCAGTTCAATTAGTGAAACGTTATTCTTCAGTATAGCAGAATCCAGGCTAAAGGGACTATTCCAAATCACATTCAAGCATCACTTCCCCCCTCAAAATCAGTCCTTGCTTTGATTTGGTCTCAATCAAAGTTGGTGAAATAATGAGATTGAAGTCACAAGCCAGTTCTGCACCATCTTAAGAATGATGTAAACAAGGGATTCTTCCATCTCACTTAACTTGCCACTTAGAAAACTAATCCCCAAAGCATTATGCTTTGTATAGAAAATAACCCCAGAATTATCCTATGAGCATGGGAGAATTAAAACACTTTTGGCCAAACTAAGGTCTCTCATTGTCTTGAACGATAGTTTCCATTGCAATATCAATTGTACTCCCATATAGCTTGAAGGAACCAGGTTGGGCCTTGTTGTTTTACTTTTTCAACTTGTCCTACCAAATGCAAACAAGCTATGTAAAAGCTTATGCTGCAAAAATACCAGCATTTGTAGTGACCAGTTTTTATATAGACCATTGTATAATCCCTGCAGTATTCACATGTGCATACCTTGGCATAGGGAGTTATATAAAATCATGTCATCAGGAGTGAGACTATTTGGCATAGTTCTCTCTCGCTCGTGTATTAGAGAGTTTCGTTTGGTTCTAACTAACTTGGAGTTATATATTCTAAACAACTGTGAGAGTTTAAATTGTTGCAGACAACTAACAATGGTTTTCCCTTTCCTATTGCTTGGATTTTTAGAATGTCAGCTGTCACCTCCTCTAGTGGTTTCTCTCATTGCCTGTCCAACACTGGAGTGACAGCTGTTCCTTCTGTTTGGTCTGTGGCACCTGTATGTCAGCGCCATCTATTCAGACTACCCTGTTGAAAAGTAATACTTCTGCACAGCATAATATAAAATTTATACTGGAATGAGCTCCAAGAAGAGAGTCATTGGGCGAGTACATGCATTTCCCCCCCAAAAATTTCAGCCCTCTGAAAAAAGTTACATAATCTTCCTGTCTCTTTACTGTGATTATGAAACAAAAATACAGGAACAAATCAGTTGCACTATGCTACCATAAGTATTTAAACTGAAACCCTTATTTCCGGAGCCAGACGAGTCACATTAAAAATAAAATCCGTTTAAAAATGAGTAAACTAGGGTTATAACATTAAACCCCAGATATATTCTTTTGAATCCAGTGGGTTTTGCTTTTAAGTGCCAAGCTGGAATGTCATTTGAGCAAGTACCATTTTTACCTAAAAGGTGACCCCTCCCTCCCCCCAAAATAGCTTTGAAGTAGAGCACAATAGAGAGAATACTTCAGTTTTCTGAAAGATGATACCGAAAGCAGATAACTTGACAGAAGCGCTTGGGGCATCTGATAGTTTTCCAAGTCATGTAAACAAAGCAGATATCCCTGACAATATGAACATATAGCATGTTAATGAGCTCAGTAGAATGTAAGGTGAATGGATGAGAAATAATCCATCCCATCACTTCCCTCTCAGTGCTTTACTCTTCTGTGTGTCATCTGGTTGGAAATGAATTCAGCTTAAGAAATCCTTTCCAATTTTTGACCCATTCCTTCATTTTGGTTATAGTGATAGTCTGCTCTTCTATTTCAACCACATATGGCCACTAAGTGCTCCCTCTGATTGTTTATCTTTTCTCCTCACCCAACTCACTCAGGCTGGGAAAGCAAACACCAATGCTTTCCTTTTATGGGTTGAGAACACGGTTTCCACTGATAGGTTTTTGTATGAGTAGGCCTCCTTCCCCCTTTCCCATTTCCTCATACTTGATACTTGCTTGCCTAATCCATCCTCAGAAAGAAAGGAAGGAAGGAAGGAAGGAAGGAAGGAAGGAAGAAAGGAAGAAAGAAAGAAAGAAAGAAAGAAAGAAAGAAAGAAAGAAAGAAAGAAAGAAAGAAAGAAAGAAAGAAAGAAAGAACACTAGCTTATTCACTGTCGTAATACATATGCCCAGGATTTCAAATCATTTGGTCCTGCTGTCTACCATTAAATCATCTTTCCAAACAGCCTCCATGTTTCCAGTGTCTTTCTTCCCACTTGGAACTGAACCCAGATGGACATTTCTTCCAACATTACCATGTTTTAGTCTTGCAGACCCTGGCTGCAAATTCACAGTGGCTGGGGTGTGGAAAACACTCCAATAATTTAGCAGAAATATTTAGAAGTTATTTTGGTTCAACTCTCCTAGACTAGGACTTCCTGACAACACTAGTAATTTTTAGATTCAATGCTGGTTTCAAATTAGCTTTCTAACATTCCAGATGGAACATAGATAATTAATATTAATACAGATATTATTTTCCTATGGTTAAAATAGTTTAGTTGATACTGAAGTGACATTTATCCCTCCATTCCTTTTTTCTTCATTAGGTATAATTGAAAATTATGATAGATTATCATATAGCAAAATATGATCTCGTTTGAAGGATAATTATGGTTTTAAATAAGACCAAGTATCAATTTTTGTCTTATTGTTAATACTTTTACCTCACATTAACATAGTCAACTTCAGGCTCAGCAACATAAGACAGTAACAAGGCATAAACAGCTGTCATTTAAAAAGTTTCAATGTAACTTACTGCAGAAAGGCTATTTTAGCTCAAGAGCTTTTGTGAGACATGATCCATGATTGATTTATAAGCTGCTTATTAAAGAAGTTAGTCCACTTAAGTTACTTCAAGAAGGCAGAAAAATGGCCCTTAGATATGATTACATATCTAGAAGATACTTAAAATTAGTTCCCAAATAACCATCTTTGGAAATTATGAAACAAAACTGCTCCAAACCAGAATATTAAGCAAGCAAATCAATGAAAGTGACTGCTCCATCTTCCATATGAGCTATATTTTAAATAATATCTGAGGTGATATATGATGTTCCAAAGCACTGAAAAATTGGATGCTTATGTAAAGCGCAAACCATACATACTTCATGTTCTGTCCTTAATTGGCATTCTTGAGATCCCCGCGCTTTGATTGGCCAAAGCGCGGGGCTCTCTGATTGGTCAGGCGAGCCGCACCGATTGGCTCGCTGAGAATCTCCCGCGATTGGTCCATTCGAATCGTGGGAGATTCAAAGTGGTGCCATTGGCCGCGGCCGCCGTGGCTAAAGGAATAAAAGCCGCGGACTTTTTCCTTTGCGCCAGTTCGGTTCCAACTTTAAATAAAAGAGCATGATTTGAAGTCACCGACTCCTGGCATCATTTCGCGGACACAACACTGGCGACGAGGATGGGATCCAGACCCTGAACCGAACCACGTGTCCGACGGAAGCCAGACGAACCACCACGATGGCGAAAATCGCACCCCCCCGCACCCTTCAACCCCGCCACCGAGGACTGGGAATCGTACTCCGACCGATTCCGCATGTTCCTCGAGTGCAGCGACCTGAAGAACGCCACCGGTCCCATGAAGCGCGCCGTCTTCCTGACCCACTGCGGGACCGAGGTCTTCAAGATGGCCAAGGCACTGGCCAAACCTGCCGACGCGACCGCGATGGACTGGGACATCCTCGAGCCAATACTTTGGCGGCACTACGCTCCAGAGGTACCCATCCTGATCCGACGCAACGAATTCTACCGTCGGGACCAACGGTCGGGTGAGAGCTTCAGCGACTTCGTCGCCGAGCTACGGCGCCTAGGGGGGCTCTGTGAATTCGACAACCTGAACGACGCCCTGCGAGACCGAATCATGCTCGGTTTGTGGGACCCTGTCCTCCAGAGCCGGCTGATGGCCAAGGGCAACATCAGCCTAGCAGACACCCTCACCGCAGCCGCAGCCGCCGAAGCAACCCGAACTTCCGCCGACCGCATGCGCAGACCGAACACTGGGGACCGCAGCGGAAACAACAACCCGGCGAGGTCGACCGAGGCCCAACCTGAGACGACCACCCACCAGGGAGATTTCCACTCGGCATCGGGCACTTCAGATGACGAGGAGGACATCCATCGCCTCCAGACAGGCCGCGACCCACGGAACCGGCGGGGTCGTAAGTCGAGGACCAACTGTGCCGGTTGCGGCGGCGACCACCCCAGGTCGGAATGCCGGTTTTTCGAATCGATCTGCCGGCATTGCGACAAGAAGGGACACATCGCCCGTGTCTGCCGCCTAAAGAAGAATCGCAGCCCGGCACGATGGGACCAGAGCGACTGGAGGAGAGAGAGCACACCCCCCCGGACCAGAGATCGCCCCTCGGACAACAGATTGGACCGGAACGGACGATCCCTGCGAGGCGGCGATAACCGGCGAAGAGAGGAGACCCATCAGACGGTCACCATTGGCCACGCAATAACCAATGACGCCCGGAAGGTCCACGTGGAGGTAGGCATCGAGGGCCAACCATGCAAAATGGAGGTGGACTCCGGGTCCTACCTCTCCATGATAGCATGGCATGAAATAAAGCGCTTGGTGCCTACCCTCCAAAGGAGGAACCTAGACAGCCAGAGACTCATTGTAAAGGACTACCAGGGAAACCGCATCCCGGTAGTTGGAACCAAACACTTCAACATCACATATAAAGGGCACACAGAAAAGCTTCCCCTGACAATCGTCGACCGCGACCGCCCAAGCCTACTGGGACTGCAATGGTTCGCCCCGCTCGGCATCGCAGTCACGGGAGTCGACCACGTCACCGACGACAGCTGGGAGCAGCAACTGGCCCGGGAATTCCAAGAGGTCTTCGACGGAAACCTAGGCAAGTACCGAGGCCCCTTATATCTTTCAACCTAGACCCAAACGTCCCCCCAAAACGCCTGAAACCAAGGCGGGTGCCATTTACACTTAAACCCAAGATAGACGAGCAAATTGACAAGCTCGTCAAGCAAGGGGCCCTACAGCCAATAGACCATGCCCGGTGGGAGACCCCCATAGTCACTCCGATCAAGCCCGATGGGTCGGTGAGGATTTGTGGGGACTATAAGGCCACCCTAAATGGCGCGCTACAACAAAGCGCCTACCCCGTCCCAGTAGTGCAACACCTACTGCACTCACTGGGAGGGGGCAAGGTTTTCACCAAGCTCGACCTCGCCCAGGCATACCAACAGTTGCCAGTCGACGAGCAAATGGCAGAAGCGCAAACCATAGTAACCCACCAGGGGGCATTTAAATGTAACCGACTCCAATTCGGAGTCAGCGTGGCACCGGGAATATTCCAAAGCCTAATGGAAAGACTACTGCAAGGCATCAAGGGGGTGGTACCTTACTTCGACGACGTCCTAGTGTCGGCAACCAACCAAGCCGAACTAGAGGGTCGCCTAAGGGAGGTCCTAACCAAATTTAAAGAGACCGGGCTCAAAGTCAAGAGGGAGAAATGTCAGCTATGCACGGAACGGGTAGAATTCCTAGGATACCTCCTAGACCGTCACGGCATTCACCCCACAAACCAAAAAATCAAGGCGATCAAAGAAGCCCCCACACCCAAGTCGACGACAGAACTACAGGCATTCCTGGGGCTACTTAACTTTTACAATGTTTTCCTGCCCCAAAAGGCGATGGCGGCGGAGCCCTTGCATAGGCTCCTGGACAAGGCGGCGACCTGGACTTGGGGGAAACGCGAGCAAGCCGCTTTCCAAAGAACAAAGGACCTCCTCACTTCGGACACCGTCCTTATACAATATAACGAGACCCTACCTCTGGCCATCACATGCGATGCATCACCCTTCGGCGTCGGCGCTGTCCTCAGCCATACCCTCCCCGACGGAAAAGAAGCGTCCATCACGTTCTTTTCAAGGACCCTCACCAAACCAGAGCGGAACTGTAGCCAGCTGGACAAAGAGGCTCTGGCTATCGTTGCCGCCGTAAAACGATTCCACGAGTACCTCTACGGCCGGACTTTCACCATCATAACCGACCACAAGCCGCTGCTGGGAATCCTCGCAGGAAACCGGGCCACCCCGAACATTCTGTCTCCCCGAATGACAAGGTGGTCCGAGTTCCTGGCAGCCTACAACTACGGACTCATACACAGACCGGGTAAGACGATCTCCCATGCAGACGCCTTAAGCCGCTCGCCGCTACCGGAACCTGACACCGACCCAGCACCCACGACAACCACCCTCAGCATAGAGACTCTACCCAACCTGCCCATAACTGCGTCAGACATTGCCCGAGAGACTAATAAAGACAAACGTCTGGCGCGGGTGTTGCATTGGGTAGAGAAAGGGTGGCTGGAAAGGGACAACGACGAGTCCGTCAAAACGTTCCGAAACCGCCAAACGGAACTATCGTTATTAAAAGGGTGCATACTATGGGGGAATAGGGTGGTCATTCCAGAAAAGCTACAAGGGAAGGTTCTGGAACTGCTACACGAGGGGCACCCTGGCATCGTTAGGACTAAAGCCCTGGCCAGAAGTTACGCTTGGTGGCCAGGGATGGACAAACAAATCGAGACCTGGGTAGCAAGGTACCAACGATGCCAGGAAACTAGGCCAAGCCCACCCACAGCACCCGTCCTAGAGTGGGAAACCCCAAGGGGACCTTGGTCTAGGATTCACATAGACTTCGCCGGGCCCACAAAAGGATACACCTTCCTCATAACAGTTGATGCTTACTCCAACTGGCTGGAGGTAAGCAACATGAAGACGACAACCACGGAGGCCGTGATCAAGGAACTCTGCAAACTCTTTGCAACACACGGCCTCCCAGACGTCGTCGTCTCCAACAACGGGCCCCAATTCACCTCGCTGGAATTCGAAAAATTCCTAGCAGAAAGGGGCATCAGCCACGCGCTGACAGCACCGGTGCACCCGGCGGCGAACGGTAGGGCGGAACGGATGGTCCAATTCACTAAGAAGACCATCTGGAAAATAAACCATGGGGAGATCCAGGAGAAAATAAACAAACTACTCTTCACCCAACACATAACCCCAAATACCACAACGAATAAGAGCCCAGCCGAACTACTAATGGGGAGGAAATTAAGGTCCCCACTCGACAGGTTACACCCCACGTATAACCCGGAGAAGCCCTCAGACTCAAACAGCAAACACCGAACCTTCGCATCCGGCGACCCCGTATACGCAAGAAACCTGATGGGAGACCCACTATGGATACCGGCCGTCATCACACAAATAACAGGCCCACACTCGTACCGGCTACAAACAGCAGATGGACGAGCATGGAAATGCCACATTGACCAACTAAGGTCAAGGACTACCAACCAAGAGACCACCGATGCACAAACAGGCGAAACCAACCCCCACAACACAAACCAAGGGGGGAGGGAATACCCAGGGGACCAAAACCAAAGAAGAATAAACCAGCCATACTTACTGGAAAGCAGCCATCACGACCCCTCGCCAGGAAGAGACAGCCAGGCCAGCTCGACCGACCCGGAAAGACCTAGCGGGAGCGGCGAAACCCACAGCTCAACCAACTCGGGAGGCCCAGGAGGGAGCTACGAAGAGCGGCCCGGCCCGACCAACCAGCCGGTTCCCACGACGGCATCAGGAGCAGCAGAGATCCCGACCGAAGCGGCCGGGATCCAACCTACGACTGAGCTGCGCAGGTCCAGTAGGCTCAGATGGAGCCCCGCCTACCTACGTGACTACGCGACGTAAGGACTGAACCAAGAGGGGAGGGGTGTTCTGTCCTTAATTAGCATTCTTGAGATCCCTGCGCTTTGATTGGCCAAAGCGCGGGGCTCTCTGATTGGTCAGGCAAGCCGCGCCGATTGGCTCGCTGAGAATCTCCCGCGATTGGTCCATTCAAATCGTGGGAGATTCAAAGCGATGCCATTGGCCGCGGCCGCCGCGGCTAAAGGAATAAAAGCCGCGGGCTTTTTCCTTTGCGCCAGTTCGGTTCCAACTTTAAATAAAAGAGCATGATTTGAAGTCACCGACTCCTGGCATTATTTCGCGGACACAACACTTCATGCAGTTTAAAAGGAATTAAAGTGAAATCTTACTCTCTGTTCCAGAATTCCAAGCAAGGTTTCCAAGTGGAGATGAAAATCAGAGCAAAATGCAGAAAGAAGGGGAAAAGGGAGAGAAGCATGAAAAACCAGGGATAAAAAAATAAATTGTTAATTAAAAAAGAGAATAAATAAGAGAAAATTACGAAAAATATTTTTTCACATCAATCTATCAAGTGGCCTTAAATTACCTAATCTTCTTTCTCAGCTTTATATTCTAGATTACAGTGCTATGCTGCTTAGAACTACTTAGTATCACTGACACACTGAAGTGGCCATTTTGGGAATGTTTTCCTTGCATTCACTTTTGGACAAATTGTGTTGCTCAATCAGATGCAGCCACCCTAGAGATCAGTTCTCATGCCATTATAGTCTCCCTAATCCCCCTTTTTAAAATTGGAAATTACAGACATTTGTCGCAGCTGGTAGCCTTAAAGACATCTCACGTCTCATACCCTGGGGGAGCGGGGGAGGGGAGAATGGATGTGAGGATGTTGCCAAAGCACTTCACATAATTCATTGGTCCCACAAGTGCTTCATCCCATTGTTCTGAAGGTGAATTGGCTAGACCCTGACCACTTACCTCTTTTTCAGCAAGGTAGTGAAATCCAACTCTCTGCCTTCATCTTGACCATCCACACTGCGTAACAGAGCAAGAACAGGAATCACTTTTTTAAAAGATCCAGGTGAATATTTTGCTTTTATACAATGATACATAATCACACCAGACTTCCCTAACTTGGAACAGGCATTGCACAGCCCGTGCCAGAAGGATGAAAGAAATAAAATCATGTCTGATTCAAAATAAACTTCAGAACAACACAACTTATTTTGTCTCTTTCTCCTCCTTAAAGTTTGTCAAGGAAATTGCATTAAACACTGAAGTCCATTGCATCTGGATAGGTATCATACAATAAAAAGCTTATTTCCTTTTCTGCAACTATTCTTTTAAATGTCATCCATACTAGGCTGTTACTCATATACAAGAAATGGATAGGAGCAACAATTTTCAATAGATAACATAAGCCTTTTTAATAAAATCATTTTAATTAGTTGAGTAACAAACAGTGTATTGTTATTTTTGGTTTTGGTTTTACTCTATAGGTTAATATAGTCAAGAGCAGTGTCTTTGGGTCTTTATGGTACTGTAGTTGTTATCCAATGATGGAAAAGAATCTATCAATGAAATTAGTATCTCCTTCCCCTGCCCTCTTTTGCACATACTCCAGATCTGCTCCAAAAGGTTAAATTGCATATAGGAGGCAGGGAGCAGGAAAATGAGTTAAATTGCCATATTTCAAATAAAAATAAATGTTGACTGTAGTTGGGAGAACAATCATCCCTAAGCTATCATTTTTCAGATATGCTGGAAGCATAATTCTTAGTATTCTTAGCTAGCATAGTTTAAAACTTAAATATTTTAGTTAAAGTATTCCATGAGAAAAATGGTAATGTTATAGAGTTGATATTTGAGAGGAAACATAAAAAAATATTTGACCCTGTACTTCTTAAGCATTCCTTGGATAAAGGGACAGATATACAATTGCTTAAAATAATCAAATCAAATTGAAGAAGATAGCACTATTAAGACATATCAAAATAGAAGTTAAATTAAACAAAGTATATGACAATTGTGTTAATTGTCAGAAGTGCAATTCTGGTATATTTTTAAATGTTTATCATAAACTAAATGCCATTTTATACTAAAATTTGCAAATATTTACAAACATCAAAAAGCAAAATTATGGACAAAAGTATAGCTTCCTTACTTCAGAGGAGTTGTTTCAAATAGTTATTTCTAAACTGAAGATCAAGATTAATAAAAAAGAATTGTTCATACATTAGAATTTAATCATTCTATTTTTACCATGGGGGAATTAACATAAAATCATTCCTTTTCATTAAAGTCCAAACAATATTGAAAATTTATTTTGATTAAATCTGATTCTTTATGACTTGTGGATTTCAACTTCCAGAATTACTGGCTGAGGAATTCTGAGAGTTGAAGTCCATGAGTCTTAAAGTTGTCAAGGTTGAACATCCCTGCTCTAAGCCATACTATGGTGCAACTGTGGCACCTGATTCATTGACTGAATTGGGTTGTCCAGTAAAGCAGGAGTATTATGGTACAATTCCAAACCACCTCACAAATCAAATACTACAGCTGTGTAATCAGAGACTGTTGGAGAAATGTTGCTTCCCCATCCACTGAGTCTCAGTGCAGTGTTTAGAGTGCAGTACTGCAGGCTACTTCTGCTGACTGTCGGCTACTTGCAATTTGGCAGTTCAAATCCCATCAGGTTCAAGGTTGACTCAGTCATCGGTAAAATGAGGTGGATAAAATGAGGACCCAAAATTGTTGGGGGCAATGACTCTGTATACCGTGTAGAGAGGGCTGTAAAGCACTATGAAGCAGTGTATAAGTCTAAGTTCTTTTTAAAAAAATGTTTATTCAAAGTTTCAAAAAAAAATATATTTAAAAAAAAGAGAAACATGTTCTCACATTTTTGTAATGTTTTCATAGTAGTGTACATTTCTATTAGTGTCAATTAAAGTCATTTGTTACAAGTAAATCTATAACTTATTTCTTAAATCCTTACTTTTTGTTATGTTGTCATTACAATTATAATACAATATTTATTATATTATATTACTTTACATATATACATAGCTATATATACATTTATCCTTATTTGATTTTCCCTTGCTGTTTGTTTAATCAGTTTCACTAGACATCTTTACTTTCTTTTTATACAACCATTTGTACCATATATTCCAAATTGTAAAAAACTCCCCCTCTTCCTTATTTTTCAGTAACATGGTAAGTTTAAGTTCTACTGTTATTCCTTTCTCTTGCCACTCTATCCATCCTTGAGTTTGGCTGTCAATGCTTGTGCAGTGAAAAAGGTATGGGGGATAAAAGTTATCTGTCAGGTGTTCAACTCTACAGAAGCAGAAGAAATGGTGAGATAAGGCTGTTTGGGATAGACACATGCCTAATTTGAAAAAAAAAAAAAAAGGCTTTCACACTGCTAAAAGCAGAATAGCCATAGAAAACAATGTATTGAGTCCAGATGATGCCCGTAACTAATTAAAATTGCTGGATAAAGTTGGAAGAAGCCAATCTCTGAACATTGTCAGTAGGATATTTTAGATTCTTTCATGTGGCCAGATGTATTGAAGAGAAGCTAGAAAGCACTAAAAATGAAATAGCTAGTTAATAGATAAACGTCCTGTGAGCAATCATTGATAAAGGATGAATGATTAATGTGGCATCTTCATGCTGAAATTAGCCAAAAGTAAGAAGAAGCATTATGTCAATTTTCGAAAACTAATCAGGAAACTTAACAAAAATACCGGTGAATGAATTCTATTGTTAATATAATCACTGAAGACAGAGTGAACACAGTAAAGATAGTGTAGAGTCATAAAAATATTAAGCTACTTTGAAAGGAAAGCAGGATGGCTATTATGCATCTCAAACTGCAGGGCAAACTTCATATGGCAAATATGGCAAATATTTGGTTAATAAAATCAATCCATATTTTAGGGTTATATAGGTGAATAATGAGCAACATCAATGTTCTTTATAAAGTATTATTTTGTTTAGAATATTTGCCAGGCATTTTGTTATTCTACAAAGGAAGCTGTGTCTCAAGATTGCCTCATATAGAAATAAGTTCATATTTATTTCTGTGTGAGGCGATTCAAAGTGACAATAAACTTATTCTTAATCTAAGTCATTTATCCATGTTGGTGCTTGTAGTTAAATTTTGTTTAAAGTGCTGTTTGAGTGACAATTCACAATGATGATCAATGCTGAATACTGAAAACTAGGTACTTGATTGCTGATGTCCACTTTCTTCCTCCTGCTGCGCTCCTAAATTAGAATTATACAAAGGATTTACACAATTTTTTCTGCTGAAAAAAATATTTATCTACATTTCTAATTCTCTATCCTGCTTTAAAAACTATGTTGATCAAGTTCAGACTCTGTGATGACCCAGGGTGGGATACAAAACAAACACAGTCACAGAAAACAGGTGAAGCCCCTTTTATTCCTCCACTTTGCTTCCAAGCTCCGAATATCTTTGACGGAAGACAAAAAAACTCCCACACAAACAGTTACATGAAGAAGGAAAAAAGCAACACAAACCAGGCAATATAAGGGCTGGAGGATGTCCACAGATAACACACACTGGGAAGGATGCCAAACTCAGAGAGGAACTATAAACTAGAGATATTTACACGTTTGTTTTTCCAGCGTTCACCAGTATGCAGGTCCAAACTCTTATTCAGTTGTCACAGCTGCAGCCCATGAAGAGGATCAAGGCCCTGTCCTCCAGAGTAAACCATGTTTCTCCCTTATCCTCTCCTCCCTGCATGCCCTAGGATGGAAAAGGGATGGGCCTGGGTCCTCCTCTGACTGCTCAGCCGGCTTCTGCCCTTCCCCAGCCTCCTCCACCGCCTCTGGAGCCACACTTCCACTCCCTGTCAGCTGTTCCTCCTCTCCTGCAGAGTCAGTCTCCACCAGGGGCATGACAGACTCTGTACACAGAGACTATGTTATCTTTTAATCTCTATAGAAAATTTGAGGTGATTTGTTGTGGTTGTTGCTGTTGCTATTATCTCTTGTTGTTTGTAGATGCTTCTGAAAATCAGGATACTTCCAAACAAACTAAGTGATTTTCCCACACTTTTTCAATTTCTTCTGTAGCTCTGCCATGATAGTGTAAGAGGAAAACATGAATAAAATCCATTGTGTATTGTGTAGCTGTGACTCAAAACTCAAAACTGCGAGTTTGATACTTTTCTACTGCAAGAGGGAGAATTGAAACATTGAACAATCACACGTTGTGCTCTGGGAAAATCTGGGAATATGCATACGTGTTAGAAAGCATCCAACTTCCTGATGTCTCATATTAGGTGATGAATTGTATACTGTAATTCAATAGGTAGGTTGTAAATCAAGCCATTTGTATGCTGGTTGGGGGGGGGTAGTTTTGTGTATAAGATTAGAGCAAAAGCTTTGCTTTTTGTTCTTCCCGGTTGCCAGAGGGAGGAACCCATCTGCAGATGTTAATAAAGCCTTTTCCTTGGATCAACTTTGAATCCTGGTGGTTTTTCTTTAGCCACAATCTCACAATAGGAAGCATTTATCAGAAGTATTGATTCCAATGCTTAAATTTAAAATTATATTTTATAAATGCTGAAATTATAATTGCTACTTGAAAAGGTTTATACTATTTTGGACCATACACATAAACATTGCTGTTAGATTAGGATGTGCAATGCACACATGTAAACAAATGTGGCTTATGCTTGAATCACTTGGCTAGAGACCTCAGTTTCAGGAACAGGGCTAATTGCAAAATCCCTTGTGCTGTGTTAGGAACTCTCAGCATGCTCTCGTGTTGGCTTACGCTATGAATGCATATCTGGAATGCATATTTAGCCAGTGACATTCTGTTGGCATTATACATCAGTTTTCTAGATACTTTGTATGTGGTTATCTGTCATGCCTCTGTTGGAATCTGATTCAGAGGGGGAGGCCGAGCAGCTGACAGGGAGTGGGAGTATGGCTCTGTTGGCTGTGGAAGAAACTGGGGAAAGGCACAGTCCAGCTGGGCAGAGCAGGGGGGCAGTAGAGCAAGGGAGATGGAATTTGGAGGAAGACTCAGGACCATCCCTTCTACATCCTAGGGCATGCAGGGAGGAACAGAGAAGGGAGCAATGTGGGTTGCATGGCTTATGGGAAGGAAAGGGCCCTGATTCCCTTCATTAGCTGCAGCTGGAAACACTGTTTAAAAAGGGAAGCTGCACATAGCAAAGTTGTTGGGAGCAAATTGTGAATTATCTGGTATCATCGAGGCTTATCTGGGTTCCTGGCATCTTCCCAACTGTGTGTGTTTTGCTGGGCTTTCAAGTCTGCAATTCCTTCTCCTGTCCTGTCAAATTAATTGCTGCAGCCTGGTTTGTGTGGATTTTTATTTACAGTTTGTATATACTTTGTTTTTGGACTGAATTTCCTCCACTTAAAGACTGTTCTTGGGAGAGTTTTTTCTCCAGCCAAAGGTAACATGGGCATTGGGGGCAAAGTTGGAGGTACTAAAGGGACATTTCTTGCTTATTTGATTGGATTGCCTTTGTGCCAGGCCCCAGGTCATCACATTATCATACAAAGTTATTGTATTATTATGTCTATTTCTATTTCTATTGTATCTATTATTTTTATGTGGTGCACCTACATTTGATTACTGTTGAATCAGGATTTCAAAATAGAGTGACCTCAAGGAATTAATTTATTTAATCTAGGGAAACATTCCTAGCAACCATTTTGTTTCATTCAGGGTTGTCTCCTTCATTGGCAAACTGGAGTAAACATTGGTGATAATACTCACGTCCGTCGAAATGTGGATCGGATGTCCAGGTCAGCTGTGGCAGGTGCCTCTGTGATTTTATAGAAAATGGTAATAACAATAAGACAATATCCCAAGGCAACTTAAACTTTCATCCCAAACTTACATTGGGTTCTTTTGGGATTTTTTTTGTACAGCTTTTACAGTTTTCATCTAGAGGTTAAAACTTCATGCAGTAAGGAAAATCCTATCCTTGTTTAATACTTAAAAAAGAGACTAACTTCAAAATCCCAAGCCTGTAAGCTAGACTTAGAGCTGAAAATATATTGAATAAGAATGCAGTAGCAAACCACTTCCATATTATTGCTGAGAAAATATATAAATGCTTCATTTGGTCACCAGAAGTCATATTCAACTGGAAGATTTTACTTTTGAGAGATGGATAGAAAATCTAGATTTAGAACAATCCAAATCTTGTTTTTACTTTATAGAAATACAATTATATCCTTATAGGAGTTCAAAAAATGACATGCTGATAGAGATGAGGAGAGTTTTGGAAGCTAATGGAATTGAAGTCCCATTGAGCTGAAGGTCATTGAGTGGGGAAAAATGGCTTCTCCAGGAGATTCCTTTAGACCAGGGGTGTCAAACTCAAACTTAAATCTGGTCTGCAGAGCTGGCCTGGAAATAGCAAAGGATAAACCCGCGGTGCTTCTGATAGCTCCCCCTCCATGGGCCATTTTGGCCAGCAAAGTGCTGCAGGAGACTGTCCAGGCTGAAAATGCCCACACCCATGCCCCTTTTTGGCTGGCAGGCTACTGCAGGAAGTGTCCATCCCATCTCCCCCACTCCCTGCCATCCCGTGGAGAACTGAGCTGGCCCTCAAAGAAATCCAGTTTGACACCCCTGCTTTAGACAAATATTAGGTCACATGTCCTTCTAATCAAAGTCAAAATTATAGTTGAGATATTTTTCCAATTCCTGAGTGATTTCTAAAATTAGGCAAGTTTCCACATTGAAATCAAGCTACAGAAATGAGCAAGTTATTCTTTCAAACCATTTGTGGGAAGAGGCTCTGCATGTGGTAGCAAGCATTTTCCCTTCCTCTTTTGGGGTTGGGCCTTAGAGAAAACAGAATCAGTGGTCTTACATTCTACTTACTTTTGCTGAATAAACAATCTAACATTGTTAGAGATGCAAAATTAATTCGGTTTGCTTGCAGTTTTAGTGCTTTCAAATTTAAAACAAATAATGTGTGATCTGTTTTGTAATTGGATTACAAATTAAATTGCAGAAAAACAATTGTGTCAGTTTACAGTACAGACATGTTAGGAGTAGGACAACTAATATTCATATATAGCAACTGCAGCTGAATTATATTGCTTTGTGTCCATTGTCTCTAAAATATATGAGATGAAATTCCTTCCATGCATACCTTCTGAATGGATAATCAGGTTAAAATTGCCGCTTTATAGCTACATCTGGGAGTAATTTCCAATTTAAATTAATTTGAGATAGATAGGCATAGAATTGCAAAATATTTTTGCTTGTACATTCTCAAATTATCTTTAAATTTATAAATCCCAACAAAATCCTGGTTTAAAATATATACTGACATTTGGGGGGAGGGGGGGGGAGAGAATGGATCCATGAACTTTCCTTCTCCAAAACTCTATTTTACTCAGACTTTATCATTTCTTTACTGAGCACATATTTTAGTTTGATGTGTATTTTCTCCTTAGACAAGACACAGCATTCAGCATGAAATAATAATAATCATTACTATTATAATATTATTGTAGCTGTAATACAGCAAATTGATACTCTGTTATAAATTGTTGCCAAAATATAAACATTTTGTTAGTAAGGAAAATACAACACATTACCATGGACAACCAGGGTAAAGTTACAGCTATCAAATTTGTCCTTTGTAGCCACCTCACATCGATATCCCCCTGCATACGTTGGTTTTGCATCAATAATGTTCATTTCGAAGACATAAATCTTGAAAAGAATAGAATAGAAATAATTGGACCTCTTTAGGAGATAGACACATAAACCTGAATGTTATTAACTAAGAGTTCTTCTTCTGTATAAATTTCCCAATAGTCATCTTGTTTTCTATAATATACATATGGAATTACTACTTCACAGTGAATCCCTAGGAGCCAAACTCAGCTCGAGGGATTTTTTTTTACCTTTTACCTTCTCCTAATGGAAAAGTTCTTGTTTCTTTTTTCTCTTAATTTTTCCCCTACCAAATAATTTGTCATAAGAACTTATGGATATTTAAATCTGCTTAGGAACTCTAGTGAGATCCTCAATATCTATAAATTTATCTTGATGTATGTGATATATTCATTCTTTGTTTTATTATACTGTCTGGATCTCATTATATTTTCTACATATCTAACAATTGTTAGCTAACTATGGTAGAAAAGAAGTGATGAAATACATGAAGCCAAGTTTAGTGCACTTAAAACTGAAAAAGGAAAAAAAAAAGACTCAGATTGATTTAAAAAAGTTAATCTCTAAGAGATTATTCTTTCTTATCTGTAAAATTCACTCACTGGGGAAAAAACAGACTTAAAAAGTACTTCTTTCATCCTTTTTCTGAAACAAATGTACTTTCTTAACTAATGCAAATTATGCATTGGGAGCAGATGCATAACATCGAGTGGCATTTCACACCTAAAGTAAATTTTACCAGCTCTTATTCAGTATAGTTTAAGCAAGAGGCTGTAAACAGTATTTTATGTACGAAGATAATAAAACAGTAGTTTTATATATATACATATACAATGCTTGATATTGATGAGAAGAAGAAATGTTAATGTTACGATTATGCTGCTTTCACCAAAGTATAAAAAGGTGCAATGGGCAAGTTCTTCTTAAGGTAGTTGTACCTTGTTGGTTCGATCATAGCTCTCATGAAGTTGAAGGTGTTTTCCCACTTTGCTTCCCAGATCCATCCACTTTCCCTTGAACCATTTGGCTGTAGGTTTCTTCAGCAAGCTTTCACTTGCCACTACAGCAGTGAATGTAATGTTCCCACCTTGAGGGAGAAATTTAGGTGAGTATGGAGTTTCCAGAATAAAAGGGTTCCTGCTATATCATGGACTATGTCAGAGGCGCTAGTTTTGCAAAACAATCTTTCCCTTTAAGGACCTAGGACAGGGACAGACAACTTCCCTGGGAGTCATGCCAGGGTTTGTAGCTTCACAAGGGAGCTGGGTCAGAGGTTTAAAGGATGAAATAGGACAGTGGCCCCCAACCTTTTTTGTGCCACGGCCCAGTACCGACATCACAAAATGATTCGCGGCCCGGTACCGGCATCAGCATGCATGGCCATTCCCCGCTTCTCTCTACCACCTTCAACTCCTCCTTTGTACCTTTGTCGATGGGCTTCGGGACGGCTTCGGGACATCTTGCCTTGGGTGCTGAAAGAATCCTCACACCTTAGTTTTGTTCGAAGCTGCCCCCCTCCCCTTCAATGAAACTAAGGCGCGAGGATTCCTTCAGGACCCAAACGCCACTTTCCAACCGGAAAAGCTCACCGGAAGCACTTTCTCATCAAAACAAGATGGTGGTGCCCAGCAAACCGGCAGCCCAGTAGAAAATGCTCCATGGACCGGTACCGGTCCAGGGCCCGGTGGTTGGGGACCCCTGAAATAGTAGACTCATGCATCTTCAGAATTAAAGCTAGCATTTTGCACCCCACCCTCCCAAAAGTGCAAAAAGATTCCAAATTTTTCATTTCACCTTTTATGGGAGGTCTGGGTTTATGCGTGTGACAAAATGAATATTGCTCAGCCAGCCCCCCCCCCCCATTTTTTAAACTTCTGGCCTAGAATCTGTGACATGCACTTACCAATTGCAACTTCTCCATCCTGTGGTCGAGTCACAAAAATACCAATTGGGTCGACAGGTATTTCTTTCTGGGCTTCTGTAGGAAGAACTGTAAGTCAAATCAAGATTAATATAATTAATAATGATAATAATAATAATAATATGAATGTAGATGCGGCCTGATTCCCAGTGACTCTGAGCAGTTTACAAATTGTTAGAACACTAAAGCTAGAAAACAATACAAAACAAAAAAGAAAGATTATAGAAAGAAGAAAGTTATGTTGTAACCATAGTATAAATGGTAAATTTATAATTGTACTTACAAGTAGAGTAAAGAAGATCAAAAGCTACTTCTGGGTATCTTTTTTCCTTTCTTTTCTATTTTTTGTTTATTTCTTTCCTTTTCTTTCTCATACTTTTAACTATCTCTTTTCTTTCCTTCCCTTACTTTATATTAATTTGTGTTAGTTTTTAATCTTCCTTTAAAAAATATTTAATAAAAATTACAGATCTATTTATCCATTTGTATAGCCTTGCAAAGAGCTTCAGGCACCTTCAAAACTCATGATAGAGGCTGTTCAATTCTTGGTGAAAACTCAAGCGGGGAATCTTGGAGGGACCTTTTTCAACAAATATAAAGGATACAAGGTGAACAAGATCCATGCCATCCACATGTATGCCCTGCCAGTCATCAGATACTCTGCCACTATAATGAGCTGACCAAAGAAGGACATAGAAGCTGCTGGTGTCAAGACCTGGTAGTTCCTCATGATGTATGGAGGTTTCCATGCCAAATCCAACACTCAAAGACTGTACGCTAGCCAGAAAGAGGGTGGTCGGAGTCTGGTGAGTCTCAAAGTCACTGTCCTGGATGAAACCCAGAGCATCCATGAATACATTGGTCAGATTACACTAAAAGATGAACTTATGAGAGAATACCTGAGGCAGCAGCAGACATGGGAGGAAGATCCAGCAGAGGAAGTGCCTTGGGCAAGACAAGAGATATATCATATTGATAGATAGCTGAGGTGGCAGAAATTTTGGGAAATGTTACCAGTGGCTGGAAAGTGCTGGACTTAAAGACAGCACTGAGGCACTGATCATAACAGCACAACAGCACAACAGCACAAGAACAGACACTAAGCACCAGATCCATAGAGCAGAGATGGTATTCAGCAGGTTCTGACCAGTTCTGGAGAACCGGTAGCAGAAATTTTGAGTAGTTCGGAGAACTGACAAATCCCACCTCTGACTGGAGATTTTACAGTGTCCTTCCCCTGCCATGCCCACCAAGCCACGCCCACAGAACCAGTACTAAAAAAATTTGAATCCTACCACCGCATAGAGACAGTGGACTATCACACTAGAAAGGATCCAAGGTGCAGACTATGTAGAAAGACCCCAGAGACAGTCCAATACATAGCGGCAGGATGTAAGATGCAAGCAGGAATAGCATATATTGAACAGCACAAATATGTAGCTGGCATTATGTACAGGAAGGGCTAGCTTATGTTCTGTGCAGATGTTCATATATATAATGCCAGCTACTTGTTTGTGCACAAAATATGAGCTAGGTCAAGATGGGAGATCCCACAGAAGGTCATCAATAAGTTCCATAAACCACCATGCCCATCTATCACTATCAAGCAAGAGGACATGGAAAAGAACACAGCTATATTTATGCCAGGTCTGGTCTGTTAAAAGTAGGGAGCAGACTTTAAGTAGACAGAATGGCAGCAGATACTCGAAAGACCTGTATTTAACAAAAGTGTTCATTGCAGTAAATTGATTACTGGGAACTAATCACAGTTGTACAATCACTAGCTCCTTTGCTGTTGGTCCTTGTGATGTTAGCTGTGGGCAGATCAGTATAAACAAGTATATAATTTGGCAAATCATCTGAAAGATAACCAAGGGCTAGACATAAGAAGTAGAGCATCTACATTTCATACAAAAAGCCCTCATTTGTATATTCTGAATCTCTAAATTGGGTTCTTGTTTAAAATGTTACTAGTTGGTGGAGGCAACGTTGAACTAAACAGATCGGTGGCTTGGTCTATTATAATATCATTTTGATATTTCCCCCAAAGGGAGAAAATAATAATTGCTCAGACATGAAAAAAATACTTAATGGAAGTGTATGCACATTTTTTCATCAGCAGCAAAGTTTTATATTACATTGATTG
This sequence comes from Hydrophis major, assembly GCA_033807585.1. Lineage (NCBI taxonomy): Eukaryota > Metazoa > Chordata > Lepidosauria > Squamata > Elapidae > Hydrophis > Hydrophis major. The sequence continues at coordinate 87,758,473 of CM066328.1, read as the reverse complement.
TATTTTTATTTATTTATTTATGTATTCATCACATTTCTATTCTGTCCATCTCATCTAAATGACTCTGTATATACTAGAGAACAAATAATAGTAACAGAGTTTGTCAAGCCACATAATGTGGATTTTTTTAATCTTCTCTTTGTTGACAGTAAATGTTCATTTTCTTATAATTAGGATCAGGTTAATCTTCGTGCCTGTTACTATTTTTACCTTCTGAGACTTTGTTATCACTTGTAGCTTCAGCATCTTTAGATTCACCATTTGTAGGTCCAGTGTTTGGGACAGTAACTATGTCTGAGAAGGTTGGTTGATCAGAAGACATGACAGGAGGAACCTCCCCCATTTTTTCTAAAAAAAAGAAAAAAAAAAGACACCATAGGAGAATTTTTTTTAAATGAAACTTTACAGCACATTGTAGGAATGTGACATTTTTTGGCAAAATTAAGATTCCAGTTAATACTGACAAATAAAAAAAAATTAATGTATCAAGAAGAATTTTCTAATAGCAAGAGTTATTCAATTGTGGAACAGCCTGCCTCAGAGCTAGTGGACTTCACTTCCATTCTTCACTGGAAGAATGTAAATGGAGCTTGGATGTTTTAATAGTAGATTGGGCAGGAGACTGGACCAAATTATCTCCAAAATGCCTTCCCAAATCTACACTCTGTGATAATTTATGAACTTTTTCTTTTGCAGAACTGACTTTTTTTTTCCATGTTCAATAAGCTGAATTCTTTGAAAATTCTCTGTCATCCTAGTAATGGTTGTCCCAGAGGTGCTTTTTTCAAAAGGTAACTGGATGTCTTTTTTTTTTTTTGAAAACACTTTGCTTATCATCCAAGAAACTTCTTCAATTTTAACTGCCTGATGAGGAATTGGTGGATAAAAAGAGAAACATTTTCAAAAGGGGAGAAAAACAAAACAAGAAAGCCCACTTGCCTTTTGGAAAAAGCACTTTTGGGACAATAAATGGAATTTTTACAAATCCTCTTCATCACCTCGAAGCTTCACTGGTTTGAATGGTTTTGTGATGGATTGCCTCTTCCCCATCTAACCTCTGCTTGTTCAATGGCCTTGCAAATGCATGACTTATCTGCTTGTGGGAGGTTTGTGCTGAATCCAACTATTGTTCTATGGTCATGTCATTTAGCCTAGTTGTTCCCAAATTGGATTTCAAATGACAATAAATAATAGTTCAAATACAAGGGAAATACCACACTCTGTTTTCAAACAGTGGTTCCCCCACCGCCCATGTGGATAGGATGATTATTTTTGGTTTATGACAGAGATGCCTGCTGAGACATCACACATAAAAAAGAGACAGGGTTTCAATTGCATATTTATGGCTAGCATCTTGCTCCCCACCCTTTTAACATCTCCCTGGGAACACCCCCATTTTATTGGCTTTGTCTTAAACGTCTTCAAGGAAAGGTCATATGTCACAGTAATGATGGATCAAAACAGTCACTTGGGACTTCTGGTTTACCTGGTTCTGTCACTTTAAGTTCAAATTTGACCTTGGAACTTCCAGCAATGACAGCATAAGTGGCATCATCCTCTTTCCCAACATTATTAATGGTCAAGAAGTGCTTATTCCCCTCCGATTTGATAACATACTTCTCACTTGTGGCAAGTTCTACACCATTTTGCTGCCATTTCACCTTGATGCCCATCTTCTCCGTCTCTGCTTCAAAAATAGTCGTGCCTCCTGCTGAGACATCTTTTGTCTTTGGTTTCTTGATGAATGCTGAAGCTAAAAAGATGGCAAATAAAAATAAAAAGTGCAAAATAGTCCATCCCAGGGATCTCCAACCCCCGGTCCGTGGACTGGCACAGATTGGTAGCATGCCAAAAACTAGGCCATGGAAACAAGAGAAGGCCCATCCATGGGATGCAAACAGCACACAAAACATGCCCCTTCCATTTGTGGAAAAACATCTCTCCATGCCCAAAAGGCTGAGGACCACTGCTCTACCCTATTTTCTAATCCCCCTTACCTATATCACATGCAATATTTTTATAGGTGTTGACTCTCAGAACTGAAGCAGATGATCATAAATTCTTTTATTCAGTCTGGGGCCAGACTGAATATGGACTTTTAATACCACCACTTGATACTAGCTCCATTTTACCTCAACCACCTGTTGTTTAGGCAACCCACTACTATGAACCAGAAAACAGGAAGGCCAGTTTTATTTCCTTTCCAATGAAATGCTTCGTTTTTCTGTAGAAGCCAGAATTCCTATCTAGTTAGATAATGATCCTCTCAGAAAAAGCTAGACCTGGTCTCAGTTATCTGTGTTTTTGTAACATTAAATATACTGTATGGTGATCTCTGAAGCTTACATTATTAAATCTTTCAGAGATGTTGGTTAGTGAAATGCATTGTTTCCCGAATGTACTGCTGGTTACGAATGTACTGGTAATTACAAGCAATCGCTCTATGGAACTTTCTGAGAATCTTAGTGAGATTTGCTAAAGTACAATTGGAAAAAAATTCTGACCATGATTTTTTAGTTTAAACCATTTCCCATGCTAACGTCACAAGCTCAACCTGCATAGGTTATGTTTTAAACTAGGACTTTGCATTTGAGACAAAGAGATTTCTTTCCCTATGTAATATCCAGTTTCATAAACTAGTAATCCAGAGATGGTATTCAGCAAGTTCTGACCAGTTCTGGAGAACCGGTAGTGGAAATTTTGACTAGTTCAGAGAACCAGCAAATGCCACCTCTGACTGGAGATTTTACAGTATCCTTCCCCTGCCACACGCACCAAACCACGCCTACAGAACTGGTAGTAAAAAATATTGAATCCCACCGCTGCAGTAATCTCAGCATGCTTTGTGAAGGGGAATGTGGATAACTGGTGAGAGGAAGTAAAAAGGATCAAATTAATAAAGTAATGACATTGATCCTTGGGATAGGAGAAGCAAGTATCACTGATTTATTATGCACAAACTATATTTTCTGGGTTTAAATACAAATGGGCACTCATGTGCACAAGGAGCTTAACTAAAGTTATCAATTAGCCCCTAAGGTTTTAATAAGAGTAATGTAGTTTATGTTATACATTAAGTAGGATTAGCTAAAATGTAAACATATTTTACCTCATAAAATAGGCTTATTTTGATTTTTCTTCTCATGAAAAATTGACTCTTCGGAGCAATACTGACTTCAAAATGGCTGGGAATATCTCTTTTGGGAAAATAAGGTGTCATAATGGATTCTTCCCCTCAAATAACAAATTAATGATACTTTTAAAACTTTTCAGATTTCATAGAAGAAACACAAATTAGCTACAAATGACAATACATACAGAGAAAAATATTTTCTGTTTTTCTGCAGTTTGGGGAAGATCTTTTATTTTGTTAAGCCTGTTTTAGGGTTTATAATTTTTACCTTGTATGTTGGTCTCGACTCAAAATCATGAAAATCATGATTTTCTGAAAATGTCATTGTGAAGGCAAAAATGGGCTGGATCAGGGGTGTCACGGCCTGCGGGCCGGATGCATGATGTGTTGGCCCCACCCCTCCCAGTTTAGCAAAGGGGAAAAAAGTCCCGATACATCATGTGACGACGCTGTGACGACGTGAGTTTGACACCCCTGAGCTGGATGGTTTCAGCTGACCTCAGAATAAGAATTCAGGATTCCTTAGCTGCTTTAATTTAAAGGGTATAATAACTGAAAGCCTCAGATATGGGACTGGTTTTTTTCATTGTTGACACATATGAGATTTAGATGACTATATGTAGAATAATTTCAGTTTAAATTCTCTTGAATTCTGAAAAAAGATTTAAAAATAAACAGAAAACTTGGGCTGTGTTGAAGTGAATACCAGTCTCTCTAGATAGCAGAGGAACTTTATTGACTAGAATATAGAGGAAATAACAAGCATTTCACCCATGGATTATGTTATGTTCTGTGCATGGGCGCTAAGGAGGAGACGAGCCGGTTAATAGCCAATCAGATTCTCCTGAATGGACCAATCCGATGTCGCTATTATCGGCCAATGAGAAGTGCAGGGCCAGAACCCTGCACTTTACTTCAAGCTCTAAATAATCTTTATTCAAGTATTTTTATTCATTCACAACACCCCTTCCCCCCGGGTTCCATTTAAGGGGTGCGGTCACGTAGTCTTTGAGGTAGGCAGGTTGTTTTGATTGTCTATTTGATTTACGTTGTTCTCCCAGTATTTGGCTACAGCCTTGTTGGGGTAGGATGTTATCTGGTGAAGAGGGTGCCTCCAGTTCTGTATTCAAATTTTTATTGCCGCTACTGTTCTCGGCATCTCCTTGAGGCGAGCTCACCCCCATCCCCGATCCTTCTTCACATGTTGCCTCTGAGCGGTCATTACTTCCGCTTAAGCTTTCTGCCGTTTCAAATTCAGCTTCCTCGGTATCTCCTCCCCCCTCGGTTTGGAAGTCAGGGAAGTCGGAGATCCCCGACTGTAGCCTTGAACGCAGCTGATCAATATGGCGCTTCCATATCCTATCGTCGCGACATCTCATGTGGTACAATCTGGGGCCGTTAACCAATGGGAGAGGCTCGTTAATAGCCAATTAGATTCTCCTGAACGGACCAATCCGATGTCGCTATTATCGGCCAATCAGAAGTGCAGGGCCAGAACCCTGCACTTTACTTTAAGCTCTTAATAATCTTTATTCAAGTACTTTTATTCATTCACAACAGATTACTGCAGTGGAGTGCTCCTGTCTCTCTCAGAAGCCCTTTATTAGGAAAATATATTTAGACAGAAAGCCAGCATGCTTGATGTAGCTATAGTCAAAGTAAAATAATGACAGCTTATGCAAACTGCAAGACCAGATGGAGGCGGTCTAGTATCTATGCAATTATCAGAGAAGTAACAGTAATGAGAAGGAGTAGGAAGTGATGACAGCCTTGAGAATAAAATTTGTAAAGAAGTTAAGGGGATGGGGTGGCCCAATACATACATTTTGACTGTATCTGCTGCTTTTGGAGGACAGTCACTGAGAAGACACAATGAGACAATACATAGAAGAGTGGAAATTCCAACACTAAGCAAATGTTATGTTGTAGGTAGCAAAAATTAAGTCCTGACATTTACATTATATCTAACAGGACTGGGTTACAGCATTCTTGGAAGTCAAGCCAGTTTGGAAAATGACTGCAAGACGAACACTGCTCCTCTTCTCCCTTCAAAGCAGGATAAAAAGATTTAGAGCTTTGTAAAGGCAGTTGTTGTCACGCAGCCTTTCTAGCCTTTAGATCATCCATAAATACTTTAATGGTCTGTCAACAATGCCTTTTAAACAGCTTCTATCTCAGAGGAATTCTGGGAGTTGAAGTCCACAAGTCTTAAAGTTGCCAAGTTTGAGGACCTCTGTTCTTTCTATCTTGTGGCAATTTAAATCCAACCCTGCTTAAGCAAAACCTGGTGGGGACTGAATTGTTTTGGTAACATCTTTTAAAAAGACCCAGCATTACTATCTCCTCTTACTGGACACTTCCTCTACTATTGTCCCTTCCTAATTGTTTAGGAAAGCAATGGTGTGTACACATATTGTTTATCAATTAAATTTATATGCTAAAGTTAATGATTCAAAATACAAGTAATATGTGGGCATTACATTTAAATTAAATGTTATGTTCTGTGCATGGGCGCTAAGGAGGAGACGAGCCGGTGAACAGTGAACTTCAAACTCTTTATTTACATGTGTAAATAAGCTCTATGGCTGCAACGGCCCCCTTTATATAGGCAAGCTCTTGAATATTTAACCAATGAAAACACAGTGAGCGCTAGCTCCGTTAACCAATGGGAGAGGCTCATTAATAGCCAATCAGATTCTCCTGAACAGACCAATCCGATGTCGCAATTATCAGCCAATTAGAAGTGCAGGGCCAGAACCCTGCACTTTACTTCAAGCTCTTAATAATCTTTATTCAAGTACTTTTATTCATTCACAACACCCCTTCCCCCCGGGTTCTGTTTAAGGGGTGTGGTCACGTAGTCTTTGAGGTAGGCAGGTTGTTTTGATTGTCTATTTGATTTACGTTGTTCTCCCAGTATTTGGCTACAGTCTTGTTGGGGTGGGACGTTATCTGGTGAAGAGGGTGCCTCCAGTTCTGTATTCAAATTTTCGTTGCCGCTAATGTTCTCGGCATCTCCTTGAGGTAAGCTCACCCCCATCCCCGATCCTTCTTCACGTGTTGCCTCTGAGCAGTCATTACTTCCGCTTAAGCTTTCTGCCGTTTCAAATTCAGCTTCCTTGGTATCTCCTCCCCCCTCGGTTTGGAAGTCAGGGAAGTCGGAGATCCCCGACTGTAGCCTTGAACGCAGCTGATCAATATGGCGCTTCCATTTTCTATCATCGCGATATCTCACGCGGTACGATCTGGGGCCGGTTACTTGGACTACAGTTGCTTTGACCCACAACGGATCGCCCAAAAAGTTCCAAGCGAAAACCAAGTCACCTACTTGGAAGTTACGGCATTTTCCGCTTGATCCGTGTGGTTTTTCAGGTTCATATGATGGGTGCAGACGGTCGAGGTGGGAGCGAAGCTTCCGCCCCATCAATAACTCGGCGGGAGTTTTGTTGGTGATGCTGTGCGGAGTGATATGCTGCAAAAGGAGTATCCGGTTAATCTTGTCTTCTATATCGCCAAAGTCCATTTTATGCAAGGTTTTCTTGACGAATTGTACCATGTGCTTGACCCTTCCATTGGCCGCAGGATGTGCCAACAAAGTCAGCGCATGGCGAATACCGCGGTCCGCCAGGTACTGTTCAAAGGACAGCGGTAAATTGGGGCCCATTGTCGGATACCAGAACATCTGGTAATCCGTGTGTTGCAAATAGTCTGTCTAGTTTCCTGATGACTGATTCAGTTGTTGTATTTCTCATCTCATGGATTTCAAGCCAGTTTGAGTAGGCATCCACCGTTAATAAAAATGTGTGTCCATTGGTAGGTCCCGCAAAGTCCAGATGAATACGGGACCATGGTCCCTTCGGTGTTTCCCATTCAGTCCCATTCAGTTTCCCATTGCTTTCGGAGGGGCGTTGCTTACTTCCTGGCATTTGTGACAAGCTTTTACCCATGTCTCGATCTGCTTGTCGATACCAGGCCACCACGCATAGCTTCGTGCGAGGGCTTTCATGCGCACGATGCCAGGGTGGCCATTGTGCAAGGTTCTTAGTATCGCTTGTCGTAACCGCTCTGGGATAACGACTCTATCACCCCAGATAATGCAGCCCTTCTGGGAAAATAGTTCCGTTTGTCGATTCTTGAATGGGATGTAGTCGTCAGGTATCTGGTCCAATGGCCATCCACGCTTGACCCAACTGAGGACTCGTGCTAAAATGGGGTCGCGTTTTGTTTCAATCGCGATATCTCAGGCTGTTAGTGGCGGTGTTCGAAGTGTCTCGGTCTGCAGTGTTGTAACTGTCTGAGCGGGGTCATCAATGGTCTCCGGAAGTGGTGCACGGCTCAATGCGTCGGCGTGGGGAATGGCCTTCCCTGGGCGGTGTTGCAACTTGTAATTATACGCAGCCAAGAATTCTGACCAGTGAGTCATTCTGGGAGATAATATATAAGCTGTTGGCCTATCTCCCGCTATTATTCCCAGCAAAGGTTTGTGGTCAGTCACTATAGTAAAGGCTCGGCCATCCATATATTCATGAAATCTCTTAACAGCAGACACAATAGCAAGGGCCTCTTTATCAATTTGACTGTAATTGCATTCTGCTTTTGATAATGTCTTTGAGAAATAGGCAACAGGGGCTTCACTACCGTTTGGCAAAACGTGGCTCAAGATGGCCCACTCCAAATGGTGATGCATCACACGTGTTCGTTAAAGGCAAAGTCTCATTATACTGCATCAAAACAGCATCAGAAGTCAATAAATTTTTCACATGTCGAAACGCCTGCTCCTCTCTGTGTCCCCATACCCAGGTTGCTTTTTTGTCCAACAAACGATGTAGGGGTTCGGCTACGGTTGCTTTGTGAGGCAGGAAAACATCATAAAAATTGATAAGGCCTAGAAAAGCCTGGAGGTCGGCCTTATTTCGGGGTTTTGGGGCATTTTTGATTGCCCTAAGTTTGCTATCGGTGGGGTGAATGCCTTGACTATCAATTAAATATCCTAAAAATTCTACACGATCCGTACATAGTTGACACTTGTTTTTTTTAACTTTGAGACCTGAGTCTTTAAATCTCTGGAGAACCAACCCCAGGCGATCCTTTAGTATTTTCCGAGTTGGGGCAGCGATTAACACATCATCAAAATATGGGACAACGCCTTTTATCCCTTGTAATAGTCTTTCCATCAAACTTTGAAAGATTCCCGGGGCTACGCTTACTCCGAACTGGAGTCGGTTACATTTAAACGCACCTCGGTGCGTAACTATTGTTTGGGCCTCTGCCGTTTTTTTGTGTACAGGCAGTTGTTGGTATGCCTGGGCTAAGTCTAGTTTAGCGAAGACTTTTCCGCCCCCAGGGAATGGAGGAGGTGTTGCACCACCGGTACCGGGTAAGCGTTTTGTTGAAGGGCGTGGTTCAGGGTGGCTCGGTAGTCCCCACAAATTCTTATTGATTCATCTGGCTTGATGGATGTCACGATTGGGGTTTCCCAGGGAGAGTGATCGGTTAGTTCTAACACACCCTGGGCTATTAATTTATCAAGCTGCTCATCAATCTTTGGTTTAAGGGCAAATGGAACTCGACGAGGTTTAAGTCGGATGGGAGCTATTTTGGAATTGAGGTTAAATGATATCGGGGTCCCCTTCCACTCGCCTAGTTTTTCTGCAAAGATGTCCTGGAATTCTTGGACGAGGTCCTCTTCCCAGTCGCTGCTGCAGGTTCGGTGAATGCCGGCTACTTCAATTCCGAGTGGAGCGAACCATTGGAGGCCTAACAAACTAGGCCGATCCCTGTCGATTACAGTCAGGGGTAGGAATGCTGTAAGGTTCTTAAACGATACCCGGACTCAGCTGAATCCAACGATCGGAATTTGATTTCCTTGATAGTCTTTGAGTATGAGTCTTTGGAATCTGAGGTCTTGCCCCCGGACAGTAGGGATGAGCTGCTTGAGGGTCTTCCAGGAAACCATCGAGAGGGACGATCCTGAATCGACTTCCATCAGGCAGGGCTGGTTTTCGATGGCCACTTTCACTCGGATCTTCTTGGCATCAAGAGATGAGGCATGACTGATCGTGATAGTTTGGTGAGCCTCTTCTCACTTCGTTGATTTAGGGTTTTGTTTCTGTAGGAGTGGTTGTTTCATTGGTGGTTCACGGGTTCTTGCTTTACAGGACGGCTTCCTGTCGGTTGGCAATAGTTAGCCCCCCTCGAGGGCTGGCTGGGTCCTAGCTTGCTTCTACAGACCCATCCGATATGGCCTCTTTCCCGCACACATGGCAGAACACGTCGAGGAATTTGCATTCTGACCGGGGGTGGCTTGCTCCACAACTAGCACATTGGTACTGCGATCTCTGGCATTGGTCTCATTCGGACCGAAGTCGGTGGACCTCTTCTTCATCACTTTCTGGTGACGATTCGAGGTCCTCGTGGTGGGCTGTCCTAGGCTGTCCTTCTTACTGGGGTGAAACTTCGCGGGCGAGTTGGCGAAGCGGGGCGTGGGTGCGGCGCATTCGGGCAGCCGACTTCCTGGTTGCTTCTGCTGCAGTAGCTTCAGTGATGGCATCTTTAAGGCTATTGTCGCCTTTTGCCATCAGCCTACTCTGTGTGCCTGGAGCATCTAATCCCAGAACTATTCGGTCTCTCAGGGCTTCTTCTAGGTCGGCAAACTCGCATAGGCCTCCCAGATTCCAGAGATCCGCTATGAAATCAGCAACACTTTTGCCCTTCTGCTGACTTCTCTGGTAAAATTCATGCCTTCTAACGAGCGTTGGCACAATCGGTGCATAGTGGGCCCTCAGCAGGGGTTGAAGGACGTCCCAGTCCATAGACTTTACTTCTGCCAGTTTCGCTAGTGCCTTGGCCATCTTGAATACGGTTGGCCCACAATGAGTTAGGAATACCGCCCGTTTCTTTCCGGTAGTGGCATCCTTCAAATTGTTGGTCTCCAGAAACATCTGGAAACGATCCATATATGAGTCCCAGTCTTCTTGCGCCGGGTCGAATGGAGCGGGTGGTATGATGCCACCGGACATGGTTCTGCCATTGGTGCGTTTCAGCCACGTGCTCTGTTATTGTTCTTCATCATTCAGTCAGCTCTGACGTCTCCACATCCCACCTTCGTCGCCAGTGTTATGTTCTGTGCATGGACGCTAAGGAGGAGACGGGCCGGTGAACAGTGAACTTCAAACTCTTTATTTACATGTGTAACAGCTCAGCTCTATGGCCGCAACGGCCCCTTTATATAGGCAAGCTCTTGAGTATTTAACCAATGAAAACACAGGGAGCGCTAACTCCGTTAACCAATGGGAGAGGCTCATTAATAGCCAATCAGATTCTCCTGAACAGACCAATCCGATGTCGCTATTATCGGCCAATCAGAAGTGCAGGGCCAGAACCCTGCACTTTACTTCAAGCACTTAATAATCTTTATTCAAGTACTTTTATTCATTCACAACATTAAAGTTTTCCTTTTTGCCTTCCAGAAGGTCTTTTAGAGCTGCAATATTGCATCAAGAGCATAACAATTAAGAACTTGTTTCATACACAGAAAATTCAGATTTTTTTTGGAAACTATATTTGACTTTTCCTGACATTCCTATTTTCTCCTAGGTTTTGTTCTTTAAATAAGTCCCGGGGCTCCTGATTCTTTTTCTTCTTAAAAAGAAAAGCCTAGGAAAAACAGGGATGTCAGAGAGAAAAAAATAATTTAAAATCCAGCCATTTTTGTTGGTTTCAAATCAGAACCATTCTGTGCATGGAACAAACCTTCTCACCACTACGCCACTGAAATAACTTCTTATGTGCACAGCAAAAGACTTCCTTCAAAAAAGAAATGAGGAGCATTCCTTCCTCTGTGAAGTTGCTGAGAAACAGAGGATAGGCCTCAGGGGAATGTGCCCAGAGGTTATGTAAGTCATGGGAAGGAGAGATTAAAGAACAATGTTATCTGTTTCTGTCCTACAAAACTGGTTGCTGGCCAGGAACAGAGCACAGGGATAACATGAATAAACTCTCAATGACAAAATGCTGCTGGAATATTTCATCTTGTTCTTTGAACCATGATATGAGGGGAGTAATGATGAGAGGGAGAGAGAGATCTTAATTGAAGTCTATTAAGTCTATCAAATCTACTCTTTTTGATTCCTTCGGTTTAGTCAAAGGTTGATCTCTCAGTACATTTTCAAATTGCTTCCCACTTACCATTTTATCATCAGAACAGCTCTGGTCTGGGAGAAGTTTTCTTGCTGTTAGTTTCATATGTTGTACTCAGCACAGAGAGAAACATAAAAATAATAATTTTCCTTAGTTGATTTCTTATTATAGTAATATGTTATCTTCCTCTCTTTCCACAAAGTACAGCAAATGGAAATGAGTTTGGTGTGTGCACCTGGCAGCTTCAGCTGGATCAGTGAACAAATTAGCCAATGTTTTGCTCTGGAACTATATTTAAAGTTATTATAAATTTCCTAGCTGCTCCATTAACAGGCTTAGCTCTCCCTTGATCCCAAGTTGTGATGTCTTACAATCTTACATTCTTCTTCCGCTACAGCAGCTGAGGCTATAAATTCCAGTATAGTAACCTGAGCAAAAAAACTGCCAGTAAGACGTGCATACCAAGCCTGCCTTTGTTTATAATTTTTCCATGCATCTGTTGTCCCACAAGTCCATTAATATGTAGAATAGTTATAATTATTTTCCCTAGTATTTTCAGATTTACATTTAAAAGCAAATTTAGTACTCTTAAAGCTTTGTGATGAGGTTGTATACTCAAAGTTGTGAAAAAGGGCATGCTTTCAGTTTGCAATATCAATTTAAACAATGTCATTGGAGTCCCCTCATTATATAGCAAATGCAATGTCCCCCCTCTCCAGATCTATGGCTTCTATCGGACAGTGGCAATTGAGGTCTGTGGTGGAGAAATTTCTGAGAAATGGTGCAGAAACCTGTGGATGTTGTTGGACATGGAAGTGGTTTACCATTATCTTCTGGGACTTCTTTTGGCCTTTGATTCTAATCTACAGCTTTGGTATTCCCCAGAGATCTCCTATTCAAAATGCTGATCATCGTTCTCCTGCCCTAGCCCAAACAAGATCTTCCAGATGTTTCCACTGTTAACATTGCTAGGGTTTAATTAGGACCCAATGACAACTGAAGACACAAGCTCTATTTCATGAAAGTCGTTCAGCCTTTCCACAAGCCTCTAGTCATACAGAGTAGTTCAACAAGAGTGTCATACACCTAACATTATTTTTATTTACATCTAACCTTTTCCCCTTATTCTCCAAATAACAACATCATGCCACATGCTCCACCCCTTTTGCAACATGCATAGAAAAAGGATAGGGCTTGCATCACAATATCACCATTCAATTCTTGTTGGTCTATCTTCCTCCCTGCCTTCCCCTATAGATACTTTTACCAACGTATAACAAATTGTACCTAATTCGGGTTTTCTTCCTATAACATTCTACTTCTGTGTAGTAACTAAATTCATCTGTGTACACCTGTAATTCCTTTCTTCTTAGACATCAATTACTTCTGTGTGTTCTTTTAGGATTTATCATTAAAACCAAAGAGGAAGGGCACCACAATGGAAGAGTCTTAGAGAATGCATGTGGATTTCATCAGACCTGAGATCACAAGAATTGATTGGGACGAAGCAAATACTTGCTGTGGAATTCCTCTATGTCTTCTCAAGTATTGTTGATTATAGTATAATAGCAATGGCATTCTCACCAGTTTAATGTCTCTCTGTTTCCTAAGAAGGCATTGATGGGTTGCTTCTGCATTTCTAATGTCCTGATTTTTTTTGAGCTCTCACATATTTTTAGCCTAGTCACCTCGCATACAGAAATTTCATATCCATATATACAGTAACAAATGAATGCTATATGTTAGAAGGGATATTTGAATTGGGAAAATAAACATACAAATACGGGTAATAACTATCTTTTAAGCCAGGCAGTTAGTAGATTCCAGATTATCAGTCCTCAATATAATAGGAGATTGTAAAAAGAAAAGGGTCTTTTTTTCACCAATTTTATATCCTTGCAAATATGAGTTAATTGCATCTAATGTTCAATCACAGCAATGGATCCATTCCCCAGTAACTTGTCTCGGAATGTAGCATTCAATATTATATGATCTTAAGTAAGGACCATTAAAGAAGGTTTAAATTGGTTTTCATATTTGCAAATACAATCTAGATTTGAAAAAGATGTTAAAACAGAAGCTATCTATGATAAGTTGACTGATTTAGATAAAATTTTGACAGGTACTGATGAAAAAGTAATCAAAAAACTTTATGGACGTTTTCTAGAGTTTAAATTAGAGGAAGAACAAGTAAAAGAAACAATGATTGCGTGGGGGAAAAATTTGGGATGTGGGATTAACTTAGATAAATGGCAAAAATTGTGGTCTCAAAATTATAAAATGACAATGTCAACTGCATATAAAGAAAATTTGTATAAAATGTTTTACGGGTGGCACTTACCCCCAACGAGAATTGTGAGGATGTTCAAGAATAAATCGGATAAATGTTGGAAATGTCATCAGATACCTAGTTCATATTACCACATGTGGTGGACATGCTCAGATGCAAAAAGATATTGGACTATAATCCACACATGGTTGGAAAAAAATGACAAAACAACACATAGACTTTAATCCTGAGATATTTTTATTGGGAATTATACGGGAAATATATTGTAAAGAATTGAAATATTTGATTGTAAATGTTTTAACAGCAGCTAGAATTGTATTTGCTAAGAATTGGAAAAATGAAAAAAAAATACCTATGCAGGAAGAAATTATTAAGAAAATCATGGACTGTGCTGAAATGAGTAAATTGACATTTGAAATTAGAGAACAAGAGATAAACAATTTTATATGATATGGGATTTATTTTATCAATGGTTAGATGAACAGATATGGCAAAGAAATAGATTAGTAAACCTTACAATAAAAGTTAATAGATTGATATAGAATACAATATAAAATATACAACCATTGGATGAATGTATAAGATTAAATCATAATGAAAATTAGAATATCTTGTATAAAATGATGGAAAAATAGTCAAATGAATGTTTAATAATTGATATTATATAAGCACAAGCTAGATCAATAAAGTGAGAATTTATATAACTTATGAGTAATAGTAAAAAAAGGATAGCACAAAAGATTGTAACCAACTGACACACTGTATGTATATAACTGAAAGATGGTTTTATGGTTTTATGTTTGTTCGTATGTTTGTTGTAAAAAATAAAAACTTTTTTTTAAAAAGTTTTAAATTTCAGGAATGAGGCATGTATGTTTTTGAAGGTGCAGACATTTAACAAAGGAATAATGGGGCTTGGCTTTTCATTTTCATTTAAATAGTCTTTCAGAAAAGATATCAAAATAGCTTTTCTGGATGAGAGCTCTCATATCTCATCTTTCAAAAGGAGAAAGGAAAGCATTATTTATGGATTTTTGTCACCAGAAGGATTAATCTTATTGAGCAAAAATTACATCTTAAATAAAGTACCTCATTTTCTCAGCTCCCCCTAAACTTATATTTACATGGAAGATCAGGACAAAAATAAATAACAATGGGAGTCACATCTCCCAGAAAAAAATTCAGACAAAAATCACAAGCTACAATTTGAAAGGGACAGAGAAATAAAGAATGTATAGCCTCCCTCTATTTTAAATTAACTACTCCACTTTATTTTAATTATCCTTTAATTATATTTCTGTTTGCTTACTTCAAAAGGGAATATTGGTTAATTTTTCTCTCATGTAACTTTATTGTTAAGGCATCTTATTTCACTATATAATGAAGAGACCTGCTCCATCTCTATGTTTATTCAAGTAACATCTTTTGTTCCATTTCCAGTTATCCTTACCTGGTTTCTTTGTAGGTTCTGGCATTTTCTCGTTGGCCTGTGAATTGAAAGGACCCTTTCACTGAGTGTCACTGCAAGGAGACTGAAGGACTACCAAGACCCCCTCCAAGAAATACTACTCAGAAGCCCCCTCCTGCTCCTCCCTCTTGTTCCCTTTCTGTTGTCAATACTGCCACCTTATCAACAGTACAGAGGCACTTGACAAAATTCCTCTGCCAGTTTAAATATAGCCGAGTTCCATGTGTCAGAGAGTGTGAACCATCCAAGACAGGCCCCACTGTTCATCCAATGTAGGACTTATGTACACCCCAGTGCCCGAATGATGTCTTTGTGTATTGGCATACACAATGATATACTCCATGGCATATCATTTGTGTCTTTAATTATGTACACGAAACTTCAGCATATCAATGTAAATTCCAATGCTATGAATAGATGCAGCTGAAGTTATACATTGGTAAATCCCATTCACTGAAATGGAGCGGAACAGGGTTGCTTAATTTGGGTTGAATTGTGTCACATTTGGAACAGTGTCAGTGTACCAAATCTACTCTGAAAATGTATTCCTTGATGAGCTATACAACAGAACTACCCTTCCACTTTGATGAATATAGGGAAATAAAGTTCTAGCGCTTATCTCCACAAATTTCAAATAAAAACTCAGCAGGGGTAAATAACAAGATTGAAAACCAGAGTGGAATGGACTGGCCATTTTTAGTGCACAGTTGTGTCAGACTTTTATTAGATAAATTTTTCGATCTGATCTTTCATTCAAAAGGAATGTGGACTGAAGAGTATTTTTCTTCTTTCCCTAGTGCTACTGTGCTGTTGACTACCAGGTGGCAGCATTGCAGTAATAATCCATTTTATCCATCCTGAACTGCCATTTATGAACTTTCAGAGATATCTTGAGCCTCAGAATTCATTCAGCCCTATCAGTAAAGGAAATGTTGGGATCACCAGTTAAACAGTGAGTTTCAAGAGATTTTTTTTAAAACTATCAAGGTGAGATGATGACGTAGGGTTTTTCATTACTTCTGGAGGAAAGTGAATTAAAAGCTTGTATGATGACCAGCTGGCAATATTTCCTCCTAATGTCAGAGGACTGGAAGAAATAAGTAAAAGAAAATAAGCTTTTTCACTATGGCAAGAATTTAGCATCAGTTTTAAAGGGTTTCTGCACCATATTTTTCATATCATAGAAAAACTCTTCACAGTTCATCCCAATGTAAGTTCATGAATATTTTTTCACAGAGCATTTCATGTTCTGAAAGAAGTATCAACTTCAAGCTATCAACTTCAAGTGCCTTCATCCCTGGTATTGTAAGAATGCAGAAAACAGCCAAGGAACACCATGAGTCAACCAGTGCTCCTTTCAGCTGACTAGTTAGTGCCCCAATTTTTGAGCTTTGACAGCTCCTAGAATAACAAAAACCTATTTACTTCTGCTTTACTCAGAGGGAGAGAGAGAGAGAAAATAAATGC
This sequence comes from Hydrophis major, assembly GCA_033807585.1. NCBI lineage: Eukaryota > Metazoa > Chordata > Lepidosauria > Squamata > Elapidae > Hydrophis > Hydrophis major. The sequence goes on along the minus strand of CM066328.1, from coordinate 87,741,976 downwards.
TGCTTATAAAAACAAGGAAAACTGGGATGCCAAGGTATTTTATTTTTTAAAAACAGGGACTAAATAAACAGGATTAAGATTTGGAATCATACTGCCTGTAAAATCTGGTACAAAGTTCTAAAGTTCAGGTGAGAGGCAGGCTGAGTGAGAGCTCCTGGGAAGGAGAAAATGGACTACTCCGAAGTGTTACAAAACTTTGAGGTATGATAATTTTGGCTATACTGTAGTTAAGATGAAAGGAAATTGACTTGGTTGCCCAAAGGAAGACAATGGCATGTGATCCCAAGGATAGAGGGCCAATGCAGTACCAAAGCCCAGGATGAAGTGTTGAATCCCAGATGAAATTATTCTGAAATCCTCATTCTTCACTAATGCGTTTGATCTAAGAACACAGAGTTTTTCTTAATACACAATTTGGATCTAGCAAATTTTATAACCCAGTTGTTACTTGGAGATTACCTTGTAGTTGCATGAACTGCTATTATGATTGAATATGTTTTTAAATAATTGGCAAAACAAAACTGGAAACAACTGGAATACCACAACTTCCTTCAATGATTAAGTTGCTTTTTGAATGTATTTCTTTAAGAGTTTCTTTAAGACAGTTTTATTTCTTTAAGACAGTTTTGTGTCTTATGTATCTGAGCTGCATCTTAGGAAATCAGATTTCGAAACTATTGTGTACATGTCACCCTGATCCAAGTCCTATGCAGAAATGTCAAGGGGACCAATTTCTTTTTTATTATATTTTTTTTCCTCATTCAATAACTGCTTGGTTTGTACATAATAGCAACTGACCATACTTAGTCTTGTGTTTTTATAGTGTTTTTAATCTGTTCTTGGTGCTCATTTTTGAGGAACAGATTTACTTATTAAGTAGTAAGCATGGCTTGCCCATATATTAGCCAAGCAAAACAACCTAGAATTTTTTTTTTCAAGGACAGCTGAGAATTCAGGAAAGGAGGCTAAAATAGCTCTGAAAAGGATGGTTACAATCTAATACCCAGGGTTCTGTGATTACCAGAATTAGTTACCATGATAAGCAATCTTTTTTGATCAAGGAAAAATGGAAAATTAGAGAACGTAGCTTGGCCACTGTCACAAAATGTCTGCTGTGGGAGTCTCCCATATTCAAACCATAGCTGCAGTATTGAGCACAGTGAATCATCTGTTTAGCTCATGTCTGTTACATAAGGTTGCTTCTAACTATCTTCTGTCTTCCAGGATGATTGATACTCTTTCAGCTCATCTTCGTTCTTTCTTTCTGCTGGGCATACTTCTAAAGAAAGCACTGGACTACAGCTGACCAGTTTTCAGAATAGCTATGTGATTAAAAATAAGGCTAAAGGTTGGCATTTGGCTTTGTGGTATTTATTTATTTACTTATTTATTTATTTAGCAAGTAATAGGGAAGCTGGCAGCATTAAGCAGAAGGAGTCAAAGGAATCAAGAGCATACTCAAGGTAGCTTTGAGTATATGTTTAGGTGGCCTCTAGTATTAAGTCCTGACAACTACATTGGTACAGAGGTGGTATTCAGCAGGTTCTGGCCACTTTCTGGAGAAGCGGTAGCAGAAATTTTGAGTAGTTCAGAGAACCAGCAAACACTACCTCTGACTGGAGATTTTAGAGTATCCTTCCCCTGCCACACCCACCAAGCCACGACCACCAAGCCATGCCCATAGAACTGGTAGTAAAAAAATTTGAAGTCCACCACTGCACTGGTACCCACGACACCAGGCAGTTTGTTATTACTACTTATTTGTAAAATTTCTACTCTCCCTTTCCATTAGAAACTATCCCTAAGGTTATGGGGAGTTCCATACAGTGTTACTTTTGTAATTGTGTGCCTGTTCCACTTGCTGTGAGTGTGTGTGTGTGTGTATGTGAGGGAGGGAGGGAGGGAGGGAGGAAGAGAGAGAGAGAGAGAACGAGAGAGAGAACTGGGTAGAACATATGGCCCTCTCAGCTGAAGTGAAGCAATAGTTTTCTGGAACCTTTTCTCTTTTTTTGGCCTTGCTTTCTTTAGAAAAGTGTCTTCATCAGGTTTGCCCTGAGCATGCTCCTAAACAAAGCTAGTTAAAACTGGATATACCTGTTTTCCTCCCTTTTGGAGCACAAGATTTTTCAAGTCCCTGTAATTAAGCAATCAGTTGGGGAAGGATTGATTACAGTCACCAAAATTATTGATTATAGTCACTGAAATGTTTTGTAACCAGTGATGGAATTCAAATAATTGAACAACCAGTTCTATGCCCTAATGACTTGGTGGACGTGGTTGGGTGGTCATGAGATTAGATAGGCATGGCCAACTTGATTGGTCTCACCCTTAGGAAATTTCTCTTTAGCCCAACTCATAATAAAATAGCACAATAAAATAGCACTGTTCTAATATTTAAAATAGAATAGAATAACAGAGTTGTAAAGAATCTTGGAGGTCTTAGAACAACTCTGGAATAACAGAATTGTAAAGAACTTTGGACGTCTTCTATTTCAACTTCCTGCTCAGGCAGGAAACCCTACACCACTTCAGACTAATAGTTATCGAATCTTTTCTTAAAAACTTTGTATTGCAGCATTTACAATTGTGGAGACAAGTTGTTTCACTGATTAAATGTTTTGTCAGGAAATTTGAGGGGCTACTATAAAAATGAGGGCATCAATCTATTTTCCAAAGCACCAAAAGGCACAAGAAACAATTGATGGAACTAACCAAAGAGAGAAGCAACCTAGGACTAAGGAGAAATTTCCTAAGGGTGAGGCCAATCAATGGAACAGCTTGTTTTCAGAAGTTGTGGGTGCTCCATCACTAGAGGCTTTCAAAAAGAGTGAGGGAAGTACACCCCAAAAAGACAGTGCCAGGAACCACTAAAACAATGCAGAAAACTTAAAACAGCCATTCCCCTTTTAAAAGATAGTCAACCCCAAAGCAAATGCACCAGCTGAGGGGGAAACTAAGAGCAGCTGCTTGTGCTAATTGAAAGCCTGGGCATGTTGCCAAAAGCCATTAACCCTTCCAATTCTATTCTATGTTCTCTATATTCTAAATTGGGTGCTTCACAGCAATACAGCTGGCTGGACCACACATGCATTAAATTCATGGCCTGTATGATCAAGTTGCATCATTGTTCCCTCCTGTATCCCCCCCCCCCCCAGGAAGAAACAAGAAGTAGTCAACACTGCAGCAGCAATAAAAGATCTTGGGGAACTCCAGGGAGCATCAGCTGATCACAGAAGTGTTACTTAATACCCTTTATAATGAAAATGTTTGTAATCTCGTCCTTCTTCCTAAAAGAAAGAGACTAATCCCATCCCTAGATAGGTGATTGATAGATTGATCCTGTCATTTTTTGTTATTTATTGACTTGATTCAGCATGTATGGCTGCATTCCAGCTGCAATTGTTAAGTAGTTATTGGCTGTCTTCCCGGAGCTATTAACTGAAGAGGGGGAAGAGAGAAAGAAAACTCTTTATCTGGTTCTCCGAACTGCATAAACAATTAACTAACTGTTCCAGCAAACCAGTGAGAATTGACTGAATCCCACCTGTGTTTGTAACAGTACTGACCAATAGCTTCAGGTTGTATTTTGTTTTTGTTGGGTCAGTGTGAAAAAAATGCAAAAGGACTACACCAGGAGGCTCAAGTTTCACCTAGTCTGTCACAAAATTGTCATAGTTCCTATAGCCTGGGTGCATTGTTCCTGCAACCCTGCCTTTTTTGGAAATGTCTCAAATTGTTGACTCACATGCAACATGTAATCCATGAACGTATGTAGGCCTCTTTTTGAGAAAGACTGAAACATGGTCATTTCCTGTTCTTTTGATGAAAAGTTTAAACTAGCATGACACAAAGAAAGACAATACTTCATCTGCTTCATACAGCCCCTAAATATTCACCATTAGTTTATTGCTGGATGGGACTCAGCAAGTGACCTCACTTTGCCCTTCTTTAGCCAAAATTCTCTTTGAAACATTTTTCCTGCCATACAAAACAAGCCAAAAACTAAAATTTCTTAAGCTCCCAATGTTGTGGGGGCACAGGAGGGAAGTTCTCACATGAGGAAATTTTTGTACAATATTTTAGTTAATATTAGCTTTCTGACATTTTTGTACAATATTTTAGTTAATATTAGCTTTCTGCTGCTTCCCTTAAGTTAAAATGGAGAGTTTTTGATCATATCCAGAATGGAATGTGTGTGCAACAATAAAGAATGGGTGGGTCAGAATTACAGAGTGTAAATGGAATGATTGAAAAGTGCAGCTGAATAAACCATGAAATTCTCTTCACAGCTGAGGGCTAAAAGTGATCAAACAGGTGGAAATTCTCAACCAGTCACAGTTCAATATTTTGTTAGAAATAAATATTTTGGAAAACAAGAGAAAACCACTTTGGAATTGAAATGAGAATTAAATTATACATTTGAAAACATGTGCAAGCAAAAAATTCCTCATTTTGCTTCAAGTTTTTTTCCAAATTGCAGTTCTTTATCTCATACCATTAGATTGTTTTTCATGCTTATCATGAAATAATATAATACAATCTAAATTATAGCATATTTAGTAATGGTGCTATAGGCAACACATGTAATAGAAGGCCTGTTCCAAAATTTCATTGTAGTTATGCAGTGAAATTAAATGTTTATGAATATTTCAGAAAACTGCACAGGAACTAAATAGCACAGGGACTCTTAATTATTTACTGTAGAAAAATGGGAGAATCTCCTGTTTCTTCATAAAGAATCAATAACTGCCAAGGAAGATTTGAAAAAAAAAATTCTCTAAGCAAATCCTCTCCTCATAAATCATTTTAAAGGCAGAGAGAAACAATCTCTCTTGGTTCTTGAAATGGATGGGAAATTCCACCTCTGTGTCTCTGCAGTTTTGTGATGGAAGGAGATCTGTTCTTTCCACCTTGAACCCACCAATTATGAGAGAGAAGAGAAAAGATACTGCGGATGGGTTAATGCCATGACCTCAGTGCTTTGGGAACAGGATTATGGCTTCCATAACAATTTCTTACCTGGAAGAACATGGTATTGGTTGAGGAAAGCCATACTTATAACTGTGGCTCCCTAGCATGATATATGTCCAAGCTCAGTAGTTTCAAGGCAGGACATATACTGTATATATGTAATCCTCTGAATTGAGAAAAATTGTACTGAGACCACAGGGTGTACATTGTGTGCTTGTGACATTGCATGTGATAATGTAAGTGTATGATTCATGTTATTTGCATCACAACTTTGTGATGTCATTGGGGTTTGCAATGGAGATCCATGACTGAGATCTTTTATCTGCAACTTTACACTAGTTACCATCGGTGTACTTCTATACTTTCTATATGGTTCTCTTAACTGCAGAGAGGTCTCTAACTTTGTTTTACAGAATGATGTACAATCTTTACAGCAGTATGAAGCAGCAGCTTAGAAGTTCAGAAGGATTATTTCAATGTCAGTGTTGGGGAAGCAGTAACAGTCCAAGCTGTCATACATCTTATTGCTTCTGTGCTCAAGGAAACTGTGAAGTATGCACACCAGAAGAAAGGCAAGGCCCATAGCTCAATAGTAATAACATGCTTTGGATCAAGAAGATTCTCCACCCTGGGTTATTTCTTCAACATCTCTATTAGGGCTTGGAGAAATCTATTTATAATATGACTGAGAAACACCTAAGATCAGGGGTGGGATTCTACTGGTTCATACCAGTTTGAGCGAACCCCTTGCTCTAAAGATCAGCTGGCAGTGAACCGGTTTGCTGCAATGAGCATGTGGGCCCGCCCACCTGTCCCTGCTCTTTCCTATGCTTTATTCCCTTTTGTGAGAGCATAGCTGATTCACGTGACGGAGCAGTTTACCGTGCATCAGCTGTTTTAGTCACAGGGACTGCAGAAGAAAGTAAGTATAAACTCTTTTTGAAATGCAGAGCTTGTGTGTGAAGTGCGCATTTGGCATGAACACACATGATCACAGAACTGGTTGTAATACTGGTGGAATCCCACCCCTGGCTAAGATTATCTGGATTAATGCAGAAAATATCATTTCATTATATCTGATTTTATTAAATATTTAATGTTATTAATATTTGCACAATAAGATACATTTCCAAGGTCTGCAGATTTCTCTCTAGCCATGGAGAAATATAGCAGAGTCTTTATTAATGCTAATTTAAAAGCTGTAGGCTAAGGCAGTCTTTGAAGATCAACTAATACTGTCTGAGAAATAAAAACACTTCATTGGCTATGTATTTTAATTACAGCACAATCAAATATTTTCTGAAAATGACATACCTATACATTTCTTTCTCTTTAAAAACAGTCCCTACTGTGTCCAGCTTGTTGTATAGATGCAAAAATAACCTGTAGGAATGTCAAAGCTGAAAAGGGAATTCGTACCAGAGAAGATGGTTGATGAAAACTTCAGTAAGGTAAGAATGAGGGCCCAGAGATGTTACAGCAACTCTGCTGTTAAGTCCAACCCATATTTGTCTCTACAATTTGGCTTTTGGGGAATCCTGGGCTCTCATTCAGAGAGGAAAGCTGTTTCTATCACTGCTGCTCTTTCCCATCACTTCATCACTAAACTGATATGTCAGCTTCTTCTTCACTTTCTTGACCTCCCCAGTCTTCCCGTAATTTCGCAATGCTCGTGCCATTTTCTGGTAGGTCATTTTCTTGCGGTTGCCTTTCTGAATGCCCCAGCGATGAGCCAGTGCTTCTTTGTGCTTAGAGGAAAACTGGAATGTGCCTTTTTCTTTATCCACCCACCAGATGCTATCCTTCATATCTCCACTCCGAAGCAGATCGAGAAGAAATTGATATAATCGGATTTTCTTCTTACTACCTATATGAAAAAAATAGAAAAAGCACTGCATGAGGGGCAATAGGAATATCAGAAGTTTCTTTATATACAACTGATAGTTGTTTGTATTGATTGCATTGTCACAAAGTATTATTCTTGCCATATACTTCCAAACGAATGTCGGAATTCAAACCATCCCAAAATGCTAGAAAATTCCTGGAAGCCTGGCACTGGAACAAATCAGCCATCAACAGGCACAGAGACAAAAACAACATCTACCTATCATTCAAAAGAGACAATCAAAAAGTCAAAAGAAATGAAAAAACCAAAACAGTTCATCCTAGCAGTCAACATCCAGATGAGCAGAGATTAACATCAGGATTAACAATCCCTGAATCAAGGAACTGCCAAACAAGCTAACATAAACAGGCAATCAAAGAACTATCAAGACTACTCCCACCAATACTGACAGGGCAAACCGCTAGTATATAAATGACAGCAAACCCCTCTCTCCATTAGTATTGATGATATTACCTAGTTAGCAAAACATCTGCAAAAAAACAACCAAGCTCAGAGAACACTAAGGACTCCAGAGAATGCCTGGGTTTAAAATCATTGCACATAATCATAATGAAGTTTGGTGTTGTCTTAGCATTATATATAAATATAGTTATATTTTATAAACTATAGTTTATGGCATATGGGTAAACCCTTTTCTGGCTGAACCCATATTCCCATCTTTTCATCTTTTATGGCCCATCACACATATGGCAACAATGCAGTGATGTCCACAGAGAAGGTAGGACCAGGTGTTTGGGACTTTTAGCTCTGATTTTATTAAAACTAAGAGCATCTATTTTCTAGCTGCTATTTTATCAAATCTCTGGAAAATCTCACCACCAGATTCTGAGTTTTGCTGCTGTGTTTTGTTACAGTGGTAGAGGGTTATCACCTGGGTGAGATGTTGGGTTTTCCAACAACCATGAAAAACAGGATGGGAACCTGCAGGTTTATCCATAGGCTGCAGGCTGCAATAATTAGCATTGGATTTCTCTCAGAGTCCAAGCCAACATGGCCACAAATGTCAGTGCTCAGATACTGAACAGAGGGGACATGCTCATAATGATTTAAGTAGCCAATAGAAGTGGAGCAGATCCCTGCTCTTGACAACACTTCCAGCCGTGACACTCAGATATGAGAGATTATTCACATGGCAAGGTTCAGAAGAAGAGGGAAAACACTACTAACAGGAGATTAACCAAATAGAACTTCAGAATGCATTCACAGCAAGCTGGGAGATGAGATGAAGGCAATACCATCAGGACATGTCCCTAAAATGGTTACCAAATTGTCTTCAAACTGCAAGAAAGCAAAAAGTGAGGATGAATCTGTAGTTTTCACTTGAAATCTAGATTAAGGAATTAAATGAAACATTTTCTTTTTAAAATATTTGAAAGGTTGCTTGAAGGGGAAAACAACGAGAGCCATTACCGGGTGATCAAAGACCACAATCAACTAGATTCTGCCAATTGGTTAGAGAAAAAGAGAAAGGCCAAAGAAAACCTGGCGCCAAACATTTCAGGAAGACCTGAAAAAGATCAGTCTTAAATGAAAGGATGTAGCTGCAGATTGAGAAGCTACAGTCTCCTCTGCGGAGTATGTTTGTAACTGAATGTGCTTAGCACAGGATGTGAAAATACAAGCTAGCCATGAGAGAAAACTTCATAAAGACAGGGAGGGAGTTATCAAAAGAAAAGAACATTTCAGTTTTGAGATAGTGGAGTTATAAGGGTTAAGTGATGCCAGAGAAGCAATGATAGAACAGGAATGAAGAAAAAGTTAGGATAAAAGACAGAATTCAGCTTCTGTGGTATAGTTGCTAACCTGATTCTCCATTCATAATCCCAGGAGTGGGTTCCCCAACCTCAGTCTCTCCATCTGATACTTCCAAGGGTGGACTCTGCCTCTCTAGATCTTCTTCATCAGAACTGCGCTGATGAGAGGGATACACACATATGCGAGGCCCAAAGGCAACCTGTTGAGATATGAGCTTGTCAGGTAAGTATATAAAGGGAAAGTGTGCCAAGAATGAAGAGGGGTAAAGTAGCCTTTCTTTCAAACATCACCTAAGTAGCTGCAAATTTGTGTCTGCCTTATTAGGTCATCTCACAGGAAGATGGAAAAGGACAGGCTACCATTGCAGGAAAAATCCAAATATACTGGTTAACTCTGTTTTTGTTTGTCCTTTGGTTACAGAAGCAAACCTCTCTGCTTCGTCCTAGGTACAGGAAATAAGTGACAAAACTTATTAGAAGCAAGAGAGGTAAGAAGGGGCACATTGAGAAGATACAAAATGGCTCTTAGTTTGTATTCTAGCAGTCAGATAGTGGACTTCTGAGGTTTTTCTGTTGATGTAGAAGTTGTTCCAAAATATCTCAGCAAGGAATGTGCAATTAAGTTGCTTCGGGGTACAGGGATGGGTGGTTAATGACTTGGCAGAATAACTGGAGATGACTACAGTGGAATGGGCTGAGATTGAGTAATATTGTGTGTACATTTCCTGCTAGCTCTTCAAGGGTAAAACTACTGACCTTAACCACATAGTCACCTTGAGCTCTTTATAGTTAAACTGCAGCTTAAATGGAGGCATTAGATTGCCCACCAACATTTAATTTAAAATTAAAATCAGAGCAAATATCCATCATATGAAACAGCTAAAGAAGACCCAGGAAAAACAAGACTTTTATTTCAGGCTTATAAAATATCCAGAGAGGAGTGACTGAAGCACATTTTTACTACAGTGGAAACTCAGTGACAGTTTGGAAGCTCTTCCAGTGGTGACATTCTGGAAGAACAAGAAGGAAAGAGCTGACATGGTGAACCTCAATTTAAAAGGATGATGGAATATATATCTAAAAACTCAATTTCATTCTTACTAATCTTTTTTTAAAGTGTGGTTTTAAGTATGGAACACCATGTCGCCAGTCTACTTGGGGTAGAGAGAAAAGATACTTTTGGGAGGCAATTCACCTCCAGGAGAAATCCAGTTTAAAATATCCTATGATTTTTTTTTTATGCCATATAGAGATCATCCAGAGCAGGGGTCGCCAACCTTTTGAACCTCAGGGACAACCAAACTCATAATTTTAAATCCCAGGGACCACTAACCAGTTCTGTGGGCGTGGCCTAATTTGTGGGTGTGGCCTGGTGGTCATGTGACTGGCTGGGCATAGCTTGTATGTAAATATTATAAATATTTATATAAATATTGATTTTTTTTTTTTTAAAGAGCAACTTTGTACCCAAAATCAGGCAAAATAGGCAGGCAGATTGAGTTGCTCACAGAATCATTCAATGATCTATCTATCTGCCATCGGCTACCTGAGTCTGTCATATAAAACTTTCTTGCCGTGAGTCTGCACTGCATAATAGAACCTTCAGTCCTAAGGGAGGTTCAGCTGTGCTTAAAAGCAGAGCCGAAGATCTAAAGACTTACTAGAAAGCAAGAAATCCAACCATTTCCTGCTTTCTAACTAATCTAAATCTTCCCACACAGCAGAATAGCTGATGGTTGGGGGGGGGAAGGAAAAATAGCAATTTAGCAGGCAAGTTTGCTGAGTAAGGAGTGAATGGGCAGGGAGGGTTCCTGTGGGCCATGTGGGCATGTGTTTCTGCGCAGCCTAGATTAATTGCTTTGGGAGGATGCTCTGAGGGTGACATTTCTCTGCGGCTCACCAAAAAAATTTTGTGGACCACCAGTTGGTGACCGCTGATCCTGAGATTGGCAGCCCAGATGTGGTATGACTAGTTTGGGATTCTGCTAAGAAACCCCTTTTACTGGAAGGATATTTTTCCTAATATTAAACCAGAAAAATTGCTTCTGCCTATTCTCAGCCTATTTGAATAAAACTTGCTAATCAGATTGTCTAGAATTAATGTTTTGCCTCTATTCTACTATTCCAAGTATTGAATGTGTGATATTAATGCTATTTGACAGAGAGTGAACATTTTCTAAACAGAACAAGAAATATATTAACTACAGTGAGTGGCTATAGCTGCTTGGTTACACTAAGAGTCAACATCTAGACCAACAGGCAACACAAGAACAAGAATGAAGAAAAAATACAGGTGCTTTCCATTCCCTCCTACATGGAAAAATGTTTGGGTGGATGTATGACGATGGGGATGATAGTATTTTAAATGTCTTGGTTGCCCAATTCCAACTCCTTTATGTTGCAAAGAAAGGAAGAAGGCAAAGAATAAGCAGTTCTATCCCTCTCTTTTATTCATGGTTACTGAGAATGTCTCTCCTTGGGTTGATAGCTGATCAGGAGAGTATTTTTATTGCAACCTTGGCAGGGAATAGCACATTAAAAAAAATTGTTCCCTGGGTCTCACTCTGTTGATTCCACCTGCTATTTCTGATATAAAAAAACACACACACCCCAAACTGATAATAGTTTAACTTCAAATGATGCATTTAATTGCATGGATAATTTTAGCCCTTTTGTTAACAGCCTGCAAAAGGTGTGCCTGCTTTTTAAAATATTAAAAGAAAAGTGATATAACCCTACATATAATGCTTAGTTTCTTGTTCTCTTAAAATGGTCTTTGTGGTGGTGTTAATTTGTCCTAGTTTTATTAAACTAAATGTTATGAAATAGGAACAATCCTTGTATATCCAGTTATCTGCCTAGAAAAATATCTATGTTTGGATTATCTGGGCTCAGATTTGTACCTGATGGTTGTGGTTGAGTCCAAGATGTGTGACAGGGATCCCAGAGTCAAGAACGTGCATCTGTTCTATCTCCATGTGTCGGTAGAGCTGCTGGAGCTGTGGTGGCTGTACACTTTGGAGCTCTGCAAAATGATTGTCTCCAAAGCTCTCAAATTCAGTGTGCAGATGATGGGGATGATATTCCCAGTAGTGGTCTGGTGGAGTTAAAAGTAGTTCGCCTGGTAACACAGAATTTAAAAAAAAAAAAACACCCATTGTTCATATCTGCCCAACAGAAAGAGGATTGCCAGGTTCATATTCAGTCTATATCAAGATTAGATTCCATGCGGAATATATGGAATTTGAATTATGTTCTAATATCTAGGGTTATTATTATTATTATTTTGGCAGAATTCAACAGGACATTCAGCAAGTTCCACTTGGATAGCTCATTGTTTGGAGTTTATTATGATGTCTTTAGTAGCATCATCCATGGTTGGCATTAGGGTGTGAATTACATTCCTGGGGAGCCATTGTTATTCTTTCCCTATAAAGCTGAAGGAAATGAGTGGAGAAACAGCCTTTATCCAGAGAAAGAAAGAGCAATTTGGGGAATATGGAGCAATGGACGTCTGAGCCTCATGGTGAATGATAAGCATAACATTTACAGTAATAACTTCATATGGCAGCTATGTGCACTGTTTAGAATTATTTCCTTATAGAATAGCTGTGAAGGTGCCAACTCGGTATCTGAGTGGCATATAATCCTGAAACAAACTAGAAAAACTACCGCCACATAGTGATAGCATTTTAAACAATCTACACACTCCAGCTATCTGTACATATCGACATCTGGCTCATTACTATAATTTGGTGTAGTATTTTCCCAAACAGCTCCATGGGAAATGGATGCCATGCAAAAATGTCATTATTATAAGAGTCGGAAGCCCTTTTCCATAATCTGGCTGGTTCTGTTAATAAGCTACTTATGATTGCAGGAGCTACATGAAAATTAAAACACATTCCAGTTCTTTATGTTATACAACAATTGATCATTGTCTCTGAATGAATTAAAAGTTCCATTTATAAGGCAAAAATTTTATCAATATGTTGAGAAACAAAAACCAATCATCAAACAAGCAATGGTATTCTTTGTGCCAAGAAATTTAATAGTCTGTTCTAAGTTTGGACTCAATTTTCCAACATGGAGTGAGGCAACACAGCTGTTTGGTTATCCCAATCACATCCAGACACCTGCTTACATTTCTGAGTCATATGCATTAGAACCCCACAAGCTTTAGTCCTACTCCTAATAAAATGTAATACTGGTTATCAGAAATGGAAAACTTTTAAACGATCACGTATTGTTCTATGAACTTTCCCAAAAGATACAAACAAAAATTGCCTCAAACTTGAGAAGATTGTCAACTTGTATGCAATTCTGATGATCTGAATCTGAAACCACATGAAATGTGGTAAACTTGCAAAATTTGAAACCTTTGAGAAATGGAAGTGTTAAAAGTGTCTGAGTCAGTATACCAAAGATGAAATTGTCCACACAAGAAGTAAATACTGTTAACCGGTGATTCATTTCTCTTCCTCTATTCCGCTGCAGCTGCATTCTTTCTAAAAAAGTAGACTTTGCTCCATCTTTGTCACTTTGTCACTGAAGAATAAGGTGGTCTTTATAATATTAGATTTGTAATTGTAACCTAGATATGCTGCTTCTTAACTTACATTTTAATGCCCTGTTAACTCTAACAGATAACGGATAATCAGAGTTGGAAGGGACCTTGTAGGTGTTCTAGTCCAATCCCCCACCCAAACGGGAGACCCTACACCATTTCTGACAAATGGCAGTCCAATCTCTTCTTGAAAGTCTCAAGTGATGAAGCTCTCACAACTTCCGAGGGCAAGCTGTTCCATTGGTTGATTGTTCTCACTGTCAGAAAATTTCTCCTTATTTCCAGGTTAAATCTCTCCTTGTTCAGTTTCCATCCATTATTCCTTGTCTGGCCTTCAAGTGCTTTAAAAAATAGCTTGATCCCCTCCTCTCTGTGGCAGCCCCTCAAATATTGGAAGACTGCTATCATGCCTCCCCTGGTCCTTCTCTTCACTAGGCTAGCCAAGCCCAGTTCCTTGTAACCATTCTTCATATATTTTAGCTTCCAGTCCCCTAATCATCCTGGTTGCTCTTCTCTGTACTTTTTCTAGAGTCTCAACATCTTTTTTATAGTGTGGTGACCAAAACTGGATGCAGTACTCTAGGTGTGGTCTTACTAAGGCTTTATAGAGTGGTATTAGTACCTCACTTGATCTCGATTGTATCTCTCTGTTTATGCAATTTAGGATTGCATTGGCTTTTTTGGCGGTGGCTGCACATTGCTGGCTCATATTTAGCTGGTTGTCCACTAAGACTCTAAGATCTCTCTCACAATTAATGCTATTAAGCCTGGTTTCATCCAGTCTATATGTGTACTTTTGGTTTTTCTTGCCTAAGTGTAGGGCTTTACTTTTCTCTACATAGAATTTCATTTTGTTAAATATGGCCCAATGTTCTAGTCTGTCAAGATCCATCTGGCTCCTGAGCTTATCTTCTTGGGTGTTAGCTATTCCTGCCAGCTTAGTATCATCTGCAAATTTGGCAAGTTACCCTTCTATTCCTTCATCTATGCCATTAATGAAGATATTGAAGAGTACTGGGCCTAAGATGGAACTCTCTTTGGATGATGGCAATCCATTGAATATTTGAAAATTAGGCAAAAACTTCAGTATAGAATTTTATTTAGAAGGAAGATCAAGTCATACTCTGTCACCTGATGCTTTTCTGAATTCATTTTAAACTGCTGCCTTTTAACCTTTAAAACTATTCCTAACTTGAGATCTTGGTACTTGATCTTCTGTTGATGAATCACCTGTTCCTAGATGTATCTATGATGATCTGAAATAGTCATCCAAGGTCATTCTCCCAATGTCCCTGATAAGTGATGTCCACAAAAGACTCTACTGATGAAGGGCTTCTCCACAAATGTCCTTCTCAAAGTATTGAATATTTTCCCTCAATAAGTCTGGGGCCTTATATAATGTCTTTCCAGTGCAAGACAAATGTCTAAATTTTGTCCAGCTTTGTTTTTTTTTTAACATTTTATTTTTTTGCTTTGTGGTTTGAATAAAATTTATGCTGTGGAGTTAAGTCTCTTCTCTCATTATAAAATCACCATTTAACTTTAGAGGGATATTTTATTGAGTTTACTTGAATGCATTTTTTTGTAGTTGTGAATATTTATATTGAAAAATCTCCCAGACAAGTACTCTATCTTTCTTCTTTTCTTCTTGTAAATCCTGTAATGAGACAAACAGCTGCCAGCATTGTGATCATATCACTCTTCACTCTCCTTTGTTGTGTGCTGTTGTGGCCATTTGGTGCTCTGTGATACTAAAAAAAAGTGAGATAAGATTGTCTACATCAGTCTGGGGGTGAGAAATGGTACAAGGATGATGTGAAACTGGGGTTGCCAGCCAAAGTGTAAATCATGAATGAAGAAAGACTGATGAGTAAGACAAGCTGGAAAAAATTGGTTGCCAAATATTTTTCTATCGGTTAAAGCTGCTGTAGTGCTACATTATTTTAAAGCATAGGGCTCTATATAGTTTCCTTTCAATCTGCAGCTCAACATTTTTATATGACTTTTAATATGGCTTTGTGGCATATTTTTACACTTAAAAAGCAGTGTAATTTTATGGTTACTCTTAGAATGATATGTGTTGTTATGATTGACAATGCTTCATTCAGACTTAGGTTCATGTAGCTCAATATTCTTTTAGGCCAAGGTTCGCATATTGTTCTGTTCCAATCTAGCTGGAGGAGATGAGACTTAGATTTCTTTCATTCCTTTCTTCTATCCCTAGTAACAGGTAGTTCGGATGGCTGTACATTGAACTTCCAGGCTAGGTAATCATGGAGCCCTTTTGCTTGTTTTGTTTTGGTCTTAATTTGGATACTTCAATCAGTTGTATCTTTTCTAGACATAGTAAAACTTCCTTTTCACCCCAGTGGCTGGGATGTATCTTGGGCTGGGAGTCCGAGGATGTAGAGCTTTGGTGTTGTTCCTGGATTCTCCTGGACCCACTCTCCCAAATTAGGAATCATAGCCTCAGGTGTTGCTACCACCACTGGGACCCTACTTTCCACATTCTCTCTAGTTCTTCCTTTAGGCTCTGGTGCATTTGTTTCTTTGTGTGTATGCATAAATGTTAGTGCCAGTTTGACATAATGGTTAAGGCACCAGGCTAGAAATTGAGACACTGCAAGTTCTAGTACTGTCTTAGTCCAAAGCCTTGGGCCAGTCATTTTCTCTCAGCCCTATGAAGGCAGCAGTGGCAAACCACTTCTGAAAAATTATATATATTCCCCAAATTTATATAGTATATAGTATATATATGGTATTCAGCTTTGTTCAGGTATTTTCTCAAGTCATTATAGTTGTGCTTATAAAGTTGTAGCAACGTTTCGGCAGAATCTCATCTGCCATCATCAGGCTTCTGTATTGTAGTTATATAGAGTGGGAACTTGTTTTTTTGCCACTGCTTGTGAGCTTAGGAAGGCGTATAATGGCCTCTATAAGGGACAAGAAATTGAACAAGGTAGTCTTTGGTGTATAATCCATTAGATTTCTGGAAAGAATAAAAAATAAAATAAAAAATCATGAGGAGGTATGTGGCTTTTTCATGTGGGAGTCATTTTGAAAACTGTTTTGTGAAGTGAAAGAGGATGTGAGAGAATTGTTTGGTATGGAAATAAGGACAATGCTTGCTTTAATCACAGGAAAAATTAAATTTAAAGGAAAGAGACAAGGCTTTGTTTGCTCACAGCTAAAGCAAAGAGTGAAATAAAGGTCCAGTTGTGTCACTTTTTTACCAATGCTGTAAAGAAGTGTTGCTGCCATAAAGGGCTTTATTATTTCCTGCTGTGTTACTACTAGATAATAATAGTAACCTTTAACTGGCATATTGGGACGCAGTAGCTCAGTGGCTAAGATGCTGAGCCTGTCGATCAGAAAGGTTGGCAGTTTTGCGGTTCGAATCCCTAGCACTGCATAACAGAGTGAGCTCCCGTTACTTGTCCCAGCTTCTGCCAACCTAGCAGTTTGAAAGCATGTAAAAATGCAAATAGAAAAATAGGGACCACTTTGGTGGGAAGGTAACAGCGTTCCGTGCGCCTTCGGCGTTTAGTCATGCCGGCCACATGACCACGGAGATGTCTTCAGACAGCGCTGGCTCTTCGGCTTTGTAACGGAGATGAGCACCTCCCCCTAGAGCCGGAAACAAATAGCACGTATGTGCGAAGGGAACCTTAATCTTTACCTTGACTGAGATATTACTGCTAGGTTGTGAACATAGTTCATCTATCGTTCTTATATTTATTTTAAGTTGACCCACATTAATAAAGGAATGATTACCGATATTTTTTCCCCTGTTCCCCTTCCCGTGTGTCTGACTTGTATTCGATATCACTTGGGATCCTCATTTTTATCTCTGTAACAATTTAACAACATTTCATATTGACAATAGAAAAGAGAAGAGATTCATTTGTAAGGAAAGGTTGAAGTATAAAGGAAATGGAGTAAATATAAATGACAGAAGTAGAGATTCCTGTGTCACTTCTCTCATCTTTTTATATAGAGATATTGAATTCTTCCTTATTGACCAGAATATTAAAATTATCTTTTTTAGACTAATCCAGGTGTTTCATTTACACATAAGATTATGTATCATATTGTGAGGTTTTGGATAGGACCAATCAGAGGAAGAATTTCTTTCTGAAAGTAATGCACTATGGTAAAATGTAAATATTTCAAATAAATATTAGTGCCTACCATGGGAGGTAAGAGGGGGAAGTGACAAAACCTGATCTTACAATAAACCCTACCCCTTATATACTTGCATGTGATGACGTGATATAATTTGTACAGGGCCAAACTTACCTTTTTCCATTATGACACACATTTTGTCATTTTGTTGTGACTGTGGTTAGGAAAGGTTGCTTATGTAAATAAATACTTTCACTTTCTTTACAAAAGTGAATGAACATATGTTATAACCAGAACAGTTCAGGGTGATAGCTTAAAGTTGAATGTATTTAATGTCAGATACATAAGAACAAAATTTACCGCAGTCATATGTTGTGCTAAACACAACATGTTTTTTTTTTTTTTACTGCAGTTTAACTTGTTGCAAATTCAGTCACTATCCCTTGTAAACTTTAGTTTACAACTTAGCAACTGAATCCACTCAATTGCGGTTTATTCAGTAAATAACCAGGTCAAAAAACCTGTAATTTCCTTACAACTGGAGCAGTTTTTTCTAAATCAGCTGAAATGGAAAAACAGCCCATAATTTCCAGTCTAATTCCTTTCTGTTAAATAGAACCATTGCTAATCTAATTTTCAACACAACAGGGACTATAAAAATGTAAGCATTAGATAACTTTTGCCTTTTAATTATTATTTCTTGTTTGCAGATGAATTCAATATTATTCTTCAGGAGATTCTGTAAAGCATTTTGCCATTTTAACCATGAATATATCTTCTGGGCCTGCTTCACATTTCTTGTTGTGCCCATTCCCTTAATTCCTAGTCATGGAGAACATCTTACTCTGCTTTCTCCAATTCTGTTACCCCCAAACATACTTCCACAGTATGTTAACTCCCAACATATGGCTAGAAATGTAGGGCTTCTTCTTACAATCAAACTTGCAGACCCCCCACCCCTCTGAATCATGTTCTCAATTCCACCTAGGTTGCTGCTGCAGATATTCTTATTCTGTCTTAATATCAAAAAATATTGTGTAAAATCTAGAAGAGTGATTTGGTACTATTTGTGTTTAACTGGGAAGTACTCATTTAATACTCCCACCTCTGGAAGAATCCAGGACCCAAATTTGGCAAGTATAATGAAAATAGTTATCATGAAGATCTTTGAAATATTGGTGTATCAATTAATTATTTCAGAAAAGTAGTGTTTTTATCAAGCTAGACCAAAGTGCTCTAAAACTATTGTTGAAACAAAGTATTTTAAAAGTTGTACTCATTCATCATCCTTCTTGAGTGACCATAAATCTGTTCCTCTAGTATTCCCAGATGTTGGACAATTTACTTACCACCGCGACTGTCTGCTTCATTGTTGAGATACTGGTAACTATCATGGGACTGTCTATAGAGGTCTGATTCATAAGATATCAGGTCTTCAGAGGGCTGTATGAAGAATAGATTATTGTCACATATGAAAAACAAAGACCAACATTCCCCTTTGTCCCTCGAAAACAAACAGGACATTGAAATATGAAGTTTATATGGGCCTCCAGAAACTATACTTCAAATGACAAGAAAGTATTTTTGAAAATTAGCAAAAATGGACTTTAAAAAAAAAAAAAAGTACAGTAGTTCTTTCATGTAATCATGAAGCAGATAGAAATTGTTTTCTCCACCATTTAAAAACTGATTCTCAGCATTTGTAGCGGGCTATATGTCTTGTCTCTTCACTTCATTTAGACATGACATTCCAAAATAAAATATCAATCATGGAAAATATTTGACTATTTTAAAGAATTCTTCCAAATTTAATAAATGTTAATTCTACTCCAATATCACCACTGCCCCTCCAATATTCATAATTCTGTTAAACATATTAATAGATAGCAATTTAGCTCTCTGGAACAGTCCTCAGATCGTTAATAACAATACTGTTGTTAGAAATTTACAGCAGTATCATGTCCACTGGGTTTCTCTCTGGGAGATTGTCCAGATGCTGATGGAAAGCTATAGAACTTTCTTTACCCTCTCTGAATTGTTTGATTGTTCATTTCTGAACCCAATATGGGAATGAAGACATAGGGTTGTTTGTTCTTGGTTTTGTTTTGACTGATTAGGTTTGAGATAATGTCATTTTGCCATGGGAAAACAGACAGCATGAGGGGAATTTAAGCATTATTTCTGCAGCAGAACAGAAATCAACTCCAGGCAATTAGGAGAAGCAATGGAAGAGCAGTTTATTTTTCATTAACTTCCAGCTATTATCAATTGGACAATGAAATACAAGGCGTGGTGCAAGATAAAAACAACCTTACCTGTGGTCTCTCTTTTACCAGGGAAAGCTTGGTTGCAAAATGGGTGGTTTGAATTGTTTTATTCTTCTTTAAAAATTTATAGCTGATAATCACTATTGCAGAATATTAGTTGAATAAATAGATAACTAAAGCCTCTTCAAAAGTATGGATCAAGACTGAGATATTTGTCACTGATATCTGCATTCTGTATAAAAAGTAGATGAATAGCACATAGCCATTTCAAAGGCATGGCTATGCTTCTACAGATTAGATTTTTAATATAGGTTTTGTATTAGTTATGTATGGAGAAAAGCTGCAGGTTGTTTTAAATCTTTTTTAGCCCTGAAATTCAGCAGAGAGATTTTTAAAATAAAAATTTAAAATAGCTTAATAATTAAAAAGCTAGCACACAAGGGGAGGATGTAACTTGAATGGTAACTTGAATAGCTATAGGCAAAGGTTATTCCATATTTATTTTCATGTTTTTCATATTTGCCATGGTGGAAATTTGGTTACCTGTCCAGCAAGAGTTTTTTTCTTTTGCTGCAAAGAAGTCGACTTGTTTACTTTATTCCTACTCATGGAGTAAGAAAGTTGGTCTAGGATTCAGCTATATAAAGTAATCCAGCTATATTCCAAATAAAAAATTGCTAGGGGAGACATGGGGTTTTTGCCCATGATGGTGCCATCTTTGCGTGGATGTAAGTGACCTATGCTTGCAATTACTTGTCTTGCCTGAACAGGCAAACTCAAGTTTCTCACATCGTAAAATACCAGCATGCAGCCCATTCTTAATATGTTCAGCAGTAATCCGAGTCATATTCTTTCCCTAAGGTATATAAGATAATATATTCAATCTTAAAGCTCTGGATGGATATGATTTTTATATGTCTAAGAATATCTGCTACAGCATGCAGACATAACTACTTCTCATTCTTCTTCCTTCTTCACAGTCTGTCAGGCTACTGTTCCCACTTTCTCTTGTTAACTATGTGGCCCTTGCTAGTGGAGCCAATACAGGGTCTTTTCCTTCCTTTTCCTTCCTCCCTCCCTCCTTCCCTCCCATTCTAAAAGGAAGGAAAAGGCAGAGGTGGGTAAGTAATACTTAAGCGATAAGTTAAGGAAAGGCAATGAGAAGGGACCAACACCATGACAACTTAATACTGTCATCCCACCATCCCACCATCTTTTCTTCTAATTTGCAATCTAGTTGGACCTAATTATATCAAACATAGTTGAGGTAACAGAGGCTTGAGGTAAGATGGGCAGCCCATAAGTTTTATAAACAAACAAACAAACAAACAAACATCCAATGGCAAATAAAACTCTGCATATCTCAACAAAGAATGCTGACAAGATAACAGGGACAATGTTGTACATTTTGTCAGCTTACATCATGGAATAGTTCAAAAGAGTGTCAGTGTGAATCTGGTTAGCCGGAAAATAAAAAATGAGAAAGAAAAGCTTAACGGAAGACAGAGGATGGTGGCAGCTGCTGATGTCCTTGAGACAAGGCTGCACGGGAGGAGAAAAACCCTCTGGCTAATGGATTCCTGACCTCCTCACCAGAACCTTCTCCTCAAAGGCCATTCCAATTGCTTCTTTGCTCTCATAAATGTATTTTTTTAAAATCTTTGTCTTCCTAGCCACAAGGAGATTTTTATATATATATGGTATTCAGCTTTGTTCGGGTATTTTCCCATGTCATTATAGTTGTGCTTTTAAAGTTGTAGCAACGTTTCGGCAGAATCTCATCTGCCATCATCAGGCTTCTGTATTGTGTTCGTCTGTGAGTCAGGCTTTCACAGCAGTTTCTGATTTAAATATATTAAATATATATATAAATATTTTAAATTATATATATTAAAATATATTAATCAGAAAATAAAATATATTAAATATATATATTAATATAAATATATATATATATATATATATATATTAAATATTAAATATATATTGTATGTATAAAAGAATGACTACTAACATTACTTCAGCCCCAATAGTCTTCACTTATTATTGGAATGTACTGTCCAGTTTGGGCTTAAAGGACGATTGCTTCCAAAGTGCTCCCAATTGCTTCAGGCTCACTTAGCTCTTGTGGTGAAAACAACCAAAGAAACAATAACTGATTCAATGAACCATATATTACACATCCTTAAAAAATTTAGGGCTTAATTCTTGAGGCAAACATTATGCTAGCACACAGGTTATTAATGTCCTGCTTTGTTTAATCTGTCTTTTCAGACCAAAGAATGTGTGCAGGGGAATGTGAGAGGAGCAAAAATACATAAAGGTATGTTTGTATAGCAACTACAAATGGTACATTACTAAAAAATGTAGGGGAAAAAGGGAGAGGAAAAATGTCTTTCCCTTCACCAAAAGCTAGCAAAGGCAGTAGCCCTTATAACTGGAACAGATCAAATTCCAATTGGCTCAGATATGCAGAGCTATTCCTTAACTTTGGGATAAATCCACTGGGTTATTTCTACCCAGTGCAATTTGTTCAATCTCTTCCTTTGGAGCTTTCTGGGATTTCATTCCAAGCCTCTGAATTTTTCATCTATAAATTCTAATTAGTAAGAATAATGCTAGTATACCAATTGTTGCAGAAATTCACACAGAAAGCTAACAAAGTTGCTTGGGCTGCAATCACTTCCACTGTATTTAAGATGTCAAAGCAGTAGCCTGAAGCACTGATAATAGTTTGCATAAGCCACTTAAAATGCCTCAAAGGATCTGTTCAGGATAGAAAGGAGAAGCTGGGTGCTATGGGCAGACAGCAGCTGTGAATAAGTCATGAATAAACAAATACTTAAGTGAGCACCTCTGATCTGGAAAGGATGTGAATTCATTTGGATAAGGTCATTTAGGAAAAGTCCTTTGAAAGATGACAGAAGTGGCTGTGATCATCACTGTCCATGTACTCAGCTAAGAGGGTGGGAAGTGCCTGGATAAATTTAGCAGATACCCCTCATTCCAACCTAAAAGTACAAAATCCACCCTAAAGTAATTCAAAATACCAAACTGAATATATAGAGAGGAAAAATACCTAATATGTCCATATCACTACAATCCTATGAAGACAACTTAAGATAACTCCATTGAAATCAAAAGATCTTATCTGAGATCATTTGCACATATGAATGTGTTTAATTTGGAAATAGAATTGGGCTCCAGTACAGTTCAGATATTGTCTTTCCTTTATGCCTATATTTATAAAGAAGAGATAATTATGAAGCATCTGAGAGACTGTGATGTATAAGGTGATGTTATCTCTTTTGATACTTCAGATGTTTTTGTAGACTTGCTGGTCAAAATACATCACTTAGATGATGATCTTAATTTTGCACCAAAGCTTACTGATGAGTAGAAATAAATCCTAAACAGTTTTTGTATTTTGCTGGTATTTTGGTGGAGATGATCCCCTTGTTGATGAAACAATATTGGAACCAGGACTTGCATTCAGTTCTGCATAAAGTTCAATTTTTTGGTCAGGAAGCTTTAATTTCAAGGCAGCGTCTCTCTCTCTCTCTCTCTGAAATTGATAGGCCATGAACAAATAAAAAGGCAGACCAGACCAGATAGTTCCAACTGGTCTATTGTTAATTACTTTGTATCCATCTTCTCCCTGACCCATTTATTAAACTACAACAGAAATAAGAAGAATTGAAAAATGGAAGATGGAGAACAAATCTACAATCAAAACAAACTCATTGATCTCAAGTTATTTTATACTGGAATCAGAAGGACTGGAAGATAGAAAACCCAACTTCCAGACAATGCCATTAATCTGAAAACATTGAGGCATTTTAAAAGAAATCTTTAAAAGATCAATGGAGCATTTTGGAGAGGAACTAAACTGATAAGTGATCAGAAAGAAAAGTCCTCTAAAGAACAATTGAAGGTGTCAAATATCCTTAGCCTATAGTAGGAGAGAGTGTTGAAAGAACACAAGAGATTTCTTCCAGGTATCTGAAGGCTTTTCATGTAAGGGAATGGGGTAGAATTCTTCAAAGTTGTTCCAAAAGACAGGACATAAAATAACCAGAAGCTGATCGCCATCTGTTAAGAAAGAATTCTACTGCTTATAGGGGTGGATTAGATGGATTCCAAAATACCTTTCAGTTCTTCCATGATGCTATGATGTGCTGATTTTTACTGAGCATATGGACCAAATTCCAAAATAGCCTGTTTCCAACCTGGAGTTTTTCTTACTATTAGCCTGACAGATGAAAGAGTTCTACTCCAGCACAATATGAATACTCCAATGGGGAAAGCCATCATAAACTGTTGATAGGGATTTACTGTGAAAATAACCAGTGCCAGTCAAATTATATGGCATGGATTGCAGACTACATATATAGAAGAGGTGTCTCAAATACCTCATTCTGGAGATGGAAGAGTTGGTTTTCTTTCCAGACCATGCCAACTCAGTATTCTATAAACTTCCCTAACATAGTCGGCAACACTGTGATCCCCTTCCTATTCTGAATGATTTATTTCTTGAAAGTTTTTGGACCACTTCAAAAATAGCCCAGAAATCAGTATGTCTGCAGAATAAAAATAGAGTTCTCCAGGAGATTGCATCTTCAGAACCAAACTGTTTAGTCATATATATTACATATTGCAACTTATTTTTCCTCAAGATGTAACCTAGTTTTTTTTTTTTTTCTATTGGTGTTTATTTTATGTTGGAGGAAAAAGTCATTCGCTTCTGAAAGAATCAAAGAAATGGGAATTAGAAAGGGGTCTTTAGGTTGCTTTAATGGTTTTGTGATCAATGTTTTTGACTGTTTCCTAGTATGATTTGATTGCTTATTGTACACTATGACTATCATTAAGAGTTGTACCTTATGATTCTTGACTCTTGACAAATGTATCTTTTCTTTTATGTATGCTGAGAGCATTTGCACCAAGACTTGCGTGTCCAATAACAGTTGGCCAAATTCTTTATTCTGTTCTGTCCTGTCCTGTCCTGTCCTATCCCAATTCCAATTCCAATTCCAATTCCAATTCCAATTCCAATTCCAATTCCAATTCCAATTCCAACTCCAATTCCAATTCCAATTCCAATTTATTCTATTCTATCAGTTGTTATGGATTATATGAGCTCACCCAGTTAGAGGCTTTTAATGTCAAAACTAGAAGTGTACTGTCATGAAGTATACTGGAGAAAGACATATATTTTAGAATAGAATAGCAGAGTTGGAAGAGACCTTGGAAGTCTTCTAGTCTAACTCCTTGCTCAGGCAGGAAACCCTCTACCATTTCAGGCAAATGGTTGTCCCATCTCTTCTTAAAAACTTCCAGTGTCGGAGATCTCCCAACTTCTTGAGGCAAGTTGTTTTCTCTTTGAACAGCATCATGTCATCAGAGAAAGCAAAGGAATAGCTCAAGCTACTGGTATTAAAGTTCCATTTGCCATATGATTGGCAGAAAATGCTAAGTTGCAGTTTGCATATTCTAAACATTTGAATTCTTGGGAAATAATACTTCTGAAATTAGGAGTAGCTAATTCAGAGGTCAAGTTTGTCACAAGCCAGTCTGTTTAGCACATTCAGCAAGTTCCTTGCTTTCAAGAATGGCTCATCCTGGTATCGAAATATCATTTGAGTGGGGGGGGGGGGAGAATTTGAAGTAGCTTGTGCAAAATACTAATACTATTCTTTGCATTGTTAAAAATATTGTAATTTATTAAATGACTACAAGAATCAGAACATTTGTTTCTTTCTCTGCAATTTTTGTAGTTGTTCCCAATTGGTAAATAGCAGGGTAATAATAATATAATAAAGAAAAGTAGAAAAGAAGTTAGCACCATAATAATTTTAAAAAAGAACCACTTTCTAAGATGCATGTCACAAATTATTTAACTCCTATTGAAAGAACAGAACTTACTGCTTTAAAAAAATACTAGAAAGCAAAGGGCAAATTCTAGGTGTAAAGCGATCCACAAAATAGGGGCCAAGACAGCAAAGATCCTGCTCACTCGTATTTTTTTTTTATTTTTGCCAGATAGGTAGATTCAGTCTTTACAAGATGAAGTAACTGTATTAAGGTTGTATTAAGTCCTTTGTAGGACAGTTTGGTTTATAAAGATATTCCCCATATTCTTCACTAAGTCATAGTACATAAAAAGCACTAACAATATCTTAAATGTATTTAATTTTAGGAGATACATTTTTTTAAAAAAACTTTTACTCTTCACATTTTTATAACATTTTCATAGGACCTTCAAATGTTTGTAAGCCTATTGTAGCTATTTGGAAAAAAAGAACATGGGGCCTAACATAACTATATCATGTTTTATATGCTGTGCTCTCGGTACTGTATAGGAGGCAAAGATCCCAGAAATTAATCGAACAAACTCTTCAGTGAGCTTCTTGAAAGGCCTGATAGACAATTTTTAATATATCCCTATTTATGAATATTTCCAATGCATACTCTAATAGGCAACAAGTGGCATAACTAACCAACCAACCAACAATATGTCTGCCACAGACTCCAAGCTAACTACTGATGGAGAACATTGAATAAACTGGATATTGGTCTGATCCAACAGATGTTTTCTTACATACTTAAAATAGCTGGAATTTTCCTTCCATAACAAATATAATAAGATCTTTAACAAAATAGCAGAATAACAGAGTTGGAAGGGACCTTGGAGGACTTCTAGATAAAAACCTCCTTTGTTGGAATATCCACAACTTCTGGAGATAAGTGATTAATAGTTTCAACTGTCAGGAAATTTCTCCTTGGTTCTAAGTTAGTTCTCTTCTTGATTAGTTTCCATCTCTGTTACTTCTTGTCCTGCCTTCAGGTGCTTTGGAGAATAGGTTGACTGCCGTCCCCTCTTTTCTTTGAAGCAGCTGTCTTTGGGGAGGAATGATTTTCATTTGGAAGGAAGAAACTGCTTGCATTCTGTTTTCCTATCTCGTAAGTATCTGACCTATTTAACCACTTCTGTTTGCATCTCTTCATGGATTGTTTTTACCATAAGTAACAAAGTGCCACCTGCCATTCATAGGATGAAAGAGCATAGTATTTGAAGAATGTACTCTTCCCAGAAGGTCTCCTATGGCCTGTTGTAATCACAATTTTGTTTCTGGGTCTCCTTTGTTATCTTTGTGATTTTACTTTCTTTTTTTCTATTATGAAACAAATGTTTGTCAGTGTGGGTAAAAACAGATGTTTTGTTTTGCCATGACTATTTGCCAATATATTTTTTAAAAATAAAAAATAAAATCCCATGAATAGAGATCCTGGGAGTAATAGGAAAAGTTTTTGGATATCACTTTACCTATCTCTGAACTATGATGCAAAACTCAGTCTTGCATTAATCTTTTATCAAATCCTGTCGCTAAAGAATTAGTTTCTAAATACCTACAGCTTGGATCAATTAAATTCTGCTTCTCTTGCTTGGTGCTTCCAGATGCATTAGAATTAGAGTTCTCAAAATTCCTAGCCAAATGAAAAAGTCAATAAACAGCATGAGACTATGTTAGGAAAGGTTGCCCTAGAAAAATTATCAGAATAGAATACTCTATACTTTATTGGCCAAGTGTGACCAGACACACAAGGAATTTGTCTCCGGTGCATAAGCTTTCAGTATACATACAAACAATGAAGTAATATAATCATAAGTTACCAAAGGGGAAAATAACAGAAAAGATGAGAAGGATAATAGTAATACAGCCATACTACTATGGGTAAATATCCTTAGACATAAGACAGTACTGTGGGAATTAGGTGCTCAGTAGAGTAATGGCACAAGAGAAAAAACTGTCTTTGTGTCTAGTTATTTTGGCATGAAATATCCTATAGCAACGTCCTGAGGGGAGGAGTTGAAGCAGTTTATGTCCAGGATGTGAGGGGTCTGTAGATATTTTCTCAGCCCTCTTTCTGACCTGTATAGTATATAGGTCCTCAATGGAAAGTAGGCTGGTTGCAGTTGGTTTTTTCTGCAGTCTTAACTATCCTTTAAAGTCTTACCTGTCTTGTTTGATTGCAGATAGTTATGTAGAAGAACAAATGACAGACTCAGTAATTCATCTGTGGAACTGGGCAGTCTGAACTTTCTGAGTTTAATCAGGAAGAACATTCTTCGTTGTGCCTTTTTAATGATGGTTCTAATGTTAGGTGTCCATTTCAAGCCCTGGGAAATTGTAGAACCCTGAAACTACACCATTATCTTAGATTTTGATTATAGTATCTGTTTAATTCTTTATATGGATTAAACTGTACCTGATGAAAAGGTGGTGAAACTGGTGGTGAAAAGTTGCTATTTTAAAACCAATATTCAATAATTACTTAATAGATGGAATTTGCATTAGAAATATATTTAAATGTTGATTTATATGTGGCAAATTCTCATGTGTACATCCATGGGTTTATTATAGGGTGCTGTTCAACCACTTTTCAAAGTCACTGCTAAGATGGGAAGGAAATTAACCACAAGAGATTATTTAAGACAGGCATATATGATAAATGTAGTTCACATTATTTCAGAAATAAATCCCATTTTTATTAGAATATAAATGTTCTCTAGTAGATGATTCAGAAATACCAACCAGACTCCCGTGGTGTGCAGCTGAGGCTGGTCTAACGGACAGGCCTAACCTCATTTCCTTGGAAAGAATTACAAAATAACTGTATGGTTTTAAGAAAGGGTTGGAAGATCATGTTAAATGTCCTTTCACAAGTCTACAGTATCTATCTCACCAAATTCTGAAGTGATGAGGTTTGTTTATTTATTTTATTTTATTTTATTCTATCATTAGTTTGAAATATTCTTTCATTTTATATCACTATGCTTTTAATTTTAGCAGCATGTCAAAAGAGGTTTTTTTTGTTCAGTTCACATCTACAAGGCAGATTCCCAAGCTCCTGATTTAGCACTGATACATCAGAAACATTTCATTTCCTTATAGGCACATCATCTTCTAGAAGTTGCCCAAAACTATTATCATTCAGTCAATCAATTTAAAATCATGGTGCTGATGAAAAATATGACCTTATGAAACCATATAGATTTTGTGTGAATATTAGCAAGTCTATGGGAAAATCAACTGCTTAATTAAAAATAGCTTCAATTAAAGATAATAAGGCAGCAGGAGAAAAATAAGATAGCAGATATTCATAATTTATATGATTTATAATTATTAGACATTATTGTGTAGGTTCTTGTATCTAGAGCGACCTCAAAGTATTTTTATGTTTGAAGCAAGAAAACTAAACATCACACCCAAGTATGTTAAAATATAATATTGTGCTAAATAATTGACCTTTGATATGGCGAGTCCAAAGATAATCTGAGGGAATGAAGAGATTTATGTCCTGGAAGAAAAAGATGGGTGGGCAAAAAAATATGTGCAAAATATGCCTGAACATGGTAGATCTTATCCTATTTCTAGGAGACTGTTGTCTGATCCACCAATAATTGTTGCATGAAAATGGCTTTGGTGTAATTGTGCAAACCCAACCATTTGTGGCTTATTAAATACAATTTACAAGTGGTTAAGCAAACCACAGCCTGTTCCCATATCCCAATTTCAGGATGAATTATACTGGTTAAATTTCTTTGTGTTTTACAGTTATTAAAGAGAAGATAATGCTTTAGTGGGTAGGAATTACTCCCTTAATGTTTTAAGAAAATGCTTTAATGGAATGAGCAATTTTCTGGTCCCCCTCTCCCAGATTTTGGAGCAGATCTGTTTTTGTGTAATTTTTTTTTTAAAAAAACTATGTTAAGTCTACTTTATGGATCATCCTACATATTTCCCACCTTAAAGTCACATGGAGCATGGTTCTAATTTTGGGTAATGATGATCAGAAGTGGCAGATGAAAGATTAAGGACAACAAGTTGTCTTAGGGCTTCAGGGTAGCCATTCTGTATAAAGTATTAGGATTGTAATGTTGACCATGAAAATGATAATTATTTGACAAACCTACTTTTATTTTGTACTATACAAAGGTAACCTGTAAGAGCTATTTCATGTAATCAAACTGTGCTCTTAAGAATTATACTTATCATTAGATAAGATTTCTGTTATGAAATATCAGATTATGAAACATGGCAACACTAATGTAGCACAGAATCTACAGAGACCACCATAGGACATTGTTTTTTATGCTAATGTAGCTTGATTGTGATTATCTTTCAAAGTGACAATAAATGGGACCTAATGGGAACTTGGAGGCATGGCTTCTCTATAGCCACCCTAGCCTTTTGAAATAGACTTTAGCTTTTAATTTTCCAGAAGACCATGAACACCTAGCTCTTTCTTGAAACATTAGACTAGGAAGGGTTGAGTCAGGGTCAACAGTATTGATCCTTGGCATCTTGATGGGAAGAATACAATGTATTTTTGTGTTGTTTTTCTCAGTTGCTATGAGTTGCTCAGAAATATGGTATACATAGATAGCTATATATATTCTTTAAATAAATAAATAGATATATACCAGTATACTTGCATACATACATACAAAAGTGAGGAAGAACTTGTTTTTATAAAGAACACTATATAATCTACCAACACCATCATACAATGTATGATAAAGCAATTTCTCAATGTACCTTAGTTTAGACAGTTTTATAAAATTTGCATTCAATTTGCAAGATTAGTAAACTCATTCCAGTTAGTCTTAAATAGGCATGTCTGTTTAATATTATTCTGAAACCAGAAGTCCAGCAGAATTATATTTCTCATAATATTTCAAAGCGACTAACTTCCAAACTCTTAATTTTAAAACCAGTTGGGTTACAAATCTCAATAAAACAATAAGAACATGTTATTGCTAATTGGATTCATTGGGTAACCCAAGATGGGGTGTTATGAGAGTGAAATACAGCTGTCTATTAGCATTACACCATTCATAATTCTATAAAGGATTTTTTTTTTTTTTCTAAACTGAGAAGCCACAATTTTCCCCTTTCGATAACTTTCTACTTCAGAAAGAATATGAGGGCTTCCTCCCTTTCTTCTTTTGTTGTTTTTAAAATGTAAAGGATGGAAACATGATTTTCTGGTCATCTTGGTTAGTACAGAAGCAGTCATCCTTGAATGCTATTATATTTGCATATTTATAATAAGTATATGTCTTCTCAACAATGATGTTCTAGGTTTTCACTGCATAAGGACTTGTTATCCATAGAATATTACATTTCCGGTATCGAGCTGTGAACAATTGTTAGCATTATATTTTAGATGGGTTGCCATTTCCACTTGTGTCCCAGATTATCATATAAGCATAAAGTGTTGAACTCTGGCTTGCATTTGAATGTGCTGAATATTAAGGGCAGCCATTCAAAAATAGAAACAAGTGTGAGTGGGTGAATGGAATAATTTAGTAATAATAATAATAATTATTATTATTATTATTAACAAAACTTGTAGAAGAAAAGCATGCTCTGGCTGATTATGTAGAAGACACCCAAGAACAAGCATTGTTGAAAGTTAAAAATTGAAACTTACTAAATGTACAGGAAACAAAAAGAGATTACTGAAATAACGTAATAAAAACACGAACGAAATGCTGGCAAGGAAAAACATTACATGGCCAACTCTACAAAAGATTGAGGGGAAAGTGGATAAAAATAAAACCCAGGAATAGCTTACAACTGGAACATTATGAAAAGAAACTGAATGTTTAAGGCTAAGCAAGAACAAGCTATTCAAATTAATGCAATCAAGGTCAGAATTGGGGGGTGGAGAATAATCAAAAGTGCAGATTGTACAAAGAAGTAGAAATTGCTGGGAACATATAAGTTGAAAAATAGAGAAAAAATGAGCACATTGTGGAATTTCTGAATACAGACTGATAAAGTCTTGGCTCAATACACATCAGATATAACTGTGGTCGAAAAGAAGAAAGTGGGGATAAATGATGTGGCCGTGCCAGGATAGCAGAACAGAATTGGAGAACATAAAGTATCAAGATCTGAAAATAGAAATTGAAAGATTACGGCATGAACCAGCCATGGAGGTCCCAGTGGTTATCAGCATGGCGGGGGCAACACCAAAAAATCTTGGAGAACACTTAGAAAATATGTCCATTGACAAAATTTCCATCTGCCAATTGCAAAAGACCATACTGCTTGGTTGTGTGCATATACTATACCAATACATCCCAGGTTACTGGGAAGAACTCAATGTGTATGAAGACCAACACCAGCTAAAGAACTAGCAGCTGTGACTTCACATTGTTGCAGACAGATAATAATAATCTGCCTATCACAGGCCCTAATCAAACACTTGGCAGGTGCATAAAATGCCCAATCCAGCCTAAACATCTGACTGACCATGAAATCAACCAGAATACTGTAAATATATCCGGGTTTTTTGTTGAGCTTTTTCTGACCAATAGTAATAATAATCAATTGCAAAGGGCAGCCTTATTTAGAACAGCTTACATTCTATAATGATTACCTTTAATCTTATTAAGTAACAACATCTGCTTATCCCAGATCCTTGGGGAAAACTCAGTAGGTGGATAGAAGTGCCAAATCCAGTCTAAACATCTGGCTGATTATATTAATGATAATATAATTTCTGTTTTTAAAAACTCTTTCTGACTACATTTCTATAATGGGGAGATGAAGTAATGAGGAGCTTGTAAACATTAAAAGAAGTCTGAAGATTCACACTTAAAAAGTTTAAAAAGAAAAATATAGTTGAAAGAAACTACTTAAATTCCATCTTGGCCACTGCTTTTTTCTCTCTAAGCTAAGCATATTTACCAGAAAGTAAGTCCCAATTAATGCTATGCAATTTACCTTTCAGTAAGTATTCATCGAGTCATAATATTTAATTTAAAAAGTTTACATTTTTTCAAAATTGTGAAATAATCATTTATCTCCATATTGCTACAGATCCCATAGGTTTATATTTTAGACCGGATATCGTGTATTCACTACATGTATAGTTTAAATCACATAAGTCGAATATATATTGTTCCATTTGGATTTGATTTGAACAGATCATTTTCCAAATGAAATAAAAATTTAGATTAGATCAAAATTGGATTAGACTTAAATTTTATAAACCTAAAAACATAGAAATGAATGCAATCCCGGTACTATGTAAACATGTATAAAACTGCAAGTAGATGGAGACTGGGGTTGAAATAAGATTGTTCATTAGACAAATTAATCAGGCAGGTAAATTCCCCTATTGCCATTGTTATTCTTTGGGACTACCTATCAGTATATGTAACATCCTTATATATGGGAATGCTGGTTGATGTCAGCAATGGTAACAGTCATTCCACATTTTGATACATGAAGGACTTGAGTTTAGTATGAGGAGTTGAATAGAAATAAATTACAACTGGACTAATTGATTTAATATACAATCTTCCTGTTTGCTAAGACATCTGAGAACATGTCAAAGACTGGTGCTGTCATCTGTTTTAAAAGGTGATATACAAAAAAGCCCTTAAATATTTCATATATGTAAAGATAATGAAAATCTTTTTTGTTAAATTCCATGCTACAATGCCACACACACACACACAAACACACATACACATTATTTAAGTTGGAAGAAAAGCTTCATGAGTGTATATATAGTTTCAGTACTACAATTACATACAGAAATATTCAAAAAGACAAGACCATTCAGACAAGAATATAGACAACATGAAAAATTATGCATGTGCACAATGTTTTCCGGGGACTTAATATTCATGATAGCTCAACATATGATAGTTATATATTAGGCAGGAAGAATTTGCATAGCAAAACCAGTTACCATGTAAACTTACCAACTTACTAAAAATAAATAGGGGACTTGCTCTGAAATAAATGTCTTAAGACCTTAAACATAGGGAATTATAATTTACCCTGACTTTTTAAAACAATAGCTTATATTGTTTTACCCACATCCTAAGTAATATCACTTCCAATTATAACTAAAATGCAAATTGAATACATAGTGTATACTCATTTACTCTGCTGCTCTTGGTCAACCATTCCATTACATATCAAACCATTAGATAAATCAAAGTTTATAGAATGGAAAAAAGATGTATCATT
Source organism: Hydrophis major (assembly GCA_033807585.1). Classification (NCBI taxonomy): domain Eukaryota; kingdom Metazoa; phylum Chordata; class Lepidosauria; order Squamata; family Elapidae; genus Hydrophis; species Hydrophis major. The sequence goes on along the minus strand of CM066328.1, from coordinate 87,708,323 downwards.
ATTAACAAGGAAAGGTGATCCATGATTGAACTAGCTCTTAAGAAATTGTCTTTAGAAATGGGACCAATGGATTACAATCAGATGTAATTCTGTCTGATTGTTTCTCGGCTATATCAAGCATTTGTAGAATCTACCTCTTGCTTTTGACCAAATACACACATGTTTTTCAACTAAATTTATATGTGAAAGAGTCTTTGAAAACTATAAAGCTGCTGTATTAACTGATTTAGTAAATGGGATAAGATATCTTCAGAAAAGGAAGACCCTATTGCTACAGTATTCCTGCATATCACTTTTTAACAAAAAAAGATTATCCTGAATATTCCATTCAATTAACCCGGACAGGGAAATTATTTCTTTTTTATCCTAAATTGCTGAGACAACTAAGTTGGAAGATAAATGGATAGAATAGCCATGTATATCCACTACCTTTCATGTTGTAGCCAGGTATTAAGAACCCATAAATGTGTGTTTCAACCACAAAGCCAGATTTCTTAATAAACTCAACCAACTTACTAAAGTCTTAAAATAATAATAGTGCCTTATCAGTGAAAACAGACAGAGATAAAGAGTATGAGAGAGGAAATACCAACTTCCCATTCAATAGGCACCACCACAAAACCTTTAAGAATTATGAGTACTAAAAATGCAGCAATCTTCAACAGCAAATCAATTCCGTTGGCAAAGGCAGAAAGGCAAAAACCATAATTAATTCAAATACTCACAGGGGAAATGAGGGAAAAACCTTCCATTTTGCAAGCCTGTAACATTCAGCCAACTTCTTTGTGAACTGATATTCTAATTTGAGTTATCCAGCTTTTTGAAAAGACATCAAACAAAAGGAAAAAATAAAATAAAATGTGAAACAAAATTCCTGGGATTCCTTGAAGGCCCTTTGCAGTGATTAAGGTTTTTATTATTATTATTATTATTATTCTGGGCTTAATCACTTTTTATACTTTTTCTTAAGAATTCTAAGGTGAGGTCTTTCTTTAGTTGTATCGTAAGTTCCTGATTTCTCCAAGCCTCTGTAGAGCATAGATAGTCTTCAAACTGTTACTGCCCAGTCTGACATCAGAACAGCCAAGTTTGCATAAATCTCATTTCAAGGAGCTGTGGCCTTATAACAGGAAGTGTGTCGCCAAGCTGATCAACCATTGGCAGGTGCCTGCTACAAAATGAACAGCAGATTTTGTAACTTTGAATATGGCAGGAACAAACAAACAGATACCATAGATAAAATTCCAAAAATTTCATTCTATCACAATTGCATCAATAACAACCATTAATGAAGGTTAGCTCCATCCAAACTATTTCATTTAGCCAAGACACAGTCTAATAATTTTTTTATAAGAAATGAGAAATAATTTTAAAAGATACGTTTAAAAAAAGAAAAATACTCTTCATCTTATACCACCATCAAAATCATTGTCAAGCTTTGGGAAGAAGAAACACAGGAATCATGAAACAATGTTAGAAACCATTACAGAACACTATGGAATGTACTTTGGGGGAACCATGAAGTTCTTCAAAGAGGAGTTTTATCTTCATGTGCACACCTCTTCACTTTACCCCAGTCTATACAGTCTTGGTCTATATTTGAATTAGCTGGAAGAGCCCTTGGTGCAAGCCCTCTGCATGGACAAAGGCTTTTTCCACTATTGCAAGTGCAATTGAAATTGTGAGGCAACATGAAGCACTTTGACATTATCAGCTTTAGGATGTGAAACAATTCTTGAGGAAAACTAAAGAGAGCATATATTTGGAGAACCCAGATGCATCAGGCCCTGTCAACATAACAGCATAGCTTGAATTTGACACTTTGACTGATATGACTCCAAAATAATGGGGTAGCTTGATGAAAAGAACTTTCAGTGAGAAATAATGACGACTCATCACAGAATGACAACTCTAAACTTCTTTGAGATGAAGTTGGTATGTTAAAATACAGTTTAAATCTATAGTGAAGTAGGGTAGGGCCTTTAAATATTCAATGATCTGGTTCTATTCGGTATAAAATTAATGTTAATTAACATTATTAAAATGTAATTTAAGTAACATGATTAAAGACTATTTCATTTATTAAAGTCATTGACTTAACTTTTATCCCACCTTTCTGTCTCAAATGAACATTGGCAGTTCATGGGGGGATTTGAACCATATTGCTTTTTTATATATTTATTTGTTAACTGCTGCTGCCAAACACGTTTATTTTTACAAAATAACTTAGATATTTCCTTCTCAGTTATGTTATTACCTGCAAGCCAGCACTAGTGTATTGCAGATTCCTCAGAACTTCGCTTCCTTTTCTTGAAAAAAAAACCCCTCCACTATTTGCATGTTGATTTTAAAATGCACTGGATATGTCCCAAATGTAAAGAGACATTGTGGGGTAGATTCAAGGACAGCATCAGCAACAAAATTTGAAAAGCTGAAAACTAGTAAGACAGAACTGGAATTCTGGGGGGTTTAGTACTTGTGGAAAACTCCAAGTAAAGAAAGGCTTTACACACACACACACACATACACAGAGAGAGAGAGAGAGACAAACACAGCCACACTCACACACATTGTGTACTAAAATATATACCTACATATACAGTGTATGCTAATATGCAAGAATATATACTAGATCAGGGGTGTCAAACTTGCATCATCCGCGGCATCGTCATGTGACATATCATGACTTTTTTTCCCCTTTGCTAAACCAGGCATTGGCATCCGGGCCATGGGCCATGAGTTTGACACCCCTATACTCAGGGTGGGATTCAAATTTTTTAACAACCGGTTCTGTGGGCATGGCTTAGTTGGTGGGCGTAGTGGGTGATCATGTGACTGGGTGGACATGGCTTGGTGGTCATGTTATTGGCTGGGCGTGGCCAACTCAACATCACTCACATCGAGGCACGCATCTCCTCAACTGGCCTCTCATGACTGTGGGGATGCTGCAACAGTCGTAAGTGTGAAAAATGGTTATAAGTCACTTTTTTCAGTGCCATTGTAACTTTGAATGTTCACTCCACACAAGCAAAGTACCACCAAAGGAGGGGGAAAAAACTCCAGAGAAGTTCCTGAGACAGGAAGTCTAGTCCTGCCAAACATGTAATAAGAGTTAATGGAGAGGCAGTTTCTGTAAGCAACACCAGTATGTTTCCTTCCTGCCTTCCTTACAGGATTAGGCCAGTAATTTCATTTAACAACCAGTTCTCCAAACTACTTAGAATGTTAACAACCGGTTCTAGCCAATAGGTGCAAACTGGTAGAATCCCACCCCTGCCTATACTAGATGGATCACTGCGGTATCTGCCATCCCGCATCTGATGGGCGGCTCATGAAAGGGAGCGAAGGGAAGAGAAACGACAGGAAGCGAAGTTTCCTCTTGATGAGCGCGAATGTCTTGGCACACGCTCTTTTATTGTGCTTTTTTACAAGAAAATGATTTAATTAAAAAACTCAAGTCAAACATGTTAATCTCATCAGGATGTGCATGTTTACAAAGCTGCATACCGGACAGAATATTTACAAAGTGGATAAGCCTATTTAACAAACGTCTATCTCCTTGTCTCTTGTACGTGCCTTGCAAAGGTCACTGAAGAGACAGAAGTTAATGATTACACGTGAATGATACAATGTTGCAAATGCTTGAATGATACATAGTTGCAATGATACATAGTTGCAATCACATGAATGATACATAGTTACAACAGATCACTACTAGCAACAACTCTTGAGTCCACTGTAGTCCCACTGTATATAAAATTCAGCTGATTCAAGAGTTGCTGCTAGTAGAGATTTATCTCCCAAGTCAGGGTAGCTAAGGGGTATGATTCAGTGGAAGGGCCTGCTCTTTGAAATAGCCTTCTTATGGAAATTGAATAATTCCCACCATGATTTCATTCCACAAGATGTGCCGTACTGAGCAGTTCTGTAGAGCCTTTGTTGATTGACCTGGATCATCTGGATCTGATTTTATTAAATCAGTGATTATTGTTGTTATGACTTATTTCATTAGCTGGTATTTTTTTTCCAAAAAATATTGTTACTATGGATGTTTTATTGTAATTGAAGTCCACAAGTCTTAAAGTTGCCAAGTTTGAGGACCCCTGGTTTAGGTTAAGTGCCTAGTTCAGGTGCCCTCACAACTGTTTCTCTCAGGGAATCACGCTGTCCAGTATATGCTCTGTACAAAATTTGACATAGGATGAGGGATAGGAGTTCATAGTCAATGATTTTTGGTTGCCTTCCCTATGCTATGGAACAGCCTTGCCTAAGTTCAGGCAAGCATTTTTTTTAAATTAATCAAATTTGTATACCTATTTTAGTGGATTTCTGGAAATTAGTAAGAACAAAGCCTTCCTGGAGATTTTTCAGGGTAAGCTATCTGTGTGCCCCCCCCGCCCCTATATTGCTGTAATTTATTTATATTTTTATCATGTTTTATGATGATTTAATCTTGCTTTATTATTGTAAACTACCAGGAGCCATACAGATTACCATGGTATGTAAAGGACAAAAATGTCTTTTTTAGCTGGCTAACTAAGCATTGACATCAATATATAACATGCAGAATATAAAACTTATGAGTTATCTTCATTATCAGTCCAATAATACTTTGCTAAAGTAGATTTTAAAAGTATCTATGCTATAAGCTTTCTAACAATATTTATCAGATTTAAATCCTAAATCATTTTCTCTGAATTTTTTAAAAATTTTCAGAAGAACACACGTTTCTTGAAAATAATCAGTGCCCTGAATTGGTATAGCCTTTACCATATATAACCACAATCTACTTCTTAGTAAGATAGAAAAATGTTGAATAAACAGCACCATCACCAGATGGATTTGTAACTGGCTGATAAACCACACTCAGCATGTAGTCTTTAATAAAACTACGTCTACATGAGAAGAAGTAAGCAATGGGATACCCCAAGGTTCTGTTTTAGGCCCAGTGTCAACTCTGAAGTGAACCTGGCTGGAGCCATCTTGGAGACTTCAGGATTGCCACACAATGGTGAAGGGGGGGGAAATAGTTAGATGGGGTTTTATAGCAGAAATAAATTTTTCCTGTGGGAACCAAGGATATTTTCACAGGTGGCTGGCCAGAGGAGGAGCAAGTAATCAAGCAACCAGTCAGCAACTAGATTGGACAGTGTGACCCATAATGTTGGGGGGGGACGGGGACAGGGAAACTTTTACTGGTGAAAGCCACAGGAAATTTCAGTGTCAGCTTTTTAGTTATGCCAGTTGTGCCAATATGAAGTATCCAAATAAACTGTTCTTTGAGGAATCTCATGCCTCGGAGTTCTGTTTTCTATGCGTGCTTTACTGGGAACACTGACACCCAGTCACCAGTTTTGTAAATAATTTAGATGTGGAGTTAGAAAGGGAGTTCATCAAATTTTCAGACAACACCAAGCTGGGGAGAGTGGACTAGCCAACACTTCAGAAGATAGGCTCAAGATCCAGAATGATTTTGACAGATTTGAACACTGGGCCCTATCCAACAAAATGTAATCCAGTAAATTTAGGCAAGAAAAATGCACCGATATAGAATAGGTGGTACATGGCTCCACGGAAGTAACTGTGAGAGGAATCTAGCAGTCCTTGTGGACAACTGTTTAAATATAAGCCAGCAATATGCTGCAACTACCAAAAAAGCCAATGGAGCTAGGCAGCATCAAAAAAGGAATAGTATCAAGGCCAAATGAAGTCAGCACTGTTTTATACTGCTTTGATAAGACCATACGTGGAATACTGCATCCAGTTTTGGTCAGCATGATACAAAAAGACGTTAAGACTCTAGAAAAAGTGCAGAAAAGAGCAACAAAGATCCTTAAGGGGGTGAAGACTAAAATATATGATGAACTATTGCAGGAACTGGATATATCTAGTTTAACTAAGATAAGGACTAAGCGTGATAGGATAGCAGCCTTTTAATATTTGAGGGACTATCACAGAGAAGAAGGGGACAATCTATTCTCCAAAGGACCTGAGGGCAGGACAAGTAACAGATGGAAACTTATCAAGGAGAGATCCATTGATGAAATAATTCAAAATTTCTTTACAGGGAGAACAATTAACCAATTGAATGACAGGTCTCCAGAAGTTGTGGGTATTCCATCACTGAAGGCTTTTAAGAAGAGATTGGATAGCTATTTGTCCAGAATGGTATAAGGACTAGAAGACCCCCCCAAGATCTCTTCCAACTTTGTTATTCTGCACTGTGTACATGGTATTTACTGTATGAGTTGAAATATAACTCCCAGAATTTCTTGTCAGCAACGGGAGAAAGGCTGAAATATTACCTTGCATTATGTTTGTTTCAAGGGAAGAAATTAATCAGAAAGAAACACCACTTCAGAAGGTAACAGATTATGTTTTCTTCTCTTGCATTCCAGCCACATCAGACTGAGGTTGTTTTCCCTCAAACCCTGTTTCAGGTGTCTTCTTTTTCTTCCCACGCAAACCACATGCAACTGATCTGATTATTCTTTTGTGTCTTAACTCAGTGTAAATTTTCTGGCGCAACACTTTGCCTTATTCATTGGTCTTGTAATCGGGAAATATTAGTAAAGATGTTTTTTACATTTCCATTGATGTCGATGTAGAACTCTATAATTTTTACAGTTGAAAAATCGTATGTACAATACAAGGAGATATAAGCCATTTTCCATGCTTTTTTAATTGAAACTACTTGCACAGACGTTACTTCAAAGATTTATATTTATGTTCTTTATCTGAGTAAAGCTTTTTTTATCATGCCTAATTAGAATTAAGATAAGATTACATCTAGTTTTAACAACATAGAACTGTATAAATATTGAGAAAAACAGACAAAGCAAAATAGTACATAGTAAGAAAAAGCAGGGGGAAAAAGAGAAATAGAAAAAGAAAAAAAGAAAATATTATAAGGAAGGGGTTTCCTATCTGATTACAAGTATGTTTATCATATAGGGATTTTTTCTTTCCATAAGCTTCCCTTCTAATGAGCAGTCCCATAAATCACAAATTCATTTTTTCTTTTTTCAGCAAAAATCTGTAGAGTGTTTCCAGTCACTAAAATTGTAATTGAGATTTCCCAAATCAAACAAGTCAATCTTGCCATCTCTGCTAGTTCTACCATCTTCATCATCCATTCCTCTGTTGTACGTATCTCAGTGCTCCGATATTTGCACATATAATAATCTTGCAACAATGATCGTATACAAATCATCTCCACGACTCTTTTCTAAGTGTCTATGTATTATTCCTTGTAAGAAAAGTTCTGGTTTCAAACATAATAAATATTTGTTTTCTTCTGCTAATGGAAATCCTATCTTGGAATAATAATAAATGCAGGATTTTTAAATACCTACTAATAAATTGCAGAAAAAAGGATTTTGAGATATTGGAGAAATGCATGCTAAAATGGACACAGCACTAATATAATCTTAAGTATGTTAACTCAAAATAATTTCCCTTGATTTATCATTAGTAAAAATTCATAGAGGTATATAAATGTTATGCTGTACACCAATCAGAGCAGTGGTGGGATTCAAATTTTCTTACTACCGGTTCTGTGGGCATGGCTTGGTGGGCATGGCAGAGGAAGGATACTGCAAAATCACATTCCCTCCCCAGCCCCCCTAACCTGCTTTCTAGCTCCCTTCTCCTGTGCAGGGCAACAAAAGAAGACCCAGCCGATCAGCTGGGACTCAAGAGGCAGAGAATAGATGGGGCCAGGGTCAGTCAGAGGTGGTATTTACCAGTTCTCTGAACTGCTCAAAATTTCCGCTACCAGTTCTCCAGAACTGGTCAGAACCTGCTGAATACCACCTCTGAATGAGAGTCATTTTGTTTGAATTGGGCAACCTTATATATCAAACAAAACTGCTATCTGAGAACCTGGGAATAAACCTCTAATGAACTGGTGGATTCTTACACTAAGCTAATTCAGGTTGTGTTTCATGCATTTGCAATAGTGGCCCCACAGGTGGAAGAATGTCAAATCTGAAACGTGCTAGGCATAAAGTCACAGTCTGCGCCTTTACTATATGTGCAAATGTCACACTTGCATACTAAAGAGGCAGGACTTTGATCAGTACACCATATCCAGTTCTTTTGCAGATTTTGACTCCTACATCCCACAGACACCTCTGAAGCATTGCACTGCTTTATGGCTTAACATGCAATATAGATTCAGTCACTTGTAGTTTCTTCAACAGACCATGGTCATCTAGGCACCTGAATCAAGTCCTTGTAAGGAGCTAGTAGCTATCATTTGTTGATGGTAGTTTTTCCTTGTCTGAAGTTCCCAATTGTATTGGGCTACAATACCAATCAATATCCGTATTGGCTAGAAATGATGGTGGGTATAGGTCAATACTTTGGAAGTACAGCAAATTGAAAAAGTAGTGGCAGGTCTACAAAGCAATATTATATTTATTATACATTATATTTATTATACATTCTTCCTTCAATCAGCATCAGGCTACCAATCCCCAGGTAACAGAAATAAAAGTTCAGTGTTTTAGTCTTTTGACAACATTAGTGTATTCCATTATAAACCTTTTATTATTAGCAATGTAAATGAAATGAGTAATTGAGAAAGAAATAATAAGGTGATAATTGAAGGCTAAAATTCTGAAGTAACTAAAAACCTGGCATCAAGGAAGTAAATGTAGCTTCCTCGTTTTGGAGTGTTTTGTTTGTTGCTTTCTAAACATTTTAAGAGGTCAGCTGTAAAAAATTAACACCTTAACTACTTTCTTTAAAAGGCAGAAACATTTGTGAGCTGCAGTAATCTGAGGCAAGTTACTACCGGTAGAACTTTGTCAATTCAACCTTTTGTAATGTATTAAAATCTTATGGTTTTCAGATAGCATGAAACTTTGTGATAGCATTCTTTCAATATCTAAAAGGATGTCAAAGAAAGAATGTTTAAAAGTTACTTTCTCTTATTCCACACTGCTGCTGAAATGGAATAATGGATTTAAGTTGGGAGGAGGATAGAGTTCTCATAATGTTTGGCGAGAATCTAATAGTAAAAGCACTTTCACTTAAACCAATTACACTCCCCTTTATTGGAGCTGTTAGACAGAGGCTACACAGCCATCTGTTTGAAATTTGGATTCCTGCCCTGAGCTACTACTTGGCTTTTGATGCTTAAATACTGCTTCCCAATAAGTGCTTTTGTAATTCAGGGTTTGCTTCAAAGGTCACAAGAACCATTATTTAATGAGTATCCCAAGAGTTTGTTATTCCATTGACCCACTCTCGGGGTTCTCTTTGAACAGGGAAATGACTGTTAAACCAGCTTAAGTCTGTAATATAGATATGCCTCATTTCCCCACCTCAGCTTGTACTGACTGTTGTGCTAGTATCTGGACGTAGACAACACTGGCTTACTGACCCTACAGGAAACATCTGTGAAATATACATTCTTCTATTTTTTTTTTTTTTTATGGTTGAAGCTTGCTGGGCTGCTAGCTCTGTGTGTTGATGATACTTTATGGCCTGAAGTTCTTGATCTACAGAAGTGCCATGTTGTAATTTACTTTCAGGAAGAAATGCAAGGCTCACAAATTTTAGCAGACTTTTGAGATGTAGGCTGTTGCTTCTGTGAGATTATTCATTTTAATATCTTCCTGCATTAATGAATAATGCGATAGTATATGTTGTTTGTAGAATATGTTGTTTCTGTGGTAATTTTTTCTTTAAAATATTCTGTGTGCTGCTGGAAGAAGTTAATGTCATGCATTGCCTTATAATAGCTTTTTTTTTTTTTTTTTCAAAAAAAACCTCCTTCTATATGAGATTTAAAACCAAGTTACCTTGGAATAAAAATATATTTCAATAAATTTAATGACTAACTCCTAAGTTTGGAAAGTTGCACAAAGAACAATAAACAGCATAAGAATCAGTATGGAATAAAAGGTAAAGGTATGAGAGCTTGAGAATACAATGCAAAATAATACTTATACTACATAGTTGTGGCAGAGGTAGACACTAACATCCACTTATAACTTATAAAACAAGACACCAAGAAGAGACTAGCACAAAACAACTGAACATATTTGAAAAATATCAAAGTTATGTCATATTTAACTCCTTATTCCACTTTCCTGGATGATGAACAAATTGTTTAAAAAAAAAAGAGGGCCAGTCTTACCATTAATGAAAGAAAAGCATTGAAAGAATTGGGCCTCCAATAATTATAGTGTTTGTGATCATTTCTCCTGTATCAAGCTTATGGCCAGAGCCTCCTAAATTAGCTTATGGCCTACAACTGTGGTAGAAAATAGTATCCTATCACCTATTTTGAAATAAGTTAACTGGTGATTAGGACAGGCACCTGAATATATTGGTTCTTTCTATTGTTTAATACAAGGGTCTTCAAACTTGGCAAGTTTAAGACTTGTGGACTTTAACCCCCAGAATTCCTGAGCTAACATAACTGAAGGAGGAATTCTGGGAGTTGAAGTCCACAAGTCTTAAAGTTGTCAAGTTTGAAGCCCCCGGTTTGGTATATGTGCAATACCATTTATTTATATATCAGAACATTACAGAGCTATTTTTCAAAGTAGCACAAAGGATGCATAGCTTGAACCAAATACTTTGTGATCAATATTCTATAGCTTGTAAACTGGAATGATCACCAAGACTAGCTTATATAGGTAAGTGATCCCACTGCTGAATGCAGACAGTCAATATTGGGAAAGGAGAGTGAACTTCAATGTGTGTTTATGTTTTAAATCAACCAACAATAAAACAAGGAAGTTGCAATGCACTTTGCGTGTTGGATTGGACTAGCTTGTAGCAATTCCCAGAATGAGTTAAATCCTTGTGGGGTAAAACTGAATCAGAATTTGCAATTATACACAGGAATTTCCCTAAATGATGTATGTGGTCAGTAGAAAAAGGGAAATAGTTTGTTTCATTGTAAGAGGTGGTAAGAAACTAGGAGGACCAAGCACAAAAAAGAAAACCAAGACTGTATTTATAATTCTTATGGCTTCTCTTTTATAAGGCTGGGATGATATTTATTTTGTCATAACCATGTAGAAACTCTATCCTTGGGCAAACACCCAAAGAATCTAAGGGGCTTTGGACTGGCATTTTTTATTGGCTAAACATAGAAAACATATTTTAAAAACAAACGGGAAAGAAAATAAAAAGCAATTTGTTATATACTACAATAAAGGTTTTTGGTATGTTAGAAAAGTTTTCTCTTTCATTTTGTGCCATCAAGTTGATGTCAGCTCTTAACTGCCACATGGATACATGCTACAGATCTCCATGGTGATCTACTCCTAAATTGGTCCTTCTCCTCCCAGAATCCATCACTTCTATAACTGAATCCATCCACTGTGCTGCTGGTCATTTTCTTACCCTTCACATCTCCAGTGTTAGATCCTTTTCTAGAGGCAGCTCTTTGCCTAATGTGTCAAAATTAGAATAATTTATGCCTTGAGTGAGGTTGATTTGTTAAATGATCCATTTGTGTAGTTTATTGGCTATCCACATTGAGTTCTCTTTAAAGGGCTGTTGAAATCAACCCTAGTTTAAAGACAGAATTATCCAAAGAAGGGCCAAGTATTTGTTAGCACTGAGTATCCAGTAAGGATTATGGTGAACTGGTTGTCTCGGAAGGAGTGGGCACAACATTGTGGTGGAGAAGAGCAGCCAGGAGCTGAATGCCTGCCAGTAGAATCTCTATGGATAAAAAAGAGATAGTTAGATTGTGTGAACTGTGAATTTTGTAAGTAAACTGCATAAAAGTTTATTTTTAGTTTATGCAGACAGCTCACAAGCCAAATGGCTTGGAGTTGAGGGATTCCATTGAAATTTACAACCGTGGTTTATCAGACATAAAGTTCAGCTGCCTCATTTATTAATCACTATGGATTCAATTAATTTACAACTAAAACTGAATTCTCTGAATGGCAGGAAAAGGGTGGTACAAAGCAATACAAAAATAGCTTCTAAGATTTAAGAACTTCTGGCAAAAAGCTTAAAAGGAGTTAAAATAAGGAAGATTGAAATGAATAAAGAGAACAATTACTTTGAAATATTATGTTCCAGAGAAAGTAGTTTTGATTGGATTAAAACAAATTAGGGAAAACAACTGGAATTTTGTGGGAGTGCCTCAAACAAATAATTGTTAGATTTTGCTGCAGCAGCAACAACAAAAAGGTACATATAATTTGAGATTATGATGTTGACTGGCATTATGGAGGCATAAGTTTTAAAGGTACAGTAATTTATAAATGCACTAAAAATCTTAAAGGCACAAGGAGACATGGATTGTAATATTGATTGCAATTATAGAATGTTATCAGAGACAAAAGTTTTAAAACCACAGGAAGATAAAAGACAGGAGCGGGCAAATGGTGGGGCAAGGAAAACTTGTCTTGTTTGAGACTTAAAAAAAATAATGGCAACTACTGAAAAAGGGGCAAGAATGGAGAGGACAAAGCAACTTGCAGAGAGAGAAACTACACCAGATTTGCTGCAGAAATTATTTCAGCAAATTAGTAACAAATTAGTTGATACTAAATTGACAGCTTTGGAAAAAGGAATAGATGAAAGACTTGTAAAGATCAAAGAAGAAGTTAAGATGAAAACCTCAGTAAAACAAGTGTCAGGAGAGGTAAAATAAATTAATAACAAAGTGGACCTTTTAGAGAGTAAGACAGAAGTCATAGACAAAGAGTTATAAAGAAAAATAGACTATTCAATTCTACTAGAATTGAAAAGAGAGGAATTTTGTTTGAAACTTAGAGCAATTCCTGAAGTTTCTGATGAAGATATTAGAGAAAAGATTGTTAGAGTCTTGGCAAAATTTTTGGATTGGAAAGAGAAGAACACAGAGGGAGAAACAGAAGTTTGTAGAATTATTTCAAGAGTTGCAATAAGAAGAAATATTCCAAGGAATGTTTTTAGTACACTTTTCAATAAGAAGACAAGGAATCAAGTATTGCAGGAACATTTTAGTACAGGACAAAAGACTGATCACAGACATATCATTGTGCTGTCCCAGCCAGTCTTTGGGAATTGGTTAGTTACTTAGGAATTATGAGCTGTCCCCTTAAAGGAATGCATCATGGTAAATGTACTTAAAGGTATCCTGGGAAATGTAGTTCATGTCACGTGGCCATATCTGTAATCCTGATTGGTCACTAAATTGACACTTGGTGGGTTGGGGGAGGTTTCTTCATTCTTGCCTGGACTCATGAACTGATAGTAGCTTTTTCTACCACTATGAGATGGGTTCGGAGATAACTATCTTTTACCTACAAGGCAGATTTACAAAGGATTGGTCATAAAAGAAGAACTTCATCACAAATGTGAGATATGAGGATACCTGATGAACCAATAAATGTTCTTTGTTATGGACGTCTTGCTGAGTTATCTTTCTGCATCTGTACAGTTTATAAATCCACCTCTGTACAAGATACAGAAAATCATTGTTTTTAAAGAAATTCCTATCAGAATCCTACATAAAAGAGTCATTTTTCTGAATGAAATATCTTAAAGAAGAAAAAGATCCCATGATGACCGGACAAACTTGTGAATTTGTGATTTTTATGTTTAAGCCGCAGAAGTTCTGATTTATAAAACATTCAAGGAAGAATTGGAAGAAATACAAATGGGGGTGTCTACACACAAAAAAAATCCAATACAGATAGTCCTCGACTTTGAACAGTTCATTCAGTAACTGTCTGAAGTTACAATGGCACCTAAAAAAGTGAATTATGACCATTTTGTCACACTTATGACCATTGCAGCATCCCTATGGTCATATCAAAATTAAGACCCTTGGCAACTGATATTTATGACAGTTACAGTGTCCTGGCATCATGTGATCACCTTTTGCAACCTTCTGAGAAACAAGTCAATGGGGAAACCAGAGTTGCTTTACAACTGTGTAAAGTCCTACCCTTAGGCAAGAAAAACCCAAAGTACACTTATAGGCCGGGTGAAACCAGGCTCAATAGCAGTAACTATGAGAGGGATCTTGGAGTCCTAGTGGACAACCAGCTAAATATGAGCCAGCAGTGTGCAGCAGCAGCCAAAAAAGCTAATGCAATCCTAAATTGTATTAACAGGGGGATACAGTTAAGATCAAGGGAAGTACTAATACCACTTTATAAAGCCTTAGTAAGGCCACATCTAGAGTACTGCATCCAGTTTTGGTCACCACATTACAAAAAAGATGTTGAGACTCTAGAAAAAGTACAGAGAAGAGCAACTAGGATAATTAGGGGACTGGAGGCTAAAACATACAACGAACGGTTGCAGGTACTGGGCTTGGCTAGTCTGGTAAAGAGAAGGACCAGGGGAGACATAATAGCGGTCTTCCAATATTTGAGGGGCTGCCACAGGGAGGAAGGGGTCAAGCTATTTTCTAAAGCATCCGAAGGCCAGACAAGGAATAATGGATGAAACCGAACAAGGAGAGATTTAACCTGGAAATAAGGAGAAACTTTCTGACAGTGAGAACAATCAACCAATGGAACAGAAGTTGCCCTTGGAAGTTGTGGGCTTTCTTGAGACTTTCAAGAAGAGATTGGACTGCCATGTGTCAGAAATGGTGTAGGATCTCCCGCTTGGGCGGAGGGTTGGACTAGATGGCCTTCCAACTCTGATTATCTGTTATCTGTGTTACTAATTTAACAATGATTCACTGCATAGCAGTGATTCACTTAACAACTGCAGCAAGAAAGGTCATAAAATGGGGCAAAATTCACTTAACTGTCTCACTCAACAACAGAAATGTTAGGTTTAATTGTGGTTGTAAGTCAAGAACTACCTGTAGATGCAACAAGAAACTGAACCATGTGCTAATAATATCAAATCTAATTATGGTAACACATACATCAGTCACATGTCAGGTGGACATCTATAATGTGAAGCCTTACTGAAGTCTGCTTGGATATTCTTGGTTCAGAAGGCTGCAGGCTACATTGTTTACTGCAACCATTGCAGGGGCCCTTGGGTGGGATGCATCACAAGCAGGCCACACTTACCCGAGCTCCGCAAAGGCAAAAAATGTCACAATACATCACATGACGTGATCGAATTTGACACCTGTGATTTAGGGAGCATACAGGTTGTCCAGTTAGTCCCCTTGTAGACCTAAAAATTATATTGTTGAAGACTTTGACAATTTAGCGTCAGGGAGGGTACACAATAGATCATCTTGTGTGTGAATTTGCTACAGGCTGAGATCCTCTTGAGAAACTTTTCATTCTGACCTAACAATTACAGATTTATGAAACTCCCTATGAAAAGTAATTCATGAAGACCTCTTGCTGAATGTCTTTTTATTCAAACTCAACATTTAATCCGCTGGGTTGGTGGGTTTTTCTTCTGCTGTTATTTTGTTTATGTATAACAGTGCATATTTTAACTAATTGCTCTATTATTTAATTTGAGTCACATATGAAACTATTAACTTGTTTGTCCCTTTCAAGTGGCAGCAAAATATCTGCCTTTGGTTGGTCTTGAAAAATCCAGACAGGGCTTAACCTGTTCAGTTCTTGAATGATAGACTACCAGAGCAACAGCTAAGACTAGAAAGTTGAAAGAATTTCAAAAGATTCAAACAGTTTAATCTTGCACAGTAATTTTTTATTTATTCACTCACTCTTATATACAATTCTATTTGGTAGATACCTGCTTTAAGGGAAGGCATTTTTCTTATGATAAATGCTGAACTTTTTCTCACTCATCATTCCTCTCCACCCAACCTCCCTTTTTTAAAAAAATGAAAAAAAAAATCCTCTAGTTGGACTAATTTCTTGTCTGAGGGCAAAGCAGAAAGATAATGGTAAAAGGGCTGTTTGGGAAGAAGTGATGGGCAAAGAAAAGTACATGCTCCTCTACCCTCTGACAGTTCTACTGCTGTTCTGAAGTGGCCTTCATTCAAAGGTCCATCACTGAGTCATTTTGTCATTTTGTTCTCTCTTAAGAAATAGTGGCTGGCCAAAAAGCTGTGTAAAACCGGCGGTCTAGTTATCCCAGGCTCAGATCTGTTCTCAGGTCTCTTCTCATGATGAGTCTGCCCCACATTTCCTCTTTTGCTCTGACTCTTTGTACTGTGTCTTCCTTTAGAACTGGATCTGCGTTTGCGTTTGCATACAAGCAATGTTTTGGTTTAAGAGTGACAGTGTTTTTCTTTCTAAGGCAGCATGTGAAGGCAGGGATGTCTCGAGATATTCTGCCAGCTGAGGCAAAATATTCTCACCACCACACACAAATTGTACTAGCTGGGACTGATGGGTGATGTTTACTTCAATACTGATGACTGAACAACATCTAACTGAGGGCAACAGACTTAATGGAGGCTATGCAAAGCAAGGAGATTTGATGTGTTGACAAACAGAGTGAATCAATAGAGGAGAATATTTGTGGCTCAGGGCAAACACCACTCCCCATTACCACTGATGATGTTACTTAGTTTGGGTAATGAAATGTCTGCCAGAAAGCAGCCAGGCTCAGAGATTACCAAGGCCCCCTCAGAATGAACCAATCCATTGGTTGATTTCCTGTTTGCTATAGTAACTGATAAAAAGAGCCTAACAGCATTTGATATGTATTTGTCAAATTTGTAAAACTGCCCATTTGTATCACACACACACATACACACATGTAGAACTATACTAAAACCAATATTAAAAATTTGGTAAAACATAAAACATAACCAACAGCAGCAAGTGAAGTACAAACTACACATTCTGTTTAGATTAACCATTGTCAAGGCTCCCCACTAATGCCAGATTCCCAGGCACAATGGCACAGCCATGTCTTCATGCTCTTCCTAAAGGTCAGAAGGGTAGGAGGTTTAAGGTTTAAAGAATTTGTGAATGATGTTACAAAGAGTGGCTGCCACAACAGAAAAGGCTCTCGTTTCCTGAGTCAAGTTAGTTGGCATTCCTTAGTAAACAGGACATGTAACTTGCATCTCCTTCTGGACCTGATGGGATAGGGAATCCCTCAAATATTCCAGTTAACAGTCCCTGCCATGTAAAATAACAATAAAATAAACTGGTTAAAGGACAAAGATACAATAATTAGAATAATAAGGCAGTGTCAAATCAGCATGTTTACATCAAAGATCTGCCCGAATAGCAAAGATAGTAGGGAATTAGGATTAGGGTCAGGAACTCATAGTCTAATATTTCTTTCAATAGAACTAATATTTCTTTCAAATAGTTGCCAGATAGGGTTGATATTTGATAAAGTATAAGAAATATGTTGCAGATGTCTTAAATGTCAAAGGTATGAACATTTCATTAATGTAACTAGATAATTATCTGATATTGGCAGAACTATTTATCCAGCATATCAGGCATCTCTGTTGCTTACTTAAGAGGAGGAAGGCCTCTTTAACATTGCAGCTGGACATATATCTAGTATTTACAGCAGAATTTTTCTCAATTCTGTTGCCTTCAAATTGCACGTCTTCTCCACACACCTCTGCATTTAGGTTGCCCAGTTATCCTCAGAGATGCTCAGAAACTGTTCTTCAGAGTGCTTTATCAAGAAGGAAATTTACTGTGGATTTCAGCCCTCTTGAGACAAATTTTGCTGTGGGATCTGGAAATATCTCCTGTTACGAACTAAGCAAACTTGTCAGCTTGCGATTCTAATAGTTTTCCTTCCACGACAGGCTCGTAACCTGCACTTCTGATTGGCCCGTTGACAGCGGATCGTGATTGGTCAGTTTTGGCTGATTGGATTGGCTGATAGCGGGTCGCTGCTGATTGGACGCTCTCAGCGCGGCAAACTCAAATCATTGGGTGTTGTGACAACAGCCAGCTCTATAAAAGGAGCTGTTGTTGCCCTAGTATTTCGCTCTGTTCTGAAGTCACTAATAAAGAATTGGAGTCACTATTCAATGCCTCGTCTCTGTTCCTTGCGCCCACGCTCCCAGATCTAACACTGGGGACGAGGGTGGGGTTTGGAGACGAGAGAGCTGAATGAACACTCATTGAACGCTAATAGAGCACGTGGCTGAGAGCGCACCAATTGCGGGAGAATGACCAGTGGCGCCATATCACCCGCTCCCTTTGACCCAGCTAACGAAGACTGGGACTCGTATATGGACAGGTTTCAGATGTTCCTGGAGACCAACAACCTGAAGGATGCTACGCCTGGCAAGAAACGAGCTGTGTTCCTGACCCATTGCAGGCCCGCCGTTTTTAAGATGGCAAAAGCACTTGCAAAACCAGCTGAAGTCAAGACGATGGACTGGGACAACCTCGCCCCAATCCTCTGGGCCCATTATGCCCCAGCAGTGCCAACACTCATCAGGAGACACGAGTTTTACCAGAGGGACCAACAGGAAAGCGAAAGTGTTGGAGACTTCATCGCAGATCTCAGAAACCTGGGAGGGCTCTGTGGCTTTGCAAACCTCGAAGAAGCCATGAGAGAATGAATTGTTCTTGGTCTAAAAGACCACACAACACAGAGCAAGATAATGGCAAAGGGGGACATTGCCCTCGCGGATGTCATCACCGATGCTACTGCAGCAGAAGCAACCAGGAAGTCGGCAGCTCGAATGCGCCAAGCGAAGGGACTGCACCGCCAACTTGCCAGTGACCATACACCCCTTTCCGAGAGGCACGCAATGACCACCCACCATGAAGACCTCGAATCCTCATCAGAAAGTGAGGAAGAGGAGGTCAACAGACTCAAGTCAGACCGCGATCAGCGAGATCAATGGATTCGTAAGCCCTCGTATCAGTGTGCTGGATGCGGGGGAAACCACCCACGATCAGACTGCAAATTCCTAGACACCCTCTGCCATTCCTGTGGAAAGAAGGGCCACATTGCTAAAGTCTGTAGAGGCAAACAAGGGTCCATCCCAACCCAAAGAGAAAATAATTTCCGGCAGACAACAGGCACCCCACCACTAAATTGGGACCACCCAAGCAACCAATGGAATCACTACTACCGAAATCGAGCACCAGCCACTTCCACTAGACGAGAAGAGGCGCACCAAACCATCATCATTGGACACGATTCATCCCTTGATGCAAGAAAGATCTGAGTAAGGGTCACCATTGAGAATTGTCCATGCGATATGGAAGTCAACTCCGGGTCATCCCTATCAATGGTCTCCTGGAAAACCCTCAAACAGCTGATCCCTGGCATCCATCACCAGAATCTCAGCCCTCAGAAAATTATAATAAAGGACTACCAAGGAAATAGAATCCCAGTCACTGGTTCCAGCCATGTCCAAGTCTCCTTCAAAGACCACACCGCAACTCTACCATATACAGTCATCGATAAAGATCGACCCAGCTTATTAGGCTTACAGTGGTTCGCGCCACTAGGAATCGAACTGGCGGGCATCAACCAAACCGAAAGCGATGACTGGGAAGCGGCCCTCATCCAAGAATTCCAGGAAGTGTTCACCGAGAAGCTAGGCAAGTACAAGGGATCCCCTATATCGTTTAACGTCTGCCCTGATGTTGCACCCATTCGCCTTAAGCCCTGTCGAGTGCCTTTTGCACTTAAACCAAAGATTGATGAACAATTGGACAAATTAATAGCCCAAGGCATGTTGGAACCTATTGACCATGCCCGATGGGAGACCCCAATTGTAACCCCCATAAAGCCTGACGGATCTCTGAGAATTTGTGGGGATTACAAGGCCACCCTAAATCACGCACTTCAGCAGAGCGCTTACCCCGTGCCGGTGGTTTAACACTTACTTCACTCCCTTGGGGGCGGGAAAATATTCACAAAATTGGACCTAGCCCAGGCGTACCAGCAGCTGCCCGTAGATGCAGCGACCGTAGAAGCCCAAACTATAGTCACGCACAGAGGTGCATTCAAGTGTAACAGACTCCAGTTCGGAGTGAGCGTAGCACCTGGCATCTTCCAAAGTCTGATGGAGAGATTGCTACAAGGCATAAAAGGGGTCATGCCATATTTCGATGATGTCTTGATAGCTGCCCCCACTAGAAGTCTACTAGAAAAGCAGCTAAGAATGGTCCTCCAAAAATTTAAAGACACTGGCCTGAAAGTCAAGAAGGACAAGTGCCAACTGTGTATGGAGAGGGTTGAATTCCTTGGTTACCTTCTTGACAAACAGGGAATTCACCCGACTGAGAAAAAATTGGCTGCAATAAAAAATGCCCCAAGACCTCGAAACAAAACAGATCTTCAAGCCTTCCTGGGACTTATTAACTTTTATAACATCTTCCTACCCCAGAAGGCGACTGTTGCTGAACCCCTGCATAGGCTCCTCGATAAGAAGGCGTCCTGGGTCTGGGGACATCGAGAAGAGTGAGCTTTTCAGTAGGTAAAATACCTTTTAACATCAGATGTTGTATTAATACAATATAACGAGACTTTACCCTTAAATGTCACCTGTGATGCCTCACTGTTTGGAGTAGGAGCCATCCTGAGCCACGTCCTGCCAAACGGCACTGAGGCACCTATTGCATTTTTTTCCAGAACTTTATCTAAAACTGAAAAAAACTATAGCCAATTAGATAAAGAGGTCCTTGCTATTTTGGCTGCGATCAAACGATTCCATGAGTACGTATATGGAAGGTCCTTTTCTATAATCACCGATCACAGACCATTACTGGGCATCTTGGTGGGGGATAAACCGACTCCCCATATCTTATCACCAAGAATGACACGCTGGTCAGAATTTTTAGCTGCATATGACTACCAACTGTGACACCGACTGGGGAAAGCCATTTCCCATGTTGATGCCCTGAGCTGCTCTCCACTACCAGAAGTCCTAGACGACTCAGCTCCAACCCTATCTGTACTACAAATCGAGACACTCCCTTCACCACCGCTGACTGCACAAGACATCACATCCGAAACAAGGAAAGACCCTTGTTTAGCTCGAGTCCTCAGCTGGGTAGAAAGAGGTTGGCCTGACAACGAACTCAATGACACCTTCAAGCCTTTCAAACAAGGCAGACAGAACTTTTCACCCAAAAAGGATGTGTGTTATGGGGAGACAGAGTCATCATCCCAGAAAAACTATAGCATAAGGTCCTAAAACTATTGCATGATGGACATCCAGGCATCGTGCGGATGAAGGCACTAGCAAGGAGCTACACTTAGTGGCCAGGTATAGATAAACAAATAGAAACCTGGGTGGCCGCCTGCAACAAGTGCCAGGAAACATGCTCAGCTCTACGAAAAGCACCACCAACTGAATGGGAAGCACCCCGAGGTCCCTGGTCCCATATCAACATTGATTTTGCGGGACCCACCAAAGGGCATACATTTCTCATAACAGTGAATGCCTATTCCAGTTGGCTTGAGGTCCACAAAATGAAGAACACCACCACAGAGGCAGTCGTTAAAAAACTAAACAGACTATTTGCCACACACGGCTTGCCAGACGTCTTGGTTTCAGACAATGGCCCACAGTTCACTGCCTTGGCATTTGAACAGTACCTAGCAGACCGGGGTATACGCCACGCTTTAACATCGCCGGCGCACCTTGCTGCCAATGGTAGGGCTGAACAAATGGTCCAGTTCATAAAGAAAACCTTACACAAGATGGAACAAGGGAACATCCATGACAAGGTAACCAGGATGCTTCTCCTCCAACATATTACTCTGAACAGCACCACAAACAAAACCCCAGCCGAACTCCTGATGGGCCGGAAACTTCGATCATATCTTGACTGTCTACACCCTGCCTACATGCCGGAAAAATCTCTTGGTTCCAGTAGCAAGTATCACACATTCAAGGTAGGCGACCCGCTCTTTGCAAAAAAACCTTACCGGTGACCCATTGTGGATATCCGCTACCATAACTCAACTTACGGGTCCCCGTTCCTACCATTTGCAAACTGCTGATGGGAGACTGTGGAAGCGTCACATTGACCAATTACATTCCAGGCTGGCACCTACCCCTTTCACAAGCCCTGAACTCCAAGCCAGGGGGGGAAGAGAAATCGAGGGGGCCGAAAATGAACTAGTACCTGATCCAGTATGTGAAACTCAACAATCAGCGCAACCAAGCCTGGAATATTCACTGTCCGAAGAGGAGCCGGGACAGATGATCATCTCTCCACGTAGCAGCACGGCGGCATCAGCAATCCCAGAGAATCCAGATAGCAGCCTTGATGGGAGCAGAGTTGACAACACCGAGTCAGAGAAGTCAGATCACCGCTACCGCTGAGTCTAACAAACAGCCCACCGGAACCAGAGTCCAGCCAAAGACTGGTGGAGCAATGTAGATCAGGTAGGCAGGTGAAACAACCTGCCTACCTGCGAGAATACATCAACCCACCCTTGAGACGGAACCTAGGGGGAGGGGTGTTACAAACTAAACAAACTCGTCAGCTTGCGATTCTAATAGTTTTCTTTCCACAACAGGCTCGTAACCTGCACTTCTGATTGGCCCGTTGACAGCGGATCGTGATTGGTCAGTTTTGGCTGATCAGATTGGCTGATAGCGGGCCGCTGCTGATTGGACGCTCTCAGCGTGGCAAACTCAAATCATTGGGTGTTATGACAGCAGCCAGCTCTATAAAAGGAGCTGCTGCTGCCCTAGTACTTCGCTCTGTTCTGAAGTCACTAATAAAGAGTTGGAGTCACTATTCGATGCCTCGTCTCTGTTCCTTGCGCCCACTCTCCCAGATCTAACATCTCCATTTTATTATTGATAGACCAAGTGTTTCTCTTACCTTCTGATACTAAGCTGTCTTATAAGCATGTCTCCTGGCACTTCAAAGGCACTCTTTAACCTCAAGAGGTTGTGATTTAAGACTCAAAGACACATTCATGATCTTGCATTCTTAGTATATTTTGATTATGTGCCATCAAGTCATTTTTTCATTCTTCATTTTCTCCATTCTAGCATATTAGAAGCACATTAGAATTAAGTTGTCCGACTTAATTCATCATTCTCTCCCCCTCCCTCCCTCTCACTTTTTCTTTCCTTTCATCCCTGAGAAAGGACCATTTCTAATTTCTACATGGTTCAAGAACTCACTGCTGTTCATTAGGCAACATCTCTTCAGCTGAGATTTTTATCTCTTGAAACAGAGTTGTTGCTATACATAAAGCCCAAATTGTTGCTTTGCACAACTCTGAGTTCCAGGATGAAGCAAGAGAAAAATCCTCCATTACCAACACAATAGTTTTAATATGACAATACAGGCTACCTTCTTCCATAAAGTACCTCAAACATCTACCACTCCCAGTTTTAACTTGAATGTCAAACTTGAAATAGAGGTAAAGTGATCCTGAAAACATTATGGTTTCATCGCCCTCTTCACATATTTAGAACCAATTTTGCATAGGCTCAGCTACATATGTTACCAACAGAACTGTTATTTAAATATCTTAAAGCAGAAGTAGGAGGGAAGGGTTGATTTTCAAGTAAAAGACTAATACGGATGCATTCTCAGCAATTGCCACATCTTCCTGTAATCTATCCTCACAAATATTTGGGGTGATGGGACTGGGGGGGGGGAAGGGGGGAGACAAGTTCCAGTCCTGGGCTTTGCACAGAGAGAAAAGGCTAAGGAGTGAGAAGATGGACATTCTGGAGATAAACAGAGAGAAAAGGCTAAGGAGTGAGAAGATGGACATTCTGGAGATAAACAGAGAGAAAAGGCTAAGGAGTGAGGAGATGGACATTCTGGAGATAAACAGAGAGAAAAGGCTAAGGAGTGAGGAGATGGACATTCTGGAGATAAATCAAAGCTAGAAACAGAGTTTAATATCACATATTCTATTTATTCTTTTGTCCAAAATCCTGACTTGTTACCCATTTTATGTTTGTTTATTTTGAAACTCACAGCTTTGAAGTGTGCACAGATATCCATATAATCATATTCATGGATGCCCTTCTGTTACATAGAAAATGAATTCAGTCATCAAATACAAATAGTTGCTGAGGAGATGGAAAATAAAAGCCACCAAATTGTTGTAAGTTCTATATGTTTGGGACATTTAGTTTTGATTGGTTTCTAATTACTGTTAGCAGAAACCATGTTTTGTGATGATTTCTGACTTGAATCAAGATAACTTTATGATTAGTTTACTGTAATTGAACAGATTGAGCAGAGATGATGCTGTTAAAGAAATTAATACAGGACAAGGTGCAATAATTTCAAAACACCATCACCTCAGGGTTTTTTTTAAATCATTTTTTTCTGGCCGAAGTAAAAAATAATGTAGCACTCATTCAAAGTCTTTTACCTATAAGTGACTATAAAATATGTTGGAAACAGGGAGTACAGTTCATCATCCTTCAGTATGTGGAGGTCATTCTGAAATCTAAAATCAACATAAAGAACTGATTTGTAAAAGAAAACAACGTGGCTTATAAAAGTGTGGTGAGGTGTAGAAGAATTCTAGGCACCATGAATCATAATAATCGGAAGTCTAGCAAAGAATTTAATCGTGACATGTATGGTATAGCAGGAATAAGTGTCCAGAAGAAGGGAATCTGATTCCCTCATCCTTCCCCAAACCCAGTCTCCATTGTGAAGGCCTCTGAACCTAGCTGAACATGAAGTTTCTAACCAAGCTGACAACAGTAAGAATCATGGTTTATAAAAAGCTATTAGCACTGCTGACTGGTGAAGAGAAAAGAGGAAGTATTAACAAAGTGAAAGAGAGGGAGGGAGGGAGGATTGACTCTAAATAGCCCTGTTCAGAAGCTGCCAAGTTTCTAAGTCTGCAAAAGACAACAAAGCTCATTGCAGCAATTTTCTTTGCTTGTTTGTTCACAGTGGAGATTCCAGCCATTTCGTACCTATGGAGGTTTGTGGCCAGTATTCTTGTTCACAAGAAAAAGGTCTGGTTTTGTTGCTTAATTATAATTACAGAGCTGCTCATGTTGCCAACCTCTTCACCCAACTCTTTGCACAGACACTTACTTCTATAACTGAGAAAACTTCCCTTGGCCTGTGGCTACTGTCACATTAATTCTCTGCTTCTCGTGACAAACTCAGCCCCTCTTTCCCCCCACTAACTTTGTCCTTCCCCTACTTCCCAATCTTTCAGCCAACCAGAATGACATAAACATTTAAGGAAGGTAAGTAGCTGAGAAGAAAATGCCTTCGTGAATGAAAAGGAGAGAAAGTGGTGCACATAAGGGTCATGGACAGGAAATCAGATGCTTCTGTTTCAGATTCTCTATTTTCTGAAGAACCCAGAAGAGCCCAGGATAGAGTTCAAAAACAAAGATAAGCATTCAACCGTGTAGATTCAAAATAAGGTATGTCAAAAAGACAGGTTTTAATGCAGAGACATATACAGGTTTGGAGGGGCTCAGTGGCTAAGATGCTGAGCTCATCAATCAGAAAGGCCAGCAGTTCGGCGGTTTGAATCCCTAGCACCGCGTAACGTAGTGAGCTTCCATTACTTGTCCCAGCTTCTACCAACCTAGCAGTTCGAAAGCATGTAAAAATGCAAGTAGAAAAATAGGGACCACTTTGGTGGAAAGATCATGTGGCCGGTGTTCCATGCGCCTTCAGCATTTAGTCATGCCAGCCACATGACCACGGAGACGTCTTCGGACAGCACTGGTTCTTCGGCTTTGTAACAGAGATGAACACTGCTCCAGAGCTGGAAACAACTAGCATGTATGTGCGAGGGGAACCTTTGTCTTTATGCAGGCTTGTATACATACTGTACACACATGCATGCACATACACAGGAAACAGCAATAGAGGGAAGCTTCTTAGTCTTATTCCTTTCTTCATTGACATTTTTCTCTTGAAAGCTGGTTTCTCCAAGGTGCTTCTCTTCTTGTTCTGTTTTGAGAGAAAAACATGCATGTGCTCTTAACACCTTCAGTCTACATTCTGTTATATTGCCATTTTTTGGTGACATAATTTGTGTTTTGGTCAGTTTTCCCTTATATTTTTTGTTTAGAGACCTTGGCAGGAACTGAAATGCATACCAATTTAACTATATATTAAAAGTGTATAATGCTGGTTTTTTCCTTCACCATGAACTTGCAGGAAAACATAAAAATTGAATTGTAACATTCCCATATTACTCATAGTTGTCCTCTCCCTTCTGTTTCCCAGTTGAGTGCCCGATACTAAATTTTAGATTTTAAGCTGCTCAGGATAAGAATATGCTTTTCTGCATAAATGGATTAAAATGGCCCTGGAGTGTTTTCTTAACCCCAAAGTTGCATGTCATCCCAAATATGCAGCCCCTGGCTTATGCTTAACCCATGATTCCTTGCAATGTTAATTATTCAACTTGGGGGGAAAAGCTGGTATCCCTACTAAAACAATCTATTTATGGGACTCTTCAGAAAACGAATAATCTCCAAATGTTTTGTCTTTCTTAGTGGTAGTGGTTACTGCTAGGTTAGGTGAGATCCATGGAGTTTCTGCTTTCCTTCAACTATCTCAACTACTTTTCAATCCCTTGGCTTAATTTCTGCTTTCCATATAGGTGTTTCACCATGTTGGTACAATGTTAAGCTCTAAGTCATATTTATGTAAGTTGCATAATGTATAATGTATAATGACCATAGATGAAAGGTTGTGTTGGTGGCTTATTTTCTCTTTGATATTTTTTTTTGTAAGTAATTAGCTATGTATACCAAGAGTCTCATTTTGTTTAGATAATGGGGAGGAAGTGACTGCAGAAGGAAGGTAATGAGTTCCGTGGATTGTTCACCATGGGCCCAGTTAAAATCTAAAATTTGGTGGCATCTGCCATGTGTGTGAACAAAACAAGCAAGAAATAGCAGCTTCGTATGATTAAGGGCTGAAAAAGAAAGAACCTCTTCCAAATACTTCATTTTTAAGCTCCTCTAGAAAGGATGGATAGTGCTTGAAGGCAGAAAGGACTTCTAGCTCTTTAAATGAGTGTTCTCAACTTTGTCTTCTGCATCCATAACAGATTTCAATTACATAAGCCCTAGGCAAGGATTATGGAAGTTGAAGTCCATGTAATTGCAGGACAGATTTTACCTCATATATTATACATGCACACTAAGTCCTACACTGACTTGATGGCACACAATCAAATTATATTAAAATACATATTAATTGAGTTATCATTCAGATAGACATTTCAGCGTTTCTTACTTCTAGCTGCTTTATTCCATCTGGTGTGCATCTGCAAAGTTCTCACAATATGTCTCATCTCTCATCGATACTCCCGATGATAATGTAAGAGATCCAGCACAAATCCATTTCGGGAAGGCAATATTTGAATTAATTTGACCTAGCCATTTGCTGAATGGGAAATTAAAGGATTTATACACATTCTTTTGGCTTACTTCTTCATTTAGTTTGTATTGATCAGATTTCCATTTTGAGCAGTCTTATTCAATGCTGGCCTTGGGGTGGGGAGACTGAGGGTGGAAAGTGGTGCAAGAAAACTAAAATAACACAAGACTTCAAAATTAAACTCACAGCTGCTTTCCCCAGAGTTATTTTTTTTTTCTTGTTTGCTAGCTCATTCTCATTTCGCATTTTGATGGAGGTGGAGTCCTTTCCTCCTTTGATTTTTGACTCAAAACAGAATTTATATCATAGAAAGTTAAGCATGCACGTTGCTTACATCTTTAAGTAGGGAGCTGAGGTTCTTTACTGTCCAAGTTCCAACACTGAAATTAGTTGGGATTAATTTTTGTGTGTGTGAAGATGATGATGGTGAATCATCACTCCCATCTGGACTCTCACAAGGCTATGATCATGCAGCTCTCCTTATTTCAAAATCTCTCTCCCCCCCCCCCCCCCCCGCCAGCTAGTCTCCATCAGTCTTGAGAAAACAGGAAGTATCTCCACTACAGGAAACAGTGGGCTCTTACACCCTCCTCATGAACTGAGCTGCAGAACCTGTTGCAATATATTAACAGAACACTTAGCAAGTTCCAGACAGAAAGTAATAAGATTTTTGTTGATCCATCAGCATCTGTACAACTCTGGAGCATTATCATCTCAGGTTGGTCAGGCTGTAAGTTGAATGTGGTTTATTATTAACATTCTCCCAACAGTTCATCTGTGCCTTATGCACCTTTATCACACTGCCATTATCAATATTATGCTCTTTAGGGTTAAACAACCCTCCTTCACACACCTAAGAAGGGGGAAAAATTGACTGAAAATTAAAATTAAGTAGTAATAAAAACATAATTCAAAATGCAGATGTATTCCTAGAAAATCTGAATATGCATAGGAATCTATACCTAGGAAGACATATCATGTTCCACATCATCCCAACATACATTTATTATTTATTTTTCCATTTTTATTATTATATCGAATTAATTAACTGGATACATGTGCAACATACTAGCAATATAAAATATGTTCAAAATTAATAAATATGGACATGGTAAAATTCAATATAGTTGTACTATTGCTGTATTATATTGTTATTGAATGCCATCCAAAGTCACTTGTCTGTGAGATACTGTAGGTGACCATATAAATTTGATGAATGAATGAATGAAAATAAATAAGTAAATTATTGGGATACGTCTACCACCTATAATATATTTCTTCAACTTGGTGTCTCCCAATGAAATGACATGACCATTCCCATGATTTCCTGACATACATAGTAGCTGTGAATTCTCAGGATTCACCATAGGAAATTGTGCTGTATTAGCATACTCCAAACCCTCACAACTGATTGGTCCGGACGGACAGCGACCCAATTGGTTGAAGCCTCGGCCGTGATTGGAGCGCTAGGAATCTACCACGATTGGCTGTGCCGATCATGGGAGATTCAAAGAGCTGCCATTGGCCGCAGAGCTGCTAGCCAGCCCTATTTGAAGGGCTGCCGCGGCTCGCATTCTCCAGACTGTTCTTATTCTAAATAAAGAGCTGAACTCACTAAGATGGTCTCGCGTCTCCTTCGAACTGATCCACCTCAGATCTAACAGAAATCAGCTTGTTGAGCAAGGTTGATCTAGAGATATGCAAGTGTGAATGGAGAAAATGCCTTCTTGCATGTGGCTCTCCATTTACACAACTTTTTATCTTGTGGGGGAAGATAGGTGGGTGCTTTCAAAACATTAGGGGTACAGGAACATTTGTTTATCTAATAATAACCTTTTTGCATGTCTCTAACATTTGTGGTGGATGTTTTAATGTTGCAGATGTTTTTATTTGTTGCTTTCAAAACAGCCTTGCAGTCACCAAATCAAATAAGACAACCAAGTATTATATTGTATTGGAACACATATTTATTAAAGGGTGAAATATAATCCATAAGAGAACTGGGGAATTTTACAAAAACATAAAATATATGCATGTACAGTATCTTAGATAAGCAAAATACATCCCAATTTCGGTATGCAAGAAACAGAATTCCTCAAATCCCAAAAGACAGCAATAATACCAGTACTTAAAAAGTTCCACACAGTATTTTATAACATTATCTGGGTGGTTTACAGAATCAGCATATTGCCCCAAACAATCTGGATCCTCATTTTACCAACCTTGGAAGAATGGAAGGCTGTGTCAACCTTGAAGATTGAACACAAGGCTATGGGCAGAGTTAGTCTGCAATACTGCATTCTAACCACTGCACCAACATAGTATGTAAGATAAGTCTTCTAATCTACACCCCTATGAGTGCTTTTTTTTAAAAAAATAAATAAATTTTATTTTATTCAGAACCAAGTTAAAATACAAAATACAAAAAAATCCAAGAAGAAATAAAGGAAAAAAAGAAAAACAAAACACAAAAGAGTCAGGACATTAAAAAAGAATGCGTCAAAAAAATCCCAACACATTATTCACGTATTATTCCCTCTAGTTCAATACTGATTTATACATTATTATAATTAGTTCCCATCTCTTGCAAAACAGCCCCTCCCAAATTTTACTGTTCTATTAAATCTATTAGCAGCTTGTTGACCTGTCTTCTATATGTTATATTAGTGACAAAGTAGTTAGCAGGCAAAACAATGATAGAAAAACAGAACAAAATTAAAGTTTCAAATCTCTCTCTTAGCAAACTTTTATTGTAATCCACTTGTAGAAAATTTACCACGATATCTTAAATTATCCCAAAAGTTATAAATACCTCTATGAGTGCTTTAAAACAAAGAAAGATTAGGTTGCTACCAGCTGTCCCTGGAGGAACAGCTGAAGGTAGGACAAGAAGCCAGGGGTGGAAATTAAACAAGGAGAGAACCAATCCAGAACTAAGGAGAAATTTCCTGACAGAACAATTAATTAGTGGAATGACTTGCCTCCAGAAATTGAGGGTACTCCAAAATGGGAGGTTTTTAAGAAGAGATTGGACAATGATTTTCTGAAATAGTATATGGCTTCCTGTTTGAGCAGGGGGTTAGATTAGAAGACCACCAAGGTCTCTTCCAGCTCTGTTATTCTGTTATTTATCATTCTCATTTGAATTATATATGATCGAGACCCTGCTTGATTCATTCTATTATTTGGACTCAGAAAATATCCTAATTCTAGAGCCAGATTTAGTAAAATTTGGAAAACTATAAGCCAAAACGCTCCATTTTAGGCTTTAGTGATTTTGAAGTAGAGGTGGTATTCAGCAGGTTCTGACCAGTTCTGGAGAACCAGTAGTGTTAGAACTGGGAACGTGGACACAAGGAACGGAGACGAGGCATCGAATAGTGACTCCAATTCTTTATTAGTGACTTCAGAACAGAGTGAAAAGCTAGGGCAGCAGCAGCTCCTTTTATAGAGCTGGCTGCTGTCACAACATCCAATGATTTGAGTTTGCCACGCTGGAAAGCGTCCAATCAGCAGCAACCCTCTAACAGCCAATCAGATCAGCCGACAATGACCAATCACGATCCGCTATTAGCGGGCCAATCAGAAGTGCAGGTTTACGAGCCTGTTGTGAAAGCAAAACTGTTAGAATCGCAAGCTAAGTTTGCTTAGTTCGTAACACCCCTCCCCCCTAGGTTCCGTTTCAAGGGTGGGGTGATGTATTCTCGCAGGTAGGCAGGTCGTCTCACCTGTCTACCTGATCTTCGTTGCTCCACCAGTCTTTGCCCGGACTCTGGTTCTGGTGGGCTGTTGGTTGAACTCGGTGGTGATGGTGAGCTGGCTGCTCTGATGGGCGACTTGGTGTTGTCATCTCTCCTCCCGTCAAGGCTGTCATCTGGATTCTATGGGGTTGCTGATGCTGCCGTGCTGCTTCATGGAGAGATGGCCATCTGCCCCAGCTCTTCTTCGGAAGATGAATAATCCAGGTTTGGTTGCGCTGATTGCTGGTTTTCGAGTACTGGGTCGGATACTAGTTCGTTTTTGGCCCCCTCGATTTGCCTTCCCCTCCCGGTTTGGAGTTCAGGGCTTGTGAAGGGGGTAGATGCCAGCCGGGAACGTAGCTGGTCGATGTGGTGCTTCCACAGTCTCCCATCAGCAGTTTGTAAATGGTAGGAAAGGGGACCGGTAAGTTGAGTTATGGTAGCGGGGACTCACAATGGGTCACCAGTAAGGTTTTTTGCAAACACCGGGTCACCTACCTTGAACGTGCGATACTTGCTACTGGAACCAAGAGGCTTTTCCGACATATAGGCAGGGTGTAGACGGTCAAGATGTGACTGAAGTTTCCGGCCCATCAGGAGTTCGGCTGGAGTTTTGTGTGTGGTGCTGTTTGGAGTAATATGTTGGAGGAGAAACATGCTGGATACCTTGTCATGGATGTTCCCTTGTTCCATCTTGTGTAAGGTTTTCTTTGTGAACTGGATCATTTGTTCAGCCCTACCATTGGCCGCAGGGTACGCCGGCGGTGTTAAAGCGTGGCATATCCCCCGGTCTGCTAGGTACTGTTCAAATGCCAAGGCGGTGAACTGTGGGCTGTTGTCTGAAACCAGGACGTCTGGCAAACCATGTGTGGCAAATAGTCTGTTTAGTTTTTTAACGACTGCCTCTGTGGTGGTGTTCTTCATTTTGTGGACCTCAAGCCAGTTGGAGTAGGCATCCACTGTTATGAGAAATGTATGTCCTTTTGTGGATCCCACAAAATCGATGTGGATAAGGGACCAGGGACCTTGGGGTACTTCCCATTCGGTTGGTGGGGCTTTTGGTGGGGCTGAGCGTGTTTCCTGGCACTTGTTGCAGGTGGCTACCCAGGTTTCTATTTGTTTATCTATATCTGGCCACCAAGCGTAGCTCCGTGCTAATGCTTTCATCTGCACTATGCCCGGATGTCCATCATGCAATCGTTTTAGGACCTTATGCTGTAGTCTTTCTGGGATGACGACTCTATCTCCCCATAACACACATCCTTTTTGGGTGAAACGTTCTGTCTGTCTGTGTTTGAAGGGCTTGAAGGTGTCATTGAGTTTGTTGTCAGGCCAACCTCTTTCTACCCTGCTGAGGACTCGTGCCAAACAAGGGTCTTTCCTTGTTTTGGATGCAATGTCTTGTGCAGTCAACGGTGGTGAAGGGAGTGTCTCAATTTGTAGTACAGCTAGGGTTGGAGCTGGGTCATCTAGGACTTCGGGTAGCGGAGAACGGCTCAGGACGTCAGCGTGGGAAATGGCTTTCCCCGGACGGTGTAGCAGTTGGAAGTCGTATGCAGCTAAAAACTCTGACCAGCGTGTCATTCTTGGTGATAGGATATGGGGAGTTGGTTTATCCCCTGCCAAGATGCCCAGTAATGGTTTGTGATTGGTGATTATAGAAAAGAAACTTCCATATACGTACTCATGGAATCGTTTGATCGCAGCCACAATAGCGAGAGCCTCTTTATCTAGTTGGCTATAGTTTCTTTCAGTTTTAGATAAAGTTCTGGAAAAAAATGCAATAGGTGCCTCAATGCCGTTTGGTAGGACGTGGCTCAGGATGGCTCCTACTCCAAACGGTGAGGTGTCACAGGTGACGTTTAAGGGTAAAGTCTCGTTATATTGTATCAATACAGCATCAGATGTTAAAAGGTCTTTTACTTGCTGAAAAGCTCGCTCTTCTCGATGTCCCCAGACCCAGGAAGCCTTCTTATCGAGGAGCCTATGCAGGGGTTCAGCAACAGTCGCCTTCTGGGGTAGGAAGATGTTATAAAAGTTAATAAGTCCCAGGAAGGCTTGAAGATCTGTTTTGTTTCGAGGTCTTGGAGCATTCTTTATTGCAGCCAATTTTTTCTCAGTAGGATGAATTCCCTGTTTGTCAAGAAGGTAACCAAGGAATTCAACCCTCTCCATACACAGTTGACACTTGTCCTTCTTGACTTTCAGGCCAGCGTCTTTAAATTTTTGGAGGACCATTCTTTGCTGCTTTTCTAGTAGACTTCTAGTGGGGGCAGCTATCAAGACATCATAGAAATATGGCATGACCTCTTTTATGCCTTGCAATAAGCAATCTCTCCATCAGACTTTGGAAGATGCCAGGTGCTACACTCACTTCAAACTGGAGTCTATTACACTTGAATGCCCCTCTGTGTGTAACTATAGTTTGGGCTTCTGCAGTCTCTGCATCTACAGGCAGCTGCTGGTATGCCTGGGGTAGGTCCAATTTTGCAAATATTTTCCCGCCCCCAAGGGAGTGAAGTAGGTGTTGGACCACCGGCATGGGGTAAGCACTCTGCTGAAGCGCGTGATTTAGGGTGGCCGTGTAATCCCCACAAATTCTCAGAGATCCGTCAGGCTTTATGGGGGTTACAATTGGGGTCTCCCATCGGATGTGGTCGATCGGTTCCAACACGCCTTGGGCTATTAATTTGTCCAATTGTTCATCAATCTTTGGTTTAAGTGCAAAAGGCACTCGACGGGGCTTAAGGCGAATGGGCACAATATATGGACAGAGGTTAAATGATATAGGGGATCCCTTGTACTTGCCTAGCTTCTCATTGAACACTTCCTGGAATTCTTGGATGAGAGCCGCTTCCCAGTCATTGCTTTCGGTTTGGTTGATGCCCGCCAGTTCGATTCCTAGTGGTGCGAACCACTGCAAGCCAGAAAGCTGGGTCGATCTTTATTGAAGACTGTAAATGGTAGAGTTGCGGTGTGGTCTTTGAAAGAGACTTGGACGTGTCTGGAACTGGCGACTGGGATCCTATTTCCTTGGTAGTCCTTCAATATGATTACTTGAGGGCTGAGATCCTGGCGACAGATGTCAGGGATCAGCTGTTTGAGGGTTTTCCAGGAGACCATTGATAGGGATGACCCGGAGTCGACTTCCATAACGCTTGGACGCTTCTCAATGGTGACCTTCACTCGGATCTTTCTTGCATCAAGGGATAAAGTGTGGCCAATGGTGATGGTTTGGTGAGCCTCTTCTCGTCTGGTAGAAATGGCTGGTGCTCGATTTCTGTAGTAGTGGTTCCATTGGTTGCTTGGGTGGTCCTGATTTAGTGGTGGGTTGCCTGTTGTCTGCCGGAAATTATTTTCTCTTCGGGTTGGGCTGGACCCTTGTTTGCCTCTACAGACTTTAGCAATGTGGCCCCTCTTTCCACAGGAATGGCAGAGGGTGTCTAGGAATTTGCAGTCTGATCGTGGGTGGTTTCCCCCGCATCCAGCACACTGATACGAGGGCTTACGAGCCCATTGATCTCGCTGATCGCGGTCTGACCCGAATCTGTTGACCTCCTCTTCCTCGCTTTCTGAGGAGGATCCGAGATCTTCAGGGTGCGTGGTTGTTGCGTGCCTTTTGGAAAGGGGCGTATGGTCACTGGCGAGTTGGCGGTGCGGTGCGTTCACTCGGCACATTTGAGCTGCCAACTTCCTGGTTGCTTCTGCTGCAGTAGGATCGGCGATGATATCCGCGAGGGCAATGTCCCCCTTTGCCATGATTTTGCTCTGGGTTGTGGGGTCTTTTAGACCCAGGACAATTTGATCTCGAGGTTTGCGAAGTCACAGAGTCCCCCCAGGTTTCTGAGGTCCGCGATGAAGTCTCCAACACTTTCACTTTCCTGTTGGTCCCTCTGGAAGAACTCATGTCTCCTGATGAGTGTTGGCACTGCTGGGGCATAATGGGCCTGGAGGATTGGGGCGAGGTTGTCCCAGTCTATCATCTTCACTGGTTTTGCAAGTGCCTTTGCCATTTTAAAAACGGCGGGCCCGCAATGGGTCAGGAACACAGCTCGTTTCTTGCCAGGCGTAGCATCCTTCAGGTTGTTTGTCTCCAGGAACATCTGAAACCTGTCCATATATGAGTCCCAGTCTTCATTAGCTGTGTCAAATGGAGCAGGTGCTATGGCGCTGCTGGTCATTCTTGCACAATTGTACGCTCTCAGTCACATGCTCTGTTAGCATTCAATGAGTGTTCATTCAGCTCTCTCGTCTCCGCATCCCATCCTCATCGCCAGTGTTAGATCTGGGAGCGTGGGTGCAAGGAACAGAGACGAGGCATCGAATAGTGACTCCAACTCTTTATTAGTGACTTCAGAACAGAGCGAAAAGCTAGGGCAGCAGCAGCTCCTTTTATAGAGCTTGCTGCTGTCACAACATCCAATGATTTGAGTTTGCCATGCTGGAAAGCGTCCAATCAGCAGCGACCCTCTAACAGCCAATCAGATCAGCCAACAACGACCAATCACGATCCGCTATTAGCGGGCCAATCAGAAGTGCAGGTTTACGAGCCTGCTGTGAAAGCAAAGCTATTAGAATCGCAAGCTAACGAGTTTGCTTAGTTCGTAACAGGTAGTGAAAATTTTGAGTAGTTTAGAGGACTGGCAAATACTACCTCTGATTAGCTCCACCCCCATCTGTTCTCTGCCTCCTGAGTCTCAGCTGATAGTCTGGATTTTCTTTTGTTGCTCTGCATTGGAGAATGGAGCTGGAAAGCAGGTTAGTGTGATGGGGAGGGAGTGGGATTTTGCAGTAACCTTCCCCTGCCACGCCCACCAAGCCACGCCCACAGAACCAGTAGTAAAATTTTTTGAATCCCACCACTGTTTTGAAGCAATCCTTCCATTCATATCACAGTGGGTTACAATTAAATGTACAGTCTATCACTACTTATTGCTCTCACTTACAAATTGAATGAATATACAATAAGGTAAAAGTTTCCCCTGCCCAGTCATTAGCGACTCTAGGGGATGGTAAATGGGATCCACCATTTACTGAAATATTTTCATATTGCCCTTCAAGGCAAGGCATCCTCACATTTTGTTTAGAAGAAAAACATTGTTTGAAATATCATAGCCTTTAAGAGCTATTTAAAAAGCACTTAGAGGATAGGAATGAATCAAGCACTGTGTTTTAGTCCTGTCCATCTCTTACCTATTCAAACTATATCTGTTCCATTTCAGTCTATTCCTACAAGAGTGGGAGTTGTTTTATTTTTAAAATGCATAATGTGCATTTATGATATAACACATTCATTGCACCTGCAGTAGCAGATGACTTCAACAACTATTAATAATTCTCTGATGTGTCCCACATGCATGAAAAAAATATGTATATTATACAGGTTGTCCTTGACTTATCACCACGATTGAGCCCATAAATTCAGTCACTAAGTGAGACATTTGATAAGTGAGTTTTTTTCCATTTTATGACCTTTCTTGCCATGGTTGTTAAATGAATCCCTGCAGTTGTTAAGTTAGTAACATGGTTGTTAAATGAATCTGGCTTCTCCACATTCCTCATCACATGACCTTGGGACACTGCAATCCTCATAAACATGAATCAATTGCCAAATGTTTGGATTTTGATCATATGACCATGGAGATGTTGCAGTGATCGTAAGTGTGAAAAATGGAAAGTCATTTTTTTCAGATCCATTGTAACCCCAAATTGCCATTAAATGAACTGTTGTAAATAGAGAATTAATTGTATTTGCTGAATTTTATAGACCAAAAAACACTTTTAAAATAATTTTTCACCAAAAAGTAAAACATTTGGGCTCATATTCCCAAAGACTGGGTAAATATTGAATTTCAATTCCATGTATTTTCTCCACATTCCTATAGAGATAAATTGCTGGTTAGGATCTATGATCTATTCTTATGAGACTGTTAACCAATCTAGAACTTCAGAAGTTGCAATGGCATCAGGATCAAGAACCCAGATAATGCAAGCTTAGACTGAAGAAGCTGGCAAGGAGCACTCTGAGATAAATCAGATTCAGTTTTGAGATTTACAACGTCCACTCCAGGAAACTTAAGATAATCCATCGTAGTAAAAATATGAATTTGGTCCATCTTATCTCTCAAAATATTCAGCAGGTATTCTTAATGCACCATGATCCCATAATAATGTAAGATTTTCATGGATTAAAACAAATTGAAGAATCAGATTACTTTCTGTGAAGTGATTTGCAACGTGCTTTCTAATTATGTAGTTCCACATTTTTCAGTTTTTGACATTGTTATATGGAATCCCAGTGAAATACTAGCTTGCACAAAATACCCAGTTAAGATTTATCAAATTTGCTCAAATGAAAAACGATGTTATAAAAAATTTTTCCCGACCGCACTATATGAGTTGCTTTAGTTATCAGAGAACTGCACCATATGACAAGAGGCCTTTATGATGAAAGATGTCTGATGATGCATATCATGGGAGAAAGAGACACATAATTTTATTGTAGAGACTGAGGGCTTGACTGGAATGGCTTCAAAGTCACACAGTGATTTCTTGTGAGGTCTATCAACATCTCCAAGTTCTGACTGAAGCCAGATTCTTCTTTATACCCTTGAGTACTTGACAACAAGAAGATTTTTATTCCAAGAGCTAGTTTTATGTATAGTTACAAAATACAGAATTAATAATTTGGATTTTTCCTCATTATTGTGAGCAGATGCTTTAAAAATCTTTATACATGTAATATTGTCAGTTAGGTTTAATTTGAGGCACCAAAAGTTGCAAAACGATGGCTTTGTTTGGAGGACTAACAACAGAATGGATCCTAATTTTCCTATCTTAATACCGTGACCAAAGAAACCTTTAAGATCCCTAACCCCTCAATTTTACAAGAAAGTATGCACTTTAAAAGCCTTTAAAAGTTTCTATGCCATATACCTAAATCCTGAAACATACGTCATGCACATACAAATACACCCCTGCCCTTCTTTCCTTCAGTCCTGTATGTTTATGAAAATTCATGCCACATAAAGGGTGGACCTTTTTGTTTTGTCTTCTTCTGACAAGAGCCATTCCTCTGCTTTCCACCAACAATGTCTTGGGTTAAGAAGCTGGAAGTATATTGATGGTTGTCTCAGTGGAGGAATATATCAAAATATTGCTGATTTGTATCGCTTAGCCACACTAAGGTTATTCAAAGAGCAGCAAATCTCCTGGGGCATAACAGTTGGTCTGTTCTTAACCTCAGACTCTTATCTTTCACAGACAGCTTCCAGTTCCTCCCCTTCCCACAAGCCTCGAGGCGATGCAACATAATTGAGGCCTGCCCCCACAGAATTAGGTTGGGGGCAAAGAATAATGTGGAACAGAGGGTAGGGGAATAGGCTGGTTTTCTATTGCCCTATGCTGGAGCATATGAAATGTATATTCATTTCCACTAGATGGGCAAGAATTGCTTTACTTCAGGTTTACAACAGAATCTGAAACTGGTAATTAATTCAAAAAAAGTCGGGTCCTGAAATTCAGCAGAACAATTTATACAAGAGCACACAACAGATATAAACTAAATGTAAACCACTCCAAACTCGATTGCAGGAAGTATGATTTCAGCAACAGAGTGGTCATTGTCTGGAATTCACGACCTGATTCTGTTGTCATCTGCTCAAACCCCCACTCATTTACCCTCAAACTAACCTCTATTGACCTCAGCCCATTCCTAAGAGGTCTATAAGGAGCGTGCATAAGCACACAATCGTGCCGACCATCCCTGTCCTATTGTTTCCAATTATTAGTTTCTATTTCTTGTATTTAAACTTATGTTTATTCTTGTTTCTGTTATATTGTAAGCTTTTGATAAATAAATAAAAAAATTAGAAATATTTGAAGAAGGTGAAGCAATACTGGTTTCCATCTAAGCAATTAAGGCCATCAACCTGGAAGTTTAAGCACCACTAGAACCAGAATCGTGCAACACACAAATATGGACTTCAAAATATACCTTTTCCTAAAATGTAGAGATCATAGTTTCACATTTGGAATTAGCAAATTTTGTTGAAGCATGATTTCTCAGTCCTAGCATGTCAAAATATGCAGGCCTAAGCAAACAGCATATGAAAGCCTGTTTTTCAGCATAATCTAATGGCCCAATGAGAAGAAGGCGCAAAGAAAATACAATATTTATAAAGAAACTCACACATGCCTCAGTTCCACTTAAAGCAATGGGATAAACTCACATTTAGGTATCTGGAATCTGTTGACAAAATATCTGTGGTTTATCTCTCTGTTGATTAGGGAGCTTTGGCTCCCATAAATCCTATAAGGTTCAGTGTTTGTTACAAAACCTCCAAAACATAAAAATATATAGCTAGAAAAACTACAAACCACACAAGCTTAATACACAAAGAAAAAATGAAAACTATAAATAAAATAATTCCCTTAATACAATTGCAAAGGCAGAGATCTGCCAAATCTTGTGGGATAGAGCACGATTATTTCTTCATTTTGATCCTACTACTGATAAGATCTTCCTGCAAGAAATGACACATTGTGCCACTGATAATGGGAACATTCAGAGCAAGTCCTCTGATAAAAATTTCAATGCACATGTAAATTGTGAGTTTGAACGACACTCTGGTTTAGTAGCTAAGGCAGGGGTGGGCAAACTTTTTGGCTCGGGGGCCGCATTGACTTTTAAAATTTGACAGACGGGCCGGGTCAGCACACAGCTCCGCAAAATCAAGTCACTGTGCCTAATGAGCAGACATGATATTCTTCCGATTAAAAACACAACATAGATAATAGATAGATAGATAGACAGATTCTTCCCCTACAAATAAACGACTCTGTGTGTGTGTGTGTGTGTGTGTGTGTGTATGAATGTACCCCTTAAGCTTACACAAGTTGGCCACTTATAAGATAAGAAATAAATAAATGCCCACCCCCCAAAACATAACTCCTCCGGTGCCCACGGATAAACTGTGAACCACCAATTAGTAGCAGGCTGACCCTCCCTCTTGAATCAACGTCTAATTGGGGGGAGCAGACTGGCCTTCAGTCTCTTGCAAGAAACTGCTGGCTAACCCTGCAAACCGTTTGCCGAGGTGTGTATGTGGGGGGGCTTTTGCCTGGCTTTCCCCCCGCCCGCCCAGTGCCCATCCCGCCGCCGCTTTTGCCATTAAACCACAAGTCCTCCTGGGTGCTTGGGAAGCCTGCTCAGTAGAAAACATCTGTGCGCCTCTCCCAGAACCTGCCCGCTCCGCCCAGCCAGGACGTCCACCACCGAGCGTGCCTCAGTCCGGCTGCGAGGTCCTGGCACTGGCGCGCTGAGGGCGCCACTGTTCTTCTCTCCCATCTTACCGCAGGGGAAGGCCGTGGAGGGAGGTGTGAAGTGCCTGCTGGTGCTCGGGTCTATGGGAATACGCATCACAACAGCGGGCATTAGGGGAGGAAGGAGGCGGCAGTGGAGCTGCTGCTGGCCAAGAGGTGAGGGAAAGGCACGCCCAGGACGCAGCGAGCCAGATGCCCAAGAGTGCACAGCAGGCCACTCCAAAGCCGGATGCGGGAGAAAACTGCCCCAGCCCCCCCCTGCACAGGTCAGCCCCTCACCGCCACTGCCAGTCCCGGCCGCTCCGGCCGCCAGTTGCTCCTTGGGGCGCAGCTCTTAAAAGCCTGCTCCCAGCACCCGAGCAACTTCCCAGCAACTTTCAGCTTCCTTTTAACTCGTGGGCGCTCGCGCCTGGCCCCGAGCCGCG
This sequence comes from Hydrophis major, assembly GCA_033807585.1. NCBI lineage: Eukaryota > Metazoa > Chordata > Lepidosauria > Squamata > Elapidae > Hydrophis > Hydrophis major. The sequence continues at coordinate 87,667,643 of CM066328.1, read as the reverse complement.
TAGCGGAGGGGAAGCCCAGAGCACCGCCGGGTCGCCTCCTCCAAGCAGCCCGCCTGCCTGCCGGGCTTCCCCTCCACCACGCAGCTTGGGACCAGGCACGAGCACCCGCGAGTTAAAAGGAAGCTGAAAGTTGCTGGGAAGTTGCTCGGGTTTCCGGGGCTTCCAGGCTTAAACTTTACATAGGCAAAGTTTGCAGGTGGGAGCGTTTTCCCGCCAAGGAGTGGGAAGGGTTCCACCTGGTGGGTGGGCGGGCTGCTTGCAGGAGCTGACCCGATGGCGCTCCGGGTTTCCCCTCTGCCGCGTGGCTTGGGGTGAGGTGCGAGCGCCCGCAAGTTAAAAGGAAGCCAAAAGTTGCTGGGAAGTTGCTCAGGTGCTGGGAGCAGGCTTTTAAAGTGCTGCCCAAGCAGGACCGCCGAGCTGGGAAACGGGGCATCAAGGCAGGGCAAGGCTCCACCAGCAGCGGCCTAGCTTTAGGTGGCTCCAAGCAGCCCACCCCACCCTCCGGGTGGAACCCTTCCCGCTCCTTGGCGGGAAGATGCTCCAGCCTGCAAACTTTGCCTTTGCAAAGCCCTTATTTTCAGGGCTTTGCCTTTGCAAAGCCCTGAAAATAATTCCCTTAATACAAACCCGAGCAACTTCCCAGCAACTTTCGGCTTCCTTTTAACTTGCGGGCGCTCGCGCCTTGCCTTGAGCCATACGGTGGAGGGGAATCCCAGAGTGCCGCCAGGTCTCCTCCAAGCAGCCCGCCTGCCCACCTGCCCGCCGGGCTTCCCCTCCACCATGCGGCTTGGGGCCAGGCGTGAGCGCCCACGAGTTAAAAGGAAGCCGAAAGTTGCTGGGAAGTTGCTCGGGTGCTGGGAGCAGGCTTTTAAAGTGCCTCCTGAACAGGACCGCCGAGCCGGGAAACAGGGCACCAAGGCAGGGCAAGGCTCCACCAGCAGTGGCCTGGCTTTAGGTGGCTCCAAGCAGTCCGCTCCAAGCAGCCCGCCCTGCCCGTCGGGCAGAACCCTTCCCACTCTTCAGCAGGAAGACGCTCCAGCCTGCAAACTTTGCCTTTGCAAAGTTTAAGCCTGGAAGCCCCGGAAAAAAAAGGGGGATCGGCGGGGACTCACCTTTGGAGAGGTTGCACTCGAAGGTGATTTCGAACTCCCAGCTGAGGCCTTTGCAAATTTCTTTTCTTTCCTACCCCTAGATTGCTCCGCACTGTTTTGCAGCTTTGGGGGCCAGGCGGCACAGGGCACTACGCCATGCCCAGTGATATTTTTTCAGGGGCGGGCCGAATTGGACAGACCAACACCAGCCGGATGTGGCCCGCGGGCCGTAGTTTGCCCACCCCTGAGCTAAGGTAATGGAGTAGGAGTCGGTAAGGTGAATTTGAATCCCTTTTTATCACATAGGCATAAAACCCAATGAGGTTACCCTGGCCCATTGTTCCCTCTCAGTAGCAATCCAGTTCTTAAATGTTCTCTAGAAAATTCATGGATTTATGCTTAAAGTCATTAGGAGTTGAGAGCAAAAAGAGAGAAAATTCAGAGAATAGAGCATTTCTTTTATGTGTTGTATCTTATTATTATACAACATGCCTGAGTGAGTTTAATAGCTAAGCCAACAGTTGAACCTAAGATTTCATGGGTCTGAGAAACTATTCTATATCAATGTTTGGAAGGAGAAATAGTTATGTTAATTTGTTATAATAAAAGCAAAGATAATATAGTGCCATACTGAACCTATCAAATGTGTAATAGTGTATAATATCTGTTCAAATGGACAGTAGCCAAATCATCTTTATTCCATAATTGTAAAGACATCCTAAAAATCTGTTACAATGTTGCACCGTTTATTCACTTCTTTTTCTAGAATAAGAACTGCCTTTCCCAGCAATTAATTTAGTGATTTGAATGGTAGTGTGGAAAGGAAAAGGAAGCCTTGCACTTTAAGGAAAAGGCAAAACTCTTTCCTTTGTGAATTTAAATTTCCTGGCTGGGAGATTTTATTGCAAAATGATTAGTCAGCTTCATTGGAAGTCAGAATCAGTTTATTAATAGGAAGGCAAGTAAGAAGAAATCCTACAGCATTCCTGGGATTAATCTAATCTTGTGAGTAGAGAAACCCCTTTCTTATACCCTCCAGATTCTTTGATTTGTAAGTGCGAACCCTTGAAGTCTTTGATTTGTGTGTGTGTGGTGAGTTTCTGTCTCTTGAGATTGGGATCTCTTCCTGGGATCTTGGTAGGAGTAATTGTTTTATAGTAGCTGCTTGTTCACTTTGTAGCTGCTTTTTGCATTAGGTTGCAATATCCTGAGTTTCCTGTTACGCCTTTTGGTTTGCTTTTCACAAGTTTTTATAGCTTGCCATCTATTTGATTTCTATGGGAAAGGATCTTAGCTAATTTGTAGGCTTTTTTTCTGTATCCCATGTAAAGGTGGGGACTAATGGAATTGACCCTGCTTGTGTTTTCACCTCTCCTTTCTTTTAGGGGAATTTTCCTTCCCCTTCTGATATTTTAACATTTCTTTTCTTTTCCTTGGAAAGGGTGAATCGTAACTTCCAACAGTAGGAAAAGACAGCTTTCATACAAGTAAAGTATGATCTCTCTCTCTCTCTTTCTCTCTCTCTCTCTCTCACACACACACACACACAGCTGTATCCCTTCTAGTAAGTTTGCTCTTTTTCCCGTCCAAGCCTAAAATAGATCCTCTTTGAATAAGCTCATGTAGAAAACATTGGGAGTGACAACATCTGAAAGGCAAATTCAGGTCTTCTACTTTTAGACAAAAAAGAACTCATGAGACAGTGGAGAGAAGACGACCTCATTCTTCCAACACAACTGAGGCTGAGAAATTTTACCTCATGATTCAGCAGCTTTGGCCAATTTACAGTAAAAAGGGAGACAAGAGGTGTTTATGTGGGAAGCAGAGTTGATAAAGTTTTCTTGTACAACTTCCTCTGGCTCTCTGCAGGACAATGCAACTGAATAACATCACTGTACAATGAAGAAAGAGGGAAGGAGGAGAATCTGACATTGATGATGAAAAGATCTCTGTCCTTTTCCTAACATGTATCTGAAGTCCTTCCTTGGCTAGACTGTTAAGGGTGGTGGTCATTTCTCCTGACAATTCCCATCCACTTGTTCCATCTCTCCAACACTGACAATGTTTGTTTACTTTACCTAATTGCCTAAGTGTCACAGGAAAGTCCTTGTGAGCAGCCAATGAAGCAACCAGATGACCCAAGCCATAAATTCTATAAATCTCATGATTATGCCTATTGTGCTTTGTTCATTTCATGCACACTTGCATTAACCTATATGGTTATTTCGGTAGTGCACTGGTAGAAAGAATTTTTTAAAAAAATTCAGAACTGTACATAATTAAGACAGTTGGATGTAGGATTCAGCTCATGCTACATAATTTCTGCTCAATGTGCTTTTCTCTTAAATAATATATATTTATCTGCCCCATCACCAGTTGAAAGAAAATTTTTATTTATTTGCACAATGCTTGAAATGGCTTGGCACCTCAATTTTTAATTCCTATTTCCATGATGTTGGAGCACCATTAATCAATCCATCAAGCCATAATTGAAGAATCTTGTCTTGCTCTTTTTTTAATGGCAAAACATTTGGCACCAACAAAACACAGAAGACAGTGCAGTGATTCAGATATTATATTGGCAGTTTATCCATTACTATACCAAGGCTGGGTTCTGCTAAACACTGTTAGTGACTAAAAGTTCTTAAATGCTCTCTAGAAAACTCCATGGACTTCTCCCTAGAGTGACTAGGATTCGGGTCTGTTCTATCCAGTGACTATACATGGTTGGAATGTGTATTTTTTCATTTATGAGAAGGCCCCATAAGAGGTCAGCAGACTGTGTTCATAATTGGATTGGACTCAGTTCTGATGTGGAACAAAAAGGAACCTAACATAGTGCAAGGAACATATTATTTTTCTTCATAAGGTGGACAGATTCAATTTTTGATACATTGGTTGTTTGACTTTTTGATTACATATCCACTCTATTAGAAAAGAAGAATAGAATAGAATTCTTAATTGGCCAAGTATGTATTAACGTGTATAGTAACATCTATTATTACAAGTATATGAATATACAAGTATTAACATGTATAGTAACATCTGGATATTCTTCATTATTTTCAGTCAATAATGGTTGTTCTCAGGCATCTGCTTATATTGCTTTAGACCATTTGTATGAGATTGAGAGAAGAGGTCTTCAATTACATCATAGAGTCTGTTCTGATTCTATTTTGACTTCACAGGATTATGGAGAACTTTACAGTGTTATCTGGCTTAATGCCTCTGGTAAGCCACCCAAAGTCACTAAAGTGAGACAGGCAGTGTAGAAATTTGATAAATAAATAAATTAAATATATACATAAATTTTGGACCTTCTGTTCTGATATCTCCATTTGGTAAGAGTGGATAAAGAGACGCAGCTCTGTCATTGTGTGTATGTATCTCTGTCTCTTTTGCTCTACACTGCAGGAACCTTAAAGGATTTCCGTGAATTTGTAATGGGAAAACATGCTACTATGTTTCCCATACAAAAGTTCAGCTGGGAACTTCCCGCATTGCATCTCTTGGACTCCTTAAGGATGTCTTGGCTATAAGCACCATTCTCTGCAAGTTCACTTGATTGTGGGCATTAGGAATTTGATGTCACATGTTCAAACCCATCACATGTTGCAATATTTTTTAAAAATGCTTATAAATTGTGGTGTGTGATCTATGATCAGAACTTGTGGTATGCCTTGTATAGCGAAGAAAATTTGGGGTTGTTTTATAATTGTTTGTTCTAACAAGTCCTCTTAATTTGAAATGTTATTATCACATTTCAACGCATAGTATTTATCATGCAGTGTGAATAAGGTAGTGTCTGTTGTTTTTCATAGGTCTAAAGAAAATCCTCTGTTCTGAAGGGTAGAAATGAATCTGGACACGTAATTTATCATGATTACCATTTATTATAACAACACATAATGTACCATTCCCATGAACATCTCATTCTCTTTCTGGCATGTCAGTTTTAACATATCTACAACTGGGTTTACTTTGCCTAAATTTACTTTAATGTCTTTTTTTGTTGGTATTTTTCTCAAATGCTGTATTTTTAAAAAAAGTTCAAGTATTTGCTTTTATTCAATTTAATATTTAAAAACCTGGATTTTTCTAATGCTACTTTTAACAAATGATCATGTTCTTCTGTAGTGTCCTATACATCAAATATTTCTTGGTTAGTGCAATGCCCTCCATTGATGGTTGCATGGCAAAATGAAGCAGTTATAACTGTGTTGTATCTATACAATATTAAATGTACATAAGTAAAACATTGTTTTCTTTGTTTGGGGCATGTGGGGATTCATCCAGCTTGAAAAGTAACTACCAGTTCTGCTGAGAATTCAACTTGTGTCGGGTAGTTATAATACTTTCTGGAAGAATTTCTTTAATTCTTTGGAATCTAAGCTAATTCTCAGATTTCTACTAACCTTTATATGTGGAGTAAACCAATTTAAGAGTTTCTTCAGTACAAGTAATTCCTCGTATTTCTATCCTATCGCATTTTACTTATTCATAGCGCATCCAATTGGTCGTGCATGTTTACTAAGAGCAATGTGATAAGATAAATGAAAAGTATCTACATACTTACTTAATCATGGAGATATATTTTCTGACAGTTCTTTATTGATCAAGTCAACATAGCTTTCTGTACCCAGGATATTTCTTCAAGGATATGATTCTGTTAATGTTTCTACAGGATTTGGAGCACATTTATATTTTACCCTACAGATAAGATGGACAGACACATACATTTCACAATAAGTTCACAGAAACACAGTGTGGCTATTAGGTACTCAGAATATGACTTTAGAGACATGGTTCATGGGCACTGAGTTGGCCTAGGCTTCAATTCATTTCCACTATTAGACTGACTTGTGTACCAATATATGTAAGTATTTGGGATCCCTATACTGGATACTGTTTCAAGTTATCATTTGTGGAGACATGATGTCAAGACCCAACTCCTTTGAATATCTATAATTCTGGGAAAGATGGAAGAGAGAAGAAGACAATAATAATCAGGTGGATGAGCTTGATCACCATGGAAGATCCCAAGGGCCATCCTGGAGAAGCCTATCTAGTTGCTAGGAGTTGGTACTGAACTTATGGCAAATAATCACAATTTAACAACTCATGCTATGTATAAGGCAGTGGCACAAGAGGTGAACTGACCACACTGAGGCCATCTTAGACTTAACTCTTATTATCTGGAACAAAATAAATTTAATCTATTATGAGAAACATACCATTTCTTCCCATTATATGTGTAGATTCACCTTTGATAAATATCAGCTTCCTCATAAAGTGTGGAGTGGGATATGGGACTTGCCATTATTTCTTGCTGCATTGTCAGAGAAAAAAAAATGAATCAATTTGCCTATATGTGAAACTGCAATAACCTGTACAAAATTCATTGCTTCTTGCTAAATCACACTGTGGTCCCTTAAGTAGGAGTTACTACGTAATAAAAACCAGGTCTTTTGATTTCCCTCATCTTGCACCAAGTGCCAGATGCCATTCATTTTGAATATCAAGACATGAAAAGTAAAAAGAAAAATGTATATATAACTTGGATTAGGAAAATTATGCCATGGACATTGCTCCAATCTTTGCTCTAAGTCTTTGGAATGATAAAATTAATGGTGATTATGATGATAGTAACAGTGACAATGTCATTGAATGAAGGCCAGCTGATCTCATGAAATCATAGCATTTGAAAGCAGGGTCAGACTTTTCCTGCCCTATGGATTATTGCAACAGCACCAATACAGCACAATGGTTATGTTCCAAAGGTATTTTGAAATTCGTACATTAAAAAAAAGCTTACAGAGAATTCTTCACATTTTCATTCAGCTTTTCCACCTGCTCAGTCTCATCTCTCTGATGTTCAAATGTTTGTCCTTGAAACCACAGAAGAAGTTACCTCTGCTTAGGATGAAAATAGAAATGCTCGAGCAGCTTCATACTCTTCCTTCTGAAAGTTGGAGCAAACATTCATAAACAGAAGGCTGTATGTATCAGCAAGAAAATCCATTGCAAAACCAAAAACTTAGGAAGCAAGAATGAGAAAAGAAAGTGCAACAGGCTACAGGATTTTGTGCACTTTCGTAGCAGCTTTCCCAGGCATATACTGTAGCTGTCAACTAACTCATGATTTCCTTGTGACATTGTAAAAATATAATCCTAGTGGTCCCTTTCCTTTTCAACAAAACCAAGGAGCATTGTCGTACTATAAAGATAAGCAGATAGAAGCAAGGAACCATGAACAAGGAGGAAAAAAAATAAAATGTACTATTAGTGATCTCTCCCAATTTTGTTTTGTAGTGCATTAATTATGTCCCTTAGTTATAAACTCTTTTACTCTTGCATTTGGGTAGACAGATCTTTTCTCAAAAGTTTCCTCGTAAAAAAGTGATTGTGAAATACCTACCTTAAGTCACGGTGAACTTTCTGACCCTCTGTCCATTGAAAAATCCTTATCCAAATCTTTTGTTTAGCTCCTCTTTAGGAAAATAGTAAGGATGGTAGTATAATCTTCTGATTCAAAGCACAGAAATATAGAACCTAATAAACTTTGAAGGAATAGTGAAACAACGTTAGGTAGGTTCAGTCTTGGATTTGGGAAACATTTAGTCATTCATTCTCATGTAAAATTAAGCCAAATGCCCACATATAAAAGAGTTTAACTGAAGAAATGGAAATATAGGTAAAATAAGGAAGGCAAAATCACAAAATACTCAGTGAAATCAATACTATCTGCCTAGCTGAACCAGTTCTTAACTAATTCCTTTAAAAACCTCTTAGCCTGTATTTATTACAGAGAAAATGACTAGAGAGAGATCAACTTGGACTTCTCTTGGATATTTGTAGGTAATCCCTCCTCCACCAACCAATCTTTCTTCTCTTAAATCCAGGGGTGGGATTCAAAAATTTTAACAACCGGTTCTGTGGCCATGGCTTAGGTGTGGCCATGGCTTGGTGGTCATGTGACTGGGTAGACGTGGCTTGGTGGTCATGTGATTGGCTGGGTGTGGCCAACTCAATATCACTCACATTGAGGCACGCATCTCCTCGACTGGCCTCTCACGACTGTGGATATGCTGCAACAATCATGTGTGAAAAATGGTCATAAGTCACTTTTTTCAGTGCCACTGTAACTTTGAATGGTCACTCCACACAACCAAAGTACCAGCAAAGGAGGGGAAAAAACTCCAGAGATGTTCCTGAGACAGGAAGTTTAGTCCTGCAGTCCTTGGCAGGACTGACTGTAATTTCTTTCTGCCTTGGAGAGGGTTCTTGAAAAGAACGCGATGGGTGCTTCTTTTCCGTTGGGAAGAGTATGGCTGAGGATGGCTCCGATGCTGAATGGTGATGCGTCGCTTGTGACTGCTAGGGGTAGGGTCTCGTTGTACTGGATGAGGACGGCATCCGAAGTGAGCAGGTCTTTGGTCTTGTTGAATGCGGCTTCCTCACGTTTCCCTCAGTTCCAGGTGGCCGCTTTGTCCAAGAGTCTATGCAACGGTTCCACCGCGGTCGCCTTCTGAGGCAGGAAAACATTATAGAAATTTAGCAGTCCTAGAAATGCCTGCAGCTCCGTTTTATTCCCTGGTCGGGGTGCTTCCTTGATTGCTCTGATCTTTTTCTCGGTTGGGTGAATTCCGTGGCAGTCTAAAAGGTACCCTAGGAATTCGAACCTCTCAGTGTGCAGTTGGCATTTCTCTTTTTTGACTTTTAGCCCCGCTTCTTTGAATTTTTGCAGTACCTCCCTTAGACGACTTTCTAGTTGTTTCTGATTTGCCGCTGACACCAGTACGTCGTTGAAGTAGGGAACCACCCCCTTGATCCCTTGCAGGAGTCTTTCCATGAGACTCTGAAAGATTCCTGGGGCTACGCTGACTCCAAACTGGAGTCTCTTACAGCGAAAAGCCAACTGGTGGGTTACTATGGTTTGTGCTTCCACAGTTTCCACGTTGACCAGTAGCTGTTGGTAGGCTTGCGCCAGGTCGAGCTTCGCGAAAACTTTGCCTCCTCCCAGTGAGTGCAGGAGATGCTGAACTACTGGGACGGGATAAGCACTTTGCTGTAAGACACAATTTAGGGTGGCCTTATAGTCCCCACAAATTTTCACTGACCCGTCGGGCTTACGGGGGTGACTATGGGGGTCTCCCACTGGGCATGATCAGTTGGTTCTAGGACTCCCTGTTTGATGAGCTCATTGATCTTGGGTCTGAGTGCGAAAGGTACGCGCCGTGGTTTTAAGTGTATTGGGGGAATGCTGGGGTCTAGGCTGAACGAAATAGGGGGCCCTCGGTACTTGCCTAGGGTGCCGTCAAACACTTCCTGGAAGTCCCTCGCGAGTTGCTCTTCCCAGTCGGCCTCTGTGATGTGGTCGATGCCCGTTACTTCGATCCCGAGCGGCGCAAACTACTGGAGTCCCAGGAGGCTGGGCCGGTCTCTGTCCATGATCATCAGGGGAAGCCTTGCTGTGCTCCCCTTGAATGTGACCTCAAAGTGTCCTGTTCTGACTATGGAGATGCGGTTCCCTTGGTAGTCCTTTAGGATTAACTTCTGGCTTTCCAAACGTCTCTTGCGGATGGTGGGCACCAGGCACTGGATTTCCCGCCATGCAACCATGGAGAGGTAGGACCCGGAGTCCACCTCCATCTTGCATGGCCTGCCCTCGATGCCCACCTCCACGTACACTTTTCAAGCGTCCATGCTCGATGAGTGGCCAATGATGACCGTCTGGTGGGTCTCCTCTCTCTGCTGGTTCTCGCCGCTCCGTTGGCCTCGTCCGTCCCAGTTCCAGCGGTTCTTGGGTTGACGGTCCATTGCGCCAGGGGGGGGTTCTGTTCCATCTCCGCTCGCTGTTGTCGCATTGTCGGGGGCTGTATGATTTCTTGAGGCAGCAGACTCGGGCGATGTGGCCTTTCTTCCCACACTGTCGGCAGATCGCGTCGAAAAAATGGCACTCCGAGCGAGGATGGTTGCTCCCGCAACCGGCTCATTGGAGCTCCAACTTACAAATCCGCCGTTCGCGCTGGTCTCATTCTGTCTGGAGTCGATGGATGTCCCCCTCCTTGTCCGTGGTGTCAGATGTGGAGTTGAGGTCGTCGTGGTGGGTGGTCATGGTCGCTCGGTGGCTTGTGTTAAGCCTGGTCCCCCAACCATTGTTAAGGAAACACGCTAAACAGAATGTGCAGCATTAGTCAGTTAGGCAGGCAGGTAAATGTGTGAGATAAGTTTGTATGTTAGTTTACACTCAGTAAAAAGCAGATACGCTTGTGCTATCAAAAATACAGTTTATTCCATTTAAGAGTTATAGCATAGTCAAAAACAGTCCATTAGTCATGTATCATTTCAGTCAGTCCATTCAGGGATACTCAATTCGCAAAGTCCGTGTTGAATATTCAATGTCAGTTCACTTACAATAAATCAGTCCGTATTATCTCTTCTCACCGTTGAGAAATCAACACTCCTTTCTCTCTCCCGTTCCAGTAGAAAAAAAAAACAGTCATCAATCCATTCAGTAATTAGGGATCATTAAGCCAGAGAGTGAGCTGCCGTTGTCTTGCTCCTTTTATGGTGCTTTTACAACCACACCCTTAATTATATTCTTGCAGTTAAAGTTACACACACTTTAACCAACAAACCATGATAACTTATTTATTATTTTACCTAAACCAGTTAGGGTAAACAATGTTATCCCTAACAGCTTGCTTCGAGGTGTGTGTCGGAGGTTGTGGCTCGGTCCCCAGCATCGGGTCTCCGCATTCGGGCCGCTGATTTCCGGGTCGCCTCTGCTGCGGTGGCCTCGGCAAGGGCGTCAGTGAGGGAGATGTCGCCCCTTGCCATCAGGCGGCTTTGCAGGATCGGGTCCCTGAACCCAAGGACGACGTGATCTCGTAGCGTCTCGTCCATGTCCGTGAAGCCGCACATGCCCCCCAGGTTCCGCAGGTCTGCTACGAAATCGCTAATGCTCTCACCCGGTTTCTGGTCTCGCTGGTAGAAGTCGTGCCACCTGATGAGGGTGGGCACAGTGGGAGCATAGTGGCTTTGTAGTAGTGGTTCAAGGTCGGCCCAGTCCATCATCTTCACGTCCTCGGGCTTCGCGAGGGCTTTTGCCATTTTGAACACTGTGGGCCCGCAGTGTGTCAGGAAAACGGCCCTTTTTTCCTGCCCATTTGCATCCTTGAGATTGCTACTCTCGAGGAACATCAGGAACAGGTTAATGTACGATTCCCAGTCCTCAGTAGCTTGGTTAAAGGGTGCAGGCGGTGCAATGCTGGCCATCTCGAGGATCTCATTGTTCTCGGTGCCACGTGTTCGGTGGGTGCTAGTTCTGTGATCCCACCCTCGTTGCCAGTGTTATGTTGCTGGCTTGAAGGAAACTCAGGAGGCAGTGATAAGTTCAGCTCTTTTATTAGGTTCCTGGATTGGATTGGCTTGAACCAGATCGGCCCCGGCTTATATTCAGTTGGCCGTGCGAGCCGCGGCCAATGACACCACTTTGAATCTCCCACGATTGATTCTTACCAATCGCGGGGATTCGTGGTGGGCCAATCAGTGCAGCTCGCTCAGCCAATCCGGTTGCCGTGCGGCCTGACCAATCAGGGCGCGGTGTTTACAAGAATGTTAATGAAGCTATACAGAACAATAACTAAGTCCTGCATATGAATTAGTAGTAGTAGTAAAAATAGTATTATGATCATTGTAATACAATAATTACATATTGCTGCTATAGCATCTTTGGGGATTTGGAGGAGGTAAGCTGCAAGATGAAGATATTGATTTTCTATGGGAAATAGGTAAGGAATGCAAGAGCTGCAAATGGAGTTGAGGCAAGAGTTTTGGCCAATGTGAAAATGACCATTGATTAAGTTGGCCTATATTTATAAAAATATAGAACTCAGGGCCTAGGCCGCTTTCAAAGACAGATTCAGAACTATTAATGAAAGTACATTGAATATCCTGCTAAACCAGGTCTGTCAAACTCCCAACCTGGGCTGGATGCATCATGCACTGGCCATGCCCACACCTGGTTTAGCGAAGGGGGTAGAAATCCCGATTCGTCACATAGTGCCGCCATGACAATGTGAGCTTGACAACCCCTGTGCTAAATCAATTGTGGATCCTACCAATGGTGTCCAACAACATGTGTGTGCTTCTCATCACAGCTGTGATGGAGAAAATGAAGAATATCAGCTTAAAAATCATGCATGTAACGGTAAACCATTTTTCTGAATCAGGTTGTTTTTTCCTCTTTGTTTTGTGAATAGTAAGATGAAATGTCTGACATAATGTCTTTCTGCTCAATATTTTCTTGTTGTCAACAAGAAATGAAACTAAAGAGTGAGGAATCTGAACTACTACTTTCAGTGGCTCACTGTGTATAGCCAGAATTCCAACCAGCTCTCTTTTCCAGGCTGTTCAAATCGTATCAATACCAAAATAAATGTTCTCCCTCATCACTTTGATTATGTTACTCTCACCCTTCCAAAAGTCCCCATGTTGGCTTCTTATTTGGTTTCAAATCTCTCTTTAAAGATGTGCTCCCCAACTTGCAGTTGACATAACTAGATTTCCTTGATTCATAATCAGGTCGGCTTTTCTTTTAAACTTGCACAGAATAACTTGCCGTTCTGCTTCTTATTCATGGAATAAATCTCTTCCACTCTGTTTCTTTTCCTGCTTTTAATCTTTCTCTTTGACCAGAAGGAGGCAGCTGCAAGGCTGCTTGATTTTCTTTTTAATTAAAAAAATCCTTTTAAAAAATAACAATTAAATGGGAAGGAGGTAGCTTGCTGTAACATAGGCACAAACATGGTCGTTATTTTGAAGGATGTCTTCAGCTCCCAAATAAATTAGTTATCTTTAGAAAGTAAAAAATGAGGGTGAATAGATGTGGAGGACCTCAGAATTCTGGAGTATGCCCTTTGCCCATAAAGAAGTCAAGGTAACTTGATGATAAACAGAATGAAGTAAGAATCAACAATTTGCCTTCTAGGTAAAGGTTGTTTTATACCAGAGGTCTCCAAACAACTTTAAGACTTGGGAAGAGCATGAACCACATCCTCCTAAATTCCAAACCTCATCTGTCTTATCTGATGGCAGTTTTAATTTTGTTTTGTTTTCCATTGCACCTATTTTTTTAAGACACATTATTTACTTAGGATATTTAAATATCTTTTTTCTAATTGCAATCAGAATGCTAATACGAATGAATATACCAGGCACATTAATTTTTTTCCTGGACGGCCAGTGTAATGACGCCATTTGAGTCACTTATATTCAAGCAGCTGTTAGGCCTATTTTTTTCGCTTTCCTTTCCATAAGATGTTTCTTATTCATTGCAGATCATTGCTATGATTGCTGTCACCCTTTCGTAGTTATAAGAATAGTTTTTAGGTTATGAAACGAACCAAAAAAAGGTTAATTAAGCTTGTGTAACTATGAGATCAAGGGTTAGGGTTAGAATTTAGTTGTGTCTAACTTTGCTGTCATTAGTATCTGTAGAACTGGGGCACAATTCATGTTTATTATGTGAAGACCCTGGTGTGGGATTATATTATATTTATTTCACTTCTTGTTTTGATAAAGCAGCAAACCTTAATTTACACATAATCTTTCTTTGAGTAGCATCCCTTCCCATTAGGAAAAAAAAATCTGTGCAATTTATGAGATGTTCTTGTCTATCAACACAACTAATTACAATCTGAGCTATTTTTTTAAAAAAGATTCCCATCTATGCAGATGTACTTTTATTGAATTCAGTGAAATGGGAGTTAAGGAAATTATTTATTGCTCTGTCAGCATTGTTTAAAGGAACCTCTTAAAGGTAAAAGAGAAAAAAGTATGCTGGCCTTCAAGGGTATCTGGAAGCTTCCATTGGTACCCAGTGCAATGGTGCAGGCACTCCTAGAACAATCCATGTTACACCTCTGCTCTGAAAACTTCATTGGTTGTGTTATGTATGTAAATAGTTGAATAAAGGCAAGCTTGGGGTAAAGTGCAGGGTTCTGGCCCTGCACTTCTGATTGGGTGTTAAGTGGCTAGATCGGATTGGTCGGGTTCTGAGAATCTGATTGGCCCTTAACGAAGGACTCTTATTGGTACTGGAGCTAGCGTTTCACAAGCTCCTGTTGGTTATTTCACATTAGCATTGCCTATATAAAGCAGAGTTGTTGTTATACAAGTTAGAAGTCACTATGCAATAAAGAGTTGAAAGTTCACCAACTAAGACTGTCTCCATTCATTCTACCCATGCCTGAATCTATGACACTGGCGACGAGGATGGGATTTGGAGACATCTGATCTTAAGGAACTTGGAAGAAAAAAACAGAGCACGTGTAAAAAACGGCGCCACCAACGGAAGCCATGTCCGGCGGCATCGTACCACCCGCTCCGTACGATCCATCCCAAGAGGATTGGGAATCCTACATGGATCGCTTTCAGATGTTCCTCGAAACGAACAACCTGAAGGACGCCACACCAGCCAAGAAGCGGGCGCTGTTCCTGACGTACTGCGGCCCGGCTGTCTTTAAAATGGCTAACGCCCTCGCGAAGCCTCGAGAAGTGAAAGCAATAAGCTGGGACGACCTCGAACCTCTCCTGAGAGACCATTACGCGCCAACCGTACCCACACTCATGAGATGCCACGAGTTCTATCAACGAAGCCAATGAAAAGGAGAGAGTGTGGCTGACCTCGTGGCAGACCTCCGGCACTTGGGAGGCCTCTGCGGGTTCGCAGACTTAGATGAAGCATTGAGAGACCACCTAATTCTGGGATTAGATGCACTAAACGTGCAGAGCAAGCTGATGGCGAAGGGCGACATCGGCCTTGTTGATGCCATCGCCGAAGCCACCGCCGCTGAGGCAACAAAAAAGTCAGCGGCGCAGCTACGGTGAAGCCGAAACTCCACAAATCCACTGACAGGTGACATCTCACCCAGCTCAGAAGGGCAGTTGGCAACAACGCACTACGAGGACCTCTCTTCGTCATCAGACAGTGACGAAGAAGGGGTCCATCGACTGCGTTCTGACCGGGACCCTCGTCCTAAAACCTCACGCCCTTGCGCTGGCTGCGGGGCAAACCATCCCAGGGCAGACTGCAAATTCCGCGATGCACTCTGCCACGAGTGCGGGAAACGAGGCCACATCGGTCGAGTCTGTCGCAGTTTACCGGGACCAAGCCCGGCCTCAAAGGGAACCAACTTTCGCCAATCGGCAGGAAACCGTCCTGTAAGGCGAGACCCAGCAAACCACTCCTACAGATATCGAGCGTTGCAGAAAGAAGAGGCTCACCATACTATCACTATAGGTCAGGCCTCGGCCCTGGACGCTAAGAAGATTCGAGTTACAGTAGCCATAGAGAACCAACCCTGCCACATGGAGGTCGATTCAGGATCGTCCCTCTCGATGTTGTCGTGGAAGACATTAAAGCAGCTCATTCCTACCATCCAACGCCAAGACCTTCGAATGCAATGCCTTATCCTTAAAGATTACCAAGGGAATCGGATCCCTGTGGTCGGGTCTTGTCGAGTCCGCGTCTCGTTTAAAAAGCATACGGCATACTTACCTCTAACGATCATCGATAGGGACAGGCCTAGTTTGTTGGGCCTCCAATGGTTTGCGCCACTCAGCATCGAACTAGCCGGCGTGAACCGAGTCGGTGATTGCGAGTGGGAGGAGGATCTTATGTCTGAATTCAGTGATGTCTTCGCAGATCGTCTGGGCGAGTATAAGGGGACCCCAATCTCATTCAGCCTCGACCCTAAGGTCTCCCCGATCCGTTTAAAGCCCCGTCGAGTTCCGTTCGCCCTTAAGGCCAAGATAGATGAACAACTTGACAAACTAATTAAACAAGGGGTACTGCAACCCATTGATCATTCCCCATGGGAAACTCCTATTGTAACCCCCATTAAACCAGATGGGTCAATCCGAATCTGTGGGGACTACCGGGCCACTCTAAACCACGCCCTCCAACAGAACGCGTATCCAGTGCCGGTGGTGCAGCACCTCCTTCATTCCCTGGGAGGTGGAAAGGTTTTCGCTAAGCTAGATTTAGCTCAAGCCTATCAACAATTGCCCGTGGACGATAAAACAGCCCAAGCCCAAACGATAGTAACGCACAGAGGTGCTTTTAAATGTACCCAATTGCAGTTCGGGGTGAGTGTGGCCCCGGGAATATTCCAAAGTTTAATGGAACGATTGTTACAGGGAACAAAGAGCGTGGTTCCGTATTTTGATGACGTATTGATTGCAGCTCCTAGTAAAAAAATTCTGCAGAATCGTTTAAAATGTGTGCTTAAAAAATTCCAAGAAGCGGGATTGAAAGTAAAAAGGGATAAATGTCATCTGTATACCGACAGTGTTGAATTTCTAGGTTATCGCATTGATAGGCAGGGTATTCACCCAACTGAGAGTAAATTAAGGGCGATTAGAAATGCTCCCAGACCTCGTAACAAAACTGATCTTCAAGCATTTTTAGGCCTTATCAATTTCTACAATGTGTTTTTACCGCATAAGGCGACTGTGGCTGAACCATTACACTGGTTATTAGATAAGAAAGCATTGTGGGTTTGGGGTTACCGAGAAGAAAAAGCGTTTAGAAATGTAAAAAATTTACTTACATCTGATTCTGTACTTATGCAATATAATGAAACATTACCCTTGGTTATAACTTGTGATGCCTCACCGTTTGGGGTGGGCGCTATTTTGAGCCATGTGCTACCTAATGGAAATGAGGCTCCCGTTGCATACTTTTCGAAGACTCTATCCCAGGCAGAACGTAACTATGGAGAAATAGACAAGGAGGCTCTTGCAATTGTGTCAGCCGTAAAAAAATTCCATGAGTATGTATATGGAAGGACATTTACAATTGTAACCGACCACAAACCTTTATTGGGGATAATCACTGGGGACAAACCAACTCCCTATATATTGTCCCCAAGAATGACTCGATGGTCAGAGTTTCTAGCTGCTTATAATTATCGATTGTTACATCGACTGGGGAAAGCCATTCCCCATGCCGACGCACTCAGCAGAGCACCACTACCAGAGACCCTCGATGATCCGGCACCAACAGTATCGTCGTTACAAATCGAAACGCTCAACTCGCCTCCTATGACCGCTCGAGATATCACGAGGGAGACCAGACGAGACCACACCCTAGCACGAGTCCTAGGCTGGGTAGAGTGTGGATGGCCATTGGATCAGATCCCAGATGACTTCGCACCATTTAAAACAAGACAGACTGAACTTTTTTCTCAAAAAGGCTGCATTATCTGGGGCGATAGAGTCGTCGTCCCAGAACGACTCCAAAAGACGCTGTTACAAATCTTGCACGATGGACATCCCGGGATCGTGCGAATGAAGGCACTCGCACGGAGCTACGCTTGGTGGCCAGGCATGGACCGACACATCGAGCAATGGGTCAAGGCCTGCACCAAGTGCCAACAAACCAGCAACGCACCACCAAAAGCTGCACCGACCGAATGGGAGACGCCACGTGGACCCTGGTCCAGAATCCACCTGGATTTCGTAGGGCCGATCAAAGGACAGACATTGCTGTTGACTGTCGATGCATACTCTAATTGGTTAGAAATTCATCGAATGGCCAATACAACCTCCGAGGCAGTAATTAAAGTCCTCAATAGACTCTTTGCAACTCATGGATTGCCGGACATCCTGGTGTCTGATAACGGACCACAGTTTACAGCGCTAATGTTTGAACAGTACCTTGCTGACAACGGCATCCGCCATGCACTCACCTCGCCGGCGCATCCTGCTACCAACGGCCGAGCGGAACGCATGGTACAATTTGTAAAAAAGACTTTACAAAAGCTGGACTATGATAATCTTGACGAAAAAATAAATCACATTCTACTTCTACAACACATCACTCCGCACAGCGAAACCGGCAGAACTCCTGCTGAACTTCTCATGGGGCGAAAACTCCGTTCCCGCCTCGACCGACTGCACCCTGCTTACGAGCCAGAAAAACCTCCAGGATCCAGCGGACGCTACCGTACCTTCAAGGTAGGCGACCCTGTTTATGCAAGAAATTTATCGGGCGACCCAGTTTGGATTGAAGCAACGGTAATACGCGAGACTGGGCCCAGATCCTATATTGTCAAATGTATTGATGAGAGACTATGGAAAAGACATATTGACCAATTATGGTCACGACTTATAACTGCTAGCCAACAACTTCCCAACAACCAAACTGAGGGGGGGAAGGAAGAAAAGATGACGATATGCCAGGAAACCTGTTTCAGGAAAGCGATGAATCAAGTGAAACCCAGGAAATGGAGCAGGAAGAAGAATCGTACGCTCCAAGGGAAATCACACCAGAACAAGAAGCTGAGCCACTACAAAACGACATCCTACCTCAACGGGACTGCATGCAGCCAGTCCAAAGAAAATCTGACAGACCCAAGAGACAACCGTTCTATTTAAAGGACTACATAGTCACAAACTAATTGTGAAGCCAGGGGGAAGGGGTGTTATGTATGTAAATAGTTGAATAAAGGCAAGCTTGGGGTAAAGTGCAGGGTTCTGGCCCTGCACTTCTGATTGGGTGTTAAGCGGCTAGATCGGATTGGTCGGGTTCTGAGAATCTGATTGGCCCTTAATGAAGGACTCTTATTGGTACTGGAGCTAGCATTTCACAAGCTCCTATTGGTTATTTAACATTAGCATTGCCTATATAAAGCAGAGTTGTTGTTATACAAGTTAGAAGTCACTATGCAATAAAGAGTTGAAAGTTCACCAACTAAGACTGTCTCCATTCATTCTACCCATGCCTGAATCTATGACAGGTTGCCTGTTTGCTTCTGGGTCCAATTCAAAGTGCTGGTTTTAATCTTTACAGCCCTTCATGGCAAGGGACCAGGCTATCTGAGAGACTATTTGCCTTTCCCCATCACATCATCTTAACCCATTAGATCTGGCAGAGAAGGCAAAGTGTGGGTATCATCAGCTAGGGATCTACATTTGGTGGATCCCATGAGATATCCCATGCCACAGTGCCCTCATTATGGAATTTTCCTCCACCTAAAATTAGATTAGTTCTACTCCTTTTGATATTCCAGAAGGCCCTCAAGACATGATTATGGATCTCAGAAAACTGGAGATGTGTTTAGATGGCTCCATTGCTGAAGTGGCCGTTCTTACCCTCTTCACCTATATTTTGAATATTTGCTTTTCATAAAATGTATTTATGTAGAAGTTTTTGTTTTTGTTTTGTATTTTTTATGTTTACATCTGTTGTTTCTATCTGATTGTTGTGTGGTAAGAGTTGCTTTTGGTGAGATGAGCAGCTATATAAAGGATTAATAAACAAATAAATAAAATACACAACCTGTCAGACAAATCACATGGGACTTTTTCAGTGTAGTGAGAGACTGTAAGAGGTGACTTTCCAGGGTGGAATCTTTAGGACTTCCTTTCCCAATTTGGTCTTTTCTCAATAATTTGAGATTACAGATTTCAAAATTCCCAGTCTGTATCTTGTCTCTGAATTCTAAGAGTTGTAGTGCCAACTTATTTGGAGGGCACCAGGTTGAGAAGGACAAAGTTAAGATTTTGTATACTTTAGACTGGGTTGACAAATGGTCATGTTTTGAGACTGGTTTAATGTATTGAATGAATAAAAGCCTATATGTATGTATGTATGTATGTATGTTTTCTTAAGTTTTTGCGGGTACTTACATGTATGATATTCAGCTTTGTTCGGGTATTTTCCCACATCATTATAGTTGTGCTTTTAAAGTTGTAGCAACATTTTGGCACAATCTCATCTGCCATCATCAGGCTTCTGTATTGTATTCGTTTATATTGTGTTCGTATATATATATATATGCTATAGTATCATACTTTCGCATGAACCAACATTGAATACTGATCTTTTATTGAAGTTTAAATCCCAAGAATAGTCTGATAATGAGATAATTATAGATAATTCGGATCAAATCCCCACTCACTGACCACAGAGCAAAGTTGGGCATCCAAACACCATTCTTTCCACAATATTAAGCTGACAGAGGTTGAAACAACCATTGTCCCCCAGTGACAAAGTATTGTCATTCAATTGCTAGGAAACAAATGTTTTCCTCCATGCAACACAAGAGCTGATCTGGAGCTATCCCAACAAGGGACTTAATTTTCCATTATAAGAGTGTCATTGCTCTTCTTAACAGTCCTTAGATGGCAACAGGAATTTAGGCATCTACTGGATGCAATGCTGAAAGCTCAAGAGTTAATGCGCTGACAGAAGCCTTGAGGTTTACATCTGAAAACCAAATATAAAAATAATATGATGAGTAAGACTAAAATTCCCTAGTTTGACTTCCAAGGGACAAGCTCTCTCTCCCACCCCCTTCCGATAGAGACTTCTCCTTTTCTGCTGGGCCTTGCAGAACTGCAGCCTGGGATGAGTCAAAGCAGCACAGCACAGCCCACTCTCTTGCAGGGTGTCTCTACCAAATGTGCTCCTGACAGCTCACTGTTGCCTCAGAGGGCTAGAAGAGGCATAACATAGGCCAGCACCACCAGAGTATCTGTCTGTCTCTGAATTTGATCAGAACACCAAAGCATTTTTAAAAAAAATTGCCTGGGAAAAGGAGAGAGTGGGGAACAGATACAAGTGGTCATGGGTTATACAGGTAGTCCTTGACTTGTGACCACAACTGAGCCCAAAATTTGTGCTGTTAAGCAAGACATTTGTTAAATGAATTTAGCTCTACGTTATGACTTTTCTTGCCACTTTTGTTAAGTGAATCACCAGTTGCCAAGTATCTGAATTCTGATCATGTGACCATGAGGATGGCACAGCGGTCGTGTGAAAAATGGTCATAAGTCACTTTTTCCAGGGCTGTTGTAACTTTGAACGGTCGCTAAATGAACTGTGGTTAAGTCAAGGATTGCCTCTATAACTAGATGTACCACATATTTATGTGAAAGGAATCATTATATTGGCAGTTTCTGTATTGTGGTGCTTTTCCCGTATTTGTCTTCTCCAGAGTAACTATGCCCTGAGTTGACATTTTCAGTGCTGTTCAGCATAATCCCAAATTCCTTCAGATCCCTTGCAAATGCTGTTTCCTTCAAAGGATGCTATGGCAATTTTGCTACTGAGAAAAATCCCCACTTTTCTTCCAATTCTCATCTATTTTTATCTCCCTGTCCTTAATGAAGCTGTATGTATTTTCCCACAGTGATTCCATTCTGGGAAACACCTAATATACACATCATAAAATTCACATGTAATTTGCATAAATGGGTCTGCCCTACAAATTACAACATTAGAATTTATAAAACTTCTTCCATTTCCGCAACTGCCATTCCTTTTAACTATGACATTGCTTTTTCAATCAGCATTAGGAATTGGTTGTTTACTTTTATTTATCCCAGCTAAAAAAGTAAAAAAAGTGAATCAATCAAAATTCCACAGACTGAAACCACCATTCGGGGGTGGGGTGGGGAAACCTCAATAAAAATGGGAAATTTTATTATGAATATTGACATTTTATAGGTTTCCTGTCAAATGATTACCTTGTTGAGTACCATAAATAAATAGTAATTTTCTTTAGAAGACACATTCTTTCCAAGAAGTTGATCACTCCAGAAATGTATTAAATCATGTGAATATTCTGTATATTACCCACTAACACATGTTCTGGCAATTCCAACCCTAAGGAAAATACCTTTTGAGTGCCACACTACTTTAAATCAAATTCAAGAAAGCATATGAGAAAATTTATGTTTTCATTTTATAGTACAGATCATAAACTGGAAGGTATTGTAGTGGTCATTTGGTCCAATCCCCTGCAGATAAAGATTCCATTACACTACAACTTCTGTGACAGATGTTCAGATGGTCTCAATTTAAACTGCCCTGAATAAGGACTGGACTATCTCAAATTGCATCCTTTTCCACTGGATGATGGCTTATACAGGCAGAACTTCCTGCTAATGTTCAGTTTGAATCTTAAATCCTTCTAATTTAAGCCACTCTTTTTGGTCTTGCCCTTTAAGGCAATAGAGTAAGTCCACCCCTCCTTTTTCTGTGAGACAATCCTTCAGAAATCCTAATATCCTAGAACTGTGGCATTGGAGTGGACTGCAAGGTTCATCTGGCCCTACACATCTATAATGTGTGGAAAAATAAATTAAACCATCCACGAGAGGTATCTGTTCAGACTGTTTTTAAAAATCTCCAGAGATGGAGAAACCATAATCTTCATAGGAAGACTATTCCACCTATGTTCCATTGAACAGATCTTACTCTTAGAGCTGACGACCAGGAAGCACTATGTGATCAATAGGGGAATCTAGGTAGTTGTAAATGTATATCATTATTTCTGGGCTTAGTTTCTATAAAAACGGGAGAAAAGGTTTCTTACCATTTTTTCTTATGACTTCTTTTATATACGTGAACACTGATTAACACATTTCTCTCTGTTTGTTTTTTTTTTATTCCAGACTGAGCAGACTTCACCCTGTCCACCCAGGACAAGTTGTAATTCTCTGGACCATCTTTTTTGCTCCACACCTGTTCCAACCTGTCAACATACTTCTAGAAACGTGCAGAAGAGAATAAGGACTCCATGCAACATTGCTAGAGGGCTTCTTTTGATGCAGCCCAGAACTGTGTTAGCCTTTTTACAGCTGTCTTACATTGTTGAATCATATTCAGCTTATTGTCAGTGTTTCTGAGTCATGAATCCCCCATCTTGTACTTGCTCTCTACATTTTTAATGCAATATCTGCAGAAATATAACACCTCATATTATTCCCCTTTTCAACTCAGTCTTTCAAATTAGATTAGATTATAATCTTATTCTGTAATGTTGAGTGTTGTCCAGGTTTCCTTTTTTGTTTCATTTGCAAATTAGCTAACTAGTCTACCAATCTCATTATCTTGGTCATTAATAAAAATGAAGAATATGGGCCTCTAGGCAGACACCAATACTTTCATCAGAATTTCAGTGTTCTAATTCCTGGATTTCTGTGCAAGTGTATTTTACATTTACATTTGAATCCTTTTTCTTGGATATGCTTTAATTACAAGTAGCATCCTATCAAGTTTCAATAATGTCTAACATATCTTATTTGTACTCTTAAGATCTCTAGCTCTCCGTGGATGGCAAATATAGTCTGTACATTATAGAAACACCTGAGGCTTTGAGTACCACCTACTGGCATAATTGAGAAGCTGTAAGTCCCAATTCCTCCTCCTGCTTCTTCCTTTCTTAGCTCTACTCCTTGGCTGGGTATTCAGTTCTGGACTTTTGCATCATCCATTTCTTGTTCTTGGTTAAGACCTTCTTGATAAGGTTGATGAGGCATCTAGCAAATACTTCCCTCCCCATTTTTGTAAGATATAACATGTCTCTTCTAAGGAATCTTTGTGAAAGTAGAACAATCCATTATCAGATAATCCAGTTGTTGGTTTCTAAGATCCTATTTTCTGCTTTTTTGGATCTGCCATAGTAAATTTAACTTACTAAGAAATCCAACAACTGATACATCTCCCAGTGGCCATATTACATAGCTGGAGGTTAGCCCTGATCAGTAGGAATTTATAAGATGGGAAAACATACAACGGAAGCAGAAAACAAACAAGATTAATACAGCTACCCTTCATTCACTCCTGTGTATTCTTAACTTCACGAATATTTTTTTCTTGGCTGGTGAGTGCAGAAGGTTTGTACATCCTAATAGCTTCCAGCAATACTATGATCCTACTGGTATTTACTAATTTCTACCCAGGCCTCCCTCCTTCCCTTTTTCTCTTTAGCTTTGTGGGGGTCTTCTAAACCAGTGGTGTGGTGTCCATCACGGTAAAGAGACCCGGAGTCGGTGACTTGGTTTTTTAGCTCTTTTATTGGTCCCCGGAACTGATCTGGCTCCGAGGAAAAAACAGCAGCTTTTTATTCTCAAGCTGTGGCGGCCGCGGCCAATGGCACCGCTTTAGTTCTAGCTGGTTGGTTGCCGACACCAGCACGTCATCGAAGTAGGGCACCACCCCCTTAATGCCTTGCAAGAGTCTCTCCATGAGACTCTGGAAAATTCCAGGTGCCACACTGACTCCAAACTGGAGTCAGTTACATCGGAAAGCTCCCCGGTGGGTGACTATGGTTTGTGCCTCCGCGGTTTCTGCGTCAACCGGCAGCTGTTGGTATGCTTGGGCCAGGTCGAGTTTTGCAAAAACCTTGCCTCCCCCCAGTGAGTGTAGGAGGTGCTGCACTACTGAGACGGGGTAGGCACTTTGTTGTAAGGCGCAATTTAGGGTGGCCTTATAGTCCCCGCAGATTCTCACCGACCCATCGGGCTTGACTGGGGTGACTATTGGGGTCTCCCACCGGGCGTGGTCAATTGGTTGTAGGACCCCTTGCTTGACGAGCTTGTCAATTTGCTCGTCAATTTTTTGCCTGAGTGCAAAAGGTACCCGCCTTGGTTTTAGGCGTCTCGGGGGAATGTTAGTGTCTAGGCTGAAGGAGATGGGGGGCCCTCGGTACTTGCCTAGGGTGCCATCGAACACTTCCTGGAAGTCCCGTGCCAGTTGCTGTTCCCAATCGGTCTCGGTGATGTGGTTGATGCCCATGACTTTGATGCCAAGCGGCGCGAACCATTGCAACCCCAAGAGGCTGGGTCGGTCTCAGTCCACGATCGTCAGGGGAAGCTTTGCAGTGCGACCCTTGAATGTCACTTTGAATTGTCTGGTTCCGACTACCGGGATGCGGTTTCCCTGGTAGTCTTTGATGATGATTCTCTGGTTCTCCAGTTCCTCCTTGTGGATGGTAGGCACCAAGCGTTTGATCTCTTGCCAGGCGACCATGGAGAGGTAGGACCCAGAGTCCACCACCATTTTGTATGGCTCGCCTTCGATGCCTACCTCCACGTAGACTTTTCGGGCATCGGTGGTTGATGCATGGCCGATGATGACTGTCTGGTGGGTTTCCTCCTTCCGCCAGTTTTCGCCACCTTGTCGGTTCTGCCTGTTCTGGTCCCATCGGCTTGGCGATCTCTGGCTCTGGGGCGTGTGCTGTCCCGTCTCCGCTCGCTGTGGTCCCGCCATCTGCGGCTGTAGGCCTTCCTTAATCAGCAGACTCGGGCGATGTGACCCTTTTTGTCGCAGTGACAGCAGACTGCATCGAAGAAATGGCATTCGGCTCGAGGGTGGTTGCCTCCGCACCCGGCACATGCGGTCCCCGACTTACAAACTCGCCGATTCCGCTGGTCACGTCCCACCTGGAGCCAGTGGATTTCCTCCTCCTTGTCCATGGTGTTGGAGACGGAGTGGAATTTGCCATGGCGGGTGGTGGTCTCGCGGTGACTTGCTTCCGGTTGGGCCTCGGTCGCCCGTCCTGGGTCGGTGGTCGCGGTTCGGTCTCCGGCGTCCGGTCTCAGCATGGGGTACGCCGATTTCCGGGTTGCCTCGGCTGCGGTGGCTTCCGCGATGGCATCGGTGAGGGTGATGTCACCTTTGGCCATTAGCCGACTCTGTAGGACTGGGTCCCGAAGTCCGAGCATGACGCGGTCCTGTAGGGACTCGTCCATGTTGGAGAATCCGCACATGCCCTCTAGGTTCCACAGCTCTGCCACAAAATCGCTGATGCTTTCGCCAGGTCTCTGGTCCCTCTGGTAGAAATCGTGCCGCCTGATGAGGGTGGGCACAGCGGGGGCGTAGTGGTTGCGGAGCAATGGTTCGAGGTCGGCCCAGTCCATCTCTTTGACGTCAGCAGGGTTTTGCTAGGGCTTTCGCCATCTTGAACACTGCGGGCCCGCAGTGTGTCAGGAAGACGGCTCGTTTCTTCGGCCCGGTGGCGTCCTTTAGGTTGCTGCATTCGAGGAACATGAGGAATCTGTCCTTGTATGATTCCCAGTCCTCGCTAGCAGGATTAAAGGGCACGGGCGGAGCGATGCTGGCCATCTCATCGGTCTTGCTTTCTCCGGACACGTGCTCGATGGGGTTCAGCCTCGGGATCCCATCCTCGTCGCCAGTGTGGTGTCCGTTGCGGTAAAGAGACCCGGAGTCGTGACTTGGTTTTTTAGCTCTTTTATTGGTCCCCGGAACTGATCTGGCTCCGAGGAAAAAACAGCGGCTTTTTATTCTCAAGCCGCGGCGGCCGCGGCCAATGGCACCACTTTAAATCTCCCGCGATTCGTTTCTACCAATCGCAGGAGATTCCTAACGGGCCAATCAGCGTGGCTTGCTAGATCAATCGGATCACCCCGCGCTTTGGCCAATCAAAACGCGGGGTTTCAAGAATTTAAATGAACGTACAGAACAAGTGGCCCCCAACCTTTTTTGTGCCACGGCCCGGTACCGGCATCACAAAATGATCCGCGGCCTGGTACCAGAATCAGCACGCGTGACAAGGCAAGGCGAGCCGAGCGTCTGGCCAGCCAGGCGTCCCCTGCTTCTCCCCACCACCTTCAACTTCTCCTTTGTACCTTTTTTGTGCTTTTTTGTGCTTTCTTAATCTCCTCCGCCATCGGGACAGCTCTTAGTTCGAAGCCGCCCTCCCCCCTTCGATGAAACTTAAGGCACGAGGATTCCTTCAGGAACCAAACACTGCTTTCCAACCAGAAAAGCTCACCCAGAAGCACTTTCTCGTCAAAACAAGATGGCGGCACCCAGCAAACCGGCGGCCTGGTAGAAAATGATCCATGGACCGGTACCGGTCCAGGGCCCGGTGGTTGGGGACCCCTGTTCTAAACAAACAATATAATAACAAATCCTCTGCACTACAAACAAGTGTTCACAGCCTGCAGCTGATACTTCAAGCTTGTTGAATCTTCTGAACCATAAATCATTCCACTTGAAGGGGAAAAGGGACCATCTCAAATGGAACTACTCCCAAGGACTCTTTACCAAAGTGTTCCTATCTCAGATGAGTTCTCCCTTCCCCAAATATATTCAGCAAGGAAGCCAACACCGGGATGTGGGGAGTGGGGAAATGATTGCTTAATTAATCCAAAACTAGCAGTTTACAATGAGTCCTTGGCCTCTTATATCCAGGAAATCAAGAGTAAGAGTCATACAGTTACATAGGTCTTTTTTTTTTTTTAATACAAGTTTTATTAATTTTTACAACAAACACAAACACATAAAACATAGGACATAACATAAAAACATCATCATTCTTCATAAATTTACAAGCAGTGTATCGGTTGGTTTACCACTCCTTTTTGTGCATCCATTTCATAGTCATCATAATAATGTTGCATAATAACTCATATCATCAATCAACAACCATATATCCCAATATCACTATTGAACAATCATTTGACAGTAATTTAACTAATTCATACTTAAGCGAGATAACTATAGTTTAATTAATTTATTTTATAACAGATCATAAAATCATACCAAATCTATCTTAATAAAATATTCTTAAAATATTATCAAAACCAAAAAGAAAAAAAAATGCATATTCGTTATATCCTAGGTTTCTAAATATTCTATTATTATATTGTATTATCTAACCATTGATAAAAAAGATTCCAAACTTCATAAAATTGTTTATCTTCTTGTTCTCTAATTTCAAATGTCAATCTACTCATTTCAGCACATTCCAATATTTTCTTAATGATTTCTTCCTCTATTGGTATTCTCTCACTTTTCCAATTTTTAGCAAATACAATCCTACCCACTGTTAATACATTTACAATCAAATATTTTACATTTTTATTATATATATCAGGTAAGATTCCCAATAAAAAAAATCTCCGGTTTCAAGTCTATGTTTCTTTGTCATTTTTTCCAACCATATGCGAATTCTAGTCCAGTATTTCCTGGCCTCCTCACAAGTCCACCACATATGGTAATATGAACCAGGAATCTGATGACATTTCCAGCATTTTTCAGATTTGTTCTTAAACATTCTTGCAATTCTTGTCGGGGGAAAGTGCCACCTATAAAACATCTTATACAAATTTTCTTTATATGCTGTTGACATTGTCATTTTATAATTTTGAGACCACAACTTTTGCCATTTCTCTAAATCAATCCCATATCCAAAATTCTTCCCCCAAGCAATCATTGTTTCTTTAACTTGTTCTTCCTCCAATTTAATTTCCAACAAATAATTATATAATTTTTTGATCACTTTTTCATCAGTACCTATCAATATCCTATCTAAGTCAGTCAATTTATCATAGAATCCTTCCATTTTAGAATCTTTAAGATACCTTGAATGTATTTGCGCATATGAAAACCAATTCATCTTTATACCTTGTTCTTCTAAATTTTGCATCGTTTTAAGTTCACCCTTTGCATTTAGTAATTCCCCATATCAAACTGTTTGTTCCTTCTTATAGGTTATAGGATAAGAAAAAGCTTTGATAACCAAACTGGGATTTTCAAATAACATTGTTTCTTAATTTTCTCCCAATTCAACCATAACGATTCCCGTATATAATGCCTTCTAAAATAACCTTGCGATTTAGTTCCCTTATACCACAGAAAAGCATGCCAACCCAATAATAAATCATGACCTTCTAATGCCAACAATCTAGTCTTTCTTAACGTTATCCATTCTTTAGCCCACATTAAATTTGCAGCTTGATAATACAACTCCCAATTAGGAAGGCCAAATCCTCCTCTAATTCTAGCATCCTGTAAAAGTTTTAATTTTATTCTCGCTTTCTTACCTTGCCATATATACTTCAACACAATTTTATTTAATTCTTCAAAATAGTCCTTACCTAATCTAATTGGTATTGTTTGGAACAAATATAAAATTCTGGGTAAAATATTCATCTTAATTGTTGAAATTCTACCTATCAATGTCAATTGTAAATTTTCCCATTTTTTCAGGTCAGATGCTATCTGCTGTTTAAGTTTAATATAGTTATTCTCTTTCAGTGCAGCACATCTTGACGTCAAATATATCCCCAAATATTTAACTTTATTCGTAACTTGAATTTTCAATAGGTCTGTCAGCTCTTCTCTTTGTCTTAATAACAAGTTTTTGGTCAAATTTGCCATGGTAATAAAGAGAAAAAGGCAATTATTCGAGACTTTTATGGACAATTATATAAACAGAAGGATCTTGATGAGAAAAAAATTAAACAGTATTTACAAAATGCTAACCTACCTAAGATACCTGATGAAACTTGGGAAATGCTAGAAAGTGCTATAACAATTATGGAATTAACTGAAGTACTTAATAGACAGAACAATGGAAAAGCACCAGGACCAGATGGTCTCCTGGCAGAATTTTATAGAACACTACAAGAACCGTTGAGCACTTCACTATTAGAAGTCATGAATGAAGTTATGACAAATAAGAAAATACCTAAAACATGGTCAGAAGCTTATATTACACTTATCCCAAAAGAAGGGGTTGACCCATTACAAATTAAGAACTATAGACCTATTTCCTTATTGAACGCAGACTATAAAATCTTTGCTTCAATCTTGGCAGAGAGGCTAAAAAAATATTTAAAAAATTATATTCACTCTGATCAGAATGGATTTTTACCAGAGACAAATTAAAGACAATATGAGGGTAATCCTGGACACATTGGAATATTATGAGGCGCACCCTGAAAAACAAATGGCTTTGATATTCTTAGATGCCCAAAAGGCATTTGATAATGTGAATTGGAGATTTATGCTATTATTATTGGAACAGATGGGCTTTGCTAGAAAATTTATAGCAATAGAAGCCATATATTATAAGCAAACGGCAAAAGTAATGATAGATGGAGAATTCAGACTCTATTAATATTAAAAAAAGGTACAAGACAAGGATGCCTATTATCTCCTTTGTTATTTGTATTGACCTTGGAAGTCTTAAATAGAAATATTAGAGAGGATATAAACATAAAAGAAATGAAAGTCAAAAAGGAGGAATTCAAATTGCAAGCCTTTGCGGATGACTTGGTCTTTATTTTGGAAGACCCTTTAGAGACAGCTCTAAAACTATTGGAAAAGATAGAGATGTACGGTGAGATGGCTGGCTTGAAAATAAATAAAGACAAAACAAAGATTTTGACAAAGAAAGTTACATAGGTCTTAAAATGAATATTAAACAGAGACCATTTACTTATTCTCTAGCGGAGGCTCATAATTCTAGAAATGAAATTGCTTTAGAACTACTGATAATAAGAATCAAGTTAACCACAAAGGGAAACCTTGGATATCCCTCATGGTGTGAAATTACTACATTTTTTAGAAGAAATACCGTAGATTATATGTATGTCTGTGAGAGAGGGGGGGAAAGAGGGGGAGAGGGAGGAGGAGTAGGAGAAAGAGAGAAGAAGGGGGAAGGACAGAGAGAGGATGCTAACTGATATTTGAACAATCTGAGCCAGAATTTACAACAGAATTTGTAAATTTACAACAAAATTGCAACATAAATTCTTGAATTTTCAAAGCATGAACTCTACAATCAATTACTCACTACCAGGCATAGATTGTCATAATAATAAACATTTTATGTTCCAATTAATTGAATGAGTTCAAAGGTACAAGAAGGCTAACAAGGAAGGAAGGAAGGAAGGAAGGAAGGAAGGAAGGAAGGAAGGAAGGAAGGAAGGAAGGAAGGAAGGAAGGAAGGAAGGAAGGAAGGAAGGAAGGAAGGAAGGAAGGAATGAATTTACATTTATACAGGCAAGCATAAACATCATTACAAAATTGTTTCAACTTGAATTCTCATTCAAAATCACCATGAGGTCATATTCTTCCTCATATTTTTGCCTAGGGCAGAATTTTCCCTGGTTTTTTTTTGTTTTTTTTTTTTGGTGTACATTTATTTATTCCTCCTGAAGCATTTCAACTTTTCTGTCCAGGGACCTCTTTGTCTTGCCAGAGGCATCTCAATGTAGCAATCTCTCAAGTTCCTTCACTTTCTCTTCCAATAAGGAAAGAAGTTTGTATTTGCAACAGGTGCAGCAGATACAACATGGTCCTTTCAGATAGAAAGACAGTCACTGTAGACACTGCAGGTGAACAATTCTACAGTATTTTCTTCCATTCAATCTTGTCCAATTCTTGGAGATTGCCTGGACAAGTCCCTGCAGTTTTCTTCTTTCCCATTGTCTTCCTCCTATAGCTGAGAAAATGTGGCTGGCTGGCTTTGTGCCTAAATCAGGACTAGAACTAATGGCCTCCCTGTTTCTACTTTGATGACATCACTGGAACTATTTCAGGATAATTTCTAACCCATGCTTACACAGATAGCCTTATACTCGATTATTCTAACCAAAAGAGTGGAGCTGAGCACTGATGGCATCCTCACTTCATGGTTTTGCAAAAGTGAATTCACAATAAAATAAAATGAATAAAATTATTCAAGAAGTTTACCAAGTGATCAGCGCTCAAACATCAGTAGACGTAATGACATTGCGTATCAGTCCTTGCTACAATTATGGTAAACGTTATATTTTAACAGGCCAAGGGTCTTAATTCTTAATGAGACTATTCTCATAATATTGGAGAATTAGTTGAATACTAATTGGAGTCTATCAATAAGTTGGCAAAATAATTAAGCACCGATTTCCACTCATTTCATCCCAACACGTTGAATGCAGGATCCCATGAGTGATTTATAACATCTAACATCATCCAGCTATTAAGTACAGTAAAGTCATTGTTATTTCAGCACAATGCTGAATGACACTAGAAGACTCTGCAATGGGGATCCTGCCAAAATCTGCACAGAGCAGATCATCTAACACTGCTCCCCAACATGGGCTCCCAGTGCTATTTCTTCCACAACACCCTCTCCCCCTTTTTTTCTTGCACTACTTTTCTAATCCAATGGCATAATAATGCTTATCAGCTGGAATAAGTTGTACAATTTGTTTTGGGATCTCTTATCTTTAGACTTCAAACATAAATGAGAGTGGGCGTTGGTCCTTACCTGACACGCCGTTTCTCTTCGAGCTGCGAGGAGCATCCAGAGTGTGGGTGGTGCTTCCGTCTCTGCTACTGTAGGCTGAGCTAAATTCCTGAGGAACGCTCCTCCTTCCATCACGTGACTCCATCCCAGCGTTCCCCAGTTTATGCGAAGGCAAGAGAAAACATTAAATCATGCTCTCATCTTACTATACTAGGTTCCTTGGCCGCAAACAAGACCCCACTAGATGGTGAAGGAAAAGGGAGGGGCTGGATGCTCCTCGCAGCTCGAAGAAAAACGGCGTGTCAGTTAAGGACCAACGCCCATTCTCCTTAGAGCTGCTCGGAGCATCCAGAGTGTGGGACATACCAAAGCTGGGCCTGTCCTACGGCAGGGGCGCCGTCTGGTCTGGGTCCCCTAGGGTTCCCTGAGAACCCTCTGATGAACCCTTCAACTGCAAGAAACCTCAGCTGAGGCTTACCTATCGATCTTGTAATGGCTGAAGGGTGACATAGAGACCCATACAGCTGTCCGGCAGATGTCGAGTATTGGGTCCTGGGAAAACCGGACAGCTGAATTGCTGCACTCCTAGTGGAGTGAGCCATGAAGCCCCTGAGTACCTGGGGGGCCTGTTCCTGGTATGCCTTGGCGAAGGCCTCCCTGGGTGTGTCATAGTCTCTCCCTTTTGTGAGTTGGACCGAAGCCAAAAAAAAAAGCGGGAGGGTAAGGTTCAGGGTCCTGTGGGAAAGCCACTAATCTTGGGCAAGAAGAAGGGACAAGCCTTAGGACCACCGTGTAAGGGTGGAATACGCAAAAGTCTTTTCTAACTGAGAGCGCAACACTCTCTGATATCCTAGACACTGAAGAGATAGCTGAAGTGATCCTACCAAAGGAAATTACTTTGAATTATAGGAACTGAAGAGAGACCTCTCTGAGGGGAGCAGAGAGTGGGTTGTGTGAGGGAAGTAAGAACCCTATTGAGGTCCCAGGATGGGTACCGGTGGAGGGCCGGAGGACGTAAGTTTGAGGTCCCTTTTAGGAAGGCACGAATACCGGGGTGGTGAGAGAGGGAAGTAGCCTCTTTAAGCCGATGCCTGTGGAAAAAGGCTGCTACCTGACATCTTGGTGTATTGGGGGATAGCCCCTTGCTGAAATCCTCCTGGAGAAAGTGAAACCCTGGAGCACTGGAAGAGACCATTGTAAAAACCAGAAGTTTGACACACCCTTTCTCGAAGTCACCCAGATGTCTTTCATGGACCAGGCGGGATTGACTCACAGCCTCTGCTTTCTAGCTCACGGGATTAACCAGTAAACCAAACTGGCTCCCTTACTGATTGAAGATAGCCTGGCTGCTAAGAAGGTATAAAAAACCTTGCTGGAGAGGATTTCCCTCTTCAAGCGTTCCCGCTCAACCTCCACACAGCTAGTTGAAGCTATTGGGGGATCGGTGGAGGAGGGGACCTGGAACCAGAGAGATTCTGTCTGCTGGGATCCTCCAGGGAGGGGCTACAGTTAAACTGCGAAGAACGTGAACCAAGGGACTGGCCCAATAAGGAGCTAAGAGGAACAGATCCGCTTTCTCGTGAAGTACTTCTTGAAGGACTAAGGCACCAGCGCCAGAGGGGGGAAGGCATGGAGGAGACCCGGCGGCCACGGACACCGAAGGGCGTAATGGATATCCACCAGTTGGGATGGGAATCTTGAAACTAACCTTGGAAGTTGGGTATGGAAGAGGGAGGCCAACGGATCTACTACTGGCAGACCGATATGCGTGTTGCCTCCCTGAATAGAGCTGGAGGAGAAGCCTCTCCGACTGATCTATGGTGGCCCTGTACGACCAATCTGCTCAGGTGTTGGAGAAGCCCGAGATGAGGACCGCCCTGAGAGACAGGAGGATAGACTCTGCCCACTGACAGAGGCGCTCGGCCTCCCTCATTAGGCGGGATGACTGAGTACCCCCCTGTTTGTTGATGTGAGATGGCCATGATTTTGCCAGTGAGGAAGAGGACGTGGCGGCCGCGTACCTGGGGGAGGCAACAGCGGAGAGCCAAGGGACTGCGTTAAGCTCCAGCCAGATTGTGTTGCACAGCTTCTCTGTTGCTGACCCTCCGCCCTGAGCTGAAAGGGACTGAAGGAGGGCACCCCATCCGGACAGACTGGCGTCTGTGGAACGGAGAGTCTGGAAGGTTCCTTGAGGCGGCAGTCCTTATTGATAGACACTCTGCTCCACCAAAAAGGGGAGAAGAGCACCCTTGGTTAAACCTTGATCTTCGGGCCCAGGGAATAATGGAAATACAGGATATCCTTAACCTAGTAAACCGGGAGCTCTAAAGGGAAAACCTTTCAAGGCCTCTGTCGGGTCTGATCGATTGTGGAAGCTAAGGAATCTCTCCGGAGAGAGAACACCCTCTCCTTCACAGGGTCTATTAGCATCCCCCGGAGGGTTATCCCGGAGGAGGGGGATAATCGTTTTTTGTTTTTTTTTAATTGATGAGGACCCAGTGTTCCTGGATAACGGTAGAGAGTTTTGAGGGTCCTTCACTGCGTGTACCCTGCAAGGGGAAAGGATGGGGGAGACATCCCAGTAACAGAGTGGAGCCCCGGGAGGGATCTGAGGAGGGCAGGTAGAGCAGCCAAGACCTTGGGAAGGGTTCTGGGGGCAAAGGCCAGCCCGAAAGGGGGGGCGTCATGAATGAAAATGGAGGTTATGTAAGGCACAGGAATTTGGAATGAGGGGGCTGGATCGGGATGTGTAAGAATGCCTGCGAAAGGCACTGGAAGACAACCAGTCTCTATGCCCCATCCCTAGGGGGAATGGAATGCAACATGCTCATTTTGAATTTGCGATATACGAGATGGCGGTTAAGCCGCTATAAACCAGAATCGCTCTCCGACCCCCAGAGAGTTTGGGAACCACGAATAAGTGGGAATAGAATCCCTGTCCTCTGGGCGATAGAGGAACGGGCTAGCAGTGGCTGGCCCCAAGTCACTCAGTAGGCATTCATGGCTCAAGTGGGACTTGAACTTATGGTCTCCTGATTTCTAGCCTGGTACCTTAACCACTAGAACAAACTGGCCCTACTCTGTCGAGCAGGGGCTGAATGCTGAGTCCCGAGGCTGTGCTTGGAGAGGTTCTTGGAGAGGAGACATGCCCTGCAAAACTCGGGGGGGGGGCAGTTTAGAACTCAAGGGCAGACCAAGCCTGAAGGAGTCCATAGCCCAGGCATCGGAAGAGGAGGAGTCCCACTAGGGCGAAGGCTTCTAGGTGCCCGCCGATGGGAATTAAGTCTAGTGGTTTATCTGGAGTGCCAGAGGAGCTTGATGCCTGAGCCAAGAAGAGGCCTCTTGAAGTTACCGCCTCTTCTGAGTCTATCAGAGGAGAAGGACCTGTCCTGAGGCTGTCCCGAGCCAAAGGGAGGGGACCCTTTGGTACCTGGGAGAGAGAGAAGATGGGAAGAGGGGATGAAAGGGAGCTCTCCGAAGGGGCTGCCAGGATCTGGACTCTGACTGCGGATGAGGGATGATCCGAACAGTTTATTTCCCGCGAGGGGAGCGGAGGCTAATTTCACTTTATTCTAGAGATCTGCCTGCTAATATTTTGGCCAGAGCAGACTGGGTACAGAGACATGGGAGGGAATAGCACGGGAGGAGGCTGGTACATGTTGTTTGAGCTGGCTGGTCAGTGAATAGATGACCTGATGAAGAAGGAAGCGGCCATGGCCGAACTGATTGCCGATGCTACAGACTGATGAGCTCAGCGTAGGCCAGCTCCGATCAATTCTCCTCTGGCCTCAGGGCTTCTAGGGAGTCGCTGAGGGTGGAAGAAGAGGCCCGGCTCCAATAGGTTCATCCACCGCCGGGGTGCTCAATGGGAATAAGATAATTATATTAAGCACCTAAGATTTTCTATTCTTTTCGTAGAATAACAGAATTGGGAGAACCCCGGATCATCTAGGCCAACCCCCTGTACAAACAGGAGAGTCCATTCCAAGAACTAGCCTTTACCTATGATCAAACTCACGGCCTCCTGGTTGTGAGGCAGTCACTCCACCTCTATACCAACTGAACTGCTCCAGGATCTGCCTGAGCGATAGGAGAGGGGTTAGCTGGGTTCTGACTTGATAGAACCAAGGGAAACTAAGTTTAGAGCAGGAGGGATTTGATTAGATGGGGCCTGCAAAACTCTACAAGGGAGGGCTGGTCGGGGTGAGACCCATGTCCTCTGACACCTCTGCCTCTGATGGTTCTATGTCGGAGGGGGGGGGTTCGTTATAGTGTAAGGACCCCAAGAAAATACTGCTCCTGCTCCTCCTCCTGGTATTAATCTAAGTCCCCTATCGCCGCCTCGTCCCCCCTTGTGGAGGAGAAAATCTCCCTCTGAAGGGTACCTGATCCTGGGTCGGCTCAGAACTGAAAGGGAATGATCTTACAGATTGGGAGACCAGCGGTTGTAGACCAGGCCTGGTTGCCTGTTGGAGACCTTCCATGATTCTACTGTGGATAGCCAACTCCCTCCAGGATCTCAGTTGCTCCAGAACCTCCTGAATGAGAGGTTCCCCTTGGTGTAGGCCGGTAGCTGAGGGCATGAAGGTGGCCTCTGGTGTTTGTCTGGTCTGTGGTCCAGGAGCCTGGTGGCCTTGAAAAGGCAATCTGTGCCTGGATAGGAAATAGAAGGAGGAAGAATGGGAGGCACCATGCCTGCCTGCCAAGTGCATTTATCAATTTCTTTTCCCAGGGCCTTGAGGCGCTTTAATGCGTCCCTCTGGAAGGCTTTGGAATCCTTAGCCTGCCTGCCTGCGCAGATGATGAATTTTTGATTTGGCCTTCAGAGAAGGGCCAGTGGGAGATTGCCTTCTGCCATTTTTATATATAATTGAGGAATATAAATATCAATAGGAGGCGGTTGGCGCGCCTAGGGGTCGACCTACAACAAGGCTGGGAGCCCTGAGAGAGTATTTTATGCCCTAGGATAATTTGCTCCCGCTCCCTGTTATACCCCCCCTTCAATTATTTTATGTATTTTTAATAGTTTTATTGTATATAAATATATATGAATAATTCTCTATCTCTCTTAGTTTCTTCTGGTCTGTTGATCTTGCCTCTCTTATTCCTTTTTTTTTTTTTTTTTTGTATTTGAAAACAGAGGTCAAAATGACCTAGACATGTCAGAGGCCTTAAGGCAAAGGAGCCCCTAGGCCTAGATCCAACTGCCTTCCCAGACAAAAACTGGGCGGGAGTGGTGGGAGGTAGACCGCACCAGCTACAGCTTGCTGCGGGTTAAGCCAACAATACGGAGGCAGGAAAAACAAGCCTCTAAGCCACAGAAGGATTTCCTGAGTAAATATGTCCGAGCAGGCCTATGGGTCCTGCTGCTTTAAAACCGCACGCTGCCGATCGGAGATAAGATTCAAAATGGTGCCCGGCCACGAGGTGGCGCTAAAAATGGCGACCGCCTGCTGCGTGGCCTTACAGGGCCCTTAAGCAGCGACGAGGGAAACAGTCCCGAACAATTCAAGGTCCCCAAAGGAACCCAGGAAGGAAGGAGGCAAAAGAGGCTTCGCACTAAGGAAAAAAAAACGCGGCGTGCGGTGGGGGGGGGAATGGAGCGAAACGGAGCGTCTATTAAAGCGGCAAAAAAGTGTCAGAAGGCAATGAGGAAGGGTGAGGGGGTTAGCTTGTAACGTAAGCTATCCTTCCCCTTGAAATCCCCTGGGCCCGAGAGGGCTTCCCAGGGGAATGCAAATTACAAATTGCGAAACCACTGCACAGGGCTAAAGGAAGAAAATGAACAGATACAACCTGAGAATGAAGTCAAAGTAAGGCTTGCTGAAAAACGGCCAAGAGCACTTGAAACACTGCCTACTCTGCGAGCGGCTGAGCATAAACTGGGGAACGCTGGGATGGAGTCACGTGATGGAAGGAGGAGCGTTCCTCAGGAATTTAGCTCAGCCTACAATAGCAGAGACGGAAGCACCACCCACACTCTGGATGCTCCGAGCAGCTCTAAGGAGAATGACATGTAGGCAGGAAATCTAAGCTAGTGAGATTTTGGGCTATTTTCGTTGGGCACCTTATATATGCTATACAGCCTCTCTAAGCAGTTTACAGAGTCAGCCTATTGCCCCCAACAATCTGGGTCCTCATTTTACTGATCTCAGAAGGATGGAAGTCTGAGTCAACCTTGAGCTGGTGAGAATCGAACTCCTGGTGGTCAGGAGAATTAGCCTGCATTATCACATTCTAACCACTGCAACACCATGGCTCACAACCCTATAAAATTACAGATTAATAGAGTTGGAAGAGACCTTGTAGGTCATCTAGTCCAAACCCCACCCAAGCAGGAGACCCTATACTATTTCTGACAAATTACTTATACTGTGAATAATGATACAATCTTTATTTTTTAAAACTGACATTCTTATATACAGGTGTGTATGCAGATCTCAATCTTTAAAAAACAAGAGCCATCTGAACTAGAAGTGTGTTTCCTATTCACAGAACTGTATATCTCCCTGTGCTTAAATTAAAAGGCCAAATGATACGTGACTTTCCACCTTCTTTCCTTTTCCATCTTTTTCCACTTCTCAGTTTTTTGTTGTCATCAACAAAATTGTTATCTTACAAGATAACAAAATTGTTATCTTACAAGAAGAAAGATACCTTGCCTGACTCTCCTGACAGATAAATCTGCTCAAAGATACCAGTATCTCATTCATGACAATGTCATCTAGGCAAAGAAATCCACTGATACAGGTGAACTTATAAGTTTATAAACAAAACACGTACAGGGGTTTCATTAATATATGTGCCTGGGAAGCAGCAGCTGCACTGGAAAAAATACTGGAAAATTAAAGTGATGCTTCAGAAATTAAAAGAGCCCCAGTACAGATCCTGCCCATTAAAAATATTTAAAGTTGCAATATTTTCCCATCAGCGGAGTTCCCCTTTTTGCTGCTGTTTGGGGCTGAGTCAGGAATTTACCCTCTCGCCATTACCCAATAGAAGAAACACCCAAAGCAATGTTGGAACAATATGGTCAGTAAAAATTGCAAACTTGTGGGAAGCATTAACACACCAGTGTATAACCTTAAGTATCAATAGCTTGGGGTTTTGCAGAGAGGCAGGTGTTACATGCATACCAAGGTCCAGCTTATGATCTCTTACACACACTTACACACACACACACACCTTACTCAATAGCCACCCTCAAATCACTTTCAACCCAAACAGTAAGGTACAACCAAGTTCTTTGGAGTATGTGAAAACCCAGTGAATTTAAAGTAACAGCAAAACTTCACTGGTTATAATGCTCCTTCTCACGCTCATGCATACATACACCCATCCACACTTACCCGTGACCTTCTCAGTTTGTTTTAGGTTCTCTTATATTTAGACTCCAAGGATAGGCGAGTGACATTTAGGCAGGGAATCTAAGCTAGTGAGATTTAAGCTGGCAGGCATTAGCCAGAGGGAGAGAAGCTGCCAAGTCTGGATCCAAAGTGCCTCAGGATGGGCAGGCTTCAGGATCCCTTTTACCCCAGAAGCTCTTGCCTTGCTGATTCCCAAGACTGGGAGGTATTCTTGCCTTGTTGATTTTCAAATCTGGTAAGTGTTGATGAGGGGCAGGTGACATTCCCGTGTCCAGGCCCAACCTTTGTCTGGTTCAGATGACATTTTATCTTTTGTTTCCTTAATGAATGGATTCCTTTTTAAACTACCTTCCTTTTAGATTCCTGGCTCTTATCCATTCCCCACACATGCCTTTTTCATCTTTAGGTATGACATCTTCAGCCTACTCTCACACAGTGAGGTGACAGTATATACATACTGTATCATAGTTTTTGATTTGATTAATTTTAAAAGCTAACAATGCTTTCCAAATTAGGTCTGAAAAGCTAACTATATCTATTTTTAGTAGAAGTGGAAAACTAGGGTCCCTCCAGTTTATAGGATGCATCCTTTCAGATTATTTGCCAGGATAATAGGGGAGTGTGGATGTTTCTGTCCAAATCATAAAAGAACAGCAATTCTTGACCTTAAGGAGAAAGAGAAAAAAATAAGGTGTGAAAGACCAGAAACACCAAACTGTATAGCTAAATGGTGCCTCTGTGTGGTTATTCTCTGATGTTACAATTCCTAACTTTCTCTCTGGGTCAATGAAAGACATAAAACAGGGACTCTTATATGGTGGAATGTAAAACTACAACACCTCTTCTCTTCCTCTCAATAAGTGACCTGAATCAATCTTTAATGCTCACTGGCATAAAATTTGCTGTCCCCATTGCCGATCTCTATCGCACTACAAAAAACCTGTCCCAAATGGAAATGCTCTTATATCCTATATGGAAGACACTCTAGAGAAAGGGATTAACAGGTTTCCCATTCAGTAGGCATCACCAGCTGGTAAGAAAATACCCACCTAGCAATCTTCTTAACAAAGAATGAGACTGAGGAAGAAACAGATTTCAATGGATCCTGAGACTTTATCAAATCTTGATCATACTTTGAATAAGGTCCTAGCAGTAAATCCCGATGCTGGGAAAACTGGGAGAATAGGAAGGGGTAGAAACAGTTAACAATTGTGTGAGGATTGTAAGTGGTAAACAGAAAACCATTTCTCTTTTCTACTTTACTATACAGTTCCTTTCCACCACCACTGCTGGTCAAGCTGTTCGTTGGTCTGATCCAGGTCTATAAATTGGTATTGGTTAGAAAAGCTAATGGATAAAGGAAGAGAGCAGAGTTAGACAGAAGCTAATTCAACAACTAAGCAAAGAAGAATGGCCATGGAGGACAGCAGAGTCCAGCAATCAGATAAGATAGCCCTGTATTAGTCTAAAGGAGTCAACAGATACTAGGTGGATCTCATCCCTTAAGTTGAGAACACGATT
This sequence comes from Hydrophis major, assembly GCA_033807585.1. Lineage (NCBI taxonomy): Eukaryota > Metazoa > Chordata > Lepidosauria > Squamata > Elapidae > Hydrophis > Hydrophis major. The sequence continues at coordinate 87,626,813 of CM066328.1, read as the reverse complement.
AGTCAAATTTGAAACTGAATTCAAAGTAAAGCTGCTGTGGCTTGCTATTTACTTAAGTGGCAAAACACTTCTTTAAATCAGAGGGTGGCCCAAGACTTTTAGGCGATTGGTTGGGTGAAGGTAAATCCCAAGGACATGGCAGAAAGAGAGGTTGCCACTGAATGTTATGCTATTAAATTCAACGGGAAAAAGATAGTAATAACCATCCATCCATATTGACAAAATTGTCATTTGTCAACGGCAAAAGAGAGTTTTATTTGGAGCAGCTTACATCTTGCAATGATACCTTTAACATCATTTTGACATCTGCCTATCCCAATTCTTTGGGAAGGACTCCATAGGTGGATAAAAATTCTACTTCTACTCTAATGAAAAGAACTAGGGATGACAAGATAGCAGTGCCCCAATATTTGAGAGGCTGCCGCAAAGAAGAGAGGGTCAATTATTCTCTAAAGCACCTGAAAGCAGGACAAGAAGCAATAGATGGAAACTATTCAAGGAGAGAACCAACATAGAACTAAGGAGAAATTTTCTGACAGTGGAACAATTAATCATTGGAATGGCTTGCTTTCGGAAATTGTGGTTGCTTCATCACTGCAGATTTTTAAGAAGAAATTGGACAGCAACTTGTCCAAAATGATATAAAACCTCCTGCTGGAGCAGGGGGTTAGATTAGAAGACCCTCCCAGATCTTTTCCAACTCTGTCATTCTGTAAAATCCAATCTAAACATCTGATTAACTATGCCATCACCACAATGCTATCTGAATCTCAATAACTCTAGGCACATCAAATTAATTAAAATGAAAAATTCAATATTTATTTCTGATCTTTTCCTCTCAGAGGATAGTAGTTTATACTAGTAGCCCACAATATCTTAAATAAATCACAGTAGAAAAAAAAAAAAACATTTTTTTAAAAGCAACAGAAAAGCTTTAAGCAGTCTTGTGTCAGGCACAGGAGATTAGAAGCCAGGATAGTTAAAAAAAAATTTAGCCGTTTATTCCAGGCAACCTATACACACAAATCTGTTTTACTAGCTGTCAAGGCAAATTGGTTCCAGATAAGTCAATGAACTTCAAGGGGAATTGGATTTAGGTCTCTTGGTTCCAGATAAGTCAATGAACTTCAAGGGGAATTGGATTTAGGTCTCTTGGTTCCAGATAAGTCAATGAACTTCAAGGGGAATTGGATTTAGGTCTCTTATGGGAATATAGCAACTCCAAACTGTTGATGCATTTGATCTCAGGCTCATTTGGTCATGAAGTTATGCCAATAATACATCATATAAGAGTCAGTTTGTAGTGTGTGGATTAGTCAGGGTTCTCTTTGAGAACATTTCTTAAATGGGCTGTTGTTCCTAAGAAGGCTCTATTCTGATTACCACATTAGGGAGAAAAAAAAATTCTTCAGATGGCACCACAAGTAAAGTGATTCCAGCTTAATTTAAATAATGGGGCTGAGAGAAGTGAGAAAGGAATATTATATGTACCTGTAGCCAAGAGCCTTTCAAAGGGATTAACTGGAAATGGGTCACTGAGATAAGTCTGTCTTGCTCCTGAGAAAAATTAAAGCTGGCATTATCTGGCTTTCTCCTGAAGCTAGAATTAGGAGTATTTCAAACTATTGATCAATGTGTTTCATTTGATAGACTCATGACATTCAACTAATTTTTAATAGATCACTTAACCAGCTGCACATTTTTAATAGATCACCTAACTAAATCGCTTAACCAGCTCCAACTTCCTAAGTATCTACCTTTCATCATATAACTTGAAAATCCTTATGGCAGTAAGAATATCATTAAAAAGTAAAAAAAAAGAATAGGGAGGAAATGCATTTTTTATGCTCTGGAGTATTTTATTTTTCATTGTAACATGTTGTCTTATCAATCTGGTGCCAGGCAGCATTCTTGGGAGATTACGGGAAATCCAGCCTCCATCGTGTTGGAAGGAAAATCCATCTGGTTCAGTTCTAAGGTGGGAGAAAAACGCTGGAAATAACATGAAGGCTGCTTGGAAAAAGTTTATGGATGAGCAGAACCAACACACCGAGTGTGTGATTCTGGGACAGCTGACCAATTGATTTGGTTTTACATGGGCTTTTATACAGTTTTTACAGCATTTTGTAACCTTGTTTTGTGTGTTTTTATTATTTGATTGGTTTTACTTGTTTTGCAAAGGCTCATGATGGGTCTTAATTATCGGCTTCCTGAACCTAATCCTGTCAGGGTGTAATTGATTTTATCTTGTTATCTATTGTCTCTAGCCTGCTTTTCATGTCCTGTCCTTAATAATCCCATCACCTAGAGGTGAAGTTCTTGTCTTGTGAATAGGCTGGTCCAATCTTTCTTAATGGGCCCAAAATATCTGCTGGGGGCTATTAAGAAAGACTGGGTCTGCTTTCTGTCTTTAAGAGCAAGTTTCTCCATTTCTCCCTTTGGAAAAATATAATATTCTGCCTCTTTTAATATTCCCCATAACATTTCATTCTTCTAGGAAGGGGGAGGGGGCTTCCTACATCTGCAAGCAAGAGATACCCAGGTACACATCCAAATTTCCATAAATTATCATTCAATAAATACTATATCAGTTACAAGTTGCATCCACTTTATCCAGGTCTTAAGGAGAACTTTAGTCAGCAATAAACACTAAGGCACCCCTGCTTTCGACTATTTCAAATATTTCAACTGATCCGGTATCCAAAAACCTGGAAAATGTACATTACTCTCCTGGACGGGTGATGCTAGCTTGTCAAAGGTTGACCAAGATTTCACTGCTCCCTTTTTACTTTGAGAGCGAGATCTTTTCCTTAACTTCCTATGATAAGACCCACTGGATCTCCTGGGCAACAAACACACCAACCAGGGAACACTGCCTTCCTTATCCAAGTTGTCCCGCGGAAAGAGGCGAGCGCAACTCCGCCGTTCACCGCAGCCGCCAACCCGTCACCCGTCTTGAGTTGCGCAAAAAAAAACTCCGCCGTAGCTGCAAAAGGTTTGCTCCGCTCGAGATACGGAGACTAGGACGGCGGGAGAGGGGACGGGGATGTGATCCAAAAAGCCCAAGTCTCCTGAGGCCCGCACTGCGGAACCAGGGAACGCAACTCCGATCAGATTCGCAGAACAAACTCTACGACCGCGAGCAAGTTTTGGAACGCGCCCGTTCCCAGCTCCGCTCGGGAGCTCGGATACTCTTTCGGTATCGGCTCAGATACGGGAGTGCGCCTCGCCTAAGGTTTTCCCCCTTCAGCAACTACGTCGGAAGTGGTGCATCTGCTAAAGCCTCCGCCAGAGCGTGGAGCCTGGATTCGAGGAGGGATGTGTCCGACGTGGCTAAGTTTGGGAGGCGGAGCTGGGGCTGGAGGGCGGGAGAGTGCGGAGCCGAGGTGCGCTGGATGGCAGGGGTAATCTGGAGCTCCCGGGTAGCAAACGGTAATACATTCAGCCCTGTTCGGGGTTGGGTAGGTGGGTGGGAGAACCTAGGTCGGAGTCGTCCCTAAGGGAGAAAATAGCTTCTCTTTCCCTCCGGGAGGGGCTGAAGGATGCGATCGGGTCGGGCCAGGGGCTATTTGAGGGCAATACGCGCGCCGGCGTGGAGTGGCTAAGGACGCTGCGAGAGTTGTCCTCCGTCCGAGCAACAGGGGAGAACAAGAAGCCACCCAGCTCAATTGCTTGATGCCTGGGCTAAGGCGGCTCTTGCGTTTCTTCCACATTTAATCCGTTGCTCTTGTTGCACATACTTTCATTATCCCTTGTGATTAATTAAAAGCCTGGTCGGTTGCTTTTTAAGGGCTGGACTTTTGTGATGGCGAGCCTTGTAAACTTCCAGAATGCTTTAGAGTTAATTTCGAATGCCCCTCTAGGGAAAAGGGCTGAGACATTTGTCTTTCAACCTCATCATTTTATCTTCAGATAGAAACTAATCGCCCAAAGACTCAACTTATCAAAGTTTTGACCAGTCAGAATCATGGATTATCAAGATAGTGTGCTAAAATGCAAACTTCGCAGCCATCACCTTCCTATTTAAAGCAGGCAGTGGATCGATAGCAGCATCCAGAAAAAATCCAACTTATTCTACCAATAAAACTACAACAGTTTTAAATGAAAGTTATCACAGTGATGTTGGCTCTCACATCAGTCCTACTTAATATTAGTTACCATCTGATTTTACATTCAATCTTTGTTGCCTTGTTTCACATCAGTAGTAGTTTAAGCATGCCAGCTCCTCTTGTCAAATCTGTCCAACAGTTTATACATTCAAAAGTAAATTAAGGGTATGGGACATGGAAACAGCTGTGCTAGAAAAACAATTAATTAAACATCATTTTATGATGTTTAATGAGGTCTGATCATCTAGAACCTTTATGGCATCTAGATATAAGAGAGTGAAATAGGCAACAGGTTTGTTTTCTTATAACCTTTTATGGACTAAAGTTTACTTCATCAGATGCAGCAAAAGTATTGTCTGAAACATGAAATATACATTGGAATGGAACAGGGAGGTAAAATAGCTATGTCAAATATCAGTGACAGAATTCAGTTTAATTGCATGTCACAATTTTTCATCGCTATAGTGATTTCCTTCCCTTAGCTTCCATTTACTATGACTAAAACTGGATGTTATTTATAGGAGTTGTAAATTCAGTACATCTGAATGACACTAGATAAACACAGGAACCAATTCATAGGTGATGTTGGCATTGTAGTTGTATGATCCCAGCCTGACCAATTAAGAAAGGTTGAAATGATACATACCTCAATCTTTTTTCAGACAGATTTATATAGTTTATCCTGTAACCTGGGGAAGGAGACTATTTTAACAAATTTTGTTGCTGTTCCTTTTTTGCTCCCAAAAGACTGCAATCTAGCATCAAGCAGATGTGGAGAAAAAATGATTTAATGCCTTTTCTGTTTTGATTAAAACTAAAAATGTATTCCAACATATTCCAAGTAGTGAAAAGAAAAATCCTTTATGTACACAATTTGTAACTTAGAAAAATCCTGACCGAATGATATGCCAAGCACCAATATTGTAAATGGTTTTAAAGGGGATTTGTTTATGAATTTACACATAGGACTATCCATGGTGATTGATTGCATTGATGGAAAAAAGGTTACAACAAGAAATTCAGAAAATTAGTATCCTTGCTTAGATATTCTAGATAATTTAGGGAAATGATCTCTCTATTGCAAGTGAATTATTGTTGGCTAATTATTGTTGGCTAATTAAGAGGCATGCATAAGTGCACAATTGTGCCTACAGTCCCTGTCCTATTGCCCCCATTTATTCGTACCTATTTCCTGCATTCTTACTCATGTTTATACTTACTCCTATTATCTTATAAGTGATTAACAAATCAAATAAATAAAATAAATTTGAGAATAATAAATTTAATGAATGTATCATCATCTGACTAGCAAATTATGCTGATAATACGGTTTGCAGGATTCTGCAGAAATGTAGCAAAAAAAAATTTATGGGATAGAGAATTTAGTTTCTGTAATTTTTTCTTTTGTTTCTTGGCTTTGAGGTTGAAATTACATTGCTTAACTTGAAAAATGTGTCTTAATATAGGATTTAATAAGATTTCCAGGGGTTGGTTTCTGGCAGAACTTGTCGGTCTATGACTAGCAGAACTAGGAAAAAGAAAAACAGTAAACATCACAGAATAGATACTGTAAAATTAGAAAGGTTTTCTTTTCTTGATGAGGAATTTGAATTGCATGACTATAAAATTCCTGCCAACTGTATCCATCAAACATGCTACTTTAAGATGGAGTATATTGGCATCTCATGCCTTTAAGGAAAGGCTGTCAGGTTAGATCGGATCTCAATGTATTAGTGGAAGAGCTTGATCAAAAGTAATCTGAAATCGTAATGCATTTCATTTTTATTTAAGAAAGGATAGCGGACTGTGCACCTGTAGGATTAGAAGTGCTGCAAGGGAATGGGATACAGGAGTCATTAGGGGAAGATGCTGAGAATGGAAAATCCTGAGTGGATGTTTTGATTCTCTTAGTGGTACAGCTACAATGATTGGAAGCTCTGTAGCTGTAGCTGTTGGCAGAAGATTAGGATTTTCAGTAGAACTGCAGGCGCTTAATGCTGAACGATTAAAAAAAAAGCTCTGGGAATGAATTTGCTCATTGCTATTTATATTTCCACTGTAGAAAATAAGATGACATTTTGTCTGCAAGCAGTTGCATAATTATAGACAAGCCACGGGCTTCCAGAGGAGCATGCCTATAATTTCTTACTTTTTCTAGAATGGTTTGCTGGACAAGAGATCAGCTGGAAAAAATGTTCATGGACATCCTGTTTTCAGCTGCATATAGGGAGGAAACAAGGGAAGAAGTTCTGACTTTACCACGTAGCAGCTCCAAGAATCTCCCATGTGATTAATATTCTGGACTATTTCTTCTTTTGCTTCTTCCCTTTATTGGATGATGTGCAAGTTTACATTTCCAATAATAATGTCCAGTGAATTGGGGATGCAGGAAAATGGTGGAGGCTTAGCTAAGGGCAGAAAGCTGCCGCTTCAGGCAAATTAGAAGATACTGTGCGGCTATTCTGTTTTTCTTCCTTAGTGAAATTTCTGTGATTAAAAAATAAAACCGGAGGAAGGACCAGAAAAAAAACGGGAAGGTTTGGAAAATGATGACATCTGGAACCTTTCCATCTCTGAATTCAATGAGCAGAGCAAGCTCTGAAAATATCCTGATTGGCCAGACAGACAAATGTGAGGTGGAATTTAGTCTCAAGCAAAAATATTCAAAATACTACTTATAATTATGCAGTTCAGGAATTCTAGGAGTTGTAGTCATGAAATGTTTGAAGGACACTAGGTTGGGGGGGGGGGGGGAAGCTGTTTTAAATCATTCAAATAGATACACCGATAAAAAGCCACATTATTGTTTTCTCATCTAGTTTTGGTCTAGTATTGTTCCTCCGGTGACATGTTGTTCTCATTGACTTAGAGAAGCTATTCAGCTGTTGATTGCTTAAGGTCTTCCAACAGAAGACAGCTGCTGCTCCCCAGCCAGTCACCTCAGCATTGCTCCAAGACAAATCTTTCCTTGGAATTCCAGCATGGAATGTGCTCTGAGTCAGCTTCTGGATGACTTCAGTTAGTCCTTAGGTCATGAGGCTGTATGGGTTTTTTTTGCATTCAAACTTTTTCCCTGGGTAATCACAGACGGAGTTAAATATAGTCAAGTTTTCTTTAAGTTGATTGACAGGCAGAAATTGCTCATCTGAAACTTGATGATTAGTAGAGGAATATGTGATTTTGTCCCCCTCCTTTGGAAACCATTTATTTAAGTTGCAAGGAGCAATAAAAATGTTTCCCTTGATGTCTCATCTTAAGGAAAATGCATGTGTAATACTTATACTGTATATATTCTTTGTGTTGTAATTACAGGTATAGTGAAAATAGGAAGGCAACACTTCTTATAATTTCCCTTTAATTCATTTTTATTGTGTGTGTGTGTGTGTGTGTGTGTGGTATTCAGCTTTGTTCAGGTATTTTCCCACATCATCATACTTGTGCTTTTAAAGTTGTAGCAACGTTTCGGCAGAATCTCATCTGCCATCATCAGGCTTCTGTATTGTCTTCGTCTGTGAGTCAGACTTTCACAGCCGTTTCTGTTTTAAATTTGGGGCTAACCTACTACTGTGCCAGAATGGTTTTTTCTTCATCCTGATTGGGAGTCTTGGTCTGTGTTTATTGGTCTTGGAGTTTGCTGTGTTCTGCTTGACTGGTGTTTCTAATATCTTCTGTCTGTTTTGTGGCTTTTTTTGTCTTGATTGGCTGGCAACATTGTGTTTCCTGTATTGGAGGCTTTTAGTATGGCTTGGCTCCGAGTAAACGGACGTCTATCATTTGTTAGGAAGCCAGGTTTCATCTGGGTGCCTGGTTGGGGTGTGTTTGAGCTGGAGGTATCAGGGGGGATCTGTATGTGCCCAGGTGCTTGTCTGGCTTGTGGTGTGGAGATTTTTGTGTTTGTGAGTGCAGGCTTCCAAATGATTGACAGCCTGGTGGATTCATCTCTTCTATTCATGCTTTCAGGTCTTTTTTCAATCTCTATGGCTTCTCTGATAATTCTGTAGCTGGGGTTTTCTATAGTGGCTAGGGTTTTGGTGCCATTGAAGTCGATGCTATGACCTGTGGCTTTCATGTGTTGGACTAGTGAGGAGGTGTGTTCCAGCTTTTTTGCTGCATTTTTGTGTTCATCCAGGCGGGTACTTATTCTTCTATTGGTTTGTCCAATGCATGATGCACAGGGGACTTCATATATGCCTTGGTTTTCCAGGTCAATTTTATCTTTGGGGTTTCTTAGCAGCTTGATGGTAAAACAACTTACAGAAAATGCTCCATGACTTGTGGCTGACTCAAAAACAACTTATTTTGGAAGTGTCTGTTAGGGATAACATTGTTTTACCCTAACTGGTTTAGGTAAATAATAATATGTAATCATAGTTTATAAGTTAAAGTGTCTGCAACTTTAACTATGGGAATGTAATTAGGGGAGTGGTTGTGAAAGCACTTTAAAAGAAGCAAGACTGCAGCTTGCTCTCTCTCTGGCTTTGATGATCCCTGATTACTGCAAGGGCTCAAGACTGCATTGCTCGAATGGGAGAGATAAACAAAGGACTGATTTGTAAGTGAACTGACATAGGATATTCTGCACGGACTTTGCTAACTGAATATCCCTGAATGGACTGACTAAATGATACATGACTATTGGACTGTTATTTTGACTATGCTATGAACTCATAATGGAATAAACTATATTTTTGATAGCACAAGCGTATCTGTTATTTTTACTGTATGTTAATAAACATACAAGCTTAGCTCACTCATTTGTCTGTGTGCCTATCTGACTAACGCTGCACATTCTGTTTAGCTTGTCTCCCTAACCCTGGTTGGGGAAACCAGGCTTAACAGTGTCCATGCAGCAAATTATGCATGGGCAGCAAAGAAAAAATTAAGGCAATGGAGCCACACACTGGTGTTTGATTTACAGGAATTTCGAAAACCTGAGTAGTTCATGCTGCTGATAATAAGAGATATCTGTCTCTTCCCTGCAGTCTGATACTTGGGAGGAAGAAAAAGAAAGGGATCAAGGAGAAAAAAGGGGGTTTCAGAAAGAGAACTGATATCTTTACCACCTTTTGGCTCTGGCTAGATTTCCTGTTTGGCTCAGCTCTGCCTCCCCAAATAGTAATTCATGACAGTAACAACAGCAACAACAATAATAGAAATCAAACTGCCAGATGTAATATATCCAGTTACTACTGTGTTATTTCCTATGCTCCCAAGGTATTGAGGCTACAAGCATTCTTTTGATGGTTTTAACAAAATGTTTATGAGAAGTAGATAACAAACTTGATTTATTTCCTAGTACTGTCCATGTAAATAGAAGTTCTATTTTAGCATCCTTTTGCAAATGACCCGTTTGTTCATTTTGTTTGTTATGGGCGTGACATCTAAAAATAGTACTTCCATGAATTGTAGTGTGTGTGAGAGAGAGGGAGAGAGGGAAGGGGAGAGAGAGGGAGAGAGGGAAGGGGAGAGAGAGGGAGAGGGAGGGAGGGAGGGAAAGAGGGAGGGAGGGAGAGAGACTCCTGAAAATAAAAAGTAGTGGGGGGAGAAGAACTGAATTACAGATAAATTCTGAAGTAGTCTTTTTCTTAACTTCTCTTTTAGCACTTTGGTGTTGAGGGGTCTAGAGGGGGCATGCATAAGCGCACCAACGTGCCTACCCTCCCTGTCCTATTGTTTATATATATATATATATATATATATATATATATATATATATATATATATATTTTCTTAAGTTTTCGCAGGTACTTACATGTCTGGCATTCAGCTTTGTTCGGGTATTTTCCCACATCATAGTAGTGGTGCTTTTAAAGTTGTAGCAACATTTCAGCAGAATCTCATCTGCCATCATCAGGCTTCACAGAAGCCTGATGATGGCAGATGAGATTCCGCTGAAACGTTGCTACAACTTTAAAAGCACCACTACTATGACGTGGGAAAATACCCAAACAAAGCTGAATGCCAGACATATACATATACATACATACATACATACATATATATCCATTTCATGTATTCAGAACTATGTTTATACTTATACCTGTTGTCTTATAATCGCTTAAAATAAACAAATAAAATAAAATAAATAAATAAATATTCAGGTTAATTCCATGTATAAAAAGTGACCCTATTGACAATTGACTCTCCAGCCATAGGACAGAGTCCTCTACCAAATTTAGGAGAGCATCCAAATGGCACCTATGTCTTCCAATAGAGGGATGGCTGAAAAGTTGCTATCCCAAATTGCTCCTTAAGACAATTGTTTAATTGTGACCAATGGTAGGGTTACACATTTTGTGTTGCAGAGTGTTTTGCCTACACCAGTTGGCGCTCACCCATAGGCAGTTTAATGAATGGGACCATTCACTGCTGATGGAAGGATTATATGTGCTGAATGGAATAATACTTGAGTGTCTCATGGAAATTCTACACTAAGAAACAGTTAATACCGCATGTCAGATATAGACAGCCAGAAATCCTAAATATGTGTTGGCTGCGACATTGACATAGCAGCTTTATTTCTGTGTCTCGGGTTCCTTTCAAACTGTTAGGGAGGAAGGATTGCATTTTTCATTTTCTTTCTAGACAAGACTAATCCAACGTAGCTTAATTTAAAGGGACCATGCGGCCATGTGAGGCCATTGTATACATACCGGAAGAGTGTGTATTTGGCCTGAATATCATGAGATCTGTAGAGATCCTGTGATGTTCTTAGTTTCTGTAAATGCAACTGCTGAAAATGTAATAATAATGATGATGATTTATTAACCTTGTATGCTGCCCAACTCTCAATGGCTCTGGGAGTCAGTCAGAGAGATTACAATAAAATCAATAAAACATGAAAAAGAAAATTAAAAGGTGGCAAACATGACAGCCAAGATGGAATGAAGCCAAGGGTCTCACTTTCCCTTGCCAGAGGCTGGATGAAGAGCCAGGTCTTCCCTTCCCTTCTAAACAACAGCAGAATTGGGATGTCTGGATCTGGCAGGAGGAGGCACTTCCAGAGGATTGCTGCAGAAAAAGTGCACCTCTGAGGTCTCAGTGGGTTTAATTGAAGGAACCTGGAGTGCACCAACCCCACAAGATTGAATTAACTGGGCAGATGTTATGAGAAACAGACAGTCCCTCAACTAACCAGGCCCTATATGGTGTAGAACTTTATAGGTAGCAGCCAGCAACCTGGGAGCAAACTGACAAAGATATTACATGAGCAGAACAAGGCAAGCTATTGCTGCTTGCACCCACTGCATTCTGGACCAATTGAAGCTTCTGGGTGGTCTTCGAGGGCAGCCCCAGGTAGACAGAGTTGCAAGTCATGCTACAAAGCCATGAATGACTGAAGCACCCTGCGATGTAGGAAAGCACTCAAAAGATGCACCTTATGGAGTTGAGCAAAGGGCTTCCTGACAGAGCTATCATCTCTTTAAGCAGGATCTGTGAATCCAGGAAGACCCCCTAGATTGCACATCAACACTGAAGGGGAAAATGCTACCCCATGCAAGGTAATTAAAAAAAAGGGAATATTCCTAGGCCTGGGTGACCCAAATGCCCACAGCTATTTTATCTTGGTTGAACTGAGTTGAAAGATAGTTCTTTTCCATCTAAACCTACACAACTCCAGACTCTGGGACAGAACCATAACAGCCTCACTCTGTCAACCTGGGGTTGAAATATATAATGGAGGATAATCAACTTACTGATGGTACTGAATCCAAAAAAGTAGATGACCTTCTCCCCCACCACAGGTTCGTGTATGTTGAGCAAGAGACAGAGTAGAACCCTGCTGAACCCCACAAAGGAGGGGCCTTAGGGAGTGATTCAGCATTGTCTAGAACTGGCCCCAGACAAATAGAGATAAAATGGCGCTCCCAATTCCCAATCCACAGAGCCAATTCAGAAGGATACCTTGGTCCACAGTATAGAAAACTGCTGAGGGTTCAAGGAGCACAAGAATGGATGTGTCTTCCTAGCAATGTCTCTTCTGCCCTAAGTCCTGGTAGATGGAATCTGCTCAGGAGGGGAGGAGCTGACTGGCCATTGGTTTCTCAGCTGAGTCAAAAGTATATCTTTTTTTCCCAATGTTCTTTTTTTAGAAGAAAGGGTTTTTCTAGGAAGATGCCATGCACGTACAATATCTGGGGATGAGTGTGCCCTGTCACTATCCCTATTATTATTCTGTGATAGCTTGGGTACGGTATATGTTACTCTGCTACATAGATTGCAAAGATGGATGTTGTTGACTGCTGGCTATTAAGTCTGGTCCCAATTATAGTGAACAATTGCATGACTACCTTTGAAAAGCAAATAAAGGTAGATGAGCCCCACCCCATTTATTTTCAATTTATTTATGAAATAAAAACAATTCACTCTTACTCCTGCAGCCTTTTCCTCATTGCAGTCCTGATCTAAATATTTTGTAAGTCACACATTTACATTAACGTGAAGTGTTAATTATGGGTTGAGATCTTAATTCTTTTGGATCTTTAAAACTTCCTTAGCGTCTCCTCAATTAGCCTTGCAGGTGAGGGCATGAGAAATTAGCTCATAAATATTTTTATTTGCTTACCTTTATAAGAACAGTCAGTCAGGAACTGCACTGAGTGACGGTTCCCTACTGAAAGTCAACAATACTGGATTAAAAATATTCTCCTTGAGATAAAAAGAGACATAATCTGAATGGGAGCGAGAAGAATGCTGTGAGACAGGTGATTTTCAACTTACTGACAGTAGAAATGAAACAGAAATCTGGGTATAGAGTGGCTAATCTTTTTTTTTTCCCTCTTGCTTTCAGGGATTATCCAGCCAGGCTGATTTCAGAGAGTCACAATGGGGAAAAGGTTGCTCCTCCATGGAATTCTCTTTTTCCTGTTGCTTAATGTTGTCTGTCAGGCCCAGGATCTTCCACTGAGCCAGGCAACTTCAGGGACGAGCTCTCTGTGTGAAAAAGATGCTGGGTCCTGGGGAGCTGTATTCAGTGAAGAACGACTGGATGCCTGGATCTGTTCTCTGATTGGTTCTCTTATGGTGGGGTTGAGTGGGGTTCTTCCTCTACTGTTCATTCCTTTCGAGGTGGGAGCAGTACTGAAATCAGAAGGTAGGTCAGTTCTTCAGCAAAGCATTCTTGTTATCATAATCTTGGCTATCGTTTATGCCTGTTCCCCTCAATCAGTGAATACCAGAGATAGCATGTATGTTTAAAGCATAACTGAGTGATTGTTGTGGTTAGCCGGCAGCAGGTGTGGATGGCTGAGGAGAGTGAGGACTCAGATGAGGGGCCAGGACCATCAGGGAGTGGACTGCTGTCTTCAGAGATTGTGTGGGCTGGCAGCAGCGATGAGGTTCCCAAGGAGCCTGTGCCAAGTGCGCGTGCGTGCAGGATTGCTTGCAGGAAAGAGCAGCTACAACAGCACGGACGACTCAGGAGTAAGCCTGCAAGGTAATGGCTCCTCCTTCAAGAAGATAAAAGCCAGCTGTGAAGCAAACGTTCTTTGTAGGAAGCAAAGACATTTTGAAACTCAGCCTTGTGGACATTACAGTTGGTATTTGAAGACTCTTGTGTTGTGAAATATTTCTTATCTGTTGTTTTTTGGCAACCTTGCAAAAACTTAGCAAGGCTCTTTTTTGTCGGAGCCAATTAGATGGAAGCAGCCTTTTATCTGTGAAGAAACAGGATTCATAGATGAAACATTAAAAGGTTGTGCTGCTGACTTTGTTTTGTGTTTGCTCTCTTGGAACCAGGTTTGGGTCAGAACAGTGCTTTTTATAATGCCCCTTCTCGAAATGTGGTAATAATCTGTTGTTTTGCAAAGTAACTTCATAGCTAAAAGTGAGGCCTCGTGTTTTGTTGGGTGAATAGTTTAAAAGTCACCCATTGGACTTCAGCCATCGTACTTTACCTTGTTAACCAAAATTTCACAACCCAAGAAGTGGAATTCTCTGATTTACTTAAAGGAAGATAAGGAAGTGATTTGGCATGTACTTTAGCAGTTTGTACTATTTGATTTGCGTTAGTTATAACATTGACCAAAATATTAGTCAGAAGATTGAAGCCTTCCTCCTCGCTGACCACAAGAAAGCCAATCCGGTACCTTCTCAGTGGCTTTTCAGTTTTTGCCAGACAATGACCATCCAGGTTTTATGTCTGTTCCTCTTAAATAAGTGTGTGTTAATCAATATATTAACTTCTCTAGCAAGCAATTAGATCTTTGGAATATCCACAACTTATTTATTTGCCAAAGGGCCAGGCATCAACTATCTTGCTTTTTTCAGTTGGGTCCAGCACAGATGGCAGTGGGAACCTTCCAGTGTGCAGCTTTTGCTGCTTACAAAAGGGCAGTTGCTAAGGTCTTCCAGCTGGCAGGCACAATTTAGAGCAGGGGTCTCCAACCTTGGCTCCTGGAAGCCTGGCGGACTTCAACTCCCAGAATTCCACAGCCAGCTTTGCTGGCTGTGGAACTCTGGGAGTTGAAGTCCGCCAGGCTTCCAGGAGCCAAGGTTGGAGACCCCTGATTTAGAGGTTTAAAGTATATCAGTGTTTTGTATGCAAATGTCCTCTCAGTCTTGTCATGTGGAGGAGAATAAGACCCAATTCTGAAGTGACTGGCTGCCATTTATTTTTCAGAGGGATCACATCGAATGAAGCAGCTGTTGAGCTTTGCTGTTGGTGGGCTTCTGGGTAATGTGTTTCTCCACCTGCTTCCGGAAGCCTGGGCCTACACTTGCACTGCTGCTGCAGGTAACACCCAGACCTATATCAAGATAATGAGACATTTCATCACATCTGTGAAGAGAATGTTATAGATCAGAGGTATCAAACTCTCACGTCGTCACGTCAGCATCACGGAACGTATTGGGACTTTCCCCCCCTCTTTGCTAAACTGGGTGTGGGCGTGGCCAGTGCGTGACGCATCTGGCCTGGAGGCTGGGAGTTTGGCACTCCTGTTATAGATTTTGGAATTGATTCATTTTCTGGGGTTGCAATCATAAAAAGGCTTGATATGATAAAGAATCAGGCACAGCCAGTATATATCTGTAGGTGTAATAAAGAACAGTATTGAATACAATTCCTGATTGTGCTGCAACATGCTTGGATGGGATGGGGATGGGGGGTGGGGTGAAGTCCCATAATTAAAAGATTGATTAGTAGAAGTGGGACCTTCTGACTGTGTAGGACACTGGGAGCACCATTGAGAAAGGCACCTGTCCTTGTTTTGAATTTGCAAAGGTTATCTTTCTTAAACCTGTCGCCCCTAGCGATCCTTCTGGAATGTGTCTCCATTTGTTTTCTTATCTGGCCTCTGGGCGTCATCATCTCACACATGTCTGCCTGTCATGCTTGCTCAACTACAGTCAAGAGCTTGAAGCGGACTGTGGTCCATTTAATCAAAAGTACCATTTAAGAACTTGCCAGCCTATGCCAGGAGGATGCATTAGCTATTGCAAGCTGCAGGTTTCCTGCTGTGCATATAATTTAAGAAGACTTGGATGCTACGTTTTCAGTTTTCAACATGCATGGCTTTTGCCAGAGTAGTACATGATTCTTTATTCAATAAATCCTTGTCTTGTTCTAAGACTAATGCATAAAACACACAGCTTTCAAGACTCAGATTTGAAAATCAGCACTATAGCAAAGCCTGGATAGGCAAGAAATTACATAGATGAAGGATCTAGGAAGAAAAAGATAGATAAATATATACACACACACAAACGTACAGACTCTTAACTGTTTAAAAAATAATTTCAAGTGATTAACTGCAATCTAAACTTTTAGAAAGGTGAAAACTAGATTTTTTTTCAAGAGTACAAGCTCCATGCTGGATACTATGTTATCACTAGATTATACTGATCATATATATAAGATTATATTGATCATGTAATCTATATAGATCAATTCGACCTTGATCACAATCTTTATTATAGGCTGTGGTACTTTTATTATAAATAGACCATTGCTTTTCAAATTATGTGCATCTATGGATACCTGATTCTTGGACATTTTGATTGAAATAAAGCTGCCTTTGAAATATTATGTACGTCAAAACTCAGAGCAGTGATTTCCAGTTTTAGTTCTCAAAGATTGATTGATTGTTGCTAATGTAGTCTTTTATCACTAAGTCAAAATAGCAGAGGATGAATGGAATAATATCAACATCTGAGAAGCCAAAATTAGTGATCTGTTGATTTTTTGATTTCTTTTGATCTAGTGATTTTTTTAAATTTTGTATTATGTAGAATATTCAGAGGCCATTGATATTTTATTTACATTTGCAATTTTTGAGTATGTAATCAGGATTTCTTTATACAGATAATTTTTGGCTGTGTTGCCAAAAATCTCCAAATCTTTTCTTGTAGTCAGAATTGCCAGTCAGACTGTGTTGTGGGTAGACAGATTTTTTTCAACCCTAAAACATCTCACAGGTTGCCTCATTTACCAACTATTCAACTATGTATGAGGTTATAAAAAAATAGCTTTGTGATTAATCCTCACATTTATGTCTGTTCCAGCATCTCATTTGTTTCACAACTAGCAAGTTAATAAAGAAGGCTGAAGTAAAATCATAAATTATATGATATTCTCACTGAATTACCAAAGGGGAATTGAAGTTATAAGCCTATCACAGTCATGTGATTTTTCCACTTAGTAACTTAGATGTTTAGTGATAGAGTTGTTGGCCTTAATTGGGGTTGCTAAGCAAGAACTACCTGTATCAGTTTGTTGGTTGGGAGCAGGGGCCATAGCATAATACTTCAGTTCACTCACTTGTGAAATCCTTTAAATGCATCTTGTCTCTCTCCTGCTACCAAGCCATTGCAGATGGTTGTTTTCCTACTGCTATTAATAGGAAATTAGTAACCTGATCCCTGCCAGCTAGCTGATCATATGATCATTGACCAGCCAGGACCAGGTGGTCTAGTTTCCTGCCATTAATTATACCAGAATCCATTTTCTGCTGGTCAGCTGATCATAGTGATTGAGGGAAGGGAAATCTGTAGCTTTCCTCACAGCTGCCAACCCATGTGGCTTATGACTAATGACAGTCGGTTACCCATGGATGGTACAAATCCATGTAGGGTTATATTTATGACGATTCTTGCAGCCCCAAGTCCTTTGTGGCCCACTGTAATTCAGTAGTAATTTATTGGTCTATTGCAACAGTTAAATGTCTTACCCAACTCTTGAGTGCCAAATATTTTATTTTTCCTTGATTTAAAACCAAGACATTCTCTGATGAATCGAAAGGTGGTAACCGAGTGAAAAGAGGATCTTTTATGTAGCAGGAATAAAAGCAAATATTTTAGGTTGCATTGTTTGATACCTGGAATGTGGGAACCTTAGGATTTGGAGGTGTTTTTTTTTTTTTTTCCTGGTACCCAGCTTTTGTAACACCAAAGTAGTGAAATGTGCCCTCTACAGAATCATTCCTTGGGGATGCTTACAGCTGGAAAGAATCATCCTGGGCAGCCGTGGATTTTAGGTGTACAGTAGGAACTGATTGCTCTACTTCTTCTCCCCACTCTTACAAGGAGAAGGGCAGAGCATCCAACAGCAGAAGCTTCTGGGGCTCTGGGTGATCATTGGCTTACTTACCTTCCTGAGTCTGCAGAAGATGATCCCAGATAGTGAAAAGCAAGGAAGCACCAACTTGGTGAGTGGACTATGAAAGGAGCACTTGAATTTGCTTTAGAGATGGCATGATGTGCTGTTCTTTGCTCCGCATAACACTTTATCCCATCTGTCTCTTTGAAGCTTCCTTCATAGGTTAGGAATTCAGTGTATATAAACTATGGGGGAGTAGAAAGGCATCCCTTTATTGGGCCCCACAGGAATCTTCTGCTAATAGTGAAGAGCCTTAGGCACTGTGTTGAATTCCTCTCTTGTCCACTTCTAACCTCCCTCTGCTTCTGCACTGAGCATAAACTGTGCAAATATCTAGTTTCTGAAAGTTGTATGTGCGTCTTGTAGCTATGTGGTGCTTCAGATTTGATACCTAAAATAGGCTTTATAGTGCAGAAGGATGCAGATGTAGCACCTGTCTGCTGCTGTTCTTCAAAGCACCCACACTGTTGCCTGGGATCAGATAGCAGCTTTGGAGGGACAGCCCCATGGAAAGGCACAGTTGCTTTTAAAGAATTGCAGGCAGATGCTGCCCTTATGCACTTGAAGCATCTTTTTGGAAATGGATTCAAAAGCTACATTATCCTAGTACCGTGATGACGAACATGTGTGCCAGAAGTGGCATGTGGATCGATCTCTCTGGGCACATCACCCATCACCCACTGCTCTTCCAGATTCTGCATACTGACCAGTTGGTCTTCGCGTGCGCAGGAATGCTGGAAACCGGAAGAGCAGCTCCCTAGTGAGCACGCGCATGCCAGAAAGGTGAGCTGTGGTCTTCATGTGCGCATGTGTGCCAGAAACTGGAAGACCAGGTGGCCAGAGCTGCATGCGCACACCGGAAACGGGAAGCTCTTCTGGTTTCCGGTGCTCCCATGCACACATGCTGGGAAGTTGCTCTTCCAGTTGTCACTTGGTGCCAAAAGGGTTCGCCAACCCTGCCCTAATATATACATGTCTTTCAAATTTCAAAACAGCCATTTTTCATGGTTTTTTAGGTATGTGTTTTGGGGTGGAGTTAGAGAGACTGAAGTAAATGATACTCATTTTGCTTCCTCAGCAATGTTTGAAGTATATAAATGTGTGTTTAATTTGTATGGCTGTATTCCCACCTAGTAAATATTCAAAATGATACTTTGTGTGTTGCCTTTGGAATGGGGTGTTTTAAAGGGAATAAGAGAGATCTCTTAGCCACTGTTTGATGGACACGGATAAAGTTCAGCCATTTCTCCATGGTTTTAGATCAACAATTGTAAACCAGTCACTGAAAGGACCCTGAATGGCAGCAGCTTCTCTAAGCATGATGCAAAGACTCCAGTTCAAAGAAAGAAGTCCACCCCCGCTCATTGCAATGGATCTTCTCATTTACTCTCATCATCAACTCAGAAAATCAAGGTAAAACATTGATTGATGGTCTCTCAAGATCTAT
This sequence comes from Hydrophis major, assembly GCA_033807585.1. Lineage (NCBI taxonomy): Eukaryota > Metazoa > Chordata > Lepidosauria > Squamata > Elapidae > Hydrophis > Hydrophis major. The sequence continues at coordinate 87,607,660 of CM066328.1, read as the reverse complement.
GGCCCACAGAGAGATAAAATAGACCACTTGAAGAAAAACATTCAAAAGAAGTTCATCGCCTGCTGAAAATAAGCAAGTGGGACAGGATTCTAAAGAAGAGTAAACTTTCTGTTTGTTATGCTTTGCACTATAAAACATAGAGCTGCTTTATATTGACTGAGACTATTAAGACACGCAGCCCATTATCACATGTGAAAGTCTTCTCTATTCTGGCTGCCTCCTTGGAAATGCCCAGGATTGCATTTGAGATATTGTATATACAAAAGATATGCCTGGTCCCCACGTATATCCTTCTTAACTTTAATTCTTTATAATATGTTTAGAGGGAGAATAGGACTGAGTACGTGATCTGGATTCAAAGGGGGAAAGTTGAGTTGTAATACCTGTTGGTATTTCCACAAAAAGCAAAAGACACATTTGATTTGAAGATGTTCCAAGAGGGGGTGACACATACCAAATTCCTTTTTCTCCAGACCTTCTTTGAATTCAGATTGTTGCACAGCCCTAATAAACAGCCAGTATCTGGATTCTAACGATGTTCTTACACTGCAGTCACTAGAGGAATGCTATTTCCTGTATTCTTAAAAATACACTTTCCAATGGAGGCGAAAGGAGTTCAGTCAGACATGCTGTGTTCCTGTTGAGAACTATCAGGGCATATAGAGTTATGCCCGTCAAAACACAGTAATGCTGAATCTGCTGAATTTGGTATTTGTGTGTTTCTAGGGACCATCATGTAATTCCATGTTGCTGTTTCCAAAGCAATGTGCCTTCTTGTTCTCACATTCAAATTCAGATCTTTATTCAGTTCTTTCTTAACACAGATACATTTATATTATGTAAATTTTCACTCAAAGAAAAATAAAGGATCTTTATTCTCGAGACCGACATTAGGATTATATAATAATAGTATGTGAATGCAATTGCATGCAAAAGTTTTGGCACTTTAATCAAGCTGTATGATTCAGTGGATCCCTAAATGAACAAAAGCTGGCCCAACCTCTACGAAGGTAAACACAACTTCCAGCAGATCTGAAACTAACATTCCCCTTCATATGCAGCCTGTCCCAATTCAGAATAAGATAGCAGCGAATATGGAAAGTTTCAGAAGTTGGGCATTTAGTCAGAATTTTGTAATACCTCTTTTGGCAAGACGAACAGCTTCTACGTGTTTCCTGTAACCAGTGAAGGGTCTCTCTACAGTTTTCCATTTGGAATGTTCCCTGACTTCCTTTTGCAGATCTTTTCTAGCTCTGTCATTGGGGATTTTTTTGGAACTGATGATGTATTGTTCTTTTGCAACACAGTGGAGGCTTTTTTGCTTTAAGGAAAAAAAAAAACTACTTAGGACAAATATTTGTAACCAATATTTACAACTCCGTTTCTTTGTTGACCCAGTGTTGCGTTTCCTCCTAAGTCTCGCTCCCAGAGATTTTCTGATTCTCTTCCTCATTTTGGGGTTTGATAAGGGGAAGAGCGAGTGAAAAGAAAAGAATGGGCTAGAATTGACTGTAAGCGTGCTCAACATGGCTTTGATATTCTCCTGCTGTTTCTCGTATTAGGCAAAGGACCTCTTTCGGGATACCCAGTCCTTTCCCAAAGACCATGGCTTCTCTATGACAGTTGATCCACTCCTTGGCCATGGTGAACCATTGCCTGTAGCCGGTTCTTCTCATTCTAAGGTCTTGGGTAAAGCTCTAGTCCCTCTGGGCCTTCATTTCTTTTCCTTCAGGAAAGCCATCCCTGGACCTTTCTTCTTTTCCCTTCCCAGTCAGAAACCAACAACTCCTCAGACATTTAACTTCTTTCTCCAACTTTTCTCTCCAGCCACTCTATTCACTCTGTGGTCAGAGTTTCCCTCTCTTTCCTTCTTTCCTCTCCTGTTCTCCCTTTCCCATTTTTAGCCAGATCAGCAGCATGTCCTCAACAAGGAGGGGAGGAGGAGAAGGGTCTCACCCCATCCCCATTTCTAATCCCCAACATCTATATAGTAGCCAGGAGCAATGGGACTACTGTCTTAACATCTCACCACAACAGACTGGCTAGCAGCCAAGTCTGCACATCAGCCATTAATGATAGTCCAGCTGCCATTCAGGGCCAAAACTGAGCTCCCGTTTCCCCTTTTATTCACTGCAAAGGCTGGCTCATAGGAGCAGAATTGCAGCTCCCCCAGGCCACTAAAACTGTTATGCCACAATCCCCTCACAGATTTACCATAATATTCAAGTCTGGGTGAAGTGAAGGCCGTTACTAAATTACTAAAAGCTTTATCTTTCTTTCTTTCTTCTAAATAACTCATGGTTGCTTTGGACATGTATTTCAGATCATGTTGAAATATCCAACTTCTTTTTAGCTTTAGTTTTTCTTCACTGACAACGAGTTGTTAGTTTTAGGACCCAGTGATATTCAGATGGAACCATGCCATCTGGACAATATTTCTTGTGTTGTTTTCTGCCACCTAAGCTCAGAACACAATTGTTGGCCAAGAAACTTTTTTTTCTTCAGATGTTTCTCTGAACATATCTTATGTGGTTGTGACTGAACAATTCACTTTTTATTTCATCAGTATAAAGCCCTTTGTTCCAAATGTTCCTGGATTAAGATTTTCTACTGACTGACTTTAATTGAAAAAGTTGAAAGAAAACTACAGTGACAGAATTCTGACTAATCTTCCAAGCAGATCAGTATTGCAAAAACGATGCTGTGAACCTCTGATAACTATTCCAGATGTAGGTGAACTTTTAAACAGGTTGTTTGTATTGATACATGGTTTCTGTTTTTTTAGAATATCAATTTCTTAACTCTGTCTCTCCTGGTCAAAATTGCTAGCTGGAATTGATTCAGTGTTTTTATACCTGTTTCCTACTTTGTAATGGTGAATTAGCTTCATTTTCTCTGCTTGGAGAAACCTACTGGTTGTTGGAAGTAGAGATGACAACAGTCACATCTTGAGAGGTTAGAAGGATCAGAATATTGTTCTTCTCTGGTACTGATTTTATTTCCTTGCAAGCTGAAGAGATTGGTCACCTTTTTTGCCTTATTAAAAACGTTACAGTTAGAAAAAAGTAACCCTGAATCACCTCTAGTTTATTCATCTGCACTTGCCATGTTCATTGTTGTCAACAACTCATAAACACTAAGTATACATTCAAATTTATAGAAATATATTGTGTTTAGTTTTATATCATGAAGCTGTTGTGTCAGGCTCTGTCAACATAAGGATTCATTGAAACCTACAATTTTGACTAAGATGTGCCTTTCCACACAACTACATACATATATGGGAATGTCATTAAGCTGTGCTGATATAGAGTAAGCAACATTATATAAAATTTATGCAAAAGCTAAAATACATGTAAGCAAAAACTAGGAATGGAATACACATTTTCTACTTTGTTTGTGAAAATGGCTATCTATATTGGTTAATCCTGAAGCTTTTGAATTCCTTTCTTTTTGTTCTTCTTCTTTACCCTTTTGCCCTGGGCAGATGAGTGGATATCTCAATCTCTTGGCTAATACAATAGATAATTTCACACATGGCTTGGCAGTGGCAGCCAGCTTCCTGGTTAGCAGAAAGGTAAGTTTACTTCTTTAGGAGACCGGCTCTCCTTTAACAACATGAAGATGAATTAAAAAGACATGTACCCTATTCCCCAAATATATTGCTTCCTTTACTCTTGACACAAAGGCACTAAAAAATCCATCTCTATCCAACATTCAGTCTGCTTATACTGAATATCTATTGCTACCTTTGGGTTGTGGCTTGGGTGATGCAGGGATACTGTGGTGTGCCGTTCACCTTGTTGCACAACAATCTCTCTTTCTAAGTTAATCAGGATGCTATCTAATAGACAACTATCCTACACTTCTTGTTTTGAAAGACTTAAGTGTCCACGCTGAAGTTGTGCAGTAGTAATGGCTTAGGATTGCAAATCCACCATGACCATCGGTCTAGCCCAATTTCTTCTGGTTGCACTTATATAAGGATATATAGCGGATGTGGTATTTGATTGGTTCCCATGGTCCCGAAATGCAGGAACTGTTTTAATTCCATTCTCATGGAAAGATTACTGTCTGATCAGTTTAATGGTTGTTGTAAACCCATCGAAGAGTTAAAATAGTTCAGCCCAGCACTTAGTAGATCCAAGAATTCACTAAATATGCTTGGAGAATTTCTTGCCTTCATTTGGGCAACAGAGTTAAAGCCTTGGCAGATCTGTGAAATTAGGAGAGGGCCCAGATAAACTGCCTTCTTCTCAGTGAAGTACAATGGAGGAGGTTTCAAATGCAAGTGGAAGAACTCTTAGGACAAACTAGATTGAACATGTAGTGGAAGATCATGGAGTAATGCTACTCCATGGGAGGGGAGGCAGCAGAGAGGGCTGACTTGTTTGCTCTTGAGAAATGTCCAAGAACTGTAATGATTGTAAAGTGTGACAATTAGACTGCTATCTGGCTGCAAAATGTGGGTTCATGTGATTTTTTTTTTTAAAAGATCAGCACTGTTTGTCACTTGCTTGCTAGATTAATTGCTTTTTTTGTTCATTCATTTTATAGTGTGTGTGTGTGTGTATAATTTTGTAAGCTGCCTTAAGTTGTTATATGGACAGAAAAGTGGGATGCCATTTTAATCATATATAAATACATATAACATTTGTCCCAAGGCTACATAGGATGATTTATTTATTATTATTGTTATTGTTATTATTGTTATTATTGTTATTGTTATTATTGTTATTATTATTAATTTGGTTTCAATGCCATCCAGCTCCAGACAAAATCTGGGTGACTTATGATATGTAAACATGAAAGGATGGGATGGCCAAGCTAGGGAAAAGGGAGCATCACATATATGAAAACTCATTGCCATGCATACACTTAATGCAACCCATCAAACACGCAATATTCACTTAAGCTCCTTCTTCTGTAAACAGATAACTGGCATTGCCAGCAGCAGGAAATCTGAGGTTTGATTCCCTCAGTCAGCTGATCAAATCGGCACATGGCTGGACACATTTGGATTGTTAAGTTTCCTGTTGATTATGGCAACAGAAAGCTAGTGATTTGTGCCACCTGTAGCTGATTAAAAGGATCAGTTGGCCAGTAGGAAAATAGGAAGAAGGAATCTTTAGGCTTTGTTGTTGAAGGTGGAGGACCACATGAGGCCATAGATTTGTCTATCCATACTCCTTTAGAAGGTCTGTGTAATTTTTAGGAAGCAATTTCATCATTTTTCCTTGTTCCTCTTTAATATTTACAACAAAGCCTCCAATTCCACTTGGATGTTTCCTATAAGTTCTCTAAATGCTAAAGCTGCATAGATCACTATCTCAGGTAGAACCTTGTATTACACTATTGCTACCCTGTTGAGCTATAAAAACTTCTCGTAGCTAGTTTTGTCTTCTTGGTTTTTAGGTTGGACTCCTTACGACCCTGGCAATTCTTCTACATGAAATACCCCACGAGGTGAGTATGTCAGGAATATGTGTGCTGGGAAGCTCAACTAGTGGTGGGCAGAAATCCTGGGTATATATACAGTAAGGTCAGTAACACAGAGAGTTTTGCAGACTGATGTAAGCCAAAAACAGAGAAATCTTTTCTTCTGTTTGTAAAACAGCATGAACACTAATATTGGAAGAGAGGGGAGAGGCGACCAATAAGTGTGAAGACATCTTGATCTTTTTGTTTCTTCATTGCCAAAATGAGGGGTTAGCAGATGGTAAATATTGCTTAGCATCCCTTCTTGTTAACCAACCAGAAGAGCCATCTTCTTCTATAAGGCAAAAACTATATTCCCAATGCTCTCCAGACATATTAGGCTATAGCACCTCTAGATATCCCAATGCATTTTCAGGACTCTGTTGGAGAAAATGCTTTGCTTGTCGGAAGCCAGCTGGGAAGGCTGCAAATGGTGATCATGTGACCCTGAGATGCTGCAACTCTCATCAATACACGCCAATTGCCAAGGACCCAAGTTTTGAACTCTTAACCTTAGGAATGGTGTAACAGTCATAAGTGTGAGGACTGGTTATGAGTCACTTTTTTCAATATCATTGTAAGTTCAAATGGTTGTAAATCGAGGACTGTCAGTATATAGTCTTTTTCAGTTATTTTCCTACTTATTTAATAAAAATAACAAACAAATTACTAAGCCACAGTTGATTAACCTCCCTGGAGCCCTGTCATGCCCCTGTCAGAATCTGATTCCGAGGGGGAAGCCAAGCAGCTGACAGGGAGTATGGCTGCGGTGGCTGTGGAAGAAACTGGGGAAGGGCAAAGTCCGGCTGGGCAGAGCAGGAGAGAGGTAGAGCAAGGCAGAGAGAATTCAGAGAAAGACTCAGGGCCACCCCTTTTTCATCCTAGGGCACGCAGGGAGGAACAGAGAAGGGAGCAACATGAATTGTGTGGCTTACAGGGGAGGAAAGGGCCCTGATTCCCTTCATTCAGTGTAGCTGGGAACACAGTGTTTAAAAAGAAAGATTGCACACAGCAACTGGTTGGAAGCAACTCATGAATTATCTGTTCTTGTAGAGGCTTATCTGGGTTCCTAGCATCTTCCCAACTGTGTGTGTTTTGTTGGCCTTTGAAGTCTGCAATTCCTTATCCTGCCCTGTCCAGTTAATTCCTGCAGCATGGTTTGTGTGGATTTTTATTGGCAATTTGTATGTACTTTGTTTTCGGACTGAATTTCCACCACTTAAAGACTGTTTTTGGGAGAGTTTTTTCTCCAGCCGAAGGTAACTGGACATTGGGGGCAAAGTTGGAGGTATTAAAGGGGCTTTTCTTACTTATGTGACTGTGTTGCCTTTGTGCCACGCCCTGGGTCATCACAAGCCCAGTTTTAAGCAAAGTCACCTACATGGAACAGCTACCTTAACTAACACGCCGTAGCCACCATAACCATTTTCAGATTGGGTGCCTTACTCCCGGATGTTACATTCTGTTTTCCTTTTCTGTAGGTGGGTGATTTTGTCATTCTCCTCCGGGCAGGATTTGATCGCTGGAGTGCAGCCAAGCTTCAACTCTCGACAGCTCTTGGGGGCATCCTGGGCGCCTGCTTTGCTATCTGTGCTCAGTCCCCAAAAGGGACAGGTGAGGTTCTTCGAAGGCACAGCAGATGGCTCAGAAGCTCCATTCCCTTTGACTCTCAACGTGTTCACATATAGAATATGAAATATGGGCATCCCTTGGTTTGTAACGTGCTGTCCATTATCTCTTCAGGGGAAACCATCGCTTGGATTCTCCCTTTCACCTCTGGAGGATTCCTGTACATTGCTTTGGTAAATGTGGTGCCTGACCTCTTAGAAGAGAAGAATCTTTGGTAAGAATTGCTCTCATGTTTTTTGTTTTTGTTTAGTGAAGAAAAGCTTGAATAGCCGTAACAAAAGGGAGTCATTTGAAATCCCCAAAACTAGAAAAGCTTTTATGACATCTTTTTTTTTAATGAGGAAGGGTCTGTTAAATTCCTTTGCCTTCACTGCTGGGGATTTCTACACACATGTTCCTGAGGAGAATTTGGAAAGAGAATTTGATAGATTCAAATCTCCAGACAGATCGATGAGAGAGAGAGAGAGAGAGAGAGAGAGAGAGAGAGAGAGAGAGAATGAACTCGTGCTTCTCAACCTTCGTTTTTCATCTCCCAGAAGCCCACATGATACATCACTGGGTGACTAGACCACAGTCACCCAGGGACTTCCATATTCAAATGAAGACTTGAACCTCAGTTCCCTCTGTCAAAGTCCGTCACTGCGAATGCATTCATACAGCACGTTTAACCTGGTTACTGAGTTAGGCTATTTTTTAGCCTCCCATAAACCTTGAATCACAAACCCTTAGTTAAAATATGTCGAATTAGTAAAAGGCTGGGTTCAATTCAACATGGAAAGTCTCTCACACACACACCCATTCCCCTCAAACTCCCCTCCTCCAAAACTTGGCTTGGCATTTCAAAGGCATCTATTTGGTCTTTACCTAACACAGTTAAGCAAGTTGTATAAATAGAAGCATTAACTACCACAATATAATCTCTTTTTTAATAAAATGAAATAAAATAAAAGCTTTTATCTGTATTTCTCTATACAGTGATTCTATAGTAATGGTCCAGGAAAGATTGATGATGATGATGATGATGATGATGATGATGATGATGATGATGATGATGATAATAATAATAATAATAATAATAATAATAATAATAATAATAATGATAATAATTGTCCTTCTCTTCTCCTTCCCTTGCCTAGGAACTCTGTGCAACAGGTTCTGTGCCTTTGTATTGGCATCGTTGTCATGGTGCTTTTCTCCTTCACCATCGAATGAGAGGCTACGGCTTCTTTTCTGCTGTTTCACAAAGCTGCCTCCCTCTGAAGTGTTACAAAGGAGTCAGGGACACCCAGGGAGCCTGCAGAATCTGACTGCTGCTCAGGGTTGTGAACAAAGGAAGCGTCTTTTCTTCTTTTTTTTCTTCTTAAACGGCACAAAGCTAGACATCCAAAAATTTTGAGAAAAGATGAGGGTGGTTTTTTTTATAGAAGTATCAGAGTGTCTTTTTTACAATAATAATAATAATTTAAAGGAGGGCGGGGGGAACCAGCAGTTGAAGGTGGAACGGATGGCGACTGTTGGACCAGTCTCTATATAAGCAAAATACTTGGTTGTTATTCGACCTACGTTGGAATCTATGTATCCCCATCTAGCTCAGTATATCTGGACTGGCAGAGACTTTTCATGGTTTCAGCTAGAGAGATTTTCCAGTTCTTGTCCTCTCTGAGATCCTTTTGAAAATGGAGACAGCAGGGACTGAAGTGTGTTTCCTGCTGCTTTGAGGTCTTCTCTTCCCATAAAAGCATCTCTGCACTTTTTCTGAGATAGACAATTTCAAGCCCTCTACCTGTGTGGGATTCCAGCTTCCATTTATCCCAGCCAGTATGGCCATTAGCAAGGGACTTGGTTTGGCAATCCAAAACATCTGAAGGGGTATCCAGGTTTCCTAACCTGGTTCTAGAATTGATGATTTCTTACTTCTAAAGGTGGGTAACTGAAAATCTGATTGGATTCAGCAGAGCTTTTCTTAGGCTTCTCCAATACATTTGCATTATGAAATCAGGAACTATATTGGAAATGCCTACACGGATTGTTTAATGACCCTATTTCTAGCTATCACTTTTTCCTCAAAACTAGAATATCACCAGTAACTGGGGATGGTAGAGCTCAACTCCAAAAACCACTTGGGCCCCACAACTAGAAAATACAACCTAAGAACGCCAACAATATCCTTCTTCCGAATGTGACACCACATGAAAAAAGTTTTAATTTATTCTGGCCATGAGGTAGCTTAAAAGCAGCAGGATTAGTCTTGTTTGGCAGCTTTTTGGCTGAAGCTTCCTTTTTGACTCATTTGGTAACAAGGTAAGACAAGTCCACATTCTCCTACAGTGGATAAGAAAGAACTTGATAGAAACACACATGGGCAGCATAAAGAGAAATGCAATGGGTATAGCAGCCTTAAAATCTACATAAATAACAGCTCTGGGTTTTTTTCTCTTGTTACTGTGGTGGCTCACTGAAAGATGTTCACATATTTTGATCAATTCTTCCATAAAGCAACATTAGATGCAGGTAATCTGTTTTATTGACTCTCCTAATGAAATGTCCTCTCTTTTTATGAATCTGTCTGTCTGAAGAGTTGGTCTCCTCCAACAGTTGCTTCCAGTTGTTCCCAGTACAGAGTGCCAAAAGGGCACCTTTTCCTACTCATCCCTTGTGTGTTTTATTCCTTTTTTACACACCCTAGCTAATATTTTCCAAGAATACTTGTTGCCCTTTAAATTCTGACCGGCATTATTAAGAGTCTCTAGTAGTGCATTCCCAGGATGAGAGAGTACATAAAAGATCATGCAGTTGGAATCAGGGTTAAGTCTGGTGTAGGCTGCAAGCTGCAGCAGGAATTTTCTGCTCACTGTTTAGGAATGCAAAGTGGGTGACATTGACTCATTAATCTTTGAGTTGTTATTGTTGGCTTGCAGCCCAGGCTGCCTGGAGTGAATCTGCAGATACTGGGGAGCATTGCCTGAAGGGGCCAGACACAGTCCAAAGGAAGAAGTTCCAACTGTAGTTGGAACTAGCTCACAATGCTACAGATAAGCAAGATGGTTAATATTTCTGCAATACTTATCACTTTGGGCATTATTTAGCACTAATTTTTGTGCATTCACTTTCTTCTGTTTCACACAGAGGCAATAGAGATTAAATTTTAAAAATCTGAATGTGGCCTCTTATTCATTCATACGCTTCTATTCTTTCATTGGGCTCTTGCATATATCTCGCTTTTATTTTTTTATTTTTTAAAATTTTTTATTAATTTTACAGAAAACACAGTAAAACATAAACAAAACTAAAAGATCTTTTCTGAAGGTTGTCTGATCCCGGGTGGAAACTCTTCACACAGACACAAATTCAAACATCATATTCACTTTATATATCCTTCCATATCTTATTATCATTTTCTTTTTTATATATATATATAAACCATTTTTATCAATTTTATATAAACAATGCACAAGGCATAACAGCTTATAAGTTTCTTTTCTAAGAAAAAATAATAAAAGAAGGAAAACCAATAGAACATAACAATTCCAAATTATAGTATCAATACTTTATCTATTTAACTTCATATCTTATCCCAACTTCTCCTTTTCATCCAAATTATTTCTTATTAATTAATTTTTTTTTGCCTTTTTTCAATATATAAAATCCAAAAAAAAAACATAACAAAACCTTTATATATCCTTTCATATCTTATTACCATTTTCAGTAATATTCTTTGTCTGTTCTATTTCCAACTATCCATTCATCTTTTTTCTTTTATTATACTTCTCCTATATACCAATTGGAGTAACGTCTATAACTCATTACCCTAACTTAAAAGTACTTCATATAGCAATTTTTCTTGGGATTCTGTTTAATAGATTCTAAAATTACACAATGAATTTTATACTCTAAATACACATATAAAAAACACAATCTTATGTACCCTCCAGAATCCCTCTTTTATCCTAAATTAAATTCACCCATTGTCTCTGAAACTTTTTTTCTTTAGATCTTGCTTCCCCCCATTGAGGCTTCTCCTCCCCCCCTTTCTCTCTTGCTTATTCTTCTCCTTGCCCTTTTTACCCCTTTGTCTTTCCTCCTCCCTTTTCTTACTCCCTTTCCTTTGCTTTCTAACCTTGCCTCCACCTTTCCGCTCATTTTTCTCTTCTTTGGTTGTTTTTATAATTCTTAAAATCCCCTTTTTCTTATCCTTTTTCTCCTCCTCCCCGGAAAGAACCCATTGTTCATCAAAGATGGCTTCTTCTTCCTCCTCTTCTTTGTCCCAGTCCTTCTGCTGTGTAGTCAACTTTTCATAAGTACATAACGCCATTTTTAAGAATTGAAACAAAGTGCCCAAAGTATCTTCCTTTTTATATTTTTGATATTCAGTCTTTAGTTCATCCACAAGCGATGCCATCATGAAAAAAGAAACTTTTCCCAAAACAACCACAAATATTTTTAATCAAAAATAATTCAAAAAAAAATTCCAAAAATTAATACTTTTCTTCCTTCTTCTCTTTCTCTTTCTGGGGTTAATGTTTAATCAAAGAGGTCCAATTACCATATACCTTTCTTTGGGATTCTAGGCAATCTCCTCCTTTTTCAGCTTCTGCTCCAATTTTTTTTTCTCTCCCTTCCCACTTGCAATATCAATTTTAAATAATCAGAAATCCATACCTCTAATAAGGGTTTTCCAATTTCTTAAGTTTTTCAATGTCCAGAAACCCTTTTGTTCCTTAGCTTCAACTTTCAGAATAATTCACTTTCAATGTCCAATATGTCCAAACATATCTGCTGTTTCCATGGGGTGGGAGAGTGAAGAAAAAAAAAGTTCCTTTAACAGCTTCTCCGCTGCTTTCGATCTTCTTAGGGATACAATGTATCCTCCAGCAACTCAAACAGCTCAGTTCCAACAAATTTGAAAGATGTTACTTGACCCGGCTCAGACAGCACTTTCACTCTTCTTACTTCCTCCAGCGCAATCTTACCCGGTTGCTGGCTTCTTCGTGGCGGCCATTGCTGACCGCCGCTCCACCGCCTTGGGAAAAAGGGGGTTTTCCGGAGGAGGAGGGGGTCTGCGACACCCCCAACCCCCTGTCCGACTCCCCTCTCTCTTCAGCTGTCCCTACAGGGCAGCCATATCCCCCTGACCCATCTGGATCGGGGGTACCTCGGCGGCTAGCACAGCAGGAATCGCGAGCAGTCGCGAATTCCTGCTGCCCCGAAGCCACGCGAAACCGGAAAAAACCTATATATCTCGCTTTTAAATAGGAAGCTGTTGGAACGAAGGAAAAGGTCATATAATTTACCCTTCCCATATAATTTAGCCTTCTGATTATGAGAATTACTGTTTAACATATCTGGAGAAAATCCAGTTGTAGAAGTCCGATGTCTACTAAAATATGATAGATAAGCCATTGCTCAGGGGAGAATTTGTATCACAATTCATAAAAAGCAGATGATAAGGGAGGGAGAAACCAAGTTGGATCACAAGAATATTTCATCCAGTGAACTTTGAAAGACCCTATCCCAATTATCTATCTTTAGCACCTATATTCTGACTTGTATATCCTGTGGACATACAGATTTCACGTGATCAAGACCAAATAGATCTGTCAACAGCCATCTTTCCTGGATTTATTCCTGAGTCAAGACTCACAGCAGGCAAAATCAGTTACATGAGTTCATAAAACAAAACCTGCATTTGCCTCTGATCTTCCGTTCTTCCCATGGGTTAAACCTTATCCTATTTCTGGTTTTGCAACCGTTTGGACAAAAGTTAAGGAAGAAACCTTTTGCTATGCTTACATTCGAAATCCTACTTATGTTTTATATGGTTTGGACCCCAGGCTCCATCAGATTGAATCTACTCACCTGTGAGTTTCACCAGGAAGAGGAGTGTTGGTGGCCTCAGGAGATTTAGAGGCCCAAAAGCAGGCCTTTGGGATGGCTGGCCATCTCTCTACCCCTTGGGGATCTCATCAATCTCTCACTGTAAGTTTTAAGAAGGTGTTGAATACTTGGTTCTTCCTTCCAGCCCTTGAGATAAAGACAGGGTCATTCACTTTAAAACTTCTCTTTCATTAAAAGAGAATTAAAAGATATACTTCTGATATGTTGATGTTGAGATTCTGGAAGGAATGCAGAGAACAAATCAGTGGAACAACTTGTCTCAGGAAGTTGTAGGTGAAATGGTATAGGATTTGCTGCCTGGGTAGGGGTTGGACTAGAAAGACCTCCAAGATCCGGTCCAACTCCATTATTCTGTTATTTTTACTGATTAAATCAGTTTAATGTCACGTGAGCACTGTGAGAGATTTTTCAGGGAAGCAGAATAAAACGGCCAAAAAGATAAAGGTGTTTGAGCCTGGTGCTGTGGTCCTGCATCTCCAGAAGGATGTTCCAAGGACCATACTGTCAGGTTTCCAAGTGATGAAATACATTTTAAAAAGAAAAGCACAAAATCCATCTTCCAAGACAATTTCTTTTATTTAGGAAAGCATCAAATTGGCAAAGTCCATGGTAATTCCGGATCGGACACAACCCGGAATTACTCCACAATATTAGAAATTAGAAACAACCCCCCCCCCAAAAAAAAATCACATTCTCCGATAGAATGTAATTCAATGTTGCTCGATGTCATAAATCTCCATTCAAGGGGCCCAAGCATGGACAGCTCGTTTTCCCACGGGAAGAATACCTGGCCTAAACAACTTTATCTCCATTCCTTCCCCCTTAGGAATGTGGCAAGCCCGAAACCCTTCCCCCCCCCATGACTGCCACAGAGAAACTAAAAAAAAGAATATATACTGAGCCTAACTAAAATGGCTACACATGTGTCAATTTCGACACATATGTTTTGTTTGGAGAGACGCCTCTAAGTTAGGATGGATAATAAATCCAATGACAGAAACCTCTCTGGAGGGAATCTACCTTCAGAAGACTAGGGCTACAAAGAGAAGAAAAGATGATTTGGGAACAGTCTAGGGATGGGTTGGTAATTGCTACAGATGAAAAACAATTGCAGCTCAACTTGTAGCATAGTATATCTGCATTCCCTTACAGCGGGGGTGTCAAACCCACTTCATGGCATCATCCCATGTCGTATCCCTTTGCTAAATTGGGCGTGGCCAGCACATGATGCACCCGGCCCATGGGCCACGAGTTTGACAGATGCCTTACAGGAAGGGATGAGAGAAAAAAGGAGGGAGGGAAAGTTACAAGTCCCTCTACTGTTTCATTTTTCATTTATGACCGTCTCTGCAAGCGCTTCAAAATGACAAAGTTTTATTGCAGAAGAAAATCAAGGTTCGCAGGATGCCTATTGGCATCGGCGTGGTTTATGGAAACTGCCCTTAATGCTTGGCAGACTCTCCACCTACCCGGCTTTATAAAATTTAATTTTAAAGCTGCAAAGCAGCTTTTAGTTTTGTCTCCCTTTTGGCAGGGAGGGTCCCAAGTCTGCCTCTTAAGTCTCATAGTCTCTTAGGAAATAAAAATGGCAGGGTACTGCTGCATTGTGCTTTATTTGGAAAAAGTTTGGCTTCCAAACTTTAGGAAAAGAGAAAAATCTTGACAAAGTAACCATCTTAATCCTGTGGAATAGCACAAAAGTATTTATTCCATTATTTAAAAACCATTGTAGGCAAGATTAATGAAATTAGAAAGCAACAATCCTTTGAGTTCTGGTGAATAGATTAAATTGAAACACAGGAAGACATTGAGAAAATCCTGACAAAAGAGAGGTGAAATGAAGACGGAATCCCAGAAGCCTTAAATCTGCCATATGGCTGGACTGATTGCTCCTCTTCCCTCTTCCTCATAGCCTCAATCCAGTTCAGCCAAAGTTAGGTAGTCATGGTGTGGATGAGTGAAGTGTCTCTTTGCATTGCTTGTCTTTAATGGCTTTATTTTGTCCTGAGAAACTATGAATGTTCAGGCAAAGACCAGGTCTATTGCTGCATCCAAGTTGGTATGTTCTCCATATTGACCAGTGGTCTCATAGATCAGCCAAGACAAGGTTGCCTGAACAACAAATCATTTCTCTCATTTTAAAAGCCAGAGTCTTGGTTGAGCTCAGTTTTGGAATCTTCCAGTAAGAGCTGATTAGTCCTTGACTTACACCGTTTGTTTCGCGGTATAACAGCCTCAGAGCAAAAGTAATTTATACTCTGCCCTTGCACGTGATTGCAATTTGGGCACTCAGCAGACCTGTTTGCAATGGCAATTGGTTGCAGCATCCTTTGGTCATGTGATTGTTGTGGGTTTTTTCCCCAGCCAGTTTCTGACAAAAAAAGTATTGATTGGGAATCTAGATTCACTTAGCCACAATGTGATTGGCTTAACAAATACATGGTTTATTTAACAAGAGAGATTCACTTAATGACCAACTAAAATGGTCATAAAGTTGGGTCCAGTAAGGTGATGGTTTGCTAGATGATGACTTAACAATGGAAATTCTTGCCCTAGCTGTTGTCATAAATCAAGGACTATATACAATGACAAAACAAGCTAAACATTTTATGTTTAGAAAGTGGTGATATTTCCCAGACTCTCAATATTCTGTTATGTTGGAGTGTTGTAGGGAATTGTGGTCCCTCAACATCCATTAATTTTAATTCTTGATTTAACGGAGATGAAGCAAAATAGTATCTGTGGTCAGATAGTGTACATAATTCCAAGCTATCCAGTGGGATTAACTTTATTGGGATTTAACTCTAAAAGAAGCAAGTGGATCTATTAATAACAACGAAAATCACATGGCTGAAACAGTGGAGATAATCTTTCTACATTTAAAAACTATCGCTTATTTATTGTTTAGTTTTTGTTTTTTTTAAAAGAGATCTAGTGAATTTGATTAGAAGTTTAGAGAAAAGTATGTAGTTTCCATGTGTTCTTCCACACAGGATATAAAAAGAGCAGGTTTTGCTAGATTAAATCCCAAAATTGCAAAGTTCATTGGATGTAATTTAGTTCAAATCTCTCCTGATACAAAAATGGCTCTGCTTCAGAAGAAGCGGGCAATTTGAGGTCCTGTAGTTCAGTCCCCTCACCTGCATTCCTACAGTCCTTTCCAATTACACTTGGCAAAAAATTGGTGGCATCTTTTACTGCTATTTTGAGAAACCTTAAAAAAGAGACATCTTTTTTTTTAATGAAACATCTCCAATTTCCCTAGCCTTCATCATATGTGTGCCGTGGCCCAATTCACTCTGTATAATGCAGGGGTGTCCAACCTTGGCAGCTTTAAGACTTGTGGACTTCAACTCCCAGAATTCCAGCTTTGCTGGCTGAGAAATTCTGGGAGTTGAAGTCCACAAGTCTTAAAGTTGCCAAGGTTGGACACCCCTAGTATAATGTGTGGCCCTTTTTCCTTAAAAAGGACTTTATTTTACCAATGCGCCACCTTATCTCTGATAGATGGACATCTCACCAAGGATAAACTGACCACTTCCCAAAGCTGCTATTGCTGACCAGGACACTTTTTTTTTAACCATTTGGACATTTTCTCTTTGGAGTAACTCAGCTCTATCTTCTCTTCATTTTCATCCATTGATTTTATTCCTGCCCTCTAGCTCACTGAAGATCAAATCCATTTAGCTAAATATATTGCTTCTCACTAAAGGCAACCAGATGGTTATTGCTCTCTAGAAACTAGTATTCCTGGGCATTGAGCCTCTAAATGCAGAAAGTCCATGTAGCCAATATGGCTAATAACCATTGATAGATACATTTGTTGGCAAAGTCTCCAGTTTTTTGTTGCAGAGAGGCAACATAGCAGTCACACAATTGGTGCTATTACAAGTTTTACTGCAGTGGAATCCAGCATAAACCATCCATCTCAATGAGAACAAGGGACCCTGATGGATTGTATATAGCGTTTTACGTACTGTTTTACCCCCTGCCCCCCCTTTTTTTCTTACATTCAATGATTGCCTTCCTCTTTTTATTGAAGATTGGGCTAACTATGAGAAAATGCAGAAGATTCAAAATCTGTAAGGACATCCTTAAAAAAAATGAAGTAGAACCTCTGGAATTTCAGAATATTTCAAAAATGCATTGTCTTGTCTGTTAAATATTTCTGTTACTGTATGATGTTGCTATTCTATATGACAACAGTTCAAGAAGCTTTTATTGTAAATGCACCCAATAGAATCCATAAGGCTAGCTAATGAAGAGCAATGTATAAAGGAATTCTTTCTAACGAGTAATGGTTGGTATTATTTGCTGCAAGGGTGGTGATGTCTTTTCCCTTTTCAGAATTATAGTTAATTACAGGAATTATTGTTACAGATGATGCATTTCCACAGAGAATCCAATTTCTGTACTGGAAGGAATGGCCCAGATGAGGCTTGGGGGAAAATTCAGATCAGTAGACGTGGAGTTTATTGATATTTTAGATTTGTGTCTTTAACTTTTTTTAAGTTGTCTATGCAGTTGAATGAAATAATTGCCACAGACCCACAATGATCACTGTGAAAATACAGGACTACAAAAGGCCGATTGCAATTCCTGAAGCTCCTTCCTCATGAAAATAAAAAGACAAAACATCCACTTTTTTGAAGAATTGTCTTTTTAGATTGGTTTTCGTTGACTTAGCAATAGCAATAGCACTTCGACTTATATGCTTCATGGTGCAGTACAGCCCTCTCTAAGCAGTTTACAGAGTCAGCATATGCCCCTCAACAATCCAGGTCCTTATTTTACCGACCTTGAAAGGGGGAAAGACTGAGTCGAAGTTGAGCCAGTGAGGCAAAGGAAACAAAAGGGGAAAGAAAGAAAAACAACTTGATCATTTAAAGGAATGGCAGTGACACCTGGCTAACTTACAGAATCAGTGAGAGGAATCAGTGTGAAGATACTGTATGGGGCAGTAAGTGGAGAGACTAAGGCCCTCTTTAAAGTCACTGCAAGATACCAAGATAGTAAACTTTTGTCTGGTTAGAATACTGTTGCCATCACTTAGATATTAAGAGGGAGGGAGAAACCCCTTTCTGTGTACAGTACCTTTTTGTCATGCCATGTATAATTTCATAATCCCTTATAATATCTCCTTCCTCCTCTCCCTCCTACTCCTGAATGGAATAACCAAAATGGTCAATCATTTGCAAGGATGCTCCAGGTACCTAGATCTTGGGGGTTTCATCTGCATATGTGCACATATGGACAAAGGCATACACACATGAGAGATACTTTTTCTTTTTCTCACCCATAGTCTTTTTCCTGCTTTGGAGAGCATCTTTTCCAATGGCTAAAAATCACTGATTTCTTGCTCCATTTTGAGGCTTTTTCCCTGAGAGGAAAAAGGAAGCAATGACACTTTCATTCCCTAGTCCCTCCCCCCAGCAATCAGGAGCAGAGTGCTGCCATTAAAAGCAGCAGCCGAATTATTTTGACTGTTGAAAGCACCTGTTCAGCAGCATTTTTGGCACCTTTCCAAAACTCAAAGCTGCAGCCCAATTTTAAACACAAGACAGCAGGAGAGTCTGAGGTAACGTGCAGCTCAAAGGCTGAAGGTTGCAGATCCCTGCATGAACCAAATCCAAAAGCCCTGATAATTTTAAGTATTCCCAATTTCCAGCCTTCGGTCCATGTAACAATCCATTTGCTTTTACACAGATGGGGTAATGTAACAGTGTCCTCTTCCTATTACTTCCTATTACACTTGTGGTATTTTGAGGTTCAGTGTTGCTGCTTCTGTGGTTTGCTCAATTCAAGAAGGACAGTGGAGGAGCTTTTCAGAGTTAAACTCCACCCACTCCACCTCTTCTTCAAGTCTCTAAAGCAAAACAATTGGTAGAAGCAATTAGATATGGACTCCAAGATGGAAAATCTAGCCTCTTTCCCCCAACCACCCACAGTGCTCCAAAATCTTCAGTGACCCAGCCAGAAGAGCTGTTGTGCAAGGGCAGACCCAACTGAGGAATCCAGGAATTTATGCAATATGACCCTTCAACCATTTCCACTGGACTTGAGTGCAGTTCCTATTGATAAAAACATCTGCTTTGTTCCCACATCCTCTATTGCAACTCCCTAATTGCTCTGAAAGACAGCTTTTCTGCTTTCCTCCAAAAGGGCCCTCCTCGAGAAAAATACACGTCAAGGGAGGAGGGTGGATTATTTTGGGTTGTTTTTTTTTTTTTTTGTTAGCCACCCGTTGGGATCTTATATAGGAAGACAGAACCCAGCACATGGGACCCCAGCAAGATGGTATCAAACGAGCTGGAGGGCAAAGCTGTCCGAAGCTGGCCTTGTTGGTGTTCTTTGCATACAGTATAGTGAGATGAAAGAAGCCATTTTTTAAAAGTCCCCTTCAGAATATTTTCCCATTTAAAACATCCTAGAAGTCTGTGGTACTGATATTCAGGGGTCAAAGTCAGTAGCTTGTAGCAATTCCGATGACGGTGTGTCACACTCACACCACTGGGGCACACACACACACACACACACACCTACACCATTTCGATTTGAGCAATATGAGTCTCGGATTGAATCCTGTCAGTGATCATATATGTAAATAAACATTTCAAATACAGAATCAAGGCCACTCGGAGATTTATTAAGCAGAAACTCGCACCTAGGGTTGAAATAGCCTGGATCCGAAATCTACTTTTTTGGGGTGGGAGGAAAGGCGGGGTGGAGGGGGTGGGATTTCTCCTCCTCTCTCTCCAGCCCGTCCATGTCTTGCGCAAAAGAAGCCTGGCGCTGGTCCCGTCCCATCCCACCCGGTCCCATAATTTAAGCAGGGGGAATAAAGAAGCCACGAGAGCCTGCAGGGGTGGGTGGGGAGGAACGGGTCCCGTGGCTGACTGGCGCTGTGGCCCCCCGGCCGGGCTGCAGGGGGAGCAGCAGTGGCGGGCGGTGCGACTCGGCGACGGCGGCCGCGGCGGCCGCGGCGGCGCGGGGAAGATGGCGGCCGCGGCTCAGGCGCTGAGCTGCTCGGGGCTGCTGCTGGCCGCCGCCGCCCTGGCTCTGTTGACCGTGGCCATCGGCACCGACTCCTGGTATGAGACCGACGCCCGGCGACACCGGGAGCGCTGCCGGGGTTTCGGCCACAAGCGCAACGCCAATAGCAACGACCCGCCGGGTTCCATGTCAGCGCCCAGCCCGCATCTTCCACTCCGCGCCCGACCGCCTCGGGCCCTGGTGGCCGGCCAGACTCCGCCGTCGGCTCGGCTCCCGGTTGCTGCGGCTGCCCTGGAATCGCAGTGCGGCCGCCGCTTCAACTCCACCATCTCCGGCTTGTGGCGGCGCTGTCATCGCTCAGGCTTCGAACCCGAGAGCGAGGAGCTTATCCGGAAAGGTGCGGAGGGCAACGAGCGAGCGACGCGCCCCGTTCAGTGGGCAGGTTAGGCAGGCTGAGCGACGGGGCGAGGGCTTTGGGCGCCTTCTAGCTGGACCCTTTCAAGGCGGCCCGGGAATTGTCGCTGGCCAGGGTGCTGAACCGCTGAGGGAGATGCCTCCAAGTGTCGCTCTTTGTAGCTTTGCTGTTGAGCTTGGTTGTGGTGTGATAACGACCCTCCCCCAGCCCTTTATTTGGAGGGTACCCTCTTGGTTCCTCCTCCCGCGGTTTAACCTCGAAATATCAGGTTCCCGAGGTCCTGAAGTCTTTTTCTTTCATCACACGGTGGCTAGAAGGATCAAGAAGAGCTGACCATAGAACTGACTCTTCACAAGTATAGGATTCATTAAAACGGGTCTATTTCCTTAGCTCCGGATTTCTAGTGTTTCAGACTCTGCAGAATTTTCGGTTGCTATGTGCATGCACACCCCTAGCCACCTATAGAGTTGCCATGAACATACAAATAA
This sequence comes from Hydrophis major, assembly GCA_033807585.1. Classification (NCBI taxonomy): domain Eukaryota; kingdom Metazoa; phylum Chordata; class Lepidosauria; order Squamata; family Elapidae; genus Hydrophis; species Hydrophis major. The sequence goes on along the minus strand of CM066328.1, from coordinate 87,586,762 downwards.
TTACAGTGGTCCTCTGTGCAAATTCTGGTGACTTCAGATGAACCAACTGATTGTGGATAAGATTGGCAAGGTTTTCGGTGACTGCAGCATTTGGGGAAGCACTGCTTGGGCTGGATAGATGGATGATAAGCTGATTTGTTTTTTCATATTTGATTTTTTTTCATATGAACACATCCCTTACCAAAACATCTTCTATCTGCTTAGAATTAGGATCCCTTATTTGATTCAGAATAGCCCTGGAAACATTACCCTTCTATTACATCAAAATTACATCTTCTATCATCATATACAGCTAATACACTTATTACTGCATAAACATTATGGAATACACTCCATCTCATCAAATCCCTAGAATACAATCCTGGGCCATGTCTATGTGATTTGGAGGGGAGAGAGAAACTAAATTGTGGAGTCAGAGAGAAATGAAATATAGGAGTTGCAGAAAATGATAATTGCTTATTGATAGGGACCATTCAGAAAACAATTGCTGAGTGTGGCATGCAGACATCCTGGCATTAGAGAGTTCCCTTTGTTTAATCAATTTTAATTAATTCTGGCTCAGATATTTCATAATGAAATAAATCTTTGTAATTATTTTGCTGCAGAATTTTGAGATCAGTCACAGATGGATTCTCTCATGTTTTTAAAATAGTGACATGTCTGATGTCAGATTACTACCCATTTATTCCTCTGTCCAGGCATTGGCCACTTTGTCCAACATAACTAAGACAGGTGCTTGTGATGTTCTGTATGTAACAGGTTAGTTAGCTTATGCCAGTCTCTTGACTCATGCCTATATAGGAATGTGACAATTTGTAAGAGATTAATTTGCCTGACCAGGTGAAGATAGTCTTTCTGCTCAGTAAACACAGAATTTATGTGATGAGATTATTCAAAGAATTCTACCTGCTCTTCTGGTGTTGAATATTTGAGCAATAGATCCAAATCCTAAGCAGTTGCTGTATTATACAGTATATATTTTATGATACATAAAAATCATTTGTGATCTGGAAGAAGCTTCAAGGGGTAGGACTAATGATATTGTGACATCACTGACCCAGCTAGGGTGATTTTTTTTATATCTGTTTTCTGTACTTCTCAGGGCTTCGAAGAGTTTTAAGGGACTATATGATTCATAAGTTTTGCAAAGCCTTATGGTAGCCACCTTGCTCAATAATCTCCCTCCCACCCTCTCAGAATGGAAAATGAACCCAAGCTAGGAAAAGTTTGAGAGGTTTTAGGGATGCAGTGGGTGCCTTAAATCTTTATTCCTAAACTTCTAAAATTACAAGTTTTCTAAAATTGAAAAAAGAGTCAGAAATAATATCAATTGTACACCAACTTTGGGGGATTGGAAATTAGGGGCATTGTATTGAAATGGTTCTTCTCCTTCCTCTGGGGCTAGATCCAGTTGGTGTTAATAGAGGAAAGATTTAACCCTAGATCTGTACTTTGCTCCATGGACTCTCTGCTCTTAGTTAAGATCTACCTGAACCATCCATCAGCATGGGGTTAAATATTGTCAAATAGTATGCAAATGAATGACACCATTTCTACCTAGGTTAATCAAATGGTGCAATAAAGGTCTTTACCCAATGTCTGGAGGCTCTGGAAATCTGGATGGGGGAAAATAGGTTTTAATCTTAGTCTGATAATAAAATCAAGTCACTGGGGCTCATTTTTTATATATTTGCTTGTTAATTATGCAAATTTATATGCCCCTCCCATGTCTCTTCCATCAGCCAATGCAAAGATCCCCCTGCTAGAGTCTATTAACATCCTTGTCTTATGTCCTAATGGCAGAACCAAATTTTTAGGCCTTCCAAAGGATCAGTACAATCAGGAGCTTCAGGGCACAGCTGTTCTATAGAGCAGACACAGCAACAAGACAGCAAATAACCTAGATCCCATAAAAGAACACAGAGAAGACCTAGAGTATGCCCCATCTTGCTAGATTTGCTAGAAACTACAAGATACAGGGAGGACCCCAAAATTGTGTTTCAGTGAAAATTGAGGGAGTTCAAACCTATGCAGATTTAATTATGGAAACTCTCTATATCCAGGGGACCTTAAAAACCAAAGCCATTGAGTCTTCCTGAGTTAAGATGAAGCCTAGTTCACCCATCCAGACTCTCCTTGTTTCCAGGTACTATGAGAAAGCATCTTTTGGACAGCCCAAGAAAGAGACGTATAATGAAATATTGTCAGCATACTGATGATACCTAATGTTGTGCTGATACATGACCTAACCCAGCAGCTTCATGTAGATGTTACATAGAAGCAGAGACAGAGTTGAGCCTTGGTATACCTCACAAATCAGAGGTCTAAGACTGTACCTTTTCACCCAACAACTCTGAAACCAACCTCAGACAAAGGAAGAGGACTATTGAAGAACAATGACCCCCATTACCAACTCCCTGAGCTAGGAGTTCAGGGATCAGTGGTATTGAAAGTCACTGATAAATTCAAAAGGGCCAGAACAGAGACACAATCTCTTACCAGAAGTTTTCCACAAGCATAACTAGTATTACCTTGGTGCTATACTCTATTTATTTATTTTATTTTATGATTTGATTTGTCAATCGCTTACAAGATAATATGTATAAGTATAAACATGACTAAGAATACAGGAAATAGGTATAAATAAATGGGGACAATAGGACAGGGATGATAAGCACGATTGTCCACTTATGCACATCTCTTATAGACCTCTTAGGAATGGGGTGAGGTCACTAGTGGATAGTTTAAGGTTAAAGGAGTGGGGGTTAGAGGAAATAACAACAGAGTTAGTCTGGCTGAACCTACACTGAACTATGTTCAGGATTTCCTTCAGGGCCCTTTGATATAGTGAGCTTTTCAACTTTGCAACAACCTTCCTGAAAACGGAGGTTGAAAATGGAATGAAAATTGTTCAGAATTATTAGATTAAGTGATGACCTTTTGAGGAGAAGGAAAACTGCGGTTTCCTTCAAAGCAGGCAACACTGTTCATTCCCACAAGGAGGGACCACTACCAACTAGACCCAATGACATGTTGTCTCCTAGGAGTCTTTAATCAATCAGAAAGGATGTGAGGTGGCATGCTGGTGGCAGGGCTCAACTTTCTATGACTCAGGCTCATATAGGTGTTAATCAGTAGTAATGAGTATGTGGAACCCAAAGCCTGCCTCCAAACATGGTCTCTTTGGGCTAGATCACTCCCAATCTGTGAACATAAATGTAACCAGCCACAAAGAAAGGAAGAGAACCACCACAACACATACTTCTTCCTATTTTCAAACCCTGTAAGGTCCAGGAGAATACCATGATCAATGATACTAATAGACACTGAAAGATCAAAGAGAGCTCTCTGAGAGGATGTGTTAACCAGAAGTTATCAACAAATGTGATCTTTATACTATACATTGGCCTGAGGTCAATTGGCAACTTTAAGACTTGTGGAATTCAATTTTGGGAGTTGAAGTCCACAAGTCTTAAAATTACCAAGGCTGCAGACCCCTGGTCTAGATAATACTTACTCAAGAGCCCTCAGAAGTTGTAGACTTATTATCTTCTCAACAACCTTATCAAAAAATGGAACATTGGAAATTGGATGAAAATGTTCAGAACCATTGGATTCATCAATGACTTCTTGAAAAGGATGTGCCTCACCATCTCCTTCAAGGAAATCATAACTGTCCCCTCTCTCAAAGATGAATTTTACACTGCATAGATCCAACTGTGTATCATGTCCCCAGACACTTTTAACTAACCCAAAGGCTGGGGATTTAATTAACTAAATGACTGGATTAATAGCCTTATGCCTCCAGTCCATTTTCTTAGAAGTCATAGGACACAATAAGAATGGAAAAATAACTGTTTTGCCACTTTTATTAATTCAATGTAATTTTAATGATGGGTCTTACATATGCTCAGTTGGATTTACTGTTTGACATTTTTCAATAGTGTTCTAGAACAAGGGTTGCCAACCTTTTGGACCTCAGGGGACCACCAAAGTCATAATTGTAAATCCCGCAGACCAGAGACCCTGGAAAAATCCCCCAAAAGGTGCAGGAAAATTCCCCACCCCATTTTCTTACCAATCAATCGTTCTTTATTTGGAATCGCAGGATACCGTCTCCAGCTTCATTGTCAGGGGGAGAGAGAGAGGGAGACTTTTGGCTTCATGCAAGGAAAGCAGCAGAAGCAGCAGAAGTCTTTCTTTCTCTCCCCCCAAACTCTGCCAGAAATGACACTTTGCTGGCACAGCCTCTTGGAGCAGGATGCCTTGCAGGGTCATTTCTGGAGGAGTTTGGGGGAGAGAAAGAAAGATGTTTCTGCTTTCCTTGCATGCAGCCAAAAGCAGAAGAAGAAAGAAGTGGAAAGAAACAGCCCGGTGGCCAGGCTAGGTGCGTGGGACAAGTCCTCCCCCCGCTCTTTCCCACTTCCCCTCACTACCTTGTGTTGTTCGCAATGCAAGCGACGCAAGCCTTGTATTCCCATGGGCCATGTGGGTGGCGCAGTCTTGTGTTCCCACACAGCCTGGATTAATTGCTTTAGGGGGTGACATTTCTCTGTGGACCACCAAATTTTTCTCACGGACCACCAGTGGTCCCCGGCCCACTGGTTGGCAACCACTGCTCTAGAAATCTAGGAATTTGGTGCTCATCTTCCAATATCCCAAGAAAAACTAAATATTCCCACAGGATTGAAGAGGGGAAGTCCAAATAATAATTCCCAAATCTGGGAATATTACAACTTTAATTTTTGATGGGATAACACTCCTCCAATGTGCTGGTATGCAATTTGGGAAGTCTGTTAGATTTTGTTATCTTGTTCGAAGAGCAAATCCATTCTATGCACCAATCCATTCTATGTACAAATTCCACCCTTTCCTAGTTTAGGAGTCTCTACTGAGGGTTACTCTCATTTCTACTATTGTTATACTTGTACATAATGCTGCCCTTAAATACTTTCTAGAAGTTACATTTGGTGAAGAATGGAGCATCTAGATAGTCATGTGTGTGTCTTTGTGTGTGTGTATTAATTAATTAACTCTGGTATTCCCATCTGGTATACTCATCACTTTGTCAACTGTACTGATATATGCAATTCAAGGTACTGTTAACTGTCTATAAAATCTGTCATGCCACAGATTGAACTTCCTCCTACCCCCATGACTTATCTCATGTAATCTGATTGGGTAGACATACTTTGTGTCTTTTCTTTGAAGGAATGCCATGTGAGGAACCTGTTCTTTGAAATAGCACACTCCTCAAGATTCAGATGTTTCCAGTTTGGTTAGCTTTCTGTAAAGCCCTGAAAAATCTGTCTTTCTACTGGGCATTGTGCTAGGGTGTTGGGTGAGTTGATTCTGCAATGGTTTGGGATTATGAATATGTTTGTGGTTTGGCCTTTGTTGTATTCTACTTGTGGTGCTATGCCTTTTATTGTGTTACTGTTGTGGATTATTTTTTTCCTCTTTGCTTTAGGGGCCAAGAGTCACAATTGCAAGTTGAGTGGTTATATACAGAATAAGTCACATAGGTAATTAAATAAATGAATGGCCTGCCCACTTTCAGGCCCTCTTGGGGGCCAGTGAAGGGGTTCTTGAGCTTCATGGTCTAGCTGTAAGGAATAATCCCAATTATGATAGCCATTATTGATTTTTAAATCCAGATGCAGCTGTAGACCTTTTCCAGAGGACTAAGTAGTAGAAACTTAAACAGAGCATTTTTGATGTATCATCTGGCATTTATTACTAAGTGATTTGGTTCTAACTGTTAAATAGTAATGGATGTTTTTACTGTCTACTTTCTTCTTTTAATTTTTGAATTTTAATGTTTTTGCTATCTAAACTTACTATAAAAAAAGAACATTTTTTTCTCTATCCCGATATTTTTGACATGCCCCCAACAGCTTTTTATGAAGCATGGCTATTGCCTTGTGCTACTCCAAGGAGATAACAGTTATCTTCATTTTTTTTTTTGTAAATTTTATTTGAGCATACATACAAATAAAACATCTTTTTTCAAAGTAGCGTAATCCCGGGTTACATTTCTTCGTACAGACACAAATTCAATTTCATGCTCATTTTTATGTTCTATTCCATATCTTATTACTGTTTTACATTTACTGCATAGCTTCTCCCCTCTTTTAATTTTCTCAATTTTATTTTAATTATCTCATCTCAATTCAAATCATTATATTTATATTTTTTTGTCTGACCTGTTTCAATTATTTATTATCTTTTCTCATCAAACAAAGTTTCTCCTGTAGTTACTGATTGGAGTATGATGCCTTTATATCTTTTAAGTTTATCCATTTAACTCTTATTTAGGCTTCAATATATACCCTAAAGTTACAACATTCAATATAATACATAACTTTCATTAGGATTCTGTTTGGTACATTCTTAAAATACACACTATATTCTTAAAAAAAGAAAAAATTATAAATATATGTAATTAAAACAACACATTCCATTCCAATTCAATTCTATCATTAATATTAATATTCATTAAAATATTAACTTCTTTAACATTACTTTTCAGTTAAATGTCATACTTCTATGGGAACAATTATAAGCTTTCCATAATTAATTCCCCCCTTCACTTATATTTTATAAAACATTAACTAATTAAAATGTTCCCGTCCCTTCCTAATTCAATTTTCTCAATTATTTTATTTCACTTATTTTATTCACAAACATTTCACTAAATTTCACTAACTATTTTATCCCTCATTTTAATCATACATTGTTTCCAATTTTCTAAAGTTATTTCTATTACTAATATAACAATACAATCTTATGTACCTTTACAGAATCCCTTTTTCAATTAAATTTTCACCCATTCTCTCTTAATAGGTCCTGTTTCTCTATATCTCGTTCCGGTCCTTTGTAACTTCTTTTCCTTTCCTTCTTCCCTCTCTTCTTCTCTCTCCCCTTTTTACCCCCTTGTCTCTCTACCTCTCTACCTCTTCTGTATTCCCCACTTCTGTTGCTTTCCAGTATTATACTTATTTTTTGAATTATTTTTCTTTTCTTTGGTTGTTTTTTTAAGTCTTAAATTCCCCATTCTCTTCCCCCCTTTTCCTTTTTCTTCCCCACATAGAATTGCTTGTTCATTAAAGATGGCTTCTTCTTTTTCCCACTCTTCTTGTTTTGCAGACGTTTCTTGTTGTTTCTCATAGTTCTAAATCTCCATTTCTAAGAATTGAAAATGAAGCCAAAAGAACCCCTCCCTTCTTGTGCATCTTCTTTATACTTTTTAAGTTCCATTTTCAATTCATCCAGAAGTGGTGCCATTGTATCAATTTTTAAACAACCACCCAATTAATTTTAGTCATTCAAATGCAATAACCAAGAATCCAAAGATCACCAAGTAATCCAAATACATGCAAGCTGTTTCTTTTTGCTCTTTTTTTCACTTTCTCTTCCTGGGGTTCTACTGTTTAGTTACAAAGTTTCAGTTAAAATGTATCTTTTGGAAGTCTTGTTGAAGTTTTACTGTAGATTCTTTTTAATTCGAGGCAGTCTCCTCTCTCTTTCCAGATCCTGCCCTTTTATTCTTTTTCTCTCCCTTCCTGCTTATGAAAAAAAAATTTAGTGTCCAGAAATCTTTATTATCCCTTTGACATTTTGTTTTATTTTCAGCTTAATTGCCTGTTGATGTCAAAGTGGATTTTTCTGATTTCTTATTTAAGTCTCTTAGTTGTCAGTATAGGGAAAGGAAGAGAAAAAAAAAAAAACCAAACCTTTCCCTTGTCACTTTCCTTCGCTGCTTCCAACTCTTCTTTGGGAGTGATGTTATTTTTTTGTAAGTTTAAATTCCAGGGTACCTTAGTTGTTGCTTTTGCAATTTAACCTGGTCAGCCAAAACTTTCACTTCTTATCTTCCTCCTGCACATTCTTTTCCGGTTGAGTTCTTCTTTGAGGTGGCCATTTCTGACCACCGCTGCAACTGTCTTCAGGAAAGGGAGTAATGGCCAGCTGAGGAGGAGATATGCAGCTCTCCTCAACCCTGCTGGCAGTCTCCCCCCTCTTCACCATCTCTACAGGGTGGCTTAGCCCCGAAAGCTGGCTTAGGGTGCTCCAGTGCGAGCCCGGACCGAAACTGCGCACAATCGCAGATTTCTGTCTGTCGCCAAAGGAACTCAAACCGGAAGACCAGTTATCTTCATTTTTCTACATCACTGACTAAGGAGCCAAAGGCTGAGACTGTTGAGCTTCTTATGATAATCACTGAATCACACAGTTTTCCCAAAGAATATCCTTCAGGTAAAACAGTTGTGGAAATTGCAAAAATAATGGATTGGTTATGATAAATATAACAATATGTTATTCTGATATAAATGGCATCAGAAATTTCATTTGATCGCCTTACATTTCTGAAAAGTGCAACATCTACAGCTTACAAATAAGGAGAATGAGTAATTCTTCTGCTTCCTAAAAATATATCTCGCTCTTCAGCATTACTACAGGTTGTCCTTGATTTATGACCTCTATTGGGACCATAACTTCCATCACTAAGTGATGCAGCTGAGAAGAGAGTCATGCCTGATTTTACTACCGATTTTGCCAGTCATGAAGCAAATCTGGCCTCTTCCATTGACTTTGCTTGTTGGAAGACTCCTGGGAATGGGAATGGGACAACTTGCCACAGCCAACTTGCTGTGGCCAACTCACTGCAGAACAACTTGTAATGGCCAACTCACTGTGGGACAATTGAACAATTCCATTTAATTATTTAACATAAATAAAAAAATATTTTAATTTTTGACATTGACATTTCATTCTGTCCCTCTTTTTGCATGCTTTCCTTAAAGATTCTATTCCACCCTTTCTTTGGCATGAGTGTAGCTCTTGTCCCGCAGTGAGTTGTCCTGTGCTGAGCTGGCCATGGCAAGTTGTCCTGCAGTGAGTTGGCCACAGCAAGTTGGCTGTAGAGAGTTGGCCTTGGTGAGTTGGCTGTGGCAAAGTTGGCCATGGCGAGCTGGCCATGGCAAATTGTCATAGACCGCCTGGGAACATCACCAGTGGTGATCACATGACCCTGTTATGCTGCAACTATTGTAAATGGAGGCCAGTTTGCCATGCGCCCAAATTTTGACCACAGGTTCACAGGGAAGCTGCAATGATTAGAAGCTCAGAACTATTGTGAGTCATATTTATGTCTTGTCATAACCTCAAATGGTTGTTAAAGGAATGGCCATAAGTAGAGAACTACCTGTATGTATAATAACTAAAAACACATTTGAAATAATAATTACAGAAATAATTAATTTAGACAACAATTATGGACAAAGCACATACATGGCTGCATACTTATTGCTCTATTTGTTACAGCCATTTGTTTGGTGACCACCTGAAGTTGAAACCACTTTAAAAAATCCTCTGATTCAGCTTGCCTATTGCTTCACAAAAGGGACATGGTGGCTCAGTGGATAAGACCCTGAGCTTGTTGATCAGAAATGTCAGCAGTTTGGTGGTTCGAATCCCTAGCACCGTGCAATGGACTGAGCTCCTGTTACTTGTTCGACCTTCTACCAACCTAGCAGTTCGAAAGCATGTAAAAATGCAAGTAGAAAAATAGGGACCACTTTGGTGGGAAGGAAACAGCGTTCCATGCACCTTCAGCATTTAATCATGCTGGCCACATGACCATGGAGACATCTTCGGACAGCGCTGGCTCTTCGGCTTTGTAATGGAGATGAGCACCGCCCCCTAGAACCGGAAATGACTAATGTATGTGTGAGGGGAACCTTTACCTTTATTGCTTCGCTGGCAGAATAATTAATGCCACTGGACTTCCTGCAGAACACTCAGCCACTAGGGCCATTCCACAGGACTGGAAGAGGAAATTGAGGTGCGCTGGGACCATTGTTGGAGAGGGTGTCATTCTCTCTGAGATTGGCGTAGAACGAGCTTCTAATATGGCACCAACGAAAGAGCAGAACTAAGTATGATTACATTCTACCATGGAATCTCCTGCAGAAGATTTGGTAACATTTAGTTTGGTGAGCTTCTCCAAAGATAGCAATTGCACTTAGACTTATATGCCTGGACAAATCCTTGCAGATGTCTTGGTACAATTTCAGAAATGGGTTGCCCTTGCTTCATTCTTCCTAGGGTTGAAAAAGAGAGGCTGATCTGGGGCCAACCAGCTGGCTTTGGGCCTAAAGTGTGATTAGAATGCCTGGGCTTTCCTTTGCTTTCCCTTAAATTTGTAATTGGCACAACCCGCCCCCCCAATGCATCTCTAGAATCCCTTCTCAAAATTCATCCCTTTAGATCTATCCATCTGAAAACAAATACGTCAGTATTTGACAGAATATGCTGTATTCCACAAGTTATTCCTGCCTCCATTTTCCCTTTCCTGTTCCTGTCTGCTTGTGGTTTTTTTTTTATTGTTTGTGCTTTGGGAAAGGGATTTGTCAAACACTGCCTTTGTTAAGCCCTGTGGCGCTAAATAATGTTGAGATTTTCCTGTTCCTACCTTTGTAATGAAAGTAAAACTGCAGTATTCTGCTTCCAGAATCTATTATAAAACCATCGGCTGCTCTCCTGCATTTAATCCTCACCCATACAGTATCTATCTTCTGCCTTTATTAAGTTTCCATGATGATTTTATCCACTGAATGGCAATTCATTTATTTTATTTTATTAATTGATTTCCTCCTGCCTAATATTTTATTCTCACTGATAGGCCCTCCTCCCTTCTAGCTAAAAAGCTTTCTGTGTCCACCAATGATCTCAAGGAATTTAAAACCAATTCTTTTGGTCGCTCTCTCTCTTTCCACTGTGACTATGCCAAAGCTAGTAATGCACATATTGGATATAATAAAGTTAAAATCCAATAATCACTTTAGGTGTGTATAAACCTATTAAATCCAGAATCTTAAGCTTAACTCTATTTGGGATTGTGACTTCCCTTCTGTGTAATAGATTTCGGAGACTGCCAGCCTACAAGGCTAGCATGCCTTCAGACTCATTCCTCCCAATCAAATATCACATCACTTTAGCCATTGCAGCTTTTGGGCAAGAGAAGAATGTATGGACCCATATCCACAGCAAGTACAGTAGAGTCTTGATCTCACCATTTGTATCTGGTCTCTTGGCTACAGCTTTTTCTTTATACTTTCCCAGCTTAATCTTTTAAGAAACATCCCTGACCACAATACATTGCTCCCAGTAGGCATAGAGGAAGCAGTTTCCTGAGTGACATGAAATAAGCCAGCTTCTGCTGGTTAAAGGCAAATTTTTAAAATATGGCAGTGTGCTTCACAACTCAAAAGAGTTAATTTTTAAATTAAAAACTACTGTTTTTAATTTTTAAATTAAAAATTACCACAAGGAAACCCCAGAACTGAGGATGGTTTCTTAGATGTAGCTCCCATAACCCTCTGGTCGTTACTACCACTTTGCACTTTTTAACAGAATCCTGTTGGATTGGAATAGCATAGTGCTCCCAGTGAATGAATGAATGAGTGAGTGAGTGAGTGAATGAATGAATGAAAACAGGGCAGGAGGAGAAAAACATTAAACACGTGGGAAAAATACAAGTAGTATTCTTGACTTTCAATTTGGTGATCGTTCAAAGTTACAACAGCACTGAAAAAATTGACTTATGACCATGTTGCACACTTATGACCATTGAAGCATCTCCATGGTTACATAATTAAAATTTGGATAATTGCAATTGGCATATATTTATGACCATTGCTCTGTCCCGGGGTCATACAATACATATACGAATTAATAATACGAATACAGCTCATCAGTCTGGAACCCACATTATGTATCTGATATTAGCACAGTTGAGAAAGTCCAGAAATATTTCACAAGAAGAATTCTCCACTCCTCTACTCATTGTAGAATACCTTATGCCACCAGACTTGAAATTCTAGACCTAGAAAACCTTGAATTACACCATCTTCGGTCTGATCTAAGTTTGGTATATAAAATCATACATTGCAATGTCCTACCTGTCAATGAATACTTCAGCTTCAACCATAACAACACAAGAGCACACAATAGATACAAACTCCAGGTTAACCGCACCAAACTTGATTTCAGGAAATACGACTTCAGCAACAGAGTGGTCGATGTCTGGAATACTCTCCCTAACTCTGTGGTTTCTTCCCCAAATCCCAAAAACTTTAACCTTAGACTGTCTACTATTGACCTCACCCCTTTCCTAAGAGGTCTGTAGGGGGCGTGCATAAGCGCATCAACGTACCTACCATCCCTGTCCTATTGTTTCTTTCATTTTTCTTATATGTACCCATTTCATGTATTCATAACTATGTATATATTTATACCTATTATCTTGGAAGCGATTGACAAATCGAATAAATAAATAAAAAATAAATGTGATCATCAGTTGTAATCTTTCCAACCGACTTCCAACAAGCCATTTAAGTGTGGGATGCCAGATACATCCTTGCTATATACAGAGTCCTATTTGCCTTAATTGATTAACTTAATATGATTCACTTAACAATTGCAGTGATTCACTTAACAACTGTGGCACAAAAGGTCATAAAATGAGGTGTAACTCACTTAATATCTGTCTTGCTTAGCAATGGAAATTTTGAGCTTAATTGTGGTCATAATTTGAGGACTACCTGTATTCATTCAACTTAATTGCATTTCAATTTTAAAATTAATCAGTTTTAGTCTTTCTCTCTCTTTCTCACATAGAAACAAACTCTGCCCTGCCAATTGCCATTCAAATGCTAAATCTGACTCTTGGGTCAAAAAGATCACAGTTCTTCAACAGGTATCAATCTGATAAATACAGATTTAATGTTAAGAGGCAAGCTAAGGTAAAACAAATGACCAAGGGAAGAACATGTCTGGGTTAGGATTAATCATTAATAATTTCCACATTCCAAGTGTTTGATGTAAATGAAGTGACATCCCTTCAGACTGAGACATCAGTGTAGGTATCAGCCTGATAAAGAAATTGACCGACATATGATATTTATAATGTATGGTATACGTTGAGCAAGAATGGTTTTCAGTTGAGTGGACTGGTTTTGCTTTCCTGATAGGTTTGGTGAACAGCATTGATTAATCCATGTCTTGTTGTGATAAGATAATGCAGTTGTGAAGTATCCTCTTTGTGTTCTGGGAATATTATATTTATTTTTAGCTCCAGGTTCCTATGGGTAATGATCTTACCAAGCATTAAAAAAACCACAGACAGAGCCATCTCATATGTGCTACTGTCATTTTAGTATCAGCATTTCTGCTATAGTTACAGATCTAGAATTGAATTCATAAGGCACTGATTCCCAGCTTTTATTTTACACACATATCATGGTGTCATCACTGGAAGGTTTATAAAGATAAAGGTTTCCCCTCTCCAGTCATTTTGGGGTGGTGTTCATCTCTGTTTCTTAGCTGAGGGAGCCAGCATTGTCCGAACACACTAACTTGGTTATGTGGCCGGGATGACTACACGCTGAGGCACATAGAAAGTATTACCTTCCTCCCAAAGTGGTACCTATTTATCTACTTGCATTTGCATGATTTCAAACTGCTGGTAGGCAGGAGCTGAGGCAAGTACTGGGGTTCATCCTATCATATAGCACTTGGGTCTTGAACTCGGGTTCACAAGCTCACATTTTTAACCACTTGAGCCACTGCCTTCCCCCACTATAAGGTTTAAGGCCTATCATATAAATTTGATACATAATAAATAATAAATATACCTCAAGAGTTAATATTGAAGATAACACCTATGTTATCTGCAATATTCCCAACAGCACCTGCAGATTGTCCCCAGTTAAGCAGTAAAAGAAATACCAATTTAAAAAAAGAAAAGAAAATAGCAGAAACAATGGCAAGTTGCTAAACGTCATGACAGGTTGGTGGATCCACCTAAAACCCCTCAGACTTTTGAATAAGAAAACTCCCAAGATATTGATAATTTTTGATACTTATTTTTATTTTGAATGTGCAATAGGGACCACCAGAGCACTGATCCAGTGGTCCTTGGATCAGAAATAGGAAATCGTGATTTTTAAGGGTAAAACTGTCCTCAGACAGGATGATGTCCTGAGTGTGTCACATCTGAGAGCAAATTACTGTTACCAGGCACCAGAAGCAGTGAAGACACTTAAAAACTCAACAGAGAATGACTGCAATTCAGGACCAAATATGCAGAGAAGAAAAGTTATGCAGTTATATTTATGTTTTGAGGTCCTGGATCCTCTGATTTTGTTGAAGTCAATCAAAAAAGAGCACCAGAGCAGAGAATTGTTTTCCTTTAAAACACAAAATGTGCTTCCGTTTTTATCCAGAACTTGTAATTTGAAAGATAGAGAGACAGACTGTCATAAGATTTATTACTTCTCTTTGCACAGATGGGGAAGGAACAAATTATAAAATTGTACCTAACAACTGTAGAAATCTGGCTAATCTCTCTACAGTACGCAAGCAATATGTCAGAATTGTAAAGAAGTTTCAGAAACATAACTAAAACAAAGAGATTATAGCAGAGGTGATATTTATTTATTTATTTATTTTATTTTATTTGGCTTGTCAATTGCTTACAAGATAATAGGTGTAAGTAAAAACATAGTTATGAATACATGGATATAAGAAAAATAAACAATAGGACAGGGACAGTAGGCACGTTGGTGCACTTATGCATGGCCCCTACAGACCTCTTAGGAAAGGGGTGAGGTCAATAGTAGAAAGTCTAAGGTTAAAGTTTTTGGGGTTTGGGGAAGAAACCACAAAGTCAGGTAGAGTATTCCAGACATTGACCACTCTGTTGCCAAAGTCGTATTTCCTGCAATCAAGTTTGGTGCGTTTGTATCTATTGTATCTATTGTTTGCTCTTGTATTGTTATGGTTGAAGCTGAAGTATTCATTGACAGATAGGATATTGTAATGTATGATTTTACATACTATACTTAGATCGGACTGAAGGCAGCATAGTTCTAGGTTTTCTAGGTCTAGAATTTGAAGTCTGGTGGCATAAGGTATTCTACAATGAGTAGAGGAGTGGAGAATTCTTCTTGTGAAATATTTCTGGACTTTCTCAACTGTGTTAATATCAGATATGTAATGTGGGTTCCAGACTGATGAGCTGTATTTGAGTCTAGCAAATGTTTTGTATGCTCTAGTTAGTAGTGTAATATTACCAGAGAAAAAGCTACATAAGATTTGGTTAACAACTCTTAATGCCTTTTTGGCTATGTAGTTACAGTGGGCTCTAGCCCTTAGATCATTAGAGATGAGTACTCAGAGATGAGTTATAATGAGTTATGAGATAATCATTAGAGATGAGTATTCATCAGGTTCTGATCGGTTCTGGAGAACCGGTAGCGGAAATTTTGAGTAGTTTGGAGAACTGGTAAATCCCACCTCTGGCTGGAGATTTTAAAGTATCTTCCCCTGCCACACCCACCAAGCCACACTCACAGAACTGGTAGTAAAAAACAATTGAATCCCACCACTGGATGATAGGCATTAGTTAAATAGCAGAGGGGCATCCTTAGAGGGATGAAGGCGATAAAGGAAGGGCATGACATCATTACACAACTGTTGTGACTTAAGTCCATGAGTCAAACATATGATGTTGTCAGTATGCCTGTGACACCACTTTGGCAGAGCTGAGGACCACAATATTGAAATAGTATTTTTTTAAAAGAAATCAAATATAGAAAATATTCAACAAACTATATAGGAGTCTTCTTTAAGCTACCAGAAAATAACAACAAAAAAAAGGCAGGCGAAACATGCTAGGAAGAGGCCTAATTCTAAAAAAAAATCTAACAACAGGATGATTTCCGAAACTGAGAACACGTTTTTTTTTTATAAGCAGAATCTGGGCAGCTAGCGATCCAGGATGCTTTAATTTGGATAACTACACTGAAAGACTCAACAGTACAGCCTTTTGTAACTCTAAAATTCTAATTGGATTCCAGCCTGATGAGACTGAGGCTTATAGCTGCGTGTTGGGCTGCATTACCTGGGTATAGAATGGGCTACAGTCTTACTACCATTCTGATGCTGAAGTATATCTGCATACTACTCAAACTCTTGGGTCTATCATCTTCCAGTGGCAGAAGCGATGCGTCGTAGGGCAGAACTTTTCCTACAAAGGCAACTTAAGTGGGCTAACTTACACAATGTCATCCAAAATCTGGGACCCCTGACTGCCATGGAATTGAAATTTGGCAAATTTTATAAAATGTTTTATGACATAAAAATTAGCGTTAAGCATTTTGTGACTTGACAGAAAATTTCATTAAACATTTTCTGTGATCGACTGCCAGGTTGGGCTAGTTTCAGGGCAGATGCATTTCTCCCTGAATTTTTAAAAACTTTACAGTACTTGAGAAATTCTGCTATTGTTAAAACCACTGAGTAACCCCTTGAAGAAATATCTCTGAAACAATTTAACAGATTGTGAGTTATCTAGCTTAATAAAAATACATTATCATTACCACTACATCCAAAATTTAATCACATTTGGAAAGGTCACTTATTTCACATATGAAATACCTATTTTCTGTCCCAATTTCCCTTTGTAAAAAGCCAGCAAAGATTAATTTTTAGACCTTTAAAGAAAGAGGCAAATGCAATGATGCCGTTTACTGATTTTTCATTGTTCTTGTACAACTGAGAAAAGCAATACTGTTGGTCTAATGTTTGTTAAACAGATATTTTTCTACATTTGCAAAGACTACATTAGATTTGATATCTCATGATTCAAATAAGTTAGACTCATATTTTGGAGCTAGGTAAGAGAGTTGGGGGCTGTTGTTTCAGGGTGGGATGGGACAACTTGCCACAGCCAACTTGCTGCAGCTAACTTGTCATTGGCAACTTGCCGTGGCCACCTCACCACGGCCAATTCACCGCGAGGCAACTCGCTATGGTCAACTCACCACAGGATAACTCACTGCGGGACAATTCAACAATTCAATTCAATTATTTAAAATATTTAAATATTTTAAATATTGAAATATTTCTAGTTTTATCATTCACATTTCATTTTGTTTCTTCTTTGGCATCCTTTCCTTAATGATTCTATTGCAGTATTTTTTTAGTATTAGTGTGACCTTTGTCCCATAGCAAGTTGGCCTGTGGCGAGTTGGCCATAGCAAATTATCCCATGGTGAGTTAGCTGCAGAAAGGTGGCCATGGCAAGTTGGAGGTGATGAGTTGTTGTGGACCCTTTCCAGGTCTAAACTAGGAATCAGGTTATTTTTGATTCTGAGTTCTGAAGCAGGCCAAATGTATTTGCACAGCCCTAGTAGCAGATCAGTAAAGATGGTATTCTTTGTGTTGTAATTGAACCAAGTGATGACAAATCAATCAGACACAATGCTGGGAAAACACATATAAGGAATTAATTCATGCCATAGTTTTAAATGCCTGAATCCTCTTTGACTTACCAAAGCCAGTAAAGATTGTGCTAAGAGGAAAGCTGGATTGTGTAATGTACTGAAATTACATGATTAACAATAGAGTCACGCATTGCCAGTTCTGTGGTTTGGCTTCCTAATGATTATCTAGTGCAAAAGAACTTATAAAAGGCCATTTGTGGGCAGATTTAATAGAAGACCTTTGTAAGTCATATAGTATACAATTCAGTTCCATTCAAAAGTGCCCAAGAGTGAAATCACAATATTAATTCAAACGCTTTTTGAATTCTGGTCTTTGAATTCTGCAGCAGACCTCCTTTTTTGCTCTCAATGAATTCACAACTGACAACTTAGCCCATTGCATATCAATAGTTCCTCTTTAGGGGATATAGCAGCATAATAGCAACATCAATTTAGTATGCAGGTAGTCCTCAACTTACAAATTTTTGTCTAGGGACTGTTCCAAGTTATAACAGCATTGAAAAAAAGTGACTTACAACTCATCCCCATGTTATAGCATCCCCATTATAAATTGATCAAAATTCAGGCATCTGGCAACTGGCATATATTTACAATTTACAGTATATATAGTATATATTTACAGTATATGTTTACAATGGTTGCAACATCCTGGGGTCATATGATTGCCATTTGTGACTTTCCCAGCCAACATCCTACAAGCAAATTCAATGGGCAAAGCCAGAGTCACTTAACATTAGCATGCTTCATTTAACAACTGCAGTGATTCACTTAATAATCAGGACAAAAAGGTCATGATTCACTTAACAATTGCCTTAGTATGCAACAGAAACTCCAGTCCCAATTGTGGTCATAAATCATACGCCTGTACAGTATATAGAAATACTTACTGGGTTCAGGTAACATAAAAATAATGGGGTTTGTCTGTTCTGTATAGTATTACATACTTCTGAACCATTGTGCCTTGATAATAACTAATGAAACTGGATATGATGGCTTATTTAAGAATCTGAAATTAGCTGAGCGTTTTCTGTCTCTTACCAATGATCTGCTGTGTATGCTTCCAGAGCTGGTTTTTTGGCAGCCTTGTCCTTTGGATTTGATGGAGGCACTTAGGAAAGATCCGAGATGACTTTTGGAGAGCTGCAGCAATCTTGATGATTGCAACTTCTTATAAGGGAGTAGCTGAAAAGTCAAGGGTCTTTCATACCTCTTGTGACTAGCAGACGTATTTGTAAGCAAACTGGTTCTTTCAACTTTTACTTTCTGAACTTTTGCTTTTTATTTTTAAATGTTAGTTGACTGGTTGAATGAGGATTTATATCAACCCCAGCTGAATCCTTTCTGTTTTTCTTCTTTGATTTATTTGACTGTCCTCATTCATTTCTGCCTTCTGTATGGAAACACACATGTGACTTTGGGTTTGTACTTTATTAACTTGCAAAAACATTTTGGACCTTATGGCCAGAAAAATATCTTCCCTGTCTTTTTCGCTGCCTTCTGGCTCCCTCCCTGCTTTGAGCCAACAACAGTTCAGATTGCAGAGAGAAGGAGGAGGCTGACACCCAAGGGACGAAACAGACTCTGGCTAAGAAGATGCAATCTTTAATTGATTCCCCCCCCCCCAAAAAAAAAATGTAAGTTTTTTTTAATTTAAGATTTAAGTTCACCTTTTTCATTCAATATTGCACCATATCTGTTTGTTCCTTTTTGTATATTATAGGATAAGAAAATGCTTCAATAGTCAATAGCCAGAATGGAATTTTCAAATAACATTGTCTTTTAATCTTCTCCCAATTTAACCACAGAGACTCCCGTAAATAATGTCTTCTAAAGTACCCCTGTGTTTTAGATCCTTTATGTTAGGTACTTGGACATGGGGCGGAGTAAATGGAGACAGCCTCTGAATGTGAACTTTCAGCTCTTTATTGCATAGTGACTTCTCTGAACAATAACAGTGAACTCTGCCTTATATAGGCAACCCTTGTGAGAATTGTCCAATAGCGAGCTATGAACGCTAGCTCTTTAAACCAATAATAATCCTCTGTTAAGGGCCAATCGGATTCCTAAGAACTAACCAATCCAATCTGGCCACCTAACAGCCAATCAGAAGTGCAGGGCCAGAACCTGCACTTTACCTCAAGCTCATACTTTATTAACTATGGTACATACACAACACTTTATACCAGGGGTCTCCAACCTTGGCTCCTGGAAGCCTGGCGGACTTCAACTCCCAGAGTTCCACAGCCAGCAAAGCTGGCTGTGGAATTCTGGGAGTTGAAGTCCGCCAGGCTTCCAGGAGCCAAGGTTGGAGACCCCTGCTTTATACCATAAAAAAGCATGCCACCCCAACAACAGGTCATGTCCTTCTAATGTCAACAATCTAGTATTTCTTAATGTTATCTATTCCTTAACCCACATCAAATTTGTAGCTTGGTAATACAACTCCCAATTAGGCAAACCAAATCCTCCTCTTATTCTAGCATCTTGCAAAAGTTTTAACTTTATTCTCGCTTTCTTACCTTGCCATATATATTTCAAAACAATTTTATTTAAATCTTCAAAGTAGTCTTTTCCAAGCCTAATTGGAATTGTTTGAAACAAATATAAAATTCTGGGTAATATATTCTTCCTGATAGTTGATATTCTCCCTATTAATGACAGTTGTAAATTTTCCCATTTTGCCAAATCTAGCGCTATCTGTTGTTTAAGTTTGATATAATTATTCTCTTTTAGTGTACTGCATCTTGCTGTCAAGTATACCCCCAAGTACTTGATCTTATTCATGACTTGAATTTTCAGTAGGTCTGCCAATTCTTCCTTTTGTCTTGATAGCATATTCTTTGTCAAGATCTTTGTCTTATCTTTATTTATTTTCAAACCAGCCACCTTTCCATATGTCTTTCTCTTTTCTATCAATTTTGATGCTGTTTCTAGTGGGTCTTCTAAAATAAAAACCAGATCATCTGCAAAATGCTTGCAACTTAAATTCTTCCTTTTTAATTTTCATCCCTTTTATATTCTTTTCATCTCTAATATTTCTGTTTAGCATTCCAAAGTTAACACAAACAACAAAGGTGATAGTGGGCACCCTTGTCTTATATAGATAGATTCTGTCAGTTCTCCCTCTATCATTACCTTTGCCATCTGCTTATGATATATAGCTTCTATTGCTTGAATAAATTTTCTAGCAAAGCCCATCTGTTCGAGCAGTAATAACATGAATCGGCAATTCACATTATCAAATGCCTTCTGTGCATCTAGAAATATCAAAGCCATTTGTTTTTTGGGATGTGCCTCGTAGTATTCCAAAGTGTCCAAGATTACTCTCATATTGTCTTTGATTTGTCTCTTTGGCAGAAATCCATTTTGGTCAGGATGGATAAAATTATTTAAATATTTTTTAAGTCTTTCTGCCAATATTGAAGAAAAGATTTTATAATCTGCGTTTAGTAGGGAGACGGGTCTATAGTTCTTGATTTGTAATGAATCGGTCTCCTCTTTTGGAACAAGTGTGATATAAGCTTCTGACCATGATTTAGGTATCCTCTTCTTTAACATAACTTCATTCATAACTTTTAGCAATGGAAAATTCAATGATTCTTGTAATGTTTTGTAAAATTCTGCCGGAAGTCCATTTGGGCCTGGTGCCTTTCCATTATTTTGTTTCTTAAGTGCTTCAGTTAACTCCATCATCGTTATATTGCTTTCTAACATTGTTTCAATCTCTTTAGGTATCTGGGGTAAATTAGCATTCTGTAAATTCTATTTAACTCTTTCCTCATCAATATTCTCTTGTGTGTATAGTTTCCCATAAAAATCTCAAATAATTTCCTTCTTCTCTTTACTACCATAGCAAACTTGGCCTTGGTCATCTATTAATTGCAATATTTTCCTTGATTGTTTCTCCTTTCTCAATTTATATGCTAACCATCTACCTGGTTTATTTGCATCTTCAAAATAGTTCTGTTTGGCACCCCTAATTTTTTCTGCTAATTCTTCTTTTTCGATTAGACCCATTTTATGTTTGGTTATATCCATTTTTAACTTAATGTCCTTTCTCTGTGGCATTTTCTGTAGCTCTTTTTCAAGTCCTTTATACTCATCTTCTAATGCCTTAGAGGCTAATCTTTTCATGGTATTTCTTTTCCTTGTATAGTCTATTATCAAGCCTCTGGCATATGTCTTCATTGTATCCCATACATTCTGGATTGATGTATCTTCTTTTTTGTTTTCTCTAAAGAAAAAGGCCAATTCTTTCTCCATCCACTGTGTGAAGTCTTTTCCCTTTAAAATAGTATTATTTAACGTCCACCTAGATCTTTTTCTTTGTCCTTTCCATTGAATTGTCATTGAATTGTGATCTGCCCAAGTACTTGTTTCAATATTTATTTCTTGAATATTAGTTAACAATTCTGTTGATATCCATATCATATCTATTCTGGACCATGATAAGTTTCTATTGGAGTAGAAGGTGTATTGTTTAGTTTTAGTATTTCTTTCTCTCCATGTATCTTTTAAGTTTATTTCATCTACCATTAAAAAAAAAAAGATTTAGGGAGAGTCTTTCTATTTTGCTTTATTGTTTTCTGTGCTGTGTAGCCCAATTTATTGTCTACAATTCCATTAAAATCTCCCATCATAACTATATTAACATAGTCCAGTTCAACTGTTTTTATATGTAATTTTTTATAGAATTCTTCTTGATTGTCATTTGGGGCATAGATTGCAATCAGGAGTGTTTTCGTATTATTGTCTATTATTTCCACCATTAATATTCTTCCGTCGTCATCAGTATAAATCAATTTCGCTGAGATGGTCTCTTTAATATATAAAACCACTCCTCTTTTCTTACATTGTGTCAAGGAAATGAATAATTTCCCTAATTTTGGCTGTATCAACAATTGTTCATATTGTTTTTTAATATGTACTTCTTGTAGGCAGATTATATCAAATTTTAATTTCTCTAATTTATGAAAGATTTTCCTTCTTTTAACGGCTGAGTTAAGTCCATTTATATTAATTGTAATCAATTTTTTCTCTTCCATGGTTATATTTTGTAATTAGGTTTGACAGCTCTCGTGGATCTTGGTTCACGTTGTTCTTTAGCTTCCTCCTTTCCACCTACTGCACCTTCTTCTTTTTCAGTCGTCATTTGGGAATCCTCTTGGAATTCAATTAGTGAAATTTCTTTTTCTGCCTCTTCCTCCCCTCTGAAAAATTCTGTGTAAAATGATTCAGCTTTCTCAATGGAGTCAATTCTATATCTCTGTTCTTGCCATGTAAACATTAAACCTTCTGGAATCAGCCATCTATAATTCACCTCTTTTTAAAGTAACAATATGGTCAAGAATCAGTATTCTCTTCTCATCTCTCTCACTCTTCTGGATACTTGTTTCAAGACCACAATCTCCTTATCTTTGTATTTCAGTGTTTTCTCTCTTGCCACTTGCAATATTTGCATTTTAATGGCTTTCTTTGTAAATCTGATGTGAACTTCTCTTGGTAAACTATTTCTCATCGCATATCTTGTGAAGACTCGATAAACCTCATCTATTCCATCCATCATCTTCTCTTCAGTTATTTCCAAAGCTTCAGCCAATGTTTCTATCTCAGCTAGACTTTGTCCTTTTTCTTCCTCTATGTTTTGAAATCTAAGATAAAGTTCTGATCTGTCCATCTCCCATCTCAGCATACCACTTTTATGTTGTTCAACCACAGTTATTCTGTTATCAATGTCTCCAATCTTCTTGTCTCTTTGTTTAACTTCTTCAATTTTTTGGAGTCTCTCACCATACTTCATCATCATTTGTTGGATGTTCTCCACTTTTTCATCGGTTTTCCCTGTTCTTTGTTCAATGTTCTCTGTTCTTTGTTCAATGTTCTCTATTCTCTTTTCAATATTCTCTGATCTTGTTTGAATATTTTGAATTCCTTGCATAATCATCTGCAGGGTCATTTTTTCTTGTTCTTTTTCTTGCCTTAATATTGTCTGTATTAAACGTTGTCCTCCAGATGGTGGAGAGGAAGAAGTGGAAGTTGAAGAACCAGGAGCTGTTAATTTCCTATTCATTTTGAGGAGTTCAAGATCTTCAGGTTCTTCTGGACCTTAATCCAGTTGTAAAATAACCAATTGCAGTTCCAAATAAAAATAGTAGGAAAAAAGTAGGAGAATAGTAAGAAAAGAGAAGCCAAATAGTAATAATAATAGAAAAAGAAGAAAAAAAATTCTTCAGGTTCTTGTATACCTTAATCCAATTGGTTGGTTAGATGACAGTAAAAATTAAAAAATGATGGAAAAGACCATAAACAGACCATAAACACACACAAAAAAGAAAAAGTTGTAAAATCCTTGAAAAGGCAAAAAAGTGAAGAAAAAGGCTAAAAAAGAAAGGAAAAAAAGAAAGGAAAAATTCAGGTTCTTCAACACCTTAATCCAATTAAGAGGTCTCAAATATAAAAGTATGCATAAAATTATCCAAGGCTCTTGTTATAACTCTCTTTTCCAAAGACTTATCACCTTTTCTTTTCCTAAGCTTCAACACCAGACTCCAGCTGTTGATAGAAACCCAGAAGAGCACTTGTAATAATACTCTCCCGTGCTCTTCCCTCTATCTTATCAAGCAAGCAATGTCCTTGAAACAAAGTCTCAGTTCTTTCTCAGCTTTGTCTGGTCAAAAGAAAAATAGAATATTTCCAAGCCTCTAGTTGGCAGTGTTACAGAGTTTCTTTAGCTTTCACTTTCCCCCTCCTTTTCCAAGCAAAATATAATAAGAATTAATTAAAGAAAAAAGAAAAAGAAATTTAAAAAATAATTAAAAGGGAGTCTTTGGCTTAGAATATTATAAAATCAAAAAGGAGAGAAGAATATATAAAAAGAAAAAAAAAAACCAGTCCAGTTTCAAAATATAAGATCATGTGTAGAAAATCCAGCAATGAGAAAAAAAAATTACTTTGACATTCCTGTTTAAAATCGCCACTTAATCACTTTTGTCAAAACTTTTACAGAGTCTTTCTTTCCCTTAGGGTGTCCTTTCAAGTCTTAAAGTTAAGAAAAAGTTCTCACCAAATTGGCACACTCTTTCCGTTCTCTTTTGTTTCGGAGCTGTCCCAACTTCAGCAGCTTTAATGGTTGCCTCTTTGCCGCTGGCAAAAAGAGCTTCTCCTGGATCTACCAGGGACTTTGCAATATCCCTGGGATCGACAGGATGCGCTCTTTACATTCACCATCTTTTCGGGACGGTTTAGATCCACTGGGACCCTCCAGGAGCAAAGATATCGGCTGCAATCTCAGATCTCCAAGATCACATGCCGTATCGTCGCGACGCCAGCTCCACCCTCCAAATTTTTTATGAGCTGATTACAATAGCAGCTTGTTGACTGAGAGTTTTGGAATTTCAGCTTTGTCTTTCTCCTATTACTGTTCACAATTTTTTATTACTTCTATCTTCTTACATAATAAGTATGTTCCATATTATTATTTTTTCTGTTAACTAGTTTGTTATTAACATAGTTTACCAATGACAGGCTAACAATTTGAAAGTAAGTTTAGTAGTTTAACAGTTTAAAATTATTTTGGCCTGTTTCTCAAGGGGTGGGAATTCAAAATTGTTATACTGTACCAATCAGCATTCAGTTAGGGAGGATGCTATGCATTTATGGGTTCTTTTTTTAAGACACTTTTTTGTTGATATCTTTTTTGGGTGTGGGTTTCCCCCCCAAATATATTGGTGTTTTGTATTTTAATCTTTTTTCAATAACTAAAAAAAATGCAAAAAAAAAAAAAAAAGAAAGAAAAAGAAACAATAATTAAAACAAATAACGGTTTAGCATGAGGGGGGTGAGTCTAATCAGTAACTTCTTAGTTTTTCGGCAATAGAAAAGGTTTAATCTGATTTATGAGCAATAAAGGGAAAGCAGAGTTACAAATGTCATTGTTCAGCTGCAGAATCCCCAACTACACACTGAATTTGTCTTTGCAGGAGTCATTCAACGATGCACAGCTGTGAAATACCATTACACATCATCTTCCCTGCCACGCAACCTGCCTATGAATGTTACCAATACCATCCGCCAGGATGAATGGCACGCTCTCCGTAAGTGTCATCCTTATATGTGCATTATCAGAACCAAATGGCTACTTGAGCGAATCATCCTCAGGTCTCTCCTAGGACTTTCTATCTGTCTCTCTGTCTGTTTCTGTCTCTGTTTGTCTGTCTCTGTCTGTCTGTCTATCTCTCTGACTGTCTGTCTCTCTGTGTTTGCATGCTTTGTTTCTGTAGAGAAAGATAGACCTGAATGTTAGCATATCAATGAGAGAGATATTCTTGGACCAGATGTATTAACTTTCCATATGTGCCAAAAGCTAATATATGTGTCAAAAACATATTCCATGTTTGTTCAAGAATAGCCTGCTGATTTGCTTGCATATTTAACATTTGAATAACTCAGCAAGAAGTAAGTGAATATAAGCAGACAAGTTGCTTGCATTGGAATAGTTTAGATTCTTTCAGAAGCCAGGAACTAAATCAGGCGTTTACCATCTTTCTTTCCAGATTTCTTCCCAGAATTTCCAATTATTCAGTTGAAGAGGATTGAAACAAATATATGTTACTCTTAGATGGCTGAAAATGTACATGTTTAAAACAACCAGAAAGCAAAGAATCAAAAAGATGGTTGTAGGGAATTACAGTTTTAATCATATAATGGAAGCAATGAAAAGAGCTTCAGAGTAATCACTTATCTAGATTAAGGAAATCTACCTGTTTCTGAAGTTATCTCTACCCAAAAGGCTCTGAAGAGTTTGGAGAAAATTATGGCACATATTTCATTCTGGATTGAAAGCTGCAGGAAGAATTTTGCATGCTTTTGTTCAAGTGTTCCTGACTTTCAAGCCAGATACACCCCTACAATGCTTATTATATAACATCCAAGAGCTTATTTCTCTGGGATCATCATTCTGAGTTAGTTTATACTTTATATCAGGAAGGGAACTTGAGGCTGAAGTCATGATCTCATGCAGCTGTTCGAAAACATTTTGGCAGCCTGAGAGCCTTGTTTGATTACACCTGTGTGATTGCCTGCAATTTTGCAGTAAGAAGAAATGGTTATGTATACTCCAAAATAGACTGGACCCATGTGGTTTAAAAAACAACAACCCTTCTTCCAAGGAAAGAAACCAGACTTCTGATCTTATCCATTTGTGTGGCACAACTTTACTAGTTGCAATACTTACCTCTCAAAAATTAAAAAATGCAATCCATTTTTAAAAATATTTTTGCCAAGGAAGCAATAGAGATATGATCAGAAAATCCCTAGAACTCACATTTGAGTGGATCATCTACCTTAATTCAGAGGAAAATGATGTTCCAACCTGTTGCTTTCTAGTGCAAATGCAAATTCCTTATGTTGATTGAAATCCAATATATCTGGAGAACGTAAGATTGACAAAACCTTAGCTAGCAATTCCCCACTCCCCATGTCTTCACTGCCACAATATCCATCATTTATTAGGCTACTCCCTTATTCCTCTCCCATCTGGTCTGTTTACATTCTTGAATCCTTATGAGCTCTTGTCAAGTGGCAATCAGATTGAGGCAGTGGCAGCAGTAAGTACATCATAACGTAATGTCCTCTGAGATTATGACAGTGTTACATCATAACATAATGTCTTCTGCAACAGATCATAGATGATCCCTTGTTCACAGCCTATTGCATTGCACTGCACTTACCAAACTGCCTGATTGCTTGAACATTCAAGGAAATTACCTATGATGATCCCAGAAAAACAGAAGAACACCTACAAACAAAGTATTTTCAGTGGGGCAGATTTACAGAGTTAGTACCTCCCCCTGCTTGGTTTGTTTGTTTTAATTGCTTTATACAGTTCTCAAAATCAGCAAACATCCTGTCCTAAGGAGAACTTAAATTGCAGAACTCTAGAGCAGGGACTACAGCTGTAGTCCACATTAGAGGGTGTCAGCTTTGAAAAGACTGCCCTAAAGTTGTCTACAAGACTCTCTGTGGGTTTTCTTCCTCTACTGTTCTCCCTCTTCTTTCTTCCATGCACCAACAATGCCTCCTTCTCAGACCTGCGGAGGATGACAGCTGGCTTCATCGGTATGGCAGTGTCCATAATCCTCTTTGGGTGGATCATTGGCATGCTGGGTTGCTGTCAACAACATGAGCTCATGCAATATGTAGCTGGACTGCTCTTCCTTATGGGAGGTAATTTTTTTTAAAAAAATATTATTGTTAAAAATAGTTTTGGGTATAATCCTGGCATTTGTATTATGCGTTGTATGCAATCCATCCATGCCTTAACAGAGGAATGGAGTGCATAGACGAAAAGAACATAGAAGCCAGAATGTCATTATTTGTATAATTAAGCTGTAACTTGAACTTTTCATGCCAGTTAAATAGGTAGAAATCTAGCACAATGTTGATTTGCGGGCATGAAGACAGAGTATGTTGCTTGTTTCTTTGCTAAATGTCCATGGAGATTCTCAGTCATCCAGGTCATGTTTGTCCCAAAGGTGCTTTTTTCAAGAGGCAACTGGACTTTCTGGTTTTTCTTTGAAGACGTTTCGCTTCTCAGCCAAGACGCTTCTTCAGCTCTGACTGGATGGTGGGGAATGGAAAGATTTATACTCCTTGCAGACAGCTGGACATTTGCATTCTTTTAGAGCAGGGGTCTCCAACCTTGGCTCCTGGAAGCCTGGCGGACTTCAACTCCCAGAGTTCCACAGCCAGCAAAGCTGGCTGTGGAATTCTGGGAGTTGAAGTCCGCCAGGCTTCCAGGGGCCAAGGTTGGAGACCCCTGTTTTAGAGAGTCATTGAGGCCACTTGGAGATTTATCTGTGTCCTCAGGATCATCTGGGTAGTGCAAATGGGTGTGGAGCCTTCTTGGAACTGCTGAAAGGACTGTGTTGTCAATTTTGAACAGCCCTCTCTCAACAGAGAGGGAGGGATGCAGTATCATCTATCTCCAGTCTACAACACTGTCCTTTCAGCAGTTCCAAGAAAGCTCACACCCATTTGCACTACTCAAGTGATCCTGAAGACACAGATAAGCTTCCAAGTGGCCTCAACAGCTCTCTAAAAGAATGCAAATGACCAGCTGTCTGCCAGAAACATAAATGCTTCCACATCCAGTCAGAGTTGAAGAAGCTTCTTGGTTGAGAAGCGAAACCAGGGATGGGATTCAACCGGTGTTACTATCGATTCGGTGATTATGTTTTGCACATGCATGCATACTTTGCGTACATGCATGCCAGATACACATTGTGTGTGTGTGTGTGTGTGTGTGTGTGTAATACACCTAAAGCTGTGCTGCCCGGACAGCTGATAAGCGCTGTGCGTGGGTGTGCAACATTTGAAAAACCATTTTTTTCCTGCTTTTTCAACCTCAGCTGTGTCGTGCAAAACAGCTGAGGTTGAAAAAGCAGGAAATAAAGGTCAGGTAAGAGCCTGGGTGGGCAGGCGGGCCAAAGAGCAGCAGACACAGAACCAGTTCTGTGTCTGCTACCCTTCAGAGCTACTGGTTCTATAGAGCTAGGCAGAACCAGTAGCATCCCACCCCTGAGCGAAAAAAAACCTTCAAAGAAAAACAGGAAAGTCCAGTTTAGATTAGATTAGATTAGATTCAACTTTATTGTCATTGCCATGAATACAAGCAACAAAATGCAGTTAGCATCCAACCAGAAGTGCAAAACAACAGTAAAATATAAATATATGTATGTAAATATGCAAGGCATCCTTGAATATGTCAGTGGAAAACACAACAAAATGTATGTACACGAGCACACATAGATAAGTTTGACTGCACATATATGAATATATACAACTGTACAAAATGTTTATGGACACATTGAATATAAATACAAATGCACAGCGAATTATACAAAATACATCATATATTATCATGCCTCTTGAAAAAACCCACCTTTGGGTTTCTTTGCTAGATAAAAGATTTTCCTTTCCTTAAAGGTTACACATGGCCATTGTTTAACTCTGCAGATATCACCGACTCCTGATTCTCACTAGCCCTTGCTAACCTAGCTAGATTGATGGGTGCTGGGAGTTACAGTGCAGAACTAATGAAGCCCCCACATTGTCCATCTCTAAAGCAATCTTTCAGAGCTATGGCATAGTTTGCAGGAAACGGTAAAGGCCTCAGGGTTTTCTATGGAAATCCAGAGGCAAGTGTTGGAAGGCCAGGTCTCATTGAAGCTACAGCTGTGACTGTTCTGCATCAATTGAATGGCTTTCCTCTGTGATATAATTTGTTTCCTGTCTCCCTTTCTAGGGTTGTTAGCTTTTTAACACTCCCTTATGGCTGTGCCCATAAACTGTAGTTAGAGGCAGGAATTAATGCATGATTAATCTTTCCCTAGTATGAAGATAAATTATATTGCAGAAATATAGCTAGAAGGAAGACTATTTTTTTAAAGTACTGATTAAAAAGTCTTCTCTCATTGCCTCCCCTTTGCATTTACTCATACTTTAAATTTAGAAGAAAAAAAAGTATGTCTTTGTTCATGGCTGACAGTTTGAGTTGCTTTTTAAAACAACCCTTAATTTAAAATTAAAATTTCATTTCATTTCCCCGCACTAACTTTAACTAATTTTTAATTTAGTTAAAAATGAACAAAACAATATTTGTTTTTTTAAAAATAAAATGCAAGCACAAACTAAAAATACAAACTAATAAAGAAAAAAACAACCAAACTTTTATACTTATCAATAGTCATTGGTTTAGAAATTAACTACCTTAGTACAAACAGTACAATTTGATGATTATTAAAAGCACAGCTATGGGGGAGGAGTTGAAGAGTTGACAGATCAAAAGAAAAAGAACCAGCAAACTAAACTTCCTACCTACCTACCATTTTCATATTTATAGAATTGGATGATTAAACCTCTTAACAGAAAAATGAAGCAATGATTGGCCACTCTTGCAAAAAGTACTGGCTTTATCTGGCTGGTAATTACGAACAAAATGATTAAACCACCAGATAATTGGTCTATGTTGATTGCTTTATAATAAAATTAGAAACAGATCACACATGCCTTTCAGGTTGGGATAAAATTGCATGGATCAAAGCAGAAACTAAGGAATCCTATTTCTGTAAATTTCAAAATTAGCACAAATGTGCATTTATGTATAAAGTACATTCTGAGTTTTATAACATCAAAGCATATGAATATATATATATATAAAAACCAATGGTGTTTTAGCTGACCAAAACTACATGGGGCTGATATCAACAAATACTACTACTAACTAGTGAGACATAGGAGTGTTTCTATTTACCAAAATAAGGCAGTCATACCGCAAAGACTGTTCCCCTCCTCTATTACTAGCATTTAGATTATTAGATGATACAGAGGTTAGTGGCTTTTCATGAAATTGCTACTAATAGGGCGTATAGAAGCACTGCAGTTGTGTCATATGCTCAGTCTTTTTCAGTTAAAGTTTTTACAGTAATCCCCAGAACTATTCTCTGAAATCTGAATATTACAGTCCTTTTACTGAGTACATGGTGCAGCTTTTGTGTGGCCCGATTAACATGCAGTCTGACTTTAAAGGAACAACAGTTGCTAGAAGAGTTCAGACAAGCAGGGTGTCTACAGAATATGGTCCCAAAAGTCAATGGTGGCCACAACAGTGTGATTGAGGCTCTGCCTTATATTTAAATGTCCACTGCATGTGCACCACACACACACACACACACACACACACACACACACGGGTGAGTTTCCACTGTGCTGTCACAGCCATTTTGATTTTTGGGACTACACCCTGTGGATCTCCTTGCAGACAAGTATTCAAAATGTAAAGATCAAAGAATCCAAAACAGCAGTAAAAACGCTCAGTCAGTCAAGACAGCTGTGTGCCAAGGAAAGGACAGGAATCAAAGAGTAATGAGCCTGAGGAAAAATCAGGAATCTGCCTGTACAAGAAAGTTATTTCATTCCTGTATTTTTTTAGGCTGCTGACAAAGATAAAAACTGGCAGCTGCACATGCCTGATTCTGCCTTTGGTAGGAAAAACGTTACACATTGCTTTTGTGGTCCCCCCCCCTTTCTCTTCTCCTCCTTTTCAGGGACATGCTGCATCATTTCCCTTTGCACGTGTGTGGCAGGGATAAATTTTGAGTTGTCTCGCTACCCTCGCTACGTTTACGGATTACCAGAGGACATCAGCCATGGCTATGGCTGGTCCATGTTCTGCGCTTGGGGCGGCCTGGGACTGACGCTGCTGGCCGGATTCTTATGCACCCTCGCTCCCTCTCTCAATACCCCTCGGACTGTTGTACAGAAACCCAGACAGGAAAATGGAGCTGTGTGATGTGGGGAATACCAGCCAGTCTTATTAGCCCACTGCCCGTTACCAGAACACAGTGTGGACATTTTGAGATCTGCAAACCAGGTTGGAACTAAGGGGTTCTATTGCTTTGGCAAAGTCCTGGAGGAATGCCAGCCTGTGATTCTTCTGTCTGTTTCTGATTCACATCAACCGTCTGGGTTAATTCTTAGTCCTGTTTTTTCTACGAGGCAGTTTTCTGTTAAATAGGCTCGTGGTGCTATACGACTTGTTGATCGTTTAAACGGCATCAGCTTTTTCTTAGGAGCAGAAGCCAGTTGAATTCTGTTTGATGCCAAGGAGTTTTCATTTCCAAGAACTGGAAGGTCAATTAGAAGGGAAAGCCAAGGAAAAAACTCTGCCCAGCCTCAGAACTGATTCTTTTTTGAGCAGAGACCCAATGCTGGAATTACCCTGCAGAAATCCTTGGTCCAGATGAAGGCTTTAAACATTCAAGAGAGGGAAATATTCTCAATCCAGGCTTTTCAGTATCTGTATCTTGTTTGTTCTGGAAGTCAAATATGCATGAAGTACCCTGGAGTAAAGTGCATATTAGATCTTCAGATGATTAAAGATTATTTCCACAAGGGGGCAAGTTGCAATGTTATCACCCAAACTGTGGAACCAGTTCAAGGGTTGCACAAATCTGATGTGGTCCTTTGCTCCCTTGCAACAATCTTGTCCACTGAATTAAGAACCCTATGTTCATTTGCAAAGGGGAAAAAAAAATTGCAAGTGAAGTGAGCAAGGCAGCCAGGCCCACTCTTCAAATCGTGCAGCTGCTCTAAAAGGCAACCTAAAATTTATTGTCCACTTTCAATCCTTCCAGAATACAGAAGAAACTTTGTTTTGGAAAAGGAACAGAGACTCTTAAAAATCTGACATTTTCTCTTGTAACGCATAAGGAGGCATAACTCACGAGAGGGATCCACAGTATGATTAACAAGCTGAGCCTAACTCAGGAACATCAACAATGGTGCTGAAGGGAAGCCCTGGTCTTTCCTCATTGTAGTTCTTTACTGTCTCCCCCAAAGACTGCACAGAACCCTTTGTTGAAGGGCTGTTTACATTGTATTTTGAAGTGGCATGTAATTAATTACTCAGTGCTAAAGTTAATGTATTCATGGCAAGTGTGATTTTTAAATGGAAGTTGTACATTTCAAGAGGCATTAAATTAAAAGGCTTGGTTACGTTAAAAGGAGAGCAGTTCTCTGGCTTTAGATTTCTTCTACGTGTTATAGCTGCAAAACAAAACCCTGTTACATCCTATTTAGTATCTCTACAGGAATAAGCATCATCTGATGAAAAATATCAGTCCTGGGAACCAAATCTCAAGGTAAACAGGCATTTGGAATCAGGACCAATTTGGTAGCAGAATAAGGAGCTGTTGACTTTTCCTCCCCTCTTTAATATTTTATATAATTTATCTGACCAGGTAAGCAAGCTGTAGTCTATCAATTACATATACACCTAACATAACACGTGAACAGAAGGGAAGCAGGAACAGATGATTTATTGTAATACACTGGAGGCAATTTAGTGGGAAGTTGTCAGCCTACTTATCAATAATAGCATATATTCCGACAAATCAACATTTCACATAAACTTATAGAATGGTTATTTGTAAGATGCCCCCAAACAAAAGAACATATTAATGCTTTTTAATAGGGTGATTTTCAGATAGGCAATGAAATTCAGTGGGCACTTTAAGAGAACTATGGTGGTGCAGTGATTAGAATGCAAATTGCAGGCTAACTCTGTCAACTGCTAGCAGTTCAATCCCGACAGGCTTAAAGTTGACTCACTCTTCCATCCTTTGAGGTCAGTAAAGTGAGAATCCAGATTGTTGGGGGCAATATGCTGACTCTGTAAACTGCTTAGAAGGGGCTTCAAAAAATTATGAATTGGTATATAGGTCTAAGTGCTATTGCTAATCACCCTTCTACTATAAAAACATCTATAAAAACAGATGTTCCAACCATTACAAAAACATGTTTTTATATCCTTAAAAGACAATTTAAGGGTTAACCATAGAAGGAATGTCCCAAAGGTGCTTTTTCAGGAGGCAAATGGACTTTGTTTTTTCTCTGAAGACATTTTGCTTCTCATCCAAGAAGCTTCTTCATCTCTGACAGGAAAGTGGGGAATGGAAGGATTTATATTCCTATTTATATTTATAGTCCATTCCCCACTATCCTGTCGGAGCTGAAGAAACTTCTTGCATGAGAAGCAAAACATCTTTAAAGAAAAAACTAGAAAATCCAGTTGCCTCCTGAAAAAGCACCTTTGGCAACCATGACATGGATGATTGAGAACCTCTATAGACTCATAGAAGGAATTGTAGACTTAGAGGAAAATGGATGTTGATTTTTTTCCTTGAAAATATTTTGCTTCTCTGGTTTATTTTCAAGAGCAAAAAACAAGAAAGTCCATTTGCCTTTTGAAAAGCATGTTTTGGAGAACCATGACTTGGATGACCAAGCATCTTCACAGAAAGTACCAAGCTCCTGGCAAAAAGTGAACTGATAGGAAAGGGCACCCATAAAGCTACAACAAAGATGATTTAAAAAAAAACTTTCTAAAGAAAATGAGATCACTTGTTCAAGAAAGAGGGAGAATCAAGAGGATCAGATATTTCCAAAATGCCAGGATATTACTTTTAAAATGCAATAGATGTTAGAATGTATATTGTACATCAAATCTGAGTAAGTGCTATCAAATTCAAGAGGATGAGTTATCAAATCGCATCAGAGAGGACATTTAGAGTTATTTTTTTTAGAAAACTAATGCAACTGGGGGGGGGGAGAGCATACCCTTTAACAGCACACTATAAATATAAATAAATTAAATATAAATAAATATAAATAAAAATAAAAGATGAGTTAAGGGTATCAATGAATCAATGACGTTAAAAATCCTCAAATGTATCTGTATTCATATTGTTTCAGCCTTGGACAAGGATATTAAATGGGATCAAAGAGGTCCAATTAATTCTGGTTTTTACCAATGAGGATGATCAGGCATCAATTTGTTTTTTCAGGCCACAGCCAAACAGGGATAACAAAGGAGAAAATTTTGTCCTATGGTAACAAGAATAGATACATCTCTTGTTCTAGATGGTATCTACTTCAAGAACTGTTAACTTCTATATATGTATATATAGGTTATAAATTGAGATATTCCCAATCCCTGCAGAAATTTTTGGCTCCTTGTTACTCTTCTTCAATTTAAATTTAAAAAAACCTAAATTTTACCTCAGAATTAAAAAGAAATATAGTTTCATATCAAATGGTTTACAGATGTTGTCTTTAGATGAAATTTTATATAGGTGTCTTCAGAATCCATATAGGTAAGAACTGAAATGCTAGTTGTTAACAACCGAGGACAAATTGTGAAAGTGTATCAAATATTCAAGCACAAAAGCAAGAGATAACATTGGTTGTACACATGTTGGTGTTTAAAGAGATTAATGAAAAAAGTTTCATATTCATGAATATCCTGCATGAAATATTTTTTATTAATTTATTTTTTTCATAAGTGAAAGGAGTTCACACAATGAACTCAGTTGCAAAAGTTACAACTCTGAGCTTTTTGTATCAAGGCTTTAATATCCAATTTAGGAACAAAAATCAGGCATAATATTGCAAATTGGCTTTTTTCTTGGCCTGCACCTCCAAAATGCCTTCCATGTAATCTTCATGGGTAAGTTCTGTTGCTCCATGCCTAAGGGCAATCATTCCCTGTTCCAAAAAAGGGAGGAAAAGCATTCAGCAAATGTGCAATATAGCTGACATAAGAAAGATAACTCTTTTGTGCTACAAAGTCTCCATAGATCAGTAGTTAGGGGGAAAACCAGACTTCCAATGGAAACTGACCAAACCTACTTACCGCTTCCACACACACAGCCTTGCACTGTGCACCATTGAAATCATCTGTGCATCGTGCCAGCTCTTCGTAATTCACATCAGGACTGCAGAGAACAGAATTTCATTCAAAAAAAACCTCAGAGAAAGATATAAGACTTAACATTGAACATAACCCACATAAACCATACCAATTTGCCCTTATTTTCATTTTCCTAGAAATAGGGAAGAACAGGAAATGAAGACCTGACCTAACCTCTGAAACTAAAATTCAACCTTTGTTGTGGCACTTCAGTTTTTATTACTGTAATATTTTAGTACTATCTTCACAGTCATACAGATTAGAAACTGGCTTTTCACAAAATAGCTAAAATCCTGAAAAATGTAAGTTTTTAGTTAATGCTATATTCTGAGGCAACTAATTATTGCATACTCTATAAATAAAAAAGGATTCCATAATTCATAGTGCAGCCAACATCATCCAAATTACATTCCCTTCTGTTTAATACCTGACATTCATTTTGCGTGAATGGATCTGCATAATCCTGGCTCTGGCCTCTTCATTGGGCATTGGGAATTCAATCTTGCGGTCTAACCGTCCTGAGCGTAGCAAAGCAGGATCTAGGATATCAACACGATTGGTTGCAGCAATCACCTGGATAAAGGACATACTTTGTAGTTGGGCAGGCAGATTTTATATATTACAACTATTAAATTATGGTAATAAATGCGAGAAGTCCTTAGCATTCATGTAACCCCTGGATCAATTATGATATGGTCTACATATTTTCACTTCACAAAAGCTCCCCACTCTTCAAACAAAGATTAATATTCCAGCTCTGTTCATTCTGCACTTCAGGCTAATAAAATATTAAAAATAATGACTCAAAGCTATTTAAAAGCTTCAGCTTGGTCACCAATCTGATTTCTAAAGCTATTCTATAATAACTGTTTACAAATATTATTTGGTCACAGAACTGCTTCCTTTATTAACGGCGGGCAAAGCGTTACCTTGACTTGTGTGTTGGGTTGAAACCCATCAAGCTGATTAAGCAATTCCAACATGGTCCTCTGTACTTCACGATCTCCAGCTTTTTCACTGTCAAACCTGGTGGGAAAAACAAAGATTTCTTTTTTATTATCCATTTTAGAAATATATATACAAAGAAATATATAAATATATATGTACAACCAAATTTGGGCTCCCTGAGGGAAATGCTGACCGCTGGAGGTGGCTGATGGGGTAAGAAGACCTCATTCCAGTTTTGTCCATCTTGTAATTATGATTTTAGTATAGTTTTTATAATTTTAATAAGTGTAGTTTTAATGTTTTAATTATTTTTCTAGTTGTTTTATAATTTGTCTGTTGCCCAGAGTCACCTTACGGGGGAGATGGGCAGCATGAAGATTTAATAAACAAGCAAGAGTATATACTAGCAGGTGAGTGCAAATTGAAGAATTACAGAAGTATGATATAAATTGAAGAGAAAGAAGTGAGAAAAAAGTTCAAATGTATGTCAATGAGTTGAACATGTTCAAAGCTACAGAACATTGACTTATTAAAAATGAAGTTGGCAGTAATAGAATGGATTGTCTTGTCCTAAGTACTGAGTAGGTACACTTCACACTGGACTTTACTGCAAATCTCACATTGCATTTCATAAGCAAAGAATTCCCAATTATTACCTGATCTTACTATTACAGTAGCCAGCAGATAGCATATATAATCCTCTGAAAACTGTTCCCTACCACATGCTAGCTGTAGATCAAAAAATGTACACAGTATATATTCTTGAAGAGTTGGGGGTGATACTAATTAATTAACAACCGGTCTCCAAAAAAACACCATTGTCATAATTGGGATATATGAAGAATGCCTGCTCTACTCAAAACTTGTAGACCGAGAATCCAACTCTTACCTCTTTGTGCCAATGGCATCAAGTTCATCGATAAAGATGATAGAAGGTGCTTTCTCCTTAGCCAATGCAAAGGCATCCCGGACCAACTTGGCTCCATCACCAATAAACATCTGCACCAATTGTGGACCAGCTAGTTTCAAGAATGTAGCCTAAAACAAGACAAGAAATAAAATATGTGTACTCATGTTCTGCCTTAGTGTAGAATTCTAGGTAAGAACAGAAATAATATTAAAGGTAATATTTTTCAATCTATAATGTTGGAACAATTTGGTTCAGCCCAGTGGTGGGATTCAATTTTTTTTACTACTGGTTCTGTGGGCTTGGTGGGTGTGGAAGGGGAAGGATACTATAAAATCTCCAATCAGAGGTGGTATTTGCCAGTTCTCCGAACTACTCAAAATTTCTGCTACTGGTTCCCCAGAACTGGTCAGAACCTGCTGAATCCCACTTCTGGTTCAGCCCCATAGTCAATATGGAAATGACTAAATCACAGGTGGCCATCCATTTCCCAAAATTTCTGGCAGGAGGGAATCTAGCACTGCTTTAAGGAAATATTTCCATTGCTTAACAGATCTAACTATATATTCCACTTAATAGTCTCAAGTTGGTTCTTGTCTTGTTCTCAATTCAAACAGAAAACAGGCCCATTTTTTGGGTCACATGCTTTTTGTAGACTGCTAACATGTTTCCCTTTACTCTCCTCTTCTTCAAACAATAGTCTACCGTTCCTTCAACTACTACTCCTGAAGTTTGATTTTAAGGCTCCTTATTGTCTTGGTGCCTGTCTTCTAAATTCAGTTTCTTTATAGCCATTTTAAAGTATTGGAGACCAAAATCCAAGAAAAGTTAATCAGTTCAGAAAATACATTTTCGTAGACCACAACAGATCTATTAGGAATCTATCAAAGAATACAGAATACTCTAAATATTAAATTAAAATTTAGGGGAATAGGTTCACTGTCAGTACAATGTCTTTAATAATTTAAAAAACCCCGGAAGTATGCCATAAATTCTGAGAAGCCATCACCAAGCACATCAGTTTTACCTTTGTCTGTGCAGCA
This sequence comes from Hydrophis major, assembly GCA_033807585.1. Taxonomy (NCBI): domain Eukaryota; kingdom Metazoa; phylum Chordata; class Lepidosauria; order Squamata; family Elapidae; genus Hydrophis; species Hydrophis major. The sequence continues at coordinate 87,548,200 of CM066328.1, read as the reverse complement.
CAAGCTCTGGCCAAGAGAGTCTTTCCTGTTCCTGGAGGTCCATACATGAGCACCCCTTTAGGAGGTTGGATTCCCAGGTTTTCAAATTTCTCTTTATGATTCATTGGCAGAACTATAGCTTCTACCAGCTGTAAAAACAAAAAGTAAATGCAACCACCTTTTAACAGCTGAATCCCTGCTGGCTCTGTAATCTTGATTACAGAACAAGTTAACATTATAAAAGCACCTAAAATGTTTTCCAAGCTCTGTAAATATTAAAACAAAGAAATGGAATGAGTAGGTTCTCGTTACCTCTTGGATTTGTTTATCTAGCCCTCCAATATCACTGTATTGTTCTGTAGGTCTCTCATCCACCTCCATGGCTTTCACCCTTGAGTCATACTCTGTGGGCAAGGTTTCCAAAATCAGGTAGGAGTCTTTGTTCACTCCCTGCAAGCAGAAATGCACAAAAATGCTTTTTTAAAATTCTACCACTCCATTTTTTTTCACACCTTACTCATGCAGTTATTGAGAGGAGGAGAGAAATCTATTACTATCATACACAAAATGGATTCACTACATAGTAACATGAAAAAGCAGGGGAGGAAAAAAAGAGGCAGAATACATTATTCTCAGTCGCTTGAGAAATCTTAAATTTGCCCTTAAAGCTATTATTTCAGAACATTAAATATAAGGAGCACTACTGTATCAATTTATTAAAATGAGAAAGATGACATAAGCTTTTTTTTGTTATTTTAAGGCTCTAAACAGCTTTGAGATGAGGAAAAAGCAGTAGTGGTAGATAGTACAAAACAAAATAACTTAAATTACAGCCGAAATTAAATATGCCAAGATTCAGACTTATAGAAAGTAGATTATATTTTATTAAAATAATAGTAGGCTGTTTCTGCTAAAGAACTACAGGTGTTTGCAATCTGAATTTATTTATCTGCCATACTTGAAACTACTGAGCAGCACTACTTCCCAACCACATTGTAAGAGAGATTTACTAAGGACTGAATAAATATTGCACGGTCATAAGATTTTATCTGGAATAAGCAAGTTTACAAATACTGTGAAATTCATAGGAACAGTGGGGTTATCTATGAAGTTGCTTTGTTTTTAAAATCAGAGTATATTTGGTTATTCTTTCTTATGCAGCATAGTAACTACTCACCACTAGATCTCCAGGCTTTAATTTTTCAGCATCAACTAACCCAATCACAGGTAGAAAGTAGGTCTGTTGAAAAAGAGGCAACAAAAATGTTCTCACCTTGACCTAAATATTATTAGAATTGTTCGCATACCTTATTTTGTAACTAGCAGTAATTTTCACTTTAGATGTAGGATGTCCTGGATTAAAATTGCAGGTGCTTGTTAAGAACTAGTTTATCGTACAGTATTTATTTCAACTTTGCCTTTTTATGCAAGGAGACACAAAGAGGTTAAAATATGTCTATATCTAACATATAACCTTAAAATGACAGAAACCAAAAAAGGAGAACATTTCAATTTAAAACGTTAATCTCAAAAATGTCTGAATTCATACATTTTAAATACATCCTTGAGTGGGAACGTGAAAAGTGTAGACTCTTAGTAGATCACACTACGATCCTGACTAATCTTCTCCAAACTGGACATCCTCTAGATAAATAACTTTAGAATTCTTAAGTATGGCTAATTATTGAGAAATATGAAAGCTGAAGGATGTGTATCTGGAAGATGTCCGCTTGGAGATGATTAAATTTTGACTACCATGAGATTCACCAAATCAAATCGTATAGGAGTATCACTCAACTGGTTTTTTCCATGTTCAAGAATTGATATTCAATTCTAAGCATCATTAGTGAGAAAGGTGTCAAGTAGTACACATTGTTGAGGGCCCTGGCCAGTTGGGATAGTCAATATTGAACTGGATCTTATTAATATAAGGCATCAAATATTTATATAATTAAAAGCACTTTGTTATCATGTTGCTTTCACCTGTCGAGTAGAGGTTTTAATGACAGCACACTTGCCCTTCCTTTGTGAATCAAGGTCAATATTTGCTCCATCTTCTTCCTGGTCATTGGGGTCAACATCCAGCAGCTAAAGATGAAAAAAGATCAGATGCAAACAGTTATATTGGCCAAGCACATAATATTATCACAACATGTATTCCTGCCATACCCAGCAGTGAACAAAGGCACTAGATAGTCAGTGCTAATGCAGAAATTCTCCTACAAGATCTTCAAAATGTTATAGACCCACCTCTCAAAAAGTGACAGCTTTCTTTTATTGAGGAAAGCAGGTGCCTCACAGAAATAAATGGATAAATAAATTATAAAGTAATAAATTCATCTACTTATCATTATAAATCTTAGTTGATGTAATCAGACAGTAGAGAACTTATTGTAGCCTAAGAAGCAAATTATGGCAATGATCCTGTTTCTTCCTGAAAGGGGTATGTTTACAGAATCAATTTCACATATAACATCCTATCTGTATTATAAAAATATGCAATTTTTATATTTATCTTTCTCTAAAGAACAGCCACATTAGTAAGATAGAACCGAATTTGACTCTTGTATCTGCAACTTATCATCACCCATCATCCCATTTCAAGAACAATTTCTTCCAACATTTTCCTGAGTTTTTTTAAAAAAACAGGATTCCTGATTTGATTGTAATCACTGATTTATATATGCTTACTTTGAAATAACTCATTATTCCCTTTCACATGCATTTTGGATTTCAGCTGAGAAATTATACCAAGAAAGAATATCAAGTCAGATTATTAAAAAGTGACTCTTTTTTTAAGCAGGACCAAGTTATAATAATCTCATTTTGCATATCCCATTTCCTATTTTCTTCAGGGAATTCACTCATACAAAAATTATATTTATAAATGCTATAGGCTATATATTATACTATAAGAAACATACCTCTATGACATTGGATACAAGGTATGGCAGAGTTTTATTCACTTTGATCTTTTCACTATTTTCTTTAATCTTGTCTTTCATTGCTTGTAGCTCATGAGTTACTCTCAATACTTCACTCTTCATGATCTGAAAATGCAGAGCAATTATTCTTTAAAAATAATTATCTGATTTCATGCAAATCTGAAAGATAATGAAAATGGGGAAAAAGCTAGGTACTAAATCAAAAATAAAATGAAATAGCAAAATAACTTGGTTTTAACAGAAGTAATTGTTTTTGTGGAATTCATTTTCTGAGGAAAAACCAAATCAACCATTATTTTTACAAAAGGTTGTGTAGCAAGCTTTTGTGAAAACTGCATGAAAATCAGGATATGGCTATCATGCATTCATGTGATAAAGGAATTACATAATAAAGGCCACTTTATTTTCATACCCATAACACAGGTACATTGTTGTCTAAAGACAGGAGATACAGCTTGTGGGAACATACCAGAATGGGTGAACTTTCCATGAACCAAGTTAAGTTTTATACCTGTTAAATCAGTGGACAAATTTAGAATTGTGTTGAAAGACTGATTTTTAAATAGATTACATCATAATTAATGCATAATTTTAATTATGCATTAAAAATGTAGCTCTACCAGTATTTTTTAAAAAAAATAAATCTCTCTGAGGAAAGACACTGCCCAGTGCCTCCAAACTCACTGCCACCACCAGCTCTGCTGCCATCCCACTAGCCATCTATTGGCACACCATCTGTTACTTTGCAGCCAGTTATCATCATCATCATCATTGTGGCCCTTTTTCCTCTATGAGTTATTATGGCCTGCCATGATCCTAACACAGATTTCTAGAGAATATGGTATGGCCTCACAAATATCTAGTGCCAACTTGTCAAATTGTAACCGGGGCCAAACTCCAAAGGTAAGATGCCTTCACATCACGCCAGAAGGTCCAGGGCATCTCCTAGTTGTCATTTCTAACATTTCTAAAATTGAATCATTCACTCTCTCACCTGGACCACATGCTGTTGCTTACTTCCTTTCAGCTTTATGGTGTATAAAAGCCTAAATCTGCCTGTGATCAAGCTACAATGAAAGCATCCTTTCTCTCCAACAAGCCAGCTTAAAAGTCAGCACCAGGGTTACAGAATATCCTTCTCAGGAGGCTTTGCCCTGGGTCAGATTTCCTCAACCTTAGCCCCTTGGATGGACTTTAAACTCCCAGATTTCCTCAGAGAACATGCTTCCCAAGAGAGCACAGGAGAGTGTCAAAGCAAGCCAGCTTTTAAAGAGGCACCAGGAAGCGCTTTTGGGTCAGCCCGTTTTTAAAACATTTGCTTTTCCACTTTCGGCAATTCTCTCCACAAAAGCAGGAGAAAACAAAGACCCTGCTAAGTGTAGCCAAGGGAGGGGGAGGGATATAAAACACTCCGACGGCCCGAGTTGCAAAGGGACCCAATACAATTTGTAGGCTCCCTGGAAAGAAGATAAACTTTTAAGCCCAGGTTCCCAGGGCGAGAAACCCCAATTAAAACCTACCTTTATCTCACTATCCAACAGGCGGGTACGCTGGACGATCTCTTCCGTGGACATCTTCAACACCTCTTCCCCGATGCCATCCTAGAGAGAAATAGCCAGTCATGGCAAAAGGCAAACAAGCAGGCTCTGCCGATCCCGGACCTTCCCAGCCAGGCCCGTTCCCTGAGGGAATCTCTGCAAGCCCCCGCATCACAAGGCGACTGCTCTCGCTACCAATATTGCCCACCGGCCCCTCATTCTCGGCAAGAATCCCGTCCCCGGCTTTACTTACCTCCGCCTCATCCCAAACCGACGCCATTTTTCTCCCTCAGGAGCAAAGCTGGCCTTTGAATTCCGGGCAGCAGATATCACACGCTGGACAAAAACAAGAGTCCTCTCCTCTGCCGTGAAAACCCAATTTTTTTTTTCTATTAGCGCCGCCACCACGCTGGCCTCCGCCGCCCATTTCAATTTAATTTATTTACTTTGAGCTTCTTGTCGAATCTACCAAGTTTGTAGTGTTCTGATCACGTGATTGCGTCCAAATTTGCCGAGGGTTGGCATTTTCTCAGTTCCGCGGCGGCGAAGTCGCCGCCATCTTAGTCAGGGGCAAGAGCCTTGAGTCAATAGAGATAAAAAATGTACAGAGTCGGCGCGTGGTTTCACATAAGGGCGATTTTCTTGGTGCCCGGAAGAAAATGCTACCCTCGTGAGTGGACCCACGGATGTGATAACCGGCGCCTTCAGCGCTGGTCTGAAATTTCACCCATGGTTTCAATTTTTCAAACCCCTTTTCTTTCGCAAGCGATTCCCACAGGCTGACTGGGGAATTCTGAGAGTTGGAAGTTCCCACATCTTAAAACTTGCCAAGTTTGGAAAAAAAAAATACTGCTTTAAGACTAAGGATACTCTAAATTTAAGTTGGCGTTCTTAGAGGTTCTTGTATCTTATGCCCGGACTGAGAGCTATTGCAGCATGTGTTCAAAAAGCAAGAAATGTTTTGTAAAATAAACTTTGCCTCCTTGCTATAGGGGCTTGCTGGTTTCTCCATTTAGGTCCAGGCAGCGTCTCCTTCAACACCAGAAAGTGGGGGTGGCGGGTGGGGGAGGCTGATCACCTGCAATGCTTTACTGCCAATGAAAAGGTAAAAATGAAATCACTCATCTAATGGAATCGCTTGGCTTTATAGTGTTATGGCTATAAGAAAGCCATAGAGTAATAAGATATTTCAGCGATTTTCCCTTCCTGTGAGGTAGATCAATCTTACTAGAGAAAAAATAAAAATCACACTCTAAAAACGTTTTTAATTTTAAAATACGAAAGGTTTTTTTTTTGATGCTGCGGGTACTATGGTAAGCAGAATTTCTCCATCCTAATGATGGTTATTATAAGATGTTAAAGAAGAGAATACAAGGACATGCCGAACATATAATTCCAGACTGTTATAAAATGCACTTATACAAGGATACAACAAATATTAGATGCAGCAAAACAAGTAGAACAGTTTCTGTGGGGTAATTCCATCTGTGTATCAGAGCTTTGCAGCACATATTTGTTATTTCTTTCCAGTTCACACCCAGCTTAGTTTTCCCAGGGCTTTGCCTTCAGTTTTGAAATAACAAACCACTCTCTCTACAAAATAACAGAGCAGGAGGATCTCCTAAATTAAATCTCATGTCCCAGAGATGTATATACAGATTCAAGTGCTCTGGCTTTTTCCTAGGGTAGGTATTGCAACTCCTCAGCTTTTCAGCCATGGTATACTCTTCCCACACCTATCTGCATCATGACTCTGAATTCTACAGCACAGAGGTTTGTACCAATTCCTTTCTCAGCTACAGGAATTTGTTTAAAATCACTGTCTCCTCCACTGATTTTTTCTATGAACCATGTCATTTATGCTACTAATATTTTTCAATGATTCAGTTTTGGGCTGATGGTAAAATAAAGCATGTGTAAGATTTACCAAATTATAAGAAGAATCTGGTTGCAGTTACTCCAACTAAGGTGATGCAACTGAGTGTAAAGAGATGATTCCTCTGTTACATGGACATATCTATCACACTGTTGATGACTTTATGGGATATATGAACCAAACACCAAACTTTGTTTACTCACATTCCCTTTTTATATTGGTAGAAACAAGATGATGCTGATAATAGATAGTGGCAAAGGCATGCAAAAATCTGGAAAATCCAGATAAGAGGGGTAAATATGTTTCCATGAAAGTTTATAAAGAAAGCTTGTATTTTTAGTTGTCTTGCAGGTAGTAATCCCAATAAACTTGGAGAACACTATATTGGTATCTATGTTTTTATATTTTTCAGCTGTTTAAAAGAAACTGATCACAAAAGCTGATAGTTTTATCTTAAAAATGCTACTGCTTATAGGACTGCAGACAGTTTATATAAAAAGTATGTTTATTAAATACTTAAACACAAAATCAGTGCATTTGCTATTGGGGATTATGTTTTCATTTTTCCATTAATGAATTAACAGTTAATATACATAACTTGCTTTTCTACTGCATTGCATCAGTAAAAAGATGGTCAGGTCAAGAAGTCTACCTGTTTATGGAATTAGAAAATATCCTAGAATGTTTATGCAAGTTACTAGGTTTTCTTTATTATGAATAAGGGGAGCCTTACTAAGGTTGTTATAGTTTAGGATTGGTACAAACTTAGGCAAAACAAAGACAGCGACTCATTAGACAAGAGGCAAAGCTTTGTATAGGTAGTGGCTGATGTCTGCTCTCCCCCTTTCCCAATAATGAGAATTGTATATTGTTAGACATCAAGAATCAGAAAAGTGAGCATATCTGTTAGAGCAGTTTTGTGCTTGAGTAAACGTGTAGATATGTTGACAGATCTTCATCCACAACTCAGCTACAGTAGGGATGGATTTCCAACAAATTGATGAGTATCTGCCAAGTAAAACTTTAGCTATACCTTTTCAGCTACATTTTAATCATTAGTCTATAGCTCATTCCATAGCTTTTACTTTATTATCTTTCATACATTTGTTCTTTATAATATATAATTTTGTATTTTTGATTTCTAGATTTTCTCTATACTCTTATTTTTATCTTAATATCCCCGAAATGATACCCCATACCTTTATTTATGAGGCCAACAGTTTCTAAAAGATGAAAACATAACTACAACTTTAGAAAACACTGGCTTCTAGGCTATGGTTTTATTTATTCCAGTATAAACAGTTTACAGAAAGTATAAATATATTGCTGACAATTCCATCACTGCCCACATAACATTACAAGATGACGGGAAAGGAATACAAGGCAACAAACACTCCCTGGGACACTATAATAGTCCCCCGTTCCCCCAGTCCCATGTAAAAATTGAATGTTCTGTGAGAATATAAGCAAACTAAAGGTATCAGATACTTTCAGAAGAACTGAAGGATCCTATACACTGAAAATAGAGACATACTGAAAGAGTCACATTGCTAAGAGGCAGGTGGGACATCAGTCTCTTGACTCTGACATATTAGTTGCCCAATCTGGTTCCTTCCAGACAATTTGAATTTTCAATCCCAGATTTCCCAGGCTACCCAAACATTCTAGAAATCATTTGGAGAGCATCAGGTTGGGAAATGTTCTTTGCCAATGGAAAACGTCATATTATGAATGGCTAAGTAGTTGTTTTAAAGCATTAACATGTGTTAGGTACCAATATAAATTACGAAAAACATAAGTCAGAATGTTAAGTTGAAGTAATTTCAAGCTATGTCTGGAACAGAGTAGCTGTCACCATGCCTACAAGAAAGCAATACTGTGCCAGTCCAAGAAGCATTATGTAGGCAAGATCAGTATGCTTCCCATGAGGAATGAATAAAAAGAAGTGAAGTATGAGTGTCGGAGTTGGCCCTGAAGGAAGCTATCAAAAGAAGCAGAAAATTAAAATCAAAATCAAATTGAGATTGTGGAAGGTCAAGCTAACAAGTTGTTGAAGGAGCAAAGGTATCTTATTGTAGTAGGTAGTTTTGAAAAAGGAGGTGATATAGAATTCCTGGAAGAGATTCACAACTCAGATGTGTGAAAAGTCATGACAAAGATCTAGGGCTGCATTTTCCATCAATTCTGTAGGAGATTTTGTATCTATATGATGAGTTTCATCTCTAGATCACGTGACAGAATTGCTCCAGTGCTTTGTCTTTTCACACCTACTGGATGAATTTTCTTAAGTGATCAATTCATTAGCAGATCACACAAGCCCTGGTTTAACTGATGAACGCCGGCAGTTGGGGCAACCTCGTGTTCCATTAGTTTGCAGGCACCTGCAGTGGAAAAGACAGCAGGGAATATCTTAGGCAGGAGTCTGAGTAATGCTCAATTTTATATTCCAAATCCTGATGGAGAAGGTCATGACTTTTTCTACTGTGATTTTCCTGCATTTTTCAATGAAGTGATTGTTTTGAATAATGTAATATATTCCTTAATATTAGTATTTTAAGGCTATCTTATCTTTCTGTTTCTATAAATGCAACATAAACAAATATAATTAAAAGACATGCTTAAAATAAACAATGATCATTAAAACAATGATTATTTAATTGGAATTCACTCATTTGAAATTATTTGAATTAACTCCTTCACTGAGAAGCATTTCCCTTTCACAATAATGACTTCAAGAAGAGAATCAATAATATGAATATCATTTTAACTGCTGCTTTTTTGCTTTGAGTATGAGTATTGCTATAACATTTGGTCTCTTAAAGATATTTAGATACTTACCTTTTAAAAAATTAATAATTATATCAATAATGAACCCTTCTGTCCTCTCTTCCACAATCCTACTACTTGGGAATAACACAGCTTTCTGTGCTTAGCAACATGTATTGTTGCAATGCAGAATAAAATTTGATGAATGTTAGTCTCTGATTGCAATAGGACTAGAATTATAAATAATTTGTTCTAATTTTAAAGAGACTTAGTTAGTACACTGGATCTCCAATTTATTTTCATCTTGCATTGTTTTTTCACCACATAACTGGAACCAGCTAGAATGCAAACATAATTTGACTTGAAGGGGTTCAATTGCACTCTAAATGATATATTTATATATATATCAATGAATGGGTCTTAAAGGAAAATGGCCTCCTCCCCTTTATAAATTAATAAATTTGATTAATTTATTATTTAATTTCATTGTCAAGGTTCCGGCAGTTACTCCAATTAAATCATGAGCCTCGAGCCACACTCCCAAAACTAAAGAGGATTTATACAAAATGTTTTATGAGTTGACATTCATTTTACAATATTTTTACAACATCCATTTTGTGAGATTTTGAGCAGCTCACAATAGTGACACTGATCAAAAATCTTTTTTCAAGGCAGTCATTTTTCTCTGGAGAGAAGGAAAAAGAAAAGAAAAATAACACTACTTTTTATTTGTATCTGTAATGGTTTCCTCTGATCCCAAGAAAAAGGGTGGGTTGCAGTTTGCAAAGTATTACAAGCACAAACATCAACACATTATTTTCTGTAAATAGTGTTGAAATATGGCACTGATGAATTAGTTTGGTTGTCATGGTCTAGATCACTGACATTAAATTAACTTCTATCCCCAAGGGGGGAAAATGTGTTGCCAAAATTAATGTTGAAGTCTGCAGCCATTTACAGCCAAAATCAAGATTCTCATCTTATTTTCTTTAACTAGATTTATAGAAAGAGAAATTGGTTTAGGTGACAGAAAACCTAGTTGTTGAATACATTTACTGTAATATCCAATTTATCTCTTACATTCCTTAGGGTGATGCCCTGATCCACCTGTTAATGCATGGTGAGGTGGCTACTCATTTCCTTGAGAATTAAAAGAGGCAGAGAACTTCCAAATGGTGTTAATCTTTCTTCCTTCATTTTTCTCAACAGGCAATGATTAACATTAAGAGCATTTTGCCACACGTTTAAATTTTATTTTAAAGATAGTAGGTAGCTGTTTCATTTTGCTGTTTTCCAGAATCGTTGCAGATCCTGTTTTCTTTATTGAAGAAGGCTGAACAATGTTGCAACGCTATGTGTTTTATAAATGCTCATTCACTATTTGTCCTGGCCAATGCAACATGTTCACAGAAGTATTTTGGTTTCTGAATGTTTGCAGTGCTATTTAGTGCACTCTAAAGTTAACCTCGCTGTCAGACCCTGGCTGCCAAAAACACTCATCTATGAGTTCATTTGCTATTTTCTTTGTAATGTAGGCCCTGGCAGCTCTTTGTTTACAAAAGGCTGTCCAAATGTACGCTTTACTCAGGTCGAGTGTTCCATTTGAAAAGAAAAGCAGGATAAATACACCAACACTTTTCTAGGTCTTATCCATAATTATTAAACATAATGCTTCTTCACCTATTTGATTGACCAATGTACATCACTTCTCACGATACAGCAGAGTTAAATCTGAACAGGTTATTTCTTATTAATTTTAGGCATTTTGTTTGAAGCAATTCTTTCAATTCAGAGGTTGATTCAGAGTCTATTTATATTTTGCTTTTATTTTACATATTTATTTCAGTTGGGGGGATAACACTGATTATCAATTCTCAAAAATTCTTACTACTGTAATATAAATAGTCTATCCAATGAAATTAGGCTATAACTTTAAAGCCAAACCATTAAATAAATATTATCAATGAAAATTACCCACTGTACACATTCCAAACAGTACTTTGCAATAGCGCTGGGTATATATAAATCTATAATTGAATTAAAACAAGTATTAACCTGCAATTGCAAAAGCTAAGGAGATAGGTTGAAATAACCAGGCTCTATGTTAACTCACTACTCATTTTTTTTTTTAAAAAAGGTTTTTAAAACTTCTTTAAAAGTCATAAAACATTCATGAAGAGGAAGAGGGAGCTGATCTGAGAGTTTGCAAGACTAGGTCCTTGAAAATTGGAATATGAACACTGTAACTCTGGAGGGAGACCTTGTTCAGAAGAACATCTGGAGCAAGCAAGGGAAGTAATGACAGACTGATACTGGTAGATTTGTCGTCCAAGAATTCCAAACAGAAAGACCCGTGGTAAAACTGGGCTCTGGCTCAAATGGGGAACTAATTATGAGCTATAATGAGAATAGTTTGGAAGGTGCAGAAACCTGATTGAGCACTCTTCTGGGCTAAGATTATGGGACAGAAAGAGGACCTGGGGACATCTACTATGTGACTATAATTGCAATGTAGGTGTGAAGCTACCAAAGCACGAACAAATAAAGCTGCAGTTCTACTCCCACCCCAGCCTTCTATAAATAGTAATCAGAACCCTCACTAAATTCAATTGAAGGGCAGAAAAGTCAGCTGATCATCGCCCAAGACCCTCCCTTATTCCAGTAGAGCTATAATATGCCCTAGATGCTGCTATGTATTGAACTTCAATATTCTTCCTTGTCTGCCTAATTATCAGTTTCATTAAGAGCAATAATAAAAAATGTTTTTCCCCATCAATAAATGTGATTCAATCATTCACAGTCTGAAAACATTAAAATACTGCTGTTTTAAAATGTTTCTTAATGAGAATCTAGCTCTGATTGACTTCTGTTCCATCACTGTTATCAGACAAGACATGAATTCCCTTGCTTTGTTCATGAGATTTATGGGATGGAGGTGGACAAGTTAAGTATTTGTGTTTCTATGAGGTTTTTTGTGCCTTGTTTGCAGCATGTATGTAGCAAGTTGATAGCAAAAGTAGGCAACAGGCTGAATTCACTTTCTACAAAGAGAGTGTGCCAGTGAAAATGAGTATTTGTGTTTTGGTTGCAAGGAGGAATGGGGCTATTCTATCAGTTGAGTGCATGCAACCACAGAAAGAGTAATTGTAATAATAACAATATTACACTGAGATCCTGCCTTTTCTTAGGAAATTGATGATAGTGTACATTGCAAGTCTCCCTTATTTTATCAAAACAACAGCCCTGCATGGTATTCTATGCTGTTAATGCCATTTTATAATGCCTTGTAAGACTACACCAGAAATATTGCATCCAGTTTTGGTTGCCACAGTATAAAAAAGATGTTGAGAGTCTAGAAAGAATGTGAATAAAAGCAATAAAGATGATTAGGTGAGTAAAGATTAAAACATATGAACAGTGGCTGGAATTGGGTTGCCTAGCTTAATGTAAAGGACTGGGGTGCCGTGATAGCAATATCTAAGGGGCTGCTACAAAGAAGAGGGGATCAACTATTCTCCAAAATACTTGATGGCAGGACAAAAAACAGTGGATGGAAACGAATCATGGAGAGAACGAACCTAGAACTAAGGAGAAACTTCCTGACAGTTAGAACAATTAATCAGTGGAGCTTCCAGAAATTGTGGATGCTAAAGGTTTTTAAGAAGAAGAGACTGGACAACCATTTATTTGCTATAGCAATAGCACTTAGATTTATATACTACTTCACAGTGCTTTATAGCCCTCTCTAAGTGGTTTACAGTGTTAGCATAATGCCAATAATCTGGGTCCTCATTTTACCGACCTCGGAAGGTTGGAAGACTGAATCAACCTTGAGCTGGCAAGAATCAAACTACTGGCAGCCAGCAGAATTAACCTGCAAAAATGCATTCTAACTACATCACCATGGCTCTCTCCTGATGGGATAGGGTTTCCTGTTTGAACAAGGGGTCAAAAGACCTCCAAGGTCCCTTCCAACACTATTATTTTGCTGAAGAAGGAATGACCCCAAAACTTCCAATTTGGTCCACAGTTAATGAACTTGAGTCTATGTCACCCTGATACAACTTATTTTTTTGATATATGTATTTACGTATGATACTTGTTGGTTTTTAATTGATTTTAGGATAGTTAGCAGTCCAGGGTCATTTATCTGTAGAACTTGAATAAATAAATAAAATTCCAGTTTGACACCTTAACAACTGTTCTATATTGGATCTGTTATATAAGGTAGTCTTCAGCTTACAATAAAGTTACAACAGCATTGACAAAAATGACTTATGATCGTTTTTCACACTTCTGTGATCAAAATTCAGACACTTGCTAACTGACTCATAATTATGATGGCTCCAGTGTCCCGAAATCATGTGACCTTCTGACAAACAAAGTCAATGGGGAAGCTAGATTCACTTAACAACCGTATTACTAACTTAACAACAAAGCTCACTTAACTGTGGCGAGAAAGGTTGTAAAATGGGACAAAACTCGCTGAACAGCTGTCTTACTTAACAACAGAAATTTTGGGCTCAATTGTAGTCATAAGTTGAGGACTACCTGGACAGAAGAACACTCACCTTATCTTTCAACCCAGTTCAGTTGTTATGTCCATGGATTCTATACCCAGAAGAGGAAAAGTTAAAAGCTATTCATTACATGTAGCTGATAATATTTCTAAAAAGCTGCACATTCCGAGTGTTCAAGTAACACAAGAAAAAGAATGCCAGTGCTTGGTGAATGAGTGTATGTATGTATGTGTACTTCATGGAGCCAGTGAGTTTTTGAGATGGATCCCTTGCTAATCTAATACCTTGTGTGCCATTTTTAAAAATAATGTTATTTTAACATGTTTTATATCTTTATTGCAGGATGCTGCTTCTTGTGAGGCAGTTATATAAATTTGATAACTACTTTAGCATGGTGTAGTATATGCAGATATTACATATTGTATGTTTTGTGTATGTAATAGCATTAAGTTAGTTTTCAGCTGAAGTTTCTTCAAGTGCATATTTGAAATGGAAAGCACATTTGTTAACCTCTCTGCAATTCTAACTTGTTATTTTTATAGCTCTCAATTTTCTAATGCAGAGATGACTGAATGAGAAAGCACCAGGAAAAAAAGGGAATAATCGCAACACACTTTCAATCACGTTGCCTAGCACAGGACTTAGACAACTGGCGATGCCTAATTAAATGCAGCTTCTGACCAAGTTAGAACATTCTGCTGCATGCTTAATATATACCTGATTTGTCTATTTTTGGATAGGCGGTGTAAACAAGGCTGCTGGCAAGTTGTTTACCACAGCTGATAACTGTGTTTGGCTCAAGGGGTCATGAGTTTTGGGAGTCTGACTCTCAGGCTTGTTCCCCTGATTCAGCACGCTAAAATTTATTCCTAACTACACAGATATTATGCCTAAGAGTCAGAACTCATTAAAATTGGATTGTAAGGATATAAGAAGCCAGTTAAGACGTTGATCAAATGATGCATTCTTGAGAAGGAAATCTAAATAGCAGATTAAAAATCAATCACCTTCAAGGGTAAAAGTTTCGGAGATAAGGAGTTGTTTTAATGGAATGGTAGCAAGGATTTTTAAAAATCATGAAGGCCAATACAGAATTTCCTTGTTTCATTCATTCTGGAGGAATTACATCTTTTTTTTTTTTTTTTTTTTGCTTTTAGGGTTTTGTTTTCTCTTGTTCCAGCATGGTTTGCATTCCCCTCTTTTGCCCCTTACTTTAAATGGAAGACATGGGAGCAGGGCAATGCCTGGAGCTGGTGGTTTCTGTCACCAATGGATTCACCACACATGCCACAGTAGAGTTCCATTTCTTCAACGCATTCGTGGAACTTCACCACGTGATGACGGAGTTCCCTCTGCTGACCCTTTGTACGATAGATCCCTTCACAGAGGCAATGAATCTTCAGCAGACAAAGCTGCATAAAAGAGAAGACAGAGAAAAATAACCACAGGAAAAGAATATTAGAAAGGAGGCAGTCCTTGGGCCCAGCACATTCCTAGTTCCTGATTATCTAAAACATTGCACCTTTTAAGCTTTTGAAATGTGATGTTCTTTTCTCATCCCTTTTGTTGCTTTTTATTTTACTTAGCAGAAGCTCAACAACTGTTCAGACAGATCCTTCTTTTCTTTGGCCATCTGTTGCCTCCTCTTCCCAAACTGTGCTTCCCACCATTCTCATTTGTACTGCTATATAGCACTTTTGGGGGGAAAAAGGGTGATTTCACTCTTTGCTTAGCATTTTATCTTATACATTCAGGAATCACTTCTTTTTTCACATTTACATAATTGTATATTCTGCAAAATTCCTCCTTCTGAAGAGTTCTATGCTAGCAACATAGAATGTTTAGGGCAGGGGTGTCCAACCTTTCACCTTCCCTGGGCCACATTAGAAGATGAAAATTTGGTTTGGGCCGCACATAAAATAAAATAAAATAATAAAATAAAATAAAATAAAAATAAAATAATGTTTATTATTATTATTTATTAAAAATTATTGATTTTTATTTTATAATTTTCTGGCCAAATTTTGTGGGGGGGGAGGGGGGAGAGGAAAGCTTGCCCGCCTCGCGCCTACCTCTCCTCCTGCAAATGCGGCGGAGGCAGAAGCAGCAGTGGAGGCGGTGGGGGCAGAAGCAGCAGTGGCTGCGGGGGCAGAAGCAGCAGTGGGGATGGTGGGGGCAGAAGCAGCGGTGGCGGCGGGGGCAGAAGCAGCAGTGGGGGCGGTGGGGGCAGAAGCAGCGGTGGCGGCGGGGGCAGAAGCAGCAGTGGGGGCGGTGGGGGCAGAAGCAGCGGTGGCGGCGGGGGCAGAAGCAGCAGTGGCTGCGGGGGCAAAAGTAGCAGCGGCCGCAGGGGCAGAAGCAGCAGCGGCAGAAGCAGCAGCAGCGGGGGCAGAAGCAGCAGCGGTGATGGTGGAGGCAGAAGCAGCAGCGGTGATGGTGGGGGCAGAAGCAGCAGTGGTGGCATTGGGGGCAGAAGAAGCAGCGGCCGCAGGGGCAGAAGCAGCAGCGGTGGCGGCGGGGGCAGAAGCAGCGGCGCCAAGGGAAGAAACAGCAGTGGTGGCAGGAGCAGAAGCAGCAGCAGTGGTGGTGGGGGCAGAAGCAGCGGCGCCAAGGGAAGAAACAGCAGTGGTGGCGGCAGGGGCAGAAGCAGCAGCGGTGATGGGGGCAGAAGCAGCAGCGGTGATGGTGGGGGCAGAAGCAGCAGCGGTGGTGGTGGGGGTAGAAGCAGCAGCGGCAGCGGCAGGGGCAGAAGCAGCAGTGGGGGCGGTAGGGGCAGAAGCAGAAGTGGGGGTGGCGGGGGCAGAAGCAGCAGTGGCTGCGGGGGCAAAAGTAGCAGCGGCCGCAGGGGCAGAAGCAGCAGCGGCAGAAGCAGCGGTGGCAGGGGCAGAAGCAGCAGCGGTGGCGGTGGGGGCAGAAGCAGCAGCGGGGGCAGAAGCAGCAGCGGCAGCGGCGGGGGCAGAAGCAGTGGCGGCGGGGGCAGAAACAGCAGCGGTGGCGGTGGCGGCAACAGCAGGTGGCGGGGCGGGACTTTTGGGCTATGGTTGCCCGCCTTTTCTGTTGCTCGCCTCACCCTGCCTCGCGCCTATCTCTCCTTCTGCAAATGCAGCAGCGGCAGCGGCGGCAACAGCAGGAGGTGGCGGGGCGGAACTTTTGGGCTATGGTTGCCCGCCTTTTCTGTTGCTCACCTCGCCCCGCCTCACGCCTACCTCCTCCTGCAAATGCAGCAGCAGCGGCAGCGGGGGCAGAAGCAGGAGGTGGCGGGGAGGGACTTTTGGGCTATGGCTGCCCGCCTTTTCTGTTGCTCGCCTTGCCCCGCCTCGTGCCTGCCTCTCTTCCTCCTCGCTGGATCTTTCACGAAAGTTGGGGTGGGCGTTGAGCCGCATTACGAGGCGACCTGGGCCGCATGCAGCCCACAGGCTGCGGGTTGGACAAGCCTGGTTTAGGGCTTGGATTTCTCAGTGCAAGAACTTTTGTGTGGATATCCCTGATACTCCAAAAACCACAGGTTCAATTTTTTTTCAGGATCTTTGGGTTAAGATATAGTCTTTTCCAACATCATCTTTCCAAAGTCATAATTAAATACCCTACCATTCAGAAAAGTCAGGAGCTGTAATTATTCTACTTTAGGAGATGCCCCACATCTGATGCTAGCTTTCCATTCTGCTATGTAACCCTCACGGGAGAGCTACTTTTCTGATGAGTGACAGAACCTCATCAGCAATGTCTAAAAGGTTGGAGGACAAATATAGGTCATCATTGTTTATCTCTCCCTCATGATATTAGTGGGTTATTAGTGATTCAACATAATATTTGAGTATGTCATTACATTTTCAAAACCTTGGAGGTCTGTTATTAGGCAGAATTATGACATACATAGATAAACCCACATTAAACAGAACATATAGTTTATCATGGATATAGTAGAAAAATGCAGATGGGACAACTTACTTTGTTTCCTACTCCCTCTGCCAGCTCATGAGCCCTCTCAATATTTTCTAATGCCTGTGGAAAGCACAGAACATATATGTATTTGAGTCAATCCCATAAGACTTTGGGCAGCTTACGATATTAAGATAATACAACCATAAAACAGTATGAATGTAAGTCATGTGCATCCAGGAAAAAAACCAGACAAATAAAATCCTTGGTAACTATCCAAACCCAAGGCCTGGAGGAAAAGTCAGGTTTTCAAACATCTTGTACATAATGAAGGGCAGAAGGAGCCATGCAGATCTCAGGAGCAAGTGCTACAACAAAAAAGGCACACCTCCTGAGTGCTGATATACAACATTGTTTAACCAAAGGAATTTGGACTGTTAGTTTTTGACTGTCCCATACAATTGGACTATCACAGCTAGGTAGTCCATGAAGTAATCAGGCCCCATGCCATTAAGTGTTTATAGGAGAGGAGGGTGAAGCGCCAAGATATGTAATATGATGTCTTGAAATATGTGGTGGTTCTGAAGAACTTGTTGCTTGAATTTGTGATATGTACCTGAGAGGGTGCCAAGATAGGGAAAACTGCATTAACCTAATCTCTGGAAGTCTAGGTAATACTAGGAAACATTTACTCCCTTTAATTTATAATAATTTAATTTATATTATGAAACTATTTGTGTATATATATATTTTATAAAATGTATATATAAATACACACACACACACACACACAAATGAACCAGTTTGCTGTAGTAATTAAAGACACTGGATTAAGAGCAAGGAGACTGTGAGTTCTTATCCCCCCACAGGAATAAAAACCAGATGGGTCATTTTGTGTCAGCCACTCTCAGCCCTAGACCTGAGAGTCGGCCCTAGGGATTTGAAAAACATCCTGGAAGAAGAAATGTCAAACCACTTCCAAGAAAACTGTTCTTGTTTCCAAGAAAACTGCCTATGTTTATGAAATTGCCAAGAGTCAAGATTTCATGGTACCCAAATGATACGTAACTATTTGTATTTTTATACATTCTATCAGTAGGCTCTGGGCAGTGTACAAGCCACAGTTAATAACCCTAATAAATGTTAATAATATTTGTCCATATAAAACCAATATTAAACCAACTATAGCCATAAAACTAACTGGGTAGCCCACAGGTTCTCATTCTGGGCCTAATGCCTGCTGAAAAACAATGGTTTTTAGTGTCGTCTGCAATGTTAGAAAGGAAGCAGCATGTATAACCCTCCGGTCAGCATATCTTATGAGGAAACAACTTTCAACTGATCATTTCTAGATGCTCAACTACAATGAATGAATCGTATTTGTTAAGGCAGTCCATGATGAATCCCAGGACTACTCCATTTATTCATTTTGCTTAGAGATAACTATGTGTCACACTACTAGAGTCTTGCATTTTGCAGATCAAAAGGTACATTAGATAAACAGTTTTGAATACAAGCTGAACACTTGTTTCCTCGGTATGGATGTTACTATATGGATAGAAAGACTGTCGGGAGGGGGGGAGAACTTCATGCATTTGATAGCCCATTTTGGTGGCTCATAAAAATGCAAATGAATCTAATAGGCTGTAGTTTCTTACTACAGCCTATTACTGACCTTGTCGAGGTCCTTTTGCATCAGCCAGCACTTGGCTACACCAAGCAGCACCTGAACTTGTCCCAGACGGTTTCCAATCTCAGTCATGATGCTCAGGGAGGAATCATAGCGGGGAAAAGCTGTCTGGGTTGTAAGAAAAGGTGTCAGTCGCTGTGCACTACGGCTCTCAGGCAGACACTTTGATAGGAGAGGGTCATACCTGAACATCTGCACGGCTGCGGTGGATATCAGCAAAGCAAAGCAGGCACTGTGCTTGCAAAGGACGATCTCCATGCTGAAGGGCAATCTTCATGGACTCCTAGTCAGACAAGATATTTTAGAATTTGAACTCAATTAGAACTTCTGTCACACACTAAGTTCTAAATTGTGACCTAAGAAACAGAAGTCTGAGTGAAGGAAAGGGTGTCTTCTCTTCTTCGCAACCCACATTGAAGACAGCATCCCTTCCCCCAATTGTTTCAATAAAATAAATGGTTGAAGGAAGAGGTAGGTTACAGCATTAAGCAATGGCACTTAGACTTATATACCACTTCACAATGCTTTACAGCCCTCTCTAAGCAGTTTACAGAGTCAGCATATTGCCCCCAACAGCCTGGCTCCTTATTTTATCGACCTCGGAAGGATGGAAGGTTGAGTCAACCTTGACCCAGTGAGACCTGAACTGCCCAAATGCTGGCAGCCGGTGATCAGCAGAAGTAGCCTGCAGTATTGCATTCTAACCACTGCGCCACTGAGGCTCAAGGTTATGCAGCTTGGACCTTCCTCAAACAGCCAAAATACTTTGCCATTGCTTCGGAGTTTTATTGAGTTCCTTTGCAGTTCAAAAGCCACATTCTTCCACCAAAGAAAAGAATCTGCGTTCTTATTTTTAAAAAAAAAAATAGTGGTGTGCACTGATGTTTATAGATAAAGGTGACTTTCAATTTTTTTTGCCCCATACAGGGTTTTTATAACCAAAACCAACTTGTATTGACAGTGGATGCAGTTGCTGCAAGATGGCTGTACAGTAAGCAGTATGGCCAACAAAACAGACCAAAAACTAATTGCTTTGCTGTAATAGTCTAAATCAGGGGTCTCCAACCTTGGCTCCTGGAAGCCTGGCGGACTTCAACTCCCAGAGTTCCACAGCCAGCAAAGCTGGCTGTGGAATTCTGGGAGTTGAAGTCCGCCAGGCTTCCAGGAGCCAAGGTTGGAGACCCCTGGTCTAAATGAAACAGTGATTAAAGCATGAAGTTAATATGGTCGAAGCTGTCTTCTTCAGAAAGTGATGCAATTGACATATCCCCTCCCCCAAATTGGAGAGCCCTTTAACTTTACCCAGTAGACTTCACCCTACTCCAAGAAGCCGTGCTTGTACCTCACAGCATTCCATAGCATCTGGCAAGTGCCCCAGCTTCCGATAGGCTACAGCCATGTAGAACTGGCTCATTGCGCGGTACTTTAAACTCCAGCCCTTTCCATAATCATTCACTAGCTCTGCTGCCTTGCATGGGAAAAACAGAGCCTTTTCATAGTCCTTGAAAAGAAAAGAAGAAGAAGAAGAAGCAAGGAGTGAAGTTGAGAGGAAAACTACAGAAAGGCTGCAGAAATGGTAAAAATATGATTGTTTAAAGTTATGAAATCTATGAAGCTGATTTGACCGATTTTGACATAAATCCACCAAGGAATAATGTTTGCAACAACTTGTAACCCAGAGACTGATTGATTTTAAAATCACGGCGAAAAAAGCCATGGCTTCAACCTGCTTTTATAAGAAGCACCAATATGGAGTTTGGGAATGGTGAACTCATTGGATTATAAGAATGCCCCATTAATTATAATTGTTCTGGTTAAAAAATGAACTGATGATAGTACTGAAAACACATATGCATTATACATGTACACATTCTGAAATGTATAATGAGAGTTCAATATGGAAAGTTTCCACTAAGTAGGAAAACTCTATCTGAAGTCTCTGTTAAGATAAGGCAAATCCTCACATTTTGTTTTGAGTTCACAGTGAGAAGATTTAAAAATAATTATTGTAAGGAAACTTGTCCAAATTTATACCAAAATAAGCAATGTTAATGTTGAGGGTATGAATTTTCCTAGAAATAACAAAATGCTTTAGATTTCTTATTCAAAACATAATCAAAATAAGGAATGTTCTCCAAGAGTTTTACATACAGAAATATGTAATAGATATTAAGTTATACATTTATTGCTTAAACGCACCAATCGTGCCTACCATCCCTGTCCTATTTTTTTTTTAAGTATCTATCTCATGTATTCAAAACTATATTTATTCTTATACCTGTATCTTGTAAGCAATTGACAAATCAAATAAATACTTAAAATACTTAAATAACCTCCTCTCACAAATGGATCCATAAGCATTAGCATAGAATAATTTGCATATGATCACAGATAACAATTTCATGTGATTCTATCTTAAGCTATAATAATATGAAGATGATTATGTGATTAAATCTTTGAAATATCAGAAAAGTTTTCTTCTTTTTTTCGTTTATTGTTGGACTAGTTAAAAATATTACTGATATATACTGTGATTTCTGTGTTCTTTTGTTTCATATCCAAAAATAAATACACTTTAATAAAATAGAATGATAAAATTAGATAGCCAAAGTATAGAAAGACTATTTAAGTCTTCCCATTAGCTAATCAACATCTAATAATAATATCCATGTACAAAAATGGCAATCTGTGATACAACAATCAGACTTTTTCTGGAAGATTTTCCCTATCTAAATATGTGAGTTGAAACAATAGTTCCATTAAGGCAGGAGATTATGAAGGGTTGTATCCAGCACCAAACTAGTAGCCAAAACGTCTCAAGATTTTAAATCATAATTCTAAAAAGTTGTGAAACTAAACAAATTTTCAAGGTATCAGGCCTTACCTAATCAAAACATTATTATTTTTTTAATATTGACATCTCAGAGATACCATTTTAGAGGAGTCGTATATGGCACTGTTTCTCCAAACACCATGCACCTGAGCTCTGATTTATGCAATGGTCATCACAAAATTATGCTTCACAGAAAGAAAACAGGTGGAAATCACTGCACCCTAGGTTCAATCTGTACAATCCTTCAGACAGTTAGAAAAGTATCTCCATTTCCTTTTCTTCCATCTGCATTTTTTAAACTTTGGATCTACATTCTTCTTGTCATTTCTGCAATACTCACTTTGAGGTGTGTGTAGAAATTTCCTAGACTGCAACAGACACGACACTCAAGCATCTTGTCATCATTGTTGTGTGCGTATCGTAGCGCTTTCTCAAAACACTCCAGAGCTTTTTGGAAGACACTGAGGCCAAGATAGGCATTGCCCATGCTGAGGTTGACTTGACCATTTAATTGGAGGCCCAACGTTGTACCTCGCATGTTCAGGCAGGTCTTACAATAGGAGATGGTTTTGGGGAATTCACAGAGCTTCTCGTTGCTCCGTGCCAAATTCAGGTAGCTCTCAGTAAGATAGTCAGGATCCTCCAGTTCTCGGGCAGTGTCAATCTGCATGACTGCAAACTTTTAGCAAAAGGACACATAACATTTAAGAATCAACAAATCTAATCCTAAACTTCAGTCATAATGAATTCATGTAATTTTACCGACAAATTTTTAACAAGATTAAAACCAATACAGGCATTAAAAAAGAAACAAGAAAGAATAGTGAATAAGTAAAAGAAAATAGTAAAGAAAAAAGAAAAGATTATAAAGAAGTGGCTTCTGATCTTTTGGGCAGCAGTTATAAAGGCCTTTATATTTTACGTTTTTAATCTAAGGTTACTTTATAATTTCTTTCTTTCCATAAGCTACCCATAAATCTTAAATTCATTTTCCCCCGGCAAAAACTTCAAAAGGGGTTTCCAGTCCCTGATAAATGCAATTATTCATCTCTCCCTAATCAAACTGGCTAATTTTGCCATCTTTGGTGGCTCTGACAGTTTCACCGACCATAATGAATTCAGAATAGAATCAACCACATTATTCACATCAAGATTGGAGTTGACAATTTGGATCTACTCTGTGGCAGATAAGGCTCAGGGCTACAAAACTTACTTTGTTTTTTGCTATAAAGTTAAGCTCCACCAAATGGTGCCAGGTGCAAAATAGTGGCTCAGGAAAGCAGTCAAATGCTAAGAAATGTGGTAACCTATTTCCATGGGCTTTTGATGGTTTTGGGAAAAAGTTCATCTGATTTTTAATAACAAATTAAAAGGAATATGATTGTTTTTCTCTTCACTTAAATGAAGTATAGAAATGATAAAAGGAGAATTGTGTAAGCAAGCTAAATAATACTACATTAAATAATCTGTTGCTTTTATTTCATATTGATGTATTTTTACACACAGTCTTGCAAAGAGCCAGACCTTGTTTCATTAATTTCTTTCTCTTCACATGATCAAGAAAGAGATTAAATGGATCTGGGCTGCAGGTGCCTGGTACTCACACTAGACAAAGCTACATCCACAGCATCCACATATTTAGGAGTCTCTCAGGATAAGCAATAAGATGCTTTTAAAACCAATCTTCAATTAACTTCTGGCAGAAAACTGAAACGCTGTCCTGAATGGAGAAGGTTCAGAAGAAGCTCCTTCCCCTTCTTCTAGACATTTCTAATCCTGATGAACAGTTTATTTTGAAGACAAAGGGGAATCATAGGAAAAGATATGTTGAACAGTATTTCCAAAGTAGTATTTAGCTCTTATTCGCACAGTACAGAAGAAAATACAATTTCTTCTCTTTCCTAATATCCTTTATAGACTAAAGTAAAGCCTTATATATTTGCATGCTCAAACCACAGTTTAATTTTTCTTATAGGTGTTCTAATGACATTTTACCTCCTTTCATATCAGAGTCAGCTGATCTGTTCTTATCTTAGGACTCAGGGTGATTTACAGTTAGTGCTGCTATCATGTAGGTATGTATGTATTATGTATGTATGTATGTATGTATGCATGCATGCATGCATGCATGTAGCCATGGTGGCGCAATGGTTAGAATGGAGTACTTGCAGGCTAACTCACTGCTCACTCTGGGGATTTGATCCTGACTGACTCAAGGTTGACTCAGCCTTCCATCCTTCTCAGGTTGGCAATATGAGGACCTAGATTGTTGGTGGAAATATGCTGACTCTGTAAACCGCATAGAGATGGCTGTAAAACACTGTGAAGCAGTATATAAGTCTAAATGCTATTGCTATGTGTGTCTTTTCTAATTAGTGTTATTTTGTGGCAATTGCCTGGACAAGCCCTTTAACCCCATAGACAAAACATATTCTGTAAATCAGCTACAGAACAATAGGGCTGTGCAAAGCATTTGAAACAGACATTTTGCATATGAGTACTAGCAGGATAGCTGTATGTAAAGTGTTAAACTAGTCATGTTCTTTGGGATGTGCTTTGCAAAGGGCCTCTTTCAAAATGCTTTGCACAGTACTACTAAGCAAATTGTCTGTCATGAATTCTGCTAGAATAGACCAAAGAACTAATTCAGCACAGAAAGTACTGTTATAACCAGAATCGTGGAGATATGGACTGAAATACTCAATTGGCAATGGAGTTCACAGAACAAATTTCACTTGAGCTCTTTAGAAGAAATCAGGGTAAAAATAAATTATAATAATTGGAAAATCCCTTTTAGACCCCAATTGATTATTTTCCCTTTGATTCCTACCATTTTATCCAAACTAATATGTTACCAATTTAAACCTTATAGAAGCTGTATAGATACTCTGAATATAGTTTCCTTCAATGCACTGAAATCATATCTACTTGCATATTGTGTTTTCAAAAACACCATCCACCATCCACTATCCTAACAATCTGGAGAGGAGTCAGATGAACACATCAGGTTCAAACTACTGTGAATTTATGGAACTTACATTACATTTTATGAACATGCAGATTTACTGACTTCAACATTAAGTGTTTTTATTCCTCTCCCCAGCCTGCTTTCTGTAACATCTTATTAACAAAAACAGTGGAGGATTTTAAATACTGGCCTGACAGTTAGCTCGATAATACAAATTTGCAATTTAGAATTCTCCTCAAAATATCAATGGGTGGACAAACTCTTCTTCCTTGTAAAAAAACATGTTTTTTTTCCTATTATCCAATCAGCATCTGGTATCAGCTGTTCAAATAACACTCTATTCTTTTGTTCTATCATGATCTCTCATGGTTAGTTTAAAAAATCTTCCCATAAACTGAAGAATTAACATTAGAAATCTCTAATCAATCTCTCCACAAGTAATTGAACTTTTCTCTTTTGTTGTAATGCTTATAGATCCCATTTGGATGTAGATAATCCCTGCTCTACAAACAAGTTACTACTATATCTGCAAGAAATATTGTTCCTAAATATTTTCATCAAGGGAGCCTTTTATACAAATATACCTTAACTGAAAGCCCATTCTTGATTCTTTAATTGAAAACCATTTTCAACCCAATTATACAATACAATATAGCAGACTGCATTATAGTTAACATGTGGGCATGCTTCTAAACTACAAATGCAGGTAATCCTTGATTTACGACCCCAACTGAGTCCAAAATTTTGGTTGCTAACTTTGTTAAGTGTATTTTGCCCCATTTTACGACCTTGCGTGCCACAGTTAAAGTTAGTAATACGGTTGTTAAGTGAATCTGCCTTTCCCATTTATTTGCTTGTCAGAAGATCACAAAAGGAGACCACATAACCCTAAGGAGACTGCAACCACATGGGGATGCTGCAATGGTTGTGTGAAAAATGGTCATTAGCTACCTTTTTCAGTGCCATTGTAACTTCAAATGTTCACTAAATGAACTGTTGTAAATCTGTACACCACCAGTGGGGTTGGGGGTTCTAACTCAATGCTACATTAGATTTTCCACAGGTTTCTCTTTCCTACTTTCCAGAAGATCTAAAGTTGCACCCACAAGATAATGAATCGAGAATAGGAAAATTGTAATTCCCATCTCATCTCAGCTGTGGATTTCTGGGTTGCCTTGTAAAACTCCTCCTCACCCCTCAAACAGAAATAATTAAAAAGAAGACTTTTGGATTCAAGGCAATATATATTGAAAATGATGAAAGGTTTCCACAGTATTTACCCAAAAGTAAGAATATCTTCCAAAGCAACATTTAATAGAAAACAACAACTCAGCAAATGTATTTATTTATTAGATTTATATGCCACATATCTCACTTTGAAAAGTGATCTGGGTGGCTTCTATGGCAACCACCACATTGTCAAAGTAGTTAGTTTGAACAGAAAAAAGAGAATGTTCCATTCAAATACATAATGCTGAAAAATCTAATGAGCCATTTGGAAGCTCACTAGCATCATAGTATAAACCGTGTGTGTGTTTGTGTACACACACACACACCTGCACACACCCCTCCTGTTTAATCTACAGTTATTTTATACAGCTGACAATTCTACAAAATAAAGAAGAGCCACAGCATACCATGTCCCAGCTTTGCAAAACCACACAACCCCGCCAGGTACACATGCAAATGGCTAACATTGTAACACCCAACATACTTAATTCTGCAGGGGAGAAATCTTTAAATGCCTCATTATGTCTAGGACTGCAAGCAGAAATGCAGAACGGCAATTTTCAAAGGTAAAAATTTGGCAGGGCTTTGGTATCTGCAATTTTAGAAGAATCCCAACCAGTGCTACGTTTGGCTGTTTGATTGTGGCTGAACTGTAATATGGAGCCCTACTTTTCTACCCACCAACCTCTCTGTAAACATAGCAAGAGGAAAAAGACATGCAGCCAATCAATGTGCTTTACCTTTAACATATCTTTGTACCTGCCCATCTCCGAGTGAGCTGTGATGAGGCATCCCAGGACTCGAAACCTGCCAGCTGCATCCGTGCTCTTTTCCAAAACCCGCAACCAGACTTGAAGGGCTTTTTCTGTCTGACTGGACTGATACAATTGGAGTCCTTTTTCTATCTGCTGCTTGGTCTGGTCCTGTCCCATCTCCTTCGTGCTCTGGAGACGCATATACCAACTTGTCAGAAGAGCAGACCTGTCAGAGTGACTGTTTAGATGGGCTAAAAGAAACAATTACAGTGAAGTTGGTGCTAAAACTGGAGGATGGACCTCATGGTGCCAAAGCTCAGGGCCCACCGGAATCTCGGATGGCTCAGCCTGGAGGAATGTCAACTGGAGATGGGAAAGAAGGGCCCACCCAAATGTTAAAGCAACCTCTAGAATAGCGTTCTCGGTGCTGCTATCCTATCAGAGCTTTCTAAAACCCAGGCCACAAAGAAAGTGGAAGACAAGAAAAGCACAGCAAGGAAAGCAGGAAAGAGCCTAAGTGGCTGGAGTGAAATTCAATCGGAATGGCCCCTCCCAAACCCCTCCCTTCCATTGGGGACAGCTGTGCCCGCCAATCCTTGCCATGTGATCTCACAGGAATGTCAGACTTGGTAACCCCCAAGGTCAGAAAGCAAGCAGGAGCAACCAATCTCCTTGCCTCTATGCTGCCTTTATATAAATGCATCAGAGAGGGCAAATGGAGCCTGAACCTTTCTTCAACAAGTTCTTGTATAGTGGCAAAGGCAAAATGAAGGGAAGTTGGAGCTGGTATTTCAGAGTTTTAAAAGAAAAAAAAGTTTTTCTTCAACCAATTAGCAGAAAAAAATATCACTAGAATTATTTCTAGTGGGATGGAAACAACATTTTATATACAGCATTTTATTTTCTCTCTAACGGAAAATAATCTATTTTTTTTTTTTAAAAAAAAAGCTATGACTGATAAAAATGCAAAAAGCAACAATCAAAAACAACCAGGAGATTGTCCTATCTACTTTACAAGGAAAGTTGAAACCACTGGGAGTTTTTTAGTTAAGAAACCACTTTTGGGAGACTATGAGAGAGAAAAATAAATGAAGATAAATAATGGTGTGTGAGAGAAGAAAAAAAACAGGCTGTTTCTTGGCAACCAAGGATTTGGGGGGGGGGGGAGGAACAGCTGAAGAACTGCTGCTTGTCAATTTTCATTATTCTAGCTTAAGGTATTTCCGCTGTTCTGTGTCAAGTCACCCACCAGTTCTCATCCTAAAACCCTATCCTAGTGTCGTGTATCTTATTCTATAATGTGAAAGGAAAAATAAAGTGTGCCCTTTGCTTAAGGCAGCAGTTATTCCAATGGCTGAACTGCAATCAGCTCTTTCTGAAAATGTGGGCCCAAAGAACATTATTTTCAGAATGAAAGAGGCTGAGAGAAGCTAGATACTTTATGGATACTTCATTGCGATTTCTAGTTTCTTTGGGGAACAGAATGTGCAGAAATGAACATAGGAATATATGAAACATGGAAGCATAAAGGAAAAAAAATGAAAAGGGAACTAGACAGAAATTTTAAAAGGGGAGCTATTACAAACATTGGCATATGGAATGGAAAGGATTAGAATGAAACAAAGTAATATTCTTACAGCATCTTTCAATCTACTGGCAGATTTACAAACCAGTGTGATTTGTTTGCTAGGCATTTCCTGGATAAAATTGCTCATGTGAATTGGGACACATCATGGGCAGAAACAAATGAGGTGCTGAGGCAATCTCTTGTGAAGTCACCTGGCATTTTTTGAACCTGTGGAAGCCAAGGAAATTGACAGTTTTACATTGTATTGGCTCAGTCTCTTTTGGGTTTTATTGGAAATATCAGAGAAAGAACAGGCAACTGTTGCCAGCTATGCAGCTTTACTTCTTGGTTAAGCCCCAGTAGAAATCCTAATCTGGTGTATGGAAGCTGTGAGACACTCAATGGAATGAAACAGATTCAATTTAAATCCCACCCAAAAAATAAAATAAATAGCTGGAGGTCCAGAAGTCATCTGGCTTCATGTCAGTTTCAACACTGATTTTAGATTTGATCAAACTCCATCAGATGGAGCACTGGGTTTCTCCTGATTCATGATTCCTGTTTGAAAGCAAGTACAAACATGGCCAGCAGGACCTTCACTGAGTTTCATCTGGTACACCAACCACCTTTACTTGTGGAATATGGGACCTGCATAGCAGTCTATCACAGCCTTATCAGTTCACACATGATATCTATAATGTGTTCTACTTGGAACTACCCTTTAAAATATAGGGAAATTAAAATTGTTTTAAAATTTAACTGTGTGGATGAATTTTTTTTTTTTTTTTGCAAAGTAGCAGCTATGCTATGAGATGACACTAGTTATTAAAAGCTTTCCAAGTACAACATGTGGGGGATGATCTCGAACACCTGTGATTTATGGCTTGAATCATTGTTACCTTTGTGACAGTGTACTTTTAATTCTGCCCATACTGAGAAAGGATGTTGCTGTAGCTTTAAGGAAAGAATAAGATAACTGCCAATTTTTTTGAGGAATGGGATCCTTCTCTGCCAGATTTAGAAAGCGTAGGTTGTTAGATACAATGCCTGTCAGGTGCAAGCAGCCAGATCCACACATGTAGAGTTCAAACTAACTGCTTTGTTACATTCTATTACACAGGAATCTCTCTCCTCAGGTTGCTTGCCTTCTCTTGGGAAGGGATAGATAAGGTTCTATAGAGCCTAGGAGGGTTGTGGTGGTGTCAGTCTTGGTTCTCTAGTATTGCGACCCCTCTCCAACCTTTTGGGCAACAGGGACCAGTTCCATGGAGATTTTTCTGTGGACCAGAGCGGGGTGTGGTTTTTCATGCTGCCTATACCCTGCTTTGTTTGTGGTCTGGTTTTTGGCATGCTGCAGCCTGGTGCTAGTCCACGGACTAGGGGTTGGAGACCCCTGCTCTAGTGAATGTGCAGCAATGCAAGTCTAACCCCCAGCTTAAGTCCACCTCCCCATTTGGGCATCCCCCATCACCTACAATGTATCTACGTAGTTGCTGTAATTTTAACTTTATTGGTTTTTATGCTGAAATGCTGCTTTGTGTGTTTCTCTATTTTTACAGCAAATCACTCAGAGTCTATATCTGGGGCAGCCAAGGAAATCCTGTGAATACGCATGTCATTTTATTGGAATCACCCTTCCAAATTTCTGAAACAACAGTCCCAGTACAAAGTACACTGATTCTGGGAATCAGAATGGGAATCAGATTTATGGCAACTAATTTATGCACAAATGTTAGTGATAATGCTGTATTTTCTTTTCTGCAGTGTATATTGGAAGAGCAATTTACCTGAAGGAATCAAATAACTTCACCTCTATGTGATTAAAAAAAAGATTTCTGCACATTAAGCTGGTTTGTAATGTTAGCTGATAATCGAAGCTCCTTTTCCGTGTCAAACATCAGTAGCAGTAAAGAAGGACTAAGATAGTTGACGATACCTGTGTAATTCAGAACTGTAAAACTGTCATTGCAATGTTTTATTTTTGAGAGAGAGGGGGGATTCTCTTAGAATGTATTATTCCCTTGCATTATATAGCTCAACCCTAAAAGCCAATTAGGAATGTGAAATTTGTCTATTTTAATATGCTTATTAGAAGGTAAAAGTTAAAGAAGAATGCCAATTAGCTGACTTTTAAATGTTTTTTTGCCTGAACCACACAATCTTATCTTGTAGGATTTTGCTATTTTTATTTGGTAAGGTAAAAAGTAAAAACAATTTGAATAAATGCATCCTGCAACATAGGCCTTAAGATTTGCTTGTAGTACAAGTAATTATAATCTATATTCAATATAAATACTTATAAAAAAGTTATAACAGAAACTGTCAAAATGTTGCAAGGGAACTAAAGATGCAAATACAGTTGCAGGAATTAGGAGAATCTATCAGATTATCTATATTGTTTATTTTTATGCTTTAAAAATGAGGCTGCTTTCCCAAGGTGATTTAAACAAGATAAACTTAGCAGAAAGAAAAGTGAATGGAGCACTTTTGTATAATAAACTATTCCTCATGTGTATATTTGTAATTCATACACTAGCCTTCCAGAAAAATCTTTGATGAAACTGATCCTGACCCAGCCAATTTATATCAAGGATAACAAGTAAACTTTAAAGTGAAATGCTCAGAAAAATAATTTAAATTAAGAGAGGGGGAAAGGTGACCCTTTGTGTTTGAGGAAGTAGCATGCCAGTGACAGAAAAGATGGTGGATATATTCCACCTTCTCATATATTTAGATTAAGCAACTCTTTGTTCAAATACCCAGATACCAATTTTCCTGTTCTATATAAGTAAATACAAGGATGACACAGAAATTTCTTCTCAAACAGTTTAATAGCAAATAAACAAAGGGAGATACCACACTTGGCATATACAAAATGACTTCTTGTCTGTGTGTCTGTGCAATTAAAACAGCTTTAAGTTCCCCAGTGGGACAAAAAGAAACCACACACAAAAGGAAGAAAATTCCTTAATACATACTCGCTCGTTCCAAACTTGTAACAAAACTTTCATTTTTAAATCCACTACACAAACTCCGTGATCAGAAAAGCAACATGTGCTTCTTTTTTAACCACTAAAGTAAAATCCATAATTTTCTACAGAGTACAACACAATTTCACACTAAAAAGACATTTTGTTTTGCAAATCAAACAAGAAAAAGGAACAGTTCAAACAGGGTAAAGAAAAGCATTGCTACAACAGAATCACGACTTTGAGTTGATTAAATCCTGTTAAACTGCAGAACAGATTCTACATTTGGTCATAGTGGCAATTTGTTTTCTTGTCACATTTGTGAATCACTTTACATTGTTTTCTAGTAGAAAAGGCAAAAAACTGTACAAAACCCCTAGTGTTAAATACAATGTTTGTACCAATAAAAAAGCCCACAGGTTTTTTTTTCCAAAATGTAAATTTTCTTTTTTTTAATTATTCACAAAAAGCAGCTAGAAATAAAAGGCAGCTGCTGCTTTACTGTCTCAAATCCATTAAAACCACCACAGAATTATTAAAACAATCAAAGGAAAGAAAGGAAAGGAACATCTAATGTTTGGCATTTTGGTTTTCTCCAGAGATTTTTTTTTTTTTTACCACAGGATTCTCCAGAGTTTCTCATGAAACTGTATGCGCATTATAAATAAATGTATTGGCAAAATTAATACACTGCAAGGCCTTGACTTCCCTGCCATCAGACACCCCTGTGCATTGTGACTGTGAGCCTAAGGTCAATCATCTCACAGCTGTACCCCAAATAATGCAATGATATATCCCCTTTCAAGTCACTCTCATCCTTAGCGATGCTGATCACAAAGTTGAGAGAAAAACAAATACGGAGAGAGATTACCCATCCAGCAAGAGAGTTGGCAGCTAGTTTTTGCCAACAATAGAGTAAAAGCTTCCTAAAGCCTAGATAGGTATCTTACAAGTTTCTACTCTCCAAATGTTTTGTTTCACATTCCTTCCTCCTGTTAAAATTCCTTCATAGCTTTTCCTCTACCCCGTTGTCCCTTGTGCTTAGTCCTTACCACAGGATTTTCTGCAGGTGCTGTAAAGCCCCTGGACTATATCTCAGCTTCTAAAGCAGATCATATGCGCAGCAAAGCTGAAGCATGTTTCCCAGAGAAGGATAATCTGTCCTATTTCTTCATCAGGCCAGGAAAAAAAAGGGAAAATAAAAAAGAAAGAAAACTGCATGTCTCCTAACCCAATTGAAGAACAAAACTTAAAAAAAAATTCTCCACAGAGGAGATTCCCCCAGCTAAGGCCCCTGAGAATAGGAGCCGGGGTTGGTACCCTGTTCAGGTAACAGCCAATGTGCTGTTTTATTGTGCTTGTCACTTGGAGAAAGAGCCAGCAGTTTTGTGCCTAGGCTTACAGATTCCTTCTATGGGATATATACGACATGCTATTTCAAGTGTAAGAACTGGAGAGCAATCAAGCTTCCATTCACTGAGTTATTGGTGTTAAAATTTTCACAAAGCAAGTCGCATATTAAACAAGAGGTACAAATTAAGGCTACCCCAAAAGAGCCTGAGCTCCAATGGATTTCAGAAGCAGTATTATGCAAACATCCCACATCTTTCTGTTAAACTTGTATCCCTGCCGCTGCCACCATGACCATCTGAACAGTGCAATCAAGCCCCTGAGACCTTTCCATAGCTGTGATAATAGAGCAAGGTGCAGATACTGTGTAAAGCAGTCTAAATGCACAGGAGATGTCCTTACATGACATATGATCACAAGTCTGGCATCCAAAAAAGGACAGCTTTGAAACCTAATAAATTGCTCAGTTTTTGCACCAACTATAGAAAACAGAGGTGAAGGGTGTGTGTGTGTGTGTGCGTGTGTGTGTATGTATGTGTGTGTGTGTGTACACACACACATATACATACATACACACACACATACACAGGATTGTGAAGAACACAGCAGGAAACATGCAAAACGTTTACAGGGGCATTATTTGAAATTTTAAAAGAAAAACAAAACAAAAACAAAACTCACATTTTGCTGAGGAGATTGTAGTTACAAAAAACTAAGCATGCAAAGGATTAACAAAATACAACACCAACTTTGATTAAATTCTCACTGCAGACAAAGGCTGATAATCACACAGGAAGGAAAAAGCAGTTAAGTGCCAGGGCAAAAATGCAGCTACAATCAGGAAAAACTGTAGTTCAAGTGTTTTCTGCTGAAGCTACTCAAGTCATAGAACACATGTTATCTTCTCAAGCATGGCCAAGTAGGTTCAGCAAAATGTGACCAGAAGCCTCCTGAAAGTTTTGAGTTGCATCCTTTTACTTTTTCCTTCAAAGATTTTTGTTGAAACTAAGCACACAGAAAAAACTAAGCCTAGAAAGTGATTGGCTGTATGTTCACAGAAATACAAATACTCCACGAGGTATGCTAGCAAGGCTGCTCTGAAGACAATTACAAAGAATCAGAATCACAAAATCAAGTGGTTATCTTATGAAGTTCTAGAAAAATAGAATTCTTTTATATTCAAATGCAAGTTTAAATATTCCCCATCAGCAGTCTTTCTAGCAAAACCAATTTGGCAGCACAAAAAAAAAAAGAAGGGAAAAAAAGAAGAAACAAACATAATAAAAATACACATCAGCATCAAAAGTCAACACAAGGTCAAAGGGTGAGAGTTCAAGCATCAGAGAAGCTGAAGAGACAAGGATTTGGACGATGTACTTGAACGCCACATCGACATGCTTTAGGCACAACGATGAACAAACGGCAGGAATCTAGAAAAAAACAAACCAGAAAGAAGGAGACCTACTGAGTTACACAGAACAGTACATCCAAACAGAGAGAGAAAGAGAGAAGAGAGTGAAACAGGAATGGGCACTGTACAATGAGATCTCTTTTGGGAGGGGGAGAGTTGACAAGGAAGGGCAGCACATGCCAACAATGAACAAGTAAAAGTTGAAGTGCATAAGACACCAAATAAATGTAAAAATTATCAGAAATTAAATGGAACAGAGGCCTGGGATTCCCTTTAGACTCTGGCTACAGAATGGACTCTGACTTAGTGGCATACAGCTGCGCATTCAACACAGCTCTAAGTCAGTGTTTCCCCTACGTCTTCATGAGGAAGGTAGCACCCCTCCCTTCCACTAGAACCTGACTTCATAAAATGTAATTGTAGCACAGTTCACATAACAGGTGGGAGACAAAGCAGAGATCGCTGGGCAACTGGGCACTGATAGTTTAACACTTTCTTCTTCTTCTTACCATGGGGCATACTTAGGCAATAGAAACTCATATGCGCTTGTGTATCTATGTACATATATGTGGATTCTGGCATTTAAATGACATTAAACACGTTTACTGTGTGAGTAAAACTGATGCCCCCACAGAAAGAATGAAGACTTGACGGCAAGTTAAGACTTGCTGCAGCTGAGCCCTTTTTATTATGATACTTGCAAAAAACCCACCACCCTCCTTTGCAACTCTTTTCAATACATAAATGTTGCTCTTTGATTCTGTGAGGAGGAATTCTGGACTCTCAAAAGTTCTACAGTCACCCCTGCCAGCTCTGAAAGGAAGGGTTTTTATCTGCAGACTTGTAAGAGATTTTCAAAGCAACAGGATCTCTAACAGGATCACAATACAAGAGACCTAAATATCAAGGACAAACACATTTAAGCGTTCTCTTAACATAGTGTTCATAAGCAACTGTCTGAAGCAGCATACGATTATTGGAAAAAGTATTGTTCTTAGATTTGCCCTCACTTCCATCCTAATTATAATGCATGTTACAACATTTTGATTTAAATACAGAGCTCTATTTCAGAGGAATAATACAAATGAAGTATACATTTGTGTGAATGCAATTTACTTTTTCTAACAAATGTCAAGCCACGATGTTATTTAATTTGAAACTTACTTAAAAACAATGCTGATTTGGAATTAAAATGAGTGATCTTTAAACAAACCATCCTTCCATTAGCTGATGTTTTGGATCTAGGGCAACCCTTCTTCAGCTGAAACAAGGGAGGAGTTAATCCTTGTAAACTTTTCCCCCCTCTTTATAATTCTCTATACCCCGGAATGTCCTAGGATTGGGGAATTCATTGGAAGAATTTGATAGTAATACTAAGAGAAGTACGTAAGTAAAATCACTTCCCCTGGAGTATACTTAATGAA
This sequence comes from Hydrophis major, assembly GCA_033807585.1. Lineage (NCBI taxonomy): Eukaryota > Metazoa > Chordata > Lepidosauria > Squamata > Elapidae > Hydrophis > Hydrophis major. The sequence continues at coordinate 87,512,503 of CM066328.1, read as the reverse complement.
CCCAAGAAGGCTCCCACTGGCAGAAAAACCTTTGATCCAACTAGAGATGTGCAGCATTCATGTCCAAAGATGGCAAAGATCTGGATTGGGCAACCCTCTCTACCGGTCAACTGTTCTTTTAAAAAGCAGTATCTTTTCTTGGTTTGTGCATTTGCCTAAATATGTTTGAATGAAAGAACCAGCAAAGATTTCATTTGCTCCTACCCTTAGGAGGGGGGGTGAGATTACAAAAGTTAACTTGCTGAATTAAAATATGACAGTCTTTATTTTTATCATAAAATACACACCCCCAAATTTCATTTTCTCTTTCCCAGAATCTATCCATTCACACAAATTAAACAAATGCATAGATAAAAAGCTACATGCAAAACCACGATGACTATTTGTTTATTTTAAAGATATCCACCCTCTCTCCCCATAGTACTATGGTGCGGGTGTTGCAAAATTTGCTTCATGGGTGCAAATTCTGCTCAATATAATTTTCAGTATAACTTGAACTTTTTTTTTTTATCAATATCAGCCTTCTGCATATGTATTACCAAACTCACCATTTTAATCTGAAGATGTGTGTATAAATAACTATGATATTAAGTATCTAAATGATTATGTTCCAATTTGACCGGCTTCGGTGATTTTTTTGCCAAAGATTGGGTGGAGGAAGCAGACAGAGTAACAAGCTAACAGCATGATATGTGGAAGCAAAACTCCAAAGGGGCATTTATATGTATCCTTGTACAAACCAGATTCATTTTCTTGCCAAGTGGGAATCTCCCTAGGAAACAGATCTTCATTATTTGTTCTAAAAAGCATTTGTGTGGCCGGATCAAGGTGAGGAGAAAAAAATATTTTGGTTGAAGCATTCTATCTTAAGTCATTCAGAACAGCACCACTGAAGGCACAAGAATTCTGCCAATCTATTCCAAAGATCTCATTTTTATAATTTAACCTGCATTCTTAACTTTGGTAACTCTATGACAGTAGAATTAGGGCACTTGCATTGATCATACTTTTGAAAGGAAACATTATAGGATAAGCATAGCACAAATATTGTGTTGCTAGTTCAACGGGAGGAAAGTTGCCCCATAGCTGTCATGATGGAAGCATACAGAAAAGTTATAAAGTATACGGACATTGAATAAATAGTGACAAAGTATTTAGAATATTTAGTAATAGTGACTGAGAAGAGTAATAGTACTGGGAGGAATGACTATAGCAAAAATGGAGCACAGCTTTCCTCCTCCACTGGTTCACAGCATTAATTCTTATCCTATTTAGCAGTTTGCCTAGTTACAAACAGGCCACTGAAAGTCAGTAGTTTCAATTATGCACATTGTTTATGTATGCATTACACAATCACATTCAGGATTATGCAAAACCCTGGTCTTATCCAGTGAAATAATTTAGATAATAAATATTCTCCACCCTGGAGCAGTATAAAACTTCTATAAAAATAGAAACAACATTCTTGGTTATATCAGGTTGCAATTGGAGCAACTGCTCCCAACCGTGACCTCTTTTTTTTTCCTGAAAGTATATTTTTATTTTAAAAAATCCCTTGACAATTCTGGGACCCTTAGCACTCCAACACTCCCCCATCCTCATTAATATCAGGATACAACTTCTCCTAGTGCACAAACTTCAAATGGTATACAGTTATCTAAAGTGTATGCATATGCTTTTAAATTAGACCCCAAATATTCAACACTGAAGGATACCACATGCCAGCACATTTGGAAAATTTGGCAATTTGATCATTCAACTTTTTTATCACCATTCTATATGCCTTTTAAATTCATCAGAAAAACAACTTGAATTACAGATGGATGGCCTCATGCGAATTATAATGCCTCAATTTTAGTAAACAAGAGGAACCAGTCCCTAGTAAATGCCTGGATAGCCTACTGAGTTTTATCTTATACAATGGCATTTCAAACTTGATGAGCTTTTGGATTTTCCTTAGAAATTATTTTTTCCATCCTCCCCTAAAATGTCTTGTTCCTAAATACAAGATTTATGGGTTGACTGGCGTGCTGTAATAATGTTTTAACAAATGATAAAGAACACATTCAGAAAGTAGCAATATACTGAATCTATATATAACACTGTAAACTTTCCTAACAATAGGACTAGCTTTTTCTAGCCTCAGGACTAGATTTTACATAACTTCTTGCCATGGCTCAAAGTCATACTATTAAAAATTCCCTTTGGATTCAGGTCTACAGTGTGTTTAAAAAATTAATGCTTTTGGCAGTTACACCCATGTGAAAAAAGGATGTGGATTAGAAGGGGAAGAAATCTGACTTTGAATTATTAGGCACTGGGCTCAGGCAATATGTAGACCAGATCAAAATTCTGCATAGATTCAGCCCTTTGAATTTAGTCTTTTGCACTGGCACACGCTCAAAGGAAAACTGCTATGTAACAAGATGACATTATTTGTGAAAAATAAATCTATATACGAAACAAGAAAAAATTTTTTTGAGCCAGTATTATTCTGACACACATTCATACAAAGTTTGGGGGGGGGGGGAGGAGGAGGAGAATGCCAGAAATCAGAGCACTAAGAGCTCATTTTAACACCACCTGTCAGTTTAACATGAAGGAGGCTTTAACCTGTACTTTATGAACACCATTTCTTCATGTACAAGTTGTAGAACAGGAGAAGAACAAATTTTATCATGAGACATTGGATTTGTAGTAAAAATTTAAGATTGTAAATTAAATTCAGGAATTCCTGGATTATAGCCTAAAGTGTAGATAACTTCATTAAACCAACTAACTTCAAGTGTAGTTTCCAATAAATTGAAACACTAATTCATATTATCCAATTTTTAAAAAGGTTGTTCTGTCCAAAGTGTAAATAGCTGATCAAAAAACATCACTGGATACTTTTATAAGCTGCAACCACACACATTGCACTATACAAACATATTTTAGCATTATAATTACTATATTTTTCCTTTCCACATGAATATTTTTGCCCAACTATTATCCTTCAACTCACTGATACAGTTCTCACATAAGGCATTTACTAAATAAACCTAGCAAATAGTTGGCAAAGCTCATTAGGGGTTGTTTATGAACCAACCACCACATGATTTGGATTCAGCTTCCTGCTTCCCCCTTTCATGAGTATCATTGGGGTCTCCTCATATCTAATTCATGCAGTGTCACTTCCAATTGCACTTACTATTTTCCTTTCCTCTCCAAGGTGACTGGCATTGGTCCTTCTCAAAAACAGAGTTACAAACACAGCAAACTTTAAAAAAAAATAGTGATATGGCACCTAAACTCCAAAGTAAAAACACTGGAAACAAAAGCACAAAGTTGTCCTCCATCCGCAGATTTCCCAGTAGAGGCTGCAGCTGAGTCTTCAGGGGAAGATGTGCCACACAGAATGGTATCAATCAGCTTCCATGACTGTAAAAATACAGCCTTAAAAGAATTTTTGAATCCCTAGTGGGCTCCTCCCCAACTTACCAGAAGATCCTTCTCCAGTTCCAGGGGGAGGGGCACTCAATATGGCTTGCTGTCATTCTTTGAGCGCTTGAGCTGTACTTTCAGTCGCTTCATGCCAATTTGAAATCCATTCATTGACTGGATGGCAGCTTGTGCAGAGACGGGATTGTCATAACTTACAAAACCTAAGAAAAGAAAAACTTACAGTTAACTTCAATTAGAGGATAAGAATATCTGACCACATCTTCCTCATTATTGTCACTACCATCACCACAAGTTGTATTTTTTTTAATACAAGACCACTCTTAACTGTTAACTACAGATAAAGTATGTGAGATGGAATAGGACTTTAAAAAAATACAATTCCCTACTTGGCTCAAACAAGCAAGCAGATGTTAAGGAGTCTTTGTAGCGCTATAATCTGTAAGTGTCAATTCTTCTACTGCTAAATTTAATGTGGCGATTCTTCTACTGCTAGATTTAATGTCTTGGAGTTAGAATATTCCAGATGCCATTCAAATTTGAAATTTTTAGTGAGCTCAATTGTTAAATATGCTAATTTGGATGTCGACAACCCGCAGTTCCAGAGCTGCATATGGCTCTTTGGGCCCTCTGCTGTGGCTCCCTGTCCCATCACTGGCTGGCCCCACTCCTCACCCTCCCTCATGTGGCCTGAGAAGATAAGGGTGATGTCGGGGGATGGAGAAGCAGCCAGGGCTGATTCTCCAGTGCCTCACTCTTGCTGGAGCTTCTTCCAGCCCTTGTTGATTCTGGGCTTGCCTCGGTCACTTGGGGAGATGTACAACCTGCTCTCTGCCCCGAGACACTGGCCCAGCATGGCCACGACTTATGCCAGCCTCACGAACACAAGGGCTGGTGGGGTGGGAATGGGATCCTGGAGGATGGGATGACGGAAAGGGGGACAGGCTCACAGGTCCAGCTGCAGCTTTAAGAGGGCAATGGGGAAAAAAGCTCTCGCTCTCTCTCTCTCTCACACACACACACACACACTCACTTTCTCTCTGTCTCTGCATTTCTTCTCTCATGGAAAGCCATGGCTGGGCCAAGCCAGCAAGCTCTCCTTCAGGCTCTTTGCTACTCCTTTTATTTCTTCTTTTTGAAAATCCAGGCTGGCTGAGGACAACCATCCTCCTCTTTCTCCTCCTCTTGCGATCCCCTGGCCAGCTGTGGCGGGGAGACTCTCCTTAAGCGAAGCAGCTGCCCACCCTGTGCACACCTTTGCTGCCTTTGGCACTAGCTTGAGGGTCTCCCCACACGTGCACACTCTTCCGGCCCCACCATAGCTGGCCAGGGGGTCGTGAGAGGAGGGGGGGTCACCCAAAGGGAAGCTTCCATTGCGGCTGGCCATCGTTCCTCACCTGACCCGGATTTCCAAAAAGAAGAAATAAAAGGAGTAGCAAAGAGCCCCAAGGAGAGCTTGCTTCCAAGAGAGAGAGAAGCAGAGACAGAGAACGAGAGATACACACACACACACACACACAGATGGGGGGTAGAAGGTAGGGAGAGAGAGAGAGACACCGAGAGAGGAGAGGGGGAGAGAGGGGAAGATAGGGAGAGGGGCAGAGAGAGAAATACAGAGACACATAGAAAGAAGGGGGAGATACAGAGAACGGGGGGGGGAGATAGGGAGAGGAGAGAAAAATACAGAGAGAGAAGGGAAGAAAGAGAGACCGAGATACAGAGAGAGGGGGGAGAGAAAGAGGGGGGAAGAGATATAGACGAGGGGGAGGGAGGGAGGGGGAGAGAGAGAGGGGGGAGGGAACAGTTTTGTGGCTGGGTAAGGCATGGCTAGGGCATCATGTGACTGGGTGGAAGTGAGTGATATTGAGTTGGCCACGCCCACCCAGGATTTGTGGCTCCCCAGTTTTTTTTCTGTGGGAAATGGATCCAAATGGCTCTTTGAGTGTTTTAAGGTTGCAGACTCTTGTGCTAACTCTACTTTTAAGTTTAGAGTCATGTTGCTTTCTTATTTAGCAATGTTTTGCTTACATATAACTTGTTTGCGTGGATATATTTTCAGTTAAAAGATTTTAGTTATTTGAAATACTATAGTGTGTTCTTTCAATGCGCCTATTTACTTAAGATGCTAGCTGCAGAGCAGCAACTGACTGACTTAAATGTTTCACAATAAAAGTTTCTCATCATAGTTGGTTATTCTTTCCTGAGGGGAGAAGATGGGAGAACTAAAGGAAGAGGTGGGACAAACCTTCCAAACAACTGCTCTGATATGAAAACGATGTAACAGAACATACCAAAACATTTGCTCAGATTGGTCTGCTTGTCAATGAAAACCTTGGCAGAGACAACGTTCCCAAAAGGCATGAACATCTGTAGCAGGTCTTGGTCCCCAAACTCCTGGGGAAGATGGTAGATGAACAGATTGGCTCCCTCTGGACCTTTAAAATATTCATTTAGAAGGAAATTAAAACAAGTAGAACTTCTTGGATTTTAATAGAGAGAATAAAGAAGAAGTAAAAATATGTTTAACAGTCCAAACTCATGCTATTATTGAAAAATCTGTCTCCAGGAATCAGTTATCTCGCAACATTAAAAATGACACCTAGTGCTCATTAAAAAAAAAAAAAAAGAATAGATAGCAATCGAGTAAAAGTAAAAAAAATACTTAAAAATATAAAGGATCATTATTTGTAGTTTCAGTCAAAGGACAGAAATAAAGAAACAAATCTTGATAATTAAATACATAGGTATTTTCTATCCCAGTTCAGGAAGTTGTTGATTAAGATGATCAGGTTGTACCTTCCTTAATAAAATTCAAAATAGGGATGGAGCCAGTTGCAGAGCTCCATCACTCTTTCCATTTTAAAGCTTACACCTTTAATGTTTCATTAAGGTTGTCATATATTTAAATATGATACAATCACAATAAATATATGATCAAATGCCTGGCCCATGGGCTGGATGTGTCACGCGCTGGCCACGCCTGGTTTAGCGAAGGGGAAAAAAAACTCCCGATACGTCATGTGATGCCGTTTTGACATGAGTTTGACATCCCTGATCTATAAGACAATGTCATTCATAAAGTAACAGCATTTTCACATCAGGTAAAATTAATTAGACAACCTTTCATTAAACTATGATTAACAACCCCCCCCCAACCAAAAACCAAGATTTTGCCAATTTCAATCCTCCAATTAAGAGCACTGGCCAAATAACTTGCAAAGCAACTGTACAGATTAAGGATACTGTCTGCAAAACCCACTACGTACTGTCTCATAAATTACTGATAATCCCAAAATATGACTGGAAATACTGAAAATAACATACTGTTATGTGTTGATTTTAAAAATGTTTCTTGGTTGGGTGAGAGATAAAACTAAACAGAATTTTAGAATTAGATGTTTCAGAGTAGCCAGAATATTCTGTAAAAATGTCTGCAGAATGCACTATAAAATGTCTACAAGTCCCATGTTTTAGCCGTAACTTCAAAATCTGTATCACTGGAGAAGAATATAGCATGACATCTAGAGTTCAGTATAACAGCTTTTTCAACCCTGCCTCCTACCTACCTTCTTTCTGACTTCCTGCTGCACCAATACTCTGCTGTGTTAAAAGACTCTGGTTATAAAGTGTGGGCAATGCGGCAGCAGCATATTGCTGAATCCCAGAGTATGCCTGAGTTAGGGCCTCCATTGTGCTCCCTGTGCCATTTGAAAGGCCACCGCTACCAAGCCCTCCATTTAAGGCTGCCATTCCTATATAGGAAACATGAATTAGTATCAAGGTTTCAAGTAAGGGAATTGATCAAGTAAGGGAAATTGAGACATGGGTTTGAAGCAAAGATGGATTCTATCTTTTTTTTTTTTTTTACAATGCACTATACTTGCCTGCTAAAGAGCCAACATTCAGGCCAGCAGTAGCCCCTGCCAGTGTTTGCAGCGCTCCAAGAGAAGCCATTGGGTTTACTGAGGAACTGCTATTGGAACTGGGTGATGAACCTGCTATTAAAATGAGAGAGTTAAAACATCAGCAACAACTTCCAACAATATCAAAATAACTTAGCACAATCTCTGAAAGGCTTAAATAAAGCACATTCAAGATCTTTCTAAAATATCAAGTGGAAAGTGGCCAGGGAAAGTAAGATAAGCTTTTCTTTTTCTTTCTCTTCTATTTTCCCAAATGAATTTTCAGTGAATAGCAATCTTTAGCCTTGTATCCTCTTGGTTCCAAAATGGGTATCTTTTCTTTTAACAGAACAAAATATTTAACAGAACAGCATAGTTGGAAGGACCTTGGAGGTCTTCTTGTCCAACTCTCTGTTCAGGAAGGAAACCCTATCCAGTGTTGGAGCATTCACAACTTCTGAAGGCAAGTTGTTCCACTGATTAATTGTTCTGTCAAGAAATTTATTCTTAGTTGCATCTCTCCTTGATTAATTTCCATTCACTGCTTTCTACCCTGTCCTTAGGTGCTTTGGACAATAGCTTGACTCCCTCTTCTTTGTGGTAAACTCTGAGATATCAGAACACTGCTATGTCATCTCTATTTCTTCTTTTCATTAAACTAGTCATACCCAATATTCCAGCACCATTCTTTGTATGTTTTAGTCTCCAGTCCCCTAATCATCCATGTTCTTCTTTTCTGCACTCTTAGAAAGTGTCTCAACATCCTTTTTTGTGTGATGTATGAGTCAGATAAGAAATAGTAAGAGTTTTTTTTTTTACCAACATTCAGAAGTAATCCTGCTATTTTTTTTCCTAGATATAAATTGCAATGGAAGTATCTGGAGTACCCATGTGATATCCAATGAAATGCTCATCCAGAAAGCTGGAATCACTTGCTCTTTACTCTCAACTGAATTTATTACTATTTAACCACAATAAGGCAGGCCACAGCATTCTTTCTCTTTTGCCTTCTCGAAATACTGATGGCTCAGTGATTAACCTTGTTCCTTACTATGTGTATAAATCCTCTGATATCATATCTTAGTACAGCAACAAAATCTAAGAAGAGGTGCAAGAGCTCAGTCAAGTACATGCAGGTTTAATTTTTAAATTCTGATGGTTTTCTTAAGTTTCATTTAATTTACTTCCATATCTAAAATTATTAGCATTTAGTTCCAGTCAGCAGACATAAAAGTTTCCAATATCAAGCTGAACAATTTGTGTGGCTTGCTTTTTGCCCGATGTTATGTGAATAAGATTAGAAATAAATTATCCCTTGTTTTACAGCAATAAGCCACAAGTTGAGAGAAATCTGCTACTGCCTTGCTGTGATTTATGATGTGAAAACTTGTAGAGGTGCCTCATTTGTGATTATATGGCTTATTCTTGGTAAGTTTTTCTGTCCCATCCAGTTCTAAGATGTTCAAGTTAAAAACTACTGAATGGAAATAAACCATTACTACATTTATCTGTAGGACCAACTTGTTTGTTCAGAAAGCATGATTAAAGCAAGCAATGTCTGTGTAAAAACCAAATGTTTCCAAATACTATTTCAATTTTTGAAAAAAATCTTTCTGCAAAGAAAACCCAAGAGAATGTAATAGAATGTTGATGGTGTTCATTGAAAAAATGGATCAATTACATTTACAAAACAATAAATATCCTCTTGTGAAACTTAAGTTTTCCCTGTCCTTGTGAATATGAATACACGTATACATATTCAGCAAATCAGAAAGCACCCACTTTCTTATTTTTCAATCATAAAAAATGTGTTTCAGGATGTAATTATTTATCTTCCTAAAGGGCAGGGTTTAATAATTGAATCATGGTAACTGGTTCTATTGTTATATAAACAAAGAGGCAAAAATAGGTTAATCAAACAGCAAATAAATAAACAAACAACTCCCTTACCTGAACTGGTGAGCACACTTAATGGACTATTGGAAGAGTTGAGTGCAGTTGCTCCACTTGGGGTATTCTGAGCTGCGCTAGCTGCAGCTGCTAATGCAGCTAGATTCTGCAGTTGCATTGCATTCAACCCTGTAACACATCAATCAATGCAGTGTGTCTGTTTTTGTACCATTAACCACTGGTGGACCCAGCAGCAGCAGCACTCTTAAATGGGTTTTGGTGGAAGAAATTGTTCAATAATCTTATCACCAAGCCATACTAAACAACTCCTCTTTGTTTTATATAATGAAATTCACTCTATTTTTAACAGCAGCTTACAGTCGATTGATTGATTTACTGAGCTCTCCACTGTAATCTCAAGATCCCTTTTCTGGGTCAGCCTCTGTCAGCCAGGATCCAATAAATATACAAGTAAAGCTTGGATTTGTGTGCCAATTTCATTTTACACTTATTTACACTGAAGTGCATTTGCCATTTTGAAGCCCATTTACCCACTGTTACCCCTTTGTATTTCAACATAAATAAGTTTTAAAAGATATGGCACATAAATCTTTTAAAATCCATTTGTATTACTCATAAACATGATATCACTACCAAACATGCTCAAAATAATTCTGTACCAAGACTTTATTTATAATCCAGGAATAATGTACCTGTGGAATCAGCCTCGTCCACGTACTTGCTTACATCCTAAAATAGTCTAGAAAACCAGTGAAAAAGACTAATCTGTCTGAAAGTCATGCTGACTCCTTTTCAGCAAGTCTCCTACATATTTTTTTAAAAAAATTCTAACAATACTTTCAACCAGTCCTCTCCAGAACAGGGGTCAGATTAACTGACCCATAATTTTTCTTTAGTATGCCTTGATTCCTTTTTAGATCGTGAGGTCAGATTGGCACCTGTTCCCACCAAATAGAATATATCAAATTTTAAAGAGAAGGTGCTTACATTTGTGAAAAAATCAGCTACTGCATATTCATATTCAAGTTAAAAACTTGTGATTGATACCATCTGTGCCTGAGTTCTTATACAACCAAGATTTATCTTCACTAATATATTAATATATCACAGCATACCAATCAATGTTCACTTTGCTACTGACCCTATTTCTCAGATCCCAAGTGGAAAGAAGAGAAAGAAACTTACCTCCCATTGGGTGAAGGTTGCCCAGTGTGTTCAAATTCCCAGAGGAAGCAGCTGCTGTCTGCTGAAGGAGCTGTAAATAAAGCTAGACATTACACCAAAAACAGAACAAGAGTGAGAATGAGGGCTGGCTCCACTTCTGGGAGACACTGCACTACACCACAGCCAGAATGCCGTTACAAGCACAATTCTTACTGACCACACATATCACCAATACACACAAAGCAGCAGTGATCTCATACCAAGAAGGATGCTATTAGTAAAGGAACAATCCAATTTCCCATGCAATTCCAGCTGAAATATTCTCCCTTTGCTCATGGCTAGCATGCCACTAATATGTTGGCTATAAAGGTTTCTAACACTGGTGAAATATTATCTACCAACTCCTCCCTATTCAGATACTGGGAGGAGCAAGGTAAATAAAAACAAGGAAAGAAGGCTGTAAGTGCAAATTCACAGGCAACATTAATGTCTTCATATATGTGTATATGGCAGGGTGCTGTGCATGTTGGTAGAGTATCGTATATTAATACTGTAGTAAAAAGAAAAATAAACCTTCAATTCCCTATTTACTCTCTAACAGGGATACCCAATCCCTGGCCCGCTACTGAGCTGCGAGGTGTTTTAAAACTGGGCCGCCCAAAATGGCGGGTGAGCATGTGCATGCACACTCCATTTGCATAAGCGACAGACACATGTGCTTGCCTACCACTCACATAGAACCATCCCTTCTCCCTCCCTTCCCCCACCCCACCAGTCCACAAAGCTGGTAACTTTGCTATATAATGCAAAGTTGTCCAACACAGTCCATAAGTCCTCAACTAAGTGCCACATTCTTTCTTACCAACAGAAATCATAACACATGGCAAGGCTTCAATGCTAAAAAACATTTCAATCATCTGTACTTATCACTACTACCACTACCAATTTTTGATCTTATAACAGAGCCTCAGAATGAGAATACTTGTAAACAAAACATATGTGTTAAAACCATTTAGAAAATAATTCTGAACAGAAGCTGTCAAGTACACTCACTGCCAAGTACTGGGGTCCAAGTGTGTTCAGTCCAGCCAAGTTTCCCCAAACAGAGGCAGCACTAATCTGTTGCATCTGTTGCTGGAGTTGTTGTGCGATTCGTTTCTGTTCTTTATCTTTCTGAGTATCTGCAAATTTCACTACGATGGGAGAAGAGCATCCCTGCAATACAATTCACACAGCTGTAGCTTTTGTCATCTTTCCAAAATCCTATTTACATTCTTTAAATAATTGCTTTAAAAAGAACATAGTGTTTTCTTTTTAAAGCAACCTGTTATATTCCAGAATTCCAGCACAGATTCATGTATCATATATTATGTATCTTTCCTATTTTGCATATAACTGGAGAGAAGTGTGAGTATATACCCTGCAGGGGTACAAACAAAGGGCTGTTGGCATAGTAACTGAAAAGCTTAAACCAACCATTTATCTGGCAATACTGCAAAGAGAGGAGGCCAAATGCATTCTACAGCTTGGAAGCTAAACATGAAAAGAATCTCAAGTGAAGGTATCTTTAAGAGGGTGTATTCTGTTTACTTTAATGGATGTCAAAAAAATTCAATCATCAGATAGAAGACCCTAAATCAGGGGCCTTCAAACGTGACAGCTTTAAGAAAGACTTGTGGACTTCAACTCCCAGAATTCCTCCTCCAGTCATGTTAGCTCAGGAATTTTGGGAGTTGAAGTCCACAAGTCTTAAATGTGCTAAGTTTGAAGACCCTTGCCTCAAATGGTTTAGGCTTTAAAAGTTAAAACTAACACTTTAAATTGTCCATTGAATACAATTAGCAATACTGAGTTACAAACGTAAAAGTCTCTCAAAATTGGTATCTTTTTTACCTCCATGGTCTGTGCTTGATGCATTGCTTTGATTGCTGTTTGTGCCATTGCTCTTGTGGTAAAAGTCACAAAAGCACAACCTGAGAAGGGAATACAATCAAAATTAATTTATCCAAGTTTATCCAAGCTATCTCCTAATCAAAGAACATTTCTAAAACTTCCCAATTAAATATAAGGGGTATGTATGTGTACGCAGATGGGGGAAGACAAGGGTTAGGAAGAGAGGAGAAGGAAGAGAGGTCATCAGTTGTAAATTGGTCTGCGTGTACCTCGGCTTAAACCATCAGGTCCACGTAGAATTCTGCATTCTTCAATTTGACCAAAAGACGAAAACATCACTCTGATATCATTTTCATTGCACTTCTTTGAGATCATCCCAATGAATAGTTTTCTATCTTCCACTGCTAAAAAAGCAACAACAAAAGTTAGAAAAGTGGCTTGACTATTTATGTGATTGGATAAGTTTCCTTGATTTTATAGAACAATCCAGCAAATTTACCAATAAGTTGTCCCAAAATGAAATCTAGAATCTTCAAATCTAGAGCAAAAGTCAGAAAATCTATTCTCTCAGAGTTTACTAGAAGAGCTGTGTGCAAAAAGCAATGAACTGGAAAAATACATTTTGAGTTTCAAACAATCTATTTCAACATTATCAGAAGTGTTTCAAACTTGAAGCTGGCTTCTTTTGAATATGAAATAAAATGTCTGGATTTCTTATTCTAATTTTCAACAGAATAGCATAAAACTGTGAAAGGATGTTTATTTCATAGATGGCATTGTTGGGATGTGAGCCTTTAATTTTTTTAAAATGTCCATAAGTTGCCATTTTGGGTATATAATGTAATGAACGTTGCAACAACAATGTGATAAAACATACCAAACTTACACATACTCACCATTATTCTTTTCACTGTCAGCTGGCTTCATTTGAATGGGATGGTGCATCTGTGATAAGTAATGGAGAAATATTACATTTTTCAAAATAAACTTTTTGGAATATGCAAAACACATTCAAAATGTTTCTAGTATGAAGCAATCATATCGCGCTTAGAATGGCCTCTTTTGTCCATTTATGAAGTATTTTGAATATGAATTAGCCCTATTTATGTTTAAATCACTTCTAGGAAGGCTTGAAACTATTTAGTAACTGAAATGGGGCATTTCAAGCTTGAAAAATGTTGAATTCAAAGTCTTGAGCACATCCTACAAAGCATCACCCATCACACATACACAAAATGTATTAATTTGAAACATGTAATATTTAGGAACTTATAATTCTATTTATAAAAATATAAATTGATATAAGTCATAAACAAACAGTAGGAAAGGATTCCGCATAATCTACTAGGGAAAATGTAGCATTTCCAGTGAGGATTTGCTGATACAGAGTAAATTAACAAGAAATAATATAATTTGTCATACCCCTGGGAGGATCTTCATGTTATGAAGAGCATTCTGTGCTTCTAATGCAGCTTTACGGGTATAAAATGTAACAAAACAGCACCCTATGAAATAAACACATTCTGTAACACACACTAAAAATCATTTCAAGCCTAAATTACATCAATTAATTATCTAAGTTGGGCATAGCAACCCAATTCTGAACTTTTTGAGACATATACTTCTGAATGCCATATATTCCAGGTGTAGCCTTCACATGACCACTGACATTTTTTATGAGACTAAAAGCTGTTTACTTCAAGAATCTTAACTAATTAGTTAATTTATGGTGGAATGTATGATACAAAACTACCTAATTATAGACTATGTTTAAACAATCTCTGTTAGATACAGAGATGCCCTACACAAAGTGGACAATTTTATTGGAAGAAGGGGATCTTTATTAACTCACTCTGTTCTATGCAGTTTCTTATACTACAACATTTTCAATATCCTACTGATAATGCTTCAGCGGATGGGAGAATAAACTTGTTCTGCAGATGAATCCTTTCTAGATCAGACAGCATATTTAAGATGTTATATGCTTATTAGGTCTTTTTAATTTATGTTTCGCGAGTTGGTACAAACTATATAATTATTTCTTCCGATTTTGTGCAGGGGGAAAACCCAAATGTCCTGCAAATAAAAAGCAGAGCAAGAAGGCTTACTATATTTTTCTTAATTTCCCCCCAGTTATTACCTTGATTCTAACATCCTCTGCTCACCATCTGAGGTGACACAGATTCTACCATTCTACCACATAAGACCATCAAACTGTAATTTATAGTAAAACTGGCCCATCTGCTCTTGAAATAAACTGCCCCCCACACCTCATTTATGACTCACATATTTTACTTGTCCTGCTAATAAGTTAGTAGTTTATAAACTGGACTGGGGGTCAGAACCATTTTGTCTTTTTTGAGTCTTGTGTATACTATGAAACCAATTTTGTAGATGTTCATTGGATAATAAATGGTCACTATTTATAAAATGTAATTAGCACATATAATTGTGGATAACAATATAAAATTAGTTCAATTTATTATTAACTATTTACTATTACTGTAGTAATTTAAACTAAAGTAAAGAGTGACACCAGTAGGTGCCTCTATATTTTGGTATAAACAGATGATTCTATATGTTGTTATAAATAATGGAAACAATTAGATAAAACTTTTAATGTAAATTATACTTGATGCCAATCATTAAGTTATCGGGTTCTCTATGTGGCCTTAAAAACATCCAAATGGTGCCTTTATAAAACTTGATGGGAAGAAGAAAACCTCTCACCTTTGCTCTGAGGAGGGTTTTGGCTTCTGTCTCGCAGGACATTAATTTCATAGACAGCACCATACTGTTCAAATAGATCTCGCAAGTCTTTTTCAGACCAACTCCGTGGGACTTGGCCCACAAACATCTTGATAGCATCTAGGTCTGGTTGGTCAGGATGATCCAATGTGCCATTCATTTTCTTTGAGCTACATGAGTCAATGAGAAAAATGTGATAGGTGATTTTCCTGGCAAAGTCCTGATCAACCGTTTGCTTCATACACAGTGTCTAAATTGCTAAAACTCAATGTATTTCAATAGAATTCTCAAATTTGAAATGTTAAGAGGATAGCATTTCAAGGATATTTTTCTATACAAAAAAAAATGTGGTTGGCTGATGACTCACTGCCTTCTTCCAAATATGTCTGAATGTTTCTAATTTTATTTAGCAGCTTATAAATGAAAATGTTTTTGGATAAATAATCATTTGAAACAAGTAAGAGCAGGGCAGATAAATACTTTAAAGTGACTGTAATTCTCTCTAAAAGTGCAATGAAAATCAATAAATAATTCTATTCAATGTACTATAATTTAAAAATCAGTAATAGTTGTTCCAGCACATCATGAGAAAATATATTTCAAATATTCAAAATAATTATATATATTCTATATATTTGTACTTCTAAAAATTGAACTGTTCTCAATACTGAAGAATAATTATGCAGATTGTATCAAACCATAACGACGAACTCTTAGAAATCAATAAAGGATTTTGCATAGTAAATAGTGATTTAAATCATGAAGCTGAGTCTTCTTGAAAAAATGATTTAAATTAGATCCATTCTAAAATGGTTCTGATTTGACAAAATGTACCTAAGAACTGATATTCTTTTAACCTAATTGACTAAGAAAAATAATCAAATAGAATGAACAGAAACATTGCTTTATAATATGACGGAGAAGGGCAGCACGCATTGGACCTTTAAACCCAATGATGCTGTTCAACACAGGACACTTGTGATCACCAACTCTAAACTCAAAGGTGGGCAGCATCATTCACAGAAGAAATGGAAATAATTCTGCCTGTTAGGGGAAATGTCACAGTGATTTATTTCAACTTATGAATCTAATGCTTCTTTCTCTTTAGATCACAAATTTTCTAATGGAAGGTCATATTAAAACTGAATAAACATTTAGGAAACAGGAAGCCATATTTAATTCCAGAAGACCTGGATTTAACATACGGTCTTGCAATTCTAAAATAATGGACCGATATTGACAACTGAAATTTAACAAGATTGAGAATGATTACTAATCACCTAAGGACAAACATGTGCCAAGCATTAACTTCAACAAAACAAAACAAAAATACTCAAACATCCTGAACAGAAAAAGAAACACTTAAAGAAAACTAAAGGAGAAATACATAAAAAAAGATAAAACAAAGCAACTCTATTGTTTCTTCCATTATAGGAATGGACTTTATAAATTATGTCAGAAAGATTAAATCTCAGAATGAGCTGGGGCTACTTAGAAATAAAAGGTAAGTTAAAGTGCTCCACTGACAAGAAAAAGTATCGTATTGGTAATGAGTGATAGCCTGAGAAGGCAGAATTTTTAAACTCCTATTTTATGTGAGACTTCTCCCAGAAGAGGAATATAGCTCTAAATGGTCATTATGATGCCATAGGAGGGGAAGGAGGAAATTGAAGTTTAGGTTGGGCAAGAAGAGAATAAACAAACATTTAGTTAATTAAATAAATTCAAGTTTCCAGGGTTGGATAGATGCTAATGAAGGGGGTCACGAAACTAATCTCAATAATCTTTCAGAACTCTAAAAGACTGTCAAGGCTCAACAAATGTCATCTACATCCTTGAAAAGGAGGACCTGGAAAACTAGAGACCTGTCAGTAATTTCATGTATAATACTCTAATATTATTAAACAGCACTTTGATGAGAATGGCCTAATTAACAAGAGTTAAGTATGCTCACATTTGTTGAAAACACATCATGCTATACTTTGGGAGAGGTACTAGGTTAGCATATTGGGGGAATGTTTTCAGCAAAGCTCTTGAAGAACTATCTCATGATGCTTTCGGCTTGGAGAGTAGCATCAAGTGGATGGTTACAAGGCTATGTCCCAAGCCCTGTGTTGTTTAACACTTTGGTCAATGATGCATTAGAGAATTGAGAGGATGCCGATTAAGTGTGACACAAAGCTGATAAAGTTGGCTAGTACAGAATGGACGGAAGATCCAGAGAAGTCTAGAAAAGAACAGATAATGGGCTGAAATGAACAGAATGGAATTGAACAGGGAGAAAATAAAACACTATTATCTGCCAGGAAAAATAAAAGGGACAATAAAAGGGACAAACATGGAATGGGGAAGATACTTGATAGTAATGTACATTCCTTCTCAATCACAAATTAAATGTAAGGTAGCTGTGTGACGCATTAATTAGAAAGGAAGATAGTATTGGGGGGGGGGGGGTGAATTAATAGCAGCACAAATTCCAGATCATGAGTCTTGATTTTTCCAGTCTACTCTGCCTTGATTAGACTTCATTTGCAATACTCTGTTTCAGTTACCAAAGGTTATATTGTTATTTTTTAAGGACAGTGACAAATAAAGCATTCAAAGGCAACTAATGCAGTAAAATATTTGGAAATCAAGACCTGTAAGGAGCACTTAAAAATCTGATTATGTTTATCCGACAAAATAAATGATGCTGGGGACAGGGAGATGAGACAGACAGTCTTCAAGTGTCTCAATAACTATTATGCAGAAGATGGGATGATCTTATTTTCTATTGCCTCAAATGTCAAAATCAGAACCATTGACTTAAAAACCTTAAGAAAACAGGCTCTGGCTAGATTCTGGAAGAGTTTCTTGAGTGTGTGTGCTGTCAGTCAAGGCTACTACAAGAAAATTATTGTTTTCTTTTGCTGGAGTTTTTGGGGCACAAGGTAGATGTTAATCTGTTGCAGATGATTTAGACAGAAGGCCATTGGACTAGATGACTTCTAACATCACTTTTAGTTCTCTAATTTTATAAAAACAATTTTTTGTCAATAATAACACATCTATTTTACAAGAGCAAATATCCATTCATTAGGCCTAAAAGGCTTAGGGGAAAAGTGTTAAAGGCCACTGTCTTCCAAACTGTGTATCTCATAAACTGTAAGAGCCTCTATGGCGCAGTGGTTAGAGTGCTGTACTACAGGCCACTTCTGCTGACTATCGGCTGTTCAAATCTCACCAGGCTCAAGGTTAACTCAGTCTTTCATCCTTCCGAGGTGGGTAAAATAAGGACCCAGATTGTTGGGAGCAATATGCTGACTCTGTAAAAACCGCTTAGAGAGTGCTGTAAAGCACTATAAAGCGGTATATAAGTCTAAGTGCTATTGCTATAAAGCCTTTCTCTATGTTTGAATGATAAGAAGGGCCAGTTGATCAAGGTAAGAGAAAGAACCAGAACTGGACATATCTAAACATTGTAACTCTTCTCCAATATACTAAATTGCGCCTTTTTATTTAGAGTAATCTTTATAAGAAATGTAAAACACATTTAATACTTTACTTCAATTGCTACACTTTTTTGTCCAGTGTCATTTTCCTTTGTTTTACTCAGTTAATTATTAAATATTTAAGATTGGAGAAGTATTTATTATGTTTTGATGAATGTGCAAGCACTAGAATAGCAGTATAATTTTGAGACTAAATAAACAGAAAATGATTACTTGTATCCATAAATAAGCATGTCAAATATACAAGTAATCTTTTCCCTTGTATAAGAGCCAGAGATGGACAGCCATATAACTTGCATAAATATTATTAATAAATAAAATTTCTGCTGGTTTAAACAAAAAAAGGGACCTTCCATGATTTTATACGGGTAAACTGGATATAGAAAGTCTACCCACACATTAAAATGCCACATTTTTGAGATGTAAAAAAAAATAATCAAAACAAACCACTTCAGATTTTTTTCCACCTTTAATATAACATATAAGCTGTACAACCCATTGAAAACCAAGAGGAATCTTTTAGGTGGAAAATAATTTAAAATGTTACAATAATGTGGTTGCATAAGTGTGCAGACACCTTAAACAAATACTGACCTATTTTGAAGCACCTATTTTTATAGTAGCAGTTTTTGGGTAGCAGACCATCAGCATGGCACATCTTGCCATGGCAATCTTCCTTGCAAAAGCACTCTAAATCTATCAGATTGTGAGGGCAATTCCAGTGCACAGCCCCTCTTAAGTTCACTCCACAGATTGTCAACTGAGTTCATGTCTGGGCTCTGGCTGGGCCATTACAAAACTTTTCTTCTGGTGAAGCCATTGTTTTGATTTGGAGAAGTGTTTTGGATAACTGTCATGTTGAAAGATAAAATTCCTCTTCAGCAGTTTGAAGAGCCGTGGTAGCACAGTGGTTAGAATGTAGTATTGCAAGCTAACTCACTACTCACTGCCAGGAGTTCGATTCTGACTGGGTCAAGGTTGACTCAGCCTTCCATCCTTCTGAGGTCAGTAAATTGAGATTGCTGAGGAAATATGCTGACTCTGTAAACAGCTTAGAGAGAGCTATAAAACATAGTGTAGCAGAATATAAGCCTAAGTGATTTGCTATTGCTATTTTAGCAGAGGCCTGAAGGTTTTGTGCCAAAATTGACTGATATTTGGAATCGTTCATAATTCCTTCCAACTTGACTAAAGCCCCAGTTCAACGTAAGGGAAAAAAAAACATGTAATAACCACCATGCTTCACTGTGAATATGATGTACTTTTGGTGATGAACAGTGTTGTTTTTCCACCAAGCATATTTTTTGAAATTTTGGTCAAAAAGCTCAACCTGGGTCTGATCAGACCATAGCACATTTTCCCACATGCTTTTGTCAGAAAAAAATCTACACTTGCAAAATGCAGCCAAGTTTGGATATTTTTCTTTGTAAAAAAAAAAAAAAAAAGGGCTTCTGTCTTGCCCCACAGCCCAGACACATGAAGAATATGGGAGGCAGTTGTCACATGTGGTACACAACCAGTATTTCCCCAAAATTCCTCCAGCTCCTTTAAGGTTGCTGCAGACCTCTTGGCCGTCTTCTGGACTAATTTTCTTCTTGTTTTTTTTCATCAATTTTGGAAGGACCTCCAGTTTTTAGTAATATTTTTTTCACTTGTTGATGACTGTCTTCACTGTTCCATGGGATAGCCAATGCCTTGGAAAGTTTTTTGCACCCCTTTCCTGACCTGATACCTTGCAACGATGAGATCCTTTTGTTGTTTTATAAGGTCTTTGCAGACCATGGCTTCTGTTGTAAGAGGTAACTGAGTTAATGTCAGAAAAATCCTAGAACAGCTGAACTTTATGTGGATGTCATTAGAATCACTTTAAACCAGGGGTGTCCAACCGTGGCAACTTTAAGACTTGTGGATTTCAACTCCCAGAATTCCTCAGACAGCTTTGCTGTCCACAAGTCTTAAAGTTGCCACGGTTGGACACCCCTGCTTTAAACGATGGAAGATATGTACTGATTAGTACAGGCAGTCCTCAATTTATGACCACAATTTATATTGTTAAGTGAGTTTTGCCCCATTTTACAACCTTTCTTGCCTCAGTTGTTAAGTGAATCCCTGCTTTTTCTAAGTTAGTAACCTGGGTTGTTAAGTGATTCTGGCTTCCCCATTCATTTTACTTGTCAGATCTCAAAAAGTGATCACATGAATTTGGGACACAGCAATAGTCATAAATATGAACGAGCATCTGAATTTTGATCATGTGACCATGGGGATACTGCAAAGGTTTTAACTGTGAAAAACAGTGGTCATAAGTCATTTTTTTTCAGTGCCATTATAATTTTGAATAGTCACTAAACGAATTGTTGTAAGTTGAGGACTACCTGTATTTATCATCAGTTTGAATGGGGCGAGTTAATTTTGAACACAGCTACATCCCTACTTCTAAGAGCATGTGAATATTTATGCAGCCCCATTATTCTACGTCCCTCCTCCTAAGATTTAGATGTTTTTCCATTACATTGTACAACTTCTATGTTACATTAAGGGTGAAAATATTCTGAAGTGGTTATCCTGGTCTGATTATCTTACATCTCAAAAACCTGGCATTTGTGAAGACTTTCTATATCCACTGTAGTCCTCTGCTAATGACTACTTGTTCAGAGACCGTTCAAAGTTACAACAGCACCGAACAAGTAATAGTTATGACTGTTCCAGCTGTCCTAGCACCCCCTGCAATCATGTGATTGTGATCCTGATGTTTGGCAACTAGTTCACACTTACAACAGTTGCAGCATTCCAGAGTCATGGAATCACAATTTACCAGCTTCCCATAAGTCATTAGAGAGGCCAGCAGGGAAGGACGCAAGTTGCTTGGATAAGTCTCTTCCACCCAGGCACCTTGCCGGCCACCTATTCTTTTTGAGCCTTGTTGCACTTGTGCACCCTCTCCCACCCAGCAGCAACCACCCCAAGCTCTGCTGCACTTACACTGCATCTTCCCTGCTACTTGTGCATCTTGGTGCACACTCCCCCAATCCCTACTGCACACACACTACAACACCCTATCCTCCAGCCATTTGCACTCTTTTCTCCACTGGCCACCTTCAGTTACCCACCACACTAGCGCCATGCCTCCCCAACCACCCAATACACCCCCTTGCTTATTCTCCTACCTAGCAGCAGCTGCTTACTTTTCTATCAGCCTGCCTGTAAGCCAGGCTGGGACTTCCAACTTCCTGCTGCCTTCTCCACTGACTTGGTAGTTGGAAGCTGGCAAGAAACTGCCATCACTATGCAATACAGTCATGTGATGTTGCGCTTTACAACTGCATCACTTAGGGACAGAAATTGCCGATATCAAATATAGCAACTTGAAGGCTACCTATACACCCTGCAGTTAGGTTGGTGCTGGTGAAATGCCCACTGGAGTAAACTCTTTTAGTGAGTATTCTCTAATCTGCCAGAAAAAAATTTAAGAACCCAAAAAGGACTACCAATTCACAGAATCCACATTACTTTCTAGCTTCAGGAAATATCTGTTTATGATAAAATAGGAATCAACTAGCTGGCATGCCAGTTGTAATTTCAGAGAAAAATACTGTCCAGAATACCAAACACAAACTGTGAACAAAGTTGATTACTAAGAGATGCAGTTTCCACCACTTTGGGGGATTTTACATAAACATCCAAATAGATGTAGCTTCTACTGTAGATATACTGTTTGATTTATTCTGATGTCTTAATTAAGTTTCAAAACAGTTAAGCATCTGATTATAAATTTGCCCTTCAGCCATGAACTTGTGGTGGTGACCCTACAGAATACTGAATGACGAAATCTATGTGATTTTCTCCTTTTGGGGAAATAGGTAAAAAAAGTTTGAGAAGTAGAATGCAGGCACATACAGTCAATAAGGGCAGGTGTAAAATGTAAACCACCCATTTTTAATCCATCAACTTTGTGATTGGTAGAAATGATAAAAATGGATGTACTTTAAATAACAATTACCTTAAAACAATCAAAATGGACTCTACTAAATGGTTTCTTCCCTAAATGCTGCTGCTAGCAAGATGCTAAGCTGCCACGGATACTATAAAGTACTCGTTGCAGATTGCACTGCTTTCGATGACAGCCATCTCCTTAATGCATTTATGCATTTCAATCAATAAAAGACATTTTAAAAACTCTTTAACTTATTTTCCTTGGAGATAAAAATAAAATTTGAATTGGCATAGTATATTCATTCCCTTTTTCTTGACAGCTCTCAATTCTGAGTTTTCAATTCAGCTTCCATTTCTATTATGGTTTAGCTGAAAATCATGTTATGAATGAATCTCACTGTAATGTAAATCCCAATATTCTACATTTAAAAAACAGTGAGATGATTTAGATTTTCTTTTAAACCGAACAAACTGGATTGTGTTTTTTGTGTACTCCCTCTTACTAAAGTCCACCCTTTGCCTCATGGGATTAACGTGAACTACCAAAGCCATCCATCTATCAGAATTTCATCTAGAGCAGAGCTGTCAAACTCGTGACCCACAAGCATCATGCGCTGGCCACGCCCATGCCCGATTTAATGGAGGGAAAAGTCGTGATACATCACGTGACGATGCTGTGATGACACGAATTGGACACACCTGATCTAGAGCCTCTTGTACACCGATCTGGGAGAAAGTTTCAGAGTAGTGTTACTTCACCGCTCCCACTTTCCTAGGCTTTCTCTCTTAAATATACATGGTAGGAATGTCAGATATAAAGTCATAATGCATGACATTGAGAAATGCCTTCAAATATGGCTGCTTAGTGCTACATCCATCTTAGACCATTCCTAAAGATTTTATTTTTTTCGGAGGAGCTGTTCTAGAATAAGTGTCTGAATGAGAAGCAAGGGTAGTGTTTATATTTTTTGCCCAGTCTACAAGAAGCAAAGGACTTGAACCAGCTGTGTGGCTCAAGCTGGTTTTAAAAATTGCTTTAAATATCCACCTCAAAGGAATAAAAT
The DNA here is from genome assembly GCA_033807585.1 of Hydrophis major. Classification (NCBI taxonomy): domain Eukaryota; kingdom Metazoa; phylum Chordata; class Lepidosauria; order Squamata; family Elapidae; genus Hydrophis; species Hydrophis major. The sequence continues at coordinate 87,488,956 of CM066328.1, read as the reverse complement.
ATGCTAAATTTTAAGTATTTAAAAAGCATTTGGAGAATAATTTTAACAAACGAGTTTCCTGATATTAATCCCTAAAAGTAACAAAAGACTGCAAAAGTTAAGAAGTTAAGCAGAAATTACTTAAGTATTCTTCTTTAATCCTTTTATATAGTACTTCCTCCCTCTTTAATATATATTTCATATTTGGAGTTTAGAACTGAAATAGAATATGTATGGGGCAATTTTTAAATTATCTAAGGAATGTGCAGCATAATTTCCAGGGAAGTGCCAACATCTGCTTCTTTACTGACCATCAGGGTTCAAGGGAGATTTGAAGTATAATTTTAATGTTACTTTCTTTCAATATTTTTGTTTAACGGCTATTATCATCTTATGCTTAACTTGTGAAACTCAATGAACAAATTTAATGTACTGTTAAGCTTTGAATTAATAAAAAAAGAACTCCTAATATATCAATGACATAGGATAAGCTCTACCAAATGGAGAAGCAATTACATTTGATATTAAACATAAAAGTTGAGGTATTTTAGTGAGTCATGGTGGTACATACAATTAACACTGACAATTTAACAAAAATGCCCTCTGGAACGTTCTCCCTTCAGAGATTAGAATAGACCTGACCCTTTTGACTTTTCATAAGATCTTAAAGACCCAGTGATATACTGGGACCTGGTAAGGATCCCGTTTTGTTAAGGGTCCCATTTTCTGGTTGGATTATAATTTCTTGGCAGCTGCATTTATTTTCTCTGTGTTGTATTTGTAATTCGGTTTTATTTTATATTGTTCACTACTCAGAATCAGTTATTTGGTATCGATGGCCTTATAAATTGAATAAATAAATAAAATGCATACCTGAGGATTTCTGCCTTAAACCATTATCAAGTAAAATTAAATACATATATAAATTGTTGAGTACTGTCTGATAGGCAGTGTATTTAGAATATAAGTGTTGACAGACATGTTTCCATTTCTGCTGTGATTAATTCTAAATATTTCCAACTGAAGTAATGCATTCTTTCCTATATATCTCTAATTCCAACTCCTCTTCCCCTTCCCATATTGTTTCTTTTTCTTCAGCTGAATTAAGATTCCTCAAGATATGTGAGGAAGGGACTTGATCTCTTATATTCTATAAAGCACTATGGACATACACAGCCTTGTCAAACTATTAATTCAGAGAAGTTATTATGCATTGATAAAGACTGAGGGACTCTAATGTACCTTACATAAAGCATACTGACAGTTTATCTGAAGAAAAATAAGTCAACATACTTTGTGCACTTACCTGAAGCTAATTTATTCCAATGTAGTGAATACTTCAATAATAAATCATAGATAACTGCAATGCTTCAATAACCATGTTACCCATAATAATTAATTCTTACAAAATTTTGGGTTTAAAATATAGCAAAGTATGAGGAAATATAGTACATTAAATTGGGTATTTAATGTACTAAATGTCAAGCTATAAATATTTACATGTATTTAGGGCATTACTTCCTAGATTAGAATGACATGCCAAATTATACAGCTTTATTACTATTAGCTTATATATTTACAAATAAAACGTGCCTCCCTAGAATTAGCCCACTATGGAACAATTGGCTATTTTGCCCAATATTGGGAAACTAAATCTATTTCAGGCTCTATTTTATTATCCAAATACATGTATTTGCTTTTTTAAACTCAATTGAGCAAATTTCCCACCCCCAAACCCTTCAAAGTAATAAACTCAAAGCAATCAGTATCAATGTAGATGACTTTGAAAACAAAATACTTACATCGGGCTGGCATTCAAGGAGCAATGATCCACCATCATTTCTGGGAGGAAATCCAACTTAAAAGCAGCCATCACTTCTCTGCTTACCACAAACCACTAATGCTAGATCACTGTCCTGTCGAACCAATTGAATACCACCACTTAAGTTCTGCAGGTCTTAACACACTGAGCCACATAGAAAAACATTCAACCACAGGAACATAAGCTCAGGGAGACCAGCAACAGACACCACAAAAACAGGCTGGACTGGGAAAGAAACATGAGGACCAGGATTAAAAAGGGGATGTGACCATATGAAGAGACTCAGCTCAGTATACAATGAAAATGCTGATGCACTGGACATGTTTTGTGCAATTTCCCCTACTCAAGCAGTATTCAGCGTACTGTTAGAAAAACAGTGTCAGATCCGCAAAGATGTTTGTGTGCAACAGAGCAGAAGGAACTCTAACTTACTTCATAATTCTAATCATGCTCTCTATTCAAAAAATGATAGTAAATATTGCATTTAAATGGAACAGTATTACAGGACTCAGTAATACACCAAGTTCCTGGTGTATTTACTGATTACATTATGCTCCTGATATGAGGCAAGATAATATTATAAAGTAGTGTATGCTGATTTGATCCAGGCAAAAATAGTATGTAACTAGTCTCAACCCCAGCTGCTATTTCTCAGTAAAATTTATAAACCCAGATATAAGGAGTTATAAAGGAGATGAGTGGCTTAAAATGTGAAAAGTAACTAAACAATTATTATTTCTGCCTTGAATGTATTACACCAGAGGCACTATATATACAGGTATTCTTAAACTGTTGCAACTGTTTAATGACTTTTCAAAGTTAGGATGGCCTTGGAAAAAGTGACTGATGACCCAGCCTTGAACTTACGACTGTTGCCCAACTCCCACAGTCATGTGATCAGCTGATTTGCATTTATGATGACTGCAGTATCTTGCAATCATGTGATCATAATTTGCCACTTTCCCAGCTAGTTTTAATAAGGAAAATCAACTGGGAAAGTCAGATTCATTTAAGGATCGTTTTATTTAATGACTGCAATTATCACCCTAAAGACCATGGTAAGAAATGGTCCTAAAATTGGGTCTAGTCACATGATGACTTGCTTTAAATTGCACCAAGTTAGATTGGAAATTCCAGACCAAATTGCAAATCAAGGACTACCAGTAATTGCCAGTTCCTCAAAATAATTGTTAAAGAAATTCAGACACTATTGGAACATTCTTGAAAATATAAACAAGTTACTAGTATGATTTTTCCTCCATAGAAATGAACAATACTAATATTATGTTGAAATTATTACTTTGCATAATGGATGTTTTTCAAGATACAAGCTCTATTAGATTCAAATTCAAGGTTCAGTCCTGTAAAAACAATGCAGCTCTAAAAATGCTGTTGAATAAATCTGTAATCTGTCTGCAAAAATTTTTGAGTATATAATTGTCCTTATTTATCATGTAGCAAGTAAGTTGTGTAGATACTAACTAAATAAAAACATGCCATAAAATGTTCTTCATAAAAGGCTTCCTAGCAACAGGAGCCATGGTTGCCTCTCTTATATCTACTTCCAACTCCTATGCCACCATGGGATAAAGAGACACACACACACAATTCTATCAAAATACATGTCACATATACCACCTATGACAGTCTAATTTTAAAACCCTGCAAGATTTCAGTTTTTTAAAATCACATTCATTAGAATATTCAAAGATATAATTCTATACTTTTTCCCCAAAGTGAACTGCCATACACATTTAATGCATTAATCTCTATCTACTTCAAATATTTTTTCTTGTTTTCAATTGCATTTTATATTGATTCTGGATAACACCACAATAGGTTATGTTTGCTGATTCAGTATCAATTTTAACCCACAACATATTAGGGCAAAAATTATACTCACATTATCTTCTTTTTTCCCCTTGGTAAAATCAATAAACATCTGCATTTAACATGCAAATACCAAAATGTTAAAACATTATTTTTATCTCACTCATGTATTAATTCTTGTTAATGTATTAACTACAGTTTTCAAATGTAGTTTGATTCTATCTCTCATTAATTTCACAAACAAGGAGGAATGTTTAACTGGGAATCCAATAATCTGGAGAACTGGAGATAACACAAATTTTCTACCTACTTCTAAGTAGGAGACAGAGAATGCCCCTATAAAAGAGCATAAGAGAGAAAAGCCTGTCACATACCTGGGGAGAATCTGAGAATTTTAGGTAACAAAATGCATCCAGAATTTGGGCTAGACTTATTCACAGTTGGGCTTATATATAAGTATGTATGTATGTGTATATATGTATGTATACACCGTGTTTCTCACATAATAAGGCTGGGCCTTATTTTTTTTTGAGCCCCGAAAAAACGGCTAGGCCGTCTTTTCGGGGGGTGACTTAATTCCCCCCCTTGCATCCTCGCCAACAGCCGCTCCTACCGGGTGATCATGGTGAAGCACAGAGAGCTCCCTACTCCCACCTTTGCTGCAGACACCTTTGGCACCCGCCGCTGTTGCTTTCCCTTCTGCCCATTCCGCTGCCACGTTTGGAGCTGCCGCTTCCGTGTTTGGAGTTCCGCCGCCTTTTGGAGCTCCAAACGCGGAAGTGGCAGCTCCAAACATGATGGCGGGCGATCTTTATATTTTGGTCCACGCGAAGTTCAGAGCGAGCGAGAGGGAGACTGCGATGCCTCCATCCGAGATGGCAACCTCACTAGTGGATCACAACGTGGCTGGAAGCCTGAATCGGCGGGATACGATGGCGATGTTTTTGGAGCGAGAAGAAAGGGAGAGAAGAGTTGCGAGGCATAATTTGCAGGAGGAAGTGGGTGTGCCCCACGGCAGGGAGCCCAAGGAAGAAGGGCCGGTAGGCAACGAAGAGCGTCCCGTAGCTCCGGAAGCAGCCTAGAGACACGCCCGGGAAGAGTTGCAGATGCTGCCTTGTAGTCCCCAAACCAACTGCGCGCGCCGCCTTTAGTTATGTTCGCTCCGCTTTTGGACATCTCCGCGTGATCGCGACCCTGTCCTTTCCACCTGGCGCCCTTGCTGCTTTCTGGCTCTTGAGCAAGGCATCGCGGTCTCCCTCTCATGCTCGCTCTGAACTTCACGCGGACCAAAATAAAAAGATCGCCCACCATCACGTTTGGAGCTTCTGCATTTGGAGCTTCCGCCGCCATTTGGCAGTGCTCCAAAGGCAAAGCCGGTTGCTAAAGAGCCAGAAAGCAGCAAGGGTGCCAGGTGGAAAGGACAGGGTCGCGATCACACGGAGATACCCAAAGAGCGGAGCGCACATAACTAAAGGCGGCGCGCGCAGTTGGTTTGGGGACTACAAGGCAGCATCTGCGACTCTTCCCAGGCGCGTCTCTAGGCTGCTTCCGGAGCTACGGGATGCTCTCCGTTGCCTACCGGCCCTTCTTCCTTGGGCTCCCTGCCATGGGGTACACCCACTTCCTCCTGCAAATTACGCCTCGCAACTCTTCTCTCCCTTTCCTCTCGCTCCAAAAACATCGCCATCGTATCCCGCCGATTCGGGCTTCCAGCCACGTTGTGATCCACTAGTGAGGTTGCCATCTCGGATGGAGGCATCGCAGTCTCCCTCTCGCTCGCTCTGAACTTCGCGTGGACCAAAATAAAAAGATCGCCCGCCGTCATGTTTGGAGCTGCCACTTCCGCGTTTGGAGCTCCAAATGGCGGCGGAACTCCAAACACGGAAGCGGCAGCTCCAAATGTGGCAGCGGAATGGGCAGAAGGGAAAGCAACAGCGGCGGGTGCCAAAGGCATCTGCAGCAAAGGTGTTTGGTGGGAGTAGGGAGCTCTCCGCACTTCGCCATGATCGCCAGTTAGGAGCGGCTGGTGGCGAGGAATTCCTGCCCGCTGGGCGCTCCTAACAGCAAGTCTCCCGCCCTTCCCCCTTATTCTGCATATTTTAAGATAGGCCTAAATTTGGGGGGAGGGGCTTAATTTGATTTTATGCCCCAAAAACATGCTGGGCCTTCCTATTGGTGGAGGCCGTATTGTTGGAGAAACACGGTATGTACACACACCCTATATAATGTGTATATATATACTATATATATAAAACTATCCATACATGTTATGTATACTCATAATTAATCCTGTCCATGAATAAGCAATCCCTCAAATTTTTAATCATGAAAATTTGCCACCCATGGATAAACCAATTGTGAAAATTAAAAATACAATTTTTTTGAGGTTGGCTTATCCATGGTTGATACATTATGATTTTTTTTATTAAAAATCAAAAATCAGTATATACACAGGTGGGCTTATATAAACATATAAAAGATATTAAATTTACAAGCAGAATATGAATATAACAGCACTTTCCCTTGTGCTTCTATTATTCAGTGGCACACTGACCTTTAATGTTGCAGAAAATGCCCTGATGTACTGATAACTACTAGTAGAAATCTGCTCTCTTAAAGCCATGATCTAAGTGGTTATTATTCTGTTGTAGCAAATGCTCCAAATTAGCCACTTGCTGTTGAAAAAAATTGTTTTGATAGGTCCTAAATTGCCTAAATGCTTGTCATCTTGTGGTTGGGCATGGAGAGAAATAAGATACTAGGCTATATTTAAGTCCTAATTCTGGCATAATCTAAGTAAGAACTGAGATTTAGCAGAATACACATGCAAAGCTCCTTCATATAAACACTCTGTTGTACAGGTGGCCCTCAACTTACAACAGCAATTGAAACTGGAATTGCATCTGTTAAGTACAACTGCTTAATGACAACAACCCCATAGTCCCGGTTCCTATCGTAACCTGAAACCCACATTAATTTGGGGTGGCAAATTCTTCCAGCCTCCCAAAACCAAAGAGGGTGGGTAAGCCAGCAGGAAGTTGCAATGCCAGGAAGTTGCAAGTGTCAAGCCCATGAGCAGTAGGCTGATGTTGTTGGGTGGAAGAGGGAGTTGGGAGTGAGTATGAGAGTCAAGGAGGGTGTGAAGGAGAACAAGAGGTGTGTGGGCTAGAGGGTATGTAAGAGACATCACATGGCTTGGGGAGGCTATACAGTGACGCAGTGGGTGTTGGGGAGGTGCATGGGGATGTGTGAATGACTTATGCAGACAGAGTGCACAGGGGATGGGGAGAGTGCATGAGTGGGGAGACATACCCCAGCGGCTTGTGACCTTCCCTGCCAATTTCTCTCTTGACTTTCTAGGGAAGTTAGCAGGGTTACAAAATCGCAATCACATGATTGTGGGATATTTGGAAACCAGTTGTAAGTGCAAATGGTAATCACATGACCATTAGGATGCTGGGACAGCTGGCATTCTGAAGACCAGTTGTAATCCATCATTCATTCACTGTTGTCTTAACTTGGAATAGTCACTGACCGAATGGTCATAGGTCAAGGATCACCTGTACAGACATGCAACTGTTTGGGTCTATGGAAATAAAAGTGTAATATGCTTTTTAAAAGGCTGTGCCTATTTTGGGATTCACACAATAACCCCCACAATCCCACAAAAATAATTGTTTCATGCCCTACTGAAACATTCATTTTCATTTAAACTGCTTTCCACTTTCTCTTTTCACGTTTCTAATTACATATTTTTACAACTGTTTTTTTCTCTATGTTTGTTATACATTATCTTTTTGATTTTGATTTTCCAAGTCATTTTTCTTCACCTCTTTCATCCCATTTTTCCATGAAGCATCTTTTTTTTCATAATTCTTATTTGCATAAAACTGTAGAGCAAATGAGTTCCACAATTACGTATTTGCCTCACCAAACAGTTTTTAATATATTCTCTTTTCTAAAGTCCACATTTATTCATCCAATTGATCTATCAATTTATCTTCTGTTTTTAAAATAGAACTTGAATATTCTCATCTAATAGTCACTCTATATTTGCTGCTATCAACTAAAGGATTTTCTAAATTTGGAACCTCTCAATACCTATCTATCCTTTACTAATTCTCTGAGTGGTTCATCATAAAAAGAAGATCACATTATGCTCATTTGTTTCCTTGTGTATACATGAAAAGCCTGTTGCTTAGTCCACATACTCAAAATGGAGATTTAAAAATAAAAATCTGATGTCCATCAAAAATTATTCCTTGTATTCATTTCTGGATATCTAAATTGACCAATCACTCTTTTTGTACTTAATTTGTTTCCTTCTTCTCTCGTTACATAATAACTTTGTACTCAAGCTGATATTCATACATCATATATATATATGAATTTCAGAATAAAACATTGTATATTTGTTGATTGGGCAAAATTGCTAAATCTTGCACTCTTTCCACTCCTCTCCCACAGGTGTCCACTTTTCTTCCTTATACCTTCTACTGGAAAGACTTCTACCAGAACGTGAAAAGAGACCACTCAATACCCAGAACAGTTTATGCATGTTATGTTCTAGAGTGGCATAACCTGAAAATAGGAAAATGAGAATAAATGGCATTGGAATAAAATAGCTTTAATTATATTTCCTTTTCTTTTTCTGATCTTAAGCCCTTAATGTTTTTGCTATTGTTATGCCTTTTCAAAGATTCACATAATATTGCTTATCTTGAAAGAGGATAGGAAAATGAGTAATCCTCAACTTATAAGAGTTCATTTATTGACCGTTTGAAGTTACAATGGCACTGAAAAAAGTGACATGACTATTTTTCACACTTACAACCCCTGTTACTAACTTAACACCTGCATGGTTCACTTAACTGTGGCAAGGAAGGTCGTAAAATGGGGCAACATTCACTTAACAAATGTCTCATTTAGCAACAAAATTTTGGGGCTCAATTGTGATTGTAAGTTGAGGACAACATGTACTCTTAAAAGAAGACTTCCTGACCACCTATCACATATTTCATTTGTTTTTATAGCCATAGGGAAAGAAGTCTTAAGTGAATATTAATAGTTATCTGAACTGCCAATCAGGGCATAGTTGAATTTCGGGGGTGGGGGGAGTTGGTACAATTTTTACCAAAACCCAGCCTTGGTTCTTCCATTATCATTTACACTCCCATAAAAATATGCAACCTATACATTCCTATTTTCATACAGACCCACAATTTGAAATCAATCACATGTTCTGACATTTTAGTTTTCTCATTCATAATTAAATACATCTTTCACTTTTCTATAGGCATTTATCAACTCTGCTCCACAAAATCAGAATATTTTAATATTAGAACTTTTCAATTTTTTTTTTGTTTCATATAACAGATGTTAGTAATCCACGACCGTCTCTATTTACTTTTCTTACATTCCAAGTCTCAATCTTCCATGTGTGTGGCTATTACCAGACAAGCCAGCAGTTCTTCCATACCTATCATATTTTTGGTCAATCAAGACTTTTAGTTAATATATTTTACTGAGATAAAAAACATGTAATCTTCTAAATTATTTGGTGTATTCATAATACACACAGGACTCTTTCAAAATATTAGACACCAATTTTTTTTCTGCCTTGTGAGCCAATATATATGCTACCAAAACTTGTATAGGACATACAAGTTTTTATAAAAGACACAGAACTCTTTAACTGAAGGATTCCAGCCTTTCATACCCAGAATGTAGCTGTTGTGATTGTAATTTGCTTGCCAGATACAATGTATTACACCCTACCCTCCCTGCATATGTGACACATGGCTCTTAATTATGTGCAGATTACCTGAGACCCTCCCTCTGCTATAAATACAAAAGGTTGATCCTTTTACAACAAAGAACTCACCAGAAGTCTGTGGACTGTGGCTGGAAAAGAGCAAGGTTTTCCATCTCTTCATCAATCTCTGAGTGTTTGTATTTGCAAGAAGCTGGAAAAGTCTAGGAAACTGAGGTAGAAACACATTTGCTTCAGAAACCTGCTATTTCTATAGTAAATAGCAAAAATCTCAAGCCAGGCATTTGTGTCCATTTATGCATTTATTTATTTGCCTGGTGCAAGGTGTCACAATTTCATATAGGTACGATATCTGGAAGTGATATATGTGACCTTTTATCTGTATTTCAGGCTGTTTGTTGAAAATACATGCTTTTCTTTGGAAATTCTTGTGATCCATAACAATATGTAACTTTGCTAGTCTTTTTCTGGAAACTTTGGGTGTAGAGAACTCCACTTTTAACAGAAGAGCACCATGTGTATTTGTTTTATTTACATTTTACTTTTACTTTAAAAAGTTTGATTTTGTTTATGCTTTGTGAAACTGGCTTAGCTCACAAAAATCAATAGGAAAGGGTGAATCCTGTCTCTGTGCCTCTAAGCTTCAGAGTGAAGAGCAGGCACTACTGAAATTATTTCAATGTTTGCATTATGACTTAATTGCCAGAATAATAGCAAAGGGCATAAAAGTCCTACATCTCACAGAAAATAGGTTTAGGAGGTGGATAGGGACTACTGCACTGTTGTCCCAGAAGTAATAAATAAACAAGGGTACAAAAACAGAGGGCTTCCTGAAGAGGCCCCTAACCATTTTCCCTACAGATTTCACCATCAACCACAATATTTGAAAAGGTTTACATTTACAATCTTTGGAAAAATTCAAGGATTTCAAATAGAAAGGGTTGTCATTCAATGATAAAGCACATATTATAACAGCTGAAAGTCCCAAATTTAATCCTAGGCATTAAAAGGAGGCCTGAAAGAAGGGAATTGTCTGCCAATCAATGTAAAAAAAAAGTTAGACCAATAACTTATCCCGTATTAAGCAGCATGCAATTTTAAGTTAAATTCGGTCTACAATAACAATGTTGCTTGTTCAGATAGTTTATTTATATACTGACTTGTTTCCAGGAGCTCATAACAGTAGAGATGTCACTCCCCCTGCCCATTTTCTTCCCACAGGCAAGTTGACTGAGAGGGACTGATTCACTCAAAGCTGCCCATGAAGCAACCCTGGCTGTGGGTAAACCTAAATCTCACTTTCCTCAGTTGTAATTCAACTCCCTAACCATTACATCTCACCAATTCTCTAATCACTGTGACATGTCTTCAAAACTACAGCACAGACAACCTTTTGTCTAATGCCCTTGGCTTACCAGTAACTAGTCTCCTAACATTCTGTTTAATCCAGGACTAAATCAATAAATTAAGCCACATGGGTATTCTTCCATCATCATGGATAAATATGCTTCCTCTAACAATTTAGGAGCATGGTGCACCATGCCAATGCAATTCTATGTTTTTTGCCTTAGCAACATTAATCAACATTAATCAACTGATGAATCAATCTTTTTTTTTTCAACATTATATTTGAACTCCACCAAATACTAAGCCTTGTAATTGAGAGGTGGGCAACAGATCAGAATAAGTGCAAACTGATACTAACTGAAGCACATCTTAACTTCATACTTATAAAGGATGTGATCTAAATTAGCTATAATTACTACTGAAATTCTACAGCAGAAATAGGCAATGTGTCTTTGACATTCCCCTTGGTATCAGTAAAGCTCCCTGCCCTATGTGACCTTAATCTCTTGGCTGGCTGAGACTGCTGAAGGTCTTGGGCTTCTACTTCAGCCTCAGTACCACTGTCACCAAGGAATGCCATTGAGCAGAATAGCCGGGGGGGGGGGGAGAGATAGGTGAATGGGGAGACTTGAAGTTGAAAGTGTAAATGGGCTGCCAAATTTTGTGATTATGGGGGAGCTGCAATGGCCGTAACTTCAGGAACCATTCATTCAGCACCACTGTAATTTTGAAGTCACTGAATGAATGGCGTGTAATTGAAAGGAAAGGACTGTTATGTGACAAACAGAATGTAAATATTATCCTGCACAACACGTGGAAAGCAGCAGCATACATTTCTTTTGCTGTTTCTGCAGCTATAAAGTCCTTTGGAGGGGGGAAATCACGACTGCCTCTTCTAAATGTGTATGTGCTAAAGAACACAGAGGAAGACTATTCTCAAAGTGGAACAAACTTGACTGTTTCAACTAACACTGTTCTAGAATTTTGTTCTGAATGCTATGATATGGCTGCTGTTTTATGATTCATTATTGATTTCCCCCCCTTTCAAAATATTTCCATTTATTGTTTGTTGAGTCTAGGATAGAATGAGATTCCAGAATGCTTTCTAATCCAAATTGCATAAATTGATAGAGTTATACTGCATTTTGAAAATGTTGGAAATTAAATTAGCCTAGTGTGCTTAGGGAAAGAAATATTCCGTTTATATAACCAATAAGTACAGATATCAAATATAGGCGTAGGACAACAGAATGAAAGTATTAAGCTCATCCGCATTCCAAATTCAATTCATTGGAAGTAGGCTGGAGGTAGATATTCAGACAGGTTATATAAGACTCTGTCTACGTGCCATCTTAGTACATATAAACATGGAATAAGATGACTGACAAATTCCAGGAAACTGCCTTCACTTGTTCATAATATCAATATGACAAGAATTATTAAAGCACTAGATAGATTAATAATGATGCCTTGGAGATTTTATCTTCCAGGACAAAAGAATTATTTTTAGCAAGGAGCCAGGTATTAAGAAAAGTGAAGCATATACTAAAAAGAAAGTTATTTGGCAATACTTTTATATGAGAAGTACTCAGGTATAACATTAATAGCAATCTGAGAAAAACATTTAACAAGTAAAAAGAAAAATCAAAGGAATGGGGATATCTGTTATGCTTCTGCCTCAAAAAGCTGCACTGTATTTTTTATAATATTTGATTTCCTTCTTTCTTTTCCAAGAGACTGGTTCTATTTTGGAAAAAATAGAAACAAATGACCATGAAAACAAATGAAACAGAAGTGGAAAGGATGACATATAGTAGTTTAGTAAGCCTAGAATGCGTGTTTTAATGGAAATTTTACACTAGCTATCAAGAAACTGACCATCATAGAAATCCTCATTACGGGCATGCTGGCTACACTGGAGAGAGATGAAATTCAGGAGAATCTAAAGCAGCGGTGGCAAACCTATGACACAGCTCTCAATGGTGACATGCTACTATGTTTTGAGTGGCATGCCAGCATTCAACAATACCTAACAACTATTCTTGAAAGCATGACCTGTTCTTGTGTGATTTTTGGATGCTGCAGAGCCTCCAAAAATGTGAGAATGGGATATCACATAGCCTTTGAACCCTCTGAAAATTGTGTGAGAATAGGGTGTGCTTTCATGCAGTTTTCAGAGGCTGCAGAAGAGTATTTTCTGCACCCCAAGAACTATGCAACCCACAGCAGCCTTAGATAAGTTACAGGGGCCAGTCAATAAAAGGTAACCGGCACACAGCAGAATGGGGAACAGGTGGTCTTGCAGCAGTCAGGTTAGGGCTAAAATTGAGCCCCAGGCCTCTACTTGAGGCTTTCGCATTAGCACTCCCTCTGCATGACACTATTAAGGGTAGCCTAAATGGGGAAAATATAATTCTCTTTCTTGCTGGGTGTGTGCATGTGGGTAACATGCCAGCAGAGCAAAGTTGGGCATTTTCTGAATTGTTGACATGTCAAGCCTAAAAAGTTCACCATCACTGATCACTTTCTTTTAAATTGATTGGGCCAGGACAGTTTTAGCAGGTGCTACTCAAGTGAGACCAAACATTTAAAAATCAGGGTAACGTCTTTTGACAATAAACCAAGTAAAATCTGCTCAGAGAAAAATATATCAAGGCGCTAATCATAATGTTATCTAGATACTTGATAAAATAAAAGAAACTTTAAATTAGTCTAATTCTTAACCCAAAAATCCAGTTCCAATTCTGTAACATTTGTGGCAGTTCCAAATATATATATAAAGGAAAAGTGCATATGGAAAGGACTAGATTTCACAGTCTTTAATGTCTGTCAGGGACATTATGCACTCTGGGATATCAATTTTGCACAGGACAAAGGTATTTTCATAAATCTACCAATCAGCTTTCATTCCAAGCATACATATTGGATTACCCCTAACTTTGCACTGAGAACTACATGATAGCAAGAAATAACCAAGTCTCAGGCTGCAAAAGCAAACATATGAGCAATCTAAGTTAAATTGAAATTAAAAAGCCAATTTGTAATACAAGTGTTATTAACACCTTTTTTTTTTATAAGCATTGATATAATAATATAGCAAAAAAATAAAGAAAATATTTCTATTCACTTTAAAACCAATCTGCTTTGTTTATTCTATGAATTACACTAGACTAGTCCATGAATTTTGCAAGACCCATTATGGCTTCTGTTGGCTTTAAAAGAATCCCTCATAAATAATTGACATTTGCATTTAGACTTGAGATAAGCAATAGGTTTGTTGTATTTGGCATTATATGAATAAAAAAAAATATACACAAGTATTTCAAATTTCTAGAAATATAAATCTTAGAAGGCACTTTAACCTCCCTGCTTTCTAACTCTGTAACATACAATATAATATAAATATCAATATTGCTAATTGTAAACTGAAAATACCACCTGATATATGGCATGTCTCATGTGTACAGACCCATCACTTGGATTCTAAGTTATGCACTTAAACGAAGTATTTACATTTTATAATACAAGACAATAATAACAGTCTGTTAATGCAAATACTATTGCTATACCATTATCAATTATTATTTTACTTGGGCAATTTTTTGCATAACTGCATCCACATATTGCAATAAACTATACAGGTTTTTTTTTGTTTCTGCTGTATGAATATAACCAGTGTCAATTCTCAACATGCTGTTAGTAAGATATGCTGACATTCAAGTCTCAGCTGGCAGCCATTTGGTATGATTTGGAACTAGACTAAGAAAACTAATGAACAGTTGTGTGTTCCCAAACATACATCTTTTTGGCTAAAACCAGGAAGAAGCTTCTATGGCTTACCCACTGTTTGTTTAGTTTTCTGCCACTTGCAAAAACCAATTTGGTATTTATATTGTTAAAGCTTGGTTTAATCTCATCCTGTCATGTTGCTTGCCCTTCCTGGGGTTTTTAGTGTTGAAGTTAGATTGGTTGATTAGGGTTTGTTTGTTTATATATATATATGAATGAATGAATGAATGAATGATATGTTGTTTTAAACAGGGTGCCTTTTAGATGCTCATTTAGTTTCCCATCAAAATTATAACCAGTAGAATTAATAGTGTAATTACCCTGGATATTTTAATACATTTGAGATAGATATGTTAAATACTACATCAAGGGCCTTCAAACCTGGCCACTTTAAGACATGTGGACTTCAACTCCCTATGTTTGGAGACCCTTGCACTACATGTTTGATCGTAAATTTTAACATATGCAATTTATTATTTGTAACTGGATACTGAGCTTGAAATATTTGCTTAGCTTGTGCCACTAGGTCATCTAGATGGTCAGGAAGACAAGAGCTTGGCTGCATTCCACTTCTACACTGCATTAAAGTCACAATAAGAACACAGCTATGGTTTATGACTCAGTATCAAATAAAATTAACTTTGCCATTACAATTGCTCAATAAACCAAAATACAGCATACTGTTATGTGTGAATCCAGCTACTTCCTTTTATTAGAAAGTGTTCCAAAAATACTTTCGTTAAAGACAAAATGAAATCATGCTATACTCCAATCTTCTCTGAGATGCTAGACAGACAAAGAAAAAATATTAATGAATTCCTTCTGAAGACTTTGGTGTTCAATGTTCTGAATAAAACAGTCAACAAGCAATGATAAACATGAATCTTCAAAGCAATACTTCTGGTATTAAAAAGAAAAGTTTAGGAGTTGCGCTGTTAAAAATGTATCAGAATTTAAGTCATCAGAGCAGCTCAGATATTAACCATGTTTATCATGATGGATTTTACCTACAGCAAACCTCAGTCTTTTTTCCTTGTTTCCTATTTCAACATGATTCTAAGATTAGCTATTGCTTTCCATTTGCAAAAATTGAATTATTTTTAAATATAGTTTTTTTTAAAAGTTTCATAGTTAAGAATCTAAAACTGGCTTATTTCATGAAAACTATAGTTTTGGGATCTGATCTATCTGACAACTATAATTAAAATAAAGCTTTGTAGCCATACTAGCAAATAACTGAAGAAATGAGTATTAAAATCTTTCTGGTTTAGTTAAGAAGCAAATAAAGCAAATGAGACCCTTGGGCCTCTTTTTTGTGATCAATAAACTGGTCAGAAAATTGCTAATATGTATGGCATGTTTTCTACTAATTTTGCAAAACAATAAAAACACTTTAAACACAACAGTAATGTAAAGCTGTATTTTTTAATGAAAGCATAAAAATGTACTGTACTAAAAACCTGAGTTGTCCACATTCTAGGGGTATCATTACTTATGCCCACTGTAATCCTTAACTATCTCCCATCCAAAATGTAGTTCCCTCTCTCCGGTTGGCTAAGTACATCACAGCAATGTACTGTTTGTGTAACAGGAGATAATACCCTGATTCACACATATTAATAAGCCATGAATTATAGCCCAAACTGGATTCACAAATTGCCCTAAATTATAACAGTTGGTTTTTTGAATGAATCAACAATTGCTCAGAAAACTTAAGCTGTGTTTAATATACTTTGTTAATCAATATTTTCTTACACCATTCACAATATTTGGACAAGATGGAACTACTACATAGAGAGCAAATAACACGAAATGTAAGGGTCTGCATATAGTAACAAAACTATTTGTTTCATCAACAAACTTTTATCATCTCAATGTACCATACTGTAGTAAAACACTAGCAAAATGTTTTATGATTTGAATGCAAAAAAAGGTTCCTACAAAGAAATAGTTGTTTCATGTGGTTCTTATTCTATCTCTTATTCTGTGTCTTCTATAGAAATAGTTGCATCCTATTCAGGAGAGCTGTTATCTTGAATTAGATTTTTAAAAAGCAATGAATATATTGTTTTTAAAAACCCAGGAATTTTTTGTTTTAACTACGGTCCATATGAGCCAAGATATCTGAAAGTCTACTTTTTCCTAGATGAGTCTGCCTGTATGTTCTTTAGGGACTGTGCTTCATGTATTTATTTGGCCATCTAGCCAATGTGATTGACAAGAGCTAACAAGAGTTAAAATACTGATAAACAACTCTTCAAAACACCATTCACTAATAGCTTGGACTCAATTAGTTTCCTGGCCTCATGCCTGGGAACAGGTTTATAAGGTTTTCCAAAAAACAAGCAGAGCCTGGGCCAGTCAAACCCTGGACAGACACAGTTACGGAAAAGGCATGTTTCCTGAGACCCTCTAGATAATAATCCATAATAGATGGAACCCTGAGGCAATAAGGCATGCCTCTCTTGACAAAATTAATGGATTATTAGAAATTATGCGAGTAACAAGAGTCCTTCAAATATCTTTGGCTGATGCCACGTAGGGCTTTGTATGTAACAGTCAGCACCTTCAATTGCATCTGGAAACAAACCAGAAGCCAGTTCAAGTATAACATGGGCAGAGAGGTATAACCATAATCACCCATATACCTGCTTTCTGGACCAGGTGAAGCTTCTTGAGTCTGGGGTATGTCCTAGAATTATAAAAGGCTAAATGGCTAGGTAAGGAAACCCTTTTCTTATTTTGCTACTGAAAAAACATTTGTTTGTCTCACTTCTAAGAACAAATAAAAGCTGAATGGTTTTATTGAAGCTTTTAACATTTAAGTTTTTAATATTATCTTTGCCATTTGAAATAATGTCTGGTTTGATTTATAACTGAATTTTTTCAGTCAAAAGAAGGCAAGAAAATTGTCAATATATAATAGCTGTAATTTGAATTCTTATGTAACAAAGTGAAATATTCCAAAAGTATTTGAAATATTGTTTAATTTATGCAAACTCTAATAAACTATAAATAGTGCAAGATTACACATAAAACTGTGCCAAGTATGGTATATCAACAGCACTTTCTTTTCTATGCTAGCAAGTTGCTTCAACCAATGGATACATGGCATGCATGAAACACATCTGGGCATTAAATACTCTTTTAAAATTATTCCAAGGGTGTACAACTTTCCTAGTGTACATCATAAAATAATTAGCTCATACCTTACCGTTTTAAACAATGCGCCAAATCAAAATAAACAAAATTTTCCTGCCTTTAACATTTTTGCCTTCAGGGCATTTTTTTTGCATGTTTTTAAAAATTATTCTTAGCCGCCTTACTTTATAAAGAAAGCAGCCCAGAGTTTTCTAGAATATGGCAGCCCCTAAATTTTATTTAGTAAACAAAACACAACTTTTTCCTTTTTTTAAAAAAAAGGGGGTCTCTCTCTCTCTCTCTCTCGCCCCTCCCTTTACCATTTCCTCATCTGTTTCATGTTGAGGCGACTGTATCTTCTGTTCTGACGACTCAGAACAGCTTGTTTCACCCCTACACTTTGACCGAGCCAAACTCCCAGGGGAAAACCCGAAGGTTTCCATTATAAATCCACGCGAAGTTTCACGGGAGCCGGGAAATCGTCATTTCCACCGTACCACGTGCCTAAACCGCCAAGGGATTTCTCTCCCCTCCCCCGCCCCGCTTCCTCCTCTTGACCCATCCGGGTTCATCTGCAGCAAAGGCCAGGAATGCACCTTCCCTCCCCGTCCCCCTCCCCTTCCTTGCATCCCACTTTCGGGGTCATTTTACCCAAGCCAGCTGCCGAGGGGATCGCTCACCACGGCCGCGGGGCAGGGCAGGGGCCGATTGAATTGCTTCCTAACGGGAAGAAGAAAACCCTTGCACGACGAGCCTTCAAGCGGCCGCCAGAGGACGAGCCCCGCCCCCTGCCCCCGGGATGGCGACGACGCAAATGAGCAAATGCCTCAAACCTGCGACCCGTCTCCCCCCCCCACTCCGAAGGAAACCCAACCCCCCACACATCCCCTCACCCCCCCCCCCACACACACCCTAAGGAGCGCCTGGCTTAAGAGTTTTGCTTCAAGCACAGTCAAAGGCTGGGAAGTCAGCTTCTCCCCCTCCCCCCCCGCCCCTCCTCCCAGGGGCTCCCCTCTACCCTCCTAAGTGGGCTTGGGACACTCACTACAGCTGCCTATGCACAAGGAAAGCGACCCCCCTCTCGCGCGGCTAAGACGGGTGGGCGTCGTGATCAAAGCACCCACGCTCAGATCGTGGGTGGGGGGAGGGGGCTAGTGGCCAGCTGTTCCTCTCTCCCCCCCCCCAACTCCTCCCCAACCCCACCAAGGGGAAAGCCGAGCCAAGCGGTCCCGATAGTAGCGAGGCCCGACTAAAAAGAGAAAGGAGAGCGTTCTTTTAAAACGGGGAGATACCAGACAAGTCACCCCAACGTTGCAGAGACCGAGCGCACTCACCGTCAGTTGCGTGCTGTCCCTTCCCTGCCCCTTCCCGGGCTCCTCCTGGCGGCCACCGCCCTCGCCTGCCCCAGGGGGATCCGCCCGCGCTCGCTTCGCCTCCCTCCGCCTCCGGCCGGTTTCGCAAGATGGCGGCACTTCCGGGAGAGACCATCGAGAAGCTCCTGGAGAGACGCGCAAAAAAGGGGAAAAGGGGGGGGAGAGAGAGAAAGAGAGAGAAGGGGGGGGGAAAAGGGCGCAGGCGCGGTGTTTCTCTTCCCTCCCCCCTCCGTTTTACGAATGAGCGCGCTCAGCTGATTCCCAGAAGCCGGGGCGCCTGATTCCAGTTCTCCTCGGGCGGCTGATGGTGCCGTGATGCCCGTCCCCGATGTCCCTTCTCCCCCATCCCGACCCCACGTGTCATGAGCTTCTCTAAAGACTCTCCACGACAGCCTGACCCCGATCTGACCAGGATGATCTCCGCCGCTTTGGGCCCCGGGATGGCCCGCCTCTTTTACTACCCGACCCTCTTGTACACGCTGGTGCGGGAGCGGCTGCCTGGCTCGCAACGACCGTGGTTCAGCCGCATCGACCACGCGGTGGTCTTGGGGGCCCTTCCGCTGCGGGGACGCTGCCGCCAGGTAACGAAAACGAGGCTCTGCGGGATCCCACGGCTGCCCCGCGGAGGCCGCTCCGTCCACGGGGCTCTCGGTCGCCTCCTTTAGCCGGTCGGGAAGTGAGGACGGCGAGGAGGCATCCCTTTCTTTCCCCGCCAGCTTTTCGGGTGCTTTGGGCGGTTCGTAGGAAAATATATTTGTTTTTCCGCCGGCCTTTGCTGCCCGCATCGTCCTCAAAGGCATCGACTTTCAAGAAGAGAGTGTCAGAAATGGCGTAGGGTCTCCCGCTTGGGTAGGGGGTTGGACTAGATGACCTACAAGGTCCCTTCCAATTCTGATATGTTATATGTTAATCTCCGTGACTGCCCTGTCCCGTTTGGTTCTTGGGGGATTTGGCGGCGAGCTCCTATCGACTCAGAGCGGCCCATTTCTGGAAGATGGAGCAACTTTTGGGGATGTCCTGATTGATGCGAGTGGGGTGGTGGCAGAAAAGGGCGAGAATTGGCTCAAATAGAGTAACCATGGAGGAAGGGATTGAAAATCGTTTACTCCTGCGGGTCTCAACGTTTTCTTCACCACGGACCACCTTTAAATACCTTTTGTGCCTAAGGACCCCCAAAACTTAACTCAAGATTGACAATCATAACATTTCTTCAAGCTTTTGTGGGCAGGAGCTGTGATGACATTGTGCTGTACATAGGCCATAGGCTTGAAAGCCACTGGTTTACTCTGTAACAGCAGCCTCCAACCTTTTGGTCACCAGGGACTGGTTCTTCGAGGGCTACCTGGATGGTTTTGGTGAGGCTTTTTTTTTTTTAATAACTAACAAACTGAGATGACTAGTCAATAAATTAGTTCCCTTATATTTGAACATCTCTCTCTGTGAAGAGGTTTTTCTGCCAACCTGGAGCGCGGTATGGTTTTGCATGCTGCCTACATCCCATGAATGGGGCCTAGCGTGTTTACATGGTGTTGGGGTTGGTGGGCTGCTTATAAGTTCAAGATAAGGTAAGGAGCATTCAGTCACAACTTTGGTTTGAATGCCTTTTTCCTGTACAGTATAGATAGTCCTCAACTTACAACAGTTCATTTAGGGACCGTTCAAAGTTTCAACACAGTAACACAAGTGACTTAGGACCATTTTTCACACGACCATCACAGCATCCCCATGCTGTGTCACACGACCGTCACAGCATCCCTATGCTGTGTCACACGATCAAAATTCAGACACTGACTCATATTTACGGCTGTTGCACTGTTCCAGGGTCATGCGATTCCCTTTTGTGATCTTCTGAGAAGTAAAGCCAATGGAGAAGGCAGATTCACTTAATAATCATGTTACTAAATTTAACAACTGCAGTGATTCACTTAACAACGTGGCAAGAAAGGACATAAAATGGGGCAAGCCCCATTGAACAAATTTCTCAACATAGTAACATAAATTTGGAGCTCAATTGTGGTCATAAGTCAAGGACTGTCTGTATATTAATGTATTACCTTGGGTTAGGCTGTGCAGTGGGGGTATTAAATTACAAGTTGGTTTTTGTTGTTTCCTCTGAAGAGTAAGTGAGGGGACCACGACAAAGATGCCTTCTGAGCAGTTTAATTCTAGCTGTAGACATTCTTCCACGCCATGCAAGATACCACCTTGGAGATGTTCAAATATAATGGAACTGATTTACTGACCTCGGTCATCTCAGTTTGCTTGTTAGTTATTGAGGAAAAAAAGCCTCACCAAAAGCATACAGGTTGTCCTTGACTTCGTTTACTGACCGTTCAAAATTACAACGGCATTGAAAAAAGTGACTTACGACCATTTTTCGCCCTTATGACCCTTGCAGCATCCCCATGGTTCTATGATTTGCATTCTTGGCAACAATCACATTTATGATGGTTGCAATATCCCAGGGTCATGTGATTACCTTTTGTGATCTTCTGGCATGCAAATTCAATGGGGAAGACAAGTTCAATTAACAACCATGTTACTAATTTAACAACTGCAGCAATTCACTTAACAAAGTGGCAAGAAAAGTCATAAAATGGAGCAACACTCACTAAACAAATTTCTCACTTAGCAACATAAACTTTGGGCTCAATTGTGGATGTAAGTTGAGAACTACCTGTACTTTTTAAAAGAAGACTTCCTGACCTAACGCATTTCATTTGTTTTTATAGTCATAGGAAAAGAGAAGTCTTAAGTGAATAGTAATAGTTATCTGAGCTGGGAATCAGGATATAGTTGGACTGGACCTGGTTAGTATTTGGGAAGTTAAGGAATTCCAAAATATAGGCTAAACTGGAAAAATGAACAATAATTCAAGAAAAAATTGTAAGCCACTTCAATTCTATGGTTAAAAAAAAACCTTGCACAGATGTATCCATTAAGTCACCAGAGCCTGGACTTGCCTTTTTTTTTAATTGGATAACATAACCAATAAAAGAGCTTTTATTCTTTGATACCTTCAGCTTGTTGGCTACAACTTGCCAACTTCCTACTCAGTTTAGAGATTAAGAATTCTCAGAACTGTTATCAATACATATAGAATGCATGTTGGATATTAAAGGACATTTAGAACATTTGGGGATGTTGTAAATTGATTCTTCTTGCAGTTGATAGAACAAGAGAATATCCGAGGAGTACTCACCATGAATGAAGAGTATGAGACTCGCTTCCTATGCTGCTCTCCAGAAGTAAGTTCTGTTCATTATCACCAGTATATCACTAAGAGGATGTAACTAACAATCAATTTGACAGATTACAAAGCCATGTACAGAGTACCAACTCTTTGTGAAGAAACAATATGGTTTAATAACATGTGTTTGACCATGTTTGCAAAAAAGCCAAGTCTTGATTTTTTTTTTTCTTTCTGGTAGAGATTTGTAAGGAACAAATAATTTGGGATAGGAAAATCAAAAGGATTTATCTCAGCAGGCCAATTAAGTTTGATGTGCTGAATGCAGTCAAGTGCTAGGAGACTCCCTCAATTTTATATACACCATCACGAGGTTGAAAGGTGCACAAAAGAACAAATTGACCCTACACAAGATTTACTACAAAGAATTAAAGCGTGACAGGAGCATAAAAAATCATGCATGGTGTAGAATTTTCTTTTGTCCACCCTCATTCATTGAAATTAAATACCAGTAAAAAAAAGTCTTTATGCAACACATTTAACTATGAAATATACAGCTATTAGATGCATGGCTTTAAACACTTAAAACACTCTTGCTGGCTTTATAGTGCTTTCTAAGGGAAAGGCAACATCTCTTAAAACACCATGTTTGGGAGCAGCATTGCCTCATGTTCTGCTGTGACTGCAGTTAGGTTCCCAATTCATCTGGTTGATTGCCATGTGACACATGTACGATTAGGCAGGATTTGCACTGATCCAAAACTTTTTGCTTTTTAAGGTACCGATCTGATTGCTGCCTTAATTTACGATACTATACTCACCTCAATTAATTACTTCTTAGTATCATCTAATGTTCTAGCCTTATTTCTTATTAGCCTCCTTTTGAAGTCTTCAATGAGCTTTTAATTATGTTGAAATAGTAATGGAAGTTTTTTAAATTAAATTTATATGATCCCCCATCTCAAAGTGACTGGGCTGTGTACAACATGTTTTCCTGCAATCTACCCAGTAGCTCTCTTATAGTTTTTACTTCAATCTAATTCTTATTTGGGGGTTAATTACAGGAATGGGAGGCAATGGGTGTAGAACAAATGCGTCTTAGCACTGTGGACTTGACTGGACTCCCTTCACTAGAAAATCTCCAGAAAGGTGTCAAGTTTGTATTGAAACATCGTGAATGTGGAAACAGTGTCTATGTGCACTGCAAAGCTGGACGTTGTCGTAGTGCCACTATGGTTGCTGCTTATCTAATTCAGGTAAGAATATTTTTTTAATGAACAGGTCAAGAATGGAATGGCAAAATAGCTGATGAAGAATTAATTGTTCAAGATGTGAAAGAAAAAAAATGGGATTCACTTAAATGGGAGTTGCAAAACTTTTATCTTGCTAGGTGCTCCCAATTATAATGCTGGAATATACTACTGTATTTTAACAATAAATAGAAATTACATTTGGATTTTGTGGCTTCTTGTAGGTCCACCAGTGGACTCCTCAGGAAGCAGTTGAAGTCATTGCTAAGATTCGTCCTCATATCATTGTCCGTCGTAAACAGCTGGAATTGTTAGAGGATTTTCATAAGGCTGTAACTGATGAAAATCCT
Source organism: Hydrophis major (assembly GCA_033807585.1). NCBI lineage: Eukaryota > Metazoa > Chordata > Lepidosauria > Squamata > Elapidae > Hydrophis > Hydrophis major. The sequence goes on along the minus strand of CM066328.1, from coordinate 87,465,112 downwards.
GCAGTTACAGCAGAAGCCAACAGATACAAAACAACTACCACAAAATAAGCAAACAAACAGAAAGTCACTGAAAGATACTCAGGATTCTGCTCTGAAAACATCTGGTTCCTAATTTATTACTTAGGAGCAAGATATCAGTCAGTGTTTCTATTCTTGTAGAATAAGAGTTTTAATTACTGCCTGCTTTGCAATCAGTAGGTGAACATGCTTTGCCTTTTATACTGTCTCTATGTTTTATTACTTTAGAATCGATGCTTGAGACTTCTTGATAATGCTTTTCTCTCTCAGATATAAAATATTATGAAATCATAGTGCTGTTCCAGTAAAGGCCTTTATTGAGATTTGTACCCAAAGTTCTTACAGTATGTTTAAGTAGGGTTGACACCTAATATTGGGATAATGATTCAGTACAATGATGTCAAGGATAATTTTGCTAATCGTATCAGGTGAAAATGTATTGAGTAACAGCAACCCCTCCTTGTCCTTGAAAAACAAGAAATCTGAAATATGTATTACTTAAAATAATTCTACCTCAAAAGTTGTCTTTTGCTGTTCTAATTGGAAGGACTTTATAGGAAATCACTTATTGGAGATACATTTGAAAAATTGTAAAATTCACAGCATGTGCCCTAGTTCTAGATGGCTTAGTAGAGACTAATAGAATTTAGCTATTTAGGACTGCTGCTAAAAATGGGTTCAGGCCTTGACTTTGGGAGGCAAGAAGCTTACCAGTAGGAGAAGCAATGGTAACAATAATTGAGCCATAACCCAGATTCACTAATTAAGTGCTAGTGAAAATAAGTGTACAACTAAGGTGTTAATACTTGTGAAAAGTAGGAAACCTCTCTAAAATACTATGAACAGCCTCAAGAAAACAGCTATAAGGATCTACGCATCTTTCTGGCCTACTGAACGTGATGTTTCCATTGTCCTGGCACTGGAAATATCCTGGCTTTCAAGCCAACACAAACTGCAAATTTGTAAGTAGCACTTTGAGGCCACGGGTGACAGATACCACAGAGGTGGCTGGATTGAGTTTGAAAGTGCTGGCATCTCCCTTTTTGTAACAGTCTCGAAAGATGTAAATGTTACCATTGCAACTGGCAATTTTCCAAGGGGATGGGACTGAACTCCAAGCATCTGCCAAGCAGAGCCGAGTGAAGCTATCCAGCAGAGGATTATAGCACAAAAGAGAATCTCCCTGTGCTACTATGAACACCAAGTCCTTGTACACAGCAGCATGCATGCACCCTGCAAAGGGTAACACATAAGGCTTCACATAACACTTCTCTGTCTTAGTGTCATAGCACTGAATCAGCCGAGAGGGTTTTGTAAAAAAATCAGCGTCATTCTCTTCACCACCCAACAAGTAAATGACACCATTGAGATTCACGCCTGCAGCCCCAGACACTGCTACTTCCAGCTGGCTTGTTTCTGTCCACACATTGTCTTTCACTTTGTAGTATATGATGGCATTAGAGAGGATATCTTGCAGTGTTTTGCCGCCCAATGAGTAGATTGCATCCTTGTTGAGCACAGAAACCAGAGTATGTTGAAGCCTGTCTCGGGGCAGGGGAGCACACCATTCCCAGTCTATTGTAGTGTTATTGCACTTCCACATGCGCCGTGGAATGGATCCTCCAACAACATAGAGATCACTGCCGTGCTTGCAGGCTGCAGTGATCTGGTGACATAAACTGTTCTGACCGCTAACACTGATGGAGTCATCATCAGCACAGTGCAAGGAGACAGCAAGGGAATGTGTACGAGAGGATTCCTTCCCAATCAGGTAGATATGAACATTCTCTCCAATTTCCTAATAAGAAAGGGAACTTTTGTCAGCCTTGCATACATTAGTCAAAAGGAAACATGCTAGTTAAAAATCCCCTACAAGCAAATTAGCTTTTATGATATACATGAGAACCCATTTCTATTGAAATGTCCCACATCTCTTAGCTTTGATCTTTAATAGTCCACATGAAGGGTCAACCTCTCATGGCCCTTTTATTTCAAGCAATGGGATGAATGGACTATAACCATAAAAATATCACCAGGGCTAATAAGCCAATTCAATGAGAATTGACTGAGTTGCATACAACTTCCATTCTCATAAACTCAGATTAAAACCAAGTAAACCATAAAAAAGTCAGTTTGGGCTAGTGGTCAATGGGTTTTGCTAGAAAGCAAAAGACCATAAGTACAAGTACCGCTTTAGCCATGAAAGGCAGTTGGATTACCTTGGGCCTCTCTCAGCCCAGAGTTGCTATGGAGAAAGTAAGAGGAAGGTATGTGGGATATGTTTGCCACCTGATTTGTAAAAATAATAAAAGGTGGGACATAAATAAATAAAATCGTGTCTAGGACTGGAAATACATAAACCATGTATTTAACCCAAGATTTAAACCAATCTTGTATTTAAACCATGTATTTAAACCAAGATTAAAATACTTTTCATACTTTAGACGGATTAACCATACTGGTCCAATCTCATTGGAAGAACCAAGTATTTAAAAGCTGAAAGGTGATGTTTCCATGAATATCATTCCAAGAGAAGGGAAAAAGCTATCTAATGCACTTCTGCACTTGGCAGTTCCTGAGCAAGAAAGGGAACACAGAGTCCGAACTCAAATCTTATGGGATGGGCAGATATATGTGGGGCATGTGACTCTACCTTTAAGCTTGATTGCAGTAACTCTAAGAAACCTGCCCGCTCTTCTTTATTGAAGCCAATCCAGGTTTCTATTGCAGCTGTAGGATTCTGAGAGGACGGAACCCCATCTGAACGATTGCAGAAATAAACCAAACACACATTCTTGTAAAAATGCCAGAACAAGTAATCTCCTCAGATCTTTTTCCATCCATTTAAACTGAATTCTATAGTTCTTATTCTACAAGAGTCTAGAGCAGTGGTTCTCAACCTTTTCTTCGCCCCGCACCCCTAAAGAAATTTTACTCGAAACTCGCACCCCCTGGAGTAAAAATGCCAACATATAGCCAATATCCTATTATTTACCTGGACTTTTCTTGCACCTCCTGGAATAATCGTTTCGCACCCCAGGTTGGGAACCCCTGGTCTAGAGGCAGCAAGAATGTGCTCTATTTCCTAAAACTATCCAATGAATGTGACTCACCCCGGAAATTTGGGTCAACACTGGCTAAAGAAGCACATTATCTTCCCCTTGCAGTCTTGTTCAAATACCAGATTTTATTTTGATTGGATATTCTCAGAGTTTAATATCTTTTGTTAATAATTATGAACATGAATTTCCAATGTAATACAATGCAATGCATTGTAATGTTACTGTAATGAGATCCATTGTTAGATTGTGGTCCCAGACTTCACTTCTTAATCATCAGTATAGGTGACTATTGTGGAAAAGTCTATGTTGTTTGGCTGATCTAATTACAACAAAGAAAATCAATAGCTGGAAAAGCTAGCACTACTAAAAAGATTTCAGTTTAAGAAGAGTGTCGCTAAATTAAATGCTATACGTTCACTAAGAATTTGTTGTTAAAATAATATGCACATAATTGAGAGTAAAGTTAATTTTCATGTACGTTATGCTTTTGGAAACTTATAATGCCCCTATTAGATTTTGCATATATAATATTTCATTACAAATGCTTATATGCCATGTTTATAGTGAAGTTTCACATAACTAATAAAAATAAAATGCAACAAAGAAAAATGGATTACTTGTTTGCTCTCTGAGCTTGGTTGTTTCTTTTCAGGCATTTCATTACTCAGCTAAATAACATCAATGCAAGTAATTGTGGGGTTTGCCCACATCTCTCTAAAAGTGACATAGTAAGCTACTGCATATAAATAGGGAGCAAACCCTACACTTACTTGCACCAATGACATTATCTAATTGGATAATGAAATGTCTGCAAGCAAACACCAAACTCAGAGAGCTATACATACCCTCTTCTATTAAAAAGAAAAATCAGTAAAAATAACAAACTAATATTAAAAAACAATTATACAGTAATTGTATAAATACTGGTAAAATAACATAATTCAGGTCTTCAAGTCCCCAAAAATATACAATGGAAGGTTACATAAATTTTACTTAAGCCAATGAAAAGGCAAAATGAACCATCCACATAGCAAGCAGTTCCAATCTTCAGGGATAGTTTTGGAAAAAAGTTTTATCTGAAATTCAGTTTCTTAGATTGCAACTGACAGGAGGCCTTTATAATGGTCTTTATGTACAATATGGATAGGCTTAACTAGAACCCTAAATAGTATAAGGTTATAAATATCATCGCAACATTTTTATTTAGTTAATAAACGGATTAGATGGCTATTCATCTCATCAGTAGAACTCTGCTGTGAATAGACACCATTCTGAAACAGGACAAATAAAATAGTTTTAAAACTAGAGTTGAAAAAATATCACTGGTATATAACATACACATGCTTATCCTGGTTCTAGTTACTGAAAACTACTGAGAGATGGAGGGTTCTGACTGATGCATTACCAACCTCCCAATCTTGCCAGCACAATCAACATAATCTTAATAATATAACCTGTCATAAAACCCAACTGAAATAGATCCAGTTGATCTGGTTCTGCCAAAGCCCTTGAACTGGACCTGGAAATAATAAGGAAACAATATACTTGTTTTTCTAATGGACTTTATTCTCAATACTAATCTCTAATCATTCTGGGCAGTGAACTGTTGAACAATGAAGGTTCAAAGTAAATCCAATTGCAGGGCAATTAGACAATGTATAAACATAGCAATATCTGTCTTCTTTACAAAAAGGATTACCCAATACATCATTCATAGCTCAGTTGTTAAAACTGAGTTGCCAGAGTAAAAACTATAAGAGTTCATCTTTTCAAGAAAAATTCTACCTCATCTATAATAAAGTACACCTCTATTTTTAACAGTCCATAATACACAGTCCAAATGTTGTGCAAAATTGGAATTTTTAAACCATACTTTATTGAAATAACAGTTGCCCAGTTTACATTTTATATACAAAACCACAGTGACTGATATCACATATTGCACAATCCCCCAAAGTTGATTGTGTGCGATGTGTGAACCTAATCAATTTTTCTAAGTCTCATCCATAGCAAATTTTGCAGAAGAGTTGTTGATTGCATTGAAAGCTGAAAAAAGGTTCCGGAGAAACAACGTGGAGGTATTTCTCCTGACCGTATATAGATATGTCAGTTTAAACAAATCTTTATCTGTCCCAAACGGGGCCTGACATAAATCTGAATTTGGCTATGAATCAAAGTAATGAATATATTAAAAATGAGTTGGAAAGCCACCATTACCATCATAGATCTTAGAAATTGACTTACCTGAGACAATATCTGTCAGGAAACGAAGAGGGAGATGCAGAAACTCCTCTGTTTCCTGAAGCTGTGCTAACTTTGATTTAGCACAATGTTTGGTCACTGTGTAGAGCTCTACATCGCTATGCTGATCAGCCAACCACATAATCTGCAAACAATTTTTCACTTGTACTGTTCGAGCCAAGAAACGAGAACACTCCTCAAAAAGAGCAGTTAGCTGGTACATATCTGCTGCTTCATACGTCTCCTGCAAATAGTCTGCCCTTAATTTCACAGTTCCATGGTAAATATAGTCTACCACAAGTTGAAAGACACTCTCACTAACATCTTGTAACTCAATGACACGGTTGTGTGCCTCCTTAAGGTTGGAAGTGAACATGGAACGAAAAAAACAGCTCTGTGCTGAAAGGACTAGGCGGTGCAGTTGGAATTCTTTGCCTTCAACAGAAATGGTAACATCAGCAAAGAGCTCATCTTCAAGGCACAACTTCATAATTCCTTGGGCCACACGGCTGGAATGTGAACGATCAGTGAAGGTATAATTCATAAAGTAGTTTTCCTCATTTGAGGAATTTCCAGTATCCCCTGTTGAGGAACCTCCTGTCTCTTCCAGTGAGTGCATGTTGTTGCTGTGATTTGATCTCCAGTAATCTGAAATGCAATAAACATTGGGATTTTCCTGGTATTTTGTGCCTTAGTAAAGCAATCTAAAGTTAAATTTACTTTAAAAAAAAAAACATTTGGGAAGTGGAAAAATGTATCTTACTGTGTAAGAGTTAATTATTGGATAATGATTTCTGTAATTTCTTACAATAGGCAACTGCAGCAGTAATCAATTATTTACATAGTACATGATACATTTTGTTTATAAGATCTCAAAAAATAAACCAGGTAAGTATCTCAAAACACACCAGGTATGTTTGGTAATATGTTAGGCACTAGTACTTAAGACTTATATACCACTTTATAGTGCTTTACAGCCTTCAGCATATTGCCCCCAACAATTCGGGTCCTCATTTTACCCACCTTAGAAGGATGAAAGGTCAACATTGAGCCACTCAGAACCAAACTCTTGGAGTGAACAGTGAGTTAGTACTGCATTCTAACCACTGCACCACCACAGTTCTTATCACTACTTAATCACTAAGTACCATATTTTATTAAGTATTGTATATGTTAAATATATTTCAATGCTGTTTAGAATGTTAAAAAAATTAAAATAAAACATAAATAAATGCCAGAACAAAAAAATAGAACTTAGCTATGATGTTCATGAGAAATGTATTCAGACAAGTGTGTTTTCAGTAGGTTCATGTAGTTGACAGGGAATTTTGTTTCATAATTCTATCACATCAGAGAGATTACCAGTTACATTCCAGTATATAAAATTCAATACAAAATCAAGCCCAATGAATGCTGAATGTTTTATGCATAGTTGTATATGCTAAAATCTGCTGATGTAAATAAATTCTGTTTTTAAGGCAAATAAGTTCTATCTTTAAGGTGCTTGTTTGCAATCTGCCAAATACATGCAGTTATAATTATAACTGTAAACGTATTTAAACCATATTTGAGCTAAAAACATGATTGGGTACTTTGTCGCTCAATGTATGGTGGAAATCCATTGATGTGTGCTTTAATATGTGTTAAGCCAACACCTTACTATTATATAGTACTCAAACTAGGGAGGCTGTGATTGGTTTGCACTAGCCTAAACTGTATTTAGACTTTAAAAGCATTTCTTCCCAATCCCCCCCCCCCCCCCCTTATACTGTACGAAGTCGATCATGAAGTAACAGGTTATTTCTAAGAAGAAGAAAAAGGAATAAGAGGATAATAAAGTATTGGCGGATTAGAAACTATCCAATCCGATGCAGTCTCTTAAAAGTAAGACCTAAGAAGAACTCATGATCTCCAGAATGGGCTTAATAGATTTGCAGGAGTTGATTACTTTAGTTTTGGGGGGGGGTTTGTTTGTTTTTTTTTGGGGGGGGGAGGTTGTGTGTATTAACACGTAAACGACAACCAAGGCCGTGGAATCACGCTGGGCTGAGTGATCTCTCCTGAGCAGCCGCAGCTAATCCCTCTCCTCAACCAGACGAACTTGGATCCAGCCCAATCTCGCGGGGGTTACTTCAGCTGCGCGGGCCGGGCTGCCCAACGGCCGTCTTCCACGACGGGACCGACATGCCACCACTTCGCAGAATTCCCGTCGCGTCCTGTCCCCCGTCTCCCCACGCCTTCTCCCCACGCCTTCTCCCTCGCCCCACCTGGGGACGGCTACCGAACCTTCCCGCCCCCTCAAGAAGCAAGAAACCGCCCCCGGCTTCGGCCAACGGCAGCTCTTACTTGCGACTCCCCCCTTCATTCCGCCGTCTCGGGGACTGCACGGAAGGATCGGTCCTGAGATACAACAGGAGGAGCGGCGGCGCTTTCCGAGTTCCAGATGAGCATTCCCGGAAGCCAGCTCTTGGTGATCATCCGAGCCGCGCGCGACTTTCATTTCCGGATCATTTTGACCGTCGGGCCCGTGATTGGCTTTCGGCGGTGGAAGCGCCCTATAGCCTTGGTCGCGCGATACTTCCGCTCCGTCGGGCCAATCGGAGGAGCCCCCAACGCTGCGCAAGCGCATGGTTCGGTGGGGAAGTCCTTGAAAAAGCTGGACTGCGAATTGGGTTTCTGAGGCGGTGGGGATGCTCGCGGCAGTTCGAGGGCTAGCCCGGGTCGGGCTGAGAGGTGATATGGTTTAATTGGCCTGACGAATGGGAGAATTGGGTGGAGCTTCTCTTCGCTGGTGGGGCAATGTTGGTTACTAGTATTGTTGGTAGAAGGGCATCGATTGTTATTACTGGAGGACATGTCTTTTTTTTTTTTTTTTTCCCTCTCCTTCCCACGGGCTGCCGGGTAATGTAGTTCGCTAAGGAGGTTAGCGATTGCTAAGGGAATCTTTATAACTCCCTCACCAAAACTACAATTCCCGTGATCCTGTAAAGATGGAGCCATGGACAGTTACCGCACATACTGTAGTGAGAACGAACACTTCTTTCTATTATGAACATGAATTTAACCGTAATGTCTCTGACCATTTCTTTTACTCGGGTTCCTAAACCTCTATTTGTCCAACGTTTTAATCTATCACGGTTTGGAATATAATCTGCCCCAAATAAATGTACAGATTACAGTGCACGTGTTTTTTACCATGCTAAAATGAAAACTTATTTTAGAGCAATGTGATTTTATTCTGTTTTCCCAAATGAATAATATTAACAGATCTGCCTAGTATTTTAAAGCATATTTCCATAAAAATACAAGAAAAAGCATTTGAATCCCGCATATGTAGATTTTGCTTCTTAGATAAGAACAATATTTCAACATTAACAATATTTTGTGTGTGAATCTCTAAACTATGAAGCAAACTTTAGTTAATAGTAGTAGTTCTGAAGTCTTTTCGGTAGCATTATCTTTTCAGGGATTTTCTATTGATTATCCAGTGGAACATTAGCTTTGGTCCACTTCCAGCAATTGTGATGATAGTTACATAGGCTAAATATTACTGATTATTTGTTTATTAGGATAAAGATTAATATATCATTTTATAGACTTTTTCTCAATTTTGTAGCTGCTGGGCGTCCTGCAGTCCTATTGCAGACTCGGTTTGAAGGAAATTCTTCTGCTGAAACTAAGCGTAAGTCTGATTTACTTAATATTCAAGCAGCATTTTCAATATGGACAGTTTAAGTAGATCAACAGTCTATTTCAGTGCATCCAGAACATTGATTTTGTGAGTGGCTAGTGGAATTTCAAAATATTCTATCTAATTCATGCTTAAGATCCTGCTAACACTACAGCATTTCCCTAATTCTAAATGTTAAGATATTGCTGGACTATAATTCCTTTTTTTGCTGGGGATTGTGGAATTTGCATAAGTGCATCATCGTGCCTACTGCCCCTGTCCTATTGTCCCCATTTATTCGTACCTATTTTCTGTATTTTACTCATGTTTATAGTTATACCTATTATCTTGTAAGCGATTGACAAATCAAATAAATATATGGACATCCTAGAATGGAACCATTAGTTCCTTCCTTTATGTTAATATATTTGACTTTCAATCATTGCAAGACTTTATGTTATAATTTGTGGCAAGTTTTTTAAAAATAGTTTTTTTTTAGTGGTTTTTATTTCTGGAATATCTGGATTTTTGTTTTAAATTGTTGCCTTGTTTTAAATCACAACAAGTTGACTTGTTTTAAACTGCCCAGAGTTAGCAGATGTGGCAATATCCAAGTAATATAAATAAATGTGTATTTTGTTACCCATTTACAAATGTTGAAACAGTAAAAACCCTTTTAAACTTGTCTCGTTGAGGATGACTACAGTTATCTTCCCACATTACCTCTGTGGAAAGCTGAATGGTTCAGGCATCAGTCCATTTGGTGAAAATAAAGTTCTTACTTCATCTCAGCCTCTGGTCCAAGCATAGTTGGAATAACTTCAAGCTTGCTTTAATTATATAGTAGCACACTAAGCAGTGGTAAAAGATTACTGACACCACCACCACCCTACAATATGTAAGCTGCATTCACTACCAAATCTATGAGATATCTCCCCGCCTCCCTTCTCTCCCCAACTTATCAACTGGTGTCCTTGTAAGGAAACATTCACAGCAAGTTGAAAAGTTCCTGAGTAGTGACAGGGGAAAAACTCAGTCAGAAACCTATGGCCCAGTAAACCAAATTGTTTCTATTCACTGACTATAACTCAAACATAGCATGGTTAGCATGCTAACCTAATAGGAAGGGAAAAATAAGTCCATATGGATGGGTTTCTCTGAAAATATTCCAATGTCATACTGTAATTTCTACTATGCCTGCCTTTTCTTTGTCTTGCCTTTGAAACGTAGTGGGCAAAGCTCTGGTTCTCCTTTTACTCACAGTCACTCATCAGAGTGTCAAAGGGGTCTAGTATATATTGTATTATTATATGCGTGCACATACAATTATGTTGTATTTTCAAAATGATTTACCTTCTTTACATGAGCCAGGTTTTGGCTCCAACTTTTATTTTCATAACTTGTTAATTTTTATTTTTTGATTAATAAAGGAAGAGGAAAACACAAAAGTATTATTTTCCTAACTTACCATTCTGAACTTTATTTTAGCCACAATTAGACCCAAGGATGAAATAGCACAGAAACAGCTCTCTGCCTTTGGAGAATATGTTGCTGAAATTCTGCCTAAATATGTTCAACAAGTCCAGGTGAGTTCTGCCAATTATTTGTCTTATTTCTGTTGATACTATCAGATGATCAAAATAACTCTTTGTCTCTTAAAAAGTAAGAAAATTGTTTATTATGCATAAATTCCACCTAAAATGGCCAATAAAAAATATTGCTGCAGCTAGCTGCTAATTTTACTTTTTTAAAAAAATGTTATTTTACCCAGTATGTTTCATATATTTGCCAATCATTGCATTCTTAGGCACTGGAGCCATTGGGGTAATTAAGCCAATGCCCCTTCAGCTTTTAGAGTTTCTGTCATCTCTTCTAAATTCCTCACCATAGTATTTCATTCATATCATTCATACTCAGTTTGAAATACCTGTAGTTTTTAGTAATGTGATATACTGTCCTGGCATTTGTGTTTAGTCATTATTGGGGGGGAGGGGAGGGGACGGGGGGGGAGAGAGAGAGAGAGAGAGAGAGATACGTATGGATGGATATAATGGTAGTTGTCATTGACTTTAAAATTTCTTCATTCCTCAAAGCTTTAATTACATTTCTATATATGTGCTACCATTTTAAACCAGATAGTTATTTTTATACCAGGTAGGTTAAATTATTGGCATAATGGTGGCTTCAATTTTAAGATTGTAATTTTTGCTAGTCAATGACTGAAATTAAAGATTAGCACTAAACGAAGCTGCTTAGCATTGCAGTTTTCATAAGAAGCCAATCCCTTTAACATATTACTGTTTCTTTCTCTATCAGATAACATGTTACAATGAGCTGGAAATTTTAATTCATCCAGATGGAATCCTTCCTGTGATAGCTTTTCTGAAAGATCACACAAATGCCCAGTTCAGAAACATAGTTGACCTGACAGCAGTCGATATTCCAAGTCGGCAATACCGTTTTGAAGTAAGATCTACATTTCAATATGTATTACCTCTAGAATTCTGTGATAAGTTCAACACAAAGGCTACTATACAACCAGCTACTGGTTGTATAGCTTGCCTGTTCAGAAAATGTGACGGTATTCTTCTTGCTTATTCACATACTTATGATTCATCTGGCTTCATGTTTACTGACTTCCAGGTGTCCTATCAGGAAGTTTTGGGACAAAGGTGTTTTCTTCACCTTCTGTAGATGGAAATTGTTATCAATGCAGAAATATTTCTCATATTTAACATTATGCACCATATGATGTAAAAAAAATTTTTTGTTAAATTTACAAGAAAGTTCCTTGGTTGTTTAAAATTGTCCTGAGAAAGCTGTTTCTCCCTCCCCACCAGGAGGTATTATAAAAAACTTGATTTGACTATAGCTGGAAAAAAATATTAGCTTCTCTAATATAAAAATATTAGCTTGTAATGATTTGCTTGTGTAAACAAGATTCAACAGTGCACAGGGCGGTGTGAGGATGTGAGGGAGGTGCATGAGTATACAAAAGACACATAGTCAGTGTTGGGGAAACTGCATGAGGGTGGTACATGGGGGGTGCGGTGAAACTCAGGGAATGTGTGCAAGCCTCTAAGGGAGGTGCAATTCACTTGATGTATGTACGTGCTGTGGAAATTAAATCTTTACTGAATCCATTCAAAACAACCCTGACTGGTGGGAAATGTTTTGGTAGAGTCTTCATCTGCTCTGCTCATTCTTTCAGTGTTTTGAGAATGCTGTGTACCTTAGCCTGAATGAGAAGAAGGCTAATTGGCATCCTCTTTTGTATCGTGACTTTTGATTCAAAATATAACACGGGCATTTTTTGCTGTCTTATAACTGCCCTGCTTCCCAATGATCTTTTTGTCATCTTTCTGATCTTTTTCCTATCCATCAAAATTGTGAAGATGGTGTAATAGGCCAATCCTTCTTGTGCTTTGATGATCTTCATCTTCGTATCAAATCGATGAATTTCCTTTGCTGCTGCTTCAGTTGAACTGGACCACTTCTCTTTTTCAAGTGAAAATAAGTGCTAAGAGCCCATTGCAAAGAACACTAGGTAAAGAGAAAGAGAGTTGAAGAGATAGATGCTTAAACAATAATTTAATTGGTTCACAATAATTTATCTTCTGTGTTAGGATGGGGGGAAGCAATAGTGTTTTCCTTGCCTGCTAAAAACTTTATTCCCTGGATAAAGCATGTGAATGATCAATGCTAGTAGACTATTTTAAATATTCTGCTAGCATATTTTAAATGTGTTTATTTCTTATATTAAATATTTGATTATAGAGTCTGCCTTTGTTCTTAAGTGGCTCCCTCCTTCATGGTCAGTTTGTTTATATTATAACCTCTGCAAAACAATCTAATTTTTGACTATTGGAGAGAGCAAACTGTGATGGCCGGACTTTACATACAGTCCATTTGTGAAGAAAAGCCAGGGTTCACAAGAAGGGATAAAAAGTCATAAAAATAGTTTGCAGAGTTGAAGATCAGGAGTTTAGAGAACAGATAACTCATATTCCTTCACTGGTTATTTTATTCTCTTACTATGCAGATGATCTCTGTCACACTCAAAAGCACACACTCAAAAATATATAGCCCTCCCCCTTCCAGCAAAAATAAGAAGAAATAAATTGGGGGAAGAAAGTTACATTGAGAAAGGAAAAGCAAAGAGGGAACAAAAAAAAAAAAAAAGGAGAGAGAGAAGGGGAAAGAAAGAGAAAGAAAAAGAAAGAAGGAAAAAGTTTGATGCATTGACATATGTACTTGTACCAAAGAAGGGAGAGTAAATGAAAGAAAATTACCAAATACAAATTTGCTACATGAACAAGGTTGCTGAATAAATAGGTTTCAAAAAAAGATAACAGGACATGCAATTAGAATGCTAATACAAGATGAGCATGGAGAGAATAAGAGAATGAAAGAAAACGAAGAGATATTTGTTTCGATGACTACAACAAAGTCTTTGTATAGACCATGCCAGAATGTGGAATGTATTAAGCTTAGTAATTGCTAGAACCCCAAATATTTCTAATAAGCATTCAATTTCTTATTATAAAGAAACAGAATAGTTCAGAACAGGAAAGAGGATGAGCCAATAATGAATATTGTTTCCATAATGTTTAATTTATGTAGTGAATATAAGAATGACAGGGTTGAAAAAGTTGATGGCTGCAATTAAAATTACAGTTGAAAATGTTAATAGTTGGAAATATATGCAAATAACATCATTTTGTTAGCTAAAAATTCTTAGATTATTATGGAAGTAAAAAGTAAACAATGAAAAGTGAATATTAAATATTAAAACAACAAGGGTAAAGTCTGACATTATCAAGATGAGTGGAGTTATGTGAAACCATGTTTCTTCTACAGTATCCAGAGGATTTTTTCCAGCTAAAGTTTAAAAAAAAAAAAAAAAGCTACCGTATATACTCGAGTATAAGCCGAGTTTTTCAGCCCATTTTTTGTGCTGAAAAAACCGCCCTCGGCTTATACTCGAGTCAGATTCCCCTCTGACCTGCTGCCCGTGCGATTAATCTTCACCCCAAGCGGGGCTGGAGAAGGGGGTCCCTGCTTGCTTTGCCCGTCCGCACCCGCCTTCCTTCCTCCTCCGCCTCGGCGCAGTTCCTCCAACAGCCGCTACGGCACCATGCCTGGCCTGCGCTGGCGTGGCTGCAACCGATCGCGCCTCCAGGGCAGCATCGCCGCCGTGGCTGTCTACCCGCTGAGGGCCACACAGGTGACCCCAAGCGGGCTCTCCTTCCCCATTAACGGGCGCCCGGGGCCCCCGCGAGCTCCTGCGTTGCGTGCTTCCAGCTTCGCCAACAAACCGCCAGGCTCAGGCAGCCTCCTCCGCCCCCTACCCTAGCGGCAAAGAGTGCATGCGCTCCGGGGGCAGCGAGACAAAGTGCCTGGCTGCACCTTGGCAGGAGCCGCCGAGTGAAAGAGGGCCACCCTTTCCTGGGGAGCATGGCGTTTGCGGCTCTCCTGTTCAGTCCCCAACGCTGCCCCGGGCAGCCATGTTCCCGCCAAAGACTTTCGGATCTGCAAATCTGGTAATCGCCTCTTTACGAGGGCAGGCAGAACCCTCTGATCCCTCTGATGGGGTCTTTCCAGTTAGGATCCGGGGCGGCAGCTGCCCGGGCGTCCTCCTCTCGGCTTTCTGCACCAGGAGTTGCCCCGCCGCCACGCACCGGGGAAGTGGTGGCCGCTTGCCTTCGCTGCAGTCAGAGCTCTTTGGGGGCGCCCCTCGTCTCTGTCTGACCTCGCGGTCTCTGCCGTTGCGGCTGTGATCGCCTCCCGTCAGGGCGCTCATCTGGAGGAGGCAGCGGTGGCTTGCGGAGCCTCGGCACGAACCCCCTTTCCCCGCACTCCCCCCCGCACCCCTCTGGCAGCAGCAGGTGGAGAAAGCCCCCCTTCCCCCTGGCCTGTCTCTGGGAGAGGTACTTCATAGTCAATCTCTCTTTCATTTCTTTTATGTTGATGCCCTTATAATATAAAAACAATAGAAAGTATTTTTATTTTGAAGACTTATGTTAAAAACACCTCAGTAACTAAGTTATATTTTTATATAGTATGTGTTTGTTGTATTTTCTTGTTGGTCTTTTGTAGTAGAAAGACACACATTATCTTTATACTGATCTGCAGGTACAGTTGATCCTCTGAAGCCTTTTAAAGTCTGTTTAGTGGATGTGGATATTTTAAACCAGTTCTCTGTGTTGGCTTGTTTTTAACTTTCATTTATATTAGATTTTACTATTATATTTTTTTTTATAAAAAAAAGAAATTAAATTGTGTAGATGCAGTTTGTTAATGTTTGCTATACAAACCTGGATTACATGTTTCAAAAATTTAAAAGAAGATTGGGTATTTAAATTTAAGCATATTAATACGTTCAGTCAAGTTTGTGTTGAGTAAAATCTAAGACTATAACTGATAGATAAATTTTAAATATTCTTTCTTCTACCCTACCCTGATCCTGTTCATTTTCTGTTCATTTATCTCTTTCTTTTCTGAAATCTGATTATTCATTTGATATTTTTATCTATGTATAACTGTATTCTTCCATATAAAAAAACGAAGTAACATTTTGCTTGCACTTCATGCTTATTTTGACGGTCTAATTTTTACCTGATTCATGCTTCTCATATTTCAAGCTTCAGTACTATGCACCCTTATAAAATTAAAAAAAATCTTATCATTCAGTTCTGGTACCAACTGTGATTCCATCATTGATCTGACTCTGTCCTTATAAAAATTTTGAATTCTTTGCCAATAATTTAGTGGGATGCCTTCTAAGAAATGGAGCAGTGGGGTAGCTCACCAATTATTTGGCATCCTGGTTTATCTAAATGTTTCATCTCTATCCCTGTAGTTTTTAGGTCAACAGTACAGAAGTTTTTTGTGCTGAAAAAAAACCCCTAGGCTTATACTCGAGCCAATAAGTTTTCCCAGTTTTTTGTGGTAAAATTAGGTGCCTCGGCTTATATTCGGGTCGACTTATACTCGAGTATATACGGGTAAGTCAGTCAGATCATTAGACAACATTATTTTGTAAAACACTTATGTCAGAGAAGTAAGATCTGCCATCCATTCCATTTTGGATGTGAGTGTATCAAAATGTAAGCGTCAAAGTGGAAGTTAGTGAAACAAACACTCTTAATTCTCAGCTAAATAAAGTTGCTTATAAATTAGATGACAGTTTGCTTCAGAATCTCAAAAAGAAGTCAGCCCAAGGTTAATTTGCTTGCAGAGAAATCAGGCCAAAATTTGATCTTTATGTCACATGTTCACATGGATATGTGTGTCTGTTTCTCTGTAGGTGTGTATATCTATCTAGAGTTTTGTATATGCTTCTAGATTCAAACATTTTTTACCTAATCTCGTGTAAGTTTTCTGTGTAAACCTGTTGTGAAGCCTGAACAATTACTCCATGTTGGGAGGATAATTTAAAACAAGTCATAATGATTGTACAGGTGGAGCACTGTTCAATTGAACAGTGTCTGCTACAAGTCTCTGAAAAGTAATTTAATATTGATCTGCGCTGGATTTATTTGCACATATGTTATCCATGTTGAGATTTATCCCATTACCCCTGGCCTTTTTTTTTTTTTTTTTGCTGCACCTTTTGAGATTATCATTCCAATTTTGATCTTGTTAACTCATGAGTTTGCTAGCAAGTATCTTTTAATCCATCATGTTAAATTCTTTCTCAGTGTGTAAAATCTGTCCACTTCACTATTTTTACTTTTTTTGTCATAGATTGTCTACAATTTCTTATCTCTACACTATAATTCTCGAATTCGTGTGAAAACATATACTGATGAACTGACACCGATTGAGTCTATAGTACCATTATTTGAAGGGGCAAATTGGTATGAAAGAGAGGTAAGCATTAGGGATGGTAACGCTGAGAATTTAGTAAGGATTGATTTCTGTCCCCATTGCCTTTTATTAACACATTTGAGAATATTCATTTATTTATTTATTCAAGAAAATTTATATTGTTGCCCAACTCATTCACAGATACTTTGAACAGTTTACGGTAGCTGAGCTTCTGATACCAACATTGCTTAAAGTCCTAATAGTGCTGGCATCATGACCTCAAGAGATAGTATTCCTTATTTGCAGGTCAGCTACACTGACGCTTGCAGTTTAGATAACTTGTAAATCTTTTAGGAAGTGATGAATGTTCATTCCATCTATTTTTCCTGTACACATGCTAATGTTCTTATTTCAAGGAATGTACTAGTGCTTCTATACTATGAAATACCTTCTCAGTGATGCTGCTTGTATATTAGAAATGCAATTTAAAACTTTCATATGAATACACAGGAGAATTTTGCTTTCCCAAAATGCTTTTTTTCTCTTTTGATGAGCAGATAGTAATCTTAATGGTAAGATTTGGGGTGAATGTGCAGGATACCAAATGAAAAAAAAAAAAAGAGTTTTATGTTGACTTGAGCCAAAAATGAACTGGGTAATTCAAATCAGCACCATCTTTTTCATATTACAGAGCCAATCTCTGTTAGTGTTGCAAAAGGAAAGTATAGCATCATAGGTGAATGGCATGCCAAGATCAGTTGTGATGGGCCATATTTGATGACTCTTAATTTAAATCTTTCCAGATGTGCAGGATTTGGGTTTATTGGTTTGGGAAGCAAGAAATTCTCATGATATACAGGGTAATGTGACAAGAATAGATAATAGTGTTTATATATAGTGCGTATTTTGCAAAACTGTGTTTAGTATATTTAGGGCTGAGGAAAAGGGAGAACAAACATGAAATGTTTTAAATCATACTTAGATTCCATTCGTTTTCAAATATTTCCGCCCAGTTTGAACCTGATTTTTTGAAATGGCCCACTTTTTAAATATAAAGCTAACTTTTAGAATTCTTTAATATTATCAGCATGGAATAATCCCTTTTAATGAAATAAAGATCCATTTGAATCTCTGTTTTCATCAAGAGAAGTGGATCCAGTTGCTGCTCAACAAATAAAGTCATCTAATATTTGGGTTTGGTTCTTTTCTAATAGAGATTCTGCTTGTAAATTACAAAATTTTATATTGGAGATGTTATCCTTTCCATTTTACAGATTCTTTGTTGAAAGCAGAACAATTTTTGCCTTCGTCATTTACTATTCAGGGGTGGGATACTACCGGTTCAGCATGTTTCTATAGAACCTGTAGCTGTAAAGAGCAGCAGACACCGAACCGATTCGGTGTTTGGCTCACTCGCCTGCCCAGGCTCTAGGCTGTCCTTTATTCCCTGCTTTTCCCTCTTCAGCTGCTTTGTGTGGCACAGCTGAGATTGAAAAAGCAGGAAACGAGGATTTTCAAATGCTGCATACCGGAGCGCAGCACTTGTCAGCTGTCCAGGCAGCACAGCTGATGATCTTTTGCAAATGCTACACGCACGATTGTCCCTCGTTCGGAGAACCAGCAAATCGCTCCACTGGCTGGCCCCTCCCCTCCCCTTCCCACCCACTCACTCTTTACCTGGCATGCAAGCCATCCAACTTGCCTGATTTGGTAAGTTGCTATTTTTCCTTTTTTTTTTTTCCCTCTGACCATTAGCTGTACTGCTCTGCCAGCAGATTTAGACTAGCCAGAAAGAAGAAATCCTTGGATTTCTTGCTTTCTAGCTAATCTAAAAGCAGAGCCGAACCTTCCTTAGGACTGAAGCTTTTCAGTGCAGACTTAGGTAGCCGATTGCAGATAGATA
Organism: Hydrophis major; assembly: GCA_033807585.1. Lineage (NCBI taxonomy): Eukaryota > Metazoa > Chordata > Lepidosauria > Squamata > Elapidae > Hydrophis > Hydrophis major. Next base: position 87,446,406 of record CM066328.1, on the reverse strand, counting down.
GATCTCTAAATTAATCTGTGATTCTGTGGGTAACTCAATCTGCCTGCCTGTTTTTGGGTAAAAGTTGTTCTTTTTTTAATAAAAAAACCCAATATTTACATAAATATTTATAATATTTACATACAAGCCATGCCCACCCAGTCACATGACCACCAAGCCACACCCACAATTTAGGCCACACCCACAGAACCGGTTAAGACATTTGAATCCCACCCATGACACTATTTTGCTAATATTGTAGAGTGATTTAAATGGATTAGTGTTACATTTCCCCCACCTTATTTTATATATAATTCAAGGCAGTGAACATACTTAATCCTGCTTCCTATTTTCTCCACAGTGCTATAAGGCAGATTGTGCTGGTTCAAAGTCACCCATCTGGCTTTCGTGCCTTTTTTTTTAGGCCAGTATCTTCACCACTATACCAACCTGGCTTTCTAAAATGAAATGCACAAGTTGCTCCATGGGCAACAATGTGGGTACATGGAATAGCTGGTTTGGCATGGCCTTTTTATACGAATGGAACAAAATGGGGAAATATTGTTCTCCAGGCAGAAATATTGGCATCGTGGAGGATAGGGGAGAGGACAGAGAAAAAAAAATCAAGCACATCAATTAGTGCCTCAGAGAAAAGAAGAAAAATAGGGAAAATAGGCTGGTAGGGTACACCATGTTGGCAGCATCATTTGAGGGCGTGGAAAACATACAGGTTGCTGGGAAGATGGGAGGGGGTGAGGCAGATCAGTAGAATATACTATATCAGGAGTTGCTGAGTGAAGGGAGTGACATCCACCAGCCTTGGCCTATGGAAGCCATCTAGATTTTGTTTCATCTGAAACCTATAACAAGTAATGTATTTTCTGGATTTTATTTTTGCCAAACTGGATGATCTGGTTTGTTCCAGTTTCAAATCAAAACGTTTTCCCCATTTTGTGCTCATCCCTGGTGATTTACTTCAACAAATGGTGAATCAGTGGTTCTGTTGTACACTGCTCAGAGTAACTTCTGGTAAGATGGGAAAGGTATATACATTTGACAAATAAATAAAACAACTGATACTTTCCTAGATCCCAAGCATTTGTTAATTTAAGTGCCAGTTGTTTCTATCATCTGTATGCATTCCTAGCAACTAATAGCTAATATTTCATGTTTGGGAAATCATAATCCAAGTCAGAGAATTCAGACTATCAGCTAGCGTCTGTAAAGTCAACATACTGAGCTGTTCACTACCTTATTTCTGTTTTTCTAGGTCTGGGATATGTTTGGAGTATTCTTTGCCAACCACCCAGATCTGAGGCGAATACTTACAGATTACGGTTTTGAAGGTCATCCTTTCAGGAAAGATTTTCCCCTTTCTGGATATGTGGAGGTATGAATAAGATAATGATTTACAAAGTCATTTCACAACAGGCTGAGCATCCATAATGTGCCTTTTTTTTTATTTTGAGGAATAGAAAACTGGACTCCCCATAGAATTCTGTTGTGAGGTAGACAAGAGAGCAAGCAAGAACGAGCTAATCCAGGACTGGAAAAATCTGTCATCCCTCATTGTCCATCTGGGTTGGAGGAGGCTGAATGGCAGCAACAATATTTGCAGCACCAGAGATTCCCTCTTCCCTCACTGATTTTCCATTCAAAAACAGAGCCGGTAAACTGGATCTGAGGAGAAAGTAGCCTTCCCCTTACATAGAATCTGTCATTACCTGTATAACAAATATTTTGCAAGCAAATTTAGGGTATAAAATGCAGGAATGAAATAATGAAAGAGGCTTTGAGCAAACCAGCTTCCTTCATCTTCCTGAACAGTGCACTGACCTGCTGGCTTCTGGTCTCCTTTACCTATTCAGTTGTAATAACAAACATAAACAAAGCAGAGCCCATCTGGTTCTGCATTGCAGAGGCCACTCAGATGCATACAGGAAGCTCACAGATATACAAAGGGGATGATAAATCTTGTGTTGTTGTCTGGTAGCTGATAGCTACTGAAAGTATACAGCTGCAATTTGCCAGTTAGGAAATAGTTTCAAGACAGACAGCCTTGAACAACCAAATCTTCTATGTGCACATTATTCTAGATTGAGGCTACAAATGTGAATTCATTCATTGGTGGGGATGTGAAGCCAAGGACTGAGCGTGAAAGTCTGGAGTAGCATCCCCAGCGATGGGAGGTTTTATTGGTAAAGATGACATTTTAGTATTGAATAACAATCCACTTGTATATATGTATCAAGGGGGAAATGACTTGCCTCTTATAGCCACCCTAGATAATCTCCCCCTCCCTTCATTTTCACATTGTTTCTCCATTATTAGGTCAGATATGATGATGAGGTGAAGCGAGTGGTTGCAGAACCACTGGAATTGGCTCAGGAGTTCCGCAAATTTGATCTGAACAGTCCTTGGGAGGCTTTCCCCGCCTATCGCCAGGCTCCCCAAACCTTGAAGATAGAACCAGGAGAGAAGAAAGGAGATGGGAAACAACAGTGAGAAAATGGGTACATTTGCCACCCCTCTGCCCAATTATGTATTTATATACAACAATAAAAAGAAATAAACTTTGGTGTGAAGCTTTTGCTTATTTCAAGTACGGGATTAATTGAGCTTTCAGATTGGTTGTGAAATGAAAGAAAATGTTATGTATAAAGTGAAAGGAGTTGCTAGTTGTGTGGTGGCGCAGGGGTTCAAATGCAATATTGCTGGCTAATTCTGCCAACTTCCAGGAGTTCAATTCTGACTAGTTCAAGGTTGACTCAAGACTTCCATTCTTCTGAGGTCAGTAAAATGAGGATCCAGATTGTTGGGAGCAATATACAGACTGTAATCTGTTTAGGGAGGGATGTAAAGCACTGTGAAGCGGTATATAAGTCTTAAATGCTATTGCTAAGACAGCCTGTCAGTCATTGGCTCTGTGGTCTTCCACAGAGCCAATGACTGATAGGCTGCCTTAGCAATAGCATGTTGTCTGAGGGATTCTAGGTGATGTGTGTGCGTGTTGGGGAATAAAGGAGGGGAGAGACAATGAAAGGAGTTAAAAGAAAATGAGCATATAAGGAGTTGAGCTCCTCTTTGGGATAGCAAAAAAGCCTCCAGGCAAAGAATGGGTGAGAAGATCTTCAAGGCTTTATAACCATTCATTGTCACCACATTTATGTCTTCACACTTTTGATTAAAAGCTGTCAAAAGTTTCAATCGCTAGAAAGGTGGGAACTTACAGAACTGGACTGTGGGGCATGTGTATCATTCTGAATTAATAGTTGTAATCATGCAGCTGCCATTACTTGGAACATTAATCAGAATAGCCTTCCTGGGGTTTCAGTGTCTTATTACTCAGGAATATGGGAAGTTGTGAGGGAGATGCTCGCCATCTGCCTGCTCATATATGCTTTTTAAAATGTGCAAGGGATTCCAAGCTTGAAATGGTTGCTTCAGATGCTTCAAATTGGGAACAGGATTTCATGGTTTGACAGCATTTACCTTCTACTTGGAACAAAACCTGCTTCTGATCTCAGCTTGAAGACAAAATGGGGCTGTTTCGAGGAGAGCTTTTAATCCTGTGGTTTGTTTTGTAAATTGCAATAAGCTTGGTTCTTAGTTTTCAACAAAGCCAGAAAAATAAGAGGAGCTAGTTCCATTAAGACTGCTGTTGGCAAAGAATAGGGTGAGAAGAGTGAATGGGAAAAATAACTGCTTTTTTAACTATATGCTCAAAGGCAGATGCTTGCTGGGTTCCAACCATCACTTGCCTGATGCGAGCAGGGAGTTATATCTGCAATTTTGGATGACCACTCCAAAGATAACTACTGTTAAAGATTGATTTTGGCTATCAACCACCTATTACAACATGTGATTGATGTGTGCAACGGACTGTGCTGGGCATGAATGTTGCGAATGAATCTTTTCTAGTGTTTAGCTTGTAACTTATAAAATGCAAGATATACCTGGTCTTGTTGATATGTTTTGAATCTGTATGCTAAAATGTCAAGGCCATATTGCTTTTTTGTCTGCTTGTTGAGTATTGGTGCCAGATTGTCAAATATAAAATTGTGTTTATAATTCCACACTAGGAAGAGAAAAAAGTTTGAAGCCAGTAGCCAAATAAGTTTTTTTTTTCTGTTTCCATGGACTCTGTTCAAGTGAATAATGCTATGTGCAGTTCTTCCACTGAGTTTCTATGAATGTTTATTCTATGAATGTTTATTATAAACAGGCTGGGAAATGTGTGCTTAAAGCTTTGCTTCTGTTGTCTCCTATGTAAATGTAAAAATTTCATTTAAAAAATAATAGTCACCTTCACTTTTTTTTTCTGTATACCCTATGGCAAGGTCTTGATTACTATCCTTTTTACTATTTGGATTGAAAAACAAACAAACGATTGGTTTGCTTTCTTCATTCTATCTGTTCCACACTTGAAATGTTTCAAATTTTCTTCCATGTGGAACACATGAGGGTATTTCAAGTTTTGTTTAGTTGGAACACACCCAACTCAAAACATTCAGATACATGTATTTTGAGTATAACGAGTTTAGAAAGTTACACTGAAAGAAGGATGTTATGATAAAGTTGTGGAGAATGAACTGGAAGCTGAAAAGTTCTGCAAGGAAAATATTTAACTTGACCTCAAATAATTAAAAGTGTTCCATACCACTGGGATTTAGAGCCCAGAACAGCGTCTGGAATTGCAGATGTTTTAAGTTACGTTGATATTTAATGTACACTAACAGAAGTCATGCCAAGTTCGGAGCAAAAAGTGAAGCAACTTAAGGTGATTAGATGTGGAAATAATAAATCACAAATATTGTCAGCTTTGTTTGTATGGAACTGGGATGCATAAATCTTCCTCAATCTCTTTCCCCTTTTGTAGATGATGTAAAACAGGTTTCACCATCGTTTTGGCTTCTAGATGTGGTAGAAAGTTATGCGGCTCCCTTAATTCCTACTGTCTTGAGCAACAGTGGGTATAATTTAATATATTTGGAGTGATTGTGGTTGGGGAAGGAGAACCACTTGAACTTTTTGCAATATGTTTGCAATTTTATAGGTGAAGCAGATTTTCATCCCTACTATTCTCATCGGTGATGAAAGCATTAAAGATAAAAGAGATGGCAGTATATCATTTTTAGTCATTTGGCCCTTCTTTCAGAATACTAGGGATGAATAAAGTGGAATTAAATGATAAGCCAAAATGGTTACCATGTGAACAATCTATACCAGGGGTCCCCAACCCTCCAGGCCCACTACTGAACTGTGGCACATTAGCAACTGAGCCATGTATGTGTGCGCATCTTGTGCGAGCAACAGGCCGGCGTGTGTGCACAGCACATAGTTCAACTTGTGCAAGTTGAGCTGCACACGCATGCATGCCAGCTCACCACTCATGCAAGTTGAGCTGCATGCATGCTGGCCTGCTGGTCACAGGGCCCGGTTCCCCTCTTCTCCCCTCTGCTGGGCCACCAAGCCTTAAAGATTGAAGAGTACTGATCTATACAATAGGTAATGGCAGACATTTCATCCACAGTATCTCAGGTACCCCTCAGACTGGGGAACACACATTAGACATGCATTTCTTCACGAATCTCTGGGGACAGCATATAAATTTAATATTTAAAATTATAAAAATTGTGCCCCACTTTTTGTCAAGTAGAATCCATTCTATAACTGCCTTAGTCACCTGCCATCAGCTCTTCTTGCTAAGTGACTAGCCTATTTCCATTTCCACTTGATAAAAAGCATCCACAAAAGAGATCTAAAACAAGATGGATTGACAGCATCAGCAAATATTGCAGGTCCAATTGGCAAAAGACTGTATTGCTTGGAAACATGCAGAAGAGGCCTTCATCCTACAGTGTGTCATGCCCCTGTCAGAATCTGAATCCGTGGAGGAAGATGAACAGCTGACGGAGTGGGAGTGTGGCTCTGTTGGTGGTGGAGGAAACTGGGAAAGGGCAAGGTCCAGCTGGGCAGAGCAAGGGACAGGGAGTTCAGAGGAAGACCCAGGCCCACCCTCTCTTCATCCTAGGGCATGCAGGGAGGAACAGAGATGAGAGCAATGTGGGTTGTGCGGCTTATGGGGGAAGAAAGGGTCCTGATTCCCTTCATTAGCCATACCTGGGAAGAGAATTTAAAAGAGATGTAAGCTGAGTGCCGCATCTTCTGGGAACAAACGTGAGTTTATCTTGTGTTGACTTTGGTTATCTGCGTTCCTGGCATCCTCCCAACCGGGTTGAATTGCTGCCTTTCCTTCACATCTGGAATTCCTTCTCTTGCCCTGCCGGACTAATTACCTCATCTTGTCTTGATTGGACTTATCGTTACAGTTTTTGTTGACAATGTTTGTCAACAAAATGGACTTGATTCTCTGCAGCCGAAGACTGTTCCCTGGAGAGTTTTTCTCCAACCAGAAGGTAACCAGGACATTGGGGGCAAAGTTGGAGCTAATAAAGGGACTCCTACTGATTATCTGACTGTGTTGCCTTTGTGCCATGCCCCGGGTCATCACACAGATAGACAATGGCTAGAATGAGGATGATGCACCACTTTTGCGTGATGTTTGGAGACTAGAGACCATGCAAGGGCATTCTTGCATGGCATCCTCAGCCTCTGAAAATCATACAAGAAGTGGACGTGCTTTTGAGAATACTGTTGAGTGTAGGTGAACGCTGGCATATCACCCAAAACATCATGGCATGTCACATTTTAACGTGTGTAATAGATTTACCATCACTGTCTTAGTATATACCTTCCATCCTTTCAGTCACTCCAGCTGTAGAAATACAAGGCTTCAATGTCTAAATATCCTGTTATACTGAAATTCTTTTTTTTTTTTTTTAAACCCAACTGCTATCCCAGATGGTTTCTGAATCTCTATATAGGATCTACTCACAAAGAGCATCCAGCTGCTTACATGTGTGACAGTAGTCCGGCTGATGTTAGAAAATGATGGGGAGGGGTGGGTTATGTGACCAAGTTTCCTTCTTGAGTAACACTGCTGTGGATTTGGAGAGGAGAAGCAACTTGTCTTTCCAGTGAAATATGTGCTGGATGCTGCAAAGCAGAGGGATTTGCCAGATCCACCCTCCCATGGTATGTAAGGATTGGTCTTCTGTTAAACTGCTGGAAAGCAAATGCTAACAGTAACAGTTTAAGCACAGCAATGCAAGCTGTTGCCTGTCTTGAAGGAAGAAGCATCTTTGGTTTTTGAAATTGGGCTTGTTATGACTCTTGTGTGCTTTGAATATTTAATACAAACTCTTTGTTTCTAAAGCATGCATTTTGCTTTAAAAGCAAAAAAACCCCCAAAAACTAAATTACTAAGTGTCCTTTCCATTAAAAAAAAAAAAAAACCACATCAGAAACTGAAAATGAAATGCCAGAAATAAAATAATGAACAGCCTGGTGTTCCAAGTGGAAAATAAATGGGACTTGTGTTGGCAGAAAACTCTGAGCATTTGTACTGTGATGGAAACTACCTTTTAGGAACAGAAGTCAACTGCAAACTTTTCCCAGCATTGGAACTGGAGCGAAGAAACTATTCCAGCAGTGGCCTCTGGGATTGAAAAGAGGGGAAAGAATTTGCAGTAAACAGAATTATCATCACCCAAAGTGTATGGCCGCAGAAGGGACAAGGATTCTTCTCGACATGGCTCAAAGTCGTCAGCTGCCCTTCAGACTTTCTGTCTGGGCAATTCTCCTCTTTCTGATTACTGGATCCCAGAGCCATACAGGTAGGTTATTTGTTTATTTATAAAATTTATTGGCCACCCATCTTACCAAACGGTAATCCTCGACAGTTTGTAATATTAAAAGATAAAACTATACAAAAACCGAAAGATATAAATAAATCCAAATACTGAGATCCAAATACTGAGCCCCAATTAAAACATGGGGATGGAGGGGAAAGGATGAGAAGAGGGGGGCTGTTATTAATCTATCTGGCACCCACAGTGCAAAACACCTCAATTGGAGCCCCAAGTCTCCTCTGGTGGCATTAAATGAATTACTTTGATTAAACTAATTTAGAACTGAAGAAACTTCTCGGATGAGAAGTGAAACAATTTCAAAGGAAAAACAAAAACAAAAAGTCCAGTTGCCTTCTGGAAAATGTACCTTTGGATAACTTGTATAGATGGGCGAAGTTTGGCAAGGGCAGAGAATCCTGCCTTCCTGTTACTGGAGGGTTAAAACATATGCCTGAAAGCTTCCCATTACGTGCAGCTGTATAGGAAATTGTTGATTCCTGCCATATAACCCTAAGCAATCTTAATAGGCTAAAACCAATCCAAAGATATTTGCAAAGGTTATTTTTCTTGCAGGAGAACCACTGGGCTTTTACTATATGTGGAACAAATTCAAGTGATAAAGATTCCATGCAGATTTTATGGAAAGATGTCAGGAGAATCTGCATTCACGGTTTTGCTGCTTTTTATGCCGCTATAAATGCCTGAAAGTATGAGTCCAAATTAAAATGCAGCCCTTTGACTTTAAGCAGAACGAACGCTCAAATATTTTTCACATACACTCTTCTTTAATGGTATTTCTTTTCCTGTTTAAGATATTAGGTTTCTTTTCCTGTTTAAGATCTAGAATAGACATGGACAGATTTCCCTTGAAAGAAAAATTTCTTATAAACTGGGAATATTTATTTATTTGATTTCTACAGCCACCCATCACAACAAAAGTTTCTGGGCAGGGTACATTATAAAACAAAAGCCATTAGAATGATCTATTTCCATGTATAACTTCTAATAGTTTTTGTTTGGCTGCTGCTCTCTTTTTAAAATCACACCTGAATTGCAATTCGCTTCCTTTTCAAAAAGAAAGAATGCTGAATGATTATACAGAGTATGATTTCATTATAAAGGGGTTATGGAATATGAAACAGTTATATCTAGGACAGATGAGGAAGACAATGTAAGAAACGAAAAATTGGTCATTTTGAATTTCAGGAACTTTAACATTTGTCAGAAATGGTGTAGGGTCTCCCACTTGTGCGGGGGGTTGGACTAGATGACCTAGAAGGTCCCTTCCAACTCTGATTATCTCTTAAATCTGTTAAAACATGTTATTTGACCCTTAGAGGCAAAGAAATACTTTCCAGGGACAACTTTCTTTTTAAAAGTCATGCTGGCCAGCCTGAGATGCTAGCTATCCAGATTTAATCTGTATTCATATAGAATTATTCACTGTCATTTTACTAGAATATAGAAAACACAGCCTTTGAGCCTGAAAAGTTATGTATTAGAAAAAAATAAATGACCCTCCAAACCAAATGTCACTAAACATTATAAACATCTGTCTATGATCAAAGAGCTTGTAACTCTCCCTGGAAGCATAGATTTCTTCAAACAAAATTGAATATTTTAGTTATTAAATACCATTCCTGAAGTTAATGAATTGAGAATAAAATCTAGATAACCATACAGTATTTTTCTATATGAATGTGAGAAATAATTTTGCTCCATCAGCAGTTGTGCAGTTAACTCTGCACTTTAAACTCCTAATTATAAAGTAACTATTGACCATTGTGACGTGAGTAGGCAATTCCTAGAGGCAATATTGTCTCAAAAACATTTCTATTTCATATCTATTCTAGTGATAGACAGGGCAGTAGAGATAACAAGCCTTTGCCTTTGTTAGAGCTGCTTAGATTCCAATTATCTTATCTATATTTTGTTTAAACCAGGCAATCCCCCAGAGCTCTAGGGCAGCGGTCCCCAAACTTGGCAACTTTAAGACTTGTGGACTTCAGTTCCCAGAATTTTCCAGCCAACTCTGAGAGTTGAAGCCCACAAGTCAAAGTTGCCAAGTTTGGGGATCTCTGCTCTGATTGTAATGATTGCATCAAAGCATCAGATAAAGCAATTGTCAGCCATACTTTTGTGATGGCACTCCCAACTTAAGTGCTAATACTTCTTTTACTTTGTAGGTTCCCATTAAGTAACTAGCTGTGAATAGGAGTGATTTGGAACCTTGGTGAATTACAATATAACATTGCTTTAACTTTTTATTAGAGCTTGTCTCACTTTGTTTTATTTAAATCCTCAAATAATAAAAGCAAATCAGAAATCACTGCAGACGTGAAGGAAATTGGTCAAACTATGATATTATTTCTTAATCCCTGTAATCAAAATGTATTTTTATTCCTATTTTCTAGATGAGCAATTTCACCTTAGAAACCGTGCAGATAAAGATATTCAAGAGAATGCTGAGATCATATTAGAGGTAACATAGGCAGAATCCATCTCTTTAGTAGAAAAATGAGGAAATCTACTACAGTTCTTTGATGTGGGATTATTCTAGTTGCTTGTGGGATCTCATAATTCTCCATTAAGTGTTGTGGATTTTTGCCTCCAAATTGTATGCTGCTATCACTGCTAATATTATCAAATTTATATTGCTATTCAAATGATTCTTCCTCATTTTCTGGTTCTGCAGAATGTGATAGGGCTGTTGTTCTTTAACAGAAATCATTTTGCTTCACAGCACAGGGCTTATTGAAGCTTTGTATAGCTAGGGATCTCAAGTTAATTGTTATTTTAATTAAGGCACCTAAGTTTCAGATGGGATAGCTGCCAAAACTAGGGGCAGGGGTCTCTGCTGCTTCACATCCACATTATAGATCTAGGTTCATAAATAGTACAATTGGCAGACCACGGACTTTTGAGCTGTTAGATAGGTTAGCAGGTGGCTAAAACCTTGACACCCCATCCCTCATTCAAAGCATCGCAATATGTTCCTCCCCCACTCGTTCCACCTTAAGGAGAGTGGCCAGTGCTTGCTTTTGCTGCCATGTTTGCTGAGGTAATGCCTGGTATGAAGGGAAACAAAGTTAAGAAAATCCCACCCATCTCTTTTGTTAACTTGTTCTCCCAGCTTAAGGATTAGTGAAATTAATTTTTATGGCTGGGTCCAGTGGCACTGTTAGCACAGAGCCACAAGATGGCATCCTGAAGTTAATTCTGCACCTCTCAGCTTGTTTCTGAAAGGGAAGACTCTGAAAGGATCTTGGTCTTTCCATAGCTTTTTTTTAAAAAATCTATTTTTATTTATTAAATTATATGCTGTCTATCTCTCTGTCATTGCCATGATATTTTGATCATTACTGTAAATGATGGAATTTGATACATAAACATATTTTGTATATGTCTTTAAAATATTTAACAGGCAAATAAGTATTCAGCTTTGACCACATTGGTTTCAGCATTGCCTAATCCTGTTAGCAATTTTCATACTTCAGAACAATGAGCTTCACTTAGCATGGTTTTGCTCAGTGTGATACTGTATTTGAATGCAGGCTGTAAGTTAGTTAGATCATTGTTCAGCATTGAATAATCATCCAAGCCCAAATTTAGAGACTCGGACAAAAATTCCACTGCTCCTTCATACTTTCTCTTTTTCAGTTACTTTGGGGAGGAATTGAAATTATGGCAAATGAGACCATCAAGGTAGAAGATGAAGAATTGGCCACTCTGCGTCCTGCAAAGCGCTTACTCTGGATCTTCCAGCATAAAGTTCCCAAAAATCCATCAAGAATTGAAGAATACCTAGATCACTTTTCTCAGTCTGACACCCCTATCACTCCAGAGGAATTTGAAGAGCTGGTTTTCACTACTATCTTTACTGCTTACCAGATTCGCCTTGTCCAAGGCCTGGATAAAAATCTATGGATCAACCTTTTCTCTCAGCTGGTCAATGAAATCCTCCGGGAGCTTTGCAAACAATTCTGTCCTGAGAAACTGACTGATTCTGTTCAACATTTAGCCTCCAGGCCTTGGCAGGAAATGCCTTCCTATGTTAGCGCATTGAAGAAATTCTATCAGCCTAGCTTTGTTATGACTCAAGGAAACTAATTTTCCTGTATAAAGGGCAAAACCTGAGTTGTCTTTCACCCCATAATATGCAAACTAAAATATGTTTGAAGTTCTTTGATCTCTGTAACATTATCTGAGGCTCTGCGTGGACCAAAGTAGCAATCTTCCTGCTTCATTTTCCCAAGTTTAGTAGACAGTCAAAGTCTTTAGTGTAATCTGATTTAGAAGAGCCTTTCCCAATGACCTTGAGATGTACTGGAATTTACAACACCCAGACATGACTAGTCTGACAAAGAATTCTGGGGCTTGTAGTCCTGACACATATGGAGAACACCACATTAGAAAAGGCTGGTCCTGGAGCTTGGACACTGCTTTCCTTCTCTCTCTAGAGCAGGGGTGTCAAACTCAAGGTCTGTGGCCCAGATCCAGCCTGTGGGGTGCTTAGATCTGGCCCATGGGGTTGCCCTGGAAACAGCAAAGGACTGGCCCGTGGTGCCTCTGCCGGTGAAAACAGAGCTCAGGAGGGTCACAGGTGGCTCTCCCAAGCTCCGTTTTTGGTGGAAGAAGGTTGCAGGAAGCTGTTGCAGCTGAAAACAGAGCTCGGGAGCTCGTTTTCACTGGGAGAACATTCAGGCCACCACAGGCACCCCAACACGAGTGCTGCCCCCCAGCCCCTCCCAAGTTCAAACACAACCCTGATGTGGCCCTCAATGCAATCGAGTTTGACACCCCTGCTCTAGAGTGTCCCATTCAGAGATTACTTTTCTCACTGAAGAGACCTTTGCTGTTGACTGGGATTAGGTTTCAGTGAAAATAGGACTATATGTTTCCCCAGGCTAACTACTGTTAGAGAACAAAAATTATCTTCTCATGTAGCATAAATGATAAGAAAGCAGATGCATGTTAAAAGGAAGATCTTGTCATTTTAAGAGTAATTATCTGCTTAGCAGGATAATTTTGAGAAAGCAGTGCTTAAGCAACATTTCTTCATGTTCTTTCTGTTATATTGTTGCAATGGCAGAGAACCTTACAATTACAAACACAGGATCTGTATACAAAGGGAACAGAGAGTATCCAGAACATTTGAAAGAAAGAGCTGGAGGGTCTTTCATCAGGCAATATAAAATGCTGAATATCCTATTTGTAAATGATAACAAGTTTTACATATACAGTAAATAAGGTGAGGACATTACATATGTTCATCCTGGAAACTCTGAAGGCTAAATGATATTTTAAAATATAAATTTACAAACTCATGACTGTATGATCATAACTAAGAAATATTTTATAATGCCACCTTGACATGATTGCTCAACAGTGCAATAGACAAGTTAGCAATCAAAATTGGTTGAAACAGATGGTTATGCCTGGAGTCTCCAGTTCTACCCTTTCCCCCAAAACAATTTCTTTGTGGGCAAAATAAAATATAGAAATGTTCTAGCAACTAAATCCTTGGCTTTTTAAAAAAGGAAAGTACCGTAGAAGAACTCATCAAACTGATCCTTTTCATTTGTTACAGCTATTGTACTTCTGCCATTGCAAACCATCATATAAAATGCGTATATATTTTCCTTTGGAGACATAAATTCTCTGCTTTTGTGATAATCCAACATGCCAACACACGTGAGGTACTTTAACTGATAGATCAATCATTTAAAAATATCTATAGCTGATTTATCAAGTGGAATCAGTTTTAATCAGTGATCTAGTTAAGTTAAGAGTTATTCTTGGATTTTTTAAAATCTGTTTTGGGTCTGCTGTATTTCTGCATTAGATGGAGAAGAAAATTTACAGAAGCCTACAAGATAATAGTTCCTTTTAATACTAAAAGATGAATAGCTTTGTGGATAAAATTAGATTCCCTGAAATAGTTTTGACAAGGATTTGACAGTACTCAAATTTGTTTAAAATATCCAGTACTTTTTAATTTATCAAACATCAAATGATTCTTCAATTATTGGAAATACACAACAAACATACTACACATTTAAAACTTGGGATCTTTTTTTTCATAAATGGAAAGGTTTGAATATCGTGACATCAAATATATACACACAATCCTTTTAGTTTCGGGGTTTATTTGGTGTCTTATTATATCTGTCCCTCACTTGTGATGTTTGCCAACAGAATGTTATTAATTCTCAAACGTTCTGCAAGAGGGAGCTTTTTACCATGTAACCCCTTTCTGGCATATTTCAAATGTCCTTGTTTGCATATCTCATATCTCCCCCTATTCCTTTACTCCCAAATTGACTCATGCTTTAGTCTTATGTCTAACAGTAATGAATAAAACATACCAACTTGTGAATGTCATTCAAGGAATGAATGAGACAAACAACAATGGCTTTGCAGGCAGAAAACACAAGGAAAGTGTCCATTAGGGATACACTGGACATGTAATAGCATGCTTATATCTTCTCATATGAAGAGTGATGTTTGTCCAGGACCTGCACAAGAGTCTGATGCATCTAGATTGCTCCTATGCTTCTTGTGTTGTATATGCACATTTAGAGGTTTGACCCTGGAGGAATGTTGGAATCTGAAGAGAATTTTGTCTTAGTCTCTGGATAGACAAGGAAGCCAGTGAAGGTTATGTATTTGCCATGATTGCTGTAAGCACCGTAGCCATCATGCTGGTGACTGTAGAGCCAGACAATGTCACCAGATTGCAGAGGAAGCATAATGCTCTGGCTCTGCATCTCCCTCCTTTTGGAGTGGTTATCATCATAGATCATGGCCTGAACTTCATTGTGGTTCTTCATCAGCTTTACTGACATTGTTTTGAAAGGCATTTTGCCAATGGTGAATGAAAAATAGTAGGCGCCTGGAACACGACATGCAAAGATGCCAGTTGAAAAATTGAAGTCATTCCCAATGTTCACAAACTCAGTGTCAAATGTGATGGGCTCGTGCTGGGTTTGCTTTTCATCTGATCCTAGGAGGCTTTCGGAACGGGCAGCTGAAAAGGCAGAGCGAGGATCCTGTGGTCTAGCTGGTTCATCAGAAAGCAGGAGTCTTTCCAAGACTTGGTTTTGGTTGATGGAAAGCTGTTGAATGACATGAGAGGGAGGTTGAGAAGGTTCTTTCCCTAGTTCTGGAGAGCCTACTCTATTTTGGAAGTAGCTAGAGGTGTCTGGATAAATGAGGTACCCATTGAAAGTTGTATAGGGGCCCACATTGCTATACAGGGCATACTTTGGATCCCCATGTAAACGTAGCCACACAGTATCACCGTAGTCTAATTGTAGCATGGCACTTTGGCTGGCCACTTTTCGCTCTTTACGGTGATGTTCATCATATACAATTGCCTGCACTTCATTCTTGTTTCTCATTAGCATGACGGATAAATTTTTCTTGGGGTACTTTCCGACAGTGAAGGAGAAATAGTAAGCTCCAGGGATGCGACATCGAAATAGTCCAGCTTTGGGGTCAAAGTCATCCCCTATGTTTACATAGACCTTGTCAAAGGTGATCACCATCTCAGTACTTCCTTCCATGCTGCTGGTCCTGGCGACAGAGAAGGCAGACCGGAATTCAGTCCCAGAATCAGCAGGGAAGCCATACACAAAGGAGCAGGCCAAATGGAAGAGAAGGCCAAAAGAAATTTTATATTTCCGCTGAGTCATCATATCTATTTTAAAAAAAAGGGGGGGGGAGGAGACAGTTTATTCAAAAACTGCTTTTCAACTCGAGAGTAGCCTTAAAATTGCACTTCCTTTTTTATAGACAACAGATAAAACCCAGACATTGCTACATCTGATACCAGCTCTTCAGGGGTGGGATTCAAATTTTTTAACAGTGGGTGTGGCCAACTCAATATCACTCAGATTGAGACACGCATCTCCTTGCCTGGCCTCCCATAACTGTGGGGATGCTGGAACAGTCGTAAGCATGAAAAATGGTTTTTTCAGAGCCATTGTAACTTTAAATGGTCACTCCACACAAGCAAAGTACCAGCAAAGGAGGGGAAAAAAACTCCAAAGATATTCCTGAGACAGGAAGTCTAGTCCTGCCAAGAATGTAATAAGGGTTAATGGAAAGGCAGTTTCTGTAAGCAACACCAGAATGTTTCCTTCCTGCCTTCCTTACAGGATTAGGCCAGTAATTTCTTCTAACAACTGGTTCTCTGAACTGCTTAGAATGTTAACAACCGGTTCTAGCGAATAGGTGCGAACTGGTAGAATCCCATCCCTGCAGCTCTTCATTGGAAGCATAATAGGAATAAGTATTTTACCCTGAAAATGCAACAGGATATAATACTTAGTAAACATGCAGAAGACAATATCACAGAGTATGTCTGATATAGATATACTTGTCACTATTAATTCCCAAACCTGAAAAAAATACCTGTTAATCTGCAGAAATGTAGTATGGCTACACCTTTGTCCTCATTGAAATGCAATTAGGTAGGATTAGTTTGGGGACAAGTTAGGTCTGTACTTAGTACTGACAGGATTTCTCCAGACAAATGTTTTCATAACTGATTTTGTATCAAATTAACTGTTGCTGCAGTAATCCAATTGAGTCGTATCGTTCAGTTTTTAAAAACATTCTTAATTCTTTTTCCCCATCTAATAAACCGTTGTAATCTCCTTGTGTTTCAGTTTTCAGAAATTATTAACAGCTGTGTATTGCTATTCTTACTATTGTTTTTTTTTTTTTAAATATGAGACTCCATTTCATTTAGCTAGCTAGTCAAAAGATCTTAAGATCAGCTGGCCAAAAAATATGAATATTCAGATGCTGATTCTTTGTTCTATTATATTCACTTGATTAAAGAGGAATGCAGAACTCACATTTCTACTTTCCGTCTCCTCCCAAACCCCACCAAGCTGGCCTAAATGACACCATCTCATTGCCAGCAGTAACAGTAAGGATGATTTTGAGAAATCTGAAAAAAGGTGTGTGTGTGTGTGTGTGTGTGTGTGTGTGTGTGTGTGTGTGTGTGTGTAAGAATGCAAAGGGAAAATATTCCTATCATAAAGCAAAACACTGTTAAAGTAATAGATCCAAACTCTGTGACTGCAATGAATCACACTGGTGAGGTCTAAGAAAAGATAACACCTAATGCATTTCTCCTGCTCCAGTATTTATGATTCTAATGACAGGAGACCAAAACATGATCCATGGTCACTTTCAATCTGAGAACAAGCCTGTCAATCACTGTCAAGACATGGAGCTCCATTCACTGTCCTCCATCTCCCAGACTCATTAAAACATCACTCAGTCGGAAGGCCTTGTGGTTGTCTGCCATCTCTGTCTCTGCCTGTCACTTCAAAGCTGGTCTCCAGCCATCAACAGTCTACAAATTCAGAGGACTCTTTCATCAGAGCCAAAGAATGTCTTAGGTGGAAAGTTGGTATTGCAGACATGCTACAACCATGTGCCCCCATCCTACATCTAAGCAGAGAGTCTGAATGACGAGGTAATATTACTTATTCATGATTCAGTTTCTTTGGAGCATGTACAGAGGAGGGTGACAGCGTGACTTTGATAAATCATGTATATGATGGTTCACTAAAGGACAATGCTGTCCAATAGATTTGAGAGAAACTCCAGAGCCATGGGTTTTCTTAAGGGAAATCAGTGCACCCTAATTGCTACCCCATATTTCTAGTCTCAGGAAAAGGGGACTATGATAACAGAAGAAAGATGAATCTCCATTCTTATTAGCTCGTCCCGCTATCCAAACGACCTTTTGGGGCTACTCCAATCACAAAGCTCATTAATGACTCTCAGAATGAAAGTTTTTGACTGAAGAACATTGTTCACTTTGCAATACTCTTAAAGCTCATAACTGAATCCAAGAAAAAATGAAAAAGTGTCTTTTACCCATCTTCTCACTCTGCCTATGACTGCACCTTGGAAAAGATCTCTTGCACATTTCTGGTCCTTTAGCCTAGTTATAGGATGGAAAGAACTGTTGCAAAAGCAGGATGGGGATAGCGATGGATATCTTGTTTAAGTGCTTTCCATTTGTAAAAATATTCTCTAGAGTTAGACCAACATTTCTCAATCTTAGTGACTTTAAAATGTGTAAACTTCAACTCCCAGAATTCCTCAGCTGGCATAATTGGAAATTGACATTGACATTGACATATCTTAAAGCTGCCATGGTTGAGAAGCAGTGCTATAGATCAGGGGTCTCCAACCTTGGCAACTTTAAGGCCTATGGACTTCAACTCCCAGAATTCCTCAGCCAGCTTGCTGAGAAGTTCTAGGAATTGAAGTCCTCAGGTCTTAAAGTTGCCAAGATTGGAGACCCATGCTGTAGATCTCACCTCTATTGGCAGTCTTTTACAGAGCAAATGAATTACACATGGAAATATTGAAATAAAAGGTTTTGCATCCTTTGGAATCAGTGCATAAAACAGCAACCTATAGTTGAAATAAATGACAAATAAAAAAATAGAGAGATCTGTTTGACAGAAGCATAAAGTAAAGGATGGCATGCCAAGCAGAGGTGGTATTCAGCAGGTTCTGACCAGATCTGGAGAACCGGTAGCGGAAATTTTGAGTAGTTTGGAGAACCGATAAATGCCACCTCTGACTGGAGATTTTATAGTATCCTTCCCCTGCCATGCCCACCAAGCCATACCCATAGAACCGTTAGTAGAAAAATGTGAATCCCACCACTGATGCCGAGGTCATTTTCCCCCTATTTTAGATATTAATACTGGATTTAAAAACACATTTGGATTCAACCGACTCACATGTAATGGAGTGAGAAGTGATTTGAAAAATGGTGTTTACCTCAGCAAAATTTAGGATGAATTCCAATTTTATAAACAGCAATCTTTTTTCCCCCAACTACCTTCCCCTTTTTGAAAAATCTCTAATAGTTCATTTGGTTGGGGGTTTGGGTTTTTTTTTTTTTTTGTACATTCAGGGATGGTGAGGGCAAGACTTTCTTAAAACTCAAAATGTCATTTATTTATTTATGGTTAGGCTGGGAATGACAAGAAGATGGTCCAGGTATGCTCAAGATGCCTCCATAATGCAACGGGGCCTACTTCTTAAATCCAGAAAAGGCAAAACATTAGGTTCCTTTCTACATTTATATTCTCTGAAAGAACAATATGTTCAGTATTATCCAATCAGACTTTTGTTCGGTTAACAGGATTTTACAGTCATTCCCCCCCATTTCCAAGTTCCATGGATGCTTGATGGGGGTGAGGTGTTAGAACATGCAGATGTTAGTGGATCCAATTAATAGTTCAACAGAGCAGCATATGCAGCAATCGAACAGTATATTTGGTTTCATATTCAGCAATGTGTTTTTCTTGACATATTTTAACCACTGCTTCACTGGCCTCCATTTCAGATGTTATCAGCATGCCCAAGCAGTCACTTCACATAAACACCAGGGAAGATTACGGACATGATGAAAGATGTTAAGGTCTGCACATTGTTAAGCACATAACCTTTTAAAATAGAACCATTGTGTTTTCCAAATCCTAGCACTACTTTTGCTGCTCACAGTGTAAATGATGGCACATTTGCTGAAGTACTTTGGGCGAGGAAGAGAATTTGAACCATTTATTTGTTTGTGGAGTTTGTAGCCTGCAGCAATCAAACAACTCAGTGGTTTACAGTGTAATAAAAGCCGCGAACCTTTTACGAAGAGCCAGTTCGGTTCCTACTTTAATAAAAGAGCATGATTTGAAGTCACCGACTCCTAGCATCATTTCGCGGACACAACATAAGACAATGCTTTGTTTAGAAGAGGCTTCTACCTTTGCTGAAATGTCCTAAAGCAGGAGTGATTCATATCATTTATGCATTATAATAATATACCAAACGGGGATTTCAAGTTTAATATGCCACAGCTGAATGAGCAAATCCTCAATAGGTAGTTCGAAGGACTGAACTCTAATGCTTTCACTTCAGCTTGTTTTGTACATTTGGTACAATTATTTCAGCAATTGCTCAGCAGCTTTCTGGTCCCAGAGAGACTCTCTCTTCATATTAGACATTTTTTCAGTGCTTAATCATGGCAGAAATTCTCAGCTGTTCCTTCTGGTACCAGAGAACTTTTAGGTCTCCCAGAACATTATTTGACTGATGCTAATGCTGGTGAAGGGATGACTTATCTCTCTCATGAGAATTGAAAAGGAATCTCAAAAACTCTCTCTTTACTATGGATGCTTTCAGGATTTTAGAGCATGCAGAGAAACACACTATTTGAAGAGAACCATCACACTTCCTTTGCCTTTGTCTTCTTAGGTATGCAAACATTTTCCAATGTGTAATTGTGCCAAAGATATAACAAACACCAAAGAATAAAATGTGTGAATAAGATGACTTATGTTCTTACTCTACACCCAATGTATGTATGTATGTATGTATGTATGTATGTATGTATGTATGTATGTATGTATGTATATCCTCATGTTCAGGGGTGGGATCCAAAAACAATGTAACTACTGGTTCAGTGATTTTACATTTTGGCTTCCTGTAGTTGTATTAATTAGACCCACAACTCTCGAAACCTCCTATCTGAGAAGGACAGTTTGGGTAAGCTTTCCAAGAATGTTTGACTACAAGTTTCATTTAGGTTTCATTTCTTGCTTTAATTGATAACTTAAATAGTATCCACAGGACCAATTATTGTTACTAATCGCTATCTCAAGTATTCAAATGTTCTACTGTATGTAGCTCAAATAACAGAACCAGAAGATATTAACAGACACACACACAAAATTGGGGTGAAAGACAACCCAGGATAGAATTCCCCATGAAGTAGGTCAGCAAAGAACGAGTATACAGCAGGACAGATTGTGAAATGAAGAGCAAAGTGAGTAGCAGGATGTCCTAAATAGACCTAAAAAAGTACAAAGCTTCAATTATACAATTTTGGTAGACATCTTGCTTTTGTTTTTTTCAACATACTTTGTGGACTCCCTTGATTGGTAAAGGACAGAAAACAGAAGAGAAAAAAAATGAAATCCTATTCCTCGCCTCGTGACAATAGTCAGGAGCATTCCATTTTTCGAGATTTGGTTACAGGTCACAATTGTTTGCCACAGCATTATAAAGGGTCAGCATGAATGTCCTGTTTCTTGCCCTGAAGGTCAGCAGACACAGTTATAGAAATGCTAGTCCCGTAATTGGATTGACAGTCTAAGCCGGAGGGCCTTTTCTGCTCAATAACAGCTTTTTCCAGAATTCTAAATACTGTTATGACTGTATCCAGATTGAAAGGTTGCTTAGTGAATAACACAGAGGGGTGTGTGTGTGTATGTGTGTGCATGCAAAATCTTTCTGCCAAGAGGTACAGATGTTTAGCATAAAGGATGAAAATTAGTCCACTGGGTCTAGCTCTAGCCTACTCAAAGACACCACTAGGACTTGGATTGTCCGAATCGTCTGAAAAGATGTAAATTTTGATGCTTGCCAATCTGTTTTCTCAAGATACTCTCAGAACTGACAAGGCCGTTCAAGGTCAAATTGGTTTAGTTTGGGTTTTATGGCTATTTTTAAAATGATGAAATGTGGTAGAAGTGGAGATTATTAATTAGATTATGTATGAACAGTGAGATTAATTCTTTCTTTCTGTACTGTTCCTACATCATCTTTCCCCAAGGTACTGTATTTCAAGGGTATGTGAATTACAGTACCGAAAATATACTTTGTGAAAACTAGTCCGTGTAATTTAATCTAAAGGACATATTTTCCTGGATTTGCACTATAGCACTGCTTCTTCTGAGTGTTTGGTAAATAACTTGGTAGCATCTGTGCACTGCTTAGAATTCTGTATCTTCCTAGATAATACTGGTTGTTTGTTCTTTTTTTCTTTTTCATATAATGAAAAACATGTTTATTTAAAGCGACTAATGTTATTTATCATACTTATATGTTCTCCTTTTCCCAAGAACCTAAGAGCAGCCCAATTGGAGTGATATAAATGATGAGATAGGAATTGTCATCCACTAATGAGATTTCCAGAGCTTAGAAGTTATTAGATTCCCAAGCCCACTTTCAAAGCTCACATTTTGTCATTGTTGGTTTTGATGTTTTATTTGAACAGGAACAGTTTGTAACAGGGAAATAAGTTGTAACAATATCTGCTGTTCTGAAATACTTGTTCCAAAGTACGACAAAGATTGTTTTCTTAAGCTCTATCTTCTCTTACTCTAATATAGTGCGATGATGCTTTAATGATCAAGTCTTTTCAACAAGAACAGTCTTGTTTTCATGTTAAAATGTTGCAATGATAACAGAATAACAGAATTGGAAGGGACCTTGGAGGTCTTCTAGTCCAACCCCCTGCCTAGGCAGGAAACCCTGCACCATTTCAGACAAATGGTTGTCCAGTCTCTTCTTAAAAACTTCCAATGTTGGAGCATTCACAACTTCTGTGGGCAAATTGTTCCACTGATTAATTGTTCTAACTCTCAGGAAATTTCTTCTTAGTTCTAAGTTGCTTCTCTCCTTGATAAGTTTCCATCCATTGCTTCTTGTCTTGCCCTCAGGTGCTTTGGAAAAGAACTTGACTCCCTCTTTTTTGTGGCAGCCTCTGACATACTGGAACACTGCTATTATGTCACTCCTAGTCCTTCTTTTCATCAGACTAGACATTCTCAATTCCAGCAACCATTCTTTATATGTTTTAGCCTCCAGTCCCCTAATCATCTTTGTTGCTCTTCTCTGCACTCTTTCTAAAGTCTCAACATCTTTTTTACATTGTGGTGACCAAAACTGGACATAGTGTAAACCTTATAAAATGGTACTAACACTTCATGTGATCTTCATTCTATCCCTTTGTTAATGCAACCTAGACTGTGTTAGCAGCTTTTTTGGCAGCTGCAGCATACTGCTGGCTCATATATAAGTGATTTTATACTAGGACTCCAAGATCCCTCTCACAATTACTACTATTGAGCCCGAAACCATCTATACTGTACCTATATATTTGATTTTTCTTGGCTAAATTTAGAACTTTACTTTTTTCACAATTGAATTTCATTTGGTTAATTAAGACCCAATGTTCAAGTCTGCCCATATCCTTCTCCATCTTAAGCCTATCTCCTGGAGTGATGGCTATTTCTGCCAGTTTGATGTTGTCTGCAAATTTGATGAGTTCCCGATCTATCCCGATCTTAATCATTGATGAAGATATTGAAGAGTACTGGAGCTAAAACCAAGATTTGGGGTACCACACTGCATACTTCCCTCCATGTAGATACATTTCCATTGAATGTTTGAGTGCAGTTGGTCAGCCAGTTAAGAATCTATCTGGTGGTGATACTCTCTAACCCACTTTTTTTCTAGTTTAACAAGAAGTACCTTGTGGTCTACTTTATCAAATGCCTTACTGAAGTCCGAGTAAATTGTGATATGTGTGTGTGTGTGTTCAAGTTATTATTGATTCCTGGCAACTTCATGGACAAATTCATGGATTTTTCTCTTGCAAAGATTTGTGGAAGTAGTTTACCCTTGCCTTCTTCCTAACACTGAGAGAAAGTGACTGGCTCAAATCCAGCTGGCTTCATGCCTAAGATGGAACTAGAACTAGTTAGGTTCTTGCCTGGTGTTTTAACTGTTTTACCAAACTTTCTCATGTAGGTGGATGGATAAAAATGGTTAACCTTGAATTTTCTTCAAGATACCTAATTGATTGACATCCTTTTAGTAATCAACTTTACTAAGAGGTACTCAACAAGGTATTCTCAACAATACTGTTGTGGCATCCTTGTCCTCATATAGGCCTTATGTAGTTGTTTCTTCTTATGAAATATGCCTCTTTTTGGCCATGATTATAACTTGGACAATAAAGATAATTGTTGATAGTACATTCCCATTAGAAAAGGATTTCAAATTTTGCTTATCATTCATGAGGGAGATTAATCTGATCTCTGGCTTCTTTTTCACCATAACAGCAAACTGAATGATATATATGAGCTCAGGAAATTTCAAACCAGGCTACCTGTTTAACCGATCAACTCTTTCTCCTTTGTGATTAATATTTATATGTTAGGGTGTAGGTATATACATGTGTATGTGTATAATATATCTGCATGTGTGTTATGTAGGTGTACACTTTTTGAGAGCAGGCAACAGAATTTCATTTTTAATGTGTGCCAGAGTACCTACAAAAAAAAATGACAATAAGGGTTATCTTATCTTTCAGTAGCGAAATTACTTTAAAAACTGTTTATCCAGAATTATTTTTAAAAAGTTGCTTGTTTTATTTTTTATTGTTCAGAAAGTAGCTGTTATTAATACATTTTTGATCTTTTAAGACTTGCACACAGTATGGTACAATACTCAGCCAATTGCCATGAAGTCTTGTTTGGTTGTGGACACAAAATCCAGAGGTTTTCATATTTAAATGACTTTACAGGTCCTGTTGAAACTAACACACTAGCACAAAATTTATCCTGCTCCAATGACATTCCTCTTATCGTACTTTGATCAACCATCAGACTAAAGATAAACTGCATGCTTTCAAGATCAAAGTATTTCCTTCAGCAACTTCTGTCATCCAATGCTCCCTCTTTCTCCAAATCATTTAGTGAATCTTCTCAACTTCATGCTGTAGTCAATCAGCTGTAGTAATTTTCAACTTCATGCTGTAGTAATTTTCCAGTTAGAAAAAAAAAATCAAACTACTCTTTTCATATG
This sequence comes from Hydrophis major, assembly GCA_033807585.1. Lineage (NCBI taxonomy): Eukaryota > Metazoa > Chordata > Lepidosauria > Squamata > Elapidae > Hydrophis > Hydrophis major. The sequence continues at coordinate 87,421,975 of CM066328.1, read as the reverse complement.
ATTTAACATTTTATCACTTCAAGAAAAGTGCCAGTCTAGTTTTTTTACTGTATAATTCATACTTAATTCATGGCAAATAACCAGGCAATACGTCAGCTCCATGAAATGTCATTTTCTCAGACAGATTTATGGTTTTGGAAAATTTCAGATTCAGGTCTTAGTAGTACAAATACATTGTCCTTGTTGAGGGATTCACTTACTGTACTAGTTCTTCTATATTATTTAGAAGAATATATTTAGGAATTAAGCTGTGAATTCCACAAGATCATTGAGGTCAGATTAGTCATAGATTCAATCCAGAGATACAAAATAGATAAAATTATGAGGGTGATGGTTTATTCTTCAAGCTTGTGGGTTGGTTTCTGAACATTTTGTTACCAGTTTGGGTAACAACTTCAGCAGAATTTAGGGGGGAAACAGGCTCAGAGAACATATCCTCCCACTCTCATCCTACACCCACCCTCATCCTACACCTGGAGCTACAGATATTTGCCACTATTGCAAAAATAAAATTATATGATTTATAGATCAGTTTCATTTTCTATAAAGTAAAAATAAATAGTTTCATCCTTTTCTGCATTGTCTTTCTGATGGTTGTGTAGCAGCAACAATCTTTATAAAGTTTATAAATAAATTAACCCATTTCATATTTTTTCAGTCTTCAGTGCAGCATGTTCAATTTAGGCATCCATTTGAGAATTTAAATCAGGGGTTCCCAAACTTGGCAACTTTAAGACTTGTGGACTCAACTCCCAGAATTATCCAGCCAGCAGCTGGATAATTCTGGGAGTTGAAGTCCACAAGTCTTAAAGTTGCCAAGTTTGGGGACCCCTTATTTAAGGAAAACGATATACACTTTTATACTGGTGTTTTGACAGTCCTTTTTAAAAATTGATTTTCATTAGTATATTTTCATTTGTTACTCTTATTCGTACATGGATATATATCTATGTCCCAAGAAAACTGCAGCACAAGATCTAAAAAGACTGTAATTTCAATATGAATTTGTCTGAGAGATAGAATGTTTAACAGCTAATCCAAGGTCATAGATAAGGTGGGACTTAGAATTTACAGTCTCCCACTTTCTAGCCTCATGCCTTAACCACTAGACCAAACTGGCTTCATTTACACATACAAACCCCATGCATTTCTCTATCATTCTTACTATTTGGATTAGGTAGCCACAAGAGAATGGAAATTGGAACTCTTCCTTTTCGACTAGGAATGCAAGCTGCATGGATACTGAGCTCAATCAATGATTTTCCTGTAGTCAGCATCTTGCCTGCTGAAACCTAATTAACAGTTGTGACCTGAAAAAAAGTCTTTTCACATTTCCCAAGGGCCTGAAGCTGTCAGTGGTGTTAAGATGTATGTGTAATGCCTTTCATAAACATACAAAACACAACATAAAAAACAAACAAACCTAAAACATCTTTTCTGAAGGCTGCTTGATCCTGGGTTAAAACTCTTCACACAGACACAAATTCAAACAATAAAATTTTAATAAGCAAGAAATATAATTTGGATAACTAGAATGAAAAGGAGAAGTCTGGATAAGATATGAAGTTAAATAGATAACGTAAATATTGATATTACAATTTGGAATTATTTTGTATGTTCTATTGGCTTTCTTCTTTAATTATTATTATTATTATTTTTTGAAAAGATTTTTCACCTGGATTATTTGTGTATTGTTTTTGTAAAATTAATAAAATTTGTTATAAAAAAAAGATGTATGTGTAATGCAATGGTGAAAAAATACTCACACTCTCTCCCTCTCCCTTCCCCCCCTTTTATTTATTTTTTATTTTGTCAATTGCTTACAAGATAATAGGTATAAGTAAAAACATAGTTATGAATACATGGATACGTATAAGAAAAATAAACAATAGGACAGGGATGGTAGGCACATTGGTGCGCTTATGCACGCCCCCTACAGACCTCCTAGAAAAGGAGTGAGGTCAATAGTAGAAAGTCTAAGGTTAAAGTTTTTGGGGTTTGGGGAAGAAACCACAGATGCAGGTAGAGTATTCCAGACACTGACTACTCTGTTGCTGAAGTCGTATTTCCTGCAATCAAGGTTGGTGATATTAACCTTGAGTTTGTATCTATTGTTTGCTTTTGTGTTGTTATGGTTGAAGCTGAAGTATTCATTGACAGGTAGGACATTGCAATATATGATTTATATGCTATACTTAGATCAGACTGAAGGCGGCGTAGTTCTAGATTTTCTAGGTCTAGAATTTCGAGTCTGGTGGCATAAGGTATTCCTCCCCCCCCACACACACACATCTTTGTAATCTGTAATATGCTTTAATATTGTGATCAGTTTCTTTTCCTGGCTGAGTTATTCCTACTGGAAACCTCAACCCTTTGATCTGACACAGCAAGAATTTTCTTTCTTGTTCTTTACTCATTAGAGCAAAGGGGATTAACTTACACAGGGGAGGTGTGATAGTAAAATGTTGGAACAGGCTTGAGAAAATACATACATCAGTAGGCCTGGGGCATTTCTTACTAACTAGTATATTTTACATGGCTGAATGTAAAAAAAGGAAAAAGGAAAAAGCACTGGACAGTGTAAATACTGTATTTGTACAGTAAAACTAAACTAATTAAGTAAATCTCAGACTTTAATGTTGCAATATTGGCATTTTAAGATTCCACCCAGCAGTCTTGTGTTAACAGGAAGAGTTATACTTGTCTTGCTAATTGATGGCTCTGATCTTGCTATAGGGTTTGCATCCTGATCCTCAACGGGATAAGAATGTGCTACATCCTTGGGCTACGCTGCCAGAAATTACAATGGACACAATGCAGGAATGAGAAAGCTGAATCATTGTCTTTAGTCCACCATCCTTTGTGATCCTTTCAAGTGCCTCCTAAGTGGAGAAAAAGGGCAAGAAGGGGAAGGATATCCCCAGTTACTTCTTCATTATATGGATAGGCTGCTGTAGAACAAGGCACAAGAGCAAGCTTTTTGACAATAATATGCTTCTTATTCATATCACAGAGCAATCTGAGCTTAACTTCTGTTGGGAATCTGGTGAACTCTGGAATTTCTCAGGAAATCCAGAAGGAAGAGGAAAAAACTATGAGAAAGGGTATGAATAAAGTCTATGCTGATGTGGACCTTCCATATTCATTCTATAAATGCAACTCCCTAACCAATTTAGTGGATATTATATTGGGGACATTTTAGTGGTATGGTGGCCTAGAGGTGAAGTTATCACCTCACAATCAGGAGGCTGTGAGTTCAATCCTAGGTAGTGGCAGATATTTCTCTTTCTGCCCCCAATGAGTAATTGTCTGCTACAAACTCCACATAGGCATCAGAAGGGCATCTGGCCTGTAAATGCTTGGACTCCATTCAGTCGCTCCAGCTTCATCCCAATGCAAGGAATTACAGGGTTGTTAAAAGAAAAAAATATTGGGGAAGTTCTGAGCAAATCTAGCATTGTTAACTTCAAACTGAACAATAATACAAGAAATACCACTTGTGGCATTACTTTAGTTCACAAAGAACTGGGCAACATCTGGAACAGTTCAGATTTTAGTTTTTTGGATTGGAAATAACAACACCTATGAAGTTGATTTAGGAGAAGAAGTGTAAGAACTAGATGGTAGGTATGACTTAAGCTGTGCCTTATCCAATGCAAGGATTGCTAAGTGCTTCTAATGTAACAAAACATAGAATAGTATTGTAGGACTGGAAGGAACCTTAGTGGTCTTGTAATCCAATTGCCTGCCCAGGACAAGAATCCTTGGAATATCCCAGACAAATCTCAAACTAGATTATCAAGGCAGTTGTTTAAAACTGGGTCTTATCTGCTGTATTTAAGAAGCAGGATTCTCAGAAGACTTGCATAAATGTTTATGGTTGGATTCAAACAGAAGTGTGCAATCTATCAATTATTACTCAATTCTACGTAATGCTGTTAAAATATGGGTTAATTACAGAAGAAGCTGTTTAGCTTCTTGCTTCAATATTGTTTATTTTCATGAAGATGAATGTATTAAAAAGTCATTGGAGAGATAACAATTCATATAGATTGCAAAACATAATCTTTAATCTGTTTTTTAAGAAGAATTCTTTTCTTCTTGGTATGCTTAGAAATGCCTCATTGGTTCCAATATATCCAAATAAGTAATAAAAGGGTATTCATTTCCTTTCAAAAGGAATTACAAACGCAAAGTGGAAAATGTAGAGACTTGACCAAATTTGAAACACACAGCACATAATTCAAAACATCTATCAGGGTTTAAATGTTATTGAATATGTTTCAGAAATTGAACGAGTCAGAGATTACATTATTATATTTTTGCAAACTAAACAGGGCAATTGATATACAACAATCGGAACACCAGCAGAAAGTAAATATTAAATTTACTGTGATTATTGCACTCAAAGAAAATTGGAACAAGATTTTTCTTTATTTAATATAGAACTCCAGTGTTAATTCCCAAAATATATACCTATTTACCTACCTATCTTATCTATCTAAAAAAGAAAGAAAAAGACGTGGTGAGGATTTTTTTTCTGTTTTAAAAAAATTCTTGACTATGAGATTCCTTAAAAATCTCAGCTTCCACATAAACATACAAAACAGCCCTTAAAGCAGAAGAAAAAGGCTCGGACACTTGGGGTCAATGGTTATATTCTTGCCAAATTGTTGCTGCTAGTATCATTATAATTATCATCATCATCATATCATCATCATCTTATTCATCCTCCTCCTCATCGGCATCATCATGGCATCTTTTTGGACTGTCTTTCAGGATTAGGATAGTGGGTGTTAAGCCTGGGTTCCCCAACCAGGGTTAAGGAGACAAGCTAAACAGAATGTGCAGCGTTAGTCAGATAGGCACACAGATAAATGAGTGATATAAGTTTGAATGTTTGTTAACATACAGTAAAAATAACAGATACGCTTGTGCTATCAAAAATATAGTTTATTCCATTTATAGCATAGTCAAAATAACAGTCCATTAGTCATGTATCATTTAGTCAGTCCATTCAAAGATATTCAGTTAGCAAAGTCCGTGTAGAATATCCAATGTCAGTTCACTTACAAATCAGTCCTTTGTCTCTCTCCCGTTCGAGTAACGCAGTCTTGAGTCCATGCAGTAATTAGGGATCATCAAAGCCAGAGAGAGAGCAAGCTGTTGTCTTGCTTCTTTTAAAGTGCTTTCACGACCAATCCCTTAATTACATTCCTATATTTAAAGTTGCAGACACTTTAACATATAAACCATGATAACATATTTATTATTTTACCTAAACCAGTTAGGGTAAACAATGTTATCCCTAACATTCTCCCCTTTTAGTAAATAATAATAATACTATAACTATTTACATCTTTAAATCATATTTGTTACAACTCTCTTTAAACTTAATTACTCCTTGAGCTTTTGTAAATTGGTCTGCAATGTTTTCTTCTGTCATGCAGTATTCCAATTTAATTAGCCCATTCTTTACAGATTCTCTAACATTTAAGTATCTTAAATCAGTATGCTTTGATCTAGTTTTTACAGCAATACTAGTAGCTAACTTTATGGCTGCTTGGTTGTCCTCGTACACAATAATGGAATCTTTAACAGTTACACTCATGTCTAATAATAATTGTTTGTACAAAATTAAGTCAGTGCATAGTAATGACAGACATGAAAATTCTGCTTCCATCGTGGACAAGCTAATATGCTGTTGTCTGATTGACCTCCATCCTATTAGTGTCTTACCAAATAATATAGCCATCCCAGATGTTGATTTTCTAGTGTTTATATCAGTTGCAAAACTTGCATCTGCATAGGCACTAAGACTCAAATCACCCTTTGGTTCTATATACAATGCATGGTTCATTGTTCCTTTAAGATATCTTAAAATTCTTTTTTTTTGTTTTGTTAATTGTCAATCCTAGATACTTTTTAATTTCACCTAAATGCTTTAATTTTATCTTTTTGGCTAATAATGATATAATCTCATTAGCTTCATTATTAGTCTTAGTTATCAAAGCAATATCATCTGTAAATAATAACAATAATGACACCGTTCCATTATTTTCTCTTTTAAACACACATGGATCTGCTAAACCAGATTTAAAACCTATATTGTTTAATTTTTTCACAATATATTGGTTCCACTCAAAGCCAGATTGTTTCAACCTGTAAAGACTCTTTTTGAGTTTCCAACAATCATTACTATTTACTTTATTGTCTTTTATAATAGTTGGCTTTTTCAAATATATAGTGTGCTGCAATGGTACATGTAAATAAGCAGTTTCTACATCTAAATGGTTAATGACATAGTTTTTCTTAGCTGCCCACACTAAAGCTGCTCTCAAAGATGTTGCTTTAAGACTTGGTGCGAAAACTTCATCATAATCAGATGCAGTTTGATTAAATCCTTGAGCTACCAACCTAGCTTTATGGGTAACAGTCCCATCATTTCCAGTTTTTACTTTAAATATCCATTTGCACCCAATGGATTTTTCTCCTGGAGGTAATTTAGCATCTTCATAAACTTTCATTACCTTTAATGAATTTAGTTCTTTTTCCATTGCCTTTTGCCAATTCTCCTGATCCTTAGCAGGATACATCTTAAGTTCATCTACACTAGTTGGAACTTTAGTTACTTGGCAAACTATACTTGCTTGATATCTATCAGGTGGTCTAGTTACACATGTAGTACGTCTAGGTATTACAGGACTTACAGGTGGACTTTCATTTATTAACTGTTCTTGATTATCTAACTCTTCCTGATCAACTGTTTCCTCTTGTTCTGGTCCTATTTGCTCTTCGTGGACTTCTTCTTTAATTGGACTCTTCTTATAACTAGTCTGTTCTTTCTGCCTTTTGTAGGGTTAAATAATTACTTCATTATTTAAATCTTGCTCTAATCTATTCCATCCTACATGTTCTAGGAATTTAGCACTAGCACTGGTGTAAACTCTAGATGTACCTGGTTCCCAGAATCTATAAGATCTATGATTAGATTTATATCCTACAAAAAATAATCTTTTAGCTCTGTGCTGTCCTTTGTGTCTGAGTTGTGAAGGGATATGCACCCATGCTGGTGCTCCAAATGTGTGCATGTAACTTAAATCAGGTTTTTTACCATGCCACAGTGTGAATGGTAATTCACCTGTTGTTGAATTAACAACATTATTTAATATATGATTACCACAAATTATTGCTTCTCCCCATAAATTGTCAGGTAATCCTGAATCAGACATCATAGTACGTGCCATTGACTGTAGTGTTTGGCCTCGTCTCTCTATAAAGGCATTATGTTGTGGCCTATATGGTGCAGACTTTTTATGTTGAATACCTAACATTCTTAGTCTGTTCTGGAATTTATTATTTGTAAATTCCTTACCATTATCTGTTATAAGAGTTACTAATTTCTTTTTAGTTTTCCTTTCAGCAAATTTTATCCAATTAAAGAGATTTTGATACGTTTCAGTTTTGCTCTTCATTAAATAGCAAAACCCATATCTAGAATAGCGGTCTATTATACTTAATATGTATCGAGCTCCTCCTACACTTGGTTTTTTTGGACCTATTAAATCAGCAAATACTACTTCTAAAAGCTCTTTGGTAGTAAATCCATCAACTCTATTAGCCAGTTTGACCTTGCTCTTGCTTTGATTGCAAGCATTACATTGCAAATACTTATTACAAGGTTTCAAACTTATTCCCTTAGATAATTCAACAGTTTTCTTAAGCATTTTAAAATTTAAATGCCCTAGCCTTCGATGTAACAAGCGAATACATTCATCATGAGGTTTCTTATTATCATAAACCATGTTAGCCACTTCTAAATCATAATCATTTAACACATGTAATTCACCTCTTAAAGATGCAGTAATTTTCTTATCTTCTTTCTCAATTATGCAGTTATCTCCTTTAAATGTAACTACATATCCTAGTTTAACCAAAATTCTAACTGAAATTAAATTAAACTTAAGTTGTGGTACATATAACATTTTTACATTCTCTTTTATAAAAGAACAATATGCGATACCTTGACCTTTAGCTTTCAGTTTACAGCCATTGGCTAACGATATCTGCTGTGTACTCTTGGACATTTTAATAAAATTTCTGTTATCATTTGTTATACAGTGGGATGCTCCACTGTCAACCATCCATAAATTATTTTTCACAGCTCCGTTAGTATACATGGCTAACTCTAAATTTTTATTTATCTTTTGAAGACTTTTAGTATTCTGGCCAGCGTTCTGGCCTTTGCTTTTTTACAAAATCTTGCCAAATGTCTTCTTCCTCCACAATTAAAACACTTTTTAATTGTGTATGCAGTAGGAGATTTATTATCTTCTTTTTGAGGTTGTTCCCTCCTTAATTCATCTCTTTCAAGTCTTCTTCTGGCCTCTTCAATCAATCTGTCAGTTTTATCAGTTAAAGTTAGGCTTTCCTTTGGCAAAATTTCAAGGGAAGTGACGTAGTTGTCATAACTTTCATTTAGTGATGATAGAATTATGTAGAATTAGTGTAGTTCAGAGAAAATAAGCTCTTTCTTGTGCAGTTCTTGAAAAATGCTTTGCATAGTTTTCAAATGACTAAGCATACCACCATTCATCTGGAGATGCATCCTGAAAAGCTTTCGTGTTAGATTTATGTGAGCACCAACGTTATCTCGGACATAAATCCTCTTCAGCTTCTGCCAACACCCAACAGCCGTTTGCTCTCCGTGGATATGAACAAGTTGTTGGTCAGACAGTGTTAATGCTATTATGCAAATAGCTTGTTCATTTTTCTGCATAAAATCTTCTATTTTCAGTCTATCTTCATCATCCTCTGGATCTCATTCATCTACGTTTGGTGGATTTTCAATTATGTTCCACAGACCTTCTTTTCGTAGAAGTAGACTACATTTCATTGACCATGATACATAGTTTGTTTCATCCAGCTTGGATATAAGGGACAAACTTTGTAGATTGACTTGTGCCATGTTTTCTTTATATGGATATAAAACTATAATTAATAAAACACAGCTGTCTGTTTACTGTAACGTATAACAACACAAACTCTCACTTTTTACATAAATCTGTTTTATCCTAGTTAAACTGACTTTGCAACCTCTGGGCCCATAACCAGTGTTAAGCCTGTGTTCCCCAACCAGGGTTAAGGAGACAAGCTAAACAGAATGTGCAGCGTTAGTCAGATAGGCACACAGATAAATGAGTGAGATATGTTTGTTTGTTTATTAACATACAGTAAAAAATAACAGATATGCTTGTGCTATCAAAAATATTATTATTCTTTCAGCCACGGCGGCCGCAGCCAATGGCACCGCTTTGAATCTCCCGCGATTCGAATGGACAAATCGCGGGAGATTCTTAGCGAGCCAATCGGCGCGGCTCGCCTGACCAATCAGAGTGCCCCGCGCTTTAGCCAATCAAAGCACGGGGATCTCAAGAATGCTAATTAGGGACAGAACACCCCTCCCCTCTTGGTTCAGTCCTTACGTCGCGTAGTCACGTAGGTAGGCGGGGCTCCGTCTGAGCCTACTGGACCTGCGCAACTCAGTCGCAGGTTGGATCCCGGCCGGTTCGGTCGGGATCTCTGTTGCTCCTGATGCTGTCGTGGGAACCGGCTGGTCGGTCGGGCCAGGCCGCTCTCCGTAGCTCCCTCCTGGGGCTCCCGGGTTGGTTGAGCTGTGGGTTTCGCCGCTCCCACTTGGTCTTTCCGGGTCAGTTGAGCTGGCCTGGCTGTCTCTTCCTGGCGAGGGGTCGTGATGGCTGCTTTCCAGTAAGTATGGCTGGTTTATTCTTCTTTGGTTTTGGTCCCCTGGGTATTCCCTCCCCCCTTGGTTTGTGTTGTGGGGGTTGGTTTCGCCTGTTTGTGCGTCGGTGGTCTCTTGATTGGCAGTCCTCGACCTTAATTGGTCGATGTGGCGTTTCCACGCTCGTCCGTCTGCTGTTTGTAGCCGGTACGAGTGTGGGCCTGTTATTTGTGTGATGACGGCTGGTACCCATAGTGGGTCTCCCGTCAGGTTTCTTGCGTATACGGGGTCGCCTGGTGCGAAAGTTCGGTGTTTGCTGTTTGAGTCTGGGGGCTTCTCCGGGTTATACATGGGGTGTAACCTGTCGAGTGGGAACCTTAATTTCCTCCCCATTAATAGTTCGGCTGGGCTCTTATTCATTGTGGTATTTGGGGTTATGTGTTGGGTGAAGAGTAGTTTGTTTATTTTCTCCTGGATCTCCCCGTGGTCTATTTTCCGGATGGTTTTCTTAGTGAATTGCACCATCCGTTCCGCCCTACCGTTTGCCGCCGGGTGCGCCGGTGCTGTCAGCGCGTGGCGGATGCCCCTTTCCGCTAGGAATTTTTCGAATTCCAGCGAGGTGAATTGGGGCCCGTTGTCGGAAACAACGACGTCTGGGAGGCCGTGCGTTGCAAAGAGTTTGCAGAGTTCCTTGATCACGGCCTCCGTGGTTGTTGTCTTCATGTTGCTTACCTCCAGCCAGTTGGAGTAAGCGTCTACTGTTATAAGGAAGGTGTGTCCTTTTGTGGGCCCGGCAAAGTCTATGTGAATCCTAGACCAAGGTCCCCTTGGGGTTTCCCACTCTAGGACGGGTGCTGTGGGTGGGCTTGGCCTAGTTTCCTGGCATCGTTGGCACCTTGCTACCCAGGTCTCAATTTGTTTGTCCATCCCTGGCCACCAAGCGTACTTCTGACCAGGGCTTTAGTCCTAACGATGCCAGGGTGCCCCTCTTGTAGCAGTTCCAGAACTTTCCCTTGTAGCTTTTCTGGAATGACCACCCTATCCCCCCATAGTATGCACCCTTTTAATAACGAGAGTTCCGTTTGGCAGTTTTGGAATGTTTTGACGGACTCGTCGTTGTCCCTTTCCGGCCACCCTTTCTCTACCCAATGCAACACCCGCACCAGACGTTTGTCTTTATTAGTCTCTCAGGCAATGTCTGAAGCGGTTATGGGCAGGTTGGGTAGAGTCTCTATGCTGAGGGTGGTCGTCGTGGGTGCTGGGTTGGTGTCAGGTTCCGGTAGCGGCAAGCGGCTTAAGGCGTCTGCATGGGAGATCGTCTTACCCGGTTTGTGTATGAGTCCATAGTTGTAGGCTGCCAGGAACTCGGACCACCTTGTCATTCGGGGAGACAGAATGTTCGGGGTGGCCCGGTTTCCTTCAAGGATTCCCAGCAGCAGCTTGTGGTTGGTTATGATGGTGAATGTCCGGCCGTAGAGATACTCGTGGAATCTTTTTACGGCGGCAACGATAGCCAGAGCCTCTTTGTCCAGCTGGCTCTAGTTCCGCTCCGGTTTGGTGAGGGTCCTTGAAAAGAACGCGATGGGCGCTTCTTTTCCGTCGGGGAGGGTATGGCTGAGGACAGCACCGACGCCGAAGGGTGATGCGTCGCATGTGACGGCCAGAGGTAGGGTCTCGTTATACTGTATAAGGACGGCGTCTGAAGTGAGGAGGTCCTTTCTTCTTTGGAAGGCGGCTTGCTCACGTTTCCCCCAAGTCCAGGTCGCCACCTTGTCCAGGAGCCTATGCAAGGGCTCCGCCACCGTCACCTTTTGGGGCAGGAAAACATTGTAAAAGTTAAGTAGCCCCAGGAATGCCTGTCGTTCCGTCTTCGACTTGGGTGTGGGTGCTTCTTTGATGGCCTTGATTTTTTGGTTTGTGGGGTGAATGCCGTGACGGTCTAGGAGGTATCCTAGGAATTCTACCCGTTCCGTGTATAATTGGCATTTCTCCCTCTTGACTTTGAGCCCGGTCTCTTTGAATTTGGTTAGGACCTCCCTTAGGCGACCCTCTAGTTCGGCTTGGTTGGTTGCTGACACTAGGATATCGTCGAAGTAAGGTACCACCCCCTTGATGCCTTGCAATAGTCTTTGGAATATTCCCGGTGCCACGTTGACTCCGAATTGGAGTCGGTTACATTTAAATGCTCCCCGGTGGGTGACTATGGTTTGCGCTTCTGCCGTTTGCTCGTCGACTGGCAACTGTTGGTATGCCTGGGCGAGGTCGAGCTTGGCGAAAACCATGCCCCCTCCCAGTGAGTGCAGTAGGTGTTGCACTACTGGGACGGGGTAGGCGCTTTGTTGTAGCGCGGCATTTAGGGTGGACTTATAGTCCCCACAGATCCTCACCAACCCATCGGGCTTGATCGGGGTGACTATGGGGGTCTCCCACCGGGCGTGGTCTATGGGCTGTAGGACCCCTTGCTTGACGAGCTTGTCAATTTGCTCGTCTATCTTGGGTTTAAGTGCGAATGGCACCCGCCTTGGTTTCAGGCGTTTTGGGGGGACGTTTGGGTCTAGGCTGAATGATATAAGGGGCCCTCGGTACTTGCCTAGGTTTCCATCGAAGACCTCTTGGAATTCCCGGGCCAGTTGCTGCTCCCAGCTGTCGTCGGTGACGTGGTCGACTCCCGTGACTGCGATGCCGAGCAGGGCGAACCATTGCAGTCCCAGTAGGCTTGGGCGGTCGTGGTCGACGATTGTCAGGGGAAGCCTTTCAGTGTGCCCTTTATATGTGATGTTGAAGTGTTTGGTTCCAACTACCGGGATGCGGTTTCCCTGGTAGTCCTTTACGATGAGTCTCTGGCTGTCTAGGTTCCTCCTTTGGATGGTAGGCACCAAGCGCTTTATTTCATGCCATGCTATCATGGAGAGGTAGGACCTGGAGTCCACCTCCATTTTGCATGGCTCACCCTCGATGCCTACCTCCACGTGGACCTTCCGGGCGTCATTGGTTATGGCGTGGCCGATGGTGACCGTCTGATGGGTCTCCTCTCTTTGCCGGTTATCGCCGCCTCGCAGGGATCATCCGTTCTGGTCCCATCTGTTGTCCGAGGGGCGATCTCTGGTCCGGGGTGGTGTGTTCTCTCTCCTCCGGTCGCTCTGGTCCCATCGTGCCGGGCTGCGGTTCTTTTTTAGGCAGCAGACACGGGCGATGTGTCCCTTCTTGTCGCAATGCCGGCAGATCGATTCGAAAAACCGGCATTCCGACCTGGGGTGGTCGCCGCCGCAACCGGCACAGTTGGTCGACTTACGACCCCGCCGGTTCCGTGGGTCGTGGCCTGTCTGGAGGCGATGGATGTCCTCCTCGTCATCAGAAGTGCCCGATGCCGAGTGGAAGTTGCCCTGGTGGGTGGTCATCTCGGGTTGGGCCTCGGCCGACCTCGCAGGGTTGTTGTTCCTGCTGCGGTCCCCAGCGTTCGGTCTGCGCATGCGGTCGGCGGAGGTTCGGGTTGCTTCGGCGGCGGCGGCGGTGGTGAGGGTGTCTGCTAGGCTGATGTTGCCCTTGGCCATCAGCCGGCTCTGGAGGACGAGGTCCCACAAACCGAGCACGATTCTGCCTCGCAGGGCGTCGTTCAGGTTGTTGAATTCGCAGAGCCCCCCTAGGCGCCGTAGCTCGGTGACGAAGTCGCTGAAGCTCTCACCCGACCGTTGGTCCCGACGGTAAAATTCATTTCGTCAGATCAGGATGGGTACCTCTGGAGTGTAGTGCTGCCGAAGTATTGGCTCAAGGACGTCCCAGTCCATCGCGGTCGCATCGGCGTGTTTGGCAAGCGCCTTGGCCATCTTGAATACCTCAGTCCCGCAGTGGGTCAGGAAGATGGCGCGCTTCATGGGGCCGGTGGCGTCCTTCAGGTCGCTGCACTTGAGGAACATGCGGAATCGGTCGGAGTACGATTCCCAGTCCTCGGTGGCGGGGTTGAAGGGTGCGGGGGGTGCGATTTTCACCATCGTGGTGGTTCGTCTGGCTTCCGTCGGACACGTGGTTCGGTTCAGGGTCTGGATCCCACCTTCGTCGCCAGTGTTGTGTCCGCGAAATGATGCCAGGAGTCGGTGACTTCAAATCATGCTCTTTTATTAAAGTAGGAACCGAACTGGCTCTTCGCAAAAGGTTCGTGGCTTTTATTCTTTCAGCCGCGGCGGCCGCGGCCAATGGCACCGCTTTGAATCTCCCACGATTCGAATGGACCAATCGCGGGAGATTCTTAGCGAGCCCATCGGCGCGGCTCGCTTGACCAATCAGAGTGCCCCGCGCTTTGGCCAATCAAAGCGCGGGGATCTCAAGAATGCTAATTCGGGACAGAATACAAACCACCTCTGAAAAACCTTGCCAAGAAAACTATAGGGACTTGTCCAGACAGTTTCCAAGAATTGGATATGATTGAATGAAAGGGGGAAAAAAAAATCAGGACTGATTCCTGAGGACTCCTGCCTCTGCTTTGACCCTGAATGTCAAAGGTAAACTTAATAGTCTCATAGTGAAATACAGAGCAATCTAGAGATTAATTCCAGGTCCAGCTTTATTTCCTTACTATTGTTTGCCCTTCCTTCCTTCCTTCCTTCCTTCCTTCCTTCCTTCCTTCCTTCCTTCCTTCCTTCCTTCCTTCCTTCCTTCCTTCCTTCTTTCTTTCTTTCTTTCTTTCTTTCTTTCTTTCTTTCTTTCTTTCTTTCTTTCTTTCTTTCTTTCTTTCTTTCTTTCTTTCCAAACATTGCAACAAAGACAGTTACCATATGGCTGAATGGGATGATATCCTCAAAAACAAAAGTCTCTTGTTATACATCAGATCCTGGAAGAAGAGAAGCTGCCAGAAATTTCCGTTGCATCAAAATGAATAATTGAAGCAGAACGCATTCAATTCCTGCATAAATACAGAAGAAAGTGCTGGATAATTGCCCCACCCTTACCCACAAAAAACAAAACACAAACAAAAACCTGACCTAAGAACTTTGAGAGTGTTGGGAAAGAGGTCATTGCAAAAACTATGACCTTGTAATTCTGTATTTGACCAACATTTCAATCAGAAGACAACCCTTTTGCAAAAAAATATAGCATGCTGGTGAATTAATTCAGGAGCATCACTTTTTACAGCTCCTTATCTGCTTGAAAAAAAATGATGCTTTGGATGATTAGGTTTAGCTCCAGGACTGAATGTGGTAATCTTGTGCTACAAATGAACTGAACAATCCCTCCACCCTCCAGATATGTTCTACATTCTTTCATTCCCCAGAATGTCCAATCTCTTTCCTGTTAGAAATCCCAACCCAACATGAGGAAAAGGCAGGAAAGGAAGGATAAACAGGTGGTGTCCAGTGCTGATGTTAACAGGGAGTAAGTAGTTTGGGGCTCTTGAGTTGCATAAGCGCACCAATGTGCCTACCGTCCCTGTCCTATTGTTTCTTTTATATTTTTACTTTTCTTATATGTATCCATGTATTCATAACTATATTTTTACTTATACCTATTGTCTAGTAAGCAATTGAGAAAAAATAAATAAATAAATAAATAAGTATCTTAGACATAAGATAGCTTTTAATGTTGGGGGAAAAAAAAGGTTCTTTAGTTTTACTGAAATGATTGCTAGTCGACAATGTCTACCTTTCATCCCAGATACAGGTATATATGGGAGACTGGTCCTTTCTTCCTGCCACCCCTCCCCCCCCACACCTTTGGTATACATAATTATACACCATCCTTTCTTTTTGACATTTTATCAGGCAGCTTGCAGACAAGAATGAGGAAGGTAGATGTAAGTACAAAAGGGACACCAGAGGGAAGGGTTTGCTTCTAAGGCCTTGGGGGGAATAGATGAATCTGACCTAAAGACCAGGTGCATATAGTTTGAGGTGATAAAAGAGACCGAATGAGCCCTGTTTTCTCCTGCTCTGTCTCAGATGCCAGGATTCTGCATGAGGAGGGATTAAATCCATTTTATCCGGACCCAGTTCTAGATAGAACAAAGCCCCATAAAAACAAATCATGCATCAAACGGTAATCCCATCTGTCCTCCTGATTTCCCAGGCAACCCAACCCACCCACCCCTTTCTTTCCTCCATAATGAGATGCTCCCCTCCCTTTAGAAGGATAATACTAAGGAGAACCCCGCGTTCTATGCAATCCTTCACACACACACAATTCATCCGAGGAAGAGACCACTATATGGGGTGGGGAGTGGGGGTGAAGAGGGGAAGAAAGAAGAGGGGAGGGGGGGAAGAGAAGAGTCCATGAAAAGAACCCCGAGTGCGGGGTGGGCGCTGCCTTTTCTTTCTTTTACCTCAGGCGTTGGATTCAGGAGCCCCGAAGGGGCTGACGCGGCGGAGCTGGGTTTTTTCCTTACCTGCTGCCCAAGGCGCCGTTTTCACGCGCTAATAGAGACTGGTGGGAGCCGGCTGGGGAGCTGCTGCTGCTACTTGCCGCTGCTGTCGCCACCGCCGCCGCCACTGCGAGCCTCGCTGCCGCCTCTCCCGCACTGCCAGCGTTTTGAGGCGCCGTCGCTACGAAGGGCGGGCGGGCGGGAATGGGCGTAAAGGAGCGCAGTGGCTCCGGTGCAAGATCGGTGACCGAAGGCGGAGCCTAGCCGGAGAAGAAACGGAGGTGGGACGGCGGCGGGGCGGGGAACGCGTCCGCCTGAAGGGACGTGGTTACACGTTACACTTCTTGGGAGATTTAGTTAACCTCGGGCGGGAGACTCCTTCCGATGGTGCAGGGCGCCCGCTTTCTAGTTCTGCCTTCTCCCCTGCGGCAGATCGTGCCTGCATGCAGGAGGCCAACAGGTGCAGCTCTCTCTAGCCGGAGGATGCGGAGATGTGAGGCTGCACCAGCTGCATTTCCCCTTCTCGAATGCACAGGAGACGGCTGGTCGTTATTCCTGACTTTCCCTCCCAAGCCACGAAGCGGTCGTCCGTGAAACAAGGGTGGACAATTCCCACGAGGCAGGCCACCTGGCCAAGCTTATTTTTTGGCAGGAAGTTGGGAGCTGCTTTCGCCTCTCCCTCCGCACATGCTTTGTGACTTGACCCACTAGAAATGCGGTGTGGCCAATTCTCACCACGCTAACCTTGCTGTTGCAATCTTCTACACAGGACACTTTGAACCGCAAATTAACCAAACGCACCTGAGGTTCCACCTTCTGCAGAGACAGCCCGTTTGATGAATAGCTGTGGTGGAAGTAAGAAACGCTGTTGGATTTTTTTAAAAAAGAAAGAAAGATGAACTTATGGTTCCTCTTCAAGTAGATAAGAAAAAAAATACCCCTTTTCTATACTGTACAGTGAAATAATTAAACATATACCTGTGGTAGGAGGAAGAGGCAGCAGACAAATAAGAGGGGTGTGAGCCTGGGCTAAAAAAATAATGTGAGAAAACATATCAGACAAGCCCTTCCTGGGTTCACACAAAGATAAAGCCAGGGAAGGGAAAGCACAATCACATTTGCAGAATTCTGTTACTATAGTTGGTACAATATAACATTAGATTCTTAGTCTGATCTACCTTCTTGGGCTAATGGTACTATGTTTCTACTTGAGACTTACCTTTGTTTTAGGTTTTCTGGCCTGGCTAAGAAGTTATATCCTATGAAAATAGGATGATATGTCTTTGGAGATTTTTTCCACCCAAGAGTACCATGGCTGAGCCGCATTGTCTTATTTTATATTACAAGTCTGAAAGCACACCTACTCAGCCAAGCATTTTCCAGAGCTCTGAAAGTTCACGTCTCAATTCTCATTGACTCAAGGTCTTGATCTCTGAAGTTTTCATTAACAGAAGGTTGGAATGAAATTCCCACATAAAATGAGGGAATTTAGTTATTTTTCAATTTTATATACTTTTGTCTAGTTTGTGGGAATAATGCAAAGATATTTGGAGTAAAGCTAACTGTGTACAACACTAAAATTACATGGATTGCTAAACTAATTTTTTTTCTTATTTGCAGACAAATTTAGTATCCTCCATGGGCACTTCTGGCGACTTCAAAATTGGTTCCAGATAGATAGGAACACTTTAAAAAGTTGTTTTGGGAGAGATTCTGTGAGTCTCAGTGAGTGTCTTCCTCCTTTTAACCCTGAGCTACAAATATTTTCCTTTAAGAGTCTCAATGGAACACTATTACAGAATACATATTACAGCGATTGATTTCACATGTCAAAGCCAAAGGCACTATATTAGGAGTTAGGGCAATGCACAAAGTAAATAAGATTTTGCCATCTTATTATAAATTTTTTGGCCAAAAGGTTTAAAAAACCCCTCTCCTTCTTCTCTTATAATGTAGTTATCTTACATGATTTGCAATTATTTATTGAAAACTCTTACCAATCTATTTATTGAAGACTCTTACTAAGCTCACCTATTTCTTAATTAGCCTCATTGAGAAATAAAAAAAAAAAGATCAAGGAAGAAGACAGTGACAAGTCTTTTCCATACAATTGCATGGAGTCTACAAGTTTATGAAGTTCCCGGGAGTTAGGTTGCTGAGTGGAATTTTACTTTTTGTTGCTTAAATAACCTAGTTCAAATATCATCTATTTAACACTGCTTATTACACCCTTACCATGAACAATAAAAATGTGCACTCCCAAAATGAATTGATTGAAGATCACATAAATAAGTCAATGAGTTGTTAAGAAGCACAAAAATTCCATCAGGAGAAAATCTTATTTTTCTTTCTTCTTCATATCTCCTTTTTTTGTTAAAGGCAAAAGATAAGTGCAAAAACTGACTTGTTAATGCCAATCCAATTCATAAAGGTGAATAAATAGTGTTTGTAGCAACAGACTATCTTCTTCCACTAAAAAATCCACAGGGGGGAGTTGCTTGTAAGGTAGTAAAGAAACACCTGCTTCTTCAGGGAAAGATGATGACAAACCTGGGCAACATATCCAAGCATAAAGTCATCAGATTGCCCCCAAAGAGACATATTTTTATTTGCAATGACTTCACTAGTTGCCTTCACAAAACAGTAGGGACCTATTCTCATGTTGCGACAAAGTGCAGCTCAGCTGACAGGTTGACTACAGAGAAGAGGAAAGAATTTTATGAATGTATATTGCAGATTCCACCTTCTGCCCTTCTCCCTGGGAAATTTTGTGTGGCTTGAAGTCTTAACAACATATATGTATACAAAATTATGGTAAGGTCTTGCAAAGTTTCTGTTCCTGGTGCAGGTGGAATGTCTGTAGGCCACTTTAAGAACACTTCTCTACCAGACCATTCCCATTCTGCAATTCCTTACAAGCCATTGTTCAGATGATCTCTGGTAGATCACAGTTCTATTGACTTCAAAACATGAGAACAAACAAGGAACCACGAGCCAATCAGTGCTCACCATCCAGAAGACCAATACTGTAGGAGAATGCAAAACAATTAAAACAGATAAATAAGTAATCAACCAACCACATCATGAACACATCATAGATGCTGGAAGAACAAAAATCCAATTCCTCTTTCTTGAAACAAACCAAAAATAACTACTAGCCCCTTTGATGTGTTGTTTGTACATTTGTATGGTTCTCACAAGATTCATAATAGTTAATTAGCAATGGTAATATCAGAACTTAGCCTCCACTTAGAGACAAACAACCTACTCTCCAATAAACAATTTGGTTTCAGGAAAAAACTATCCTGTAATCTGCAACTCTTACACTGCAAAAACATAGGGACTATACAACTCAATCAGGGCAAAACAATAGATGCAAAAGTCTACATAGACTTCTGTAAAGCCTTTGATTTGGTGGTACACAACAAACTACTCCTAAAACTAAAATCTTATGGTATCTCTGGACAGCTGCATAACTGGATAGAAGCATTCCTGTCAAACAGACAACAAATGGTCAAAATTGGGAGTGTCCCATCAAATGCTGTACCTGTCAATAGTGGTGTCCCCCAAGGCAGTGTTCTAGGACCAACTCTCTTCATACTCTACATAAATGACCTCTGTGATCATATCAAGAGCAACTTTTTGCTGATGATGTAAAGCTGTTCAATACCACAGACAATACTGCTACCCTTCAAAAAGATCTTGACTATGTATCAGAATGGTCAAACAAATGGCAACTTCAAATCACAACAAATAAATGCTCTGTCTTACATATTGGCAAAAAAAATCAGAAAATAAAATACAAGCTGAATAATCAAGATCTTGTTGATGATCCAATCTCTGTAAAGGACCTTGGAATACACATCTCTAATGATCTAAGTGCTAGAGCCCACTGTAACTACATAGCCAAAAAGGCATTTAGAGTTGTTAACCTAATCCTACGTAGCTTTTTCTCTGGTAATATCACACTACTAACTAAAGCATACAAAACATTTGCTAGACCAATACTCGAATACAGCTCATCAGTCTGGAAACCACATTATGTATCTGATATTAGCACAGTTGAGAAAGTCTAGAAATATTTCACAAGAAGAGTTCTCCACTCCTCTACTCATTGTAGAATACCTTATGCCACCAGACTTGAAATTCTAGACCTAGAAAACCTTGAATTATGCCATCTTCGGTCTAATCTAAGTATGGTATATAAAATCATACATTGCAATATCCTACCTGTCAATGAATACTTCAGCTTCAAACCATAACAACACAAGAGCACACAATAGATACAAACTCAAGGTTAAATGCACCAAACTTGATTGCAGGAAATACGACTTCAGCAACAGAGTGGTCAATGTTTGGAATACTCTACCTGACTCTGTGGTTTCTTCCCCAAACCCCCAAAACTTCAACCTTAGACTTTCTACTGTTGACCCTTTCCTCAGAGGTCTGTAGGGGGCGTTCATAAGCGCACCAACATGCCTACTGTCCCTGTCCTATTATTTATTTTATTTTTCTTATATTTACCCATTTCATGTATTCATAACTATGTATATACTTATACCTATTATCTTGTAAGCGATTGACAAATCAAATAAATAAATAAATAAAATAAAAATTCATCAGATAGGGACTTGAATATAAAGACATTCCACATTAGAAAACCTATAGTGCCTTCCTTATGGTATACCTTATGATTCTTGACTCTTGACAAATGCATCTTTTCTTTTATGTACATTGAGAGCATTTGCACAAGACAAATTCCTTTTGTGTCCAACCACACTTGGCCAATAAAGAATTCTATTCTATTAGCTATATCAATTATCATCATAAACATTATTCGATTTTGTTCATCAAGGAGTTGCACAGTACATAGGAAAAAAACCCAAAGATATCACATTTGACTGGAGTTTCCTGGAATTTGGAGTTTCAGCTGGGAATTCAAGGTCCTTGATTTCATGTTTTAAGATATGTGAGCCTAATAAAGGATTAGGGTTGTTGTTTTTTGGCACAGTTGATAGAGCTATTGATGTTCTTATAAATATTTGTTTAATCTATTTGTTACAGAGATTGAGTTTTCTAGACGTTGAGTTTTCTAGAATCTGCCTATTTTGATTGTTAAAAGTCTGTATCATATCATTTTTCCATAGCTACTGTACAATAAATTAGTTGATTAGTTTTAGTCAATTTGTTTCTACAATTAAATTTCTGTATTTCATAACTTTTCTTTTCTACTTGTCTTTTTCAATAGTGGAAGTTTTTACCCATACTCTGAATTTTTTATGTGTTAAATATTTCAGTATTGCAAGCTATTTCTGCCAACTGCCAGCAGTTCATTCCTGATCAGCTCAAGGTTGACTCAGTCTTTCTCCTTCCGAGGTTGGTAAAATGAGGACACAGATTATTGGAGGCAATATGTTGACTATGTAAACTGGTTAGAGAGAGCTGTAAATGAAGTGGTATATAAGTCTAGATGTTATTGCTATTGCTATTTTTTCCTTTCAGTTCCATCTCTCTGCCAGTGTAATGGTATGTGAGAAACATCTTGTGAAATATAAGAAAGGGCATATCTTGTAGCTACATGATGGATTGAGAAAGAAGCTCCCTAATTTCTTAGGGTGTAAAGGAAACACCAGGAGATTTGTACTTTCAGACTTGCAAGATATCTGTTAACACAGACTTACAATAAAGTAGAATTACCTCATGCTTTCTGCCTGGTATATGTGGGAAGGTTGACAATTAGGCAGCTGATGTTCTTTATTCCTTTCCTCAGTGTATTTATGTCTCCTTGGTTTTTCAGAAGTTAATAAAATGTGATGTTGCTCTTCATAAATTTCATTATTTTGATGATCTTAATCTTGTTTCACCTGTGGTGTTGTT
Source organism: Hydrophis major (assembly GCA_033807585.1). Classification (NCBI taxonomy): domain Eukaryota; kingdom Metazoa; phylum Chordata; class Lepidosauria; order Squamata; family Elapidae; genus Hydrophis; species Hydrophis major. The sequence goes on along the minus strand of CM066328.1, from coordinate 87,400,007 downwards.
GTCAATATTATTACCTAATTGTTTAATAAAACCAGCTCATTCCAGCAGACCAACTGATGCTAAGGGCCATAGAACTAGATGGGGTCCTTGTTGGCCAGGGTGAGAAGGGATCCAGTATGCATTTTTTGTGTGTGGGTTCACTATTAAAATGGTTTTTCAGGCATATTTCTTTTTACCTCATACCACGTTTTCTTTTTTCTTCCCTCTGCACACACAGAGGAATGAAAGGGATATGAAGTTGGACGAGGAAGGTGCCTTCCTCAATTGCAAAACCACTTCTGAAAGGAACCAGTAAGAAAATAGACACAGTGACGTAAGTCCTGAGTGTGGTATGGCCAAGCAAACTGGATGGAAAAATCTAGAAGGTCTGTAATGGTATGTGGGAATGATCTTGGAAAACAGGAAGAAAAGCTGCAGCCTATACCCCCAAAATATACCCCTTCCACACACACACTGATACTTCTCCTGATAATATATAATATATTTTGTATAAACTCTCTGTGCATTATAGTTATATTCAATATGTTCATAAACACTCTGTACAGTCGTATATATTCCTTCCATAGATATATATTCTGTATATTCATAGATATTCTGTATATCCATATATAGTTATCTATCTATCTATCTATCTATCTATCTATCTATCTATCTATCTATCTATCTATATATACTTCATTGCTGTTTTGTACCTCCAGTTAGATGCTAACTGCATTTCGTTGCCTGTGTTCATGTGCAATGACAATGAAGTTGAATCTAACCTAATCTAATCTAATCTAATCTAATCTAATCTAATCTAATCTAATCTAATCTAATCTAATCTAATCTAATCTAATCTATACAATAGTCTGATAAATGAGTCCAAAGGAAAGTTGGGGATGAGAAAGCAAAGCACCCCAGAAAGGACCCTTCCTAGTTTTTGGGACAGCAAAAGTAAGTAAGGGAGGGGCGAAGTACTTTCAGACTATAATAACATTTCTGTTATTATAATCTTATAATAAAAATAATATTAGTATCCATGAATTTTAGCAGCACAGTGGCTCATGTGGATCACTGGGTTGGAGGTTGTCCAAGAGTCGTGTACTGCTGTGGGGTGGGGTAAGCGCTTGTATTTTGTTCCAGTTCCTTCCAGGGATATGAAAAGAGCTCCCCAGGACAATGGTGATGTCACCAGCCAATCTTTTGAACCTGGAAGTGCCTCAGTGCTTCTGACACGAGCGCAGTACAACCCAAGGCTGGGACATCTTGTCTGGATTACCTCAAGGGTTGACAAGGCCAGACGTGACTATGAAGTATATATTGTATATATTCCTCACTGCTGACCCAAGATGTCAAAACCCAACATTAATCAATTCTAGTCTTGCGTAAGAACAAAGAAAGAATAAAATCAGAGTGGTCAACCAGATGTCTCCACAAAATCCACAATTAGCTTTTACCATTTGTTGCTTTCTAGAAACTCATATCAGGAAGTGTTCTCTTTCTAAAATGAATCCAGTTCTGTACCACTTGGGACAACAAGAATTAGTGTCCATAGGTGTTCTTTAATTTGTATGGAGGAAAGCAAAAGTTGCACAGGGCTACAACTTTTTAAAATAGCCATGAACATATGGCTACTTTAAAGGGTTGAAGACAGATGTTGTATTTGCATTCCTGCAGATTCTTAAACAATTATTTGGGATCAAATCTATAGAACTGCATAACCTTGACTTATATAAATGACCTTTGCGATCACCTTATAAGCAACTGCGTCCTCTTTGCAGATGATGTAAAACTATTCAACACCTCCGACAATGCTACTGTCCTTCAAAGCCACCTTGATTATATGTCTGAATGGTCAAACAATTGGCAACTCCAAATCTCGACCAACAAATGCTCTGTCTTACACATTGGTAAAAAAAATCAGTACACCAAATGCAAAGTGGGCGAATATGACCTCATTGATGATCCTCACTCTGTCAAGGACCTTGGAATTCTCATATCAAATGACCTAAGCGCCAGAGCATTGCCAAAAAGGCATTAAGAGTTGTAAATCTAATTTTATGAAGCTTCTCCTCCAGAAATATCAAATTGCTAACTAGAGCATACAAAACTTTTGCTAGACCAATACTCGAATACAGCTCATCAGTCTGGAATCTGCATTGTATATCGAACATTAATCCCATTGAGCGAGTCCAAAAGTATTTCACGAGAAGAGTACTACTCTCCTCTGCTCACAACGGAATACCTTATATCACCAGGCTTGAAATTTTGTGCTTGGACAACCTTGAACTATGCTGCCTACGGTTAGACTTAAGCGTACAAAATTATCTGCTGCAACATCCTACCAGTCAATGACTACTTCAGCTTAAATCACAACAATACAAGAGCACACAACAGATACAAACTCAATGTAAACTGCTTCAAACTCGATTGCAGAAAGTATAACTTCAGCAACAGAGTGGTTAATGCCTGAAATGCACTACCTGACTGTTGTTACATCCTCTAACCCCCACTCCTTTAACCTCAAACTATCCACTATTGACCTCACTCCATTCCTAAGAGGTCTGTAAGGGGCGTGCACCATCGTGCCTACAGTCCCTGTCCTATTGTCTCCATTTATTTGTACCTATTTCCTGTATTTTTACTCATGTTTATACTTATACCATTATCTTGTAAGCGATTGACAAATCAAATCAAATAAATAAATGAATAAGTAATTCAATAACTCATAATTATATAACTCATGCTTGATGTGAACTGGGAAACCAATTGCAGATAACTCATGATTAAATAAATCATGCTTAATGTGATATGGATAACCAAATTCAGATTTTATGTGGCAAACGATTCAAGTAGAATATTTTTTTTGAAAAAATCCTATTTAAGGATATACTCACATTATGGAAACATACAACAATTTGAACTCGGGATAAACGATCATTTTTCCAGTTACATAAGCACACGTATGTTCTGCAGTCATTTCTACCTCTGCAGAGATTCTTTCAGATTTTTCTTATAATTTTCTGCTCTATTATGGTGACAGTATTCACTGAAGCACTAAGATATCATAATTGCATTCACTCAGCTTTCTCACTCCTGCTGTGTGTTTCTGCATATACAAGAACATACTTAGTAACTCTTAGCAACTCTTATCTGCGTATAAAATCCAGGTGGTGTGGGGAGATACATGAATCTTATTACATTTTGTGCAGATTGTATAAATGTACAGATTATATAGTGTGCACATCATATAATCTTTTGTATCGTTCCCTGGATCAATGAACACTTTCTGTATATAGTTTCATATTCCATGAATATTTTGGTTTTCCTTATTTTTCACAGCTCTGTATTGTGAAATGTCATTTGTGAACGCTCTCTATAGATTTAGAATCCATTATAGATTCTTTGAACCAGATGGCAGATGGATTCCCCTGATAAGCATGGCTTTAAATAAAAGAATGCCAGGTTTGCAGGGGGGTGGGAATCAAAGCATAACATAGTGCAGTAAGCCATTTTTAAGAGTGATGCTGTTGCTAATGCTTTGCTTTTGTATTGTCAAAACCTGGTTGATGACAACGGTAACAGAAGCGGAAGCTGTGTGGCCAAGAAGAGGAAAGGACTAGTGGATCAAGGAATGGACAGGACACAGACTAAGGCAAAACCAGGAGGGCCAACTAATAAGCCAGAATATAAGAGCATACCATACTATTTTGCTGAAGTAATTGACTTGTCAGAAGGCTCTGATGGTCATCACAGGTTGATAGCCAAAATTCTCTGCCCAATGTAGGATTACTGGATGTCCAGCCAAAGGAGGAAATATTTTTGTCTTCATGTCCTCCATCTGCAGGCATAGCCTTAAATATCCATCTTTTGGGTGTCTTGGCCGAAGGGAGGTTTGGGCTGTTTTCACAATAGTGATCATTCAAACTTTCTAAATTGTTTGTTTGTTTTTTGTTTCCTTCATCTATTAACAGACTAGACAGCCAAGATTTATTAATTTTTTTCCTGATTCCAACAATTGGCTTCAGATCTATGATCATTACAGCAGATAGGTTACAAGGCTCGTTATACATTTCTATTTGAAAAACACGTTGTCTTTTGAAAAAATGTTGTGATTGAAAAACCCTTTTTTTCTGATCCTGGCAAAAATTGTTTCATATGCATATAGGCCTAAGTGCATTTTTGCACAGCTTTTTGCTGTAATTTTGTTGCAGAGTCCAAGAAAATTAAGCAGTTATGCGGTCCCTCTTTCCCCATTAGCCCTCCTTTCTAATTGTCCTTGTTCTCCTTTGCTAGATACCCTAACCAGTCAATGGGATGGCAGCTCCAGCTTTTGAAGATTCACTAGATACTTTCTCTGAAAAGAGAAATCATTTAAGCAACTTTGGCCACTGAAACAAGGTAAAACAAGATGACACAAAAATCACAAGGCTTTTTCAGGCTACAAGATCACATTTGTGAAAGATTTGTGTAGAATATAAATACTATTAGCACATTGTCCAAAACTGATATGTAGTTGGAGTTTATCTTATTATACAAGTCAGAGTGTTTGCAGCGTGACTACTATTGTGAGACAACCCAGGAGCAAAACATAGCACACAAAAGCATTGTCTTTTAAACAGTGGTTTATGTACAAGACAGTTGTATACTTATTGGTAGGCAAATACTTGGCAGGCAATCAATCTTCTTTACTCTGCACAGAGAACTACAATGGAGATAGAACATGAGGTGAGAGAGATACGCCCTCTCATGGCCTCCTATATATAGACAGCTTCTTAAAGAGGCAATAACCTGAGGATCTATCCTCAGTCTTAAAGTGACAATAAACCTGCTGACTCATCCTCATTACATCAGCATGTACAGCAGTATTACAGTAGCTGGTCAGCTCTTAAAACTATTACCTGAAGTTAAGGTAACACTTGACTTATAGCCATTCATTTAGCAGTCATTCAAAGTTACAATGGCACTGCAAAAAGTGACTTCTGCTAGTTCTTGCACTTACAACCATCACAGTATCCCACTCATGTGATCAAAATGGGGTGCTTGGCAACCAGCATGTATTTACGATACTGTAGTTATAGCATCCCAGGACTTATGTGATCTCCCTATGTTTCCAACTGGCTTCTGACAAATAAAGTCAATGGGAGAAGACAGATTTGCTTAATAATCATATGATTCACTTATTAGTTGCAGTGATTTCACTTAACAATCCTGACACAAAAAGATTGTAAAATTAGGCACAATTTCACTTAACAATTGCCTTACTTAGCAACAGAAATTCTGATCTCAATTGTGACGGTAAGTTGAGGAATACCTGTATTGTATGGATGCAATAAACTACAGTATATCAAATGTACCAAGACTCAGTATATTCTGTGAACTTGGTGAAAGTAGATGAGCAATATTGTACATTCTAGCCCTATAGCTGTTTTCCACATGATATTACAGTCCAAGGAAGGGTTTTAAAAATGTTTTTCACGGAGCTATGCATTTTAATGATAAAACACATATCATATAATATCTAAAATTAAATCTGTGACATTTCAAGGTGAAGTATCTTTGGAAACAGTTCTGGAGAACTGCTTCATTCTAACATTGATAATTCTGAGTGGAGAAAATTGCAGACAAGAGTTGTCCTTCTCTTATCAATTCAGCACATATTCTTTGACTTTCATAGTATTATTACTGAACTATTCAGCTGTTCTCTTAAAAAATGCTTTGGTTAGGTTTGTGCATGTCTATTTCTATCTACTGATATATACCTCTATATGTGTTGTGATTTGATAACTCAAGATACATTTTGTAGGCTCGGTCTATATGAAATTATTTATTTATCTTATATGCTGGATGAGGATAATGATGATGCAAACAATGGTGATAAGGATGATTTGTTCAATTTATATTTTGTCTTTTTTCCCAGGATCAAAGTCCTGGGAATTGTAGTTTTAGCTTTAAAAGAAAGATTTGAGAAAAAAAAAAAGTTTGTATTTTAAAGTACTGCACAGGTAATGAAAAACAGTCAACTAACTGCATGAATAAAAGCATATATGAAAGTAGAAAATTTAGTTGTATATTTTGAAAAGCTTTAAAAAAAACACCTCTTCTAAATCCAAAACCTGGAAGCATTTGTGGTAACTATCCACCCTCTACTGGACACTTAGGGAAATGCTTCTGGAAAATTCAATCCATTAAGCATCCCTTTAAATAGGGAATAGTAATAATTTCTAGCTTTTCCTATAAACGTAAAAGACAATCAAATGACAAAATGTGTCAAAATGCATAATGCTAGCCTGTTCTTTGTCTCCACAAGCGTACATGTATTTGTGATGATAGCTAATGCATTTCCCCCTTTCCCCGCTACTATGCCTGTGCTATGTCTGCAGAGCAATTTTAAAGAGGGATCAGATGAGGATGGAGGTGTCATGCCGCTGTCAAAGTATGAATCCAAGGAGGAAGACAAAGAACTGACAGGGAGTGGGAGTATGGCTCCATTGGCTATGGAGGAAACTGGGGAAGGGCAAAGTGCAACTGGGCGGAGCAGGGCAGATGTAGAACAAGGGAGAGGGAGTTCAGAGGAAGACCCAGGCCCACCCCCTCTTCATCCAAGGGCACGCAGGAAGGAACAGAGATGAGAGCAACTTGGGTTGCATGGCTTACGGGGGAGGAAAGGGCCCTGATTCCCTTCATTAGACACACCTGGGAATGAGAGTTTAAAAAAGATGCAAGCTGAGTGCAGTGTCTTCTGGGAACAAATGTGAGTTTATCTTGTGTTGACTTTGGTTATCTGTGTTCCTGGAATCCTTCCAACCGGATTGATTTACTGCCATTCCTTCATGGCTGGAATTTCTTCTCTTGCCCTGCCAGACTAATTATCTCATCTTGTCCTGATTGGACTTATAGTTTTTGTTGACAATGTTTTGGACTTGATTTTCTGCAGCCAAAGGCTGTTCCTGGCAGAGTTTTTCTTCAGCCCAGAAAGTAACCAGGACATCGGGGACAAAGTTGGAGCTAATAAAGGGACTCCTACTGATTATCTGTTGTATTATCTTTGTGCCATGTCCTAGGTCATTACAGGAGGCACCCAAAGTTATTGGCTCATTTCCTCAGCATTAGCTTTGCTTTGCTTACTGTCTGATACATCGTAAAAGCTTTGAGTGTCAATGGACAGGCTTGAAAATCATACTAAACTATGTTTCTCTAATTCGTGCTTATTGAACAAACCATAGTTTGAAAGTGCAAGATAGGGCAATGACTTATTTAACTATGTTTATTGATTAGATTTTAATCCTACCTTTATTTCTTTATTAGTAAGTCAAGGAGGCAAACATACAATACTCGTTCTGACTCCTGTTTTCCCCACAACAACTACTCTGGGAGATGGTTTGAGATGACAGAGAAAGAGAATGACCCAAAATCGCCCAGATGGCTTTCATGGCTAAGGTATTCCAGCACTTAATCACTACACCAAACTTTATCATCAAGTTCAAAGTTCTGTAACATGCAAAATGGCATAGTGAAAAATCATTTTAGAATTTTATACAAATTAGCTTGAATGTGTGTAGTAAATAAAATTTCCTTCGTGCATTTTATTGGACACTTCAAGAAACATAACAGTAATATAGGACTTGTTTGCTATTATAAAGGGTAACAAACAAAAGTTTAGGCAAAAATGTTCAGCAAAAATAACCTTAAATAATGTACTAAATACTTTCTTTAAATGTTGCAATCCTGCCTTTATTATTTTTATAAATAATTCAAAGCATACTTAGAACTCCTTCCACTTCCTATTTTTCCCACAGGAAGATTGTGAGATGAGTTGGACTGAGAGAGGGCGTTTGGCCCAAAGTTTCCCAGTCAGCTTTCATAACTAAGGTAGGATTAGAATATACAAACTCCTGGTTTCTAAGGTCTGGTGCCTTAATCACTAGACCAATCTGTCTCTCTTGGGGTCATCCAATATACTAAGCCTCATTTACAAATCAGAATGACTGAAAACATATGACCTAAGCTTAACTGACTCTTATATGGCTTAGAGCAGGGGTGTCAAACTAGATTTCTTGGAGGTCCCGATCAGCATTGTAATTGTCTTCCGTGGGCCAGCTGGAGGGTGGGCAGGGAGAGGTGGGGAAGAAACTCCTGCACCAACCTGCCGGCCAAAATGGGCTGCGGGGGGGGCATGGCCACTGCCCTGTGCCCCATTTTGGCCAGTAGAGTGCTGCAGGCAGTTGTCCAGATTGAAAACAGGGCATGTGGGGGCTGCCTGTGGTCTCTCCCTCCCATGGCCCATTTTGGCTGGCAGGGTGCTGCAGGAGATGTCCAGGCCAAAAACTGGGTGTACAGGGGCTGCCTGAGCCCCCCCGGTGGCCCATTTTCACTAACAGAGGCATCACAGGCTGGTCATTTGCTATTTCTGGCCCTGTGGGCCAGATCTAAACACCCTGTGGGCCAGATCCAGCCTGTGGGCCTTGAGTTTGACACCGCTGGCTTGGAGCATTGTCCTGAGCCAATGACAATAAGACTTAGTGCCTCAGTAACAAAACTCTTTTTTGATATCATAACTATAAGATCTGGAATGCAAAAAATCACATGACCTCTAGATGACAGAAAAGAGCTACAGTATAAACTAGCTACTTGCTGCCATGTGGTAATTATCTGGATTATTGCGGCCTAAATATAATATATCCATTGTTTCAACTAATTCAAGTTAATTTCTCATTTTTGGCAATAAAATTGGATTACTAAAGCATAATTCTGTGCTCTAGATGAGCTACGGAGTATTGATTGTGTAGTCCAACTCCTTAAGGAATAACTAATTTGGGAAAAATATTATATTAACATATTGAGTCCTGTTGTTTTCTTTTTTCTCTGGGCATTCACATTCTGGACAGAGAGAACTACTGGTTTGAAAGAGGGGCAAAAGAGGCCATCTATATTACAACCTTCTCTCAACAGAGGGTGCAGGTTCCGACATAATTTATCTGTTGTTTATAATTAGTCATTTCAGCAGTTCCAAGAAGGTTCCAAACCTATTTGCACTATTCAGGTGACCCTGAGGGCACAGATAATTTCCCAGGGGTCTCAATGACTCTCAGAGAGCTACTAACTCACCTTCAAAGTGCTAACAATCAGATGACTGGTTGTTGAAATCCATCAGTATTGAAGAAGCTTCTTGAATGAGAAGTGAAATGTCTTCAAGAAAAAACAAAAACAAAGAAAGTCCAGTTGCCTTTTGAAAAAGCACTTTTGGGACAACAATGACTTGAATGACTTATAATCGCCACAGACATTTTTTCTCTCTAAAACTGATAGTCCTGTTAGCTATAAAATTGCCATAACATCATCTCGTTGTTGTTTCTCTAATAATTCTGCATATCATGGGCAGGCACGAGGATATTCTTAGTGAGGACTGCAGTAAGGTTGAGTCACATACTGGTATATAAAGAATGAAATCATAAAAGGCTATTTTGCAAAACAAGCCCTTACAGAACAAAGCTATTTAAGTCTATTTAAAAGTAAACTGCGCTAGGTTTAATGATTCTTATTAGAAGAAAAGTGCATCTGGTTGAAGCTTTAGTAGTAATTTGCAATTTATTTTAACTAATTTTAGCTAAATGGTTAATTTGTGCAATTGTGTGAGAAGCAGCTCTTCCTCTTTTCCTCTCTCCTTCATTTTGTAACCTGGCCAAGAGTGATTGGTAACAGGGGAAAAAAGGAAATGACTAAAAATAAACAGTGAATCACAAAAAAATGACATTACTAAAAATTAACAAGAGAATCCAATTGCCATAGCAACATCAATTGGAGAGGAAAACTATTTTACTTTCTAGTTTTTCTGTAACCCACAAATATGCCAAAATATTTTAAACCTCACCCTCCATGTTGTCCTATCTTAAGTCTCATATTTTATTCAGGCATATGGCATAACCATGGTATTTCAGAGTTGTATCAACCCCCAGTGGCTGTATCCATACATTACTAACAGATTAGTGTGATGTAAGCATCTGGTTCTTCTCAAACAAGAATATGTAATTATTCTGATACAACATAGTCACAGGACTAAGTCATTTATCTGTTGAACAGAAAAGCAATGTATCTAAGATTTGTCAGGATACATCTGGATATTGTGGGTTGACTCCAAAGCCCTCTAAACCAAATCCTTTTAAATTTATGACTTTGGTTGCTAATGTGACCTATTACTACTGCTTGATTACCTAAACTTGTGGTATGAACAAGACCGTGAAACTTTAATGGGGATTGTACGGTGTTCAGCACTGTTTCCTTTTGGATCACATATAGAATACCTACTGCTGTATAGCAATAGAACAAGAGCAGAGGTGGTATTCAGCAGATTCTGACCAGTTCTGGAGAACTGGTAGCGGAAATTTTGAATAGTTGGGAGAACCGGCCAATCCCGCCTCTGACTGGCCCTGCCAACCCCATCTCTTCTCTGCCTCCCATTGAGTCCCAGCTGATCGGCTTGGTCTTCTTTGGTTGCCCTGCACAGGAGAACGGAGCTGTAAAGCAGGTCAGTGGGGTGGGGAGGGAAGGGGGATTTTGCAGTATCCTTCCCTTGCCATGTCCATCAAGCCAAGCCACGCCCACAGAACTGGTAGTAAAAAAAAATTGAATCCCACCACTGAACGAGAAGGTTGTTGCCTTCTGGTCCATGATGCAAGCATTCAATATGCAGCTACTTAGCCTCTGTGGGATTCAGAAAGGAGGAATAGATTGACCCTTTGGCTTATTCAGTGACTTCTATATTATTTTTTAGCACTAGAATAGAAACTAGATTTTGTTTAAAAAAAATTTAAATTGTAAGGAAATGAGGTTCTTGATTCTGAAAACTGATCTTGATTCTTTTATCTTCCAGAATGTAAAACAGATTCTTTCTCAGAAATACAGGCTGTCCCTTCTAATCTAATGCAATTCCCATTGCCAAAATAATGACTAGTCTGTCTCCTTTTTCTGGAGAACAATATTATGCCTTCCTATTTGATTCATGTTTGGGGAAGCTGATTTGGCATTGCTGCATAAAAGAATCTTAGGTGGAGAGACAAAGGAAAGACACATTTTTCTTGAATCTGACAGAACTGATAGAAAGCAGGAAACCTTTTTAATAAAAGGCCTTCAATGTGACAAGGAACCCACTCCAGAAAGGGGACAGGAATCAATATAAAGAAATGGACAGATACACAGTAAAAATGCTTTTGAATAAAAATGAATAAATGTAATAAAGTACTACTAACATAATTTTTCCTGCAGACTTAACAGGTCTACCTCTGTCATTATACAGGCACTTTAGGAGCTGTATTCAAGGGCTGTTGTGGTATAAATAAATCTTTAAATAGCTACAATGTTACTTAAACTAATAGTTGTTCTAAAGAACTACCATTCATGCACAGTAGGTTTCTTTGAAGGAGAGTTTTAAATGACCCCTCATAGAATGAACTCCAAAGAGATATTTTAGAATGATACACATCTTTCACTTGTGTTTGCACTCATTGTTTCTTCCGCCCTGGTATTTCCTTCCTTGCCTTTCTGTTGGTATTCCAGCATCATTGATGGATCTTTTCCCTATCAAGCAAGAGAGTAAACCTCTCTCAGAGGAGTTCAGTTCAAACCACGTGCACATTGTTGAGCATTCTTATTTATACTCTTCATGACTTCTGATAAGTACCTGTATCTCAATAAATATTGTGAAGATTCAAAGAGAGATTCAACTAGAATTAAAGAGAAATTTCCTGACAATGAGAACAATTAATCAGTGGAATAGTTTGCCTCCAGAATTGTGGGTGCTCCATCACTGGAGGTTTTTTTAAGAATAAATTAAACAGACTTTTGTCTGGAATGGTATAGGTTTTCCTGCTTGAGAAGAGGGTGGGATTAGAAGACCATTGAAATCCCTTCCAACTCTGTTATTCTCCATTCTGTGTTATATCTAGTCTGATTTCTGTTAACAATTCAACTTCTTGACTTCTACATCTTACATTCTCATTGTCATTTTTATTGTTTTCTTTTCTTTATTTGCACTGTCCTATTGATTCACCTCCACACAAGAAATGCATAAAAACCCATCCCAAAATGCTGTGGGAAGGAAGATGTAGGAAGAAAGATCATGCAGTCCAACTAAGACTGGTGACTTTAGTTTATGTGAAAGTTTCAATTGACCAAAGCCATCAGAAGCAGTAGAAATCATATCCATCTAGGGACAATACAGGCTTATGAAAGATTGAGGCTTGGAATATAAGAGTATGAATTAGTGAACAAAATTAAAGAAAGAACAATAGAAAATTACTTTGTGAAACTAAGGGGAATAGAAATTATATAACAGAGCTGAGTGAATGGAATGGGGCTGATGGCTTCACCTACTTAACTTTCTTTTGAGCTCATCCATCACTAGATGCTGCTATTTAACTGGCTGTAACTACAGAAACTGTAGCTAATAGAAATAAGACTAAAGTTGCAAAGTTTAATATGTAATAATTTAGATTTATTATGTAATAATATAATTCAGGTTTAAACTAGTAAATTACCATGTTTTCCCAAAAATAAGGCCCAACTGGAAAATAAGCCCTAGCATGGGGTTTCAGGATGCTTATAATATAAGCCCTACTCAAAAAGTAAGCCCCAGTTAAGATTGTCAGCCAGACGGATGCATTTAGTACCGTATTTCCCCCAAAATAAGACCTGACCACAAAATAAGCCCTAATGTGTCTTTTGGAGAAAAAATTAAAGTCTTATTTGGTATGTGTTGTTTATTTTAAACAGTACTTTCTATAGTAATAATGGATGGAGAGGAATCATCTCCATATATGTTAAGCAGGTCTGTGTAATATATCTTTATTGTAAAATGCTCAGGTTTTTGTATGAAGTGCATTTTCTAAAATATCCATGAGATGGAGACGTTGTATGGTAAATTTTAATTTCTGGTGGTTTTATTTATTTTTCCCAAAGAAATGTCTGAAATGAAATAGAGCCTCGTGATAGTTGTAGATGTATAGTGCAATACTTCCTAGGGGAAATTTATTGAAATTAACAAGATTTGCATAATTTTTTCTTTTGAATTCCATCAGATTTATACTCATTCTTACCATCTTTATGTACTGCACTGAGGAGTTTTTGTGTGTTTTTGTGCATGTTGAAAAAAAAAAAAAAAGAAATCAGATCAATGTTATTGAATTGAAGAGTAAAATGCAGGTTAAATTCAATTATGCTGCGAGGAACATCTACCACTTTTCATGGAAAATGTAAGGTAACTGCTATAAGTGAACTGGCAATTAAAGGCAAGACATTAATGTGATAGGATTGTGCATCTGGAATTAAAATAGTGAGACATTTCGGTGTAGTAAATCGGATGCACATATCTTGGTCACTAACTATAATATGGATTATTGCTCAAATTGAATTGCTGGGTCAATTCATGATAGCTTTTCCAATCAATATTATATGCAACTCTAGTAGGTTCTCTTGAAATTCTTAAAGAAAACTTCTGACAGGATAATTTGAGATCTGACTTTAATGAATCTCACTGGAAAATTTTATTGTATAAAATTTCTTTTAAATCTGTATTGGCAGTTCATCAAGAATTAATTATGAAGGTAATCTGTTAGTGGATGATATGAACATGAGAGTAGTCCTTTTACTTTAGAAGGTTTTGAAGAAAATGGATAAATCACCCAGCAGCCTTTCCTAATTAATCCTGCTTAATTAATTATCTCCATTTCTTAAGATCTACAAATTTGATGCAGATTAAGAATTGATTACTAGATTTAGTTTGATTGATAACTAGAGTTAGTTGCCAATTTGTTCTAACTGTAAAATTAGCACAATGGTGCTGAGATACCCTATAGATCAGAGGTGTCAAACTCACATCGTCATGTCAGCATCACGTGAGATATCAGGACTCCCCCCCTTTGCTAAACTGGGCGTGGGCATGGCCAGCTCGTGACACATCCAGCCCATGGGCTGGGAGTTTGCTAGCCCTGCTATAGATAGTCTTTGACTTATAACCATAATGGAAACTGCCCATAACAGTCATTAAGTCATTGCAATTGTAAAATTATGCAACTGACCTGATTTTAGGGTCATTTTCTTGCAGTGGTCATAAAGTGAATGTATTGATCACTACGGAGTGGTTTGCTGAAAACAAGAAATAGAGGCCATTTTTTGGGGAAAAAGCTAGTGTAAAGTATGGTCATTTGACCATGGGATGCTGCAATTGGCCATAAATGCATCATGTAATTTGGGGTGGGCTGTAACTCTGGGAGGCCCATTGTAACTTTGAAAGATCACTAAGTGATCAGTCAGAAGTTGAGGATCACCTGTATACAGTTATTCAAAAACAATCTTTTTTTCTTTTTTTCTTTGGCTTTAGAAACAATGAATCAGAATGCTTACAAGTTAGGTTTGTATTTCATCTTCCCATATGTTCTCAAGGTTAATGTTTTTGATTTCTCTTTTCAGCTCTGTGCTTGATTGTCTTGATGTTTATTCAGTTAAAAAGAATCACTCACAACTCCGTTTTCATCTGTACCTCCAGTTATGCACTATTTATTTGACTTAATTCAAATAACCATGTTGGAACTTCTTAATATATTTAAATATCATCAAGGATTTCCTACAAAAAATGTGTGTGGTACTGGTATAGGAAGAATTGAATGATTAAAGAAAAATGTAAACATCTTGGTCCTATGATAATTACAAAGGTTCTTTTTTCTTAATAAAATGTTGACCTCTACTTATTCACAACTCCATCACCAACTTCTTAATGAACGATAAATCATTTCCATTAAGGAGATGATATATGGATAAATCAAGTATCTTGGTACAGTATCCAATGCTGCAAATTAGTAAAAAGAGACTACGAAGTCTATTAGGAATACATTTGTATGACTTTATGTATGTCCCCAATGTAGTGGATTTGAAAGAAAAGATAAAAGAAAGTGTAGCTAATTTAATAATAAATTCAAGACTGAAGTTACATAGTGAATGGAATAATGGTAAAGGTTTTAATTTAGAATGATTAAAATTATCTGGAAGAAATGGTATGTTCTTGGCTACCTAGTAAATTTCATGGCAGAAGAAGAAGGTTAAATGGGACAGAATGTTACAATAAAACTTTGGAAGATATTTCCTAATTGGAATGAATTCTTGAAATGCTGCCATTTAAATATCTCACAATGAATTTATGTGGTAGTTGTATATGTTTAAAATTATAGGATTTTAGAATATAAATCAAGTATATGACAATACCTGCACTGAATTTTATTGAAACAATAACTTATAAAATACAAGTAAAGCCTAATTTTAATTATTCATGTGGGGAGAAAAGGGTGTCTGTTAACTCTGAATGTTTGTTAAATGAAATCATTTTCATCAATTGACTCTATTTGTATAACTATGCAATTCATGATAATGCAAATAGCATAAATGTGTCCATCGCATAATTATACAAATTATTTAAGTTGAGGGAAGTGATATAAATGACATCAATTCTCCAGATTGCTTCAGAAACAACAGGTATTTTTTATCATTTGAAGTGATGTCTGAACAAAAATGTCCAATGGATCTATAATCCACTGAACCAATATTTTATTATATAGCACAATATTTAACAGGCGAACCTTGCAGCTTGAGTCTATCTGGAAATAAATCCTATTGATTTCAGTGAAACCTAGACATAAGTATGCTCAGCATGACAGCTTGGTTGTAATTTCATGACAAACTAAGTAAAGAAGCTCAATTAATGATTGTTTATATACAGGAGTGGGATTCAAATTTGTTAACAACTGGTTCTGTGGACATGAGTTAGGTGGTGGACGTGGCTTGGTGGTCATGTGACTGGGTAGACATGGCTTGGTGGTCATGTTATTGGCTGGGCATGGCCAACTCAATATCATTCACATCAAGGCACGCATCTCCTTGCCGGGCCTCTCATGACTGTGGGGATGTTGCAACAGTCGTAAGTGTGAAAAATGGTTATAAGTCACTTTTTTTCAGTGCCATTGTAACTTTGAATGGTCACTCCACACAAGCAAAGTACCAGCAAAGGAGGGAAAAATAACTCCAGAGGCGTTCCTGAGACAGGAAGTCTAGTCTTGCCAAAAATGTAATAAGGGTAAACAAAGAGGCAGTTTCTGTAAGCAACACCAGAATGTTTCCTTCCTGCATTCCTTACAGGATTAGGCCAATAATTTCTTCTAACAACCAGTTCTCCAAACTGCTTACAATGTAAACAACCTGTTCTAGTGAATAGGTGTGAACTGGTAGAATCCCACCCCTGCTTATATAGCACCATTTTACTCCCCATCTGTGTTCCCATTTCATCTGTCACTCTTAGAGACAGCTAATCCCTTCACCCTTTCTCTCCAGCAAAGAGCATCTGCCTATTGACTCTCCTCCTGGAAGGATTCATTACCTAGGTGCTACTGTTTGCCTATCTGTAACAGGCATTTCCTGGAAATGTATCTCCTCTACTGTAGTCCTCCACTTATGACCACAATTGAGCCCAACATTTGAGCCCTATTTGTATGTAAATCAAGGTTTACATCTTGGGTATTACATGTCCCTTGCCACTCCTAGAGTGTAAGAAACTTTGAGGCCATTTATTGTTGGCAGGAGGAATGATTTTCACTGTTTTTGTTGATCTTGGAATCTTTGCTTTTAACTTTGTAAAAATTGGCTCTCTCAGGTGTTTGTTTTTGGCTTAGTGTGCTTTATAACAGATAATCTGGTTTTGTAAATCATAGTTTGTGGCTTGTACTTTGGGGAAACTCAACTGTTCATTGTTATTTAATAAATCATAACTTAAACAAACTATTGGCTAATGTAGGAATTGACCCTTTTTTCAAAGGAAAAGTGTAATTGTGATAGTGTTCTGACCTATGAATTAAAAATGAATTAATTTTTGACCTAGGCTTCACAAAATCACAAAGCAGACTCCTCATCTCAACAAAACCCCTTTTTATTAATTCCTATCATTCACATCCAGCAAAGTCCCGGCAAACAGCCTTTCAAGAGTGATTTACAACCATGGACATTATCAGGCTCGGAGAGTTGCCAGACTGATAGCTTCCAAGCTCAACGCTATACAAGAAAAAACTTGGCAAGGAGTCACGAACAAATCTTCACCCTAATTAAATGAACTAATTGTCTCCTTCAAACACCACTCCCCTTTTGGTCCTCTTTTTTCCCTATGGAAGGGGCCATTCACCATCCACTTGTGCCTTTACTCCCAAGTTGATCCTTGTTCCTTAACTGTTCCCTTTCCTGGCAGCTCTATGCATGCACACATTGGGGGACAGCCTCTGGCTCTTCTTCTGCCCCCCTGATCTCTGATTCTGAAGGCAGCTGATAACTGTCGGACAGCCCTGGCCTCATCTCTGCCTCTGATGCAGAGCCCTCGCCAGAGTCTTCCCCAGACTCCAGGACTGGCCCATGTTCCTACCCAACAATCATGCCCCTGGTGGAGACTGACTCTGAGGGAGAGGAGGAACAGCCGATGGAGAGTGGAAATGTGGCTCCGGAGGTTGTGGAGGAGGCTGGGGAAGGGCAGAGACCAGCTGAGAAATCAGAGGAGGACCCAGGCTCCTCCCCTCTCCATCCTAGGGCACGCAGGGAGGTGAGGATAAATGTCAGCCTCAAGATATCTTCCATAATATATATATTCTGCATCCTAACTATTGCATCTCTTCTGCTGCTAAGCTATACTATTTCTTTCGGCTGTCATTAGCAATGGAGGGAGGGGGGAACTTGGAGGGGAAGAAAACTGGAGGTGTTTTGCATTCCTTTGCTGTGGGTAGCAAAGGGGAGGGGGGATTCCTGTCTTTAACTTTCCATTTCTTGGCTAGCTTCTATCCCCTCTGTGCAACTGCGAACTTTTATCAAAATATGTCAAGCTCAACAGACAGAAGCCTCAATACCACCTGGAGATGGCCACATGATCATATTCAGAACTTTTAATTGGAAGAGTCATTTGGACTTTGGGGGGTGGGAGCATTTCCATTCCTTTGTATATGTGATCTTCGTTCCAATTTCTCAGATTCGGAATTAAATCTGTAGCTTTCACTTTATTTTCCAGTAAAAGGATAACTTTGCTCTAGCCCATGGAGTCTGAGTATTTCTTTCTTGGATTTTGAAGGGAGCATAGACTGACAATAAGGGAGAGACGTAGTCTACTCGGGAGGAGAGGGCCTTGATCCTCTTCATGGGCTGCAGGTGTGAGAACTGAATAAGTGTTTGGACCTGTGTACTGGAGAATGCTGGAAACAAAGCATGTTTTATTTTGGTCTGAAGTTATTTTGGTTGGCGTCCTTCCAACAGACTGTGCCTTGTTATCTCCTTCAATTTGGTAAATACTTCTTCTGTTCCATTGTGGAAATTTCATCATTGTAGTTTGTTTGGTTTTTTATTTCACCTCTATCTGCTCATTAAGTTTGGACTGTATTGCTTTCTTCTGAAGACTATTTTTGAGTACATTTTATCTCTAACTGAGTATTTATTGAATAGCGGGGCCAAGGACATTTATTTACGTTTTGGATTTTGTTACATTTGTGTTACACTCTGGGTCATCACACCAACCCCCTCACTGTCTAAGTCTGCTGCCAGCTCTGCTGCCACCGGCAAGCCACAACAGATAGTTCTCTCCCTCTCTCCCTCCCCCCCCCACTTTTAAAATTGGCTAAAATCTCATCAGTTTTAGCAAGAGAATTTACAACTAAAACAGAAAAAAAGGAAAAAAATACGTAAGTTCCATAGTATGAATCCAATCTCGGATAGCTCACAGAAAAGACAAAACCCCAAACTATGGCACTTCCACTCCGCTCTTTCAGGTATCGTCCAAATGGGTCATAATGCAGAGCTGCCTTCCATGGATTTGAATTAAAGCAAGTATTTCAAAGAAAGAAAAAGCTGTTCAAGTGTGGGTGAAGTTGTGAAATTCATAGACAGCCTTCATAATGTGCAAAGTGTGTACATTAATAGGATCACAAATCCTTGAAAGAAAGAAAAACCCCTACCTGCCATTTTGGTTTTCAGAAAGCAAAAATTATTGCATTTGTTCTGTGGCAGAAGTCACATCCAAGAGAAAAGAACCAAAATGCTAATAGTAGCTTAACTTCAACTGAAGTTAACTTCAGTTCTGAAGTTGATAGCAGACCAGCTTTGTTGAAAGATTGTGAATAAAAGGTTGCCTTAAGTAGACTTTTTGTTACTCTAAAACAATAATTAAACTAGCCCTACCCTAAGGCCTTCATGCATTTGTCTCTTATCCTGCTAGAGGGAATCTGTTCTTCTCCCACCCACAGCAGCAGGCAGGAGTTCAAGATCACTTTGACATGCATTTCACAAAGAGTTAGCATTTTCAGCTTCATAGACCATGGGAATGAAAGCTTCACTTAGGTTTTCATTTATTTTCAGTCTTGTTTCAGGTGTCATAAAAGCTGTGTGCTCATCCTTTGGGCAATTCTAGCACATGCTTGTAAAACTGCACTCTTTCAAGCCAGCATGGGATGAGGCCAGAGTCATGTTTGACAAAGATAAAAGACTGGAGTTGTGTTTTTTTTTTAAAAAAGGCCTTTTGATGAATCATAAACATATTCAGAGGACTGCTTCCATTGACAATGTTTTCTTGCAGAGTATAAAAGACACACAATTAATTAATGTATTAGACAGCACTGGTTCATCATTGGCTATCATTGTTTCAACTACTATTTAAAATCAAGTTTATTTATAAATTCCCTTTCTGTAATTACAGCGTTCCAGAATGCTTTGCAGCAAATAGGAAAATAAGGATAAGTCACCTTGGCCAGAGAGATGGGTGGCATATAAATTCAAGAAAATAAGTAGAGGTGGGATTCAGTTTTTTTAACAACCAGTTCTGTGGGCGTGGCTTAGTTGGTGGGTGTGGCTTGGTGGTCATGTGACTGGGTGGGCATGACCAACTCGACATCATTCATGTCAAGAGGCGCTTCTCCTCTCCTGGCCAATTATGACTGGAGATGCTACAACAATCATAAGTGTGAAAAATGATCATAAGTCACTTTTTTCAGTGCCACTGTAACTTTGAATGGTCACTAAATGAACTGTTGTAAGTCAAGGATTACCTGTACAAAAATACAAAAAGCTTCTTTGCTTGCAAAAAGCTGCCCTAAGTACCATTCATTAGATTAAAAATACCTGCAAGCCAGAGTTACAAAACAGGCAGGGTGCCAGAGCACCTTGAGGAATGAAAATAGTTAAAATGCAGTGATAACTTTTAAGCATCCATCTCTTGCTCATAAAGTGAAACCCTTGAGCAGAGAGTTCATTTAAACTCTCCAGAAAAAGCACACCCAGGAAAAGCAATCCTTAGATCCATTTGCACCACTTAAAGAGACCAGCTGGTCTCACTCACCTCACAAGATATCCTAGGGAAATCATCCAGATTTAAGAAAAGATCGCATGCCCCCCAGAAAGGCAGTAAAAAAAAAAAAAATAGTGTCAAGCTTGCATCCTGCCTCTTGGAAGTATACTCCAAAAGGACAGTGCCAGATAGTACAAAAGCAGTGAGGAAGACCCCCTCCCCAAAAACCATGAGGCAGGAAAAAATTCAAACACAACACAAATAATTAAATCACAACAGTAGCTGTTGCTTGTTGAAGCTGAATAGGGAAAATTATCCCATCAATAAACACAGGATTAAACATCACCAAGCGCAGAATTAAGCTTCACCAAAAAACAGTTTTAGATCAAAACTCAGAAAGAGTATGTAAACTCACATTTGAATGTCAATCTTTCTAGCTAGCCAAGAAGCCTTGCTGAATGTCACTCATCTTGGTTCCCTGTCACTAAAAGCTTTGCTTCATTATTCAATTATTTCTTCAAAGTGCTGATTGTCCAGGAAAGTATTTCCTTCTAACAGCACTGTAAAAATCTTAAAACAACCCTTCCGCTTTAAGAAAGCCAAGACCCAGAAGCTCTGGAGACGGTATGTCTAGGCGTTCTGGCAAGAATGTAATAAGGATGAAAAAACAAAACAAAAGGAGATTGCTTCTAACTACCGGTTCTCCGAATTGCTTAGAAAGTGTTAAGCCTGTGTTCCCCAACCAGGGTTAAGGAGACAAGCTAAACAGAATGTGCAGCGTTAGTCAGATAGGCACACAGATAAATGAGTGAGATATGTTTGTATGTTTATTAACATACAGTAAAAAATAACAGATATGCTTGTGCTATCAAAAATATAGTTTATTCCATTATGAGTTCATAGCATAGTCAAAATAACAGTCCAATAGTCATGTATCATTTAGTCAGTCCATTCAAAGATATTCAGTTAGCAAAGTCCGTGTAGAATATCCAATGTCAGTTCACTTACAAATCAGTCCTTTGTCTCTCTCCCTTTCGAGTAACGCAGTCTTGAGTCTATGCAGTAATTAGGGATCATCAAAGCCAGAGAGAGAGCAAGCTGTCCTCTTGCTTCTTTTAAAGTGCTTTCACGACCAATCCCTTAATTACATTCCTATATTTAAAGTTGCAGACACTTTAATTTATAAACTATGATTACATATTTATTATTTTACCTAAACCAGTTAGGGTAAACAATGTTATCCCTAACATTCTCCCCTTTTAGGTTAAATAATAATAATAACTATTTACATCTTTAAATCATATTTGTTACAACTCTCTTTAAACTTGCTTACTCCTTGAGCTTTTGTAAATTGGTCTGCAATGTTTTCTTCTGTCATGCAGTATTCCAATTTAATTAGCCCATTCTTTACAGATTCTCTAACATTTAAGTATCTTAAATCAGTATGCTTTGATCTAGTTTTTACAGCAATACTAGTAGCTAACTTTATGGCTGCTTGGTTGTCCTCGTACACAATAATGGAATCTTTAACAGTTACACCCATGTCTAAAAATAACTGTTTATACAGAATTAAGTCAGTGCTTAATAATGACAGACATGAAAATTCCGCTTCCATCGTGGACAAGCTGATATGCTGTTGTCTGATTGACCTCCATCCTATTAGTGTCTTACCAAATAATATAGCCATCCCAGATGTTGATTTTCTAGTGTTTATATCAGTTGCAAAACTTGCATCTGCATAGGCACTAAGACTCAAATCACCCTTTGGTTCTATATACAATGCATGGTTCATTGTTCCTTTAAGATACCTTAAAATTCTCTTTAATGATTGCCAATGACATTGATGTGGATCTGAATTAAAACGTGCCAGCTGATTTACACTATAAGCTATATCTGGCCTAGACCAATTGCTTATATATGATAAGCTACTAATCAAAGATTGATATATGGACTTATCAAATTTGGGACTTTGATCATTAGTTTGGCAAACTTCCTGACTCATTGGAGTCTTTGCCGGTTTACAAAATTCCATTTTATACGTTTTAATTAATTGGCAAATTTTATCTTCTTGAGATATCTTAAATCCATTTTTTGTTTTGTTCATTGTCAATCCTAGATACTTTTTAATTTCACCTAAATGCTTTAATTTTATCTTTTTGTCTAATAATGATATAATCTCATTAGCTTCATTATTAGTCTTAGTTATCAAAGCAATATCATCTGTAAATAATAACAATAATGACACCGTTCCATTATTTTCTCTTTTAAACGCACATGGATCTGCTAAACTAGATTTAAAACCGATATTGTTTAATTCTTTCACAATATATTGGTTCCACTCAAAGCCAGATTGTTTCAACCCATAAAGACTTTTTTTGAGTTTCCAACAATCATTACTATTTACTTTATTATCTTTTATAACAATTGGCTTTTTCAAATATATAGTGTGCTGCAATGGTACATGCAAATAAGCAGTTTCTACATTTAAATGGTTAATGACATAGTTTTTCTTAGCTGCCCACACTAATGCTGCTCTTAAAGATGTTGCTTTAAGACTTGGTGCAAAGTTTGATTAAATCCTTGAGCTACTAACCTAGCTTTATGGGTAACAGTCCCATCATTTCCAGTTTTTACTTTAAATATCCATTTGCACCCAATGGATTTTTCTCCTGGAGGTAATTTAGCATCTTCATATACTTTCATTACCTTTAATGAATTTAGTTCTTTTTCCATTGCCTTTTGCCAATTCTCCTGATCCTTAGCAGGATACATCCTAAGTTCATCTACACTAGTAGGAACTTTAGTTACTTGGCAAACTATACTTGCTTGATACCTATCAGGTGGTCTAGTTACACGTGTAGTACGTCTAGGTATTACAGGACTTACAGGTGGACTTTCATTAACTAACTCTTCTTGATTATCTAACTCTTCCTGATCAACTGTTTCTTCTTGTTCTGATTCTATTTACTCTTCACGGACTTCTTCTTCAATTGGACTCTTCTTATAACAATTCTGATCTTTCTGCCTTTTGTAGGGTTCAATAATTACTTCGTTATTTAAATCTTGCTCTAATCTATTCCATCCTACATGTTCTAGGAATTTAGCACTAGCACTGGTGTAAACTCTAGATGTACCTGGTTCCCAGAATCTATAAGATCTATGATTAGATTTATATCCTACAAAAAATAATCTTTTAGCTCTGTGCTGTCCTTTGTGTCTGAGTTGTGAAGGGATATGCACCCATGCTGGTGCTCCAAATGTGTGCATGTAACTTAAATCAGGTTTTGTACCATGCCACAGTGTGAATGGTAATTCACCTGTTGTTGAATTAACATTATTTAATATATGATTACCACACATTATTGCTTCTCCCCATAAATTGTCAGGTAATCCTGAATCAGACATCATAGTACGTTCCATTGACTGTAGTGTTTGGTCTCGTCTCTCTATAAAGGCATTATGTTGTGGCCTATATGGTGCAGACTTTTTATGTTGAATACCTAACATTCTTAGTCTGTTCTGGAATTTATTATTTGTAAATTCCTTACCATTATCTGTTATAAGAGTTACTAATTTCTTTTTAGTTTTCCTTTCAGCAAATTTTATCCAATTAAAGAGATTTAGATAGGTTTCAGTTTTGCTCTTCATTAAATAGCAAAACCCATATCTAGAATAGTGGTCCATTATACTTAATATGTATCGAGCTCCTCCTACACTTGGTTTTTTTGGACCTATTAAATCAGCAAATACTACTTCTAAAGGCTCTTTGGTGGTAAATCCATCAACTCTATTAGCCGGTATGACCTTGCTTTTGCTTTGATTGCAAATAGAACATTGCAAATACTTATTACAAGGTTTCAAACTTATTCCCTTAGATAATTCAACAGTTTTCTTAAGCATTTTAAAATTTAAATGCCCTAGCCTTCGATGTAACAAGTGAATACATTCATCATGAGGTTTCTTATTATCATAAACTGTGTTAGCCACCTTTAAACCATTATCATTTAACACATATAATTCACCTCTTAAAGATGCAGTAATTTTCTTATCATCTTTTTCAATTATGCAGTTATCTCCTTTAAAGGTAACTACATATCCTAGTTTAACCAAAATTCTTACTGAAATTAAATTAAACTTAAGTTGTGGTACATATAACATTTTTACATTCTCTTTTATGAAAGAACAATATGCTATACCTTGACCTTTAGCTTTCAGTTTGCAGCCATTGGCTAACGATATCTGCTGTGTACTCTTGAATATTTTAATACAATTTTTGTTATCATTTGTTATACAGTGGGATGCTCCACTGTCAACCACCCATAAATTATTTTTTACAGCTCCGTTAGTATACATGGCTAACTCTAAATTTTTATTTTTCTTTTGATAACTTTTAGTATTCTGGCCAGCATTCTGGCACTTTGCTTTTTTCCAAAATCTTGCCAAATGTCTTCTTCCTCCACAATTAAAACACTTTTTAATTGCGTATGCAGTAGGAGATTTATTATCTTTTTTTTGAGGTTGCTCCCTCCTTAATTCATCTCTTTCAAGTCTTCTTCTGGCCTCTTCAATCAATCTGCCAGTTATATCAGTTAAAGTTAAACTTTCCTTAGGCAATATTTCAAGGGAAGTGACGTAGTTATCATAACTTTCATCTAGTGAAGATAGAATTATGTAGACTTAGTGTAGTTCAGAGAAAATAAGCTCTTTCTCGTGCAGTTCTTGAAAAATGCTTTGCATAGTTTTCAAATGACTAAGCATAACACCATTTGTCTGGAGATGCGTCCTGAAAAGCTTCCGTGTTAGATTTATGTGAGCACCAATGTTATCTCGGACATAAATCCTCTTCAGCTTCTGCCAACACCCAACAGCCGTTTGCTCTCCGTGGATAGAAACAAGTTGTTGGTCAGACAGTGTTAAACCAATTATGCAAATAGCTTGTTCATTTTTATGCATATATTCTTCTATTTTTAGTCTATCTTCATCATTCTCTGGATCCCATTCCTCTACGTTTGGTGGATTTTCAATTATGTTCCACAGACCTTCTCTTCGTAGAAGTAGACTACATTTCATAGGCCATGATACATAGTTTGTTCCATCCAGCTTGGATATAAGGGACAAACTTTGTAGATTGACTTGTGCTATGTTTTTCTTCTATATGGATATAAAACTATAATTAATAAAACACAGCTGTCTGTTTACTGTAATGTATAACAACACAAACTCTCACTTTTACATAAATCTGTTTTATCCTAGTTAAACTGACTTTGCAGCCTCTGGGCCCATAACCAGTGTTAAGCCTGTGTTCCCCAACCAGGGTTAAGGAGACAAGCTAAACAGAATGTGCAGCGTTAGTCAGATAGGCACACAGATAAATGAGTGAGATATGTTTGTTTGTTTATTAACATACAGTAAAAAATAACAGATATGCTTGTGCTATCAAAAATATAATTTATTCCATTATGAGTTCATAGCATAGTCAAAATAACAGTCCAATAGTCATGTATCATTTAGTCAGTCCATTCAAGGATATTCAGTTAG
Source organism: Hydrophis major (assembly GCA_033807585.1). Lineage (NCBI taxonomy): Eukaryota > Metazoa > Chordata > Lepidosauria > Squamata > Elapidae > Hydrophis > Hydrophis major. Next base: position 87,374,149 of record CM066328.1, on the reverse strand, counting down.
CAAAGCCCGTGTAGAATATCCAATGTCAGTTCACTTATAAATCAGTCCTTTGTCTCTCTCCCATTTGAGTAACGCAGTCTTGAGTCTATGCAGTAATTAGGGATCATCAAAGCCAGAGAGAGAGCAAGCTGTCCTCTTGCTTCTTTTAAAGTGCTTTCACAACCACTCCCTTAATTACATTCCTATATTTAAAGTTGCAGACACTTTAATTTATAAACTATGATTACATATTTATTATTTTATCTAAACCAGTTAGGGTAAACAATGTTATCTCTAACAGAAAGTTAACAAGGGATTCTATAGAACTGGACAGAACCGGTAGAATCCCACCCCTGAAAATAAGCTCTGTTGCCAAAATGAAGAATCAGAGTTAACCTAAGTGTAACTAACAGTTTTAAGAACCCATAGAGGAAGATCAAGTCCTTAACATTTCATTATCTTAGAACAAGCAATAGCAGTTTTGTGACTTAAAAAACAGCATTTTGCAATTTGTTTATCCAAATTAGTCAAAGTCATCAATAGAAATATTATGATTTTTATCCATGTGTTTGTGTCCATTTTTCATTATGATTATGTGCCATCAAGTTGAGAGGGTCAGCTCTTACCAACCACATAGATATATTTTCTCCACAACAATCTGTCCCTAAGAGCCATGGTGGCACAGTGGTTAGAATGCAGTATTGCATGCTAATTATGGAGACTGCCAGTAGTTCAATTCTCACTGGCTCAAGGTTGACTCAACCTTCCATCCTTCTGAAGTTGGTAAAATGAAAACCCAGATTGTTGGGGGCAACATGTTGACTCTTTAAATTGCTTAGACAGGACTGCAAAGCACTATGAAACAGTGTATAAGTCTACTATTGCTATTGTTAATTTGGACTTTCAGGTCTTCTAATGAAGCACTCATTGCCATTGTAACTTCCATCCACCTTGCTGCTGGTCATCTTCTTCTTTTTTTTACTCCCACCAATCCTAGCCTCAAAGCCTTCTCCAGACAGCTAAAGTCTATGTGTATGGTATTCAGCTTTGTTCGGGTATTTTCCCACGTCATTATAGTTGTGCTTTTAAAGTTGTAGCAATCTCATCTGCCATCATCAAGCTTCTGTATTGTGTTCGTCTGTGAGTCACAATACAGAAGCCTGATGATGGCAGATGAGATTCTGCCGAAACGTCACTACAATTTTAAAAGCACAACTATAATGACGTGGGAAAATACCTGAACAAAGCTGAATACCATATGTGTGTATGTATGTGTATGTGTGTATATGTAAGCTCCAAAAATGTTTGAGATAAAAAGATATGTTTTCAGCTTTCTCTTACATTAAATTAAAGCCACGCAGAATCATTTAGCTAAGATGGGAAGCCATAGGAATTGAATAAGTAAATAACATAAAATATATTGCAAATGTTTCATGAGTGCAGAGGGGAGGTCTTAATAGGTATAGAAAGTCAAGTAAAGCAGACTAGCTACAAGTAGCTTCTGATTTTTCTGGATTATAACAGTCTCAGATGTCTTGTTATCTGAATTTCTCTAGAAGTATGTAGTTTAATACCACTCACCCTGTCTTTTTGTGGTCAGTCATTACGAAAATGACCTACAGCATAAGATGGCCATAGCTAAGAAATATTAAGAAATTCAGTAGTATAAGAAGGTAAAATATTTCATTTGATTTAAAAATCAACAACCTGCCAGCCAATTATTGTTTGACACTTTGCGTGAAGTATATATATCATAGAGATTTCCATCAGCCTGCACCATTGAGAAAGAAATGCAGCAGCCAGAGTTATAAAAATTGAAATAGAGTATAAAGCTTTTTGTTTGCTTTATGTCCAATGCAGAGAAATTGCAATAAGCAGGAAGAGATGTAGAATGGGAGCAGAGGCACAAGGTCTTGATTTTCCAAGTGAATATCCAATAAGTGGAGTGTTTTTTTAAAATCTTCTTTTCATATACAGAACTAGCAATATTTTACATATATTATGACATAATACCTGTGTATTGCTACTGTGGGAGATGATTGCATTGGTGAGGACAGTTAGCTCCCTTTTCCTGTGTGGTTTTCTGTATGAATGGCATTTCTTGTTTGACAGTTCATTGTGTACAGCAGTGGCCCCCAACCTTTTTTGTGCCACGGCCCGGTACCGGCATCACAAAATGATCTGCGGCCCGGTACCGGCATCAGCACGCATGACAAGGCAAGGCGAACCAAGCGACCAGCCAGCCAGCTGTCCCCTGCTTCTCCCTGACAACTTCAACTCCTCCTTTGTACCTTTGTCGATGGGCTTCGCTTCGGGACGGTCGCTCGACTCACCTTGCCTTGAGTGCTGAAAGAATCCTCGCACCTTAGTTTCATTCGAAGCCCCCCCCTTCGATGAAACTTAGGCGCGAGGATTCCTTCAGGACCCAAACACCGCTTTCCAACCAGAAAAGCTCACCCAGAAGCACTTTCTCGTCAAACAAGATGGCGGCACCCAGCAAACCGGCGGCCCGGTAGGAAATGTTCCACGGACCGGTACTGGTCCATGGCCCGGTGGTTGGGGACCCCTGGTGTACAGGACAGCCAGGCAAAGTTTTAGCTTTACCCAAGTGCATAATACGTACATCCTCCTCACTTAACTGGACATTTTCTCATCCAGCTTTGCACATGAATATTATTTCTTCCATTTAAAAATGCTTTGTCAAGGCCAGCGACCAAATAGGGAGGGCTGAAATGGAAGTGTCTCAGATTTTTTTTTTTTAATAACTACCGGACTACTTGTCTAAAGAGTAGATGTATGTAATTAGAAGGATGAGTAATTGCAACAGAATAGTACATAAGCTTTCAGAAACCTGAGGAGGGGGGTACTCCAGTAACAGTCTGCCAAGGAAAGGTATTATTATGCTAGCTGAAATCATCTGGATAATTTCCTTAACTGCCTTTGATAAGGATAAGAGGCTCCTTATGCTGAATGTGGCTATATCTTGCTTTACTGTCTTGCCTGCTAACATTTCCTGGCTATTTTAGGCTTTGCAAATCCAGTTATTCTTTTGGCTAGACTTTTGCAGTTTTTACTTTGTTTGTATATTTATTGCTTTTGAACCTGCAAATCTTAACCCCATATCATCTAAAAACTTGATCACCTGAAAGTAAAACTATATATAATAACTAGTAGATCCAAGTGTGCACCACCATACAAAACCTATCACTTTGCTTTATTCTAGTTTGTCATATTTAGAGAATTGGAAAATTTCCAACTTTTGCAGATACTATAGCTTAATTCATGTGTTTTACTAGATGATGTTATGCCAGTGGTGTGATTCAAATTTGTTTACTACCAGTTCTGTGAGCGTGGCTTTATGGGTGTGGCAGAGGAAGGGTACTGTAAAATCTCCAGTCAGAGGTGGTATTTGCCGGTTCTCCGAACTACTCAGAATTTCTGCTACCGGTTCTCCAGAACTGGTCAGAACCTGCTGAATACTATCTCTGGCTTTAACCATGGTTTGTTGAATAAACCATAGTGACCTGGTTTATACAGATATAAAAATTGTAATTATTTTGATTGCAAAGCTGAGAGCAATGTAATGTGTGAAGCCAGTAGCTGTCTGCTTCTCAAACTGACCCTGTCTTGAATCAATTGAGTAATTCCCCTCTGGCAGAGGAGAAAAAGATACTGCCATCCAGCAATTGAAGCTAGTTGCTTCCTTGATCTTGTATTTAAGATAAGAACTGAAGAACTTCTCCTGTTCCTTAGGAATGCAACTTTTACATGCTCAGATGCCGCATGAAGCCTCTGCCAACAGAACTTGACAACCAAAAGGAAAGTTCCTGAGTATTGCAGCTTTTTCAGTTAAAATAGAGGAGTAACTAGGAGAAGTTCTGATTGTAAAAGCTTTTGACTTGCATACAATAAAATATTGAGAAGATGAGTTTCCAATTATTATTGTATTGCCTTGATCCATACCTTGATCCATTCAGCAGGTTTTGACCAGTTCTGGAGAACTGGCAGTGGAAATTTTGAGTAGTTCAGAGAATTGGCAAATACCACCTCTGACTGGAGATTTTACAGTATCCTTCCTCTGCCACGCCTACCAAGCCACACCCACAGAACCGGTAGTAAAAAAATTAGAATCACACCACTGATCCATACCTCTTGGAATTTCTGTAAATTGGAATTCAAGTGTGACATGAATCAGGTCACATTCTTAATTTTGTCAGTATCCTGTTTCTATCTTCATACAACCATAAAGTCTCCTGAGGTTGAATGTGAATAGATATAATAGAATAGAATTCTTTATTGACCAAGTGTGATTGGACACACAAGGAATTTGTCTTGGTGCAAATGCTCTCAGTGTACATAAAAGAAGATACATTCGTCAAGAGTCAAGAATCATAAGATATAATACTTAATGATAGTCATAGGGTACAATATGCAATCAAATCACACTAGGAAACAGTCAATATAAATCATAAGGATACAAGCAACAAAGTTACAGTCATACAGTCTGTTTAGGGATTGTTTGTCTGACATTTCTCATTCAGAAAGAGATTCCTTCCTTTGGAAGGAGAGCCTTCTTGAATTTTTGAATCATTAACAAAGTTTAGAGGGAACATATTTGGTTCACTTTTGAAGAGATCTAGCTCAATTTGAATTCACTTCTGGAATCTTTCAGATTCAATTCTAGATTTGAGATTTTACATTTTGGGAACATTGAAAATAGATAATTCAGATATTAATAATTCAATAAAGATTGTTTATTTCAGACTTATTATCTTACATGCTGTTCTTTTAGGACCTACTTTACATAGTCACTTGGAAAGGCATTGTAGGTAGTAGTCTGTTGTCATGTTTTGCAATATCTGAAAGATCTGAGTCATTTATTAGGGCAGAGGGCACTACAATAATCCAAGAAGCAGTTTACCAGCAGATAAATGGTACAGCGGCTGGTCCATCCCTCCCCAGGAAGGGTTGCAACCATCACACCAGAATATATGCAAACTGTTGCCAGTTTCTTTAATGACAATATAACGTTTTTTTCCTTTTAATCTTGTACCATGTTATGTTAGCAATCTTGCTTTCTAGAGTAACCTAGCAGTAACCTAGCAGCGTGGCAAGAGACTTTTTTTGCCACAGCAACATATACGTTATGTGTATGTTTTGGACTCTTAGAAAATCACCTCCTGTAGCATTGCCTTTTGCTTGCACCAAAATTGACACGATGTTAAGCAAGCTCTAATGTGGTAAAAAAAGGGTTGAAACACTGAGCTGAGTTTCATCTAAAATAATTATATCAGGTGGCGCTTAGAGCTATATCTCTTTTGTGTCTGATTGTTGTTTCTTATGTGTTGCTAAGGAGAAAGAAGTGGAGAAATCTATAGGTGGCAAGCAAAGATAATATTATTTTTCCCCTTTAATAGTTTAGGGCAGCTTTGTTCCTCTTGCCCCTTCTGAAACACAGCAGGCCCCAGTCTTGTGGATGGCAGCTCTCCAGTCTGATTCTGTCTTCTGCATTCAGTTAGGATACTCATCAAGTAAACAAGAAATAATAAGGATGCATTGAACTGCTAAGAGAAAAGCTGCTGAGAATTTTAGCATGTAAAATGGCTTCAATGGATAGAGATAAAATCAGATACATAAACAGGTGGCCACAGCAGCAAGACTTCAGGAGCGTGCCTGTTTTTCTTAATTATGTCAAGATCAATACTGTAGCTTGCTGTGCAAGGCAAAAGATGGGTCAGCTAAAGCTCTTAGATTAAGGGCAAGCCAAGCCATTGGATAACACTGTCACAATCCAACTTTTACCAAGTGTTACTGCCAGTGTTATTCAATGGCTTTTATCAAGTTGGAGCTCTCAGAATATTTTAGCAGGTAAGTCTGGCCAAGGAAGAGAGAAAGGAGCTCCATAGGGAATGGAAAAGCTTTTGAGCTGGCTGCCTTAATACTTGCTTTTTGATTTGTGTTAAGTATGTGTTAGGATTGCCCTCTTAATCAAGGAGATTTAGTAAGCAATGAAAGGGAGTGATTAAATATTTTGATCTGAATTAATACAGGTCTTTATACAAAGCTATATTTTGATCAAATTTTGTGTGTTCAGCAAAAGGCTTTTGAAAGGAATTGATTTTAGGTGAGGGACATGTTTTCAAGCCACTATTATATAAAATGATGGAATGTATAGGAGTTGTATATAGAAATATGTAGAACTTCAGGCTGAATGCTTATTTGCTCCAGAGAAATTTGAAAAGACTGCAGAAATTGTAAGGTTAGAGGTCCCCTTTTCAATTCCTGCATGAATCCTGCATAAAAGAGAGAAATTTCAGCCTTCAGTGGAAATCTGAATAATAGATCCCAAAATATTGTGAGCCATTACTTCCTGGTTCTATGGATGTTAAATACATCTTTATATTTTGTAACATAGAAAATAGATTTAGAGGTGTAATAATTGGTTGAGTTCTGCAGACTAGACCTACCTTCTCTACTAGAAGAAGAGATTTTGCAACGGCTTCCAGACAATCTCACCCAGTGTCTCTAATAAGTTTAAAAACCTTTTGGAAGCCATTTTCCCTACTCCTGTTCAGGCTGCTATATATAGCAACATGTACACAATGTGGAAACATATCAAAAGTTTACTGAGTGTCAGTACTGCTTCAAATGGATGACCACTCTGTGTTCAGCACAAGGCTTTTAAAAGAAATCAATTTTAGGTGAGGGACATGTTACAAAAGCAAGCAGATTTTTTTTTGGTCTCATGGAGCTTCACAATGAAGAATTGCCAGAGCTCAACCTCTTCAGCTTTGTTCTTCTTTGCAGGTAGATAGGGAAGATCTTTGGTCTTAAAAATGCTCTTCCCCATTGAAGGGCAAAATGTATGATGCTTATTGCACTGCATATGGTTTTGCAAGCTTATTCACAGAAACAAAGGCTTCTTGCAGATGGAAGTGTGCACAATTGAGATCTTTCCCCCCTCCCCCCCCCACAAAACTGATTGCCCTGTACATAGAAAATGAGATATAATGTAAGAATGAAGAGCTTTCTCTTGGATATTCTGATGTTAGATGTGCGTAATTATGTAGGAAAGAGACTCACTTTGGTCTAGTGCAGAAGTCTCCAAACTTGGCAACTATAAGACTTGTGGACTTCAACTTAGCTGGATGGAGAATTCTGGGAGTTGAAGTCCACAAGTTTTAAAGTTGCCAAGTTTGGGGACCCCTGGTCTATTGCTTAAGGCACCAGGCTAGAAACCAGAAGTCTGAGAGTTTTAATCCTGCCTGAAGCATAAAAGCCAGCTGGGTGACTTTGGGCAGTGCCTCTCTCTCAGCCCATCTCACCTCACTGGGTTATTGTGAGGAAAATAGGAGGAAGGAGGAGTACTAAATAAGGAGTTCACAGCCTTGAGTGATTTATAAAAATAGTAAAAGTGGGATAAATTTTTTTTTACAAAAAGACCACCCAGTAGGTCAAAGCCACTAGCAATGGTTGTCATCCTGTTTGCTATATTATATTGTGTATTTTTGGAATCTAGGGTGTTGAAGGGGCTATTTCCTCTGAGAAAATAAATCTAAAAAAGGAGGTCACTGGAAGCTGAATCAGTTCATCCTTCTCACCATGGGTGGGATTCAAATTTTTAACAACTGGTTCTGTGCTCGTGGCTTATGTGGTGGATGTGGCTTGATGGTCATGTGACTGGGTAGACATGGCTTGGTGGTCATGTTATTGGCTGGTTGTGGCCAACTCAATATCACTCACATCGAGGCACACATCTCCTCGCCTGGCCTCTCATGATTGTGGGGATGCTGCAACAGTGGTAAGTGTGAAAGGTGGTCATTAATCACTTTTTTCAGTGCCATTGTAACTTTGAATGGTCACTCCACACAAGCAAAGTACCAACGAAGGGAGAAAAAAAAACTCCAGAGAAGTCCCTGAGACACAGAAGTTCCTGAGACAGGAAGTCTAGTCCTATCAAGAATGTAATAAGGGTTAACAGAAAGGCAGTTTCTGTAAGCAACACCAGAATGTTTCCTTCCTGCCTTCCTTGCAGGATTAGGCCAGTAATTTCTTCTAACAACCAGTTCTCCAAACTGCTTAGAATGTTAACAACCGGTTCTAGAGAATTGGTGCAAACTGGTAGAATCCCACCCCTGCTTTTCACCCTTTTATACTATTGAAGGTCCAGAGATGTCAGGAAAGTGTGATTTTTCAAGCATAGCCACTTAAAAAGCTTCCAGTACAATCTATACAATCTATACAATCTTCCAGTATTAACCAATACAACAAAAGCCGTGCTATGAATATCAAGTGGATTTTAGAACAAAAGGAAATAACCACCGAAGGACAGATTCTTAGCTAGTGTTCACACATAGTGTGAATTCTGTATGTGACTTCAAACGTTATTAACTGGTGGAGATCAGTTTGAGCTGTTCCCGCATAGCAATTTCTAAAAGGATGTTTCTGTTAGGAGCACTTTACATTTGCACTTTTATCGGGTTTATTGCTATGTCTCAAAGGCATCATTTGTTTTAAATTCATGGGCTGCTGCCTGGTACCTTGACCCCGGTTTCAGTCTGGGAGAGATGAAAATCGGAGACCAGCTGGGCCCTGTAATTAGGAATATGCTGGTGCATAATTGGGCAGATGAGAATCTGAATGAGCTCAGCATGACCATAAGTGAGAAGATGGACCATAAGAAGGCTGAGATCATAAATGTTCCCAATGACAATTGTGAGAATTGAAACAATGTAACGCTATTTCTGCTTCTGTTAATCCGCTTACGCTCAGAATTAGTTACAAAAGCCTGCATCTTGTAACCTTTCGGGAGATAAGAATCAGGATAAAACAAACATTGTTGCATGCACGTATGTTTCAAAAGCAGTGTCTAGACCTATAGAGGGACCATCAGCAAACAGCTGGAGGTCTAGGAAATACCAATAACTAAAACAATCAAAAAGCCACTTGATGGACCGGGGGAATGTTAATGGGCAATAAAGTATCCCCCGAAGGTATGAATTCCAATGACAAACCGCGAATCAAGCCCTCACACAATGAGGCATTTAGGGTATAAATATACTGTGTAAAATATGCTCTGGGTTCCATCCTGCTGCCTTGGATGTGAACCCGCTTCTGCAGAACCGAAATAAACTCAGAGAGAAAACTCAGCTCCATGTCGTGTCAGTCTCTCGTGCGAACGCAATCTGACAGTTGAGCGCAATCTGACAGCTGGCGAGCCAGCCAGGAGATTCCACGGCGATCCTCGGTGTTTTGGGGACTGGTGAGTAGTGGCCACTCCGTCTCGTTTGGAGACACCCCCACTCCCCATTGATTGAGAGATCCCAGGAATCTCCGATCCAAAACGAAGCCTCAGAGAGAACGAGAGAGAGCGAACGGACTGAGTGAAGGTACCTTGCGAGTGATCTGGGATCACGGGAAAGCCTGAGTCGGGGACGCCCGCACATCCGCATACCTGGACTGACGACAGGTCCCCGGAGTGATCAGGTAAATTTGTTCCTTTTCCAAAAGAATAGGGTTTTTGATAGAAAAGTGTCCTTAAATTTTCTCTGGGAGAAAGTCCAGCGCCTGCTGGAGGACAGGTCTGGTGACGAGAATGGGGAAAGGGCAAAGTAAGAGGTTATTGGAAGCCTCAAGGGGAGAGAAGATAGAGGAGGAAGAAGGCAGAAAACCTATTCCGGTAGATTCGCCCTTGGGACAACTACTAAACCAGTGGTTCTCCCCGAATCTAAAGCATTTTACCCGGAATCTGGAGAAAAAGCACATGATTTTTTTGTGCAAATACAGGTGGCCAAAATACCCCCTTTCCGATCCAAAATTCCCTTATCATTGGGCACCGGAGGGAGAAACCAGTACATACTGGATGAACCAGTTAAAAATTTACCAATTGGCTCACAAATTAACCGCAGAGATACCGTACCTGGAAGTATGGTATCACGTTGAATTTGAAGGACCCAGCCTGCCACCGGCTGATCAATTTGTGTCCAAACTTAAAAATCCGGAGTCTGACGATGAGTTCTATCGTCCTCCACCAACTGTTCCTCCGCATAATCAGCAAGATTTATTAGCAGCAGCGGCAGCGGCTCCATTGCCTCCCTCCCCGCCGCCTACACTCCATGCACACTTGCGGAGAGAGTTAAGGGATTTAGAACAAAGCGTTCAGAACTTTCCCTTTCCACCGGCACAGTCAGCGCACGCTTATCCCTTGCGCGAAGTGCCAAACGGTCTAAACGCTCAGGGACAGCCCGTGGCTATGTATGCCGTTCAACCTATGAGACCTGGGGAACTGAGAGAGTTAAAGCAATCACTTCCCCGGCTTCATGAGGATCCACAAAAAGTAAGCCTAGAATTAGAACTGTTTCTGGGACCAAATGATTATACGTATGAAGAGCTGATGTACGTTTTGGGGCATCTATTCAGCAGGGAGGAAAGAGATTTGATTAGGCAGGGAGCAATAGAACATTGGCGAGTGTTACAATTGGGAAATGACCAAGCAGTTGCTGGGGATGTTAAGTTCCCTTTGGCACCTCCCAATTGGAATATCCAAAATGCAGAACATAGACAAAATATGAAAGATCTAAAGACAATGATCATTGAGGGAATTAAAAGTGCAGTCCCTCAGGGTCGGAACTTAACAAGAGCTTTTGAGATAACCCAGGGAAAAGATGAATCCCCAGGGATTATTGTGCCAGGCTAAGACAAAGCTTAGAAAAATATTCAGGGGTAAAATCAGACACTCCTGCATTTGAATTCATGTTAAAGATGCAGTTTGTGGCAGGAGCCTGGCCGGATATTCAAAAGAAGATCCAGAAGATAGATAACTGGGGGGCGCAGGGAATTACTGAATTGATCCGAAATGCCCAACAGACCTTTGTAAACAGGGATGAGATCAAGACCAGGCAGAAGTCTCAAATGATGCTGGCAGCGGTACAGAGCGCTGCTAAAAATGAAGTGAGGAAAACGGGAGAAAGTGATCAGCCAAGGAAAGAGACGTCTGGAGGAAGGGGGAGAGGATTCCCTCCCAGAGGGAGACCTTTTAGAGGGAGAGGGATGAGCACTAATAGAGTAGGTATAGATCGTAACTGTTTCAGGTGTGGCAAGCATGGTCACTTTGCGCGCGAGTGCCAGAACAGCCACCCTGAAAGAAGTTACGCTCTATATGAAGACTAGGGAATTTCCGGCTCCTTTAAGAGGACCTACGGGGAGCCACTGGTAAATATAAAAGTAGGTCCAGACCGTCAGGAGTTAACTTTCCTGATAGACACAGGGGCAAGTCGTACCTCAGTATGCGAGCCCATAAATAAAAGGATGAAGGGAAAGGAAACAATTTTGGTAGCTGGAGTGAGTGGAAAGCAGAATAGAGTGAGAGTTTTGGAAGAGGTAGAGATGAGTATGGATGAAATAGAAGTTTGTAGCAAGGTGTTGTATATACCAGAGTCAGGGGTGAATTTGTTGGGAAGGGATCTCATGCCAGCGTTTGGATTCCAGTTGAGGGATAATAGTGGAATAAGGATGTGTGTTCTGAAGGAAGAGGATATAGAACGGATTCATGATGGTGTTTGGGCAGATGGACAAAGTGTGGGGAGGATGGAAATAAAACCCATCGAGATCAAGGTACAGCCAGGGATCGTTAAAAGTTGGACACCTCAATACCCAATGAGTAAAAAGGGTAGAGAGGGATTGAAGCCTGTAATTGATCAGTTGTTACAGCAAGGGTTATTGGAACCAACCATGTCCCCTTTTAACTCTCCTATCTTGGCTGTACAGAAGAAGGATGGAAAGCACCGGCTAGTAATGGATCTAAGGGGGATCAATGGGCTTGTAATACCACGTTTCCCGGTGGTACCTGATCCCTATACCATTTTGGGTCAGATACCCCCAAAGGATGGGTGGTTTACAGTCATTGATCTAAAGGATGCTTTTTGGGCATGTCCGCTTGAAGAGGGGAGCAGAGATTTGTTTGCCTTTGAGTGGAGTGATCCTGAAAGTGGGAGGAAACAACAATTGAGATGGACAGTATTGCCCCAAGGGTATACAGAAAGTCCTTTGTTGTTTGGCCAGGCTTTGGAGGAAAAGTTGCAAGCTTTTCCAAAGGAGCCAGGGGTAAGTTTGATTCAGTATGTAGATGACTTGCTGTTGTCTGGAGAGAAGGAAATGAGAGTTAGGGAAAGTTCAGTAGCTTTATTGAACTGGCTGAAGGAGCAAGGATTGAAGGTATCAAGGGAAAAGATTCAATTTGTAGAGAGAAAAGTGAAGTATTTAGGACATTACATCATGCAAGGAGTCAGGAGTTTGGATCCTGAAAGGGTGAAGGGGTTAATGAGTTTAGCTCCACCCAGGAATAGGACGGAGGTTAGAAAAGCCTTGGGGTTAGTTGGATACTGCAGAGCTTGGATAGATCAATATGCAGTGTTAGCCCAGTTCCTGAACCAGAAGTTGCAAGGAGAAAGGGAGACTATTGAATGGACAGAGGAGGATGAGGAAAGGTGGGAGGAAATCAAGAAGGCATTAGCCACAGCACCAGTGTTGGCTCTGCCTAACTTGAAACTCCCATTCCATCTATATGTTTCTGCAAAATCAGGAGTTGCAGTAGGAGTGCTTGCTCAGAAGAGGGGGGGGCGGTTTCAGCCCATTGCCTTTCTGAGTAAGACATTAGAACCTGTGGTGAGAGGTTGGCCCATCTGTGTGCAGGCAGTAGCTGCCACAGCTGTTTTGGTGGTGGAAAGCAGGAAATTGACCTTTGGGGGAGCTATAGTAGTACATTCCCCACATCAAGTAACCTCAGTGTTGAGTCAGTTGGCTTCCACTTGGATGACTGAGGGAAGGATTTTAAAATATGAAACTATTTTGAGAACAAGTCCAGATATTATTATCGGGACTGATAAAAATTTGAACCCAGCAGAGTTTTTGGAAGGGATCAGAAAAGAATGGGAAGCTGAAGATCATGATTGTCTGTTAGAAGTTGAAATTATGACAAAAGTGAGAAAAGATTTAGAAGAGGTTCCACTGGAAAGAGGGGAGAAGTGGTTTGTGGATGGCTCAAGCAGAGTTGAGAATGGCATAAAGAAAGCAGGATATGCAATAGTTACTCAAACTGGGGAAGTAATTGAGAAAGGATCATTACAAAAAGGATGGTCAGCTCAAAAGTGTGAGCTATACGCTCTCAAAAGGGCTCTGGAATTGGCTGAGGGAATTGAGGTGACTATATGGACTGATTCTAAGTACGCTTGGGGGGTGGTCCACACTTTTGGGAAGATCTGGCAAGAAAGAGGGTTTATAAAATCAGATGGGAAACAGATAGAGCAACTCCAGCTAGTAGAAGGAGTGTTGGAGGCTTTACAATTACCACAGCAGGTAGCCATTGTTCATGTGAACGCACACCAAAAGGGGAATAGCCTGGAAGTTGTCGGGAATAGATGGGCAGATAGGTGGGCAAAAGAGGCAGCTGGGGAGGTAACTCTACAAATGGTATCAGTACCCATGTTGCCTGAAGAGCCCGAAGACAACTGGGAACCAGATGGAACTGTAATAGAAAGATTAGAGAAGGAGGGGTGCAGAAAAGCAGAGAAAGGATGGGTGACTGGGAATGGAGAAAAAGTTTTGTCAGAAACACAAATGAGAAATGTCATGCAGTATTTACATGAGGGGAGTCATTGGGGGACTGAAGCATTGGTACAAGCTGTCAAACCAGTGTATTGGAGTCTAAACATGTGGACCATTGCCCATTCCATTTGCTGGAAGTGTTTGATATGTTTGAAGGTTAATAAAAGTGCATCCCAAAAAACAGAGAAGGGGGGGCGGCCTTTAGCAGCTTGGCCGTTCCAGAAGATACAAATTGATTACACTGAGCTGCCACCCAGTGGGGGATGGAAATATCTGTTAGTAGTTAAAGATCACTTGACAGGGTGGATGGAAGCTTTTCCCACTAAACAAGCCACCGCTTCCATGGTAACAAAAATTCTGCTAGAACAAATAATACCTAGATATGGCATGTTTGAAGTGATAGACTCTGATAGAGGCACACACTTTACACAGAAAATTATTCAAGAAGTAATGAGGGCTATAGGGGTGAGATGGGACTTACACACCCCTTGGCATCCTCAGTCTTCAGGGAAGGTTGAAAGGGGCAACTCAGAAATTAAGAAACACTTAACAAAATTGCAGTTGGAAAATGGATTACCTTGGACTAAGAACTTACCCCTAGCTCTGTTGAGAGTTAGGACTTGTCCAAGAAAGGACGTGGGGGTTTCACCTTTTGAAATGTTAATGGGTCGCCCCTACTTGACAACTTTTGGGGGACCTATACCTGAATTCAGGGATATGTTTGTAAGGAAGTATTTGCAGACGCTGTCCAGATCTTTATTGTCTCTTCGCAAACAGGGACTGTTAGCACAACGACCACCACTAGTAGGAAGTCAACATCCCTATGAAGTTGGTGATTGGGTGCTTGTGAAAACTTGGAGGACTGAGAAACTGCAACCTAGCTGGGAAGGACCATACCAAGTACTTCTGACGACTGAGTCTGCTGTCCGGACAAAGGAAAGTGGATGGACTCATCATAGTCGTGTGAAAGCAACTCCAGAACCTGAGAAGCCTTGGAGAAGCCACCCAGTGGAAGGACAACCTTTGAAACTGACTCTTAAAAGATAAAATCATGCATCTGTTCCTGTGTACTTCAACTGTACTTGTAAGTATTTTCATCTTACAACAGGTTAAAGAAGCAGGAACCGAACAATCTCGACATGTGCAGAGAGCAGGAGACCTTGGGGAAGAGCTCTGGACAGACAATTGCTACATCAAGAATATAAGAATAACGGCGAAAGATCTAAACATCACTAACTGTTGGTTATGTATGCATTTGCCTGGGAGAGCTGAAAGAGGGGTCATTTTACATGGAGTGCCTTTGACAAGACAAATGATGGCGTTTGGGGAAGGAAATAAAAGAGAGTTTGGGAGAAACATGACCGGGAGGGTATTCCTCCAATTGCGAGAGACAGCGCATGTTTGTTTTAAAAGGAATGTTACTGGGGGAGTCTTCCTGGGAGATTGGGAAAGGTGTAATAAAACATTTGTAATGCCTGCAACATGTTTCAATACCAGCAAATCAAATTCAGGTGACTGTACAAATGATCTTTTACCATTCCCTACATATTATTGTCAAATGTGTGTGTATTTTGAGGGGATAATCAATTGGACAAGGCTTTCCAATGCTACTTGGGCAATGGATGATAGCAGGTGGATGTTATGTGGAAAATATGCCTATAGAGAAGTACCAAAATTGTGGTCAGGGACTTGTACCATGGGGTTTGTGATACCAGTAATATATAAATTAGATAAACTACCCAACACCCGGATCAGAAATAAAAGAGAGCTAGATTCCAGAGTAAGTGAAGGAGCCTGGTGGGAAGGTATGGGAAGAGCCCTTATCGCACCTATAGGCATTGGGTTAAATTACCAAGACATCAAACGATTGAATAATTTTACCATCACAATGTTTAATGACACCATAAAAAGCATAAAAATGATTAACGAAGAATTATCTGAAGTTAGACAAGTTGCATTACAGAATCGCTATGTTTTAGACATAGTGCTTGCCGCAAAAGGAGTTGTCTGTGCCTTAATACATTCTCATTGCTGTACATATATTCACAACTATGAGCCAAATATAACCAAAACTGTACATGAAATGGAAACCAGGATAGATGAATACCAGAAACAGTGGGATAGCGGTTCAGGATCATTGTGGGATATGTTATGGTCTTGGCTTCCTGATGGATCTTGGTGGAAATCGATAGTGACCACTCTAATAATCATAGCAGTAATTTTGATTAGTCTATGCTGTTGTATCCAATGTATTCCCAACGTAATCAATATATGTATACAATCTTTAAGGAAAATTAGGTTTACAAACAAAAAGAAAGAACTCATTTTATACAATCAATCAGAGAAAATGCTAATACGAGTTAGTAAAGATCTTTGTGCTTTTGAAACAGAATGTAACCAGAAGAGGAGGGATTGTGAGAATTGAAACAATGTAACGCTATTTCTGCTTCTGTTAATCCGCTTACGCTCAGAATTAGTTACAAAAGCCTGCATCTTGTAACCTTTCGGGAGATAAGAATCAGGATAAAACAAACATTGTTGCATGCACGTATGTTTCAAAAGCAGTGTCTAGACCTATAGAGGGACCATCAGCAAACAGCTGGAGGTCTAGGAAATACCAATAACTAAAACAATCAAAAAGCCACTTGATGGACCGGGGGAATGTTAATGGGCAATAAAGTATCCCCCGAAGGTATGAATTCCAATGACAAACCGCGAATCAAGCCCTCATACAATGAGGCATTTAGGGTATAAATATACTGTGTAAAATATGCTCTGGGTTCCATCCTGCTGCCTTGGATGTGAACCCGCTTCTGCAGAACCGAAATAAACTCAGAGAGAAAACTCAGCTCCGTGTCGTGTCAGTCTCTCGTGCGAACGCAATCTGACAGTTGAGCGCAATCTGACACAATGATATTTGTAGGGACACTTATTAGCACTCAGCATCTCCCCCCCCCAAAAAAAAAGTCTGGATGGCATGCTTACTAGCACCAATCAAAACAAATAAAAAGATCTCCAGGGTTGTTATCAGAAAAAAAATCTTAAAAACTGGAGTTAATGAAGAAGCAAGAAAGTTCAGGAGTTAGACTAATGTATAAGCCATGAGATTTTCAATTCAAGCCCTAAGATTGAATTGATTCACCCGGCAGTGGTTGCTTTTTCTGTTTGTTAATGATTCATTTAGAAAAATAAATAAAATGGGGAGTTGGCATGGTGCTAATAATCAATATCTAGTATGATTCTTATTTTCAAGAAACACACTGGGGGCACATAGGTTCCAGATGCTATATTTAAACATAGAAATGGTGGGTAGGTGAAGGTAAGAAAGAAAGAAGACAATAATCAGTTGGAGTAGTAGAGAATCATCTTGTGAGACTCAAGAGGTAGCAGGGAATATCTTTCCCAGTTTCTCTTACGGCTCTGAGACAAATAAATAAACTTCAAATGGCGGCTTGTAGGCTGCCCCTTTTAACCATGTTTCATCATTCACATATACCAATTGACTGTAGGCATAAATATCCTGATGAAGATCAGACTAGAAGAATCTTTCCAAAAGGGTAGCTATGCATCTGTTTCAATAATTGTATAACAAGATTCTTCAAGTGGGATGTATCAGTGTGTGAACAATAATTCAGAGTACATATTGCAAATTTATTTTACTACCAATCCAAAACCAGACTTTGAATAAGGTGTTGCTGGTGATACACAGAAGAGTATGCTACAAAGCACTGCAAGTGACTGCTGAATCAAAAATAGTTTTCCTGATAAGGAACCAAACAAATTAATGGGTAGGAGATTTTAAAAGAAAATTCTAAGTTTGGGAAAGTAGCCAAGGAAAGGGATTCTGCAGGATAGAATAGCAATGGTGCGAGGGCAAAACTTCATAAATAATTTCCTGCCAGGTGCCTTAATTGAACTTTGCTGATTTATTCTGGAAAGCCTGGCAGTATATTAAAAGCAGAAAAGAGAAAATGCATTGAAAGCATTGGGAAATATAAGGTTTACATAATTTTAATATTTATTTTGAATAATTCCAGAGAAAATGACTAATACAGCAGGTTTAATAGAGAAAGATGTCATCCTGCTTTGCATGTAAAATAAATTTCCTGCTGATTGAATTCTGGTCAGAAGCCTGTCATTTTGCAAAATTTTAATATAGTTTCTTTGGGACTTTAGATGGGCAACTTTTAAAGCAGTGACTCTCTTCAAACTGACACACCAAAGAAACAGATAAACAAAAATCCAGAATCAACATAAGAAAAGCTTGGCCACCATCTTGTCTTTTCTGGAAAGAAGAGAAACATTTTATTTTTACCAGGAAAAAACAGGGAGTGCCAGCTAGTCTATTACTAATTAACTCCGATCAATTTCCTTTGTGTGGGTGAATATCAAACTCATAAATAAAAATAGCAAGAAAGGCAAGGCAAGAGACAATTTTGAAAAGAACCAAAACAGTCCAGATCAATCTTAGACTTGATATGGAGTTCTGAAGACAAAAAAGGCTGAGCAATTGAAGTACCCAGAGAGGCAACTGCAACTGACTTTCAATGGCTATAGATCACAAAGTATTTTGCTAACGTTAAGGGAAAAAAACTGGGCTCCATTGTTTCAGTTATCAGATAACAGTGTTAATGAATTGCTGCTACATTGTTCTCAAGTCAACGTTTGTCAGGTTACTATGGCTAATTCTGTCATGAAGCATGATTTAATACTCAATTAATGTGAAATGTTCACTGCTGCATGCATTTGGTAAACATACTCCATTTAAACTAGAATTATATTCTGTCCATTTCTCAAATTCTGCATGCCCTGGTCCAAGATCAGGGTTTACAGTTGGGTGATTACTCCCTCCTGTGTATTGTATTTTCCAAATGGGCTAGAGCAGTGCTGGCTAACCTTGTTTGGCTCCCATGCCGATAATTGCGTGCACGCTCGTGTGCCAGCACCCAGAAGGCAATGTGAGCTGGCTCCCTTTATGTCCCCTGCACATGCGCGCATGACTCCTTGTGCATAGCGCATCTGTGCATGCACACGTTTTTCCCCCTCACATGCAGCATGCCTGTGCATGCACCCATGATCCCCTTGCATGCAGTGCATCCCTGTGCATGTGTGTGTGATCCCCTTGTGCTCATGTCCCTGTGCATGCCTGTGCATCTCCTGTGGACCCCCTTCTTCCCCCTGCGCATGCACACCAGATACCCGACAATCAGCTGTCGGGCAGTGGCGCCTGTGCACTTGCGCAGTGAGGCTCTTCTGGGTGACCTCTCGCATGCCGGGGGAACTGTCTCTGTGTGCCACTTCTGGTTCACCAATACGAGTTAGAGCAAAGGCAGATGTTGCAAATGATCAGATGTTGAGTCTGGCGGGAGGAAATAATAAGACAACAGCCAACATTAAACAGAGAACAAGTCAGTTTTATTGGGAATAAATAGATTAGTATGCCAATTGAATCAATAGGAAATGAATTCATGTTCTGTAAGTTTGTATGTTTTTGTTTTATTTTTAAATAAACTGATTTCAAATAAGGGTGGGATATATGTGTGGAGCAGGGGTGTCAAACTTGATTTTTATTGAGGGCCTCATCAGGGTTATGTTTGACCTCAGGGCGGCTGGGGGGGCATGGCCAGGGTGGGTGTGACCAGCTTGGCATCACTCGCGTTGGGGGTGCCTATGGTGGCCTGAGCATTCTGCCAGCGAAAATGGGTTTCTGAGCTCCATTTTTTGCTGCAACGGCCTCCTGCAACCCTCTGCCTGCAAAAATGGAGCTCAGGAGGTCTGCTTTTGCTTGCAGAGGCACTGCGTCCATTGATCTTTGCTGTTTCCTATGGGTCGGATCTGAACCACGGGCCTTGAGTTTGACACCCCTGATGTAGGGGACATACACTGTTCAAAAAAATAAAGGGAACACAAAAATAAGACATCCTAGATCTGAATGAATGAAATATTCTTATTAAATACTTTGTTCATTACAGAGTTGAATGTGCTGACAACAAAATCACGCAAAAATTATTAATGGAAATCAAATTTAGCAACCCATGGAGGTCTGAATTTGGAGTTGCACTCAAAATTAAAGTGGAAAAAAACACTACAGGCTGATCCAACTTTGATGTAATGTCCTTAAAACAAGTCAAAATGAGGCTCAGTAGTATGTGTGGCCTCCACGTGCCTGTATGACCTCCCTACAATGCCTGGGCATGCTCCTGATGAGGTGGTGGATTGTCTCCTGAGGGATCTCCTCCCACACCTGGACTAAAGCATCCCCCAACTCCTGGACAGTCTGTGGTGCAACTTGGTGTTGGTGGATGGAGCGAGACATGATGTCCCAGATGTGCTCAATTGGATTCAGGTCCGGGGAACAGGCGGGCCAATCCATAGCATCAATGCCTTCATCTTGCAGGAACTGCTGACACACTCCAGCCACATGAGGTCTAGCATTGTCATGCATTAGGAGGAACCCAGGGCCAACTGCACCAGCATATGGTCTCATGAGGGGTCTGAGGATCTCATCTCAGTACCTAATGGCAGTCAGGCTACCTCTGGCGAGCACATGGAGGGCTGTGCGGCCCCCTAAAGAAATGCCACCCACACCGTTACTGACCCACTGCCAAACCGGTCATGCTGGAGGATGTTGCAGGCAACAGAACGTTCTCCATGGCATCTCCAGACCCTGTCATGTCCGTCACATGTGCTCAGTGTGAACCTGCTTTCATCTGTGAAGAGCACAGGGCGCCAGTGGCAAATTTGCCAATCTTGGTATTCTCTGGCAAATGCCAAATGTTCTGCACAGTGTTGGGCTGTAAGCACAACTCCCACCTGTGGACGTCAGGCCCTCATACCATCCTCATGGAGTCTGTTTCTGACCGATTGAGCAGCCACATGCACATTTGTGGCCCGCTGGAGGTCATTTTTCAGGGCTCTGGCAGTGCTCCTCCTGTCCCTTCTTGCACAAAGGCAGAGGTAGCGGTCCTGATGCTGGGTTGTAGCCCTCCTCCTCCACGTCTCCTGATGTACTGGCCTGTCTTCTGGTAGTGTCTCCATGCTCTGGACACTACACTGACAGACACAATAAACCTTTTTTTTTTTTTTATAACAAACTTTATTAATTTTTTTAACACACACACACAAACAAAACATAAACAAACATTACACAAAACATAAATACATAAAACTTCTTTTTGGAAGGCGGCTTACCCCGAGTTAACTCTTTTTATGCAAACATCAATCAAAATTTATACTCACTTAATATACTATCTCATATCTTATTTAACATTCTCTATTTTCCATATATTTTCTCTCTCCTATTCATTCTTTTAATTCTATTTTATTTATTCCATCTCAATTAAATAATTATATTTGCATCTTTGGTCTGTTTTCTTTCAATCACCTACTTATCCTTTCTATCTAATACAATATTTCTCCTGTAAACCCAGATTGAAGTATGATAACTTTTTATCTTCCCCCGAAATAACACTAAAAATAATACATATTTTCCGTGCTGATTCTGCTCTGTACATTCAAAGTATTACATTTCAAAATAGTAAAACAAACAAATAATATTGAGTTTAATAAGTAATAATAAAACTAAAAACAAGTAAAAAAGAAATATTAAATTTATAATATAGTAAAAGCAATGTTTCATAAGAAATTAAATTCTATTATTAATTCTTAAACAATAAAAATACTATTTCATACTATTATGAAATTAAGAAATTAAACTCTATAATTAAATCATGACTTTGCTTTAATACATTTTTAAATCATATAATATTCTAATTTTCTAACTCCTTCAAATACTAATGTCTACAATGCATTTTTATGTACTTTTGCAGAATCATTTTTTTAAAAAAGATTATCTCACCCCTTATCTCTGAAAAAAAAACATTTTTTTGCATCTTGTTTAAAGCCTTTATGACTTCTCTTTCCTTTCCCCCTTTCTTTTTTCTCCATTTTAACTTTTTGACCCCCCCCATCTCTCCAATTTCACTCTCTTAATCTTCCCTCTCTGTTGTATTTCTCTTTTCTGTTGCTTTCTGACATCATATCGCTTTTTCATCTCCTTCTTCTTTTTCTTGGTTGCTTTTTTAAGTTCTAAGTTCATCTTTTCCTTGCCCCCCTTCCGCTTTTCTTCCTCCACTAAGTGTGTTTGTCCATTAAAGATGGCTTCTTCTCCTTCATCCCAGCCTTCCTGTAGTATTTCTTGGTAGGTAGAAATCGCCATTTCCAAAAAGCGAAAGATAGATCCAAACGATTTCTGTATGTCACCAAAACCCTTCAAACCGGAAGTCCATAAGTGCTTTTATATTAAATTTCTAAAGACTGCAGTATATAAGATACTTTGCCAGTGGCTGAGGAATTCTGGCAGGGGAAGTCCACAAGTTTTAAAGTCGCCAAGGTTGGAGACCTCTGCCTTAGAGTACTTTTCTTGATATCAAAGAATAGACTTCATCTTAATTCTAGAAAGACCCAGAAGTTCTGAGTTTTACAGTCCCTGCATGCAGAGATTTTCCACCTTTAGCTCTGGGTTGACAGAACTTAAGTGTGGTTTGAAGTCCTCTTAAATTTTTTGTCTTGCTGGAAGAGCAGATGTCAGCTGTAGCCCAAAGGGCTTTGCACAAATTCACTTTGTTTCTCAATCAGGATGTCCTACTTCATAGTCACCACATCATCTTTTTCACCCAGCAAATTTTATTATTTTATTGATTACACATTAAAATATTGGACACAGTGTGGCCGTCCTGGCATCATTTTTACCATACATGCTAAAATGTACAATACATATCTTATATACATTTATACAGTTAACTTATCCAGTATATACATTTATATTGTCTTCTGTGCTATTAGTTTTATATCCGTCGTATTATCCATCATATTCAATTATCATTATATACATAACCGCAATTGTCCATTCTACAAATCCTGATTAGTTTTTATTCTGGGATCCCTCCTTTCCATTCCCACCATTGATAAAAATTTTTTCCATATCTCATGATATTCTGTCTCACCTTTATTTTTCAATTCCAAAGTCAGTCTATCCATTTCTGCACAAATCAATATTTTCTTTATCATTTCACTTTCTATGGGGATTTCTCTATTTTTCCATTGTTGATAGAATGGTTTTTCCATTAGGGCAACCCTAACCCCGCCTCTCTCCCAGCAAACTTTTTAATACACATTTTTAATTTAGTAAATAAAAAAAGGAAGATTTCCCCTGTCAAATCGCGTCCAACTCTATAGTAAATGCTTATTTCCATTTCCTAGCCAGGGTAGCCAGCAATGTCTGAAGAGACTTCTGTGGTCATGTGGTCATCTGGCGGGCATTACTATATGCTGAAGTGTACGGAATGCTGTAACCTTCCCATCAAAGTGTTACCTATTCACACTTGCATGCTTTCAAATTGTTAGGTTGCCAAGAACTGGAGCAGAAATGGGAACTCGTCCTGTCATGTGGAGGCATGACAATCTTCATCCTGTCATGTGGAGGCGTGCCGATCTTCTGGTCAACCAACCCAGCATCTTAACCACTAGGCCACAGCGCTACCAGTTAAAAAAGAGAGAGAGAAAAAAGAGAATTATATATATATATATATATATATATATATATATATATATATATATATATATATATATATATATATATATATATATATATATATTTGTTTTCTGAGGTTCTCGCGGGTACTTGTATGTGGATCTTTGGTTATTCGGGTTTTCTCCCGCGTAAGATTGGAAGTATCTAGGCAACGTTTCGATGAAGTCTCATTCATCATCTTCAGGCTTGGTCTTCAGCTCTGTGCTTCTCAGAGTGATGTGAGCTTGCAGCTGCTTTTTCCTTTTAACTGCTCCTGGGGGTGTGACTTGATTGGCTGGGGGCTTGGCTGTGTTCTGATTGGATGGGGGGGTGTTCTCATTGGTTGGGGGTTTGGCTGTGTTCTGATTGGTTGGGGGTTTGGCTGTGTTCTGATTGGCTGGAGGCATGTTCTGTTCAGGTGGGGGCTTGATTGTGCTCAGGTTAGTCGTAGTTGCTGGAGGGTTTGAGCTGGTGAGCTGTGATCTTGCTGTTTGGCTTCGAGTTCGTGGTCGTGCTGCATCTTCATGGTGGGGGTCAGTTCGCTTCATGTATGGCTCAGAGGGGTTTGAGGTGGGTAGTGATGCAGCTGCAGTGCAGCTTCTGGTCCGTGGTCGTGTTTCATCTTCATCATACCAGAACTATTGCCAAAACCGAACACTTCAGCAGCAGAATCATCAGAGAAGCCATAGAGATAGAAAAACGCCCACACAGCATGAATAAACAAGATGATGCCTCCCGCCTACTAGCCATTTGGAAACCCGCCCTCATGAACAGACAAGTACCTAACATGAAGAATGACACCAAACCCACACCCCTGATAGCCACACAAGATGCCACCACCACACTTCCACGTAGAAAGCAGACTCACACCCACACAGAAGATGAAACACGACCACGGACCAGAAGCTGCACTGCAGCTGCATCACTACCCACCTCAAACCCCTCTGAGCCATACATGAAGCGAACTGACCTCCACCATGAAGATGCAGCACGACCACGAACTCGAAGCCAAACAGCAAGATCACAGCTCACCAGCTCAAACCTTCCAGCAACTAAGACTAACCTGAGCACAATCAAGCCCCCACCTGAACAGAACATGCCTCCAGCCAATCAGAACACAGCCAAACCCCCAACCAATGAGAACACCCCCCCATCCAATCAGAACACAGCCAAGCCCCCAGCCAATCAAGTCACACCCCCAGGAGCAGTTAAAAGGAAGAAGCAGCTGCAAGCTCACATCACTCTGAGAAGCACAGAGCTGAAGACCAAGCCTGAAGATGATTAATGAGACTTCCTCGAAACGTTGCCTAGATACATAAAATTATATATATACAATACAAATTACATATTTACAGGCATAAATATACTAATAGAGGCATGATTCCTTATAATCACCTGTGGTTTATATTATACTCACAACTTGATTGCTTTCCAATTGAGCTATTACAATGGGTTATCTATATGGAGTTCTTGAAGCTGCAATTGGTCCAGAATGCAATCTTATGGGTGGATATGGACACATCATGAAGTGCTAATAGAATACCACTGCTTCAGAAACTGCACTGTCTAATAAGCTTCCAGATACAGTTCAAGATGATGGTTATCACCTGTAAATGCTCTTCGTAGCACAAATCTAGGTCACCTATGCCTATCTCCAATTGGCTGTCTATCCCAGGATATTCAACAGGTCGGGCATGTTCTGGGTCTCCTCTATAAAACAGTGTAATTTTTATTATATTATTACCTCTGAAAGGGCATGTCCCTGGAAATGTGGATGGTAATGACCTATTCATATTCTGTAAGGCCTTGAAGATTTAGCTTTTCCTCTGGGCAGGATGCCAGATAAGCCTGCCAGTAGTAATTGGGAATTTAATTATTGCTGGTTGACCTCAATTACCTTATATTTTGCAAGCTGAGTACCCCATATAAATTGATTAGATAGAGAGAGACAGAGAGAGAGAGAGAGACAGACAGACAGACAGACAGAGGGACAGACGGAGGGAAAGGGACAGACAGAGGGAGAGGGGAAGAGAGACGAGGGAGAGAGGGAGAGATGGTAATTAACTGTAGCACAATGTCAAATTGCAACTGAGCCTTAAGAGGCACCTTAAGATTTACAAATAGTCCAAGATTCTTGACAGTTGTCATTGGTTTTGACAGTAGATAAAAAAGTAGATTTTTTGACAGTACATAAAAAAGGCATACACTTAAATGGTTCAAGCCAGTTTCAGATGAATCTAGATCTAATGTCATAGCAAATGTTGACAGCATCTATTCAGAAAATATTATTGGTATGATTTGTCTTCCTGCCAGAAAATCCATGATGTGGCATTGTTATAGCTGTCAGACAAATGAGACTGGGTTACTAAGATTCCATTCTTCTTTCTACAAAAGTTCATGCAGTGTTATATGAAGAACAAAGTTGGTATTGTGGGTTATGAGCCTAGAAACATAGCAGAAATATTTTCACTTCAGTGAGACTTGATGAATTTTATGTTTTTGTGTTTTGTTTTACTTCTGTCTATGAGGACAATGTGCATATTATAATTAGTAGAAGGGTTCAATATTGGAAGGAACTTTATGGGAGTGGAACAAAACATCCTTTTACAAAGCTTTAATCAGGCATTTGCCATTTTTATTTAGGAATGAATGATCTTTGAAGAAGTTGATGCATACAGCATGTGATGTGCAAAAACATTTACTTTTTGAGATCTGCCGAAGCTATTGACAGCAGTTTTACATTAATATAGGAACTCTAAAATGGTTTGCATGATACAGTGGGAAAAAGCAGTTCAGAAGGTCTAGGTTATAGCACTGTTGCAAACATTGGGATATAATATTTGCAAAACCTTTAGAATTCAAAATCTGCAATGCATTGCGCTTGTCATCTTGAGTAACTAACTTGTTTTCACTTAGCCAACCAATCTGTTGTCAAACAGTTCAATCACAAGGTAGGTAGATTTGCCAAGATCTCTAAAGGGCTCAGGGTGCACAATTTCAAGATTGCCTTTTCAGCAACTACTGTATATTGGTGCAGAAGGCTGAAGTCGCCTCTATTAGCCCTGCATTCTCAGAAGATGAGGAAATGGCTTTGCAGTGACCACTGCAAACTTTCAAAGATATACACCAACCTCAATACTCTTGAATTTAAAGGGGAACTACACAAATAGTATAACTGTTAACTGGATTATAAGTTACCATAATAATTTCAATTAATACCTCAACCAAGTAGAGCTATATCAAGAATAGAATAGAATTAGAACAGAACAGAATAACAGAGTTGGAAGGGATACTGGAGGTCTTCTAGTACAACCCTCTGCTTACACAGAAAACCTTGTATTATTTCAGACAAATAGTTTCTTCTCAAAAACTTCCAGTGTTGGAGCATTCACAACTTCTGGAGGCAAATTGTTCCACTGATTAATGGTTCTGTCAGGAAATTTCTCCTCAGTTCTAGGTTGCTTCTCTCCTTGATTAAGTTACAGTATACTTAATTTTGCCTTTAGTGTTCCCCAAAAGCTCTGAAATGAGCAGAGGTTTGGAAGGAGGCTGTGATGATCCAGGGTGGGATACAAAATAAACACAGTCACAAAAAACAGGTGAAGCCCCTTTTATTCCTTCACTTTGCTTCCAAGCTCCAAATATCCTTGACTGGAGACAAAAAACTTCCACACAAGCAGTCACAAGAAGGAGGAAATGCCATTTAAATTATAAAGAGTAAAAAACAACACAAACCAGACAAGATAAGGGCTTGAAGATGTCCACAGATATCAGAACACACACTGGGAAGGATGCCAAAACTCAGAGAGGAACAATAAACTAGAAATACTTCCATGCTTTGTTTCCAACACTCGCCCTTACCCATGTCCGTCCTCTTATCCAGTTGTAAACAGCTGCAGCCCATGAAGAGGATCAAGGCCCTCTCCTCCCCCGTAGACCACACCTCTCCCTTATCCTCTCCTCCCTGTGTGCCCTAGGATGGAGAGGGGATGGGCCTGGGTCCTCCTCTTGACTGCCCAGCTGGCCTCTGCCCTTCCCCAGCCTTCTCCACAATCTCCGGAGCCACACTTCCACTCCCTGTCGGCTGTTCCTCCTCTCCCTCAGAGGCAGTCTCCACTAGGGGCATGACAGAAGCTTAGGTTCAGGTGCATTGGTGGGATCCTATTGGCATAACAACCAGTCCGGTGAGCACGCGCTTTGCATGCGCAGAACTTGTAAATCAACTCCTGCAAGAAATAACTTTCTTCTGCAGATGTGCGGCACTTAGCAGGGAATAAAGGACAGCCTAGAGCCTGGGCGGGTGGGTAGGCCCAACTGGAGAAAAGAAGAGCAAACCAGTTTGATGTCAACTGCTCTTCGGAGCTACCGGTTCTATAGAACCAGGCCAAAACGGTAGAATCCCACCCCTGTTCAGGTGGCCCCTATTGCAGAGGGGCTGGCAGAGAGCAAAAGGGGGCACAGATTGGAAATGTAGTTTACAAAAACAAAGCTCCATTCTTTCCTGAGACTTCTGGATGGGGGTGGGGAAGAAATGCATAGTGTTGAAGGGATTCAGTTATGCTACACTTTGCAGAAATTAGAGCAAATATTCTTGGTCTATTCGCCTCCCAATATCAAATATTAAAAGTGGTTTTTGTTATGACATAAAATGTGAGGAATTTTATTATAATAATATTCCAAGCAGTGTTGCTAGGATTCAGACCAACTAGTTGAAAGAATTTCCTGCAAATGATTCTAATGGTTGTATCCTTTCACATTTCTTATTATGCTTTTCCTGAATGTGGCGGAGCCGATTGCTATAGATTAAGATGAATTCATAGATCTTTTTCAATTTTTTTTTAAAAAAACTTACTAGGTCAGATCAATTAACCAAAAGAGTGTCGAAACTTCTTGAGACAACTGCTTAGAACAGAGTGACAATACGGTGCAGTGAATGCTCAGATAATTGACCCTTTTTGTCTGAAAATGTTCCACATTGTAACACTTTAGGATTAGGGCAACCAACGGAGGGCACTTAACTCCATTTGGAAGGGTCTTTTTGATTTCATGGCAAACCTCTAAAGGAGCTGTGGTGCTGCAGTGGTTAGAATGCAGTATTGCAGGCTGATTCTGCCCATAGCCAGGAGTTTGATCCTGATCAGCTCAAAGTTGTCTCAGCCTTCGGTCCTTCTGAGGTCGGTAAAATGGGGATCCATTATTAGGGGCAATATGTTGAAAATCTCTCAGAGAGTGCTGTAAAATACTATGAAGCAATATATAAGTGCAATTGCTAATACCAGTATTACTACTGATCCCATGCTTCCATCTTCATCTCCATTCTAATATGTTCTATCTTAATAATGTTGGTTTTTCCTTTAGTTGTTAGATTGCTGTTTTTAGCACATACTAGAACTTTGGAAACTGAAACTTAATAAAAGCTCAGAGGTGATTTTGGAAGTTAAAACTTACCCCTCTCCTAGGAAAATGAAATATTTTAGGCTATACTAAAAAGGCAAAATATTTCCCCCCAAAAAGTAGAAACTCAAAGAGGCAGAAACTCACTCCCCCCACCTTTGCTAATGTGCCATTACTATGGCCTGGGCCAGTCTATTTTACATAACAAAGATCTACTCCAGGTAGAGCTATATAATAGGAATTTTCCAAAGCCCTTTCACTACATCATCATCCAGCAAAGCTCAACCAAGCCTGGGACTCAGGACAGCCTACAGAGTTGCCCCTGCATGGCCACATGGGAGTCTGACAACCAATCAGATTACAAGCTCAAATTCAAATCCCAACAGAAGGCATAAAACCAAGGGACTCTCAGCATCTCTTCCCTTCTTTTCCTTCACCCCACATCCTGAAGTATGTGATCATCCTTTTCACTTTGGAGCTCCAAGCCATGTGTCTTGTTCACCATTAAACCATCTTTCCAAACAGCCTCCATGTTTCCAGTGTCTTTTCCCCACTTGGAACTGAACCCAGAAGAATATTTCTTCCAACAGCGGAACAAAATATGCCCTCTGCTACAAGGAAATAAAAATCTACCCTGAATGATCCTGTTCTATTTGATGATCTGGACTTTGATCAAATCAAAGGCACTGAGGCTGATTTAAATAAAAGCAATAATGTAATTAAAACACAAATAACAACTTTAACCTAAAAAGAATGAAAACACCTAGGATTTCCCTATCTTCAGCAGCCACAATGTGTTCTCACTTATCCAGTAGAAATATGATAATGGAAGAAAGAATGGGACATGTGACAGAAAGACAAGTTTTTGCCAGGCTACTGCATTCTTCTGAGCGCAAACGGAAGCTATCCCATTTAAAAGAAAATAAAATAGTAGAGTGCACTAATGGAAAGAGGTTAGGAACCTAAATCTGCGTCAATGCTCTCTGTTTTGAGATGCTGAGAAACCTTCTGCATAGTTTTTATCTTGGGTTCTGTTTCTTCCTTGCTTTCGGTTAGGGAGAATATGGCCTGGTGTTAAAACAGTCAGTGTTGACTCTTGGTTGCTAATGGATATATTGTAAAATGACAGATAATCTTTATTTAAAAAATATAGATCATTAAGGATAAGATCAATATAAAAAACATGCTTGGGGATTCTTTTTTTTGCATGTGAAAAAAAGCAATCAAAACTCAAGAGATGAGAAAATCTCTTACTGACCACAGAGAAAGGCTTCTGGTTGAAAAGATAAGGGAACCTGCAACTGCTCGATTTTATAATACCATAATATGACCTAGGCAGATCTTCTCTCATGCCCTTGGTAGAGTCGGACTCTGAGGGAGAGGAGGAACAGCCAACAGGGAGTAGAGGTGTGGCTCTGGAGGTTGAGGAGGAGGCTGGAAGAAGGACTGAGGCCGGCTGGGCAGTCAGAGAAAGAACCAGGCCCATCCCTTCTGCATCCTAGGACACGTAGGGAGGAAAGGAGAAGGCAATAACTTGGTTTGCGAGAGAGGAAGCGACAATGATCCTCCTCACTGGTTACAACTAGGAAGATGAGTATATAAGAGAGATGGTTAGAACACAAGTCGCCAGAAGCAAAGCGTGTTTTATTTTGGTCTGAAGTTATCTTGGTTGGCATCCTTCCAACAGACTGTCCTTTGTTATTTCCTTGACTTTGGTAAATACAAAATACTTCTGTTGTGGACATTTTGTCATTGTAGTTTGTTTGGTTTTTTTTATTTCACCTCTATCTGCTCATTAAGTTCAGACTGTATTGCTTTCTTTTGAAGACTATTTTTGAGTACGTTTTATCTCCAACTGAGTATTATTATTGAATAGTGGGGCCAAGTTGGAGGCAATAAAGGACATTTATTTATGTTTTGAATTTTGTTATGTTTGTGTTACACTCTTGAGTCATCACATCTTCAGTTTTTCTAGGACTTTGGGACAATTGCTATAGCAAAATGGTTTTCACAAATTCATGGATGATCTTAATAGGAGAATACCACAGAACAGAATAACAGTTGGAAGGGACCTTGGAGGCCTTCTAGTCCAACTCTCTGCCCAAGCAGAAGACCCTATACCCATGATGGCGAACCTATGGCACACGAGAGGTCACCTGGAAGAGCCCCACTGTGCATGCGCGTGTGCCGCCCGCCCGCCAGCTGATTGTCGGGTATCTGGTGCACATGCACGGGGTGCGTGGGTGCGTGGGAGATGCATG
This sequence comes from Hydrophis major, assembly GCA_033807585.1. Taxonomy (NCBI): domain Eukaryota; kingdom Metazoa; phylum Chordata; class Lepidosauria; order Squamata; family Elapidae; genus Hydrophis; species Hydrophis major. The sequence continues at coordinate 87,343,342 of CM066328.1, read as the reverse complement.
CACATGTGCAGAGATGCGTGGGGTATGCATGGGGGGTCCTCGTGCACATGCTCAGGGGGCACGCACATTGCCTTCTGGGTGCTGGCACACGAATGAGCGTGCATGAGCACGCCTGCAATTTTTGGCATGGGAGCCCAAAAAGGTTAGCCACCACTGCCTTATACCATTTCAGACAAATAGCTGTCCAATCTCTACTTAAAAATCTCCAGTGTAATAGCACCCACAACTTGGGTCACAATTGATGCTTTCCTCTTTGACTTTGGATTCAATTTGCAGGATTCCACCCCCCCCCCCCGTGGTGGGATTCTAATTTTTTTTACTACTGGTTCTGTGGGCGTGGCTTGGTGGGTGTGACAGGGGAAGGATACTGTAAAATCTCCAGTCAGAGGTGGTATTTGCTGGTTTTCCAAACTACTCAAAATTTCCATTACCAGTTCTCCAGAACTGGTCAGAACCTGCTGAATGCCACCTCTGATTCTCCCCCTCCCTTTTTAGATATCCCATATAAAGATGCTTTCTAAGTCCCAGAGAATGCTTGTGATGAGAGAATATTCCACATGAAGGGGCTTTAATCATTCCTCCCAGCAGGGGCCAGTCAAGTATTTAAAATCAACTGCTAAGCACTCCTTAACTTAGTTCAAGGGTCTTCAAACTTGACAGCTTTAAGACTTGTGGACTTCAACCCCCAGAATTCCTGAGTTAACATGACTGGCAGAGGAATTCTGGGAGTTGAAGTCCACAAGTCTTAAAGCTGTCAAGTTTGAAGACCCCTGGCTTAGTTCAACTGAATCTGTACTGCTGCTCCCATCCTTCAGAAATCATACCTGGATATCACAAATCTGGATAGACACTAGATGCTACCAAGGGGATCAGAAAGAATTATTCTTTGCTGCCTTCCCATCACTTTTCAGAATTTTGCAGCTCAGATATGACAGGACTAATAGTAGTACATAGAATCACAGAGCTGTAAGGAACTTAGGAGAGAGTCCATGCTCAAGGCACGAACCTTACACCATCTCAATCCTGGACAACTCCTGGAGGCAAGCTATTCCATTAATTACTTGTTCTTCCTGTTAGAAAATCAATTATTTCTAGGTTGAATCTCTTTTTTAACAAACTTCCACCCGTTACTTTTTGTCCTGCCCTCTGACTTATTTGGAGAATAAGCCAATCCCCTCTTCTCTCTGACAGCCCCTCAAGTATCAGAAGACAGTTATCATAAGGATGGCGTTCATTGGAACTTAATGTTACTGGCATTAACATTAACAGGATACTGGTGTTGGAAGGTAAGACCACCTCTCTCCTAGAAAAGTGAAATGTTTTGGAGTACACTGTAAAGGCAGAATATTTCCCCTAAAAGTGAAGTAGAAACTCAGAGAGGCAGAAACTCAGCCCTCCATGTTTGTTAATGGGCCATTAAGGCCTGAGGCAGTCTATTCTATAACAAAGTTCTACCTCTTTTCAATTGCCCTTCATTGCACCACCCACCAAGTTTCAGCCAATCTTAGCACACAGACAGCCTGCAAAACTACAGTTGCTATGACCTCTGACAGCAGTCAATCAGGATACTCTTCCTGAGCCTCAGAAAATTCAAAGCCAGAGACGGTATAAAACCCAGGGACTCTCAGCATCTCTTCCCTTTTTGCTCAGGAGCTCCAAGGAATGTGATCCTGTCTACCATTAAACCATCTTTCCAAATAGCTTCCATGTTTCCAGTGTCTTTTTCCCCACTTAGAACTGAACCCAGAAGGATATTTCTTCCAACACTGGTTTAGAGCCTTTCTGTTACAAAGAATTTAGCATCCTTCTAGACAATGGATAGACAATGGATATAATCAACCTGGACAATTTATCTTATTTTGTGTGGGGCATCACAGCCACATTATCTTCCATTTGGAACCCTGACATTTTGCCACTGATCTTTTTCCTTTCTATAATATAAGAACAAAACAAAAATTCTGTTAGGCTGCACAAGATGGGATAGTTGCTCAAAGGTTGATAATTAGTATTACATCTCGTCCACCATGAGAATGTTTGGATTCCCCTCACTGGAAGAGTTTTCCTTGGGTCCAACAGATACATGTACTCTAGGCAGGATTGTCCAGGAAATTGATCACATTTACAAGATCAGGTTATTAGCAAGTTTACTGACTGCTTTGTTAAGTAATTAATTAGTTAAACAGAGACTCTAGTTAACAGAGCAAAATGTTTTGTTTTAAATAAAATCCCCACTTTAATGCAATGAAACTTGAAATAGCAACAAGTGTAAGAGGTATTCCTTTTTCTTTCTCACAGCTTCTTCTAATGTGCTGCCTGCTGCTTCTAAGGAAGAGAAGATCAATTTATTTCCATTTCAATATTGCATCTGTTATAGCCCTTTTCTGCTGTTAATTTACTGATTATGAAAACATGCATTAGTTTATGACAACATTTATTTGATTCTATCATAAGAATTTTTTATACTTTTTGCTAGTCAAGAATTGAATTGCATAGGGTTTATTTATTTATTTTTTAAAAAAATCCTGAATAAACTCTGAAGGATAATTGTTTGGGTTCCACTTTTTCAAGGAGATTCAAGTTCAGCTTAATTCAGTCTGATATATCGATTCAATACAATCCTCATGAATTACCAGCTTGACATTCCTGGAGGGAATTCCCTTTCTGTAATGGTGATTTCAAAAGTAATTTGGTTCTCATTTTAACACAAGCTTATCCAAATCTTAATTTTTGGATTTTCTATAATAAAGGACAATTTGTTTTGATTCTATATACAGTTACAAATTAACATCTACATTGTTCCAAATGTTGTAATGCAGTTCAGAATTTTAAAAGTAAACAGTATTAGAGAAAATGAGTTTAAAAATATCATTCTGGCATTAGGAGAAATAGGTACGAAGATTGCCAAATGTGGAAGCATTTGGAGAACAAGCCTCTCCAAAAATGGAGGAGCAGGAGGAAATTTTATGCAAAAATAAGATTAAAAAAATACCTCCATGAAGACATGGAGAAACCTAGACTTAATAGATTTAACCAATCGTAGCCTCATGTACATCATCATCATCATCTCCAAACACACCCTTTTTGCTTCTAAACAATGTGTTTGCCCACATGCAATTACAAAGATATTCAAATTTAATTCAAAGAAATATTTATTTATCAAATAAAACAAAAAAGGACATTGAATGTGTTATGTATGTAAATAGTTGAATAAAGGCAAGCTTGGGGTAAAGTGCAGGGTTCTGGCCCTGCACTTCTGATTGGGTGTTAAGTGGCTAGATCGGATTGGTCGGGTTCTGAGAATCTGATTGGCCCTTAACGGAGGACTCTTATTGGTACTGGAGCTAGCATTTCACAAGCTCCTATTGGTTATTTAACATTAGCATTACCTATATAAGTAGAGTTGTTGTTATACAAGTTAGAAGTCACTATGCAATAAAGAGTTGAAAGTTCACCAACTAAGACTGTCTCCATTCATTCTACCCATGCCTGAATCTATGACAGAATGCAACTGTGTTTTTAACATATCTGGTCTTTAACAGTCCCAGGATTAGCTCCATGGCACCTGGGAAGGAGGATTTAAATCTCTGCCACTGATTCCTGTCCTGCAGCCTTATCTTAAACCTCTTTCTTTTAAGAGGAAACACCTTTGTATTCAGGAAAAACCACTCTCGTGCGATTGTAGTCCCAACAGACACTTGCATAATTGTCAGTGGTTGAACTGCACCTGAATGGCATGATTCTACCCAAACACACACACTGTATACAAAACATCTTGCCTTTGAAGTATGATTGGTTCCAATAGACTCCTAATTTGGAAGAACTTGAGAGAACTCCTTGCTGGCTTTTTGCCTTGGCTGAGCTCCTGAATAAGGAAAGGAGCTATGTTTCTAGTGGTGAAAAATTGCAGTGTTCCTGAAAGATCTGTCAGCAATAAATTGTGGTGCCTCGCTGCACAGAATAATTTCATGTTTTCAGACTTGTCTTCTAATGAGGTACCAAACTTTTTAGAATAACAAAATAAGAAGGGACCTTGGAGGTCTTCTAGTCCAACCCTCTGCTTGAGCAGGAGACTTTTTGGGCTCCTGTGCCAAAAATTGCACACACATTAGTGCGTGCGCACTTGCATGCCAGCACCCAAAATGCAATGCCCCCCCCACACCACCTGTGCATGCGCGTGCAATCCCACCACTACCATTGCTACCCCCTTACCTGCACTGTGCCTCACAGCTGATTTTTCGGCTGGTTTGAGGCCTTTTTCGGCCTCCCAGAGGCTTGGAAAAAGCCTTTGCAAGGCTTTTCAGGATGAATAATATGCCCATTTAGTCACTTCCGATATTACAGGAAGTGACAAAATGAGCCTATTCATTCTGAAAGTAAATAGGTCCGTTTTGACACTTCCTGTAATACCGGAAGTGATGAAACAGGCATATTGTGAGGAGTCTATCTAATTTGTGACTCAAAACTCAAGATGAAAAAGGGAGGTTTTCCTTTGGAGTAAGGAAAGTACCAGGCACCAGTTAAAAGGCGCCAATTAAAATGTCGACCAATCTTGGAATGCCTTTGAAGTGCTGGGAACTATTGAAACCCCTTGGAACATTTCTGAAGTAGTGGGCGGGGTATCAATTGAACTGTTGAACTATCATGCACTTCGCGCATGATATGTCAATGTATGCTCTCGTGTTAGGGAGGTGTTCGCTGTGTGCTATGCACATATAAGGTATTGTAACCTGTGTTCTAGAAGGTAGATTGTAAACCAAGCTATTTGCATAATGGGGAGGGGGGGATAGTTTTGGGTATAAGAGTAGAGCCTTTAAGCTTTGCTTTTCGTTATCTCCTCAGCTGCCAAAAGGGGAGAACCCATCTGCAGATGCTTTATTCCAATAAAGCCTTTTTCCTTGGATCAACTTTGAATCCTGGTGGTTTTTCTTAGCTACAATCTCACAATATTATTCATCCTGAAAAGCCTTGCAGAGGCTTTTTCCAAGCCTCTGGGAGGCCGATAAAGGCTTGAAACCAGCAGAAAAATCAGTTGTGAAGTGTGCGTATGCGCAGTGAGTTAAGTTTGCCTGTGGCTTGCATGCTGGCACAAATGGCTCTGCGTGCCAGTTGTGGCACGTGTGCCATAGGTTCGCCATCACGGCCTTATACTATTTCAGGCAAATGGCTGTCCAGTCATTTTTAAAAGTCTCTTGAGATGGGGCACCCACAATTTCTGAAGGCAAGTTGTTCTATTGGTTGATTGTTCTCACTTTTAAGAAATTTCTCCTTAGTTCTAGGTTGCTTCTCTCCTCTTTTTTTTTTTTGCAATACATTTTTTATTTTTTTTTTATTTTTATTTCAACATATCGTGTGAACAGTATAGATCTGGAGTATCTTACATTTTAAAACAAATATGACAACAGTTTTCATCTTTGATATAGTTGACATTCTTATAAAATTTGATATTAATATGAATATTTTGTTAAATTATCAATCTTAATTATTCAATATTACAGTATGTTATTTTTATGTCAATTTCTATATTTTTAATATCACTCCGTTTACTACAGATACTATCTTAATAATCATATTTGCAATGTTTAACAAATTATATCATCCTAATAACAATTCACAAATTCATATTCATTTATATTTTTCCATCATTTATGCCCTTTTTAATTTTTAATTGTGCCACCATTAAATTTAAAGCATCCCCTTTAGGTTGCTTCTCTCCTCGATTAGTTTCTATCCATTTCTTCTTGTGGTTGACCATCTCTTCTTTGTGGCAGTCCCTCAAATACTGGAACGCTGCTATCATGTCACCCCTAGTCCTTCTTTTTTACTAGACGAGACATACCCAGTTCCTGCAACCGTTCTTCATATGTTTTAGCCTCCAATCCCCTAATCATCTTTGTTGCTCTTCTCTGCACTTTTTCCAGTCTCTACATCTTCTTTATATTGTGGTGACCAAAACTGGATGCAGTATTTCAAGTTTGGTCTTATTAAGGCTTTGTAAAGGGGTATTAATACTATAATTAATACTAAAGCAGTACTAATACTGATACTTAAAGATTAGAAACCTTTAAGAGGCACTGTAGAGTGTACTTGCAGAGAAGCAGGGGAATGAAGCAAAAACAAGCTGCAGATGCCTATGACATAGTGCTCTCTAATAAATATCTAATATTCTAAATCAAATCCTGAGCTGCAGAAAATAATAGATCACATAAAATGCTTAAAATACCCAGAAAAAAACACCTAGAAATCTAATGGATGGGGGGAAAAATCTGTTTCTACTGTACAGCCTTGTTCTTCTAAACTGATTTATTATATATGCCATTTTCTTTGCTAAGATTAAGACATCCAAAGTGATTTCTTATAGAAAAGAGCCAAAAGAGCCAAAAACACTTTCAAAGCAAGGACAAAACTACCATAAATTCCCAGCATCTTTTATTGTCTCTTTTCTTTGCAATCAGCTCAGAATTAACCCTCTATTTATTCTGATGGCCCTGCAGGCTCTTGGTTCTTCTGATTCTGTTCTCCTGGCTTGTACTTTTAATACTGTCCAAATCATTCTATTCTTCTTCTTCAAGATTTCCTTTTGTGGACGTGACATTCACATAGGCACCCCACCCCTTCTCAGCCTTCCCATATTAATGTATGCATGTTTTCTTTCCATTCTGGGGGAGGGTCCAAGAGGTAGCATTTTCCAGGACAAGAGTGCTTCCCTGGTGAGCATATTATGCATGGAACCCAGTGGCTTGGGGGGCAGGGGTGTTAGGGGTTTCCATTCCTGCAGAACCCAGAGAGGCAAAGAACAACAGTTGGCTTCAGGTTGGAGGCAGATGGAGGTCCTGACAGCAAATCTGCCACTTGTTGACATCTGTAATGGATGCTGGACAACTGCTATATGCACTTGGTTAAGGGACCTCACACACAAAGAAAGGAAAGCCCCAGAAAGAGGAAACTACTATAGGATACCAAAGGGCTGAAAGAAGGTTAAGCATTTTGTTCTCTGCTCTGTCCTGGCCACTTTCTTTCTCAATTGCCTGCCCTCAAAAGGGTTTCCTCCCTTCCTGGCCTTTGAGAGGGCAGTCAGAGCCTCCTGCCTTCCCCTTTGTGCAATTCAGTTGGGATGTATACCTTCCTAAATCCTTGAGGTAAAGAACTACAGCAAGGGGCTGTGAGGGGGGCCAAGGATAGAATGCTGCCCCCCACACCAATGGTGGGATTCAAATTTTTTTTACTACCGTTTCTGTGGCCATGTTACTGGGTGGGCATGGCTGTTTTGCAGCCACCCTCCCCCCCCCATTTTTGGGGCCTTCTGGGCCTCAGCAAGCCTCCTGGGGGGGGGCATTTTTACTCCCAGAAGACTTCCCTGGGCCCAGGAAAATAAAAAACAGAGCCTGGAGGGGGTGCACAGAACCTCCCCCAAGCTCCATTTTGGGGCCTTCTGGGCCTCAGCAAGCCTCCTGGGGGGGGGCATTTTTACTCCCAGAAGACTTCCCTGGACCCAGGAAAATAAAAAACAGAGCCTGGAGGGGGTGCACAGAACCTCCCCCAAGCTCCATTTTGGGGCCTTCTGGGCCTCAGGGAAGCCTCCTTTGGGGGGGGGGGGCGTTTTGGCTCCCAGGAAGCTTCCCAGGGGCCCAGGAAGGCAAAAAATGGAGCACAGAGGGCTGGGAGAGCTGCACACATCCTCCTCCATTTTTTGCTTTCTTGGGCCTCAGATAAGCCTCCTGGGCGAAGCAGTAAGACAGTGAGGGGGATCCTGGCACAGCTGATCGCAGGAACAGCTAATTGCCAGGAGGGAAAAAAAAAGGAAATACCTTAAGGAATGACTGGGTAGGGAAAAATGCAGTCAGCGATGTCAGGCATGTGCGTGATGTTGTGTATGCACGATAAGGACTGATTGGGCAGGGAGGGGAGGAATGACCAGGTCGGGGGTGTGGCCAGCCAGAAATTACTACTGGTTCGGCGACCCACGCCAAATCCTTGCTACCGGTTCCCCCGAACCAGTGCGAACCATCTGAATACCACCACTGCCTCCCACTCTTATTTAATTGTGTCTAATTCTCAGAGACTGGTGCACAAATCACCGCAGTTTTCTTGTCAAAGTTTTTCAGAAGCAGTTTTCCACGGCTTCCTTCCTAGGGCTGAGAGAAAGTGACTGGGCCAAGGTCACCCAGCTCACTTTGTGCCTAAGGCAAGACTAAACTTATGATCTCCCAGTTTCTAGCTTGGTGCCTTAACTATTAGACCGAACTGGCTTTCACCATACATATTACCTAAGTATAATTTCAGAGTATCTTTGGGGGAAAAAAAGATTATTACTCGCTACTTTTCTGTTGAGCTGCTGGGAAGTGGAACTGTAAATAGATGTAAAAGGGATGAGATCCCTTGGAGGGGTGGGGAAAGGTAAAACAAAACCCTATCTGCTTCCTCTTCTTCTTCCTTTTCCTTCATTAAATTTGTAAACGCTTGACTTCCAGCTGACTATGGACGGTTCATGGCAGGTGATGATGATGGTGGGTTCACATTTGAAAGCAATCAATCGATCTACTCATCCTCAATTTGGAGGAGGAGGAGAAGGAGGATTAGATCAATATCCTGCCTCTTTCTTGTCCAGCTCAAAGTGACATCCATAATGCTCCTGCCCCCTATTTTCCCTGAACAACATCCCTGTGAATTGGGTAGGAGAGAGAGTGACTGACCCAGATTCACCAAGCCAGGTTTTTATTTATTTATTTTATTTTATTTTATTTGGTTTGTCAATTGCTTACAAGATACTGTAATAGGTATAAGTAAAAACATAGTTATGAATACATGAAATGGGTACATATAAGAAAAATAAAAGAAACAATAGGACAGGGATGGTAGGCACGTTGGTGCGCTTATGCACGTCCCCTACAGACCTCTTAGGAAAGGGGTGAGGTCAATAGTAGACAGTCTAACGTTAAAGTTTTTGGGGTTTGGGGAAGAAACCACAGAGTCAGGTAGAGTATTCCAGACATTGACCACTCTGTTGCTGAAGTCGTATTTCCTGAAATCAAGTTTGGTGTGGTTTACCTTGATTTTGTATCTATTGTGTGCTCTTGTATTGTTATGGTTGAAGCTGAAGTATTCATTGACAGGTAAGTCATTGCAATGTATGATTTTATATACCATACTTAGATCAGACCGAAGACGGTGTAATTCAAGGTTTTCTAGGTCTAGAATTTCAATTCTAGTGGCATAAGGTATTCTACAATGAGTAGAGGAGTGGAGAATTCTTCTTGTGAAATATTTCTGGACTTTCTCAACTGTGTTAATATCAGATATGTAATGTGGGTTCCAGACTGATGAGCTGTATTCGAGTATTGGTCTAGCAAATGTTTTGTATGTTTTAGTTAGTAGTGTGATATTACCAGAGAAAAAGCTACATAGGATTAGGTTAACAACTCTTAACGCCTTTTTGGCTATGTAGTTACAGTGGGCTCTAGCACTTAGATCATTAGAGATGAGCATTCCAAGGTCCTTTACAGAGTTTGGATCATCAACAAGGTCCTAACTATTCACACTTGTATTTTATTTTCTGATTTTTTTTTTGCCAATATGTAAGACAGAGCATTTATTTGTTGAGATTTGAAGTTGCCATTTGTTTGACCATTCTGATATATACTCAAGATCTTTTTGAAGGGTAGCAGAATTGTCTGTGGTATTGAACAGCTTTACATCATTAGCGAAGAGAATGCAGTTGGTCTTAATGTGATCACAGAGGTCATTTATGTAGAGTATGAAGAGAGTTGGTTCTAGAACACTGCCTTGGGGGACACCACTATTGACAGGTACAGAATTTGATAGGACACTCCCAATTTTGACCATTTGTTGTCTGTTAGACAGGAATACTTCTATCCAGTTATGCAAGTGTCCAGAGATACCATAAGATTTTAGTTTTAGGAGTAGTTTGTCGTGTACCACTGAATCAAAGGCTTTACAGAACTCTATGCAGATTGCGTCTATTGCTTTGCCCTGATCAAGTTGTGTAGTCCATATGTTTTTGTAAGAGTTGCAGATTACAGGATAGTTTTTTTTCTGAAACCAAATTGTTTATTAGAGATTAGGTTGTTTGTCTTTAAGTGGAGGATAATGGATTGGTTATTAATTGATTCCATAACTTTACAGGTGATGCAGCATCAGGGGATTGGTCTGTAATTTTCTAGGCTGGGGTTTCCCTTTTTGAAGATGGGGATGACCGTGGCTTGTGACCATAGGTTAGGCAAGGAGGTGGTCCTGAAAGATTTTTCAAAGATTATGCTTAGAGATTAGGCAATGGCAGTGGATGGCTTTTTTAAGAAGTAGGCACATATTCCGTCCGGTCCAGTAAATAGAGATGGTTTTAGATTGCGTCGTGCTTTTTCAACACTGTCTTGTATAAAATTGATATGTATTAGATCATTGTAGTTTTTTGTGGTTCGAATAGGAAATACTGGGCACGATCCATTGCTGTTTACAAATATTGAGCCAAAGAATGTGTTAAAGAGGTTGGCTTTAATGGTGTCATCGTTGCAGTCTTTACCATTAAGTCTTATCAGGGGTGGGATGGATCTTGAGTCTTTTAGTTTGTTGTTTACAAAATTGTAAAACGCGCGGGTGGAATTGGTGTGTAGAAGGTTTTCCTCTTGTTTAATGTGATAATTGGTGAATTCAGTCTTTATCTGGTGGCATAAATTTTATATTGGCTTTTGAAGTTGGCAAAGTGACCAGATTTGTTTTTCCGCCAGAATGATCTCTTTTTGAATTGAAGTTTTCTTATTGTTTTTTTGTTGTTTGTTTTGGGAGTTGTTATTGGTACATATAGTTTGATGACTCTTTTAACTTCAAGTAAAAATATGTTGTAATGGTCTTCCACAGTATTGCATCCAGTGAATAGAGATTGCCAATCAAGAGATGAGAGATCGTTGTTTATAAGATCATAGTTGCCTTTTTTGAAGTTATAATTGGGGATTCCATTGTTGTGATGATTTTTGTGTGAATGTATGTTGAGACAAAAGTCAATCATGCTGTGGTCACTGTTGGAAAAGGGTTCTTTTATTTGTATTCCATAAATTGAATTCAAACTGTTGCAGAAGATGAGATCGAGGCAGTTGTTAAGTCTAGTATTGTTGGTTACTAGTTGTTCCAGTCCCAGATTTGTTACAGCATTGTAGAAGGTTGCATGTATGGGTTCAGTTTTACATTCGTCTAGGGTCCAGTTAATATGAGGTAGATTGAAGTCACCAAGAAAGATAAAAGCGTGTGGGCAGGATGTTGCCCATGTTAGTAGTGAAATTTAACTTGTTTACAGGTTCGATGTCATAATCAGGTGCTCTGTAACATAGTAAGAATCAAAATGTGATATTTAAGGATAGTTCACAGATGATGGTCTCAGGAAGAGCAAGCTCCTGGGTAACTTGGATGTTTTTTAGATGTAGGGACTTTTTATAGAAGATTGCAACACCACCTCCTCTATGGATTTCACAATCTGATCGGTAAACATGATAGTCTCTTACTGTGGAAATGGAGTCAGGGAGAGATGCATTGAGCCATTTTCACAGACAAATATGATGTTGAGTTTAGCCATATTTAGTAAGAGGAGAAATTCAGGTATTTTATTCACAAGGCTTCTTGCATTGAGTAGCTTGCGTTTAAGGCCAGTTGTGGTTGGATTTGAGGTAGTTAGGGGCAAGCATGCCTAGTTTTGGGTGATGGTGGATTGGTTGAAGTAGGGTTGTGGTTGAAGGTTAAAGCTGAGTTGCAGGTTTGTGTGACTTACTTTTGATTCAGTCAGCATGGTAGTCAATGTACAGGTCCTTCTCTCCATTGTCTAGACATTTTTTGAGTTCGTGCGGAGTACATGGGAGCGGGCACGTTGCTGTATGGTTAGGTCAGGGTGACAATGGAGGTCCTTATGGTTGGTGTTGGTTTTGGCGAGTGAATTTATAGTGTAAATGAATTTATGTTTGCTTGATTCATTTTTGCAAATGACCCTGCAGAAGTGTGGGGCCACAGAGCCGTCTCTGTTTTTGAGCTCTCGGCCAATGCGGGAAATGTCAAGTATTTCATCAGGGGTGATGGTTGATCCTTGATAATCACTGATGATGTTTTGGACAGTTGTGATGTCATCATTGTCATTGATGTCCTCTAGACCAAATATAATGGCGTTTGGACATTTCTGTTCATGCTCAACAGCTCCTCTGATGAGGATTGGGATATCATTATTTGTCTATGTTTTTTTGTGGATTGGGTTGTGGCTGTTGGATAGAGATGTGGTTTGTTGTTATTGGATGTTTAGGTTTTTGCGTTGTGTCTTTTTTTCAAGGTTGGATAATCTTTCTTTTAAAGCATCCAGGGATACTACTATCGTGTCAAACATGATGTTATTCATGTTTCTATGGTATCAACTCTTTCAAACGGATCCAGTTTGGGTCTGCATGATTTGCAGAGGTATGGAAACTCATTGGATGATTCTAGGTATTGAATCATTTGGTTGGGTAATCCCAAGCAGTCATGATGAGCGTATTTGTAACACAGAGAACATTTGATGGAGTTTTCATTATCCTTTAGAGTTTTATAGCATTTAAGGCATGTGCAGGAGTCTTGTGATTCATTGGTGGGGATTACTTTCTCTTTAGGTTGTGGTTTGGCATTGGATTTTTTTCTTGGCATGGTAGATTTGTTAAGATGGTACGTTGATTAAATTAATTAATGGAACAATTTTGGGTAATCAATATAGCCAATATCACACCAATCAATCAATTGCAATAATCTCTCTAGTCAAATAAATTTGCTATGCAACAATCAGCCTAATCAATTCATTACACTAATTGCTAATCAATTAATTACACTAATCATTAATCACCCTGTTCAATTAAATTCACTAAATCACTAATTTTACTAATCAATTAAATTACATGAATCTTGATCTTTTAAACTAATCAGTAATCACACCTTTTGCACTAAACACTCTAATCACACTAATCAATTAAACAATAAATCAATTAAACAATTAATAAATTATTTTATAGAAATTGATTATCTAATCAATGATACAGGTAATGAGGTAGAAAAGTTGTAAGTTTTGAGGTAATGAATTAATCAGTGTTTGATTAAAATAATGAGGTAGTATTGAGAGTCTGCAAGGAAAGGGTTAATTGTTTCACTAGCAGCTGTTATTTACTGGGTGGGAGGAATTTAATGCTCCATGGCTGCTGCTATTAGGGCTGTAAACAATAGGCTGTAACAGGATGTTCGAAAGCATGCTGGATTATTGAAAGAGATCAAAACTTGCTGAATTAAAACACTTTAACTACAATCAATATGTCTGTGAATAAGATTGTTTTCCAATAGTTTCCCAAAGTTCTTCTAGTTGAGTAGTAGTAAAAATACAGTCCAGGAATTTGGGTTAACCAATCCAATCTGTCCTTTACTTTTAAAGTTACTTCTAGTTGCAATACTTTTTTTTCTTTACTAAAACTGACAGTCACTCCCGATCGTTAATTGCAGCTATTTTCCTCCTTTGAGTCCCACTTTCCAAGGAAAATTCCACTGCAGAAATTGGAGTGATTTTTACCAAGACTAAGCACGCTGTTACAAGATCTTTCCTTTCTTTTTCACTTCTGTCTCAGCTGCCTTCCTGGCTTTGATTCAGCCATGCTGGCGGTTCTCTTTTTAGTTCCAACGTTGATCATTTGCAGGCCAGCCCATCTAGCTTTTCGATCCCATAGGGGTTGACTACTACTTGCCACAAAGCTCACAACAGAAAATGCTGCCAAGATTAAGACCAAAGTTAAGGGCTAGATTTTCCAGTTTCTAGCCCAACATCTTACTTCCTACACCAAACTGCATAACACAAATGTTGAGTGAGTACTTAAAACAATTGTGAGATGTAATCCTTCAAGTTCTTTTCTTGGGGTCATGGGTAAAGAATACCCAACTTTTTGAAGTACACCCTATTGGCAAATAGAGAATTGAGGTTTCACTCCCCATATGTCAACAGTTCTGGACAAATAATCTCATATGGAAACAGAAGAATCAAGAAGTGTCTTCTGGCTTTTGTAATAAATAAACACTTTTCACTAGCTATGGTTAAAAGGAAAGCTGACAAATTTACTCTGTGGTTTGGCAGAATGTAGGACCTGAATGTAGGGGAGGATAGAACCTCAGATTTCAGCTCTCTCTGAGGAAGGAACAAGTGTGTACTTCTGTGGCATATGTAGAAGTGAGCAGGACTTTGGATTCAAAGGCAACTGTGCTTGCTTCAAAGCACAAGGGCAGCTCTCCATAACTCCTTAACGGAGCTGCTGCTTGATCCAATAAGGCACATTTCGGTTGAGGAGTGACAAACAGGAGCTATTTCTACTGGGCCTGAATGTCTGAAGCAGAGCTGCCCAGGTGTAGAAAAAGTCAAGACGCTGGCCAGAATTACCACCCTTGAAGTCCTTTCCCCTTTTTATGTGTGATGCAACTTGCATTCAAGGGTGGGGTTTTGATCGTAAGGCTACAGCTACCTTCTAGACTTTTTGAGTCCCCACCCCTCCTTGGAGACGCCCTACTCTGTAGCACTTGTTTGCCTTTGGTAGCCAAAAAAATAAAAATAAAAATCAGAAGGCATCTGCCAGCACCTTTTCTGACTACTAGATTTTATTAAAAGGCACAAGCTTTCCAAACAGCATATGCTTCAGCTCACAGAAATGCAGGCCCCTTAATGAAATCTGGTATAGTAATAGAGAAGGTGCTCCTGATTTTTGACTATTGTTGCTAAGAGAGTTCTCCTCTTACAAGGTCTTAATCTTAAATGCTGCACAGCCTCTGTGCGTGAGCAAAGTGTTTGTGTATATAGATAGAGGGTTATTTATTTGTTTAGCACAGCATTTTGCTGAGTTGTATTACAGGGGAAAAAAATACTAGTCTCTAAAGGTAGGGCTGGAATTCTACCAGTTCACACCTATTTGCTAGAACCGGTTGTTAACAGTCTAAGCAGTTGGGAGAACTGGTTGTTAGAAGAAATTACTGGCCTAATCCTTTAAGGAAGGCAGGAAGGAAACATT
The DNA here is from genome assembly GCA_033807585.1 of Hydrophis major. Taxonomy (NCBI): domain Eukaryota; kingdom Metazoa; phylum Chordata; class Lepidosauria; order Squamata; family Elapidae; genus Hydrophis; species Hydrophis major. The sequence continues at coordinate 87,328,298 of CM066328.1, read as the reverse complement.
CTGGTGTTGCTTACAGAAAATGCCTCTCCATTAACCCTTATTACATTCTTGGCAGGACTAGACTTCCTATCTCAAGAACGTCTCTGGAGTTTCCCCCCCCCCTCTTTTGCTGGTACTTTGCTTGTGTGGAGTGACCATTCAAAGTTACAATGGCACCGAAAAAAGTGATTTATGACCATTTTTCACACTTACGACTGTTGCAGCACCCCCACAGCATGAGAGGCCAGGGGAGAAAATGCGTGCCTCGATGTGAGTGAAGTTGAGTTGACCACGCCCAGCCAGTCACATGACCACCAAGCCATGCCCACCAACTAAGCCACGCCCACAGAACCAGTTGTTAAAATTTTTGAATCCCACCCCTGCCTAAAGGGGGAATCTAATATATGCTGGCAAAGGAATTCTGGGTGTTGATGTCCACATGTCTCAAAGTTGTCCCAGTTGAGAAACCACTGGTTGAAATTCTAGTAACAGAAAAGTTGAAACAAAACAAGAGAACCAGTTTGGTGTCGTGGTTAAGGTGCTGGAATAGAAACCAGAAGACTGTGAGTTCTAGTTCCATCTTAGGCATGAAATCAGAACTTAGCTAATAGAAGTACCAAAGTAGCTTGCACTAAAATTAATCTTATTGCTTAAAACATTTATCTTGCTATAATAATACACTGCTTAGTGTCTCTCTTTGAAGGAGATGGGTAACTTTAAAAATGTGAAAACTAAATAAAATAAATAAGTGAACTTTGTCTTAAAAGAAAATATTTTATGTCTTCTAATTTAGAAACTAAGAAATGCTAGTCTTTCAATGTAAAGAAAAATGAGAATATGATCAAGATAAATAGATAATTTTTTAAAAGCAGCTACATTACTGCTCTGCATTTAAGTATGATTTTATTATTTTAAAGAAGCATAATAAGTGATTAGGTTTAAAAAACTGCAATTTTTTTAAATATATTGTGCACTTAGTACTTAGTACAGTAACTTTTCTTGCAATGACTTTTGTCCTCAGAGAACTTGATAGGTCAATATTTTGCTAATACAACAAAGAAACAGTAACTGGTAGGACCAGTCAGCGAGTGACACTCAATGTACAGGCTCCTCTCCCGTTCCTTTTTGTGTTTTCTGTAACTGTTCTGGTGATTTAAAAAAAAAAAAGTCTGAAATATGTTATTAAGAAACTTTAACAAATATGTAAGATAAACATAAGAACAATAAAAATGTGTCTGTTCTTCACTGACTTTGTCTATTAACAGATATCGATTCTATATAAATGTCGATTAAATGGTGTATTATTATTATTTTTCATTACTGCTGTACATTTTTCTTTTTATCTTTTGTAGTCTTGGAATTTTGGCATATCTTCATCCTGCCCAGCCATTCAGCAAGAATCTTCATTCAGATTCCTAGGTTTCGTTTCAGGTTGTCAGTTTAATAATCAATTTCTTCGGACTTATTTGCTTGTTACAAGCTGGGCTGCTACACATCAACCTTTAATGCTAGTCCCTGACTTCTGGCAGTCAGAGGTAAACTCTTAGCCCATAATTATAAGTATGAAAGAAATCTTGGGTTAAAAAACCCTCCAGACCCATGTTCCACTATTCAGTTTTGGGATGCGCCAATCCAGTGAATCCTTAAAGAGGGGCAGACTTAGAATTTTTCTGGGCCTCTCTACTGACTTTTTGAATTACAGCTGCAGCGTGATTGGAAATTTTCCATAATTTTTATTAGCTTATTAATAAGTAAATAGAGGCACTTGTAAGTTATGAATTTACTTTAGTCAGAGTTATTAGTTGTGTCTTTGTCTGGTAGAAATAGTACTTTTTTAAACACCCGCCAGCAAGAGTTAGAAAGCTTGACCATAGGTTGACTACAAATCTCTCTTATATATGGATTAACAGATTGTGGCTTTGACACTTAGCTAAGACGCCTTGCAAATGAGCCCCTATCTGGAATCAAGGAAGATGATATGAAATTTAGCTGAAGCCAGAGGTCTCCAAACTGGCTGGAGAATTCTGAGAGTTGAAGTCCACAAATCTTAAAGTTGCCAAGTTTGCGGACCCTGGCTTAAACAATAGTTAGAGCCAACAAGGAGCTGGAGCTGGAGGGCAAGTGCAATTTGTTTGTTTATTTCCTACCCTTGTTATTTTTAGAAATAACTCAAGGCAGCAAACATATCTAACATACCGCCCTCTTCCTATTTTCCCCACAACAACAATTCTGTGATGTTTGACGGTCTGAGAGGAAGTTACTGGCCCAAAATCACCCATATGCCTTTCATGGCTAAGCATGATCTCCTGCTTTCGAGTCTGGCTCTTGTGTTCATTATTCATCATCATCATCATCATCAAACGCATCCAGATGTGGTCAACTTATATGATAATGAAATAGAATTAGTTAATTAATGGAGCATTATGGGATGGATTTGCTTTTTGCACATGTGTGACTATCATGTAATTTTGTAACCAATTGACAATTCTTTTGTTTCCTGTGGTAAATTGTAAAAAAAAAACCCTGTAACTGTACATGCTCTTTGGGTGCGAAACCCAGGGGCTCCCTCTTCTGCTTCTGTACAGAAATAAGAGTTTTGTCTCTCTCTGATCCCGTGTTGACAGACATTGGCTTCTTCGCACTGGATTTCCCTAACTTGCCAGCCTTCTGGTTAATACAGTAGCCTAAATTATGCAAAATAAGATGAAGATCTCTCTCAGAGATGTCCTGTGGGGAAATCTGAATATAAAGATTTCATTTAGCTATCATTCATAGTTAATTATTACCAGTTGACTTTCAATCAACCATGGAATGTTTTTATATATATATTACTGCAATTGAACAGACTTCAGAGAGCCAGCAACAATTCCTATAGGGTTAAAGAAGGCAATCTGTCAGAAGTCAAAGTTGTGAGTTTATTGAGGCCTAGTCAAAATAATGCAGCCCAAATGTGTCATGCTCACAAATTCTACATAATTAACCATGCTGACATGACATACATACCCACTAACAGGATCAGTGTTTAACAGAACCAGTTTTTATTCAATTAATCCAATTGCTTAAGTGGTCAAATGGCACTGAGCCATTAGCCAAACATCGTGGCTAGCTTCTGGCAACATTCTGAGCTACAAATAACAAGAAGTCCTTTTAATCTAGGGAGGCTTGAAATATAGATCCCTTCCGTCTACATGCGGTGGCACACAATAACTTTTTCTTTCATACCTAGGTTTATAGACAGAAACTTGGATCATGCCTTGTCGTTGTGGTTTGCTGGCAGCCGGTGCAGCGAAGTCGGACAGTGAGGAAGAAAGGGAGTCTGGAGAGGACTTGGACGAAGGTCCTGTGTATGATGCAGGGATGGGGCCAGGACCATCTGGGAGTGGGGTGCTGACTCTGGAGCCTCTGGAGTCTGGCAGCAGTGAAGCAGAGGACCCCAGGGAGCCTGTTCCCAGTGTGCATGTGTGCAGAAGGCGAGAGCAGCTGAAGTAGAAGGGGAGACTCGGGAATACGGCTGGGAGGTGATTGCCCCTCCAATAAGGGATAAAAGTCAGACCTCAATGACGAAAGCTTTGCAGGAAGCAAAGCAGTTCAATTAGATTCTGAGTCTTTCTTGAAACTGCGTACTCTGGTCATTTTTTCTGATACTTTGGGGGGATTCTGTTATAATTACTTTGAAGACCTCTGTTTTTGGCAGCATTCCCCAGCACTGACAAGCATAGGCTTATCTTGGGGATCTCTGTATAATGAGTTCGGGCTGGAAATAAAAGTAATTCCCAGCATTGCATTAAATAGGCTTTGCTTTTGAAACAAGTTTGTGTTTCAGTACGTTTTGATGAAGCCTGGGTCAGAACACTTGTTCCTTCAGGCGAGTGGTGGGATTCAATTTTTTTTACTACTGGTTCTGTGGGCATAGCTTGGTGGGTGTTGTTCTGTCCTAAATTTACATACTCGAAATCCCCGCGCTTTGATTGGCTAAAGCGCGGGGATTTCTGATTGGCCAGGCGAGCCGCGCCGATTGGCCCGATTGAAGTCTCCCGCGATTGGCTCACTCCAAGAGCGGGAGACTTGAATCGCTGCCATTGGCCGTGGCCGCCGCAGCGAAAAGGATAAAAGCCGCGGGCTTTTTCCTTTTCGCCGGTTCGGTTCACAACTGTTAAATAAAGAGCTTGAAACGTAGTCACCGACTCCTGGCGTCTTTTTGCAGACACGACACTGGCAACGAGGATGGGATCCCGACCCTGAACCGAACCCCGTGTCCGACAAGAACCAGTTTCAGCACCGAAATGGCGAAAATCACACCGCCCGCCCCCTTCAACCCCGCCACCGAGGACTGGGAATCGTTCTCAGACCATTTCCGCATGTACCTCGAGTGCACCGGAATGAAGGACGCCCCGGGGCCGCTAAAACGCGCCGTTTTCCTCACCCATTGCGGAACCGAAGTTTTTCAGATGGCCAAAGCATTGGCCAAGCCGGCCGACGCAACCGCCATGGACTGGGATGTCCTCGAACCTATCCTGCGGTGCCATTACGCCCCCGAGGTCCCCATCCTGATACGGCGCAACTAATTTTACCGGCGGGACCAGAAACCGGGCGAAAAATTGAGCGATTTCGTCGCCGAGCTACGGCGCCTAGGAGGGCTCTGCGAATTTGAAGGTCTGAACAGCCTCCTAAGAGACCGGTTCGTACTCGGCCTATGGGACCCTGCACTCCAGAGCCGGCTTATGGCTAAGGGCGACATCAGCCTAGCAGACGCCCTCACCGCAGCCGCAGCCGCAGAAGCAACCCGCACTTCCGCTGACAGCATGCGAAAATCTGACGTGAAGGGCGGAAACAACAACCCAGCAAGGTCGGCCGACCCAAAAAACGAATCAACCGCACACTACGGAGACTTCCAGTCTGCATCCAGCACGTCAGAAGACGAGGAGGACATACATCGCGTGCAGACGGGGCGCGGCGACCAACGGAACCGAAGAGGTCGTAGGTCGAGGACCAACTGTGCCGGTTGCGGCGGCGACCACCCCAGATCCGAATGCCGATTTTTTGACTCTATCTGTCGGCATTGTGAAAAAAGGGGACACATCACTAGGGTTTGCCGCCAAAAGAAGACTCGCAGTCCACCCAGATGGGACCAACACAATCGTAAGAAGGAAAGCCCCCCACCCAGGACCAGAGATCGCCAATCGGACGGCCGGTGGGACCGAATCCAGCGATCCTCAAGAGGCGGCGACAGTCGGCGCAAGGAAGAAACCCACCAGACGGTAACCATCGGCCACGCCATCTCCGACGGCGCCAGAAAGGTACACGTAGAAGTCCATATTGAAGGCCAACCATGCAAGATGGAGGTGGACTCCGGGTCCTACCTCTCCATGATTGCATGGCACGAGATAAAACGATTAGTGCCCACCCTCCATAAGAGGAACATAAATGCCCAAAAAATTATTATAAAAGACTACCAGGGAAACCGCGTCCCGGTAGTGGGCACCAAGAACTTTAATGTGACTTATAAGGGCCGAACTGAACAACTCCCACTCACGATCGTCGATCGCGACCGCCCAAGCCTGCTGGGTCTACAATGGTTCGCCCCGCTCGACATCGCGCTAACGGGAGTCAACCACGTCACCGACGACGGCTGGGAACAGCGGCTAGCCCAGGAGTTCTGGGAGGTCTTCGACGGAAGCCTGGGCAAGTACCAGGGGCCCCTTATCTCATTTGACCTAGACCCTAGGGTTCCCCCCAAGCGACTAAAACCCAGGCGGGTACCATTTGCCCTAAAACCTAAGATTGACGAGCAGATTGACAAGCTCGTCAAACAGGGGGTGTTGCAGCCGATAGACCATGCCCGATGGGAGACCCCTATAGTGACCCCGGTCAAGCCAGACGGGTCCGTGAGAATTTGTGGGGACTATAAGGCCACCCTAAATGGCGCGTTGCAACAGAGAGCCTACCCCGTCCCAATCGTGCAACACCTACTGCACTCACTGGGAGGGGGCAGGGTCTTTGCCAAGCTCGATCTCGCCCAGGCATACCAACAGTTGCCGGTCGACGAAAAAACGGCAGAAGCCCAGACCATCGTTACCCATCGGGGGGCCTTCAAGTGCAACCGACTCCAGTTCGGAGTCAGCGTGGCACCAGGCATCTTTCAGAGCCTGATGGAACGTTTGCTGCAGGGCATCAAGGGGGTGGTGCCCTATTTCGATGACATATTAGTGGCGGCGCCAAACGAAGCCGAATTAGAAAACCGACTCAGGGAGGTCTTAACCAAATTTAAAGTAACGGGACTTAAAGTAAAACGAGAAAAATGCCAACTATGCACGGAGCGAGTGGAATTCTTGGGCTACCTTCTCGACCGGCATGGCATTCACCCTACAATTAAAAAAGTGAAAGCTATCAAAGAGGCCCCCACCCCTAGGTCTAAGACTGAATTACAGGCTTTCTTGGGGTTGCTGAACTTTTATAATGTTTTCCTACCCCAAAAGGCAACGGCGGCGGAGCCTTTGCATAGGCTCCTGGATAAGGCGGCAACCTGGACTTGAGGGAAATGGGAGCAAGCTGCCTTCCAAAAAACCAAAGACCTCCTCACCTCCGACGCCGTCCTGATCCAATTCAGCGAAACCTTGCCCCTGGCCGTCACTTGCGACGCATCACCTTTCGGCGTCGGCGCTGTCCTCAGCCATACCCTCCCTGACAAAAGAGAAGCACCCATCGCGTTCTTTTCCAGGACTCTAACCAAACCAGAGCGGAACTATAGCCAGCTGGACAAAGAAGCCTTGGCTATAGTTGCCGCCGTTAAGCGGTTCCACGAATACCTTTACGGCCGCCCCTTCATCATTGTGACGGACCATAAACCATTGCTGGGCATCCTTGCAGGAAATCGAGCCACCCCGAACATTTTGTCGCCCCGGATGACAAGGTGGTCCGAGTTCCTGGCAGCCTACAGCTACGAACTGATACACAAGCCGGGTAAGAAAATTTCGCATGCGGACGCTTTAAGCCGCTCGCCTTTACCAGACTCTGATCCTGACCCAGCACCAACGACTAACACCCTTAACATCGAAAACCTGCCCAACCTACCCATTACCGCGTCAGACATTGCTCGGGAAACTATCAAAGACAGGCGTCTGGCGCGGATTTTACATTGGGTGGAAAAAGGTTGGCCTGAAAGGGACAATGACGAATCCGTTAAGACATTCAGAAACCGCCAGACCGAACTCTCACTGCTTAAGGGGTGTATCTTATGGGGTGACAGGGTGGTCATCCCGGACAGACTGCAAGGGAAGGTCTTAGAGATGTTGCATGAGGGGCATCCTGGCATCGTCAGAACTAAAGCCCTGGCCAGGAGTTACGCTTGGTGGCCAGGGATGGACAAGCAGATAGAGGCATGGGTAGCTAAGTGCCAACGATGCCAGGAGACCAGACCCAGCCCACCCGCAGCACCCATCCTGGAGTGGGAAACACCAAGGGGGCCCTGGTCCAGAATCCATTTAGACTTTGCCAGTCCCACAAATGGGCATACCTTTCTAATAACAGTTGACGCTTATTCCAACTGGTTGGAGGTAAGCGACATGAAATCTACTACCGTTAGGCCGTTATCAAAGAACTTTGCAAACTCTTTTCCACACACGGCCTCCCAGACGTCGCCGTCTCCGACAACGGGCCCCAGTTTACTTCCCTCGACTTCGAGAGATTTCTGGCGGAGAGGGGCATCCGTCACGCATTAACAGCACCGGCGCATCCGGCGGCGAACGGTAGGGTGGAACGGATGGTACAATTTACCAAAAAAACCATCCGGAAAATGGATCACGGGGAGATCAACGACAAAATTAATAAACTTCTCTTTATACAACACATCACCCCGAACACCACTACCAACAAAAGCCCAGCCGAGTTACTAATGGGTAGGAAGCTCAGGTCCCCGCTCGACAGGTTACACCCAACATATAACCCGGAGCGGCCCCCAGACTCAAGTACAAAATACCGAACATTCGCACCCGGCGACTTAGTGTACGTGAAAAACCTGACGGGGGACCCCCTATGGATCCCAGCCGTCATCACCCAGATCACAGGCCCACGGTCGTACCGGCTCCAAACCACAGATGGGCGAGCCTGGAAACGGCACATTGACCAGCTCAGGTCACGAGCAGCAACAGAGCCCAACCCCCAAAACACGAACCAAGGGGGGAGGGAATACCCGAATAAACAAACGCAAGAAAAAATAAACCAGCAGTACTTACCGGAATGCAGCCATCGTGATCCCCCACCGGAGAAGAACCACCTAGCCAGCTCAACCGACTCGGAGAAACCAAGCGGGAGCGGCGAAACCCGTAGCTCAACCAACCCGGAAGGCCCAGGTGGGAGCCACGGAGAAGGAACCGGCCCGATCATCCAACCGGTTCGCACAGAAGAGGGAGCAGCCAAAAACATGACCGCTCCGGCCGAATTCCAGCTTGCAAGTGAGTTGCGCAGGTCAAGTAGGACTAGACGGAGCCCCGCCTACCTACGCGACTATGCAACGTAAGGACTATACCAAGAGGGGAGGGGTGTTCTGTCCTAAATTTACATACTCGAAATCCCCGCGCTTTGATTGGCTAAAGCGCGGGGATTTCTGATTGGCCAGGCGAGCCGCGCCGATTGGCCCAATTGAAGTCTCCCGCGATTGGCTCACTCCAAGAGCGGGAGACTTGAATCGCTGCCATTGGCCGCGGCCGCCGCAGCGAAAAGGATAAAAGCCGCGGGCTTTTTCCTTTTCGCCGGTTCGGTTCACAACTGTTAAATAAAGAGCTTGAAACGTAGTCACCAACTCCTGGCGTCTTTTTGCGGACACGACAGGTGTGGTAGGGGAAGGATACTATAAAATCTCCAGTCAGAAGAGGTATTTGCCGGTTCTCCAAACTACTCAAAATTTCCACTACCGGTTCTCCAGAACTAGTCAGAACCTGCTGAATCCAACCTCTGCTTAAGGCCCAAGATAAAGTCCTTAACTTAAAAGTCTCCACTTTTATTGGGATGGAACTTGACATGAAGAATAAGAAAGCTGGTGGAAGTGGTAACACATGCTAGCAATGAACAAATCTGTCTTAGGTTTTTTTTTTATTGTATAATGAAGATTTTGAGGTAGAGAAACTAGCAGATCAAGTATTGTATGACGTAGAGTTAAAAGTTGTTGCTGATTACTTCAAACCAAACTGCTGTGAGACGGTCCAGCTGAGAAGTTGATAATTCTTTTAAAAAAAGAACAATTGTTTCCCTTTCACTGTATTGGGAGATCCAATATCCTGGTTATTTAGCAATGTATGGAATGGAAGAAAACTTGAGTTCTGTTTTTAATATATTACGCTGTCTCATATCTCATTTGCTTAATCATGGCAAACGCAATTAATCTAAATACCTGGAGCATCAGAAGGCACTGAAAAATAAAATAACACATTGATGGGGCTAGCATAGGGTTCCCATTCTGTGCTGCAAAATCAGGATAAACATACGAGACCAGTGAAGATATAGGGAAGTTTTAAAATAATAGTGGTAGTAATTGTAGTCTACCACTTTTCACTGCTTGGTCACAAAGAAGTTAGTATCTGTGCAAAAATCTGAAAATCAAACCTGTCATTAAAGGCAAAGAGGGGGCAACAAGTCCAGTTAATGGACGCTCACCCCATGTTCTTAGCAGCCAGCTGAAAGAAGCAGCAGAAAGAAGGATTTTACTGCTATGAACGGACTTTATTTCTGCATATCAGGCTATTGGTAAAGGCAGAGGAGCATTCTGTGTAGTAGTGGGATTCAAACTTTTTTATTACCGGTTCTGTGGGTGTGGCTTGGCTTGGTGGGCGTGGCTTGGTGGGCGCAGTTGGGGAAGGATACTACAAAATCCCCATTCCCTCCTCACCCCACGAACCTGCTTTCCAGCATTGTGCAGGGCAACAAACGAAGACCCATCCAATCAGCTGGGACTTGGGAGGCAGAGAATAGATGGGGGCCAGTCAAAAGTGGTATTTGCCAGTTCTCTGAATTACTCAAAATTTCCGCTACTGGTCAGTGATGGAATTCAAATTTTTTTATTACCAGTTCTGTGGGTGTGGCTTGGTGGGAGTGGCTGGGGAAGGATACTGTAAAATCTCCAGTCGGAGGTGGTATTTGCCAGTTCTCTGAACTACTCAAAATTTCCGCTACCAGTTCTCCAGAACTGGTCAGAATACCACCTCTGATTCTGTGGTTCTTGAAGCAGGAGCTGTGTAGCACCTACAGCTGAGTTTCTATATTATCTTTGAATAGCTCCTCTTCATAACAGCTAGGCTCCTCATTAAAGCAATTTTATCTGGGCTCAGATAATCTTTAAAAGAGTGGATCTCCATGTTCTGTTTCCTCATCTGTCCCTCACCAATTTGCAGTTTTTTGTGTCCTGCATGTTCTTGCAACATTTCATTATCTCACATAACAAGTGTGGCAACTGAAGAATGTTTCCAGGCCAGCATGTTGCTGCTACTACAATTAATTGCCCTGGCTCTTTGGACTTCCTAGGAGAGTTTTAATGTCCTGCTTTTAAATAATTAACTGAGAAAGGTCATAAAATGTAACATATTCATCTTCCAGTACTCTGGATTTTATGGACAACAGAGAACAGTGCTGATACCAGCCCAAGCGTGTGTCAGAAAGAGGATGGTTTGCGTCATGTCCTGCAGTCTTAAGATACCACCTGGAAATTTGAACTGAAAAGGTACGAGTGACAGTAGGAAGATTCCTGTGTCTATGTGGGTAGGTGGATGCATGTGTGTGGGCATGTTTAAGGTGTGAAGGAGAGGCAAGGTCTTCAGGCTACTACTATTACTAATATTACAGCTCAGCTATTCCAACATTTCTCCTTTTTAACAAGAGGAAAGAAATCATGATTAAATTAAAGGTCGGCTTCAAATCAAGATATTGTTTGGAGTGGCCAACTCCCACATACATAAAATCTCTTGTTGCATAATGGTAGTACAATTAAAGTCTTGTCTGGAAGCATTCATCTCCATGACAGTTAAAGGTGTTTCTATACAGATTATATTTCAGTTTTATTTTAAAGGGCAAGATTTAATTATGGAAAGAACTTGTTTTAATTAGGCTGCATAATTTGAGAGTAGTCAAACTATATGTAGCTTCAAACAATATAGCAGTCCATCTGGGACTCAGAGTATTCGTATTTGTTCTTTTGCTCAATCAAGACAACAAAAAAGTAATGATTGTCTAAAACCAGCAGGAAACAGTATATGGTTGCTTTTGTGATTCTTTTTTTTTTTTAAAACCATCTTTTGTTACTAGCTTCTGTGATCTCTCATGTTAGCTGCATCTCTCAATGGATGTTTCTTGGTTCACATTTTCACAAACTTCACAAGATGTGATCAAGTCACAGACAGGAAATGATGATGTAATTCCAAATACATGAAAAATTAAAATCCAATTTTCATGCAAATAGCAAACTATAAAGATGAGAAATATCTCAAAGAGAGACAGAAAACTACTTTGGAAGCTAATGTTTATCAGGGTTTTCCCCCCCCCCCCCCCCAATTAGCAGCCCTACAATATAGTCAGGGCAAGAGAGACGAGAAATGGCATCCATCTCTCTTACTCACCTTTTCTTTTGGAAGATGACTGGAAATACATATTAAATCTGATTCTAGTTTTTAAAATAATTTTCACTTTTTGGATTATCCATTTGAAAAGTATTTTACCACAAAATATTTTTACCCATGGCATGTGTTTGTGGCTAGAGCATTTTATAAAATGATTGATCTACAGATAGTCCTTGACTTCTGACAATTGTGGCCAGGAGCATTTTATAAAATGATTGATCTACAGATAGTCCTTGACTTCTGACAATTGTGACCAGGAGCGAAGCGGTAGGCAAGCAAGATGTCATGTGGCTGCTTTGCTCAACAACTGCAATCCCAGCAATCCCATTTGCAGTCATTAAGTGATCTCATGAGTTGCTTGGCAGGCAAAGTCCTACGTAAGAAGTGTGGAGTACTTTGTAAGGGTGGGGGAGACCTTAGTAAGCTAAGCTCCACTCTGTCAAAATCCATGGATTTTCAGAGAGAGATTCACTTGTGGCCTGTACTGGGCCTCCCATGGCTTCCCCAATCTCCTAAAGTTCTCCAAACTCTTTTCCTTACCAAGGTGCCTTTCTAGTTGGGTTTCCTCTTGTCTGGAAACTGGATGAAGAAGCTGCCTATTGAAGTACTTCTGCTCCACTCCATTCATGGAAGGGAATTCCTTTGGCTGGGGGCATGAACAGAACTCATTTCTGGGGAGAAGGCGGAGCTTCGCCGCCGCGATACAGCTGCGATCTCGGGGCTCCGAGATCACAGCTGATATTTTCACCCCTGGTCGGTCCCAACGGACCTAAACCATCTCGTAGTGACGGTGACAGTAAGGGGCGCGTTCTGTAGATTCCGGGGACATCGCAAGTCCCTGGTCGATCCAGAAGAAGCCCCTTTGCCAACGGCAGAGAGGCAGCCATTAGGCTGCTGAAGCTGCGACAGCTCCGGAAGAACGGGATAGAAAGAAGTGTATCGGCTGGTGAGGATCTTTTTTTTTTTTTGCTTGGGACTCAAGAACACTCTAATATGAGAAGAAATCTGTAAAATTATTGACAGAATTTGATTGAGCAGCGATTTTTTTTAGTAACGTCAAAGTGAGGCTTGGCTTTTTATTTTTACTTTTTTTTCTTTACTGAATTTCTATTGCGATATAGTTAACCAGACTGGCTTTTTTCTTTTATATTTTTATATTTACTTGTTTTTTCTTTGCTTTTCTGACTGTTTGTATTTTTTAAAATAGAGGCCCCCTTTAATATCTTTTTTTAATATACATAAATATACATACATACTTTTTTTTCTCTTTTTAGGCTTTTTTCAGGGGGGAAGAAGGGGGAGTGGATTGAAGAAACTTTGTAACACTGCCAACTAGAGGCTTGGAAATATTCTGTTTGAAGTTGAAAAACTTTTGTTTGAAAAACTTTTCTCAAGGCTACTGGAAATGATAAGATAGAGGGAAGAGTACTGGAGGATGTTTATACAGGTGCTCTTTGGAACTTCTATTATCAAATAAATATTTGAAGTTTGGCTTTGAAACTTGTTGAGAAGTCAAATAAGAGCCTTGGATAAATAAAAGGCAGTGTGTGTCTTTTTTTTTTTTTAAACTCCTTATTAATTGTTTCATCCCTCCCCTCCAACCCCACACTATTTTGTAATATTGATATATTTATTTTTTATCTTTTATTATATCTCATCTTTATTTATTTTTTTTAAAGGGGAAGCCTCAGAATACCCTTTTTTTTGCTTCTTTTCTCTTTTTTATAGGGATGTCTGCCTTTTTGATTTCTATTTTTGACTTATTTTTATGGCTTTTTTTCATTTTCTGAGGTTTTTCAATTGGATTAAGGTGGGAAGAATTTGAAGAACTCTCTTTTTCTTTTTTCTTTTTTTTCCTTTTTCTTTGCTTATTATTTCTTGATATTATTGGGCTTTATTTTGCTCCTTTTTTTCTCTTCATCTTTTAATTTTTACTTTTGAATTATATTTGCGTATTCTACAATTGGATTAAGGTATTGAAGAACCTGAAGAATCTTTTTCTTTTTAATTTTGGGCTTTTTACTTATTACTGGTTTTGTTTTTCGTTTTTTGTGGTGTTTTCCTTTTTTTAAAATTGGATTATAATTGGCTACCTCACTAATTGGATTAAAAGATCCGGAAGACCCTGAGTTATCGAAATGAGTAAGAAAATTTGACCTTCGGGCATCCCAACTTCTGCTCCTGTTTCCCCGTCATCTGGAGGATGACTCTCAACAATGGTGAAGCAAGACAAAGCGCAAGTGGATTTAACGATGGTTATGCAAGGAATACAAGATCTTAAAATGAGTATGGAACAAAGAATGGAGAGTATTGACCAAAGAATTGGAAAGATGGATGAGAAAATTGAAAATTTTCAACAAATGATGGTGAAACATGATGAGAGAATCCAAAAAATAGAAGAGAAAGACAAGCAAAGAGATGATACAATTGGGAATATTGATAACAGATTAACAATGGTCGAACAAGAAAAAAGTGGGATGTTGAAGTGGGAGATGGACAGGTCAGAATTTTATCTTAGATTCCAAAATATTGAGGAAGAAAAAGGACAAAACTTGGCGGCAGTAATGATTGAAATTTTGGCTGGAGTCTTGGAAATAACAGAGGAAAAGATGATGGATGGAGTAGATGAGATATATCGAGTCTTCACAAGATATGCGATGAGGAACCAATTACCAAGAGAGGTCCATGTTAGATTCACTAAAAAAAAACTATTAAAAACCAAATATTACAAGTGGTAAGAGAGAAGGGGTTGAAATATAAAGGCAAAGAGATTCTGGTCTTAAAACAAGTACCTAGAAAAATGAGAGAGATTAGAAGAGAGTATCGATTTTTGACTAAAATGCTATTGAAAAAAGAGGTGAACTATAGATGACTGATTCCAGAAGGATTAATGTTTACATGGCAAGAACAGAGATACAGAATTGATTCAATTGCGAAAGCAGAAATGTTTTACAAGGAATTTTTCGAAAGAAGAGAAATGGAGACAGAAAAAGAAAAGATTTTAACTGAATTTGAAGAGGACCAAATGGAGATGGAAAAAGAAGAAGGCGCAATAGGTGGACAAATGGAGATCAAAGAACAACGTGAAATAAGATCCATGAGAGCTGTTAGACCTAAATATAAAGCACAACTATGGGGGAGAAAAAACTGATTTCCATGAATATAAATGGACTGAACTCAGCTATCAAAAGAAGGAAAACTTTTTATAAATTAGAGAAGCTAAAATTTGATATAATTTGCTTATAAGAAGTACACATTAAAAAACAACATGAACAATTATTGATACGACCAAAGTTAGGGAAAATATTTACTTCTCTGACTCATTGTAAGAAAAGAGGAGTGGTTTTGTACGTTAAAGAAACCGCTCCAGCCAAATTGATTTATACGGATGAAGATGAAAGAGTATTAATAGTTGAAATAGTGGATAATAATATAAAAACTCTCTTGGTTGCAATTTATGCCCCAAATGATAAACAAGAAGAATTTTATAAAAAATTACATATGAAAATGATTGAACTGGACTATGTTAACATATTTATGATGGGGGACTTTAATGGAATTGTAGACAATAAACTGGACTATACAGCAAAAGCAACACGACAAAATAGGAAAACTCTCCCCAAATCCTTTTTTAAAATGACAGATGAACTAAATTTAAAAGATATATGGAGAGAAAGAAATGCTAAAACTCAACAATATACTTTTTATTCAAACAGGCATTTATTGTGGTCCAGAATAGATATGATTTGGACATCAACAGAATTATTATCTAATATTCAAGAAATGAATATTGAAACAAGTATGTGGGCAGACCATAATCCAATGACAATTAAATGGAAAGGACAAAAAAGAAGATCTAGATGGACATTAAACAATACTATACTAAAGGAAAAAGATTTTACACAATGGATGGAAAAAGAATTGGCCTTCTTCTTCAATGAAAACAAAAAAGAAGATACTTCAATACAGAATGTTTGGGATACAATGAAGGCATATGCAAGAGGATTAATAATTGACTATATAAAGAAAAAGAACATTAGGAAGAGGCAAATGATTAAAGCTCTAGAAGATGACCATAAAAAACTGGAAAAAGAATTACAGAAGATGCCACAGAAAAAAGATATCAAACTTAAAATGGACATAATTAAACATAAAATGGATCAAGCAGAGAAAGAAGAATTGGCACAAAAAATTAGAAGTGCTAAACAGAACTATTTTGAAGATGCAAATAGGCCAGGTAGATGGTTAGCATATAAGCTGAGAAAAGAGAAAGAATCAAGGAAAATATCACAGTTAATAGATGATCATGGTCAAATTTGTTGTGGTAATAAGGAGAAAAAGGCAATCATTCGAGATTTTTATGGACAATTATATAAACAAGAGGATCTTGATGAGGAAAAAATTAAACAGTATTTACAAAATGCTAACTTACCTAAGATACCTGATGAAACTCAGAAAATGTTAGAAAGTGCTATAACAATGATGGAATTAACTGAAGCACTTAACAGACAGAACAATGGAAAAGCACCAGGACCAGATGGTTTCCCGGCAGAATTTTATAAAACACTACAAGAATCGTTGAGCATTCCACTGTTAGAAGTCATGAATGAAGTTATGATAAATAAGAAAATACCTGAAACATGGTCAGAAGCTTATATTACATTTATTCCAAAAGAAGGGGTTGACCCATTACAAATTAAGAACTATAGACCTATTTCTTTATTGAATGCAGACAATAAATCTTTGCTTCAATCTTGGCAGAAAGGCTTAAAAAATACCTAAATAACTTTATTCACTCTGATCAGAATGGATTTTTACCAAAGAGACAGATTAAAGACAATATGAGGGTAATCCTGGACACATTGGAATATTATGAGGCACACTCGGAAAAACAAATGGCTTTGATATTCTTAGATGCCCAAAAAGCATTTGATAATGTGAACTGGAGATTTATGTTATTACTATTGGAACAGATGGGCTTTGCTAGAAAATTTATCCAAGCAATAGAAGCTGTATATTATAAGCAAACGGCAAAAGTAATGATAGATGGAGAATTCACAGACTCTATTAATATTAAAAAAGGTACAAGACAAGGATGTCCATTATCTCCTTTGTTATTTGTATTGACCTTGGAAGTCTTAAATAGAAATATTAGAGAGGATATAAACATAAAAGGAATGAAAGTCAAAAAGGTGGAATTCAAATTGCAAGCCTTTGCGGATGACTTGGTCTTTATTTTGGAAGACCCTTTAGAGACAGCTTTAAAACTATTGGAAAAGATAGAGACCTATGGTGAGATGGCTGGTTTAAAAATAAATAAAGACAAAACAAAGATTTTGACAAAGAACATGTTATTAAGGCAAAGAGAAGAGCTGGCAGATTTATTGAAAATTCAAGTTACGAACAAAGTTAAATATTTGGGGATATATTTGACGTCAAGATGTACTACATTGAAAGAGAATAATTATATTAAGCTTAAACAGCAGATAGCATCCAACCTGAAAAAATGGGAAAACCTACAATTGTCATTGATAGGTAGAATTTCAACAATCAAGATGAATGTTTTACCCAGAATTTTATATTTGTTTCAAACAATACCAATTAGGTTAAGTAAGGATTACTTCGAAGAACTAAATAAAATTGTGTTGAAGTATATATGGCAAGGCAAGAAAGCGAGAATAAAATTAAAACTTTTACAGGATGCTAGAATTAGAGGAGGATTTGGCCTTCCTAACTGGGAGTTGTATTATCAAGCTGCAAACTTAATGTGGGTTAAAGAATGGATAACGTTAAGAAAGACTAGATTGTTGACATTAGAAGGTCATGATTTATTATTGGGTTGGCATGCTTTTTTATGGTATAAGGGAACTAAATCACAGGGTTATTTCAGAAGGCATTATATACGGGAATCGTTATGGTTGAATTGGGAGAAAACTAAGAAACAATGTTATTTGAAAATTCCAGTTTGGTTATCAACTATTGAAGCTTTTTCGTATCCTATAACTTATAAGAAGAAACAAACAGTTAGATATGGGGAAATATTGGATGAAAAGGGTGAACTTAAAACGATGCAAAATTTAGAAGAACAAGGTATAAAGATGAATTGGTTTTCATATGCGCAAATACATGCAAGGTATCTTAAAGATTCTAAAATAGAAGGATTTTATGATAAAAATCCTTCTATTAGATAGTATTTTGACAGGTACTGATGAAAAAGTGATTAAAAAATTATGTAGTTATTTGTTGGAAATTAAATTAGAGGAAGAACAAGTTAAAGAAACAATGATTGCTTGGGGGAAGAATTTTGGATATGGGATTGATTTAGAGAAATGGCAAAAACTGTAGTCACAAAATTATAAAATGACAATGTCAACAGCATATAAAGAAAATTTGTATAAGATGTTTTACAGGTGGCACTTTCCCCCGACAAGAATAGCAAGAATGTTCAAGAATAAATCTGAAAAGTGCTGGAAATGTCATCAGATACCTGGCTCATATTACCATATGTGGTGGACTTGTGAAGAGGCCAGGAAATATTGGACTAGAATTCGCATATGGCTGGAAAAAATGATAAAGAAACACATAGATTTGAAACCAGAGATGTTTTTATTGGGAATCGTACCTGATATATATAATAAAAATTTAAAATATCTGATTGTAAATGTATTAACAGCAGCTAGGATTGTATTTGCTAAACATTGGAAGAGTGAGAAAATACCAATAGAGGAAGAAATTATTAAGAAAATATTGGAATGTGCTGGAGTAGATTGACATTTGAAATTAGAGAACAAGATGATAAACAATTTTATGAAGTTTGGGATCTTTTTTTATCAATGGTTAGATAATACAATATGATAATAGAATATTTAGAAATTTAGGAAATAATGAATATATAATTTTTCTTGGTTTTGATAATTTTTAAGAATATTTTATTATGATAGATTTGATATGATTTCATGATTTGTCATAAAATAATTTAACTTAATTATAGTTATCTCGCTTAAGTGTGAATTAGTAAAATTATAGTCAAATGATTGTTCAATAATGATATTGGGATATTTTATTGATGATTGATAATGTGAGTTATTATGTAATATAATTATTCTGATGACTATGAAATGGATGCACAAAAGGGAGTGGTAAACCAACCAATACACTGTAAATTTATGAAGAATGTTATAATTTTTTTATTTTTTATTTATTTTTTTTATGTCATGTTTTATGTCTTATATGTTTTTTGTCTGTTGTTAAAATCAATAAAACTTAAAAAAAAAAAAAAAAGAACTCATTTCTGCATACTGCCAAAGGGGTTGTGGTCTCCTCATCAGACAGCTTTTTTCAGCCAACCCCAGAGATAAGTGGGAGTCTTCTCAGCAGCTTGCAAACTTCCCTGACAGCTTTCCACTAACTTTCTGGGAAAGCTGACAGAGAGAAAAGCTGAAAGAGATTATATGACTGTGGGGTGTTTGACAATTGGTCATAAATACAAACAAATTGCCAAGCACCTAGATCACAATCATGTGACCATCAGCATGGTGATACAATGTTTTGTGGTAACTAAATGTGCTTTACAGGCTACGAAACACCCAGGGGCGGGATTCACATTTCTTAACAACCGGTTCTGTGGGCGTGGCCTAATTTGTGGGTGTGGCTTGGTGGTCATGTGACTGTGGGAGTGTGGCTTGCTGACTGGGCATGGTTTGGTGGTCATGTGACTGGGGTAGGCCTGGCTAGGTGGCCATGTGACTAGCAAACCAAATATAAGTGGTCCTCGCTTAATGGCCAGTTGCTTAGCAAGTGTTCTAATTTACATCTGACCTCCCTAGAGCTACTTGACCTGTTTTTGGTGGTTTGACAGCCATGCACACGCACGCACACACACACACATACTTATGATCAGTTATAACATCCCACACAGTCTTGTGACTGATGTTTTCTATGTTTTTTGCCAGTTTCCAACAATTCCTTCTGGTTTCCGGTTAAAAATGCCCATTGGGGAAAATGGATTTGTTTAACAACCAGTGTTTGCTTAATGACCACAAGGTTCACTTAATGACCATGGTGTTTGCCTAACCCAGGGGTCTGCAATCTTAAACACTCAAAGAGCCATTTTTCTATTTTCTTTTAAACTCTGTCTCCCTATCTCCCTCTTTTTTTCTCCCTCTTTCTCATCTTTCTTTCTTTCTTTCTTTCTTTCTTTCTTTCTTTCTTTCTTTCTTTCTTTCTTTCTTTCTTTCTTCTCTCTCTCTCTCTCTCTCTCTCTCTCTCTCTCTCTCTCTCTCTCATCTCTGTCTCTTGTCTTTCTCTTTTCCTCTTTCCTTCTCTCTCTCTCTTTGTTCTCTCTCTCTTTTCCTCTTTCCTTCTCTTTCCTTCTATCTATATGTCTTTTATTTCTCTCTTTCACCCCCTCCCCCTCCCTCTGTCTCTGTCTCTCTGTCCCTGGGGGGGGGGGATATAAGTCACTTTTTTCAGTGCTGTTGTAACTTTAAATGGAGGCTAAAAAAATAGTTGTAAGTCAAAGACTATCTGTATCTACAGCTTTAACCTTCCAATTAGCATCTAACTAAATTTCAGCCGCATCTCTGTACCAGGCACATAGGATAATTTCCTTATTCCCAAAATGCAGGAAAATAACCCAGGCTCGCAAGAAGATGTACTTCTGATGTTTTTCAAGCTTAGCAACTTTAAGACTTCAATTCCCAGAATTCCTCAGGCAGCATGAGACCTGATCATTTGATTACTCCCAAGTCAGTAACATGAAAGAATTACCAACTTTAAAGATACTGAGCATTGTATCTCTGTATGAACTGATTTAGTAAGATCCCATACTTACCACACTCTTGTCTCTGCTTGGACAGAACCATCAAGGCACTTCTACTGGATTGCCCCTTGGACCAAGGCTCTGATTTAATATTGCCTCCTCCTCCTCTTCCTCACTAAATGCATGGATTGACCTCAAATGGATCATGTTACCTATTTTCTACTGGGGGATTAATCTATAAAATGTAGTATAAACTGCCCCTTCATCACAAGGACACAGCTTTAAAGATATTAAAGTCCCCCCCTCCCCCCCCAAGGGATTCTTGTTCCAGACTGCTTTAAAATGCTTCAAATCCCAGTTCGGCTCCAACAACGCTTCCTGGAACTTCTCCTTGTAGCACTGAGCTCCTTGGCTTTTATTTTGAAATCCAGCACTCTTGGGCTTCAGTGCTAGATTTTAAAAGGCAAGCAGCTTACTCAGTGCTTCAAGAATTGTTGGGAAGCCAATGAATCAGTCAATTAAATAGTACTTTTAAACTACTTTCTCTCCCAGCAATCTGAGCTGAAGCAGAAACAATATTTGCTCCTTCGTTTTCTGAATGGATTTTAGAAGGAGGCTTAAATTCACATGCGCGCACACACCAGCCATTTCCCACTCGATCTACCTCATTTAGGAAGTATGGAGGATGTAGTCAGCAACAGCAAAACTCAATATTTTCCAAATGGAGTGAGGGGAGGGGAGAAAGGGATTTGTGCTCCAGGCTTAAATCCCGGCAGCTCCAGCGATATATCTTCAGCCTCATCAGAGGCAAGTGGCCAGGAGGAGAAGGGGTAGGGCCAGCCAGGGACATGATTTGCCAGTTCTCTGAACTGGGCAAAATCATAACATCCGGTTCTATAGAACCAGTGGGAACCGGTAAGAATCCTACTCCTGGAAACACCCTTTCTGAAGCCATCAAATTACTGGGCTATCATTAAACAAATGATTATAAGGCAAGTATTGTAGTTTCCAAATAACTGGGTATTTTGTAGGGGCAAGCCATAGTATTCCTTCTAACACTCTGTGGAAATGAAGGTTGGACTTTTAAGAAGCAGAATAGAAAGAATATTGAAATTTTTGAACTTTGGTGTTGGAGAAGTCTCCTAAGAATACCATGGGTAGCTAAGAAACAATGGCAACTATCAATCCAAAATTTTCACTCAAGGCTCAGATGACCAGGCTCAAATTATCCTACTTGGAGGCTCTAATGCTGGGAAAGGTGGAAAGAAAGAGAAAGAGAGGTAGAGCCAAGCAGCAAGGTGGCTGGACTCAGTTACAGTGATGATGAGTGTACAGCTGGAAAAGCTGAAGGGGACTTCCGGTTTGCCAGGCTTTGGTGGCGGGTTTTTTTTGCGATCCTGCGTGATCCTTGCTGCGCTAGCCGTCTTGGTGCCTCCGATCCTGACGGGTCTGGAGGATAAGGCTGCCCCGTAGAGGCAGCTGAAAATAGGAGGAATCCGGACAGGGGTTTGGGGGTTTCGCAGACCGCCTCCCCACCCGGCATAACCCCCTTTTCATCAAGGCGGTGGAGCGGCAGTCAGCAAGGGCCGCCACAAAGAAGCCGGCAGCTGGACAAGATTGTGCTGGAGGAAGAAGGAGAAAGTTTTGAAGTGAAAGTTTTTTGGTTGAACCAGGAGCATAAGATGCATTTAATATCCTGAAAACTTTGATTGTTGAATGATACTTTGTTTCCAGAAGAGATTTACAAGCGGCGAGTGAAAGTGCTGAAAGAGAAAGTTTACTCTCCTTCCCTATGGAATCAACAAATGGACATTGACAAGCCTGCTTTTTTATAGAAGGTAAAAATTTAAAGCTCTTTGTGACAAGTGGGGATGAGAGGACAAAGGAGAAATTTATATTAAGATTTTGTTGGAGGAGATGCCTGGAAGACTTTGAGATTAGAAGTTAATTGCAATAAGACTTTTAAATACAGATTGGGCTTTTTCTTCCCTTTCCAATTGATATTACTCCAGGAAGAAAAAGTGTGAAGGGAAGAATCTTGTGCTCTGTTTGGACTGTTTGATGACTTTGGGATTTTGGGGAATTGTTCTAAGCTTTGAAATATCTTGGTTGTCTTAAGAAGAAGAGAAAAGAAGAAAAGGTTTATAATGGCTTTATCTGTTGATGAACTAAGAGAGGAATATGGAAAAATAAAGAAAGAAGGCAAGGACACTTGGAGATAAACTATTTGCTTTTTAGAAATGGCGCTTGCTACTTACCAGCAAATACAACAATTGAAGGAGGAAGCAGAGGAAGAAGAAGAAGGAGAAGCCATCTTTAATGAATTCAAAAAGTTGATTAAGAAAGGAAAGAGAAAGAGAGGAAGGAAAAGGGACTTAAGACTTAAAAAAACATCCAAGAAAGAGAAAAATAAGATGCAAAATCAATACAATGTTAGAAAGCAAAAGAAAAGAGAAATACAACAGAGAGGGGAAGCTAAAAAGGCAGAGGTTTGGAGAAGGGGGGGTAAAAAGACCAGGTGAGATAAAAAAGGAAGGGAAAAGGGGGGGAAAGCCACAAAGGTATGAAACAAGATGGGAAAAAGAAATCTTTTTTTAGGGATAAAGGGTAATGTAAATTTTTTCTTAAAAGGATTCTGCAAGGTACATAAGATAATATTGTAGTATTTGTATTAGAAATAGAAAATTAGAATTTTATAAGAATTAAGTAAAGATTAAAATTTTAAATGTTTAACAATGATAGATTTTATGATTTAATAAATTATTAAAAGGAATGTTTAAAATACTTAGTTTAAGTATAGAGTTTAATTGACTATGTTAGTATAAATTTGTTATGGTAGCATTTCATTTTGAAATAGATAATTGGAAGGTTATAAGATTTAATGTTTAATTATGTATTTAATTACTTTGTAGATTTACTATTTTCTTTTTCTTTTAAAAATTAGTAGGCAGAATGTACTAAGCAGAATCAGAACCAGGTGTTACCTTAAATGTTAATTTAGGGGAGCAATGGAAAGGCATCATACTTCGATTAGTGACTTCAGGAGAAATCCTTTTTTTTTTTTTTTCTACTATAGGGAATGAGATAAATGGGTAATTGGAAAAGAATGGACAAAAGATACAAGTATAATGATGTAAATTAAGATGAAATAAATAAAATATAATTAAGAAGAGTGGAAAGCGGGGAGAAGTTATAATGAAGATATAGAATGGTAAATAAGATAGGAAACAGAGGAAATATGAATATGATGATTATAAAATGGATAAATATAGAAAAGAAACGTAATTGATAACAGTAAAGAGAAATAATGAGAAATCTGTTAAAAGATATTTAAGTGGAAATGGGATATATTAGAGTTATGTTGTATAAAATAAAATAATGTTTTATCTGTCTTGTAAAAATTTATAATGGAAAGAGGTTTTATGTGTTCAATGTTTAATGGGTTGTTTTTTTAAAAAAATTAATAAAATTTGTTTCAAAAAAAAAAAAAGCTGAAGGGCAGATCATCATGAAGGAAATCTATGTAGTCACCAAGAGTTGATGCCTATCTGGTGGCACATAATTAATCATGACCATGGCAGAGAAGTATTTAAGGGGTTGGGGAAAAGAATAAGAACTTGGTTGTGGTGCCATTATGTTTATATGTATAGGCATATCACAGCATCCCATTTATCTTTCCCAGAATCTTCATGGTTGCTCTACGAAGTGCTTGTTAATGGCCTTTTTCTTGATTGCTTGTTTCTTGATGGTGTTGAAAGCTGTCAAAATTTTCCTGCTTGGGTAACACCACTGTCCTCGTGAAGTTCCCTTTCCACAACGGTTGATCCTAAAAGGTAGAAACTATTTAGTGTTTTGATATCTTCATCATCATTTCTAAGGCTGGTTGTTGTACCTATTGTCATTAGTCTTCTTTATATTTAATTTTATTCCCATTTTTTAGTCCTTGACTTTTATTATTAGAGCTTGCACTTCTTTTACATTTTTGTGTAAAATGTGTCATCAGCATGGTGTAGGTTATTGATGGTTCTTCCTTCAGTTTTAAAACCATGCTCATCTACTAATCCAGCTTCCTTTAATTTATATTCAGTATATTCTGCAGGTTGGATGAATAAGGGGAGAATATACAACCTCTTCATGTTCTACTTTGTATTGTGGCTTCCTGACCTATATATAGGTTTATCTTGAGGACAATGATATGTTCTGGGCTTTCCAATTTTCTTAGCAATTGAGGTAACTTGACATGGTCTATACAATCAAAGGTGTTTCTGTAGTCATGAAGCACAAACTGACCTTTTGAGGTTATTCTTTGACTTTCTCAGTTATCTAGCAATCATGTATTCTCAGTCTTTTCTAAACTCATTTTGAATATCTGGCATCTCTGTTTCCATATAGAGCTTTAATTTGCATTGGCCAATCCTAAGGTGTGCTTTGCTAGCCTGTGAAATGAAAGATATTGTTCAATAGTTTGCACACTCCATGATGTCTCCTTTTTTGATATTGGTATGTAGATTACCCACTTTCATTCTTTTGGCCACTGCCTTTTTTCAGATTTTCTCACCTAGCCTGCTTATAATTTTCACAGATTCTTCCTCTGTTTTTTGCTGTATTTCTGTGGGTATTTCCCCCTATAACATTCTGACTTAGTAATGACCAGGATGCTGATCTAATGTCAAATTCTAATACTAGAAGTTCTTGTAAATAAGGAATATCTTCTTGAGTTATTGGAGATGGACATTTCTACTATATTCAGTAACCTTTCTTTTTTGTTGATCTTCTTTGAATTGGTCAATAGTGTCTTTTGGCATACCAATTTGAGTTTAGAACCTCATTTGGAGTTCAGAGAACTTTTGGAAAACTTTTGATAGTTTTTCCATCTCTGTTTCCAATTTTAGTATCTTTTCAAATATTATTGTAATACTGTTTCTTGTCTCT
Organism: Hydrophis major; assembly: GCA_033807585.1. Classification (NCBI taxonomy): domain Eukaryota; kingdom Metazoa; phylum Chordata; class Lepidosauria; order Squamata; family Elapidae; genus Hydrophis; species Hydrophis major. Next base: position 87,303,026 of record CM066328.1, on the reverse strand, counting down.
TCTAACAGTTCTCTGAAACTCAAAGTTCTTTTCTGAGATTTTTGCCTTTCTTGGCTTTGGCTTATCTTCTCTTCACAATTTCCATGATTTGTTCTTACATTCTGCTTGTTCTCGTCTGCTGAAGACAGTTATTGACACTTTATTTTCACACTCATCATTAACAACTAAAGTTACCTTCTTAATATATGCAGCTTTGGCATTCCAGTTTCCAATCACATACACATCTTGTGTAATGTAATGTATACATGTCTTTGGGGAAGGAGGAGGAGAAATACTGCCTGGGAAACAATCCAATAAGAAAAGCAGGAGCCTATGGTTACTTAAAATCAGAAAAAGAAACTTCGGAAGGACACATCCGAATGGAGCAAATAGTTAAAAGTGGAGGTTGGAAGATTGTGCCTTTAGACTTGCAAGATTTTGTTATTATAGCCTTTTAATAAAATAGCATTAGCTCATCTTATTGTGTTTCCTGCCTGGTTTACCTGGGAGGATTAACAACTTGCTTGCATAGCCTGTCAATTTCAATATCAAACTTGACCATAAATCTCACCGGCCTCCTTCTTCTGCATCAGTGGTTGAAGACTAAACTTTGAAGATAATTATGTTAAAGAGTTATTCATAAAGTAGTTAATTGAGATTATTTGGTCATTGACTGCATTATATCCAAGTATAGTGCTTGATGAAGTGTTCCTATGAAATAATGCTGCTTCTTTTTTTCTGTTCCAAGTCTTTCAATAATGATTGTTTGAGAACGCAAGTGACTTAAAGTTTGAGCCTTCTATGACATGTTTTATATATATATGGTTTGTAAACCAAGAAGACAGATTCCTCTCAGAAAAAAAATGTTTTATGCTAGACTTCTTTGCAATTAATTCACTAATATGGAAGGAATGAAATATAAATGAATTAGTTCTAAGTTAAATGAATTTGAAAGGATCACTAAAGTTTGGGAGATTAAAATTGATGAAGAATAGATTATAATGACTTGACCTCATTACCTATATTGATTAGCAATTCCTTAGTAAAATTGCTTTATGAACTGCATTAACAGGCCAGCTACACTGTCAAATAACTTTCGTTTAATTTTTGAGGTTAATTTTTTACAGCAATCATTCTTAAATGCATTTTTCTCATCTAATTTGTTTTACTTCATTTTTCAACAAAGCATTGTAATATTTGAGTAATAGGGTGTGTGTTGATTGGGCATTTAATAGCACTATAGTATTTATGCAGCAACAGAAGACAATGTGAAATATTCCTTATCTCAAGATTATTTTGCTAAGTATAGGAATGGTTTTGATAACTATGGTTAAGTTTATGGGTAGTCTTGAAATGTATAGTTGGTACTATTAAGAACTACCATCTACAAAACTCCTATAAGCCACAGGATTTTAATAAAAAAAATATTTTTCAATGTTTCTTTGCAGTATTCTAATGGCTGCGTGGATCGAAGTATCAGACAGGCTGGCATTGGTATTTCTGATGTATTTTATAATATTAAACTTGGCATATTGTCTTTCAGCAACGCAGAAGCAGATTATTAAGTTTTATGCTGTTAATACATTATAGTTGCAGTTTAAAAATAATGCTCTTTTAATAAATTCAGCAATAACAAAGCATACATAAAATTCAAAAGTTTTTTTTAGCTAGGTGTACCATTATTCTCCCTTGCATACATACATACATATGTATCATTAATATGATCACTGCTTTCAACATAAGTAATATTATGCATAGCAATAGAAGTAGTAAGCCAAACAATTTAAAACATGTGATAAGAAAAAAAGGAAAGGAAAAAGAGCTAAACTGATTTTACCCCAATATAATTTCCTATAATTCTCCATATCTTTCTATTCTTGCAAACCACCCTTGTTTCTATCACACCAATATAGTAATTCATACTTTTTAAAAATCATATATCAGCTACATATGAAATCCTTCCAGAATAAATAAAGTTGTTGCTGTGAAACATGGCTGTATGTTATCTTTGTAAGCCACAAGAGAACAGGAAACATGTCACAATAAAAACAATATATTTCATGACTATCCTTGGAATGTGCTTTTTTGGTGAGTATTTTCTGTAATAATAAGTGGCATTTGTTGAGTCAGTTATATAAAATTCTACACTTGTTTTTCTATGCCTTGTAATTGCTAAAATGTCTTTGATGTTTTGGTATGCACTTCAGCAAAACATTTAGAATAAGCCGAACTGATGTTGAATAAGAGTACATGTTACAACTTTTGAAATAATACAGTTCCGCCCCAACACATAGATTAACTATATCATGAGCTTACCACCTATGAAGATGCTGTTTCACTGCAGCCTCTCCATCAAAGCAACAAAACTTTTGCATTATTGTAATTAAATTTAATAGGAGTGTGGTGCTATCTGCACATTGCTTGAGAGATACTTCTTTTAAGCATGAGGATGCTATTTTTAGTGGCTGTTTTTTCACACAATATTTCAACTATCTTCAGATATATCTATCCAAAAGTCTGTTTTCTGTACCTGTATTAATAGCAGGTTATAGTCTTGAAGTCTTGGGTTATTTTTAATTGTGCACACAGGAAATCAACTTCAGTTAAAGGCGTTAGAAACTGGATTATTGATTCATGGTTTATATAATGTTTGAATCCGAATTTATTTTCTTTTGGATGGCAGTGATGTGAGCTAGTGATTCTATTTCCATCTAAGTCTCTAGAGCAGTTCATTTATTTCTGTGCTTCTTCCCTTTTCAAATAAATTATAATATGCAGTAAGATTCTTCTGCTCTGTTTTTATTTTGTCAATATTTGTTGGAATGATTGAAGTTGGGTGATTAATTTATTCCATTTTGCCTAGAGTTAAACACCATTGTTTTAAAACTTCTTTTTGATTTCAGGCATCATAATTTTTGGAAAGATCAACAGAGCATAACCATCAAATATATTTATAGCCTGTACATTTTCATATAATGTAATGGCTTAAATTTGAAGGTTAGTTCTATTATTGCCTGCGTTTTGATTATTACAGCTAATAGCCTGAGGATAATTGTTAAGTCCACGTGGAAAGAAGCCAGGAGTCGGTGACTGTGTTTCAAGCTCTTTTTATTAGTCGGGAACCGAACTGAGGCTAAAGGAAAACTTCGCGGCTTTTTATTTCCAAGCCGCAGCAGCCGCGGCCAATGGCACCACTTTGAATCTCCCATGATTCGAATTGACCAATCATGGGAGATTCTCAGCGAGCCAATTGGCGCAGCTTGCCTAGCCAATCAGAGCGCCCCGCGCTTTGGCCAATCAAAGCGCAGGGATCTCAAGAATTCAAATGAGGGGACAGAACACCCCTCCCCTCTTGGTTCAGCCCTTACATTGCATAGTCCCGTAGGTAGGCGGGGCTCCGTCTCTGCCTGCTGGACCTGCGCAGGTCAGTCGTAGGTTGGATCCCGGCTGGTTCGGACGGGGTCTCTGTTTCTCCGGACTCCATCGTGGGAACCGCCTGGTCTGTCTGGCCGGGCCGCTCTCCGCAGCTCCCTCCTGGGCTACCCGGGTTGGTTGAGCTGTGGGTTTTGTCGCTCCCGCTCGGTCTTCCCGGGTTGGTTGAGCTGGCCTGGCTGTCTCTTCCTGGCAAGGTTTCGTGCTGGCTGCTTTCTGGTGAGTATGGCTGGTTTATTTTTTCTGGGTTTTGGTTCCCTGGGTATCCCCTCCCCTCTTGGTTTGTGTTGTGGGGGTTGGTTTTGCTTCGTTGTGCGTCGATGGTCTCTTGTGTGGTCGTCCTCGATCTTAACTGGTCGATGTGGCGTTTCCACGCTCGTCCGTCGGTTGTTTGTAGCCGGTACGAGTGTGGGCCTATTAGTTGTGTTATGACGGCTGGTACCCATAATGGGTCTCTGTTTAGGTTCTTCGCGTAGACGGCATCGCCTGGTGCGAAGGTTCAGTGTTTGCTGGTGGAGTCTGGGGGTTTCTCTGGGTTGTACGTGGGGTGTAATCTATCGAGTGGGGATCTTATTTTCCTCCCCATTAGCAGTTCTGCTGGGCTTTTATTTGTTGTGGTGTTTGGGGTTATGTGCTGTATGAAAAGTAATTTATTTATTTTGTCCTGGATCTCCCCATGGTCTATTTTCTGGATGGTTTTCTTTGTGAATTGAACCATCCGTTCTGCCCTACCATTCGCCGCCGGATGCGCCGGGGCTGTCAGCGCGTGTCGTATGCCCCTCTCCGCTAGGAATTTTTCGAATTCTAGCGAGGTGAATTGGGGCCCGTTGTCGGAAACGAGGACGTCTGGGAGGCTCTGTGTTGCGAAAAGTTTGCAGAGTTCTTTGGCCACGGCCTCCGTGGTGGTTGTTCTCATGTTGCTTACCTCCAGCCAGTTGGAGTAATCGTCTATGGTTATTAAGAAAGTGTGTCCTTTTGTGGGCCCGGCGAAATCTATGTGGATCCTAGACTACGGTCCCCAGGGGGTTTCCCACTCTAGGATGGGTGTTGCGGGTGGGCTTGGCCTAGTTTCCTGGCATCGTTGACACCTTGCTACCCAGGCCTCGATCTGTTTGTCCATCTCTGGCCACCAAGTGTAACTTCTGGCCAGGGCTTTTGTCCTAACGATGCCCGGGTGCCCCTCGTGTAACAGTTCCAAAACCTTCCCTTGTAGTTTTTCAGGGATGACCACCCTATCCCCCCATAGTATGCACCCTTTTAGTAACGAGAGTTCCGTTTGCTGGTTCCGGAATGTCCTGACGGGCTTGTCGTTGTCCCTTTCCGGCCACCCTTTCTCTGCCCAATGCAAAACCCGCACCAGACGTTTGTCTTTATTAGTTTCTTGGGCAATGTCTGATGTGGTTATGGGTAGGTTGGGTAGAGTCTCTATGCTGAGGGTAGTCGTCGTGGGTGCTGGGTCAGTGTCAGGTTCAGGTAACGGTGAGCGGCTTAAGGCATCCGCATGGGAGATAGTCTTACCGGGTCGGTGTGTGAGTCCGTAGTTGTAGGCAGCCAGGAATTCGGACCACCTTGTCATTCGGGGAGACAGAATGTTCGGGGTGGCCCTGTTCCCTGCAAGGATTCCCAGCAGCGGTTTGTGGTCGGTGATGATGGTAAACGTCCGGCTCGTGAAACCTTTTTACTGCGGCGATGATAGCCAAAGCTTCTTTGTCCAGCTGGCTGTAGTTCCGCTCCGGTTTGGTGAGGGTCCTTGAAAAAAATGCGATGGGTGCTTCTTTTCTGTTGGGGAAAGTGTGGCTGAGGACAGCGCCGACGCCGAAGGGTGATGCATCGCATGTGATAGCTAGTGGTAGGGTCTCGTTGTACTGGATGAGGACGGCATCCGAAGTGAGCAGGTCCTTGGTTTTTCTGAAGGCAGCTTCCTCGTGTTTCCCCCAAGTCCAGGTAGCCGCCTTGTCCAAAAGCCTATGCAAAACTCCGCTGCGGTTGCCTTTTGGGGCAGGAAGACATTATAAAAGTTAAGTAGCCCCAGAAATGCCTGCAGTTCTGTTTTTGACTTGGGTATGGGGGCTTCCTTGATGGCTTTAATTTTCTTGTTGGTGGGGTGAATGCCGTGTCGGTCTTGGAGGTATCCTAGGAATTCGACCCGCTCTGTGTACAGCTGGCATTTTTCCCTCTTCACTTTAAGCCCGGTTTCTTTGAATCTTGTTAGCACCTCCCTTAGGCGAGCCTCTAGTTGGCCTGGTTGGTTGCCGATACTAGTACATCATCGAAGTATGGGACCACCCCCTTGATGCCCTGTAAGAGTCTTTCCATGAAGCTTTGGAAAATTCCAGGTGCCACGCTGACTCCAAATTGGAGGCGGTTGCATCTAAAGGCTCCCCGGTGGGTGACTATGGTTTGTGCCTTGGCAGTTTCCTCGTCGACTGGCAGTTGCTGGTATGCTTGGGCCAGGTCGAGTTTCGCAAAAACTTTGCCCCCTGCCAGTGAGTGTAGGAGATGCTGCACTACTGGGACGGGGTAAGCGCTTTGCTGCAAGGCGCCATTTAGGGTGGCCTTATAGTCCCCGCAGATTCTCACTGACCCATCAGGCTTAATCGGGGTGACTATGGAGTTCTTCCACTGGGCGTGGTCTATGGGTTGTAATACCCCTTGCTTGACGAGCTTGTCAATTTGCTCGTCTATCTTTGGTTTGAGTGCGAACGGTACCCGCCTTGGTTTTAGGCGTTTTGGGGGAACGTTGGGGTCTAGGCTGAAGGATAAAGGGGGCCCTCGGTACTTGCCTAGGGTGCCGTCGAACACTTCCTGGAAATCCCGGGCCAGTTGCTGCTCCCAGTCGGCTTCGGCGATGTGGTCGATGCCCGTGACTACGATGCCTCGCGGTGCGAACCATTGAAGTCCCAGTAGGCTAGGTTGGTCTCGATTGACGATGGTTAAGGGAAGTCTTTCGGCGTGTCCCTTGTCGGTCACTGTAAACTGTGCTGTTCCGACTACAGGGATGCGGTTTCCCTGGTAGTCCTTGAGGATTAGTCTCTGGTTTTCTAGTTGCTTTCTCTGGTTGGTAGGCACCAAGCATTTAATTTTTTTGCCAGGCTACCATTGAGAGGTAGGACCCAGAGTCCACCTCCATTTTACAGGGTTCGCCTTCGATGCCTACCTCCACGTAGACCTTTCTGGCATCTGTGGTTGTGACGTGGCCGATGGTGACCATCTGATGTGTCTCTTCTCTCCACCTGGCCCCACCACTTCGTTGGGCTCGTCCGTTTCGCTCCCAGCGGTTGTCTGTTGGCCGGTCTCTGGTCCTGGGGGGTGTGCTCTCTCGTCTCCGCTCGCTTGGGTCCCATCGCCTGGGGCTGTGGGTCTTCTTGAGGTGGCAAACGCGTGCGATGTGGCCCTTCTTGTCACAGTGCCAGCAAACGGAGTTGAAGAACCGGCATTCGGATCTGGGGTGGTCGCCTCCGCAACCGGCACACGTGGTCCTCGACTTACGACTCCGCCAGCTGCGCTGGTCGTGGCCTGCCTGGAGACGGTGGATGTCTTCCTCCTCATCGGACATGCCCGAGGTCGAGTGGAGTTCGCCTTGGTGGGTGGTGGTTTCAGGTTGGGCCTCGGTCGACCTTGCAGGGTTGTTGTTTGCAGTGCGGTCCCCGGCGTTCGGTCTCCGCATGCGGTCTGCTGACTGTCGGGTTGCTTCGGCGGCCGCGGCTTCGGAGATGGCGTTGGCGAGAGCAATGTTGCCCTTAGCCATCAACCGACTTTGGAGAACGGGGTCCCAAAGGCCGAGCACTATTCGGTCCCGAAGGGCCTCATTCATGTTGGAGAACTTGCATAGTCCTCCCAGGCGCCACAGCTCTGCAACGAAATCACTGAGACTCTTGCCCGACCACTAGTCCCGCCGATAAAATTCGTGCCGTCGGATGAGGATGGGCACGGCTGGAGTGTAGTGGTTCTGGAGCAATGGTTCGAGGTCCTTCCAATCCATCGCTGTAACATCGGCGGGCTTGGCTAGCGCTTTTGCCATCTTAAACACTGCGGGCCCGCAGTGTGTTAGGAAGATGGCTCGTTTCTTCGGTCCCGTGGCATCCTTCAGATCGTTGCATTCGAGGAACATGTGGAATCTGTCCGTGTAAGATTCCCAGTCCTCGGTAGCAAGGTTGAAGGGGGTTGGTGGCGTGATGCTGGCCATCTCGTTGGTTGGCTGGCTTCCATCGGACACGTGCTTCGGTTCAGGATGAGGATCCCACCTTCGTCGCCAGTGTTAAGTCCGCATGGAAAGAAGCCAGGAGTCGGTGACTGTGTTTCAAGCTCTTTTTATTAGTCGGGAACTGAACTGAGGCTAAAGGAAAACTTCACGGCTTTTTATTTCCAAGCCGCGGCCAATGGCACCGCTTTGAATCTCCCGCGATTCGAATTGACCAATCGTGGGAGATTCTCAGCGAGCCAATCGGCGCGGCTCACCTAGCCAATCAGAGCGCCCCGCGCTTTGGCCAATCAAAGCGCGGGGATCTCAAGAATTCAAATGAGGGGACAGAACAATAATGAACATATTTGGTGCCACTGTCTAGTTTAAAATTAACTGATTCTATCCCATTTGTTCTAACTAAGGCACTAGGCTAGGAGTATTGTTGAGAAACTAAAAGAAAAAGAAAATAAACATTTAATACAAGGGCCATTCCCTGAATCAGAAGCTTTTTAATATCAAGGGTAACAGAGCTACTGTAGCTTTAAAAAAAAATCAGATTGATAAATAATTCAGCCTTGTGAATCATCTATGGGAAATGACTCCAGTCTAGTTTGGTAGAAAAAAGGACAAGAGATAAAGATAAAATGTTGGTTTTTCTTAAGTTGGATAAGTCCAAACTTGTGGGGTTGTTTGTGTGTGTTTGTGTATCTCTAGTGGTGGGCTAAATAGGTTAAAGGGGTGTGAGCCTAGCGTTCCTTGTAATGATTTATGAAATTCACAGCCCAAATCATCATGACGTGATGACATCATGGCAATTCATCAATTCTTTACATATTTCAGTTAATTTTCTAATTTGATTTGTTCGTTAATGACTGATCATGCTGTGTACAAGGGTTTACATTTATAACACCCAAACAGAACAAAATTCTCAGTGCCCATTCAACAGTTCTGAAAACTTGTTTTCAAGTTGAGAGCTCTGGTCATACATTTTAAACAGCTGATTTCCAATGCTTTAGGTAACTTTTAAAAGAGCCTATAGTTCTCTCCCCTTTAACGAGACTCTTCAAATAAAACATTTTTGCAATAATGCATTTTGGATGCATTATTTTTGTATATTAGGTATTGTATTAATGCATAACATCTTAGAAATATTCTCATGATGTCTCAAACAGTGCTGGTTGCTAATCCAAATTAAACCCATAATAATATTGAAAGTATTTCTAAGGGTTGATCTGAAATGCCTTTAGAGTTATTGGGGAAGTATCAAAAAATTATATGTGACTCTATTTTGTTATTTTTATGATAGCATTACATGGATGCTGAAACTAAAAATTAATTTTTAAAACAGATACTGTGTCTTTGACAGTAAAAAAAGGTACAATTTCTGACCTACGAGTTACAACTTGTGCAATACATATTTTAGTCTGCAAAAATGTTCCATCTAATAATTCAAGAATCGGGGCCATTCTTTATAGACAAAATTTCAGAGAAGCCCTGAAATGTACGTGGGTGTTCAGCAGTGGTGGGATTCAAATATTGTTGCCAGTTCAGTGGGTGTGGCTTGGTGGGTGCACTTTGCATGCACATATGCGCCAAACACGTAGTTTGCACAGGTGCAGAGGCGTTTGCACAGGTGCAGAGGTGTTCTAACTCGCCTCCTGCAAGCCTGCACGATCCCGGTCGCTTCAGCAGCTGCCGCGTGGCACTACTGTGTGCCACACAAAGCAGCTGCGCTTCAAATTCAGCAGATAAAAATGAGTATGGAAGCTCGGGTGGGCGGGTGAGCCCAACAGCAGAGCAGTGGAGAGAACCGGTTTGGTCTCCGCTGCTCATTGCTCCTACCAGCTTGCCAAAACCAGGCCAAACTAGTCGAATGCCACCACTGGTGGTCAGGCTTGCAAAAGATATTATATAGTAAAAATAATTAATGTGAACACATTACAGAATGAATAGAAATTAAATAGAACATTGTTATCCATGAATCCATTTAATAAAATGTAGGGGCCGGGGTGTGTGTCTTAGAGACTGCTAGATAAGCGGTCTGTGGTCTTTTATCATCCTTTGAATCCCTAGCATCTAAATTTCCTGTAATTACCACACCCCAGGTAAAAATTTGCCACACCCTCTATTGAGTTGCTGAGATACATACTTCATGCAACAAAAGCCAGCATATAACGTGAGCCTTAGTAATTTACATCCACCCACATGAGAACATAGTTCAAATATACTTTAAATATATCTCCTTCTATAAATATGTATCTGTAATTCATGTTTTGATTTTTCATTAAAATATCAAGAACAAGGAATCAATAGTTATAACTAATAATTATTCTGTCAAGCAGCAAATCTCTTTAAAAGCTATGCTTAGTGTTCTGTCCTTAATTTGAATACTTGAAATCCCCGCGCTTTGATTGGCTAAAGCGCGGGGATTTCTGATTGGCCAGGCGAGCCGCGCTGATTGGCCCGATTGAGGTCTCCCGCGATTGGCTCGCTCCAAGAGCGGGAGACTTGAATTGCTGCCATTGGCCGCGGCCGCCGCAGCGAAAAGGATAAAAGCCGCGGGCTTTTTCCTTTTCGCCGGTTCGGTTCACAACTGTTTAATAAAGAGCTTGAAACTTAGTCACCGACTCCTGGCTTCTTTTGCGGACACGACACTGGCGACGAGGGTGGGATCCCGACCCTGAACCGAACCCCGTGTCCAACAAGAGCCAGTTTCAGCACAGAGATGGCGAAAATCGCACGGCCCGCTCCCTTCAACCCCGCCACTGAGGACTGGGAATCGTTTTCAGACCGTTTCCGCATGTACCTCGAGTGCACCGGAATGAAGGACGCCCCGGGCCCGCTAAAACGCGCCGTTTTCCTCACACATTGCGGAACCGAGGTCTTCCAGATGGCCAAGGCATTGGCCAAGCCGGCAGACGCAACCGCCATGGACTGGGACGTCCTTGAACCTATCCTGCGGCGCCATTATGCCCCCGAGGTCCCCATCCTGATCCGGCGCAACTAATTTTACCGCCGAGATCAGAAACCAGGCGAAAAACTGGGCGATTTCGTCGCCGAGTTGCGGCGACTAGGAGGGCTCTGCGAGTTTGAAGGTCTGAACAGCCTCCTAAGAGACCGATTCGTACTCGGCCTATGGGACCCTACACTCCAGAGCCGGCTTATGGCCAAGGGCGACATCAGCCTAGCAGACGCCCTCACCGCAGCCGCAGCCGCAGAAGCAACCCGCACTTCCGCTGACAGCATGCGAAAATCAGACGCGAAGGGCGGAAACAACAACCCGGCAAGGTCGGCCGACCCTAAAAGCGAATCAACTGCACACTACGGAGATTTCCAGTCTACGTCCAGCACGTCGGAAGACGAGGAGGACATACATCGTGTGCAAACGGGTCACGGTGACCAGCGGAACCGAAGAGGTCGTAGGTCGAGGACCAACTGTGCCGGGTGCGGCGGCGACCACCCCAGATCAGAATGCCGATTTTTTGACTCTATCTGTAGGCATTATGAAAGACGGGGACACATCGCTCGAGTTTGCCGCCAAAAGAAGACCCGCAGCCCACCCAGATGGGAACATCACGACCGAAAGAAGGAAAGCCCCCCGCCCAGGACCAGAGATCGCCAATCGGACGGTCGGTGGGACCGAATCCAACGATCTTCTAGAGGCGGCGACAGTCGGCGCAAGGAAGATACCCACCAGACGGTAACCATCGGCCACGCCATCTCCGACGGCGCCAGAAAGGTACACGTAGAAGTCCATATTGAAGGCCAACCATGCAAGATGGAGGTGGACTCCGGGTCCTACCTCTCCATGATTGCATGGCACGAGATAAAACGGCTAGTGCCCACCCTCCATAAGAGGAACATTAACGCCCAAAAAATCATTATAAAAGACTACCAAGGAAACCGCGTCCCGGTAGTGGGCACCAAGAACTTTAATGTAACTTACAAAGGCCGCACCGAACAACTCCCACTCACAATCGTCGATCGCGACCGCCCAAGCCTGCTGGGCCTACAATGGTTTGCCCCGCTTGACATCGCGCTGACAGGAGTCAACCACGTCGTCGACGACGGCTGGGAACAGCGGCTAGCCCAGGAGTTCCGGGAGGTCTTCGACGGAAGCCTGGGCAAGTACCAGGGGCCCCTTATCTCATTTGACCTAGACCCTAGGGTTCCCCCCAAGCGACTAAAACCTAGGAGGGTACCATTCACCCTAAAACCAAAAATTGACGAGCAGATCGACAAGCTCGTCAAACAGGGGGTGTTGCAGCCGATAGACCATGCCCGATGGGAGACCCCTATAGTGACCCCAGTCAAGCCAGACGGGTCCGTGAGAATTTGTGGGGACTATAAGGCCACCCTAAATGGCGCATTGCAACAAAGCGCCTACCCCGTCCCAATCGTGCAACACCTACTGCACTCACTGGGAGGGGGCAAGGTCTTTGCCAAGCTCGATCTCGCCCAGGCATATCAGCAGTTGCCGGTCGACGAAAAAACAGCGGAAGCCCAGACCATCGTTACCCATTGGGGGGCATTCAAATGTAACCGGCTCCAATTCGGAGTCAGCGTGGCACCAGGCATCTTTCAGAGCCTGATGGAACTTTTACTGCAGGGCATCAAGGGGGTGGTGCCCTATTTCGATGACGTATTAGTGGCGGCGCCAAACGAAGCCGAATTAGAAAACCGACTCAGGGAGGTCTTAACAAAATTTAAAGTAACGGGACTCAAAGTAAAACGAGAAAAATGCCAACTATGCACAGAGCGAGTGGAATTCTTGGGCTACCTTCTAGACCGGCATGGCATTCACCCTACAATTAAAAAAGTGAAAGCCATCAAAGAAGCCCCCACCCCAAGGTCTAAAACGGAACTACAGGCTTTCTTAGGCTTGCTGAATTTTTATAATGTTTTCCTACCCCAAAAGGCTACGGCGGCGGAGCCTCTGCATAGGCTCCTGGATAAGGCGGCAACTTGGACTTGGGGGAGACGAGAGCAAGCCGCCTTCCAAAAAACCAAAGACCTCCTCACCTCCGATGCCGTCCTGATTCAATTCAGCGAAACCTTGCCCTTGGTTGTCACTTGCGACGCATCACCTTTCGGCGTCGGCGCTGTCCTCAGCCATACTCTCCCCGACAAAAGAGAAGCACCCATCGCTTTCTTTTCCAGGACTCTAACTAAACCAGAGCGGAACTATAGCCAGCTGGACAAAGAAGCTTTGGCTATAGTTGCCGCCGTTAAGCGATTCCACGAATACCTTTATGGCCGCCCGTTTACCATCGTGACAGATCACAAGCCGTTGCTGGGCATCCTCGCAGGAAACCGAGCCACCCCGAACATTTTATCACCCCGGATGACAAGGTGGTCCGAGTTCCTGGCAGCCTACAGCTACGAACTGTTACACAAGCCAGGTAAGAAAATTTCGCACGCGGACGCTTTAAGCCGCTCGCCTTTACCAGACTCTGATCCTGACCCAGCACCAACAACAAACACCCTTAACATCGAAAATTTGCCCAACCTACCCATTACAGCGTCAGACATTGCCAGGGAAACCATCAAGGACAGGCGTCTGGCGCGAATTTTACATTGGGTGGAAAAAGGTTGGCCGGAAAGGGACAGTGACGAATCCGTTAAGATATTCAGAAACCGCCAGACTGAACTTTCACTACTCAAGGGATGTATTTTGTGGGGTGACAGGGTGGTCATCCCGGACAGGTTGCAAGGGAGGGTCTTAGAGATGCTGCACGAAGGGCATCCTGGCATCGTCAGAACTAAAGCCCTGGCCAGGAGTTACGCTTGGTGGCCAGGAATGGACAAGCAGATAGAGGCATGGGTAGCCAAATGCAATCCGTTCAGCGGTTTCTGAATATCTTAACAATGCCAGGAGACCAGACCCAGCCCACCCGCAGCACCCATCCTGGACTGGGAAACACCAAGGGGACCCTGGTCCAGAATCCATTTAGACTTTGCCGGTCCCACGAATGGACATACCTTTCTGATCACAGTTGACGCTTACTCCAACTGGTTGGAGGTAAGCGACATGAAATCCACTACCACGGAGGCCGTTATTAAAGAACTTGGCAAACTCTTTTCCACACACGGCCTCCCAGACGTCGTCGTCTCAGACAACGGGCCCCAGTTTACTTTCCTCGACTTCGAGAGATTTCTGGCGGAGAGGGGCATCCGCCATGCATTAACAGCACCGGCGCATCCGGCGGCGAACGGTAGGGCGGAACGGATGGTACAATTTACCAAAAAAACCATCCGGAAAATGGACCACGGGGAGATCAACGACAAAATAAATAAACTCCTCTTTATACAACACATCACCCCGAACACCACTACCAACAAAAGCCCAGCCGAGTTGCTGATGGGCAGGAAGCTGAGGTCTCCGCTCGACAGGTTACACCCAACATATAACCCGGAGCGACCCCCAGACTCCAGTACAAAATACCGGACCTTTGCCCCCGGTGACTTAGTGTACGCAAAAAATCTGACGGGGGACCCCCTATGGATCCCAGCCGTCATCACTCAAATCACAGGTCCACGGTCGTACCGGCTCCAAACCACCGATGGGCGAGCCTGGAAACGACACATAGACCAGCTCAGGTCACGAACTGCAACGGACCTCAACCCCCAAAACACGAACCAAGGGGGGAGGGAATACCCGAATAAACAAACGCAAGAAAAAATAAACCAGCAGTATTTACCGGAACGCAGCCATCGCAATCCCCCACCGGAGAAGAACCACACGGCCAGCTCTACCGACTCGGAGAAGCCAAGCGGGAGCGGCGAAACCCGTAGCTCAACCAACCCGGAAGGCCCAGGTGGGAGCCACGGAGAAAGAACCGGCCCAATCATCCAGCCGGTTCGCACAGAAGAGGGAGCAGCCAAAAACATGACCGCTCCGGCCGAAATCCAGCTTGCAACTGAGTTGCGCAGGTCAAGTAGGACTAGACGGAGCCCCGCCTACCTACGTGATTACGCAACGTGATGGACTATACCAAGAGGGGAGGGGTGTTCTGTCCTTAATTTGAATACTTGAAATCCCCGCGCTTTGATTGGCTAAAGCGCGGGGATTTCTGATTGACCAGGCGAGCCGCGCTGATTGGCCCGATTGAGGTCTCCCGCGATTGGCTCGCTCCAAGAGCGGGAGACTTGAATCGCTGCCATTGGCCGCGGCCACCGCAGCGAAAAGGATAAAAGCTGCGGGCTTTTTCCTTTTCGCCGGTTCGGTTCACAACTGTTTAATAAAGAGCTTGAAACTTTGTCACCGACTCCTGGCTTCTTTTGCGGACACGACACTTAGCTTTTGATATCTTTTCTCAGCCTTTAATCCCGTGACTTCCTTTGTGTTCCCACTAATAACTTTTCATTATCATTAATCCCTAATTTCTCTTTCTCGCTGTGTTTCTTTCTATCCCAGATCAATTGCTTTCTAACTGCTAACTGACTTTCTCAATTTATATTCTATGACCTTCTTTCCATAATCTCCCCAGCTGCCAATTATTTTTCATCTAGATTGGATTCCTAGGTTGGATTGGATTAAGAGCTGTGGTGGTGCAGTGGTTAGAGTGCAGTAGTGCAGGCTACTTCTGCTGACTGCCACTGTTTGCAATTTGGCAGTCTGAATCTCACCAGGCTCAAGGTTGACTCAGCCTTCCATCCTTCCGAGGTGGATAAAATGAGGACTCAGATTGTTCGGGGTCATATGCTGACTCTGTAAACCACTTAGAAAGGGCTGTAAAGCACTGTGAAGCAGTATACAAGTCTAAGTGCTATTCACAAATTGCTCAAGACCATGGATTGTTTGACTACTGCCATCAATTTCTGACAACAAAGCATACTCCAATTTCCTGTTCTAGATGTTTAATTTGTAATACAAATAGTCCTCACTGAATGATGGACAGACACTGCAATGTTTGGAAATCTGGGCTGGTTGCTGAACACCCAGATTATGATTACATGACTGTGGAGGTGAACAACAGACAGAACTTTGAAGACTGGTCTTACATATTACTCATTCAACCCAGAGGTGGTATTCAGCAGGTTCTGACCAGTTCTGGAGAACCGGTAGCGGAAATTTTGAGTAGTTTGGAGAACCGGTAAATACCACCTCTGACTGGACAGTTTACAGTATCCTTCCCCTGCCACACCCACCAAGTCACACCCACAGAACCGGTAGTAAAAAAAATTGAACCCCACCACTGATTCAACCCCATCACAAGTTTCAACAGCCACTAAATGTGCAGTCATTAAGTGAGGGCCAGTGGTATTATATCTGATTTGTGATTTCTTTCAATGTGTTTCATAGTCTCGATATGAACAGACGAGTCATATGAGCTGCCTGTGCACAGCTGACTGATAGTTATAATGGTTAGGATTCTTTGAAAGAAAGAGCAAATTGTTCAAATATAAATTTCCCTTGAATTGGAGATTTACAAGTTTGACAGTAATTCTGCAACAAGTAGAAAGGACATATACAGTATGTGGTGCCTGCATTCTTTGGCAGTGCCAGGGCCAGTGGCTTAATATTTGAGAACTAGAAATATGCTCAAAGCTTTAAAAACTATAAAACACAACTTGTTCTCAATGTTAACCTCCTAAATCCTTAATTAGGCTCCTGGTACATGACAAATCACATCGTTTATATTTAATGAGCTCACAATGTAGGTCTAAATGCCTAATTACCTAGATTTAATGTTTTTTTCCCCGCTTCCAAATGTATTTTCACTGAGTCTGTTCATTGATTAGAGAAGAGCAAAACCCCTGAGGCACAACCGTTACTGATGGCAGTCAGGAAAGTGGAATGCTGGTGTTGGAAAAATGTTTTTTGAGATATGGCCAAAATCACGGAAGGAATAAAGAGGATGTCAAGCTTTTCACATGACCTCTCAGGTGGTTTCACTGAAGAAAGCATAAAAACAGTTCGCTTGGGATAGCAAAGCATTGAAAACCTTATGAGGTTCAACTTGGAGAGAAAACATTCTTCTCTGTTAACTGGCAGCTCTATTTCCCTCTGTCCTCCTCTATCTTGGTGTTTAGAGTCCTTCGTAGTTCTCCCCCTTTTCCTAGAGATGAGTCCTTCTCTGCTCTGCTCTGTCCAAGTGATACATTACTGGATGGTGGCCATAACCCTTCCCTGGGGAAAGGGAAGGTTTTACTTCTCAGCACCTACCGTATATACTCGAGTATAAGTCGAGTTTTTCAGCCCATTTTTTGTGCTGAAAAAACCGCCCTCGACTTATACTCGAGTCAGATTCCCCTCTGAAAAAAAAATGGTGTGGAGCTCCGAAGCTGGGCAGCCGCTTCCCTGCTTCCGTGTTTCCTTTGCAACTTTTAAGCATGGGAGGGGGAGGCTTTTCTGAGCTCTAGGCTGAAAAAGCAACGCGAGCGGAGGTCGCTCCACTCAGTTTCATTTCCTCAGCTCCAGCTGCTTTCAGTCCACTAGGGAGGAGGGGGAGGAGGGGGGGGAGAGAGAGAGAGAGATATCATAAGAACGGCTCTTGGTTTTTTCTTGCAAGGGAGAGAGTGACTCCTGCCTACCACTGTCATCATCATCATCTTTTGCGTTAGTGAATCAATCAAACCTTTCATGATAGTGAGATCGTTTCCCAAATTTCCCTTAAATCAGGGAAGAAATCAGAAACAAACCTTTGGATTGAGAATAAGCCTGTTCCTATGATGCCATTTTTGTTCACTGCAGTGTGAAAAGTGTGAAAAAACACACTTCTTTTTCTTCATCTTCTTGTTCCCTATTTACTGGTCTCTTTCAAAAAGGAAATTGTGAACATCAAACTTATTCTCAACTGTCCTAGTGAAAGTTTTTATTGGCATCTATTTTTATTTTTGAAATTTACCAGTAGCTGCTGCATTTCCCACCCTCGACTTATACTCGATTCAATAAGTTTTCCCAGTTTTTTGTGGTAAAATTGGGTGCCTCGACTTATATTCGGGTCGACTTATACTCGAGTATATACGGTACTTATTTACTGAGAGGGGAAACAGATTTAAAAGCCACCACTTCTTTTGTAACAGAAGTCAATCTTTGGTGGCCTCTTTAGAAAAAAAAAAGGTTAATTCCATCTCCTTCCTTCCTTCCTTCCTTCCTTCCTTCCTTCCTTCCTTCCTTCCTTCCTTCCTTCCTTCCTTCCTTCCTTCCTTCCTTCCTTCCTTCCTTCCTTCCTTCCTTCCTTCCTTCCATAAATACATATATACATACATAGTACATGCATCACAATGTTGCTCAGCTGAGACATTCCTCATCTTAATCAGAACGTTGGTATTGTTTTATTTTATTATAAAGTATTCAAGCCTGAAATTATTTGTTTTGGAGCTTTCCATCCCCTCCCCCATTGAGCCATTAATTAATAATGATTTATTATTATGGATTGGACTTACCCTTTTCTTTCTAGAAGTGGATGGGTTCCAGTTCAAAATGTATTGGAAAAGTGGAAGACTTATTTATTATTAGCTAGAATTTCCACAATTTTGATGGTGCATTTAGTTACCTACGAAAGCAAAAGGTTTTGTGCCATCTTAAAGATAACCTCAAAAATAACGAAGCTTTATGGTCTTAGAGTCCATTTTATTTACTTCTACAACAAGGAGAAGTCTGGTATATGAAAACTAATGGTCCCATATATTCATTAGTTGCCAAGATTGAGTGTACACACATACACATACACACACACACACTTTCCACCCCTCTAGTATCAGTTATTGTGACTGAATATAATTTGAATAGAATTTAATAATTTCTTTTTTGAAAGGAAATTGTAAAGAGATTTAGCATTGAGTTTGGAGCATTAGATTTCCTTATTTGTTTTCAGTTTTTTTATTCTACATTTTTATCCTATACTGTAGTCATACAAGTATGCTAATATTACATATAAATATAGATATCATAATATTCCATGAATCCAAATACCTATCTGTACTGCAAAAGAACATAGGGATAATGACACTGAAGCCTTCTTCGAACAGAATGCCACAAAATCCCCACCTCAGGTACGTTCGGCTGAGGTTCCAGTGTAGGATGTAGAACAGGGGTGTCAAACTCAAGGCCCAGGGCCGGATCTGGCCCACAGGGATGCCCTAGAAACAGCAAAGGACTGGCCTGTGGTGCTTCTGCCAGGACAAGAGGCTCCCAAGTTCTGTTTTTGGCTGCCACAGCCTCCTACAACCCTCTGCCAGTGAAAACAGAGCTAAGGAGGCTGCGTGTGGGTTTCAGGAGGCCATGGCAGCTGAAAACGGAGCTCGGGAGCCCATTTTGCTGGCAGAGTGCATGAGCCACCATAGGTGCCCCCGACATGAGTAATGTCAAGCTGGCCACACCCACCCTGGCCAGATACCCTTCCTCCCTGGGGTCAAACACAACCTTGATGCAGCCCTCAATGAAATCGAGTTTGACACCACTGATGTAGAAGGTCTTAGAAGTGAACAATCTGGACTCTAAAATCTGTACACATTGAAAGATTACTATACTACCATAATAGCCATTTCTTGATGAATGCACTTTCTATGCTGAAATAAAAAGAATACTTTCTTTTCTCAGATATTCTAGATATTGGTTATTTTGAGGGCGAGAGGATTAAATTAAATTTAAGTAATGAAATGGATGGAAACTTACTAAAGAGAAAGCCAATGCAGAACTAAGAAGAAATTTCCTGATAGTGGTTTCCAATTAATCAGTGGAGTGACTTGCCTCCAGAAATCGTGGGTGCTCCATTGCTGGAGATTTTAAAGAAGAGAATAAATAAAGAAGAGATTGGGCAGCCATCTGTCCAAAATGGTCAAAAGGGTCTCCTGGTTGGCAGGAGTTTGGACTAAACACCTCCAATGCCCCTTCCAACTTTTTATTCTGTTATTCCATTATCGTGTTATAAGTATAAATATGAATCTCTTTTTCAATATTATTTTTATTAAACAATTTTCCTCATTTTATAACACCATTTTCATTCTTCACAACTTATCGGTATACATATGCTTTACATACATTTTAATTATATATATATATATATATTTCTTAAGTTTCATGGGTACATACATACATACATACATACATATATATATATATATCTTTGGTTATTCGGGTTTTCTCCCACGTAAGATTGGAAGTATCTAGGCAATGTTTCGATGAAGTCTCATTCATCATCTTCAGGCTTGGTCTTCAGCTCTGTGCTTCTCAGAGTGATGTGAGCTTGCAGCTGCTTCTTCCTTTTAACTGCTAGTGGGGGTGTGACTTGATTGGGTGGGGGCTTGGCTGTGTTCTGATTGGGTGGAGGCGTGTTCTCATTGGTTGGGGCTTTGGCTGTGTTCTGATTGGTTGGGGGGTTGGCTGGGTTCTGATTGGCTGGAGGCGTGTTCTGTTCAGGTGGGGGCTTGATTGTGCTCAGGTTAGTCTTAGTTGCTGGGGGATTTGAGCTGGTGAGCTGTGATCTTGCTGTTTGGCTTCGAGTTCGTAGTCATGCTGCATCTTCATGGTGGGGGTCAGTTCGCTTCATGTATGGCTCAGAGGGGTTTGAACCTTCAAACCTTCAAATGGCAGTTGCATAGGAATGCGAGGTCCCAACCCCCCAACCAATCAGAACATCATCAATAATTTCATCATCATTCTAATATTAGAAAGTTATAAGGTGGTGGTTGGGTATTGAAGTTCTCACCTGGAATACTGTTTGTCTTAGGATTTTGTCTTAACAGAGACCCAGCTTGGTGTATTACTTAAGGTACCAGGATAGAAACTGGGAGATTGTAAGTTCTAGTCCCATCTTAGGCAAAAAGACACCTTGGGCCAAACACTCTCTCTCAGCCCTAGAAGGAGGCAACGGCAAATCACTTTTGAAAATATTGCCAAGAAAAAACAGGGTCTAGTCCAGGGGTTTCAAACACAATTTACCTGGGGGCCGCTGGAGGTAGAGTCTGGGTGAGGCTGGGCCGCATAATATTATACTTTATATTAAACTTTATATTAATATTATACACTAATATTATACTTTCATATCATGGTGGGGACCACAGGATATCGTCCTGTGGGCCGCAATTGGCCTGCGGGCCATGAGAATGAGACCTCTGGTCTAGTCCAAGCAGTTACCAGGAGTTAAAGCAAGTATGTGTATATATACTGTCTGGACAGGGGGCAAAGAACATGTTAAGTACTGAACATGCCATGTTGGAGTAAATGGAGACAGCCTCTGAATAGTGAACTTTAAGCTCTTTATTTGCATAGTGACTTCTTGAAACAACAACAGTGAACTCTGCCTTATATAGGCAACCCTTGTGAGAATTGTCCAATAACGAGCTATGAACGCTAGCTCTTTTAACCAATAAGAATTCTCTGTTAAGGGCCAATCGGATTCCTAAGAACTAACCAATCCGATCTGGCCGCCTAACAGCCAATCAGAAGTGCAGGGCCAGAACCCTGCACTTTACCTCAAGCTCATACTTTATTAACTATGGTACATACATAACACCCCTTCCCCCTGGCTTCTTAATTACGGTGTAGTTATATAGTCCCTTAGATAGGACGGTTGTCTTTTAACTCTTTTGGATTTTAGTTGGATTGGTTGGTTGCAATCCTGTTGAGGTAGATTGTTGTTTGGCAGTGGTTCTGCTTCTTGCTCAGCTGCAATTTCTTGTGGTGCAAACGTTTCTCCTTCCTGCTCCATTTTCTGAGTATCACTTAGTTCATCGCTCCCTTTGAGCAGATTCCCTGGAACTTCATCTTCTTCCGTACCTCCCCCCCCTCAGTTTGGTCATGGGGGAGTTGTTGACTGGCCGTTGTGAGTCATGACCGTAATTGGTCGATATGCCGTTTCCACAGTTTATTGTCACAGCATTTCACTACATAGGATTTAGGGCCGGTCACTCGTACTACTGTCGCCTCTATCCATAATGGGTCGCCCGATAAGTTCCGTGCGTAAATGAGGTCTCCTACCTGGAAGGTGCGACAGCGGCCGCTGGATCCTATTGGATTTTCCGGTTCGTAAGCAGGGTGCAACCGGTCGAGGTGGGAGCAGAGTCTTCGTCCCATCAGTAGTTCGGCGGGAATTCTGCCGGTGACGCTATGTGGAGTTATGTGTTGCAAAAAGAGAATTTGGTTGACCTTGTCATCGATATTGTCATAGTCCACTTTTTGCAAAGTCTTTTTAACAAATTGGACCATGCGTTCAGCTCGGCCATTGGTCGCAGGGTGCGCAGGCGAGGTGAGCGCATGGTGGATGCCGCGGTCAGCGAGGTACTGCTCGAACATTAGTGCCGTAAACTGTGGCCCATTATCGGACACCAGGACATCTGGCAATCCGTGGGTTGCAAAGAGTCTGTTTAGAATCTTGATCACCACCTCGGAGGTCGTAGCCGTCATAAGATGAATTTCTAACCAATTGGAATATGCGTCGACTGTCAGCAGGAGTATAGCCTTTGGTTGGCCCTGCGAAATCCAGGTGGATTCTGGACCAGGGTCCACGTGGCGTCTCCCATTCAGTAGGCGTGGCTTTTGGTGGGGTGTTGCTGACTTGTTGGCAATTGGAACACGCTTTAACCCACTGCTCGATTTGCCGGTCCATGCCCGGCCACCATGCGTAGCTTCGTGCAAGCGCCTTCATTCGCACGATGCCGGCGTGGCCCTCGTGCAGAATTCGCAGCAGAGTCTTCTGGAGTCGCTCTGGGACAACGACTCTATCGCCCCAGATGATATAGCCTTTCTGGGAAAAAAGTTCAGTCTGTCGAGATTTGAATGGTGCGAAGTCATCTGGTACTTGATCCAATGGCCATCCATGTTCTACCCAGCCTAGGACTCGAGCTAGGGTGTGGTCTCATTTGGTTTCTCTCGCGATGTCTCGGGTGGTCATAGGCAGCGAGTTGAGTGTTTCGATCTGCAACGTGGTTGCCATTGGTGCCGGATCGTCGAGAGTCTCTGGAAGCGGTGCTCGGCTTAATGCGTCGGCGTGGGGAATGGCTTTCCCCGGGCGATATTGCAGGCGATAATTATAAGCAGCTAGGAATTCTGACCATCGGGTCATTCTCGGGGATAATATGTAGGGGGTTGGCTTGTCCCCGGCTATTATCTCTAGCAACGGTTTGTTGTCAGTTATAATGGTAAATGTCCTTCCGTACACATATTCATGAAATTTTTTTACAGCTGAAATGATTGCGAGGGCTTCTTTATCAATTTGTCCATAGTTCCGTTCTGCTTGTGAAAGAGTCTTCGAAAAGTATGCAACAGGGGCTTTGTTCCCATTAGGCAGTACATGGCTCAAAATGGCGCCCACCCCGAAAGGCGATGCATCGCAGGTTATAACTAACAGCAAAGTTTCGTTATACTGCATAAGTACAGAATCAGATGTGAGCAGTTTTTTAACATTCCGCAACGCTTGCTCTTCCCGGTAACCCCATACCCACAATGCTTTCTTATCTAATAATCGGTGTAACGGTTCAGTGACAGTTGCCTTGTGCGGTAAAAATACATTATAGAAATTAATGAGGCCTAAGAACGCCTGGAGATCGGCCTTGTTGCGTGGCCTGGGAGCGTTTTTGATCGCTTTTAATTTACTCTCGGTAGGAGGAATGCCTTGGCTATCAATTCGGTACCCAAAAAACTCAACATTGTCAGTATACAATTGACATTTATTTTTTTTCACCTTAAGTCCAGCCTCTCGAAAAAAATTTTAGGACACATTTCAAATGGTCCTATAAGATTTTTTTGGTAGGGGCTGCAATTAATACGTCATCAAAATAAGGGACCATGCCCTTGATTCCCTGTAATAACCTTTCCATGAGGCTCTGGAAGATCCCCGGGGCTACACTAACTCCGAATTGCAATTGGGTACATTTAAAGGCACCCCTATGCGTTACAATCATTTGGGCTTGAGCTGTTTTTTCATCCACTGGTAATTGTTGATAAGCTTGAGCTAAATCCAATTTAGCAAAAACCTTCCCGCCCCCCCAAGGAATGGAGGAGGTGCTGCACCACCGAAACTGGATACGCATTCTGCTGTAGGGCGTGGTTCAAAGTGGCCCAGTAGTCCCCACAAATTCGGATTGACCCGTCTGGCTTAATGGGTGTTACAATATGGGTTTCCCATGGAGAGTGATCGATGGGCTTCAACACCCTTTGAGCAATTAGCTTGTCGAGTTGTTCATCGATTTTTGCTTTAAGAGCGAACGGAACTCAAGGGGGCTTCAAGCGAATGGGGGCTACTTTTGGATCTAGACTGAATGAGATTGGGGTCCCCTTATACTCGCCTAAGCTGTCCGCGAAGACGTCACTGAACTCAGAGATAAGGTCTTCCTCTCACTCACAACCACTGACTCGGTTCACGCCGGCCACTTCAATGCTGAGTGGCGCGAACCATTGGAGGCCTAGTAGACTAGGCCTATCTCTATCGATGACTGTTAGAGGTAAGTACGCTGTATGCTTCTTGAAGGAGACTCGGACTCGGCAGGACCCGACAACAGGGATTCGATTCCCTTGGTAGTCCTTGAGGATGAGGCGTTGAAATTGGAAGTCTTGGCGTAGAATTGTGGGGATGAGTTGCTTGAGTGTCTTCCAGGACACCATCGAGAGGGACGATCCCGAGTCGACCTCCATGTGGCAAGGCTGGTTCTCGATGGCTACTGTGACTCGGATTTTCTTGGTGTCTAAAGCCGAGGCGTGACTGATAGTGATAGTATGGTGAGCCTCTTCTCTCTGTAAAGCTCGATTTCTGGAGGACTGGTTTACTGGCTCTCGCCTTACAGGACGGTTTCCTGTCGATTGGCGATAGTTAGCCCCTTTTGAGGCCTGGCTGAGTCCTGGTAAGCTGCGGCAGACCAGGCCGATGTGGCCTCGTTTCCGGCACTCATGGCAGAGTGTGTCGCAGAATTTGCATTCGGACCTGGCATGGTTTGCTCCACAGCCAGCACAAGGACGTAAGGGCTTCGGGCGAGGGTCCCGGTCGGACCGCAGTCGATGGACCCCTTCTTTGTCGCTGTCTGACGACGAAGAGAGATCCTCGTGATGCATTGTCGCGAGCTGTCCTTCAGGCTTGGATAAAATGTCGCTTGTCGGTGGTGGTACCAGAGTGCGGCTTCGCCGTAGCTGTGCAGCTGACTTTTTGGTTGCCTCTGCTGCCGTGGCTTCGGCGATGGCGTCGGCAAGGCTGATGTTGCCTTTCGCCATCAGCTTGCTTTGCAGGCCTAGTGCATCTAGTCCCAGAACTATTCGATCTCGTAGTGCCTCTTCTAAATTGGCGAACCCGCAGAGGCCCCCTAAATTTCGGATGTCCACCACGAAATCGGCCACACTTTCCCCTTTTCGTTGGTTCCTCTGATAAAACTCGTGGCATCTCACGAGCGTAGGCACGGTTGGCGCGTAATGGTCTCTCAGGATGGGTTCGAGGTCGTCCCAGCTCATGGCCTTCACTTCTTGAGGTTTGGCGAGTGCTTTAGCCATCTTAAATACGGCTGGGCCGCAATGCGTCAGGAACAGCACCCTTTTCTTTGCTGGTGTGGCGTCCTTCAAGTTATTCGTTTCGAGAAACATTTGGAAGCGATCCATGTAGGATTCCCATTCCTCTTCGTTCGGTTCGAACGGAGCGTGTGGTACGATGCCGCCGGACATGGTTCCGTTGTTGGCGTCGTCTATCACGTGCTCGGTATTGCTTCCTGGCTTCTTCGGTTCAGACGTCTCCACATCCCACCCTCGTCGCCAGTGTTAAGTACTGAACGTGGGTCGGAGTAAATGGAGACAGCCTCTGAATAGTGAACTTTAAGCTCTTTATTTGCATAGTGACTTCTCGAAACAACAACAGTGAACTCTGCCTTATATAGGCAACCCTTGTAAGAATTGTCCAATAACGAGCTATGAACACTAGCTCTTTTAACCAATAAGAATTCTCTGTTAAGGGCCAATCGGATTCCTCAGAACTAACCAATCCGATCTGGCCGCCTAACAGCCAATCAGAAGTGCAGGGCCAGAACCCTGCACTTTACCTCAAGCTCATACTTTATTAACTGTGGTACATACGCAACAGAACAGAATATATGAATGGAATAATTTTAGCTTTCTTGGACACAATTTTCTATTAAACTCTGCACAGTCAGAGAATGCTGTGGATGGGTTGCTTAACAATTTTTTCCATGAACAAATAATGAACAGTTGCCCTTTTCTCATGATATCCTTACATAAGGCAGTGGTTTTACAACATTTTTGATAATGTTATCCTAGTGCTTTTGATAAATTGATGAGATAAAATAAATACACATTTGACCACATATGTTTTAAGAATGAACCAATTTTCCAGACAACATAATACCGGCCTTCAAACCCTTAATTTTCTGTATTTCCAATTTCTGTTCAGAGGAACAGTAATAATTTTCTCAACAATTGCTTTTCTCTAACAAAGGAAAATACCTTGTTCATGATCCAAACTTTTTTTTCCTTTTGGAATTCCGAAGGATTCCAGACCAGATCAACCATCTGAGTATGTTTATGTACACAGGCGCATGTACACAAATCCCTTGCATGAAATGCAACTCCCAGTGCAAATCCCATTCATGAAGGCTTTTCCAATTAGGTTCTTATAAGAATTTGGAGAAATTAGGGCCAAGCCTTTCCCCCTCTGACTTGATCAAGGTCAAGATCACAACAGGCGTAACAACACAAAACCAATCTTGACTGATTTTCAAAAAGTTAAACTGGATTGAACTTGGAGGAGAGAGCACTAAAGCACTCCAGTCCTATAGATTAGACTACAAAGACAAAAAGCAATCTGGAAAAAGACAATGGTTTCTGCACTGAGGCCAAGAATGCAAAGGGACATTTGCAGCAGATATCAAGGGGAGCAAGTGATGTCATGATGTGATGTAATTGTGTCCCTTGCATAATGATGGCACCATCATGGCTTCTCCTGGATACCTGTGCATAGTATCAGGAGACGTGGTCTCCACTGTAGTTACAAACAGGAGGATTCAACTTGAGAGAGGTGAATCACAGTTGAAAACTGAAGACATTCCATCTATAGAAGGTACATGTTGCTTCATAAATGTATCTGTGCCAACGTGCTTTGGGAAATGCCCCCCCCCCCCTTAAATGCTTTGCACAGTCTCATTGACAAAAGAAATTTGAATGTTTAATACATATATACATAAGGTGACCAACCATCCTCCTTTTGTAAGTTCTGTCCTCCCTTGAAAAGTGTCCTCCTACATGTACTCCTTTTTGATATTTGAAGACTCACAGATGAACACTATACAGAAGCCTGATGATGGCAGATGAGATTCTGCCGAAACGTTGCTACAACTTTAAAAGCACAACTACAATAACATGGGAAAATACCCAAACAAAGCTGAATACCATACATACATATATACATACATACATGCATACATACATACATACATATTGGGGATGATAGTTCTTTCTGACAATCAGTTTGGGCAAGGTGAAGTCAGTAACAGCTGGTGAAATTTCAAGTTCTCACTATTCCTGTTTAGAAGCTGTTATTTAACCAAACAAGAACACACACAAACATCCACGCTCAACAATCTGCTGGCTGTTATGTCCAGCATTATACATCTCCCATTTTTATCTTCTCCCATAGCATATGCTGTTCTGTTTTAAGCTGCAGAGAATCTGTAAATACACACATTGCTCACTGCTTTGTATATGGGGAAATAAGGATAGGATATTGTTTTTTGTTTTTTTTATTTTTTTCTGGGATGCATTTCCAAAGGTTGCCATAGATGGAAGTTCGCCCTTTTAAAAAAATAAAATAAAATTCCCCACCTGTGCTATAGGGGAAATCACCAGTGAATTTCCATAAGTCTTAAACACTATTTAACACAAGCTTTTCCTCGAATGGGTGTGAGCCATTCTTTCATATTATAGTTCACAAATGATGTAGAATGATTCCGGGTCAGTAGGATTCCCACCATCTATCTAGAGGCAGCTGAGCTGCAGTGTGATTTAAGTTCTGGTGGATCCTGCCTGCCCAGAGTGTTCCAATTTCCTCATGATTGTTGGTTCCCTTCCTCTCAGCAAAACCCTCACTGCCTCCCCCAAGCTACATATGGGAGACTCACTACTTCTTCATACTCCTCTAATTGATTGCGCATTTGAAGAAGGCAGGTAGCAAAAGCAGGCATGGCATGAGGATCTTCAGAGGCTGATCACAAGCTTTTTACTGGGCCTTGATACTTGCAGTATCTGAGCAACTGCTCGTTCACCAAAGTTGCTGCAGCAAATTACAGATAGTCCTCAGCGTACGACCACAATTGAGCCTGACATTTCTGTTGCTAAGTGAAACAATCGTTAAGTGAGTTTTGCCCTATTTTATGACTGGACTTTCCACAGTTGTTAAGTGAACCACTGAAGTTATTAAACTAAGTAAGTTAAGTGAATCTGGCTTTCCCATTCACTTAACTAACTTAACAACTTTGGTGTTTTTTCTTGTCAGAAAGCCGCAGAAGTTTTTCCGTATGACCCCAGGACATTAGAACCATCATAAATATGAGTCAGGTGCCAAGCATCTGAATTTTAATTACATGATCATGCGGATGCTGCAACGGTCGTAAGTATGAAAAACAGTTGTAAATCACTTTTTCCAATCCCGTTGTCACTTCAAACAGTCACTAAATGAACTGTTGTAAATTGAGGACTACTTGTCCAAGCAGAAGAGACAACCTGAACAGTCAACCTATGACTGCAAAAGCAGGTACAACAGCCAGCCATCATAGGTCATAAGTGATTCGTCGCTCAAATAGCCTCAAAAACTTTTTGAGGAAAAAAGGCAAAGTTCTAGGCAAAAATGTTCCATATTATTTTAAACAATTTACTAAATACTTTTATTTAAGATTTTGTAATCCTGACCTTATTTTTATTTTTTTCATAAATAATTCAAGGCAGCAAACATAGCTAATATTCCTTCTTCCTCCTGTTTCCCCCCCCCCCCCCACTTCTCTGGGTGAGTTGTGCTGAGAGTGTGAGAGCGACTGGTATAGTGATGCGTTTCAAACGTTTTTACCACCGGTTCGGTGGGTGTGGTTTGGCGGGCGCCAAATAGGCACTTTGCGCAGGCTCAGAGGCTTTCCAACTCGCCTCCTGAAATTCTGCACTCTCCTTGTCGCTTCAGCAATCTGCTGTGCCACGCAAAGAAGTTGTGCTTCAAAAGCAGGGAATAAAGGTTAGTGTGGGAACCCAGGCGGGCCCCACAGCAGAGTGTTGGAGAGAACTGGTTTGGTCTTCGCTGCTCATCGGCGCAACCGGCTTGGCAGAACTGGCAGAATACCATCACTGGATTGATCCAAAGTCATCCAGCTGGTTTTTCGTGCCTAAGGCAGTCTCCTGATTTCTAAACTGGTGCCTTAACCACTTAAACCAAACTGGCATACTTGGTGCTTGCTTGCTTTGAGATAAATGGCAACAGCCGTGTCTGTATTTGGAACGTACTTGACACTTGGAAAGAACAACTCATGGATGAGCTGCCAGGTTGCAAGAGAATCGAGTGTCATTCATTCTCAAAGTCAAAAACAAAAATAGGGCAAGCATGAAAGACTTTGCAGCTGTTGTAAAACAGAGCGTACATACAGGGGGATGATGTGGCACAATGTCATTTGAGACCCAGCATGAGCTGCTTTCCTGCTCTCCTCCCAATGCCTTGACCTAATGGGATTCGGCACAGGTGTGAAGAATTATGTGATAGCCTTGGAAAATGTCCATCTCTTGATAACTGGTTTTTCTTTGTGTGGTGTGTTTAGACTGGCTTCCTGGTAATACAATCCCATATAAATCCACCTGGCTTTTTTACCTGTTGAAAAAAAAAATTGGCTCAGAGTTCTGTTCTGTCATTGTAGACTACAAGCATTTTGTTAATTCTTTAGGAAAGGGAAAAGAAAACCCAAAGGGCCTGCTGGGTTGTTATTTCAACTGGGCATTGCATATGATCACTGTGGGAATTGTTGACAGATATGAGAGTCAGATAATTAAATGATTATATTCCTCTCTGTTGAGCAATAAAAGGTCTGCTTTGCCCTTTCATAATATTCTCCATATGTCTAATACTCTCCATAGGCAGCTCCCAGCATTCCAGTCTGGTGTGGAATGATGGGAGTTGTTGTTCTAAACTTCAAGAGGGCATCTCTTGAAGGGCTGCATATAATGCCAACACCAAGAGTTTCTGGTTTCAGCATAATCTGCAGTCCCTCAATGCATTCGATACCGCCGATTTCATAATTTTTGAAAGGTCTCTCATCATCCCTTGTGAATGCTAATGATGTAAGGCTTTGTTCTCAAGGTTCATACAATACGTGCATATATTGGAACAAGTATGAAGGGCAGAATGTACTTAGATCTCAATCCTTTCTTTTAAAATATGCACAAATGGTGATCAAGAAAATTACATGCATTTCAAAGAAAAACTAATCACACAAATTATTCACGACTATGCCTGAATGTGTTCCAGAACAAAATAGTAACTGTTGCATGAGAAAAGAAAACAACTAGCTTTTTTTTTTTAAAGCTTACCTTGGTTCATGTGATATGGAGTCTCCAGCGTAGTGTTTTTCAACCTTGGCAACTTTAAGGTAAGTGGAATTCTATTTCCAGAATTTCTCAGCTCAGCTCAGCATGATTCTGCCTCTGATCTCCAAGTGAAGTCTGAGTGATGATGGCTAGAAGGCAGGTCTTTTTTTGAAGGAGCCTTTCTACCAGCATTTTCTCAACTTTGACAGCTTGAGGATGTGTGGATTTTGACTCCCAGAATCCCCCAGCCAGTGTTGAAGAGTTGAAGTCAAGGTTGAGAAACATTGCTTGTAATGAGAATATTATATATTTGCAGGTGTACATGTGGTCAGTAATACAAATTCTGAGCTCTAATTGTGCTAAAGAGAGACAAATAATCTCTCCCAGTGATATTTATCATTTTGAGTACAACCATCCAAGCTTTCAGAAGAGGAGATCCTATTTGAACGCGACTCAGCTAATTTGGTTTCATGATATTTTCATGATGTCAATTTAGAAGGTAGGCAAGAAGTATTGCCTTTACTTTGGACTGGCTTCACAATATTTTCACCGGTTTTGTGATATTACCATGAGCTGAAATGAAAAATAACTTAAGGCTGTAGATTCACAACAAAAATGTTGACATTTAGCACAACATTCCTTCAGCCTCTTACAAGCTAATAGTCACCTGGAACTGGTCCATTTGTCACTTCGAATATTCCTAAATTGTTGGCCATGTCTTCTATCAAAAGAATGCCAGGCGATGTGCATAATAGTCACATCAGACTGACAGGAAGAAAACAATCAGAGAGCATTTTCAGTAAATGTGCACACTTGTGCCACTTTCTGTGTTATTTTTCTGAATGTGTCATCTTCCATGCTATCTGATTTACAGAACAAGAAGCATAAATCGTGCAAAACATGTTTATTAAAATTATGTTGCCATTCAAGAATACTACTAATTATATTCTTGATAAAATGTATACTCTTTATCAAGGTGAGATTGTAAAGGGAAAAATCATATATAGCAATCCATTAGGAGGGGAAATCATAATTGCTGTTATAATTTATTTTGGTCACATTTTACTACCAGATTAGAAAGAAAGAGCTAAGTGCTAATTAGCAATTACGACTGCTCAGAGCTAGATATGATTTAGCCCCCCCCCCAAACCCAGTGACATAGTTCAAGAGCAAAAATCTGCAAATCTAGATGATATTGGCTAATTAAACACCTCCTATTGTGCAACACCTACTCAGCACTACTGAACACCTTCCTTGGTTACTTCTAACCAAAGGGATGGGTAAAACTTAATTAAACGGAATTTCATATTAGCACTGTGGACAGATCTGCTTTGTATTTTCTGGGCTGCTGGCACGTTGCCACCTACCATCATCAAACATTTCAATCACAAAGAAGGAATTAAATCCTGAGGCTACAATCCAGGGAGACTACTTTTTTCTCATGCAAGATCCATTTAAATTAATGGGGGCAATGTGGCAGTCTTCTTGAACCACTCTGTGCATTTTGAAAGACATATGCAGGAGAACCGCTCCTTGCATTCTGGCCTAAAGTCTCTATTCCTGGGCTATTTAGAGTGCTACTCAGCCTTTAGAGCTTGTAAATGATTCAAGATAAAATGATTCACAAGGAAAAGAACCTTCACATATTGCTGTTAGCATAAATGGAGTTTGTTGGAGTTTAGCTCAACATGATATATGGACTGACCATTGTAAGTTATTCAATAAAATATGCTTAACCAAGTGGGTAGTAATCACAAAATCATATCTGATACCTGTACAATTAGCACAGAGCTTCCCCAAGGCTTCTCTTCTCCCTATATATCAATGACTTTTGTGGTGCTTTTGTGGTGTGGAGGCAATAATTTGGTCCTCAACACCAATAAGATCAAGGAGCTTATAGTGGGCTATAGAAGGAATAGATCAGACATCCAGCCCTTGCTTATCAATGGAGACAGAGTGGAGCAAGTGGCCAGTTTTAAGTTTCTGGGTGTTACCCTAAAATAGGACCTGACCTGGAGTGCTCACATTGCAGCACTGGTCAAAAGGGCCCAGCAGAGATTATACTACCTGAGACTTCTCAGAATACAACAACTGAATGAAAAACTGCTAGTGACCTTCTACTGCTGCACCATAGAGAGAATTTTAACATACTGCACCTCTATATGGTTTGCCAATTGCACAATAGCAGATAGGACATCACTCCAGAGGGTTAAGGTAATTGCCCAGAAGATCATTGGTTGCCCTCTCCCCTTTTGGAAGAGCTTTATAGCTCCCGCTGCCTTAAGAAAGTTCAAATCCATCTCATCCATCTCATCCTGGGCACTCTTTTTTTTTTTAATTATTACCATCTGGCAGATGGTACAGAATAATAAAAACAAGCACAAGTAAGCTGAAAAACAGCTTCTATCCCAGGGCAGTAGCTCTTTTGAATTCTAGTGTATAGTGCAATGTTGGTGCATTGTTGGGGGTTTTCGGTTCAATGTGTGAAGGGTGAAGGATGTGTGTTTGTGTTTATTTTCATGGTCATGATGTGCACTGAAGATGGTGTTTGATTTCGTTGTACGAGGTGCAATGACAATAAAGTAAATTAAATTGAATTGCATCTCAAACAATCCATCTGTTAAAATACTGAAGTTTGCAGATGATACAACAGTGACTGGTCTCATTTGGGACAACGACAAATCCGCATAAAGACAGCAGGTTGTACAACTTGCCTTGTGGTATAAATGGAACAGTCTGGAACTGAACACACTCAAACTCGTAGAAATGGTGGTAGACTTTAGAAGAAACCCTCCCATACTATCACCTCTTACAATACTTGACAACACAGTATCAGCAGTAGAGACTTTCAAATTTCTAGGTTCTATCATATCACCTGAAATGGACACTTACATCATCAAAAAAGCACAATCAAGAATGTTCTTTCTGTGCCAACTTAGAAGCTCAAACTGCCCAAGGAGCTACTGATACAGTTTGACAGAGGAATTATTGAGTCTGTCATCTGCACCTCTATTGTTCAGTTCTGCAACCCAACAGCACAGACACAGACTTCAGAGGATAATTAGGACTGCAGAAAAAACAATCCTTATCCTTATCACCCATCTCCTCCCACTTGTGACTGTATGACTGTAACTTTCTCACTCGTATCCTTACGATTTATATTGACTGTTTCCTAGTATGATTTGATTGCTTATTGTACCTATGACTATTATTAAGTGTTGTACCTTATAATTCTTGATGAATTTAACTTTTTTTATGTACACTGAGAGCATTTGCACCAAGACAAATTCCTTGTTTGTCCAATCGCACTTAGCCAATAAAGAATTCTATTCTATTCTATTCTATTCTATTTTGCAAATTTACTAACTCAGAGCTTCCACATCTGCTGCAAAGAATAAACAATCACTGGGTGGCAGCTAAGAGCTACATAAAAACATGCAACTTTTTACCATGGTATGGTGATTGTCCAGATCTTTGCAATTCTGATAAAGTGGCCTTCACTGATTCCTACTGATTACAAAGACATTTGTCTGGAATGGTATAGGACAGGGCTGTCAAATTCCCAGCTTGTGGGCCAGATGTGTCACATGCTGGCCACGCCCATGTTCGGTTTAGTGAAGGGGAAAAAAGTCCTGGTATGTCACATGCTGCCATGGTATAGGTGTCTCCTTGTTAGGCAGTTAGTTGGACTAAAAGATGTCCAAGGTCCCTTCCAACTCCTTCCAAGGTTATTCTATCTTCATAGAATATCTACTATCTACTAAAACAATTTAATTGGTTGGCTCAGCATTTCCTTTACATAGTCAGATCATTGTCTTCTAATACCAGTAATAGGTTGGGTTATCAGCAACAATTTATTTGGGTGTTATGCAAACCTGGTTATTGTATCAACATTTGCTAATCATAGCATCATGTTTTACTAAAGAACTTCCCATGCAAAACCCATTTTTGCCTCTACAGATGTAAAATGTAGAATGGAATAAAGCTGGAAGGGACCTTGGAGGTCTACTAGTCCAGCCCCCTGCCCAAGCAGGAGAACCTATACTATTTCAGATAAGTGGCTGTCTCTTCTTAAAAACCTCCAGTGATGGAGCGCTTATGATTTCTGAAGGCAAGCTGTTCCATTGGTTCATAGTTCTTACTCTTAGGAAGTTTCTCCTTCATCCTAGGTTGCTTCTCTCTTTGGTTAGTTTCCAACCATTGTTTCTTGTCCCGCCCTCTGATGCTTTATATAATAAAATGGTTGGCCTAACATTATGATACAACATACATCTACTTGTAAAACCACCCTAGGTCGCTAACTTCACCAGAATACTTAAATGAACAAAGCAAACAAATAATTTGCAAGGCAATGCTATTAACCTAATTTAGTCTCTGTGAAAGCATAGGGTTGCTACCAGTGACCTCGACTTGAAGGGGAAGCAGAGACAAATTTCATGCAAAGCAGGAATTCCAAGAGACAAACAACATAAATGACTATAGTCCAAAGGGCAGAACAGAGACATGGTCAAGGGTTGTAATGTAGTTAAACTCTACATAAACTGCTGCATATGGGAATCAGTTTATTTTAAAAAAATAAACAATCCAGGTAGTCGTTAGCTGGGATCAAATATACAGAAAACTCTCACTCTTTGCTGCCATCTATGATATTCTTGATATTTCCACTGACGATGTGGTGGACTATTGATAGTCCTCAACTTATAACCACAAGTGGCACCAAAATTTCTATTGCTAAACAAGGCAGTTGTTAAGTGAGTCATGCTCAACTTTATGACCGTTTTTGCCACAGTTGTTAAATAAATCACCGCAGCTGTTCAATGAATTGTGCAGTTGTTAATCAAAGCCATCTTCCTCCATTGACTTTGCTTGTCAGAAGACATCTGGAACTGTTGCAGATGATGATCATATGACTCTGGGACACTGCAATCATCCTAAATTATATGCAGGTTGCCAAACACCTGAATTTTGATCGCATGACCATGGGGAATGCTCTGATGGGTGTAAGGGCTCGGACCAGTCATAAGTCATTTTTTTAGTGGTGTTGTAACTTTGAACAGTTGCTAAATGCATGGTTGTAAGTCAGAGGTGGTATTTAGCAGGTTTTGATCTGATTGGGAGAACCGGTAGCGGAAATTTTGAGTAGTTTGGAGAACCGACAAATACCAGCTCTGACTGGCCTTGCCCCCATCTATTCTCTGCCTCCCAAGTACCAGCTGATTGGCTGGGTCTTCTTTCATTGCCCTGCACAGGAGAACGGAGCTGGAAAGCAGGTTAGTGGGGTGGGGAGGGAAGGGAGATTTTATAGTTTTCTTCCCCTGCCACACCCACCAAGCCACACCCACAGAACCAGTAGTAAAAAATTTTGAATCCCACCACTGTTGTAAGTTGAGGACTACCTGTAACTTATATCCACATACTTTCCACCCTAACATGGTCTTGAATGGCAGAGTGTGATGCTTCAAGACCGCATGAAGTTGACTCATGAAGCCATGAGTTTCTCCCTGCAAATTGTTATTCACTCTTCTTTTTGGGGTGAGGACAGGGTCACCCACAGAGCCAAAGTGCTCTTTGGAGAAAGAATTTAGAAACTTTTTTTTCGTGGTTCTTCGATAATAATTTCAATTCCACTCTTTACTACAAGAAGAATCTTGCTATCATATCCTGGCTGAAAAAATGGGACAGCAAAAAAGTTATGTACCGTATATACTCGAGTATGTCGAGTTTTTCAGCCCATTTTTTGTGCTGAAAAAACCGCCCTCGACTTATACTCGAGTCAGATTCCCCTCTGAAAAAAAAATGGTGTGGAGCTCCGAAGCTGGGCAGCCGCTTCCCTGCTTCCGTGTTTCCTTTGCAACTTTTAAGCATGGGAGGGGGAGGCTTTTCTGAGCTCTAGGCTGAAAAAGCAACGAGAGCCGAGGTCGCTCCACTCAGTTTCATTTCCTCAGCTCCAGCTGCTTTCAGTCCACTCGGGAGGAGGGGGAGGAGGAGGGGGAGGCTTTTCTGAGCTCTAGGCTGAAAAAGCAACGCGAGCTGAGGTCGCTCCACTCAGTTTCATTTCCTCAGCTCCAGCTGCTTTCAGTCCACTCGGGAGGAGGGGGAGGGGGAGGAGGAGGGGGAGGCTTTTCTGAGCTTTAGGCTGAAAGAGCAACACGAGCGGAGGTCGCTCCACTCAGTTTCATTTCCTCAGCTCCAGCTGCTTTCAGTCCACTCGGGAGGAGGGGGAGGGGGGGGGAGAGAGAGAGAGAGATATCATAAGAACGGCTCTTGGTTTTTTCTTGCAAGGGAGAGAGTGACTCCTGCCTACCACTGTCATCATCATCATCTTTTGCGTTAGTGAATCAATCAAACCTTTCATGATAGTGAGATCGTTTCCCAAATTTCCCTTAAATCAGGGAAGAAATCAGAAACAAACCTTTGGACTGAGAATAAGCTTGTTCCTATGATGCCATTTTTGTTCACTTCAGTGTGAAAAGTGTGAAAAAACACACTTCTTTTTCTTCATCTTCTTGTTCCCTATTTACTGGTCTCTTTCAAAGAGGAAATTGTGAACATCAAACTTATTCTCAACTGTCCTAGTGAAAGTTTTTATTGGCATCTATTTTTATTTTTGAAATTTACCAGTAGCTGCTGCATTTCCCACCCTCGACTTATACTAGAGTCAATAAGTTTTCCCAGTTTTTTGTGGTAAAATTGGGTGCCTCAACTTATATTCGGGTCGAATTATACTCGAGTATATACGGTATGTAGTTTGAGGTATGTTTCTGCTGTATATTTAGAAAAATCAAGTCATTAATTAAGAAAGAACATGAGTCTTTTAGAAGAATTCATAAAGAAATTTTAGAAAATACCAATATTAGTTCCAAGGAGTTTGTTGTGACTGACTGGAGCTCTTTAGAGAGCTACTGTATTGTTAAACTTCAGCCTTGGTGGCATGCTTTCCCCAAAATGCTTCCCAGGGAAGTTGAACATGTGGCAATCACATAGATAAAACTTCAATTGCTTAGCAGTAACAGTGTAGAAGTATTGAAAGGTTTTCTATTGTTATCTTCTGTGAACTTCCCCCTTCCCCATGTGGTCTATCCTGAGATTTCCTAATGGCCTCTTATCCAAAATACTAATCATGTCTTACTTAGCTTTTTGGAGATGAGCCAAGGTTGGCTGAGTGCTGCAACAGTGAAATACTGAGTTTTCAAATCAATTGTTTCTTTGTGAGCTAACTAATAAGCCTTCATATAGAGTAAGCCAATTTTTAAGCAGATGGACATTTTGCTGATGGATCACATATTATGCTGAACTGTGGTTGCTTAACCTTCTTTTCTTTTGAATAAATCATAACAGATTGGTTTCATGCAACATACTAAGCATATACCAAGGCTACCCAATAGGCGCTGTATGGCCATATGCAGAGCCCTTGATTTTTGGATCTGACTCCCAACTCAAGTTATTGTCAAATTATAATGTTTAGAGTAATGTGCGAAAGGACAAAATTACTCATTACATCAATAAAAGATAGTTATATTAATTATACTGCAATTCATTTAATTGTCAATTGAAATGAAATGAATTTTTTGTCCTGGCTCCAACAACTGATTTGGGACTTGAGCCTCCAACAAAGTGCTCAGAAATGTGCTGTGGCCCTGGAAAAAATTAGGCATCTAATCTTTGCCATAAACATGATTTGTAATTTCAGACACAAACAAGCCATCTTGTGGCTTATTGCAGTGTGCATATCCAGGATCTTACCTAGGAGCAGGGGGCAAGAAGAACAATGCCCACCTAAGACAACAGCAGGAAGGATGTAAAATAAAACCACCAAATTGTCTCAGTGTACAGAAGAATGGCATCAGTTGCCACTTTGTCTGTGGTTTCTAAATAACCTCCCTTTAATTTCACTCTGCCTAGATTTCCGAAACAGTTGAATAATAGCAATATAAATAGCACTTTGGCTTATATGCTGCTTCACAGTGCTTTACAGGCCTCTCAAAGTGGTTTACAGAGTCAGCGCCCAACAATCTGGGTCCTCATTTTACCCACCTCGGAAGGATGGAAGGCTGAGTCAACCTTGAGCCTGAGAGTGAGATTTGAACTGCCAAATTGCAGGCAGCCGGCAGGCAGCAGAAGTAGCCTGCAGTACTGCACTCTAACCACTGCACCACCATGGCTCCATATGAAGACATTCTAGTTGTATGCATATCTTAATTACAGAAACAATAGATGACCCATTTGTGTCAGCCATATCCTCCTATTCTCATCAGCATAAAAGGTGGAGGAAAAATGGAAACTAATGATGTTTTTTCTCTTATCTCCTGACTAAGTGCACTGGTCAGAACAATGACACTTCCATGCATTCACTCACTCACCCATCACACTTAAATGTTTCAATTGACTCAAAGACATGATAGTAATAATGCCATTCAAAGCTGCAATCTTTGCTTTTGTTGAACATTACCCAAATTCCTTGGATTCTAGTAAACTTTTTTGGATGCTTTGCATGTAATTGGTTAGTTATTGTCAAAAGGAAGGGCAAAATGTCACGAAATAAAAGGATCTGGTATCTCACAAGGCATTTATTTATTTTATTTGTTTATTTTATTTTATTTGTCAATTGCTTTCAAAATAATAGGCATAAGTAAAAACATAGTTATGAATACATGGATACATATAAGAAAAATAAAAAAATATATAAGAAACAATAGGACAGGGACGGTAGGCACGTTGGTGCGCTTATGCATACCCCCTACAGACCTCTTAGGAAAGGGGTGAGGTCAATAGTAGACAGTCTTAAGATTAAAGTTTTTGGGGTTTGGGGAAAAAAACCACAGAGTCAGGTAGAGTATTCCAGACACTGACCACTCTGTTGCTGAAGTCGTGTTTTCTGCAATCAAGTTTGGTGCGATTAACCTTGAGTTTGTATCTATTGTTTGCTCTTGTGTTGTCATGGTTGAAGCTGAAGTATTCATTGACTGGTAGGACATTGTAAATTTTTACATGCTATACTTAGATCGGACTGAAGGCGGCATAGTCCTAGGTTTTCTAGGTCTAGAATTTCAAGTCTGGTGGCATAAGGTATTCTGCAATGAGTCAAGAAGTGGAGAACTCTTCTTGTGAAATATTTTTGGACTTTCTCAACTGTGTTAATATCAGATACATAATGTGGGTTCCAGACTGATGAGCTGTATTCAAGTATTGGTCTAACAAATGTTTTGCATGCTCTACTTATTAGTGTAACATTACCAGAGAAAAAGCTATGTAAGATTAGGTTAACAACTCTTAATGCCTTTTTGGCTATGTAGTCACAGTGGGCTCTAGCACTTAGGTCATTTGAGATGACCAAGATCCTTGACAGAGTTTGGATCATCAACAAGGTCTTGCTCTTGATATGATCACAGAGGTCATTTATGTAGAGTATGAAAAGAGTTGGTCCTAGAACACTGCCTTGGGGGACACCACTGTTGACAGGTACAGAATTTGATAGGACGCTCCCAATTTTGACCATTTGTTGTCTGTTTGACAGGAATGTTTCTATCCAGTTATGCAGGTGTCCAGAGATACCATAAGATTTTAGTTTTAGGAGTAGTTTGTCATGTACCACTGATTCAAAGGCTTTACAGAAGTCTATGTAGATTGCATCTATTGCTTTGCCCTGATCGAGTTGTGTAGTTCATATGTTTTTGCAGTGTATATAGGTTGCAGATTACAGGATAGGTTTTTCCTAAAACCAAATTGTTTATTAGAGAGTAGGTTGTTTGTTTCCAAATGGAGGATGATGGATTGGTTAATAATTGATTCCATGACTTTACAGGTGATGCAGCATAAAGAGATTGGTCTGTAATTTTCAACTAGGCTGGGGTCTCCTTTTTTGAAGATGGGGATGACCATGGCTTGTGACCATAGTTTTGGCAAGGAGCTGGTCCTGAAAGATATTTCAAAGATTATGCTTCGAGGTTCGGTTATGGCAGTGGACAGTTTTTTTAAGAAGGAGGCACATATTCCGTCCGGTCCAATAGATAGAGATGGTTTTAGATTGCATAGTGCTTTTTCAACATTGTCTTCTGTAAAATCGATATGTATTAGATCATTGTAGTTGTCTGTGGTTCGACTGGGAAATACTGGGCATGATCCATTGCTATTTACAAATACCGAGCCAAAGAATGTGTTAAAGAGATTGGTTTTAATGGTGTCATCGTTGCAGTCTTTACCATTAGGTCCTTTCAGGGGCGGGATGGACCTTGAATCTTTTAGTTTGTTGTTTACAAAATTGTAGAAAGTGCAGGTGGAATTGGTGCGTAGAAGGTTTTCTTCTTGTTTAATGTGATAATTGGTGCATTCAGTCTTTATCTGGTGGCATAAATTTTTGTATCGGCTTTTGAAGTTGGCAATGTGACCAGATTTGTTTTTCTGCCAAAGGGATTTTTTTTTTAATTGAACCTTCCTTATTGTTTTGGGTAATTTGTTTTTTCTGGTTTTGGGAGTTGTTATTGGTACATATAGTTTGATGACTCTTTTGACTTCAAGTAAAAATATGTTGTAATGGTTTTCTACAGTGTTGCATCCAGTGAATAGAGATTGCCAATCAAGGGATGAGAGATCGTTGTTTAAAAGATCATAGTTGCCTTTTTTAAAGTTATAATTGGGGATTCCGTCGTTGTGATGATTTTTGTGTGAATGTATGTTGAGATAAAAGTCAATCATGTTGTGGTCACTGTTGGAAAAGGGTTCTTTAATTTGTATTCCATAAATTGAATTCAAACTATTGCAGAAGATGAGATTGAGGCTGTTAAGTTCTGAGCATGGTGCAAGGATGGAGACGAGGCAGTGAAACAGTGAACTTCAAACTGTTTATTTACATGTGAAACAGCTCAGCTCAATGGCCACGATGGGCCCCTTTATATAGGCAACTCTTAACTTATTTAACCAATGAAAACACAGGGAGCGCTAGCTGCATTAACCAATGGGAGAGGCTCGTTAATAGCCAATCAGATTCTCCTGAATCAGAACCCTTCACTTTGCTTCAAGCTCTTAATAATCTTTATTAAGTATTTATTGATTCACAACAGAGGCAGTTGGTAAGTCTAGTGTTGTTGGTTACTAGTTGTTCTAGTTCCAGATTTGTTACTGCATTGTAGAAAGTTGCATGTGTGGGTTCAGTTGTACATTCATTAAGGATCCAGTTAATATGAGGTAGATTGAAGTCATCAAGAAAGATAAAAGCATGTGGGCAGGATGCTGCCCATGTTAGTAGTGTATTTAGCTTTGCTTGCATGTTTGATGTCTTAATCAGGGGCTCTGTAACATAGTAAGAATTGAAATGTGATATTTAAGGACAGTTCACAGACAATGGTCTCAGGAATAGCAAGCTCCTGGGTAACTTGGATGTTTTTTAGATGTAGGGACTTTTTATAGAAGATAGCAACACCACCTCCTCTACGGATTTCACAATCTGATTGGTAAACATGATAGTCTCTTACTGTGGTAATGGAGTCAGGGAGAGATGCATTGAGCCATGTTTCACAGACAAATATAATGTTGAATTTAGCCATATTTAGTAAGAAGAGAAATTCGGATATTTTATTTACAAGGCTTCTTGCATTGAGTAGCTTGCATTTAAGGCCAGTTGTGGTTGGAATAGAGGTAGTTAGAGGCATGCATGCCTATTTCTGAGTGATGTTGGATTGGATGGGGTGGGGTTGGATGCAGAGTTGTGGGTTGTGTGACTTTCTTTTGATGCAGTCAGCTCTGAAGTCAATGTATAGGTTCTTTTCTCCATTGTCTAGACGGTTTTTGAGTTCTGCACGGAGTTCACGGGAGCGGATTCTTTGCAGTATGGATAAGTCTGGTCTTGAGCGAAGTTTTTTGTGGTTGGGATTGGTTTTTGCAATGACATTTATTGT
Source organism: Hydrophis major (assembly GCA_033807585.1). NCBI lineage: Eukaryota > Metazoa > Chordata > Lepidosauria > Squamata > Elapidae > Hydrophis > Hydrophis major. Next base: position 87,261,052 of record CM066328.1, on the reverse strand, counting down.
ATGAATGAATATGCATTTACTGGACTCATTCTTGCATACAACTCTACAAAATCTTGGGGCCACAGAGCCGTCATTGTATTTGTACCCATAGCCATCTCTGATTATTTCAATGACATCTTCAGGAGAGATGTTTGTTGTATTAGAGTTGCTTATGATATCGCGAACTTTGGTGATGTCATCTGATTCATTGGTGTCTTCGAGTCCAAATAAGATGGCATTTGGACATTTCTGTTCACATTCCATGGTGTCTCTGATGAGTAAGGAGATATTATTTGTGAAAGGGATAGTAATTATTTGTGGCTGTGGTTTGGTGGTTATATTTGGTTGTAGTTATGATTGTAGTTGAGGTAATGGTTGTGGTTGTTGTGGGATTTGATTTTGAGCTGATAGATACTCACTTATCTATGCTTTTTTTTCTCAAGTGAAATTAGGCTTGCTTGTATAGTTGTTTCAAAATGTGTTGCTAAGCGTTCTTTAATTGAGTGAATTAGTGATTCTATGCTTTCAACTTCGTCAGGTAGGGTACTCAGTTTGTTTAGCTTAGGAGAGCATGATAGTCATAGATAAAAGAATGTATCTGAATTTTTAACCATATCAGCTAGGCTTTTGTTTGCGTTTAAGCAGGCAGGGTGGGCTAGATGATTGCATTGGCAGCATTTGATGTAAATTTCACTTTCATTGATGGTTTCAAGACATTTGAAACATGTGCAGGAGTCTGGGAGATCATTGGTAGAGATATTTTTCTTTTGTTTTGGTTTGGAGTTTTTGTCTGGCATGGTCAATGGCAATAGTACAGTAATCAATTACAATGGCCAGTTAATGTGATAGGTAGACAGTTACTTAATGAATGTTGGTAATTAATAAATGTTAATTGATATGTTAGAGAACAAATTACTGACTAGAGTTGGTATACAAATAATAATAGCTGGTTTCAAAGAACACACAAGCCAATAACAAACGCATCTCATTACCAAAATATGTGACATAGACTGCATTCCTGCTCTAAGCAGTTTGAGATATTTAACTAGGTATCACCTGGCTCCAACTCAACGCAAAACCCTCATTTCACAATAAAGGCAAATTTTGCATAATTGGTGGCATAAAGCATCAAACAGCAACCAGTGCAACTGCATACAAGTATATCCATACAGGTATAGAATACAGGTATAGAATATTCAAGCAAGTGTACATCTGCTATCTAAAATGTACACTTGCTTGAATATTCTATATGTGAAGAGGATTAAGGAAACTAGGTAAATTAAGCTCACTGAAAGTGAAACACTCCTGAGTGGTATTAACAAGATGGTGCTATATGCAGCTCCTTCTTTCCTATGGCAGATTTCTAAAGTGACTGCAACATCTAAACACACCTGTTTACTTACAAACTAACGTAAATCATCTGGAAACAGAAGGAAAGCATTTTGACAATTGCAGGTAAAAGACATTTTTCATTTAGCTGTATCCATGATGTTCTTTTTCAACAAATTACTTGTCAATCTTTCTTCCACTTAATTAAGCTAAGCCAGTCAGAAAAGTTACTGCTATTTTTCAAAGACTTCTTGCTGGTTGCCAGCTCCTTGACTTAATTTTTAAGATGGTTAATCAAGTCCTATCTCCTGCAAGAGTTTAATCCTGCTTGTCTAAACCTCTGATTTGTTCAGAGATGACCTCCCCACCCTGCAAGTCAAGTGCTTACCTTGCCTAATAGACTTTTCTTTCATATTTACTTCCATTTCTCTTTTTTGAACAGGAAGAGACATGTAAAGAACCTTGATCTATAGTTCAAAGGAGTGTGTCTTGAATTTATAGCATAGAAGCTTTCCACTGGTGTCACTCTTTTAAAAGAGGATCTTTCATTTCTCATGGAGAAAGCTTAAGACAAAAGCCTTTGTTCATGCAGTGATTTAATTTGCCTATGCTCTTTTGGCTCCCTACAGTTTCAACAACACAGTACATTCCTCTGTAGCTGCCAATCTGTGTAAGTGGACTGAATGTAATTATCCAGAATGTAATTTGGCCAGAATACTGGTTTCAACATTCTCCTTTTCACAACATTTAAATGGAGTTTGAATAAGATCAATCTACTATGGCTCATGTCCATGGTTAATCAAAATTCAACCCTCTACCAACACCATGTTGCAGGATTGTTTGGGACAATGTCTCTTCCCACCTCCCCCCTGCAAAACCAACTACATCTTGAATTGCCAAAACACTTTTCGACTTAAAAAGTTCAAGGCTCTTGATTCACCGTCCATTTTATTCTACTTATCAAGCTTGAGGTGTTCATACCTAAAAGCTAGGTTTTCAGAAAATAGGGCAATTTTTTTTTCTGAAGAAAAAATATTACATTTCTGGCATATCGGTTAACCACAATTGGTGGCCTGACCGTTTGTTACAGTTCTTGAAAAAAATACAGCAATTGAGTCGATAAATCTTACATAAGCATTTTAAACTCTGGATTGGCAAAGAAATTTCTGTGGCTTTTGCTTAGGCTCATGTCTATGGAAGCATATATAAAATATAGTCAGGGTGTGTGTGAATCCAAAGTTAATGTAATCCCAGTTTCTCTTAAAATTTGGGGTTCTAAGGTTCTCAGTTAAAATTAATTTATACTTGCTTCCTGAGTTCTTTGAACAAATTGAAATTTTTTTTTTTTGAAATGTCTGCTATTTTGCCAAATTTACACTGGTGTGAACATGGAGACAGGCAGGAATTGCCCCTGTAGTAGATATATCTATAAATGTCATAAGGACAGATAGCAAGTTGAGAAAAGGTTTTGTCTGAGGTGGAGAGCTCATCACTAGGACAAAAAGTAAGGTGTTGTGTAAGGCCCCTTCTTATACTACTTTCTTCTGGATGTCTTTATTTATACTCTCATGGTACAAGCACTGCATCGGTTTCTACATTTGCGAAAGGAGAAGGGAAAGCATTGCTTCTAGCTTTCCCTCACCATTGCCTGCTGATCAATGCAGGAGGAAACAATGGCTAAGAACCAGATGGTCTAACTGTCATTTAAGCATACAGTCAATCTTGAATATGTCACACCCAAAGAGGCAACAGTTTAGATTTTAATGTCCAAATGCCTTCCTTGTTTCAAAGAAAGTGCGGTATGGCAGAGTTGTTGGTTCTCGTAGTTAAAACCAGACCTCCTGTCTCCATACACTGCTCCAGTGAGGAGTTTAAGCCTAAACTGGGAAATTGATTCCATGAGATGTGTGTGACTTAAGCTGTCAGACTTGTCTATTGGAAGACGAAGGGGACCATCATTGCCATCCATTTCTTTGTTATGCTTTTGGTTTTAATTATGGAATTAATTGGACTCCGTTTCTTAATTTGTTCAGTTCCAGTTGTCTCACAGCAACTAACCTCTCAAATATGTTGTAGAAATTAAACATGTCAATGCCCCCAGGACACAGTACTTTCTCACTGTGGCTAATTGAAGAAAGAATGAAGCCTGGGGGAAAAAAGGCCACTCAGGATTAGCTTGATTCAAACAGTGTCCCCATTATAAAAATTAGCATCATCAGGATGGAGAAAGGGCTGTTGTCCCTTTGTCCAGAGTTTTGTCTTATAAAATATTCAAAATGTCATGGCTGAATAGAAGCAGCACCGCCAAGTTTAGTTTAGGGAACAAATGCTTTTCCTCCTCCATTTTTTTCAAGAGAAATGTCTGAATGCTTTGAAAACATTTTCACAATACAAAGAAAACGGACCACATTTCGTCATAAACTTTCTTCATAAATTTTCTTCATAAATTTTGCATGAAGCAAAAATTAGTAAGAACATATTAATAAGTACTCTTCCGTTGAGTTCTATAACTAATGACTGCATAGACACAATCATAAGTTTGCTTCACAACACTACAGAACAGAAATAGTTTGTTACAGCTTCCAGTCTAGTCTATAGACCTGGCATTAGCTGGTGGTCTCCCATCCAAACAATAAACTCAATTCTGCTTAGCTTCAGAATTCATTTCAGGTTAGCTAAATGCTAAATGCTAAATGTGTAAGTGACTACATTCTATTCCTATGTTGTGGCAAATTGTATTATTAATAGACATCAACTGGCGTAAGAAGATCTCTCTCTTCCTCCCTCCCTCCTTCTTTCCCCCCGGCCTCCCCCTTGCTATCCATTGATGCTGGAATGTTAAGCAATATAGGTGAGAGTTCGTGTCAACACAGATTGACTTACTCAAGGGTCCCATCTCTCCTTTTTGAGAACTCGTCCAACTAAATCTTTGTGTAAATCTAACCTGTCCTCCACAATTAAGAGAGGCATGATCGGTCAGACATTAGCTTGACAACACTAGCTTAGAGCCAAGGCTCTCAATTATCTAATATATAGTATCCTGGGAAGATGCAAAGAACAAAATTTGATTTGCATCAAATTTCCATCTCCTTTTCTTCTTTCATGGTCCATCTACCATTTTCTCTCATAGGTAGTCTGCATCTTCCTGGTGTGATCTCAAATCTTCCCTAATTCCAGTGGCCAAATGCCTTACACACTGAGCATCCTCTTTGTCAAAAACCTCAGTTTGGATTCTGAATCCTCTGAATCCAAATTTGCCCCAACCTTTTACCTTGAATTTCCTTTTAGCAGATTTCTATTCTAACTTGCCCCCACTCTCACTAGGACTCTCACTTCCAGGAAAGAAAATTTTACGATTTTCTGCATTTTGATCTGGGACATTAATTCCCCTACACTCAGCTGGCTCTCCCTTAAGGGGAAATATGTTCATTTAAAGCCAAGATCATTGTCCGTGACCAGCTGCAACTATTTCTGGGACCATTCTGGTGGTCAGCCTCTCAGAGTCAACGCCATACACCATCATTGTTACCTTTCTGGTTACTACCATTTCATCACAATTCATTTCATTAATTGTCTTTAACAGGGTCTGCATTATCCCAGAGCCAATTGGAGGATATGTGGGGGGCAGGGGCTGCAGGCGAGGAGGATGAGAGGAGAGGAGAGAAGCAATTTTGCAATATCCTATCACCCTTTCAATTTTATTAATTCTCTTCAATATAAAATTTCCTAACTGAATATTTCTATAATTTCTCATAAAGGACAATTTATAGGGTGCTGACTGTAGTTGGAGCTTCTATACCTGCAATATTTACCATTTTCACATTTTGAAAATGTAGAGTGTGACAGAAAGAAATCTGCAAAAAGATCTAATGTTTAATTTAGTACCATGTAGACATTTTGTCAGCTTTTTTTCACTGAAGCATCCATTGAAACATAAATTTGAGTAGATGCAACTGAAAATTTGCATGGAACTATATATGTGAATCAAACTCCAAGACATTTGACCAAGCAATTAGAAGAACCCCTGCCTAGCTTCAGTGAAAAGGAGTCTCCCACTAAATGTGTTGAGGTATGGGATCTGTTATTGGTTAAATAAGAGAAACAGGAGTTAGAAATTAGAAGATTACAAGAGAAAGATTAATCTCACGATCAGAGTTGTTTATTGTAACTTATCAATTGTGATTAATTTTGATTAGTTTTACTAATTAATATGTATTAATGTAATGAGGGAAAAGCACTATTATCATGAAATTAGAGAAGACTATTACTATGATCATGAATATCACTACAAGAAATGTAACCAGGCAACACAACACGTGGATTTTGAACACGTTGCTCTTTCTTTTTATTTATATATTAATTTAAAAAAAGGAAAGGTGTCTCCACAGAGAAGCTTGTTCTGCTATTATCTTTGTGGGAAAAACAGAACACAACCTTCTGTCTCCATAGGTCCAAGGAGTGGTTCTGTGGAATCTCTTACATAATCTTAAGAATAGGAACTGAGAAATGTTTAACAATTTGGAGAGATATGCAATTAATATGGGCAGTAATTCTTTGATGTGTCCTATTGCTACTCTGTGGCAAGTTTGAGGTTTGGGTTGAGAAGATTAATGGTATGTTTCTGGGACCAATTGAGGGACCAGGGTACTGAAGGAGAAAGCAGATGTGAACTTGGACCCACTGAATGGTATCTTTCAGAGCTTCTGGACCACAGAGACATGGCCAGAGGAATGGAAAAGAGCTGACGTGGTTCCAATATTCAAAAGGGGGGAAATAGAGGATCCAGGAAATACAAACCAATCAGCTTGACCCAGGAAAATCCTGGAAAAGATAATCAAGCAGAGCATTTGTGGGCATCTAGAAATCAACAAAGTGATTACTGGAAACCAGCATAGTTTTTTTAAAAAATTGTGCCAGACAAGCCTTATTGCCTTCTTTGATAAAGTGACTAAATTAGTGGATGAGAGAAATGCTGTGAATATACAGTAGTCTATTTGGACATTTGACAAAGTAGATCAGAGCCTACTTCTTAGCAAAATAGAACAATGTGGAATAGACAGTGGAATATTCATTCACCAGATGGATTCACAGTTAGTTGATCAACTGTGCTCAGCATGTAGACCTCTACAGATCTATGTCTACATGGAGGGAAGCATGCAGTGAGGTACCTCAAGGTTCTGTCTTAGGCAGGGTCAGGGGTGGGATCCGACCAGTGTGATTTTACATTTTGTGCATAGAACTGGTTCTATGTATACTCTCTGTTTGCTGCTCTTCAGAGCAACCAGTTCTACAGAGGTGGACAGAACTGGTAGAATCCCATCCCTGAGCCCAGTGCTCTTCAATATCTTCATAAATGATTTAGATGAGGGGATTAGAAAGGGAACTTATCAAATTTCCAGACAAGAATAAGCTGCCAACGTTTGTGAAGATAGACTCAAGATTCAGAAGGATCTTGGGAGATTTGAGCATTGGACCCTATCCAACAAGATGCAGTTCTATGGTCAGAAAAGTAAGGTCCCGCACTTTGGCAGGAAAAACAAAATGCATAGAAATAAAATAGGATGTACCTGACTTAATAGTAGTAACTGTGAGGGGGTTCTAGATATCCTGGTGGATCACTGTTTAAATATAAGTCAGCAGTGCGCTGCAGCTGCCAAAAAAGCCAATATGGTTTTAGGCTGCATCAAGAAAAGGGATATTGTAAAGATCATGGGAAATGATACTACTGCTAAATACTGCCTTGGTAAGACCAAACTTGGTATACTACATCTAGTTCTGATACCACAATATAAGTAAAGATGCTAAGGTCCCAGAAAGAACAACTAATGATGAACGGCTAAGGGAACTAGATATGTTTAGCCTGATGAAGAAAAGGCTCAGGAGACATGATAGCAGTCTTCTAATGCTTGAAGGATTGGCACAGGGTGTTGATTTATTCTCCATAGCACCTAAAGGTAGGACAAGAAGTAATGGTGGAAGCTCATCAACCTGGCAATAAGGAAAATTTTTCTGAAAAGTAAGAAAAATTAATCAATAGAACAGCTTCACTTCTGGAATCCTGGGTACTCTATAACTGGAAGTTGGTCTAGAAGACCTTCAAGATCCCTTCTAGCCCTGTGATTCTAAGATTCTATGTGGGAATGACCTTGGGAGTCAGGAGGGGGAGAGGCAGTGGTAGGATTCAATTTTTTTTACTACCGGTTTTATGGGCTTGGCTTGGTGGGCATGACAGGGGAAGGATACTATAAAATTTCCATCAGAGGTGGGATTTGTTGGTTCTCTGAACTACTCAAAATTTCCACTACCGGTTCTCCAGAATTGGTCAGAACCTGCTGAATACCACCCCTGGGGAGGGGGAAAAAGATGCTGCCTAGGAAACAAGCAGATAAGAGAGGGCATAGCCTACAGTTGCATCATGGGCAGAGAAAGAAACTCAAAAAGAAACTTCCCTAATTTATCAGGGAGATGGCAGGAGATTTGTACTATCAGACTTGCAAAATTCTGTTAATGCAGCCTTACAATAAGGTAGAATTAGCCCATCTGTTTGCATTTTCTGTCTGATCTTCCTGGGAAAGCTGACAGAAGATGACTTCATCTTGGCTTATTCCCAGTATGAAAGAGCTCTTCAATTGTGCTACCTGACCATATCTGCCAGATTCAAGAGCCTCTTAAGAAGATGGACACATTAATATAGATAACACACACCTATATCCAGATGAGGTATCAGCAAGTTCTGACCAGTTCTGGAGAACCAGTAGCGGAAATTTTGAGTAGTTCGGAGAACCAGCAAATCCCACCTCTGACTGGAGATTTTACAGTATCCTTCCCCTGCCACGTCCACCAAGCCACGCCCACAGAACCGGTAGTAAAAAAAATTGAATCCCACCATTGCCTATATCTGTCATTTATACTTGCATGATTTTTATTTAAACTTAAAAAAAAAGAAGATTAAAAACTAATGCAAACTAAGATAAAGTAAGGAAGAAAAGAGAAATAAAAACAAAGGCAAAACAAAAAAGATTAAAAAGAAAAAGAAAACAGTTGAAAACAGAAAAAAAAATAGATCCAGAGAAGTGGCTTCTTCTACCAGTTTGGACCAATTCTATAGAACCGGTTGTTATGATTCTGTGCAATTTGGAGAATCGTGCCACTGGCTGGCCCTTCCCCTCCTGTCAAATTTCTGTTTTCTAGCTCATCTAAATCGCTGTTGTACTGCTTTGCCTTCGCCCAGGAGGTTTCCCTGAGGCCCAGTCAGGGGTGGTATTCAGGGGGTTGGGGAGTGGGGGAGAAGTGATATATATATATATATATATATATATATATATATATATATATATATATATATATATATATATATATATATATATATATTCTTAAGTTTTCGCGGGTACTTACATGTCTGGCATTCAGCTTTGTTCGGGTATTTTCCCACGTCATAGTAGTGGTGCTTTTAAAGTTGTAGCAAGGTTTCAGCAGAATCTCATCTGCCATCATCAGGCTTCTGTATATTCTGTCATGTATTCTGTATATTCTATATATATATTCAATATTTACATAAATATTTACAATATTTACATATAAGCCACACCCACCCAATCACGACGACCAAGTCACCCCCAGTCAGCAAGCCACACCCACACAGTCACATGACCACCAAGCCACACCCACAAATTAGGCCATACCCACAGAACTGGTTGTTAAAAATTTTGAATCCCACCTCGGATTATATCAGTACAGTTTGTTCTTTTAAAGAAAAATATAGTAATCTCCTTGAACAATGGGCATTCACTCAGACTCCTCAGCCATCACTAATCCATCATGATATGTTTTCCTGACACACACTCCCATTAGTGGTAAACCAGAATTTCTAGCAGGTGATGTCTCTATTGACTACCATTATGGGAAGCAGAAATGGCCTAGGCTAAACTACATGTGATGCCTAATTGTAGCATTTCAAACCACATTATTCTCGACCCCCGCTTCCCCCAGCTCTTTTAAGTATGAGCCCTGCTTTTATCAATCCTGCTATGTGAATCAAAACCTCTGTCCTTCGAAGTAGTCTTGGTGGGGAGTCAAGGATACAAATTCAGATTAGTAGAAGTAGTGTCCAGTGTAGAAGATAATAAGAAAAATATTGCTTCTTGAAATGGCTAGATTCCAGCTGAGCCACTTTATAAGTAATTTTCTGCCTCACCTATTCTTGGCTTTTCATTAGAAGTGGTATTAGTAAGTAATCATAATCATAATCATAGTAATAATAGGGTCGTGATCCAAATCGTGTTTCTCTTCATGATTAAGATTTAGAGATAACCATTATGCTGCCACCTGTTCAATGTGTCTCCTGCTTTGAACATATACTCTTAAGCCTGGATTAGACTTCTTCATCACTGCATGCATTTGTCATTTGGCAATGGCTGGATAGCTAAATAAGATTCTGCATATAAGGAGGTATGTGTTTTAAATGCCTGATAACTGATAGCTAAAGTCCACATGTGATCTTGTCTGGGTAGGGTCTTGTGAGCCTGGGAAAATGTGGATTCAACGATTCATATACAGGTGCTATATTTATGATTGTTTACTTATTTAATTACATTTATAGAACTGTGCAACTCAAATAACTCTTTGTGGCTTACAATAAATCAAACAGTGGTTCCTTCCCCCCAGTTCCCCAGGAAGAAACCAAACATAAGATTTCATCAAAGAGAATAGCCAAAAAAAACAAAGATCACATCCCAGGGCCAGAGAGCCGGTGCCATGATAGAGGAAGCATGCGTTTTAGCACTCATTAGATGACATCGTTTGAAGGGTGAGAACTGGATTCTACTGGATCTTGTAGAGTGGGCAGAAACAATGGGAAAAAGGCAGTCCCTCAGGTAACCAGCCTGTATGCTTTGATGGGCTTTATAATTTTCTATCTACACATTGATTTGCATCCAGGAATTCAACAATGCAGCCTGCACAGCAGAGATATCACATGGGCATACAACAGTCTAAATATGAAGAGATTAAGATAACAGTATCTGTGAGAAGAAAATCCTGGGCCAGAAAAAAAAGTGGAATTCATGCTCCAGAGATAGGTCAAGACTGGCTTGGCTACAGCTGCTAATTGATTTTCAAGCTGGACTGAGAATCAGTAGGACCCTAAAATTGTGCCCTAGTTCTGTCTGAAGTAGCCCATCCAGAACAAAAGATGGCATGTCTGTTGTCAAGTCCGTCGGCAAGGAGACCAGCAGGCAGTGACTAGGTTTCAGCTCTTTATTTCGTCCCCGGAACCGATCTGGCTCCGAGGGAAAAGCAGCACCTTTTTATTCTCAAGCTGCGGCGGCCGCAGCCAATGGCACCACTTTGAATCTCCCGCGATTCGTTTCCACCAATCGCGGGAGATTCTCAGCGGGCCAATCAGCGCGGCTCGCTAAACCAATCAGATCACCCCGCGCTTTGGCCAATCAAAGCGCGGGGTTTCAAGAATGCAAATGAGCATACAGAACACCCCTCCCCTCTTGGTTTGGTCCTACGTAACGTAGTCCCGTAAGTAGGCAGGGCTCCGCACTTGCCTACTGGACCTGCGCAGGTCAGTCGTTGGTTGGCTCCCGGCCAGTTCAGTCGGGTTCTCTGTGTCTCTCAGCCTCGTCAATGGAACCGCTTGTTATGCCTTGCCGGGCCGCTCATCGCAGCTCCCTCCCGGTCTACCCGGGCTGGTTGAGCTGCGGTTTTCGCCGCTCCCGCCTGGTCTTTCCGGGCTGGTCGAGCTGGCCTGGCTGCTTCTTCCTGGTGAGGTTCCGAGCTGGCTGATTGCTGGTGAGTATGGCTGGTTCCTTTCTTCTGGGTTTTGGTTCCTGGGGTATTCCCTCCCCTCTTGGCTTGTGTTAAGGGGATTGTTTATGTCTGGTTGTGTGTCGGTTGTGTTTCTCATGGCTGTTCTCGATCTTATTTGATCGATGTGGCGTTTCCACGCTCGTCTGTCGGTTGTTTGCAGTCAGTACGAGCGGGGACCTGTCAGTTGGGTTATGGTTGCTGGTACCCATAGTGGGTCTCCGGTTAGGTTTTTTGTGTAGACGGCGTCACCTGGTGCAAAGGATCAGTGCTTGCTGGAGGAGTTTGGGGGTTTTTCTGGGTTGTATGTGGGGTGCAGTCTATCGAGTGGGGACCTTATTTTCCTCCCCATTAGTAGCTCTGCCGGGCTTTTGTTCATTGTTGTGTTCGGGGTTATATGTTGTATAAAAAGCATTTTATTTATTTTGTCTTGGATTTCCCCGTGTTTGATTTTCTGGATGGTTTTTTTCGTGAATTGAACCATCCGTTCCACCCTTCCGTTCGCCGTCGGATGCACCGGAGCTGTCAGTGCATGTCATATGCCCTATTCTGCTAGGAAGTTTTCAAATTCCAGCGAGGTGAATTGGGGACCGTTGTCTGACACGATGACATCCGGGAGGCCGTGTGTTGCAAATAGTTTGCAAAGTTCCTTGGTCACGGCCTCTGTGGTGGTGGATTTCATGTTGCTTACCTCCGACCAGTTGGAATAAGCATCTACAGTTACTAGGAATGTATGTCCCTTTGTGGGCCCGGCAAAGTCTATGTGGACCCAGGACCAAGGTCCCCTGGGAGTTTCCCATTCTCGGATCGGTGGCGTGGGAGGGCTTGGTCTGGTTTCTTGGCAGCATTGACACCTTGCCACCCAGGCCTCGATTTGTTTATCCATCCCTGGCCACCAAGCATAACTCCTGGCCAGGGCTTTCGTTCTAACTATGCCCAGGTGACCCTCGTGTAACAATTCCAATACCTTCCCTTGCAGTTTTTCTGGGATAACCACCCTATCCCCCCACAGTACACACCCTTTTTGCAATGAGAGTTCCGTTTGCCGGTTCCGGAATGTTTTGAATGTTTCATCGTTGTCCTTTTCTGGCCACCCTTTCTCAACCCAATGTAACACCCGCGCCAGACGTTTGTCTATATTGGTTTCTCGGGCAATGTCTGACGCGGTTATGGGTAGATCGGGCAGAGTCTCTATGCTGAGGGTGCTCGTCATGGGTGCTGGGTCGGTGTCTAGATCAGGTAGCGGTGAGCGGCTCAAAGCGTCTGCATGTGTGACAGTCTTACCGGGTCAGTGTGTGAGCCGGTAGCTGTAGGCGGCAAAGAATTCAAACCACCTTGTCATCCTGGGAGATAAAGTGTTCGGGGTGGCCCAGTTCCCTGTCAGGATGCCCAGCAACGGCTTGTAGTCTGTGATGATTGTGAACGTGTGGCCGTAGAGGTACTCGTGGAACCTCTTCACTGCTGCGACGATGGCTAGGGCCTCCTTGTCCAGCTGGCTATAGTTCCGCTCTGGTTTGGTGAGTGTCCTGGAGAAGAAAGCAATGGGTGCTTCTCTTCCATCCGGGATTGTGTGTCTGAGGACAGCGCCGACGCCGAAGGGTGAGGCGTCGCATGTGATGGCGAGTGGTAGGGTCTCATTGTATTGGATGAGGACGGCATCCGAGGAGAGCAGGTCCTTGGTTTTCCTGAAGGCGGCTTCCTCACGTTTCCCCCAAGTCCAGGTAGCCGCCTTTTCCAAGAGCCTATGCAAAGGCTCCACTGCGGTCGCCTTTTGGGGCAGGAAAACATTGTAAAAATTAAGCAGTCCCAGAAATGCCTGCAGTTCCATTTTAGTCCTGGGTGTGGGGGCCTCCTAAATGCTCTGATTTTGGTTGCGGTTGGGTGGATGCCGTGCCAGTCTAGGAGGTACCCCAGGAACTCGACCCACTCTGTGTAAAGTTGGCACTTTTCCCTCTTCACCTTTAGCCTGGTTTCCTTGAATTTGGTTAGCACCCCCCTTAGCTGACCCTCTAGTTCTCGCTGGTTGGTTGCTGACACCAGCACATCGTCGAAGTAGGGCACCACCCCCTTGATGCCTTGCAAGAGTCTCTCCATGAGGCTCTGAAAAATTCCAGGCACCACGCTGACTCCGAACTGGAGTCGGTTACATCGGAAAGCTCCCCGGTGGGTGACTATGGTTTGCGCCTCCGCGGTTTCTTCATCGACCGGCAGCTGTTTGTATGCTTGGGCCAGGTCAAGTTTCGCAAAAACCTTGCCTCCCCCCAGTGAGTGTAGAAGATGCTGCACTACTGGGATGGGGTAAGCGCTTTGTTGCAAGGCGCAATTTAGGGTGGCCTTATAGTCCCCGCAGATTCTCACTGACCCATCGGGCTTGACTGGGGTGACTATTGGGGTCTCCCACTGGGCATGGTCAATTGGTTGTAGGACCCCTTGCTTGACGAGCTTGTCAATTTGCTCGTCAATTTTTGGCCTGAGTGCAAAAGGTGCCCGCCTTGGTTTTAGGCGTCTCGGGGGAATGTTAGGGTCCAGGCTGAAGGAGATGGGGGGCCCTCGGTACTTGCCTAGGGTGCCGTCGAACACTTCCCGGAAGTCCCGTGCCAGTTGTTGCTCCCAATCGGTCTCGGTGATGTGGTTGATGCCCGTGACTTCAATGCCGAGCGGTGCGAACCATTGCAGTCCCAACAGGCTGGGTTGGTCTCGGTCCATGATCGTCAGGGGAAGCTTTGCAGTGCAGCCCTTAAATGTTACTTTGAATTGTCCGGTTCCGACTACCGGGATGCGGTTTCCCTGGTAGTCTTTAATGAGTCTCTGGTTCTCCAGTCCCTTCTTTTGGATGATAGCCACCAAGCGTTTGATCTCTTGCCAGGCGACCATGGAGAGGTAGGACCCGGAGTCCACCTCCATTTTGCATGGTTCACCTTCGATGCCTACTTCCACGTATACTTTTTGGGCGTCGGTGGTTAATGCGTGGCCGATGATGACCATCTGGTGGGTTTCCTCCTTCTGCCGGGTCTCGCCACCTCATTGGGTTCGCCCGCTCCGGTCCCATCGGCTGTCGGCTGGGCGATCTCTGGTTCTGGGGGGTGTCCCATCTCCGCTTGCTTTGGTCCCGTCGTCTGGGGCTGTAGGCTTTCTTTAATTGGCAGACGCGGGCGATGTGACCCTTTTTGTCGCAATGCCAGCAGACTGCATCGAAGAAATGGCACTCAGACCTAGGGTGGTCGTCTCCGCAACTGGCACACGCGGTCCCCGACTTATGACCCCGCTGACTGCGCTGGTCGCATCCTGCCTGGAGCCGGTGGATTTCCTCCTCCTCGTCTGAAGTGTCGGAGGCGGAGTGGAATTCACCATGGTGGGTGGTGGTCTTGCGGTGACTTGCTTCTGGTTGGGCCTCGGCCACCCGTCCAGGGTTGGTGGTCGCGGTGCAGTCCCCTGCATCCGATATCCGCATGTGGTTTGCCGACTGCCAGGTGGCCTTGGCTGCGGTGGTTTCCGTGATGGCGTCGGCGAGGGCGATGTCGCCTTTGGCCATCAGCCGACTCTGTAGGACTGGATCCCAAAGTCCAAGCATGACTCGGTCCCGTAGGGCCTCGTCCATGTCAGAGAATCCACACAGGCCTCCTCGGTTCCGCAGCTCTGCAACAAAGTCGCTGAGGCTTTCGCCCGGTCTCTGGTCCCGCCAGTAGAACTCGTGCCACCTGATGAGGGTGGGCATAGCGGGGGCGTAGTGTTTGTGGAGCAAAGGTTCGAGGTCGGCCCAGTCCATCTCTGTGATGTCAGTGGGTTTTGCTAGGGCTTTCGCCATCTTGAACACTGCGGGCCCACAGTGTGTCAGGAAGACGGCTCGTTTTTTCGGCCCGGTGGCATCCTTCATGTCGCTGCATTCGAGGAACATGCGGAATCTGTCTGTGTAGGATTCCCAGTCCTCGCTAGTGGGATTAAAGGGTGTGGGCGGAGCAATGCTGGCTATCTCATCAGTCTTGCTTCCGTCGGACACGTGCTCGATGGGGTTCAGACTCGGGATCCCATCTTCGTCGCTAGTGTCCAGTCCGTCAGCAAGGAGACCAGGAGGCGGTGACTAGGTTTCAGCTCTTTATTTCGTCCCCAGAACCGATCTGGCTCCGAGGGAAAAGCAGCGGCTTTTTATTCTCAAGCCGCCGCGGCCAATGGCACCGCTTTGAATCTCCCGCGATTCGTTTCCACCAATCGCGGGAGATTCTCAGCGGGCCAATCAGCGCGGCTCGCTAAACCAATCAGATCGCCCCGCGCTTTGGCCAATCAAAGCGCGGGGTTTCAAGAATGCAAATGAGCGTACAGAACATCTGTGATACCAGGGAAGTTGAAAACTGTCAATCATGTCATCTTATCAATAATGAATTTATACCTGCTCCTCCCCATCCCCTACAGCTTCCAGCCATTAGGACATGACCTTGATAGCATTGTTTTATTGGCCCAAGGATGAGATGTACAACTGAGTACCATTAGTATACAAATGCTATTAGACCCTGTGGCAGCAGATTACCTCACTCAGCAATGTCATGTAGATGACATCCGGAGAAGTAAGACAGTTGGACCTCACGGTACCCCTACAAGTGAGGGTCTGAGGGCTTAACCTCCCCCCCCCAACACCAACTATGCTGACCAAAAGGAGAAGTACCATAACCACCATAATATCCTGCCTTCCTACCCATGTAGTAATCACTGAAGGAAGTGCTTTGAAATAAAATCCCAAATGCTGAATATCATAGCGAGTAGATAATTTTCATCACTCTGGTAAAATGTTTTCATGTGATGGTTTCTGGGAGGTATTTAATTTGTACTTCACTGTTATGAACTGCCATGAGCACCCTTCAGTGACTAGGCAGGACTCTAAAGAATAGATTGCTCTTGAGGGGAGATGAGGGAGCATAACTGATGTTCTTGGATTGATGGTTTGATTTTCAGATAGAGCTTCAACTGGAGAAGGATGTCCAATCAACACAGCTTGTGTTCAATGCATATATTATCTCTTTACACCACTCATGCAGCAGCACATGAAGAGGTTCTCTGGGATTTTGCTCACAACCTGATACGCTTATTTGCATTTATACTACCTAGACATTAAAAGTGAACACCAAATGAACCCAATCATACTAATTTTTATTTTTATTTTAAATTTGGCTTCATGACAATAGTCCTAGTTTTTTTAATCCTGGTGTACAGTTCATGAATTAACACAAATTTTGAATGCTTTCCCCCTAATGTCAATCAGTTATAACATAATTTCTAGTAACTGAAGTTTTTGGGAAAATTCATGAAGTTACAGTACTGAACTCTTTAAGTATGTTATACGTTGGCCCAGTACAAAGTGGGCCATTTAACATCCCATTGACTACCACACTATTGAAATGCATAGAAATAATACCCTTGCCTGGGGAGAATATTCTTTAATTGGGCCCTACAGTTGAGAAGGCTTTGGAAACCTCTCACTCTATTTTAGCTGGCTGTGGTACCCAAAGCAAATCCTTGGAGGATGAGCCTTGGCGGATGGATGAAAGTAATCTTGAGATATTTTGACCCCAAGCTACCTTGGGCTTTGGAAGACAACACTGTTAAGTTTATTGCTTCCTCAAATATAAAAGAAGCCTGAAGCATTCAAGTCTTCTCAAGATAATGTTTTATGATCAAGGCCTGAAGGACAAGAATGAAGGGGAATAGCTAAGAAGCAAACTTCTTGGTAAAAAGTCAAGAAGTTAATTTATATTTGTGCATTTGCTAAGTCACAATCACTATACTTACAGCTACTTTAAAGAAATAATAGAATACAACATTTGGGATTTGAAAATAGACAAGTAACTAGTGTAGATGACAAAGTACTGGCCTCGTATGGACCAGTCATAGTTAATTACCTTGCAGCTCTTTTTTGACAGTTTGAAATTTCCATACTGCCTTTAGAAGTAACTCACATACAACTGATTGTAATCTCACAGTATGCATAATTGATGATACACTATTCTTGTCATACACAGCTGCACCTTACAATATATAAGCAAAAAAACCTGGGACAGGCTCAGCATTTCTACTACTTTCTCCTATTGATATCTTATGATTTATAGTACTTTGTTGTGTATATATACTGAGAGCTTATGTACTGGAGACAAATTCCTTGTGTGTCCAATCACACTTGGCCAATAAAGCTGTTCTGTTCTGTTCTATTCTGCTCTGCTCTGCTCTGTTCTATTCTGCTCCCCTCCCCTCTGCTCTGCTCTACTCTCAGTTCTCTATTCTCTATTCTCTATTTTCTATTTTCTATTCTCTACTCCCTATTCTCTATTCTTTTCTATTCACCATAAACACTCTTTGTATGTAAGGAAAGATCATAGTGGGTGACCAAAGCAGATTCTCTTCAAAAGCCAGTCCAGAGGTCAGACTAAAATGGAGCTACAAAATGGAATCACTGATCAAACATCACAATTCAGTTACCCATCTGTGGTATTCTAATTCACTTGATAATTTTAAGGATTTTTTTTCTCCTCATTGAATTCCTTTTGCATTATTAATCAAAACTAAATGAGATTATGACATTTTCTCTATGCCACAGTGTAAGTTAAGCTAAAAGGACCAGATAACTGTTAAAAGCCATATGTGTAAATAATGCTTGTCTAGAAGTTTGAACCCTGATCTATCTAGTAAAAGTTCATTACTTTCTTCATTATTAAGTTTTCCCTAACCTGGATTCTTCTATATTTGTGATATTACTGTTTCCATAATCCCCAATCAAGTTTTAAATAAAAGGATGACATTACACTTAAGCTGATTTCAGTCCTGAGTTTTAAATGTTCATAAGCCTTTATAATTCATCTGTAGTGTTCATTGATTCCTCAATTTTCTCTGTAGGTAGGCAGAATTTTGCAGTAAATGATCTGAAGAACCTTCAGATAATTTGGTCAAGCAATTTCCCAATAACACTAGAAAACAATTACAACAGCATGGTAGCCTGCTTCAATTTCATTAAAACATTTTCACTTTTGGCTAATACCCACATTAATTAACCTCCGAGCATTTTTTTAATCTTTTACACATTTCAAGAGTCTACAAATGAACAAACGCATTGTAATGTTCTCTTCTTGACTTTTTATTGAAAAAGACAGGAAGACAGTCACATATCAAAATTGAAATAGAGTCAATTAAGTTAACGTTAGATTTAAACAAGCTACTGCAAATGGAAATAAATTCTATTACCATTTTAGAGAACACAGTCTTTCAAAGCTTATTATGATTCAAAATAGCAAAACAACTAATGAAGTAAACATTTACACTCTGCATATTAACAATTCTACCAGTATTGAAAGCATGTCAACATTTTAATATTTTATGATTTTGGACAGGTACATATACACCAGAATTACCTAAGTCAATAAGATGCTTTTTAAATATTAGTTCTTTCCTCTATTGTTAATCTCATTGAGCCTGCTTTGTTGGTAAAATCTGCCTGTGAATGTACCAAAGAATAAGACTATAACTCATCCCATGATTTTCCTGGATTTGGGTTATTTCTTTTCCTGGATTTGGGTTATTTCTTTCCAAGGATCTCATGCAAGAGCACTGGGTATCTTTTAAGAACTGGGCCTTTTAAATTGTATTTAAAAATCAAGGTTGAGGTCCAACGAGTACTACCTAGTAATGTTGTGGGTAGGTGTCAAGTGGCTGAACCCTGGTTTATTTAGCATGAAAACATTGATCCTCATATATAATGATGCTCCTAGTGTTCCTGTCCATGGTGTAACCTTATGTGCAAAGAGAAATTCATGATTTGTTCTTCCCGTAAATTTTTTTTGTTTGGTTGATAATTTTATTAGAATATCTAGTCAGAGCCCTAAGTTAGCATACAATTCCAGATATGCCACAGATCATACCTTGACTGTTTGGAGAGGTCAAGCAAAATTGATAAGAAATGAATATAGCAGCACACTTGATGCAAATCAGTACTGAAAAACATCTGGCTCATTTTACCTTCAAACTGAGATTGTATTGCACATAATTTTTATTCTGTTGTTATAAAATCTTTCTTTTCTTGAGAATTATAATTCAAAAATATTAGATAAAACTGAGATTAACAGCATATGAATATTACCAAAAAAAAAAAAAAATCTAAACAGTGGTTTTATGTTATTATTGATTGAAAAAATCTAACTTGCATGGTATTTTACGGGGCTATTACTGAAGTAAAATTATGTTTTTAGTTTTGTTTTTAAAGAAATACCAGTAGTTTAGATGATCTTTTCCCCAAACATGGAGTTTTGAAAGGACTAATTTTGTTTCTGGGAATCAATGGCATATTCTCTTTAAGAAGTTTTTAAACTAAGAGCAAAATCATTCATGTACAGTTAGTCCTCAACTTTCAACAGTTTGTTTAGTGACTGTTCAAAGTTACTATATCACTGACAAAAGTGTCTTATGACCATTTTTCACACTTATGAAGCATTACCATGGTCATGTGATCAAAATTCAGATTCTTGGCAACTGACTCATATTTATGATGGCTGCAGTCCCAGGGTCATGGGATTCCCTTTTGCAACCTTCTCACAAGCAAAGTCAATGGGGAAGCCAGATGCAGTTAACAGTCATTCCTAAATTAACAAGGGCTTAACAGATTCACTTAACAACTGTAGCAAGGAAAGTCATAAAAATGAGGAAAAACTCATTTAACAAATGTCTCACTTAGCAACAGAAATGTTGGACTCAATTATGGACATAAATCAAGGACTACCTGTATTTATCTTTTCAAGATCAAGAAAGATAGCCTCCTTATTCAGACTGTTACAGTGGTGGGATTCAATTTTTTTTTTACTACCGGTTCTGTGGGTGTGGCTTGGTGGGCGTGGCAGGGGAAGGATACTGTAAAATCTCCAGTCAGAGGTGGGATTTGCTGGTTCTCCAAACTACTCAAAATTTCCGCTACCGGTTCTCCAGAACTGGTCAAAACCTGCTGAATACCATCTGTTACTTTGTCAAATACTTCACAAACCTGTTTTTGATGCCATGCTGTACAGCAGAGGCCTCCAAACTTGGCAACTTTAAGACTTGTGGACTTCAACTCCATAAGTTGAAGTCCACAAGTCTTAAAGTTGCCGAAGTTTAGGGATCTCTGCTGTACTGTATTACTTTCTAGCTACTGCGTATTCAGAAACAAGACATGCCCTTGAGATTTGAATAAGAATTGGTAAACACATGCTACCTACCATCTGATGTATTCAATTTTCCATTTCCTTTGGGAAATGCAGCCCAGCTGTATCAGAGAGGATAGAGCACAGTGCCTAAGCATTGTTTGTCAGAGCACATAAGTCTTTCATACTCAGGGAATGATACATGGCATTTTCAGATGTCACTGAGAAGAAGTCATGAACGGTAAAATGTAAGAACATCTCCTTCTCACGAAAATTAAGAAAATTGACCCAATTTTCTGAGTTTAAGTCACTATGAAAAACATGAGAAGTCTAAGTATTTTTGAACATTTGAGTCAGTTTAAAGGCTGATTTTAATGCTACCTCACAGCTCAACATCACATTTTTCTTTTTAAAGCTGAATAGGGATTTCCCCCCTGCATTTGAGCTGATTCATTTTAAAACTAGGCAATGTTTGATTTTTTTCCCCTCCGCTCTCTCACCTAAATAGAGCTTGTGGGTATCTTAGATTTTCATTGGTGGGAATTCTCACTTTATCCCACATCCTGGGATCAAACAAACATTAATGTTTTCTTCTTGCCCCTCCACCATCTAAGGCCCATCCTTTTATTCTTGAAGCTTCTCTTATACCATAGTGTTTAGACATACTGAAGGAAATGCCTGGCTTCAAAAGTAGTACATTCGTGTTTAATCTTCAAAGATTGCTAAATATAAGAAAGGAATGATATCAGGAGCCAACCAACCTCCCTCCCTCCCTTCCCAAAATACCCTGCCCCATTTTGGGGAAAAGAGCCCCCCATTTTTTTGGGAGTGGAGGCTCTTGCTTCCCTAGGTTTCTTCCTACTTCAGGGAATGAACTATGGCCAGAATAACTATTCAGTGTTTATGCTTATCTATTGATCATCTAAAAAAGGAACACTGACTGACTCAGAGAGAATTCTGTAGTCTCTTTGTATTTGGAAGGAGGCAGGAAAGATATTTGCAGCAAAGTTATTTGCACGGTGGTTTCAAAACAATGTGGATGTTCAGATCTTAAAACCTTCTCTTTTCTCCTCCCTTCCCCATGATTCTAACAAAGACTACTGATCTGTTGTTGCCCCTCATTTAACTGGTCGCTAATCAACTGGAGCAACAAGGGAAAATGGCCAAAGCCATCAAGACCCAATATACAGACCAAACATTTTCTTAACAGTATCTTCTGCTGTAACTGAATGATCCCAATCAGTCAAATAACAAAAGTAGTACTTCTTTTGTCAGCTACATTATCTTTTATTAGTGCAGAATAATGCAAAAGTGAAAGGAAAAAAGCACCATAACAGTTGGCCGTAATTTTAGATCCACCCAATAAGTTTACGTGTTAAATTGGTTTGCTTGATTATACCACACCCTTATAGCTTGCAAATGCCATTCCTAGAGTGAAGTAACTGATTAGCTTCATATTCATCAGTTCTCATCAAGGATTATGAATCATCTAGTGTAATAAATATGTACACAACCTTGTTCTCAAATTTTCAAGGAAATAGGAGATCTAAATAGAATAGACATAGTTTACAGTGGTTTAATAAGTGGAAATAATTTAAATCCCTTTGTCTTGACAGAAAATTAATGTTACTCTCAAAATATGCATGTGACATTTGCACATCTATTGTGATAGATTTGTATACTATAGTGCAATTGCTAGGACAGAATTCTTACAAGAAGAGAAAAACCAAGGTTTCATCTTGTTCCACTCATGAAACCTCCAGAAGATTTTGAAAAACACTACTGTTTTGCAGTCTATTATACCAGGTTGTTATAAAGAATAAAAAAGACAACCATATACATCTTTTTGCTCATGCACAAAAGACCCACATGCTTATTATGATAATAATATACACTTTGGACAAACAAAATTTAAGCCACAGATATTTTCAAAGGTCATATAAAATGGTTTCATCATAGAAGTTCTCATCAACTTGGAGCCCTTAGATGTGAGATCCTCAGAATTATATTTCCAATTTAACAGGATGGTGCCTGGCTGGTACAGGCTCCATTAGAGTAACACTAATTGTGGCAGTCTAGGAATACACGAAAGCTTTTTGTCTGAAAGGATTATATTTAAGTATTCCAACCATGGTTATGTAACAAGTGTGTTTTAGTGAAGGAAATGGCTTAGAAGTAGAGTTCCAAAAGAGAGAGGCACTTCAGGTTTATTATCTCCTGTTCTGCAATCAGACATCTTTGCTTTTGTATCATCTGCACAGACTGGGAGCAGAATTCTGACAACTTTGCAAATTAGGTTTAATTTTTTTTACATTCATGGACAGTGTGTTTAATTTCATCTGTCATCACTCTGCTGCTTGAAAATGCACTCGTGTAGAACTCCTTTTGAAAACTGCAGTTTATTGGTCAGCTGAAACTGTGAATCAGAGAATACTGCAGATGAACAGCAATCAGAACAAATTCCAAAACAGCAATAGCACTTAAGAGTTATATACCACTTCATGATGCTTTACAGCCCCCTCTAAGCAGTTTACAGAGTCAGCATATTGCCCCCAACAATCTGGATCCTCATTTTACCAACCTTGGAAGGATGGAAGACTGAATCAATCTTGAGCCAATCAGGATCGATCTGCTGAAATGCTAGCAGTCAGCAGAATTAGCCTGCAATACTGCATTCTAAGCACTGTGCCAACATGGCAGAGTAAAATGGCTACTGGATTCTGGATGTCAATTCTGGAATCTTCTCTCTGGTCAAGGAATGGTCATAACCATGTACCAGAAGCTGGTCTCACTATTCTCCTACCTTGTCAAGATAACAGGAATGTCTTTTTATGACCTCCTGCTAGATGGTAGCAAGAAACAGATAACTCAAGGAACAATAAAAAATATTTCAGTGCCTACTGAAGCAAATGCTTTATGGCCTGCATGTTATATAGTGATTAGAATGCTATGTCTTTTTATTGCTTTGTGTGAAAGGGCTACAGTGTGCATGCATAGTTTGCAACAAAGTAATGAAACGAGCCCTTATGCACTTATAAATGTACCATTTGAAAACTACTATTTATCTATTCATAAAAGCTCTGAGAATACCACAGGTATTCTTTGCCTAAAGTGCCATCTTTTGGGCTGACTCTGAATGGCTGAAGTATCAGAATTTGAATGCTTCAAGGTTACAGTGCGTTCTGCAATTCAGTATTTTCAGTGAATAGAGAAACACTCTCTACACAAAGAATGTCTACAATCTCTCTATGTGTAAATGTGAATCAGACCATTACAATTTTAAGAAATTGATGGAAAGAGTTTAAATAATGGACCAACTCAAATCTTCAGGCCAGGACTGGAGCCAAGATTGTTTGCATGTGTGCTCCTGGCTAGTAAGCATCATAGACAGCAATAGCAGTGCCATGGTTTGTTTATAACAATGTAAACTTCCATAGGTCTATTTCTTTCTTGTTAAATTTGGTGGGATTATCCGAACTTTCCCAAACTAGTTATCTCAGAATTGTGAGATTGAACTCTTAAAACTTCATGACTAAAATAAACTGCTAAGAGTACTAGTACATCTGGATGATGCCAGTTTAGGAAAATCAGTTAATTTATGCATTACTAAATGTTTCTTTTCATGTCCTTTAACCAGGGGTGGGTTTCTACCGGTTCTGTCCATCTCTGTAGAACCGGTAGCTCTGAAGAGCAACAGACATAGAACCAGTTCTATGTCTGCTGATGTTTTTGCCCACCCACCCACCTGGGCTCTTACCTGATCTTTATTTCCTGATTTTTCAACTTCAGCTGCTGAACGAGGCATAAAGAAAAGCAAGAAAAGAGGGCTGTTTCAAAGGCTGCTTCTCTGCAGGCAGCTGCTGATGACAATTTACAGGCACGCAGCTCACAGCCTGCAGAGAAGCTTATATCATGCAACAATTTTTGAACCAGGGTGGCTCCAATGGGGTAATTTTCAGAATGTGTTCAAAATCTGGGACCCTTGACTCCCAAGGGAATGACATTTTGGGAAGTTGTGCCTACTTTAGTGCTACTGGCTGTGCTGCTTCTGCTGTGATTATGTGATCTTCATTTTTAATGTTCTGTGATACTTTCCCAGGCAATCTCGCAATCCCTCGCCCCATCCCTATCCACCAGCAGTCACTTACCTGCTTGCTAGAAAGGGGAGGGAAGGGAGGGACATGGAGGAAGGAATCCCCATGCATGCATCTTGGCCCATGCTTCCACACAAGCCTTCCCCAAAATGTGCTACTTGTGTGCTTTCCTTGACCTTTGCAGCACCTCTTGGGCACCCCCAATGATCTGCACCACTCTACACATGCTTCCTCTTTTTGCATACTTTTCTTTTGCATACCTGATGCACACTTTGTGACCATCACTGACCCTGGGTGGCACTCTTGTACACTTTGAACCACCCCCATGCACTCTTCCCAGCCACCTTGTCTCCCATGTCACATTCCTGACTGACTCACCTGTGACCCCATGCATTTTTCTCTATGTATCCCACATATCTTGTGTGACACTTCTTATACACCCCCATGACCCTTAGGTACCTTCTTGACCTGCCCCCTCTATGCCCCCCTGATCCTGCAGCGCCTTTCGTGCACCCTCAGATACCCTTCCTGACCGAAGCCACCTATCCTCATGCCCTCCTGACCCATGCAGCATTTCTAGTGCACACCCATACACACTTCCAAGCCCATGCACTCCCATGCATCCCCCTCATTCCCTGTTCCACCCAGCAGCAGACACAGAGGTGGGATTCTACCAGTTTGCGCTTATTTGCTAGAACCGGTTGTTAACATTCTAAGCAGTTCAGAGAACTGGTGGTTAGAAGAAATTACTGGCCTAATCCTGTAAGGCAGGAAGGAAACATTCTGGTGTTGCTTACAGAAACTGCCTTTCCATTAACCCTTATTACATTCTTGGCAGGACTAGACTTCCTGTCTCAGGAACATCTCTGGAGTTTTTTCCCACTCCTTTGCTGGTACTTTGCTTGTGTGGAGTGACCATTCAAAGTTACAATGGCACTGAAAAAAGTGACTTAGGACCATTTTTCACACTTACGACTGTTGCAGCATCCCCACAGTCATAAGAGGCCAGGCGAGGAGATGGTGCCTTGATGTGAGTGATATTGAGTTGGCCACACCCAGCCAATAACATGACCATCAAGCCCACCACCTAAACCACGCCCACAGAACCGGTTGTTAAAAAATTTGAATCCTACCCCAGAGCAGCACTTACCTGCCGGCTGGCTTTAAATTTGTAACTTCCTGCTGCTTTCTCACTGATTTCCTTCCTGCAAGCTTTCCACATGTAAAATAAATAAGAGAATTCTAGGGAAGGAGGAATCCTAGCGCAGGTGTGTAGAAGGAAGGGAGGAGAGGGAGAGAGAGAGAGAGAGAGAGAGAGAGAGGAAGGAAGGAAGGTTTCAAATGCTGTGTGTGTCCCACAGGGAAACTCAATGGGGAAGATGGTAGGAAGTTGGGATTTGCTTCAGCTCCCCACTACTTTTTAAAAATATCTTTCCTAGTCACTCTGTTTCTTTGTTTAGGTAATGAAATATTACGAATGATGACTCTGAATGCTAAAGAACGATGAGTTTCCACTCACAGCCACACCCTTGGGTTGTAACTCAGAGGAATGCCATTCTGTCCTTTCAGCTCTTGAAAACACACCCTGACCACAAGCGATTGCTGCAATAATCTGATGCAGAGCATATGTGAACTTGGCCTTCTCAGTATCTTTTATTTATCTTTCTCTTCTATGCTTCAGCAGCCCACAGTATTCCTGTTGGTTGTTTTTGTTGCTTTTATTTTATATGCTGGCATATCTCATCAGAGTCTTAATCGGTTCTTTACAGAGTCACATGAAGGGGAGGACAGTCTATTTTCTACTGACAGTGATCAAACATTCAACAGTTTCTTATTACATATGCTTATAAAATATTGTATAACCATCCCTTTAGCAAATGTTCAAAATTTTAAGGGTACTGAAAGAAGTGACTTAGTCCTCACACTTACCAGTCCTCACACTTACAACTGTTGCAGTATCTCAATGGTAACATGATCAGAATTTGGGTGGCATGCATTTGGCAATTGGCTTGTCTTTATGATGGCTACAATGTCCCAGGTTCACCATTGGCCACTTTTCCTGCCAGCTTCCAATTGCTAAGGATGGGAAGCTGGGTCACTTAAGAATTGCAGTGATTTGCACAGCAAAAAACCCAGGCATGATTCATGTAACAACCTCTTTATTCTTTGCAACCTCTTTATTCTAAATTCTGGTCCCAATTTTGTTTGAAAGCTGAGGTCTACCTGTATTAGAAATCAAGGGCTCCTCATCCTGCCTAGAACATTACAAATAGGGCAGTTGCCATTCTGAACATGCATGATTAACCTTTTTTTGTCTGAAGAATCAATACAGGTTGCCGGCTGTTTGAGCTTTTTACCAATTGGCAGCTGTTTTGTCAGAAATTTGCCAGTCTATTCTTTTATGAAGCCCCTGATTTATCTGATTGTTTCATTTTCTATACCATGTACAATTGCCTAATTGTTTATTTTTAATTGCACTGTTGCATTACTACCGTATATATACTTTGTCTACCTTATGATAGAGTGATACTGACAGTAAATAATAAACATGTTTATTATTATATAATGATAAGCATTCTTCCTATCCTCTTTTCTACCTCTTTTCCGTCAGTTTCTATTTTTGCATTCTTTGTAAAAGGCAAGGTTATGTAAATCTCTGTAAATCCATGGTTATTCTGTGTACGAATCTCTATATTTACAGCTAAACAGCTACAATATAGTAAGGAGAAAAATTAGTGTGATTAAAAAAACAACAACTTTATGGCCCTTACAGCTACATGGGCCTTTTAAAAAATTAAAAACAAATCTCCTAAACTACAATGCCTGCTAGAAACAAATAAACAAGGTGAATTGTGAGAAGCAAGCTCTCAAAATAAGTAAAAGTCATACATTATCACTGCTAGAGAGAATAGAATGAGAGTGATAAGATCCATCTTTTTCCTTGAAGTAAGCCTTAGCAAGCCTTACTTCCTGTTAGTAAGCCTTGTGGCTGTACTTAAGTACAGAATTTGGGTCCAATGTTTATCATTCTTGTGGCTATTACCTCTAATCAGTCTGTGGCCTTGCCCTTGTAATATTATGCACAGTTTTGTCTCTTTTTGTCTCAACAATACTCCAAAGCATGCTGTGGAAGAGTTTATGCTATTTATAAACTCTATACTAGGGTAGCTCCTTCATATATGTTGAGCTTCACTTCCAGCACATTTGCCAAAATGGTTCCCAGCTCCTGATGTGAATGTAAACACAGAGAAATTAACACAAGCAAAGGACTATTAAGGAAGTGCAACAAGAGCAATTTTGGCAGATATATAGTTATCTTTATACAGAGATATAGTTATGAAGACTAGTTTTCTCTTGAATGTGCAAGCATTTTAAAAAGGTGTAAACAGTTTTAGATAGCATAGATTTCAGTGATTTCTCTTGGCATCCATCCTAGCTATCAACACTGTCTGCTTCTTCCTCATGTAGACATAAGCATTTCAAGTAGGCACTACAGTGCCATCTGAAATAGGAGAACAGAGTTGCATACAAAAACATATAATCAAAGTTTTAAGCATCTTGTTATTATCTAAATTTCCCTAACTGGAGTCATAAAATTAATTTCTTTTTTAAAAAAACCCAAACAAAGGCATGTAATGGATAACTGCTGCTTTTGAATATTGTCTACAGCTAATTTTCACACATCTCGAACCATTTCAGATAAAGACTAGTTCCTTTAGTTTGGATCTATGGGCTTATGGATATTGTACTGCTGGGCTACAAAACCTATCAGCCCCAGAAAGCATTATTGTCAGGGATGCTTTATTTTAATGAAGGGGTGCATAGTCTAATAATAATTGGAGATGAACAGATTCTCCGTCTCAATGTCAGTTTTCATAATTAGGGGTATCTTTGTGAACAATTTTAGCAAAAAATATAACTTCAATCACTGTTTCTTTATTCACTATTGTGTATTGGGGTGTATTTTTTTTTTAAAAATGTAGCATTTCACATTCTATGCCAGAAGGTGTTTCAGAACAGAGACACAAATCTTAAAAGCATCTTCATCTTCATATACAATCCCAAAGAAATATGTGGCTGCTTTAAAAGTTTTTTGATGTGTCTGTATTTATACCTGACTATAACTCTAGTATTCTTCATTTCTTATAATGTTGGATACCAAGTTGCTTTTATGATAAATATTCCTTCTTTCATCCTTCTCGAAATTGGTTTTAATGCTCATTTTATTAGCCTCTTGGAATTTTATATGTAATGTAATGGCATTTGTGTCAACCCAGATATCATAAAATGATTTAACTTAAAATATTTATTTTTGTTTGGCTTAACACGTTTTACTGTTCTATACAAGATATAGAACAATAAAACTATAGTTAAACCAAAGGAAATAAAAAAATAGAAAAATAAATCAAATAAAGCTGTTGACTTAACAAAAATCTTCTTTGTTTCAATGTTTAACAAGCAAATTTATAGGTAGACGCCTGAAGCTAAATAAAACTGATGTCAGGAGAGGAATCAGTGGTGGTATTCTACCAGTTCTGGCTGGTTCTGGTGTACCAGTAGTGCCGAAGATCAGTGGAGGCTGAACTGGTTCTCTCTGAGGAGCTAT
This sequence comes from Hydrophis major, assembly GCA_033807585.1. Taxonomy (NCBI): domain Eukaryota; kingdom Metazoa; phylum Chordata; class Lepidosauria; order Squamata; family Elapidae; genus Hydrophis; species Hydrophis major. The sequence goes on along the minus strand of CM066328.1, from coordinate 87,232,085 downwards.
TGTTGGGCCTACCCACCTGCTTGCGCTCTCATACTGACTTTTATTCCCTGCTTTTGAAGTGTAGCTGCTTCGTGTGGCACAGCAGATTGCCGTGTATCAGTTGCTGAAGCGACAGGGAGAGTGCAGGATTGCAGGTGAGTTGGAAAGCCTTTGTGCCTGTGCAAAGTGTGTGTTTGGGGCGTGTGCACGCAAAGTGTGTGTGCATGTGCAAAGCAAGCCCACCAAGCCATGCCCATTGAACTGGTGGTAAATTATTTGGAAATGCACCACTGAGAGGAATATTGAGAAATAGTTCAGAAACCTATATACTTTATCAATAGAGAAACCAGAGTCATGAGCAGAACATCAAGAGCACAGGAAAGTGATATATCCCATAATTTTTAAATAAATAATCTTATCCGAATCAATGGCACAACACTCTTAGCTACAGTTGTGGTACCAGAAGGGGGGAAAAATCACATATTTTAAAATTTATTTTTAATCAATGTAGCTATTGATTAAGTAGCCCATCCTGCAAAGAGTTTCAGGACATCAGGCATGGTCATTCCATACCTTTGTGTAACATTGGGGCAATACAGGCTAGAATGCTTATCTTTTGGTCAAGTTTTTTTCTTAGGAAAATTAGCCAGGATAATTCAATTTATTGCTCATGTTCTTGAATTGGCTCATACCAAATCGTGGGTGATGATCCAGCCCTAATGATTCCCAGAGCAAACATATTCATACAATAAAATGGAAGATTCATTCAGTACACTAGTTTTCATCTGTGGAAATAATAGGAGAAATCTGTTTATACAGTAAGGATTTAATTATGTTAGCAAACTGTAAGTTGGAACAAAATCATGAGTAAAATAGAAAGTGTTGAATTTTAATATTGGCTCTAGCCACTGATACTCATCATTAGCTAATAGATTGATATGTTGATAATATACAATATCTCGATAATGAATTACTTTTGGAGGTTACACATAACTCATGTGCTCAATAATAACTTTATAACAAATATTTTACATAGTGAATTTTAGCCTTTCATAGAATTCTCTTCCTTTCAGATACCCATACAAACAGTATGAAGGAATAACAAAATGTACTTTTCAAACAACTTGATTATCCTCTTAAAGTAGTCTTTGGCTCCTTGGCACTGATTTAACCACTTGGTTTTACATTGGGAAAATAAATAATAACTAAAGGTAGATGCACTTCCTTTGGGCAAAACGATATCACCAGAGCCTTTACTGTAATTACAGGTTCCTGCAACCAAGATTACTCTTGTTCGTTTCCATGCCTTATATATTTGTCTGTTTGGTTTTAAATTAATACATAATGCCTCAAACATCACGAGCATTTCTTTTCTGGAATATGTAAAACACAGACGCAGCTTTAAAATCAGCACTGCAGGCAAACTTTTATATTTTTTTCTGATCTATAACAAAATGACTTTGTGCCATTTGAATATAGAGAAGATATCTGATGGCTGTATAACAAGATACCTTTATATCCTATGGACTGAGTCATGAGTAAGTAAGAAATTAAAAGTGGCAGCTCACAGTGAGAAATTAGATTTCCAAGACTCATGAAATTGTCCTGTAATGTTGGTATTATGGATGTTATCTGGTTCTGTTTGTTTTCTTTGGTTCAAATTGTCTAAACAACAATTTGTTTAGAAGTTGACTGTCAGACATCTACCTATATTGATGCATAAGAAAAGTCAAATGAAATTATTTTGTAAAGTATTTTATTAGGACTAGTCAGTTTCTATTCTATTAACAGTAAAAACACATTATTTCATTATTTCTCTTTTTCTGTTAATAAAACCCAGAAATAGAAAATGTTTTGAACCAATTTAGAAGAAAGTGAAATAGCAAAATAGCAACAGGATAAAGCCTAGTTATGATGGGAATATGCCCAGGGAAATAAAAACCAAACCAAACTAAGAACAAGTTGGTTTCTGCCAAATAGAATATAGAGATGACACCAACCACTCTGGGAAGACACTTCAAAACCAAGGCATCATCAAAGCAATCCCATTTGTAGCAATCTAATCTCAGAGTGGCAGGAGGGCTGGTGAAGGTGGTCCTTAATGTTCTGCTTCCAAAATTCTAATGTGAATAAAATCCTGAAAAATATTAAAGATAAGGGATTATTATTTTTATGTTCTCAGTCATACAGAAGACAGACTGTATAAATTATATTTTGGTGGAATTTCAGGTAATGTCAGCCTTCCCAGGTAAATCAGAGGAAATATGACAAAACAAACTTATTCTACTTTAAAGTTACATTAACAGAATCCTGAAATTCAAAAAAGTAAGAACTTTCTGCTGTCACTTTTAGAAACTTGTGAGAAAGTACAACTTCCTGCAGTCACGTTTAACTGCTTGATACATTTGGCAGGTTCTCCCTACATTTCTTTTGCAGACCCTTAAGCCACGAGGGTTCCTACCCCTCTTGTCTGATTGTTTCTCTGATAGCATCTCTTCCTCACTTTCTCCAAGGTCATGTGTGCATTCCATTGCAGGTGGAGTAGGATGGGAGAATATTTAGTTGTTTTCTTTTGCATTCTAGCTTCCCAAATTTGCACTTCCTTAATAAATGTGAGCCATAATGCAGTTAACTATCATTGTTTATGCTTTAAAGGTTTAAAAAATGAATCTAACATATTCACGGAAAAAGAAAAACATAATTTGCCAAGTATTTATTTATTTTATTTATTAACTTTATTTGCCTTCTGCCTTGCTGTGGGGCTAATCTAGGCACTTATAACAATAAAAAGGAAGAAAAATCTGTGAACAGAAGATATAGAAAAATAAACAATGAAAAATAGCACAACAATCATTGATCTATAATGTGTGTTAATAGGAGAAATGTGTCAAATTTCATAAAACTCTCAAATATAGAAATAGGACAAATTATAGTCCCCAAAGTGCTTTTCAAGAGGCAACTGGACTTTCTGGTTTTTCTTTGAAGATGTTTCGCTTCTCATCCAAGAAGCTTCTTCAGCTCTGGAGCTGTCTCTTGAAAAAGCAGCTTTGGGACAGCCATGACCTGGATGACTAAGAATCTCCATAGACACAGGGCAAATTATAGATTGGAAAAAATGAGAGAAATCAAAATTACATGTTTATCTTTGTCATGTTATCAATTCTGCAGACACCTGAGTCGTAGTTGGAACCAGGTCAGATAGGGAATGATGTTTATTTATTTGTATCCCACTTTCATAATTTTTACAAATAATTCAAAGTGGTGAACATATCCAACATATCCCCACAAGAAATCTGTGAAGTGAGTCAGACTGAGATAGAATGACTTGCTCAAAAATACCTAACTGTTTTTCATAGCCAAGGCAGGACTAGAACTCATGCTCTCCCGCTTTCTAACTTGGTGCCTTGATGCAATCAACATATTACTGAGAAACAGCTGAGGATCTTTTGGAGTACTAATGATGTTTATGATGCATTAAAGCCTTTGGGATGTTTAATTGTTGATCTTGTCATATAGCGGCAGTATTATAGTGGGAACATGGAACATAATAACCAGGAATAGGGAAAAGCTGAACACAGTGACTGACTTCTTGGCAGTAACCAAGCACCTTTTAGTGCTTAATCAAGAAATTAAGATATGCTGGGATTGGACACTTCAAGTCAAAAGACTGTAGTAGTCAGGGCCAGAAAAACAAGGAACAGTGCTACTTTCAGTCAGGAAGGATATAACGAAGATGGAATACAGACAACAATAATACAATACAGACAAAAAGTATTGCAAAAAAAAAAAAATAAGCATGTGATTTGAATTTAATGGTTTGGCTTTGGAGAGGAAATGACACGGTGTTTACTAACAAGTCACCCGTTCTGCAATGTGGCATATAGTTAGCTACAGAAGCTCATTGCTGCAAATGATGGAGAGTCAGGGAGTGGCAGCAGTCAAGAAATTTAATAAAGAAATATTGTTAACGGGGTTATTTAGAGAATATAGTACCATTTCAGCTGACTGACTTTCATTTGCCCCAAGTACAATTCGAAGTGGTGCTGCGATGGTTAACTTTCTGAACGGTTAGGACCAGATTCCGTGAAAAACTGACCGCTCCAGATTAATCTGCCACTGGAATTGGGAAGGCACAGCATACATGGATCTCATTAATTCCGCGAGTTGAAGTCTACACGCCTTAAAAGTTGCCAAAGCTGAGAAACCCTGTATTTTAAACGCAAGGCGTGACCACCGCAAGATACTGCCAACTGGCCGGTTTTCGAAGGGGGTGAGATAAGTCCGTCAAAGGGTATCAGATACAAGGCATGGCCGCACGGAGAGCGGGGGAGACACCGGACAACTCGCTTCCTACTAGCCCCTTCACAAGAGGTCCCCCGCTCTCTTTTGCTCACTTGCAAGAATGCACGTGTTGCAAGGCACTCCCTGGGAAACCAGCAGCGACGTGGGGGGGGTTATAACACGCATGCGTGCTGCCAACACTCTCTCCCCCCCCCACACTGCTGCCTCATTGGCCGCCGCGAAGCTAATGTTCCTCCAGCAAAGAGAATTTAGACTACCCTTCTCTCATTGGCCGCTTTCCTCCCATCACCTAGTCCCCGCCCCTTCGGGTCTATTCTCTCTTGGAGGCAAAGGGCGAAGAGGCCTTCGCGTCTCTTCCCATCTCGCGCGCGCCCCCGTTTCTTTTTACAGTTCCTTAGGCTCGAATTACTTCTTCCCCTATCGGCCAGGCTTTCGGGCACGCGGGGAGAGCGCGTCTGCGCGCGCCGCTTCTCCCTCCCCTCGCTCGCCCGCCCGCCCGCGTTCTGTCAACGTCTCGGCCGGCTCCAGTCTTCTGGCGGCTCCGTATAAGCGGCGGTGGGTTCCTTGCTTCCGTCTTTTCAGCCGCCTCCCCCCCCCACCCCTCGTTTCCTCCCTCCCCCGCTTTCCATCGCCTTTCTCCCTTCACGCGCCGCCTCCCCGCTTCTCCTCCATCGGAGACCCCGGCACTGCGGGAGCTTTGGCCGGCGCGGAGAACACACACACACACACACACACAAAAGGAAAAAAAGAAGCCAGCTTGCCGACGCGGATTGAGGTAAGGCGAGGCCGTTGTGAGGGCTCTGAAGGGGAGGGGGAGAGATTTCTTAAACTTGAGAGGATGCTCCGCTTGGAGCTGAGTCGGCTTTCGCTCGCTTCGACCCGGTTCTTCGTGGTGGGGCCTGGCGTTGAAGCGGCGGTTATTCAAGGCGCCGGCTCGTGTGTGTGTATACGTGTATGTGTGTGTGTGTGGGGGGGGGTATTGTCTCTTGTCAGCGAAAGGCAGGATAGGAGAAGCGGTGTGCAGGCTCCGCGAAGGCTGCCGAGCTCTCCCGGGACAGGATTCTCGGGGAGGAAGGAAGGAAGGAGAGTTGTCATCCGAGCCAGGGCCTGGCCTCCCTTGAGAAGGCAAGGAGGGCGCTTGAGGCCACAGAGATAAGGTAGGTAGGTAGATGAGATGAGTCGCTGCGGTTGCTATGTGTGGGCGCTGAATTCCGGAAAGAGGCTGCACCGGGCTCCAGGAGGAAGCCGGTGCCCTAGAGGAAAAAAAAACAAAAAACCGGGCGGGAGCCTCCGAAGTCTTCAAAGCATCAATCCATAGAGGAGGCGCCCGAGAGAGTCGCGTCGAGCTCCGCAAAAAGAAGAAGCTGAAACCGTCGACTGCCGGTGTGCCAGCTGCGGGTGGCGTGTATGGAGAGGGCAGTTGAGCGCAAGCGGAGGGATGGGAAGGGAGGCCGGGGGGGGGGGGGCGAACAAATGCCTTGAAAAGGAAAGCTGCGGGGCTGCTGTTCTTGCCCCCCCCTTTTTTTTCTGATTTCTTTTCTCCCCGCGTCCCAGGAATAATTTAAAAAAAAAAGAGAGAAAGAGAGAGAAACCCTAAATCGGGAAATGCACCTGCGGGTTTGCGAAAGTGAAATGTGTACGGTTCAGAAGGACGGGATGGGGGGGGGGGTTTCAAAATCATTGGAGGCCAGGATTTTCTTTTTCTGTGATTCCAATTAAGAAACGACCGTTGAGTTCGTCAAGGTCCATGGAGATAAATTGCCGAGGTCTTTCTAACTCTTAAGGTGTTTTTGTGTGCTTGGTGTAATTACATCTGCTTGCCTTTGGACATCTTTTACTGTCTCATTCTTTGAGTTTAAATTGTGCTGTCTGCAAAGTGAATCTCTAAGACACTGAATTGATTTTCAATAAAACCTGCTGCTATGTATTTTAAACATAAGACCAGGGTGTTGTCGTTTTTGCAGTGGAGGGAATTGTGGCATGAAAATATCAAAGAATCATAAATATCACATTACAAAGCCATTTTTTTTTAGGGTCAACTGACTAGAAAAGTTTTCAAAACGTTTTCTACTGATCTGAACACAGCACTTCAGAAGTAAATATGAAAGTGTACACAATGTGTAATTCACCTAGAGCCTTAAGTCTGCAAATATTTACATGCAAAACGTGACAATTGATAGTTTGGGAGTGGTTCTTCTCAGTGGAGTTAACTACACTAAAACAAACTGATAGCATGTCTGTGAGGAGCAGGTTGCAAATGTTTAGAATTCTGTTAATATGTGTAACATTTCGTTTGGGAGTATGTTTTTTTAAAAAAATTAAATAGTTTAATGATGCTTATTAATGTTAATAATAATTACTGGTATTTCTTTTAGAAATTAATAATTTTATGTCTTATATATTATGTTTAAAAAATATACTCAGACCAGCAGTTTCTATAAGCTAAAAGGATGGCAATTAATCTTGAAAGAATATGCCTTCAAGGCTATTAATCAGGTCTTACCAAAATTATATTGATTATAAAAATAACACAGTACTTTAAATTTATTAGAAGTACATAGTTACATATCGTTTCTATAGTTATTGATAAAAGAGATCTTAAAACTTTATAAGAAATTGTTATTCATTAATTTAGTATATGATGTGATTTAACTTTGAATATGCATGCTTAAATCTATTTTAACTTCATATTTGAATTCTGCAGATATAAATACTTGAATACTGTAATGCCAAAGGAAAACCTCCTTTCCCTCTTTCAGACGTAATTTTCATTGATTTGTCTGGAATTTATGTCCAGGTAAGTTTGTACAGTATAGGACTGCAGATTTAATGTATTTATTTGGAATATTTATGCCATTGATTTCTTTGAGTTTTATAAACTAGAGTAAAATAGAGGTTTTTTTCAAGTTCATTGTAAAATACTACATAATAAATTCTTACAGTGTTTATTTCAGAAGACTGTATAAAGAGATGAGGTTTTTATTAACATTGGTCAATAACACTTTCTTGGACTTAGGCTATCCAAAAAAGGTGTTATAAACTGATAGTGTAGGAATACTATAAGATTACAGGGCAGCTTATTAATGTACATAAATTGAATATAGCAGGTATTTCTCCAGTTTGAAAGCAAGTTGTTTACTATTAGAACAAATATATGAGTGTCAGAGTAGATTTCAGTGTTTTAGAGATAAGGATAATATAAATGATTTCTTTTTTAAAGAAATATTATTTTTTGAGATTGAAATCATCCTAAGATTTTAAAGAAAATGTGGATTTGTGGCTACTGTGGTGTTTATAATGAAAAACGTAATTACAGTGTTAAGTTGGTCTGGAGGGGGAGCTAGTGTCAAAGCAAAAGAAAATTCAAATTTATGCATCTATCTTTAAAACATAAGTTTCTTTCTAGCTTTATGATTGTTATAAAAATGTTTGATGGGGAAGTAACCCTATGTAACTTATAATAGCAATATTAATATTATTGTATTTAGTGTCCATTACAATAAGTGTATTATTAATAAAGAGTTTGCATATAGTATATTACACAATTCATAACAAGTTTGATCTGTCTGGATATTTCAGAACTCAATCTTTTTTATTCATTCATTTCATCAAATTCATTACCGCATCCCACTCCAGTGCACAGCTGCATTATATACTACATCATGATTATCAATTTCTTTTCAGAAGTTCTCAGTTTAAAGCTACTTTTTATTGAAAATCCTTTTATAACCTGATAACATGAACTTATAAATATGACCAAAATTGACTCAGGTACTTAATTACAGTGAAATTTACTTTTTTATTGAATATGCAATTCAAACCACTTCCTGATACACAATTTCCAAGGATGCAATCTATTAGAATGCAGCCTCTTAAAAAAAAATCTTCCTTATGCCACAAAGGTGGTTGGCAAAATATCACCGTCTACCTTCTGTTTATTCCTCTTTGGAGGAAATGTAATAATTTATGGTGATGTGATTAGAATCAGCATCAATCTAATAGAGAAGCTAGGGACTTGGGTGAGGGCTTATGTATTTCCATTCCTATATGCTGCTGTTTTATTTCCCCTTGTGGCTGCAAGTTGGAGAGGGGAGTAAAAAAGTGATAGCATTCCTAAAGAAAGTTCTTTTTTGTGTTTTTTCCCTTATGGTTTTATCTCAAATTTGAAGGGACGGTTTCTATGACTTCATTTCAAATTCGGAGGGATACTTGTTTGGAGAGCACATTTGAGAATCAATTTTGCCCCAACCACCTGAACTGTTATAAGTTAAAGTTTCTCCCTAATGGTTAGCTACTGGAATCACTTGCCTAGGTTGAAAGTTAAAAGTTTTCTGACTCCCTCACATGGTTAAGTTTGTTTTGTGAACAGGGTCATCAGCTGGCATGTTGGAAGATGCAGAAATAGATTCTTAAAGAAAGACCAAACTTTATGTCTGTTAATTAGTTTTTCAGCTAAGTTGTTGTTGTTATTCATGAAGTCATATCTGACCCATCGCGACCCCATGGACAACGTTCCTCCAGGCCTTCCTGTCCTCTACCATCCCCTGGAGTCCATTTAAACTTACGCGGATTGCTTCAATGACTCCATCCAGCCACCTCATTCTCTGTTGTCCCATTCTTCTTTTGCCCTCAATCGTTCCCAGCATTAGGCTCTTCTCCAGTGAGCCCTTCCTTCTCATTAGGTGGCCAAAGTATTTGAGTTTCATCTTCAGGATCTGGCCTTCTAAAGAGCAGTCAGGGTTGATCTTGAGGACTCTCCGGTTTGATCGCCTTGCAGTCCAAGGGACTTGCAGGAATCATTTCTAGCACCATAGTTGAAAGACCTCAATTCTTTGGCACTCAGCCTTCCTTATGGTCCACTTTCACAGCCATACATTGCAACTGGGGAAACCATAACCTTGACTATACACACTTTTATTGGAAGGGTGATGTCTCTGCTTTTTAGTATGCTGTCTAGATTTGCCATAGCTTCCCCCCTGCCCCCCAGGAGTAAGCGTCTTTTAATTTCTTGGCTGTAGTCCCCATCTGCAGTGATCTTGGAACCCAGGAAAATAAAATCTGTCACTGCTTCCATTTCCCCCTCATCTATTTGCCAGGAATTTGAGGGGGCTGGATGCCATGATCTTAGTTTTTTTAAACGTTGAGTTTCAAGCCAACTTTTGCACTCTCCTCCTTCACCCACATCAAGAAGTTCTTTTGTTCCTCTTCACTTTCTGCCATTAGAGGGGTATAATCTACATATCTGAGGTTGTTGATATTTCTCCCGGCAATCTTAATTCCAACTTGTGATTCATCTAGTCTCAACTTTCTCATGATGTGCTCTGCATATAAGTTAAATAGGCAGGGTGACAGTTTACAGCCTTGCCAAACTCCTTTCTCAATTTTGAACCATTCAGTGGTTCTATGTCCAGTTCTCACTGTTGCTTCTTGACCTGCATATAGGTTTCTCAAGAGACAAATAAGATGGTCTGGTACTCCCATCTCTTTAAGAACTTGCCACAATTTGTTGTGATCCACACAATCAAAGGCTTTAGCATAGTCAGTGAAGCAGAAGTCGATGTTTTCTGGAACTCCCTAGATTTCTCCATGATCCAGCATATGTAAGTAGACACCTTTATTTGTATTTCCTGAAACAAGATTGTTCCTGGTATTGTATTACAGCTGTTGATCCTAGGTTTAGTTTAGTTTAGTTTAGTGTATAGATGAAGTTCCAATAAAGGAAAGTATTTGAAGCTCAGGTTTGAACTGGAGACTGAATTTTAGTCCTTCCTTAGGCATGAAAGCCAGCTTGGTGACTTTGGCCAGTCACTCTTTCTCACCTCACCTCACCTAACAGTGTTGTTGTAGGGAAAATAGGAGAGGAAGGAAGTATTATATATGTTTTCCGCTTGAATTGTTTATAAAGGTGGGATAAAAATATTTTTAAAAGATGTAATTGTAGGTACTATGAGAGTATATCTACAGCAGTCTGCAGCACTGCTTTGCTTTTAAATCCAAAGTGCTGCACAGTCCTTATGGTTAAACAAACAAACTTATTTTGAGTGTGCTCCACAAATGGTAGTCCAACCTTAATAAAATTAGCAAGTTAAATTATTCAAGAACAATAAATATACATCATGCTGCATGTGCAATTACAATAAAAATAATGTACACTGTAAGATATAACCATAACATTCTAAACTTATAAATAAGCCTGATTTACCTGGCATCTAAATTTACTACTAACATTTACAACAAAGTAGTCTTATCATTTAACTTTACTAATTGTCATTCTCAATATATTCTCACAATCTTTTCTACTAAGGTAGTCAGTTTATTAAATAAGTTTTAAAATGTTTCTTAATATTTGAAGTTATTTGTTCTTATGCTTTCTTCAAAGCAGTTAAATCAACCCTCATTCTTTTGCATAGTTTGTTTTATGCAAGGATAAGGTAAATTACAGGATTATAGCTTTTATAGTTCCTTCCTCTTAACCATAATGACTGAAGCTGATTAGAATTGAAGTCAAAAACATGTAGAGGTCATCAGAGATGCATAGAATTTTGGCTACTTACTGTGAACAAGCCAGTAAAAGAACTTAAAGGTTTCCAACAAAATAACTTATGATTCCAATTTACGAGGAAAGTATCAAACCTGAATTCTTCCCGTGAACAGGAATATAAACAAAGCACAGATTGTTCCAACTGTCTTTGTTTAACTTGTGGCGATAAAAGGACTTAAGCTTCTTGGTAAAGTCAAATTCTTTCAATTCTGGTTTTCCATTTAATCCCCAGTTTTTCATTATGTAACAGATGTTCTTAAATGAATGTTACTTTAGATACAGTACTTTCTAGGCTCTCATTTTCTCTGCTATCTCTTTTATGCCAAATATATATTTATGTGCCAAATACAGTATTTATTACAAATAATAACAAAGCTTAGAAAATTCAACCTTGAAAACAATGGACAGGTTTTAGTCATTATTTACCAAGAAAAAAATAGCAACAAAATTGTATAATGTATATAGTTTTCCTCACTCCACAATTAGTAATCCATGTAACCATCTGCCACATTAAAAAGTGGGAAACCGTTACCATCTGTTAAAGAACCTTGGGTATAATGTTAAAAAAAGCCAGTATCAGTATAATGTAAGTTAACCAATGCAATATATACCTTCTGCAAAATGATATGTGAATACTGGTTTATTGTTCAACATTTATTCACTTGGAACACTTATTCTGAAATCATAAAATTTGTGGTGAGTTTTCTGAAGTTTTGTTCTAAGTTCAGGACTAAAGGGGAAGATTCATTCCATGTTCTAAATCTTCTGATGTCTATGATTGTTTTTATTTATTTATTTTATTTATTTGTCAAGCAAGTATTAGATAACAAGTATAAGTATAAGCATGGTTATGAATACATGAAATGGATACGAATAAAAAAAAGAAACAATAGGACAGGGATGGTAGGCACTTTGGTGCACTTATGCACGCCCCCTACAGACTTCTTTGGAAAGGGGTGAGGTCAATAGTAGACGGTCTAAGGTTAAAGTTTTTGGGGTTTGGGGAAGAGACCACAGAGTCAGATAGAGATTCCAAACATTGACCACCACTCTGTTGCCAAAGTCATATTTCCTGTTTGGTTTCAAGTTTGGTGCGGTTTACCTTGAGTTTGTATCTACTGTGTGTTCTTGTATTGTTGTGGTTGAAGCTGAAGTATTCATTGACAGGTAGGACATTCCAGTAGATAATTTTATGTACTATACTTAGATCGGACCAAAGGCAGCATAGTTCTAGGTTGTCTAGGTCTAAAATTTGAAGTCTGGTGGCATAAGGTGTTCTACAACGAGTAGAGGAGTGGAGAACTCTTCTTGTGAAATATTTCTGGACTTTCTTGACTGTATTAATATCCTATATGTAAGTTGGATTCCAGACTGATGAGTTGTATTCAAATATTGGTCTAGCAAATGTTTTGTATGCTCTAATTAGTAATGTGATATTACCCAAGAAAAAGCTACACAGGATTAGGTTAACAACTCTTAATGCCTTTTTGGCTATGGTAGTTACAGTGGGCTCTAGCACTTAGATCATTTGAGATGAATACTTCAAGGTCCTTGACATAGTTGGGGTCATCAACAAGGTCTTGATTATTCAGCTTGTATTTTATTTTCTGATTTTTTTTTGCCAATACGTAGGACAGAGCATTTGTTTGTTGAGATTTGAAGTTGCCATTTGTTTGACCATTCTGACACATAGTTGAGGTCATTTTGAAGGGTAGCAGTATTGTCAGTGGTGTTAAATAGCTTTACATAATCAGCGAAGAGGACGCAGTTGCTCTTAATATGATCACAGAGGTCATTTATGTAAAGTATGAAGACAGTTGGTCCTAGAACGCTGCCTTGGGGGACACCATTGTTGACAGTTAAAGGATTTGATAGGGTGTTCCCTATTTTGACCATTTGTTGCCTGTTCGACAGGAAAGCATCTGTCCAGTTATGTGGATGTCTGGAGATGCCACAAGATTTTAGGTTTAGGAGTAGTTTGTTGTATGCCACTGAGTCCAAGGCTTTGCAGAAGTCTATGTAGATTGCGTCAATTGCTTTCCCGTGATCGAGTTGTGTAACCCATATGTTTTTGCAGTGTAGGAGTTGCAGATTGCAGGATAATTTTTTTCTGAAACCAAATTGTTTGTTAGAGAGCAGGTTGTTTGTCTCTAAGTGGAGGATAATGGATTGGTTAATAATTGATTCCATGACTTTACAGGTGATGCAACATGGGTCTATAATTTTCAACTAGGCTGGGGTCTCCCTTTTTGAAGAGGGGTATAACCGTGGGTAGTGACCAGAGGTTTGGCAAGGAGCTGGTCCTGAAAGATTTTTCAACAGTTGCGTAGTGCTTTTTCAACATTAACTTCTGTAAAATCGATATGTATTAGATCATTGTAGTTGTCTGTGGTTTGACTAGAAATATTGGGCATGATCCAGTGCTGTTTACAAAGACTGAGCCAAAGAATGTGTTAAAGAGGTTGGCTCTTTACCGTTAGGTCCTTTCAGGGGTGGGATGGGCTCAAGTCTTTAAGTTTGTTGTTTACAAAATTGTAGAAAGCACAGAATTGGTGCATAGAAGGTTTTCTCTTGTTTAATGTGATAATTGGTGCATTCAATTTTTATCTGGTGGCATAAATTTTTGTATCGGCTTTTAAAGTTGGCAACCTGACCAGATTTGTTTTTCCGCCAAAGGGATTTCTTTTTGGATTGGAGCTTCCTTATTGTTATGGGTAATTTGTTTTTGGTTGTTTTTTTTTTGGGGGGGGGGTTTGGGAGTTGTTATTGGTACATATAGTTTGATGACTCTTTTGATTTCAAGTAAAAATATGTTGTAATGGTCTTTGACAGTATTGTATCCAGTGAATAGATTTTACCAATCAAGAGATGAGAGATCGTTGTTTATAAGATCATAGTTGCCTTTTTTGAAGTTATAATTGGGTATCCTGTTGTTATGATGATTTTTGTGAGGACATATGTTGAGACAAAAGTCAATCATGCTGTGGTCACTGTTGGAAAAGGGTTCTTTTATTTGTATTCCGTAAATTGAATTCAAACTGTTGCAGAAGATGAGATCGAGGCAGTTGTTAAGTCTGGTATTGTTGGTTACTAGTTGTTCCAGTCCCAGATTTGTTACAGCATTGTAGAAGGTTGCATGTATGGGTTCAGTTTTACCACGTTTAGGGTGAATCCAGTGAATATGAGGTAGATTGAAGTCACCAAGAAAGATAAAAGCGTGTGGGCAGGATGTTGCCCATGTTAGTAGTGAAATTTAACTTGTTTACAGGTTCGATGTCATAATCAGGTGCTCTGTAACATAGTAAGAATCGAAATGTGATATTTAAGGACAGTTCACAGACAATGGTCTCAGGAATAGCAAGCTCCTGGGTAACTTGGATGTTTTTTAGATGTAGGGACTTTTTATAGAAGATAGCAACACCACCTCCTCTATGGATTTCACGATCTGATCGGTAAACATGATAGTCTCTTACTGTGGTAATGGAGTCAGGGAGAGATGCGTTGAGCTATGTTTCATGGACAAATATGATGTCAAATTTAGCTGTATTTAGTAAGAGGAGAAATTCAGGGAATTTATTTACGAGGCTTCTTGCATTGAGTAGCTTGCATGTAAGGCCAGTTGTAGTTGGAATTGAGGTAGTTAGGGACATGCGTGCCTAGTTTTGGGTGATGGTGGATTGGATGATGTAGGGTTGGATGCTGAGTTGTGGGTTGTGTGACTTACTTTTAATACATGATAGTCAATGTATATGTCCTTTTCTCCATTGTCTAGACGTTTTTTGAGTTATGTGTGGAGTTCACAGGAACGTATTCTTTGCAGTATGGATAAGTCTGGTCTTGAGCAAAGTTTGTTATGGGTGGGATTGGTTTTTGCAATGGCGTTTATTGTATGAATGAATATACATTTGCTGGACTCATTTTTGCAAACAACTCTACAAAATCTTGGGGCCACCGAACCGTCATTGTATTTGAACTCGGGGCCATCTCTGGTTATTTCAGTGATATCTTCAAGAGAGATGTTTGTTGTATTTGAGTTGCTTATGATATTGTGAACTTTGATGATATCATCTGATTCATTGGTGTCTTCAACACCAACTAAGATGGTATTTGGACATTTCTGATCATTTCCTATGATATCTCTGATGAGTAAGGGGATATCATTTGTGGAATTATTTGATGGGATAGTGATTATTTGTGGCTGTGGTTTGGTGGTTATTTTGGGTTGTAGTTGTGATTGTAGTTGAGGTGGTGGTTGTGGTAGTGGTTGTTGGGTTGGGATTTGATTTTGAGCTGATAGGTATTCGCTTATCTGTGCTGTATTTTTTTTTTCAAGAGAGATTAGGCTTGCTCGTATAGTTGTTTCAAAACTTGTTGCTAAGCGTTCTTCTGTTGAGTGAATTAGTGATTCTATGCTTTCAACTCTGTCAGACAGGGTACTTAGTTTGTTTAGGTTAGGTAAACATGATGGACATAGACAAGGGAATGTATCTGATGTTTTTAGGAGATCAGCTAGGTTTTTGTTTAAGTTTAAGCAGGCGAGGTGGGCTTGATTGTCACATAGGTGGCATTTAATGTTATTTTCACTTTCATTGATAGTTTCAAGACATTTGAAGCATGTGCAGGAATCTGGGAGGTCATTGGTAGACATATTTTGTTGTTGTTTGGTAGTGGAGGGTTTGGAGTTTTTGGCTGGCATGGTCAATGACAATAGTACACTAAACAATTACAATAGCTAATTAATATGATAGGTAGACAGTTAATATTGGTAATTAATAAATGTCAATTGATAAGTTAGAGAACAAATCAAAAATAAGATTACTTATTACTAAAAATCAATCAATTAGATAATACAGTATTAAATCTCTATCAATTCAATAAATCAGTAAATTAGTGGTCATTTAACAATTAATTATATTATTAAATGATAAATCAATTATTTTAGACAAAGCATTATCTATCAATAATTGGCCCTGAGGTAATGAAATAGTGGAGGTAGTGAAGTATTGAAGGTTGGTAGTGAACAGTTTCTTTGTTTTTCCTTAAAGCCACGTTGTTTGGTTTTTGTTTGGTTTTTGTTTTTAAAGAGGAAGCATTGCTGCTTGATAGATTTGAATGGAGAAGATTTGAATAACTCTCCAATCATTTACTTGGGAGTTTTCCCCCCACCCCAAATCTTCAGACTATGATTTGGAAGGTGTATTACCCAATAAATAGATCCATATTTCATCTGTCATCCCTAGTTTGAGATAATTGAACAGCAGAGAACCAGTTAAGCAACCATTTCATCTAAATGTCTCCTGACAACAATTGAGTCCAGGTAACAAACTACAATTAGTCCTCAGATTACAATGGCAAGTGGGGCTAGGATTGCCATCACTAAGTAATGTAGTCAAATCAAATCCCTTTGACCAGCCTTTATAGCAAAAAAAATAAAATAGTTTGGCACAATAATTTGTTACTGGGAAAAGAAAAAACAATTACACAATAAAATGACATATTCTAATAAAGTTTTATGCAGTTGTATAACTTGGTGAAGATATTTGGCCACCTGATTGTGGGGTTAGCCTCCCTTAAAAAGTAATAAACATAATATTTATCAGTGTGGCCCTCATATTTGAAAATCAAAGGGGAGATCAGAGCATATCTTGGGGCATCATAAAAAGATCATATGAGAACATGTACAAGAGTTTCTACCATCCTGGAATACAAGGACAAAGTATCTGCAAATAAGGAATTCTATGGAATCTTCCCACCAGTACAGCTGATAGCAGGAGATCAAAGCCAACTCTGGATTTGCCCATCTACATTTGCTTAGATTTACATTGTGTAGATACCTCACAGTAGAAGACTTGTGGCTATCTAATATTTAGTAATAGAATTCAGTGGTATTGGTAATAACATTTTGATGATCAATGTCCCTGATTTTCTCTTTTACTATTGATTTGGCCTTCTCCATGATTAATTGGCATAAATATTCAGGAGAGACGCAAAGACTGCAAAGTTCTGCTACTCAGACACCGTGCTAATGAAATTGGTAACTGACAGCACCAGAGGAATCAGGCGTATGGGGTCAAACATGATTCTAAATCCTAAGATTAGAAGCCTAATCCAGGCTTGAGCCTTAATACTTAGCATATTAGCTTCAAATCTCAAGATTGCTCTGGGAGTGCATTTTGGGGTACAAAACATACTCTGAAAGCAAAAAAAGTTGTAAGTAATTTGATTAAATGAATTCAGGTTTGTATATGGGTCAAGTTGTAACCTATTTATTTATTTAAAACATATAGCTGCCTATCTTTCAGACAACTCTGGGTGGCTCCCAGTAAAATATAATAATTGAGCAACTGTTTTAGCCATAAACAGTTTTTCTGATGCTGGAATGTAATTTGCCTGTATTGACCATGCAATTTATGTTCTCTTTTGGCAGGAGAAGTGACATCATTAACTGGATTAAATTAAAAGGTATAATGTCACTTGACCATATTACATAATGATAGCAATCCTGGGAGTCCAATTGCCATTATAACCCCAGAATGTACAAGATATTAAGGAGAGTAGGTGAATGCACAGATGCTGTGGCAAGTGCTAGGTAACATAAGGGATGGGGGATAGGGAGCAGTCATAGGAGGGCAAACAGGGACCCATGGCTGGTCAATAGAATCCTTGTGAGGATCAGTAACACTAGCACTTAGACTTATATACTGCTTCATAGGCCACTCAAATCAGGATTACTGGTTTGAAAAGGATTAAAGAGGACATCTATGTCAAAATTGAATAGCCCCCACTCAACAGCCCCCACACCAATTTGCACCACGCAGATGACCCTGATGACGTAGATAAACCTCTAGGTGGCCTTAATGACCCGCTAAAAGAATGCAAATATCCAGCTGTCTGCAAGGAGTATAAATCCTTCCATTCCCCACCATCCAGTCAGAGCTAAAGAAGCTTCTTGGATGAAAAGCGAAATGTCTTCAAAGAAAAACCAGAAAGTCCAGTTGCCTCTTGAAAAAAGCACCTTTGGGACATACTGCTTCATAATATCTTAAAGCACTTTTTAAGCAGAGTCAATATATTGCCCCCAACGATCTGGATCCTCATTTTATCAAACTTGGAAGAATGAAAGGTTGAATCCACCTTGAGGTTGATGAGAATTGAACATCCGGCAGTGACTTGAATTAGCCTACAATACTGCATTCTAGGCACTATGCCATCACGGCTTCTAGAGTCTTAGGCAAGTTAACTGAGGTCACGGGAAAGGGGATGGAGACTGCTGGAGGACTAGGTGCTATGGAATATAAGATTCCTGGATTCTCATATTCTGTAGCAAGCTCCTCAGGAGGAAAAGTAGGAGTGACATGTTGGGGTGACTTGTGACCTTCCCTTCTGGCTTCGCCATTGACAAGCATCAGTCACGTGATGCAGCTTGCTACAGCATCATAATCACACACAACTTGAGCTAGAAGACACAGAGCTGAGACAAAAGTATGACTTTTGCCTCTGGAGATCAGCTACAGTGACAATTGTGGAAGAAGTCTACCTGTGCAGCCCTTGTAAAGCACAATTGTGAGAACAGTACCAATCACAACATTAAGATGTATAACTGAACTGTAGCACAAAATGCACTATTCCTAAATATTGCCTCCTAAGTGTCTCCACACCCTGCTAAGAGGAAAAATTGGGATTTGTTGTCTAAAGATTTATTTTAATAGTCCTCATATGCCAGTATGGCAGGATCTATCTTATCCCAGCTAATGGAAATAAGAGGAGATACTCATTTTGACATTTGCAGGAAGAAATATCTTTGAATTGTATGCTTCTTCAGGCCACAGATTTTGAAGCTAATAATTCCTATATCCAGTAATTCAGTTTAAAGTACAATAAATCATATAACTACAATCAATAATAGGTACCGTATATACTCGAGTATAAGCCGAGTTTTTCAGCACATTTTTTGTGCTGAAAAAAACCCCCTCGGCTTATACTTGAGTCAGATTCCCCTCTTTAAAAAAAAATGGTGTGGAGCTCCGAAGCTGGGCAGCCACTTCCCTGCTTCCTTGTTTCCTTTGCAACTTTTAAGCACAGGGATAATCGGAAGCAGAAAAGTTCTTGCTTAGGGATATATTGTCTTTTCTTTTTTTAACTGTTTTTAGGGGGGGGAAGACCCACCGCCATGTGAGAATGCTCAGACACGAAATCTATCCGACCGAAAATAAGTGTGTGTGTGGGGGGGGGGGGGAGGATTTTAACAGAGGGAAGATGTAGGGAGAAGGCAAAAGCGACGGAAGATCCTTCAGGGGAAACTGAGGGGGAGACTCACCCTTGGTCCAGATGAGCCCCTTCCCCTTTCTCTAGGCTGAGAAAACAATGCGAGCCGAGGTTGCTTCGGCTCCACTCAGCTTCGATTCCTCAGCTCCAGCTGCTTTCAGTCCACTCGGGAGGAGGGGGAGGAGGTGGTGGTGGCGGCTCACATTGTTTTCTGAGCTCTAGGCTGAGAAAACAACACGAGCTGAGGTCGCTCCACTCAGCTTCATTTCCTCAGCTCCAGCTGCTTTCAGTCCACTCAGGAGGAGGGGGAGGAGGAGGTGGTGGTGGCGGCTCGCGTTGTTTTCTGACAGTGAGATCATTTCCCAAATTAATTGATTCACTAACCCAAAAGAAGAAGATGTTGATGACATTGGGAGGCAGGAGTCACTCTCTCCCTTGCAAGAAAAAAGCAAGAGCCGTTCTTATGATCTCTCCCTCTCTCTCTCTCTCTCCGTAATACAGTCAAGCCCTTTCCAGCACGCGGGATCCGCCCCCGCCGCTTTGCACCTTGCAAATGCAAAAACCCCAGGATTTTGCATTTGCAAGGTGCAAAGTGGCGAAGGCAGATCGCGCATGCTGGAAAGGGCTTGACTGTATTACGGAGAGAGAGAGAGAGAGGGAGAGATCATAAGAACGGCTCTTGCTTTTTTCTTGCAAGGGAGAGAGTGACTCCTGCCTACCACTGTCATCATCATCATCATCTTTTGGGTTCGTGAATCAATTAAACCTTTCATGATAGTGAGATCGTTTCCCAAATTTCCCTTAAATCAGGGAAGAAATCAGAAACAAACCTTTGGACTAAGAATAAGCCTGTTCCTATGATGCCATTTTTGTTCACTGCAGTGTGAAAAGTGTGAAAAAACACACTTCTTTTTCTTCATCTTCTTGTTCCCTATTTACTGGTCTCTTTCAAAGAGGAAATTGTGAACATCAAACTTATTCTCAACTGTCCTAGTGAAAGTTTTTATTGGTATCTATTTTTATTTTTGAAATTTATCAGTAGCTGCTGCATTTCCCATCCTCGGCTTATACTTGAGTCAATAAGTTTTCCCAGTTTTTTGTGGTTAAATTAGGTGCCTCGGCTTATATTCGGGTCGACTTATACTCGAGTATATACGGGTAAATCCCAAACGATACAAATACAACATAATTTTAACTGTCACTTTTTCTCTCCAACTAGATCCCAAAAACCTCTTAGCACCAGGCCAAAATTTTGACCACATTTTCTATTTGGTCTGGGATAGAAATTTTCCTCCCAAATAACCAGTGCAATCTCAGTCCTGTACTGAGGTCTAAACTGCAATGGAAATGAGGCTTGAAAATCTATTATAAAGCTCTCTGTAATTGCTGGTTTGCCGTCTTCTCAACAACCTCTAAAAATGGAAGGGAGTTCTTGAGGAGAATATGGATCGTTGCCTCCTTTCAGACAAACAATATAACTTTCTCTCCCTTATAAATTTAACTTTTAGCTTAGGTTCAGCCAAATTACCAAGTTCACAGATTGTGTAACTATAAAACTAATTTGGGAATTCAGAACCATTTTAGTTGTAATTAGTGCCTGATTGCTCAGTAATATTTTTTACAAAATATTTATTAAAATTCTTAATTATGGATAAGTGAGAATTCATGAATTGCAATGTTGTTCCTGTAAAGTACAAAATTCAAATGTATGCACCATGCATGTGAATTGTAATTGTAGGTTACTATATATAAACATTATGTAGATATTTTGAGCTTTTGTAGCAAAACTACTAAATGGGAAAAGTACACTGTACATATGGATTAGAAAAAAATTTGAGCCAAGAGCCACAGAAATAATACTTTTGTTATTTCACTGTGTGTGTGCTATGATAATTTGTTAAAGAGAATCTGTGTTGATGCAACTTTGCTGGACTTAGATCTATAAGAAATTCAGATTGCAAAAACCATGCTAATTGTTGTTCTCATTGTGGTTTTGAGAATTTTAAAAAGCTTAAACATTTAAAAAAATCCTTTTGAGTAGTTTTTCTATAAGTTTGAGGATAGAGCTTTACCCGACTATCTTCTGAATTCTTGCACATATCGTATGCTTGCACATAGCTGTAGAATTAAAAAATAAGAGATCAAAAGGCTTGTTTCAAACTTATTCATTATAACAGAATATGAAAAAAGTTTCAAATTTTGTTCTGTCAGAACATAGAGCACAGAAAATATTTGGTATGAGTTATTTAGTGAGCATAGAATAAAACCTTTTTTCATCTTTGCAGATCTTTAGAAGGCATAAAGTAAGTCCATCTGGCAGGAATTATTGCAACATGGATTAGCCAGTATGTAACCTATGAGATAGTATTAATCTGAAAATAGGATTTATTTTTCAAAAGTTTGTGTTGATCTTATCAAAAATAAAATAAGGCAGCTACCACAGTAACCATAGTAATCTTTAAAAGGAAAGGCTATAGTGCGACTGACTGATTGTATTAGAAGGAAATAACAGAAGAAAGAATGAATAGTATTAGATGAAGGAAATAATAGTGAAAGGTGCATATTTTTCCTGGTATGTTGGTTTTACTTTTTATGTATTCAGAACAAGCATCCTGAAGAGGTAATTTACATTGTGTGGAGTATGATCCAAGTTTCTCTTCAGTTGACTAAGTCATGCTTTTAACCAGGTGATTAAAGTATCTCTGTCTTTTGTAAGGATCATGAGGCTGTTTTGGAAATTACTGTGTCTTCGTGTTTGCGCATGTATGGATGAACCGGTATTTTGCTTCCCAGGATGATAAGTATATACACACATTCAAGATAGCTGGAAGCAGTTGTGTGAAACTTGAAAACTTGGATGCTTTAATGATTGAAGAAAAGAGTGTGGCTTACATTCTCATGTAACATAAAGTATATATTTCAAATTATTTTACAGCTCTTATATATTAGTATTGCTCATCTTTAACCCTTAGAATGTAGTCAGTTGAAATGTAAATAATAAAATACAGTGTGCTGTTACTTACCACGAGTATGCTTTGATCTGAACACTGTTTAATAACAGTTGCTTTGTAGATGCTATGAACTTTCTTGTCTCCTATAATTCTTACCATCTTCGAAGAAATATTCTTGAGGGGAAGAAAAACAGGTATTTCAACTTAATTGCTCATTTTTAGGGAAAACAGAATCATTTTCTATTCTTTCTAAAATCTTAATCTGTATAGTTTTAATGTTTTAATATTTTAATTATTTTTCTACTTGTTTTATAACCTGTAAGCTTCTCAGAGTCACTGCACAATGAAGTTAATAAATAAATAAATGTTGCACTAGGGCTATACAGTGTTTTGAATTCAAAAGAAGAACTGTGGTTCTGAGGATACATAGGTATAGATATAGTTCCTGTCAAAAACACCTTAATCAAACATGCCTGTTCTCAGAATCTTATGTGCAGCTGTGTGTGGCCTGGAAAACATGCATCTGCATTAAGATGCTGCTACACACATAAAGTAGTGCACTCGCCTAATCACAATTTTTCTCTCTTTTTTTAAATAATATATTTATTTTATTTTTAAAAACAAAATTACAAATCTCTATTTACATTAACAGCCTTGTGTCATTAGTAATACATATATTTCCTTCTATACCTATACATCAATTCTATTTCTATATTCTACTGATTTGTACCATCTATCCCATTATGTACTATTATACATAATAGTCCGATTCATCCTTGCCTTTTAATTCCGCTGTGAATTTATCCATTTCCACACAGTCCATTATTTTTTGTATCAGATCTTCTTCGGATTATATCTTTTCTTTTTTCCATCCCTGTGTGAAGGCTATTCCCTCTGCTGTTATAATATATATAATGATGTATCGGATAGACTTGCTAATTTTTCCTTTAATTATTCCTAATAAAAATATTTCCGGTTTAAGTTCTAATTGGTATTCTGTAATCTTTAATAGCCATCGTTGTATCCTCATCCAATATTTTTTAACTTCTAGGCATTGCTACCACATATGGAAAAATGTTTCTTTATGATTGCATTTCCAACATTCTGATTTTATATTTGGATATATTTTAACTAGTCTTGCTGGTAAGTGCCATTTATAAAACATTTTGTACTGATTTTCTTTAAATGCTGTTGACAATGTCAATTTACAGTTACTAATCCACATTTTTTCCCAGTCCTCTAATTTTATATTATGACCTACATTTTTTGCCCAGGCAATCATTGGTCCCTTCACTATTTCTTCTTCTAGTTCCACTTCCAATAAATAATTGTACATTCTTGTTATGAATTTTTCCTCCTTGGCCTAGTTGTTGTAAATCTTTTTCTATCCCGTGTTCTTCTGAATCTTTTTTAAATTTTGTCTGAATTTGTAAGTATGACCACCAATCTATAATTATATCCTCATCTTTTAATTCTTCAATTGTTTTTAGATTCTCCTGATTACCGTATATACTCGAGTATAAGCCGAGTTTTTCAGCACATTTTTTGTGCTGAAAAAAACCCCCTCGGCTTATACTCGAGTCAGATTCCCCTCTGAAAAAAAAATGGTGTGGAGCTCCGAAGCTGGGCAGCCGCTTCCCTGCTTCCGTGTTTCCTTTGCAACTTTTAAGCATGGGGGTAATCGGAAGCAGAAAAGTTCTTGCTTGAGGATATATTGTTTTTTCTTTTTTTAACTGTTTTTAAGGGGGGGAAGACCCACCGCCATGTGAGAATGCTCAGACACGAAATCTATCCGACCGAAAATAAGTGTGTGTGTGTGTGTGGGGGGGGGATTTTAACAGAGGGAAGATGTAGGGAGAAGGCAAAAGCAACGGAAGATCCTTCAGGGGAAACTGAGGGGGAGACTCACCCTTGGTCCAGATGAGCCCCCTTCCCCTTTCTCTAGGCTGAGAAAACAACGCGAGCCGAGGTTGCTTCGGCTCCACTCAGCTTCATTTCCTCAGCTCCAGCTGCTTTCAGTCCACTCGGGAGGAGGGGGAGGAGGTGGTGGTGGCAGCTCGCGTTGTTTTCTGATAGTGAGATCATTTCCCAAATTAATTGATTCACTAACCCAAAAGAAGAAGATGTTGATGACAGCGGGAGGCAGGAGTCACTCTCTCCCTTGCAAGAAAAAAGCAAGAGCCGTTCTTATGATCTCTCCCTCTCTCTCTTTCTCCCCGTAATACAGTCAAGCCCTTTCCAGCACGCACGCGCGATCCGCCCCCGCTGCTTTGCACCTTGCAAATGCAAAAACCCTGGGGTTTTGCATTTGCAAGGTGCAAAGGGGCGGTGGTGGATTGCGCACGCGTGCTGGAAAGGGCTTGACTTTATTCGGGGGGAGAGAGAGAGAGAGATATATAAGAACGGCTCTTGCTTTTTTCTTGCAAGGGAGAGAGTGACTCCTGCCTACCACTGTCATCATCATCATCTTTTGGGTTAGTGAATCAATTAAACCTTTCATGATAGTGAGATCGTTTCCCAAATTTCCCTTAAATCAGGGAAGAAATCAGAAACAAACCTTTGGGCTGAGAATAAGCCTGTTCCTATGATGCCATTTTTGTTCACTGCAGTGTGAAAAGTGTGAAAAAACACACTTCTTTTTCTTCATCTTCTTGTTCCCTATTTACTGGTCTCTTTCAAAGAGGAAATTGTGAACATCAAACTTATTCTCAACTGTCCTAGTGAAAGTTTTTATTGGTATCTATTTTTATTTTTGAAATTTACCAGTAGCTGCTGCATTTCCCACCCTCGGCTTATACTCGAGTCAATAAGTTTTCCCAGTTTTTTGTGGTTAAATTCGGTGCTTCGGCTTATATTCGGGTCGACTTATACTCGAGTATATATGGTATCTAATAATTCTTCATATCTAATCATTTTTTTAAATTACCCTTGTGTTTGGATATAATATTGCTTCCATAGGTGAAACCCAACTCAATACTTTCATATAATGTTTTATTTTTATCTTTCCCCATGTTTGTAATAGTGATTCCTTTATCAAATGTCTATGGAAGTATTAGTGAGTCTTTATTTTTTTTGTCCCATAGAAAGGCGTGCTACCCTGCTTGAAGATTATGGCCCTCAATTGCTAAGATTCTTTTATTTTTTAAATTTATCCACTCCTTTACCCATATTAGAACTGCTGCTTGATAGTACAATTCCCATTTTGGGAATCCAAGGCCACCTCCCCTTGGATGTTACTATGTTACTAAAGATGTTACTATCTTGTAACATCTTTAAACTTATTTATGCTTTTTTACCCAACCATAGACATTTCAAAACTATCTTGTTCAGTTCCTGAAAAAAATTCTTGTCTAATTTTATAGGAATTGTCTGAAAATAATATAATAATTTTGGTAAGATATTCATGTTTATTGTTACTATCTGTCCTAATAAAGACAATGGTAATTTTCCCAATTTGTTAAATCTTTATTTTTGTTGGATTAATTTCTTATAGTTATCTTCCTTTATAGAGGAACATCTCCCCGTTAGCTAGATTCCCAAGTATTTGATTTTTTTTACTATTTGCAATCCCATCTTTTCTTCTAACTCTTTTTTCTGTTTTTCTGTCAATTTTTTGGCTAATATTTTTGTTTTTTCTTTGTTAATTTTTAATCTTGTTACTGTCCCATAGGTCTCCAATTCATAACAAACTAACCTGTCTCCATTGGTTCTTCAATAAAAAACACCAGATCATTTGCAAATGCCTGTATCTTATATTCTTCTCTTTTAATCCTCAGTCCTCCTATTTCCATATTTTGTCTAATCTGACACATATTCTTTCTCTTTTACAATTTGGGAATTTAATGTCCATCTTCTCCTTAATTTTTTCCTTCCTTTCCAAATTATCTCTAGGGGGTTGTGGTCTGCCCATACATTTGTCATAATCTCTATTGATTCTAACTCATTTCCTAATTCTATATACATCCATGCCATATCTAATCGGGACCATGACTTATGTAGGTTCAAATAGAAAGTATATTCTTTTTTCCCCAGATTTAATCTCCTCCACTGATCCAACAAATTTAATTCCTGTATCATATCAAAGAAGGATGTTGGCAGAGTTTTCCTTTTCTTCTTATTTTTTGTGCTACTCATATAATCTTTTTTTTTAATGTCTACCACCGCATTGTAATACCCTACTATACATATGTTTCCCTGTCCAATTTCTAAATTTTTTTCATGTAATTTATTATAAAATTCAGTTTGATTTTCATTTGGGGCATAAATTGTAACTAATAGCATTTGCTTCTGGAATATCTCTAATTCAAGTATCCAAACTCTTCCATTTGGATCCGCATATTTTTCTACTGCCTTAATTCCTTCTTTGATATATACTGCTATTCCTCTCTGTTTTTGTTCTGCCAGAACTGCAAATAATCTTCCTAATTTTGGGTATTCTAAACACTTCCGGTATTGTTCTCTAATGCGTACTTCTTGTAGGCATATTATTTCTACTTTTTGTTTTGCCAATCTTGTTAATATTTGTTTTCTTTTGGTAGGTGAATTCAGTCCATTAATATTTAACAATATTAGCCTAGTTTCTTCTTCCGTCATCCTACTTACGACTTGGTATCTGTCTTCTATTAATTCTTATGTCCCTTTGTGGGCATGTTCTTAATCTTATTACTTCTTTCTCTCCTTGCTTAATTTCTTCTTTACTTCCTTCTTCTTGTTCTCTTTCTCCTAATTCTTGTTGCTAATCTTCTTGGCTCTCCAGTTCATCCTTGCTGCTACTTTCTTCTTCCACTCCCACAATTTGATCATACAAATCCTGTGCCCTATCCAGGTTATCTATCCTAATCCTCTTCTCCTGCCATGATACCAACATCCCTTCTGGGATTAGCCACCGAAACATTATATTTTTTTAAATCAATTGTGTTGCCAGAAATTTATAGTCTCTTCTCTGTCCTCTTACTTCCTTTGTGATCTGTTTTAAAGTTTGTATCTCTTTATTTGTATATTAGAGGTTCATCCCTCATTATTTTATATATTATATCCCTTACTTTTTTTTCTAGCAAATCTAACATGGACTTCTTGTGGTAATCTAGTGTGTTTTGCATAGCTAATCTGGATTCTATAGGCTTCATCGATTTCTAGCAGGATCTCTTGACTGTCTTTTTGCAGTGCTTGTGCAATTAGGTCTGCCATGATGGTGCTCAAATCTTCCTCTTTGCTCTCCATAACGTTCTGGAACCTCAAGTAGAAGGCTGCATGATCCATCTCCAGATGAATAATTTGTTCCTCTAATTTCTTATTCATTGTCACATTTTTTTTTCTTCTCATTTTGTTCTGATCTAATTTCCACTATAATTTTTGTTCATTCTTCTCAGTGGTTTGTTATATTGTGTCTACTTTGTCCTCTAATGTATTAATGTTTCCCTTCATTTCCATATGATTCATTGACATATTCTTCTGCATCTTCATCATGGCTTCTTGAATTGCCAACAGCGTCGTTTGTATTGATGGCATATTAGATGTTGCGCTTTGTTTTTTTGGCATCCAACATTCCCTCAATCATCTTTGGGCCAGCTGGAGATGAAACTGTCAGTGATTGGTTGGATGTTGTCTTCTTTGTTGATTTCAGAGTTGTTATTATGGCACTTGTCATATTTCTTTGGCTTCTGTTTACTTCTGCCAATACTACCATCCACTCTATATTTTATGTTAAGAATTAGTTTAGATTAGTCTCTTTTCTCTACTAATTTCTCCACTTATTTTTCTGTTTTGTAACTTAGTCCAACCTCTCAGGTTCTCCTTATTTTTAAATACTTAAATCTTTCAATTTCACTATATCTCTACCAATTACAAAGCATAGACCTATCACCAATATCTCAGCCAAACTTCTTGCAATTCTTACCTTATTTACATAATATATATATATATAATATATTACTTAATTCCTTTTAATCTGTATGCTAAATGTTATTAATTAATTCTATTGAATAATAGTTATCTCTAATAATAATTCATTAATAGTTCAATAAGTAGAAAAATAATGACAATAATCAGTCTAGAAAATTAATTAATCAATATCTTTATTAGGGAAAAATGATTACAAATAAGAATCTATATGAATATGAAATTAATATAAATATTACAATACAAATATATCATTGTATTTATAGTAGTAAATATATACAGTATAACTGTAAATATATAACATAATTATAATCAGACAATATATGTAAATTATATTTTTTTCCAAAGTCTCTTGATTTTTCTTAATTTAAGTTTAATAAGTAGTCCAATGTTCTTTACTTAATCACTCACTGTCAGCATCATCAAACACTGTCCTTCGATCTAGTTCTGTACTGTTGTTTCTGTTGTTCCTTTCTCCTCTTTCTTCAAGTCTCAACTTTACTTTCCGCTTTCCTTCAGCTATTTTCTGTTTCCTTTGTCCCTCTTTCTCTTCACATTTTCTAACTGGATCTCTGATTTCTTCTTCCGATCTCTTTCAGTGTCTGTCTGGTCTTTCCTCTCTCACCACCTCACCATTCTAGCTGCTTCCTTCCTTTTTGTTTTGCTACTCCTGACCTCCAGTTTCTTCCTTTCTACCCCCTTTCTTCCCTCCGAATCCTCCTCTGCATGTCCACTCATCTTTTCTGGCCTCCTCCTAGAATCCTTTACTCAAAGTTCTATGTCCTCTCTTTTCTCAGTCTTTTCCGTCTGTACTAACTTGCTGATTCACTGCTTGTTCCGCCAAATCGCCGCCTGTTCTTCAGGGATTCCCCACCTGCTGGAGCTTCCTTTTTCAGTAGACATTCAGGACTCACTTTTTTTGGCAAATCACCACTGTTGCGCCTCTGGGATTTTCAATTGGCTTTAACGACACGATCTGTTAACAATATCTTCGCTTACTTATCATTTGTAGTTTAGTCATGGCCTCGGGTCTGCAATACAACTATGACAGGCACTTTCACTTTTGGTTTCAGGACTTTCCATTCGTGGCCGCGGGTGATTGCCTTTCACCACGGCATCGTCCAGGCTTCCCCTTTATTCCGCACGGGTCTTCAGGTTCTCCGCGCTCTCGAAGGATCTGCAAAAGCGAAAAAATGGGGTCCAGGGACGGAGACCGTTCTCCTTTCCCCTTTTCAATGTGACATCACCACTAGAAGTCTCTACAAATTTTCTCTTGATTCAGATGCTGCCTTGCCCCATTTGGAATTACTGTATTACTGTAATTTTAAATTTTACTTTCTTTTATAGGGAATCTCTTATTCTCTTCTATATTGGTTTACGAACAATTAATGTTCTATGTTCTTCTACAGTGCTGGACAAATGGTAGTCCTTGGAGTTCCAGTATCCCATGTTCAAGTGATCATGATCTTGATTTGCACTTACAACTACTTGTCAAGCAGGCTTAATCAGCAGGCAAGATTGCAAATCTCCCCCATATGCGCATCCTCTGCATTCACATTGTGTTGGCTACTCACACTGCCCTGTACATCCTTCCTGAAATGTGTCATGACTCTTATGCACCCTTACACAACCTCCCTGCTCTGCAGTGTGTCTGTTGTGCACCCCCCATGCACCTTTCCTGAGCCACTTGGTATCTCTCACCTCTCTCATCCCTTTCCCTAACTAACATGTTACACTTCTCAAAGATGCCCTCATATCCTGTACAGCTTCCACCTTGACCTGTGCGCCTCTCATACTTTCCCAACCCATGCTGCGCTTCTCCCTCTCTGTACACCCCACCCCACATCTTCCCTGCCTTTATGGTGCCTCTCATGCTTGCTTACCCCCTTATAATATTGCACCCCTCCCCTGGTTCTCATCGATGTTTTGATGAAGAATGGATCTTTTGTTGTTAGTCACAAAGTCATGTCCAACCCATGGACAACACTCCTCCAGGCCTTCCTGTCCTCTACCATCCCCTGGAGTACATTTAAGCTCGTGGCGACTGCTTCAGTGACTCCATTCAGCCACCTTATTCTCTGTCATCCCCGTTTTCTTTTGCCCTCAATTGTTCCCAGCATTAGGCTCCAGTGTGTCCTTCTCATTAGGTGGCCAAAATATTTGAGTTTCATCTTCAAGATCTGGCCCTCTAAAGAGCAGTCAGGGTTGATCTCTAGGGATGACTGCTTTGATCGCCTTGCAATCCAAGGGACTTTCAGGAGTCATTTCCAGCACCATAGTTGAAAGACCTCAATTTTTTGGTGCTCAGCCTTCCTTATGGTCCAGTTTTCATAGCCATACATAACAACTGGGAAAACCATAGCCTTGATTATGCTAGCCTTGATTAAACCCTGCCACTTTTGTTGGCAGAATGATGTCTCTGCTTTTTAGTATGCTGTCTAGATTTGCCATAGCTTTCCTCCCCAGGAGTAAGCATCTTTTAATTTTTTGTCTGTAGTCCCCATCTGCAGTAATCTTGGAGCCCAGGAAAATAAAATCTGTCACTACCTCCATTTCTTCCCTATCTGTTTGCCAGGAATTGAGAGGGCAGGATGCCAACTTTTGCCCTCTCTCCTTCACCACATCAAGAGGTTCTTCTTTTTTTTTAAATAAAGTTTTATTGAGTTTTAACAAAACAAATAAAACATCTTATTTGAGTACAGCATGGTTCCGGGTTATCACATTTCCATACGGACACAATTTCTTTTTTATTTAAAAACAAATTTTATTGATTTTAAAGACAAACAAAACGTAAGACATCAAAGTATAAAACCTCCTTTCTCAAAAATTACTTATAAGTTTTAACAAAGCAAATAAGGCATTATTTTTTAAAGCATAATTCCACATCACATTCCCATTTAAACACAAATATATCTTTTCCAATTTTCTCATTGTTTCTCCCTTCACTTTTATTCAATTATATTTCATTCTATCAAGGTTTTATTAATTCTCCATCAAGCATAAACACACAAAATACAGAACATAAAACAAAACATAAAAAGATAATACCTTCTTAATTATTATTTATACATGTCTTTTCCAAATTTATCTCCCTTTAGTTTTATTTCTCCAAGGTTTTATTAATTCACAATCAAAACATAGCTAACCAAAACACAAAACATAAAACTTCTTTTGAAAAGTGGCTTAGCCCCGGGTTACATCTTTTTTGACAGACCTAAGTCAAGTTCGTGCTCACCTTATATACCAGTCATATCTTATTAACCATTCTATGTTTTCTATATAACTTTTCCCATCTTTTCACTCTCTTAATTATATTTTGTTGATTTCATCTTATTTCAGAATCATTATATTTGTATCTTTTATCTGTTCTTTTCCAATCATCTATTTATCTCTTCTCTTTAGCAAAAGAATTTCCCCTGTAATCACTTTTAGAGTGTGACGCCTTTCCCTAAAATAACACTTAAAATAATACATAATTTCTATCCTGATTCTGCTTAGTACATTCTACATGTTGCATTTTGAAAAGAAAAAGAATAATACACTTATAATATAATTAAATATATATTTTCCATTCTAATTCTTTTAATAGTACAACTAAACATTAATCATTTTACACATTCTTTGATATTTTGTTAAATATTGAAATCTATCATTATAAAACATTTTAATATTTTGTTAAATCTTATAATATTCCAATAGACTATTTCAAATGCAAATCTTATGTACTCTTGCAGAATCTTTCTTAAATTATACATCCTTTATCCTTTATCTCTAAAAAAAAATCTTGTTCCAGACCGTGGCTTTTTTTCCCCTTTCCCCTCCCTTTCTTCTCCAGTCTGATCTTTTTGCCCCCCCTTCTCCTAATCTCCCCCTTTTTAGCTTGCCTTCTCTGTTGTAATACTCTTTTCAATTGCTTTCTAACATTGTACCTTTTTTTCACCTTATTTTTCTTTTTCTTGGTTGCTTTATTAAATCTTAAATTCTCATTTTTCCTTCCTCTCTTCTTATTTTCTTTCTTAATCAAAAATTTTTGTCCATTAAAAATGGCTTCCTTTTCGAACTTCCGGTTTCGTGTGGCTTCGGGGCAGCAGGAATTCGCGACAGCTCGCGATTCCTGCTGTGCTAGCCGTCGAGGTACCCCCGATCCAGATGGGTCAGGGGGATATGGCTGCCCTGTAGGGACAGCTGAAGAGAGAGGGGAGTCGGATAGGGAGGTGGGGGTGTCGCAGACCCCCCCCTTCTCCGGGAAAACCCCTTTTTCCCAAGGCGGTGGAGCGGCGGTCAGCAATGGCCGCCACGAAGAAGCCAGCAACCGGGTAAGAACTGTGCTGGAGGAAGTGTGAAGAGTGAAAGTTCTGTCTGAGCCGGGTCAAGTAACACCTTTTAAATTGCCTGGAATTGAGCTGCTTGAATTGCTGGAGGATACATTGTATCCCTAAGAAGAGCGAAAAGCGGCGGAGAAGCTGTTAAAGGGAACTTTTTTTTTTTTTTTTACTCTCCCACCCCACGGAAATAGCAGAAATATTTGGATATATTAGACATTGAAAGTGGATTGCTTTGAAAGTTGAAGCTAAGAGACAAAGGGATTTTTGGACATTGAAAAATTTAAGAAATTGGAAAATCTTTGCTGGAGGTATGGATTTCTGATTATTTAAAATTGTCATTGCAAGTGGGAAGGGAGAAAAAAAATTGGAGCAGAAGCTGAAAAAGGAGGAGATTGTATAGAACGTCTTTGTGGATCCCAAAGGAAGATATATGGTAATTGGACCTCTTTGAATAAAAATTAATCCAGAAAGAGAAAGAGAAGAAGGAAGAAAAGTATTAACTTTTGGAACTTTTTTTTTTAATTGCTTTTGATTGTCTTTGATTAAAAATACTTGTGGTTGTTTTGGAAAAAGTTTCCCTTTTTATAATGGCATCGTTTGTGGATGAACTAGAGATTGAATATCAAAAATATAAAAAAGAAGATACTTTGGGCGCTTTGTTTCAATTCTTAGAAATGGCGTTATGTTCTGTTGAAAAGTTGATTACGCAGCAGAAGGACTGGGACAAGGAAGAAGAGGAAGAAGAAGCCATCTTTGATGAACAATGGGTCCCTTCCGGAGAGGAGGAGAAAAAGGATAAGAAAAAGGGGATTTTAAGAATTATAAAAACAACCAAAAGAGAGAAAAATGAGCGAAAAGATGGAGGCAAGGTTAGAAAGCAAAGGAAAAGGAGTAAGAAAAGCGAAGGGAAAAAGCAAAGGGGTAGAAAGGGCAAGGAGAAGAATAAGCAAGAGAGAAAGGAGGGGAGGAGAAGCCTTAATGGGGGGAAGCAAGACCTAAAGAAAAAAAGTTTATTTAGAGACAATGGGTGAATTTAATTTAGATTAAAAGAGGGATTCTGGAGGGTATATAAGAGTGTGTTTTTATATGTGTATTTAGAATATAAAATTTATTATGTAATTTTAGAATCTTTTAAACAGAATCCCAAGAAAGATTGCTATATGTAGTATTTCTAAGTTAGGGTAATGAGTTATAGATGTTACTCCAATTGGTGTACAGGAGAAGTATAGTAAAAGAAAAAAAAAGATGAATGGATAATTGGAAATAGAACAGACAAAGAATGTTGTTGAAAATGGTAATAAGATATGGAAGGATATATATGCTTTTTTTTTTTGGATTTTGTATATTGATAAAAGGCAATAAAATTTTAATTAATAAATAATTTGGATGGAAAGGAGAAGTAGGGACAAGATATGAAGTTAATATTATATGAAATATTGATATTATAATCTGGAAATGTTATGCCTTATTGATCTTTTATTATTATTATGTTTTTAGAAAAGAATTTATAAGCTGCTATGCCTTGATTCTTTGTGCATTGTTTTTATAAAACTGATAAAAATGGTTTTTATATATATATATAAAAAAGAAAATGATAATAAGATATGGAAGGAGATATGGGTTGAATATGATGTTTGAATTTGTGTCTGTGTGAAGAGTTTTAACCCGGGAACAGACAACCTTCAGAAAAGATCTTTTAGTTTTGTTTATGTTTTGTGTTTGTATGTTTGTGTATTGTGTTTATGGTAAAACTAACAAAATTTGTTTTTTATAAAAAAAAGGAAAAAAGAATCAATAAAACCTTGGAGGAATGTTAGATGAGAATAATTTAAACAAGCCAGAAAGAAAAGAATATGATGACTATAAAATGGATAAATATGGAAGAGAAATGAAATTGAATAGGAGTAAAGAGAAATAATGAGAAATTTGCTGAAAGATATTTGTGTGTCCATATGGAGATGGGATAAATTGGAATTATGCTGTATAAAAATAATGTTTTGTTTGACTTGTAAGGATTTACAATGTTAAGAGGTTTTATGTGTTTATGTATTTAATGGTTAATGATGTGTTGTTTTATCTTTAAAATTAATAAAAATTTGTTTCAAAAAAAAAATGGCTTCCTTTTCTTCTTCTTCTTCTTTTCCTTCTCCTTCTTCATCAAGTATTTTCTGGTACATAGAGACCCCCATTTCTAAAAAGTGGAAGACAGCTCCCAATGAATTCTTGCCATTTGATTCTCTTTCTTTTAATTTTTCATATTCCATTTTTAGTTGATCCAGAGATGGTGCCATTGTAAATTTTTTAAGAACAACCCAGATATTTTTAATCTTAAGGTAATTTGCAAATGTCAAAGTTATCAAACAGTCCAAACAGCCAGAAATTATTTCCTCTTCTTCTCTTTGCAACTTTTCCTCCTGGGGCAAAATCCCAAATATATTTTAAAGCCGTATTACAATTAGTTGTTGGTCTTATAATCTTCAAAGTGTCTCCTCCAACCAGTTTTAAAAGATATTTTTTTTTAGTCCTCTCCTTCCCACTTATAACAATGAGCTTGTTTTTACCTTAAAGAAGCAGGTTTTTCAGTGCTCATTTGCTTTACCCATAAGGAAGGGGAGTGAACTTTCCTTTCAGCACTTTTGCCGTTTTAACAACTTTTTTTGGAAATAAATGTCTCCATCCAAAAGTCAGGTTTCCAGGATGTTTAAAAGTATCTTAATGTCCCGGTTCAGCCAAGAAAACTTCTCCTTCTGATTCTTCCTCCTGCACAACTCTTATCCGGTTGAAGATTTCTATGTGGCTGCCATTTCTGACAGCCGCTCCACCGCCTCAGGAAAAAGGAGTCTAGCCGGCTGGGGAAAGGGGGTGCAATATCCCCAGACCCCTGCCCGGATTTCCTCTGTCTTCCGCTGCCTCTTCGGGGCAGCGACAACCCCCAAATCCAATTGGATCAGGCGTACCTCAGCGGCGAGCGCAGCAGGGACCCGCAGAGAAGCGGATTCCTGCCGCCGCCGAAGCCTTGCAACCAGAAGTTTTTCTCAGACACAATTTCTTATGCATGTTCATCTTATATATTTAACTTCGTATCTTATTACTCTTTTTCCAACAACTCACTATTTCTCCCTTTACTTATCTTAATTTTCTTTTATGGTTATCTCATTTTCTTTTTATTTAATTGTATTTCTTTTACCTAAATTTCTATATCTTTTTATTCATTATACTTACACTTTCGTCTGTGTTTGCAATTTCATTATGTTCTCTTCCAACATTCTTAAACAGCAAAATTCCCCCTTTGCTTGCCAATCAAAGTGCAACACCTTTAAATCGTATGGTTATTATCATACGAATTCTCATTAAATATTGAATTTGACCTGGAAAACCAAGTCATATACGAAGTCCCCTGTGCATCATGCCCGGCCACATACATTGGACAGACCAATAGAAGAATAAGTACCCGCCTGGATGAACATAAAAATGCAGTCAAAAAGCTGGAACACACTTCCTCACTAGTCCAACACATGGAAGCCACAGGTCATAGCATCAACTTCAATGGCACCAAAACACTATCCACTATAGAAAACCCCAGCCACAGAATCATCAGGGAAGCCATAGAGATTGAAAAAAGACCAGAAAGCATGAATAGAAGAGATGATTCCACCAGACTGTCAATCATTTGGAAGCCTGCACTCACAAACAAAAAAATCTCCACACCACAAGCCAGGCAAACACCTGGGCACAAACAGATCCCTGATACCTCCAGCTCAAACACACCCCAACTAGGCACCCAGATGAAACCTAGCTTCCTAACTAATGATAGCCGTCCATTTACCCGGAGCCAATGTGCAGTAAAGGCCTCCAATAAAATAACACATTGTTGCCAGCCAATCAAGATACAAAAAAAAGCCAAAAAACAGACAGAAGATATTAGAAACATCAATCAAGCAGAACACAACAAACTTCAAGACCAATAAACACAGACCAAGACTCCCAACCAATCGGGATGAAGAAAAAACCATTCTGGCACAGCAATAGGCTGCCCCAAATTTAAATCTGAAACCACTGTAAAAGTCTAACTCACAGATGAACGCTATACAGAAGCCTGATGATGGCAGATGAGATTCTGCTGAAACGTTGCTACAACTTTAAAAGCACAACTACAATGACGTGAGAAAATACCCGAACAAAGCTGAATGCCGTGTGTGTGTGTGTGTGTGTGTGTGTGTGTGTGTATACATACATACGTACATACATACATACATAAGTAAACAAAATAGTTATTCAAAATCATTCTAGTACTGGTATGAACCTTGTAAATTTTTCGCGTTTCTTTTCAATATCTATCAATCTTTGAGAACAATTGAAATGTTTCCCTCCCTTCTTTATTATTACTTAACTGTTAATAAGCATACCATTAGATAGTCATACAGTTTTATCTTATAAATTATTTACTATTAATAAGCAAAATAATTATTCAAATTCATTCCAATAACTGGTATAAATTTCCTTATAAATCTTTCACATTTCTTTTCAATATTTTATCAATCTTTAGAAATAATTGCAATGTTTCTCTCTCTTCTTTATTATTGTATTAATTATAAGTAAACATATCATTACATAATAATAGTTTTATCTCATAGATTATTTATTTATTTCATTTCTAACTCATTACAGTATTCTAGTGTCAGAGAACACTCTCTTTTGTAACTTTGCAGAATCCTTGCTTTTAACTTAATTTAACTATTTTCTCTGTGTTTTCTAGCTGAGCAAATACCTTTAATCCTAGTACGTTTCCCCTTTTTCTTTATTTCCTGTTTTTGTCCCTCATAAGTTCTTTCCCTTTCTATCTTTCCCCCCTTTTTCTTATCCCTTTTGTATACCCTTCTCTCTCTAATTTTCCCTTCTGTAGTTTTCTTTTCTACTTCTACTTGCTGTTATACTTGTTTTTCAGACTATTTTTCTTTTTGGCTGTTCCCGTTGATCTCAAACTTTTAATTCCTTCCCCCCCTTTTCCCTTTATTACCACACTTTGCATTATTTGATCATTGAAAATGGCTTCTTTGTCTCTCCCTTCTTCTTGCTTTTGAAGCTTCTTCTTTTCCTTTTCATAGTTTAGGATCTCCATTTCAAAAAATTCAAATAGGAAGCCAAAGGATCTTCCTCCCCTTTCTGCATTTTCTTTCTGTTTTTTAAGACTCATCTTCAATTCCTCCAGGAGTGATGGCATTTTAAACACTTTTGAACAACCACCCGATTGACTTTAAGTAAAAACAGAAAAAGAAAGAAAAAAACAATACCAAAACCTTTTTTTTAAAATCACCAAATAATCTCAGACTGTTCCTTCTTGTTTCTTTCCTTTATTTTTCCTTTCTGTAGATTACTGTATCTTTTAATAAGATTTCAGTTACAATGTATCCTTGAGAGTCTTTTCAAAGTTTCACTGTTAATCCTCTTTATTTTTCCAGGTGGCACTCCATTTTTCCATTATTCCAAGTCCCACCCTTTTGCCTCCACTCTTCTCCTTTTTAGGGCTTTAAAATGATCAAGAAAAAAAATCTTTATTCTCCTTTTGACACTTAGATTTCAGTTTAAGGTTGCCTATTAGTGTCAAAATAGATTAATATAAATTTCTTTCCATTCCATTTGTAATTGTCAATATAAAGGTAATAAAAGGGTTTTTAACCTCCTTTTCTCTCTCCTTCGCTGCTTAAAGTTCTTCTTTCAGTATCTCTCTAAGTATTTTTAGATTCAGGGTACCTTGCTTAGATGTTCTCTGTTGTTTAGCCCGGTCTGTCCTGCTTTCCTCTTTGCCTTCCTCCTGCACAATCTTATCCAGTCGGGTTCTTCTTTGAGGTGGCCATTTCTGACCACCGCTGCAACTGTCTTCGGGGAAGAGAGTTTAGACCAGCCAAGGAGGAGAGATGCGGCTCCCCTCCACTTGGCTAGCAATCTCCCCCCTCTTCACCACCTCTACGAGGTGACTTCAGCCCCGAATCCAAAGGATCAGGGCACTCCAGCAGCGAGCACAGATCGAAACCGCGCACAATCACGGATTTTGGTCTGTTGCTGAAGAAACCCAAACCGGAAGTCACCACATCAAGAGGTTCTTTTGTTCCTCTTCACTTTCTGCTATTAGTATCATCTGCATATGTAAGGTTACTGATATTTCTTCTGGCAATCTTAATTCCAAGGTGTGATTCATCTAGCCCCGCCTTTCTCATTATGGACTCTGCATATAAATTAAATAGACAGGACAACAGTATACAGCCTTGCCCAAATCCTTTCGCAGTTTTGAACCAATCAGTGGTTCCGTATCTAGTTCTCACTGTTGCTTCGAGTCTCCAGAAATCTGAGTGGAATTAAAAAGTTAAAATTATGATATAAGGTGGGGAGAAATTGAATTGAGGATTCATTGGAAGGGGCATTTTATAATTTATTAAAGTTATATTTTGAGCAGTGGAATGGAAATATGTGCTATAAACATTAGTGCTCAAGAAAAAAGCTATTAATGACAAAGAAATTATAAATGCTCTGGGAATATGGAAAAATGGTACATATAGATGGTGCGACTAGAGAAATGTTAATACAGTTTTGCTTTGTTTATGGCTCTGTGTTCAGTTTAATATGTGTATGGAGACTGCATCTGCTCCTAGTAATTGGAAGAATGTTGTTATTTTTCACGTACAAGAAAGAGTAGCAAAAATATGCTGGCTGTTGGCAGGTAGCATTTAACTTTGTTAAATGTCATGGGGAAGTATTTGGTAAATTTCTGATTTAAAGGTATCACAGGACATAGCAATGAGCAAAATTTTGGAAACATAGTTCTGCTTTTTTGCTATGAAGGGAGAGTTTTATTTTTTGGTAAGCCATTGAAAAATATGTGACTCTGAGAAAATTAGTTCATTCTACATTTGTTGATTTACACAAAGTGTCTGATAAAATTAATAGACTTGAATTAAGAAACCTTTGCATAAAGCTGAAGGTCAGTCCTGAATGCAATAAGAGTAATACATAAGGGAAGTAAAGCACATGAGAACAAATGGAATGCTTAATTAATTGTTCAACATGTAACAGGTAATAAGACAATGATGCATGATGTCTCTATGATTAATGTATTTATGGATGTAGGGAATGCTTGTGGTAATATTAATGACATTAGTATTTGGAGTGTGAATGAACAAGTATTTTTAAATGTAGGTGACATCAAGTTGTTGACTGAGAATCCAGTTGATTTGAAGTGACTGTTAAACATTCAGTGATACAGTGAGGAACATGAAACTGAAAATTAATATATTACAAACCAAGATAGTTGCATTTGAAAATCGACTGAACAGTTACAAATTCTATAGATTAATGGATTGGTAGAAGATGGGACAATGGATTAATAGATTTAAATATGCCAATATTTATGGTGAAAAATGAATATTGCTGTAAAATGGCTAAGTTTGAAAATGGCTATGTCTGAAAATGTGCTGCTGTAGTAACCACTTAGTTAAGTGGAAATAGGAGTTGGAGAAATCATAAAAGTATATTTTATTTAAGTTTCATTCCAGCAGGTATATAGTACTATAAAATGTGTTTTATAAAAGGTCAACAAACTTGGGTGCTGAATGAAGATAGGTTTAATTCAAAAGTGAATGAACAAAAAGAAATATAACAATGTAGTTTGGTCATATGGAAAGAATGAAGATCAAATTGGAAAAGGATTATATGAAGGGAGAATGAATGAGTTTTAAAAGAAGGGGAAGACTGAAAACCATGGATGAAATTGATGATGAAATTCTGAAAAGAGAGTGGGTTAAAAAGTTCAAAGAACAAAACAATGTATGAAGTGGTACACGGAAAAGGCGAACTTGAAAAGTAAGGATAATTTTTAATGCCAGGACAGTATAGAGAGGTATAGTGAATGGTCTTGGTATAAAATAATTTTAAGTAAATTTCTTTGCCTTATCACATGTATTTTAATTTAATTACCTTAAAATCTCTTTTCCATATTTACGTTTTACATAATATTGCTGTCTCTGAAAGTGAATACACTGATATACATACGTACATACGTATATGTGTGTGTGTGTGTGTGTTTGTTTTCTTAAGTTTTTGCGGACCAATAGAAGAGTAAGTACCCGCCTAGATGAACATAAAAATGCAGTAAAAAAGTTGGAACACACTTGCTTACTAGTCCAACACATGAAAGCCACAGGTCATAGCATCGACTTCAATGGCACCAAAATACTAGCCACTATAGAAAATCCCAGCTACAGAATTATCAGAGAAGCCATAGAGATTGAGAAAGACCAGAAAGCATGAATAGAAGAGATGACTCCACCAGACTGTCAATTATCTGGAAGCCTGCACTCTCAAACAAAAAAATCTCCACACCACAAGCCAGCCAAACACCTGGGCACAGACTCCCCCTGATACCTCCAGCTCAAACACACCCCAACCAGGCACCCAGATGAAACCTAGCTTCCTAACAAATGATAGCCGTCCATTTACTCGGAGTCAAGCCGCACTAAAAGCCTCCAATACAGGAAATACAATGTTGCCAGCCAACCAAGACAAAAAAACGCTACAAAACAGACAGAAGATATTAGAAACACCAACCAAGCAGAACATAGCAAACTCCCAAGACCATTAAACACAGACCAAGACTCCCAACCAATCAGGATGAAAACAAAAACATTCTAATACACCAGTAGGCTAGCACCAAATTTAAATTAGAAATGGCTGTGGAAGTCTGACTCACAGATGAACCAATACAGAAGCCTGATGATGGCAGATGAGATTCTGGCGAAACATTGCTACAACTTTAAAAGCACAACTATAATGACAAGGGAAAATACCCGAACAAAGCTGAATACCATGTATATGTGAGTATGTGTGTCTGTGTGTCTGTGTATGCATGTACATACATACACACATATATAATTAATCTGTTATTATAAACCATGTTTTTATCCTTGTAGTTACTTTATTTGGTCTTTAAAATTCTTCATTAATTTAGAATACCTCAAATACATTACAGAAGAAACATTTGACTACGTCCAAACTATCTGGGTTTTCATCAGCTGCATAAAGCAAACTTCCTTTGATACATTTGTGACCTGAATTTTTAATTTGTAGTATCCAAATTTAATTCAGACTTTTTTGAGAGTTCTTTAGATGCTATTATTGAGGATTGGGCTATATTTGATTGATTGATTGAATTTATGTTGCTGCCTGGCGACTTGAGGCTTACAGAATATAAAACGACATTTAAAATAAAAACTAACAAAAAGAATCAAATAAATTAATAAAGTACAATATAACAAAATCACCCCCCAACTCCCACTCCCTGCCCCGACAACAGCAGATCACACGAGCCATTTAATGATCTCCATCCCATTCTGGGTTCCTCGGGCCCTCTGGCAGAACCAGGTCTTCAGTGCTTTCCGGAAGAGTATTAGAGTGGGAGCCATTCTAATCTCTGGGGGAATGATGTTCAGAGAGAGGGAGCCACCACAGAGAAAGCCCTTTTTCTGGGTCCCACCAGGTTTATCTCCCTTGGGGATGGGATCCACAACATCAGATTTAGGGTATTAAGAACAAGGACGACCAGATTTAAAAACAGTTTTTATCCAAGTGCAGTTTTGAGTTTGAATGCAGGGTCATAAGATTTATGTGGAAGTGAATGAGAGTAATGGGGTTTTACATTTTTAAATTGCATAGAGATCATTGTATGGTCGGTTGTGTTTAGTTTTAATTTAATTTATTTATTTTTCTTTTAGCGGTGTTTGTCCAGTTTTTACTTGTGGAAGAGCACCTCATTTCGTTGCACCCGCTTGTGAGTGTAATGACAAATAAACTCTTATGTCTTATTCTCTGCCTTGCTGCTCTGATGGGTAGATGTGACTGGCCCTCAGATAACCTGGTTCCTATGATGTAGGAAACTTAAATCATCAATAATTTTTGGTTGGGCACGATTATTGAAATAGACACATAAGCATATGTCAACAAATTATTGAAGTGAAAGCAGATTATAAAATGTCCAAAACTAGGCAAATTAGCAATATGTGGCAAATATTGAACTATCCAACTAAGTTTAAAGTGATATACTTTG
Source organism: Hydrophis major (assembly GCA_033807585.1). Classification (NCBI taxonomy): domain Eukaryota; kingdom Metazoa; phylum Chordata; class Lepidosauria; order Squamata; family Elapidae; genus Hydrophis; species Hydrophis major. The sequence continues at coordinate 87,189,731 of CM066328.1, read as the reverse complement.
GGATAAAAATCAGTTTATCCTAATTTCACAATCACTAGTGGGATTTGAGATGTTAGTGTGTAATTGGGAAAATCTTGAAAGTATAATGCTTCAATTTAATAATTTGCTATATCAAAGCCATGTTAGATTCAATTAAGAAAGAAATGAAATAAAGTTGCCAATGCTGTAAAACTTTACATCTCTTTTCCCTTATCTTTTGCTTCCTAATACATTTTTAACAGTTTTCAGAGTGAAGTGAACATTACTATAACCAGAAATGCTGATGAAAAACCACCTATGTTTAGATTTGGCTCTTTGAAAGTGGTCTTGAAGGTGGTCTGTTTTTATCACAGACTGTTAAACAGTATTTGTCTAGGTCATAGGTGTGAAATTTGCGGTGTCATGTTGCCATCACGTGATGTTTCACGATGTTTTTCGTGGAGCTGGGGTGGGTGTGGACTGTGTGTGATACATCCAGCCCTCAGTCACCAGTGTGATACCCCTGGTCCAGATGAAAAGACAGGTATATAGTACCCAAATGTCCTTTTTTTAAAACTGGATTAGTTTGGCCCTCTTTTAATCTATCAGTTTGCAGCACCAAACTGCCTGTATTTGAATCCCTTTCTCCATTGCAAATTATGCTCAGAGCAGTCCCTCATAGTACCACCTTTTCACAAAAGTCACCACTGTTATATATAACAAATAAACAATAAAACAGACACAAATATATGATTTTAAAACATCTTATTTATAATGATACACCCTCTTTTCCAAATGCTTGGAGAGTGAAACTAATCTTAACACTGAATTAAGAGCATTCCAACATTTGGGACTAACTCAAGAAAAAATATTCCAAACAGGTAACATCTTTAAATGGCACATTCAAAGAGTTTCTGTTGCAAATCATCATCATAAGGCAGTTTTATAATCATGCAGGTAGACCTTCACTTGCCATTTAAAAGATGAATTGATTTTCACACATCATTACTTCCACCAAACAATTTTGAGGTATATTTTAAGTTAAGTACTTTTTACATGGAGGTGGAGAACTACATAAGTTGCAAGCAAAAAAAAAAAAAAAAGCTATTGTATTTCTTATCAGAGCCTGTGTTTATTATTTTTTTCTTACCTGCCTTCTTTAAGGAAAGTTCTGAAATGTAATAACAAACTAAATAATCTTATCCAATTGATTGAAAGGTATAAAAACATACCCTGATAAGAACACAGAAGCCATTTTGTTTTCTGTCAGTGCATCTTTATGGCTTAGCTTTGCAAAATAGATTGCTGTATTATGGAAAAATACTTGAAGAACTATGACAAACAATTTGTTTTTTCTTTCCCCATCTTTATGGGGGATTGTGAATAGGTGGATGGATATTTGTGGCAAATGTTAATAAGTAGTTACAGCCATCTGCAATTACTTCCCTAGGGAGAAAACATCCAGCATTTTAACCAGTGTCCCAAAACTAACTAAATATGTTCCATGAACTCTCAAAACTTATGAACTGAGTCAAGAGTTTGTCCTACATTTACTCATGATAAGTAATTAAAATGGTTTCATTCTATATTACTTCATATTTTTTATGAACTAAAGAAGACACAAAAAGAATGCTTATGATGTAAAAAAAACTCTGTAAGAATAGATCATATTAGCCAATTGGAAAATTACTAGAAAATTGAGGGAATGGGACACAGCTGCCAAAGGTAATTCTACAACTGCCACTTGCTTTTTGAGCAGGAGTCATGAGTCCAGGAGAACTCCTAAGTTGCACAACAGATCTGTCTGGGTTAGTGCAACCTCATCCAGAACTAAATATGTTAAAGTCCTGAATCTCAACGCTCCATCCATTCAAAGCTATTTGGTCTGACATGGCTATTTACTTAGAAACAAACAACCTATTCTCTCATAAACAATTTGGTATTAGGAAAAAACTATCCTGCAATCTGCAACTCTTACACTGCAGAAACATATGGACTACACAACTCGATCAGGGCACAGCAATAGACGCAATCTACATAGACTTCTGTAAAGCCTTTGATTCAGTGGTACATGACAAACTACTCCTAAAACTAAAATCTTACGGTATCTCTGGACGCCTGCATAACTGGATAGAAGCATTCTTGTCAAACAGACAACAAATGGTCAAAATTGGGAGCATCCTATCAAATTCTGTACCTGTCAACAGTGGTGTCCCCCAAGGCAGTGTTCTAGGACCAACTCTTTTCATACTCTACATAAATGACCTCTGTGATCATATCAAGAACAACTGCATTTTCTTTGCTGATGATGTAAAGCCATTCAACACCACAGACAATACTGCTATCCTTCAAAAAGACCTTGACTATGTATCAGAACGGTCAAACAAATGGCAACTTCAAATTTCAACAAATAAATGCTCTGTCCTACATATTGGCAAAAAAAATCAGAAAATAAAATACAGGCTGAATAGTCAAGACCTTGTTGATGATCCAAACTCTGTCAAGGATCTTGGAGTACTCATCTCTAATGATCTAAGTGCTAGAACCCACTGTAACTTCATAGCCAAAAAGGCATTAAGAGTTGTTAACCTAATCTTACGTAGCTTTTTCTCTGGTAATATCACACTACTAACTAGAGCATACAAAACATTTGCTAGACCAATACTCAAATACAGCTCATCAGTCTGGAACCCACATTACGTATCTGATATTAACACAGTTGAGAAAGTCCAGAAATATTTACAAGAAGAGTTCTCCACCCCTCTGCTTGTTGCAGAATACCTTATGCCACCAGACTTGAAATTCTAGACCTAGGAAACCTAGAACTACGCCACCTTCAGTCTCATCAAAGTATAGTGCATAAAATCATACATTGCAGTGTCCTACCTGTCAATGAATACTTCAGCTTCAACCATAACACACAAGAGCAAACAATAGATACAAACTCAAGGTTAATCACACCAAACTTGATTGCAGGAAATACGACTTCAGCAACAGAGTGGTCAATGTCTGGAATACTCTATCTGACTCTGTGTTTTTTTCCCCAAACCCCAAAAACTTTTAACCTTAGACTGTCTACTATTCACCTCACCCCTTTCCTAAGAGGTCTGTAGGGGCATGCATAAGCGCACTAATGTGCCTACCGCCCCTGTCCTGTTGTTTCTTTTAAATATTTTTTATTTTTCTTATATGTATCCATGTATTCATAACTATGTTTTTACTTATACCTATTATCTTGTAAGCAATTGACACATAAAAATAAAAAATATTTGGAATGATATGGTCATAGGGGTATATTATAGGCCACCCAATCAAGCAGAAAAAATAGATGTCCTTTTTGCCAACCAACTAACAAACATATGCAGGAAACACACAACAATAGTGATGGGGGACTTCAATTATCCTGATATCAATTGGAAAATTAATTCTGCACCAAGTGAGAAATCAAATAAGTTCCTAACCAACCTAGCTGACAGCTTTGTTGTCCAAAAGGTAGAGGATGGAACTAAAGGGACAGCCATACTGGACTTAATTCTTACAAAGAGAGAAGAAGTGACAGAGGGAGTTGAAACTGTAGGAACCTTGGGTGAGAGTGACCATGTCATACTAGAATTTAACATAACACAAACACAAGCAATAGAACATAATGACACCAGTGCCTTGGATTTTAAAAGAGCTGATTTTAATAAACTCAGAAAGAACTTGGAAAAGATTCCATGGATAAAAATCCTAAAGGGGAAAACAACTCAAGAATCTTGGGAAACTCTGAAAAGTACAATCATAAAAGCAGCACAATACCACTGAGCAAGAAAAACAAGAAATCCAAGAAGAAACCAGCATGGCTGCACAAAGATCTCTCTGGCAAATTGAAAGAACAAAAGGACATGTATAAAAAGTGGAAAGAAGGACATACAACTAAGTCAGAATATTAACAGATAGCCAGAATTTGCAAAGACGAAGTCAGGAAAGCAAAGGCTCAGAATGAACACAGACTTGCAACAAAACTCAAAGATAATAAAAAAAAGTTTCTTCCAATATATAAATAACAAGAAAAAAATCAAGGAAACAGTTGGTCTACTAAAGAGAGAAGATGGCAAGGAAGTAACAGGTAGCAGAGAGAAAGCAGAAGTGCTTAACTCTGTATTGGTCTTCATGCAAAAAGAAACTATATCTCAACCTACCAAAAACATAGCTGTAAAAGAGACCAAAAATGAAAGTTAAAATAAGCAAAAAACTAGTAAGAGAAGACCTGTCTGATCTTGATGAACACAAATCACTGGGACTGATGGATTATATCCCAGAATTCTAAAGGAGCTGGCACAGGTCAACTCAGAACCACTGCACCATATCTTTCAAAAATCCTGGAGCATTGGGGAACTACCAGAGGACTGGAAAAAAGAAGATGTGGTTCCCATCTTCAAAAAAGGAAAAAAAAACCAGACCCAGGAATCTATTGACCAATTAGCCTAACATCAATACCTGGGAAAATACTGGAAAAGATAATAAAAAAAACAGATCTGCCAACATCTAGAAACAAGTAAAGTAATAACTAGCAATCAGCATGAGTTTGTTAAAAACAGATCATGCCAAACCAATCTTATTTCATTCTTAAACACAGTGATTAAATTAGCAGACCAGCAAAATACTGTGAACATAATATATTGAAATTTCAGCAAGGCATTCGACAACGTACACCACAGCCTACTTCTTAGTAAGCTAGTAAAAAGTGGAATAATAGCACCACCACTAGATGGACTTGCAACTGGCTGACAGACCATACTCAACAAGTAGTCCTTAATGGGTCTACGTCTACATGGAGGGAAGTAAGCAGTGGGTTGTCACAAGGTTCTGTCTTAGGCCCAGTACTCTTCAATATTTTCATTAACGATTTAGATGAGGGAAGAGAAGGGGAACTTACCAAATTTGCAGATGATACTAAGCTGGCAGGAATAGGTAATACCCAAGAAGCTAGGCTCAAGACAGAGGTGGTATTCAGCAGCGTTCTGACCAGTTTTGGAGAACCGGTGGTGGAAATTTTGAGCAGTCCAGAGAACTGGCAAATACCACCTCTGACTGGAGATTTTACAGTAACTTTCTGCGCCATGCCTACCAAGCCACATCCACAGAACTGGTAGTAAAAAAATTTGAATTCCACCACTGGCTCAAGATCCAGATGGATCTTGACAGACTAGAACACTGAGCTGTATCTAACAAAATGAAATTCAATGTAGAGAAAAGTAAAATCCTATACTTAGACAAGAAAAACCAAAATTACACATGTAGACTGGGTGAAACCAGGCTCAATAGCAGTAACTGCAAGAGGGATCTTGGAGACTTAGTGGACAACCAGCGAAATATGAGAAAGCAGTGTGCAGCAGAAGCCAAAAAAGCTAATGCAATCCTAAGTTGCATTAACAGAGGGATACAATCGAGATCAAGTGAGGTACTAATACTCTATAAAGCCTTAGTAACACCTAGAGTACTGCATCGAGTTTTGTTCACCACATTATAAAAAAGATGTTGAGACTCTAGAAAAAGTACAGAGAAAGACTAGGGGAGACATGGTAGCAGTCTTCCAATATTTGAGGGGCTTCCACAAAGGGGAAGGGGTCAAGCTATTTTCTAAAGCACCTGTAGGCTAGACAAGAAACAACGGATGGAAATTAAACAAGGAGAGATTTAACCTGGAAATAAGGAGAAATTTTCTGATAGTGAGAACAATCAGCCAATGGAACAGCTTGCCCTCGGAAGTTGTGAGAGCTTCATCACTTGAGACTTTCAAGAAGAGATTGGACTGCCATTTTTCAGAAATGGTGTAGGGTCTCCTGCTTGGGTGGGGGTGGGGTGGACTAGATGATCTATAAGGTCCCTTCCAACTCTGATTATCTGTTATCTTTCTTTTCAGGATTCCATTGAAGCCTGTTGTCACCCATCCAGGCTCCCACAACCTCTAGGCACTGCAAGAGGGCAGCCATATGTCTATTAGCCTCTTTTATTATACCAATACAAGTAGTGGTGAGTTTCAAAATAGTTTAGCACTGGTTCAGTGGGCATGGCTTGGTGGGTACGCTTTATGTGTGCTCACACACTTTGCACATTCCTCCCAAATACGCACTTTGTGCAAGCGCAGAGGCTCTCTGACTCATCTCCTGCACTCTCCCTGTCGCTTCAGCAGCTGGGAATAAAGATCAGTATGGGAGTCCGGGCGAGTGGGGGGCCCAACAGCAGCTCCTAAGAGAGAACTGATTCGATCTCTGCTGATCTTTGGCGCTACTGGTATGCCAGAACCAAGCCGAACTGGTAGAATAGCACCACTGAACGCAAGGTTAAAAGGCATTCCTTGTTTGGCCTCATTTGTTTCCTTATTCTGAGTCTTTACGGCTGTTGTAATATTGCTTCTTGTCTCTTCTAACAGATCTCTGAAACAGAAAGGAACAGAAAGTTCCTTTCTGAGAGTTTTGTGTTTCTTGGCTTTGGCTTCTGTTTTCTTCTTGGCAGTTTCAATGATTTTTTTTTCTGATGTCCAGTTTGCTTTCATCTGTTTCTTCATCTTTGGTGGTTTCTTTTCACATATATCCTTAAATTCGTTGCATAATCCGTTTGGTTCTCTGTTAATGAAATTCAGAATGTTAAAAGTGATTCCTGATTGTCTCTTTGAAAAGGATAGATGTATGTTTAAGATCATATTATGGAAACTGGCTGGCTTTCTCCTTTTTTTGGCTCAATTTGAGCTTGAACATGAGCAGTTTGTAATCTGTTCCAGGTCAGCACTTGGCCATATCTTTGATAGTTTAATTGAGCTCCTCTTCTTTCAGCAAAAATACAGTTAATTTGATTGCTATATACTTCATCTGATGATATCTATGTATAGAGATACCATTTTGTTGTTTGAAGACAGTATTAGCTATGAAGAAATTGAGTATTCATTCTCCTGCTTCATTTCAGTTTCCTAAGCCCTATAATTCAACTACATTTTCCTTACATGTTGCCAACTTTGGCATTCTAGTCTCCAATCACAAGCAGCATTTTATTTGCATGTTCTGTCAGTTTAAGATTGAGCTTGATCTTAGAAGTCATCAGCCTCCACTTCTTCTGCATTAGTGTTTGGAACATAAATCTGAATGGTAGTTATAATAAAGGGTTGCCCACAAAGTCTAATCATTATTATCCAGAATTTATTGCACTGTAACCAAGTATTGTTCTTGCTATACACTTCTAAACTATAAAAGCAGCACAATTTCCTTTTTGTTTTTCATGTCCTGAATAATAAATGATGTGATCTTTTAACTGAAAGTGTTTGATTCTTGAGCACCTCAATTTGCTAATGTTTAATATGTCAATTTATAGTCATTTCATCTATCCTGTGTTCAGGCTTCTTATGTTCTCTGTTCCTACTGTAATTCTGTCAGCTTTGGATTTTCATTTTTTGTAAGCCAGCATCAGCAGTTAGACATCCCAAAGGCTTTAATCTAGCCATGTCATAAATAGTATTAATATTCCAAAAGAGCCTCAGGTTTTCTTTTTTAATATTTTTTTATTTTAAATATAGATTTTCTTTAGTAGCATATTAAATCCCATTTGTCCTGAGGGGCCTGTTGGCCAGCATTTTATTGTCAGTCATTTTATATTTTCTCTCCATGTGGGTGTCTTGGAAAAAATACAGGAGTGGTTTACAATTGCCTTCTCTTGTTCGCTAAACTGCCTCTGGCATCTTTTTATATTACTTGCTACCCAGTATAGGTATGGTACCTACTTGCTTTAGCTAGGCTGTGGGTTATTGGAAATATATATATTTGATATATACTCCCAACATGGTTTGTTCATCCCTCACAGAAGCATCATTCTGCCCTGCAGCCTATATGAAGTAACAGCAATTTATCATTACTAGTAGAAAAAACATTACATAAGAAATAGCCTATTTGGTTCTAAAAACTAACCAGATTAGAAGTACCTTTATTGTATAGAATTGGTTTCAGAGTACTGAGGATTATCTGTATTAAAATGTATTGCTCAGCTTGATCATATTATGTTATTTTCATGTTCAATCACTTTTAGCAAATTGAAATTCTTCTCACGCTCATTTCCCTTCCTGCCCCTGCTTTTTCCCTTGGCCTTCCATAACAATACATAACAATACTTTGAAAAAAGTACTATAGTATGTATGAAATTTGGCGGTACATTATAATATTTCACTTTATCAGAACTAACTTTGTTACTTCATATAGTTCATATGAATGTTGAAAATTTGCAGTGGTACCAGTGGAAGCTTTTGTTAACTCTTAGAGACAAATGGAATAAAGGAACAAAACCTCCCAGGAGGGGGAAGGGGGAGGAGTTATGAATGTTCACTTCACTGCTTGTCTTTATGCAAAATTCCCATATCCTTTATCTATAGTACAAAGGGGGACACATTTACTTTTACAGTATGAATTACTCTGCTGTCCACCAAATGTTTTCCTATCTTAGGAATGCCACAATTGATCAAGCATAAGCATCAATTGCAACACGGGTCATCTGTAGCAGACAACTGAAAATGAAAATGATGGCTCCTAAGATGATAAATGTTGTAAACGAATATCTGTAAAAGTCTCTGAAATATAGTCTTTTTGTAAACCTGATCAACCTGTAAGATATTCCATTATGATAATTAAAGTATTCGGAGAAATCTTAGTTTAATAAAAAATAAAATTACAATCCTAGTGCCATTTATATTGTACTTGAGGCAAAAGGAAATTTTTCATTGCCTTGTCTGTTCCACATCCAATTAAGAAAGATTTGAAAATATATCTCAGAGTAAACAATTGTATTCTTGATTTATAAAAGACTTTTCTAAACTAACAAATTGTTTGGAAGATCTTAGCGTGAACTCTGGTCATTGGCTATGTAACAAAATAATTAAAGAAAAGGTACTGTTGTTCACATAACCTTCTGGCTAAGATATAAAACTTAGATAAAGAAGATGGTGAAGGTAAATTATCTTAATTTAGAGTTCTGGTTGTATTCTTCCAGGAATTGCTTTGTTCTAGATAAGTTCTGATTCTCTAGAATAATATAGTACACAATTCAAATATCATGGCAAACATGTTCCATATTTTCTGGATTCTTCTATTGTCATAGAACCCAGTTATATTAATTGGCATAGGAAAAACAGTTATTTGTAGATTTACGTAAAAGAACAATCCCTTACAATGGCAATTAATCAAACTCACATTTTTATATAAGTAACTGATTAATTTAAGGCATGGGTCAGCTGACAGACATGATATCATCAGCACTGAAATCTATGAAATAATGACTTGGGTTGAAAGTTTTAGAAGGAAAAATTCATCTGGTTCAATTCAAAGCTGGGAGAACGACACTGGAAAAATGGAGACTGATTGGAAAGAAGGGTTTATTTATAAAGCAGAACCATCACCTATATGTGATTCTGGACAGCTGACATAATGGTTGAATGAGTGGATGGATCTTTATGGGTTTCTGTGACTTTGAAGTTTGGACTGTTTTGAGGCTGGTGCGATGAAGGGGCTTGCGTTCTGAAAGAGTTTTGGACAGTTCCTTTTGTGCCTAATGGCTTTTGTCATGTGTTAGATCTTGGGTGAGGGGCTGCTTTCTAATCCTGCCATTCTGCCTTTGTTAACTGGAGTTTCAAAATATCTTTTCTTGAATGGATTACCAAATCTGCATTTTTAAAAGCTGGCTTCCTCCATTTCTGCTTGGGGTCAGGTAGACTGGTACAGGTTTCTGTCTCCCTTAAGAACATGTTTCTCTGTTTTTCTTTTTGGGAAAATATAATATTCTGCCTTTTTAATATTCCTCAAAATATTTCATTCTTTTAGGAGGGGGCTTCCCACAGAAGCACACGTATTGATCAAAGCAAGAATAGGGAAACTATATTGGAGATTTGCTATATTGAATAACAAGACTTCGAATGGGGTCACTATTTATGGGATATTTAAGGGACTCTCTCTCCTTTATCTCTCCTTCATTTATCCATATCCCATCAGATCTGGCAGGAGAGTATTCCGTGAGTCCCATTTAATAAGGAATGCTTAGTAGGACCCAAAAGAGAGCTTTTTCGGCTATAGTACCTTCCCTTTGCAACATCATTCCTGTGGTATCTAGATTGGCATCTACATTTCTTCCCTTTAAGAAAGTCTTCAAGATATAGTTGTGTTTCGGGTTTCAGCAGTAGTGAGCCTCTCCAATGAATTGTATGCATTGGCTGTATTTGCCTGCTGTTTATGATTATTTTAATATACACATTCATTTATTCATTCACTCAGTCAATTAATTTGATTTATTGAATAAATAAATAAAAATTTAAATAAATAGTTTTGAAACACCATTAGTGGGCATATATTCTATCTGAATAGGTGAAACACAGAATCTGTAGGAAGTAGTAGTCTGAAGGCTATTTGGCTTTATATAAGGCTTTTCACATTATTTCCCAGAACACTTCAGAATATTCAGCATCTGTGATATTTCATCACTCAGGCATCATTGTCTCTGGTTCCCAGGCTTAATCCTGTCATTTAGAAGTGTTAAAGGTGGTATCCTATAGAATAGAATAGAATAGAATAGAATAGAATAGAATTCTTTATTGGCCACATGTGATTTGGACACACAAAGAATTTGTCTGGTGCAAATGCTCTCAATATACATAAAAGAAAAGATTGTAGCTAGAGCCACTTCCTCTCTTATCTCACTTTCTCACTCTCTCTCCTTCCTATCCCTTCCCTTTTATTAGTTAGTGATAAATATGTTGATGATACAGTGATAATAGCAAACATTTTATATTTATTAGTTGTGATTATGGTATCTAAAATTTATATCAGTTACTTATTGCTGAATTGGGCAGATTAGCATATTATACTTTTAAAAAGAAACTGGATTTTGTAAATGAAGGTCAACAGAAGATTAGTCTTGTCTTGGGTTACTGGATGGGTTAATATGTATATTAAGAAGTTAATCTGTTATATCCATCAGTCTATGCTCCAATTAGATTTGGAAAATCAAGATTCTTTAATGTAAATTATCATAGGTATTGATGGAAATTGCTGATATTAATAGAACGTGCAAGACAGTTTTCATAAAAACAAAAATGGGCTTCGGTAGCTCCTTATTAATAAGATTTTGAGCACAAGGCATTCAAGAAGGGATGTCCATTGTACCATGTACTGTACTGAGTGTTTCATCATTCAGATACCAATGTTTCTGACATTTAGAAGTGTTGAACTCCGAAAGAGGGAAGTTGACCTTCCTCATGCAACTGTGATTAAGACTTTTTTTCACAAACAATGCTGAAGATCTTTTTTTATATTCTCATACTTTTTCATAGTAAAACATTTGGGTGTAAAATGTGATTAGGAAGCTTGATAGTGTAGGAAGTTAGCACCCACCCCTCTCCTAGAAAAATGAAATATTTTAGAATATAGTAAACAGACAGAATATTTCCCCTAAAAAGAGAAACTCAGAGAGGCAGAAACTCAGCCCCCCCCTTTGTCAATAGGCCATTAAGGCCTGAGCCAGTCTATTCTACATAACAACAGATAGGATTAGCCCTCAACCCATCTCACCACATGGCATCTGGGAAGATTACATCAGCCAGCACTTGAACAAACCTGGGACCATAGACAAAGCCTACAAAGTTAGCTGAAACCCCTCCCCCTGGGAGTCTGACAGCCAATGGGATACATTTCTTATATAGGAACAGGAAACACTAAGGTGGCCCAACAGAGGGTATAAAACTCAAGCATTCTCAGCATCTCGCCTTTTCCCCCCCTTCACCAAGCCATGTGGTCCTATTCACCATTAAACCTTCTTTCCAAGCAACTTTCATAATTACAGCGTCTTTTTCCCCACTTGGAACTGAACCCAGAAGGATATTTCTTCCACCAATAGGAAGAAATAAATTCAAAACATTCTCATTTTGGGTTTTTTTTAACAAAACAGTTTGTCCAAAGGTGTGGAAAAAAATCACTTGCAAGGAAAACCAAAAATTGGAGTAGATCCAATATTTTTTTAAAAATAAATTTGATAAGCTACAATGAGTCACTGAACTCTGCACCGAGAATGAAGACTGCCAGCTAAAAGTTGTCACTTCTTATATACAGCAAAGTAGAGAGATATTTGCTAAAGACAAAGCAACTGTTTTACCACAGATAAAGAAAACAGATAATGTAATTTCAAAGTTTCACCACTTCCTGAGGAAATACCTAGCTATTTGCTTTGAAATGCTGGATTGTTTGCTTTGAAATGGAGGTATGTGCTTGGTTATGAATCTGGTTTAACAATTTGACCCACTGCCTTACTTGTAGGGAGGAGATAATAATCATAGTGATTATAAATGTCCTTGAGAAAGAGATAGTTTTCAAAGAATGATTTACTGCAAAGGGAGAAAAGGTTACATTGGAAGGTTACAGTGCATTGAGAGTTATACCAGAAGAGATCAAAGTTACATTCACATTCAGTGTGCCGTTAGCATAAGAAATCTGCTATAACCAAAGAAAATCTACATAAAAAGGAGATAAAGAAATTTTAGTCTCTAAAGCATGTGAACAGATGCCTGCCTGTTTGGGTTTATGAATACAATGCTACCAATAGATATTCCATCTATACAAACATTCTGGTAAAGAGTTTAAGGGTAGATATTTACATTTCTAATGGGCATTTCCTTTGATTCTGAGAAAAAGGTATGTTTGTAAAGCTAAAATTAGATTTATTCTGGAGATTATTTCTTTTGAATGCTGGGTTTCAGATCTGGGTATGCTATTATTGAACCTATTTTATGAAGATAAAATCATGTGATATTTTTTTTCTTTCATACCTACCAAGATGTAATTCTGGCATCCATTTGCTAAAAGCAGTGTTTAATAAGATAAAAAAGTAATAGATTAGCTGTTTCAGTGTCTTATTTTTTAACTTGGGAAAGTTAATGCCATTAGAAAATGTAATTCTGTACCTTGAAATACTTTTTTAGAAGCTGGTATTGGTTAATAGAATGAATCTCTGGAGTGGTTGCTTTTGTATAAGTGACATTGGTTTAAATTGATCAATCATATCTTTGAATAAACAAGAGACATGTTGAATATATAATATCAGTGCCCCCAAGTGGACAAGCAGGAGAACTGTTAAATGAATCCCAATTAATATATAAACTGATAGTATGAGATTTACTTCGTTAATTTTCTAATGTTTCAACTATGCTCCAAGAGATTTGTAATGATTATCTTAAGGATAATGTGCTTTAGTTTAATTATAATGTATGCACTATATCGTTTAATTATATGTAAACAATTCTAATGTGAATATACTTATTTCAAATGTAGCAAGGTAATTTGAATTTATATTCTTCGTTTTAGAGTTGAAGTAATACATTTCACAGCAGGAATCAATATTGTATATGACAGTTTTAAAAATTCATATTTTCTTCTAGAATATTTATATATTATTTTTCAGCCCAATTGTATAATTCTGCCTTGTTATGAGTTCATGACTGTTATGAGAAATCAGATTTTAAAAAGATTAAATCAGATTAATAAGAAACATAGATAGCAATAGCCCAAGGTGCTTTTCAAAGGGGCAACTGGGCTTTCTTGTTTTTTTTTTCCTTGAAAATATTTTGCTTCTCATCTATAAAGCTTCTTCAGTTCTGACTGAATGGTGGGATTCCCCACTAGGCTTTCCCATAAGGCTTTGCCTTATGGAAAAGCACCTTCGGGACAGCCATGACTTAGATGATTGAGATTCCCAATAAACACCCCAAAAATGCTTTTTTCAAGAGGCAACTTGACTTTCTTTTTTCTCTTTGAAGACATTTTGCTTTTCATCCAAGAAGCTTCTTTAGCTCTGACTGGATGGGAGGAATGGGGTGATTTATATTCCTTGCAGACAGCTGGTCATTTGCATTATTGTAGAGTTGTTGAGGCTACTTGGAGGTTTATCCATGTCCTCAGAATTACCTGAGTAGTGCAGATGGGTTTGGAGCCTTCTTGGAATTGTTGAAAGGACTGTTGTAGACTGGAGATAGATGATGTTGGATCCCTCCCGCTCTGTTAAGAGAGGGCTGACATGGATGGCCTCTTTGTCCCCTCTTTCAAACCAGTGGTCCTCTCTGTCCAAAATGTGGACGTTGCTGTCTTCAAAAGAGTGGCCTTTGTCTTTTAAATGCAGATGGATTGCTGAATCGTGTACTGATACATTTGTTCTCCTATGTTGTGCTATGCATTTATGAAGTGGTTGTTTTGTTTCCCCTGCACATGGCTCACGCACTGCGTATACCATGTTGCTCAGTTTGTGTCTGGGTGTTTTATCCTTGGGGTGAACAAGCTTCTGACTTAGTGTATTCATGGATTTAAAGTTTGCATGTATGCTGTGTTGGATGAAAATCGTCCTGAAGTATTGGTGTATGCCAGTGAGCGAAGATTCATTTGTGCATGCACAGAATCTAGGCAGGGATGGGCTTCAAAAAATTTAGCAACCGGTTCTCTACCTGGTTGCTGGGTGGGTGAGACCATGGTGGGTGTGGCCTAATTGGCCACCTGCACCATGGTGGGCAGGCATTTTTGTCTTCCCCGGGCTCCAGAAGCTTTCTTTGAAGGAGAGCAAAAATAGCCTCCCTGGGCTCTGGAGGTTGGAAATGGGCTTGTTTCCAGCTTTTTGGAGCTTCCAGGAAGCTTGTTTTCCCCCTCTCCAAGCTCTGGAGGCTTTCCTCGAGCCTCTGGAAAGCCTGTTTCCTCCTTCTCTGGGCTCCTGAGGCTCTCTGGAGGCTGGAAATGGGCCTGTTTCTGGGCTTCTGGAGCCTCTGGGAGGCCCGTTTTTCACCCTCCCCAAGCCTCCATGCAGGCTCTGCACTTACCTGGGATCCAAAATGGGCCTCATGGAGCCTCCTAGGGTGGGCAGGGTTAGCCAGTCGTTGCAACTACCGATTCGGCAAACCAGATGTAAAATTAACATCCGGTTCACTTGACCCGGTACGAACTGGTAGCAGCCCAGTTGAAATCATTCATTTCTGGTCTGCGGAAGACAGTTTTTCTTCTGAAATCTGTCTCTGTTGCCAGAAAGGTTGGGGACTGCTCTGTAACTGTTCCAAGCTCTTCTGGAAAATAATCTTTCAGTTATTCTGTACAGTAATTGCTAAAGATATAGCAAAGGTAAACAGCCTATGGCTTTTACCATAGTAAAAATGTTAGTCCATGGTGGCAAAAAAATTTGCACCTTTTCCCTGGCTACAGCTATCTAAATTTGGATTTTTATGATCAGACTAAGAATTATCAAGGTTCAGAAATGTCTTGTATAGATGGAAGAAAAGACTCAGATGAACTGACTTAGGTTGGGAAAAGTTTATAATACTAGTTAAAATGGGCAGCAGCAAAACAGACAGAACCCTATATTCTGTCCATGATACAGCTTTTCACAAAATCGGGAACAGAATAAAGATGCTATTGGAGTAAAGAAAGCCCTTGATATATTAGCAGTTAGCACAAGTGTTGAATATAATGTTCAAATGTTGTTAAAACCAATGATGCAAATTGCTCTGTTCAGTAGTCTTAAAAATTTACTCCAGAAAAAGGTTATTTTTTTAAATCAAATCAATAAATATTTCATTGAAGAGCAGTTCCTTTATGTAAAATAATTTGGAAATCAACAGTAAATTACTCTTTGGATTTGCTGGTTGCCTTTTTTTTAAATGAAAGTTTGTGTGTTAGATTAGCTTCTGTGTTCTTTAAAATATTTATTTAAGATAGACCTATATATTTATGAAAGAAAAGATATATAACAATATACACTGCATTTTTTAGTAAGAAAGACTAAGCAAAATATTTTAATATAATTACACTTAATATTTCATAACATCACTTGTGTTAAAAATGAAGCATCTGATCCTCTACTATATAAAAAATCTAATTAATTGATGGCAACAGAAAGAGCTTCAGGTATTTTCAAAAAAAAAGAAAGTGAAATGGTGTACTGGCTCTCAATAATGTTGGCAAAAAGATAACAGATAACAAAGAAAAAGTAATGTTACTGAGTCCTGTTTTGTCTGTTTTCTCCAACAAGAGATTATGTTGCATTTTGAAGAATAGCAGGGTCAGGATTGAAGCTTCAAACGAAGAAAAGCATGTTGGGGAAAAGCTACTTACCGTATATACTCGAGTATAAGCTGAGTTTTTCAGCACATTTTTTGTGCTGAAAAAACCGCCCTCGACTTATACTCGAGTCAGATTCCCCTCTGAAAAAAAAATGGTGTGGAGCTCCGAAGCTGGGCAGCCGCTTCCCTGCTTCCGTGTTTCCTTTGCAACTTTTAAGCATGGGGGTAATCGGAAGCAGAAAAGTTCTTGCTTGAGGATATATTGTTTTTTCTTTTTTTAACTGTTTTAGGAGGGGGGAAGACCCACCGCCATGTCAGAATGCTCAGACACGAAATCTATCCGACCGAAAATAAGTGTGTGTGTGTGTGTGTGGGGATTTTAACAGAGGGAAGATGTAGGGAGAAGGCAAAAGCGACAGAAGATCCTTCAGGGGAAACTGAGGGGGGGACTCACCCTTGGTCCAGATGAGCCCCCTTCCCCTTTCTCTAGGCTGAGAAAACAACGCGAGCCGAGGTTGCTTCGGTTCCACTCAGCTTCGTTTCCTCAGCTCCAGCTGCTTTCAGTCCACTCGGGAGGAGGGGGAGGAGGAGGTGGTGGTGGCGGCTCGCGTTGTTTTCTGATAGTGAGATCATTTCCCAAATTAATTGATTCACTAATCCAAAAGAAGATGTTGATGACAGTGGGAGGCAGGAGTCACTCTCTCCCTGCAAGAAAAAAGCAAGAGCCGTTCTTATGATCTCTCCCCCCCCCTCTCTCTCCCTGTAATACAGTCAAGCCCTTTCCAGCACGCGGGATCCGCCCCCACCGCTTTGCACCTTGCAAATGCAAAAACCCCAGGATTTTACATTTGCAAGGTGCAAAGTGGCGAAGGCAGATCGCGCGTGCTGGAAAGGGCTTGACTGTATTACGGAGAGAGAGAGAGAGAGGGAGAGATCATAAGAACGGCTCTTGCTTTTTTCTTGCAAGGGAGAGAGTGACTCCTGCCTACCACTGTCATCATCATCATCTTTTGGGTTAGTGAATCAATTAAACCTTTCATGATAGTGAGATCGTTTCCCAAATTTCCCTTAAATCAGGGAAGAAATCAGAAACAAACCTTTGGACTGAGAATAAGCCTGTTCCTATGATGCCATTTTTGTTCACTGCAGTGTGAAAAGTGTGAAAAAACACACTTCTTTTTCTTCATCTTCTTGTTCCCTATTTACTGGTCTCTTTCAAAGAAGAAATTGTGAACATCAAACTTATTCTCAACTATCCTAGTGAAAGTTTTTATTGGTATCTATTTTTATTTTTGAAATTTACCAGTAGCTGCTGCATTTCCCACCCTCGGCTTATACTCGAGTCAATAAGTTTTCCCAGTTTTTTTGTGGTTAAATTAGGTGCCTCGGCTTATATTCGGGTCGACTTATACTCGAGTATATACGGTACTTTAAACAAGTTTACATCTTCAGGACTATATGCACTGTATTGAGGGTACATGAAAAAGTTCATAATAGCTTGGCTGAACCATTTTATATTATTTTTGAGAACTCTTAGAGAATTGGCAAACTGCCCAAGTGGAGTAAAGAAAACAAATGTCACCTGACTTGGCATGACAAGTGAATGTACGCTGGCTTGAAAAAATGTAAGAGCACTCTTCATTTATCTGCAGCAATATACCAAGTGGAGTATCACAAGGTGTAGTCTGGATGTTGTACTAAAACATTTTATTAGTAAGTGGGATGAACAAGTAGACACAAAGCTTATAATATTTGATAATGATACAAAACTGGTTGGAATAGCTAATATCTGAGAAGACAGAAAAGGTCTGAATAAAACAGTATAGTATGCAATGAAACAGATACATTCAGAGTTCTTCATTTAAGAAACAATGCATAAAAATAGGATAGGGAGGATACGTGATTTGGCAAAAGATCTTGGAATAATAGCTTATTCAGTGATGGGATTCAAAAAATTTTACTACCAGTTCTGTGGGCGTTGCTTGGTAGACGTGGCATGGCTTGGTGGGCGTGGCAGGGGAAAAATACTGTAAAATCTCCATTCTTACCCCACTCCAGGGGAAGGAAGGTTACTGCAAAATCCCCATTCCCTCCCTACTGCAATAACCTGCTTTCCAGCTCCATTCTCCTGTGCAGGGCAACAAAAGAAGACCCAGCCAATCAGATGGGGGTGGGACCAATCAGAGGTGGTATTTGCCGGTTCTCTAAACTCAAAATATCCCCTACCGATTCTCCAGAACTGTTCAGAACCTGCTGAATACCACCTCTGAGTTTATTGCAAATTGAATACCAGTCATTAGTGTGATGTGGCTGCCAAAAATGCATGTACAGGTTTACGCTGACTCAACAGAAGTATTTCCAAAGTAATAATTCCACTTGATTCTGCATTGGTCAAAACCAGCTTTCAATGTTATGTTCGGTTTTGGTTATCATGTTTTAAGAAAATTCTAAAGAGATATGGCCAATCTTTCCTTGGTTTGGTCTGCAGACTATTATTTTGAGGTAGATGGAAAAATACTACAATAGGTAAAATGATAACATACTAATGAATCGAACAAGATTATAGTGAGGTCTGTTTCATGCTATGTTTACAGTAGTAGGAGATGACATTGTTTTAACAGTTTTCTGCTAGCTTTGATGGCACAATTTAATGTTTGATGCTATTTTATTGAATCAAGTATATCATCTGTCTAGCCTAATGCTGTCTTTAAGATCTCAGGTGGAAATATTAACCAAGCTCAGGTCCCTGAGGTTTGTTGCAAATCTGTATACTCTGTTGATAGCAAACATATATACAAGGCGTATGTGATGTAATATCACATATCATCAGGAAAATATGTACACCAACGTTAGCTTAATCTATATCATGTAATATTACTGCAATAATGGTTATATAGTTTTTTTCTCGCCTTTCATTTGTGATCTCATTCATTTTTCATTGAGCAGTGTTCATTTAGTTTCTGCCAGTAACCTTGTGAGAAAGAGCTGGACTGAGGTAATGAAGGCTGGCCTGAAGTCACAGAACAAGTCTTATAAGGTCAAATAGGGACTTTGAACCTGGATCTCCCAGCTATCAAACTATCTCCTTAATATTTCTACACTGAAAACTATCCTCAATAGTTTCATGACATTGCCGTCAATATAAGTTTCCAGAAGTAACCTAACATACTTTCAGCAGTATTTGAGATAGTTAAACCAGTATAATGCTTATTATATTCTATAACTATATCTTATTTATAATGGTTTAATAAGCACACTTTTAATAACTTTATACATGTTTTTGTGTTCAGTGAAATATTGTTGTCTCAAAATTAATGCTTTCTATTCACCCAGACTTTGCTATGAAGATAAGTGCTGTTATGCTGCAAGTATTAGGGACCTGTTGCAACTAAATCCATTTGTATTTACTGAGACTTTCAACAGAATTCCCATATTTATGATGCAGTGTAAGATCTCTTTGATCATATATTATAGCTTAGTGATAGGCCAGGGAGTCTTTTTGAATATCTGTCTATTTTTGGTGGTAGGGTAGTATATTTGGATTTGATGTCTTTTTTTTTTCCTAATATTTTTCTACCATGGCTCATAAGAACTGTTTGTCTTTGTTCAAGAGTTTGTTTATATCTAGCTCTATGAAAATTAATAGTTTGTAAGTAGAGAAAAATGATTATTGATTACATGCCATAGTCATTGTCAACTTTTAGCAACCATATAAATTGATTTTCTCTACTGAATTACTCTAATCTACTGAATTAGGTTTCTAGGGCTCTCTGAACTTGGTTGTTTTCTTGCAGACATTTCATTACCCAAACTAGTTAATATCAGTGCTATAAAAAATAAACAAACAAACAAAAAACAACCAAGCTCAGAGAACACCAAGGACCCCTCATATTAACCCTGAGCTACAAATATTCTCCTTTATTCAGAGATGGGATGCTGCAGGTTTGGACATTAAAATATAACATTAACATTTTGTTTCTTTTTTGCAGGCATAAAGCCAAAACACCTGTGACCTTAGTACTTGGAATATTCATCATCCTGAATAATTATTTTGAAATTCTGCTATAGGATAAATGCCTTGAGAAGCACAAGATGTTTATGAATAGCACTGAAACCTTGGAATCTTTGTATTGACTGAGGAATTACAATGTTTACTTTGTAAACAAAAATTATTTTGTAGTGGTCAAAACATTTGAAAATGCGGCCATGGACTGGCTCCTGGCGATGGATTATGCTCATCCTTTTTGCTTGGGGAACATTGCTCTTTTACATAGGTGGACACTTAGTACGAGACAGTGAGCATCCGGACCACTCTAGCCGTGAACTGTCAAAAATACTAGCAAAACTTGAACGATTGAAACAGCAAAATGAAGACTTAAGACGAATGGCAGAGTCTCTCAGGTAGGCTTTTTAGATCTTCCTCAGAATATGAGTACTCTGGAATTTTATTGTCTGTATAAAAATGTAAGAACAAAGCTGAATTCCTTATGAAACAATTTTCTGACAGATCCTGCAATTATGCATTTAGAGCAGTGTTTCTCAACCTGGGCAGCTTGAAGATGGGTGGACTTCAATTCCCAGAATTCTCCAGCCAGCATAGTTAGCGCTATGCACATATACTGTAATATTTTTCCTGATATATATTGTTTTATTTCAATGATAGAAGCTATGGATAGTGTAATGTTGATTTTTTTACTATATTTGGAAAAATTAACAATGGTCTAACTGAAGAGCTAACTGAAAATTTAAAAAGATATTAATTTTAGGCTACAACAACGTCATGCTCTCATTTTAGTGCTCCGTAGTGTTGGGGATTAGCTTTATTGTCTTTAAAGACAATAGGAAATTGTATTGGAGTCAAAAGTATAATAGCTCACCTGTTAATTGGCATCAGTACTATGAGCATTATACCTATATTATATCTAATTGCTGGGATCTGCATTGATTGCTAATGTTTCCAGGTATAAGTCAAACTGCTAGTTTTGAGTGGAAAACTCTATATGGCTTGGCATGTAAGTTCTTATAGAACTATTTATTCCATTTGGATTCAACCTAATACACCAAGAGAAGTTGCTTGAGTCATTTCACTTATGTGAGGGTAGGAAAGATAAAACAAGGTTTTGCTTTTCCATCATGGCACCTTCATATGGAATAGACTACAAATTACCCTAGCTCTCTTGCTGATGGACTTTCAGAACATTTTCAGGAGTAGCCTTGAGGAATGATTGTGATTCATGCTACTTGGATTTATTATTATATAGCTGCTGCCCCCACCCTATGGAACATCTTGCAGTGAGGTTGGCTGGTTTTCTGCTGGTTTTCCAGAAAAGTGTTGAGACTTGGTTCTTTTCACTAGCATGGGAATCCAAGAGTGTGATGCAACCATGGGGTGGCTGGTAGCTTGAGGATGCTCTCTCCATCTTTTTAACTTTATTTTATTTTATTCAGTTTTTCTTATAAAGCACGCAGTTACTTAGATAGTAAGTTGGGCAATATATAAATTTGATTAATAAAATAAATGCATTAATAAATAAACATATGGTATTCCTGCCTGCATTTTAAATCCTGCTACTGTATATTAGAGTATCCCTGAGGCCCCTTGGTACTTTGGGTTATATCTAATGTGGTACACCTAGACCCCTGCTTCTATGGATCTGGTGCTTAGTGTTTATCTTGTGCTGCTATGATCAATGTCTCAGTACAATCTTTTGGTTCAGTCCTTTCCAGCCACTAGTAGGATCATCAGCCACCTCAGTAATCTGTTAGTGGTACATCCAATGCATGGACTGGTCTTGCCATGACATTTTCTCTCTCTATATGAGAGCCAGTTTGGTGTAGTGGTTAAGGCATCAGGCTAGAAGCTGGGAGATTGTGAGTTTCTAGTCCCATCTTAAGTTTGAAGTCAGTTGTGTAACCTTGAGCTAGTCACATTCTCTTGAGTACTAGAAAGAACGCACTTCTGAAATCTGGCCAAGAAAACTACAGGGACTTGTCCATGCGGTCTTTGAGTATTGGACATAATTGAATGGAAGAAAATATGTACAATTTACCATAATTATATTATTAACTATTGTGTTTTAAGCTTTTATTCTTCGTTTGCTTTTATTGTAATTTTAGTGTGTTCTAATCTGCCATTAAATGTGACATGAAGGTTTAATTGCATATTTTTTTGGTAGTTGATTAAAATATATGTGCACTGTCAAACTGTCAATATATTGAGCACTGTAATTCTTCTAGAATGCTCCATCCCTGGGATGCAGGCAGCATGCAAAACCAAGCCTTTTGTCTACAGAAAAACCTGTCTCCACTGAACTTGTCCATGGCACCCAAAAGGTTGGGGGCTGTGACTTAAAGGACATACTTTTAAATAGTTTTCTACTGAATATTGTTTTGTACAGTTTTTCCACTTATAAAAATAATAATGCACATATTTTTGTTTAGAAAATTGCATCAAAAATACAGAAAATTGTGATTATTTATTTATTAAATTATTAAATTTATTTGCCACCTATCCTTCTGTGGGGCTACTCTAATTGGCTTACAACAATAAAAACAGAAAAATGAAAATAAATATAACAGTAGCAAAGTCATGGAAGAATGGAATAAACAATGAAAAAGAAAATGAGAATACAATGATATGAGAATAAAAGATGGAGGGGTGGGGAATCAGGTAGCAAAGGGGGGAGTGGGTTTTTTAAATCAGTATAGTAGGCACTTCCATTGTGGTACTCCTTTAATCAGTATAGTAGGTACTCCATTGTGGTACTCGTCCCAGGTCGACAGGTCTTCAGGCTCTTACAGAAGGATAGGAGGATGGAGGCAGATCTCAACTTGGAGAATAAGATTATTGAAAATTAATTGCATATTACTTCCTGAAGTTATTATTAAATTTCTGCGGGGTTGAGACAGAGAAGGGATGTCAAAATAAAGACCTGGGGGTGGGGAGGGAGATCTGACCCACGAGGTGCTTAGATCTGGCTCACAGGGCCTCCCTGGAAACAGCAAAGGACTGGCCCACAATGCCTCTGCCAGCAAAACGGAACTCATGAGGGCCACACATAGCCCTCCCAAGTTCTATTTTCTCTGGCAGAGGGCTGCAGGAGGCCGTCTAAGTGGAAAACAGAGCTCACAAAGGCTGTGTATCGTCCCCCCAAGCTCTGTTTTTGTTGGCAGAGGGTTGCAGGAGGCTGTTGCAGCCAAAAATGGAGTTTGGGATGCCACCACATGTGTCTCCCAATATGAGTAAAGTCATGATAGCCACGCCCATCCTGGCCCCACCCACCCTATCTCCCTGAGGTCAAACGCTACTCTGATGCAGCCCTCAATGAAATCGAATTTGACACCCTTGCCCTACAGCTTGTTGTTTTTATGTTGGGCTATACTAAATCTCAAAAAAAGTTTCTCATGCTATTTTTCAACAACCTGTACTATACTTATTCTATTCTGCCAGTTTGCCTCAGCTGACTTTGAACCTGAATATGTAAGTAAATGGTGATAAATTGCTAAGCTTGTTATGCCAAACTAGATGCTTAGAATGAACTAAAGGAATATATTATAGATCTTACCTGTTTGCATCCCATTGTGGTTGTTTTCATAGTGTTCTCATTTGATAAAATGGGCCTCCTTTATTCCAACCTGGCTGTTCCAAAGGTGCAAGGGATTGGGGGTTATTAAATTTGATTCTTTCATTTTAAATGGATGAGAAGAACCATGCCCATTAAAATAGATGAGGTGCCATCCTGTTGTTTTTCTTGTCTGCTCAATCCTATTCTGTTAATATTACTTCCTTTTCAATCAATAATGTTCGTTTCCAATTCATTGTGAAATTAGTTGTAAAAGCCTGTACTCATTGGCAGATGTTACATTATCAAGCCAATACTTACAAGAAAAAGAATCTGAAAATTATATCATATAACAATAGAATAGAATAGAATTCTTTAGTGACCAAGTGTGATTGGACACACAAGGAATTTGTCTTGGTGCAAATGCTCTCAGCGTACATAAAAGAAAAGCGTATATTTGTCAAGAGTCAAGAATCATAAGGTACAACGCTTAATGATAGTCGTAGGATACAATAAGAAATCAAATTATACTACGAAACAGTCAATATAAATCGTAAGGATACAAGCAACAAAGTTACAATCATACAGTCACAAGTGGGAGGGGAAGGGTGATAAGGAGTGATGAGAAGATTAATAGTAATAGTAGTGCAGACTTTGTAAATAGTTGAACAGTGTTGAGGGAATTATTTGTTTAGCAGAGTGATGGCTTTCGGGAAAAAAACTGTTCTTGTGTCTAGTTGTTCTGGCGTGCAGTGCTCTATAGCGGGGGCAAAGCAGGCAGGCAGAGTGAGTTGCTCACAGAATTATTCAGTGATCTATCTATCTGCCATCGGCTAGCTCAGTCTTTCAAATTTGCTTGCTGTGAGTCTGCACTGAATTTGCTTGCAAGCAAACCTTCAGTCCTAAGAGAAGTTCAGCTGTGCTTAAAAGCAGAGCTGAAGATCTAAAGACTAGCTAGAAAGCAAGAAATCCAACCATTTCCTGCTTGCTAGCTAATCTAAATCTGACACAGCAGAACAGATGATGGTCGGAAAAAGGAAAAATAGCAATTTAGCAGGCAAGTTTACCGGGTAAGGAATGAGTGGGCGGGGAGGGTTCCCACGGGCCATGTGGGTGGTGCAGCTTTGTGTTTCTGTGCAGCCTGGATTAATTGCTTTGTGGGGGTGCTCTGGGGGTGAGATTTCCCTGCAGCCCACCAAAATTTTCTCGCGGCCCACCAGTTGGTGACTGCTGCTCTATAGCATTCTTTTGAGGGAAGGAGTTGAAACAGTTTATGTCCGGGATGTGAGGGTGTGAAGAGATCAATCTTTTCTTTAATCCAGATGAAGTTTTATTATTTTGAGATTCTACTTGTATTTGGTTAAGGGTTTCAGTTACTGAATGTAGTTTCCAGCTCCTAATTCATAGTACCTTGAAGGTTTTCTTTACTAAATTTTAAATAAGAACATTAAAGCCAAATATAACTCTTAAGTTCTAGTTTTCATGCTAGAACGTTTTTGTGTGGCTATTGATAAAAATAGGATCATCAACATGATCGCCAATGCCTGATGACGGATATAGCACAAGAAGAAGAAGTTCTAGTTTATGAATGTATGTAAATCAGAACTGAATGAATTGAAGCATTTGGGACTATAGGGATGATAGCACATAACCATCTACAGAAAGTTTGTCCAATAGAGAGGTTACTTGTGATATGTGTATGTCTGGATAGTTGATGGAAAGTTGTATTAAAATGTGGATGGATGACATTTTTTGCATTGTACTGAATTGTTCAATATGTGGTATTCATCCTGTGTACAATTATAAACAGAAGTGGCAGTAGTATGCTCTTCTCATATTTTATTTTGCTTAAAACAACATGAATAATTATTTCTCTTCTCTTGTCCATTTATAATGGGAACAAAGTCTCTTGATGTAGTAATAGAAAAAAACAACTTTATTTAGGCTGTGATATAATATTTACAAATTACTCACTCCTGTGACAGTGTAATTACCATATTGAAATTTATTATTGGACTACACATTTTAAAAATTGATTGGGTAATTTCCTAATAGCAATACTAATTCTCACAGCTTTTAACATACAGAACTATCAATAATGAAGTTGCATGTGTCCATTTAATCCTTTCACACATTTTTACTTTTGCTGTAGGATACCAGATGGTTCTATTGATCAGGGCCCTGCTGCAGGAAGAGTGCATGCTTTAGAAGAACAGCTAATAAAAGCCAAAGAACAGATGGAAAATTACAAACAACAAACAGGAGATGGTTTGTATTGGAGATAGTTTTTTTATATTTAGATGGGTACTCAATTTCACAATGTGCGTCCTGTTTAGAGAATTAATAATGTTAATTATTGTTCACTTTCCTTTATTATATTAGTGGGCTTTGGAAAAGACCATGAAATACTAAGAAGAAGGATTGAAAATGGAGTCAAGGAGTTTTGGTTTTTTCTCCAGAGTGAATTGAAGAAATTAAAAAACGTGGAAGGAAATGAATTGCATAAACATATTGATGAACTTTTATCTGAATTGGGTGATCATGAAAGGTACTAGTAGCTATTAAATATTTGTTGCAGTAACAGTTTCAAACTTGCTTAAAAAGAGTAACATTATAAACCAGTTTTTCTTAAAGTCCTAGGATCCTCTGAATGGTCTACAAAATCAAAATTATTTGCCAGCCTATGTTGAAAAATAATACAATATTAAATCCCATCAAACAATTGTGAGACTACAGCAGTGAAGGCATCAAGTTTAATTTTTAATATGGTAAACATCAATAAATAGTGCTCATAACAAACGGAAGTTCTTTTTGGAGCTACCATTTGTCTATCTATATGCTACTAAAACTCATATGTCTGTAATCTTTAACTGGGCAAAACAGTATCTCATAAGGCAACATTTTTTCAACCAAGGTATTTCCAATGATCTAATTTGCATAATCTATCCAAAATCCATGACTTCCATGGAATTGAAATTATGACATAAATTTCATAGATCAATTAATTAGAAAATATGAAATGAACTGTAAAACTATTATAACAAATGAAAAAACTTGTATTTTAACAGAATGTAACATAGAATGCAGTAGTTTTGAAAATAAATTTTGCACATTGGATACTGTATATTAGAAACTAGTAAAAGAGCTTCTTGTCACAATTACAATTTAGTAAAAGGTTGTTTATAAAAGAATAATTAGTATTCAGTGTAATTTGGTATTTTTTAAAAAATTGCATAATTTTATTTTATTTATTAAGCATATGCCATCAACAGAGGTTCTACAGTCCCTGATGTATACCACTAATAAAACACACATGCACAAACACAGATATAAGTTTAAATAAAGCATCATCATATACATCTATGTAAAGTATGTGGACAATACAGTAAATGAGATAAAATATTAAATTAACAGATAACAGATAATCAGAGTTGGAAGGGACCTTGTAGGTCATCTAGTCCAACCCCCCACCCAAGCAGGAGGCCCTACACCATTTCTGACAAATGGCAGTCCAATTTCTTCTTGAAAGTCTCAAGCGATGGCGCTTCCACAACTTCCGAGGGCAAGCTGTTCCACTGGTTGATTGTTCTCAATGTCAGAAAGTTTTCCAGGTTAAATCTCTACTTGTTCAGTTTCCATCCATTATTCCTTGTCTGGCCTTCAGGCGCTTTAGAAAATAGCTTGACCCCTTCCTCTGTGGCAGCCTCTCAAATATTGGAAGACTGCTATCATGTCTCCCCTGGTCCTTTTTTTCACTAGACTAGCCAAGCTCAGTTCCTGTAACAGTTCTTCATGTGTTTTAGTTTCCAGTCTCCTAATCATCCTGGTTGCTCTTCTCTGTACTTTTTCTAGAGTCTCAACATCTTTTTTTATAATGTGGTGACCAAAACTGGATGCAGTAATGTTCTTACTAAGACTTTATAGAGTGGTAAATTATGAAATTGACTCAATATGGTGCCATAGAGTTGCAAAAGGATAGATGTTGTAGTTCAATATCTAAGGAAGCTAACTGTCTAAGTGCTTCTCAAAGAGATTGCTTCAGATACCTAGAAATTTTCACACTGTATGTACTATCATTTGTTCCAGTACAGCACAGTCACATTATGAGCTTTTGGTCATTCCCCACATAAAGAGTTTTGCCCTAGTTCTGGCATGGCCTCTACGGAATACAAATTAAAGAAGCCTTTTCCTACAGTGACCACAACATGATTGACTTTTGTCTCAACATACGTCCACACAAAAATCAACACAATGATGTGATCCCCAATTATGATTTCAAAAAAGGCAACTGTGGTCTTATAGACAACGATTTCTCATCTCTTGATTGGCAATTTCTGTTCTCTGGATGCAATACCGTGGAAGACCATTACAACATATTTTTACTTGAAGTCAAAAGAGTCATCAAACTATATGTACCAATAACAACTCCCAAAACCAGAAAAAACAAATTACCCAAAACAATAAGGAAGATTCAATCCAAAAAGAAATCATTTTGGTGGAAAAACAAATCTGGTTACATTGCCAACTTCAAAAGCCGATACAAAAATTTATGCCACCAGATAAAGACTGAATGCACCAATTATCACATTAAACAAGAGGAAAACCTTCTATGCACCAATTCCACCCGCGCTTTCTACAATTTTGTAAACAACAAACTAAAAGACTCAAGGTCCATCCCATCCTGAAAGGACCTAATGGTAAAGACTGCAACTACATTATTAAAGCCAACCTCTTTAACACATTCTTTGGCTCAGTATTTGTAAACAGCAATAGATCATGCCCAGTATTTCCTAGTCGAACCACAGACAACTACAATGGTCTAATACATATCGATTTTACAGAAGACAATGTTGAAAAAGCACGACGCAATCTAAAATCATCTCTATCTATTGGACCGGACGGAATATGTGCCTACTTCTTTAAAAAGCTATCCACTGCCATAGCCAAACCTCTAAGCATAATCTTTGAAAAATCTTTCAGGACCAGCTCCTTACCAAAACTATGGTCATAAGCCACGGTCATCCCCATCTTCAAAAAGGGAGACCCCAGCCTAGTTGAAAATTACAGACCTAACTCTTTATGCTGCATCACCTGTAAAGTTATGGAATCAATTATTAACCAATCCATTATCCTCCACTTAGAGACAAGCAACCTACTCTCTAATAAACAATTTAGTTTCAGAAAGAAACTATCCTGCAATCTGCAACTCTTACACTGCAAAAACATATGAACTACACAATTCGATCAGGGCAAAGCAATAGACCCAATCTACATAGACTTCTGTAAAGCCTTTGATTCATGACAAACTACTCCTAAAACTAAAATCTTATGGTATCTCTGGACATCTGCATAAGTGGATAGATGCATTCCTGTCAACAGACAACAAATAGTCAAAATTGGGAGCGTCCTATCAAATTCTGTACCTATCAACAGTGGTGTCCCCCAAGGCAGTGTTCTAGGACCAACTCTCTTCATACTCTACATAAATGACTTCTGTGATCATATTAAGAGCAACTATGTTCTCTTCGCTGACGATATAAAGCTATTCAACACCAAAGACAATACTGCTGCCCTTCAAAAAGACCTTGACTATATATCAGAATGGTCAAACAAATGGCAACTTCAAATCTCAACAAATAAATGCTCTGTCCTACATATTGGCGGAAAAAAAAATCAGAAAATAAAATACAGGCTGAATAGTCAAGACCTTGTTGATGATCTAAACTCTGTCAAGGACCTTAGAGTACTTATCTAATGATCTAAGAGCCCACTGTAACTACATAGCCAAAAAGGCGTTAAGAGTTGTTAACTAATCTTACGTAGCTTTTTCTCTGGTAATATTACACTACTAACTAGAGCATACAAAACATTTGCTAGACCAATACTTAAATACATCTCATCAGTCAGGAACCCACATTACGTATCTGATATTAACACAGTTAAAAAAGTCCAGAAATATTTCACAAGAAGAGTTCTCCACTCCTCTACTCATTGCAGAATATCTTATGCCACCAGACTTGAAATTCTAGACCTAGAAAACCTAGAGCTACGCCGCCTTCGGTCCAATCTTAGTATGGTATATAAAATCATACATTGCAATGTCCTACCTGTCAATGAATACTTCAGCTTCAACCATAACAATACAAGAGCAAACACTGATACAAACTCAAGGTTAACCGCACCAAACTTGATTGCAGGAAATATCACTTCAGCAGCAGAGTGGTCAATATCTGGAATACTTTACCTGACTGTGTTTTTTCCCCAAACCCCAAAATCTTCAACATTAGACTGTCTACTATTGACCTCACCCCTTTCCTAAGAAGTCTGTAGGGGGCGTGCATAAGTGTACCAACGTGCCTACCGTTCCTGTCCTATTGTTTCTTTTATTTTTCATATATGTATCCATGTATTCATTGCTATGTTTTTATTTGTAGCTATTATCTTGTAAGCAATTGACAAACCAAATTAAATAAAAATAAATAAATAAATATTCTGATAGCTCCATATTTTTCAGGGCAGTTGCATTCCTAGGAGTTGTTTTGTTGGATCTACATGCTTTATTTGGTTATATGGTTGTTAAAAGTTGCCCATTTTAAGATTCATCTAGATCTTAAGGCTGTGGGTATGTTATTCCAAATTGGTTTTCTAGACTTAAGCCTGGTGTGATGTAGAGAATCTAATTGGATTATGATCAGCTGGTATTAAATGAGTACCATCTATTAGAGGAAAAATGATATAAATATTATTTTTTATTTTTTATTTGTATATATCTAAATAAGTTTCATAGAGATAAGTTTAAAAAAAACACTCAAGTTACAACAAAGAAAAAACAGGTAAAAGAATACAGTAGATGAAAAATCACCAACTCATTCTATTGCATATGTTGATATATACAATATGTGTATTCACACACACACACAACATATATATTTACTATACTATACACACACAATTCATATAGTATGCATATACATACCATATATATACATATTTGCATATCATATACATATCATATACATTGTTTATATAGAACATTGTGAAATGTGACTATGATGCAGCTGTTTAAGATAATTTAATCTCTTTAGCACTTTACTGATTGCTATTTTGATTTCTAAGTTCAGTTCAAAACAGTGTCAGTTGTGTGTAAAGCCTTACTTAAGCAATTTACAGAACCATCTATTTAAGCCACTGTGTCCCATGCTCTTGTCATCAAATGGACTACTTTTTGCAGATCCAGGCCAAGTATTTTTTTAAAAACTATATGACTTTAATAATAAAGAAAAAGTAGAACTGAAAAGGTATACCTTTTCCAAAATAATAGAAAAGGGGAAATAATGAAAACTATATAGAAAGAAAACCATTCAGTCCAGTAACTTTTGATCACATGGAATAATACTGATTAATATATTGAATTGCAATTATTTGATTTACAACCTAAGCCTTAAGTATGTTGGTATTATTTATGGAAAATCTTTAATAAAACCATAAAAATGAATGCATGCAGTAAAATGTTTAATCACTTGCATTAATTATAGGTGTTTTATCACAATTGTTGAGACTTCTTAAATCAAAAATATTATAACCCTAACAGATTTAAACTAATATATATTTGATCAACCCATCTCCTAGATAGAGAATCCTTTTCTTCTGAAAGAATATGAATTATAGGGTGTATAAAAGAGAAAAAATCCAGAAAAAAGTAGAAAACTATAAAGTAAACTAAAAGACTTTTTAAAAAGTGCCTAGGATTTTTTGATGAGGTATCCTGAAACTGTACCCTGCCCTTTATCCATGACAGCCTATTCCACTTCTTAAAAAGTACATTAAAAACACTATAGCTTGTTTAAATCAGGTGATCCTGTACTAGTCAATTCAGCAGGAGCTGACTAAAGCTTTTTCACATCAATATTCAGAATTAAAAAAAGCGATATTCCGTTTTGTTTAACTGCTATATTAGAATAATGTCTGCTTCTGAACTATCAGAAGGAAGGAATTTTTTTTTCCTTTCCTTTCCTTAAGGTAAGAATGTTTAGTAAGCAAAAACATTTCTGTGGTAATGATTCTGAAGATATGTCACGTCTGAGAGATTTTCTTTAAAACCTTTGGCACATCTGTTGCAAGTTGTTTATTGGTTTTCAAACAAAGTAATTCTTGTTACATGTTACTTGCTTATTCAGCTGTGCTTTTTCAAACAAATTCAAATTCCCAGATTTCTGATTCAGTTTAACTGCTAAAGTTTTATTTGCATATAAATTGAATCTAAAATTTTGTATATGTGGGGATACTTTTATAGTAGTGAGGTTTTCCCTTCCTAAATTTGCAGCTGTCAGTTGGCTAGGACTTCAGTAGGAAAATGAGAAGATTCCCTTTTGGGAATTATAAATCAGAATAACCATAACAAATTGGAAGCCCTCAAATCATACTGAAAATATACTACACATCAGAGAGTACTTTTTTTGTCCTGATAAAAAAGTGTATATAATAGAAAAAAAATGCCACTGGAATTGAAATAAATCTCCTATTACATTTTTGAGGGGTCAAAACATATTAATTTTCTAGACAAAGTCAGAAAATAAAATACAAGCTGAATAGTTGTTGATCACCCAAACTTTGTTTGTCAAGGACCTTGGAGTACTCATCTTAAATGATCTAAGTGCTAGAGCTCACTATAACTCCATAGCCAAAAAGGCATTAATAGCTGTAAACCTAGTCCTGCATAGCTTTTTTTCTAGTAATATCACTCTACTAACTAGAGCGTACAAAACATTTGCTAGACCAATACTCAAATACAGCTCATCAGTCTGGAACCCGCATTACATATCTGATATTAATGCAATTCAGAAAGTCCAGAAATATTTCACAAGAGGAGTTCTCCACTCCTCTACTTGTTGCAGAATACCTTAGGCCACCAGACTTGAAATTTTAGACCTAGACAACCTAGAACTACGCCGCCTTCAGTCTCATCTAAGTATAGTACATAATATTATATATTGCAATATCCTACCTGTCAATGAATACTTCAGCTTCAACCACAACAATACAAGAGCACACAATAGATACAAACTCAAGGTTAACTGCACCAAACTTTATTGCAGGAAATACGACTTGAACAACAGAGTGGTCAATGTCTGCAATACTCTACCTGACTCTGGTTTCTTCCCAAACCCCCAAAACTTTAACCTTAGACTGTCTACAATTGACCTCACCCCTTTCCTAAGAGGTCTGTAGGGGGCGTGCATAAGCACATCAACGTGCCTACCATCTCTGTCCCATTGTTTTTTTTTCTTATTTGTATCCATTTTCATGTATTCATAACCATGTTTATACACTGCTCAAAAAAATAAGGGAACACAAAAATAAGGCATCCTAGATCTGAATGAATGAAATATTCTTATTAAATACTTCGTTCATTACAGAGTTGAATGTGCTGACAACAAAATCACACAACAATTATCAATGGAAATCAAATTCAGCAACCCATGGAGGTCTGGATTTGGAGTTACACTCAAAATTAAAGTGGAAAAAAACACTAAAGGCTGATCCAACTTTGATGTAATGTCCTTAAAACAAGTCAAAATGAGGCTCAGTAGTGTGTGTGGCCTCCATGCCTGTGTGACCTCCCTACAATGCCTGGGCATGCTCCTGATGAGGTGGTGGATGGTCTCCTGAGCGATCTCCTCCCACACCTGGACTAAAGCATATCTCCCAACTCCTGGATGGTCTGTGGTGCAATGTGGAGTTGGTGGTTTTGATGAGACATGATATCCCAGATGTGCTCAATTGGATTCAGGTCTGGGGAACGAGCAGGCCAGTCCATAGCATCAATGACTTCGTCTTGCAGGAACTGCTGACACACTCCAGCCACATGAGGTCTAGCATTGTCATGCATTAGGAGGAACCCAGGGCCAACTGCACCAGCATATGGTCTCACAAGGGGTCTGAGGATCTCATCTTGGTACCTAATGGCAGTCAGGCTACCTTTGGCAAGCACATGGGGGGCTGTGTGGCCCCCTAAAGAAATGTCACCCCACACTATTACTGACCCACTGCCAAACCGGTCATGCTGAAGGATGTTGCAGGCAGCAGAATGTTCTCCACAGCGTCTCCAGACCCCGTCACGTCTGTCACATGTGCTCAGTGTGAACCTGCTTTCATCTGTGAAGAGCACAGGGTGCCAGTGGCGAATTTGCCAATCTTGGTGTTCTCTGGCAAATGCCAAACGTCCTGCACAGTGTTGGGCTGTAAGCACAACGCCACCTATGGACGTCGGGCCCTCATATCACCCTCATGGAGTCTGTTTTCTGACTGTTTGAGCAGCCACATGCACATTTGTGGCCCACTGGAGGTCATTTTGCAGTGCTCCTCCTGTCCCTCCTTGCACAAAGGCAGAGGTAGTGGTCCTGATGCTGGGTTGTTGCCCTCCTATGGCCGCCTCCACGTCTCCTGATGTACTGGCCTGTCTCCTGGTAGTGCCTCCATGCTCTGGACACTATGATATCAGACACAGCAAACCTTGCCACAGCTCGCATTGATGTGCCATCCTGGATGAGCTGCACTACTTGAACCACTTGTGTGGGTTGTAGACTCTGTCTCATGCTACCACTAGAGTGAAAGCATCACCAGCATTCAAAAGTGACCAAACCATCAGCCAGAAAGCATAGGAACTGAGAAGTGGTCTGTGGTCACCACCTGCAGAACCACTCCTTTATTGGGGATATCTTGCTAACTGCCTATGCTTTCCACCTGTTGTCTATTCCATATGCACAACAGCATGTGAACTTGTCAATCAGTGTTGCTACCTAAGTGGACAGTTTGATTTCACAGAAGTGTGATTGACTTGGAGTTACATTGCGTTGTTTTAAGTGTTCCCTTTATTTTTTTGAGCAGTGTACTTATACCTGTTATCTAATAATTGCTTGACAAAATAAAATAAATAAATAAAATAAAAATAAACATTTTAATAGCTCTGGTTTACTTTTTGTGTTCTATATCTGTCCTCCAGTTTACCTTTTGTGTTTTGTATCTATCCTCTTTTTCCTCTTCTTCCTTTGAATTTATATCTTACTTTTAAAGGTTGTCATATATGTATGTATTACACTTGATAAACTTTCCAGAACTGTTCAAGGAGAGGAGGCATATAAATGCAAGTAGTCCTCCACTTACAACCACCATTGAGCCCAAAGTTTCCACTCCTAGGTGAGACAGTTGTTAAGTGAATTACTGCAGTTGTTAAATGAGTCAATGCAGTTGTTAAGTTAGTAACAGTTGTAAAGTGAATCTGGCTTCTCCATTGACTTTGCTTGTCAGAAGGTCGCAAAAGATGATCACATGATCTTGGGACACTGCAACTGTCATAAATATGAGCCAGTTGCCAAGCCTCCCAATTTTGATCACATGACCATGGGGATGCTACAGAGATAATAAGTGTGAAAAAACAGTCATAAGTCACTTTTTTCAAGGCCATTATAACCTTGAACAGTCACTAAATGAATAATTGAAAGTCGAGGACTACCTGTATCATAAACATCAGTGGGATCTTGATCTACTGTGACTCGAGGCTAATACTTTCTTAGTCCTTTAACATTTCAGTTATTAATTTAAGATACTGGTCACTTATTAAATTATTAAAAGAGTTTATTAAATTATTAAATGTTAGTAGAAGTTATAAAAGATATAATTCTGCTTATTTGGGAATTGATTCTAAAAACCAGAAGTTCCCAGTGTGTTTTGATTGATAGCTTTCTCTGGAATTTAGAGTGCCTATTGTGGGACTCTTGACTTCCATTTTAGAGGACTGTGGGAACCTTAATTGCAGAATGCAGAAAGAAAGAAAATTAAAGATCACTCCAGTCCTTCAAATGGGAAAGGCATGAATTTGAGGCAAAACCATCAAAATACTGAACCCTAACTTGATCTGCTTAGTATAAAGGGACAGAAGGAAATTCTGGAAGGATTTTAATATTTTGTTATTCATAACAATGAAGTAGCATTCCTGTAATCCTTGCAATGTCTGTTTCTTGACCTCGCTAGTCAGGATAGATAGTCACCTATTCACAAAACAATGCCATAGTTGCTATGATCATAGAATATTAATATCCTAGAATAGCAGGCCAGGGATCAGTACTGGCTGCAGCCCAGGGGTTGGGGAGTCCTGTCCTAGAACATGAATTAATTAAAACTAAAGATAACCTTATGTAAGAACCTGAGTGCATATAACAATATAGACATTATTTTACCATCTTCCTGTTATTTTTCTTACTTTACAGGTTTCTGATTACTTTCTGAATATGTGAAATGTGCATATTTTGTATTGTTGTCAATGACTCATTTCACCAATCTGCCTATTCAGTATGAATATTCTTTGGAATGGTTAGGAAGAAAAATTAAATCATCTGGGAATATGATTGTATAAAAGAAAAAGGAATTCCCATCAATTGTAATATTGCCTCTTAAATGTAATTGTGACATTATAGCAATAAAGCAGTAAATATTTTTAGTTTTGTGTTAAGATACAGTTTTTGGTTTGTTTGGCAAGAAATGCTTTTACTTTGTTACCATTTTTTTTATAATTTAAAAGGTTGATTTTGAGTCTCTTTTTTTGACAGGTCAATAATGACAGATCTGTTCTATCTTAGTCAAACTGATGGAGCAGGTGCTTGGCGAGAAAAAGAAGCCAAAGATTTGACAGAGCTAGTGCAGAGGAGGATAACTTATCTGCAGGTAACAATTCTGGGGAAAGACTATACAGATGGTCCTTGACCTACGACCACAATTGTGCCCAAAATTTATGTTGCTAAGTGAGAAATTTGTTAAGTGAGTTTTGCCCCATTTTATGATTTTTCTTGTCACAGTTGTTAAGTGAATCACTGTGGTTGTTAGTAACATGGTTGTTAAGTGAACCTGGCATCCCTATTGAGATGTGACCACATGACCCTGGGACATTGCAATGGTCATAAGTATGAAATATCTGAATTTTGATCACATGATCATGGGGATGGCAGGTTCCACCCAACACGCTAGCCGCGCGAACAGGAGAGTGGAGGAGACGGCTCGTAGGCCATCACTCTCTCTAAGTCCTGCAGCCCCAAATATTTCAGCCGCCTCTGCAAGCCCCAAACCAAGGGATAGAGTTGCAGGGGCTTGAAAGAACTCCAAGGCAACTGAGCAGGATGAACGCCACAGGGATAAAGCACTAGACAGACTGTGGGCTAAGGGACAAAAAGTGGCCCAAAAGAGCTCAGAAATTTCACCTAACAGCTTCATGACAGATTCCTACCAAAACTAGAAGTGACCGTTACATAGAGGAGCCAAGTCTTTTCAATCTGACACAGGAGTGTTTTATCAGAAGTGGCCACTGAGGGAGCTGAAGAGCAGGATCTGATGCAAGATTCCATTGAAGGCTCTGAAGTTAGAAGTTCCTTTTCTGTCTGCCGAGCAACAGGCAACTGCCCATAGAACCAGAGTGGCTTCTGAGGCTACCTTTACTCCCATGTCAGCAGGACTTAATCCTGCAGTGGGACAAGAGCCTGAATTCCAATTTAACATGCAGGCTCTGTTCGCTGAGGCAGTGAAGCAGGGTGTATCAGCTGTCTTAAAACAAACCAAGCGATCACCTTCTGAGGCTTCATTTTCCTCCTCAAAGCACAGCAGGAGACATAGGTCTCATTATGAGAATGATCTCTCCATTCATTCAGGGTCCGCTTCTTATGCTCCTGCTGGGAATACTCATTCCAATCCATCTGACATGTGGCAGCTGATGGATAGAAATTATTCTGACGATCAGGACCTTGATTCTGACCAAACTGCAATTTTAGGCCTTTTCCAGCCTGCCATATTCAAGTCGCTCCTCTTTAAGGCAAAGAATGCCACAGAACAAGGCATGGCTCCTGTAGTTCAGGAGCCAACAGATCCTTCTGAAGATCCCAATGACCCATTGCTTTTGGAAAAGACCATAGCGGCAGATATCATCCCTGCACCAAAGATGTTCACAGTCATCCAAAGGCAGTGGTCTTCTCTTGGGTTGGGTCCAAGGCCTTCCTACCTGGACAGAAGGATGTTCAATGTGGAGATGATCTCTCCAAAACCCTGGAAGTGCCCACTGTGGACGCCCCAGTAGCGGCCCTACAATCCAACTCTGACATTCCTGGGGAGCCTGAGGACTCGTTAAAGGCAGAGGACAAGAGGGCCAAACAAACATGACAGAGAACGCATCAGTCAGCAGCATGGGTGGTGAAGGCCTCCATGGCTGCATCCTTTTTCAACAGGGCATCTCTCATCTGGCTACAAGAGCTGCAAGAGAGAATTCCACTTGAGGATTTCAGGTCACACCAGCATATAAATAAGCTCCTAGCAGCTGTGGAGTTCTCAGCTGATGCCACCCTCAGGCAATGTGACATGAGTGGAGGTTGGCCACTGCCCCCTTTAAGGGAGAAAAATTGCTTAGAGAAGCCCTGGACAAGGTGCTGGTGGACTCCAAAGCCAAGGGGAAGATCTTACCTTCCAGATCTAGAAGGGATGACTTCCAATCGATGCCTTATTTCAGAGATCCCTACTATAGGACACCCGAAGCTGGAGGGGGGGTTTTCTAGACCCCAGAGGCCTTTCATCCCCAGGCAGGATCAATCTCAGGACAGGACAGGTAGAAATCGCCCGCTTAATATCATGCAACCCTTTTGAGGGGCTGAGGGTCGTCCCTTCCGACACCCCAGATAAATCTGATGTCAACCCTCCCATTGTTTGCCAGGTGTTGGGAGGAAGTAACCACAGACTCCTCATTCCCGGAGACAGTCTGATCGGGCCTTTCTCTAGAGTTCCAATCTATACCCCCAAGATTTTTCATTCGTTGTCCTGTTTCTAAAAACACAGAGAGAAAGGCCCTCATGGAAACAGCTATTCAGCGCCTGCTGGAGATCCAGGCTATTCAGCTGGTGCCTGAGGACCAACAGAGTATGGGATTTTATTCCTTCTTGTTTGTAAACCCAAAGGCCTCTGGGGAATGGAGGGCAATTCTGGATTTGAAGCATCTTAACCGCCGGGTAAAATACAGGCGTTTTAAGATGCGCTCTCTCCAGTCTATTCTGGAGGGAATTAGGGAGGGGGATTTCCTTACCTCCATAGATTTAACTGAGGCTTACTTTCATGTTCCCATTCTTCTGGCTCATAGACAATTCCTCAGGTTCTGCTATAACGGGAGGCATCTTCAGTACAGGGCTTTTCCCTTTGGGCTTTCATTTGCTCCCAGAACATTTATGAAGCTATTGGCAGCTCTGGCAGCCCACCTTAGGTCCATTCCAGTCAGAGTCCAGTGCTGTCTGGTTGATATACTGGTCCAGTCATCCTCCCCATCAGCAGAGGATTTGGAGTTCACCATTCAGGTGCTCCAGAGCTTGGCTTCTCTGTCAATGAGGCCAAGAGTCACTTCATTCCCACCAATAGTTTGCTCCATCTGGGAGCTGCAATAGATACCATTTCCTGCAGGGTATCCTTGCTCCAGGAGCGTCAGGAGAGTATCAGGAAGTTAATTGGGCAAGTAAAATCTAAGAACAGGGTACCCCTGGCTACACTTTCTAAACTCCTGGGTAAGATGATATCGTGCATTAATATAGTACCCTGGGCTAGATTGCATGCCAGGTCACTCCAATGGTTTCTTCTTCCATATCAGAGGACAGGTCAGATTAACTCCACAAGTCATTTAGTCCTTGCGATGGTGGTCATTTGAGGCCCTTAGTGCTTTTATTCAAGGACCCTGACAGGCTGGTGCTAACCATGGATGCCAGCCTTTATGGCTGGGGAGCCCATCTCCAATCCAGGATGGTGCAGGGACAATGGTCCCAGGGACAATGGTCCCAGATTTGAGCCACAATATTAATTGGCTAGAACTTGGGGTGGTCCATCTGGCCCTGAGGCAATTAGAACACACAGTCTCAGATAGGGACATCCTGGTCTTAACTGACAATGTGTCAACCAAGGCACATATAACCCACCAAGGAGGAACACATTCAAGGCCACTGATGCTAGAAGCAGAACAGCTCTGTCTATGGGCGGAGAGGGACCAGTTATCGCTCTGAGCTGAGCATTGCAGGCGTGACCAGTGTTTAGGCTGACTGGCTTAGCAGAGCCACCATAGACCACACAGAGTGGCGCTTGCACCCCACTTTGTTTCAGGAGCTGTTGGAGCACTTTGGACTGCCAGCAGTAGATCTCTTCGCCTCTCAGGACAACACGCAACTTCCAAGATTCTACTCCAGGTTTGCGATTCCGGGGGTGGAGGGGAAAGATGCCTTATGCAGTTCTTGGCTGAGGGAGTTTCTCTATGCCTTTCCTCCTCTGTCCCTGATCCCAAGGGTGATTCAGGAACTTTTTTGGGAAAGAGCAGAACATACTTATGGCTCCTCATTGGCTCAGTAGGCCCTGGTTTGCGGACTTAGTAAACCTATCTGTGTCCCACCCTTGGAGGTGGACAGAGTGTCTCTCAGCCAGGGACCAGTTTTACATCTGGAACCCCAATGGCTTCAATTGACCATTTGGAGATTGAGTGGGGATCTCTGATCCAGGACCATTACTTCTCCAAGGTGATACAAACTATTCAAGCCTCTAGGAGACCATCCACCAATTGCATCTATGATGCAACCTGGAAGGCTTTCTGCGAATGGTGCTCTAGATCTGAGAGGGACTCCACAGAGACCTCGATCGCCCAGGTGCTGGACTTTCTTCAATATGGCCTTGACAAGGGCTTATCACCCAACATGTTATGGAGGCAGGTGGCAGCCTTGTCTTCTGTGCTCTCCTTAGGGGGAGCAGAATCCCTATCTAGACATCCCACGGTCCACAGTTTTTGAAGGAGGGCTACAAACCTGAGGCCTCCAGTGGTTCATCGCTATCCGACATGGGACCTCTCTAAAGTACTGCAGTCACTGACTGAGGCCCCATTTGAACCACTGAGATCTACTTCCCTGCAATTTTTGTCTTGCAAGGTAGTCTTCCTAGTAGCAATCACCTCTGTCAGAAGGATTTCGGACTTGGCTGCCTTATTGGTCAGGAAGGACCTTTGTGTATTTCACA
The DNA here is from genome assembly GCA_033807585.1 of Hydrophis major. NCBI lineage: Eukaryota > Metazoa > Chordata > Lepidosauria > Squamata > Elapidae > Hydrophis > Hydrophis major. Next base: position 87,149,060 of record CM066328.1, on the reverse strand, counting down.
CCGAGTTGTGTTAAGACTAGACTCTTCATTCGTGCCAAAGATGAACTCTTGGTTCCACAGAGCCCAGGAACTAATCTTGCCTGATTTTTGTCTGCATCCTATACATTCTTTAGAAAAAAGATGGCACACTCTTGACGTTTGAAGGGCTCTGCGTATTTATGTTAAGTGAACCTCTCCCTTCCGGAGGTCTGAATCCCTCTTTATTTCTTTCCAACCTTCTACTATGGGTTGCAGAGTTATTCCAACAACTGTGGGGAGATGGATAAGACTATGTATATCAAAGCCTACTAATCCCAAGATCTTGCAGTTCCTCCAAGGATGCCCATTCGATGAGAAGTGTGGCCATGGCGGTGGCATGGGCCACTCAGGCCTTTTTTAAGGAGGTTTGCAGGGCAGCAATCTGGGCATCACCTTCTCCATTCATCAAACACTATAAGCTGGACTCTTTTGCATCTGTGGAGGCAGCTTTGGATGGAGAGTTCTTCAAAAGGTCCACCCTCTCTAGGGGATTTGGGCCACACTAAGCCCACCTGTAGGACAGCCAGCTTTGGTATGTCCCAATCCTGGATGCTCTCTCCACCACAATGAAGAAGGGTCGTTGGTTCTTACCTGATATGACCTTTCTCTTTGGGTGGAGATAGCATCCAGACCCACCCATTCCGAATCCAGTGGAACACGTTATTACAGCAAGAAAACATGTCAGTCTTGTCACTATTCTTTCGCCAATTTCTGTGGCACCCTTAGCAACAGGGAGTGTCCTCAAAGATCTGACAGACCCAGTCCAATCAGCAAGCAGCGACTGATAACCCAATCTTGGATGCTAGGTCGTCTCATGTAAGAACCAACAACCCATCTGATTCCTCAAGCCTTTATTCTATTATTACTTAATCTAAAAAAAGTGTCATTTTATAAAGTTCTGAAGCAACTCTAGAAATTTGTGTACACAAAGTTGTTTATAAGTGAATAAACATGACTGGAAACCAAAAAATGAGTGTCTTTTAACCAAATATAAGATTTTGTAGAAGAGAACAAATTCTTACTGATTCTTTATTGACAAAGAGTATATTATTTCATCAAGTAGGGTTGTGCAGTGCTTTGGATTCAGTTTCAGGGAGATGTTTTTAGAGGTAGCATCTACCTGTGTTACCCTAAATCAGCCAAACATTTTAATGAATAGCATGACTGCAGCAGAAAACTGTTTGATTCTAGGAAAAAATGCATTTGTTTTAAAGGTTTGCAAAGAGGGGCTTGTTTCAAGTTTCTGCATGCTCAGAAATACTTTTTTTCGTAACTTGAATTTTCAATAAATCTGCCAGCTCTTCTCTTTGTCTTAATAACATGTTCTTTGTCAGAATCTTTGTTTTGTCTTTATTTATTTTTAAACCAGCCATCTCACCATACGTCTCTATCTTTTCCAATAGTTTTAGAGCTGTCTCTAAAGGGTCTTCCAAAATAAAGACCAAGTCATCCGCAAAGGCTTGCAATTTGAATTCTTCCTTTTTGACTTTCATTCCTTTTATGTTTATATCCTCTCTAATATTTCTATTTAAGACTTCCAAGGTCAATACAAATAACAAAGGAGAAAATGGGCATCCTTGTCTTGTACCTTTTTTAATATTAATAGAATCTGTGAATTCTCCATCTAACATTACTTTTGCCGTTTGCTTATAATATACGGCTTCTATTGCTTGGATAAATTTTCTAGCAAAGCCCATCTGTTCCAATAGTAATAACATAAATCTCCAGTTCACATTATCAAATGCTTTTTGGGCATCTAAGAACATCAAAGCCATTTGTTTTTCCGGGTGCGCCTCATAATATTCCAATGTGTCCAGGATTACCCTCATATTGTCTTTAATCTGTCTCTTTGGTAAAAATCCATTCTAATCAGAGTGAATAAAGTTATTTAGGTATTTTTTAAGCCTTTCTGCCAAGATTGAAGCAAAGATTTTATAGGCTGCATTCAATAAACAAATAGGTCTATAGTTCTTAATTTGTAATGGATCAACCCCTTCTTTTGGAAATAAGTGTAATATAAGCTTCTGACCATGTTTCAGGTATTTTCTTATTTATCATAACTTCATTCATGACTTCTAACAGTGGAATGCTCAACGATTCTTGTAATGTTTTATAAAATTCTGCTAGGAAACCATCTGGTCCTGGTGCTTTTCCATTGTTTTGTCTGTTAAGTGCTTCAGTTAATTCCATCATTGTTATAGCACTTTCTAACATTTTCCGAGTTTCATCAGGTATCTTAGGTAGGTTAGCATTTTGTAAATACTGTTTAATTTTTACCTCATCAAGATCCTCCTGTTTAAATAATTGTCCATAAAACTCTCAAATGATTGCCTTTTTCTCCTTATTACCATAACAAATTTGACCATGATCATCTATTAACTGTGATATTTTCCTTGACTCTTTCTCTTTTCTCAACTTATATGCTAACCATCTACCTAGCCTATTTGCATCTTCGAAATAGTTCTGTTTAGCACTTCTAATTTTTTGTGCCAGTTCTTCTTTCTCTGCTTGATCCATTTTATGTTTAATTATGTCCATTTTAAGTTTGATATCTTTTTTCTGTGGCATCTTCTGTAATTCTTTTTCCAGTTTTTTATGATCATCTTCTAGAGCTTTAATCATTTGCCTCTTCCTAATGTTCTTTTTCTTTGTATAGTCAATTATTAATCCTCTTGCATATGCCTTCATTGTATCCCAAACATTCTGTATTGAAGTATCTTCTTTTTTGTTTTCATTAAAGAAGAAGGCCAATTCTTTTTCCATCCATTGTGTAAAGTCTTTTTCCTTTAGGATAGTATTGTTTAATGTCCATCTAGACCTTCTTTTTTGTCCTTTCCATTTAATTGTCATTGGATTATGGTCTGCCCATGTACTTGTTTGAATATTTATTTCTTGAATATTAGATAATAATTCTGTTGATGTCCAAATCATATCTTTTCTGGACCACGATAAATGTCTGTTTGAATAAAAAGTATATTGTTGAATTTTAGCATTTCTTTCTTTCCATATATCTTTTAAATTTAATTCCTGTCATTTTAAAAAAGGATTTAGGGAGAATTTTCCTATTTTGTCGTGTTGTTTTTTGTAAGAATGTTCAAGAATAAATCTGAAAAGTGCTGGAAATGTCATCAGATACCTGGCTCATATTACCATATGTGGTGGACTTGTGAGGAGGCCAGGAAATACTGGACTAGAATTCGCATATGGCTGGAAAAAATGACAAAGAAACACATAGACTTGAAACCAGAGATTTTTTTATTGGGAATCTTACCTGATATATATAATAAAAACTTAAAGTATTTGATTGTAAATGTATTAACAGCGGCTAGGATTGTATTTGCTAAACACTGGAAGAGTGAGAAAATACCATTTGAGGAAGAAATTATTAAGAAAATATTGGAATGTGCTGAAATGAGTAGATTGACATTTGAAATTAGAGAACAAGAAGATAAACAATTTTATGAAGTTTGGGATCTCTTTTATGAATGGTTAGATAATACAATATAATAATAGAATATTTAGAAATTTAGGAAATAACGAATATATAATTTTTCTTGGTTTTGATAATTTGATTCTATGATTTGTTATAAAATAATTTAACTTAATTATAGTTATCTCGCTTAAGTATGAATTAGTAAAATTATAGTCAAATGATTGTTCAATAATGATATTAGGATATTTAACTGATGATTGATAATGTGAGTTATTTTGTAATATAATTATTTTGATGACTATGAAATGGATGCACAAAAGGGAGTGGTAAACCAACCGATACACTGTAAATTTATGAAGAATGATATTTTTTATGTCATGTTTTATGTTTTATATGTTTTTGTTTGCCGTTAAAATCACTAAAACTTTTATCAAAAAAAAAAAAAGAAATACTTTTTTTAATTGTACCCAAAACACTGGAGAGCACTATTATCAGATATTCCATGTTTGATTACATTTGATTACATCATAAAATTTATTCATTCCTTGGGAAGGTTCTGGAATTCCTAGTATTAAAGAAAGCTTCATTTAATTATTTCTGAGTATTTAGCATTCATATGAATGTTTATGAAATAGTGCTGGTATTTGTCTTAGATTTTCACAGTGACTTTCCCAGGTTAAATGACCCTTTTCACATTTTTTTCTGTAAATCTCAAATAATTCAGGAACCACTTACATTTTAGATGAATTCAGATAATTTAATTGGTAACTAAGCATTTTATTCCTGGCATATTCATATCTCTTTTTGTTTTTTAATAATTTATAAATACATCATAAGAATTGGAGGTGAACATAGATAAAGATTATCCTAAGAACCTTCGTATTTAAGGAACATATACATTTAATAATAATAAATGAATAAAATATCCTAAAGCAAATACATAACAGATGTCAAGGCTTCCTGTGAAATGATATTTTAAAAAGAGATTGGAATAAATAAAGAGATTTTAAGATAACATTATTAATATCTGTATTTATTCCAAGGGCAAAATGGCATTGCAATCTGTGAAAGTTAAACATAACTGTATGTCTTTTAGACAACCTCAGTGCAGGGATGAAATAAGTTCCAAAGCACCTTTTTTTCTTTGTTATCATGTAACAGAGCTATAAATTCAGAGGGAAAATAAATAGCATTATTTTTTTTTAAAAAAAAACTAACTCTGTGGCATTTCCCAGGCAAATATATGGTATCTGTTAATTTTTTGCTCATATTTATTTCAAAAACAGTTCCAGTCCATTTTTACTTTCCTTTTATTCTTCACAGAATCCCAAGGATTGTAGCAAAGCCAAGAAACTAGTATGCAATATCAATAAAGGATGTGGTTATGGCTGTCAACTTCATCACGTGGTCTATTGCTTCATGATAGCATATGGCACTGAAAGGACACTGATTTTGGAATCTCAGAATTGGCGATATGCAACTGGAGGCTGGGAGACTGTTTTTCGGCCAGTGAGTGAAACATGTACTGATAGATCAGGAAGTACTACAGGGCATTGGTCAGGTATGTATCATTGACTTATAGTTATCTCTTTTTATAATAGGTTAAGAGAAAAAAATAATTGTCAACCATTTAAGTAATAAAGAACATTGAGGAAAGCATTATACATCTTTATTGTAGTTGTAAAGTATCAGCTGTTTTTATTTTGAAATAAAGAATTAGAAATGGAAAATATTATTATTCACTGCACAGTCAGCCAGATGTTCAGACTGGGTTTGGCATTTTTGTCTACCTATCGAATCATTACCAAGGACCTGGGATAAGCAAATCTGGATGTTTGATGGTGTTTCAGATTTCGCCGCAGGATGGAAGCTGTTCCAAGTAATCTGCCTTCTGTAATTGACTCATGGCAAATTTGTCAATGCCTATGGTATTCAGGTGGTGCTCCAGTTGTTTTGGGACTACACCCAAGACACCTATTGATACTACCCTATGCTTTTGCCATAGCCGTTCTATGGCCAGTACATTAAAAAAATAGCAGGGAAAGCAGATAATAACCTGGCAATGGCTAAGAGCAGGAAAGTTAAAGAAAGAGACTGAGGGATTAATTCTGGCTGTGCAAGACCAAGCTGTAAGGACAAATATATACAAAGCCAGAATTGAGAAGACAGAAAAAGACAGTAAGTGCTGCCTATGCATAGAAGCGGAAGAAACAGTGAACTGCCTGGTAAGCTGCTACAAGAAGACTGCACAAACTGACTACAAGCAGCAACATGACAAAATAGCAACAATGGTGCATTGGAAGATCTGCAAGAAATATCATTTGTCTGTAAGCAAGAACTGGTGGGATCATAAAATACAAAAAGAAAATGAAAAAGTTAAATTGCTCTGGGACTTCAGAATCCAGACAGACAAGCACCTGCCACATAACATCCCAGACTTAACAGTTGTAGATAAGAAAGACAAAAAGTATCATCATCATCATCATCATCATCATCATCATCATCATTAGGTGTTTATCTTAACTTTTCATGCTTTTTTTGGTTGAGTAGATACATTTATCAGAGGTTCAGGTGAATAATAGCAATAGCACTTGGACTTATATACTGCTTGACAGCCCTTCTAAGCAGTTTACAGAGTCAGCATATTTTTAATATGTGCAGATGACATACCAATTTCTCAGATAAAGATGCAGGTCGTTTTAGGAGTAGCAGATAGATATTGCCATGCAATCTGAAGCCCCCTTTTGCCTTTGAATCTAAAGTGGTGTACAACACATCCAGTTCTGTTATTGACTGGAAGCTCATCATGCATACAATAAAATATAAAAGAGCACAATATTATTTTTTTTCATTTTTGATCCAAGTTAAAGAGGTATACTCCTTGAACTCTTTATTTGATATACCTTTTTCAAATGTTGTTTGTACATATGAATATGTTATGCTTTTTTTCACTTCTTCCAGCATGCAACATGTAATGAACAAGTACTCTTCCATTGGCTTTCGAGAGCCATTGTAAGAGAATGAAAAGGATTTCATAACATTATAAATGTTCTGTCTACAACATTTAAATGTCCTGCAAAATTAATAGATTATGTCCCAGTAGTCTATATATGGCTTTTGTTAGGAGTGATTAAAAATAATTGACTGTCTTATGGGGAGATCTCATAAAAGTAAAGGTGTGTGCAGGCTGCTGTTCTAATTTTGGTATTTTGGATAAACTGAGAAAGTTTTTGTTGTTCTGAAAATAAGATGTATTACGCTTCTGAATATTTTGACTGATAACTATCTGTATTATCAATAGCATTTAGGATAATCTTCAGTATTTTTTTTAGTATTATTGAATAGAAGGATTTATTTGCTTTAGTTCAAAATGCATTCAAATTGAGAGACTTTCTAATACTTCTTTATTGAAAACAAAATTTAGTAAGAACATTGAGGGTTCAAACTATATAAAGCTGTTTTATATATCTTCTTCCTAACATTCCTACTATATTGCAGAGTCTGCTGTTTTATACCGTATATAAAGAGCTTTAAAATAACTATAACAACATTAATATTATTATTATTATTAATAATAATAATAATAATAATAAATTTAATTATTTATTTATAAACCATCCATCTCCCAGCAACAACTGTTTATAGTTGTTAAAAATATTTAATTAGAATAGAGCTGGAAGGGAGCTTCTAGTCTAACCACCTGCTCAAGCAGGAGACCCTATACCATTTCAGACAAGTGGCTGTCCAGTTTTTCCTTAAAAACCTTCAGCGATGAAGCACCTACAACTTCTAAAGGCAAGGTGTTCACTAGTTAATTGTCCTCACTGTTAAGTTTCTCTTTAACTCCAGGTTGATTCTCTCCTTTGATTAGTTTCTACCCATTGTTTCTTGTTTGCCTGTGGTGCTTTGGAAAATAAGTTGACCCTCTCTTCCTTGTGGCAGCCCCTCCAATACTGGAATACTGCTATCATGTCGCCCCTAGTTCTTCTTTTGTATAGACTGGGCATACCCATTTCCTGCAACAGTTCTTCATATGTTTTTGTCTCCAGGTCCTTAATCATCTTAGTTGCTCTTTGCACTTTTTCCAAAGTCTCAACATATTTTTTGTAATATGGTGACCAAAATTGGATGGAGTATTCTAGGTGTGGTGTTACTAAGGAATTTAGAAAACAGTACTAATACTTCACATGATTTTGATTCTATGCCTTGGTTTGCTAATACAAACCGAGAATTGTATTAGCTGTTTTGGCTGCCACCGCACACTGCTGGCTGATATTTAAGTGATAATCTATCCACTTGGTTTCCAAAGTCCTAGGTCCTTTATTTATTTCAAATTAAAGAATTCAAAAAACTCACAAAATCCACATAAAACAAAACAGCATAAAACAAAAGAACAACAATTTTGTTTAGGAGAGGAATGAAAAGCAAGAAAGGGGCATCTATCACTTTTGTCAAAGGCCTGGCCGAAGAGCCAGGTCTTCAGTGCCCTTTTGCGGTACTAGTAGAAGGATGCTGTTTGAATAATTGTAGCAACCAGTTTAGTAAGGATTAGAGTTGATCTCCTGATTAGGAGAGATATGTAATCATTTTCAACAGTTTCTCTTCACTACTGCAATCTAGACCTCTCCTTGCTGCTCTGGAAGCTTACTAGGTTTCCTGGAACACAGAAAAATGCACTTATTGGAAATTGCTGCTCCATGTCCTTTCTTTAGGGATAAGTCCATGCTGTATGCCAAACTCTATATTTAAGAGGATCTAGCCCAGGGGTGGTATTCAGCAGGTTCTGACCAGTTCTGGAGAACCTGTAGCGGAAATTTTGAATCGTTCGGAGAACCAGCAAATACCATCTCTGATTGGAGATTTTACAGTATCCTTCCCCTGCCATGCTCACCAAGCCACGCCCACAGAACTGGTAGTAAAAAAAATTTGAATCCCACCACTGATCCAGCCTGGAGTACAGAATTGCTAAATATAATTAGCAATTACTATAAAAAAAAGTTCTCATTTTTAATGTTCCATTGTAATAAAAAAAAAAAATCTAACCATGATCAAATTTCCCTTGCAATTTCATTAGAAAAATAGTAGAAGGTAATCATGTGTATTACTAGATAGCTGACTAAAAACAATTGCATTGCTGAAATTTGAAACATACATTTTAATAGAGATGTAAATATGCCTATATTTTAGTTAGATTGTTTACTGTTGTTAACAAAAGGAGAGAACTAGCATCCTAGAACATTGTTTATTCCTCAAATCAAAAGAAAACAGATTATTTGTAGTTTATAATCATCTGTTTTGAACCAGTTTGTAGTTTTTAAGAAATCCTCTGAAACAATACTTTTTTGAACTGGTTTTCAGGTTTGTTTTCAGGTTGGGTTCCATTCCTTGAATTAGACTGCACGATCCACCAAATGAAAAGCATCAGCACATGTAAAGGTAGCAATATCAGTATATCAGTTTTACTAAGCTATCAGAGATCTGGTTGAATTTGATGAAATGAAGGGGAAAGAAAAAACACTTAATTGGAAATGACTATTTTTCAATATTATTCCAAAAACATAACATACGAAATAACGTATTGCTTATATTCTAATCCCATGTTATTTTACGATTATGTATATATGAAGAGCATATAATATTTGCTATTAGGAATAAATTTTATTCTAGCTGCTTCCTATTGACATAAGAACTAAATTCTACATGCCATAAACTTGCAGCTTTAATTTTTACATACGGTATAATGTCCTTCTTGAAGACAATTTAAAAAAACAGTTATTGGGATGCATAATACCTCCTTCATTATTTGCTAAGATTCAATATTTAATCTAATACTTTTTGGTTTTGGTTTAAGCTTCTGACTTGAGCATCAAATATTAGCTGTATACAATAGTTTTTGTCCTGTTTTATCTGAGTTTTCTTATTTCCTTATAGGAGTACATTATAGGATTGTGCTATCAGTATGTTTTTTTAATGTTAAGTTAGAAAAATTTGGAAATCAACTAGTAGGTTTCTTACCTCAGGAAACTGATTTTTTTTGCTCCTACTTCAAAAATAACGTGCAGTTAACACATGACATAATTAAGCAACACAGTTCTTAAATGACTTTTACAGTTGGGGGATAGTAATGGTTTTCTACAACCGGGATCTTTGGACTTAGCGTCAACTGAAGGGCTATTTACAATTTTCCCTCTACTGAAGGGAAATTATACTGAATTTCCCTCACTGAGAAATTTGCTGTTGGTGAGGAAAAAGTAAAGATGGTCTTCAAATTACAATCATTCATTCAGCAACTGAATGATGGTCCTCAAGTTACAACCATTCATTCAGCAACTGTTCAAAGTTGTGGCAGCACTGAATGAATGGCACCTATAAGCAGGCTCTAAAATGTTGGCTGCTACAGAATCCCAGAAGTTATATGATCAAAATTCATATACTTGGCAGCCTGAGCAAATTTATGGCTGCAGAGGTGCTTCAGCTCCACCTACTTACCTATCTCCCCCTGTTTCTGTTTTTGTGGCCATCCTGCACAGTGGCATTCCTTGGTGGCAGCACCTGACCTGAAGTTGAGGCTGGGAGGCCCCCACATCTCAGCTAGCTGCACCTGCCCCCCCATTTCAATCATCACCATTGTCAAAGAGTGCTAACTCAAGCACCTTGCCACAACCAGCCAACCCAGTGCCATTCATTACACAAAGCCCCAGCAGCACCCATCATCCTGCGCTCCACCCCCAAGTGCCACCCTTGTCACTTTGCTCCAATCACCTTGCTGTCCTTGCCAACCTGCACTCTGCTGAACATATCAGCCTTGCTGCTTTGTTCTCCAGTCACCCCGCTGGTGTCTGTGGAAGTGAAAGTTGTACTTAGGGGGTTGAAGAAGCTAAGAAAACAAATGAGTCATTGAACAAATTAATCCAGAGTTCTCACTCAAGGCACAAATGACATTATCATACTACAGAAGAGTATGGAGATTCAGCTCTCAGGAGAAGGCTTTAATTCTGGGAAAGGTGGCAGAAAGAAAGAATCAAATAATACTAGCAGCAACATAAATAGACTCTGTTACAGTAGCAATAAGTGCACCATTGGAAGACTTGAAAGACCAAGTTAGGAAACACGGAGAAAATCCATCTATGTCACCACTAGGAGTCAAAAAACACTTCACGGCACAAAACCAATTCTATACTAAGAAATATATAAACATTTTAACATATTGTTTCTATATTTGCTTTTAACTTGTATACTTACACAGTGGTTCACAAATTTGTATTTGGTTTGGACAAAGCACCACATTTTTTCTCCAAACAACCTGTCAGAAATTATAAGGAACATTGCCTATATCATTGTCATGACTTTTTGTGGGTTCATACTTTGCCTTTGGGTGGCCTTTCTCTATTTATCTATCTCCACCACTAAATTTGAGTGTTGTGTATGTGTGCACATCAGAGGTGGTATTCAGCAGGTTTTGACCAGTTCTGGAGAACCGGTAGTGGAAATTTTGAGTAGTTCAGAGAACCAGCAAATACCATCTCTGACTGGAAATTTTACAGTATCCTTCACCTGCCATGCCCATCAAGCCACGCCCACAGAACCGGTAGTAAAAAAAATTGAATCCCACCACTAGTGCACATGTGTGTGTATGTATACATATGTATGTATGTATAATACACTCACAGTTTCTAAATTTACTGCTGGAAGAAATAAAAAACTTACTTTTAACTGGAATATTTTGCATTATTTTTATAGAAAAACAAAATATACACAATTGAGTGCTGTGAGTTGACAGCAATTCAGGTAATAAATTTTGCTTAATGTTGGACTTAAAGAATACAGCTATTGTTGCCATAAAATTCAATTGTTTTAGTTGAGTCAACTGTATTATTAATATAAGCATCCAGTAAAAGGCGAAAGATTTATACGATCTGAAGAGAAACCCGAGTAACAACATCAAACTCCATAGAAGAAATGATTATTGAAAAAATCTCAAAATGCGCAGAAATGGATAAATTGACTTTGGTGCTAAAAAACAGACACTTCACTATACTACGATAGCTGGAATTGTTGGTATAATTGGATTGACCAAAGATAAATTATATATCATAAGGCATAAAAGAAAAGCATCAACCCATATTAACAAGGTAGCGATATAAGTAAAAAACAGGTGTGGTTATATGACACAAATTAAGGTTATGAAAACAAAAGAAGATCTTGCAAACTGTTAAAATAAGAATACTTTTAACCTTGTAACCTCTTTCTTTCCTTCTTCCCCCTTTCCTTTTCTTTCCTTTCCCAATCCTTTCCCTCTCTTCCTTTCCTCCTTTCTTTCTTTTCCTTTCTTTTCCTTATTTGTGTATGTACTGTAACTGGTTTTAACTGTAAAAATTAATAAATATTAAAAAAATTTTTTAAAAAAAGCATCCAGTAAGAAAACAAAATTTAGTTCAAAATTCAATTTTGAATTTTCCTACCTATTGGGTAATTGAGCTTCTATAAGAAAACAAAAATGGATGATTTAATGAAGGATTCTAGGAAATAATAAAGGATAGAAACATCCAGATTTGAAGGGCTGGGGGACTGTTTTATTTCTTCCCCACAACTTATATCACTATCATACATCATAAAAATGTCTTTAATAAACTTGTAACATTTCAGAAGAACTGCAGGGCTTAGAAACTTACAATTAATGAAAATGAATTTAAAGGCTTGTTCTTTTCTGATCAATAAGCACTAAAATCATGGAAAAACAGTTTTCATCGAGCAAGGAAAGGAAGATAACAATCATAGAACAAAAAAAGCTGCAACCATATTGTGATAATCCTGGCCTTCAGCGAGGTATGAAATTAGCAAAAGAGAAATGAATTCAAGTCCCATTATGAGAAATTGGGGTTTATATAACTCTTTTTAATTTTTCTGTGCCTGGTTAACATCAGTCAACAGAGCAAAGGACGGGGAGCTGCCAGAGTTCAAACATGGAAAATAAATAGAGCTGTTCCCTACCCATTCATTTAGAGCAGCGTACAGGAAACAGAGATCCTGATTTATAAATCAAGGTCCTACAGGTTACAGCTCTACTCTGTAGGAAAGAATTCACATGCAGGAAGTTCCATACTTAATTAGCAATGTTAGCACTGGTTTTTAATCTGTGTTTTATGTGGGTATTGAATTTAATGCAAAAGTCCTGTACACATCAACTCCAGAATATTTCCTTTTGCTAGGAAAAGTGGGAAGGTGTCTCTTTGAGGAATATGTGAGTTCACTTAAAAATAGTTTTATGTGACCTAATATGTCTGTTCTAGAATATTAGCTATCTTATCTCCTAACTCTTTGAAGGACTGCTTTTCTGCAAATAAATTGTCTCTCCAATTCCACTCCTCAACGGGTCAAGCAGGTTGTACCTTTCTAAGGTTTCCCCAGGTTGGTTTTGCTGTTTGCACAAACATGTAGGAGACACTTCGTATTCTTCCAAATGATTTGTATGATCTTAATTAATCTGGTTTATTGCAGCGCTCATGTTGCCAATTTCTTTTGTACCAAAAATAATTTTAAAATAAGAGTAGGTAGTGCTAATGAGTTCTGATGCCTCAGACTTTTTTCCACAGTAAGAGTGGGTTACAGAGTCTGAAGAAAATTCTCTTTATTTTCTTAATATTGTTAGAGAACTTGTGCAATGATAATTTGTGAACCACCAATCCTGGTTTGAACCTCTAAACTTTGTTATCTAATCTGGTAGTCTACATATACTTAACTGCAACATTTATCATCATCCATATAAATTTTATTTATATCTTTGTTAGATTTATATATCTCTGCCCTCTAGGAGTTGAAGGCAAGGTACATACAACCTCCTCTAATTTTTTCTCCATAATAACTCTGCCATAGATTGGACTGAGAGACTGACTGGATTAAAATTGTATTCTGAGCTTTTTTGTTTGTTTGCTTGCTTCTTATTTTTACTCTGCCTTTATTATTTTCATAAATAACTCCAAGCAGTGAACAAACCTAATATTCCTTCTTACTCCTTATTTTCCCCACAACAGTTGTGTTGAGGAGAGTTATGTTGAGATAGAGTGATTGGCTCAAAATCACCTATCAGCCAACTGGCTTTCATGCTTGAGTGGGATTAGAACTCACAATTTAGTCTGATGCCTTAATCACTACAGATAGTCCTTGACTTACAACAACAATTGGTATCCAAATTGTGGTTGTAATTCATTGCAGTTGTAAATTGAGGAAACCACATACCCAAACCCAATTTTTTACTCATTTTTATGGTGATCAATATGCAAATTACACAGTCATAAATCTGAATAATGTGATTATTAAGCAAATCCATTCTCCTGAATGGATGTTTTTTTGCTGGAAGTTTTATGGTGTTTTTTGGAGTGTATTTTTAATGCAAGCTACCCAGAGTCACCTGTGTATGAATTGGATGGTCATATAAATTTATTTAATAAATAAATAATTGCAAATCATGGACAGATGATGGCAGGATAGTGCAGCCAGTCATAAATGTGAGCCAGTTGCCATCTGCCTGAAATGCAGTCATATCATCATGAGGGTCTCTCATTTCTATGACTATCACATTTGTTCATATTCCTGTATATATTTTGAGGCTAGGCTTTGCATATGTGTACAAAATAATCACTCCTATTCTGCCTTATGGTACCTAAGTGCATTCTGATTTACTTATATAGCATATGGCAAAAATATTAAAAAGCACATCACAATTACATTCTCAATGAGCAAATATGAAACTATTTACTGTATTTACAAATTCAATGATAAACTATTTATATCGTCAATACATCATGGAATTGCATCCAGAAACTCTCTGGGGTTTCCCTGATATGCACCATAGTATGTTGCACTTTGGAGCACTACAACTACATTTTAAAGGGGAAAGATTTCCCCATTTATGGAGGAGACTAGATACCTGCCATGTTGAGTCCTAATTCTATTGAGGATTTGACCAGGTTTTATGGGTTAGATTGAATCCTGCAAAGCAGGGAATGCTGTGACACTGTGGGGGAGCAATAAAGGATCATTCTTGCATCCAAGCAGATTGAGTTGTTATCCAACAAGTTTCTGGCTGTCCTAATAGGTAGATATCTGAAGCAAAGCCTATTGTTTATAGCATCAGTGATATCTGAAGGGGAATATTACTAAATATTTTCTTACACTCTCCCAATAAAGTGTTTTCCATTCATAAATGTGAAGGATCATGGCTCAAAACTGGTAACCAGAAAGTAGGGGTAGATCTTATTATGCCTAATCATCAATGTGGCAAATATTAGGGCTTTCATATATGAGCTGGAAAAATAGAGAAAAGCAGTAGAAGAATTGGAGATTCCTGCATTTTTTTGTTGACACCTAGTGATTGGATATTTTCTGTCCAAATAGCCCCATGGTCTTTATCAGACTGTTGATTTCCTCTGTGCAAAGTTACTATGCAAAGAAATGAGTCATCCTAATAGATATATAGAAAGCAAAAAAAAACCCCACCCACCTTCCAAGACAATTAAAATATGTTTGGTATTTATATTCTTTATGATTTACCTTGTCATTGTAATAACTGAAGTGGGAACATTAAATAAGAGTTACTAAACTGTTTCTGCTAATCAGAATATAATTAAAGTTTGTGTGTCTACCTTCATGTTCATCAATTGAAAGTTCCTTGTTGGAAGACTTTAATTAATTATGATTAGTAATTATTTTAATATGTTCAAAACTTACAATGGCAAAAACAATTTATATACTTACCCATTTTGAAAATAATTAAGAGCTTTATTTCTGAATTAGGTGGATTTAGCGTTGTCATTGATGGTGGTGTTTTTCTATTTATATGCAACTAATCATTCATGAATATTCAAGTAACCCATTCAATCACTATATATTTTTGAGAAAAATGGATTAAATTCTGTTGAAATAATTGCCAATAATACTTGCTCTTCAAAAGCCTTTTTTCTGTTTTTAGAAAAATAACTGAACCTTATGATTTTTTTCTATCTATTTGACATTATCTACCTTTAGTTCAGATTATTTCTTGAAAGAAAATTACAGTACTATCAATCGTGTCAAAATGATTATGTTGTCTAATGATAGCTGGTGTAATAACTGTGTTTTGAGACCCATGCTAAAATTCCTATAGTGAGAATACATAATGTGTGCCAGTTAAGGTTGTTAAAATGCAATATTTATCTGTTAGTGAAAGTTACATTTGTACTACTTTATATTCATGTCAGAATGTATGGTCCCTATTAAAACTGATAACATGCCATTTGTTTTTTAATTTTGCCAAGTAAAGTATTAGTAGTATATCTTAGTAAATAACTTTAGATAGTCCCTAATAATAATAAAACAGGGGAGGAATATTACTTTTTAGAGCAAAAATAACACGTGGGAAAGAAAGTTGACAGTTCTTTCTGTCTCTGGCGTATCTAGCTACAGAATGTCACCTTTTCAGCAACGTGCAGAGTACTGGTACTTGAAATGTATCTCAAGTATCAAGTACCTGTTCAAATAACAGGTACATTTCAACAACTTGAAATGAATATAGTTGGAAAATCAGTGGTACTGTTAGGGCTAGTCTGCAGGGACTTTGGGGGGCTCTGTAAAACATCTTGAACAAATCTTGTCTATGTAATTTGTTCATATATTTAAATTGTATGCCATAGTCATTTTCAAAAGCATTTCAAGAGCTATGCCAAATAGTATGTACAATAAAAATAAATTTTTTCACTTTCATGAAGCTTCAGTTCCCCTGTGCTTTTCCAAGGCACTCTAGAAACAATCTAGAAAAATACTTCTGATACTACAATGTGCTTTTCCTTTACTTAGGCTAACCAGTCTGCTTCTTTTTAAAAGAGTGATAATAAGGCAAGCAGGATCCAGGAACAAGTGGTTAACTTTGCATGTAATTTCACCTCTCATTCAGCTGTAAAAAATTTTCTCTTG
This sequence comes from Hydrophis major, assembly GCA_033807585.1. NCBI lineage: Eukaryota > Metazoa > Chordata > Lepidosauria > Squamata > Elapidae > Hydrophis > Hydrophis major. The sequence continues at coordinate 87,132,661 of CM066328.1, read as the reverse complement.
AGTAACTATAGAAAAAAGTAACCTTTGAGTTTGTATGGAATTAAAAATAGTCCTGCTTAAGTATGTTATTGTATCTTTGGGTTTTTAGCATTTTTATGCCAGGATATTGACAACATTTATTTATTTTTATTTTATATTCTGGAAAAAGGAGGAAAGGAAATGATTTGTAAAGTTGGCTTTGCAACTTTGATTATTCTCCTGTAAATTTTGATTTTGGGATAGTTTGCGCAAAGTGTGAAAATATTATTTTTTTAAACACATCATGGAATGATGTCTTGTAAATGATTTATACCTCACAATTTTAAGTGATCCGTGACAATACTAATACTAATATTAATATTATTAATATGATAATATTATATTATTAATAATATTATCATACTAATATTATTGCTAGCTGCATTGAAGTTTTTCAGTAGAAAAGCAGCATATATGCCCATAAATCCTATTTATATGATTGTCACGAATATACATGTCAGAGGTTAAAAAATGACTGTATTTTCTTTTATATATTCTATATTGCTTTTGACTATGTGGAATAGACCATGTCTTAAGTAGACTTTTTATTTTGCACTACTGTGGTTGTATGCTGAGATGAAATGTTTGGAGACATATTTGTAATTCGTAATCCAAATATGGGTTAAGAATTTACATAAAGTCAGAAGCATTTCTGTGAAGATATTTGGCTGATAGTAAATATAAACTTTGCAGATGAATATCTCAAATAGTACTTTTTTTCTAAAATGGAATATCATAAAACTACCAAGCACAGGGAATGAATTTAGTACATTTTACTTCAAAGCATTCTGCACCAGTGAATTTTTGCACAATGGAAATTGAGAAGTAGGACAGAAATATTGCTTGATAGATTTTAATTATTTTTTCTATCAGTTTTAAAAAAACAATAGCTGTAACATAGGAATATGATTGATCCAAAACAATTTTGTATGATATGAAAAGTTCTTTGAACATAGGAAAGCATTATACAAATACCAAAAAATTTATCCAAGAGTATTAAAATGCTTGAATAAAAGAGCATCCTCTGAATGTTTATTCTTGGTACGTGTTGTTAATTTGCTTCAGATTGTCATCGATCTAAAAAAGATTTGGAATGAGGAAAAAAGAATCCATTCTCTCTATAGTTAAAGCGTGAAATCAGTCAATGGCAGTTCAAAAAGTTTCCAAACCAAAATGGAGGAATTAAGAGTACTGGTTTTGAATGAAAAGTATATTTTAATAATAGAGGATTTTAGTTATCCTTACATAAATTGGTTATATTCATGCTCAGGATATGATGAAGAAAGTAAATTTCTATATGCCCCAAATATCTGTACTTTGGAACAGTTTAAAAGCTACCATATATTCCACAGTGAAGGAATAAGTCAATTAAATCCACAAACACAGACTGGAAAAGCCTTTGATGATGATAATAAATGCAAATAAGGAATTTGAGGAGTATATGGCCAAAAAAAAAAAAAGACTGTAAAGGAGAACAATAATAACTTAAAATTATTCAAAGTAGAAAACTAGCTGGAGATATGGGTGTGCAATTTAGACAATAAAGGAGTGAAAGGAATGCTCAAGAAAGATACAGAAATTATAGACAGACATTATGAAAATTTTGCATCTGTCTTTACTACAAAAGTATATGACAGATTTGTGAATCTACTGAAATTTCCAGGAAAGAAAATAAAACAAGTAATGTAAATTGAGTTAATGAGAAAATGTTCTTAGGCATCTTGAAGGAAAATAAAGCAACAATTCACACCTTGATTGCATCTACCAGAGTTATTAAACAGCTGAGATGTGAAACTGCACAAAACTTGCTATTGAAATCAAGCTCAGAACCAGTAGAATAAAAGGTTAGCAGTGTGACACCAAATTTTAAAAAGGGATTCTGTGGACGTCCAGGAAATTACAGACCAATCATGTCAGTTTCTAGCAAATTAATAGAGATGGTAATCTGAAGGATAGATACATAATGAACAAACCTGAAAGAAGATCAGCAGATCAGCAAAAGTTTTTGACTTAGTGCAACAAAGACTATGTATCCTTTGATTTAGCATTCTGAACAAACTAAACTACTGAGAAGTATTCAAAATGCAATAGTTTTAAAACTCCCAGTTTAGTATTTTCAAGGAATTCAGCTTGAAACTCAGTATGTATTCTGTATTTATCTGGGAGTAAATCCAAATGAAAGTATATGGTATTTATTGTCATAATACTCAAAATCCAATCCAAACTATGATAATTAATTATTCATCTATCTTGATGCTAGAAAGTCAGGAAAGGTGGTGTATAAGTGTCATGGGTTCTTTTCTTAACTGGATTGACCTAGGCTCAAGAGACACAGAAAAGAACTTGGACAAGTGATTTCTGTATACTGATAAGGATAGGGGAGATATTTGTTATGACAGAATAACCCTTGAGTAACTTTTATGAGAGTATATGAATAATTATTCAGCCACACACAGACACATTAAATTGAGTTAAAGTTTACTTTAAGAAATAGCACAGTCCAATAAACAGTCCAGGTCATATATGTTTTACAGTCCAAGAATATCCAATTACAAAGACTTCTTACCAGTTGCTTTTTTCATTTACAGTAAACAAAGATATCAAAGTATAAGCACAGCAACAGAAACCTTAAATAGCAACAGAATGTAAGAGATACAGAATGTCAGAGATACAGAATGTCAGAGAGAGCAAGCCATGATCTCTAGCTCCCTTTTATGGTAGTTTGCAATACAACCAACCAATCAGAATATAGTACAAATCAACACAATGACTTTGTCTTAAAGCTACAAACATACATTGTTGGTTTATATATTGCCAACCCAACTAATTGGTGGACAGATTCCTAACAATATTGTATTTTGTAAAAACAAACAAAAGTGATATATGAGTATTTCCTATATTCTGTTTCCATCTCTACCTTATTGCTATGATAATTGCTGTTACAATGTTTTATTACTCTTAAATTGCTATTACAATGTTTAGACTATTACCTATTACTCTATTACCTACAGTATTACTCTATTACAGTAACCAATGCGCTATGCTCTTTACTATTACTACTAGGCATCACCATTTCTTTTTAAGCCTGTTTTGTTTTAACTCTCTTTTCTCTTGAGATTTCTTCTTTTTGTGTTAATGGCCATACATCTTGTTTATGTTGTGCTTTGTCTTGCGAGGCTGCTATATTGTACTTCTTTTCCTCTCTGTTGAACTATCAACTCCTTCTGAAGGAAGACACCTTCTTTCACTTGGTTGCTGTGCTCCAATTGCTTGTAGCTGCAGCTCTCCAAAACGTGTCTCTTTCTACACCTGTGTCAAGGTTTCAGCTTTATAAACAATTTGCTCTGCTGACATTGGAGGAAGAGGTGTCATACTCATGGCCCACAGGCCGAATGCGTCACACACGGGCCACGGCCACCCCCAGTTTAGCAAAAGGGAAAAAAAGTTGTGATACATAATGTGACAACAACATGTTGTGAGTTTGACACCCCTGGCTTAAAGGGTTGGAAAGAAAGCCGCATTAAATGCCTGCAATTTTGCTAACCAGACGGTTGTTTCACAATATGATTGTACAATGAGTGTATTAAGGTTTGGGTAATGTTCCAAGCTGTAGATTTGTATCAGAGGTGGTATTCAGCAGGTTCTGACCAGAAGAACTGATAGCGGAAATTTTGAGTAGTTTGGAGAACCAGCAAATATCACCTCTGACTGGCCCCGCCCCCATCTGTTCTCTGCCTCCCAAGTCTCAGCTGATCAGCTGGGTCTTCTTTTGTTGCCCTGCACAGGAGAACAGAGCTGGAAAGCAGGTTAGTGCGGTGGGAGGGAATGGGCTTTTGCAGTAACCTTCCCTTGCCAGGCCCACCAAGCCACACCACACCCACTAAGCCACACCCACAGATCCGGTAGTAACAATTTTTGAATCCCACCACTGATTTGTATAGAATCACTGTTAAAGAAACAAACAAGTTTTCACTGATTGAAAAACAGGATCAAATACAAGCTTACACATACAAGCTTTTATATGCAGCAAGAAAGAAAAATGTATTAGTAGTCTTATTAAAGCAATCTAAACAGACTTTAAAACGATAAATGGAATGATTGCACTTAAATATCAAGTTTTAAAATTAGTATCTTCATTCTTTGAAAGGAAACTGAATACTTCATGATGATTAGCAATATTGAGTAAATAATTGATAAAATATCAGTAGTCAAGATGACTTCATTTTTAAAAAATCTCACTGTAGGATCACATGTTCCAACTATTCTAATTTTTCAGACATTCTTGAATTTTTTTAGTTTGATACACAGGAATATTGCTATCCAATTGACTTTGATCTTTAAAAATGTAGATTGTGTATATGAGATCCTTTTTAGTGTAGTAATTAAGGCACCAAGCATAAAAGTGGGGGACAGTGACTTTTAGCCTGCTTTAGACACTAAGAGGAACTCTTTGCAAACAACACCAAAGTGCGGGAATAGCCAATACTTCAGAAGATCGGCTCAAGATTCAGAAGGATCTTGACATACCTGAACACTGGGCCCTATTCAACAAAATGCAATTCAGTGGTGAGAAAAGTAAGGTGTTACACTTTGGTAAGAAAAACCAAATATAAAGATGTAACATAGATGGTACATGGCTCAACAGCAGTAATTGTGAGAGGAATCTAGAGTCCTAATAGACAACCACTTAAATATGAGCCGGCAATATACTGCAGCTTCCAAAAAAGCCAAAACAATACTGGGCTGCATCAACAGAGGGATAGTATCACTGTGAAGTGTTAGTACTGCTTTATACTGCTTTGGTAAGACCACATTTGGAATATTGCATTTATAGTATAGTGTTGGTCACCACAATACAAAAAAGATGTTGAGATTCTAAAAAGGGTGCAGAGAAGAGCAACATAGATAATAAGAGAACTAGAGGCTAAACCTCAAGTTCATATAACAGTCATAGGACCTGGATATGTCTGGTCTAATGAAAAGAAGGGACAGGGGTGACCAGGGATTTCACCGGTATAACAACCGGTTCAGTGATCGTGTGCTCCACATTTCAAAAAGGCAGGCCCATACTTACCTTCAACTGCAGCCTCTGGAAGAAAACAATTTAGGCGTGGCAATCGCAAATCAGCTGTGCTCTAAACAAAGGCATAAAGCACAGGAAAGAGCAGGGGTGGGCAGGCGGGCCCACTCCTTGTCGCAGTGAACTGGTTCGGAGTGAGCTGAACATGGGAACAAGGGATTCGCCTGATCCAGTCCAAACCTGTAGAATCCCACCCTTGAGGGTGACATGATAGTAGTCTTCCGATATTTGAGGGGCTATCACAGAGAGTCTATAAAGACCTGAGGGCAGAACAATAAGTTATGGATGGAAAAATTGCAAATTAACAGAAAGTAAGTTAGGACCGGATTCTTCTCCCAATCCCTCAATTTCATCCTGTGCCATGGACAATTAGTCTAAGGCTCTGCAGTTACCTGTGGCTGCTAAAAGGCTTTGGTGTGGTCCTCCAGACATTGCTTCAACTGTGTACTTTAAAATGTGACAGAAGAGGAAAATACAAAAAGAAATAATATTAAATTTTATTTAATCAAATTTAATTTTCAATTTATATTAAATTCTATCAAATTTAGTTGATATCATCCTGCCTATCTTTTGGAATGTAGCTTTTGGCATACTGCTCAAGGGTTAGTTACCGCTTTTGGTTTGAAAAAGTCTCTGTAAGCATAAAAGGTTTAAAGTATTTATTTCATTCCTTAACTCCCCCCCTTTCAGGAAATGAAGCAAAAATGTTGCTCATAGTTTGGGAATACAGTTTCTCAGAATATCTGTTTCCAGATGATGAGGATGATGATGATGATATTATAGACCATTGCAGCCTCCAAGCATCAACAATATAGAACCTTCTAGATAAAGAATATGTGTTCAAATTATCAAGTAAATTTGGAGAAATAATAGTTTACAGGTTAAAAAGGACAGTTCCTATTATAATCCAAACTGGAATTGAAGAAGTGAGGTTGCTTTAATTATATTTCTCCTCATTGTGACAGTTCTATTTTCTCCTTTTAAAAATGCATGTATGAATTGAGAAGTGCTTTGATTTTCCATGTGTTTTAATTAAAATTACAACATTAAATGGATGCTTTACTTAAGATAAGAGCAAGTATATTCAGTTTGATATGGGATTAATCCTGCTGAAATAGCACTAACTTCAAGTGAATCATGTCTAATTTAAGCCTCATTGATTTTATTATTTTTTAAGCCTGGTCAGAACCATTTACAGTATCCAGCTGACCTTGAATGATCTTGAAAAACTAAACAGATGCACACCTGAATTATACTTGAATTGGAATCTAGCAGGAAATCCCAGGGCTATGAACTGGATTACCAGATCAAAACATCAAAACATTGTGGGGGATAAAAACTATTGACAAACCATTTTTGTCAATGCTTTTGGGAAGGAAGGGAGATTAAACTTTTACTTTAAATCTGTATTTAACTTTTTGGGTCTTTGATCCTAATTTAGTAAAATCTTTTGCATTTAGCAAATTTTATATGTGATAGAAACAAAGGGAATGGAAGGAACTACATCAGTCAATTCATTTATAATGCCTCTCTCTCTCTATAGCCTATATATAAATTGGGAAGAGAATGGGAAAAATGCTGAGAATGTCTACTATCTTTACTCCTCAATTCCTTTCTCTTTTGTTTCTTATTTCACACACACATACCCTTTCTGGAAGTGTAATAATAACAGCAGCAGTAACAACAACAACAACATATCTTGGGGAAAAATTAGTAACTGGGGAACTTTGGGGGAAATATAAATTGAAGAAACACTCTCTGTTATCTCTAAATATAATTTTGGTTACAAATCCCTAGCTTTATTGAGGTATCATGAGGCTTGCTTATTGAAGCACTCAAACTTTGCAAAAGCTAGAATAACTGATGCTCTGTTTGATGAAAAAATAACAGCATATACTGGTATATGTTAGGAAAGTTTTACCAACAAATACTAGAATTTAAGGAACATAATTCAAGTTGTGTTGTTACAAGCTTTAGCTTTTTCCTAACTAAATATTCTATAGATATTTTATGCATTTGAATACTTTATGTACAACCACAACTGGGACTGGAATTTTGTTTGCTAAGCAATGCAGTCATTAAGCAAATCATCATGTGACCAGGCCTGATTTTATGATAATTTTTACCATGGTCATTCAGTAAATCACATGGTTGTTAATGAATCTGGGTTCCCCCATTGACTTCGTTTGTCATAAGCTTCCTGCATAGGTTGCAGATCTCAGTCAGGTGACTACAGGGTGTTGCAACTGGTCATAAATGCAAGCTACTTGCCAAGCACTCAAATTATAATCATGTGACCAAGGCGGTGGTGCGGGATTTGTAATTTTAAAAATGAGTTAAAAGTCACTGTTCCAGTGCTGTTGTAATTCCAAACCATCATTGGTGGTAAGTTGAGGACTACCTGTAGTGGGCAGAAGTAAATTAGTGACTATGGCAATTCATTTTTATCAATCCATGATATTTCTTGCAAATGAATCTAAAGTATGGTTGTCCAACCTTTTGACTTGCCTGGCCCATATTGAGTGAAGAGGAATTGTATTGGATGCATATAAAATACATAATATGGTTAATGTATATAACAGTCAAACTTACTTTCTTTTAAAATAATTTTATTATCTTGCGGGGCTCATTACTAGCTGTCTAGGACTCTGGGTTGGACAATACCTAATGTAAAATTTCTGTCCAGTCTATTGGTAACTCTTGAATTTGTGCAGTTGCTGCATTCAGGACAATCATTGAAATGGATACTCACTCTCAGTCAGAAAGCTACAAATTATATTTAAAAAACAATGTATTTTCTATATTTTAATGCAGTTTGTAAAATCACTATTTCTGAAATATTTGATCATATCTTTTATAGGTGAAATGAATGACAAAAATGTTCAAGTTATAGAATTGCCCATAGTTGACAGTCTACATCCACGGCCTCCATATTTGCCACTGGCGATACCAGAAGATCTGGCTGATAGACTAATTCGTGTCCATGGGGATCCTCCAGTATGGTGGGTCTCACAGTTTGTCAAATACTTGATTCGTCCACAGCCTTTGTTAGAAAAAGAGATAGAAGAAACCACAAGAAAACTTGGTTTTAAACATCCAATTGTTGGGTAAGTGTTTTATTAGATTATTAAAACTATCACAAACCCATTCATGTTTAGTCCCATTGAAATGTGTAGGATTTACTTTTGAGAAAATATAATTTCCTTCAAATTTACCTTATTTCAGTATTTCCTTTTTCATATCAATGATATTTGGGAATATAGAAAGCAGTCTTAAAGTATTTTTTAAATTTCAAGCTCACTACACAGGATGAGGGTCCTACCCTGTTCATGTTTAATTCAGAAGTACAATACCTCTGACAATGGAGGCTTCATTTAGGTTTTATAATAAATGATAATTAATCATTTTAATAAATTCAGAAAAAAGTGTTTAAAAGATAAGAAAATTATATTTTATGGCTTTCTGATAGTATAGGCAATAAATTATTGGCCTTTCAAATTATTTAAGAAATAATTTTCAGCAACATTCAAGTGTTTAATTTTTGTTTTTAAATGGTTTTCTTAGAAATGGTATACAAATTAGCAGAACCATATGATCTTAGTTACTGGAAGCACCTACTTATCAGTATTTGTGCTGGTTGACAGATCGAGACTGGGGTCAGTTTAATCATTTAAGAACTATGAATTGGAGTTTTGAAATTTCTATTTGATCCCCATTTTTTTAGAACTGTAGGCTGTTGTTTACAATCTAAATTATTATCAAATAAAGGAAATTGCATTATTTTTTATAAATTATATATTTTGAATGGTTTATGTTTCAGCTCATAAGTAAATGCCTATACTCCCTAGATTGAATATTTCTTTAATTTTCTTGATTCCACAAAATTTTCTGTGAAATATATCCTTAAACTGCTACATTTTCTCTTCCACTTGTAAAAAGAGATGTCATTTTCAACATAATTGAAATAGAGTCACCTATGGATGAGCTGAGCTGCACATAAATCTAATAAATAAATTAAAAATATTTGTTTTTTTAAAAAAGTCAAATAGCCTTATAAGCTATAGCAATTAATCTACCTTGTATACCTTTGACTGCTCACCAAGCCACACAACAAATACTAGAATTTTGCTTATAAAGTTTGCGGACAACACGACCATGATTGGTCTCATCTCCGGAGAGGATAAGCGGCATAGAGGGCAGAAGTAGAGAACCTATCTATCTGGTGTTCACAGAACAATCTGTCACTGAATGTCCATAAAACCAAAGAACTGATTATGGACTTCAGGAAACATGGACAGGACCACGCCCCACTCATCATCAACGGAGAATGAGTGGAAATTGTCCCTATGATCAGATTCCTTGGCATCCATATCTGATATCTCCTGGTCCCCTAATACCAAGGCCATAGTGAAGAAAGCTCAGCAGTGGCTGCACTTCCTGCGGGTTCTCAGGAAGAACAATCTGGATAAGAAGATTATTGCTGGCTTTCTATAAAGCCTCTGTGGAGAGCACTCTGACATATTGTCTAGATATGTGGTATGCAGGCTCCACAGTTGAGGACAGGAAAACTGTACAGAGGATGATAAACACAGCTCAAAAGATCATTGGTTGTCCTCTGCCCTCCCTGGAAGACTTAGTCAGGTCCCGCTGCCAAAGCAGAATCAAGGCCATTATAGAAGACTCCTCACACCCTGGCAATTATCTTTTTGACCTGCTGCCGTCTGGACGGCATTTTAGGTCAATAAAATCCAACACCACTAGACTAACAAATAGTTTCTTTCCCTGGGCCATCTGAACCGCAAGTAAACACGAAGTCACTACCTTATTAAGATGTGAAAAGATTGTGTATTATACTCGGCAAAGCGTTATAGTCAGTGTTGGATGTATATTTTGTGTATATTCGTAGATATTGTACTCTCAAATTGCAAATGGAGACATGGGTACTCTATTTTTCTTACCTTCATTTTTAAGTGCTTTGATTTTATTGTATTGTGAACAGTTGTTGGGGTGCATCCACAGTTTCGTTGTACTTGTACAATGACAATAAAGTTCTTCTACTTCTAATTCTGATTCTAATTGCAGCAATGAATTTCACAAATTGATTATAAGTTTTCGCGGGTATTTATATGCATGGTATTCAGCTTTGTTTGGGTATTTTCCCACGTCATTATAGTTGTGCTTTTAAAGTTGTAGCAACGTTTTGGCAGAATCTCATCTGCCATCATCAGGCTTCTGTATGATAGCAGATGAGATTCTGCCAAAACATTGCTTTCCCTGGGCCATCCAAACCACAAATAAACACGAAGTCACTACCTTATTAAGATGTGAAAAGATGTGAAATCTCAATACCCCATTCAGATGTATAATAACATATTACAGTACAATCCATCTCTTGTGTATTATACTCATCAGGCTTCTGTATGATGGCAGATGAGATTCTGCCAAAACATTGCTACAACTTAAAAAGCACAACTATAATGACGTGGGAAAATACCCAAACAAAGCTGAACACTATATATATATATATATCCTTTACAAAATAATCTAATCAATTTTATTTGGGGTTCTCATGTTTTCAGTTCTGATATTGCAGTGAGAATAAAGAGCTTTTGAAACTTAAACATTTCAATTATATTTCTAATTTAAGTGTGCATAACTAATTTTTTTCTGACTTTCTAATATTTCCATTTGTTTGGTATAAACTGTCTGACATAATGTTCATTCTAAGATAAAAGGCAGATGAAAGCAATTGTACTTGCTTTCATCTGCCTTTTATCTTAGAAAGAACTTTTACCATCCTAAGAGATGAAAAAAATGCATTTTCTTAACATGAACATTTCCGATATCTCTTTTTTTTAAAAAAAATGCAGATACATGCAGATTCCATACAGAGAACAGCCTATGGAATTTTATTCTCTCAAAAGGAGTAATCTAGATTGAGTTGTTACTCACATCTTTCTGGTTGAAGGAAGTTTTGGCAATACTCTAAAGCTTAGGGCCTCCTGACTCTTACAGGAGAGGGTCCTTAATTGTCACAGACTCTTTGTTTTAAATTAATAAGACTTGTGTAAGAGAAATGCCAAGTTTCCTGTTATTTTCCAGTATTCACGTCCGTAGAACAGACAAAGTGGGAACAGAAGCAGCATTTCATCCAATTGAAGAATACATGATACATGTTGAAGAACGTTTTCAACTTCTTTCCCGGGGAAACCATATTGACAAAAGGCGAGTCTATTTGGCTACGGATGATCCTTCGCTATTGCAAGAGGCAAAATCCAAGTAAGGCATCCTGGTTCACAATTGCTGCAAATGTGGTTTTATGTGATGCAGATCCATATTTAAACAATATGGCTTATTTAATGTTACTGTCTTGGTTCAGGACTTTTCCAAATTTCACTAAATTTATTGCAACATTATTTGAAATCACATCCAAATTTTTTGGGGGTTTAGGTTTGAGGGTAGAGAAAATATCATTATTTACATTACAGATTTCCTCCACATAATGTTCTTGCTCCCATGGTGTAAAGTTTTTCCACTGAAGGATTGGACCACAAGAATACATTTTCCCTGGCATGAAAAATTTGTCTTTCTCAATCCAGTTCATTATGTTTAATTTCTGCTGGAATCCTATCTCTATCTCAATCACACTTATAAAAACCATTGTCACCCATCACTCTCTAACTTCAATTGATGCATCACAATGTAAATCATTAGTGATTTTCAGTTACACATTAAACTTGTAAGGAAAAATCAGATTTTATAGCCCTGATTTCCTACTTAATGGTTCCTATTCAAGAAGGATAAAAAAACAACTATTTATTCTTAGATGCAGATGTAAGAAAATCTGGTGGCTACTCAAAATGAAAACTGCTGGGAAAATATTAGGAATTAGGATATAATGCTAGAGAGCTGAATTAACTAGTCCTTTTTCTGTTCTTACACTACTTAGCAGAACAATCTGCTACATTCTGACTGCAATTTCCAATTAATCCATATTTGGACATTGTTACAGTTTTACTTTCTGTTTGGAAGGAAGCCATTGGGATGAATTATACTATTTTCTTTTAGTTTGAGGAGGGTTATCTTCCGATACTTTCTTCCACAATAAGTTCATCTGAGCAGTCTGACTGTTAATTACTGGGTTTCATATTTCTACTCAATTTCTTGGGGATTAATCTTTGCATTCTCTCCTTATAGCAGTTGACAAAGCATAGTTTTCAACTTTAGAAGTCTCCTTTCTTCCCAATATCCTTATGGAGGAAGGGCAAACCTATAAAGAACATATTTAGTTGCCGTGCCTGCATCCAGTTTCCTGTTGATCAAAGTCTTTTCCGTTTCTGGATTTAATTTCAGGGTTTTTTCCCTCATCCATGTTATTGTTTCCTTGCTGGTAAATGACAAGTACATCTAATATGCATATTAATGGTATACAGCTTTAGTTACCTCTTTCAGCAGAAAGGTAACATGCTTGGTGGTATAAAAAGCTGACAAGATTGATGGTATAAAAAGCTGCAGATACAAGTAGTTTTTACTTCTGACGAAATACAGCCAGTTTTCCATTTTCTAGTAAAAGTTATACCAATAAATTATGTGGTCTTCCTTATTATTCCTAAGTGTCAGTTCAGAACAAGAATTCAGACTTACTTGATAAATTGTGCAGAGATACTACACTGTTCCCTAAAGAAAACAAAAGCATGATGTTGTGATACATTTTTTTCAGATATCCGAACTATGAATTCATAAGTGACAATTCCATATCATGGTCAGCAGGTCTTCATAATCGATACACTGAAAACTCTCTGCGGGGTGTTATTTTGGATATACACTTCTTGTCTCAGGCAGACTTCCTTGTGTGCACTTTTTCTTCACAGGTAAGCTAATTCCTGTTCCAAAACTTGAAGCAAATTGGAAATCCATAGCAAAACTATTTCACAAGACAGTTTTAAATTAATAATAATAATACCTGACAGAATTACCAATAAATCAGTATTTTAAACATGCTGTGTAAAAATTAACAAGAAAACATCCTTTGCAGATAAATGTAAAACAGTTAAAAGGTTCTTTTTGCAACTAATCATAGAAATTGGAAAGTAAAATTTTAATATTTTAGCATCAGTAAAACTGTTATTTTGCTGTAGCTTAGGACAAACAAAATGAAATATTTCTCTCTGTGTGTGTATGTTTTCTTAATAAACATAAAAAACTATCTCTCTCTGAGCAATGTGCTGGATACAATTGATTTTGAACAAGAATCAGTGGTGATATGCTACCGGTTCGGCCTGGTTCTGCTGAGCCAGTAGCAGCAATGAGCAGTGGAAACCAAACCGGTTCTCTCCCCCGCTCTGCTGTTGGGCCCACCTGCCCGCCCGGACTCTCATACTCACCTTTATCTTCTGCTTTTGAAGTGCAGCTGCTTTGTGCGGCACAGAAGAGTGCCTCACGGCATCTGCTAAAGCGACTGGGAGAGTGCAAGCTTGCAGGAGGTGAGTTGGAACACCTCTGTGCCTGCGCAAATGCCTCTGCACCTGCGCAAAGTGCATATTTGGCAAGCATGTGAATACAAAGTGTATGCACGTGCAAAGCGCACCCACCAAGCCATGCCCACCAAACCAGTGGTGAAAGTTTTTGAATCCCACCACTGGTAAGAATACAACAATAATCATAATGGTAATCATAGTGTACATATCAATAATAATCACACAGTAATAGCACAGTTAACTTATCCATAATGAAAAATTGTCCATATATAATGAATTATCTTTTTAGTCTTTTTAATTTTTAACCTCTATTTCTATTAGTTAACCATTGATAAAACAAGTCCCATGTTAGGAAATATTCTGTTTATCCCTTTTCTTTTCTTTTAAGTGTTAATCTATTCATCTTTGCAAATTCTAATATTTTTATAACACTTTCATCTGCAGGGACCTCTAAAATGAAATATTTCTTAATGCATTTTATATTTGCAGTATTGCTGCAAAATGTCTAATAGTTTAACTATTTGTAATGGCTACTAGTTTAGAGGCCTTTAGATATTATCCTTGGTGTTTCAGAATCAAGGGCAAAAATATGCTTCAGACCATGAATGTACTATCTGGCTACAGTTTCTTAAAACCAAATATATATTTCTCTGAGATTGCACACTCCATGAATCTGGTAAAGGGAGCTACAGTCAAGTATTAAATCTGGATTGTGAAGCACATTTTGCTTTTGAATCTGAAGTACTAAAGACATGATTTTTATTAATGGATTATGTGTCTCTTAAAAGTGTATTATCCAACTCCAGATGATAACAACATAGAAGTGTTTCCTTTATTGAATACAATGGATGATATACTAGAAACATTGTGTTCACCAATCCTGAATATCTCAAAGTATATTAAATAAAACTACCATATTACCAAACAATTCATTGATTTTGTTCTTAAAAGGAATATATTCTGAAGCATCGTCATCAACTATTGATTTTTATCTACAGAACAGTTATATATCTGTTTTGAAATGGAATGGAAAGGTGTAAAAGGCATCCCCAAATTCATAATCCAAATTGTATTCTTTGCACTTCCTCTTTTATTTTATAAAATACTAAATGCAGAGATGCTTTTCAACTAATATTGTGACATTAACTCACATTAATAACGCTGTGGTGAGAACAGTCATTTTTTTCCTCCCAATCACCACAAATGAGATTATATTATTTAAAACAGGATTAGGAGAAATTGGAACTCAGCCCTATGAAGAAAGATTGAAGGAAGTTTAGTCATGAAAAAACACAATTGAGCTTAGGTGTTGATGTAATATGAAAGAACCCTTCAAAAATCTGAAAAGAATTTACATAGGACGTCAAGACATGTTCTCTCTCATTTCAGTGTGCATGACAGAATAATTATTCATTTAAGTTACAGGAAAACAGATTTCAATTAAATGTTTAAAAAGTTTCCTTATAGAGTAGCTCAGCAGTGGAGCCAGCAGTTATGCTGTGAAATAATGGATTCCCCCTTTTACTGAGTATATTCAAGTGGAAGCTATATAGAACCATTTGTCTTGCACGTCATCCTGGCAGCTTTGGAGTTACTGAAAATATACCTGTCATACAAGATCTCAGGTACAAGGAGCAGAAGTCATGGTCCCTTGAGTCAATTCTGAGGAATTGACAAAGGTCCATTCAAAATCTGAACTTGATCCAATATAACCATGTGATAAAGATTCTGTAGCTACTTTAACACTCTGAAGGGTTTAATGAAGAATATGCGCTAATTTTGTTGTAGCAGGATTTTGAAGAATTATTAAAAAAAAATCAGTAGGGAGCTATATCAGCCTATAAAGTGTAGAGCACTATGACTTAAGTCATCACTGAAAATGTAATCATTACTATTTGTGGGAAAACATCTGTTCTTAATAAATTAGAGATGGATTATGACAAGGAAAACTTTCTAAAAAAATTAAGATGTGATAGTAATGCTTTATATTTTGTGCATTCATACCACATTTTGCAGACCCCCAAACCATTAACAAGTAGAATGGAAACAGTCAAACAGTATCACCTAAAATAGTAACTGATAGAGAAGACACATTAGATGACCTTTTCAGGATTGGAATTGTTTGAATTTTGTACATTATAAAATATAGTACAGATAGTCCTTGACTGCAATTGAGCCCAAAGTTTCCATTGCTAAACAAGACAACTGTAAAGTGAATTTTGCCCCTTTTCTTGCCACAGTTGTTAAGTGCATTGCAGTTGTTAACAACATAATTGTTAATGAATCTGGTTTCCCCATTGACTTTGCTCGTCTTAAGGTTGCAATAGCTGATCACATGACCTCAGGGCACTGTGACCATCATAAATACATACCAGTTGTTGAGCATCCAAATTTTGACCATATGCCCATGGGGATGCTGCAACAGTCATAGGCATAAAAAACGGTCATAAGTTGCTTTTTCCAGTGCTGTTGTAACTTCAAATGGTCACTAAATAAACAGCTGCAAGTCGGGGACCACCTGTAAAAGAGTAAGAAGAGTTGCATTCCATTACATTATTGAATATGTGTTAGGAATAAACAGAAGCAAAGTCTAATATATGTTTATTTTAGTTATGTTTAATCAATGGGCAGATACTAAATAATACAAACCTCTTTATTTTTCTAGGTTTGTCGAGTTGCTTATGAAATCATGCAGACATTACATCCTGATGCATCTGCCTATTTTCATTCTTTGGATGATATTTATTATTTTGGGGGACAGAATGCCCACAACCAGATTGCAATTTATGCTCATCATCCTCGAACTGCTGATGAAATTCCTATGGAAGCTGGAGATATAATTGGTGTTGCTGGAAACCACTGGGATGGCTATTCCAAAGGCATCAATAGAAAATTAGGGAGAACAGGTTTATACCCTTCCTATAAAGTAAAAGAGAAAATTGAGACAGTCAAGTATCCCATATATGAAGAGGCTGACAAATAAAGGCAAGCAAAATAATTCATAGCAACTTTTACTTTGAACTATTACAACCAACCATATTGTTGACTTTTGTAGAATGTGATTTTGCATTTTAACATATGGTTAAAAGGAAAGCCTTTTACTGTTCAGACTGGTTACACAGCATGGAACAATTTGATAGGGCACTGTTTGAACTTTGTTATATGCACACTGCACACTGAAACACATTCAACAGGAACTATTGTTTTATACTCTTTGTCTTTCTGAGAATATGTCCCTCCCATGAACCATATATGAACTTTGGGCTCAGTTCTTTGCCATTAATAAACTATAAGACTTTTAACACTGCTGCATTATGTAATTTAAGTGACATGAGCAAATTTTGTACGTGCAGAATATAAAATATGGTGCCTCTTTCTGAAAGATCAGTGACATTTTAGAAGAGCCATGTCTCATTCTCCTGATGGGCAAGAATTATGCTTGCCTTTCACTAATGTTGTTATGACCACTCAACATGCTCCAACCAACAGATTTAAACAATCAGAATACATATTTCTTTACAGGATTTTTGCTAGCAATTTCATTGATTAATTTACTTCATCATTAATTAAAAAATACATCCAACTATACAATAATTGTCTGGTAGAAATTTTTGTAAAACTATGCCATGAACTGATTCTTTAGTACTGTTTCTGGACATTGTCTTTGATAACAAAAAATAAATTAAAAAAATGAATGGTTGGAGTGCTGCAAGTAATGTGATTTTAAAATTAAGAAGACTTTAATGAATGGAATATATTTCTATTCTTTTCCTTTGAAAGCTCCGAAATTTCATTTCATACCGAATGTTTTAGTATCTTTGACTAATACTGGGCAATCTGTGTCTATTGATTCCTTGTTTGGCAGAGAGCCAAGGGCCCGTCATCTCTTACAAAATGAGAAAATATTTTCTATTTCTGATGTGTTATTTTTCAGTTTTTTTCTTTATAGATGAAGTGTTAGTTTCTTGAAAACTTATTTTTGCTGTACATTGAAGTAATCTAGATTCTCATTGTTCAAATTAGTAAAAAGATAAATACCATTGGATCATTATGGAAGAACCAATATTCTCCAAACTAGTACCAAACTAGCTTTTTCTACCCATCAGGGTAAAAAAACTGGTGGGTAGACAAGATAGAAATTCATCCTTGAATGTGTCAGGGATTCTTGTGAGAAGTGCTTTTATCCTTGGCTGATTATAAGCAGTGATGGTTCCCCTCCCCTCAAATATATAACTGTTGGAATACATTGATAGATTTTCATTAAGATTTTTTTTAATTGCCCTATCTTGCCCCAAATCAAGTGAAGGTCCCATCTCCATCATTGAGGTAGTAGGATTCTTGATTAAATATAACCTGCCATGCCCTTCCCACTTATTTTAAAAAGCGTTAATAGATCTATTAAAAATTAATAGATGAAATTGTATCACATATTTTTTCTACAAAGAGAATAGAGAAGAGCAGTAACTTAGTCCCAACATAGAATGCCTGAAGGTAGTTAAGCAGGTAGGTTTCCATAACCTTCTAGCTTTGTTTGGAAGTTTTCCCTCTTCTTTTTATATCAGTAGAACTGTTTTCTCTAATTATTTGTATGGACGGGGAAAGTTTCATTTTCCTACCTCTCTTTGTCTCTTTAACATTATTGTTACTGCTTTCAGAGTACATACAGTACTAATCTCTCTATCGTTATCCACATTTTCAGCTGTTTGTTTCCCTTCCTCTTTGAATGTGCTTTCCCCGCTTCATGCCTTTTATCTTCCTCATGTCTGAGAAAAAAAGAGTAGTGGGAGCTTAATTGTGTACCACCACAATTACCAGTTTCATATAGTCATCCTTCCACCCCTTTCAATCTGATCATGAATGCTTTTTAATAATGCCAAATATGCCCACACATATCCCAAATGTCACGTATTCTTCAGTGTCCTAAAGTGACATTTATTTTAGCTAATGAATCGGAAAAACAAAACATTTCATTACTATGGAATAGTAAAAATTACTGTTTGGGACTGATTATTAAAATATATCTGTTTCTAAGTGCCTGTCAATATTGAAGCTTAACCTTTGAATTTAAATCACGCTGGTACCAGTTCAGTGTCAGAATGTATTCTCTCCATCTCTCCCTTAGATTCAAATGTCCCAATCTATGCTGTCTATGCTTTAATGTTCTGATTCTTGGATAAAGTGTCATTTGCTTGATGCAGTTTACAGAGATTAAAAGCTGAGTGTAATTTCCCATCCTGATGATAAGGGTTAATGGAAAAGCACCTCTAGTATTATGTTAGAACTTTCTTTCAACACATGAGCACTTTGTAGCATCAGCTCTTCCAATGTATTTTTATTTGAGCAAATACATCATTTTCCCTGTTTCTGAAAGTACACGTTCTAATTACCATTAGCAGAAAAGCATTCTAGTTTTGATCATCTTTTGTAAATATGTTTAAATATTATTGGGAAACATATTTTGGTACTTTGTTAAAAGTTATGTTTGTAAGATAAGATAAATTTGTTGTCATTGTACTCAGAACCTGAGAATAACGAAATAAGGTGCTCTTTCACAACATACAACCGAATAACACCAAAAAAAAAACAACATATACAAATAACAATGTAAAACAAATTAAAACAAATAACAGTTAAAAAACTATACAACCAGGATATATATATGTTAAGACCACCAGATTCATAACTCTGCATTTAACCTGATCACAGCACTTGGGTAAAAGCTATGTTTAAATCTACTTGTCCTGGCTTTCAGCAATCTGTATCGTCTTCCTGATGGTAGGATCTCAAACAACGAGTGGCCTGGACGTGAAGGGTCTCTCAAGATGTTTTGTATCTTCCTTCTACATCCCATGTTATACAAATCCTCCAATGAGGGAAGAGAACATCCGCTGATCTTTTGTGCCCTTTTTATCACTCTTTGGAGTGCCCTTTTCTCCGCCTCTGTACAACTCCTAAACCACACACAGAGGCCATAAGATAAAATGCTCTCTATAGAGCTTCGATAAAAGGCAAACAACAGACTCTCTGGCAGTTGTTGTGATCTTAGAAGTCTTAAAAAGTGCAGTCGTTGATGAGCCTTTTTTTCTAGGGCTAAAGTATTTGCCCCCCATGTTAGATCTTGTTTCAGGGTGATACCTAGAAACTTACATTCTGCCACCTGTTCTACCAAAACACCATCGATGTACAACGGCTGGATATCCGAACTGCTCTTCCTGTAATCCACTATGAATTCCTTCATCTTATTTATATTAAAAATAAGATTGTTCACTTTGCACCAGAGGGACAACTGATGAACTTCATCCCTGTACGCAGACTCATTATTATCAGAAATGAGCCCCACCAACGTTGTATCATCTGCAAACTTAATGATCTTATTACTCAGATGAATAGAGGTACAATCAGACGTATAAATAGTGAATAAAAGTGGACTCAATACACAGCCCTGCGGAGTGCCAGTATTGAGGATCTTCACAGAAGATGTTCATTCATCCTAACCCTTTGTGAACGATGTGATAAAAAATTCAGAATCCACCAACATATAGAGTCCGGTAGCTTCAGATCTTTAAGCTTAGATATCAATCTGTGGGGTAATATTGTGTTGAAAGCAGAACTAAAATCAACAAATAATATTCTGACGTACGTTCCTTTTTTCTCCAAATGAGATAGGACAGTATGAAGAATGGTATTAACAGCATCCTCAGTAGATCTGTTTGTTCTATAAGCAAACTGATAATTGTCAAAGGTAACAGGAAGGCAAGAAATAATGTATTTCCGAACTAACTGCTTGAAGCACTTCATTATCACAGAAGTCAATGCCACCGGCCTATAGTCATTTAAAGCATTTGCAGGTGACTTCTTGGGTACTGGAACAATAATAGAAGCCTTCAGACAAGTTGGAACAATAGACTGAAGCAAAGAACAATTGAAAATCTCAGTCCACACACCGGCTAACTGATCCGCACATTCTTTTACTACACAGCCAGGGATGTTATCAGGTCCTGCAGCTTTTCTAGAGTTTACCGCTTTCATTATACACCTAACGTCATGCTCCTTCACAACAAGAGGAGCACAATGCTCGGTCAACAATGGTAGTGGTGATGGTAACGCTACTTCCAGTTGATTCATCTCAAACCAGGCATAAAAGGTGTTTAGTTCCTCTACCAACTCATGTTTTCCACTCATACTAACCTTTTGTGCTTTAAAATTGGTTAACTGCTGAATCCCCTGCCAAGCTTGTCTCAGGTTATTATTAGATAACCAGTCTTCTATCTTTCTTCTATCTTCTATCTTGTGTTTCTTCTATCTTGTGTTGTAATTGTTCACATTTCAATGATGAGTCTTATCCTGGAGAGATGCAATCTCTGAGATAAACTTTCATTGTGAAAAAAATTTAAAAGCAGTATGTTAATTCAGAAATCCCATCTATTTAGGTTAAGGATATCCATGTAGTCTATCCTCGTGAATATATCAGCAATTTCTCTAGATGTGTTGTGACTATAAATCCACACACTCCCAGCTAAGAGAACAGAAGGTTAGGGAGGGTAGATGTTTGTGCACAGGCACAAAATTAAAAAAAAAAAACATTAATTCAGCCTCTTTTTCATGAATGTGATGAGTAAAATATGCCCTCCTATAATATTTATAATAGCAAGTTGTGAAGTCCTCAACATTGTTAAGTCTGATGGCACATCATTCCCATCAGCATATTACAGCCACTTTAGTAAATCAGCATAAAAAAACCACATGTTTGTTTTTACAAATAGTCTAATTTCGAAGTCTTAATCCACACATTTCCAGTTTTCCCCTAGTCATTCTATTTAGAATTTGCAGAAGTGGCTAGCTTTTCTCATAGCAGTATCAGAGTGCCCCTCAGATCATTCAGCATGCCCTGCTCTCCAGCCTTGTTCAAGATGCAATAACATTTAAAATTGCAGTGCCAGTTATATGGTCCTTTGAAACGGAATTTCTTTCAGATTTTTCAGAAGTGAATCTCCTTTCAACTGAGTCACCCATTTATGCATTTTTTTTCTTTTTTTATTCACTTGAAAAGAAGGTCATTGTATCATAATTTTCTTCGTGATAGTAGTAAGAATTTCTTGTCTTAGTCTCATATATGCATTGAAATTTACTGTTCCTCTCCAAGTCAGGGAGCCAACTTTTTACATGTATAAATTATTTAGCTCCACTCCATTGAAAAATAGCTTTTTCCCAAGAAGATGGCAGAAAATGGATTGTGTTTGAATAGCTATATAACCTTATGATCTATTTCATCATGACTTTTCATATAAAGCTTATAAAATATATATATTTACACACACACACACACAAAAACAAGCAATCACCACACTGTATCATAGCAGTATTTGCCCTTAAAGAGAAAAAAAAAAGTCCAAAACCCATCACTGGGTGATGTACCACCCGAAATGACATCCCACTCCAAAAAATAAAAATAAATCCCAGCAAATTTTCAAATTCATCAGACAAGAGTTTGCTAAGAAGAGGGGGGGAAAGGCAAGGCATAACCAAATTCTTGAGGCCTGTAGACCAAAGATGTTCTCGGCTAAATACAGAGCTGTTATTAAGTGATATTAATAAAAGGTAGTCTAGACTTATAACCACATTCAAGCCAAAATTTTGATCGCTAAATGAGTTTTGCCCCATATTTCTTAACTGTCTTACCATAGTTGCTAAATGAATCACTGCAGTTAGTAACACGGTTATTAAGTGAATCTTGCTTCCCCATTGACTTTGCTTGTTATAAGATTGTAAAATGCAATCACATGACACCTGGACATTGCAACCATCATAAATACATGCCAGTTGCCAGTGTCTGAATTTTGATCCTGTGACCATGGGAATGCAGCGATGATTGTAAGTGTGAAAAATGGTAATAAGTCACTTTTTTCAGTGACATTGTAACTTTGACCCATTGTAACTTTGACTAAACAAATGGTTGTAAGTTGAGGACTACCTGTGTTATATCCAGTCTTCAGGAATAAGGAAAGTAGACCCTAATGGAAATAAGTTGCTCCACTTTTGGATTTTCTTATTGTTGCATTTTTGCCACTAAATGTTATCAGTATTTCATATGAATGGTACTACTAAAGGGAATGAATGGACAAATGCTACAGTTTGGTGTTTTTTTCATTTCAAAAAGTTATTCAGCTGGAATTGCCAGTGTGGAAAAGTAAAAGATGTAACAGGTCTGGAAATTCATTTCTTAACTTCCACTATTGCACTGTTTGAA
Source organism: Hydrophis major (assembly GCA_033807585.1). Lineage (NCBI taxonomy): Eukaryota > Metazoa > Chordata > Lepidosauria > Squamata > Elapidae > Hydrophis > Hydrophis major. The sequence goes on along the minus strand of CM066328.1, from coordinate 87,109,839 downwards.
AAATATAATCTCATGATGGAGATAGGATGGCCACATTTGGGCAATTTCACTATCAATCTCATCAGTTATTAGAAGTACACAGTATAAAATAAAATTATCCAGAGGATCATAAAAACATCCAGCAATTTGGAAATGTTCCAGACTTATTTATTTGTTTGTTTGTTTATTTGGTTATTTATTTATTTGATTTGTCAATCGCTTACAGAATAATAGGTATGTTGGGCTCCATTAGAGAACACACTGAAAGGGATTAAGAATCACATATAAATGAACTTGATAAAGGCTTACAAAGTATTTGTTATCCATCTTTTATACTGCATTGTATTGAGCCTAGTCATTGTACTTTTTATATATTTATTGCATAATACTGTGATGCTGTACTAGTTGCATATAGTGTATCTGAATCTCTAAAATTATGCTAGTTATTGGGGATATTATTCTTAGTTTTTGTAAAAGTTATCTCATTTCAAAGAAACCCACTTTCTCTTCTAATATCTGCAGAGTACATTACTTTCTGCAGAGGTAATGTGATTGTCCACAAGAGTAGCTACATTTCTATGCAACAATCTCTATTCATAAACTGCCTCTTATGTAAGCAGCTTGCTATATTTCTAAAACTTGAGTTGTCATATGCCCTTTGGAGAGCCAGATAATCCACTGTTAAAAAAGCTCTCTCTCTCTCTCTCTCTCTCTCTCTCTCACTCTCTCTCTCTCTCTCTCTCCCTCCCTCCCTCCCTCCCTCTCTCTCTCTCTCTCTCTCATTCACACTCACTCACACACACACACACACGTGTCTCTGGATCTCTGTGTATACTTGCCTCTATATACACTAGTGTTGGCCAATATTTCAAATGTGCCAAATATAGGCCCATATATAATCAATAACATTTAGTTCCATACAATATAGCAGTGAAGAAATATGCCAAATCATATAATTAAAAAATTCATACAGAAGTTATAATTGGGGGGGTTAATTATTGATTTATCATTTTTATTTACAAAATTTAAGCAGAAATAACATCAATATAGCAATAGCAATAAGACTTATATACCGCTTTATAGTGCTTTCCAGCCCTCTCAAAGTAGTTTACAGAGTCAGCCTATTGCCCCCAACAATTTGGGTCCTCATTTTACCCACCTCAGAAGGATGAAAGGCTGAGTCAATCTTGAGCCTGGTGGGATTCAATCTGCCAAATTGCAGTAGGAGTAGCTTGCAGTATTGCACTCCAACCACTGCGCCACTCAATATCCTTCTTAGAAGATCATTTCTGAAATGATACTCACAAAACTTTCACACTGACTCTTTACCAGAAATTGAAAGGTATTTTTAAACAATCTAGTAATACCAGATTAATAAACAATTGTTTGTTAAACAATTTGAAATATTCAAATCTGCCAAGAAGGGTTTTTTTCCTATGAATATTTATTTATTTAAAGCCTAAGGTTTTCTGGGTCCTTAGGTCCTCTTGATAAAAATATTAGATTGAAAGAAGCTGTGCTTGACAGGATAGCATGGAGAGCACTTGCCTATAAAGTCAACAAAAGTCACACATAACTAAATGATTAAAAACAATAGATTCCAGACTGTAGAATATCCTGTACTGTATTCATCATATTGCTATACGTTTCCAGAAACCTGGCAAAAACATTTGTTCATTTTTAAAAAGGCCCAAAATATTGAAGCCATTGCTATAACTTCAGCTCCATTTCTGCCATCTGCATGCTTTGAATATCACAAAAGAGTCTAATAAGACAAGCCAATGGGTTCAGTGCCAAATTATATATAAGAGGAGATAAGAAACAACTTTGATGAGTTTCACAATAAATCTTAATGGAGGGAAAATAATCCGATTAGAAAGGTTTCTAGCAGAATCACAGGAATAGTGTTAATCCAAGAAATAAAACTTTTTTTACCACCTGCTCTAAAAATTTAATTTGTACAATATTGAAGGCTTTTTCCATGACCAAAAAGACCACTACGGTCATTTCATATTTCTCAAGACTATGCTGCTGAAATAGCTACCATTTTTATCAGAAACTTGGCACCCTTTCAGAAAGCCAGATTGTGTAGGATGGATGATTGATGATAACTTCGGTAATCTTCAGGCTAGAATAAAAATTGTTGCATCTACATTTTTAAAAAGATACCAATAACTTGCAGAATTTATAAAATCCTTTCCTGTGTCCATAAACATCATTATATAAGTCATGAAAAATAAATGGCTTGTCCCCCCACCCCACCCCAATTCTCTTTATATACATCTACCAGTATAAGAGCTAGACTCTATATTATAGTAAACTGTTCTATTGGAAACTTAGGATAAATATGTAAATGAACATCTGTTAGGAAGCATCTGGCTAGATACCACATAGCTGGTACAAGGCATTGTACTGCCTAAAATAACCAGACTGTGGTCCTTTGTCTTGGTTTGTTTTATTAAAAACTTTTTTCTGTTCCATCATGTGTGGCAGTGCTCTTTCCTGCCACAGCTTGGTAGAATAAAGTTAAATTTTGGAGAAAATCCTGTCCTACTATTTTAATTGAACTTTAAATCATGAGTGCTGATTTTTAAATATAGGTCTCCCTTGAACTTTCTATGGAGCTTCTGCCATTCATCTGTGATGCCGGTTTTCATTAGACCGCAATTATATTTCATCATTTTAAGATTGGGGAAGAAGGGATAGGGGCATGCAATTAATTTTAAAAAATGTATCTTGAAAAAAAGGAAAGCACATTGCCACATATGATAGAGCAGATGCTTTCTAACAGATGTTCACACTTTACATATTTATCCTATCTAAGTTTTTTCAAAATCCATTTTTTTCAAGAGTTATCCATTTTTGCTCCAGGATTACCTACTTCTGGCTTTGACACATCCATGTTGTCTTTTGTCACATCCTTATGCAGTTCCTGGAATACTTCACAAAGACTATACAGTCTTTAACCTTCCCAAAAGATGAATACTTTTATTCTTCAAACACAATTTGTCACTTTAGTAGCAAAGGGGTGGCAGCAAACCCAAAAACAAGATGTGAAGGCATTTGAGAGAATGGTATTTGGTGGAAGTGAAGGGAAATAGACAACATCTGTAGGAAATCAACTTAGCATGTGAAAGGAGTCATTGTCTATGCCAGCTGCAGATTTGGATGGCCCTTTAGGCAAGAGAAATGAAGTATCTTTTGCTGTACTTCCTAGGTTCCTTGCATGTCCAACATAAGACTAGCATACAGAGTTAAACATGCCACTGAAGCTTATCCAACCCCATGGAACCTGGTACTTTTTAATTTATCTGCCTATCCTATTCTACTAAAACCTTGCTGAGTGTTACAAAAATATCAGTATGTGTAATAAGTTCATCTGGGTAGATTAAAACTTGAATGAACCTATGTAAAATATTTTAATATGTTATTTCGGGTAGACAACACTACTTTTCACTCTTCCAAATATTTAACTATTTCTTTTATGTTATTCCAACAATAATAGCAGAATTAGGGTGTGTTTAAATCCCCAATTAAGGGATTCGCTGTGCATCATAACATACAAAGCCTGATGATACAGGAGGTAAAAATCCAGGTGTGAGGAATCTTACCTTGTCCCCATATCTAATGAAAAAAATAATTGTCAGGGTGCAAAGAACCAAAATGACACCATGAGCTGATCAAAGTTGCTTCTTTATTGTTGTTAACTTATTTGCAAGAATCTTGTCAAACTGACTGCATTCTCTTGGGAACAGCCAGAGATTCTTGGGGTGGGGGGGAGGTTAGATCAACTCTGCATCACTTTCTGCCCTGCAAAGAATCTAAGCTTGCCAGTCTCTCCACACCTTCCCCACTCTAGCTGGAGATTCCACCACAAAAATACAATCATTCTTCCAGAATGATATCAACTGATTTGATATTTCATATGTGAGGTTGCCATGATTTCTTTATGTTTAATATCTTAAGTGTGACAAAGATTCATGTTTTCTCAGCGACCTAATCATGTGATCTGCTAACTTAAAGTAACTTGTGGTTAGCTGGCAGCAGGTGCAGATGGCTGAGGAGACCGATGACTCTGATGAGGGGCCAGGACCATCAGGAGTGGACTGCTGCCTTCAGGGATTGTGGGGGCTGGCAGCAGTGACGAGGAGGTTCCCGAGGAGCCTGTGCCCCAGTGCGCGTGAGCGCAGGATGATTCGTAGAAGAGAACAGCTGGACCAGCACAGGTGACTTGGGAGTAAGGATGCAACATAATGGCCCCTCCCTCCAGGGAATATAAGACTGGTTTTGCAGAAAGCAAAAACGTTCTAAGGACTCAGGATTGTGTGTGGAGACTCCAGTTTATCTGAAGAATTCTGTCAAGGCTTTTCTGGTTGGATTAATTGGCTGCAAGCCATCTTTTATCTACAAAGAAGTTGTTTGTAGATGAAAGGTGAGAAGGTTTGAGTTGCTGCGTTTGTTTGAGTTTTTCTTGCTGGTAACAGGGTTGGGTGAGAACAGAACTCTATTCCTGTTCTCTCCTTTTTCTTGTGTAAATTACATTTCCACAGGTTGAACTGACTGAGGGAATACTGTATGACGTGTGTTGTCAATGACGTGTGTAGAACTCAGCGTGGACCTATATTGGTGCTTTATTACTTGAAAAATGAAAGTGAAACTAGATTGGTAAATATGATCTGTGTTGTTAAATTGAGTATCTGTGCCTGGTTTTCCTGAGACTGAGAAAGAAAGTCAGATTTGTTGCTTTTGGCTCCAGGGGCCAGATACAAATATGCAAAAGAGGTGATACACAGCCTAGCATCCTGTTTTCCATAGTGATCAACCCACTATCTTTGCTATAAGTCTTTAGCCCATTTTGCCCATATTGCTTACTGCCTTGCAATTAAGGATGTTTAAAATCAGTCATCATTTTAACATGTCTTACTGACTAAAAATGAGGCATTAGAAAATGGCCTGCCTATATATTATCTTCTGTGGAAAACTTCTTTCTCTCAAATTATTATGGACTATACTTCCATTGCCTTAGAGTTGAATTAATTGAAAAACACCTGCAGGGCCTCAAAGCCCCTTTCTTGTTCCAAAATAATCCTGTACTTGTACAGTGTTTCCCAAACATAGTGGAGATATCAAATAGTGATTGATTCTGGGCCCAGCACCCTTCAGTATTTTCATTAAATCTTCATTTCCAGCATTTACATCTTTTGGTATAAGAAAAATGTGGTCCATAATGCCTCCTATACATCACTATATATCATCCAAATGTCATCAACCTGTTTGTAATAGCTGTTAAAAGTGCACATCATTTTCGTGCAATAAAGCCATGTCCAGTTGTAACAACAAACTGGGATCCAGATTACAAATGGTAAAAAGATATATGTTAATTTGTTACAGAAAGGAAGGCAAGGATTGCTATAATATAATGCAAAGAATATAAAGATGAGCATTTGAAACATTTAAATGGAAATAGATGAGAGATGGATGTTCTTCCAGAGAAATCTTCAAGACTTATCAATGTTCATTTATAACAAAAAAAAGAAAGCCAAGTCTTACTTTCCATCACCACAGTTAATTGGATAGTATGTGCTGAATTTAAGTTACATAAGGACAGATACAAATATAATGTCAATTTGTTTTCTCTAAAGTTAGAGTGGCCTTCCCCCCACCCACCACACTGGATGTGGTGAAGATTATACAGTAATTTGTTAGAGGTGTTTTAATTTGGATTCTTAGCCTGAGTAAGGGATTCCATTCAATAGCCTAAATACTTCATCTAATTCCATGGATTTATAATTCTGTAATCTAACACAAAATTAAGTACAGTTACTGTAAGCTCTCTGATTTCAACATTGTATGGTCAATTGCCAGGAAAAAATCCTTCCACTATTCAATAGGGCTTATTTTCTGGTAAAAAAAAATTTACAATCTATGTTTGCTGTGCTTGGGTTGATCTTGTTATATTTTCTCATAAGCTTTTACAAACAGTTCATTAGTATTGGATATGATTCTTTCTTACTTAACGAGCTTCATGCTTTTCAGGTACAGTAGATTACTGATACAATAATTCCCACCTAATGATGGTAAGCAACATGGGAAATTGGTAATATTTTGATACATCTGGAGGATTCCAAATTAAGAAAGGCTATTTTCTGAAGACTGTTATTTATATTTCACATTTCTTAGCTGCCCTTCTCCCTCAGAGCGTGGCTTTTTACTTCAGAAGGTTTGGTTTTAAAAAAGGTATTTTAATTATAGTTTGAATATTCCAATGAGCAAACTGACTTATACTTTTTAGTAGTACCAACTTTATCCACTCTTTTAAATGCCTTTATCTTCTGAATTGTAGTTTTGCGTAGAGTACTTTGAGAAAGTTTAATTCTCCTTTCAGTTCATCACTTCAATTCATATTTGCATTACTGAGTGAATTACTTTCAACAATGTGAAGATTCAGAGGCAGAAAAAAGGATAACTTTTGATTGCACATTGACTCAAGTTTTATTCCCTGTATCAATTTTTTTAAAAAAATGCCAGTACCATTTATAAAAAACCCCACTCAGGCCATTTCTTAGCTGATTGCAAGTTTCACATTGCCTCAAGTTTTCTTCTCTGTATCATTTTTTTTAAAATGCTAGTACCATTTGTGAAAAACCCACTCAGGCCATTTCTTAGTGACTGACATCTACATTGCTTCCTCCCTTTGTCGTTATTTTTCTGTTGATTAAAGGAAAAATTATAGATGAGAATTGGAGCTGCAACGGAAACAAACTTCGAAATGGAATGAGCCATTTGTAAAGAGAAATTAGTAGGAGGTGGCAAGAACTCCTTTGTAAAGTGTAGGAGAAAGAAGCTCAGGTTTTGCAATGTGGCACTTTGCATATACATACCATCAAATTTTTGCCAGTCTTTCATCTGTTTGTAGTTGTGCAATTTACAGTAACATACCTTATTGCCTCTTGTGAGAGTTCCAAGTTCCAGAGAAAGGATTTTTGCAAGGATCTAGTGGCAATCACCTAACATTATGGAATTCAAATTGAACTGTTGAGTATACATCTGTTCCTAGCCACTAACATGGCAAAATAACAAAACATACATTTTACATTGCATGAATGGATTTACATTGCATCACCACAACACCATATTTTGCTACTTGCCCTCCCCGTCCCTCCTTTTGTCAACTCTCCTTGGCTCCTATGGATATGCAGTGCAGTGGTTTGTAGCGCTTTATGGTAAACATCTCTTTTTTTTCCTGTGGTTATGAGGAAGAAATTTCATCCTATATTTGTAGGATATCAGTTTGCACGGAATCTATAGTTTTCCATCTCCCCTCCCTTGCTTTCTTTAAAGTAAATGGCCATATCAAGTGTACTTTTATATGAGGCTTTTTATAATGAAATAGACCTGTAGAACTTGACAGGAGGGTAGACTGTGTCTTCTCCCATGTCTAAATCTGGCATTTTTTTTTTTAAAGAAAAGTCCATTAGAGGAAATGATCGAATAGTTGACCAGAAACTTTTATTGCTGCAGTAGGAGCATTCACAATCATCTGCCATCTTTTAAAGGCATCTCAGGAAGTTTTGTCAAAGAGCATGAGAGCTACATGGCAGTCCTAATAACAGGAAAAAAAAAAAACCCTTTCAGTCCATTCTTGAAGTTAAGTGGCTACCTCCGTCTCCAGAATGTGGAGAAATGTCTTTCTTTCCATTTTTTTTTCCTTGTCAGGGGAGGAATTCCTTTTACTCCAGCCAACAAAAAATAATGATAAATGAAAAAAAAAAAGCTAGCCTTACTTAGTTTCAGCCACATCAGCTTAGTGAACCAGTCAATACCTGACAAACAAGAAATGGCAGTTCTGTTTGTGACTATCCAAACAGATACAACAAGAGGGCAGCTTGGGTAAAGGAAAAGATGAGAATAAAAAAGAAGCTGAAATGAAAGAACTTCCAATAACAGCAGAAGTGGTAGAGAAAAGAGCAAGGAAAAATCAAGAATTGGTCAGCATTGGGTAAAGATGAATTCCAAAATCTGACTGGTTTGTACCCACTCATTGCCGACCACTTTAGCAACATACTGCAAAGAGGTGAAATTGAAAATCGGTAAACATCTGGCAAAACCTACCAGATAAAGGGCATTGGTACTTACCTGATACGCCCATACTCTGTGAGCTGTGAAGAGCATCCAGAAGTGGGAGGTGCTTCAGTCTGTTCTGGAAAGGCTGGGCTTAAAACTCTGGGACGCTCCTCCTCCTCCATGGGACACCTCCCCAGCATCCCCCAGTTTTGCAAAGACTGAGTGCCAAAGTCCAGAACTCATCACCTAATCTAGATTTCTGACCGGAATGGAACCCCACCAGACGGAAAGAAATGGGTGGGGCTGGATGCCCTTCACAGCTCACAGAGAACGGGCGTATCAGGTAAGTACCAACACTCTTTCTCCCATGAGTTGTTCAGAGCATCCAGAAGTGGGACATACCAAAGCTTGGCCTGTCCTTAGGGAGGGACTCCGTCTGGATCGAAATCCACTCCTAAACTCTGTGGACCCTCTGTAGGACTCTTCTGCCAAATGAAGCATCCGCTGAGGCATAGACATCAATTTTATAATTTCTGACAAAGGGTGATGGTGAAGCCCAAGTTCCCGCTCTGCAAATTTCATCTATGGAAGCCCATGTGGCCCATGTTGCTGATGTTGCCGCACTCCTTGTTGAGTGGGCTGTAATGCCATTAGGAACTGAGATGGATTGGCATTCGTAACTTTGAGCTATGGTGGCTCTCAACCATCTACCAATGGTCGTCGTCGACACCTTGTGTCCTAAAGTGGATGGGTTGAAGGATAGGAATAGAGCCTCAGATTTTCGAAATGCCGCCGTGCAGTCTAGATAGATGCTTAACGCCCTTTGAACGTCAAGTCAATGCCATTGATGCTCCAGTCTATGAGATGGTTTCAGACAAAAATTTGGAAGCACCAACTCCTGCGCTCTGTGGAAGACTGAATTTTCTTTAGGGGTGAATGATGGATCCAATCTGAGAACCACTCTGTCCGCATGAAACACGCACAGTTCCTTTCTCATTGACAATGCTGCCAATTCAGATATCCTCTTTGCTGGTGTGATCGCAATTAAGACCACCTTATATGTCAGGAATTTGAGACTAGCGGTTCTTTAAGGCTCGAATGGGCCAGTTGTAACTGCGGTTAACACCTTGTTGAGCTCCCAAGTGGGATAGCGATGAATTACAGGAGGTTGTAAGTTTGCAGCACCCTTAAGAAAGCTGCGGACATGTGGATGGTGCGTTTTGGAATGAAGGTCACCCCAGGATATCATCGAGGCTAAGGCCGCCACCTGTCTGCGTAAAGTATTTGGAGATAGGCCCTTGGTCAACCCCTCCAATAATTGTCCTATTGATGGGGCGGTTGGGTTGATCTTAGACCTCCAGCACCAGCGACAGAAAGCGGACCACATGGCCTCGTATATACAATTTGTTGAGGACCGTCTGGATGCTTGTATGGTGGCAATGGCATCCTCTGAAATCTGTTGGGTCCTTAAATGGCTCTGCTCAACATCAATGGCTGAACCATTGTGGGTACGGGTGAAGTACTGGCCCTTGCAAGAGGGAAACCCTCGACAGTGGAATTTTCCAAGGTTGTTCTCTCGACAGGTCCTGTAAGTCCACGAACCACATTCACCTGGGCCAGTAAGGGGTGACCAATATCAATTCCGCTCGTTCCTCCAATAACTTCTGGATCAACCTGGGTATTACAGGGAGTGGAGGAAATGCATATAGAAGTCCGGGAGGCCACTGACATTGCAGGGCATTGACGACCTCTGGCCCCTGAGTCGGGTACCTTGAAATAAACTGGGGCAATTGGGCGTTGAGGGGAGAGGCAAATAGATTGATCACCGGTTGCCCAAACCTCTGTACTGCTTCCTGGAAGAAAGACGGGTGTAGGTGCCACTCTGTCTGATCTATCGTGGCCCTGCTGAGCCAGTCCGCTTGTGTGTTTAAGGCCCCTGCTATGTGCTCTGCCTTGAGCAAAAACAGATTGGCCTTGGCCCACTTGAACAACCTGGCCGTCTCCAGCATCAGAAGTTTGGAGTGGGTACCCCTGTCTGTTTACGTGGGCTTTGGTTGTGATATTGTCTGTCAAGACCAGAACGTGGCATGATTGGAAAAGGGGCAGAAAACTGCATAACACCAGATGAACTGCTCACAGCTCCAACAGGTTGATGCTTTGTGATTGTTCGGAAATAGTCCAACTTCCCTGTGCAGTGTAGGATTGGAAGTGAGCTCCCCATCCTTCCAGGCTGGCATCGGTTGTGATCATTGCCCTGCAAGGTTCCTTGAAAGGACACCCCTTGTTTATTGTGTTTTCTGACCACCAGCAAAGCAATCGGAGAACATTGTGTGGTACCTTTATCTGGACGTTGGAAGTGGCTCTTCCAGATCGCTGGAAAGGTAGCAGGAACCATTGCAGATTTCTAGAATGGAATTGAGCCCAAGGCATAATGGAAATACAAGAAATCAGTTTCCCTAACAGTTGAGACAGAACTGCCAGGGAAACCCTCTTTAAGGCTCTGATCTCTCGGGCCAAAGACTGGATACTATTCAACCTGTCCTGAGAGAGAAAAACCTTGCCCTCCACGGTATCTATCACTGCCCCTAAATGAACTAATCTAGTTGAAGGGATCAAATGGCTTTGATCCCAATTTATGGAAAAGCCGTGACCTTGAAGGGTCTCCAGAGTAATCTTGGTATCCAAATTTACTTGATGTCTGGAAGATGACAAAATTAAAATATCACCCAGATAACATTGTAAATGAATAGATTTTATCCTGAGGGAGGCAGCCAAAGCCGCTAGGACCTTGGTAAAAGTCCTAGGGGCCGAAGCCAGATCGAATGGTAGGGCGATATATTTGTAGTGCCGATCACAATAGCAAAATCTAAGATATTTGTAGTGAGCAGGTCTAATTGGTATATGTAGATAAGCCTCTGTCAGATCTATAGAGGTCAGGACATCGTTCTCTCTGATGCTGAGCAGAATGGACTGGAGAGTAGTCATCCTGAATTTTCGATAAACTAATGATCTGTTCAGACATTTGAGGTCCAGAATTGCCCTCCAGCCCCCCGAACACAAACACAAACACAAACAATAGAGAGTAACAGCCTTGACCCCGTTGTTCAGATGGGACCTCTCTAATGGCCTGAATATGTAGAAGATGATTGATAGCGTCCTGCATCAACGCTCTCTTAATGGGGTCCATGGACCTTGGGCTCCTAATGAAAAAGTTCGGGGAGCAGGATTGAAACTCTAGTGCCAAACCAAACCTAACAGAGTCCCTGACCCACGCATCAGAGGTGGAGCTGTCCCAGTGATCAGCAAACAATTTGCTGCTGTCAAAGACTCCCTTGGGGCGACGAAAAAATCGGCCTCCAGTACCTCTGGATTTCTTCTGTTTTGGCCTCCCCGCTGACCTCTATTGGAAGATTCTGACCTATCCTGTCTAAAACTGGGCCTGTAGCCTGACGTTCTCTGTGATCTGGGAACGTATGGGCCCTGATAGTAGGGCCAAAAGGAAACCCTTCGAAACGACTGGGGCGTTCTGTTTTCTGACCTCTGAAAAAGAGGGGGAAGCACTTTTTTCTTGTTTCTATTTTCAATAAGCAGGGGCTCCAAGACACTGCCAAATAATTTATCCCCTGATATTGGGGCTGATTCCAGCTTGCATTTATGCTTGGTTTTATGCCTGCCAATCTCTGAGCCATAGCAGTCTTCATGCTGATACGTGAGATGCTATGGCTCTAGACGAGAATTTGACTGCATTAAATGTGGCGTCGGCAGAGAATTCTGCCGCTGCAATAATCTTAGCAATGTTCTGGTGGGCTCTGACATTTGACGCCGGCAATATATCCCTCAAGTGGAAGAGCCATCGTAGGGAGGACCATGTAAAAAAGGACGCAGCTGTAGCTGCTCTAATGGCCCGGGCATCAGAAACATGCGCCCTACAGAGTGCCAACTCTGCGCTCTTTTCCTCCAGTCTCAGGGCTTCCTCAGTCTCGTTGGGAAGGGTTGAAGAAGAGGCCAGTGCCACAATGGGCTCATCCACCTCCAACGTTTTGAGAAAATTTGAAAACTCTGGTGCCAAATTATAATATCATTTATCATACCCTGTTGGGGCTGGGTAAGATGCTGCTGATGCCCATTGATTTTGTACTAATTAAGCAAACATACAAGGGACAGGAATAGTTTCTGCCCCATTAGCCGGTTGTGAGAATATTAGATCCTCAGATTCGTCCTGAGACCCTGTTGGCAATGGATGAGGGCTTGATGTGCTTAGTTTAGCGGTGTTCTTTGCTTTGAGCAGTAAAGATTTAAAGAGGTGCAGAAAAGGCCAGAAAAGGTAGGTTGGTTCAGAATGAGGCCTTCGTTCTCCGACATTCCTCGTTCTAGTGGGTCAGCCTCTGGCAACCCCAAGTCCATCTGATGGATCAACCCCACCTCCATGGGAACATCCTGGTCATCTAATTCCACCTCGTCCTGAAGACCCTGGGCTGGTATGTCAGGAATATTGGGGAATACCTGAGTTTGATGATGTCCCATATGCACAAAGGTTCGAGTAAACAGGGATCCCGCTTCCGAAGTAGCTGAAAAGTGTCTGGTCCGGATGGATTGCTGAACTCCAGCCACAATGCCCTTTTGTATGGCCATTTCCATCCATTGCCTCATTTCGATGGAAACAGCCTCTGGTAATCCCTCCTCCTGTCTTAAACTGACGGCCGTAGGGGTAAAGGTTGCCTCTGGGATTCGCTGGGCAGTGCTTATTAGAGGAGATATGCCTATGTGAGGCTGTCCAGAAATAGCCTGTCTGGGCTGGGTGGATAAGTCCAAGGGCCCCAACAATGTACATGGGCCCTGATCCGATTGTTGTGTCATAGTCATCTTGTCCGCCTCCCTGGCCCATTTCTGCAACTGCCTTTCCAAGGCTTGGTGCCATCTATGGGCATCCTTAGAGGCCTTTTTGGGGCCCACTGACTTATCTTGGGACTTATTTGTCTTGGAGAAGAAGACATTGTCACCTTCCATTGTGGAGGACTGATTCTCCTGCCTCTAACTTTATTTATTATTATTATTATTATTATTATTATTATTATTATTATTATTGTTGTTGTTGTTGTTGTTATTGTTATTGTTATTGTTGTTATGTTAATTATTTTGAAGCCTGTACTTCCAAACAAAAAAATCTCCACAGCACAAGCCAGGCAAACACCTGGGCACAAACAGATCCCCCCGATACCTCCAGCTTAAACACACCCCAACCAGGCACCCAGATGAAACCTAGCTTCCTAACAAATGATAGCCATCCATTTACTCGGAGCCAAACTGCACTAAAAGCCTCCAATACAGGAACACAATGTTGCCAGCCAACCAAGACAAAAAAAGCCACAAAACAGACAGAAGATATTAGAAACGCCAATCAAGTAGAACACAGCAAACTCCAAGACCAATAAACACAGACCAAGACTCCCAACCAATCAGGATGAAGAGAAAAACATTCTGGCACAGCAGTAGGCTTGCCCCAAATTTAAAACTGAAAAAACTGTAAAAGTCTGACTCAAAGAAGCCTGATGATGGCAGATGAGATTCTGCCGAAACGTTGCTACAACTTTAAAAGCACAACTATAATGACGTGGGAAAATATCTGAACAAAGCTGAATTACATACATACATACATACATACATACACACACACATACACATACACATACACAAACACATATACGTGCCTATATCTACATGTAAAACTGTATATGGGAAACAGTATCTAAGGTTCCCCAAACAAGGGAAACCCCAAGCGCTCCAAGCAAGAAATATTCTGGATCCCTGGTCTCCAACAAGGGAAACCAGCTATACAGGGCCTGGATGGATCCTTTCCTGTCAAAAACGTCCCACTGTTCGAAATGGCACTTGCAGCTTCACTCCAATATAATGATCCAAAAGCAATTGCAAAAGGAAAAAATTCCTGTTTAAGGACTAGCCTGCTTATCCAACGCCAGCAAGATAAAAGAGAAATAATGTCAGGGAAGTGGAGTGGGAAAGTACCTGCCTCGGTCCCAAGAAGGGAAACCAGCGGGGAATAGTGCCTGTGATATTTAGGCACAAACTTGAAGCCAGCCGTTGACAATGGCGGGAAGGCAGAATCTCCGGTGTTAATTTCCTGAGCAGTTTAACGAGCTGCTGCTGCTGACTCTCTAAATTGTCAGATAAATGATCCTGTCAGTCGAAACAGCAAGGAGAAGTGAGCTGCGGCTGCGATTGCTCCGCCAAGATTGCAGAGATAAGATGATCGGGGGATTAGGTAAGCTAATTGCCTGAAGCGGCCATCTCAGGCTGCCTGCAGAGTGGCAGGCTCCGCCAGCCACAAAGAACTGCTCTCAAACTGATCGGGGGGGATAACCGAATAGAGCCACCAGCCTTGAAATCGCCAAATTAATTGGGGAAAATTTTACAAGCTGAATTAACCCGAGAGCAAACCTGAATCAGAAAACCGTTCCAGTCAGGGAGTGCACAACCTCTTATCACGAAGGCTGAGCTAAAATTGGGGGACGCTGGGGAGGTGTTCCATGGAGGAGGAACAGCGTCCCGGAGTTTTTAGCCCAACCTTTCCAGAAGAGACTGAAACACCTTCCATTTCTGGATGCTCTGAACAGCTCATGGGAGAATGAAAAATTTAACAAAAGGGGTAGCATCAAGCAACTACCACCTAATTACCTGTTTACCAAGAACTTTCAAAGTGTTGACTGGTGTAGTAGCTGGTGCAGTTCAGCACTTGAAAGCTCTTTCTACCTGAGCAAAGCTCTTTCTACCTGAACAAAGCTCTTTCTACCTGAGCAAAGCTCTTTCTACCTGAGCAAAAAGGAAACAGCAGAGGAACAAAAGATCAGCTCCTAATTGGTAAGATCATTTTGGAAAGCTTCAAGAAAAGGAAGACCCAACTTAAATGTAGTGTGGATTGATTATAAGAAGGCATTTGACTCCCTGCCACATGATTGGATAACTAAGTGCCTAGAAATAAAAGGAGTTGGTAGAAACACCAGAAGATCAATCGCACAAAGGAAGACACAGTTGCTGGTCAGTGATAATAATATACAGCAGAACCTCTGGGTTATTACCATAATTCGTTCCATAACTTTGGTGATTTTTTTCATCTTCTAATGTTTCATCCTCAGGAATTACTGGGTCAGGTATCGTGTTTGCCACCCAAGTATGTGTTCGTGACCAGATTCAAAAAGTTTGTGAATTTTTTGGTCAGAACCCAATTTGGCCATGGTCAGAAGCTTTCATGATCAAAGGTTCTACTGTACTGGGAGAGATTAATATCAAGAGAGGAATCTTTCAAGGAGGCTCACTACCACTAATTCCTTTGTTAACAATACTGAACAAATGAAGTCACTGCTATACCAAACATCAAAACCATATGTCAGCCTATCTCACCTTTACATGAATGATATAAAACTGTATGGAAAATCACTGCTCAACGTCCATATGAATAGCCAAGATGTTACAATGGAATTTGGACTGAATGAAAGTGCCATCTTTATCTTCAACAGGGTAAAACGTGCATAAGCGCACCAATTGTCCCTACCGTCCCTGTCCTATTGTTTCTTTTTATTTTTCTTATAAGTATCTATCTCATGTATTCAAAACTATGCTTATTCTTATACCTGTATCTTGTAAGCGATTGACAAATCAAATAAATACTAAATACTAAAAACAGATGAGATGGAATCAAGGGGCCCTATGGAAAATGATATAAAGAGTCTGGATGAAGAAGATCACTAAAAATACTGGGCTGATAACAAGTGCATCAAAGTCAAGAAGAAGGTTAGAAGCGAGGACATCATCAAAGGGAAGAAGAATTTAAAGTTCTAAGCTTAGTGGCGGAAATACCACAAAGGCAATTAACACCTTGGCAATTCCAATCATTATATACTCAGCTGGAATAGTGGACCAGACTCAAACAAGAGGTCAAAGCCCTGGATTGGAAGACCAGAAAAATAAAGATAATGAATCATGCCCTTCATCCATGCAGTAATGTTGACAGATTCTGTTTACCAAGGAAAACAAATGGGCATGGAATGGGTGGGCATGGAAACAGGTGGGCAAGTACACCAGGCAGTTGAAAAAGAAAAAAAAAGGCACTGGGAGAATATTTGAAGGACAGTAAAGAAGATGCACTGAAGCTAGAATACAATGAAGGGTAGCTGAGTACCTGAGTGTCAGGTCCAAAGAACCAAGAAGAATATGTGGCATTACTTCTCAGTAGTTTCCTTATTGTTGTTCACCTTCAGAAAGAATCTTGTCAGAAGCAATTATCTGCAATAACTATAGATATACAGTAAATTTTGTAAATTGCAAGAGAGAATCCAACCTTGCTCTCTTCCTGTCCACCTAACATTCTAAGTTCTGCTGTCTCTTTGCCCTTTATAAAGGAGTCTTCTCTCTTGCAACTGCAGGCCACTTTCTACCACACGGAGAGACCAAACTGACCTGCAAGAAAAACCAAATGAAGAATAGACAAGATACATGACAAGGCAAAGTATTACATGACCAGTGAATTAAAAAATAGGCATAGGAGATAACAAGGAAAAGCAATGGTTAAGAGCAGAAAAGAAAGAAAGAGGCAGAGGGGCTAATTCTGGCTTCACAAAACCAAACTTTAAGAACAAATGCATACAAAACCAGAACTGAGAAGACAGCAACAGACCACAAATGTTGCCTCTGCTGAGAGGCTGAAGAAACAGTGGACCACTTAAGTTAGCAGCTACAAGAAAATTGCACAGGCTGACTACACAAAAAGGCATGACAAAATGGCAACATGGTGTATTGGTATATTTACAAGAAATATCATTTGCCTGAAAGCAAAAACTGAGACCCCCCAAAATAGATTGCAAGATAGTTTTGTGGGACTCCAAAATAGACAATTAGAAAATGAAAACGCTGAACTGCTCTGGGATTTTAGAATTAAAACATGCAAACAGCGCAGATTTTTAACAATTGTTTATTTTTTTTAAAAAGGCAAAAAAAAAACAACCTCTGGATAATGAGACAGTCACTGGAGACAGCTTAGAAGAGAAAAAAACTAGAGAAAATCACAGAACAAAAAAAATTGCAAATAGGAGTAAAACAACTGTGGCAAAAGAAAGCAAAAATGGTAGGTTGGGTGCAATCCCAAAACCCCTGGAGCATCACTTGAACACTATCAGCATAGATAAAATAACCACCAGTCAATTGCAAATAGGCAAGTTTACTTGGAATAGCTTACATCCTGCAACAATACCTTACAAC
Source organism: Hydrophis major (assembly GCA_033807585.1). NCBI lineage: Eukaryota > Metazoa > Chordata > Lepidosauria > Squamata > Elapidae > Hydrophis > Hydrophis major. Next base: position 87,092,526 of record CM066328.1, on the reverse strand, counting down.
CATCAAACAACATCTGCCTACCCCAAGTCCTTGGGAAGAATGGATGGATAATAGATGCATAAAAATGCCAAACCCAGTCTAAACTTCTAGTTAACTATATAGCCAACCATAATAATAACATATTTAACTTTTATATTGCCTGATTCAATTACTCTGACGTTCTCTTTCTTTGGTTTTCACTTTATAACTCTAACACAGTATTATCACAAAATAAATTCCACATTTATAAATGTGGAAAATAAATATCAGTTCTAAATTTTACTTCTCCTTTCCATATTTTCAAGAATCAATCTGGCATTTTCCCCTTAAAATTACTTTTCATTAATATCTCTCATTATGATGTGCTAATGAAGCAACTGTCCTCAAAGAAAGTAAGGAGAAAACAGAACACACTATTTTAACAGAACTATTCAATACACACAGAGTTAACAGAGGCTATTGAAATGTTATTTCATATTCCAGATTTTTATGGATCACAGAAAGCCAAGCTGTTTGTTATGTCTGGGAAGATTGGCGCAATAACGGAGACGAGACCTCGGATAGTAACTTCAACTCTTTAATAGTGATTTCAGATCGGAGGTGAAAAGCCTAGCAGCAGCAGCTCCTTTTATAGAGCTGGCTGCTGCTAAAGCATCCAATGACAGAGATTTGAGCTTGCTGCACTTGGAGCGTCCAATCGCGGCAGCCCGTTTTCCAGCCAATCGGATCAGCTCTAAACGATCAATCACGACCCGCTGTTCACGGACCAATCAGAAGTGCAGGATTACGAGCCTACTAGTTTGGAACACCCCTCCCCTCTAGGTTCCGTCTAAGGGGTGGGGTGATGTATTCTCACAGGTAGGCAGGTCTTCGTACCTGTCTACCTGATTTACGCTGTTCAAAATGTCTTTGCTCAGTTTCTGATTCTGACGGATTGTTTGCTGGAACTGTCTGGCGTGGCCACCTGGCTTCTATGCTGGGTCTCCCATGAGGTGATTCAGGAATACTTGCAACGCTTTCATTATTGCTGTCATCTGGGTTCTCTGGAATCGCGGACCCTGTTTGGCTGCTAGCTCCTGGAGATACGACCGCCTGCCAAGGTTCCTCCTCCGTTTGTGATTATAGTGGACTTCGCTGAGCTGGTTGTGGGGTTATGCTTCCTTCGCCAGATGTTGGTTCAATTTCAAAACCCCCTGTTTCCCTTCCCCCTCTGGTTTCGAGGTTGGGGTTAGTGATGGGAGTTGGGGCAGCCTTGAGCGTAGCTGGTCTATGTGACGTTTCCACAATCTCCCATCTGTGGTTTCTAATCGGTAGGAGCGGGGGCCTGTAATTGTGTTATTTTGGCAGGGATCCACAATGGGTCTCCTGAAAAGTTATTTGCAAATACAGGGTCTCCTACCTTAAAGGAGCGATGTTTACTGCTGGAACCCAGGGGCTTTTCCAGGGTGTATGCTAGGTGTAGGTGGTCTAGATGCGATCTGAGTTTTCTGCCCATCAGGAGTTCAGCTGGGCTTTTGTTTGTAGTACTGTTTGGTGTAATATGCTGGAGAAGGAGCATCCTGGTGACTTTATCGTGGATGTTTCCTTGTTCCATTTTCTGTAATGTCTTTTTAGTGAACTGAACCATTCGTTCAGCCCTGCCATTGGCCGCCGGGTGCACAGGTGAAGTCAGGGCATGGCGTATCCCCCTGTCTGCTAGGTACTGCTCAAAAGCCAGGGCGGTAAATTGGGGCCCGTTGTCGGAAACCAAGACATCTGGTAACCCGTGCATTGCAAAAAGTCTGTTTAGCTTCTTGATGACCGCATCTGTAGTGGTGGTCTTCATCTCGTTGACCTCGAGCCAGTTAGAGTAGGTGTCCACTGTTATCAGGAAGGTATGTCCTTTTGTAGGTCCCATGAAATCAATGTGGATGCGGGACCAAGGACCTCTGGGTGTTTCCCATTCAGCTGGTGGTGCTTTTGGTGGGGATGAGCGTGTTTCTTGGCATTTGCTACAAGAGGCAACCCAGGCTTCAATTTGTTTGTCCATACCTGGCCACCAGGCATAGCTCCTTGCCAATGATTTCATTTGGACGATGCCTGGGTGTTATGTCTCCCCTTTAATTTCAGGCGAGCAAAACAAAAAGCAGCCGTTTCAGAATTACTTCAACTCAAAAACAAACCCCCACAAAATAACGGCTGGAGTAAATTCCAATATACAGCAATAAATCCCCACTCTGTCCGGCAACCTTGGCGTGGCAGTAAATCTCAAGCCTCAGAGAGTTTGCTGCATGTCTTCACTCCCAATTAGTCACTTTGCTTCTGGCGAATTCCACCAGCCCAGCCGTGTCCTTTTATTCACTTATGAAGCGTGCTAATTTCCCTAATTATTGACTAGCTCTATGCTTTCTTTCTAACTGGGTTTGTCTTCTTAGCCTCCTTCTGATTCTTACGTCTAACCATAAGTTTTCCAGATTCTCATCTCTGCTGGAAAACTCCCTCCTGCCTTCCCTATCAGCCATTCCCGGCTGCTGATCAGATAAGGAACCAGAGGAGGTCGAAGGTCCTGACAACTCTATTATTTCAGGTCTATCTTCCCTTGTTACATCCATCTCCTCATCCTGGTTACTATCCCAATCACTAAGCAATGCCGGCTCATATTTTGCTGCCATGTCCTCATCACTTGAACTCATATCTGCCAAAGGAGCAGAATCCAAACCTGGAGCTACAACACTATCCCTCACCGCAGGGCCCTTCCCCCGGGTCTGATGACCCGGATGCGGATTCGAAGGGAAACATTCATGAAACTCTCAAATACTATCTGGAGCATAAACTGCGGATGCATCTGTCCATGAAAAAACCTCCAAGTCATCCGCTCTCCTCCCGACTAAGTACTGGAAACGACCCTTTAGCCAACGTGAATCAGTAACGCTGACCACCATGTCATCAACATCAGCCTCCTCACAGGGCGTTGATGGGGAAGTTGGACCAGTGGGAGCACGCAGAGGACACTCCGGGGAATCAGGAACCAAAAGGAATGATGGAAGACAGGGTGAATGCGCATGGAGCGCGGTAAGGTGAGTCGGTATGCCACAGGGTTGATGACCGCCTCAATTGGGAATGGACCGATGAAACGATGGTCCAACTTCCTAATTGGGCGATCGACCCGAAGGTGCCTTGTGGATAACCACACCTTGTCACCCACAGCTAACGAAGGCATTGCTTGACATGACCGGTCCACAAACCATTTATAGTCTTCTTTCGCCCTTTCGAGTTGTTGCACTACTAAACGGTGAACCACTTGTAATTCCTCCAGAAAATCTTGTGTCTCAGGAACCGGGGAATCCCTCAAAGTTAATGGGAAGAAGCGCGGATGATAACCCACATTCGTGAAAAACGGCGTTACACGAGTGGAGGTGTGCTGAGAGTTATTAAAGGTGAATTCTGCCAATGGGAGGTATTTCGCCAAATTGTTTTGTCGATGATTGACAAAACATCTCAAATATTGAGTGAGAATGCCAATAACCTTCTCAGTCCCGCCATCAGTTTCCAGATGGTGCGCTGACGCTAAGCACATCTGAACTTGTAACGCCGCCATTAACTGTTTCCAAAACTGCGCAGTAAACTGGACCCCACGATCCGAAACCACTCTATCCGACAGTCCATGTAGATGAAAGCTGTAGTGCGGGACGATAGTAATCTCCGACAGGGAATGAAATGAGCCATTTTAGTCAGCATATCAACTACCACGAGCACTGTTGTGAAGCCCGACGAGGATGGTAAATGCGTGAGAAAGTCCATGGAGATCGCTCCCCATGGTCTGCCCGGAGTCGGCAATGGTTGGAGGAGTCCAGGGGGTGCACCCAACACCGCTTTCGCTTGTCTACACTGTACGCAAGAAGTGACGTAAGAGAACACATTGTTCGAACCCGAGGCCACCAAAAAGTCCGGGTGACCAAATGCAAAGTTTTATAAAATCCAAAATGACCAGCAGTGGGGTTATCATGACATTGCATCATGATGAGAGCTCTGAGGGACCTGGTGGGTACATACAATAAATCCTGATGTCATAGCAAGCCCTCTTCAAAGGACCATGGGGAATCAGGTCCAACGTCCCCCCGTCTCTGCTGCATCCACGCGTCCAATCGTTGTGCCTCCCGTATGCGAGCCCACAAATCTACTGGATCTTGAAGTATGGCCAAGGATTTTGGTAGCAACATCGTTCATGGAGGAAGAGGATCCTCGGGACTGATATATTCGGGTTTCTGAGACAACGCGTCTGCCCTCCGATTCTGTCCACTTGGAACATAAGTGACGGAAAAATTGAACCTTGCGAAAAACAACGACCACCGAATCTGACGTTGGTTCAACTTCTTAGCGGTAGACAAATGTTCCAAGTTTCGGTGATCCGTCCGAACTTCCTCCTTGTGTCGAGCCCCCTCTAGATGATGTCGCCAGGTCTCAAATGCAGCCTTAATAGCCAACAACTCCTTTTCCCAGATGGTGTAATTGCGCTCAGAAGCTGCGAGCTTCCTAGAATAGTATGCGCAGGGGAAAAGAGGCGCACCATCCTTCGGAGCTTGCAACAATACCGCCCCGATAGCTACCTTAGAGGCATATATCTAGACCACAAATGGACGATTCGGATCAGGATGCCTCAATATCGGCTCGGCCACAAACGTTTTCTTTAAAATTTCAAAAGCTTGTTGTTGCGGAGGCCCCCACTGGAATGGGACCTTCTTACAGAGGAGCTGAGTGATGGGATCCATTAACTTAGCAAAGTCCGGAATGAAGGTCCTATAGTAATTGGCGAATCCCAGAAGACGTTGCATGTCCTTGACTCGATGAGGGGCTTCCCAACTACACAAGGGCTTGACTTTTTTATGGTCCATAGCAATGACCTGGATAGGCACTCTGCTGTAATGCGTGGTTGAAGGTGGCCTTGTAATCCCCACAGATTCTCAAGGATCTGTCAGGTTTTATGGGGGTTACAATTAGGGTCTCCCAGCGGGCGTGGTCGATGGGTTCTAACACGCCCTGCGCTATTAATTTGTCCAATTGCTCGTCAATTTTAGGTTTGAGAGCAAAAGGAACGCGGCGTGGCTTCAGGCGAATGGGTGCGATATCAGGGTATAGATTAAATGAGATGGGGGACCCCTTGTACTTGCCTAATTCCTCCGTGAAGACTTCTTGAAAGTCCTGGACGAGGGTCGCCTCCCAGTCTATGTCTACAGTCTGGTTGATGCCTGCCATTCCAATTCCTAATGGCATGAACCACTGCAGACCCAATAAGCTGGGCCGGTCTCTGTCAACGATGGTGAGTGGTAGTATTGCAGTGTGGTCCTTAAAGGAGACCTGGACGTGACTCGAACCGGCAACCGGGATTCGATTTCCCTGGTAGTCTTTTAATATGAGCCTCTGGGTGCTGAGGTCTTGGCAGCGAATGTCAGGAATCAGCTGCTTGAGGGTTTTCCAGGAGACCATGGATAAGGAAGACCCGGAGTCCACTTCCATGATGCATAGACGATTTTCAATGATGACCTTTACGCGGATTTTTTTTACATCTAATGATGAAGCGTGGCCGATGGTGATGGTTTGATGTGCCTCTTCCCATCTGGTTGCGCCAGTAAACATCCGGTTCCTGTTGAACTGGCTCCACTGGTTGTTTGGGTGGTCCCGATTTGTTGGTGGGGTGCCTGCTGCTTGTCGGAAGTTCGTCTCTTTCCTCTTGGGGCTGGATTCTCTTTTGTTCCGGCACACTTTACCAATGTGCCCCTTTTCTCACAAGAATGACAGATTCAGTTGCCATAAGTTGTTTTGAAGAGGTTTGATATACTATCTGTCTGCAGCTCTTCAAAGCAGCTGCATTGTTTTGCACATTGCCAAGGGATTCTGGAAAAATATCTGTTACTTTAAAAAAACACAGATGCTGTTTTCATATCAATGCATATTTCAAAGCATCTATTTGGAAATGAATCCACAATACTACATTGCCCTATTGTGCACTAAGGTCCTATTCATATATTTTTGAAAGCTGATGTTGTGGAGGTCAGTATACCCTTGACACTGTAATGTAGCCCAATTATATTCTTTTGTACAAAGTGATTCTAGAGAGAGAAAAAATTTCCAGGGGGAAGACTTGTGAGAATATTGTGACATTAGCAGTGGGAGACAGAGCTGAGGAAAGCACTGAAATTCACAATTATATTAAAGATGAAGCAAAATATGCTGAAGTGCAAAAAGTAAAAGAATATAAAATACCTGTCTCTAGATTGATTGGGAATAGTTGAAGAAAGGCAGAAGGCAAAAGAAATGAAATTTGCCCAACTAAATGCTAAGTTCCAGAGAAGAATGAGAAGCAACAAAATTATATAAATAAATAATGCAAAGAATTGGACAAACTAAGCGACTAAACAACAACAAAAAGTAATGCAAAGGCATTGAGGTTAATGATCATATAACTGGGTAGGCCAGATGCTTATTGAAGAAAATAAAATAAATCAAGGAAGCCATTTCCACAAAGATGAGCATGATAAAAGACAAGGAAAATACCAACTGAGCAAACAAGATTTAAAAAATTGCAAAGATATAAGGAAGACTTGTCTCAAAAGTATTTTATAGTGATTAGTGATAAGTCCAAAGGCTGGATGCCTGAACTAGAAATAGACATTTTCTGGAAAGTTAAGATAAATGAGACCTAGAAGACATTGCTAACTCTAGGAGGGTTTGTTAGATTTATACCCCACCTTTCAATCTTGATAAAATTGTTTCTTTTATTTTTCTTATATGTATCCATGTATTCATAACTATGTTTTTACTTATACCTATTATCTTGTAAGCAATTGACAAACCAAATAAAATAAATAAATAAAAATAAAAATGCCAGCAGAACAGCTTAAAGTTAAACTATTATAAGATAATGTTAAAAGACCTCCAGTTGATAAGCAGTATGGAAAACATTGCAGAAACCAGGGACTTAGGTGCATATATAAAAAGACAGAGCTTTGATCATACTATTGCTGCCACCATCTTGGCTTTCTTGACCACACTTTGCAAGCACTCCCACAGAAACAGGAAAAGATGGCTTATCTGATGTTTATCGGGTTACAAAAAAATTGGAAGCAAGTGAATGATTGGGAATGATAACAATTCACAAGGAAGCATGTAATGAACTAAGCATCACAGTAAATGCTATTGCAATTTATGACGAACATCTGAATGGGTTTTCTTTCCCATTTCCCCAGCTTCTGCCATAGGGGCACCTACAATGGGGGAAACAGGGTCAAGCCCGGTCCCTTTTTCATTTGTATAGTATACATCACATGCCTGTAAAAACAAGGGGGCTTCAGCTGTCTCCTTGTGTTTTCCCTTGGAAATCTTGGCCCCACAGTCATTTTTTTCTGCTTTATAGCACAATTAGACTTAGAAAAAGCAAATCCAAATGTCCATATGAATTTTGACTTCTGAGTCATATTTAGCACTGCTTAAGGAGGAATCTGTCAAAATTTTTGTCCCCAGGAGGATTTTAAGAAGGACTAACTTGCCTTTAGTTTGTTATTTATTGCGTTTCTATGGTCTGGGCCCTTTAAATGAGAAGTTCTGTTTCTTTAACATGACACATTTAAGTAGGTCATGGCATATGTTTAATTTGTTCCTGGAGAGGGACTGTTTAACTTTTTTCCCCCTTTTATGGATTCAGCAATAAAGTGAATATTCCTTTTTCCCTAAGGCTATATTTATTTTTTTAATAGCAGTGCTGTTTTTTCTACCTTGAAAATTAGGTCAGTTTGCCTTTCATCAATGAACAATATTAATATTTGCAGAACAAAATTTGCTATTAACATAGTCTATTCAAAATTTTGGAAACCGAGAGAGAGAATAATTGTTCTTATTATTCCCTTAACAGAATTGAAATAGTTTGGGGCAATTATGAAAATGGGGATATTTTCATTTAATAATAAAACATGATGGAAAAGAAAGAAACCAATGACTCTATTCAGGTCTGTGTTTTGCCTCACTCTGATGATCAGGATTCCCAGAGCTACCAAATGGTCAAGTAGGGTACTTAACACAAGCTGTTAATCACATTTTTTTTTTTTGAAACACAGAGGACTGATTCTGAGACTTTGGAGAATAGGCTACAGCCTCTAGAGGTGAAGCTGTGCATCTAAATAGGGGCAATTCATGACTTGTTCATCAAGCAGCTCTTGCATTTATTTCTTGGCATGGAGTTGCTAAGCTCCATGTGTTCAGTGCAAGCTGATTTGGCCTGTTTGGACACTGCAACAAGGCAAAGATGGCTGTTTTTAATGATTAGCATATGGGAGGTGTGAAAGGAGAATTTATTTAGGCTCCAGCTTTCTTTCTTGCCTTTGATGCCACTTTACTATTGCTACATAATTCAATTAACATACTTTTATGACTCTGCTGTCCTTTATGAAACATTCCCAGAGAGATTGTAGGTTTAGTAGGAAGGGGACTCCTGCTGAGGTTTGATGAAACCATCAATGAAAGCTTGGTATTTTTGTGATCTTTCAGACCTTAGGAAACCCCAAAGATTTCATGAGACAATAATCAAACTCTTCAGAATCTATCAAGATGAGAAAAGGTATATAATTTACCAAATGTTAACCTGGGAGAGAAGAGGAGATTGAGGAGCATGTAGTTGTCAGAATATGACCAGAGAGAACCAGCTTCAAATTCCCACATAAATCTTGAAGAATGCCATTATTATTCCTCACCTTAACCTTCCTCACAGGGTGGCTGTGAGAATATCAAGGAAAGGGGTCTACATTTTGCAGTGGATGTGAGTGCTAAGATTAAGGAAATCTGCATGTTCGGCACACTTAAAAAACAGATACAGTTTTGGTGTGGATGCCATCTTGATTTGTTGAGCATATGCTGGAGACACCCTTGCTGCTGGGAGCTGCTGCTTTTTCCAGTGGCTTATAGAACCAATTGTCACTGGATCATAGGCAACATCAATATTTTTCAAAGTTGGCAACTTTAAGATTTCAGTTCCCAGAATTTCCAACTGGCATGAGAATTTTGGGAGTTGAAGTCCACACATCTTAAAGTTACCAACTTTGAAAAATACTGGTTTACCTAAAAATTGCATAGATGTGTTATTCATATTTGGTTGCTCTTTTGGTGTTGAATAAGTTATTGTGAGCCCCCAGGTTGAAGAGGCAACTTCAAACACTTTATTTAAAAAGTAGAAAAAATAATGTAAGAGGAAAACTGCACGAGAGTCAAAAATGTCAAAATGGCAGCCGTGACCATGTGATTTAAGCCCTTTCCCTTCTTATGCATTTTGCATATAAAAAAGAGGTGGGGTTGGGATTACATTATTGTGGTGATCATCTTGACTTTTCTGAGCATGCCTCCTGAGTGATGCTTCTGGAGAAGTGCAAGATGATCTGAACCGTGGAAGGTTCCCACCATCTTAAAGAAGATTTCTAAGTATATGAATCTGCCTAACCATCAAGGCATCTTAAAAGGTGGTCTCCAGGACTGCCACACCAGAGGTGGTATTCAGTAGGTTCTGACCAGTTCTGGAGAACTGGTAGCGGAAATTTTGAGTAGTTCGGAGAACCGGCAAATCCCACCTCTGACTGAAGATTTTACAGTTTCCTTCCCCTGCCACGCCCACCAAGCCACACCCACAGAACCAGTAGTAAATTTTTTTGAATCCTACCACTTTGCCACACCACCTGAAGGAAACTGAGGCAGAGGCTGAACTCTGGATCATTCAATTTTGTGAATGTTCTCACCCAGGTTTTTAAATGAGGCTATCTTGATTCACTTTTCTTTACCTGGTAAAAAGCTTGTTATTTGCTCTGCCTGGTTAATTTACTTTTGCATTTCTCTTTTAAAAATTGTTCCGTTTTTACACTTTAATTATTTTTATGCTTCATGCTTTAGATGTTTTGTGCTAAGTGTTTGTTTTCCCTATAAGTTCCACAGAGAACTTTTGGCTGGGGTGTGAATACCAAATAATTTAAATCAGTGCGGAAATAAAACAAGCCAAGCAAATAAAACCCAATCAGACTTGTTTGTGTTTGGCTTAGCATATCCAGAAAGAAACTATGGGGATATTTTTTTTGTTAAACAGTGGGTAATTTTGGACATTGTGCCAAACCAAAAGAAAACAAATCACATTTTGGTTTAGCATGATATGTGCAAACAAGCCATTAAAATCATATTCATGTCTCATACACGCTTTTTTGAATTTGAGCATGTTTTGTCTCTTCCCTCAAATTATAGCATTAGGACGGGTGAAGTTTAATCTGGATATGTGAGTAATGAAAGCTATGAAAACATTGCGCTGGGAGGCATATGTGAAATGTTATAGTGAAATATACACACATGAGAAAAGGAGATAGAGATATATCCAAAAGTATATTAACTGGGTACACAGAGATAACCATACACACACACACACATACACACACACACATATGTTTTCTTAAAGTTTTCGCGGGTATTTACATGTATGGTATTCAGCCTTGTTCGGGTATTTTCCCACGTCATTATAGTTGTGCTTTTAAAGTTGTAGCGACGTTTTGGCAGAATTTCATCTGCCATCATCAGGCTTGTGTATTGTGTTCCAGGTGGGACAAATAACCATGTAATGTTCTGATAAGTCCCCAGACTTATTCTAGCATGATGGTCCCAATAAGCTCCTTCAATATTTCCCAGATTTGTCTAGAAACTTGGAGAACTGTCTCGTATGTGTTTGGGTTAATTATTATTAATAGACATTCTAAAATCCTTGTTTCCACTAAGTATGGACCAAAATAACACCCTATAGCACTATTTTAAAGTTTAAAAATGTTTTGTCCTGGCGTTTAGCATTTTAATTGTGGGCATTGATTTTTGTATTTATATCTTGGCTTCTTAGAGTCAGGCATTATGTTGTTTCACAGCCAGTGTTGTAGCAATTTAACTCTTGGACAAAACCTCAAGTCTACAATTATTAATTTGGACTTGACTCTCAACAAGCACCTGGTCTCCATCATTTGCCAAATATCAGATCAAAGGGAAAGTGAAGACACAAAAAAGACCAGCAAAATATAACTCTCATGGTTCTCTGTTTCCATTCTCCAAAAAGAAAAAAATTGTGGGAGGGGTCTGACCTTTTCCTTTGATGCCATGTATTCCATGGAAATGCCATGATCAACATAACAGTGTTTATTTTAAAACCAATATCTGTGACAACCAATGGGGCTCAGAGCATCTGGTCTCTCTGAGTAGTCGCAGACAAGCATTAGTTGTGATGGAAGGAAGGGGAAGGTTCTGTTTGGGGATACCACTGTATTCCCTTCTTTCAGCAGGCAATTTTAAAAAAAAAAATATTTTATTTCATTTTATTTTACAAACAGCCTATGTTTCATTTAAACAATGTGTCATCAGGGTATAAATATCTCATGTGATAATATTTCTAATTAATACAAATTCCTTACCATAACAACAATAATTACATTCTTATTTTAAACTACTATATATAATATATCTTATCGTTATAAATATCCCCTTCCTAACTCCTTCTCCTCTATATTCTTATACTTAATTTCTAATTTCTATTTTCAGCAGGGAATTGAGAGCTTTATGGCACATTGGCCCCCAGAAGTACCATAACAAATATATCTTAATTTTGTTTCATTAGTTAGAGCTTCCTCCAGAGGCTCAGGGTGAGATCATTCCTTCCTCCGTTTTTCCACCCATCAGAGCAATCCTGTGAGAAACGTTGGGCTGAGAGAGAATGACTGTCCTAAAGTCATCCAAAGTGCTTTTGTAACTGAAGGTGGTCTTAATCCAGGCACCTCTCTGTTCCTGGTTTAACAGTTTAAGGACTACACCACACTGGCTGTCCACTTCAGTTACCTGAGTTAGAAATGCCATTCAAGTTAAGTAAATGTTGTGGTTAGTCAGCAGCAGGTGCAGACGGCTGAGGAGAGTGAGGACTCAGATGAGGGGCCAGGACCATTAGGGAGTGGACTGATGCCTTCAGAGATTGTGGGGGCTGGCAGCAGCGATGAGGAAGTTCCCAAGGAGCCTGTGCCAAGTGTGTGTGCATGCAGGGCTACTGCAGCTGCAACAGCATGGGTGACTCAGGAGTAAGGCTGCAAGGCTGCCCCTCCTTCAAGAAGATAAAAGCCAGCTGTGAATCAGACGTTCTTTGTAGGAAGCAAAAATGTTTTGAAACTCCAGCCTTGTGGACATTGCAGTATCTTAAGTTGGTATTTGAAGACTCTTGTGTCTGTTATTCTTGGCAGCCTTGCACAGTTTTGGCTTATGCTTATCAAAGTTAATTAGTTTGCAGCAGCCTTTTAACTGGGAATTTGTAAGAATCATTAAAACGTTTCTGTTCCCTTTGGTTCGGGTTTGTTTTATTGGAAAAGAGTTTGGGTTAGAACAGCAAAGGACAATGAGACCTGACTACATGGTTCCAAAGACAAAGAACAGACAATTGAGCAACCATAGGGTGTTTTTTTTTTTTTTTGAAAGAAAATTTTATTAATTTTCTAAAACAGACAAGACAAACAAAACATTAAAACATTCAACTCTCATATGTACATCCAGTGTGTCAGTTGGTTCATCATTTTTGTGCATTCATTCTGTAGTCCCAGTTACAATTATGTTACATAACAACTCATATTATCAATCCAAACTTATATATCCTATAATCACTAAACAAAAAAAAAGAAATTTTTGACTATACTTTTAATCATTCATGCTTTATGAGCTAACAATACTTTAACCAGATTATTCAACAAATCATATAATCATACCAAATCAATCCTAAAAAAAAAACCTTTATAAATATAATATCAAATAACAAAATAATAGCAAAATAGCAAGATAAAGATATTTCTTACTATCTAAAATATTGGTTGGAAAAAATGACAAAGAAACATATAGACTTGAAACCAGAGATCTTCTTATTGGGAATTTTACCTGATATATATAGTAAAGATTTGAAATACCTGATTGTAAATGTATTAACAGCGGCCAGGATTGTATTTGCTAAAAATTGGAAGAATGAGAAAATACCATTACAGGAAGAAATTATTAAGAAAATATTGGAATGTGCTGAGATGAGTAGATTGACATTTGAAATTAGAGAGCAAGAGGATAAACAATTTTATGAAATTTGGGATCTTTTTTTATCAATGGCTAGATGATAAAATACGACAACCATAGGGTTTTTTTTGTTCTACCTTCTACAATATACTACAAGCTAAAAAGTCAAAGATGAATCTTGGTTTCTCTCTTCTTCTGTTCAAGGATGAACTGCCACATGTTGAACTTATTTCAGTTTTTGCTCTTTTCTGCCTAAGTAGGTTATTGCTTCAATTACTATGGGATATGGTTACAGTTTAATAGGACTTCTTCAAGATCTAGAATTGTCACTAAACTTTGAAGTCAAATGATCTGCTGGACCCTTGTCGCATAGAGTTACTACAATTGATACTATTATCGGAGCAACCTTTATTTCTATTTCTGCTGGTACTAAAAGTCATGGTTTAAATAATCCCCCGTGCCTTCTTCAATGAATCTCCTTCTTGTCTACCCCAAAACTGCCAACAATTTATGCATGCTAAATTGATGTTCCTTTAGAAATAATTACAGCAATTTATATTAAATGGACTCCCACAGTGGGGAAACAAGTTGTAAAGAGGTAGCTCATTTAGTTTAGTGTATTGTTTAGTCTGTTCTTCAGGTGCAAAATTGGTAAAGTTAAAAACAATCATTCCAAAATATAAAGCATCTCATTCACTTCTTTGCCTCACATACACTTCAGTTAAAGCCTAGGTCACACAAGACCATCTGAGTCCTGTCCAATTGATCTTTGTCATCAGTGATGGGACAAGGGAGCACATAAAGAGAAGGCCAAGGGCTCACCTATAAAGCACCTTCCCTAGGGAAATATCCCTGTGCTCATATGTGAAGTATTTTGACACCTGTCCTTGTTGGCCCCTGTCTAGCTTGCTATTTCAATCTTTTCAATGTTGTTGCTTCATTGGATTTAACAACAATTATTCTAGTACTCCATCTTTCTAAATTTTTAGAATTTAGTTTTAAGTGTTAAGTTTTAAGACTAAGATAAATTAATAAGCATTTAAAATGTCCAGTGAAATGGAGCATTATTTGGATCCCTGCAACTTTTGATCCATTTTTAAAGTCTACCCACTAACTACCTGCCCTTCCCCCGCTTCTTTGTTTAGAGACTGCTTATTTAGTGACCATGGTTTTGAAAAATTTTGTGGCCAGTCCTTGAATTTATGATGTTTGCAGGCCTGTAAAGCAAAGCTGAAATCAGATTAAAAAAAACACAATAGCAATTTCACTTTGCGACTGTTATCATTAAAGACCAAATTGCCAGTCCCAATAGGATGTTATGAAACTCTTTTTTTAAAAAAAATATTAAAGTTTACAAATACAAAGATTAGAAACTAATGCAAACTTTAAGAAAAATATAAAAAGTAAATAAAAAAGAAGTGCAAAGAGATAAAAAAAGATACACTGTAAATGATGACTTCCCCTTCCCTCTAGACAAGTATAAACAATTTCAGTAACCTAACACCTTCTCTAATATTTAATTAAAAAAGACCTCTTCTTCCCACATCTCATCCCGTATCAATAATCAAATTATAAAAGCTCATCATTCAGTCCTATTCAGCAAAAATATATTAAGAGCTACCGGAAATAGTAACAAATCTATTTTATCCTTAATCAGTTAAGCCCATTTTGTATTCCAAATGATGACTTCCTATAAGATATAAAGCAGAAAAAAAAATCAACTTTCCCCATTTATAAACACATCTTCAAAGCCCCCTCATTCAATCCTGATGAAAAAGAAATTCTATTAATTGCTACCAGGAGCCACCACATATATAAATTTATGTTTTTCTTTTTTCTTTTTTTAAAAGCTTGATCTTTAATCTCTTCAAATAATGTTCCTTCATCATTTTTTCTTCGTCTGCTGGGCAGCAGCACTGTCTGACTTCAGTGCCAAGGCACACTCAAGGCAAGTTGTAAAGATAGCACTTTGTGCATTTTTTGCTTTTTCCTTCCATTGCAAGGACGAGAAGGAAGCATATTGACATTGTAAATGGAGAATCCACAGTGAATGAGACAATCCTGCAAAGTGAGCAAGGGCATGTCGGGTGAATGGGTGGGGCTGGGATTCTACATTGGAGTGGTCTGAATGCTCACAATACACAAACCAACGCCAAGAGTTAAGCAAGTGTTGTCGTCACCGAGCCATGATGGTGCAGTGGTTAATTCAGTATGGCAGGCTAATTCTGCCGAATGCTGGCTGCCAGCAGTTCACAGTTCAATTCTCAATGGCTCAAGGTTGACTCGGCCTTCCATCCTTCCGAGATGGGTAAAATGAGGATCCTGGGTAGAAAAGGATTTGCTCTTACATCCATATCAGTGTCTTCTCTCCCCAATTTGTCTGGCCAAAGTTTTTGGTAAAGTTTTTGATTAACTGAGCTGTGCTGGCACGGTGGTTAGAATGCTGTAGTGCAGGTTAACTCACTGCTTACTCCAGAAGTCCTACTCACAATCTTGAAGTTCTGAATGGCTCAAGGTTGACTCAGTCTTCTATACTTCTGAGGTCAGTAAAATGAGTACCCAGATGGTTTGGGGGCAATATGCTGACTCTGTAAACCGCTTAGGGCTGAAAAGTACTACAAAGCGGTATATAAGTATAAGTGCTATTGCTATTGCTATTTTCTGCCAAAATACAGCAGAAAATTGCACCATCCCATGTTGGTGGCATACTGGAATTTTGGCAGGGCAGTTAGAATGCCACTTTACAGAATGTTTCTCTTTTTTTCAGCTGGGGTATTTTATATATGCTGCCTCAGCAAAATGAAAAAAAAGATGTGTATTAATATTAGGGAAGCATTATCAATGAATCTAGCAAGATAAGCTAACGCTATTCCCTCACCTTACTGAAGGATATAGCTATCTGCAATTCATTTAATGTGTTGAAAATGAAATATAAACAGAATTCCTAGATTCATTTTTTAGCTGTAAACTTAAGTCTGTTTAATTGGGAGTAGGTCTTGCTCATCATTGAGAAGAGCTCATTTCTAAATAAGCTACATTATGAATCAACACGTTCATTTCCAGGTATTAATTGTCCTGTCTGTTTTAATATAAACTGTCCTTTCTTCCCCTTTCTTTAATAGTTGAAGAAGCTATCGTGTTTTCTTTTTCTTTGAAAGAAAGGACTGGAAACAGCTAAACAGTCTCTGCTGACGTTTTCTAACTGCTAATTAGAAATGTCCCTTGGTTGCAAGGCAGAGACTTTGTAGAGCTGCTAAAATGTAAAATTAGTATTGTATTAATTAAGGTCTAGTTGAAATTCCTCATGAAATATGCCTTTGAGGAAGCAACAAGTTATAACAGGTCTTTCACCCGCTGTGAGTTTTTGGCAGAATCTGATTGGGCTTTGGGGTTCTTTAGATTAAAATAATAAATTTACCAGCTGGGTTTCAGTCTGCTTTAAACTTTTATTTTGCATTTGGGAGTGTAAAAGTTTTTATTAGACTCCCTCCCCTTGTCTTGTATCTATGTGGTGTGTAGGACACCATTTGTTATAATCTCTATGTCACCTTACCTAGGATTAAGGGAAATGAAATATATTTACATTCTTGATTGGCCTAGGCTGGCATAAGCAGTTTGGGATTGCTATTTTGACTGATAATGATTTAGGATGTTTAGGAATTTGTGAGTTGGAGCACTTTACCAGATTTCCTGCTTGCATTCCTAATCTTAAAAGTATGAAAAAAAAATACATGAAAGGATGGGTTGAAAAATTCAGTCCTGCCCATCTCTGCAATATCATTACAACCCTCAAACTGGTTTGGTGAAGTTTGTGATCTCCAATCCCCGCAATAGGTGCCCACCTATTGGAATTGCTTGTGGAGAAATGACTTGTTTCAGTTAAGCCTTGCTCAGTGGTGGGATTCAAAAAAAATTTCGATAGGTTCTGTGGGCGTGGCTTGTTGGGTGTGGCAATGGTGGGCATGGCAGGAGAAGGATACTGTAAAATCCCCATTCCCTCCCCACTTCAGTAGCCTGCTTTCTAGCTCCGTTCTCCTATGCAGGGCAACAAAAAAGTCCCAGCCGATCAACTGGAACTCAGGAGGCAGAGAAAAGATGGGGGTGGGGCCAGTCAGAGGTGGTATTTGCCAATTCTCCAAACTACTCAAATTTTCCGCGATCGGTTCTCCAGAACTGGTCAGAACCTCTGGCTTGTTTGAACAAGACATCCCCTGCCCCGCTGCCCGATTTCTGGCATGCTCCTACACTTCAGGTGTCCTTCCTTTTGACCTGATTAATCCTAGATTCTGGCTTCCTTCTTAATCCTGTCTCTCCATTGGTTGATCGGTGACTTAATTTTATCATTCCCTGTTCTCCCAGTTTCTCCTCAGTCTGCTACATAGAGCACCAGCTGGAAAAGGCAGAAAAGAAACGCAAAAGCATGAAAAGCTTTCAAAGGCCACAGAGACTGCTTTACAGTCCAGTGAGAGTTTGTTCACATTTGGATGTCTCCTATATCGTTGGCTCAAGTCTTTCTCACCCAGTAAAAATTGCCTTGAAAGATATTAGTTAGAGCAGGGGTGTCCAACCTTGGCAATTTTAAGACTTGTGGACTTCAACTCCCAGAATTCCTCAGCCAGCAAAGCTGAGGAATTCTGGGAGTTGAAGTCACAAGTCTTAAAGTTGCCAAGGTTGGACATCCCTGAGTTAGAGCATTGTAAAAATGTTAACCAAATTCCCTATTTAGTCCTGAATTTATTCAGTCCTATTGACCAAATTAGTAATACCAGAACTAGGTGTGTATATCCATAATAAGACTAAAAATGAAACCTAAGCCCATTTTCTTGAATCTTCTTCCTTCAGAAGTTATGCAGGTCCCAATATTGATACAGATGATATATTTTCCTATATTAATCTCAGCAATTGACATGGTATGATGGCTCAGTTGCATACTGGTGGCTAGTGTTGCATTGTTTTTATGAATTGGAATGTATAACTTGCTTCTGTTGCATCATTGTGCCGTTTAACATTGCACAAAATTTGGAGATGTTTTGCAGGTCAGTTATCTGTTCAATGTACAGGAATGAAACAGGGAATGGATTTGGGGAAATGATGTCCTGGTCACTACAGATAGTGACTAAGTTGTCACTCAGACTGGTAGACCCAAACTGACCTGGCATAGGGTAAGTATCTGGATTGATGTGGGCATGAAGATAGCCTTTCTTTCTTTCTTTCTTTCTTTCTTTCTTTCTTTCTTTCTTTCTTTCTTTCTTTCTTTCTTTCTTTCTTTCTTTCTTTCTTCATTTAAAAATGTTTTTTATAATTGTATGGTGAACTACTGGGTATATATCCTGTTTCCCTGAAAAATATAGGATATATACCCAGTAGTACATCATACAATTATAAAAAACTTTTTAAATGAAGAAAGAAAGAAAGATATATTACCCTGAAAGTAAGTCCTAGCTTGATTTTTACATGTGCACCCAATATAAGCCCTACTTCTCAAAATAAGCCCTAATTAAGATCCCACGCACTCCAGAGTATATGGGTAAAATTAAACTAGGGTGGGGATGTGGGAGTGGAGCTGCCCTACTACTTACTTTTGGATATTTGTAGCCAGGCCTCGCACACCCCAACATCTGCTTTACTGGCCCATTTCTTCTGCAACTGGCAAGGCCGGCAAGCCTTTCCTGAAGGCCTCTGTAGCTGATAACAAAGCTTTGGATCGATCCAAAGCTCTGTTATTGGCTGCACAGGCCTTCAGGAAAGCCTTGCTGGCCGCAGAAGAAGAAGTTCCTGAAGGCCTCTGACAGCGAAAAGGAGGCCAGGGGTGATGCACGCAAGTGAGATTAGTCAGTGGATGACATCCATTATTTACTAAGGGTAAATAATGACAGTTATAGAGGATATAGATGCAATGGTTTTGAAGGTCTGGAGGAAGAGCTGTTTACCAAGACAATGATCAAATAAACAAGACTTGAGTCAGACCAAGCAACTGACTTGAGAATAGTCTCAGACAGAACTCTTCCTGGTTCACATGAAGTTAATGTGAGGGAAGGAGGAAGCACATTCAGTCTTGCAAAATTCTATTAATATAGCTTTTATAATAAAAGTAATCCTGAACTGTATGACACTGTTTTTTTTAGGGCTGAACACAATTGAGAGTGGAGGCAATAGGAATGAATTTAAGAACATTTCCACCTTAAATATATTATGGTGTTATGTGTTATTATTCCCTTTTATGTGTGCTGTGCCTTTTGAAGAGAAAAGAGATCAAATGTGCAGTTGAAAGACTCTTAATGGATATATTAATAGTCTGAATGTGTTTGAAAGGGGAACAATTTGCAGGATGTGCCCAAAGCTTCCTTATGTAAGCTACAAGGTTTAAGATTTTCCCCCAGAAACTAAAGGAAGCCAATTAAGGCCAGAGTAGATCAAGTAAGTAACCTTTATTAAGCTAAAGTATCTTGTGCTCACATCTGCCAGCTGCCTTTGAATCTGTTCTCAGAAGGGGCAGCTGTAAAACTCCCATTGATTTTTCAGGCAGGTAAATTTGAAACCTTAAAGGTCAGAGCACACTTGAATCAAAGTTCTCTGAGGCTATTAAATTTAACATTTGCTTCCATTTATGTGGCTATCTGGCACTATCATTTCCAGGAGGTGTGATGATATTGTGATTTTTTTTTTTAAAAATGTTTACATGAAAGTTAATCAGTTAAATGTTCAATTGATCCACTCCATTAAGTTAAACAAAATTATTTATTATTTATTCTATTATATTCTGCCTTTGTTATAAATAATTGAAAGTGGCAAACATACTTAATACTCCTTCCTCCTCATGTTTTCCCCTGTTGGGCTGAGAGGAAGTGACTGGTCCAAGGTCACTTAGCTCAGGGGTCTCCAACCCCCATTGTATGAAACCGGTACTGGTCTACGGCATGCCAGAAACATGTCCATGCAAACAAGCGAAGCCCCATCCATGGGATACAGGCAGCAAATGAAACCATGCCCCCTCTGCTATGTGGAAAAATCTCTTTCCATAGAACTGGTCCCTGGTACTCAAAAGGTTGGGGGCACTGACCTAGCTGGCTTTCATGTCAAGGCAAGGCTAGAATTCCTAATCTCCCAGTTTCTAGCTTTCATGCCTTATCTGCCAGACTATATTGGCATTTTATTCTAAAGATATTAAAGAAAGTGTACCGTATAGGGTCTTGTCTTAAATGTATTGATTTGTTTCTCAGTATTTATATAATACAAAATATAGAAATAGTAGACAGTTTTCAAAAATAAAAATTCAGCACGTTAGATTAGATTAGAATTAAGAATCTAAATGGAAGCAGGAACCAGACATTAAACTGGAGTTCAAAGCATCAGGTATTCAATTTCCAAAAGTTTGCTGGAAGAGCCAAGTCTTAACAACTGTATTATAAATAAGAAATGTGGAAAACATCCATCCAACCAACCAACCAACCATATTTTATTCCAAAGTGCCACACTAGTTTTAAGCAAATATGTTTTTCTGGCCCAATTGGCTCATTTACACTCAGGGGCAAGATAGCATCCTCTCCAAAACACTGAATGGGCTGGAGAGAATCAGTGTGGAGGATATGGTCCTGAAGTCACTGTAGGCCCAAGCTTACAGGTTGATATCAGCACCTTGAATTGGAAGCTGATGTTGTACCCATTTAATATATGCTATATCCCTTTTCATCCATCAGGCTGTTGACTCTCCATTGTACTCTCACTTGCAGTTTCAGAATATTCTTCAAGAGCAGCCTCAAGTAAGGTGCACAATATTAATGCTTTATAGAAATAATTATGGTGTGAGTTAACTATTTTTGCCAGAGGCTTCCACTCAAAAAGGGCTGCGGTGATGCACCATTTTAAGCTGGACGCCTACCTTCATCACAATCTCTAGCTCTTGATCTAGCTGGATCTGTGATTCCTGGGGATTCTCCAAGTTGTGGATCTGTTCCTTCAGGAAGAATGTCCTCCTTCTAGAGGCAGCCAGGGATATAGTGGAACAGATGGGCAATCAACTACTATTCCACAGCATCTCCTCTTCAGCTTCAGAACATGTATTACTGGCTATCAATATTTGATTCATATAGCATATTAAGAATTTGATTCACATAGCATATTAATAATCCTCCAGTCATCTAATTTTGGGGAAACGGGGGAAAAAAACCAGACAGAGTCTCTTTGGTGTATTAGTAGACACTTCCTACACAGTCTGGTTAATTTGGTGTCCAAGTAATCTTAATAAAGTAAAGCAAATTGAATTTTTATTATGCCAGAGATGTTTAAATAGATTTGATGTAATTAAGTTTGTTTTATTTGATAAAGTCTTCTTTGGTAAACCATCCTGAAAGGCAGTACTGACATTTTAAAAGTAAGTAAAGAATGCAATTGGATAAACAGAAAGATACAACTGATCTGTGTGGAAGGCTATCTTCAATCTTTTCCATTTCATTCAATTTGGGAATAGGGGCATGTTCTAATTTCCAACATTGGTGTATTTCCAATACACCAAAGTCAAAGTGGCTTTTGCAAAAAGAAAAAAATTCAGCTTGATTTAGGACTGAAAAACATGCTAGCTTAGGAAATGAATTGATATTAAATGTAATTCTAGGAAGTCATGTGTGAACTTATGAATTGTCCATACAGCCAGAGTATGGACTGCAAAAACATCAGCAGGTGTTTTTACTGATAACCTAGCAAAGTATGTTTCTTTTCCTTTTCCATCTAAAACTATCCTAGGCAGTTACTTATTTTAATTTATTTATTACTAAGATTTTTATGCCATTGCATTCCAAACTGGCTTTGAACAGCCATTCACTCTAGCCAATTTATTATCTGTCTTAAACACCTTTAAACTCCCCTTTGATTGCCTATGTGTATATTTCCACTATACTTATATACTATCTCAAGTTGCATTCTTTTGGCTTCAACTATTGTGATTCTCCTTGCTAGATAGAAAACATGGAGAGTTTAACTGGGAAATAAGAACCAGTTGAAGCAAAAATGAATGGCACTCTCATAGACATTTGCTTTATAATGTCATCCTCACTAATTAGTCTGGAGGTGTAATTTGCCATTAAAGTTTTCCTTGTTTGAGCTACCAATAAAATAGATAAAGGCTTTCATTCTTGTTCAGAGCCCTTAAAATCAAACCAAATAAAAGTGCATGCTAGAAATCTTTACATTGCAGCCAATTAAAATGCAATAAAGTTTTTGGAAGCTTCCATGCGCTGGTTGTCACCACCTGAGATTACAGCTTTAGGAAATCTGAATTAGGTCAGTGTAAAGCTTACTGACATTTTTATGACATTGATTGCTTACTTATTTTGTCTTAAATTACATACTTGTTTCTGTGGATCCTAAAAGATTAATAATCTGTAATGTTCTTAAATGGCTAAAATATCTTCCTGTTTTCCCAAGTAGATTCCAAAGACTGATTGCGTTCACCCACTCTCACACGCATGCTGTTGTAGTACATTTCAGTTTGCAGGTTTGTCCCAATCATTCCAGTGGATTGTTTGCTTTCAAGAATCTAATAGACAGGGGATCACTTACCAGGGACAAGGGATATAAAAGTTTCCAAGAGTGAACTGTATATTTTAGGAGACCAATCACTGGAACTTGATTTCAGGTTCAATGAAACCTTTGTTGCTGTTGTTTTGACAAGTGACAGCACCTAGCCAACTTCCTGTACTCCTGGAAGCTAAACAGAGTTAGGTCTGATTGATGCTTTGATAAGAAATTACTGGGGAATATCAGAGCAAGAGACAGTAGACTAGGAAATTTACAAAAAGAATCAGAATAAGATAATGACCAATCACTTTCTGCACTGATGTCAAAACAAAGGCATGGAGTCAAGTTTAATATTCAGCAAAGAACAGCAGGAACTTAGTGAGGCAGACAGAAAAGATTTGTGGAACAAAAAAGAAATGCTATGAATTAAATTAACTATCTGACTGTCATACAGATTACAAAATTCACAACGAAATATGAGGCCTGCAGCCTTATATTTTCTTTCATGCCTCCCTTTGATCCTTTCCCTGACCTGTCTCCTGAAGAATGGGAGGGCTCAGGAGCCCTTAGGTAATAACTCCTAAAGAAACACAATCAGACTGAATCAAAATTCAGTATTTGAGTTTTCCTGACTAGCAGGAGATTTCACTTTAAAATATTGATCAGAAAGCGAAATAGTATAATCTTTTAAAAATTAAAATTGCAAAAGGAAGGAAGTATACAACACCTCGCAAGAGGTGGTTTAAAATAAACCAAGGCAAAAAGCAATATACATTTAAATTGCAGGGATGTCTCCTTCAGGCAGCATAAGAAGATAACTCCACAAATACTATCAGATAAATATCAACACTGTGCAAGGCAGACAAAGAAAACGGAAGGAAAAGTAGCAGTACAGATAGAGGTTTTAAGAAGCTATATTTACAAATGAATCTTTCTTTGTTTCAGTACAAAAAGTAAAGAGAGTGCTACAAATCTTGCGAAGGACAGTTATGATGAAATCTTACATCTAGGCTGAATTGGATGCCATTGACTCCTGGCAACTATATGAACAAATGCTTGCCATCTTAATTTGTAGCCCCTTCCTGGATATTTCAGCAGTTCTGTACGTGTTCTGTACATCTGAATGGAATGCTCCCACGCAAACATGTATAAGATTGTGACTTTAAGAAGTAGAACTGGGAGAACATTTTCTATTGCTCATAATGGGGAGCCAATATTCTGGTGAGAGACACCATTGCAAAACAAAGATGTGCCAAGAAACCCCAAACACCCATTGATGAAATTTTGGGAGTGGTAATCTGGTGGAAGTTACATTGCATTTTACACTGCATTCCTTTATCTTATAAAATATGTTGTGCTTTAAGTAAAGGTCTACATCCAGTTGAAAGGCAACTATTTATTAGAGAGCTGAGCAATTTGACAGAGCTCAGCTTGTAAACAAAACAAAACAAAACAAAATTATATCCTTAATTAGGAAATTGATATAAGAAAGGGGAGAATACATGCAGCCAGCTTCTGCTTGATTCTTTTCCACGTGGTTTGGCTTTTTTATGCCAGTCTCTCTTAGGGCTACCAGATCAGGACTACAAAAAGTTCTTTCTAACAGGTTGGCCATATTTATATATTTGTTTCTAAGTTTGTTTGAAATTTATTTGCTGTCCATCTCATTTTAAAGCAATTCTAGGCAGCTTATAACATAAAAACATTAAAATGATTAAATATGAATGTTCCCAATAAAATCACAATAAGAAACAAAATAAAATCATCGACACAAGATGGAAAAAAGGGCAGCTGATGCATGAGGGAAGGCATGGGTCTAGCTCTTATTTAATTAGAGACATTCAACGTGATGCTCCCCAACTGGACCCCAATCCACTTGGAAGAGCCAGGTATTAAGGCTCTTCCAGGAAAGTCAGAAAGGTGGGAGCCAATCTTAACTCAGAAGGCAAGATGTTCCAAGGGCAGGAGCTTCCCTAAACAGGCACTCTGCAGTCTGAACTATGTGGGGATAAGCAGATCAGTAGAAATTACATGAATCTCCATTTAAAACCTAGAGAAAAAAAAACATGCTAGTTTATTTTGTGCCAGAGGGGAAACGTTAGTATTATTTCATTGTCTGAGTTGGCCAAAAATCTTGAAAACAAATATTCCAAGGACTACTGGGGAAAAGAGCTACTTATGATTGACTATACTCTAAATGAGTAGTGCATTCCAACTGAATTTCAGATCTTTTAAAGAGGAAAAAACACTTTGTTCCTAATAACTTTTGTTCCACTAGACATTTCTTAGGATCAAAGAACTAATAGCTCTGGGCTTCAATAAAAACAGACAACCAGATTTTGTAATGGTACAGAAAGATCTAGTTCTTTGATGTCATCTTTTAGTTTTCATTTTTACAGCCCAAATCTTGTTCTTCTAGCTGCAATTAAATAACCCAGATTTACTCCTAGTAGAGTTGTTGATGCAACACATCCCTAGATTTCATAGAAGGTTGCTTGTGCTAATTTTCTGAAACAAACAACATTTTCTGACTTTATCATCTTATTCAATAAACAGCTTATTTCTCAGGGAGAATGAGGAGGGAGGGGATGATGAAACAAACATGACTACATCCATTGTTCATGTCCCAGATAATGGAACATTAGTATGCAAGCACACCATTTATGTGATTACATTACCACATGTATATTCTTATTTTAGTGCCATAGCAAGGAAGATCTACCCATTTCCCTTGTTCTTTAGCAGATGATACCATTGTTCTTTCTCCAAAGATAATTCCCCTTCTGCTATATCAATGGGCTTGGTTTCTAAAGGCAAAATTACTGACATTTAGCAACCACCTAGTTAGATTTTCTCCAGGAAGCTCTGTCCCCAACAGTTCACTCTTTGTTGCTATAATTGAGTCTAGCTATCCTGATGTTGGTTGTCCTCTTCTTCTCTTTCCTTCCACCTTTTCTAGCATTATAGACTTCTCCAGAAACCTAGTTTTTCACATATTATATACAAAGTAGCCTGATCATTTATGCCTTGTGTGAAAATTGTGGGTTAGTTTGTTGGCTCTCCATGCTATCCTTAGAGTCTTCTCCAATCTCCAAGTTCATCAGCATTAGTGTTACTGTATATGTCATTCTTTTTTTTTTTTGAACAAATTTTATTAATTTTTAAAAACATACAAAGCATAAAACATAAAAACATAAAACCTCTTTTCTGAAAGTTATTTGTAAATTTTAAACAAATAAAATATTTTATACATCATTGACACATCTCCTTATAAACACATAGATATCCTTTCAAATTCCTCATTATTTCTCCCTATACTTTTATTCAATTATATTCTCCATTGTCCTTTTCTAACATTCCTCCAAGGTTTTATTAGCTCAATCAAACATAAGCACACAAAAACACAAAACATAGAAACATAAAAAACCTCTTTTCTGGAAGTTGCTTAGTCCCAGACACAAATTCGGATTCATATTCATTTTGTATACCATTCCACATCTTATTAGCATTTTCAATTTTCCATATAGCTTCTCCTCTCTTTTAAATTTTCTTAATTTAAATTTTCTTAATTTAAATTTTCTATAATAATAATCATGATAACTCAGAAGAGACATTCTGTAATAAATTTAGATACCAATGCTGCCTCCATTATTCTGGCAAACCTGCTGGACAACCTAATCATTTCATTCGGTTCCTCAATTGCAATATAACACATTTTATCATTTGCCAACAATACCATTCTATATAGGGCAAATAAACTAGACCATAAAAGTCTAAGGTCTAAGACTATAAAATGTGGTTTTATGAAATGATAAAACAAACAAACAAGCACTGTTTGTTTCATGGTCACTGTGGATCACATTATATTTTCCTCACTGTACCATACCATAAAATACCATGAAGAAGGAATGCTACATTCCTCTTAATCTGATCAAGATTAATAGGAGGAAAGGAATCAGGTCTGAGGTGCAAGGTCTTTTTCATCATTATCATCATCCAGCTGATTCTAGATTCTACTCCACGTTAAATATGCACTTGGCAACTGGAAAATAGGTAGAACTCTCTTGGCCCCAAGTCAAACCTCCTAGACTGAACTCCTCCTTCCCAGTTTCCACCATTGAAATATGTAGGCTAAAGGAAGGGGAGTCACTTGACTGGTTCTTCCCTGCCACCACATCAATTGTGGGCCTCCATGACTCTCCTTGTACCACATAGTGCAGCCCCCTCCTTGTTTCATTTCATTGTGATTAAACTAGAAGCAGAAGAGTCTGATGTTGCTGCTTCTGCTGATAGACACAACAGCTGGTTAAGATATAGACAGCAAAAGAGGATGAGGTGGAGCAACAACAGCATAGTTCCTCCCTTGTTTGTGCCTTCCTTCCTTCCTGCCCCCCCCCCCCCAGGCTATTCCTATTGGAACTCTGTGCAACCTGACTATTGAAGGGTGGGGAAAAGTTAGTTATCCCCTTTGCCTCAACTATTTGTACAGCCCTACTGCCAGTAACCTATACTGCAACTCAGCCATCGGGGTGATATAGTATTATTTCATAAATCTATACAGTGCCTTTGGTTCCTTTCAATCTAAACTGTACATGTTTAGTTACCTGATTTTTTTTTACTTGTTCAATATCTTTGATAGTGTGTATTAAAGATCCATACAAGTTTCCTTTAGGTAGTCAAAGCATTAGAGAAAGATGTGTAAGATAGCTTATGCTACAATTTTCAGAATCTCCAGCCAACGTTAGGAAGTAGGGAATTGTTGTCCAAAAGAACTAGAGGGACATCTACATTTTATTTTATTGATTTGATTTGATTTGTCAGTTGCTTACAAGATAATAGGTGTAAGTATAAACATAGTTATGAATACATGGATACATACAAGAAAAATAAAAGAAACAATAGGGCAGGGACGGTAGGCACATTGGTGCACTTATGCACGCCCCCTACAGACCTCTTAGGAAAGGGGTGAGGTCAACAGTAGAAAGTCTAAGATTAAAGTTTTTGGGGTTTGGGGAAGAAACCACAGAGTCAGGTACTTTAAAGTACAGGTACTTTAAATGTACCCACAGCTAAATGGGAGTTTCTTTCCTTTCTAGTGATCTACTATATGGGTTGGACCTGAGTAATAAAACCACCCAGGCAGTCATTCCCAGGGAAGCTAATATTTCAGTCTTCGGAAAAGGTCATAAAATCTTAAGGACACCATGCTCAATCTTCAATAAATAACTTCTTGGCTGTGGCCCATTCTGGTTATCTCTATCCTAAATTGTATTAAATCCATTTGCTGTAGGTGATGCTCACTATGTCTGGTGCCTTGCATAAGAGAAATAACTCTTTCAAGGTGGCTGGGAAAGATTAGGGAGTATTTATTTAAAGCCAAATTGTAGGCAACTATGAAGTGTAACTTTTTTCTGTTTAAATTTCCCTTCAAGCTGACAATACCATGTTTACACATTTTCCCCTGTGTAGCATTGATCTATAAATGTTGTCTTTCCTTAGGTACTGTAGTAATTAATAAAGCCACATACAATCTTACACATTCTTACAAATTTTGCAGTTCTACAATTTTGTTCCTTTGCTATGGAATAGCTCTGTGGAATTTTAAATAGTTCCCTCTTATTCCATGAGACAGATAAAATTGGGTTAATGCAATTAACTCTTTTCTTCACCCTAGGTTTCAAAACAACTGCATTTCTCCTCATTTTGCAAACAAACAAGTTGAAAATAAAATGTCTTGCCACAAGTTCCAAAGGAATTCATTAACAGAACTGATATGCTATAGAACCAAGTAGTCTGCTTAATGTGCTTCATCAGTCCAGTGTAATATTAGTCCCAAATCAACTGAAAGACTTATTTATGGACTTATTTGTTGAATGCCACAAAGCTGCCTCAGCTAAGGACTGCAACAATAATAGAAACAATAAAAGCAACCTAACTATTAAAGCATAGGCACAGATGAGAATAATTTATTGAAGTAAACATTTCACTTGTAAATAAGCTTTGTTCAAATTGAGAATTCCGCTTGACAAGAAACTATACTTCATTTGGTCAATTTTCAATTATAAGTTTTTTGAAAGTTGGAGGCTCCTATCTGTCTTCTCACTTTTGAAACCTATAAAGCGCTATGCACATTTTATGGATTCTTCATGATAAAAGATGGTATTTAATTAATGATGCATTCCTGGGTGGGGAGTTGTACCAAGCAGAGGACAGATAGACTGAACTTCCTGTTTTGTTTTTTTTTTAAAACTCTTATG
Organism: Hydrophis major; assembly: GCA_033807585.1. Lineage (NCBI taxonomy): Eukaryota > Metazoa > Chordata > Lepidosauria > Squamata > Elapidae > Hydrophis > Hydrophis major. The sequence goes on along the minus strand of CM066328.1, from coordinate 87,063,712 downwards.
TTTTGCTGGACCATAATTGTCAATCTTACAAATTGAACAGCATGATTTTGCAGAGAGTGAAATTAATGTACAGTGCCTATCAGCTATGCTCTCTTGTTATATTATTTTAATTATATTGATTGGCAAAACCTTGTATTCCAATTCTTCAGTTTCACTCTACTGATGACTTTCATTCACTGAATTTTATAGCCTAAGAGTATCAATGCATTGCACTTTCTCTAAAGATATGATCCATCTAACAAAGCAGGTGATTGTCTCTGAAAACTTCAGCCACAATGAACCACTTCTAGTCTAGACCATTTCATGACTAGACTACTGTCCTAGTCATTTGCTGTTAAGACTGAATTGGCATTTCTGAGGAAAGATTAAATTATACTGTACAGAGAATGGCAACAAAATGCAACCGCACAAAAGCAGCTGCTTGGTACAATAATGAAACTAGCTTATAGCAATGGAAAGCTGGAAGTTCAAAAGTTAGTGATAACACAGTAGGATTTTAGCCTGACTGGAATCATTCATGAGTTGATATTTGTTTATTCATTTGCCACCTAGCTCACCATGGGGCTACTCTAGGCAGCTTACAATAATGCAAAGGAAGAAAATGAAAGGGGTGTAAACAGAACAAAAGTAAAATAATAGAACCATAAAAGGAAAACAGAATGCAACAAGAATACATCAGTAGGATAACCAAAAAGATGGATGGATGGAGAAAAGAAAGCAAGGGCATGAGGGGAACCACTTTCAGTACTCTGTAGAACATGCAGTGAATGTACATCACAAGTGCTAACAGACTTCATTTATGCTAAGCCATGTAAAGCAATTCAGTTTCATTGAACTCTGGGTCAAATTTAAAGTGCAGATTCATAAAACCCATCATGGTTTAATTGCAGAATCACCTGTTTAATATTGCCAACTGTTTCTTTCTGCCCGGCAGGTTCCAGCAGAGTAAGTATGCTCCAGCCCCTTCCATTAGACATTGTCATCTTGTAGAATCTAGGAAGCATGTTTTCTCTGTTGCAGCCTCCACCTTCTGGAACTGCATCCCTCCAGAACATAAAGATGGCACCTTCTCTCCCATGAAAGCTTTGAAAATTTGGAACCAATCTGGGTCAATCACCAGGACCAGAAGTTTTGTCTTTTGAGCTTTCAGACTCGTGCTGGAGCCCATCTTCAAGGAACTTCTCTTTAGTCAGACTCCAGCACAAGTCTGAAAGCTCGGAAGACCAAACATCTGCTCCCAGTGACTGACCCAGATTGGATCCTGCAACATTATTCTGGGACACGTATATTCGCCTTCATTCTTAAAAATCTTGGCTTTGATCCCTCGGTTGATGCTTATTATTTGCCTAGGGCCTCTGCTATGTTTTCTTGACTTTTGTCCTTTATTATTTCATTTTAATCTCAGCTATCTAATGTAATAATTTTAGCTGATTTTATGTTTTTTTCCCTTAGTTTTGTATGCTGCCCAGTATTCACCAAAGTTGGGTGACCAATAAATCCAAACAAATACATCAAATCTCCAGCAGTGATTCTGCTATATGATATAAAGTATTTGCTGCTGAAGGGAAGTGTTTCCTTGTGGCAGTACAGCACAATTTGGTGGGCCTTCTCAGTGGTGGTAAGAATGGAGGTGTCTAAAATTTAGTTGAATGTATTTGAGGCATCCGACAACAAACTTTGTATGGTCTTAAGCTGCTTAATTGAAGACTTTATATCATTGCTCTATTTTACCTTTTTATCATTTTTTTAAACTTGTATACTTTATTTTATATCTATGTTTACATTTTATTTTTGTTTATACACTTTCTTTATGCCTTGGTACTATAATGAAAGATTGATGTTTATCCCAGTGAAAAGTACCCTTTGATGCCATAATAAAAGGAAACATACAAATGTTTCAGTACAGTTCTAAAGTTTACCACACTCTGTTCTTTGGTCTTTGAGATTAATTGCCTTTCTGAGGCCTAATAGCACTGATACAGTAAAACGGTATTGCAGTTAATCCTTAGACATGTCATGGAAGATAATGATTCCAAACACAGATAATCAAAAGACTGTAATTAATTATTGGAAAGCTATACATTATCAATAAACTCTTATTGAAAGATTGTAAATCATGACTAGAGAACCGAAGTTCTCTAGATGATACAAACACAGTATTCTAACTCTCAGCAATCCAAGCCAGAGTAACCAATTATGAGGCACAATGGAAGTTGTTGTAGTATAATAAAAACTGGATGGCAATATTCCTCATTCTTATCAGAATTTAAACATTTTTCAGATTCTACTGTATTGCAATTACAATTCATATGTCAAGGTTTATTGAATAAACCTCAACTGATTTATTCACACATATTGAGCTATAAACCCTAATCATAAACCACGACAGCTAGTTTTGCCCATCCTAATAAGCTGTAAAAACATGCGCTACATTATACTTTAATTGATATGTGAATCACGTGTGTAACAGGAAACATCTGATACAGTCAGGATTAGCTGATGACATTCATACAGTACAAGTCAAGGAACAAATTCTGGTACCTCAAATAGACCTGACCAATGATTCCTGATTCAAAATTTTGACGGTTTATGGAGAAGCTTCACATTTATATTGCAAAATATGAAGCATATACTGCAAAATATATTGCATATACTGCAAAATATGAAGCATATCTGAAAAGCCAGATCAAGACAACCCCATAATTTATTTCACAAAGCTGAAGTACCCCGAGGTCAGAAAAGTAGTGATCCCTAACAAGACTGTCTACTCTTTTTTCCACCTAGACCCTTTTATCTTTACCCAATGCAATATAGGCAAATAATATAAAAAAATATCTCCTCGTTACCTTCACTTGTTGAAGATATAGCTATTTGCCCCCAAAATACAGTTGATAATTTCTCCTTTCTCATTGGAAATTCTGGAATTTTCATTATTTGCACATCTGGAAGATTTCTGATGGGGGAAACTGTATGACATCATCAGATAACCTAGCAAGATTACCAGAAATATGCTGATGACATCAATAGGAATGGAATGGAAAAAAGAAGATATGCGGATGGATGGCCTTGATTATCTTCTCCAGAAATCCAAGGAATATTTCTTGAAACCCTCTTTAACAACTCCTTGTTATGAGGAGTCCAGCCAGAGATCCCAAGATCTCTCTTGGAAAGACTTTGCTTAGGTCCATCATTGTATATTTTGTTGAGACGTAGGATACAGGCATTTCACACACTCTAAACCAACCAATTCTTAATTCTGTTGGCCAATGACAATGCATAAATCAAACAGGACATAGAAAGGGTGTTTTGCTCATGTTACACATTACTAAGAAAGAGAAGCAAATGCATGTGGAAATCTTAAGAGCAGGGTTGCTGAAGGCCTTGGGAAAAAAGAAAATAACACTCTGTGAAATATTCACATATTCCTTGAAGGAACAAAGAAACCCAGAGCTTTTGTATTATTCATCTTGGTTAATGACTGGAGAGATATGGAAGACTCTTTAATTTAATTAAAATGTACTCTTCTACTTAATAATAGGAAAGATAAGGAAACTTTAATCATTTCATTAAATTGCAAACTACCCCTTGTACAGTCTCTGTGTTTGCTTTGGTGTATCCAAAACCCCATGCTGATCAAACAAAGTGGTTATATAAAATATACAACTTTTAAAATTTTACTTCAATTCATTAAGTTTCTCTTTTCTTGAGTAATTGTGATCCAGAATAAAGATTTTCTTGTTCTTTCCAGAACAAAAGAATTTACCATGGTAGCTTTCTATGACATACATGGACATGTAACATTTGATCACCAGGCCTTTGCTTTCACCTCTGGATTCAACTGGAAACCAATTCCCCATGAGTTTAGGGAAAATGTTTTGCATGATCACAATCCAGGTAGTAGCAGCAAAAGATTAAATATAATTAAACCTGCTTATTGAATCTACTGGGAGAGTGAGAGGCAGACCCCAGTTGTCACAGCAACTGCTATGTGATTAAAGGGGAGTTGCTGGAGAATGCATTAGGGCAGTGTTGTGATTCAAAAACTTTTGCTATCAGTTTTGTGGGGTGTGGCTTGGTGGGCCTGGCAGGGGAAGGATATTGTAAAACCTCCATTTCCACCCCACTCCAGGGGAAGGATACTCCAAAATCTCCATTCCCACCCCATTCCAGGGGAAGGATATTGTAAAATCCCCATTCTCTTCCCACCCCACTAACCTGCTTTCCAGCTCCGTTCTCCTGTGCAGGGCAACAAAAGAAGACCCAGCTGATCAGGATCTCAGGAGACAGAGAATAGATGTGGACGGGGCAGTCAGAGGCGGTTCTCCCAACTACTCAAAATTTCCACTATTGGTTCTCCAGAACTGGTCAGAACCTGCTGAATACCACCTATGCATTAGAGAGGCACAGATTTTTGAATTTAGCATGAAGAAAATAAGCCAGTGACGCCCCAACCATTTGCCCTTCATGCTTTATCTTCTAGAGATCATTAGGAAAGCAATTAAATATTCTAAGGGTCCTTAACAACTTTTTTGCCAACTTCTAAAGTCATTATCCAATTTTCTTCACTTTTAATTCAAGTAAGGCCAAACCTATTGACAAATCCTTCTTCAGCTCTATGGCTTTGCCAGTAAGGATGAAAAAACATTCAGCAAAAACTCTTCAGTTGAATGTTGACCAACAATTGTATCCCAAATTCACCCAGGCTATTGGGTTAGACATATATGGTTGCACATTTGGAGAGACTATTAACTTTATGGAAAGGCATATCTTTTGCATCCTGAAATTCCAAGCATTATTTTTATACATAACTCAAGGCAGATCAAGGAGGCCCACTTCCTGATTCTGTGAGCAGGCTATTTGGGGACAATTTTTAAAAATAAACTTCCTTTGAAAGTTTGCTTGCTGTCCTTGTGTTTCCCTTGGCATTTTCATTCTTTGCAAATCCTACATTAAATGATACCCAAATTAGCAGTAACATGTTTTTTTAAAAAGTTGAACTATTTTACAACAATAATCACTGAACCTTTTTTATAGTGTGACCTTATAAATTGCCTGATTCTTTGTTTTCCATATCTGGCACCAGACTCAACAGTCGAGATGTACATTACTTAATTTGTTTATTGAGTGCAGCAATCCAGCCCCTTCAAATCTGTATCAGTATAATTTGTAGCTTACATGACTCATATGTTTCTACGGGAAGAACTTTGAAAAGCACATCATTGCTGATTCAGGCTAGCATATGTTCTTGAAAATAAAGATTTGTTGGAAAAATATTTTGATCAAAAAACCATTTATTCTGATGCTGGAAAACATAATTTCATATATACAGGTAGTCCGGTCATTTTACAATCATTACAACCATTTTACAAGCATTCAAACTTCACAAAACAGGTGTTTTACAGTCTGTAAAGCCCTGCTAGCCATCATAAATAGTTGTGTCACCGTGCTCCCCCTCCTCATAGTCACTTGACCGCATGTTGGGTGGGTCAGTTTTAGGACTGTTGTTGCTTTCCACAGTCATGTAAGTATAATTTTTGCCAGTTTCTGGAAAAAAAACACCCCACTTGGGTTGCTTAAGGATCATTGCAAAAAAAGGCCAGAAAACTACATCTGCTTTGATGGATGTGATTTACAACTATAATGACTTACAACTGTTAATTCTGAACTGAATTATGGTCGTAAATCAAGAACTATCTACATGCTGGCCTAAGTACATTTTACAAATGAAAACTTCTTGGGTTGGTAAAGGCCCAAATCAGGTTGCCACAGTTTGCAAGCCTACAAATGTTGTCATTTCTGAACCATGCTATGTGTGCAATTTGCTATTGAAGAGATCCAAATTATTTTGGCATCTATTTCTTTGAGCTATGTAAACATCCAGACAACCACTAGATGGCAAAAAGGAGATATAGAAAACTTAATTCTTTGCTGTCATTTAATAGTCCTTATTTTTCCAACACAGATTCCATAGCCTTACTGTTTATATCTGATACGACGGAGCAATTGATGGTTGGCCATTAAACTAGGCCATTTGCTGTACCCCAGCCTTTAATTCTTTTGCGTCCCATCTTTTCTTTCCCTTGGCACTCAAGGCCTTGCATGGCATAGTTACAAGACAATTTGGAGGAAAAATGGTAGAAAAAACTGTTTAATAATGATTTCAATAATCCATACAAAATTGCTTGCCCTATCAGTTGTATGATGAATAATAAAGCCAGTCATGCATTTTAAAAGGCCAGAAGGATAAAATAAAAAACCATTACAAATAGGCAAAGGTCAATCCTGAATAGGCTGGGTTTTTTTTAGCAATAAGTCTTTCAAATGTAAAAACTTCCAGTCTCCATTATTAAAGTGAAATGCCTACTGAAATTAATTAAGGAAGAATGACAGCAAACACCACAATCCTGATCACAGGCTGAATTCAGGAAAAGAAATGTGAAGTGTGCTATGTTGGCATAACCAGAACTTAGGGCAAGTTTCTAATAGCATCCATGGATGAGATCCCAAGAAGGGCCTTTTGTGTTCATGCCTTAATGCAGGGGTGTCAAACTCAAGGCCCGGAAGCCAGAGCCAGCCCATGGGGTACTTATATCTGGCCTCCGGGGCCATCCTGGAAACAGCAAAGGACCAGCCTGCGGCGCCTCTGCCAGCAAAAATGGAGCTTGTGAGGGCTGTGCTTGGCCCATCTGAGCCATTTTCTCTGGCAGAGGGTTGCAAGAGGCCATTGCAGCCAAAAATGGAGCTCAGGGGCCCCCTTTCACTGGCAGAGCACTTGGGCCATCACAAGCACCCACCCCCAACATGAATGACATCATGCTGGCCACACCCACCCTGGCCCCCAAGGTCAAACATAACACTGATGTGGCCCTTAAAGAAATGGAGTTTGACACCCCTGCCTTAATGCATAAATTGGTAGGTTGTGATATAGCCAGGAGATTATTAGAATTTCTCGGATTAACTGGTTGTTTTATCTTAAAAGCTACAGGGGTTTGCCTTGAAGTGACTGTTTTTTTAGCACCATCGAAGTACATGTGTGACTTTACAAATGTCATGGCTATGAACATGTCAGATGGTGCTTCATTCAAAATCCAAGAAAGACACTCTTAGACTCCATTATTATAGAGAAAAGGAACGTTTACTGGAAATCAAGTGGTAGCATCAAAGGAATTCTAGATCTGAGGATTTATGCATGAAAAACACATATACAAAGTGATGGGAACGTTCCCACCCACCATAATTCAAACACCCCTTCCAATCAAAGATGCATATAATGTCATGTGGGACATCTTCAGGTGGTGATGCAGACATCTGGCTGTTGACCTCAGCCTAATTTGATAAAGAGCTACAGTTGTGCAATAAACAAGCAAATAGGCATAAACAATAAAGTTTTCCCCAAGTTATACAGTTCATTCTCTAAAACCTCCAGCATATTTCCCACTCCCACAAAGCCCAATTATTTCACTCTCCCCCCATTACCATAGCAGTCAAAAGATGCAAGAGAAAGGAAAGGAGTCTTGAAGGCTGACATTACAGTTGTAGTGCCCCTACGAACAATTGTTGTCCTCTTTGAACAGTTGTTGTCCCCATCGTTATGTAAATGCGCCATACAATCAATCAATCAATAAGTGATTTTTACTTAATTCTAATTGTTTAACTGTTATCTCCCTATTTCTTTGTTTGCAGCATTTACATTCTGCTCTTTAGTTAGGGAGACTTACAGTCTAAAAATACAGTGGAGGAGGCAAAAGAAAAAATTGGGGGGGGGAGAGGTTTAAAGAAAAAGGAAAACAAAAAGATACTGGTTCTGAATATTATAATGTATATTTAAAAGCGAAATACCAGTCATGCATCATCACAAAATTTCCAGAACTGTAAAGCCTACCAACTTGAAATTTGGCATGTATGTTCCTCTTGGCTTCTAGGTGCTCACTAAGAAAGGATTTTTCGAAATGACCATCAGAACATTAGTATTTCCTATATTATTATTATTATTATTTTGAAAGAAAATTTTATTAATTTTCTACAAACAGACAAGACAAACAAAACATTAAAACATACACCTCTCATATTTACATGCAGTGTGTCAGTTGGTTCATCATTTTTGTGCATTCATTTTGTAGTCCCAGTTACAATTATGTTACATAACAACTCATATTATCAATCCAAACTTATATATCCTATAATCACTAAACAAAAAAAAAATTTTTTTTGACTATACTTTTAATCATTCATGCTTTATGAGCTAACAATACTTTAACCAAATTATTCAACTAATCATATAATCATGCCAGATCAATCCTAAAAAAAAAACCTTTATAAATATAATATCGATTAACAAAATAATAGCAAAATAACAAGATAAAGATATTTCTTACTATCTAAAATATTCTATTATCGTATTTTATCATCTAGCCATTTATAAAAAAGATCCCAAATTTCACAGAATTGTTTATCCTCTTGCTCTCTGATTTCAAATGTCAATCTACTCATCTCAGCACATTCCAATATTTTCTTAATAATTTCTTCCTGTAATGGTATTTTCTCATTCTTCCAGTTTTTAGCAAATACAATCCTGGCCGCTGTTAATACATTTACAATCAGATATTTCAAATCTTTACTATATATATCAGGTAAAATTCCCAATAAAAAGATCTCTGGTTTCAAGTCTATATGTTTCTTTGTCATTTTTTCCAACCACATGCGAATTATAGTCCAATATTTTCTAGCGTCCTCACAAGTCCACCACATATGGTAATACGAGCCAGGTATCTGATGACATTTCCAGCATTTTTCAGATTTATTCTTGAACATTCTTGCTATTCTTGTCGGAGGAAAGTGCCACCTGTAAAACATCTTGTTAGGGATAACATTGTTTTACCCTAACTGGTTTAGGTAAATAATAATATGTAATCATAGTTTGTAAGTTAAAGTGTCTGCAACTTTAACTGTGGGACAGTAATTAAGGGAGTGGTTGTGAAAGCACTTTAAAAGAAGCAAGGCTGCAGCTTGCTCTCTCTCTGGCTTTGATGATTCCTGATTACTGCAAGGACACAAGACTGCATTGCTCGAACGGGAGAGAAAACAAAGGACAGACTTGTAAGTGAATTGACATAGGATATTCTAACACGGACTTTGCTAACTGAATATCCCTGAATGAACTGACTAAATGATACATGACTATTGGACTGTTATTTTGACTATGCTATGAACTCATAATGGAATAAACTATGTTTTTGATAGCACAAGCGTATCTGTTATTTTTACTGTATGTTAATATACATACAAGCTTAGCTCACTCATTTATCTGTGTGCCTATCTGACTAAGCTGCACATTCTGTTTAGCTTGTCTCCCTAACCCTGGTTGGGAAAACCAGGCTTAACACATCTTATACAAATTTTCTTTATATGCTGTTGACATTGTCATTTTATAATTTTGAGACCACAATTTCTGCCATTTCTCTAAATCAATCCCATATCCAAAATTCTTCCCCCAAACAATCATAGTTTCTTTGACTTGTTCTTCCTCTAATTTCATTCCCAGTAAATAACCATATAATTTTTTAATCACTTTCTCATCAGTACCCATCAAGATCTTATCTAAATCAGTCTGCTTATCATAAAATCCCTCCGTTTTAGAATCTTCATCATACCTTGAATGTATTTGTGCATATGAAAACCAATTCATCCTTATACCTTGTTCCTCTAAATTTTGGATCGATTTAAGTTCACCCTTTTCATCCAAAAGTTCCCCATATCTAACTGTTTGTTCCTTCTTGTAGATTATAGGATAGGAAAATGCTTCAATGGTCGATAACCAAACTGGAATTTTCAAATAACATTGTCTTTTTATCTTCTCCCAATTTAACCACAAAGACTCCCGTACATAATGTCTTCTAAAATAACCCTGTGTTTTAGTTCCCTTATACCATAAAAAAGCATGCCAACCCAACAGTAAATCATGCCCTTCTAATGTCAACAACCTATGTTTCCTTAATGTTATCCATTCTTTGACCCACATCAAACTTGCAGCTTGATAATACAATTCCCAATTAGGCAAGCCAAAACCTCCTCTAATTCTAGCATCTTGCAAAAGCTTCAGCTTTATTCTTGCTTTTTTACCTTGCCATATAAACTTCAACATGATTTTATTTAAATCTTCAAAATAGTCTTTTCCAAGCCTAATTGGTATTGTTTGAAACAAAAATAAAATTCTAGGTAAAATATTCATCTTAATTGTTGAAATTCTCCCTATTAATGACAATTGCAAATTTTCCCACTTCTTCAAATCTGTAGTTATCTGTTGTTTAAGTTTAATATAATTATTTTCCTTTAATGTGCTACATCTTGTTGTCAAATATATCCCCAGATACTTAACCTTATTTGTAACTTGAATTTTCAAAAGATCTGCCAATTCTTCTCTCTGTCTCAATAGCATATTCTTTGTCAAAATCTTTGTTTTATCTTTATTTATTTTCAAACCAGCCACCTCTCCATAAGTCTCTATCTTTTCCAATAACTTTGGAGCTGTTTCTAGCGGGTCTTCCAAAATAAAAGCTAAATCATCAGCAAAAGCTTGTAGCTTGAATTCTTCCTTCTTAATTTTCATTCCCTTTATGCTTTTATCATCCCTAATATTTCTATTCAACACTTCCAAGGTCAACACAAATAACAAAGGAGATAGGGGGCATCCTTGTCTTGTACCTTTCCTTATATTAATAAAATCTGTAAGTTCCCCCTCCATCATTACCCTTGCTGTCTGTTTATTATATATGGCTTCTATTGCTTGAGTAAATTTTTTAGCAAAACCCATCTGCTCCAATAATAATAACATAAATCTCCAGTTCACGTTGTCAAATGCTTTTTGAGCATCTAGGAATATCAAAGCCATTTGCTTTTCAGGATGAGCCTCATAGTATTCCAAAGTGTCCAAGATTACTCTCATATTGTCTCTAATTTGTCTCTTTGGCAGAAATCCATTTTGATCTGGGTGAATAAAATTATTTAGATATTTTTTAAGTCTTTCTGCTAAGATTGAAGCAAAGATTTTATAGTCTGCGTTCAATAAAGAAATAGGTCTATAATTCTTAATTTGCAGTGGGTCAGTCTCTTCCTTCGGTATAAGTGTAATGTAAGCCTCTGACCATGTTTTGGGTATCATCTTTTTTAACATAACTTCATTCATAACTTCTAACAATTGGATGCTCAATGATTCTTGAAATGTTTTATAGAATTCTGCTGGAAGCCCATCTGGACCCGGTGCTTTCCCATTATTTTGTCTCTTAAATGCTTCATTTAGTTCCATCATTGTTATATTGCTTTCTAGCATTTCTTCAGTCTCTTTAGGTATCTTTGGTAAATTAGCTTCCTGTAAATACTGTTTGACTTTTTCCTCATCAATATTCTCTTGTTTATATAATTGCCCATAAAAATCTCGAATAATTTCTTTTTTCTCCTTATTCCCATAACAAACTTGGCCTTGTTCATCTATTAACTTCAATATTTTTCTTGATTCCTTCTCTTTTCTCAATTTATATGCTAGCCATCTACCTGGTTTATTTGCATCTTCAAAATAATTCTGTTTAGAGTTTCTAATTTTCTGTGCCAGTTCTTCTTTCTCTATTAATTCCATTTTATGTTTAATTACATCCAGCTTCAATTTAATATCCTTTTTCTGTGGCATTTTCTGTAATTCTTTTTCAAGAATTTTGTACTCATCTTCCAAGGCCTTAAAAGCTTGCTTTTTCCTAATATTCTTTTTTCTTGTATAATCTATTATCAAACCTCTGGCGTATGCCTTTATTGTATCCCACACATTTTGCGTTGAAGTATCTTCTTTTTTATTTTCTCTGAAGAAAAAAGCCAATTCCTTCTCCATCCATTGTATAAAATCTTGCTCCTTTAAAACAGTATTATTTAATGTCCATCTCGATCTTTTTTTTTGTCCTTCCATTTAATTGTCATTGGGCTATGATCTGCCCAAATACTTGTTTCAATATTTGTTTCTTTAATATTGGATATTAATTCTGTTGAGATCCAAATCATATCTAATCTGGACCATGATAAATGTCTATTTGAGTAAAAAGTATATTTTTTAGCTTTAACATTTCTTTCTCTCCAAATATCTTTTAAATTTAATTCATCTGTCATTTTAAAAAAAGACCTTGGGAGAGCCTTTCTATTTTGCTTTGTTGTTGTTGCTATATAGTCCAATTTATTGTCCACAATTCCATTAAAATCTCCCATCATATTTATATTAACATAGTCCAGTCCAATTATTTTCATATGTAGCTTTTTATAAAACTCTTCTTGTTTATCATTCGGGGCATAAATTGCAATCAAGAGTATTTTTATATTATTGTCCATTATTTCTACCATTAATATTCTTCCATCTTCATCCGTGTAAATCAATTTTGCTGGGATAGCCTCTTTAATGTATAGAACCACTCCTCTTTTCTTACATTGAGTCAAAGAAGTAAATATTTTCTCCAATTTTGGCTGTACTAACAATTGTTCATGTTGTTTTTTAATATGAACTTCTTGTAGACAAATTATATCAAATTTTAATTTCATTAATTTATGAAAAGTTTTCCTTCTTTTAACAGCTGAATTAAGTCCATTTATATTCATTGTAATCAGTTTTCTTTCTTCCATGATTATGCTTTATATTTAGGTCTAACAGCTCTCGTGGATCTCACTTCACGCTGTTCTTTATTGTCCACCTGTCCACTTACAGCTCCTTTCTCTTTTTCAGTCTCCAGTTGTTCCTCTTGAGACTCAATTAATGAGACCTCTTTCTCTGCCTCCTCTCTTCTTCTTCCAAAAAATTCTGCATGGAAAAGTTCTGCTTTTTCAATTGAATCAATTCTATGTCTCTGCTCTTGCCACGTAAACATTAATCCTTCTGGAATCAGCCATCTATAATTCACTTCGTTTTACAGTAGCATTTTGGTCAGAAATCGATATTCTCTTCTCATCTCTCTCACTATTCTGGGTATTTGTTTTAAAACCACAATCTCTTTACCTTTTTATTTCAATGTTTTCTCTCTTACCACTTGTAATATTTGTGTTTTAATGGATTTTTTGGTAAATCTAATATGGACTTCCTTGGGTAATTTATTCCTCATCGCATATCTTGTATAAACTCGATATACCTCATCTATTCCATCCATCATCTTTTCCTCTGTAATTTCCAAAGCATCTGCCAAAATTTCTATCATTAGCGCTACCAAGTTTTCTCCTTTTTCCTCTTCTATATTTTGAAATCTAAGGTAAAATTCTGACCTTTCCATCTCCCACCTCAACATCCCACCTTTTTCTTGTTCGACCGCTGTTAATCTGCTATCAATATTTCCAATTTTCTTCTCTCTTTGTTTTCCTTCTTCCTCAATTTTTTGAAATCTCTCCTCATACTTAACCATCATTTGTTTAATATTTTCCACTTTTTCATCAGTCTTCTCTATTCTTTGTTCAATATTTTCTGTTCTTTGTTCAATATTTTCTATTCTTTGTTCAATATTTCCTGTTCTTTGTTCAATGATGTCTGATTTTGTCTTAAGGTCTTGGATTCCTTGCATAATCATCTGTAAAGTTACTCTTTCTTGTTCCTTACCTTGCTTCAACATTGTCTGGATTAAGCGTTGTCCTCCAGCTGGTGGGGAAGCAGAGGTAGAAGCAGAAATGCCAGTTGATATTGGTTTCCTGCTCATTTCAATGCTTCCAAGGCTTCAAATTCTTCTTAACTTTTAATCCAACTAGTAAAGCAGCCAATTATAATCCAAAATGGAAAACTCCAATAGTAAAAAATACAAAACCAAAGAAGAAATAGCAAAAAAGGAAGAAGAAAGATCTTCAGGTTCTTCTAGACCCTAATCCAATTACAAAATAGTCCACCATAAAAAAAGAAAAAAATAGAAAGGAGAAAAACAAATCCAAAAATAATAATATTGATTAAGAGCAAAAAAAAAGAAAAAACAAAAAGTTCCCAGATTCTTCACACCTTAATCCAGTTGAAAAGTCTCAATAATAATAATAATAATAATAATAAAAGAAACAACAACAAAGTGGTCCAAGAACATAGATAGGAAAAGCAAAAAAGTCCCAATAAAAAAGAAATGAAAAATAAAGAAAAAAAAACCCTGAGGCTTTCCCTTTAAAAAAATAAAAAACAAAAATAAAAATATTACTAGAATTGAAATTTAAAAAAAAGGCCAGCGTGTGGGGTATATATAAAGAAAGCACACTGCACTTTATTTATTTATCCAAGGCTCTTGTTATGACTCTCTTCTCCAGCAGCTTCAAAGCCAAACCTCAAGTGTTCTTGATAACAGTCCAGGAAAGCACCTGCAATAATATTTTGCTGTGCTCTCCCTCTATCTTATCACATTAAAATGTCCTTGAGAAGAGGTCTTTTTGCAATTCTCTCCCATTCAAATAAAATACTTTCAAGCCTCTAGTTGGCAGTGTTACAAAGTTTCTTAATGCTCTTCCTCCCCCCCAGCCGGAAAAAAGGAATAATATATACAGAAAAAAAAAAAAAGAAAAAATAGCCAAAGGGAGCCTCTATCCTAAAGAAAGTTAAAAAATCAAAGGGAGCATAAAAATATATATAAGAGAAAATTCAATCCGGTTACCTACAAAGTCACAGTAAAATCTTTCCCAAAAAATATAAAGAAAAGAAAAAAAAAACCCAAGCCTCAATTTGACATCACTTTAAAAAATGCCGCTCAGACAATTTCAGTCAAAAAAAAAAATCTCACAGCTTTCTTCTTTATTCCGGATGAACTTTCCAACCTCAGCGAATTTACAACACAAAAGAGTTTTTCTCACCCAGCCGACACACTTTCACTCCAATCACTTTCTTTCCGGAGCTGTCCCGACTTCAGAAGCTATGGAGGCTGCCTCTCCGCCACCAGCGAAAGGGCTTCTTCCGGATCAAACCAGAGATTTTGCGATATCTCTGGGATCCTGGAACAGTGCCCTTCACAATCACCGTCTCTACGGGACGGTTTATGTCCGTTAGGACCGACCAGGGGCGAAAATATCGGCTGCGATCTCAGAGCCCCGAGATCGCAGCTGTATCGCCGAAACGAAGCTCCGCCTTCTCCGTATTTCCTATATTATTATGAACACGCTCTGGTGCTAAGGAGTTCTACTCCGCCTCCCCACCTGAAAAGAAATCTGTTCTGAATGCAAACACAAGCAGAGGAGTTTCAGTTTTAGTTTCATAGCACCAAGTAGCTCACGCAGCAAATATTGTTTCATTTTCCATGTTTCAGTTTCTAAACAGCCCTCAACTCTCTCACACACTGACAGGATGCTAGCCAGATGAATACCAATTGATGCTGGTAAGCAGAGGCACATTTCCCCCCCTTATTTTCCTCCCCCAAAACTAAGCCTGATCACATGATTTCATAGCAAAGCATGGGTATAGAGCTAGTGCTATCATATATATTAATGTAATGGCTACAAAACAGCCAGTTTAGAGCTATAGTTAATGCACAAGTCTAGAAACCAAGAGACTGTGAGTCCCACCTTAGACACAAACCATCTGTATTGCTGTGGTCCAGTCATTCCTTCTTAACCATAAGTAAAGAGGCAACAACAAACAACTTCCAAAATCTCACCAAGAAAACTGTGGAGACTTCTGCTGGGAGTCACCAGAATTCACAACTGACTCCAGTGCACCACTCCCCTGCCTCCAAATGCCTGTAAAGCAGGCAGAAGACTCAGTTTTATTTCTTATCATGGCCGCCTAGAAGTGAAAGCTCTGAAAAGCCAAGGACTCAGATAAACTGAACTGAACCTGGAATACCATTTCTTCTGTCCAGGGGTGGGATTCAATTTTTTTAACAACTGGTTCTGTGGGCGTGGTTTAGTTGGTGGGTGTGGCCAATTCAATATCGCTCACATTGAGGCATGCACCTCCTCGCCTGGCTTCTCATGACTGTGGGGAATGCTGCAACAGTCATAAGTGTGAAAAAGGTTTATAAGTCACTTTTTTCAGTGCCATTGTAACTTTGAATGGTCACTCCACACAAGCAAAGTACCAGCAAAGGAGGGGGAAAAAACTCCAGAGAAGTTTCTGAGACAGGAAGTCTAGTCCTGCCAAGAATGTAATAAGGGTTAACAGAATGGGCGTTGGTTCTTACCTGATACGCCTCTTCTCGTGGAACTGCGTAGAGCATCCAGAGAGTGGGAGGTGCTTCAGTCTTCACTTCTCACAGGCTGAGCTGAAATTGAGGAACGCCCTCCTCCTCCACGTGACTCCTCCATGCGTTCCCCCCAGTTTTATCGAAGACAAGAGGACAAAAACAACTCTCTACTCTTAAGTATTAAACAACATGAACTACAACATTAGAAATCATTGGCCGAAACAGGTTTTCCCCCTTTACAGATGGACCAACAGGGTGGGGCTGGATGCTCTACGCAGTTCCATGAGAAGAGGCGTATCAGGTAAGAACCAACGCCCATTCTCCGTAGAACTGCTGCGAGCATCCAGAGAGTGGGACATACCAAAGCCAGTGTGTCCTACGGGTGGGAGTCCGTCTGGATTGGAACTTCCCCAGGATCTCTAACTACTTGCTGCAAAACTTGCCTGCCAAAAGATGCCTCAGCTGAGGCGTAAATATCAATCTTATAATGTCTTATAAAGGGAGATGGGGAAGTCCAGGTGGCCGCCCGGCAAATATCAAGAATAGACGCCTGAGTAGCCCAGGCTGCCAAGGTAGCTGCACTTCTGGTGGAGTGAGCGGTAACCCCACTGGGAACTGGAATAGCTTGAACTAAATAGGCCTTGGATATGGTAGCCCTAATCCATCTGCCTACCGTGGACGGAGAAACCTTACAGCCTAGTGTCTTTGGCTGAAATGACAAAAATAGAGACTCTGCCTTCCTGATGGACTGCGTACGAGAAATGTAAATACACAAAGCCCTTCGAACATCAAGGGTGTGCCACTGCCTCTCTTGCTCGTGCAGAGGCTTCGGACAAAAATTAGGCAGGACCAACTCCTGCGCCCTGTGGAATGGTGAATTAATCTTCGGCATAAATGCTGGGTCTGGTCGCAGAACCACCCGATCTGAATGAAAAATGCACAGATCTTTTCTCACAGATAGAGCTGCAATTTCAGATATCCTTCTAGCCGAAGTAATAGCCACCAGAAAAACTGTTTTAAATGTAAAAAATTGAAGTGACGCCTCCCTGAGAGGCTCAAAGGGAGATCTAGTCAAGGCCAGGAGAACTTTATTAAGGTCCCATGTTGGGTACCTATGCACTACTGACGGGCGCAAATTAGAAGCCCCTTTAAGAAAAGCCTTGATTCAAGGATGGTGGGAAAGGGGACCGAAAGGACCGCCAGCAACCACCGTTGAGAGCGCCGCTACCTGCCTCCTTAAGGTGTTAGGTGATAAACCTCCATCTAGGCCATCTTGTAAAAAGGCCAGGATCTGAGCAACTGAAGGAGAGCGTGGGTCGATGAATGATTTGTGGCACCAGTTACAGAAACTTTTCCAGGTAGCCTCATAAATGTGAGTGGTAGAAGGCCTTCTAGCCGCCAAAATGGTGTTAATGACCTGGGCTGATAAGCCTTCCTCAATCATCCTTTCCCGTTCAACCTCCAAACAGCCAACTGTAGCCACTGTGGCTCTGGATGGAGCAGCGGGCCTTGGGACAGCAAAATCTGATCCAACAGAATCCTCCATGGCGGAGATACTGACAGATTGCGGAGGTCCACAAACCACGGCCTCCTGGGCCAATAAGGTGCCACCATGAGGATCTCTGCTTTCTTGGCTATCAATTTTCGAATCACCCTGGGAATTAATGGAAGCGGAGGGAATGCGTACAGTAGCCCGGGAGGCCACGGGCAACGCAAGGCATCATGATTCTCTGCTCCGCTGGAGGGATAACGGGAGAAGAACCTCGGTGTTTGCGCGTTGAGCGGAGACGCAAAAAGGTCTACTAGGGGCTGACCGAAACTGGCTGCTGCTTCTCTGAACAGATGTGGGTGCAGGCGCCACTCTGCCTGATCCAGTGTTGCCCTGCTGAGCCAGTCTGCTTGGACGTTGGAGGCCCCGGAGATGTGCTCCGCTCTGATGGATAAGAGGTGCGCTTCTGCCCATCGACACAGTCGCTCGGCCTCTCTCATGAGAAGGAGGGAATGGGTGCCCCCTTACCGATTGATGTGGGCCTTGGTTGTAGTATTGTCCATTAGGACCAGGACATGGCGCCCCCTTACCCGATGAAGGAATGTTTGCAGAGCCAGGGACACTGCATGAAGCTCCAACCAGTTGATGCTCCGACTTCACTCCGAACAGGTCCAAACTCCCTGTGCTGAGAGAGATTGTAGATGAGCCCCCCATCTGGAAAGACTTGCGTCTGTTGTGAGAACAACCCTTTGAGGTTCCTGGAATAGCTGACCTCTGTTGACAGATGGTCGCGTCCACCACAGGAGGGAGGCGAGAACTTTCGGTGGGACCTTCACTATAAACCTTGACGTGCTCCTTCCTGAACGCTGATATGGCAGGAGGAACCATTGCAAAGATCTGGAATGCAAGCGAGCCCATGGAATAATGGAAATACAGGAAACTAGCTTCCCTAGCAGTTTGGATAAATTGAGCAACGATGCTTTCCCGGTCTGCCGGATATGCCTGATAGTGGTGCGGATACTAATAAGTCTCTCCTGAGAGAGAAAGACCCTTCCTTCAACAGAGTCAATCAAAGCCCCTAGATGGGATATACTAGTGGAGGGGGTAAGCTGACTCTTCTCCCAGTTCACTAAGAACCCGTGGGACTGAAGTACCGAGAGGGTAGAGCTAGTATCGCTCTCGGCTTGATGTCGGGAAAGGGATACAACCAGGATATTGTCAAGGTAACAGTGGATCCGGATGGGAATTTGTCTAAGGTGAGCTGCAATAGCCGCCAACACCTTAGTGAAAGATCTCGGAGCTGAGGCTAGACCAAAGGGGAGGGCTACATACTGGAAATGCTGATTATTATAACAAAATCTGAGATATTTAGAATACGAGGAATGAATGGGAATATGGAGATAAGCCTCGGAAAAGTCAATTGACGTAAGCCAGTCTCCTTCTCTGATGCCCTGTAAAATTGACTGCAGAGTCTGCATTTTGCATTTATGGCGTACAATAAAACGATTTAACCTCTTAAGATCTAAGAGAATGTTTAGGCACCAAGAATAAAAGTGAATAGAAACCCCTTCCCTGTTGGGAGGGGGGTACAGGTTGAATAGCCCTAATATCAGAGAGATGTTTGATGGCAGAAGTCATAAGAGCCCGTTTAGTAGGATTCCTAGAAATGGGTGAAACCCTGAAATGTTCAGGGGGAGGAGAGAGAAACTGCAGGGTCAAGCCAAAGCGCACTGAATTTGTAACCCAAGTATCAGAGGTGGATTCCTCCCACTTGTCGGCAAAATGCCTGAGGCGGCTGCCTATGGTAAGAAAACCTGCAACGCTACCTGGGCCGGCGGGCCGCTCTACTCCTGGAACTCCTGAAGGGCCTTCTGTAGCTGCCTCCTCTCTTGCCTCTGTCTCCCGAGTCGCCCCGGTCCTGGTAGGACGGCCGGAATGAGGGAGAGCCCTGAAATCTAGGAGAGAATGATGACTGGAAGGAGGGACGAAAGGAGCCCCTCCGAAAGGATTGGGAACTCTTGGCTTCCTGCCTACGAAAAAGTGAAGGCAGAAACTTTTTCTTATTTCGGGTCTCCAGGAGTAACGGCTCCAGAGCGGGCCCGAATAATTTCCCTTTTACTATGGGGGCTGAAGCCAACTTAGACTTATTTTTAATATCAGCCTGCCAGTGTCGAAGCCAAAGCAATCGTCTGGCAGAAACATGGGAAGAAACAGCTCGGGATGAGAACTTAACCGAATGAAAGGTAGCGTCAGCTGCAAATTCCGCCGCTGCCGTGATCTTTGCAATATCTTGATGGGCTCTGGTATCGGCTGGGGAAATGTGTTGCTTCAGCTGTCTGAGCCACCTGATGGAGGATAGGGTGAAAAAGGAAGCGGCCATGGCCGACCGGATAGCCCAGGCATCAGTGGTGTGAGCCCGCCAGAGCGCCATCTCCGCTCGCTTATCCTCCGGCTTCAGTGCCTCTAGTGCATTGGTAGGATTGGAAGAGAAAGCAAGCCTTATAATCGGATCATCTACTTCCAGGGTGTCTAACATAGCTGAGAAATCCGAATCCAGGGTAAACAACCTCTTGTCCTGACTAGAAGGGGCTGGAGAAGGACCCACCGAGGCCAACTGCTTTGCTACCAGATCTGAGAAGATTGGGGGGGCTGGAATAATGTGTGCTGCCACTGTCGGCTGTCTAAACATAAGGTCATCAGGACCTTCTGGACTCAATGGAGGGGGTTCAGAAGGAGGCTGAGAGGCCAGACCTGAAATGTTCTTTGCCTTAAATAGCAAGAACTTAAATAAATGGGGTTTAAAAAGACCCACAACAGCAGGTTGTTCAGGAGAAAGACCCTCATCTTCTGACATTTCTCCCTCCATTAGGTCCCCCTCCAGAAAGGATTCCGAATACTGTAAGGAACCTCTGTCAGAACCTTTGTACTCTCCGAACGGTTCAAGGCCCACTCCCTCTTCTTCTTGGGTATCCTCCCCCTCTGGGAATGGAATATCCATGTGAGGAGGTACCTGACCATGCTGTGACGCTGGTGCAGAAGGAGATCTCCCGGATAAAGACTCAGCCTCGGGAGTCCTCCCTCGGGAATCCGGTCTAGTGAGCTGCTGCATTCCTTCAGCTATACCTTGACGGATGGCAGACTGCATCCATTCCCTGATGTTCTCAGGTACAATAATTGGAGCAGGATCCTCAGAGCGTAGGCCTGCAGCGGTTGGCGTAAATGTCGCCTCTGGTACACGGGAGGGCTGGCGGCCTCGGGTGGAAGTACCGCCCCTAGAGGAAGGTGGTTGGCTCAGCGGGGGGGGGGGGTAGAAGGAAAGGCAGATGTTATAGAGTGAGACTCTTTAGCCCGCTTGTTAAATTCCCTTTCTAGGGCCTTATGACGTTGTAAGGCATCTCTTTGAGAAGCACTGGAAGAATCCTTGTCCCTTCTGCAAAGGTAGTGCATCTTAGACTTGGCCTTCAGAGAAGAGCCAGTAGGATTAGCCTCTGCCATGGTATTGAAAGAAAATGGCGGTTGGCATGCCTAGGAGTTCGGCCTACAAACGTAAACTGGTTTTCCTAAAATTGGGTCACGTTCCCCTTTTTGAAAGAAATTTTATTCTAGAACTAGCTATTATCTATTCAAAAAAATCTCCTTTCTCTTTTTTTTTTTTTGAACCTTATGCAATAAAAAAACAGAAAAAAATTGTAGCAGCTAAATTAAAAACCTGAATATATACACTGGCAATTAAATACAAAAAAAGGGGTCAGGTTCAAGTAAGCAAAACCAAATAGCCCCAAAAAGGTACAGCAAAATAATAATAATAATAATAACTTAATTCCAAATAGACCAAATGAACGCTGAGGCCAAGCAATTGTGAAAGGCAAGACAAGAAAAAAGGGGCCTCTATAGGCAGCCCCCCAACAACATGGAGAGTACGTGCCTGTGCTTCTGAACTAGCTGCAGGCCAAGGAAGAAAGCCAACAATATTAACTCTAAGAGAGACAGCAGGGCACGGGACCACAGTGCTCTCTCAGTAAAAACAAAGGCTCCACGCGGCCTGACGGTCCCGCTAAGGGCCTACAAAAAAACCTCGCAGCTCACTCTCAATCCAAAAAGAAGAAGGCCTTACTTGTTCAGAAAACAAAATGGCGCCGGCCACGAGGCGTGCCCAAAATGGCCACCCGGCTCAGAGCGCACAGCTCAGAAGCGCACCAGCCCACCGCAACTTCAAACGAGCGAAGGAAAGAGCTGGGAGAGGAAGCGCTGCCTCCTCTGAGGCGTTCTAGGGGGGAAGACACAATTGCGCTTTTAAAATACAGCGCAAGGCCAAGCGGCTGAGCCCAGCACGCTTGGAACGGCAGAGGATAGATTAGAGGGGGGGGGGCAAAGGGCTCCAACCCCTTACTTCCCTCCTGGGAGCGAAATCGCTCCACCAACTAAATTAGGGATCGCACTAGCCTTGCAGGGAGAGGAAAAAATGAAATCAAACCTGATCCAACTCTCAACGATCACCTGAAACGGCCAAGGAACGAGAAAAAAGCTGCCTGCTTCTCGAAGGCTGAGCTAAAACTGGGGGGAATGCATGGAGGAGTCACGTGGAGGAGAAAGGCGTTCCGCAATTTCAGCTCAGCCTGTGAGAAGTGAAGACTGAAGCACCTCCCACTCTCTGGATGCTCGCAGCAGTTCTACGGAGAAAGGAAGTTTCTGTAAGCAACACCAGAATGTTTCCTTCCTGCCTTCCTTGCAGGATTAGGCTGGTAATTTCTTCTAACAACCGGTTCTCTGAACTGCTTAGAATGTTAACAACCGGTTCTAGTAAATAGGTGCGAACTGATAGAATCCCACCCCTGCCGCTGTCCTTCTCTCTACTGTAACCCGATCAAATAGCTGTTCCTCAGCCAACAATTGAGGAAAAGATAGCTTCCAATCATCCATACTTTTCTGAGAAACTACTCTCCCTTGTTTGTTTTATACTGGGACATTTGGCTGCATTGTTTGAAATGTGACTTTTCATACAAATCTTATTCTAAAATTATGCAAAATTGCAATCCAACCTCTTGTAGTTTTTAGAAAGCTGCATTTTTTTACATATATCTGTGTGCAAGGAGCTCTGGACAAATCATTTTTTAAAATCTAAGGTAAAAAGAAGCATTCATGTCTAAACCTACAATTGAAAAAGTTACTATTTAGTATTGTGGGACCTGCTGGCTGCCTCTTAAGTTTCTATACAGGTAAGAACTTCTTGAAACCCATAAATGGATACTAGGTTCATGAGAAATATTTGAGTAGTTTGAAAAGAGATATTTGCCTAAGTTCCACCTTTTTTTTTTTTTAACTCAGATCTTGAAGAATTGTTTTAGATTATGGCTGCATAAATTCTGTTGAGTTTTCAAAGATTTAACTTCCTTGAATCAGAAGATAGTCATATGCTGGCAATATTTTTCTATGGATAGCAAAATTCCTGAACTACATATTCAAGATGGCATTTCTTTGTGCATGTTTGAATAATTTCTGCCTTGAGTTAGTTAAAAACTACTCCAAATTATACCAATATGCTTTGGATTCAGAATTCATCATCAGTTGATGAATAGTTTGGGACTATTTCTCTCTCTCTCCTTAGCTACACTCAACAACTCTAGCTCATCTGTTTCCACTGATGAGTCGCTGCCAGCATTGGTGTTGGATATAAATTATAAAGAGAATGATGAAAGTGTGTCCTGTTGCAATCAGGTTTCTGAGACATAAAAGTTATAAAGAGCATCCTGACACCTTTAATAGCATTTTAATTCTTTATAGCCTCTCTATCTTAGCTGCCTGCAAAGTGATCATTAGAATCAGCTATTTTATACGACCACTCAAGTGTAAGCGTCCTTTCAATGTCCTTTGTCTACACATTTCCTTTCTTTTTTTTTTTTTTTAACAAATTTTATTGATTTTACAAAAACAAAACTAAAAGATCTTTTCTGAAGGTTGTCTGATCCCGGGTTGAAACTCTTCGCACAGACACAAATTCAAACATCATATTCACTTTATATATCCTTCCATATCTTATTATCATTTTCTTTTTTATATTATATATATAAACCATTTTTATCAATTTTATATAAACAATGCACAAGGCATAACAGCTTATAAGTTCTTTTCTAAGAAAAAATAATAAAAGAAGAAAACCAATAGAACATAATCCCAAATTATAGTATCAATACTTTGTCTATTTAACTTCATATCTTATCCCAACTTCTCCTTTTCATCCAAATTATTTCTTATTAATTAAAAAAATTTTTTTTTGCCTTTTTTCAATATACAACATCCAAAAAAAAAAAAAAAAAGCATAACAGAACCTTTATATATCCTTTCATATCTTATTACCATTTTCAATAATATTCTTTGTCTGTTCTATTTCCAACTATCCATTCATCTTTTTTCTTTTATTATACTTCTCCTATACACCAATTGGAGTAACGTCTATAACTCATTACCCTAACTTAAAAGTACTTCACATAACAATTTTTCTTGGGATTCTGTTTAAAAGATTCTAAAATTACACAATGAATTTTATACTCTAAATACACATATAAAAAACACAATCTTATGTACCCTCCAGAATCCCTCTTTTATCCTAAATTAAATTCACCCATTGTCTCTGAATAAACTTTTTTTCTTTAGATCTTGCTTCCCCCCATTGAGGCTTCTCCTCCCCCCCTTTCTCTCTTGCTTATTCTTCTCCTTGCCCTTTTTCCCCCTTTGTCTTTCCTCCTCCCTTTTCTTACTCCTTTTCCTTTGCTTTCTAACCTTGCCTCCACCTTTCCGCTCATTTTTCTCTTCTTTGGTTGTTTTTATAATTCTTAAAATCCCCTTTTTCTTATCCTTTTTCTCCTCCTCCCCGGAAAGAACCCATTGTTCATCAAAGATGGCTTCTTCTTCCCCTTCTTCTTTGTCCCAGTCCTTCTGCTGCGTAATCAACTTTTCATAAGTACATAACGCCATTTCTAAGAATTGAAACAAAGTGCCCAAAGTATCTTCCTTTTTATATTTTTGATATTCAGTCTTTAGTTCATCCACAAGCGATGCCATTATGAAAAGAGAAACTTTTCCCAAAACAACCACAAGTATTTTTAATCAAAAATAATTCAAAAAAAGTTCCAAAAATTAATACTTTTCTTCCTTCTTCTCTTTCTCTTTCTGGGGTTAATGTTTAATCAAAGAGGTCCAATTACCATATACCTTTCTTTGGGATTCTAGGCAATCTCCTCCTTTTTCAGCTTCTGCTCCAATTTTTTTTCCTCTCCCTTCCCACTTGCAATATCAATTTTAAGTAATCAGAAATCCATACCTCCAACAAGGGTTTTCCAATTTCTTAAGTTTTTCAATGTCCAAAAATCCTTTTGTCCCTTAGCTTCAACTCTCAAAACAATTCACTTTCAATGTCCAATATGTCCAAACATTTCTGCTGTTTCCATGGGGTGGGAGAGTAAAGAAAAAAAAAAGTTCCCTTTAACAGCTTCTCCGCCGCTTTCGATCTTCTTAGGGATACAATGTATCCTCCAGCAATTCAAACAGCTCAGTTCCAACCAATTTGAAAGATGTTACTTGACCCGGCTCAGACAGCACTTTCACTCTTCTTACTTCCTCCAGCTCAATCTTACCCGGTTGCTGGCTTCTTCGTGACCGCCGCTCCACCGCCTTGGGAAAAAGGGGTTTTTCCGGAGAAGGAGGGGGTCTGCGACACCCCCAACCCCCTGTCCGACTCCCCTCTCTCTTCAGCTGTCCCTACAGGGCAGCCATATCCCCCTGACCCATCTGGATCGGGGGTACCTCGGCGGCTAGCACAGCAGGAATCGCGAGCTGTCGCGAATTCCTGCTGCCCCGAAGCCACGCGAAACCGGAAACCTTCCTTTCTAAAGGCTTTGTAGTAGGAAATAACACAATTGCAAAGGACTAATACAATACACCACCATCATCAAGATTTTGGTGATAACTTGGAAGTGTATGTATGTATGTATCACACACATACAGAGATGGAGGGGCACATTATTAATCCCTAGCATATATTATGTTTATTTGTGGGTGTATGACATAAACTCACACTATTTAGACCACAGATATTTGCTGTTTTTTGCTAAAATATGTTTTAGCAGTTTTAGTCCCATCAATTCAGTGATTGGGTTAGTAAACAGCTGAAAATAAGGAAGACATAATCTGTGGCTTAGCTACTGCCTATTTCTAACGCCAAAACCCATGGTTTTCTCCTCTGCTCTCTACTCAGGTTCTGCTCCAAATAAAAATTGAACAATAACAGTAAATGGGCGTCCTATTTCATTTTGAACTCCTGCATAAATAAATAATAGAAATAACAAAGCACTAATGCAATTGCTAATTTCAAGTTACACTTTTGCCGTTGAATGTGTATGTGGAAACATCTGGACAAAATTCAAATACCCCTGGTTTGCCCTTTTACATCTCTTGCATTTTTAAAAATATAATTGACTGAGACTTTAGGAATCATCCAAGGCAAGAGAGATCTGGATGTTATGTACCCAGGTGAATTTGAAAGAAGAACCTTAGCTGCAAAGGCAGATTTTGTGAAATGTGCTGAGGGATACAATCAATTGGGAATAGCTCCAACACAAGCTTCATCTGTGACCTTGAGGCTTTTCAATTATTTCAAGGTATTTTGGCAGATGGTTCTTAAGTCGTTTTGACTTAATGCAAGGAAACAGCTTGTACTAACCATTCTTTAAACATTTTTGCCAAACATAGGGTTTTTTTTAAATTAAAAAAAAAAAAAAACAATGACAAGAGACACTGCTGCTCACTGCTTAGAACTTTGCCACTGTAGCTTTTGGGGAAGTGAAAATCACTCCAGGTGAGCTGGCAGCGAAATGGCAAAAGGTTAATTGTGATCAGTATGAATATCAGAATATATTGTGGTGGGGAGGATTGTTCGAGAGAGCTGAGGCAACCCCAGAAAAGACAAGATTCCTATGGTCAATGGGAATGGATTTGAGAGAAAGAAAGAGAACAGCAGGTAGGCAATGATCAGATAAGAGGCATCTCAGCCTGCAGAAGAAATGGGGAGTGTGGTAAACATCTCAGAAAATCCTTTAGGGTCTCTTGGACTGAAAAGATAAGCAGAGAAAGAAGAATTTTCAGATTTGCAAGATTCTGTTATTGTAACCTTACAATAAAGGTGGGGTCATGGTTGGTGCTCCTTGTCTGGACTACCTCTAAGGACTGATACATAACATGTCAAGATTTAAAAGAAGGAGCTTGAAGCATTCCCTACCCGTAGGTGTGTTTGGAGCAGTGATACGTTCTTGGGAGATGTCTTTTCAAAATATTGATTCATTGATTCATTCATCATTCATTCATTCATTCATTCATAAAGGCCACAAATTTTTATCAAAGTGACTCTGGGCATTTTAACACAAAATTAAAAACAATAATAAAAAGCAATAGGAATAAACCCAGAACATGCATTCTGGCCATCATACACATCCTAACACATCCTACACATCAAGGGCACATCTAGCATCCTGTTCCAAATGCCCAGAGTGCGGGGGAGAGACTGGTTTTTAGTTCCTTTGGAAAGGCTAGCAAGGCTTAGGGCTGCTTGCAGGGGTGGGATTCTACAGGTTCGCACCTATTTGCTAGAACCGGTTGTTAACATTCTAAGCAGTTCAGTGAACTGCTTAGAAGAAATTACTGGCCTAATCCTGCAAGGAAGGCAGGCAGGAAACATTCTGGTGTTGCTTACAGAAACTGCCTTTCTGTTAACCCTTATTACATTCTTGGCAGGACTAGACTTCCTGTCCCAGGAACGTCTCTGGAGTTTTTTTTCCCCTCCTTTGGTGGTACTTTGCTTGTGTGGAGTGACCATTCAAAGTTATAATGGCACTGAAAAAAGTGACTTATGACCCTTTTTCACACTTACGACTATTGCAGCATCCCCACAGTCATGAGAAGCCAGGCGAGGAGATGTGTGCCTTGATGTGAGTGATATTGAGTTGGCCACACCCAGCCAGTCACATGACCACCAAGCCACACCCACCACCTAAACCATGCCCACAGAACCGGTTGTTAAAAATTTTGAATCCCACCTCTGGCCGCTTGAATCGTGAGGGGAGATATTCCAAATGCTAGGTTTGGGGCAGTAATGGCAATACTTCCTAAATATGACCAGATGACATTGATGCAAACACGGGACCAGGAACATGCCCAGCCTGAAAGAGTGTGTGGAATGTGTTATTCTGATATTAAAACTGCTGGTCCTGCAACTAACCTGGCCCTGTGCCATGAAATTAAACAGCACCTTGAATTACACCTGGAAGCTCAATGTCAAGCCTGAAATTGACATTGGGCTTCCATTTTAGTTAGGCTTAGTATATATTCTTTTTCTTACTTTCTCTTTGCTGGTTATGGGGGAAGGGTTTCCACATTTCTAAGGAGGGAGGAATGGAGAAAGAGAGAGTTGTTTAGGCTAGGTGGGAACACGAGCTGACCATGCTGAGGCCCCTTGAGATGGAGATTTATGACATCAGGCAACATTGAATTACTTCTATTGGCAAATGTGACTTTTGGGAGTTGTTTCTAACTTCTAATATTGTGGGGTAATTCCAGGTTGTGTCACAACCGGAATTACAACGGACTTTGCCAATTTGATGCTTTCCTAAATAAAAGAAATTGTGTTGGAACATGGATCTTTTCTTTTTAAATGGATTTCATCACTTGGAAACCTGAAACCCAAAATATTTTATACTGACACTTGGTTCACTTTTAAAAGGCATCCTGAAACTTAGCATCAACAGGCAACGGTAGAGTACATTGTATTGATGCTCTGCAATTAGAATTTGATTGTAGAGTTCTCAGCATTATCAGAACATGTGCGTGAAACACAGCTGTGTATTCATACTCTTTGAGTACATTTCCTTGCCTGGATCCTTTTGAAGCCAAACACATCCACATAAAGCCCAATTTCTTTGTAACAATCTTTTATAAAATAACAGTATCTTACCTTCCAGGCAGAAAATGATCTGATTTTTATATTCTGGAATAGACCTCTGGCCTCTAGATCATACATGTACTATATCAATTATGTGGTCTCAGATCCAGTGTGTTCCCGCTGTTCCAGCTAGTCACTGCAACCTAACAACTTCATCATTGGCCAGATGTGAAGGTAGATAAACTATGGGAATGAGCTGAGAGTTGGTTGGTAAGGACCATGGGAGTAGGATGGTTTTTCTATTACAACACAGTTCATATAGAGGCATCCAAGGGAGATGCATCAGGTTAGTGGCAGTATCACTCAGGTTTGCTTAGTGTTCTGCAGAGAATCACCTGGAATCTACATCTCGGGTGCTCAACTCATGTGATGTGAGTCTGAGTGTTCATATTTCTTTAAGCTGACCTTGGATGGCATTAGGAGGCAAATATTTGTTTAAGATTGGGACATGGCAGAAAAAAGAGTTTGCCAAGGCATGTTCAGGCAGTGGTCAGATGTCAAAGAGGAAAACTTCCATGGTAGTTTCCTACAGTCCAAATGTTGCATTGTTGGAAGATAACCATGAACTTTAATGATTTTAAGAAATGATTAGGCAAAAGAGTAGACAGGAAGTCTGTTAGGAAATGCTAAGCATGCTGGATAATGATACTGTACATAAACAGGCATTGCGTATCACAAAATATCGATACTGGTTCCCAAAGTCATTATTTGTTCCCAGGATATTAAACTGGCCAAGGTTAGATTATTGAAAGCTGGACTATTTTGTCTATGGCAAAGAGCCATTTCTGGCAACAGAAGCTCAGCTTTTCTGCTTAAACATCTGCATGGTTTGCAGTTTGTATAATACTGTTATTGTACCACTATAGACAATATCTATATTCCTTGGCTGTGCTATTGCACGCTGATGGCCTCCATTTCCCTGTAAATTAGACTAGAGGGGGATGCTTGTAGCATAAGCTCCTAGCTGTAAATCCTACTATCTGCTGCAGGCTTTTAATTGGCTTTGTGGCAAAGTTGGTCTTAAATGTACTGATCCATTTCTCATTCAGCACAGGCTTAACCAGCATGCGACTGGCATACGGCAATACTCCTTTCCCCCACCTTTGTCCTTTCTAGTTTATTCTTGGCTGGAATGTACATTGGACCTATTTCAAATCTTGGGTAAAACATTGTTAACAGCAATGACTCGTTGCTAATTCAGCCTCTTATTGTTGTGTATGCAATAAAGATTAATAAAGTGTGAGTTTGGAGTAAGTGCAGGGTTCTGGCCCTGCACTTCTGATTGGCTGTTAAGCGGCTGGACCGGATTGGCCCGTTCCGGGGAATCCGATTGGCCCTTAACAGAGAGTTTCTATTGGTTCTAAGAGCTAGTATTCCTAGCTCATTATTGGTTAAAAGTTACAAGGTTTGCCTATATAAGGTAGGGTTTAACTACTGTTAAAACGAGGAAGTCACAATGTAAATAAAGAGCTGAAGTTCACCGTTCAGAGGCTTGTCTCCATTCTTTCTCGCTCATGCTCAAAACATAACACTGGCGACGAGGGTGGGATGTGGAGATATCTGAACCAACGAAACTTCGAAGAACACCGAGTACGTGACAGATGACGCCAACAATGGAACCATGTCCGGTGGCATCGTGCCACCCGCTCCGTTCGATCCAACACAAGAAGACTGGGAGTCTTACATGGATCGTTTCCAAATGTTCCTAGAGACGAACAACTTAAAGGACACCACAGCCGGGAAGAAGCGGGCAGTGTTCCTAACGCATTGCGGTTCAACCATATTTAAGATGGCTAAAGCACTAGCCAAACCCCGAGAAGTGAAGGCCATGGATTGGGACGACCTCGAACCTATCCTGTGAGACCACTATGCCCCGACCGTGCCTACGCTCGTGAGACACCACGAGTTTTATCAGAGAAGCCAACGAAAGGGAGAAAGCGTGGCCAACTTCATAGCAGATCTCCGGAATTTGGGAGGCCTCTGCGGATTCACCGATTTAGAAGAAGCACTAAGAGATCGCATAGTTCTGGGACTAGATGCACCAGGAGTCCAAAGCAAGCTGATGGCGAAAGGCAACATCAGCCTTGCCGACGCCATCGCCGATGCTACGGCAGCAGAAGCAACCAGGAAGTTGGCTGAACAACTACGCTGAAACCGCGCTCCGGTACCACCGCCGGCCAGCGAAATCTCACCTAGTTCAGAAGGGCAGCTTGCGACAATGCACCATGAGGACCTCTCTTCGTCGTCAGACAGCAACGAAGAAGGGGTCCATCGACTGTGGTCCGACCGGGACCCTCACCCGAAGCCTTTACGCCCTTGTGCTGGCTGTGGAGCCAACCATGCCAGGTCCGAATGCAAATTCTGCGACGTACTCTGCCATGAGTACGGGAAATGAGGCCACATCGGACGAGTCTGCCGCAGCTTGCCAGGACCCAGCCAGGCCTCAAAAGGGGCTAACTATCACCAATCAACAGGAAACTGTCCTGCACGGCGAGAACCAGTAAACCACTCCTACAGAAATTGAGCTTTGCAGAGAGAAGAGGCTCACCATACTATCACTATCGGTCACGCCTCAACCTTGGACACTAAGAAAATCTGAGTCATGGTAGCCATCGAGAACCAGCCTTGCCACATGGAGGTTGACTCGGGATCGTCCCTCTCGATGGTGTCTTGGAAGACACTCAAGCAACTCATCCCCACAATTCAATGCCAAGATCTCCGTTTCCAACGCCTCATCCTCAAGGACTACCAAGGGAATTGAATCCCCGTTGTCGGTTCCTGCCGAGTCTGAGTCTCCTTCAAGAAGCACACAGCGTTCTTACCTTTAACGGTCATCGATAGAGATAGGCCTAGCCTACTAGGCCTCCAATGGTTCGCACCATTCGGCATTGAAGTGGCCGGCGTAAACTGAGTCAGTGGCTGTGACTGGGAGGAAGACCTTATCTATGAGTTCAGGGACATCTTCGCGGACAGCTTAGGTGAGTACAAGGGGACCCCGATTTCATTCAGCCTAGATCCAAAATAGCTCCCATTCGCCTAAAACCCCGTCGAGTTCCGTTTGCCTTAAAATTGAAAATCGGCGAACAACTCGACAAACTGATAGCTCAGGGGGTGTTAGAGCCCATCGATCACTCCCCTTGGGAAACCCCTATTGTAACACCCATTAAGCCAGACGGGTCAATCCGAATTTGTGGGGACTACCGGGCCACTTTGAACCACGCCCTGCAGCAGAACGCGTATCCAGTTCTGGTGGTACAGCATCTCCTCCATTCCCTGGGGGGTGGGAAAGTTTTCACTAAATTAGATTTAGCTCAGACGTATCAGCAATTACCAGTAGATGAAAAAACGGCACAGGCCCAAACTATTGTGACGCACCAAGGTGCCTTTAAATGTACCCGGCTGCAATTCAGAGTTAGTGTAGCCCCGGGGATTTTTCAGAGCCTTATGGAAAGGTTATTGCAAGGGATCAAGGGCGTGGTCCCCTATTTTGACGATGTATTAATTGCAGCCCCTACAAAAAAAATCTTACAGGATTGGTTAAAATTAGTCCTAAAAAAATTCCAAGAGGCCAGTCTTAAGGTTAAAAAAAACAAATGTAAATTGTGTACTGAAAGCATTGAGTTTTTAGGGTACCTGATTGATAGCCAGGGCATTCACCCTACCGAAAGTAAATTAAAAGTGATCAAAAACGCTTCCAGGTCACGAAACAAGGCCGATCTTCAGGCATTCCTAGGCCTTATCAATTTTTATAATGTATTTTTACCGCACAAAGCAACGGTCACTGAACCGTTACACCGGTTGTTAGATAAAAAAGCAAATTGGCTATGGGGTTACCGTGAAGAACAGGCGTTCTGAAATGTTAAAATACTGCTCACTTCTGACTCTGTACTCATGCAGTATAACGAGACTTTGCCATTAGTTATAACCTGTGATGCATTGCCTTTTGGGGTGGGCGCCATTTTGAGCCACGTACTGCCTAATGGGAACGAAGCCCCTGTTGCATATTTTTCAAAGACTCTTTCAAAAACTGAGCGGAACTATGGACAAATTGATAAAGAAGCCCTCGCAATTGTCTCAGCTGTGAAAAGATTCCACGAATACGTGTATGGCCGGGCTTTTACTATTGTGACTGACCACAAACCTTTATTGGGGATAATAGCCGGAGATAAGCTGACTCCCTACATATTATCCCCTAGGATGACCCGATGGTCAGAATTCTTAGCTGCTTATAACTATCGGCTGCAATACCGCCCGGGGAAAGCCATTCCCCATACCGACGCATTGAGCCGAGCACCGCTTCCAGAGATTCTCGACGATCCTGCACCAACGGTAACCACGTTGCAAATCGAGGCACTCAACTCGCCGCCACTAACCGCCCGAGATATCGCAAGAGAAACCAAACGCGACCACACCCTAGTGCGAGTTCTGGGATGGGTAGAATGCGGATGGCCATTGGACCAGTTATCAGATGACTTCACACCTTTCAAGACTCGACAAACCGAGCTCTTCTCCCAGAAAGGCTGTGTCATCTGGGACGATAGAGTTGTTATCCCAGAACGACTCCAGAAAGCGCTGCTGAGAACCTTGCACGATGGCCACCCCAGCATCGTGCGAATGAAAGCCCTTGCGTGAAGCTATGCATGGTGGCCGGGCATTGACAAGCAAATTGAACAGTGGGTTAAAGCTTGTCCCAAATGCCAAGAAGTCAGCAACGTCCCACCAAAAGCCATGCCTACTGAATGGGAGACACCACGTGGAACCTGGTCCCGAATTCACCTGGACTTCGCGGGGCCAACCAAAGGCCACACCTTCCTGCTTACCGTCGACGCCTACTCGAATTGGCTCGAAATCCATCGCATGACGACTACGACCTCCGAGGCGGTTATCAAAATCTTAAACAGACTCTTTACAACCCACAGATTACCAGACATCCTGGTATCCGATAACGGCCCTCAATTTACTGCACTAGCGTTCGAGCAGTACCTCGCTGACCGCGGCATCCGCCATGCACTCACCTTGCCTGCGCACCCTGCGACCAATGGCAAAGCAGAACGCATGGTCCAATTTGTGAAGAAAACCTTGCAAAAGGTAGACTACGACAACAT
This sequence comes from Hydrophis major, assembly GCA_033807585.1. Taxonomy (NCBI): domain Eukaryota; kingdom Metazoa; phylum Chordata; class Lepidosauria; order Squamata; family Elapidae; genus Hydrophis; species Hydrophis major. The sequence goes on along the minus strand of CM066328.1, from coordinate 87,029,980 downwards.
TGATGACAAGGTCAATCAAATCCTCTTCTTGCAACACATCACCCCACATAGCGTCACCAACAAAACTCCCGCCGAACTGCTAATGGGACGAAAGCTCCGCTCCCACCTCAACCGGTTGCACCCAGCTTACGAACCGGAGAAATCACTAGGATCCAGCAGCCGCTGTCGCACTTTCCAGGTAGGAGACCTAGTTTATGCTAAAAACCTATCGGGCGACCCGTTGTGGGTGGAAGCGACAGTAGTACGTGTAACCGGCCCCAGATCCTACCTGGTACAATGCCTTGACGATAAACTTTGGAAACGGCATATCAATCAATTACGATCGCGGCTTCCAGTGGCCAGTCCGCAACTCTCCTATGACCAAACTGAGGGGGGGAAGGTACGGAAGAAGATGAAGTCCTAGGAAACCCGTTCGAAAGAAACGACGGTTTGATAGAAACTCAGGAAGCGGAGCCGGAGGGAGAAACGGTTGCACCTCAGGGAATTGCAGAGAATGTGGGCAACGATGCAGAGGTGAACTCTGAACCAGAAACAGCCCCATTGCCAAACAATGATCTTCCTCAGCGTGATTGCAGCCAGCCGATACAACGGAAATCACAGAGACTAATAAGATAATTGTCCTACCTAAGGGACTATGTAACTGTGCCCTGCAAATAAGAAGCCAGGGGGAAGGGGTGTTGTGTATGCAATAAAGATTAATAAAGTGTGAGTTTGGAGTAAGTGCAGGGTTCTGGCCCTGCACTTCTGATTGGCTGTTAAGCGGCCGGACCAGATTGGCCCGTTCCGGGGAATCCGATTGGCCCTTAACAGAGAGTTTCTATTGGTTCTAAGAGCTAGTATTCCTAGCTCGTTATTGGTTAAAAGTTACAAGGTTTGCCTATATAAGGCAGGGTTTAACTACTGTTAAAACGAGGAAGTCACAATGTAAATAAAGAGCTGAAGTTCACCGGTCAGAGGCTTGTCTCTATTCTTTCTCGCCCATGCTCAAAATATAACACTTATCTGTTCCAATCATGCAATTCTAACCTCATTACTCTTTTCTACTCAGTATTTATTGTGTGCCTCATCTCCCTTTATTTTTAGTTCCTCAGGAATTAACAATTGCATATTGGGGTGGGCCGGGGTGGGAATGAATATGTTTGTTGACATGATTGGGTCAACCATTCTTGTCTAAATTATTTCTTAGAGATCTTTCACATGAGCATATTTCCATCACCTGAAGGTGAAACTGCAAGCAACATTTAGTGAGAACCTAATAACCTACGAACCGGTCAGTTCTAGTGGAGATGAACCCTGACTGCTCTTTAGAAGGCCAGATCCTGAAGATGAAACTCAAATACTCTGGCCACCTAATGAGAAGGAAAGACTCCCTGGAGAAGAGCTGAATACCGGGAAAGATTGAGGGCAAAAGAAGAAGGGGGAGACAGAGAATAGGTGGCTGGATGGAGTCACTGAAGCAGTAGGAATGAGCTTAAATAGACTCTGGAGGATGATGGAGGACAGGAAGGCCTGGAGGAACATTGTCCATGGAGTCATGATGGGTTGGACATGACTTCGCAACTAACAACAATAATAACAATAATTGCTAGTGAAATAATTTCTGCTGGTTTTTTAAGTATAGTTTTTGATGGATTATCTGCCGATCCAACTTTTCAGTGGCTTAAAACAGACCATCTCAGCCAGTATGAAGCTGCTGTAATGAATCCAAGCCATAGTTACTCGGATGTAACGACTACTTAGAACTATAGGAATGGTTTCCATGTAGATAAGAATGAAGTTGCAGAACCGTACCAAAAATACATAATTCTTGGGGCAACTAAATTAGATACTCCTTCTTTAATTCTGATTTGGATGATATGTGGTTTTAGAATCTTTCCTCTCCCCCAATCAGTACAGTTAACTGAATGGCATGTGTTGCATTGTGTCTCTCATGACAGAAAGTCAAAATAGTTGCAGTTTTTATCTCATCATTCTTGGAGAGCAACAGATGAGCTCTGTAGCCTGTGTCAATCCAATAAAAGCAATTACTGGAGGCCCCGTTCTGCTTGGCAGTTATTTTGCAGCAGATCTTTGCAGCAGATGGTTGCAGGGTGCCCAAATAAAAGATAAATTAGATTTCCAGATGATTATATGATGGCTGTACTGAAGCTGCCAGTCCTTTTGGCTCATCATTCCTCATAGGGCCATTTGATCAGGAGAAGTGAAAACAAGCAAGGGAGACAACATAGGAGAAGAAAAAAAATAGTTGGGTAGGAAATACTTGTGCTTTTTCTCCATTATTCAAAGTACGAACTCGAATTAAAATATGTTTCATAGATAAATATGCAGTTGATTCTGCATTCTTCTAGGCAAGAAACTAAATATTTTACATTAAGAGAAAACAAGGATCTTGTGATTGGTTAATTCATGCAACTATGGCTTCCTTATCCATGGATTATTGACTAAAGCACATGATGGATTCATATAACATGACTTAATAAAAGGAATTTGGTGAACAAACACCAATGGATTTCATCAACATGCTAAGCCAAAGATGAAATAAGCCAGATACCTCATGGCCCAGAGTGATATATTAAGCAAACTATCATACCTGAGAATTTGATAATTTTCCATTGCTGACTTTGTTGGACTTACAAAGCATACGTCACCTTTGAACTTTCAAGTTTCCTCTTTCCGTTATGGATTCAAACTGGAGAGTGATTAATATTGTTGTGTCCGCGAAATGATGCCAGGAGTCGGTGACTTCAAATCATGCTCTTTTATTAAAGTAGGAACCGAACTGGCTCTTCGCAAAAGGTTCGCGGCTTTTATTCTTTCAGCCGCGGCGGCCGCAGCCAATGGCACCGCTTTGAATCTCCTGCGATTCGAATGGACCAATCGCGGGAGATTCTTAGCGAGCCAATCGGCGCGGCTCGCCTGACCAATCAGAGTGCCCCGCGCTTTGGCCAATCAATGCGCGGGGATCTCAAGAATGCTAATTAGGGACAGAACACCCCTCCCCTCTTGGTTCAGTCCTTACGTCGCGTAGTCACGTAGGTAGGCGGGGCTCCGTCTGAGCCTACTGGACCTGCGCAGCTCAGTCGTAGGTTGGATGCCGGCCGGTTCAGTCGGGATCTCTGTTGCTCCTGATGCCGTCGTGGGAACCGGCTGGTCGGTCGGGCCGGGCCGCTCTCCGTAGCTCCCTCCTGGGCCTCCCAGGTTGGTTGAGCTGCGGGTTTCGCCGCTCCCGCTCGGTCTTTCCGGGTCGGTCAAGCTGGCCTGGCTGTCTCTTCCTGGCGAGGGGTCGTGATGTCTGCTTTCCGGTAAGTATGGCTGGTTTATTCTTCTTTGGTTTTGGTCCCCTGGGTATTCCCTCCCCCCTTGGTTTGTGTTGTGGGGGTTGGTTTCGCCTGTTTGTGCGTCGGTGGTCTCTTGGTTGGCAGTCCTCGACCTTAATTGGTCGATGTGGCGTTTCCACACTCGTCCGTCTGCTGTTTGTAGCCGGTACAAGTGTGGGCCTGTTATTTGTGTGATGACGGCCGGTATCCATAGTGGGTCTCCCGTCAGGTTTCTTGCATATATGGGGTCGCCTGGTGCGAAAGTTCGGTGTTTGCTGTTTGAGTCTGGGGGCTTCTCCGGGTTATACATGGGGTGTAACCTGTCGAGTGGGGACCTTAATTTCCTCCCCATTAATAGTTCGGCTGGGCTCTTATTTGTTGTGGTATTTGGGGTTATGTGTTGGGTGAAGAGTAGTTTGTTTATTTTCTCTGGATCTCCCCGTGGTCTATTTTCCGGATGGTTTTCTTAGTGAATTGCACCATCCGTTCCACCCTACCGTTCGCCGCCGGGTGCACCGGTGCTGTCAGCGCGTGGCGGATGCCCCTTTCCGCTAGGAATTTTTTGAATTCCAACGAGGTGAATTGGGGCCCGTTGTCGGAAACGACGACGTCTGGGAAGCCGTGCGTTGCAAAGAGTTTGCAGAGTTCCTTGATCACGGCCTCCGTGGTTGTTGTCTTCATGTTGCTTACCTCCAGCCAGTTGGAGTAAGCGTCTACTGTTATAAGGAAGGTGTGTCCTTTTGTGGGCCCGGCGAAGTCTATGTGAATCCTAGACCAAGGTCCCCTTGGGGTTTCCCACTCTAGGACGGGTGCTGTGGGTGGGCTTGGCCTAGTTTCCTGGCATCGTTGGCACCTTGCTACCCAGGTCTCAATTTGTTTGTCCATCCCTGGCCACCAAGCGTAACTTCTGGCCAGGGCTTTAGTCCTAACGATGCCAGGGTGCCCCTCGTGTAGCAGTTCCAGAACCTTCCCTTGTAGCTTTTCTGGAATGATCACCCTATCCCCCCATAGTATGCGCCCTTTTAATAACGAGAGTTCCGTTTGGCGGTTTTGGAATGTTTTGACGGACTCGTCGTTGTCCCTTTCCGGCCACCCTTTCTCTACCCAATGCAATACCCGCGCCAGACGTTTGTCTTTATTAGTCTCTCGGGCAATGTCTGACGTGGTTATGGGCAGGTTGGGTAGAGTCTCTATGCTGAGGGTGGTCGTTGTGGGTGCTGGGTCGGTGTCAGGTTCCGGTAGCGGCGAGCGGCTTAAGGCGTCTGCATGGGAGATCGTCTTACCTGGTTTGTGTATGAGTCCGTAGTTGTAGGCTGCCAGGAACTCGGACCACCTTGTCATTCAGGGAGACAAAATGTTCGGGGTGGCCCGGTTTCCTGCAAGGATTCCTAGCAGCGGCTTGTGGTCAGTTATGATGGTGAATGTTCGGCCGAAGAGATACTCGTGGAATCTTTTTACGGCGGCAACGATAGCCAGAGCCTCTTTGTCCAGCTGGCTATAGTTCCGCTCCGGTTTGGTGAGGGTCCTTGAAAAGAACGCGATGGGCGCTTCTTTTCCGTCGGGGAGGGTATGGCTGAGGACAGCGCCGGCGCCGAAAGGTGATGCGTCGCATGTGACGGCCAGAGGTAGGGTCTCGTTATACTGGATAAGGACAGCGTCCGAAGTGAGGAGGTCCTTTGTTCTTTGGAAGGCGGCTTGCTCGCGTTTCCCCCAAGTCCAGGTCGCCACCTTGTCCAGGAGCCTAAGCAAGGGCTCCGCCACCGTCGCCTTTTGGGGCAGGAATACATTGTAAAAGTTAAGTAGCCCCAGGAATGCCTGTAGTTCCGTCTTCGACTTGGGTGTGGGTGCTTCTTTGATGGCCTTGATTTTTTGGTTTGTGGGGTGAATGCCGTGACGGTCTAGGAGATATCCTAGGAATTCTACCCGTTCCGTGTATAATTGGCATTTGTCCCTCTTGACTTTGAGCCCGGTCTCTTTGAATTTGGTTAGGACCTCCCTTAGGTGACCCTCTAGTTCGGCTTGGTTGGTTGCCGACACTAGGACGTCGTCGAAGTAAGGTACCACCCCCTTGATGCCTTGCAATAGTCTTTCCATTAGGCTTTGGAATATTCCCGGTGCCACGCTGACTCCGAATTGGAGTCGGTTGCATTTAAATACTCCCTGGTGGGTGACTATGGTTTGCGCTTCTGCCGTTTCCTCGTCGACTGGCAACTGTTGGTATGCCTGGGCAAAGTCGAGCTTGGCGAAAACCTTGCCCCCTCCCAGTGAGTGCAGTAGGTGTTGCACTACTGGGACAGGGTAGGCGCTTTGTTGTAGCGTGCCATTTAGGGTGGCCTTATAGTCCCCACAGATCCTCACCGACCCATCGGGCTTGATCGGGGTGACTATGGGGGTCTCCCACCGGGCGTGGTCTATGGGCTGTAGGACCCCTTGCTTGACGAGCTTGTCAATTTGCTCGTCTATCTTGGGTTTAAGTGCGAATGGCACCCGCCTTGGTTTCAGGCGTTTTGGGGGGAAGTTTGGGTCTAGGCTGAATGATATAAGGGGCCCTCGGTACTTGCCTAGGTTTCCATCGAAGACCTCTTGGAATTCCCGGGCCAGTTGCTGCTCCCAGCTGTCGTCGGTGATGTGGTCGACTCCCGTGACTGCGATGCCGAGCGGGGCGAACCATTGCAGTCCCAGTAGGCTTGGGCGGTCACGATCGACGATTGTCAGGGGAAGCCTTTCGGTGTGCCCTTTATATGTGATGTTGAAGTGTTTGGTTCCGACTACTGGGATGCGGTTTCCCTGGTAGTCCTTTACGATGAGTCTCTGGCTGTCTAGGTTCCTCCTTTGGATGGTAGGCACCAAGCGCTTTATTTCATGCCATGCTATCATGGAGAGGTAGGACCCGGAGTCCACCTCCATTTTGCATGGCTGGCCCTCGATGCCTACCTCCACGTGGACCTTCCGGGCGTCATTGGTTATGGCGTGGCTGATGGTGACCGTCTGATGGGTCTCCTCTCTTCGTCAGTTATCGCCGCCTCGCAGGGATCGTCCGTTCCGGTCCCATCTGTTGTCCGAGGGGCGATCTCTGGTCCGGGGTGGTGTGCTCTCTCTCCTCTGGTCGCTCTGGTCCCATCATGCCGGGCTACGGTTCTTTTTTAGGCGGCAGACACGGGCAATGTGTCACTTCTTGTCGCAATGCCGGCAGATCGATTCGAAAAACCGGCATTCCGACCTGGGGTGGTCGCCGCCGCAACCGGCACAGTTGGTCCTCGACTTACGACCCTGCCGGTTCTGTGGGTCGCAGCCTGTCTGGAGGCGATGGATGTCCTCCTCATCATCAGAAGTGCCTGATGCCGAGTGGAAGTTGCCCTGGTGGGTGGTCATCTCGGGTTGGGCCTCGGCCGACCTCACAGGGTTGTTGTTTCCACTGCAGTCCCCAGCGTTCGGTCTGCGCATGCGGTCGGCGGAGGTTCGGGTTGCTTCGGCGGCTGCGGCTGCGGTGAGGGTGTCTGCTAGGTTGATGTTGCCCTTGGCCATCAGCCGGCTCTGGAGGACGGGGTCCCACAAACCGAGCACGATTCTGTCTCACAGGGCGTCATTCAGGTTGTCGAATTCGCAGAGCCCCCCTAGGCGCCGTAGCTCGGCGATGAAGTCGCTGAAGCTCTCACCCGACCGTTGGTCCCGACGGTAAAATTCGTTGCGTCGGATCAGGATGGGTACCTCTGGAGCATAGTGCCGCCGAAGTATTGGCTCGAGGACGTCCCAGTCCATCGCAGTCGCATCGGCGGGTTTGGCAAGCGCCTTGGCCATCTTGAAGACCTCGGTCCCGCAGTGGGTCAGGAAGACGGTACGCTTCATGGGGCCGGTGGTGTCCTTCAGGTCACTGCACTCGAGGAACATGCGGAATCGGTCGGAGTACGATTCCCAGTCCTCAGTGGCGGGGTTGAAGGGTGCGGGGGGTGCGATTTTCGCCATCGTGGTGGTTCGTCTGGCTTCCGTCGGACACGTGGTTCGGTTCAGGGTCTGGATCCCACCTTTGTCGCCAGTGTTGTGTCTGCGAAATGATGCCAGGAGTCGGTGACTTCAAATCATGCTCTTTTATTAAAGTTGGAACCGAACTGGCTCTTTGCAAAAGGTTCGCGGCTTTTATTCTTTCAGCCGCGGCGGCCGCGGCCAATGGCACCACTTTGAATCTCCCGCGATTCGAATGGACCAATCGTGGGAGATTCTTAGCGAGCCAATCGGCGCGGCTCGCCTGACCAATCAGAGTGCCCCGCGCTTTGGCCAATCAAAGCGCGGGGATCTCAAGAATGCTAATTAGGGACAGAACAAATATAAATATATGTTTGGGTGCAGGTATATATTTATGAATGTATATAGCATGTGCATATGTGTGTTATGTATGTGTTTGGGTAGATATATACTTTCTCTTGAGAGCAAGCAACATAATTTCATTTTTAATATGGGCCAGTGTACACATAGTAAAAAAATGACAATAAGGTTATCTTAAATATTTCAAGCTATTTCAAGCTATCACTTAAAAAGCAAATTCTTTTGGTATCAACGATGGGTCAAATTCAAGACAGGCTTATTTGTGGTTGTTAAGAAATAAAAATGGTACTTAATGGCAGAACCTTAATGGATATAACTGCTTTTTCTATTGCTTAAAATTGGGTGGCCTTCTCCATGTGATGTGTTTAAGGCTGATAACATTTGTTTTTGTAATTTACATAAATCACTGGATATATGCAATAAAATTTATTTGGATTACTTAAAATCTTCTTCTACTGCAAGCAATTACTCAATTTCTTAGCAAACAAAATGAGTTATAACTGAAAATGTTGAATCCTACAGTGATGTATGAGAGTGGGCCACTAAATAAATATCTACGTATTAATTTATTAGAACAATTTATATTCCATCCTTTCACTTACTACCATAGTGTTCAAGGCAACAATCAATATTCAGAAAATTGGTTAAAACATTCATTAGGAAAAGATTAAAATAATAAAATCTGAAGCAGATAATTAACACATCACTGTCAGCTTTGAATTATTATGTTTCATGCACCAAAACAAGCTTGCCTGAATAAAAGTGGTATTTAGATTAATTTTCCTCTTCCTAAACTTGGGAACATATTCTTTGTTGTAAATGGACCTTCTCAGTGACATTTTAAAAGTCCACCTCTTCCCCACCCCCAATCAAAATAATGTACAAACTTTTAATGCTGATGCTTTCTTTTAATGGAGTATTTAGTACTCAGTTATGAAAATTGGTGGTCTTAAATATTTAATAATGATAAAGCAACCCATAAATACCCATCTCATAGAAGTGTGTTATGATGAGGGTGTGGCCATTGACATGGTCCTTCTATTCATCCTAATTAGTTTAGAATACCGTAACCAGGGGTGGGATACAAATTTTTTATCAACTGGTTCTGTGGGCATGGCTTGGTGGACATGGCTTGGTGGACATATTATTGGCTGGGTGGTCATGTTATTGGCTGGGCGTGGCCAACTCAATATCACTCACATCAAGGCACACATCTCCTCGCCTGGCTTCTCATGACTGTGGGCAAGCTGCAACATTTGTAAGTGTGAAAAATGGTCATAAGTCACTTTTTGCAGTGCCATTGTAACTTTGAATGGTCACTCCACACAAGCAAAGTACCAGCAAGGAAGGGGGGAAAAAACTTCAGAGAAGTTCCTGAGACAGGAAGTCTACTCCTGCCAAGAATGTCATAAGGGTTAATGGAGAGGCAGTTTCTGTAAGCAACACCAGAATATTTCCTTCCTGCCTTCCTTACAGAATTAGGATGGTAATTTCTTCTAACAACTGGTTCTCCGAACTGTTTAGAATGTTAACAACCGGTTTTAGAGAACTGGTAGAATCTCACCCCTGACCGTAACTTGCCTGTTAGGATGGATATGATAACGCAGGAGGAAGTAGATCTTTAGATGTCACAAGTAATGGTACGTGCTTGTTCTTCACCTATCTTGAAAATCTTAAGCAAGACTGATTCAGTAAATCGAAAGTTAGGATTCAGATCTCCATGAAATTTCAGAGGTTTAGATGAGATTAAACTGGAAAATTGAAATAAAAAACTATCTTTTCGACATCGCTACTAAGAACAGTACCTTAAGTCAAGTTCAGCTCAACATGAGCTCATTCTTTTATCTAGAATTCAAGCCATTAAAGATGTCATAGTTCGCTTTATGGTTAAGCAAATTATGAAATGACCAGTAGATGCCAGCAAGAGATTAATGATTTTGGCATCTCTTTTCTGCCATTTCCTAGTTATTTCCTGGTCCCTGTGGAGGTGGCTACTAGAATGACAGCAGATTCCCCCTCCACTCTCTGCTCCTCACAAGCCCATCTTTTTTTACTAGTCCTATCAGTGATGGGATTCAAATTTTTTTACTGCCACTTCTGTGGGTGTGGCTTGGTGAGCATGGCAGGGGAAGGTTACTGCAAAATCCTCATTCCCTCCCCATTCCTGGGGGAATGTTATTGAAAAATCCTATTCTCTCCCCACCCCACTAACCTGCTTCCCAGCTTCGTTCTCCTGTGCAGGGCACAAAAGAAAACCCAGCCAAGGCCCAGCTGGGACTCAGGAGGCAGAGAATAGATGGGGGCAGGGCCAGTCAGATGTGGTATTTGCCAGTTCTCCAAACTACTCAAACTTTCTGCTATTGGCTCTCCAGAACTGGTCAGAACCTGCTGAGTACCTCCTCTAAGTCATAATGAAGTGCTTCCTCCCCCGTTTGTTTTATTTTTCTATTATTTTACTTTTGTTTTGTTTAAACTTCTTTTTTATTTCTTCATTTTTATAGTTGTGAGCCACCTAGAGCAGACCATGGTGAGATAGGTGGCAAATAAATATAATAACATTATTAATGTTAATAATATTAATAATTTGTTTTCAATCACTGAATATTTGTGCCATCCCAATTGTCATAGATGATTTGGGTGCAAACTCAAAAACAACTGGAACACCACTTGAACACCATCGGCATTGACAAATGCACCATCAATCAATTGCAAAAGCTGGCTTTACTCGGAACAGCTTCCCTCCTGTGACAATATCTGTAACACCATCAAACATCCACATTTTCTTTTCCCAGGTCCTATTTCTGAGTCTTGGGGTGTGTTTGATTGCCCTCAGTTTGCTATTAGTGGGGTGAATGCCTTGTTTATTGATTAGGTACCCCAGGAACTCTACTTTATCAGTACACAGTTGACATTTATTTTTTTTAACGTTAAGGCCAGAGTCTTTAAATTTCTGGAGGACCATTTTAAGCCGCTTTTCTGGTATTTCTCTATTCGGGGCAGCAATTAAAACGTCATCAAAGTATGGCACGGCCCCCTTGATCCCTTGCAAGAGTCTCTCCATAAGACTTTGAAAAATCCCTGGGGCTACGCTCACTCCGAATTGGAGTCGGTTGCACTTAAAGGCGCCTCGGTGCGTAACGATTGTCTGTGCCTCTGTGGTTTTTTTTATCTACAGGCAGTTGTTGGTGTGCCTGTGCTAAATCCAATTTAGCGAAGACTTTTCCGCCCCCCCCGGGAATAGAGAAGGTGTTGTACCACTGGCACCGGGTAAGCGTTCTGTTGAAGGGCATGATTAAGGGTAGCCCAGTAGTCCCCACAAATCCTTAACAATCCATCCGGTTTGATGGGTGTTTTTAGGGATAACATTGGTTACCTAACTTAGTTTGGGTAAAAATAATATATAAACTATGTTAGTGAGTTTAAGTGTGTGTATCACTTTAACTGCAAAACATGTATTTTGGATGCGGTTGTAAAATCACCATAAGAGGGAGCAAGAGAGCTCACTGTTAGCTGGCTTTTACTGTAGTAGCTGACAATGTTGGATTGATGGTGATAACTGTGTGTTTCCTTGCTGTTGCTAAAACGAAGAAAAGGGGTTGATTTTCTTCATATCTCTGACTGCAAAAGAGATATATCGCTGGACTGATTATTTGTAAGTTTACTGACCTCTATTTTCAACACTGGACTTTGCAACTGATTAACCCCTGGATGGACTGAACTAGTTTATGACATATGGACTGTTTTGACTATGCTATAACTCTTGCTGGAATAAAAAACTATTTAACTGGCACAGTGTATCTGTCTTACTTAGTGTAAACTACAACAACGTTTATCTCACATCATTTGCCTACCTGCTAGACTGCTGTTGCACGTTCTGCTAGGGTGTGTATCCCTAACAGGTGTTACAATTGGGGTTTCCCAATGAGCGTGGTCAGTTGGTTCTAAAACACCCTGGGCTATTAATTTATCGAGCTGCTCGTCAATTTTTGGTTTAAGGGCAAAAGGTACCCGACGAGGCTTAAGGCGGATGGGGACTACTTCAGGGTTAAGGTTAAATGATATCGGGGTCCCCTTGTACTCGCCTAGTTTGTCTGCAAAAACGTCCTGGAATTCCTGGATGATGGCCTTTTCCCAGTCGTCGCTTCTGGTTTGGTGAATGCCGGCTACCTCGATCCTGAGTGAGGTGAACCATTGAAGGCCTAACAAGCTAGGCCAGTCACGGTCGACGACGGTCAGTGGTAATGACGCAGTACGATTTTTGAATGATACTTGAACTTGGCTGGATCCAACAACAGGAATTCGGTTCCCCTGATAATCTTTGAATCTTCACCACTCTCACTTCATCTCCCTGTGTGCCCTCATTCTCCTAACAGGGAATTACCTCAACAATATCATCCATCTTTATTTAGATGGGAGTGGATCAAAAGGAAAAGAGAAATAAAAGATTGTCATCTCAGGAGTTTTTAAAGCTGCAAGTGTGCTGGCCTCTTTTTTTTTTTTTTTAGGATATATTTTCAATTTATCTCCCATTCTAGCTTTCAGACCTGGAATTCTGCTGTCATCCATCTAGTACTAATCAAGTCCGGCTCAGTTTAATTTCTGAACTAAGTTTAGCTAGATGCCACTGATGAAGGTAAGATGGAAAAATAGAGAAACAAGAGCAAAGCAAAGAGGAAAAGCTTGTGGGGAAGGCTCATGTGTGTTTGTGTGTGTGTGTGTGTGTGTGTGTGTTGTCTACATCTCTGTTGGTTAGATAGAAAAAAGAGTTTAGTATCCTTGCTAATGATAGAATTGTGCTTTAGGCATGTTCAAAGACATTCTCTTTTTTTATGATTATTTAATGGTTGAATTGCAGATAACACAGCAGATAAAAGAAAGCAAGTTGGCCCCAAACAATATCTCTAAATGGGTTGAGCTGTACACATTATATTGCTCACCCCACAACCCATTTGTTATTCTAACAAAGCCGCTATGTTATATTCTTGATTCCTGGATTTTTAAAAAAGATTTCACAATTAAGCACAGGCAATCCTTGTTTAAAGTGACAGGCAAATCTATCACCCTTGAGAGTCCAACTGGCTTTTTCTTGAACTCTAATTTCATAGCATTCACTTTTTTTACTGCAATACTCTCATTCTGCCATTTCCAACAATTTGATGTTAGCCCAACTGAAGCATAATGATGTACTTGTGGAATGATATATTGTACATGGCTTGGTTGAGATGAACAAATTCTTGTAGTCAGCTGGTTATAAGTAATCAGACTTTTAGCAGAGTTATTCCTCTTTTGCACCAACTAATATTTTGCCCTTAAATGTCAGTATGATATAATGCCCAATTTTAGCTTCGTGGGCAAAGTGCCATTAATGTTAGCAGAAACAGAACTAAGAGCACAATTTCCATTTATGCTTTCATTTAGTTAGGGGAAAAAATACTTTACATCTACTCTACTCCTCCCACATCTGCTCTGTATTTCACATTAATTTTCACCGATATTTTATCTATTTCCCATACCCCCTCCCTTTCTGTCACTGAATGTAAACTAAATTTCATATTCTTTGAATTTCCTGTTGATGTAGTTGCTCTACCCTGCTGTTCATCATATTCAGTATTTTGTCCCCGGTATGAACAACCACCTCTGAACTTCAGGTTTTATATGCTGAGTATACATTTAAAAATGTTTAAATTAAATTTATTTATTTATTTAGTCAATTGCTTACAAGATAATAGGTATAAGTATAAACATAGTTATGAATACATATAAGAAAAATAAAGGAAACAATAGGACAGGGATGGTAGGCACATTTGTACGCTTATGCATGCTCCCCATAGAGACCTCTTAGGAAAGGGGTGAGGTCAATAGTAGACAGTCTAAGGTTAAAGTTTTTGGGGTTTGGGGAAGAAGTTCGCTTAAACCTTCTGCCGTTTCAAATTCAGCTTCCTTGGTATCTCCTCCCACTTCGGTTTGGAAGTCAGGGAACTCGGAGATCCCCAACTATAGCCTTGAATGCAGCTGATCAATATGGCGCTTCCATATTCTATCGTTGCGACATCTCACGTGGTACGATCTAGGGCCGGTTACTTGGACTACAGTTGCCTCGACCCACAACGGATCGCCTGAAAAGTTCCTAGCGAAAACCAAATCGCCTACCTGGAAATTACGGCATTTCCCGCTGGAACCATGTGGTTTTTCAGGTTCATATGATAGATGCAGGCAGGAGTTTTATTGGTGACGCTGTGCAGAGTGATATGCTGCAAAAGGAGTATCCAGTTAATCTTGTCTTCTATATCGCCATAGTCCATTTTATGCAAGGTTTTCTTGACGAATTGTACCATGCGCTCGGCCCTTCCGTTGGCTGTAGGATGCGCCAGCGAAGTCAGCGCATGGCAAATACCGCGGTCCGCCAGGTACTGTTCAAAGGACAGCGTGGTAAATTGGGGCCCGTTGTCGATACTAGGACGTCTGGTAATCCGTGTGTTGCAAAGAGTCTGTCAAGTTTCCTGATGACTGATTCGGTTGTTGTATTCCTCATCTCATAGATTTCAAGCCAGTTCGAGTAGGCATCCACCATTAATAAAAATGTGTGTCCCTTGGTAGGTCCCACAAAGTCCAGATGAATACGGGGCCATGGTCCCCTCGGTGTTTCCCATTCAGTCGGGGTTGCTTTCGGAGGGGCGTTGCTTACTTCCTGGCATTTGTGACAAGCTTTTACCCATGTCTCGATCTGCTTGTCGATACCTGGCCACCACGCATAGCTTCGTGCGAGGGCTTTCATGCGCACGATGCCAGGGTGGCCATCGTGCAAGGTCCTTAGTATCGCTGGTCGTAACTAGTCTGGGACGACAACTCTATCACCCCAGATAATGCAGCCCTTCTGGGAAAATAGTTCCGTTTGTTGATTCTTGAATGGGGCGTGGTCATCAGATATCTGGTCCAATGGCCATCTGCACTCGACCCAACTGAGGACTTGTGCTAAAATGGGGTCGCGTTTCATTTCCATCGCGATATCTCGGGCTGTTAATGGAGGTGTTTGAAGTGTCTTGATCTGCAGTGTTGTAACTGTCGGAGCGGGGTCATCAATGGTCTCCGGAAGTGGTGCGCGGCTCAATGCATCGGCATGGGGAATGGCCTTCCCCAGGCGATGTTGCAACTTGTAATTATATGCTGCCAAGAATTCTGATCAGCGAGTCATTCTGCGAGATAATATATAAGGTGTTGGCCTATCTCCCGCTATTATTCCCAGCAAAGGTTTGTGGTCAGTCATTATAGTAAAGGCTCGGCCATACACACATTCATGAAATCTCTTAACAGCAGACACAATAGCAAGGGCCTCTTTATCAATTTGACTGTAATTGCGTTCTGCTTTTGATAACGTCTTTGAGAAATAGGCAACAGGGGCTTCACTACCGTTTGGCAAAACTTGCCTCAAAATGGCACCCACTCCGAATGGTGATGCATCACACGTGATCGTTAAAGGCAAAATCTCGTTATACTGCATCAGAACAGCATCAGAAGTCAATAAATTTTTCACATGTTGAAACGCCTGCTCCTCTCTGTGTCCCCATACCCAGGTTGCTTTTTTGTCAGGTAAATGATGTCGGGGTTCGGCTACGGTTGCTTTGTGAGGCAGGAAAACGTTATAAAAATTGAAAAGGCCTAGAAAAGCCTGGAGGTCGGCCTTATTTTGGGGTTTGGGGGCGTTTTTGATTGCCCTAAGTTTGCTATCGGTGGGGTGAATGCCTTGACTATCAATTAAATATCCCAAAAATTCTACACGATCCGTACATAATTGACACTTGTTTTTTTTAACTTTGAGACCTGAGTCTTTAAATCTCCGGAGAACCAACCTCAGGCAATCCTTTAGTATTTTCTGAGTCGGGGTAGCGATTAACACATCATCAAAATATGGGACAACGCCTTTTATCCCTAGTAATAGTCTTTCCATCAAACTTTGAAAGATTCCCGGGGCTACACTTACTCCGAACTGGAGTTGGTTACATTTAAACACACGGTGCGTAATGATCGTTTGGGCCTCTGCCGTTTTTTGGTCTACAGGCAGTTGCTGGTATGCCTGGGCTAAGTCTAGTTTAGCAAAGACTTTTCCGCCCCCCAGGGAATGGAGGAGGTGTTGCACCACCGGTACCGGGTAAGCGTTTTGTTGAAGGACGTGGTTCAGTGTGGCTCGGTAGTCCCCACAAATTCTTATTGATCCATCCGGCTTGATGGGTGTTACAATTGGGGTTTCCCAGGGAGAGTGATCGGTTGTTTCTAACACACCCTGGGCTGTTAATTTATCAAGCTGCTCGTCAATCTTTGGTTTAAGGGCAAATGGAACTTGACAAGGCTTAAGGCAGATGGGAGCTATTTCGGGGTTGAGGTTAAATGATATCGGGGTCCCCTTGTACTCACCTAGTTTTTCTGTAAAGACACCCTGGAATTCGTGGATGAGGTCTTCTTCCCAGTTGCTGCTGCAGGTTCGGTGAATATTGGCTACTTTAATTCTGAGTGGAGTGAACCATTGGAGGCCTAACAAACTAGGCCGATCCCTGTCGATTACAGTCAGGGGTAGGAATGCTGTATGGTTCTTAAACGATACCCGTACTCGTCTGGATCCAACGACCGGGATTCGATTTCCTTGATAGTCTTTGAGTATGAGTCTTTGGAATCTGAGGTCTTGCCGCCTGACAGTAGGGATGAGCTGCTTGAGGGTCTTCCAGGAAGTCGACTTCCATCAGGCAGGGCTGGTTTTCGATGGCCACTTTCACTCGGATCTTTTTGGCATCAAGAGATGAGGCGTGACCGATCATGATCGTTTGGTGAGCTTCTTCTCGCTTCATTGGGTGGTTTAGGGTTTTGTTTCTGTAGGAGTGGTTGTTCCATTGGTGGTTCACGGGTTCTCGCTTTACGGGACGACTTCCCGTCGGTTGGCGATAGTTAGCCCCCCTCGAGGGCTGGCTGGGTCCTAGCTTACTTCTACAGACCCATCCAATATGGCCTCTTTTCCCGCACACATGGCAGAGCGCGTCGAGGAATTTGCATTCTGACAGGGGGTGGCTGTCCAGTGCATTGGTGCTGCGATCTCTGGCGTTGGTCTCATTCGGACCGAAGTCGGTGGACCTCTTCTTCATTGCTTTCTGACCAAGATTCGAGGTCCTTGTGGTGGGCTGTTTCCAGCTGACCTTCTGACTGAGGTGAAATTCTGCGGGTGAGTTGGCGAAGCGGGGCGTGGGTGCGGCGCATTTGGGCAGCCAACTTCCTGGTTGCTTCTGCTGCAGTAGCTTCAGCGATGGCTTCTTTAAGGCTAATGTCGCCTTTCGCCATTAGTTTACTTTGAGTGCCTGGCACATCTAATCCCAGAACTATTCGGTCTCTTAGGGCTTCTTCTAGGTCGGCAAACTCGCATAGGCCTCCTAGATTCCGGAGATCCGCTATGAAATCAGCAACACTTTCACCCTTCCGCTGACTTCTCTGGTAAAATTCATGCCTTCTTACAAGCGTTGGCACAGTCGGTGCATAGTGGGCCCTCAACAGGGGTTCGAGGACGTCCCAGTCCATAGACTTTACTTCTGCCGGTTTCACTAGTGCCTTGGCCATCTTGAATATGGTCGGCCCGCAATGAGTTAGGAATACCGCCCGTTTCTTTCCGGTAGTGGCATCCTTCAAATTGTTGGTCTCCAGAAACATCTGGAAACGATCCATATATGAGTCCCAGTCTTCTTGTGCCGGGTCGAATGGAGCGGGTAGTATGACGCCACCGGACATGGTTCCGCCATTGGTGCGTTTCAGCCACATGCTTGGTTGTAGTTCTTCATCGTTCAGTAAGCTCTGACGTCTCCACATCCCACCCTCGTCGCCAGTGTTATGTTCTGTGCATGGGCACAAAGGAGGAGACGAGCCGGTGAACAGTGAACTTCAAACTCTTTATTTACATGTGAAAACAGCTCAGCTCAATCGCCGCAACGGCCCCCTTTATATAGGCAAACTCTTAACTATTTAACCAATGAAACACGGGGAGCGCTAGCTCCATTAACCAATGGGAGAGGCTCGTTAATAGCCAATCAGATTCTCCTGAACGGACCAATCCGATGTCGCTATTTTTGGCCAATCAGAAGTGCACTTTACTTCAAGCTTTTAATAATCTTTATTCAAGTACTTTTATTGATTCACAACAGTCTGGAAACATATTGTCTTGAGAATTACCTCCACCCACCTACTGAGATTTTGTTTGACATTTTTCAAAGATAGTATTGAGCCTTTTCAGCAATGGCCTAAAGTTTCTGGGATTGTCTGGTGAAGGAATTTTTAGCCTGTTTGTTCCTGTTGTTGCTTGGCTTTCAATGGTTAATACATATATTCCTGCAGCAGATGAAACAACCTATAATGTCAGTGTTGCTCCTGCTGCATTGATGCAATGTAGTCTGTAAAATCTCTTTTTTAATGATGGGAACAGATGACAGGATCTGGGGAACCATTAGCAGCATTTAAAATATACTAAAAGTGTCACCTTTCCGTTAGATTGAAGATTAAGATGAGCTTTTAAAACCCCCCAATAGCTTTAAGTAACATTTGCTGAACATTATACAGAAATATCTTGGCTCGGCCTAATTCGTTGAGTGCCAGAGCTATGATGATCCAGAAAGATGGCTAAGAGATCTCAACCCATCTCTTGTAGCAAATTTGCACTCAGAATCAGCACTTGTCGGGGCACAAAATATACTTAGCTAAGTAATAAACCAAATTGTGAATTTTACATAAACGCTAAGCTATAAGCATAGTTACAAACAACAATGCTCACACAACACAAATCTTGCAAATCACAATGCTTATACAACATATAAATCAAAACAAGGCAAACCATTTTATGGCATTGTATGATGTGTGGATTCAATATATGAATTATTTAACTCCAAACTGATTTAAATGAAAATTCTATTCTAATCAAAAGAACAAATTTTTCCTAAATTTATGTTTATCAGGTGTTGACCACAAGCAGTGGTGGGATTCAATTTTTTTTTAGTACCGGTTCTGTGGTGTGGCTTGGTGGGCGTGGCAGGGAAAAGATACTGTAAAATCTCCATGCCTGCCCCATTCCTACCCCATTCCTACCCCATATTCTAAAATTCCCATTTCCTCCACACCCCACTCACCTACTTTCCAGCTCCGTTCTCCTGTGCAGGGCAACAAAAGAAGACCCAGCCAATCAGCTGGAACTCAGGAGGCAGAGAATAGATGGGGGCGGGGCCAGTCACAGGAAGTATTCCAAACTACTCAAAATTTCTGCTACTGGTTCTCCAGAACTGGTGAGAACCTGCTGAATAGCACTTCTGACCACAACTAATGCTTCAATTCTTTCTTTGATAGCAAGGAAAGTGTTTTTTTGATGCTGCTCATTCAATTAAGGGGGAAAAAATCAATCAAGGCCTTCACCCAGGATTTTTTCAAAAAGCAGTGTACAGTTTACATATAAATATTTTGTTATCCCTACATGAAAATGTGCTATTTTATTCTGTGCCATGGAAATATTATTCAAAAATGGATTTAACCCGATGACTTTAATTATTTTACATTGAGTGTGGCAAAAAAAAAAAAAGAATCCAATCTTTTCTGATTACAAAGAGGTCATTCTTTTATAGAGAACTTTTCTGGAAAAAATCTACTTCAAAAGGCTGACAATGAAAGACATTATTAGTATTTTATGCAGTAACAGAAAATACAATATTTTATTGTACTGTTATACTTTGATCCATGACTTATGATTTAAATAAAATATAAGATGGTGTTTTATTAGATAAAAAGTAAATAAAAAAGCAAAATAAATGTGAGTTGGTTTAATGAATGATAAATGCTTTTGAAATTTTTGAAAAATTCATAATTACTGGAAAGAATTTTATGTTCATAATCCTCTGGAAAGGTTTTTTAACAACAGCAAATATTTCATGTTGGTGTTATTACGGAGAAGCAACAAGGCTTTTGAACAAACTATATGAAAAAATGAAAATGAAAAAAAAGCAGCTATGCTAACTTTTCTAGGGCAAGATTGGGCACAGTGTGGCCAGCAGGTAGCCTCCAAATCCCCGAAGTCACACTGTTATAATCTGGAGATTAAATGGTTGGTTTTCCATAGTATTTATTTCCTTCTTTTGCTTAGAAAAAGGCAGACAAGGTGATTTCTGAAATTCGTTTCCTTGATTCATCCATTCTCATAATTCCTTGTGGGTTTCTACTTGATTTTTATTCATATAAGTTGTCATAGGACACCGAAATAGATTTTCTTTGTCAAAACTGGGCTTATTTTTTTGTTCCTTCCTCAGAACTTTTAATTTACTAATTCCTAAATTAAATGTTTCATGGATGAACTGATTCCATTCAGCATCCTTATACCTGGCTTTCTTATTTACTTTTTTTTTCTCTGCTGGTAATTAATTTCTCTGATAAGACATTGCATAGAAGATTTAACAGGGGGATAAGTTGGATCAAGCATTGGTATTAATTTTATATTGCTATTGGCAATTTTTAAGCAATCTGTCTTTAACATACAAATCATGTTTGGTGGTACTGCAGAATCTTTTATGATCTAGTGAGGAAGTGGGGGAGAAATCTCATGTACAGTATTTTAAAATTAAAACCAAATTTAATTTTATGAAGCTTCTCCTCTGGTAGTACTGTTTTGCTAACTAGGGCATTCAAAACCTTTGCTAGACCAATACTTGAATTCAGTTCTGCTGTCTGGAATCCGCACTGTATATCTGACATAAATACAATTAAGCGAGTCCAGAAGTATTTTACCAGAAGAGTACTACATTCCTCTGTTCACAACAGAATACCCCACAGCACCAAACTTGAGATTCTTGGCTTAGACAACCTTGAACTATGTCAACTGAGATTAGACTTCAGCATAGTACATAAAATCATATGCTTCAACATCTTACCAGTTAATGAATATTTCAGCTTTAACAACACTAGAGTGGACAACAGATATAAACTAAATGTAAACCACTCCAAACTCGATTGCAGGAAGTATGATTTCAGCAACAGAGTGGTCAATGTCTGGAACTCACTACCTGATTCTGTTGTCACCTGCTCAAACCCCCCCTCCTTTGCCCTCAAACTAACCACTACTGACTTCACCCCATTCCTAAGAGGTCTGTAAGAGGCGTGCCTAAGTGCACAATCGTGCCTACCGTCCCTGTCCTGTTGTCCCCACTTATTTGTACCTATTTCTTATATTTAAACTTATGTTTATTCTTGTTGCTGTTATCTTGTAAGTTTTGACAAATAAATAAATAAATATAAATATAACATCACATCTTTCTAACACCAGCTTGATGGAATGAATTACAGGGACTTATTCAGTAACCTTTGAAGTGTTTGAATACATTATAAACTTATCAAACAACAATAACAATAATTGGTTGTATGCCATCAATTTAGTGTTGACAGCAACCATGTAGAAAGATTTTCTTCAGGATGATCTATCCCCAGCCTGCTCCTTTAGGTATTCCATTAGTGTATCCATTACTACTTGTAATAGAGTCCACTCAGTTTGCTGCTTAATTGTCCTGTTTTTCTTCTCCCTTCCAACTTTCTCATAATAATAGTTTTCTCAAGGTAGCTGAGAGTTTGCATAATTTGTGTTCAAAATATGGCAATTTGAGCCTGATCATGTGTGCCTTAACTGAGTACTCTGGATGTTTTTATTTATTTATTGAATTTATTTTGCTGCCTATTCGCCCATGGTGACTCGAGGCGGCTTGCACAATGTAAAACCATATTTAAAAAAATAAATAAAAAAAAACAATAAAAACTAACGAAAAGAATCAAATATATTAATGAAGTAAAATAGAACAAAATCTGGCAAAAATAATAAATACAAAATCACCCCCAAACTCCCACCCACCCCACCCTGACGACAGCAGGTCACACGAGCCATTTGATGGGCTCCATCCCTCTCTGGGTTCCCCAGGCCCACTTGCAAAACCAGGTCTTCAGATATTTCATTGAACATCTCCAAGGTCTCAGAAGTTTCCTTATATTAATGGGAATTAATAATTATAGGAATCAATTTGTTCTACAAATCATTGTTCTCTTGGCTAACTAAGATATTCTTGAAAATCTTCTGTAACACCAACATTCAAAAGCATCAATATTTTTTCTTCAAAATCCAGTTTGCACTACTATAGGTCATCACAAAGAAAATCATTGCCCGCATAATTCTGATATTTGTACTGTAGGTATGGACTTAACATGGCATCTGAATCAGAGGTATTCAGCAGGTTCTGATCAGCTCTGGAGAACTGCTAGTGGAAATTTTGAGTATTTGGAGAATTGGCAAATATCACCTCTGACTGGAAATTTTACAGTATCCTTCCCATGCCATGCCCACCAAGCCACACCCACAGAACTGGTAGTAAATATATATATATATTTATTGAATTTATATATTTTTGTCAATTGCTTACAAGATAATAGGTATAAGTAAAAACATAGTTATGAATACATGGATACAGATAAGAAAAATAAAAAAAGAAAAGAAACAATAGGACAGGGACAATAGGCACATTGGTGCACTAATGCATGCCCCCTACAGACCTCTTAAGAAAGGGGTGAGGTCAATAGAAGACAGTCTAAGGTTAAAGTTTTTGGGGTTTGGGGAAGAAACCAAAGAGTCTGGTAGAGTATTCCAGACATTGACCACTCTGTTGCTGAAGTCATATTTCCTGCAATCAAGTTTGGTGCGATTGACCTTGAGTTTGTTTCTATTGTTTGCTCTTGTGTTGTTATGGTTGAAGCTGAAGTATTCATTGACTGGTAGGACATTGCAATGTATGATTTTATATCCTGTACTTAGATCAGACCGAAGACGGCGTAGTTCTAGGTTTTCTAGGTCTAGAATTTCAAATCTGGTGGCAAGAATCACTCCAATTTCTGCAGTGGAATTTTCCTTGGAAAGTGGAAAGGAGGAAAGGAGGAAAATAGCTGCAATTAACGATCTGGAGTGACTGTCAGATTTAGTTTTTTTTTTTAAAAAAAAAGACATTGCAACTCGAAGTAACTTTAAAAGTGAAGGACAGATTGGATTGGTTAACTCAAATTTCTGGACTGTATTTTTACTACTACTCAACTTGAAGAACTTTAGGAAACTATTGGAAAACAATCTTATTCAGAGACATATTGATTGTAGTTCAAGTGTTTTAATTCAGCAGAGTTTTGCTCTCTCTCAAAAATCCAGCGTGCTTTGAACATCTTGGTACAGCCTATTGTTTACAGAGTAATAGCAGCAGCAATCAGAGCAATAAATTTCTCCCACCCAGTAAATCACAGCTGCTAGAAAACAATTAACCCTTTCCTTGCAGACTCTCAATACTACCTCATTATTTTAATCAAACACTGAATAATTCATTACTTCAAAACTTACAACTTTTCTACCTCATCGCCTATATCAATGATTAGATAATCCATTTCTATAAAATATTTCATTAATGGTTTAATTGATTTATTTTTTTAATTGATTAGTGTGATTAGAGTGTTTAGTGAAAATAGTGTGAATACTGATTAGTTTAAAAGATCAAGATTCATGTAATTTAATTGATTAGTAAAATCAGTGATTTAGTGAATTTAATTAAACAGTGTGATTAATGATTAGTGTAATTAATTGATTAGCAATTAGTGTAATTAATTGATTAGGCTGATTGTTGCTTCGGAAAATTATTTGACTAGAGAGATTACTGCAATTGATTGATTGGTGTGATATTGGCTATATTGATTACTTAAAATTGTTCCATTAATTAATTTAATCAACGTACCATCTTAACAAACCTATCATGCCAAGAAAAAAATCCAATGCCAAACCACAACCTAAAGAGAAAGTAATCCCCACCAATGAACCACAAGACTCCTGCACATGCCTTAAATGCTATAAAACTCTAAAGGATAATGAAAACTCCATCAAATGTTCTCTATGTAACAAATACGCTCATCATGACTGCTTGGGATTACCCGAGCAAATGATTCAATACCTAGAATCATCCAATGAGTTTCCATACCTTGCAAATCATGCAGACCCAAACTGGATCTGTTTGAAAGAGTTGATACCATTGAAACACGAATAACATCCCTTGACACCATAGTAGCATCTCTGGATGCCTTAAAAGAAAGATTATCCAACCTTGAAAAAAAAGACACAACGTAAAAACCTGAACATCCAACAAACCAACTCTCTACCCAACAACCACAATCCAATCCACAAAAAAACATAAGCTAGACAAATAATGATATCCCAATCCTCATCAGAGAAGCTGTTGAGCGTGAATGGAAACGTCCAAATGCCATCTTATTTGGTCTAGAGGACATCAATGATAATGATGACATCATAACTGTCCGAAACATCATCAGTGATTATCAAGGATCAACCATCACCCCTGATGAAATACTTGACATATCCCGCATTGGCCGAGAGCTCAAAAACAGAGACGGCTCTGTGGCCCCACGCTTCTGCAGAGTCATTTGCAAAAATGAATCAAGCAAACGTAAATTCATTTACACTATAAATTCACTCACCAAAACCAACACCAACCATAAGGACCTCCATTTTCACCCTGACCTAACCATATAGCAACATGCCCTCTCCCGTGTACTCCGCACTGAACTCAAAAAATGTCTACACAATGGAGAGAAGGACCTGTACATTGACTACCATGCTGACTGTATCAAAAGTAAGTCACACAACCTGCAACTCAGCTTTAACCAACGTGCCTACTGTCCCTGTCCTATTGTTCCTTTCATTTTTCTTATATGTACCCATTTCATGTATTCATAACTATGTATATACTTATACCTATTATCTTGTAAGCAATTGACAAATCAAATAAATAAAATAAACCAGTTTTGTGCCTAGGATGGAACTAAAGTTCCAGGTGCCCCAGTTTCAAGGCTGGTGCCCTAATTACTACACCAAAGTGGCTCTTAATGGAGCTATCATGAAAACGAATACTCAAGGGTTTCCAGCAAGAAGAGTTTTATTTACAACGATAACTTTAATTGTATTTCTTAGAATGACACAAATGTACACAAAGCAAAGAAACTCATTTATGCACATACTCAAATCTATCCCAGTGAATTCAGTGGAATTATGAATTACTCTGAGGAATCTGGGTATAGGATTGCAGCTTAAAAATCTGAAGAACAGAACTTTAGATGTCAGGCAAGAATGAAGATGCCCTTTTTCTTTTTGCTACCAGCTTATGTTCATTCAAGAGCATCTGAAGGTTAATTTTAATTTCTTTATGTCTTGTACTTTATAGAAGAGATTTATGTTAAAGCTTCAAAGTGGGAGGTTACTCTGAAGGTTGAAATATTTTAGTAATGAAAAAATATTAAATTTAAATCTTAAATCTCATTTATAGTGAGATGTAAGCATAGAATCATAAAGAAGAGTAGAAGGACATAGGAAATTTTTTAGTTTGACATCCTGGCCAGTGCAAAAAAAACCCTACTACAGTATTAATGACAGATGACCATTTAGCCTCTCTTTAAACACCTTGGGGGAAAAAATCTGCCACCTCCTGAGGCAGATTGTTGACGAATCAATTTCTATGTGTTTGTAATTGAAACACATTCTTTCCTGTCTACCTTCTGGAACAATGATGGACAACCCTATCTCATTTAGGAATTGCCTTTCCCTGATTGTGCCTACCTGTTCTATCAAGTCCAACAGGAGAGGCATGCTACTGGTCCTTTCTATTAAAGACTGCCACTTGGTTGGACCCAGAAAGAAAACCTTTTCTGTTGCAGTGCCTGGTCTTTGAACCATCCTTCTCCCAGAGATCAGATTAGTACCAGCCTTTTGACCAGCTTTGAATAGTCAGCTATGTCACTAGGCATGAAGGTCAGAATATATGACAGAACTCATAGCATGGTTGTGTTAATGGCTGGGATGTTTTTTGCCTTGGTTCCTAATTATACTCAGAGGTGGTATTCAGCAGGTTCTGACCAGTTCTGGAGAACCTATAGCGGAAATGTTGAGTAGTTCAGAGAACCAGCAAATACCACCTCTGATTGGCTCCATCTGTTCTCTGCCTCCCGAGTCCCAGCTGATTGGCTGGGTCTTCTTTTGTTGCCTTGCACAGGAGAGCAGAGCTGGAAAGCAGGTTAGTATAGTGGGTAGGGAAGGGAGATTTTGCAGTATCCTTCCCTTGCCACGCCCACCAAGCCACACCCACCAAGCCATTCCCACAGAGCTAGCAGTGAAAGAATTTGAACCCCACCACTGATTATACTGATTATATTATTGTTATTTTATATTTTTAACTGCTGTTGAAATAAAGATGAGTTAGACAGCAGATGAAATATACTGTACATTGAAATAAATACTAAATAAATAACTATTCTATGTGACAACCCTTTAATTACTTGAAACAATTATTGTGTCACCCTGTAAGCTAAACACACACAGCATCTCCAAACCATTTTTCATAGTTTTTCCTATCAAGCCCCTTGCACTCAACATGCAGTCCTTAATGTGACGACATCTGGAGGGAAGCATGCAGTAAGGTACTACAAGATTCTGTCTTAGGCCCAGTACTCTCCAACATCTTAATGAAGAATTTAGATAAAAGGATAGAAAGGGAAACTCATCAAATTTGCAGACCACACCAAGTTGTGGGGGAATTGTCAACACTTTAAAAGATAAGCTCAAGATCCAGAAGACTTGACAGACTTGAAGACTGGACCCTATCCAACAAAAATGCAGTTCAGTAGTGAGAAAAGTAAGATTTTACACTCAGACAAGAAAAACCCAAATGCACAGGTACATGGTTCAGCAGCAGTAATTGTGAGAAGGATCTAGGAGTCCGAGTGGACCATCAAATATGTCAGTAGTTTGCTGCAAATGCCAAAAAAAGTCAATGCAATCCTAGGCTGCATCAACAAAGGGATAGCATTAAGATCATGTGAAGTGTTAATACCATTTTACACTGGTAAGACCACACTTGGAATACTGTGACCAGTTTTGGTCAACATGACACAAAAAAGATGTTGAGACTTTAGAAAGAGTATAGGGAAGAACAACAAAGATGATTAGGGGACTGGAGGCTAAACCGTATGATGAATGTTTGGGAAATGGGTATGTCTAGTCTAACGAAGAGAAATATTAGAGGTGACATGATACAAGTCTTCCAATATTTTAGGGGCTGTCACAGAGAGGAGGCAGTCAACCTATTGTCCAAAGCAGCTGAAGGCAAGACAAAAGCTTAACAAAGAGAGATCCAACCTAGAATTAAGAAGAAATTTCCTGATAGTGAGAACAATTAATTGGCTCCAGAAGTTGTGGATGCTCCATTATTGGAGATTTTTAAGAAGAGATTGGACAGCCACTTGTCCAGAATCATATAGGCTTTCCTGCTTAACCAGTGGGTCAGATTAGAAAGACCTTCAAGATCTCTTCCGACTCCATATATTATTTTGTCATAATTATTCTGTAATTCTGTAAATTCCTCTTGACTGCTGCCCTCTAGTTCAACAATGTCGTCCTTAAATGGCAATATGCAAAACTGGATGTAGTTAGAACACAGCAGACTGAATGAGTTGTCATTCAGACAACTTCTAACATTAGCCACTACCACCATCTGGGACAGGATTAAAATGATTACACAGTGAAGGAGAACACTTCCAATCTCTGTCTCCCATACCTTCACCATCGAACTTAAGAGTAAAAAATGTCTCAAGTCATGTTTTCAAATCTTGATGAATCTTTGGATGTGTGTATTTAAGGAGTAAAACAAACACCTGAACCAAGACTTTCAGACCACCAAGGATGCTGAACTCAAGTAAGCTTCCTTAATAGCTCATTTAGTCATTTGCAGATGCTGGCTTGTGAGTTATTTTGGACAAGCACTTGTATTTTTATATGGGAACTAAGAAGTAACTAACCACAAAAGCTGACTTGTGTCAACCTCTACTTTACTTATGTATTCTCTCTATAAAGCTGAATATCTAATGCATATTATCAAAAATAAGATGATAGCCATTTGACATCATTTCTGATCAGCATTTATTATATAACTATTTAAAGTTGTTTGTGCCCTCCTTAAGTAAGCAGAATTTTGTTGTCTGTCCCAGCACTGTTCAAATATACTTGTTTTAAGATGTATGGTCTCAGCTCATTCACTGGGTCATGGAGAATTTTCCCATTCACTTTGGCAAAAATTTAGAAAAAATTTTTTCCATTGCCATCTAGAGCAAGGGTGTCAAACTTGTGGTGTCATGGTGGTATCACTTGATGTATTGGGACTTTCCCCCCTTTACTTAACTGGGTGGGACCAGCAGGTGATGCAACCAACCTGCTGGCCATGAGTTTGACACCCCTGATCTAGAGAGAGAGGCTCAATCTTTCCTCCAACTCTAGATTTCTTTGTGGTCTCCCCTTCAAGTAATAACCAGGTCTGAATCTGTCTACATTTTTAAAGGTTAGCCTTAGCCAGTTGTTTTCATAAGTTGCTTATTTCCATCATACGAGACAGAGTATGGAGTGAGATCATGCCCCATGTTTTCCAACAATCATATCATTACTATTAGAATGGCAGATAAAATTAATTGTTACTCCAACCCGAAAGATTAGGAAAAAGATGACTATGTAGCTACATTCTGCTTTTATCACTGGACTTAGAGAAAGCAGAATGTTTGCAGCTCAAGAACCTATTTTGGAAAGCTTGTTGCCCAATGAGCCTGTAGGCCTTTCAGATTTGACAGGCTGTACTTCTGAAATAACATGTTGAAAAACTTATTGTAAAATATGCACCTGTCAAAATTTTTGCATTCGCTAATGGAGATGTGTGAACCTTTGAGAAAAATTGATCTGCAAGGAATGAACAACAAAAACAACAAAAAGAAAGCTACAGAAAAAGGCTTTTTGAGGAAATGAAAAGGAATATAAAACGTCCTCCAGTTCTGAAAGCTTTATATAGCACAAAGTAAATACTCGCTGATGTGATACATCAAGGATGGTACTAATTGAGTAAGATGAAAAGTTGGTATTTGCCAAACACTGTATTAGCAATGGATTAAAACAGGCACAGTAAAAAGCCAGGCAGTTAATAAAGAAAGAGTTTAGCATGAAGTAGCAATATCAGTTTGCTTGAACACAATGTCCTTTTGCATTTCAAAACCTTTTAGACTGCACACTCACGTCAGTCCAGAAGTCAATCCTGTTAGGGATACACCCTAGCAGAATCTGCACGGCAGTCAGGCAGGCAAAATATGTGAGATAAACGTTTTTGTAGCTTACACTCAGTAAAACAGATACACTGTGCTGGTTAAATAGTTTATTCCAGTAAGAGTTTTAGCATAGTCAAAACAGTCCATATATCATTCACTAGTTCAGTCCATCCGGGGATTATTCAGTTGCAAAGTCCAGTGTCGAAAAAAAGGTCAGTAAACTTACAAATATCAGTGCAGTAATAAATCTTCTCACAGTAGAGATATGAAGAAGTTCAAACCTCCTTTCTCTCTTCAGCAAAGGCAGCAGCAGCAGGGAACCATCAATCCATCATTGTCAGCAAGCAATTCAGTAAGCCAGCAATACAGTAAGTTCTCTTGCTCCCTCTTATGGCGGTTTTACAGCCTCACCCAAAATTACATGCTTTGCAGTTAAAGTGACAAACATTTACTTACAATCATAGTTTATATATATTATTTTACCCAAACTAAGTTAGGTAATCTTGTTATTCCTAACAAATCCCATTGTATTTCCTGAGGCATAATGTCCAGTCTACATACATGACCTCAAAGCATACTGCAGAAGTTCCATGCTGAGTAATGCTCTTGTTATTTAGAAACTAAATCTGGCCTCAAAGAGAATTTTAGACTCTGCTTACTTAAGTGCTGGGTCTTGTTTGCAATGGAGACCAAAATCTGAATCACCGGGACACTCCTGTTTATCAGTTAGCTGGTGTTGTAATGGCAGTGAGAAAGAGAAAGAGGAGGGTATAGCGGAGTTCATTTGCTTCATCTTCTAATAACCCAGGTTATTGAGCAGAAACTTCCCAACAGTATGTTCTGACCCAAACCTGGTTCCAAGAGAGCAAACACAAGACAAAGGCAGCAGCACAACCTTTTAATGTTTCATCTATGAATCCTGCTTCTTCACAGATAAAAGGCTGCTTCCAACTAATTAGCTCCAACAAGAAAGAGCCTTGCCAAGTTTTTCCAAGGCTGCCCAAAAAACAACAGATAAAAAATAGTTTATAACACAAGAGTCTTCAAATACCAACTGTAATGTCCATGAGGCTGAGATTCAAAACGCCTACAAAGAATGTTCGCTTCACAGCTGGCTTTTATCTTCTTGAAGGAGGGGCCATTACCTTGTAGCCTTACTCCTGAGTCACCCATGCAGTTGTAGCTGCTTTTTCCTGCGAGCAATCCTGCGCACACGCGCACTTGGCATAGGCTCCTTGGGAACCTCCTCCTCATTGCTTCCAGCCCAAACAATCTCTGAAGACAGCAGTCCACTTCCTAATGGTCCTGGCCCCCTCATCTGAGTCCTTGCTCTCCTCAGCCATCCACACCTGCTGTCGGCTAACCACAACACAGTGAGAACAATTAACCAATGGAACAGCTTGCCTTCAGCTGTTGTGGGTGCTTCATCACTCGAGGTTTTTAAGAAGAGACTGGACAGTCACTCGTTTGAAATGGTATAAGATCTCCTGCTTGAGCAGGGGGCTGGACTAGAAGACCTCCAAGGTCCCTTCCAGCTCTATTTTGATTCTGATTCAGATGGTTTATGATGGAAAAAATTCAACACTGCAAGATCGAATCTAGTTCAGTCACCAGGATCAGAGGTTTACTCTTTTGAGCTTTTGGACTTGTGCTGGAGCCCATCTTCAGGGAACTTTCCTCTACCTGAAAATGTGCTCTGGGCTATTTATGTGGTGCCTTCCTATTGGTTGATTGGTATGCTGATGACCTGCGATTGGCTGTTGTTTCCTTGTGCTGCCAAATTTGGCATTACCCACCATGGAGGAATGGTTGGTGAAATTTATAGAACTTGCTAAGATGGCAAAAGTGACTTCTTTGATTAGAGAAAGGTCATTACTGACATTCGTCACTGACTGGGAACCCCCTTATGGACTTTTTGTGTCAAGAAGAAAATTATTTTGTGATCGATGGTTTCTATGATTAGAAAGAATAGTTTATAGAAAGAAAAGAGAGAGCGAGAGGTTTGATTACATTTATAGGGATAACTGCCAAGTAGAAAACTAGAAGCCATTTTATATATATTGTTCATGCTTTCTGTCCTGTTTTTCTGGGTTTCTTTTCATTTTTGTCTCTTTCCTTTCTTTTTCTTTTTTTTTCATGTATACTATATTTAATTTTTTTCTTTGAATTTCATATTATATTATTATAATTTCTTATTACTTTTTCTTAAATTCTTTTAATAAAAACTATTTTAAAAAGGAAAAAGGGAAAGGAAAGTATAATGGAGTTGTGCTACTTCATCTTCTTTTAATCAGGATGGCACCATGCAGCAATTAAATCAGAGCAGAAGCAATAATGGCAGACAAAGAGAATGCAATCTAGGCAGCTAATTTCATGCTGGTATAATTTTCTGCTCCTTTGGGATTTATTGTCATGCCTTACTGCAGCGGGGAAGATGCTTCACTCTTTCTTTTTAAGGGACATGTTTTCGTGACCCAGCCCTTGTCTAATCCCCAGCCTACTACAAAGCAGCCTAAACTTGGTCATGGTTGTTCCAGTTTAAAGGTAGCTTTTTCCATCTTCTATCAATCAATCTACAATGTCTCACTCATCATCCGGGTGATGACCCTAAGCAACTGTCAATCACTATTGGTCAACTGAAGTTGCTGTGAGAACACCCCCTTCCATGGCCATGTTAGCCTGACTTGCTGGAGATATCAGGACTTGGTTTTCACAGCCATGAAATGCATGATTGGCAAAGCACAATATAAGAACAGATCTAGTAGCCTTTAAGAAGACAAGTATTGCCAAATTCTTTCAAAGTGACAGTTGCAGTGGTGAAATGCTACTGGTTCGGCCCGGTTCCCCTGAACCAGTAGCAAAAAATGGCTACTGATTCACTAGAACCGGTAGTTAAAAAAAAACCTCCGCTGATCAGGTGAGAGGAGAAAGAAGAGAAAAGTGCAGGATCGCCCCCCCCCCACTCCTGTGCTTTTCTGTTCTTTATCCTCTCAGCTGATTGGCACAGCAGAGCCTCAGCTGGTGTTTGGAAAGCTGCATGAGTGGATGCATTTGATGTGTGCATGCATGCACATGTGAAGTGCGCAATCACTGAACTGGTAGGAAAACTGGTAGAATCCTACCATTGGACAGTTGGATGGACAAACTGGTCAATTTTGATTGCTGATCACAGCGGTACGGTAGTAGGGAAAGAAGACAAGAAAGAGATGGGAAAAAAAGGAGGATTAGAGTGGTCCCTTTTTCTTATAAAAAGTCCTTCCGAGTGAGCCCTAGCATAGATTCCACTGCTGACCAAAAATTCTGAAGACATCTTTGTGAATTTGTGTAGAGCAGGATGTGCCAGAAGTTGCTGTCCAAACTAGGGAGAGGCTTTTGATAATTATGATGCTGCAGTCATCATAATGGAGAGAGATTCTAAATGAGGCTGCATGCCATGTTCTGAGAATTGGAGATGACCCACCTTCATTACAACATATAATATCAGAAATCTCAGGCCTGTTTCAGCAGGAAAACTTGATAAACACATCTATTTACTTTGCTATATACATTCAGCAGACTTGCATTATGATCCATGGGTCCAAATGTCTTATGAGATAGTCAATCTGATGCCATTTTAAGTATTCAACTGGACCCAGGGACACCAAGGTCAGTTTCATTGTCAATCATGGAAACTGACTTTGAACCAATCATTGTCTCTCAAACCAGTCAACCCAATTCTAGAGGTCAGTTGTAATGGAATAGAACAGGACAGATTCTAGGTAAAAAGGCATGAGGGAGGGCGAAAGTATGTATATGTATGCTAAAAAAAAAAGTCTTCAAGTTGAGTTTGGGCCCTGGTGACCTCTTGGAAACGCCCATGTTTTTATTATCCTGTTACCAGGGTGATGTTTTTGGACCTTCTAGTCTAGTCTATAGCTCTGGAATTCCTTACTGATTTCAGCCCAACCCTGTCTTGTCTTCCAACTGAAATCTACAAAGTCCACTCCAGTTACAGGGCACAGAAAGAGTTCTGCAGTGGTGGGATTCAAATTTTTTTACAACTGGTTCTGTGGGTGTGGCTTGGTGGGCATGGCTTGGTGGGCGTGGCAGGGAAAAGATACTGTAAAATCCCCATTCCTTCCCCATCTCACTAACCTGCTTTCCAGCTCCATTCTTCTGTGCAGGGCAACACAAGAAGACCCAGCCAATCAGCTGGGACTCGGGAGACAGAGAACAAATGGGGTAGGGCCAGTCAGAGGTGGTATTTGCCAGTTCTCTGAACTACTCAAAATTTCCATTACTGGTTCTCCAGAACTGGTTAGAACCTGCTGAATACCACTTCTGATTGGAATCCAGATTTTGCTGCTATGACCTGTCTGTCACCAAGTAGATCAACAACTGTTGACTTATCAAGAACCATGATCATTTCAGTAGCACTGATATGATTCATTCTTCTTTTTCTTGCCATCATATGGCACTTTAGTTGTTGTTTTTTTAGTGTTTACCTTTAGCACTGTCTTGAAGAGGAACAAGTTTCTTGTCTCAGTTCATTTCTTCGCCAGTGCAATAATTAATTAGTCTGGTTGGTATTTTTTAAATACTCTCTTTTTATTTATATCTTTTTCATTATTGTGGAAGGAGGGTTAGCACAAGAAGAAATGCTTCCCTTAGGATACCTCATTGCCTAAGCTCTCTTTAGATGAGTTCCTGCTCCTTCTCCTGTAAAATCACTTGCATTTATTAATTAAAAATAACTCTGCATGTATAACAATAATTAAAGATTTAAGCTCTCCAACCTTTGTATATTGAGACACTTTGTTGGTTTAAATAGTGGCAGCTGGAGGATTTACAACCTAGAGTGTTAAACAGAGCTTTTAATTATTACTTAAATATGCTATTTTTTTTATTTTGAAACCATACACCTTGCTTTCTATTTACAGTATATTAATTGTGGAAAGTAACTTATGTGGAATGGACATTCTGTGTGATATTGGAAACTAATTTCATTTCACATTACAGGAAACTTACTGTGAACCTGAAATCGCTTGTAAAATTGTACTCACATAATGGCACCATTTGATGCATATGTGTCCCTTTTATTCATTAAAAATCTAAAGCAGGCCATTAACCAGTTCAAAATGAGAGGCAACTCACCAATGTAAGAAATGGTGATGAAGAATTCAAATGTACCCAGGGGTGGGATTCAAAATTTTTAAGAACCGGTTCTGTGGGTGTGGCTTAATTTGTGGTTGTGGCTTGGTGGTCGTATGACTGGCTGGGTGTGGCTTGGTCACATGACTGGCTGGGCATAGCTTGATGGTCATGTGACTTGGGCATGACCAACTCAAAGTCACTCATGTCAAGGGGTGCCTTGCCTGGCCCCTCTCCTCCCAGCCATTCCTTGTCACACCCAGCCTCAACTTATCTATAGTTCTGTAAAAATGTTGTTCACCTTTTTTGACTTTATTATCTACGTACTATAGATGTACTTTCATGGACCACTGAAAGGAGGAAATGGCTCACATGCTTTGCCCAAGAGTGTGATAGGCAACAGGCTTTTAAGGGGCTGCCAGAAAGAAGGGGGACAATGTATTTTCCAAAGCACCAGAAGGCAAACAAGAAAAAATGGATGGAAACTGAAAAAAGAGAGAAGCAAACTAAGTCTAAGGAGAAACTTGCTGACAGTGAGAACAATTAACCAGTGGAACTGCTTGCCATCAGAAGTTCTGGGTGCTTCAACACTGGACGTTTTTAATAAAAGACTGGACAGCCATTTCTCTGGAATGATATAGGGTTCCCCCCACCCCCCGAGGTCCCTTCTAAGTGTTATTCTCTTATTCTGTTATTCTGACACTTTTCCCAGGACCTCTACTCAGAGTTTGGCATCCTCTGTTTTCCTACCTGAGCAGGGGGTTGGACTAGAAGACCTCCAAAGTCCCTTTCAACTCTATTAAACACACATGTATTTATGCTCTGGACTATAGACATTGAATGCATGTATTGTAAACCCTGAAAAATACCTGGGCAAAAGAAAGGCAGTAAAACCACTCTAGGTGTAGAGACAGTGTATTACTATTTAATAAATAATGGAACAATTAAAAATAATAGCACAGACTCTCCCAAAGTGTAGCGGTGTTTTGCCCCTTGGAGAAGTGGGAAGAGGCGGTGGAGGTGTTGCAGCGACGGCCCTGCTTACGGGAGGCAGCTGGGTCCACCATCACCACTGCATATGAGGGTAATTTGAGAGGACTGGAGGCGTTGCTCAAGGCCCCACAGCTCACTGCGCTGCAGCCACTACATGGTTGGGAAATGTGGGATAGCACCATGGGTTGGCTTAGACAGCCAGCTGAGCCCAGGGATGGGGCAGCAGGTAGGTATGCCCCAGCCAGCATCGCTGGCAAGATGGGGAAGCCACCCAGCCAAACCTGGGGATGTGGGCAGCAGGAAGGTAGGCTGGGCGAGGCCCGGGGAACCCTGGAGATGGCTGGGGGAGCCCCAGAGATGGCCGGGGGAGGCCCAGGGACAGTGAGGGAGGGGCTAGCATGTCTCGCAGGCTTATCTGTGAGCAGACAGGAGCCGTTTCCCGAAGAAAGCTTTTCGCTCTGCCACAGTGAAAGGCAGGCAGCAATGGCTGGCCTTGCAGGTGGGAAAAAGCAGGCTGCATGCATGTCACACATGTGCGCGATGTTGCTCATGTGCGATAGGGACTGACTGGGCAGGGAGCAGAGAAGCAGACAGAGAGGGGCGGGGCCATCCAGAGGCTCAATTTACTGGTTCTCTGAACTACCGGGAACCATAACAACCGGTTCTACTGAACTGGTGCGAACTGGTACAATTCCACCCCTGAATGTACCCTATGTGCTAATACCAAGATACAAGGCATCTCCAGACTAAAGCATGAAATCTGAGCTTTTGACTTCTCCTGTTAGACTATGCATAGAACAGAACTCTTTTGACTCCATTGCAACCATTAGAAATTAGAATTTTAGTTTTTATTCTAATGTGGTGAAACTAGAAACTTCAAAATGCAATGACTTGTATCAAACCCTGGCTTTGCACAAATGGGAGGCATTTTTGTTTGTTTGTTTTTAGCGGAGACCTTTCATTTTTGCTGATCATCCTATGATATAAATCTGTACCAGATTGTTTTTTGCCACAAGAAATCCCACATTAGTTGTTATTAATCACTCAAGTTTTGTACTTCTAAATCTTTCTTAGATCTATAATCTAAGACCATGCTGTGTGCCTGCCGAAATCCAGCATCCTTTGAGAGGAAACCTGTGGCAAAGGTAATAACTGACTAAATAGCTCATTTGCAGGATGAAGAATGTTGAAGATTCATCGAGTGCAGCTTGTTGGTATATAAATTACATCTTTGGCCAACTAGCTACATAGCTGGATTTGGTATTCTGTTGACCTAGTGATCCAAAAGTGTCACAATTGGTTGTTATTCCATTGACATGGATAGATCACTCTGTGATCAGG
The DNA here is from genome assembly GCA_033807585.1 of Hydrophis major. Lineage (NCBI taxonomy): Eukaryota > Metazoa > Chordata > Lepidosauria > Squamata > Elapidae > Hydrophis > Hydrophis major. Next base: position 86,993,669 of record CM066328.1, on the reverse strand, counting down.
TTTAAACTATTGTCTGCACAACAGCAGACATCAGTGGGATTCAAAAAAATTTACTACAGGTTCTGTGGGCATGGCTTGGTGGGCGTGGAATGGCTTGGTGGGCATGGCAGGGGAAGGATACTGCAAAATCTTCATTCCCTCCCATCCCACAAACCTGATTTCCAGCTTCTCTTGTGCAAGGCAACAAAAGAAAATCCAGCCGATTAGCTGGGACTCGGAGGCAGAGAATAGAGGGGGCTGGGCCAGTCAGAGATGGTATTTGCCAGTTCTCTAAACTACTCAAAATTTCTGCTACCGGTTCTCCAGAACTGATCAGAACCTGCTGAATACCACGTTTGCTCATCACCCATGCCCTAGTCACCTCCCATTTGGACCACTATAATGCACTCTACATGTGGCTATTCCTGAAGACCATCCAGAAGTTTCAGATTATTCAAACTGTAGCCGCCCACAAAGTTTTATGCAATTCAACATTTGCACATGTGTCACCTCTTTTGCAGGAGCTGTATTGGTTATAGAATTCAAGGTTCTGGTTATTACTGGGTAATTGAAGGACTGCCTCTCCCTGATTATATTTACCCAGGCTTAGAAGGTAAAGACAGAACTTCCTAATAGTTCATAGAGTATATTTATTTTTATTTATTTGATTTGTCAATTGCTTACAAGATAATAAGTATAAGTATATACATAGTTATGAATACATGAAATGGGTACATATAAGAAAAATAAAAGAAACAATAGGACAGGGACGGTAGGCACATTGGTGCGCTTGTGCACGCCCCCTACAGACCTCTTAGGAAAGGCGTGAGGTCAATAGTAGACAGTCTAAGGTTAAAGTTTTTGGGGTTTGGGGAAGAAACTATAGAGTCAGGTAGAATATTCCAGACATTGACCACTCTGTTGCTGAAGTCGTATTTCCTGGTGCGGTTAATCTTGAGTTTGTATCTATTGTGTGCTCTTGTATTGTTATGGTTGAAGCTGAAGTATTCATTGACATTGCAATGCTAGGACATTGCAATGTATGATTTTATATAGATCAGACCGAAGATGGCATAATTCAAGGTTTTCTAATTCTAGAATTTCAAGTCTGGTGGCATAAGGTATTCTGCAATGAGTAGAGGAGTGGAGAACTCTTCTTGTGAAATATTTCTGCACTTTCTCAACTGTGTTAATATCAGATACGTAATGTGGGTTCCAGACTGACAAGCTGTATTTGAGTATTGGTCTAGCAAATGTTTTGTATGCTCTAGTTAGTAGTGTGATATTACCAGAAAAAAAGGTACGTAGGATTAGGTTAACAACTCTTAATGCCTTTTTGGCTATGTAGTTACAGTGGGCTATTATATTATATATGTTATAATATATATATTATATTATAATAATATATAATATAATATAATAATATTATATTATAATAGTATATTGTAGATACAGCTAGCAGAGTGCTCAGTCTGGCAAGATTTAATCCACACATTTCTTATCCCAATAACCACAGTGGCACAGTGGTTAGAATGCAGTACTGCAGGCTGCTTCTGCTGATCACCGGCTGTCAGCAGTTTGGCAGTTTGGGTCTCACCGGCTCAAGGATAACTCAGACTTCCTTCCTTCCGAGGTCAGTAAAATGAGGATCTAGATTGTTGGGGGAAAATTGCTGACTCTGTAAACCGCTTAGAGAGGGCTGTAAAGCACTATGAAGTGGTATATAAGTCAAAGTGCTATTGCTATAACATGGAAAGAAATGGCAGTATGTATCCCATGGCATTACAGTAGTGTGGTTATTAGACAACCATGCTATTTAATGATATCATTCTGTTTTCAAAATAGATTCGGTGTCTTTGGAAAGAGTGGAATTTCATGCTGGCCCCTTATGCTTTTATGGAAATGTAAGCCTCAGAACACTGTACTATTGAATTACAGTATGTCGTTTTTCATTTTGAAAAAAGGTTCTTGTTGGTTTCTTGATCTACTTCAGTGTCAGCTGCCATCTTAGCCTTGCTTGTGCTTCGCTGCCATGAAATATTGGGAGGAAGAAATGTAAGGGGGAAGGCTCGGGGGAAAACAAAAGTAAGTGCTGTATCCCCTCTAGATGCTGCTTCAAGGCCACTCTGCATACCAGCTGCCTACCAAACTGTGCTTGTACTGACCATTGCTAAAACATCTTGCCCAATTCATTCATTGCATAGAGGTGGGCAATGGGAGGTAGCTAAGAGAGGTTGAACTTGGGCACACGGTTTTCAGTTCTGGTTTTGCAATATACTTGATTTCTAATGAAACTATACCTTTCTCAATAAATGGAACCAAGGATTGTTTCTATTTAGAGGTTTAAATGGTGGCAGGTCTGATGTTTAGTTTTTCTTTGACTGTCAACCTAGTAAGCTGCAAAAAAGGGGAAAAACCAGTAATTCAAAATGATATGGAATCAGCTGTTTGAGTCCACTGAGTTCCAGCAAAATGCATGAAGATTTACTTTCATGTTGAACTATCAAGATCTAAGTCCTCACATCCAATTGCTAGAAGGGATGATAAATAATAAATTCTAATGTCATCATACACTGCACTTCTGTATGTCAGTTTGGAGGCAGCTACACCTTGTCATGTTCCTTAGGCAACAGAACATTCTTGGGTTGGCCTTATTAATTACACGTATACTTCAGTTTTTCAAAGCTCTTGACATTGGCATGTATATTATTGCCCAAGGGAAATTACATTTCTCCTGGAAGCAGTATGTAACTGTGCATTGGGGGAGGGGAGGGAGATGTCCAAAGAAAGAGATAGAAGTGACAGAAGCAGAGGAAAATGTCGTTGCTTTTTCATTCAAGCCATGGTAGCTGCTTGGGATAAAATAGATAGAGAAGGGCAAGAAAGCAATTATCTCCTTGCATTGTTAATCACTAGCAGTTGTTGAAACAGCCATGGAAGATGTGTTAAACAAGAAGGGCTGAGGATCTGGAGAGACAAATTGATTGGGTGAGCAGTTACTAGTGAAACTAGTAGAGGGACGGTAGATTTATTTCTGTTTCCACATTTTCCTTTCAAAGGCTGGTCCCAATCCAAAAAGACCTGAGCTTTAGAGGGTTTGTTACTAGGACAGCTGACTCTGTGAAGTGTTTCCTAATGGGGAAAAATGATGCTTTGGAATAGGAAGAGCATTGGGAGTTATTAATATTGATCTCTTAGCATCGTTTGAAATTGCTTATGAATAAATCAAACATAATAAAGGTCACAGGCACTTTTTAATCTATTTATAATAGAAGTCAAATTAATTTTAAAAGGCATACTACAAGACTGCAATCTACATGGAAACATCTGGGCAGATTTTAAGCAGAGAAAAGGTTTACCATTGCCTTTTTTCTGGATTTTTTTTTTCAAACTCCAGATGAGCCTAGCTAAATTAATCTGGGTTAATTCATAAATTCTTGTTTTTTTCTGAATAGAAAAAAAATCAGGAATTTAAAATATTCCCTTATAGTTATGCTGCCTAGGCACTTGCTTATATTACAGATAGGGCTTGGCAACAGTGTTGTACTTTGCCTTAGTTTAATCTTTCTCTTCCTCTTTCCCTTACTCTCTATTAGTCTGGCTCAGTGTAAACACTGCACAATTTTTATTTTCTACTTGAATTCCCAGTTGGCTTCCTATTATTTCAGTGTAGAATATTGGGCAAACTGCTGCAATTTATTTAGAGCTGGCGTAAGATATTTGCAGCTTGAGGCAGAGTACCATCTATTCAAGTTGCATCTCTTGTTGCAAACTGGGTCAAAATATTTTGAGACTTAACCCTAAAATCCTGTTCTGCTCCCAGGTAGCAGTAGGGAATAGGAAATCTGCATTTGTAAAAAGAAGGCATGGTAGTCCCTTCTCTCCTCCTCATACAGCAAATACAAGTTCCCTCAGAAAACAGTCAGGAGAATCCAAAATGATTTCAGGTGCAAACATGTATGTTAGATGTCACCCACAGGCCCTTTTTTTAGCTAAGGAAAACAAAGGCTTGGGAGCTAGGGCAAGGCTGCCAAATTCACAGCCCGTGGGCTGAATGCATCACGTGATGGCCACTCCCATGCCTGTTTAACGAAGGGGGGAAGAGTCTCAATACAACACATGACAACACCGTGACAACATGAGTTTGACACCCATGAGCTCGGGGAACTCTGATTTCCAGAAAGGAGGTGGAGAGAAAAGAGTTTTTCCTGAGGAGATCCTTCAAATCTTCCCAGCTCCTTCCATTATCTTTAACAAGCTTGTCTTGAAATTATTTGGAGAAATAAGAAGGGAGATGTGGAACCAAGGAGAAAAAACTACTGGAGGGAAGAGAAGGAAAGATTGCTGAAAGATAAAAACAAGGTGAAGATTGGAAACTGAATCAGGATTTTGGTGTGAGCTGGTTTCCAGGAGCACGAGAGAGCTATAACTGATGTTAAAGAGGGAGCGAACCATAAGAGCAAAGATATATTTCTATGGGCCAGGATGTAAAGAGAGGTACTGAGTTAGACCCAAGAAAAATTTCAAAGGATACAAAATATTTTTGGTACACAGTGAAGAGGCTCTGGGGAAACGGAATGTACTGTCTGGTTCTTAAGAAAGACCAAAATGTCTCTAAGCTAGAGATGAGATAAGGAGCTGACTGGAGACTCAAAAATCTTGAGGGAATCAGCAGGAGCTAAGAAGAAGTGCTCCAAAAACTTTAATCAAAAGTAACAATCTAGGTGGACTAGAAATTAATCAGGTTTAGCTGGAGGGAGAAGTGAACTGTGGAAAATCTATTTTCTCTCAGATAAATGTTAGAGGCCAGGATTTGTGGTCAGATTCCTCTGTACACTGATCTGCTTTGTGGATTCTGATACTTGGAAAGTACCGATTGTTTTCAGAAATTGCCTCTCATTTTTATTTCAGCAATGTAGAATATTCTGTTCAATGCAAGAGTGAAATTCAACCACCTCGCATCACCTCGGGAGAAGTGGTAGGGACCATTTGAATTGGTCCAGAGAGGTGGTAGGGGATGACTTGAATCAGTTGGCCCCGCCCATGCCTGCCCACCTTCTTCCTTTTAGAGACTGAGTCCTACCAAGCTACGCCCACAGAGCCGGTATGGAAAAATTTAGAATTTCACTCCTGGTTCAATGGTTTTCTGCCTCAGATTCCCATCTCTTTTGGATTTGTGTCCAATCTCCCCTTGGCAATTATGGGAGATTGATGCTTGCAATGTTTATGACTTTTCAGTGACAATTATATACCATCCAACTATTATTCTCAGGCTATATACCTCAAAGGGATTAGGGTCAAGACAATGAGGCTGCATATGTTTTCATCAACATCACTACAATTATTATTGTAACCATCATTATGCCCAGTTTGCTGGCAAATCATTGTAGAGTGTGAGACACTTTCCCATTTCACCCCCATTTCACACATGGTGGGAGGAACATGGACACCCTCCAGAAAGTGAGTAGTGGTAGAAGATCTATATAAGAGCCTCAATGGTGCAGTAGTTAGAGTGATAGATAGAATTTGTCTTGGTGTAAATACTCTCAGTATACATAAAAGAAAAGATACATTCGTTAAGAGTTGAGAATCATAAGGTATGACACAATGATAGTCATAGGGTATAATAAGCAATCAAATCATACTAGGAAACAGTCAATATAAATTCTAAGTATACAAGCGACGTAGTTGCAGTCATACAGTCACAAGTGGGAGGGGATGGGTGAAAAGGAGTGATGACAAGATTAACAGTAATAGTAGTGCAGACTTTGTAATAGTTGAACAGGGTTGAGGGAATTATTTGTTTAGCAGAGTGGTGGCTTTTGGGAAAAAACTGTCCTTGTGTCTAGTTGTTCTGGTGTGCAATGCTTTATAGCGTCATTTTGAGGGAAGGAGTTGAAACAGTTTATGTCCGGGATGTGAGGGGTCTGTCAATATTTTCACAGCCCTCTTTTTGACTCATGTGGTATATAGGTCCTCGATTGAAGGCAGGTGGGTAGTAATTGTTTTTTCTGCAGTCCTAATTACTCTCTGAAGTCTGTGTCTGTCCTGTTGGGTTGCAGAACCAAACCAGACAGTTATAGAGGTGCAGATGATAGACTCAATGATTCCTCTGAAGAACTGTATCAGCAGCTCCTTGGGCAGTTTGAGCTTTCTGAGTTGGCACAGAAAGAACATTCTTTGTGCTTTTTTGATGACTTTTTTGAAGTTAGGTGTCCATTTTAGGTCATATGACATAGTAGAACCTAGAAATTTGAAGGTGTTGAGGTATTTCCCGTTAGGAGAATGAGTGCACTCAGGGAAACATAGCGAGAGTGGTGAGGAATAACACACAACCAGCATACAGATATACTGAATAGTAAAATGTAGGTTTTACTTCCTGTAAACAGATAAACAAAGTCCAACAAACAGTCCAAATCATACATGGTTAAAGCAGGTAGTATTCAATACAATCAGTCCAGGGATAATCCCAAAACAAAGTCCAATATCATAAACAAAGTTCAGTAAACGGAGTTTGCTAACAGTTTGCAAGACTCACAGCAATCCAAGCAGAACGACGATCAGGCAAAAGGGAAATGCAAGAGAGCAAACCAGGTTTCTGGCTCCATCTTATGGCTGTCACAGGAACCTCAGCCAATCATAATTACAGCATTCTCTTAAAGACACAACAGTATTAAATAACTATCCTGGTTTATATATTGCCAACCCAACTGTTTGGTGATTATCATTCCTAACAGAAGGTCTCTACTCTTGATACGGTGTTGTCTAGTATTGTAAGAGGTAGTAGTATGGGAGGGTTTCTTCTAAAGTCTACCACCATTTCTACAGTTTTGAGTGTGTTCAGTTCCAGATTATTCCAGTTATACCACGAGGCAAATTGTATAACCTCCTCTCTGTATGCGGATGCATCATTGTCTCGAATGAGACCAATCACTGTTGTGTCATCAGCAAACTTCAGTATTTTAACAGATGGATCATATGAGATGCAGTCATTGGTATATACTACAAATTACTTCTGCTGACAGCCAGTTGCCTGCAATTTGCCTTCCATCCTTCTCAGGTGGGTAAAATGAGGACCCAGATTGTTGGGGGCAATATGCTGATTCTGTACACCACTTAGAATGAGCTGTAAAACACTATAAAGTATACAAGTCTAAGTGCTATTTCTATTTCTATATAACTCAAACCAGAAGCTGCATCAAACCATGAGGAGTTTGATAGCATTTAAGGACATGTTCAGGAGGGCCAAGACCCCTCTCATTGTCTATCCATGTATGTCTTCCCACCAGTGGCTTCTACAGCAGCATAAAAAGATATAGAATAATACAATACCGCTTAGCTGTGCTTTCACAGTACCTTTTTTTTAAAGTAGTTCTTTCACCTATCCTTGATTGTCTTTCAATTGTCTTTTCTTTTTCTGGTTCTTCTTCTAGTGAGCCTCCTCACTGACTGAAGTAAACAGTTCATTTCCTTATTTTCCAGCCAAAGCAATTATGGCCATAATATCCATTTTTAAAGTATTACTTCTCTATAGTTTTTATTTTCATAATCAACTTCTTACTTGATAAACATCTAATAAAGAGTAGACCTCTGATTTCTTGTAGCCTCATCATTAATTATATCTCTTGTTTTGAAAATATACATTCCCAAGAATACATAAAAACACAACAGACAAATCTATGGAAATAAAAAAAAAAACTGCTCTCTTAATTCAGTAAGATTAATTATACATATAGAATCCAGTTTCATTTGGATTTGAAAAAGAATTGATTTTTCTTGCTTTTATTCCTTACCAGAGTTTCTCTTTGTCTTTCTGAAATATTTTATCTTGGCCCTATTCACACTTAGCACTCTTTCATTTTTAAACAGCTGTTGGCATTTTTTCAAGGTTTACTTTAAAATTTTATGCTTTTGTGCTTTATTATAGGATAGCTGCACCTTTCAAATGCAAATGTTAAGAACCTAGTTTTCCAGGGCATCTGCTGGAAGAGTATATGTGAATTACAGATCTGTGAAAGTTGTCAGGAGATAAGAAAAAAGTAATAATGGCATTTATGGGATCATATCATGTTTATGTCACCATTGTAAGTCTTTGTTTTGATAATTTTGTTTTATTGTACACTGCCCTGACTCACATTCATGAGATGATCAGCTACTTACAGTAAATCTGATAAATGTAAAGAACTAAAATTTGGCATCACTGTATTTGCAGCTGATGCAATGGTAGTCATCTTTTTATCTGCATTATTTCTTCACTGAAATAAACTGAAGGCTATGTTAAAAATTACAAATCTGATGCATCCATATACAGTAGTTGTCTTGGCAACAATAGGTAACTGGGTTACGATTGCTACCCTTCATCTAAGTGTTAAACAAGGTCACCCCGCTTTGGTTTTTCAAGTTCAGCAAAGGCCAACCTGCCACAGTTCTGACATGAAGACCAAATCCGTCTACAGGGCACAATTAAAATTGTTTGCCCTCAGGTCTGCTTCTTTCACTTGGCATAGTGTGACATCTTGGACTACTGTTCTCATTCACTCATGGCTTGATTATTCCCCTTTATAATCTACTTTATTAATAAGTGGAATGAAGTGGACATCCCATGGTAAATGCTGAAAGGCACACAATACTGGTAAGATGTCAGAAGAAGGAGGTCTTATTTTCTGGGGAAACAGGGGCTCCAGCACCTGGAGCACCTATTATTATTATATAATAATATCTCCAAATTTGTTCCCCAGCTTTATTGATTTTACAATAACCTTTCTCTTTTACAGAGATCATTTGCTGCTTACTATAAGATTCTATTAATTTGATCTCAAGGCTGAGTCCTAAAAGTATGGGAAAGGCACCTTCAGATCAATGGATGAGCAAATGCTGCAAACTCACGGCCTGAGGGCTGGATGCGTTACGCACTGGCCATGCTCACACCTGGTTTAATGAAGGGGGGGAAGTCCCAATACATCACATGATACTGCGTATGATACGAGTTTGACACCCCTGCTCTACAGTATGTGGATAGTATTGTTGGAAGAAATACCCTTCTGGGTTCAGTTCCAAGTGGGGAAGAAAGACACTGGAAACATGGTGACTGCTTGGAAAGATAGTTTATTGATGAACAGGATGGGTTCCTGGGCAGAAAAAAGGGAAGAGATGCTGAGAGTCCCCGGGTTTTATGCCTTTTGTTGGGATTTGAATTTGAGCTTGTATTCTGATCGGTTGTCAGACTCCCATGTGGCCATGCAGGGGCAACTCTATAGGCTGTCCTGAGTCCCAGGCTTGGTTGAGCCTTTCTGGATGATGATGTAATGAAAGGGCTTTGGGCAATTCCTATTATAGCTCTACCTGGAGTAGATCTTTGTTATGGTACTCTACCCAGACCAGAGTAATGGCCAATTAGCAAAGGAGGGGGCTGAGTTTCTACTTTTCTTTTTAGGGGAAATATTCCCCCTTTTAGTATATCCTAAAATATTTCATTTTCCTAGGAGAGGGGTGGGTTTTAACTTCTAATAGTATCCTGGAGAAAGAATTGAAGTCTTTATTAAAAAATAAGAAATGGAACTGTAAATGGCACATGTTGTCAGAGAGGGAATCTACTGATGTTCTTTTTTTAAACTTGTTGTCAAGTCAGTTACTTTAAATGCTTCTGGAACACGTTGCTCAGTTCAAAACAAAACATAGTATGAAAACTTTTACAACTTATTTGGTTATATCTCTAGTGATCTGAGCACTCTATTTATAATCTCAGATCCTTCCTATGGTTAGCTTCCTATTACTACCTTCAATCTCATAACACAACTGAAAAGTGGGAAAATAATTGATGAAGTTCTGTTTCCAACAGTATTCTTGAAATGGAATGTAGACTGGTGGATTCCTGTTTAGAGTCTTTATTTAACTGTATCAATCCATCTTTGCAGATGCCTAAAGAGTGGGACCAATCCATAATAGTTCCAATTTTTAAGAGAGGAGATATGCTGGACCTGGCCAGTTATTTCCCATCAGTTTATTAAGCATGACTAATCAACTATATGAAAGACATCTCTATGTGAGATGTATTTATGAGGTAATGCATGAAAATGCATTGGCTGGGGAGCAAGCTACCTTTCCAGCCAGATGGCACCAGTTGTTGAAAAAAAACATTCCAGGCATCCAAATCCTTATGCTGCTTTTATCAATTTAAGATCAGCTTCCAACTTGGTCTTTAGAATAAGGCCATGGAGGAAAAGAAAAACTTTCTCTATATGTTGGCTTTATTACATTTGATTCTAATGCTGCGGGAAAACATCTATTTGCAATTAAGGCATAGGTGTATTCTTGTCTCATTTTTGTTTTACTTTGATTCTATCATAAAAATCATGCCCAATAGTGAGCTTCATCACTGACCTTCCCGTGCTAGAGAATAAGTTTATACTGATCTTATTTTAGGCCAACAATGAGCTGCTCTTTTCATTTATTTTTCACTGGCCTTCAGTGAAAGCTGCAAGTCTTTCATCATCATGAAAAACTCAAAATCAACTACTCCAAAACAAACATGGTTCTGATGACTATCTGTTGTGCAAAAGAAAGTCCGTACAGAAAGTGGTAAGGATAGCCGAGAAGATTATAGGAAGTTCACTTCCTGTCATTCAGGATACTGCTTATAAGTGCTATATGCTTAGAGCTCAAAACATTGTTAGGGACCCCACGCACACCCATTTTATGGTCTGTTTCTGTTGCTCCCCTCTGGGAGGAGGTTTTGGAGCATTTCTAGCAGGACTACCCGATTCTGTAACAGCTTTGTTCCCAATGCCATCCATTTGGTAAACTCGCAAGATTCATTTTTCTTGCCATGTACATCTATACATCCGAACTAAACTGTGTTGTTTCTCTGTATCATATTCTACATGTGGGTATATACATAATTTTGTATCTATTTATTTTGCCATGTTTATGTAGTGCATATTCGAGGTGGTGACCCTTTGAGAGCTGGCCTATATGCAATGAAATTTTACTTTAATATATGTATGCCGATTAGTGTACATTCAAAGTGACAATAAAGTTATTATTCTATTCTATCATTAAGAGGAGCTTTAGCCATATACAAATCAAATTGATTAAGGCATTACATGCTTGAGAGCCTATTTTCAATCCTCCTTTGCTTGGAGATACGAGTCCTGTGACCTCTCAAAAGTCCCAAAAGTTTTCAAATACTCTAATGAGTTTTGCCTGGTTATGACCTTCATAATTTTGTTTCAGCTGCTTTCAAGCTACTCAGGGCAAAGGTGCTGAAGTTCCCATTATCTGGGCACAGCTCTGTCTCTTTAAAGACTTAAGTGCCATGAAGTGATTCAATCAACCTATTTAAGAACTTTTCTCTTGCTGCATGCCTATTACATCTCTCCATTCAGAGCTTGGCTTTGCCTCTGTTGAAACTCACAATCTAAAAATTTATCTAAAAATATTAGATTAAAAATTGCATTTGGTGGTGGCCTCTACGCTGTCCATCTTTGTTGATAGATTTACCTCTGCATTGAATAAAGATAAATCCAATAACTTATCCTATTGCACTCTTTCCACAGAATTCCTGATCATTCTGGTCCTGAAAAAAAACTTTATAGAAAATATTCAAGCAGTTCTTCAGTTGAAGCAGCGGAGACACAAATTTAAGGCCTCAAACCATTGCGAGACAGAGCCACTTTGCAGGGCTTTCTCTACAGCTAAATATATATTTAAAAATCTTCTGTTTGTTTTGAGCCTTTCATGTAGTCTTATCCCATAGGGTGGTTGAAGAAAAATATAGTAGTAGTACCTCCCCCTTAGAACATTAATATCTAAACCCGGATGAAATATCAAAACATGTGCTTATGTAATGTTGTACTGTCCCTTCTTTATGATGGTTGATACTACATGCTAGCAACTCCCCTCCTCTCTGAGTATTTATGTTGGACTGAAGAGTGTCATATTTTAGAGGTTCAGTCCTCTAATATGAGGACTCTAATAGGACAGTAGCTCCATTGCAATTGCCCTCAGGAAGCACAGGGTTTGAATGTGGCTTTAGGCTCTTCTACAGGGAATGTCTCATTTAGCAACTGCCTCGTTTAACCATTTGCGGTTACAACAGTGGTGAAAAATAACCTTGCAACCAGTCCTTGCATTTATGATTTTTGTGGGTCTGCAAAGTAAAGCAAAGCTGAAGTAAGATATTAAGCACAATGTGGTTTCATTTAGTAACTATTTCGCTTAATGACTGAGTTGCTGTCCCAATTATGATCACTAAATAGGGAATACATGTACTGTTTTAAATAAATCTCTGTTTGTTGTTGTTGTTATTAGTCACGAAGTCATGTCCAACCCATTGCAAACCCATGGACAATGTTCTTCCAGACCTTCCTATCCTGTACTATCTCCCAGAGTCCATTTAAGCTCATACCTACTGCTTCAGTGACTCCATCCAGCCACCTCATTCTCTGTCGTTCCTTTCTTCTTTTGCCCTCAATTGTTCCCAGCATTAGGCTCTTCTCCAGTGAGTCCTCCCTTCTCATTAGGTGGCCAAAATATTTGAGTTTCATCTTCAGCATCTTGCCTTCTAAAGAGCAGTCAGGGTTGATCTCCTCTAGGACTGACCGGTTTGATCACCTTGCAGTCCAAGGGACTTGCAGGAGTCTTCTTCAGCACCATAGTTCAAAGGCCTCAATTCTTTGGCGCTCAGCCTTCCTTATGGTCCAGCTTTCACAGCCATACATTGCAACTGGGAAAACCATAATCTTGATGATACACTTTTGTTGGCAGGGTGATGTCTCTGCTGTTTAGCATGTTTTCTAAATCTCTGTTAACTGTATCATTTATGCATGTCTTTGATTTTGGGGAGTTTCTTTTATAATCTTTGTAGATAATAACTTTAATGAATAATTTCCACTATTAAATACATACTTAATGACTATTTCAGCCAGATCAGTTTTGTATGGTCACTAGGTAATCCCATCTCACCTTACACTGTATATCTTGGTTCTTGTTTTATAGGCATCATACATACTCTATTTAATTTCATTTGTCCAAACTTCTGATTTATTATCTATAATCAGGTATCCTTCCCACTTCTTGTATTCCAAAGGGAAATAGAGACAACAAAAGGTTCTAGCGATATGAAAATTCGATCCAACTGAATGACTGCAGTTAGATATACATTGGAAAACTGCCAGCTAGAAACTGGAAGGGAGAGAGTGGAAATTTTGAGTAGTTTGGAGATCCGGCAAATACCACCTCTAACTGGCCCCGCCCCCAATCTAGTCTCTGCCTCTCGAGTCCCAGCTGGGTCTTCTTTTGTTGCCCTGCACAGGAGAACAGAGCTGAAAAAAGCAGGTTCGTGGGGTGGCGAGGGAATGGGATTTTGCAGTAACCTTCCCCATGGAGTGGAGTGGGAATGGAGATTTTACAGTATCCTTTCCCTGCCATGCCTATCAAGACACGCCCACAGAACCGGTAGTAAAAAAAAGTTATGAATCCCACCACCGCACTGCATTCTGCACCAGTTGTAGCTTCCGAATACTCTTCAGGGTAGCCCCATGTGGAAACCCAATCAAGAGATGACTAGGGCTTGAGTCACTATGTGCAGGGCCTTACAGTCTAGGTTAGGTTGCAACTGGCACACAACACGAAGTTGCGCAAAGGTCCTCCTAGCCATTTTTCTCATCAAAGAAGAGGTGGCAAACTGGACAAAAAATTTGCAGATTGGCTCCAGCGATGGTTGCTGAATGTTATGCTGACTCAATGAGTTTCTATAATAAGCATCCCTTCAGATTTTGCTGAAATATTTTGTCACATTCAACCTCCTACTTCCCATTAAAACTGATAGTTGATATATTAAAAGGAAGGCGAAATAAATTGTATTATAGAAATATATTTTATTTCAATTTCCACTCTTCAATATTTTAAAAGGAAAATAAACCACTGTAAATCAATCAGTTTTGAGGAAAGAAGCAGTATGCTTCTAGCCATCATATTTATGGATTGTAAGAGCCCCTTGCTTTTTAGAGGAACTGTGTGAGATGAAACAATGCCAGAGATGTTTAGTTTCACCAAAGGAAGACCAAGAGATAATCTGATCAGCCCAGCTAAGAATTTTTATTAAGATTTACCTTTTGGCACAATGAACAGTGAAAGGGTTTTATTTCACTGATTTTAAGTTTTGATGTTTTTATGTATTAACTGTATATGTAATGATAAGCTGACCAGAGTTACCCTATGATAAGGGGGACAGTCAGTAAATTTATCTAGTTATCTATCTATCAATCAATAAACAAACAAACAAACAAATCTCCCATTTTATTGCATCTGTAGATGCCTGGTTAGCACTTGTATTTTGGGTGGTTAGGTACCGCCTTGATAAGAATGGACTACAGGAACCTTTGCAGATTTTATGTGCTAATTTTCTAGATATTTGTTGGATAAAAAAATGTTCCAATCTACTCAGAATTGGACTCTAGCTCAGAAGGTCCTTTGGAATTGATTGAATCATGATCTTGCAATGTTATCTGGGAAGGGTTTCATTTGGTCAATCCTGAGGAAGTGGACTGGGCCCATGGGGCTGTGAATTCCACCACATGTGAATTCCACCCCCTGGAATTAGATCCATCTCTGTTCTGGCTGGTCAAGACCTTTGAGGAGATCACATGTGTTGTGTCTTCGGAAATGATGCCAGGAGTCGGTGACTTAGTATCAAGCTCTTTTATTGATGTGGGAACCGAACTCGCGCTATAGGAAAAGTTCGCGGCTTTTATTCCTTTAGCCACGGCGGCCGTGGCCAATGGCACCGCTTTGAATCTCCCGCGATTCGAATAGACCAATCGCGGGAGATTCTTAGCGAGCCAATCGGCGCGGCTCGCCTAACCAATCAGAGTGCCCCGCGCTTTGGCCAATCAAAGCACGGGGATCTCAAGAATGCTAATGAGGAGACAGAACACCCCTCCCCTCTGGTCCCATCTGTTGTCAGAGGGGCAATCTCTGGTTTGGGGTGGTGTGCTCTCTCTCCTCCGTTCGCTCTGGTCCCATCGGGGCGGGCTGCGGTTCTTTTTGAGGCGGCAGACGCGGGCGATGTGTCCCTTCTTGTCACAATGCCGGCAGATCGACTCGAAAAACCGGCATTTGGACCTGGGGTGGTCGCCTCCGCAACCGGCACAGTTGGTCCTCGACTTACGACCCCGCCGGTTCCGTGGGTTGCGGCCTGCCTGGAGGCAATGAATTTCCTCCTCGTCATCGGAAGTGCCCGATGCCGAGTGGAAATCGCCCTGGTGGGTGGTCGTCTCAGGTTGGGCCTCGGCCGACCTTGCAAGGTGGTTGTTCCCGCTGCGGTCCCCAGCGTTCGGTCGGCGCATGCGGTCGGCGGATGTTCGGGTCGCTTCGGCGGCTGCGGCGGCGGTGAGGGTATCTGCAAGGTTGATGTTGCCCTTGGCCATCAGCCGACTCTGGAGGACGGGGTCCCACAGGCCGAGCACGATTCGGTCTCCCAGAGCGTCATTCAGGTTGTCGAATTCACACAGCCCCCCTAGGTGCTGTAGCTCGGCGACGAAGTCGCTGAAACTCTCACCCGACCATTGGTCCCGACGGTAGAACTCGTTGCGTCGGATTAGGATGGGTACCTCTGGAGCGTAGTGCCGCCGAAGTATTGGTTCGAGGACGTCCCAGTCCATCGCGGTCGCGTTGGCGGGTTTGGCAAGTTCCTTGGCCATCTTAAATACCTCGGTCCCGCAGTGGGTCAGGAAGACGGCTCGCTTCATGGGGCCGGTGGCGTCCTTCAGGTCGCTGCACTCGAGGAACATGCGGAATCGGTCGGAGTACGATTCCCAGTCCTCGCTGGCGGGGTTGAAGGGTGCGGAGGGTGCGATTTTCGCCATCGTGGAGATTTGTCTGGCTTCCGTCGGACACGTGGTTCGATTCAGGATCTGAATCCCACCTTCGTCGCCAGTGTTGTGTCTTCGAAAATGATGCCAGGAGTCAGTGACTTAGTATCAAGCTCTTTTATTGATGTGGGAACCGAACTTGCGCTATAGGAAAAGTTCGCGGCTTATTCCTTTAGCCGCGGCGGCCGTGGCCAATGGCACCGCTTTGAATCTCCCGCGATTCAAATAGACCAATTGCGGGAGATTCTTAGCGAGCCAATCGGCGCGGCTCGCCTAACCAATCAGAGTGCCCCGCGCTTTGGCCAATCAAAGCGCGGGGATCTCAAGAATGCTAATGAGGGGACAGAACAACACCTTGGGGACAGAACAACAACTTGGATCCAAGTTGTAGTGAAAGCTTCTTGCAAAAGGGGATCATTTTACTTTCTTTGAAAGATCTGTTGATCTATCCACTCCTTTAAGCAAGCATCTTTATATCCAACAGTACTGGACAGGACAGGATGAAGATAATTGAGTCCCAGCTTCAAGGGCTCTGAAGTAGTTTATCTGAACTCTTTCCATTCAGGATCCAAGCCTGGTTATAATACTAAAATAGTCCTGATTGTGCTTGGGAATTTCAGGATATGGCTAGTCCATCTATCTTTGCCCTCATAGATCTCTTAGCAGCTTTAGATAACATAAAGCTTAGTATCCTTCTGGATTGGTTACTGATCTGGTTCCAGTTTTATGATGGGTCTCCTCTTTCCCCAAAGGCTGGTTACATTTGGGGGTGGTGATAGAGTGGAGAGGTCTACCTCTAGACCTCTGCTTTGTGGGGGTGCCTCAAGATTTAACTCTCTCTCCTTTCCTATTTAACATCTACACGAAAATGCTGAACGGGGACATCTATTGGCAGATATATATCTCTACTCTGAGCTTTACAAGTGATGTTGGCAAGGTGTTTATCCAGCAGTGGAGGCAGAGGGGGTTCTGGATAGGAATGAACAATTCATATCCTAATCTTACCAGAAACGAATGTTTCTCAGGTTTTGGGTTTCTTGGTTGTGGAGCTGTTACATCTACACTGTACATTACACCAGATAGTGCTTCCCCAGATAAACTTGGTAGGCAATCTGGGATCCCTAAGACATAACTTTTGTTTGTAAAGCTGAGGCTAGGAGGGACTTTCACAAACTCATCTGTTGTACACTTTAGTCCAGGGGTCTCCAACCTTGGCCCCTGGAAGCCTGGCGGACTTCAACTCCCAGAATTCCACAGCCAGCTTTGCTGGCTGTGGAACTCTGGGAGTTGAAGTCCGCCAGGCTTCCAGGAGCCAAGGTTGGAGACCCCTGCTTTAGTCACTTCCATTTGGATAAATTCAGTGCACTGTACATGGGATGTCCTTGACAAGAATTTGGAAGTTTCAACTGGTCTAGAATTATTTTACAAAGCACCAGAGGGCAGGACAAGAAACAATGGATGGAAACTAACCAAGGAGAGAAGTAAATTGGAATGAAGGAGAAACTTCCTAACAGTGGGGACAATTAACCAGTGGAACAGCTTGCCTTCCGAAGTTGTGGGTGCTTCATCACTGGAGGTTTTTAAGAAGAGATTAGACAGTCTCTTGCCTGAAATGGTACAGGGTGTCCTGCTTGAGCAGGGGGTTGGACTAGAAGACCTCCAAGGTCCCTTCCAGTTCTATTCTGATTGATTGATAGAATATAGTGGTCTATATGATTTTGAGTGCACTTTCATTTGCCTGTGTAATACTGCAGGCAGCAAACTTCCACTTGTAATACAAGATGCTAATTATCAGTTTTCAGCTGCATATGGCATGTTATTTGCAAGACTGCCTGTCTCCCATAGTTTCTGCCTGCCACACCAGATCTGACAGAATGGTCATGCTTCAGGCCCCAGAGTCCGCACAGTCTTGTGGGACTAAGGAGTTGTTCCTTCTATGACATGGTGGCCATCCTATGACACAATCTTCTGGGAGATCTGGATGGCTTGGCTGTTTGCATTTATTATATTTGCTTTTAATTACATATTTCATTCTATTTTATTGTGGTTTTGTATAGCTAGCCACCTAAAGGTTATCTGCTTATCTCTAAAGAAAGAAATCAAAATGATAAAGATAGCCCTGGCATGCAGCATAAATTGGGCTGAAATTTCCCTTTGTCCAAGAGATTCTCTTGATCTCATGGCAATCTAACAAGTGTTTAATATTTAATATTGTTATTAAATATGACATTTAGCCTTCAAATTTATGCATGAATACATGGTTATGTATTTTTAGTATTGCGTATAGCATCAAGGAATTCCATGCCATTTTAGACAACATACAATTAATATTCATGAATGGAAGGAGGTATATGTCTTTGTGAGTGAATTTTCTTAGCAACAATCAGGGCTCTACCAAGAATTTCTGAAAGAGGAATAACATTTGAGATATTCCACTATATAGTTTTAGGGGACATGCTTATTCTTTGACCACAACACAGATAGCCAGCTACATTTGCTTCCTTCTCATTTTGCTCCTTGCTCTTTTCTGGCAGCACACAATCTTTCCACAGCCATGTTTTTAAGACTCCCAGACATTCCCAAGGATTGTTAGAAGGTTGCAATTTCCCTCCCATTTTCAGCCTTATTTAGTTTTTAATTTCAGAGCGGAGAAGAAGAAAAGATCCATGGCAATGCAATCAGGGTTGATGCTATGCTCCTATATTTACCACCTATAGTACACATGTACATACAATTTCAGCTGGCAGAAAGTGCTGCCTTACAGTATAGGAAGATAGCAGTTATTTGATAATGTAGCTCATGCTTGTTCTACAATGACTTTGATCAAAGTTGAAGAGTGATGAGTGCTCCTCCAGCTGTCTCTGGAAGTCTCAGCCTGTAGATCTATTTCTCTGCCAGCAACTGATAATTAGCTCCTTGTGATGCTTCATAGCAAAATGTGTGTGTTCAAAATTGTAGGGTTTTCAGGGGGAGGGGGGGATATTCCTATATGAGAAGGGAAAGTGGTGGGAAGAAAGCATCTGACTGAAGAAAAATGAAGCTGAGGAGAAACAGTCTCCCTATAAAATTTCCCATCCTTGTCTTTACACTCCTATTATGATATCTCATGTTACTTTATCCAATTGCAGCAGTTCAAAAAGAAAAAGGGCCACATTTTCCAGAAAGATGGATTTCAGTTGCAACTAACACCCTTCTCCCAGCAGAGCTTTGCAGTGTACCTTAAGGCCTTTTGTATGGCACAAAAGGTCCTATGTGGGAGCTACATATATGTATACATACATTCATACATGTAGGAGCTATATAAAGCTCCTACAGAAAAAAAAATCTGTTTGTCCTTGAAATGGCAAAGAAGGATCTGTTATTGAAATGTTGCTGTTTTTTCTCCCTTGATTGTAATATTTGGTATGTGTTAGACATTTGCATGAGATGTTTTGATTGGCCAGGAGCGACGGCAGGAAATTTAAAGAGCCATCACTGGCTGGAGCCTCAGCAGCCTGGAAGTAAAAAGAGCTGTCGCAGCCGCTGCTCTTTGTTCTGAACCATGCGAATAAAAAGTGAATAGACTCAGAGCCTCCCGTGTCTTCTCTCACCCACAATCTAACAGTGTGTGTGTGTATGTGTGTGTGTATGTAAATATATATTTGTATTTGTGTTTCATCGATCCAAAAAGTGGACCCTGCACCTGTGGGTATAATGCTAGGAAGATGATGTTGATATTGTTTGCTGATGATGATTTGTATATCACCTATGTGCTAAGGATATTTTATGAGCCATGGTGGTGCTGTGGTTAGAATGCAGTATTGCAGGCTAACTCTGCTGGCTTCCAGCTGCGCAATCCTGACCGGCTCAAGGTTGACTCAGCATTCCATCTTTCTGAGGTCAATAAAATGAAGATGCCCCCAAAACTCTCTACAGCCGTCCACTTAGAGAGGGCTGTAAAGCACTGTGAAGCAGCATATAAGTCTGAGAGCTATTGCTAATTCTAAGCCCAGAGATGGTATTCAACAGGTTCTGACCAGTTCTGGAGAACCGGTAGTGGAAACTTTGAGTAGTTCAGAGAACTGGCAAATCCCACCCTTGACCGGCTCTGCCCCATCTATTCTCTGCCTCCTGAGTCCCAGCTGATCATCTGGGTCTTCTTTCGTTGCCCTGCACAGGAGAACGGAGCTGGAAAGCAGCTTAGTGGGGTGAGGAGGGAATGGGATTTTGCAGTAACCTTCCCCCAGGAGTGGAGGGAATGGATATTTTACAGTATCCTTCCCTTGCCATGCCCACCAAGCCATGCACACAGAACAGGTAGTAAAAAAAATTTGAATCCCACCACTGTCTAAGCCCAACATATAACCTGATTCCTGCTTTTTTTTTCCCCTCTCCAAGCTTCTATACCACCGGCATGATTTTTTTTCCTTCCTCCCTTGATGCTTTTATTCGGTATTTTTTTTAATGAAGCACAATATAATCTGTCCACACTTTGTAAGAACGAATAAAAGTGAAGGTAATAGTAAAGTTTTAAGGAGAAATATTAAAGAGGTTTGTGACATCTTAAACATAAACATATTTATTATGGCTTAAGCTTTGTGGAATAAGGCTATTCAAATTGCTCCCATGTATGTGAACTAATTTTCCATTAAACCAACTTGCAGTGGCTGGCACAGCTATCATACTGCTGTCCATTACAATGTGCTGAACCAACCGATCTGGGAGCTGATCATTTAAAATTCATAAGTACTAATATTTAAGTTCCAGCTTTCATATTGTTGCTTCCTACCAATGAAGAAGAGAGGATTTGTTACAGAAAACAGCTGAATCTGCAAAACAGCTGCATGGATAAATGAGAACCATCGCTCAGCATTAGAACACAGGTTCTGTGTGCAAAAGGTCATGCGTTTCATCCTCATGGTTTTCAGGTAAGATTAAGCAACATTTTTGAAAACTGTTGCAAGTCAGGGCAAACTTCATTGGACTAGATCAGGGGTGTCAAACTCAAGGCCTGCAAGCTGGATCCATAGGGTTGCCTTGGAAACAGCAAAGGACCAGCCCACGGTGCCTCTGACAGAGAAAGTGGAGCTCAGGGAGGGCCATGTGCGACCCTCCTCAGGTCAGTTTTTCCTGGCAGAGGGTTGCAGGAAGCCATCACAGCCTAAAATGGAGTTCGCAATGGCTGCACACGGCCATACCAAGGTCCGTTTTTGCTGGCAGAGGGTTGCAGGAAGCCATCACAGCCTAAAATGGAGTTCGCAATGGCTGCACACGGCCCTACCAAGCTCCATTTTTCCTGGCAGAGGGTTACAGAAAGCCATCACAGCCTAAAATGGAGTTCGCAATGGCTGCACATGGCCCAACCAAGCTCTGTTTTTGCTGCCAGAGGGTTGCAGGAAGCCATCACTGTTAAGTTCTGCGCATGGGTGCAAGGAACGGAGACGAGGCAGTGAACTTCAACTCTTTATTAATCATCCTGAACAGAGCAAAAACCTTAGGGCAGCAGCAGCCCTTTTATAGGGAAGGCTGCTGACCTATTAGCCAATGAGAACATGGAAGTGTTAAACCCTTGAACCAATGAGAGTGGCTCGTTAACAGCCAATCAGATTCCCCAGAATGGACCAATCCAATATCGGTATTATCGGCCAATCAGAAGTGCAGGATTAGAACCCTGCTTTTTCTTAAGGTTTGTTAAAACTTTATTTGAGCGCTTTTATTAGTTCATAACACCCCTTTCCCCTGGGTTCCATTTGAGGGGTGCGGTGACGTAATCCCGAAGATATGTAGGTTGTTTTAACTGTCTATTGGATTTGCGCTGTCCCACCAGTTCCTGTCTGTTGTCCAGTTTCAGCAGGACGTTTTTGGACATATCTGGTACAGGCGGTTCCGCATCCTCACTGGACGACTTGGTGCCGCTAATGCTGTCATTGTTGTCCTCCGATCTTTGCGGGCTCGCCTCTGTTGAGGTATTCCTCTGTAGCGAGGAAAGTCCCCTCCCTGATTCTTCTTCATTTATCGCGCCCGATTGCTGACTTCCTTCGCTTCTGCTTTCCACTATTTCGAATTTGGTTTCTTCGACATCCCCTCCCCCCTCAGTTTGGGAGTCACAGGAGTCGTTCGGGTTGTAGTCTAGAGTGAAGCTGATCTATATGGCGTTTCCATATTTTTCCATCGCAGGTTTGCACACGGTACGATCTGGGCCCGGTGGTTTGAATTACGGTTGCTTTGACCCATAATGGTTCGCCTGAGAGGTTTGTGGTGAAAACTAAGTCACCTACCTTGAACTCACGGCATTTTCCGGTAGATCCACAGGGTTTCTTTGGCTCGTAGGACGGGTGAAGCCGGTCGAGGTGGGAACAGAGCTTGTGTCCCATCAACAGTTCAGCTGGGGTCTTGTTGGTGATGCTGTGCGGAGTGATGTGTTGGAGTAGGAGTATTCTGTTTATTTTTTCATCAATGTCCCCATAGTCCATTTTGTGGAGAATTTTTTTTAACAAATTGTACCATGTGCTCAGCCCTACCATTAGCTGCAGGGTGCGCTGGCAAAGTTAGCGTATGGTGGATATCCCGGTCTGCTAAGTATTGTTCAAATGCCAGGGCGGTGAACTGGGGTCTGTTGTTGGAGACCAGAACGTCTGGCAGCCCATGTGTTGTGAATAGCCTATTCAATTTTTGGATGACGGACTCGGTTGTAGTATTCTTCATTTCGTGGATCTCGAGCCAGTTGGAATAGGCATCCACTCTTAGGAGGAACGTATGTCCTTTAGTAGGTCCCGCAAAATCAATGTGGATGTGGGACCACGGCCCCCGGGGGGTTTCCCATTCTGTTGGAGTTGCTCTAGGTGGGGCACTGCTGACTTCTTGGCGCTTTAAGCAAGTCTTTACCCAGGCTTCGATCTGTTTGTCGATGCCCGGCCACCAGGTGTAGCTTCGTGCGAGCACTTTCATACGCACGATGCCGGGATGACCGTCATGTAATGTTTTAAATACTGCTCGTTGTAACCGCTCTGGGACAATGACTCTATCTCCCCATAGGATGCAGCCTTTTTGCGAAAAAAGTTCTGTTTGCTGGTTTCTGAAAGGGATGAAGTCATCAGGGGTTTGTTCTATTGGCCATCCTCGTTCGACCCAGCTAAGAACTTGCACCAAGACAGGATCTCGTTTTGCAATGTCTCTGGCTGTTAGCGGTGGTGAATGTAGCATTTCAATCTGGAGTGTCATAAGGATTGGAGCTGGGTCGTCGACGGTTTCCGGAAGTGGGGTACGGCTCAATGCATCAGCATGGGGAATGGCTTTCGCCGGGCAGTGTTGTAATTTATAGTTGTACACAGCTGAAAACTCCGACCAGCAAGTCATTCTAGGTGACAATATATAGGGGGTTGGCTTGTCTCCCGCTATAATCCCCAGCAAAGGTTTGTGGTCGGTAACAATAGTAAAAACTCATCCATACACATATTCATGAAACCGTTTCACAACAGAAACTTTGTCGATCTGGCTATAGTTACGTTCAGCCTTTGATAGGGTCCTTGAAAAATAGGCAATAGGGGCCTCACTATCATTTGGTAACACATGACTCAAAATGGCTCCTACTCCAAACGGTGAAGTGTCACATGTAATTGTTAAAGGCAAAGTCTCGTTATACTGCATTAAAACAGCATCTGAGGTTAGTAAGTTTTTCACTTGTCAGAATGCGTGCTCCTCTCAGTGTCCCCCAGACCCAGGATGCTTTTTTGTTGAGAAGTCTATGTAGGGGCTCAGCTACGGTCGCTTTCTGGGGCAAGAAGATGTTGTAAAAGTTAATGAGCCCCACGAAAGCTTGGAGATCAGTCCTATTTCTGGGTCTTGGGGTGTTTTTGATTGCCCTTAGTTTGCTATTAGTGGGTGAATGCCTTGTTTATCGATTAGATACCCCAGGAACTCTACTTTATCTGTACACAGTTGACAGTTATTTTTTTTAACCTTAAGGCCGGAGTCTTTAAATTTCTGGAGAACCATTTTAAGCCGCTTTTCTAGTATTTCTCTATTCGGGGAACCAATTAAAACGTCATCAAAGTATGGCACGACCCCCTTGATCCCTTGCAAGAGTCTCTCCATCAGACTTTGAAAAATCCCTGGGGCTACGCTCACTCCGAATTGGAGTCGGTTGCACTTAAAGGCGCCTCGGTGTGTAATGATTGTCTGTGCCTCTGCGGTTTTTTTATCTACAGGCAGTTTTTGGTATGCCTGTGCTAAATCCAATTTAGCGAAGACTTTTCCATCCCCCAGGGAATGGAGAAGGTGTTGTACCACCAGCACCGGGTAAGCGTTCTGTTGAAGGGTGTGATTAAGGGTGGCCTGGTAGTCTCCACAAATCCTTAATGATCCATCCAGTTTGATGGGTGTTACAATTGGAGTTTCCCAATGAGCGTGGTCAGTTGGTTCTAAAACACCCTGGGCAATTAATTTATTGAGCTGCTTGTCAATTTTTGGTTTAAGGGCAAAAGGTACCCGATGAGGCTTAAGGTGGATGGGGGCTGCTTCAGGGTTAAGGTTAAATGATATCGGAGTCCCTTGTACTCGCCTAGTTTGTCTGCAAAGACGTCCTGGAATTCCTGGACGATGGCCTCCTCCCAGTCGTCGCTTCTGGTTTGGTGAATGCCGGCTACCTCGATCCCGAGTGGGGCGAACCATTGAAGGCCTAACAAACTAGGCCGGTCGCGGTCAACGACGGTCAGTGGTAATGACGCAGTATGATTTTTGAATGATACTTGGATTGGCTGGATCCAACGACTGGAATTTGGTTCCACTGATAATCTTTGAGTATGATTCTTTGGGCTCTGAGGTCTTGACGCCGGACGGCGGGGATTAATTGTTTAAGAGTCTTCCAGGAAACCATCGAGAGGGACGATCCTGAATCGACTTCCATCATGCAAGGCTGATTTTCGATGGCGACCTTCACTCGGATCTTCTTTGCATCTAGCGATGAGGCATGACCGATTGTAATGGTTTGGTGTGCCTCTTCTTGTCTCGTTGAAATGGCCAGTGTTTTATTTCTGTAGGAGTGGTTGTTCCATTGGTGTTTCAAATGTTCTCAACTCACAGGGTGATTCCCTGTGGTCTGGCGGTAGTTGTTTCCCCTCTGAAGTGGGCTGGATCCTTGCTTGCTTCTACAGACCTTCCTGATGTGGCCTCTTTTCCCACAGAAATGGCAGAGCGCGTCGAGGAATTTGCAGTCTGATCGCGGGTGGTTTGCCCCACAACCCGCGCATTGGTGCGGTAGTCTTTGATTCCACTGGTGACGTTGGTCACGTTCAGACCGGAGTCAGTTGACCTCCCCATCATCACTTTCTAATGGCGATTCGAGGTCCTCGTGGTGGGTCGCTGTTGTGTGCCTCTCTAGGTGAGGTGAGGTATCGCTGGCGAGTTGACGGAGTGGTGCGTTGGTGCGGCGCATTCGGGCGGTTGACTTCCTGGTTGCTTCTGCTGCAGTAGCGTCCTTGATGACATCAGCAAGGTCGATGTTCCCTTTGGCCATGATCTTGCTCTGCGTTGTGTGGTCTTCTAATTCCCGAATTATTCGGTCTCTCAGAGCTTCTTCGAGGTCTGTAAACCCACAGAGGCCTCCCAGGTTCCGGAGATCTGCAATGAAATCTGCAACGCTCTCTCCTTTCCGCTGGTTCCTCTGGTGAAATTCATGTCTTCGGACAACCGTTGGTACGGCGGGTGCATAGTGGGCCCGTAGAAGGGGTGTGAGGATGTCCCAATCCATGGTTTTCACCTCAGCCAGTTTCGCTAGTGCCTTGGCCATCTTAAAGACGGCAGGCCCGCAATGGGTCAGGAACACTGCTCGCTTTTTTCCCGTAGTGGCATCCTTCAAGTTGTTGGTCTCCAGAAACATCTGGAACTGGTCTATGTATGAGTCCCAGTTCTTGTGCCGGGTCAAATGGAGCGGATGGTATGGCGCTGCCGGACAAGGTTTCCGTTGTCGATGCGCCTTCAGCCACGTGCTCTGTTTGGTGCTCTGCAGTGTTCAGTTAGCTCTGATGTCTCCGCATCCCATCCTCGTCACCAGTATTAAGTTCTGTGCATGGGTGCAAGGAACGGAGACGAGGCAGTGAACAGTGAACTTCAACTCTTTATTAATCATCCTGAACAGAGCAAAAACCTTAGGGCAGCAGCAGGCCTTTTATAGGGCAGGCTGCTGACCTATTAGCCAATGAGAACATGGAAGTGTTAAACCCTTGAACCAATGAGAGTGGCTCGTTAACAGCCAATCAGATTCCCCAGAATGGACCAATCCAATATCGGTATTATCGGCCAATCAGAAGTGCAGGATTAGAACCCTGCTTTTTCTTAAGGTTTGTTAAAACTTTATTTGAGCGCTTTTATTAGTTCATAAAAATCACAGCCTAAAATGGAGTTTGCAATGGCTGCACACGGCCCTACCAAGCTCTGTTTTTCCTGGCAGAGGGTTGCAGGAAGCCATCACAGCCTGAATTGGAGTTCGCAATGGCTGCACACGGCCCTACCAAGCTCTGTTTTTGCTGGCAGAGGGTTGCAGGAAGCCATCAGAGCCTGAAATGGAGTTCACAATGGCTGCACACGGCCCTACCAAGCTCCATTTTTCTTGGCAGATGGTTGCAGGAAGCCATCACAGCCTGAAATGGAGTTCGCAATGGCTGCACACAGCCCTACCAAGCTCCATTTTTCCTGGCAGAGGGTTGCAGGAAGCCATCACAGCCTGAAATGGAGTTCGCAATGGCTGCACACGGCCCTACCAAGTTCCATTTTTCCTGGCAGAGGGTTACAGAAAGCCATCACAGCCTAAAATGGAGTTTGCAATGGCTGCACATGGCCCAACCAAGCTCTGTTTTTGCTGCCAGAGGGTTGCAGGAAGCCATCACTGTTAAGTTCTGCGTACGGGTGCAAGGAACGGAGACGAGGCAGTGAACAGTGAACTTCAACTCTTTATTAATCATCCTGAACAGAGCAAAAACCCTAGGGCAGCAGCAGGCCTTTTATAGGGCAGGCTGCTGACCTATTAGCCAATGAGAACATGGAAGTGTTAAACCCTTGAACCAATGAGAGTGGCTCGTTAACAGCCAATCAGATTCCCCAGAATGGACCAATCCAATATCGGTATTATCGGCCAATCAGAAGTGCAGGATTAGAACCCTGCTTTTTCTTAAGGTTTGTTAAAACTTTATTTGAGCGCTTTTATTAGTTCATAAAAATCACAGCCTAAAATGGAGTTCGCAATGGCTGCACACGGCCCTACCAAGCTCCGTTTTTCCTGGCAGAGGGTTGCAGGAAGCCATCACAGCCTAAAATGGAGTTCGCAATGGCTGCACACGGCCCTACCAAGCTCCGTTTTTCCTGGCAGAGGGTTGCAGGAAGCCATCAAAGCCAAAAACAAAACTTGGGAGCCCATTTTCACTAGCAGGCACTTATTTAGGCCACCATGGTGTCCCCGACAGAAGTGACATCAAGCTTGCCATGCTCCCTGGCCACACCCACCCCAGTTCCCCGAGGTCAAACACAACTCTGATGCGGCCCTCAATAAAATCAAGTTTGACACCCCTGGACTACATGGAACAAAAATCTGACTCAGAATAAAGCTGATGTCTATATTATTATGAACTAGTAGATTTGGGGTAAAAATTGGGGCACTCCAGAAATTCCTGTGCAGAGAGTCAGAGCATCTGCTTGCCTTCGAGCTACATATAATAATATATAATCTTTAAAAAAAAAAAAATACAGGGTAAACCCATTCAAGGTATGCATGAAGTAATTTTGATATTTTAAAAACAACTTTGGAAAAATAACATTTTTCATTGTGCCCTTTACAGCGCTAATTCTAACCCTATTAAAAGAGCCCAACATAGGTCAAGATTAATATTAACTCCATTCATTGAAATAAAATAGGGAGTTTTTAAACAGGTTCTCTGAATCCTGAGATCATCTCAGACTTCCAGTGTTGTTCTAATTATAGGTTATTCAGTTATTTGTGAAGCCCTTAAATAAATTTTACCTAGGACCAAATATTCTATCAAGACATGGAACACTGTGAGTCACACATCATTTTCCCTATTACATCACTTTCATGTAAAGTTAAAAGCTTTCTTGAATGGAGTCCTAGAAGCCCCTGGCTTCTTTGATAAACCCATGCAATTTTATTGGCAACAAATGGAAGTGGCTCTTCATTGCTTCTACCAGGATGTTACACACACACAATAACAGAGCTGGAAGGGACCTTGGAGATCCCATCCTAGTATCAATAAGGTCTAATCTTGCTTAATTCCCAACCCTACTGTAGACAAGATCGATCAGGGTTTGAAGCTATAACAATCATTTGAAAGAACATTGGACAGTTTGGAAGTAAAACACATACTGGGTAGGATCATTACTGTGTAATCTTTTTTGCTCACTCCATCCACTGTTACTGTATGTTACTATCTCAACATGCTTAAATAGTGATAAATCATGCCTATTATCATATCTTGGAGGGGGTGGGAAGAAAAGGTCTCTTTTAGGCTCAGAATCAAGATCTCTGACTTAATGAACTCTCTTCAGGTTATCTAAGTCATGGGCCGGATGTGTCAGGTGCCATGCCCGGTTTAGCAAAGGGGGAAAAAATCCTGATGCCATGTGATGCCACCATGACAACGTGAATTTGACACTCTTGATCTAAGATGTTCACTAAGTTCATACCCATGACAGATTTTTCATGAATGATGCTAACATCCATTATTCATTGTTGATTTTTCTACCATCTGCTCTTTTGCCAAAGCACACTCCCAGAGTCGTTAATAAATATCATTAATAAGACAATCCTTGCCTTTACAATCCAAAATGCAGTACACACCAAAGGAACAGGTTGTGCACAAAGAAAAAAGAAATCAGGGTTTTCTTCATTTGACATTCTTAATTTGAATGACCAGGTGAACAATTTATGTCACCAGAACAGCAGCTGTTTGGGAACAGACAAAGACAACTTCTTTCTCCACTACTAGGTAGTGGAATAAACTTGCTTCTCTTCTCGCTATCTCTTTTATCTTCACCATTGATCTTCTACCCACACATCCCAGTGAAATGAATGAATTGATTGAATGACTGAGAAGAGCTCTAATCAAAATTTGTTATTGAAGCCTCACTAGTTTCAAAATGCAGCAGCAGCAGCAGCAAAAACAAAAAAAAAAAAAAAAAAAAACCAAGATAGAAGAGCAAAACTTGCTTTCCTGCTTGATTCCTATCTGTAGAGTCTGATAACTGAACCTTTGTGCATGAGCAGAGTAATCCTAAGTGGAGTGAGTGGAAACAGTGGGGCAGATGACCTGTGGGTCTTGCTGGCTAGGGCAAAATCCTGGAACAGTTTTTCTTCTTTTCCTTGGGATCCTATCCTTCAAGTTTGGATCCACTAGAATGCCCCCATCTCCACTATGTCTATTTGATTACACCTACAAATCATGCTGCTATCTTGTGAATGCTTCCTCTCACTGCTGCCAATGAGCCCCGCTGTGCCAGTTAAGAATTACTTTTTCTGTTTCCAAGTGGGAGCCAACCTGTTGATGCGTCCTTTGCATGTACAACTAATGATTTTAAAAGAAACAAAAAAAGGAAGCAAAGGCGATAAATGCAAACATCATTTTAAAGTCAATTCAGAGATGACCTCTTCCCACAAGGAGATAATTTTGGTGGATGTGGACATACTCCATCATCTAAAAAATGCATGTGAGCCAATTGTATCTTGATTTTAAGCTCCAGCATTTTAAATATCGACAATATTTTGATCGTTTATTATTTTAATCAGCAAAGAAGTATTTTGGTTTTGGAATCCAGTATTCTCAAATCAAAACCACGTAACAGAGTGAGTTCCCATTACTTGTCCTAGCTTCTGCCAACCTAGCATTTCGAAAGCATGTAAAAATGCAAGTAGAAAAATAGGGACCATTTTGGTGGGAAGGTAACAGCGTTCCGTGCGCCTTTGCCATTTAGTCATGCCGGCCACATGACCACAGAGTTGTCTATGGACAGTGCTGGCTCTTCAGCTTTGTAATGGAGATGAGCACTGGCCCTTAGAGCCGAAAACGACTAGCATATATGTGTGAGGGGAACCTTTACCTTATTCTCAAATCATGTCTATGAACTCATTTCAGCGTTAAATGTTAAAAGAAAGCATGTTTGTTTTTGTGGCCTATGCCACAAAAACAAACATGCCTTCTTTTATCCCATTTTTAAGAAAACAATTCTATTGTGCTTTCAGAGATACTCTAGAAATGACATTGCCCCCGGGCATACTTTATTTTGTTGACAAGTTATTATTTCAAGCAGTTCCCTCTTATTTTGATAACAGTGGAACAGCAACCTTCCTAAATTGCCTTGATATTTCATCGACAGAAAGCATTATAGCTTTTACTGATCACTGTCATGAACGTCATACATTTCACACCCTCTTCAAAATGAACACTTCAGAACAGATTGGTTCATTTTCTTGGACTGCATCCTAAGTCCATTTTCACTAGCTGTATTTTCAATATAGGGGGAAAAGACAGATTGGAATAGACTGCACAGCTTGGGAGCAAACAAGTCCACTGAGGACAGGTGCATTACTCCTCATTCCACATACTCTTAGTTTATTTTTTTTATTTTTATCACTAGATTTATAGCCCCCTTTATTTTCTACAATACAAAGAAGCATCGATAACGTTCTCACCCATTCTCCTGGCAATAGCTGTATGAAATTACTTGGACTGCGAAAGAATAACCAAAGTCACTCAGCTGCCTGTCATACCTAAAGGAGAGAACTCATAGTAACCTGGTTTCCAGATCAGCACTTTAACCATTATATGAACTTGCTGACCTCATTATAAATTATTGTGAATTGATTGAATATTAAGTTCCCCATGCATACAATGTCCACCTGTGACATTGAAACCATTTGTCATTTATGCAGTTACTGCTACAGGATAATTCTGAGTGCTGATCGTATTTTTATCTGAAGGAAAACACATTGTGAGAACTTTGCCTTATGGGGAGGCAAAAGAAACCTCCTTAAATCAGAAGTAGCAAGCCAGTTACTGTCCAGATACTGTTGGATATGCTGAATGGGACTGATAGAAATAAGCCACAGGTCTCTCAGTCCTCATTTAACAATGAGTGGTTGCTACTGAAGATTGTTCAAAAGCCACAGTTCAATCCTTGTCCTCCTAAAACCACTCAAAAGCCCCAGAAGAGCTGAACTGAAGAAGCTTCTTGGATGAGAAGTGAAACGTTTTCAAAGAAAAACAAGAAAGTCCAGTTGCTTCTTGAAAAAGCACCTTTGGGACAGCTGTGACCTGAATAACTGATAATCTCCACAGACAACACCTCTCAAAAGTTGAATTGGTCCAGAAAGCAGCCATGTGTGCGGGTAATGGACATGCTTTGAAGTCCCTGTGTGATAAATCCTGCTTCATAAGTTGCACTGGTTGCCAGTTTGCTTCTAGGTCAAATTTATTTGCTGGCTGGGACCTATAAAACCCTATAGGGTCTGATTCCTTGAAGAACACCCTCTCCTATGTTTTGCTCTGATAGGATCAGCAGTGCGATTCAAAATAAAATTACTACCGGTTCTATGGGCGTGGCTTTGTGGGCATAGTGTGGCTTGGTGGATGTGGCAGGGAAAGGTTACTGCAAAATCCCCATTCCCTCCCCACCCCACTAACCTGCTTTCCAGCTCCGTTCTCCTGTGCAGGGTAACAAAAGAAGACCCAGCCAATTAGCTGGGACTCAGGAGAATAAATGAGAGCAGGGCCAGTCAGAGGTGGTATTTGCTGGTTCTCCAAACTACTCAAATTTTCCGCTACTAGTTCTTCAGAACTGGTCAGAACCTGCTGAATACCACCTCTGCTCTGGATCCCTTTGACCAAACAGGGGTCAAAGACCCTGGGGCCTGCCCTCTAGAATGAGACTCACCCTTATCCTAAAATCCCAGTGACTCCCACCCAGATAACATTCCTTAAAGACCTGACTTTTATCCAAGGATCTGCAGCAGACCAGGGTGTCTGGAGCTCTTAGCTGGGCATGGAGTATACCTTTTGTTTACTGTTTCCTATTTGGGCTCTACTTTTATTTTATTTTATTTTTTTATTTTGTTCATATACTTTGAGCTCAGCTAGGTACACAAGACAAAGAAGTCAACACCACAAAACTATAGGTAGTTCTCGACTTACGGCAATTCATTTAGTGACCGTTCAAAGTTACAACAGCATTGAAAAAGGTGGCTTATGACCGTTTTTCACACTAATGACTGTTATATTTGGACGCTATGTTTGGACTACAAAAATGATCCTTTCAGTGTTTGCTCTCAGGATTTAGTGCTGTCTGACAGGAGAAGCCAAGGTCATTTATTCTCTCTTATTCTTTGGCCAGCAAGTAAAAGCATTTTTACTTAAGTAGACTTTTGACGCCATAGCAGATGTTTACCAAATGGGCTTTTAAAATATGTTTCAGTATACCCTTAAGGCATTGTTTTAACTATACTTCATTTATATCATGTTCATTTATTATCTGCCTTCAGTAACATCCATTGGGAGAAGGGAGGGATATCAATCCAGGTATTCCTCAACTTACAACCATTTGTTTAGTGACCATTCAAAGTTACAATGGCACTGTAAAAAGTAACTTATGGCCATTTTTCACATTTATGACCATTGCAGCATCCCCATGGTCACATGATTTATATTTGGATGCTTGGCAGCTAACTCGTATTTCTGATGGTTGCAGTGATCATATGATCCCCCTTTTGCAGACCTTCTGACAAGCAAAGTGAATGGGAAACCAGATTCACTTAGCAACTGCGTTACTGATTTAAGAACTGCAGCAATTCGCTTAACAAATGTGGCATTAAAAGTCGTAAGATGGGACAAAATTCACAAATTTCTCACTTAGCAACTTACATTTTGGGCTCAGTTGTGGTATTAAGTTGAGGACGGCCTGAACTTTTTTTTGAGATTAGCTATAATAACAGAATCTTGTCAGTCTGATTCTCCCCTTTCTTGTACTTCAGTGAATTAGGAACTCATCCGCCTGAGCTGCTTCTAAATGTCATCCTGTTTCAGTGCCTTTTGCCTAGGCATGGCTTCTGCATATCTGTGCTAAGATCATATTCTTTACCCTCCACACTGAGGCACCCAGAGTTGATTTGGAGTTAAGGAGTGCTTAAATTAAACTAACTAATTAACTAACTAACAAAAGGAAGGAAGGAAGGAAGGAAGGAAGGAAAAGAAAAAAAGAGAAAGTCAGAAAGAAAGAAAAAAAGAAAGAAAGAAAGAAAGAAAGAAAGAAAGAAAGAAAGAAAGAAAGAAAGAAAGAAAGAAAGAAAGAGAAAGTGAATGGAGTTATCATAGCCCAGTGGAAGCACTTATTTTGGCTTTTCAAAATGGATTCAGTCAAACCTCTGGTAGTGATGGTAAATCTTTGGGCTCAATGTGACAAAGATTTATTTTTTAAAAAAATATATGGTCTGATTATTTGTTATCTTTAGGCAGTGTTCTCTTTCTGTTGACACGCCATGGACCAATACTCTGGATCACATAAGGCCTTTATTTTTAACTTTGGAGAATGCTTTTCTGTGGTTTCTATAGCCTCCAAAAAATCTGTAGGAGTAGGAGCAGCAGAACATGGGTGTGGAATCAAAAGAGGAATTGGCCTAGAAACTCTATGGAGCCACGAACAGACCAAGTTGAACTCCTCTTGAATTTCATTGGTCCTTATCAAGATAGTGCTAATGGTTAGTTGAGTAGATCCCTGTGCATAATCATGGTGGAATTTAATTGATGTTCCAATTAAATAAATTTAATTGGAACTTCACATGTGGTCCTAATTTTTTGTGCCTGTCAAAACCACATGAAAGCCTGTCCTCACATATTTTTGGAAGCTCCAGAAGTCATGCAAGAGCACAGCCCTCTCACATAATTTCTGAAGGGTCCTGAGACTTTATGCTAAAGTCTCTGAAAATTATGCTAAAATGGCACCTACTTTCAAGAATAGCTATTGTCAGGTGTTGCTGAATGCTGCTCTAAATGAAAGAAAAAAACAGGTTGCAAATATTGTGAGAAGCTGTTGCCTGGGTAGGCTTCTGTGAATCAGATAAAATCCAATTTGAATCGTCTATTTTATTTGCAAAATCAATCAATTTGACTTGACAATATCAATTGATTTGGAAAATAGATCTAATTTAATTTTGATGTTCAAATCAAATCTAATTGAGTCAATTTGATGTAGAAAATTAGTATTTTTTTTTTAAAGTTGTTTCTATGTGTATGTAAAAGGGTTTCTATGTATACATAAATGATTTGGAGCCATTTGATTCAACTCAACAGTTTCAATCAACTTTCTCATTTGATTCAGAAAATTGGTTTGACTCAAAGATGCAGTCTAATTGACTCCAAATTGAATGTCTAAATTGAATATTTGTATAGCTCTATAAAATTACTATGAGATGGGCAATGTTTGAATAATCATGGTCTTAGTCATGGGAATAAGAGCAAGAACTTCTTATCCTCATCCTTAACTCCTCCAAATTCTGCAAAATGAGCCCCTGTTAGTAGCACATTTTCAGGCTGCTTAGGGTCACAAATGATTACTGGGAAGCACATAAAGTCCATGGTCTATAAACTGCCCACTCCTGCATTAGCAGTGAATTAAACCATTTCAAGTGTCACTAATTTTCTGAGACAATGAATGGACTGGGTTAGACCTATACATCTTGATTATTATGTACCTCTCCTCTCTTCTTTAAGTGTCATATGTACCTTTCTAGCAGTATAAGTTGTCCTTCTGTCAAAACTCATTAAGATTATCTTCAGATTCTATTTTGGATCCCTAAAGATGCGAGTAGGCTATATAATGTTTTTTTCAGCTATTATGAGGCAGGATCCAATCTGAATCGGTAATTGGGACCAGAGTTTTAACCTTACAAGCTTTTGGACTTGTACTGGAGCCCATATTCAGGGAATTTCTTTCTTTCCAGAAAGTATGCACTGGGCTCTTCCATGTGTAGTACGCAGTGTTGGGATTCAAATTATTTTTACTATGGGTTCTGTGGGCATGGCTTGGTGGGCGTGGCAGGGGAAGGATACTGTAAAATCTCCAGTCAGGGGTGGTATTTGCCAGTTCTCTGAACTACTCAAAATTTTTGCAACCAGTTCTCCAGAATTGGTCAGAACCTGCTGAATACCACCTCTGGTAGTATGGAATTGTACTACACATGGAACAGTCCAGTGCACACAGTCTGGAGAGAAAGAAGTTCCCTGTATATGGGCTCCATGAGGTGGAAAGCTTGGAAGACTACAACTCTAGTCCCGGTGACCAGATTGGATCTTACAACATTATCCTGGGACACATATATTCGCCTTCATTCATGAGGAGATTTTATTCCCAGAGCGGTGATTATATAAACATGTCATAAGCTGAACTTCAAAATGTTCTGCTTTCTGATGGGAACATTGAGTAACTTATCAGTGATGCTAAAGAAAACCCATTGCTATAACTGTGGTGTCCCTGACTAACTGCAGTCTTCAATCTGGTCCGCATTCCTGGCGGGAGCACCGACTGCTCCCATTGGTTGATGCCGTTTGACAGCCGGCTATAAAAGGAGCTGTCAAATGGTATCAGCTGCTGCCGCCAGCTGGCTGCCAGCCCAGCCGGGCAGCCGTGGCAACCTGTTATGCTTCAACTAAAGCAATGTTAGCCTTTAGATCCGTGTCTGCCTCGTGTGTCCGCCTGCAACACAACAATAACAATATTAGATCAGTACATTATTTTGCTCTATGGAAAATAAAAATGAGAATAGTGGAAAGATTTCACAAAAATACTTTCTCCCTGCCTGTCAGTAGGGCCAAAACACTATCTTGATTTTTGAAGAGTAGAGTTGAGAAGTTGCATATTTGTCATGGAGCCAATTCTATTTCAACAGTTATTCTCATACTGTGAAATTTCCACCACTAAATCATAAAATCCAAAGGAGCAAATACAGCATTTATCCTGTTTTGCTTGCTCTCCAGTTCTCCTTATGTAATTCTTAGCAGCTTTAGTTGCTATATGTTAGGTTTGTAGCTAAAAGATTTAGGTTTCTTTTCTTTTACCATGATCTTCCTTAATTGTGCTATTAGTTTTTTTGGTTTTTTTTTTGTCTCAAGGAAATAATTTTCTTCCCTAATCAGATTAAACCAAATGGGGTCCCCTAACCAGAAAAAAGAACTGTTGCAGCTCTTTGTGGCTGAACGAATTTGCACACAGAGAAGGGATATCCTTCCTTCCTCTGGTGTCTTAATTGTAAGATAATTCCTTTGATTTGGACCTAAAAAAAATCAGGATTGTGGCTGTGAGAGTTGAATGTATTTATTTAATATAGGGAAAAAGTAGTTATATACTTTATTTAGTGCATGCTGCTATCACAATGGCATGTGTTATGCTGATTTATTTCCCCTCCTTTTCAAAGGAAAAAATATCCCCCCCCCCCTCTAATATCTTGCTATCCTTCCTTAGGCTTAGCTTGAGGTTTTTAAAAGATGTTTTAAGTTAGGAAATGGTTCTCATGAACTCGTGCAAACCGGCTGAATCCCACCACTGTTTTTTTTGCTGTTATGATTTTTTTCTGATGCATGTGAAATGGGAAGCTAAATAAATTAAGCAAATAAATACCCACCACTACTTCTTTTCCAAAAGATTTACATAAATATCCATCAACAAAATACTATGTTTGCTCGGCCATCACAAAAAAGCATACTAAGGGGAGTGGGGCAGGGAGTCAAAAAACTTAGTTCCCTGCTTGTATAATTAACTCTCCTAGAAGGGCGTAGGCAGAAATAGCAGCCAAGGCTAGCAGGACTCTTTATGATGATGTAGTAAAGCAAAAATGGCGTTGCCCCATCCACCATGCTTCCATACCCATGTCATTTATCACATTGCCAACCTGAATAAATCCCTTGATTCAGTTATCCAGTGCATATGAATAAGAACATATCTGCAATAGATGAATTACTCTCAACCATCTATTTATGTTCCATCAAGACATGTGAAATATGAACCATATTACAGTGGTCACTGGATGGCACTGGATGGCAGTCCTGTACTTTCTACTGCATCACTAAAGAGCTAATGGTCCCATTTGTGCCCAGCATTCCTTTTCTAAATTGAAATGGATAACAGAATTTAACTTATGCATATGAAGTTCCGAGATGTTATAATTGAATTTCAGCCTTGCCAGTCTAAACTGGTGTTTACTAAACAGTTGTTGGGACCACGGATTTTGTACAGATCCATGACCCTCTCCAGTTCATTTTCAGCTTCTCAGTTACATCAGTGCTGCTGGAGATTAAAATCTGTTCTATTATTTAGGAAGAAATAGCCAAACCGAGACCTGCCATTTTTATGAATCTCCACCTAGGGCAAGGGTCTTCAGCTTTAAGACTTGTGGACTTCAACTCCCAGAATTCCTAAGCTAACATGACTGGAGAAGAAATTCTGGGAATTGAAGTCCACAGGTCTTAAAGCTGTCAAGTTTGAAGACCCCTGACCTAGGGGACTGAGATCATGATGCCATAATTTGATGCAATTGAGGAAAGGGGATGATGCAGGAGGTTTCATAATCTCATTCCTACCTTTGACTTCCCCTTCCCACTCTTGATCTATCCCGTGCAACAGTCAGAAATTCCCCCTTTTTCCTGGAATTTTCTTGGCCTTTTGTTCCATTTTTTAAAAAAAAAGGGTTTTAAGGGGAGGAATAAGAGAAGTCTCTGAAAGATAATATTTTCCATCCTCATTTAAAGTTTCTACTTTGGGCAAAAAAAAAAAAAAGTGGGAAATCAGTTCAGGAGCAGACATTTTTCTAGGATTACAGGGGAGAGATATCTGTTCTGACCCAAGCCTTGTTTAAATCAAACAAACACAAAGTATGTATAAAAGCAAACTTTTTTAATGAGGTACTGTGAATTCTGTGTATTCACAGCCAAGAGTCATTCAAAACTAATTGTCCCAGATAAGATCAAGCCCTTTCAAGATTGTGAAAGGCTGCCAAGAACAAAAGACTAATTGCAGATAAATATCCAAAGCCAGAAGTTAAAAAAACAAAAACAAATCAGAGTAAGCAGGGCTTCAACGAGGACTCTGAGTAGAAAGAACGTTTTTGCTTCCTGCAAAGAAAACAACCCCGAAGGCTGGCTTTTATCCCTTATGGGAGGGGCCATCACCTTCCAGCATTACTCCCGAGTTGCCTGTGTTGCTTCAGCTGTTTTTTCCTTCGAGCAGCCCTGAGCACATGTGCATTGAGCGCAGGCTTGCTGGGGTCCTCTTTGTCACTGCTGCCAGACTCCACGACCTCCAAAGGCAGCACCCCACTCTCTTGGCCCCATCCCTGCATCACACACAGGCCCCTCATCCAAGTCCTCACTCCCAGAGACCTCAGCCATCCACACCTGCTGCTGGTCAACCACAACAATATCTGAATGAATTTCTTGCTCTGACTCCAATCTTAAAAGAGCCCTGAAGATCTTCTTCCTGCCTCCTAGTGATGATATCACATCACTGATGGAACTCTTGTACCCCTTTATTAAGTCAGAAAGTGAGTCCCACTTCTTTCAAATGCTGCATATGATTGGTTTATGTCATATCTCTTTTTTCTACCACAAGCAAATTCTTCAAGGATAATACATGTTATGTGTCTTCAGTGATACATAAGCAAGGAGGCTTAAATCTTTTTTTGCCCTTCCTGCTATAGTCCTAGGAAAGAAATTGGCTTTATAAATATAGGCTTCACATTTAACTACTGAAGAAAAATGCAGAACATTGAACTATGTACTCCACAGGAATCTTGCAATGTTGCCTAATTATTAGATCAGTAATAACATGAAAGAGTATTTCATCTTTATTCCTTGTCCAGTTGCAGAGATACTTTGATATATCACAAGAATATCAAAATAGGATGCAGAAATAACTGTTCAGGCAAAACTCTCTCCCATCCCACCCCCCACTTCAATCAAATAGCTAAATCATTCAGGTTAACTCCTTACAAGAATGTTTGGCTAAGAATTCAGTTCATTCAACTTTTAAGATTGGTCTCTTTTGGATAAAATCCTAATGTAACTCTCATTTCACATGAGCAATTATAAATTCAAATTAGTTCTTCATTAAAATAATACAACTACCAAGTGAGACCCCATATCCCTTAAAGACTTCTATACATTTTCTAAATATAGTTTTCTGCCAGTTAGTCCCAAGATGCTACTGGGTTATGAGTAATTGAAACACTTTTTAAAAAAATATATTTTTTAAATTTTTTCTATATAAAGAAAGAGCAACAGTTTTGATGACTATATAAACAGTGTGTTGTCTCTTTACAGTTAATTTGAGCAATAATAATCATCATCATCATAATATTCACTAGTAGTGATCATATAATAACAGTATTTTCTCAACATAATATTAATACTTAATTGTTAATACTAAATCATATTAATCATAAACATATCATAATAAACCCTCATAGTAAAATTAATCCTTCTTTTATAATTTTAAATGTTTCTGTTTCTGTTAGTTACCCTTTGATAAAACGAATCCCACTGTTAACACATACAATATTAGATACACATTTATTGTATTTTTCTGGTGTGATACCCAACAGAAATATTTCTGGTTTTAAATCTATATGTTCCGTTATCATATTTTACTATCCAAGTATGTATTTTTGTCCAGTATGTGTTTGCTGTTGGGCATGTCCACCACATGTAGTAGTACGAACCCAGAGTCTGATTACATTTCCAACATTTAGCTGACATAATTGAAATGCATTTTGATTATGTCTTTGCAAGCAAGAAAAGAAAGGAAGGGGGCAAAACCATAAAAAGAACAAGGAAGGAAAAAGAAAATAAATATATGAAGCAGTGACTTCTGATCTTCATCACAAGTATAAAATTTTTTGACAATTCTTCAC
The DNA here is from genome assembly GCA_033807585.1 of Hydrophis major. Taxonomy (NCBI): domain Eukaryota; kingdom Metazoa; phylum Chordata; class Lepidosauria; order Squamata; family Elapidae; genus Hydrophis; species Hydrophis major. The sequence goes on along the minus strand of CM066328.1, from coordinate 86,953,889 downwards.
CCTCATAAGGTTACAAATATCTCTCCTTCCTATGACCCATCTCTTAGCTATATTGAAATCCATAAGACATCAACTTTTCAGTCCTGGTGTCAACAGAAGGTTACCAGACTTTTATAGTAACATGTCTTGTTATAACCTTGGCCAACAAACCAATTTTATATTTCTTCCTTTTCTCCTGACAATCTTGATCTTTAATTCATTTAGATGTTGTCATAGGATTTGATCTCTTTTCAATGTCTCTTTTTCCCAGAAGAAAGGCTCCTTCTTTGAGGCTTTAACAAATCTCTTTTGTAAATCCAGAAAAATGTCGATGTTCAGGCTATTCTCTTGGTTTATCATTTGTATTTCTACTTTGATTTTCAAAATTTTAGCCAACTTCTTTTATATAAGCAGTAAGTCCTTATATGAGTTTACATTTGGTTTACATTTGTATTTCCACTTCAGCAGCCTTATAATCCATACTTTTTATTATTTAATGTTTATGTTCTAATATTTCCCCCTTTTTTGTACACATCATAATGTGTCATGCACATATATAAAGTCTTTGCAATGCTTGTTTATCAAACTGATAAAACCATTAGATTCTACAGAGGCCTCTGGTTGTCAGGTTTATCAGTTTGCCATCATCTAAGGAAGATGACAAATGATCTCTAAACTGAATCACCTGGCCAAACTAGCCAATTAAGAATATGGAAAATTCTACAATGTATTGATATAGCAATAAGGAGATTGAGAGGTACAACATCTTCATACATCATCCATGCAAAGTTGGACATGATTAATCAGTAGTGGGCTGTATGGCTCCTTCTTCCCCTGACATTGCCCTTTTAGCTTTGCTTTGTTTTCTGCATATTGAGCAGTTTTGAGAAGGAGCCAAAGGGATTTAGGGATGGAGAGAGAGGGAGAGAGGAGGGGAGAGAGAGAGAGAATTTAAATAAAAGCATTGTTTCTCCCTCTTGCATGGAGGCCTACTATAGAGACAGAGACAGAGGGACAGAGACAAAGACAGACAGACAGACAGACTAGCCTTTTGGACTTTTGCCTAATTTAAGGAGTTGAAAGCAACAGAATTAGTATTATGTGGTAGATCACAAATAGGTTTATTGTTATAAGCCATTTACAAAAAAATATATGATTTGGCTTAAACAAATCATTCCAATTCTCAACATTTGTCTTTTTGAAATATTATTTCTTAGGTGCTTGACAAAACTTTTTCTTCATAAATTCATGCATTTTCTTTGAGCTCATTCTACAATTCAGGTGTTATCACACAACTCCAGCTTGCCAAGGTCATCTGGCTGTATAAGTGAAGTTTTGGGGTCTGATTGATTGCATTACAGTCTTTTTGACTGATTTCTTCAGCAAAGTTTTCTGCCGCAAGTTATACTTACTTTTTTAACAATAGAAACTATCTGGCTTTAAATTGTTATGTTAATTTAGTCTTTTCTTTAAACCAAATTGACTTTCTATAAATGACTACATTTTATGGTACAAGGTGAAATTTCAATATATATACAGGATTTGCTAGTTTTTTTTACATTTTACTATTTGCTAGTAAAACAGGAAGGTGTCAATCAACCAAGATCCAATTAAAAGTAAGCACATGAAGGTGATAAGCTTCTATCTTAATCTGAGATTAAAAGAAAATAAAATTAAACTAATTTTAGACCTGAATTTTAATGTTACACATATGCCCATCCTCCATCAAAAATATATAAAATAAAATACCTATATTGCTTCAAATTTTTTGGCTGAATCCAATCAAAACAGTAACCGTGGTAGACTTTTTAAAGAATACCAATTCTTTCTAGTTTCAGCTGAACAGTTATTTTTGTTAAGCCTGTGTTCCCCAACCAGTGTTAAGGAGACAAGCTAAACAGAATGTGCAGCGTTAGTCAGATAGGCATACAGATAAATGAGTGAGATAAGTTTGTATGTTTGTTAACATACAGTAAAAATAACAGATACGCTTGTGCTATCAAAAATATAGTTTATTCCATTATGAGTTCATAGCATAGTCAAAATAACAGTCCATTAGTCATGTATCATTTTAGTCAGTCCATTCAGGGATATTCAATTAGCAAAGTCCGTGTAGAATATCCAATGTCAGTTCACTTACAAATCAGTCCTTTGTCTCTCCTTTTCAGTAGGGGAAAAACGCAGTCTTCAGTCTATCCAGTAATTAGGGATCATCAAAGTCAGAGAGAGCAAGCTGACGTTCCTTGCTTCTTTTATGGTGTTTTTTACAACCACTCCCTTAATTACATTCCTATATTTAAAGTTGCAGACACTTTAACTTATAAATCATGATAACATATTTATTATTTTACCTAAACCAGTTAGGGTAAACAATGTTATCCCTAACAATTTTACTACAATAACTTCTTAAAATCTTCTTTTCGCCTACTGAGACATTGTGCTGAGCCACTGTAAAAAGTCTTATAGTTCGACTTATTTTTTAAAAAAATAGAAGCTGTTTAAAAATAAGCTGTTGTTAAAGTTTAACAAATCCATCATCCTCTGACCACTTTTCTGAGATGGCAGAATTGTTGACAAAAGTAGGCTTTTTTTGAGGGGGGATAACAAAGAAGCTGCTGTTTGAGTGACTTTTAAAAAACTAGGGTATGTTTGTATATGAATGCACACACACATATACAGTACATGTTCATCATCTAAGTCACTCACACAGTGAATGAAAATCACTTACAAAGCACAAGACAAGGTAAAACAAAGAAGTAAGCTTAAAAAGTAGAAGAAAGTCATTCCATGTGTATGCTTAAAATGTAAGAAATGAGTGGAGAAAATGAACTCCTTTCCCCAAGGATTCTGATAGGCAGGTTTGTGAGGATGATGAAAGACAGGTTAGGGCAGTGGTGGCTAACCTTTTTGGCTCCTTTGCCAAAAATTTGCACATGCTTGCTGTTAAGTTCGGTCAGTGGGTCCCAAGGAGAGACGAGACTCGAGTAGTGAACAACAGCTCTTTATTTAACAGATAGATTCTGAGACAAAACCCTAGCGCGTGGCAGCTCTTCTTATAGAGCTGGCTGCGGCTAGGCAGCCAATGACAACTTTTGAGTTTGCCACGCTTGGTTTCAGCCAATCGTGGCAAACCCTGTAGGAGCCAATCAGGAACATTTAAGTCATCCAATCACGATCCAGCTTCTCTGGACCAATAGGAAATGCAGGATTATGAGCCTGCTAATATGGAATACCCCTCCCCTCTTGGTTCCGTCCAAGGGGCGGGGTAACATAGTCATGTAAGTAGGCGGGTCTTCGTACCTGCCTACTTGACTTGCGCGGTTCATAATGTCTTTGGTCGTCGTCAGGTTCGGACAGGCTCCGTGTCACTCTCAAGCTTCTTGATGGAACCGCCTGGAAGGGTAAGCTGGGCCTATAGCTGTGAATCCTGCCTAGTGTATCCAGGTTGGTCGAGTCGTTCGCTTTGTCGCTCCTGCCTGGATTCTCTGGGCTGGTTGAGCTTGTCTGGCTGCTACTTCCAGGTGAAGCACCCGTCTGCCATGGTTCCCTGTTTGTAGGTAAGTACTGCTGGTTTAATGTTTGATTTTTATTTAATGTGTGTGTGGGGTGTTGTGCTTGCGCAGATACCTGTTCTTTTTCTCCATTTGAGGTTTCTCTCCCCCCTCTGATTTCTTGGTTAGAATCTGTGAGGGGGAAAGTGGCCAGTCTAGATCGTAGCTGGTCAATGTGCCGTTTCCAGCTCCTTCCATCGGTGGTCTGGAGCCGGTAGGAGCGGGGGCCCGTGACTTAGGTGATCTTTGCTGGTAGCCATAGTGGGTCCCCAGTGAAGTTTTTAGCGAACACCGTGTCTCCCACGTTGAAGGTTCGGTGTTGGCTTGTAGATCCAGGGGGTTTCTCTGGTGTGTAATTAGGGTGCAGGTGGGCTAGAGGTGACTGGAGTCTTCTGCCCATGAGTAATTCTGCTGGGCATTTGTTTGTGGTGGTGTTGGGTGTGATGTGTTGTATTAGGAGCATTTTGTTGATTTTTTTCGTGGATGTCGCCATGTTCAATCTTTTGGATAGTTTTTTTTTGTGAACTGAACCATGCGTTCAGCTTGCCCGTTCGCCACTGGGTGAGCGGGTGATGTCAATACATGTCAGATGCCACGGTCTGCCAAGTATTGCTCAAATGCTAGCGCGGTAAATTGAGGTCCGTTGTCCAAGACTATCACATCTGGCAGACCATGCGTGGCAAAAAGTTTGTTTAATTTTTTGATAACGGCTTCTGTAGTGGTTGTCTTCATTTTGCTTACTTCGAGCCAATTTGAATAGGCATCAACAGTGATTAAAAGGGTATGTCCTTTGGTTGGCCCGGGAAGTCAATATGGATTCGCGACCAGGGGCCTCTGGGGGTTTCCCATTCTAGTGGTGGAGCTGCAGGGGGAGCCGAGCAGGTTTCTTGGCATCTGCTGCAACTGGCAACCCAAGTCTCTATTTGCTTGTCCATGCCTGGCCACCATGCATAGCTTCTGGCCAGGGCCTTCATCCGTACAATGCCCGGGTGCCTGTTGTGCAACATGTCTAGAACTTTTTTTTGTAATGTCTCTTGTATAACCACCCGGTCTCCCCAAAGAATGCACCCCTTTTGTGAAAAGAGTTCGGTTTGCCAGTTTTTGAATGGTTTAAAGAGTTCATTTTTTTTGCTTTCCGGCCAACCCCTCTCCACCCAGCTGAAGACCCGTGCCAAATGTTTGTCCCTTTTTGTTTTGCGGGCAATGTCTTGTGTGGTCAACGGTGGCATGGTTATTGTTTCTATTTGTAAAATAGATAAGGTGGGTGCCGAGTTGTCTTGCACATCTGGTATGGGGGATCAGCTTAAAGCATCAGCGTGTGAGATGGTCTTGCTGGTCCGGTCCGTTAAATGGTAATTGTAAGCGGCAAGAAATTCAGACCATCTTGTCATCCTAGGTGACAGGATGTTTGGAGTGGGTTTGTTCCTGGCCAAAATGCCTAGTAGGGGTTTGTGGTCCATAATAATTGAAAAAGTCCATAAATGTATTCGTGGAATCTTTTCACTGCAGAGACGATGGCTAGGGCTTCTTTGTCCAGCTGGCTGTAGTTCCTCTCTGGCTTGGACAGGGTTCTGGAGAAGAATGCGATGGAAGCCTCTTCCCCATTCGGCAAGGTGTGGCTTAGAATTGCCCCGACACCAAAAGGTGATGTGTTGCATGTATCAGTCAGCGGCAGGGTTTCATTATATTGAATAAGGACTGCGTTGGAGGTTAAAAGATTTTTTATTTGTTGGAAAGCACGTTCCTCTCGCCTTCCCCAGATCCAGGATGCCGTTTTATCCAGAAGTCTATGCAAAGGTTCCACGACAGTCGCCTTCTGGGGTAGGAAAACATTATAGAAATTAATGAGTCCGAGGAATGCTTGGAGTTCCATTTTATTTTTCGGTCTGGTGGCTTTTTTGATGGCTTTTAACTTTTTGTCAGTAAGGTGAATTCCATGCTTGTCTAGGAGGTATCCTAGGAATTCAACCCTTTCAGTACATAGCTGGCACTTCTCTTTTTTTACCTTGAGGCTGGAATCTTTAAATTTTTGTAAGACTGCTCTAAGCTGTTTCTCCAATTGTTTCTTATTGGGGGCTGCTACTAGAACGTCATTGAAATAGGGTATGACTCCTTTAATTCCCTGCAGTAGTCTTTCCATTAGGCTTTGGAAAACTCCAGGTGCAACACTGACTCCAAATTGGAGTCGGTTGCATTTAAATGCCCCTCAATGTGTCACGATCGCTTGTGCCTCGGCGGTTTCAGCATCGACTGGCAGTTGCTGATAGGCTTGTGGCAGGTCGAGCTTTGCGAAGATTCTGCCACCCCCAAGTGAGTGTAGGAGATGTTGGACTACTGGCACAGGGTAGGCACTCTGCTGCAGTGCATGGTTGAGGGTGGCCTTGTAGTCTCCACAAATTCTCAGGGAGTCATCTGGTTTGATGGGGGTGACAATGGGTGTTTCCCAATGGGCATGGTCGATGGGCTCTAATACGCCTTGTGCTATGAGCTTATTTAATTGCTCGTCTATCTTAGGTTTGAGTGCAAATGGCACTTGGCGCAGCTTGAGGCAGATGGGAGCGATATCTGGGCTAAGACTGAAGGAGATTGGGGACCCCTTGTACTTGCCTAAAGTGTCATCGAAGACCTCATATGAGCGTTGCCTCCCGATCTTCTTCATCTGTGTGATTTATGCCTGCCATCTTGATCCCCAATGGCGAGAACCACTGTAATCCGAGTAAGCTGGAGCAGTCCTTTTCCACAATTGTAAGTGGTAGGACGTTGGTGCGGTTTTTGAAGGCGATCTTGAAATGCCCAATGCCAGCTACTGGGATGCGGTTCCCTTGATAGTCCTTCAAGATCAATTTCTGGTCACTTAGTTCCTGGCGGTGTATGCTAGGTATTAGACGCTTTATGGTGCGCCAGGAGACCATGGAGAGATATGAGCCAGAGTCTACCTCCATGGTGCATGGTTGGTCTTCGATGGCAACCTTGATGAGTACCTTCCTTGCATCTATTGGTGAAGAATGGGCGATGATAACTGTTTGGTGTGTTTCTTCTCTGTGCAGTGCCTCATTGAATCTTTTGTTTCGGCCGTCCCGGCTCCACCGGCTTCAGTCTGGCAGTCCTGGTTTTTGGTGGGGGTGTCTTCTCGGGCTGTTGCCTCGATGCCGGGGGCTGAAGTTTCTTTTATTGTGGCATACTTTAGCAATATGCCCCAGCTTCTCACAATGTCAGCAAACAGCATCCAGGAACTTGCATTTGGAACACGGGTGTTTTCCTCCACAGCTGGCACATTGGTACCCCGACTTACGACCCCGCCGGTCTCACTGATCGCGTTCTGACTGAAGTTGGTAAATTTCTTCTTCTTCACTGTCAGAAGGGGATTCAACGTCGCCATGGTGGGCGGTGGTTGCGAGTTTTTCTGGTGTGGTAGTTGCCTCGCTGGTCAAATGGCGATCGGTTCCATTTGAATGCTGCATTCGGGCTGCTGATTTGCGGGTAGCTTCGGCGCGATTGCTTCGGCTATGGTGTCGGCAAGGGAGATATCACCCTTGGCCATTAGTCTGCTTTGGAGTGCTGGGTCTTTCAGGCTGAGAACGATCCGGTCTCGCATGGCCTCATCCAGGTTGACGAATCCACACAAGCCTCCAAGGTCCCTCAGGCAGCCACGAATTCACCGATGCTTTCGCCCTTGTGATAAAAATCATGCCTTCGGATAAGAGTTGGCACGGCTGGAGCGCAGTGGTTTTGGAGGATGGGAGCTAGGTTGTCCCAATCCATTGTTTTGATGTCTGTGGGCTTTACTAGTGCCTTGGCCATTTTAAAAACGGCGGGCCCACAGTGCGTCAGAAATACTGCTCATTTCTTGCTGCCGGTGGCGTCTTTCAAATTCCAAGAACATTTGGAAACGATCAATGTAGGACTCCCAGTCCTCGCTGGCTGGGTTAGATGGTGCGGGTGGTGTGGTGCTGCTGGCCATTTTGCTGGTCATCTTAGCGCCATTTGCCACATGCTAGAAAGTCTTGCTGTCTCAGAATCCCATCCTCGTCGCCAGTGTTAAGTTCGGTCGGTGGGTCCCAAGGAGAGACGAGACTCGAGTAGTGAACAACAGCTCTTTATTTAACAGATAGATTCTGAGACAAAACCCTAGCACGCGGCAGCTCTTCTTATAGAGCTGGCTGTGGCTAGGCAGCTAATGACAACTCTTTGAGTTTGCCGCGCTTGGTTTCAGCCAATCGCAGCAAACCCTGTAGGAGCCAATCAGGAACATTTAAGTCATCCAATCACGATCCAGCTTCTCTGGACCAATAGGAAATGCAGGATTACGAGCCTGCTAATATGGAACACTTGCACACTCACGTTCACATGCCGGCATCCAGAAGGCAATGTGTGCTCCCCCATGGCCCCTACACATGCATGCGCAATTCCCACCCAACCCTGCCACCCCTTTACCTGCATTGTGCCTCACAGATGATTTTTGGCAGGTTTGAGGCCTTTTTTGGCCTCCCAGAGGCTTGAGGAAGGCTTCTGCAGGCTTTGCAGGCCGAAAACTAGGCCCGTCTCATAACTTCTGGTATTTTCAGAAAAATAGGAAGTGACAAAACGGGCCTAGTTTTCGGCCTGCAAAGCCTGCAGAAGCCTTTCTCAAGCCTCTGGGAGGCCGAAAAAGGTCTCAAATCTGCTGAAAATCAGCTGTGAGTCATGCACATGCGCCGTGAGGAAAGTTTGTCTGCAGCTTGCATGCCAGCACAAATGGCTCTGCATGCCACCTGTGGCATGCGTGCCATAGGTTCACCATAACAGGGTTAGGGCATTCCTGTTAGCCTTGGCCTTTCAAACCACTCATCCAACTTATGGGAAGAGTCTGACTCTTGTGGTTCTATGAAGAAAAAAAGTGTTGGTAAGTCCATCAAACCTCCAAATTGTGCTTGAATCTTTCTGAATGATCCCAAGTCTCCTGATTCATTCAAAGCTAGAACATTTGTTGTGACTTGAACTTTGGCAGATGCGTTTAGCCATAACCAGGTCCACGAATCATACTACACGCAATCAGTCTCACAAATGGCACAGAAATGGCATTAAGAAACCCAAGTCACATAAATACAAATCTCTGAAGGGAGTGGATTCCAAATTCCTGAGGAATATGCGCTTTGCGAAGAAACACAAGAAAAGACTGGGGGAAAAAAAGTGAACTAATAATGCTAAAAATGCTAAATAACCAGCCTGATTTTCACACAAAAGTATTTTATACTAATAAAAATGAATGTAATATGTAAAAATAAAAAGTGAGAATATTTGAAGTTCCTTCCAATTTCATTATCCCCATGAAGTTTTACACAAATAAAGCTGTTACCATACGATTATTTCCATAGGAAATCTTTCAATTGAAAAAAAGAGATGCAAATTTTCCATAGAATCATTTCTTTAACATTTCCCTTAAGTAGTATATATTATATACAGTTAAATATCTCCTAACTAATATCTAGTTAAGATGTCTACATAGGTTAATAGCTTTTGGTTTGGAAGAAAAATCGTTAGGTAGGCTGTCTTTAAAGTCTCCTAATTTCCGGGGAACCTTAAAAAGTAGAATGCATTTTTAGTAGCTGCCCAGAATAATTGGCATCTAAGACCATGATGGCAAACCTATGCTACGCATGCTGGAAGTGGCACGCAAAGCCATCTCTCTGGGCACACAAGCTGTCGCCCATTGCTCTTCTGGGTTCCGGCATGTGGGCTAGATAGTTTTCATGCACACGGGAGCACTGGAAACCATAAGAGCAGTCACCCAGTGCGCATGTGCATGCACATGCTGGGAAGATAATCTTCCAGTTTCTGGTGTGTGCATGTGCTCTGGCCACCTGGTCTTCTGGTTTCTGGTGTGCATGCACATGCAAAGACCAGTTGGCTAGTGTGCATCTGTGTGCTGGAAACCGGAAGATTATCTTCCCAGCACACGCATGTGCTCCTGTTTCAGCACTCAGTGCCAGAAAGGTTCACTAACACTGATCTAAGATATTGGTGCTAGCCCTTATTATTTTTGTTTATGACACACATTGTTTTAAACTTACCAACACTGTATACAAGTCATTTAGCTTTAACCTTAATTTCTATTCAAGAAGGCATCCACCAGTTTTTTTTCCGCCCAATTTTCTGACACTTTTCTCCAGCTTGCATATCCTGGGGGATAAAAGAAAACTTTTAAAGAGCTGGAACAAAATGCTTCTTCAGAGCTCAGTGTTTGACTCAACAACTTGCTGATTTAATGATCTGTCACAAATTGTTGTGCTGTTTTCATGTGCAGGCTTCAGGGAAGGGAGAAAACGCCCATGTAATTGGCAGGCAAAGTGCAGGCATGATGTGGGTGTTTAGGGGTGAGACTTGCAGAAGTGCTGGGTGGGAAAAATCACACTGTGGAAGGAGTAGAGCATTTAGGACCAATATGGTTGCCGCAAAGCTTGTAACAACAGGAAGGCTTGTCTGTAGAGATGGCAACAGCCAGAAAGAGGAAAGCAACAGAAGAAGAATTGGGAAAGAAGGAGAAAGAGCATCTGTGTGAATAACGGCTTACTAAAAGCTGAGCAGAAGGTGTAATCTGAATCAGACAGTCTGTAATCAAATACCACACTACAGCTTGAAAAGTACTAAAGGAAAATCCAGAGACTTGGTCAGGAGGACACCAAAGTTGAAACAAAGCAGGAATCAAGAGCAGGAATTCAATGAAACACACAATCAGATGCCAACGTTGTTTCCAGCAATGGAAGGCAATCACTGCACAGTTTAAACCTTCTCCCTGTCTAGTGTGCACAGCGGATATCAATAATGAGGGAATGGGTCTGTTTGTGAAGTCAACATCTTGATGTTTGCTCACAAGGGGTTTACTCAGAGGGGTGCAAGATTGTCAGGTTGGAATGTGTTCCTAACCTGTGTTGGTGCCAGAAGGATTAGCTGAAAGGTTACCTAAGAGGGTTAGGTCAATGTTGGATTCCATGTCTGTTGAATCAATAGATGCATTGTCCAGTGGGTCCAGTGATCTGCTGGTATCTTGGAGCCATATTCTGAGGTCAGGCCAATTGACCAAAGGATGATATTATAAGGATGATATTATAAAGCAGAAGTCTCCAAACTTGGCAACTTTAAGACTTGTGGACTTCAACTCCCAGAATTTCTGGCTGAGGAATTCTGGGAGTTGAAGTCCACAAGTCTTAAAGTTGCCAAGTTTGGGGGGCCCTGTTATAAAATGTCAGACTGATGCAATGTCAGCATTTCTGAAACCAGAGGTAGAATTTCAAGAGGACAAAGGGATGACTGAATTAAATAGGAAGCAGAATCCCAACTGAAAAAGCATATTTAGTTTAGTTTAGTTTAGTTTACTTTATTGTCATTGCAACTCATACAATGAAATTAAATACCATCTTCAGTGTACACTATGACTATGAAAATAAGGACAAACACACATCCTTCACAATCTATACATTGAATTGAAAACCCCTGATATTGTATCAATATTGCACTATACAGTAGAATTCAATAGAGTTACTGTCCTGGGATAGAAGCTGTTTTTTCAACCTATTTGTCCTTGTTTATATTATCCTGTATCATCTGCCGGATATGTTGAAATTTTTAATTACAATGATAAACACTAATAGAAACTAAGCTCAGAGAAAGAAAAGGGGGTAAAAAGAGAGAATAAAAATGCAAAGAAGGAAAAAAACCCCGAAACATTGAGATAAATAAAAAAGAAAAGAAATATATAATGAAAGTGACTTCCAAATATAAACTGGTTTGATAGCTGTTCATCCCTAAAAGGTTACAAATATCTCTTCTTCTTATAATCATCCCTTATCTATAAGCAAATCCATAAGACATTAATTTTTCAATCCTGGCATCAGCAAGAAGTCCATAAAAGGTTGCCAGAACTTTACAAAAAGTTGTCTTATTTAAAATCAAATAAATTATATTTATATTCCTTCTTTTTTACTTCTGAAAATGGAAGTTATGGCCTAATACAAACTACAATTTAACAGACATTGTATATGTCATCGTCTTGTGAAACCTTGTTCAACCGAGCATACAATGTGTGTTGTCACAAAATCTATGCAGACACCACACAGTATTGTTAATGGTGATCTGACCAGACTACATTAGATACAAAAAAGGAACAGGACAAGGGTGACCCTTGTCAGCTTTATTTTTTATCTTAATTTGGGAGATTATACAGAGACATAAGACAAGATGACCAAATTAGACATTTGTGAATGAAGAAAGGAACTTACAAATTGAGGGCTTTTGCTAATGGTTTAGATTTGGTACTGCAAGATCCACAGAACAGTACTGAACATTTAATGAAGAAGTTGAAAGATTGGCAAAGCAGTGGGCTTTAAGAAAAGACAAAGATATTGATTAAACATATGAACATTCAAGAGATAGAGAAATGACAAAGACTGTTTTAAATGAAGAAGAAGGTTAAACACTTGAGAATTACCTTAACTAACATGAATTGTATGCTATTTTAAAATAACTATATCATAGTATTGAATGATATTAAGAAGACCTAGTGCGATGGGACAAATTGAAATTGTCACTGTTGGATAGAATCTCTGTAATCAAGATGAATGTTTTATTGGGATATTATTCTTATGTCAAACCATACCAATATTGATAGTGGATCTAACTTTTAAACAATGGCAGAAAGACATTTCCAAATTTGTATGGGAAAGTAGAAAACCAAGAATTCAATATAAACTGTTGTAAGATGCAACAGAAAGAGGTGGGCTAGAAATCCCTGATTTAAAATTGCAGTGTGAGGCATGATGTTTGGTACAGATGAAAGTATGGATTATTTTAAAAAACAGGGGGTCATTGGTGTTAGAGGGACATGATCCAAAATTTGTTTGGCACAGCTATTTAAGGTTAGCATAGATTTTAAAAATCATTTTGTAGCAAGATTGTCTCCTAAAATTCCCTTATGGTTACCACCCCAGGAAGCTTTCTTTAGAAGAGAAATGATTGCTACTCAAACTGGATTGTCTTATACTGATTTATTGACTTTTATTGAAAGAGATCCTAAATTAAAAATGAGGAGACAGTCGGAAAAGGAAGGTGATATTTATCGATAGTTTACTTATGTGCAATGGGTACAAAGATTTAAATTGAATAAAAAGAGTGCTTGTAGATGAGGAAAACAGATTTTGAGAGGAAGCTGTGTATTTATAATGAACATCTTTTTGCAAAGGTATTATCGCATTCAGGAGGATGAATATGTTAAAGACTGTATGATTAAGTGGGCAAAAATATTTGGATATAATATTTTGTTGAAGCAATGGAAAAATATATGAACTTGTGGTTGACATTCTCATTGCATTAAAATTTAAAAGAAAATGTTTATAAAATGATGAACGATTGGTATATAACTTCTGGGAAATTGTCAAAGATGTATTAGGGAATATCAAACAGTATTGAAAATGTAATCAATGTGAAGGTACCTTTTATCATCTTCAGTGAAGTTTGCCAAGAGATATTGGAATCAAGTATATGACTTGATTCAGAAAACGTTAAAAATGGGTGTGAAATTGAAACCACAACTTTTTCTTTTAAATATCGTGGATAAGCAGATTGAAAGAAAACATGAGACTTTGTTTCTACATGACAATGGCAGTGAGATTTATATATGCACAGAGGTGCAAAGAAACCCAAATTCCCACAAAAGAAGAATGGACTGTGAAACTAATAGAACTGACAGAGACTGCAAAACTGACTGCTTTGATGAAAAATAAAAGTTTATTTCTATTTTTGGTTTTAGGATTTGTTATGATTATAGAATTATGGTATAATATTATTAGATTTTATTACTAGATATTATACATTATTAAGGTTTATGTTTAGAATAAGTGGTTACTTTGCTATATACTTTTAGAGGTTTTTGTCAGTGTTAAATTCATGTACTGTTTATATAATGTTTTTGCTTTAATTTAGAATAAGAAGTTATTTTATTATATATTTGTATCTGTACTGAAAAGGACGCAGTGCCTCAGTGGCTAAGACACTGAGCTTGTCGATCAGAAAGGGCAGCAGTTCAGCAGTTCGAATCCCTGACACTGCATAACAGAGTGAGCTCCCGTTACTTGTCCCAGTAACCCAGCAGTTCAAAAGCATGTAAAAACGCAAGTAGAAAAGTAGGGACCACTTTGGTGGGAAGGTAACAGCATTCTGTGTTTAGTCATGCCGGCCACATGACCATAGAGACGTCTTCGGAAAGTGCTGGCTCTTCGGCTTTGTAACGGAGATGAGCACCGCCCCCTAGAGCCGGAAACAAATAGCACGTATGTGCGAGGGGAACCTTTACCTTTACTGAAAAAAGTTGAGTCAAATTTCTTTTGTACTTTTTGGTACTTTTTAACATTTCCCCCCTTTGATCTCCACTTCTTTCTAATCTTTTCTTATTTTTTTAATCTTTCTCTGGAACTTAATAAAGTTAGTTCTTTAAAAAAAATCAAGGCACTGAGATTATTACTTCAAACCTGTGGGATCTGTTCCTTCCAGAAATCACATTTCCTTATGCTTCAAGGCAATTTTTAATCATTACTGTGGGTAGAGTATTTGGGTAGTTTTCATGTTATGGCATAATAAGTTTATTTTATTCTGCACAATTTGTATCATTCTTTGTAATATTGCTTTCTCTAATCCCTTGGGTTGAATTAGTTTAAAATGTGATAGTAGTGATGATTGATCCAAAGCTTTCAAGAATAATCTCCTTGCTACAACAAAAATTATTGAGATGAAACCAACAACTTTAAAATTCTACTTTTCACAAATAGCATAAGTGGAAATCAAGAAAAATGAGTTATCTTAATGTACAAATTTGGAGATGCCTCCAACATTTTTATCATTAGGATTTGTGTATATGCTTAACTTAGATGTGAGCTTTCTATATATCATTGTTCAAAATTATTATTTATTATGATGTCTTTAATTCATTATTATTATATTTATTTCTATTCATTCTATTAATTAAATCTATGTAATTCTACATAGTGGTGTTAACATTTCATGTGATCTTGCATCTAATAGTGTCTTTGTAAGGCCACACTTGTAATACTGCATCCAGTTTTGCCATGATACGAAAAAGATGTTGAGACTCAAGAAAGAATGCAGAAAAGAGTAACAAAGATGATTAGAAGACTATCAACCTATTTTCCAAGGCACCAGAAGGCAAGATAATAAGCAATGATGGAAACTGATCAAGGAGAGAACCAACCTAGAACTAATAATAATTTTCCTATAATTAGACCAATTGATCAGTGGAATGACTTGCCCAGTTGCTCTCTATGGATCAGAGTGCTGGCCAGCATGCCATACATGTGGTGGAAATAAGAATGCACCAATGGTGCCTGGACTAATGTGATTTGACCACACTATGAACAACGACATCTGACATCCATGGGGAGTCATGCCAGTTGCAGCAAAAATGTGGGAAGGAAAACTTAGATGGTTTGGTATGCAGTAAAGAAGAGTTGTTGGCAGTGACAGACATGTGTTTGGACCCTGGCAGCCAGCAACCCCATGGCAGATCTGAAAAAAAGTTGCTGGTTCACATCAAGGACATGAAGGGCATACATGTTACCCCGAAGATGCCCTAGATCAAGCCAAATGGAGACAACAAGTGGACCCTGCCATAGCATGGGAGCAACCCCAGGAAGAATAATGCTAGTGGAACAACTTGCCTTGAAGTTATAGGTGCTTCATCATTGGAGATTTTTAATAGATTGGACAACTATTTGCTTTAAATAGTATCTGGTTTCTAGCTTGAGCAGGGAATTGGACTAGAAGACCAACAAGGTCCCTTCTAACTCTATTATTCTACTCATCAAATAAGTTTGTTACAAGATTTACCCCCCACTCTGTTCAACAGTTCTGGAAAGCTAGCATAAAAATACCAGAACCAACAAAAGCAAACAATAATTAAGAAAGTGAAAATTGACAGTAAAATTGAATAAGATCCAAACTAAATATAAAAATGGCATTTAAATCCCAAATGCATAAATATAAACTATCCTGTCTGTGCTTAGTATATATTATGCCAGTAGCCTTTGTTATGATTTATTATCATTTAGTCATAAATGAATGGATTGAAAACACCTAGTCTTGCCAATTTGCAAGTAGAGGACCATATTCTTCTGTATGGAAGAATGTCTCTAGCATTTCAGTTGGACCAAATTATGAGCAGGATGTTGCGAACTTGTCCTTAACCTTTTTAAGGCAAAATCTTTATCCCTCCTCAAGCTATTTCCCCTATCTAAATAGCTCTCTTTACAAAGCACAAGAAAGAAAGAAAAAACAGTTGTTACATTTATCTAGAGTGTAAAATATTAAAATCTATTAGAAACAAAGAAGATAAATAAGTACAGTATCTAATTAAATGGCATGTATGAGAGTCCAGCAGTGGCAAAAAGTGTCTTCCAAACTATTAATATATTGAAAGTCAGACCAAGGAGCCTCTTTATAAATAGTGCTATAACTTCTGCTTACTCCCAAGATTAAGACAAAGTTGCACCAATGTTTGCTATTTTTAGCAAAAGAACACATTATCAATAAAATCCAAGATTTTTTAAAATTAAAATCAGGGTTTGTTTTTTTTAAAAAATAGTTCTTGCTTATGCGATTGAACAGAACAGGTCAGAAAATAGCTTTTTTCTAAAGTTTTTGAAGTTTTTCTTCAAAAATCCTTTGAGGCTTAAGCAGTGTTCCAAATATGTAGGAATAACAGCCACACTGTGTTTGTCATCATAAATTTGAAATATGACTCGAGAAAAGAGCTTTAGTCTGGCTCTGCTTCACTAAGATTTTTATGAAACAAACCATCAGCTGATCATCACTCCAACCAAATCACAGGTGGGATTGCCTGGTCCTGTTAGGATAAGAAAATAACCGAGTTGAAAGAGAGATTTTCTCATCATCTCTTTACCCTTCACAATATCTAGACCTCGGTGAGACAAGACAACTTCAAAGGCCCTGTTTCAGAGCTCACTTGCTGAACTTGATCTAGATTTCCCTTTGTTTAATTAGTTTTCTTTGTTGTTTTCCCTTGGACTAAGTATGTTTCTTTCATGCATTTTTTTCCACGTGCTGAATCTGGTATAGCATGATTGCAAACAGCTGAGTTTTTGATTGCAGCTTCTTGAAGATTGCAGTTTTTTAAGCAGCTTCTTGACATAACAATTTTTAGAACACCTCAACATATTCTTCCAAACCCAGCTCGGGTTTCTCCAAGGAACTTGAAAATAAGGAGATCCAGTCTGTCTGTATTGTTTGCACTCATAAAATAAAATATTTCAGCATAGAAATTAATTTCTAGATTTAAAAAAAAATAAAGATTAATTTATAATCATTCACATTTAATATATCTTGAAATTCCAGATTCTTTGTATAGATTGTGATTAATGTAACTGGTAATATTTATTTAATTTTTAAATGTAAAGTTAAAATTTTATTTTTTAGATGTAAACCATCCTACCCCCCTGACAATTACACTTTAATTTTATAGGGAAAATTTACATATAAATTATTCCAGTGTAAACTTGTATATTTAAAAAAAAACCTTATATTTTGGGTTTGGGACCAATTTTTATTAAATAAAAGTAAAAGCAAATATATTTCATTTGGTACTGCAAAATCAGAGCGAAGTAATATGTTCAAATGTCCATTCATTAAGTAGATTACTTGTAAATTTGTACTTTCAGCTTTTCAGTATCAGACTTCTGTCAATCTTGAACAGAATCTTAGGCCACTTGTAATCTTTAACATCCTAAGCTGCAAAATTGAAATTCACACAATGAAATAAAGGAGGCAGGACCAAGCCCACTCTGCCTCATAATGTAATTGTGACTTATTCCTTTGGTGCAGATGAAATGGAAAGCAGTGTGAATTAAATCACAAAGCCATTTTCTGCACTTTGCCTGTGGATCACTCATTTTAGTATTAACCCTGCCTAAACCTGAAGTTTAAAAAGAGAATTCTGACAAAGTCAGCATAGTAAGGGATAGACTGTTTGGCACCCCAGTCCTGTGAATTCCTAATGATGGATTCAGATGCAAGACAAACTTGAAATCCAAAGGGGAAGAAATTATCAAAAACATATGCTGCAGGTTAGCTTCTTTGCTTTCCATTCTTATAAAATCCATTTTCCTTCATTTTATTCTCCATCAGTAGAGATGAAACATCCTCAGGAGATAAAGTGGGCTTTTCTCTTTTATTAAATGTTTGCATTATGTGCATCTCAGGAAATGACCAGAATCAGGGGGGGGGGGAAAAACTATCAGAATAAGCAAATGTCCAAAGGTTATATATTACTTTTCCTGTGATGTACTATCTGACAAGTTGATTGAGCCTGGTCCATTCAGCAACCACAGCATAATCAGATCTACTTCCAGAACTGATTATCTGTGCTAGCATTGATTTTCTGACTGCATATACATGCATGGAAATGAGATAAAAGAAATTCAATGCATTTTGGCATCTTCCTGAGTTGGAAGCAAGAAAAGAAGTTCCATCTTCAGCAGTTCTTCAATCTTTTGACCTCCAGATGTAATGATCTTCAGTTCCCGTGATTCTCAGGAAGGCTTTGCCTCAATCATCTAGGGCAACGTTTCTCTAGCTGGGCACTGTGGCAACTGAAAGATACTTTAGGTAAATACGCACGAGATTCTATTCCATTTTTTCCTATAGATTCTGTTGTTGTTGTCTTACTGATTTTCATTCTGAAACAAGGTTTCCAAGGCATAGGGCTCTGCTGAGAAGTTTTAATTTTCAGGGGCAAACCCTTGAATATATATTGATACTGTGGCACTGTGAACTTTTATGGAAAGCAACAAATAATGTCACTTTTTTTAAAAAAATCAAGAATTGCTAATAAATATTAATTCACAGATATTCACAACTCCCTCCTTCCTCCCTCTTTCTCTCTCTTTCTCTCTCTCCCTTGATTTCTACTGCAGGCTTTGGAAATCCTGGTTTGCATACTTGCTGGAGAGTTGGATAGCTGGACAAAGTCACCACAAATCTGACCACTACTTTGGTGTGACCTACATTCAGGTGCAATGTTTCCTTCATTTTTTTTTAAACAAATTTTATTAATTTTTAAAGACATACAAAACATAAATACACAGAAACACAAAACATAAAAGCATAAAAAATCTCTTTTCTGAAAGTTGCTTAGTCCCGGGTTAAAACTCTTGGTACAGACACAAATTCAAATTCATATTCATTTTACATACCATTCCATATCTTATTAGCATTTTCAATTTTCTATATAACTTCTCCTTTCTTTTAAATTTTCTTAATTTTATTTCATTTATCTCCTCTCTATTCGAATCATAATATTTATTATTCTTTGTCTGTTCTATTTCCACCTATCCATTTATCTTTCTTCTTTGAAGAAAACTTCTTCAAAGTACACTAAATGGAGTATGATGCCTTTATCTCTTTCCCCTATATTTATAATACTTAATATAGAACTTACATTGGGATTCTGTCTGGTACGTTCTAAAATTAAACAGTATTATCAAAACCAATACAAATCTATTCATTAATATTGATATTCATTTATATCTTAAACATTTAGCACATTACTTTTCAATTAAATCACATACTTTTATGGGAGCACCTATTTTCCATAATTATCCCCCCCCCCCACATCACATATTATAGATCATTATTTCATTATGATGTTCCCCTTTCTCCTACTTCAAATCTCTCATTTCACAAAAAGTTTCACTAGGATAACATAGTCTAATCATTAATATTAACAATCCTTTATCTCTTAAACATTTTACCCATTTCAGTTAAATATCATGCCTTTGTGGGAACACTTATGCTTTCCATAATTATTTCCCCACCCACATTACATATCTTAAATCATTGTTTCATTGAAGTACTCCCCTTTTCTTAACAAAAATTTCACTAAATTATACTAAATATTTTATCACATTTTAAATTGCATATTATTTCCAATTTTCTATGGTTATTTCTAAGTACAAATGTAGAAATACAATTTTATGTACCTTTCTAGAATCCCTTTTTCAATAAAATTTATCCATTATCTCTAAAAAACTTTTGCTTCTTTGCGTCTTGCTCCCCACCATTAAGGCTTCTCATCCCTTCCTTTCTCCCTTGCTTCTTCTTCTCCTTGTCCTCTTTACCCCCTTGTCTCTCCACCTCCCTTTTATTCTGTTTTCCTCCTTTCTGTTGTTTCCTAACATAATATCCCCTTTTCACCTTATTCTTTTCTTTTTGATTGTTTTTCCAGGTCTTAAAGTCTACTTCTCCTTTTTCTCTTTCTTTTTTCCTTCCCCGGCCAAAGTCACTTGTTCATCAAAGATGGCTTCTTCTTTGTCCCAGTCATCCTGTTGCTCATTCAGCTTTACATAAGCACAAACCGCCATTTCTAAAAATTGAAACAGAATGCCAAGGACATCTTTCCCTTCTTACTTTTCTTTTTCATATTTTTGGTATACAAGTTTTAGTCCATCCACAAGTGATGCCATTGTGTAGAGAAAAAGTTTTTCCAAACAACCACCCAAGTGCTTTTAATCAGAAATAATTCTCAGAAGTTCCAAAATCACCAAACAATCCAAACAAGCTGTTTCTTTTAAATACTTTCTCCTTGTTCACTTTCTCTTTCTAGGGTTAAAGTTCAGTCACAAAGTTCCCTTTAAAATATATCTTTTAGAAGTCTTATTGATGTTTGATAACTCTTTAGAATTCTAGGCAATCTTCTCCTTATTTTCAAATTTTGCTCCAATTTTTTTTCCCTCTCCCTTCCCACTCACAGCCAAAAAGATTTTTTTTCCCTTTAAATATTCAGAAATCCTTATCCCTTCAGCATTCAATTACCTCCAATGCAGGTTTTTGGATTTCTCTTATAATTCCATCCGCTGTCACATTAGGAAGGAGAGTGAAACGGAAAAAAAAAAACCTTTCCCTTTTAAGATATTCGCCACTTGTAACTCTCTCTGGAAACAATGTATCCTTAGCAGCCTTCAAGGTTCCAGGGCACTTTCTCTTGCCTTGTCCGGGTCGAAAGCCACTTTCATAATTCTTCCAACTTTCTCGCTCCTGCACCAGCTTGTCCAGCTGCAGGTTTCTTCGTGGTGGCCATTGCTGACCGCCGCTCCTCCGCCTTGGGAAAAGGGGGTTCTGCTGGCTGGGCAGGGGGTCTGCAACACCCCCAAGCCCCTGTCCATATCCCCCCTGTCTTCAGCTGCCTCTACGGGGCAGCTATATCCCCCAGATGCAAACAGATTGGGGGAACCTTGGCGGCGAACACAGCAGGGATCGCGCAGTATCGTGGATCCCTGCCGCTGCCGAAACCTTGCAAACTGGAAGTGCAATGTTTCCTTCATTTTTACCTGCTAAGCTCTGAAAGTTATAAGGGAAAGTAGTCTGTACCAATACTTATTCACTGGTCTGATTGCCACTCCCAAAAAAGTAGGCTTGGTCACATGGTCTGAAAAGTATATAGTCAACAATTGATGTAGCACTTGGACTAGAACAACTTGTCCTCTATAACACTTTAAGTGCTATTGCTATAGCAATAGCAATAGCATTTAAACATATATACGGCTTTACACAGTGATAGGATTTTTTTTTTTTTACTACTGGTTCTGTGGGCATGGCTTGGTGGGCCTGGCAGGGGAAGGATACTGTAAAATCTCCAGTTAGAGGTGGTATTTGCCAGTTCTTTGAACTACTCAAAATTGCTGCTACCGGTTCTCCAGAACTGATCAGAACCCGCTGAATACCACCTCTGGCTTTACAGTGCTTTACAGCCCTCCTTAAGTGGTTTACAGAGTCAGCCTATTACCCCCAACAATCTGGGTCCTCATTTTACCCACCTGGGAAGGATGGAAGGCTGAGTCAACCTTGCGCCTGGTGAGATTCGAACTGCCAAATTGCAGACAGCCAGTAATCAGCAGAAGTAGACTGCAGTACTGCACTCTAACCACTGCACCATTGTGGCTCATGTCCACATATTTACACAATTCATACTACTTTTTAGTTAAGCATTCTTAAACTGTTTGGCCCAATTATCTCTTTTCCCAGTTTCAAATAATGCCATAAAACCCACCCCTCACAACCCCCTCCCCCCGGCTGTGGCAGTCCCAAATTGAATCTTGACTCACAAACAAGCAATTACAAACTGTTCCATTGCCACCAGGATAGAGGCTCCCTCATACTGTTTACTTTATTTTAGGCATTAATTAGACTTGTTTGACTCCAATTGGATCCTATTTCAGAAATAAAATGTTTCTCTTATTCCCTTGTCCCCCCTCCACCCTCCAAAAAATTGCTTCAAAATTGAGTAAGCAATCATTAGGGAGTCAGACTGGACAATTCAGACTTGTTTACATTTCCTTTGTATCAGAAGAGATTGTGCAAAGATTGCTATGTTGGACTTAAAAAGGAACAAAGAACTCAGATCACCTATATACTGTATTTATATATCACCTATGTGTGTATTATACCATAAAAGGCATATAATCATATGTGTGGAAGTTCATGTATATAATGTTATTCTGCTAGTAAGAAAAGGTTGGTTATATGTAATTATAGCACAATATAAATTTTCAGGAAAATTCAGCCACTAATATTTTAATTTCTTAATGATCATTTATTGGTTTTCCAGATTTGTTTCCCCTTATTTTATGTATATGTTAAATCTACATAAATGAAGGATCGGTCAATTAAAAGAATAATTCATGGATCTATAAACTATGGCTCAGAGCCTAAACTGAACCTTTTTGCTTCCAGATAATCAAATGGATTTAGCTTATCATTGTGCATCAGGTGGTTGCAATTTCTGAAGCAAAGATCTCCCTCATTCTTGCCATCTGGAGCCCTTTAGCCAAAGATTTGAACCCTGGCTTATATGTGCAATTTGTTGTTTGTTGTTAAAGAAGTGCCCTCTAACATCATCATAATGAATGTGGGCATTTAAAGTAAAGGATAATTATTGGACAAATGTATACCTATAACCTTAGCAGATGGCAGAACCTGCAGCTTTTCCTCAGGCAAGAATCTCACTAGCCTCACTGATCATTCTTTTTTAAAAAAAATAAATTTTATTGATTTTACAATTAAAACAAACCAACATCACATACATAAATGAAAGAGAGAAAAAGAAGAAAGGGAGAAGAAAATAGAAAGAAAAAAGAGAAAACAATTAAAAACATTCTCATCTTCAACAGTTTGTAAGACCTCTTTTTTATCCTTATTTTATGCCACAAGGATAAAATATATTTCTCTCTGGGACTCGTGCACCCTCAAAGGATCACGCCAACTGCAAAAAGAGATTAACTGAAACCACAGATGGGCTTCTGCACCTCTGTTCGTCCTTGCCTTGCCACCGGAAGTCAGCCACTGATCATTCTTAAAATGAATGAAAAATGCCCTTTCAGATATCATCCTACATTTTCCTTCTTTTTGTTTTTCTGCTGGTGCAGGGTTCACTTTATTCAGATAAGGTGAACATTGATCCACTAATTATGACAAGAATTGACCAACTAGCTTTCCCCCCCAAGCCTAATTACATGGGGTGAGAGAGAGAGAGTGACTAGCTCAAAGTCACCCATCTGGCCTTTATGTCTAAGATAGGACTAGAACTCATAGTGTCCTGGTTTCTAACCTACTAGACCAAATATATAATACATCTATTACTAACTATAACTAATGTATGCCTATATACATAATATAGTGATATATTATAATTAATGTATAATTATCTTCTCATCCCTGTGTGTCATGTCCCATCTTAGGAGTCACATTCCCAGTGCCATGCAGTGTTGTGTACAGTGGTGGGATTCAAATTGTTTTACTACCAGTTCTGTGGGTGTGGCTTAGTGGGCATGGCAGGAGAAGGTTACTGAATAATCTCCATTCCCTCCCCACTCCAGGGGAAGGATACTGCAAAATCTCCATTCTCTCCCCACCCCATTAATTTGCTTTCCAGCTCTGTTCTCCTGTGCAGGGCAACACAAGAAGACCCAGCTGATCAGCTGGGACTTGGGAGGCAGAGAATAGATGGGGGCGGGGCCAGTCAGAGGTCTCAAAATTTCTGCTACCGGTTCTCCAGAACTGGTCAGAACCTGCTGAATACCACCTCTGGTTGTGTAGGACTACACTACCTGAAAATCTCAGAAGTTCTTTTCCAACACATCCAAAGTTCCAGTTTGGGCAAAGGGGGAAATGGACATTTTTCTGTATTGCAAAAGTTTGTGTTCGTTTAATCAAAACAGTTCTATCTCAGTCTTCAGCTGGCAGAACTCCCAGATGTATTCTACATAAAATAAATGGGAATTGTAATATATCATAAAAATAATAATAAAACAGCATTATGATTCCCATTTACACATCCTTAAGATGTGTAAATGTCATAGTGATCAATATGACAAAACTATGTCAGTAAAAAATCATTAATCATTTTTTGCATTAAGGAAAAGTCCAAAAACACTCTATCACTATAATTTTATCAAGAATACATGAGTCCCAAAGTCATGAGCACGTTTTTTGTTCTCCAGCATAATACTACATCATAACAATTCTTTTAAATCCTCCTAATATACAATCATATGACTGTGGAGTACTTAATAATTCCATGTAGATTTAAGTTACTGAACCTTATATTCAGTACGTATGGGAATTGCAATTCTTAAGTATGGGAAATTAATATATTGCAACAATGACATGCTACAAAAAAAATCCCCAGAGTTGAATAAGTTGTTTTATTTACATATTATATAAACAGAAATAAAATGAGGGACAGGGATCTCTTCATAATAATGAGTTGATTTTCTCCCCGGTTATAGAGTGAAATTTTCACCATTAATTAAAACAGCTTTATGATTAGTTTATAACTGTATTGTGCTCAACACACTGCATGATTCACTGGAAGAAAACTGGGGAAACTACTTACTACTGGATTTATATCCCACTTTTATTGTTTTTACCAACAACTTAAAGCAGAGAGAGAGAGAGAGACAGAGAGAGAGAGAAGGAGGGAGGGAGAGAGAGAGAGAGAATGTGCTAAAGAAAAACAGATTTTTAGAAAAGAAGACACCTTTTCTCTTTGGTAGTATCTTTAGGGTTTTGAGAATGGCTTGCCTATGAGGCTGAATCTCAGATGGATCATCATCAGATATTTCTCCAGGGTTTCTACTGATAGCTCTATTTTTGTCTCTGTGGACAATTTGAAATTCCTTCTCAGCATGAAATAAAGAATGACTTAGGCAGACAGAGAAATGATTCATTATTAACCTTGTTATATTTCTGGGTCTCCCCTTCTCTCCACCCACTCTAGTTATTGTACTCCATTCTACTTCCCAACTGGTTTGGAGTTTTTTTCCTTGACATTTCAAACCATGCAATATTTTCAAGGGTGTTTTGTGATTCTCCCTGTAGAATTTTTTAAAAAGATATTTTTTGTACTGCAAACTGCATGATTCCTCAGGTCTGTCATGATCTCTCTTCTGTGCATGAAATCTTTTTTTTTCCAGCTCTGACCTTCAAGATCTAAACCCAAGGTTATATTCCTTCAATATACAGTAAATCCAGATCTTTTTTTCCCATTTTTTATTTTTAGTGAATGGTGTTGATAATTGACCATCATTCCCATAACACCGTTTTATTGTACCAAAAGCATAAGAAGAATGCACACAATAATACCTCAGAAAATGTATCTTTAAAAAAAGTTTCTCAGAAATGCCTTCCTGTTCATAATATGGCACTGATGGGAGAAATATCCATCTGGTTCAGTTCCGAGTCAGGAGGAAGACACTGAAAACATGGAGACTGATTGGAAAGATGGTTTAATGAAGCAGAACCACATGGATGGGTCCTGGACCACATGGAGTTGAGAATGAGGGGCTTTTATACCTTCTCTTGGGCTTTGCATTTGAACTTCCTGTTCCTGAGCAAGAACATGTATTCTGTTGGCTGCTGTCAGACTGCCATGGAGCTATGCAGGGATTATAGCTGAGGTTGCCTGAGCTTCCAGGTTTGGTTGAAGTTTGCTGGGTGTTGCAATGTCCTTCGGAGATTGCAATGCAGTGGGCTCTGTGTCTTCTGTTAAATGGTCCAATTATGGCATATCTTAATCCCATCACCCTGGAACTGGAGGTCTTTTGTATTGTAGATAGACTGGCCCAGTAGCTGGCCCTTTCTTAATAGGCACCAAATATTTTTTGGGGACTGCTTTCTATCTTTAAAAATATGTTTTTCTTTTAGGGAAATATAATATTCTGGCTTTTTAAAATTTTTCTCAAAATATTTCATTCTTCTAGGAGGACGGTTGGCTTACCTCAGCACTGTGGGTTATTCATGCCTAAAAAGGTTGAGGTTCAACAATACTAAGACCCTTCCAAGACTCTCCAGATATTTAAATAAAATGTATGCTGCTTATTACTTCAGCTCAGAATCCTGCATAAGTTGCTATCTAACCAATCAACAGAGAATCATTCACTCAACAGCTTCCTATTTGGAAACCACCTTCACTGAGACCAATTCATTTTCCTTTGAGGCAGAAAAGGATAATGACCCTTACTTCATGGGGGACAAGAGATCAGAACTCTTAGAGCAGAAGAAGACAATGGAAATTAAACAAAAGTAGGAAATCAGAGGTGTTACATATCCATTGGTCCGTTTTTACCGCTGCCTGATTGGACAGCTAGGACAGCTAGGATTGGCTCACTAAGGACCTGCCACGATTGGCCAAAACCAAGCGTGGCAGGTTTGAAACAACGTCATTGGCTGCCTAGCCGCAGCGAGCTCTATAAAAAAGCCGCTGCAGCTGCTATGCTTTTAAGCCTGTTCCTGCTGATAAATAATGGACAGGCAGATCGAAACATGGGTAGCTGCATGCAACAGTTGTCAACAAATGTGAGCCACCCCCCCCCCACAGCACCACCCCTGGAATGGGAAACACCCAGAGGCCCCTGGTCATGAATCCACCTTGATTTCGCTGGCCCCACCCATGGACACACTTTTCTGATAATCGTCGATGCTTATTCCAATTGGCTGGAAGTTTGTACTATGAAAAAAACAACCACAGAGGCCGTCATAGCTAAACTTAACAAAATTTTTGCCACACACAGATAGCCTGATGTAATAGTGTCCGACAATGGGCACCGCATTGGCATTTGAACAATACCTAGCTGGCCATGGCATCAGGCATGCTTTGACATCGCCCGCTCACCCAGCGGCGAATGGGCAGGCAGAGTGAATAGTGCAGTTTACAAAAAAAAAAAACCATACAGAAAATTGAAGACGGCAATATCCAGGAAAAAAATCAATAAAATGCTGTTGATACAACACATTATGCCTAACACAACCACTAACAAATGCCCAGCAGAACTACTCATGGGCAGGAAACTCCACTCACCACTAGACCGCCTGCACCCCACCTATAATCCAGAAAAACCTCCAGGCTCCTCTAGCCAACATCACACATTCAACCTCAGCGACACTGTCTTTGCAAGAAGCTTCACTGTGGACCCTCTCTTGGTACCAGCACACATCACCCAAATAACTGGCCCCCGGTCCTACCGCCTCAAGACAACTGATGGGCAAAGCTGGAAGCGCCACATCAACCAGCTACGGTCTAGGCTAGCCAGTACTGATCTTAATAAAGAAATCAGAGGGGGGGAACCTCTAATATTAAAAACAGGAAAAACTCAACGCAAGCAGAACACCCCTCAGCCAGAAGCCAAGAAATAAACCAACTATACTCGCCTGGAAACTCAGAACCATTGCAGACGGGTACTACACCTGCAAGGTATGGCCAGACAAGCTCGACCAGCCCAGAAAAACCAGGAGGGACTGGCAGAGTGAACGACTCCACCAACCCGGGTGAACCAGGTGGGAGTCGCAGTTATAGGTCCAGCTCACCCTTCCAGGCGGTTCCATCAGAGGATTTGGGAGTGACGCGGAGCCTGTCCAAACTGGCTGATGACCAGAGACTGAATGAAGCGTGCAAGTCAAGTAGGCAGGTGCGGAGACCCGCCTACCTACTTGACTAGGTCACGCTGCCCCTTGGACGATACCAAGAGGGGAGGGGTGTTACATATCCACGGACTTGAAACCTCGCATTCCCATTGTTCTGTTTTTACCGCTGCCTGATTGGACAGCTAGGACAGCTAGGATTGGCTCACTAAGGACCTGCCACGATTGGCCAAAACCAAGCGTGGCAGGTTTGAAACAACGTCATTGGCTACCTAGCCGCAGTGAGCTCTATAAAAGAGCCACTGCAGCTGCTACGCTTTTAAGCCTGTTCCTGCTGATAGAGCTGTTGTTACTAACTGAAGTCTCTCATCTTATCTGAACCCGACCCTCTGAACATAACACTGGCGATGAAGGTGGAATAAAGAAGACAATGAGACAACCCAGCATGTGGCAAACAGCGCGAAAATGACCATCAAGATGGCCAGCAACACCACGCCACCCATTCCCTTTAATCCAGCCACTGAGGGCTGGGAGTTCTACATCGACCGGTTTCACAAGTTCTTAGAGTGCAGCAATCTGAAGGACGCCAATGGAAACCAGAAATGGGCTGTATTCTAAACACACTGCGGGCCCACCGTGTTCAAAATGGCCAAGGCTTTGACGAAACCAGCGAACATCAAGGCGATGGACTGGGATGACCTCGCACCCATCCTCCGAAACCACTACGCTACAGCTGTGCCCACCCTCATTCACTGGCACGACTTTTACCAAAGAGACCAGCATGAGGGTGAGAACATCAGCAAATTCGTGGCTGATCTAAGGGACCTAGGAGGATTGTTTGGATTCACTGACCTAGAAGAGGCAATGCGAGACCAGGTCGTTCTTGGCCTAAAAGACCCCACACTACAAAGCAAGCTGATGGCAAAAGGCATCTCCCTCGCCGACACCATAGCTGAGGCAACTGCAGCAGAGGCCACCTGCAAATCAGCGGCTCGTATGCGGCAAACAAATACAACTGACCACCATCCTGCCTGCGAGACATCCTCAACATCAGAGAAACACACTGCCTCCACCTACCACGGCAACATCGAATCCCCCACTGACAGTGACTACGAGGAGGAAGAAATTCACCGGCTCCAATCGGAACGCGATCGACGAGACCAAAGAGGTTGTAAGCCAGGGTTCCAATGTGCCGGATGTGGAGGCGATCACCCCTGCTCTGAATGCCGTTTCCTTGATGCCATTTGTCGGCATTGCGAGAAGCAGGGGCACATTGCAAAGTTTGGCCGAAACAAACGCAACCACCACCCTCAACGCCGAGGCGGCAGCCCGAGAATGAGACGGGACCCCCCAAAGCATCGGGATCGCCAGAATGACAGCCGATGGAGCCTAGACAGCTGGACCAAGAGATTCAACGAAGCACCGCGCAAAGAAGAGACCCATCAAACGGTTGTCATTGGCCATTCTTCTACCATAGACGCTCGAAAAGTACGCATAACAGTAAACATCGAAAACCAATCATGCCCCATGAAAGTATATTCTGAATCCTACCTCTCCATGGTATCCTGGCACACCATCAAGCATACCCAGCATACAGCGACACGAACTAAGCGACCAAAAGCTGATTCTCAGAGACTATCAAGGGAACCGCATTCCTGTTACCGGCATCAGACATTTCAAAGTCACATTCAAAGACCGCACCAACATCCTGCCACTTACCATCGTGGACAAAGATCGTCCCAGTTTGCTTGGGCTACAATGGCTCGAGCCACTAGGAATAGAAGTGGTTGGTATCCACCACACCAATGAAGAAGATTGGGAAGCGGCACTTGCACGGGACTTCCAAGAGGTCTTCGACAACACCTTAGGCAAGTACAAGGGGTCCCCAATCTCCTTCAATCTTAACCCAGCTGTCGCCCCTATCTGCCTCACACTGCACCAAGTGTCATTTGCTCTCAAGCCCAAAATAGACGAGCAACTAAATAAGCTCATTGTCCAAGGGGTATTGGAGCCTATTGACCACACCCATTGGGAAAAGCCTATAGTCACCCCCATCAAACCAAATGGCTCCATAAGAATCTGTGGTGACTATATGGCCACCCTCAACCATGCCCTGCAGCAAAGTGCCTGCCCTGTGCCAGCAGTTCAACATCTCCTACACTCACTAGGGGGAGGCCGGGTCTTTGCAAAGCTCAACCTGGCACAAGCCTATCAACAGCTACCGGTCGATGCAGAAACCACCGAGGCACAAACGATTGTAACACACCGGGGTGCATTTAAATGCAACCACCTCCAATTCGGCATCAGCATAGCACCTGGGGTTTTCTAAAGCCTAATGGAAAGGATGCTGCAAGGCATTAAGGGAGTGGTGCCAAACTTTGATGATGTATTAGTGGCAGTGGCTAATAAAAAACAACTAGAAAAACACCTGAGGGCAGTACTCCAGAAATTTAAAGACTCAGGCTTGAAGGTTAAAAAAGAAAAATGCCAACTGTGCACTGAAAGGGTCGAGTTTTTGGGGTATTTCCTAGACAAACATGGAATTCATCCCACCGAGAAAAAACTCAAAGCCATCAAGGAAGCCCCCAGACCAAAAAACAAAACGGAGCTCCAGGCATTCTTAGGACTCATTAACTTTTATAATGTTTTCCTACCCCAAAAGGCGACCGTGGCGGAACCATTGCATAGACTGTTGAACAAAACCGCCTCCTGGATTTGGGGAAAACAGGAGGAAAATGCCTTTCAACAAATAAAAAACCTCTTAACTTCCGACGCAGTCCTCATCCAATATAGTGAAACTCTATCACTAACAATTACAAGCGATGCTTCGCCTTTTGGAGTGGGAGCAATCCTCAGTCATACCTTACCAGACAGAAAGGAGGCACCCATTGCCTTCTTTTCAAGAACTCTGTCCAAGCTGGAAAGAAACTACAGCCAGCTGGACAAGGAAGCCTTAGCGATCATCTCCGGAGTAAAGAGGTTTCACAAATACATCTATGGACCTTTTCAATTATTACTGATCATAAACCTCTGCTAGGTATCTTGGCTGGCAAAAAGGCCACCCCAAACATCCTCTCACCTCGCATGATGAGGTGGTCTGAATTTTTGGCCGCCTATAACTACCGGCTCACACACCGCCCCAGCAAGGACATCTTGCACGCCGATGCCTTAAGCCACTCACCCCTTCCGGACATGCAAGATGACCCAGCACCCACCTCCCAAGTACTCCAAATAGAAACCCTGCCCAGCCCACTCCTCACCGCACTAGACATTGCTCGAGAGACCAAAAAAGACAGGCGGCTGGCGCAAGTCATGAGCTGGGTAGAATGGGGCTGGCCAGAAAATAACAAAGATGAACAATTTAAGTCTTTCAGGAACTGACAGACTGAACTCTTTGCCCAAAAAGGGTGCATACTTTGGGGAGATCAGGTGGTGATACCAGAAACATTACAAACCACAGTATTGGACATGCTGCATGAGGAACACCCGGGCATCGTCTGGATGAAAGCCTTGGCAAGAAGTTATGCGTGGTGGCCGGGGATGGACAGGCAGATCAAAACATGGGTAGCTGCATGCAACAGTTGTCAACAAATGCGAGCCACCCCCCCCCACAGCACCACCCCTGGAATGGGAAACACCCAGAGGCCCCTGGTCATTAATCCACCTTGATTTCGCCGGCCCCACCCACAGGCACACTTTTCTGATAACCGTCGATGCTTATTCCAATTGGCTGGAAGTTTGTATAATGAAAAAAACAACCACAGAGGCCGTCATAGCTAAACTTAACAAAATTTTTGCCACACACAGATTGCCTGATGTAATAGTGTCCGACAATGGGCACCGCATTGGCATTTGAACAATACCTAGCTGGCCTGTCAGGCATGCTTTGACATCGCCCGCTCACGCAGCGGCGAATGGGCAGGCAGAGTGAATAGTGCAGTTTACAAAAAAAAAAACCATACAGAAAATTGAAGACGGCAATATCCAGGAAAAAATCAATAAAATGCTGTTGATACAACACATTATGCCTAACACAACCACTAACAAATGCCCAGCAGAACTACTCATGGGCAGGAAACTCCACTCACCACTAGACCGCCTGCACCCCACCTATAATCCAGAAAAACCTCCAGGCTCCTCTAGCCAACATCACGCATTCAACCTCAGCGACACTGTCTTTGCAGAAAGCTTCACTGTGGACCCTCTCTTGGTACCAGGACACATCACCCAAATAACTGGCCCCCGGTCCTACCGCCTCAAGACAACTGATGGGCAAAGCTGGAAGTGCCACATCGACCAGCTAAGGTCTAGGCTAGCCAGCACTGATCTTAATAAAGAAATCAGAGGGGGGGAACCTCTAATATTAAAAATGGGAAAAACTCAACACAAGCAGAACACCCCTCAGCCAGAAGCCAAGAAATAAACCAACCATACTCGCCTGGAAACTCAGAACCATTGCAGACGGGTACTACACCTGCAAGGTATGGCCAGACAAGCTCGACCTGCCCAGAAAAACCAGGTGGGAGTGGCGGAATGAACGATTCCACCAACCCGGGTGAACCAGGCGGGAGTCGCAGTTATAGGTCCAGCTCACCCTTCCAGGCGGTTCCATCAGAGGATTTGGGAGCAACGTGGAGCCTGTCCGAACTGGCTGATGACCAGAGACTGAATGAAGCGTCCAAGTCAAGTAGGCAGGTGCGGAGACCCGCCTACCTACTTGACTAGGTCACCCCGCCCTTTGGACGATACCAAGAGGGGAGGGGTGTTACATATCCACGGACTTGAAACTTCGCATTCCCATTGTTCTGTTTTTACCGCTGCCTGATTGGACAGCTAGGACAGCTAGGATTGGCTCACTAAGGACCTGCCACGATTGGCCAAAACCAAGCGTGGCAGGTTTGAAACAATGTCATTGGCTGCCTAGCCGCAGCGAGCTCTATAAAAGAGCCGCTGCGGCTGCTATGCTTTTAAGCCTGTTCCTGCTGATAAATAAAGAGCTGTTGTTACTAACTGAAGTCTCTCGTCTTATCTGAACCCGACCCTCCGAAAATAACAAGAGGTGGTATTCAGCAAGTTCTGACCAGTTGTGGAGAACCGGTAGCAGAAATTTTGAGTAGTTCAGAGAACCGGCAAATACCACCTCTGACTGGAAATTTTATAGTATCCTTTCCCTGCCACGCCCACCAAGCCATGCCCACAGAACCGGTAGTAAAAAAAACAATTGAATCCCACCACTGTAGGAAATGCATTTATCCAATCATCATGCAGAAAAGGGGAGGGGACTAAAAAGGAAAAGAAAAGAAGAGCTGGGAGGATTGCCAGATGTAAAAGATGGAAGAGGAATTCCAGTGACAGTTTCATTTTCAGCATTAGATTGCTATGGAAAAGCCATCAGTGAAAAGAAATGAATTTGAATCAACTGACGTTGCTTGGGTCGGATGATGTCACGTGTGCATTTTCACTTGTCACACTGCCTCATTAGTTTTGTAGTCTTGAATCTTATATGCATAGCTTCTGACACAAGCACATTTTGCTCATTAATGCAGTGCATCCTGGCACCAATAATTTTAAAGCTAGGTCACCACTGAAGTAATCCTTTCCTTAGCTAACAAGACAAAATAATGAGAACTGAAATTAAAGTAGATAGTTTGCTGGGGAAAATGCTAAAAGGAAATATTGATGGGCACAAAGCAATGATTCTCAACCTTTTATTTCCTGTAAATCACTACATCCTTATTAAAAATTTCAAGGAGTATCATACAAACTAGAGGTAAACTATATGGTATGTGCAAGCCTTGTGGAACAGTAGCTGCATAATTCCCTATAAATTTTTAAAGCTCACAAGTCCACATAGTTGTTTGTGTCATTTAGGTTAATGCCAGAAATCTTGCGAAAAAAAAATTGGGCCTGGATACAAAAATCTTGAAATCGAATGGAATTCTTTATTGGCCAAGTGTGACTGGTCATACAAGGAATTTGTTTCCAACGCATGCTCTGAGTGTACAGACAAACAACTAAGTGATAAGTCATAGTTCATAAATCATAAGATACAATCATAAATCATAAGATCTAAGTATAATCTAAGTATAGCATATAAAATCATACACTGCAATGTCCTACCTGTCAATGAATACTTCAGCTTCAACCATAATAACACTAGAGCAAACAATAGATACAAACTCAAGGTTAATCACACCAAACTTGATTGCAGGAAATACAACTTCAGCAACAGAATGGTCAGTGTCTGGAATACTCTACTTGACTCTGTGGTTTTTTTCCCCAAACCCCAGAAACTTTAACCTTGGACTGTCTATGAATGACCTCACCCTTTTCCTAAGAGATCTGTAGGGGGCGTGCATAAGCACACCAGCGTGCCTACTGTCCCTGTCCTATTGTTTTTTATATATTTTTTTTATTTTTCTTATATGTATCCATGTATTCATAACTATGTTTTTACTTATACTTATTATCTTGTAAGCAATTGACAAATAAAAATAAATAAAACTAAATAAATAAAAAGAAGTGATAAATCATAAGAAACCAATAGGAGAAGGTAGAAGGAAAGATGAGAAGGTGAGAAAGATGAGAAAATGACAAGGATAATAGCAATATTACAGCCCTGCTACTTTGGGTAAATATCTTTACATAAGATAGTGCTGTGGGAATTAGTGTTTAGCAGAGTGATCGCACGGAGCAAGAAACTATCTTTGTGTCTAGTTGTTTTGTCCTGTAATGCCCAGTACCAGTGTCCTGAGGGGATAAATTGAAACAGTTTATATTCAGGATGTGAGGGGACCGTAGATATTTTCTCAGCCCTCTTTGTAGTTTGTGCCATATATAGGTCCTCAAAAGAAGGCAGCTAGTTGTGATTGTTTTTTGTGCAGTCCTAACTATACATTGAAGTCTGAACCTATCCTGTTTGATTGCTGTGCCAAACCAGACTGTTATAGAGCTATAAATGACAGACTCAATAAAAAAAAAAGAGTTGAGAAGCTTCAAGTTTGGCCAATCTTTTCATTTAAAAAAACAAAAACAAATTGTTCCCTGCATTTGTTTTTACAGTTCATGGGCATGTGTCACTTGGCCTATTTAGTCTAGTCTTTGTTTGTGTGGCTCTTCTTTGAATTCTCTTTGCTGGTTTCTTCAAGCATGTATTCTTCAAGCATGTATTCAAGCATGGTATTCTTCAAGCATGAAAAAAGAAAATAAATAATATGTCAACAGCTGTCTCTATCTCTTCTTATATCTATTTCTTTGCTATGTTTTGCTATGCTCTTTTAAAAATGCGTCGCTATGAACACCCAAAACTAGAACGTTGATTATTAATAATTCTGACTTATTTTACTTAAAGATGATCTCATACGTGAATTCTTGAAACAAATTCACCTTTAAAGCTTGGAGTTGTAACAGTTTTTACACAGAGACGTCACACAACTCTTTGAAGTTTTTCCTCAACAAAGAAGCAAAAGAGTTCATTTGCCACTAAAATTAAGAGGGGATGGTTCAACTATGCTAACAACAAAGCTGTGGTTTTCTTAGAAAAGTAAGAAAACCTGTTCATCTTAAAAAGTCAAGGAAATTTGGCTAGCATTTGTATAAGAGTACCAACTGCTAAATTAGACAGGAAAGCTGTTACTTTAATTTATTGAGTAGAAGCATTTTTCCCAACTTTCACCATGTTAACTGGGAAATTTAAGTTATAGATTCAACAGAGCACTTGGAAAAAGAAAGTTAACATAACATAATCATTGGAATGCATTGTTTGATATCTGCATGTGCTCATAATTATCTGCTTTGCAAAAATAGTTCCATAGCACAGGTGTCAAACTCACCGTGTGACACTGCCATCATGGAATGTTTCATGACATTTTCCCCATTTGTGGAGTTGGGGTGGGTGTGGCCTGTGCATGATGTATCCGGCCTGAGGGCCACCAGTTTGACACCCCTGAACTATAATCATGAGTAAACACAGTTCTCTTTTCAGCAAGAAAATGGGCCTCTGAGTGGGGTTGCTCTAATCTTTCTGCTTCAAAAGGATGCTTTCATTTATTTTTTCCCCCATCAAATTGCTGTTCATACGTTACATTGAGCAAATCTGAAAGAAAAAAAGGGATTTTCAGCATCCTTGGGATGTCATCCTTAGTGGTGACAGCGGCTTTGCTACAGAAAAGGCCTATCTGGAATTGCTCCCTCCTGTTTCCTTTTGGATTTACTTGAAATGGGGGAAATAATGAATTCTGTCCACAGGAGTAATTTTGGTAATTGTGCCAATCAGGAAATGGGCTAGGGTTCTAGATTTAAGCCACCAATCCTTGTTAACAACTACCTGTGTATAGTGCTTGTCATATACAGACTGTTTTCAACTAACCACCTTTCATTGAGCCACTGTTCAAAATTAGAACTGCATTGAAAATAGTGACTTAGAATAGAGTAGAATTCTTCATTGGCCAAGTGTGATTGAACACACAAGGAATTTGTCTTGGTGCAAATGCTCTCAGTATACATAAAAGAAAAGATACATTTGTCAAGAGTCAAGAATCATCAGGTATAATACTTAATGATAGTCAAAGAGTATAATAAGCAACAGGGGTGGGATTCTACCAGTTTGCACCTATTTGCTAGAACCAGTTGTTAACATTCTAAGCAATTTGGAGAACCAGTGGTTAGAAGAAATTACTGGCCTAATCCTGCAAGGAGGGCAGGAAGGAAACATTCTGGTGTTGCTAAAAGAAACTGCCTCTCCATTAACTCTTATTACATTCTTGGTAGGACAAGACTTCTTGTCTCAGGAATGTCTCTGGAGTTTTTTCCCCTCCTTTGCTGGTACTTGGTGTTGTGTATGTACCATAGTTAATAAAGTATGAGCTTGAGGTAAAGTGCAGGGTTCTGGCCCTGCACTTCTGATTGGCTGTTAGGCGGCCAGATCGGATTGGTTAGTTCTGAGGAATCCGATTGGCCCTTAACAGAGGATTATTATTGGTTTAAAGAGCTAGCGTTCATAGCTCGCTATTGGACAATTCTCACAAGGGTTGCCTATATAAGGCAGAGTTCACTGTTATTGTTTTGAGAAGTCACTCTGCAATAAAGAGTTGAAAGTTCACATTCAAAGACAGAGTATATATAAGGCAGAATTCACTGTTATTGTTTTGAGAAGTCACTCTGCAATAAAGAGTTGAAAGTTCACATTCAAAGACTGTCTCCATTTACTCCAACCCATGTCCAAGTACTTAACACTTTGCTTGTGTGGCGTGACCATTTAAAGTTACAATGGCACTGAAAAAAGTGACTTATGACCATTTTTCACACTTATGACTGTTGCAGTATCCCCACAGTCATGAGAGGCCAGGCGAGGAGATGCATGCCTAGATGTGAGTGATATTGAGTTGGCCACACCCAGCCAATAACATGACCACCAATACATGTCCACCCAGTCACATGACCACCAAGCCATGATCACCACTTAAGCCACACCCACAGAACCGGTTGTTAAAAATTTGAATCTCACACCTGATAAGCAATCAAATCATACTAGGAAAAAATCAATAACAATTATTAGGATATTACAGGTGGCATTTACCCCCAGCAAGAGTAGCAAAGATGTTCAAAGATAAATTGCCAAAGTGTTAGAAATGTTACCAGATGCCTGGATCTTATTACCATATGTGGTGGACATGTATTGATGCTAAAAGATATTGGACTAGAATACACACACGATTGCTTAACAACTGCAATCATGACCCACTTAGCAATCATTATGATTTGCTTGGCAATCATAGCAAAAAAAAGTGATATAATCAGGTCTGACTCACTTAATGGCCGCCTTGCTTGGCAATGGAAATTCCAGTCCCAGTTGTGGTTGTAAGTTGAGGACTTTTGTTCCTGAACAGGATGGGCAAACTGGTGCCTCCAAATGTCTTGAACTGTTATTTTTTATCATGTTCAATATGGGATTCTGGACTGTATTTGGACATTTCTGGAAGGATCAATTTGCCGATTCCTATTATGTGAGAGCAAAGTATGTTTTTACCACTATTTATTAATAGTGGTTTGATTTCAACCCCTTAAATAATGTGTGTGAAAATACAGAATCACATTTGTGCATTCAGTGCAATTAATGGAGCAAATGTGTCAGGAGATTTTGTCTATTCACCTTGATCTCAGATTATTTTGGTACTTTTTGGAACAGTAGATAAATTTCACAAATCCATAAAACTCTTTCAATATTTCATTCTTTAATAAAGATAAAACTATAAATTCCATTTTCCTATTGTACGAAGGAAAGTAAATTCTAGAAGAAAATTAAAATAATTAGAATGAAAAACATTTGGAAAGTTGGTCACAATTCACTGCCAATTAAAACATGGTTTTCTGTGATTCAGGGTTTTGGTTTTGTTGTTGTTTTATATTTTCACATCAGTCTTTCCAAAGGCACTAAGCGGCAATCATTTTTTTATATGAATTCACTTAGGGAAGCATATAAGCTTCTTAAGAATGTTTGTCTTCTTCATAGTTATGTAGAATAACCTTGCTGCTTGCTGTACAGCTGACAAACTCCCAAATCCCTCTACAGTAATGGACTAACTTTTGTGAATGCAGACATGGCAAGGCAAAAGGAAACATCCCAAATAATATGCCTTTCAGAGATTGAAGATAAGCTTTTGATATGATCCGACTGAGGAAGCTGAGAATTT
Source organism: Hydrophis major (assembly GCA_033807585.1). Classification (NCBI taxonomy): domain Eukaryota; kingdom Metazoa; phylum Chordata; class Lepidosauria; order Squamata; family Elapidae; genus Hydrophis; species Hydrophis major. The sequence goes on along the minus strand of CM066328.1, from coordinate 86,915,698 downwards.
AAGGGAACTTTCATTTTATGTATTCCTGATGCTTTGCTTCACAATAACATCCACAGCATTTTATATATTTGATGCTGAATACACTGAAAAAGAACATGACAATTGTTCTACAGATATGACAGGCACAAATTGAATGTAAATCTCTCAGAAATAGCTTTCTTCCAGGGGTGGGATTCTACCAGTTCTAGCACCTATTTGCTAGAACTGGTTGTTAACATTCTAAGCAGTTCGGAGAAACGGTTGTTAGAAGAAATTACTGGCCTAATCCTGTAAGGAAGGCAGGAAGGAACCATTCTGGTGTTGCTTGTAGAAACTGCCTCTCCATTAACCCTTATTAACATTCTTGGCAGGACTAGACTTCCTGTCTCAGGAACATCTTTGACGTGGCTTGGTGAGCATGGCAAGGGAAGAATACTGTAAAACAAAGAAAGACCCAGCCGATTAGCTGGGACTCGAGAGGCAGAGAATAGAGGGGGGCAGGGCCAGTCAGAGGTGGCATTTGCCGGTTCTCCAAACTACTCAAAATTTCCATTACCAGTTCTCCAGAACTGATCAGAACCCGCTGAATACCACCTCTGTTTACAGCCGCCCCTAAGCGATTTACAGAGGCAGCATTTTGCCCCCAACAACCTGGGTCCTTATTCTACCAACCTTGGAAGGATGGAAAGCTGAGTCAACCTTGAGCCGGTGAGACTCAAACTTCTCGCAGTCGGCAGTCAGCAGAATTAGCCTGCAATGCTGCATTCTAACCACTGCACCACCATGGCTCAAAAACCTAAACAAAACCTATTTTTTTCTGGGCCCATTGTTTGAAATAAACAAACAGCAAGAACATGGAAGGAAAGAAACTCAAAATATGTGGAGGCTTCAAAAACCATCGCTTTCATTTTTTTTTCATTCCTTCTCTACATATATCTAACCATTCCCATTCCATGAATATATGCATTCAGACAAGATATAGATGTACCCATCCACTCATATAAGAACTTGCTGTCTTCTTCTAACTTGGCCAAACACTGCTGGAAATGCTGTGGGAGGAACTGCATTTGTGGAAGCAACCCTAATGCAGGCACAATCTTTTCCACAAGCCTTCTACCACTGTATGCTAAAGCTTTTCTTGGCTATATTTCCAATACTTGGGTATCAAGAATTGTGGATTTTTCAGGCATGCAGATTGGTTAAAAGAATGACTATACAATTTTGGAAGGCAACTTCTACACTTGATTTGCAACCAGGGGTTGTTTGCATGGGTTGTTTGTCAATATCTGAATTGTCACTTTGACAAGGGATCAGGGAAGTAAAATGTTCAAAATGGCCAAGTCTGGGACATTTTTTTCTTTTTATTGTTTGCTTGCCATTGCTAATATTGTGCAATGCATATTTGTTCTTTGCTTGATCCATTTATTATCATAAAAAAACAAAAAACAGTGTATTCTACAACCTATTGAGAAGGAGGCAGTAATTTAGGGGGGTTTAGGGAAATATAATGGGCAGCATCTAAGGTTTCTATAAATTGCCTATACTGTTTTGTACTGAATATTAAAATCATGAAGAACTTTTTAAAAATGCCCTTGAACATTACTAGAAAAAGTAATACATATTTGTACTGTTTTCTGGTTGTCATTTCAATAATAATTGAAAGTATATGTTGAAATATGAGGTTGAGCAACATACCATTCTATTGCGATTAAGAAATCTTCAAAGAAAACAAATATCATTTTTTCAAGGTGTTGGAAAAGCAAGCTTTTGCAACAAAATGATACAGTTCCTTGTCACCCCAAGCGGGGCACTGGGAGATTATACCATTTCTCGGCACAAAACCTCAGGGTCTTTGTGAACCATGTAACCTGAAGCAAGCTTGCGAAGGTTAATGCTGTAATGCTTGGAGGCTTATTCCAATGAAAGCTCTTGAGTGCCTGTTCCACTGCAGCTTAAGGTTATAGGCTGATTCAGTTGACTTCTCTTGTCTTTTCACAACTAGCAGTGATCTGGAGCAACTCAGAATACACATGTGCCAATCAAATCAAAAACAAAACAAATCCCTTATGAATTTAAAATTCAAGAAAATATTTCTGAAGGGCAGTGGGAAAGAAACATTTTCTGCATTGAAATAGGGAATATAACATCTTCGGGGGGGGGGATATCTTTATTATTCACAAAAATTTGCTTTCACCTTTATTCTTTTCTTAAACTAGGTTTAGGAAATTTGATTAACATGGATGTGGAATGAAACTCATTTGGTCCATTAGGTCCAGAGGGGATACATAAGAAGCAATCTGCAAAGAACATTTAGTTACAAAGAGTTAGGAAGCTGAGTAGGGTAACCATAATTTCACAACACTATAAAACAATATTCAGAAAGTCTTTCCCATGGTATTGTTCTTTAATATGATTATATACACCAAAACCCACACTAGCTATTGGAAAACACCTTTGTTTGTATTTTCTTTTCTTGTCCTGAAGCCACTGAGATATTGACATGATCAGATTTATTTAGGGCAAGAGGGGGAAAAGGAAGGAATACTTAAGTTTTATTGTAAACATTTCAGTTAATCATTTAAGCTGGTGTTTATTATTATTTAAGAATAACATTTAGAATGTGTCATGTTTTTACAACCACAATTGAGCCCAAAATTGATGTTGGTGAGTCATTTGTTAAATATGTTTTGCCCCATTTTATGACCTTTCTTGCCACAGTTGTTGAGTGAATCACTGCAAGTTGTTTAGTTAGTTACATGCTTGTTAAATGAATCTGGCTTCTCCATTGACTTTGCTTGTCAGAAGATCCCAAAAAGGTGATCCCATGATTCCCCCTGGACACTGCAACTGTCATAAGTATGAGCCACTTGTCAAGTGTCTGAATTTTGATACTATGACCGTGGGCATTCTGCAAATGCTTGCTTGTTAAGTGTGAAAAAATGGTCATGTCACTTTTTTTCAGTTCCGTTGTAATTTCGAATGGTCACTAAATGAACTGTTGTAAGTCAAGAACTACATGTACTTATATTAAACATTAATGAACTGCCTTCAAATCTGATTATGGATCAGAAAAGTTCATTTAACAGACTGGATGCCAGAGGTTATCCAACCCAACCCACCTTCTATCTGAAGTTCTGCATTGCTATTGGAGAAATCCTGAAGGGCTCAAGGTTGACTCTGCCTTCCAACCTTCTGTTCAGAGGTGATATTAAGCAGGTTCTGACCAGTTCTGGAGAACCAGTAGTGGAAATTTTGAGTAGTTTGGAATACTACCTCTGACTGGCCTTGCCCCCATCTATTCTCTGCCTCCTGAGTCCCAGCTGATCAGCTGGCTCTTCTTTTGTTGCCCTGCACAGGAGAATGGAGCTGGAAAGCAGGTTAGTGGGATGGGGAGGGAATAGGGATTTTGCAGTAACCTTCCCCTACCATGCTCACCAAACCACGCCCACCAAGCCATGCCATACCTACCAAGCCATGCCCACAGAACCAGTAGTAAAAGAAATTGCTTGCCACCACTGCTTCTGTTAATTTTCCAAGGCAGGTAAAATGAGAATCCAGACTATTGGGGGCAATATACTGCTAGAAGAATTAGTTTGAGATGGAAGGTCATAGACTCCAGCAAAAGATCCTTTAGAATCCCTTAATTGACTGCTATTCCATACACTCTTTTTAGGTGGAACACCAAATCCCAAGAGTTTCTGGTAGAGATCACAACATTTTATAATGTTTAATGCAAGCATTGCAGTTCACTGTTCTCTTTCATCACTGAACAGAATATTATGTTCTGAAAGAAGTCACCTTCTGCTTAATGGTGTGAATGAATTAATACACATGTCAATTGGAGGAGAGGAACAACCAGATGTGTAAGAAGCAACAGAATGTGCATTTTCTCCATCCGAGAAATCCATTAACAGAGTTACACAGATTGCAGCTTGAAACCCAAAAAAGATGTCAGTTAACATTAACCTTTGTTTAATGTAACTGCTGATTGTAAAACTTAAAAAAAGGGTGCCCTATAGATCTTATCTCTGAACACTCAAAGCTATTTGCACATACCTTGGGAAGACACCAGAGGTATTATATCAATCCAATATGAATTTTTAAAAAGATTCTTTTATCTCTTTTTGTCTGGTCCTTTGGAATGTAATAGAGAAAGGTAGCACAATATCTGTTCTTATTATCTTTCAACTGCCCAAATTATCAGCATTGGTTTGTATGGACAGAACTATTTGATAGCAAAGTATAAAATAAAATGCTGTCAGCCCATCTCCAGTCAATGCCAACTTCTAATTTTACATGTTACAATATGAGATTACCTGCTGACATTTTAAATGTTTTCCCCAACTAAATGTCCTCCTGAGGTATTTTTAAGTGTCCCCAGAATTCCTAGCATGAGGCATGAGGTTGAAATCAGGTGATTTAGATTGATGTGTCCCAAAGGTGGCTTTAGGTCAGGGATCATCAACCTTTTGGACCTCAGGGACCACTAAACTCATAATTTTAAATCCCACAGACCAGAGACCCTGGAAAATTCCAAAAAAAGTCTGCAGGAAAATTCCCCACCCCGTTTTCCTACCAAGTGAACATTCTTTATTTGGGATTGCAGGATACTGACTCCAGCTCCGTTCTCAGGGGGAGAGAGAGAGAGAGAGACTTTTGGCTTCATGCACGGAAAGCAGCAGAAGCAGCAGAAGTCTTTCTTTCTCTCCCCAAAACTCTGCCAGAAATGAGTCTTTGTGAGACTTGTCATGCCATCACAGTCTCTCGGAGCAGGAGGCCTTGCAAACTCATTTCTGGTGGAGTTTGGGGGAGAGGAAGAAAGACTTTTGCTGCTTTCCTTGCGTGCAGCCAAAAGCAGAAGAAGAAAGAAGTTGAAAGAAGCAGCCCGGTGGCCAGGTGAGGTGCCTGGGTGTGTGAGGCAAGTTCCCCCCATCTGCCCTTTCCCCCCTCCCCTCACTACCTTGTGTTGTTCGCAATGCAAGCGACGCAAGCCTTATGTTCCCGCAGGCCATGTGGGCAGCGCAGCCTGTGTTCCTGCACAGCCTGGATTAATTGCTTTGGGGGGGGGGGGGACATTTCTCTGCATCAAAATTTTCTCACGGACCACCAATGATCCCCAGCCCACTGATTGGCAACCACTGCAAAGACCATTTCAATAAAGACTTCATCTCTAAATATTTAATGTATTTGTGCTCAATATTTAAATAAGCTCATTCAACAAGACAGCCAATATTGACAAAGATTTCTACTATAAAACAGACTGTCGTTTCTACATTTCTTTAAAATGCTTGAAGTGCATTAATATGCAGTAATCAGTAATGTACAAGGGTGCTGCTGGAGTGATGGGAGGGATAAAGGGGAGGTATTTATTTATTTGGTTTATCAATTGCTTACAAGATAATAGGTATAAGTAAAAACATAGTAATGAATACATGGATACATATAAGAAAAATAAAAAAATATATATAAAAGAAACAATAGGACAGAGACGGTAGGCACGTTGGTGCGCTTATGCACACCCCCTACAGACCTTTTAGGAAAAGGTACAGCAGATATAACAGCCTGGAACTGTTTTATGATATGAAGTGAGGGAGTGAGCAGGACAAAATCTTTCTTCCTTGAGACTTGAACATTCAGGCAAACAACAGATCAGACACAAGGAGAGGACTGCCTGAAAATTATTCTTACATAATGGGCAGAGGAAGCAAAAGTCCCGTTAAATGGGTAACTATGTCCAAACAGAGAAATTAGCAAGAACCAAACCAGAAAACAATAACTATTCCAATAAGTGCTTCTAATAAAAATACTTCCATCAGGGAACATTCCTTTCCTTTCCCCTTTCCCTTCTTTTCTTCCCTTCCTTTCCCTTCCCTCCCTCCCTGCCTCCTTCCTTTCCTTCCTATTGTCATCTGAATCTTGCCTCTTGCTTTAATTATGAAAAGAGAATAATTTAACAATGGAAACCAAGAAAGCCAGTGGACTCCTGCCTAGAAGGGAATTAATTTAAAAAATCTATGGTTTGGACAAAGATTCACTATCGATATTGAAGCAGTCCTTAAAATGCCCTGCAGCATTTCTGATATTGGCATAGCTGATATATCTTCATGGAAGTTAATGATTTCAGAAGTGCTTACACTCAGCATATTTAAATAATCATTCTAGTATCATAAGAATGTGGGTCACAAGAATCCTTTGGCTTGGATAATCTTGCTGATTTTTCATAGATTGATGAGGAATGAGAGAAGAAGCAAGCATTAGTATTATATCTAAATGGTAATTGGGAAACAGTTCATTAAAAAGATAAATACAGAGCTGCAGAACTCTTGCAGGCAATGTTCTGATTTAATGAAAGTATATCACCCCAGCAAAGCAGATTCATAAACTGAAAGAAGAACCCAACTTAGGGGAGATAACTGAATCAACCCTTTGCATTTCCCATTGCTTCTGGATCATCCTAAAGGCACTTCCATGCATGGGGGAGACTGTTGGGGGTACTGAATAGTATAATTGCTCTCTGACCTAAACAGGAATACAGAATACAGATTAACAGAATTGGAAGAGACCTTGGAGATCTTCTAGGCCAAGATTTGCTCAAGCAGGAGACCCCATAATTTTTCAGAAAATGGCTGTCCAATTTCTTTTTAAAAAGCCTCCACTGATGGAACACTCATAACTTCTGGAAAGAAGCCATTCCACTAATTAATTTTTCTCATTATCAGGAAATTTCTTCTTAATTTTTTTTTTTTGAAAATTTTATTTGGGTTTTCACAAAAACAAAACACAAATAAAACATCTTTTTTTGGAAATAGCATGGTCCCAGGTTATCACTTCTTCATACAGACACAAACTCAATTTCATGCTCATTTTTATATTCTATTCCATATTTTTTACTGTTTTATATTTTCTACATAGTTTTTGCCCTCTTTTAATTTTCTCAACTTTATTTTAATTATCTCATCTCAATTCAAATCATTATATTTATACTTTTGTCTGTTCTGTTGCAATTTCATATTATCTTTTCTCATTTAACAAATTTTCCCCTGTAGTTACTAATTGGAGTATGACACCTTTATATCTTTTAATTTTGTTCATTCAAACTCTTATTTAAGCTTCAATATATACCTTTAAGATATAGCATTCAATATAATACATAACTTCCAATTGAATTCTGCTTGGTACATTCTTAAAATACACAATATATTTTTAAAAAGAAAAGATTATATATATATGTAAATAAATCACACATTCCATTCCAATTCAATTCTATCATTAATATTCATTAAAATCTTAACGTCTTTTACATTTCTTTTCAATTAAATATCATACTTCCTTGGGAACACTTATAAAATTTCCATAATTAATTCTTTTTTCCCCATATTTCTCACTTATATTTTTATAAATCATTAATAATAATTAAAATATTCCCATTCTTTCCTAATTTAATTATCTCATTCATTTTAATTCATTTATTTATTAACAAACATTCCACAACATTACAGTGAATATTTTATCCATCATTTTAGTCATATTTTCTAAAAATTATTCCTATTTGTAATATAACAAAGCTATCTTATATACCTTTGCAGAATCCCTTTTATAATTAAATTTTCACCCATTATCTCTAAACAGATTTATGGTTTCAATCCTTATATCTTTTTCCTGTTTCTCCATATCTTGTTTCTGTCTTTTATAACTTCTTTTCCTTACCTTCTTCCACCTCTTCTTCTCCCTCCCCCTTTTACCCTCTAGTCTCTCTACTTCTAATTCTCTCATCTGTAATCCCCTCTTCTGTTCCTTTCTAATATTATACTTATCTTTCAAACTCTTCTTCTTCTTTTTGGTTGTTTTTTCTAGTCTTAAACCTTTCACTCTCTTTTCCCTCTTTCCTTTTTTCCTCCCCCACTTAAAATTATTTGAGCATTAAATATGGCTTCTTCTTTGTCACGATCTTCTTGTTCTACAAGCATTTATTGTTGTTTCTCATAGTTCCAGATCTCCATATCTAAGAATTGAAATACGAAGCCAAAAGAACCTCTCCCTTCTTGTGCATCTTCTTTCCATTTTTAAAGTTCCATTTTCAGTTCTTCTAAGAGTGATGCCATTTTAAACACTTTTAAACAACCACCCAATTAGTTTTAGTCATTTAGATGCAAAAAACAAAAATCACCAAGTAATCCAAATAACCCAAGGCTGTTTCTTGCTTCTTTTTTCCACTTTCTCTTCCTGGGGTTCTATTATTTTGTTGCCAAGTTTCAGTTAGGATGTATCTTTGGGGAATCTTGTTAAAGTTTCACTGTAAGTTCCTTTTAGTTACAGCTCCGTTCCTTACTTCCAGGCAGTCTCCTCCATTTTTCCAGATCCTACCCTTTTATTCTTCTTTTTCTCCTTTCCTGCTTTTAAAAACTTTTAAATATCCAGAAATCTTTATTATCCCTTTGACTTTTATTTTCAGCTTAAATGCCTATTAATGTCAAAGTGGATTTTTTTTTCAATTTCTTGCTTAAGTATCTTAGCTGTCAGTATATGAAAGAGAAGAAAAAAAAACCTAATCCTTTCCCTTTTTTCTCTCCTTTGCTGCTTCAAAATCTTCTTTGGGAACAATGGTATTTAGCTTAAATTCCAGGATACCTTACATTATTGCTTTTTCAGTTTAACCCGGTCGACCAAAACTTTCTCTTCTTATCTTCCTCCTGCACATTCTTTTCCAGTTCAGTTCTTCTTTGAGGTGGCCATTTCTGACCACTGCTGCAACCGCCTTCAGGAAAGGGAGTAATGGCCAGCTGGGGAAGAGAGAGGTGGCTCTCCTCGACCCTGCTGGCAGTCTCCCCCCTCTTCACCAGCTCTACAGGGTGGCTTAGCCCCGAAACCAGCTGGCTCGGGGTGCTCTGGCAGCGAGCACAGATCAAAACCGCGCACGATCGTGGATTTTGGTCTGTCGCCGAAGAGACTCAAACCGGAAGCCCTGGAAATTTCTTCTTAATTTAAGGTTGGATCTCTCTTTGATAACCTTCCATCCGTTGCTTTTTGTTTTGCCCTCATATGCTTTTGAGAATAGGTTGATGATGCCCTCTTCTCTCTGACAGCCCCTCAAATACTAGAAAACTTCTATCATGTCACTCCTAGTCCGTCTGCTTGTTAGAGTAGACATACCGAGCTCCCACAATGATTCATTGTATTCTTTACCCTCCATTCACCTAACCTTGATGCTCTTCTCTACGGGGAATAAGTTTAATTACTTCATTAAACTGGGTGCCTATCAGAGTTCTTCTGATGTGATAACACTACCAATCCTTGGGTCTTCATTCACTTTCTCAATTCACATGACCCCATTCAGATATATAATAACATATTACAGTACAATCCATCTCTTGTGCATCATACTCGGCTAAGTTGGTGTTGGATGTATATTTTGTGTATATTCGTAGATATTATATTCTCAAATTGCAAATGGAGATGTGGGTACTCCATTTTTCTTATCTTCATTTTTAAGTGCTTTGGTTTTATTGTATTGCGAACAGTTGCTGGGGTGAACCCACAGTTTCATTGTACTTGTACAATGATAATAAAGTTCTTCTGATTCTAATTTTAATTCACTGTTACCACACGACCAAGATTAATGTTGCTTTTCTTTGTGTTGATGAGATGTTATACATCTGTGGTGGTCCTTCTAGTGCACTCAGGGGACTCAGCTCAGCTTTTAGCAATCTGAGTAAGACTAGGACAAATCTTACTTTTAAATTTTGATTAATTAGGATAGGCTCAAGTCTTTGACAGCATGTACTAGCATTTATATGTACTAGATCAATTCACAGTGTTTGTACTTTATTCTGACCTTCCTGGCACCTCACATACACAGTGATTAGAGGTAGCAACAGGAGAAATCAATTAACATTCTTCTAGATTATGCAAGTGAAGCACACCAGGAAAGGAAACAGAAAACTGTTCACTTTTTAAACAATTTCTGAAATGTATTAAGTTTAAGTTGGTTAAACTGTGGGGAGGTTTAATATCCTCCCCTAAACCTCTCAAAATTTAAAAACAATGAAATGATGGCCCTAGCAATTTGAGGACTTTAGGGTGTTAGGATGTATATGGGCAAACTTTACTAATTTTTGGTTTACGTGTACCGGTAGTCCTTTACCTATCAGTACTATCAGTTTAAAGGCTGTTCAAACTTACAACAGCACTAAAAAAAAAAGACCGGTTTTCATACTTACAAGTGTTGCATCATCCCCGTGGTCACATAGTCAAAATTCGAGCACTTGGCAATGGGCAAGTATTTATGACAACTATCCTGAAGTCAGATGAACACCATTTGTAACCTTCCAACCAGCAAAACCTGGGAAGGGCAGATTCGCTTAACAACCACATGATGCATTTAACAACTGCAATAATTTGCTGAACAACTGTGGCAAAACAAATGAGGCAAAATTCTATTGCCTAGCAATAGAAATTTTGCTTAGAAATCAAGAATTACCTGTATATACCTATGGTTTGAGTGAATATTCTCCCTATTCAAAGGTGTAATCTGATCAGTCGTTAATCTCTACATTTAAGAGCCAAACCAAGCTTGTCATAGTACTACCTGCACAGCCTGCATGTTTTCTTGCTAACTCCGGGATGTTGAGATCCTACTTAAACTGTCTCAGTGTGCCAACTCTATTATGGATGCCAACAGAAATTCTGATATGGCTAAAAAGAAACCATCCATGTCTCTGATCAAAACATGGAATCAAAATAGTCTTCCTGAATTCCCACTTCAAAATAAAGTCTGTAAAGCTTGTAATGTAATGCCTTTCATTTGTAAGCAATACAATGAAATACAGGTGAAACTCAAAAAATTAGAATATCGTGCAAAAGTTAATTTATTTCAGTAATGCAACTTAAAAGGTGAACCTAATATATGGGATAGACTCATTACATGCAAAGCAAGATAGTTCAAGCTGTGATCTGTCATAACTGAGATGATTATGGCTTACAGCTCATGAAACCCCAAATCCACAAACTCAGAAAATTAGAATATTGTGAAAAGGTTCAATATTCTAGGCTCAGTGTCCCACTCTAATCAGCTAATTAAGCCATAACACCTGCAAAGGGTTCCCAAGCCTTTAAATGATCTCTCAGTCTGGTTCAGTAGGAATCACAATCATGGGAAAGACTGCTGACCTGGCAGTTGTGCAGAAAACCATCATTGACACCCTCCATAAGGAGGAAAAGCCTCAAAAGGTAATTGCAAAAGAAATTGGATGTTCCCAAAGTGCTGTATCAAAGCACATTAATAGAAAGTTATGTGGAAGGGAAAAGTGTGGAAGAAAAAGGTGCACAAGCAGCAGGGATGACCGCAGCCTGGAGAGGATTGTCAGGAAAAGGCCGTTCAAAAGTGTTGGGGACTTTCACAAGGAGTGGACTGAGGCTGGAGTCAGTGCATCAAGAGCCACCACACACAGACGGATCCTGGACATGGACTTCAAATGTCATATTCCTCTTGTCAAGCTGCTCCTGAACAACAAACAATGTCAGAAGTGTCTTCCAAAGTCCTCTTTTCTGATTAGAGCAACTTTTGCACCTCATTTGGAAACCAAGGACCCAGAGTTTGGAGGAAGAATGGAGAGGCATACACTGCAAGATGCTTGAAGTCCAGTGTGAAGTTTCCACAGTCTGTGTTGATTTGGGGAACCATGCCATCTGCTGGTGTTGGTCCACTGTGCTTCATTAAGTCCAGGGTCAATGCAGCAGATTTTGGAGCACTTCATGCTTCCTTCTGCAGATGAGCTTGAAAGGGATGCTGACTTCATTTTCCAGCAGGACTTGGTACCTGCCCACACTGCCAAAAGCACCAAAACTTGGTTCAATGACCATGGGATTACTGTGCTTCATTGGCCAGCAAACTCATCTGACCTGAACCCCATAGAGAATCTATGGGGCATTGCCAAGAGAAAGATGAGAGACATGAGACCAAAAAATGCAGAAGAGCTAAAGGCCGCTATTGAAGCATCCTAGTCTTTCATAACACCTCAGCAGTGCCACAGGCTGATAGCTTCCATGCCATGCTGCATTGAGGCAGTAATTGTTGCAAAAGGGGCCCAAATCAAGTACTGAGTACATATGCATGCTTATACTTTTCAGAGGTCTGATATTGTTCTATGTACAATCCTTGTTTTATTGATTGCATGTAATATTCTAATTTTCTGAGATTGTGGATTTGGGGTTTTCATGAGTTGTAAGCCATAATCATCACAATTATGACAAATCACAGCTTGAACTATCTTGCTTTGCATGTAATGAGTCCATCTCATATATTAGTTTCATCTTTTAAGGTGAATTACTGAAATAAATGAACTTATGCACGATATTCTAATTTTTTGAGTTTCACCTGTATACTATAAGACAAATGTCTTTGAAAAACAAATCATATGAAATAACAGCCACAAAGAGAACAGATACAGTTCATAAAGTAATTTTACCAGATTATCTCTTCTCCTAGACCTCCTTGAAAACAAGGCAAGTGAATTATATGAGCAATAATGTTACTTAGAAAAATAACTGAATTTTAAAAAAAACCCTTAAGTGGATAGACTTGCATGGAGCAAGTTTCTGTTTTGTTATTATTAGATGACGCTATCAATCTTTGTATAGCAAATATCTTGACCTCCATCTGAGGTCCAGAAACTTTATGCCCAAAGAATCTGAGTAAAGAATATTCTTGTTTACTATGATAAACCATTTCAGTTTAAATTGTTCAGAACTGTTTATAGTTAAGACAAGCCATACAACTAATAATGAATTAGCATAGGAGTGATGACTGATACATAAAAGATTCTTATATCATGTCAGTTCTATGCTCCATCTAATCTATCACTGACAATGACTCCTCAAGACCTTTGGCAAATTTCCCAATACTGCTACTGATTTTTTTTTTAAATTGGAGATGTCAAGGATAAAAGATAGGACTTATTGCACAAAACAGCTACATCTTGTCTAGTTAAGAGTATTGCAATAAAAGGAAGGGAGAGAACAAGGAGAAAGAATGCATGAAGACACAGCCAATAGCATATAGAACCTATGTACAACTACTCAAAAAGTGATGTACCACTGATTTAGTTAGTTAGAATAAAATCTATGTTCTAAGCAAAAAAAAAAGTGTTAAGTGGAGCAGCAAAGGTGAATGCATGACCATCCCTTAATTATTAAACAAGGTGGCCAAGAAGTATGCAACACTACCTGGAGTAGGGTTTTGTAAAGAAATAGATCCTGCAGAAGGTATGAGAAAACTTTTAAGGGGATACATGGAGAAAAAGGTTGCATAGTCCTAAAATTGGAGGAAGTGTGAAAAATAAATTCAAAGTAAACATCCTTTGATTTTGCTCAGTACAAAATGGGATAAAGAGAAACTTGGGTAGGCTTTCAAGATTCTCTTATTCCTGGAATCTATTTCTTGGCTTGACCTACTTCAAGGGCTGTCATCAATCCTGAAAACCCCATACTCTCTCATCAGAGAGGCATCAAAATCTGTTTCACAATGCTACATTATGATGATGAATCCTCAAGGTTGTCTACAGAACAAGTTGTCAAGGTATTGTGACAGCATCAATAGCAAGTGGATATACAAACAACAACTGGCATTGTTTGTGGCAGATGAACCACAAGTATTTTCTACAGATAGGACCAAAGTCATCTTTGCTCTTCATCTGATAAAAGAAGGGCAGCTAAATGGATCATACTTCACACTGAAGGCAATGGACCATTGTTGGACATTCTCCAGAAATTAGAGCAAGCAGAGAGGGTAGGAGAGTCACTCCATTGTCCATGGTCCTTGATTATATACCTAGCCTGTCTTCCAAGGCAGGAGAGGAGACTACAGTAGTTCTGATGGGAAGGTGATGCAAAGGAATTTAGAGCTGCTTTTGGGGAAGGAAGGAGAAAGTTGTAGAAGGAACACTTGGAGAAGTCCTTAGTTTGAAGAAAACACAAGAAAAAAAAATCTCAAAGTAACCACACCTTTATGTTTTGTTTAAAATGGGCAGACAGGGATGAGTTTCAAAACTTTTTCCTACCAGTTTGGTGTGAGTGTGCACTTTGCAACTCACCTTCTGCTGCAAGCCCTGTGTGTAAAACAGCTGATGCATGGAAATTGGCTGTGCAATGTGAAGCAGCTGAGGTTGAAAAGCAGGAAATAAAGGTCAGTATAGAGCTGGGGTGGGTGAGAGGGCCCAGCAGCTGATCCTCGGAGCAAACTGGTTGGCTCACAGATGATCCTCAGAGCTATGGGTTCAGCCAAACTTGTTCTGACCAAGGCTTCCAAGACTGTAATTATGCACACGCTTAGTTAAAACAACTGGTTTTTAGTTAAAACAACTGGTTGACATAAAACTCTGGTTTTATGTCAACGCTGGGAATTAAGTTCATTCCCAGCTGGTAATGAGTCTCAAACAGTCCCTTGAGATAAGCACCCACCTTTCTCTCTTTTGAATTGCTTCCAACAACTAAAGTGCCAAATGAACTATAAAAAACCAATCAAAGTACAAAGTCCACACAAGCTTCAAGGATTAATCTGAACAGAATGAATGACTTTGTTTCCTATGAAGGTTTCTTCACCTTTGCCTGTCCTTTATACTTTATGGGAGGTGCAATCACCTCCCACCTTACTCCCGAGTCGCCTCTTTTGTTTCAGCTGCTCTTGCCTTCGAGCAGCTCTGCACACATGCACACTGGAAAGAGGCTCCCCTGGGTCCTCTGCCTCACTGCTGCCAGACTCCAGAGGCTCCGGAGGCAGCACACAACTCCAGGATGGTCCTGGCCTCATCTCTGCATTGGATGCTGGACCCTCATCCCCAGACTCCCGGACTGGTCCCTGTTCTTCCCCACTATCCAATTCCGCTGCTATCTGCATAGGCTGCCAGCAAACCACAACAGAACTGGGCCAAACTGGTAGCATACCATCACTAGGAGCAGTGAAAAATTTAGATAGGCTTTCAGGATTCTGTATTCTACCACAATAAAGAGTGTTTCTGGAAATCCTACCATATCTGTTCTTTAAATGCCTCTATATTAAAATTATGGTTTCTTCTTTTATTAGGATATCTGAGGGAGATGTGTGGTTCAGAAATAGGAAATATAAATATAAATAAATATCTGTTTTATCTGAATTGAATTTTAGTTTATTGAGCTTGTCTTGCTCACTATTGACTGCAGGCATCTAGATTTCAGGCTATAACTTCTGCTGCCAAGCAGCTTGGGCTAAGTGGCAGAGTATCCAAGATCCAGCTGAGCTCACATTACACTGGTGGATTTTCTGCTAAGCCACAATCTTTCCCAAGGGCATAAGAGGGAATTAAATACCTCAAAAATAACACAGGGATATCTTCAGCATTGCTCAATTTTATGCCAGCGTTGGAGGCATTTTTGTTAGAGCATAAAATGA
The DNA here is from genome assembly GCA_033807585.1 of Hydrophis major. Taxonomy (NCBI): domain Eukaryota; kingdom Metazoa; phylum Chordata; class Lepidosauria; order Squamata; family Elapidae; genus Hydrophis; species Hydrophis major. Next base: position 86,900,298 of record CM066328.1, on the reverse strand, counting down.
TCTAGAACATCAGCAGCAGCCTAAGGATCTCAAGTTCATGGCAATCTCCAACAACTCCCGAGATTCTATATGGGTGATGCTTTTTTCCTTCAGAAATATTCCACTTTAGAAATCCAGAAACCAACTGAGAAATGAAGATTACAATAAATACAATATCATGTTAAGTGAATAAAAGTAATGATATTAATATTCGGCTAATTTTTCTTTACTCTTTTTTTATCCTTGTGATGTGACTTTACCAACATGGGAGTTGGTGTCCCTATATGCCTTTTAAAAACTAGCAAAAGAAGGGCTTCTTTGCCCAAACATGTGTAAACTTGGTACTTCTCTTTCTCTGTTAGATCTGGGAGAGTGGGCGCAAGAACGGAGACGAGGCATCGAATAGTGACTCCAACTCTTTATTAGTGACTTCAGAACAGAGCGAAAAACGTGGGCAGCAGCAGCTTCTTTTATAGAGCTGGAGGCTGTCACAACAACCAATGATTTAAGTTTGCCGTGCTGGGAAGGGTCCAATCAGCGGTGACCCGCTATCAGCCAATCAGATCAGCCAAAACGACCAATCACGATCCGCTATTAGCGGGCCAATCAGAAGTGCAGGTTTACGAGCCTGTCGTGGAAGGAAAACTATTAGAATTGCAAGCTAATGAGTTTGCTTAGTTCGGAACAACCCTCCCCCCTAAGGTTCCGTCTCAAGGTTGGGGTGATGTATTCTCGCAGGTAGGCAGGTCGTCTCACCTGTCTACCTGATTTGCGTTGCTCCAACAGTCTTTGCCCGGACTCTGGTTCCGGTGGGCTGTTCATTGAGCTCAGCGGTAATGATGACCTGACTTCTCCGTTGGGTGACTCGGGGTTGTCATCTCTACTCCCGTCAAGGCTGTTATCTGGATTCTCTGGGTTTGCTGATGCCGCAGTGCTGCTTCGTGGAGAGATGACCATCTGCCCTGGCTCTTCTTCAGAAAGTGAATATTCTGGGTTTGGTTGCGCTGATTACTGGGTTTCGCGTACTGGGTCGGATACTAGTTCATTTTCGGCTTCCTCGATTTCCCTTCCCCCCATGGTTTGGAGTTCAGGGCTTGTGAAGGGAGTAGGTGCCAGCCTGGAGCGTAGTTGGTCGATGTGGCGCTTCCACAGTCTCCCATCAGCAGTTTGTAAGCGGTAGGAACGAGGACCCGTAAGTTGAGTTATGGTCGTGGGGACCCACAACGGGTCACCGGTAAAGTTTTTGCAAAAACCGGGTTGCCTACCTTGAACGTGCGATATTTGCTGATGGAACCCAGGGGCTTTTCTGGCATGTAGGCAGGGTTTAGGCAGTCAAGATGTGATCGAAGTTTCCTGCCCATCAGGAGTTTGGCTGGGGTTTTGTTCGTGGTGCTGTTTGGAGTAATATGTTTGAGGAGAAGCATCCTGGTCACCTTGTCGTGGATGTTCCCTTGCTCCATCTTGTGTAAGGTTTTCTTTGTGAATTGGACCATTCGTTCAGCCCTACCGTTGGCCTCAGGGTGACCCAGAGATGTTAAGGTGTGGCATATCCCCCGGTCTGCTAGGTACTGCTCAAATGCCAAGGCGGTGAATTGTGGGCTATTGTCTGAAACCAAGACATCTGGCAAGCTGTGTGAAGCAAATAGTCTGTTTAGTTTTTTAACGACTGCCTCTGTGATGGTGCTCTTCATTTTGTGGACCTCAAGCCAGTTGGAATAGGCATCCACTGTTATGAGAAATGTATGCCCCTTGTGGGTCCCGCAAAATCGATGTGGATGCGAGACCAGGGACCTCGGGGCGTTTCCCATTCTGCTGGTGGGGCTTTTGGTGGGGCTGAGTATGTTTCCTGGCACTTGTTACAGGTGGCTACCCAGATTTTTATTTGCCTGTCCATACCTGGCCACCAAGCATAGCTCCTTGCTAGTGCCTTCATTCGCACAATGCCTGGATGTCCATCATGCAGTAGTTTTAGGAACTTATGCTGTAGTCTTCCTGGGATGATGACTCTGTCTCCCCACAAAACACATCCTTTTTGGGAGAAAAGTTCTGTCTGCCTGTGTTTGAAGGGCTTGAAGGTGTCATTGAGTTCGTTGTCAGGCCAACCTCTTTCCACCCAGCTGAGGACTCGTGCCAAACAAGGGTCCTTCCTTGTTTCTGATGCAATGTCTTGTTCAGTCAGTGGTGCTGAAGGAAGTGTCTCGATTTGTAATACAGCTAGGGTTGGAGCTGGGTCATCTAGGACTTCTGGTAGCGGAGAGTGGCTCAGGGCATCAGTGTGGGGAATGGCTTTCCCCGGTGTCATTCTTGGCAATAAGATGTGGGGAGTTGGTTTATCCCCCGCCAAGATGCCAAGTAATGGTTTGTGATTGGTGATTATAGAAAAGGATCTTCCATTTACATACTCGTGGAATCGTTTGATCGCAGACACAATAGCGAGAGCCTCTTTATTTAGTTGGCTATAGTTTCTCTCCATTTTAGATAAAGTTCTTGAAAAAAATGCAATGGGTGCCTCAGTACCGTTTGGCAGGATGTGGCTCAGGATGGCTCCTACTCCAAATGGTGAGGCGTCACAGGTGACAGTTAATGGTAAAGTCTCGTTATATTGTATCAATACAGCATCTGATGTTAAAAGGTCTTTTACTTGCTGAAAAGCTCGCTCTTCTCGATGTCCCCAGACCCAGGAAGCCTTCTTGTCGAGGAACCTATGCAGGGGTTCAGCAACAGTCGCCTTCTGGGGTAGGAAGATGTTATAAAAGTTGATGAATCCCAGGAAGGCTTGGAGATCTGTTTTGTTTCTAGGTCTCAGGGCGTTTTTTATGACCATGTACGGTTTTTTTTCACAGTACGGTGAATTCCCTGTTTGTCAAGAAGGTAACCAAGGAATTCAACCCTCTCAGTACATAGTTGGCACTTTTCCTTCTTGACCTTCAGGCCAGCTTCTTTAAATTTTTGGAGGACCATTCTTAGTCGCTTTTCTAGTAGACTTCTAGTGGGGGCAGCTATCAAGACATCATCGAAGTAGGGCACAACCCCTTTTATGCCTTGTAGCAATCTTTCCATCAGACTTTGGAAGATGCCAGGTGCTACGCTCACTCCGAACTGGAGTCTATTACATTTGAATGCACCTCTGTGCGTGACTATAGTTTTGGCTTCTGCGGTCTCTGCATCTATAGGCAGCTGCTGGTACGCCTGGGCTAGGTCTAATTTTGTGAATCTTTTTCTGCCCCCAAGGGAGTGAAGAAGGTGTTGGACCACAGGCATGGGGTAAGCGCTCTGCTGAAGTGTGTGGTTGAGGGTGGCCTTGTAATCCCCACAAATTCTCAAGGATGCATCAGGTTTTATGGGGGTTACAATTGGGGTCTCCCATTGGGCATGGTCAATCGGTTCCAACACGCCCTCGGCTATTAATTGTCCAATTGTTCATCAATCTTTGGTTTGAGTGCAAAGGGCACTCAACGAGGCTTAAGGCGAATGGGCACAATATCAGGGCAGAGATTAAACAATATGGGGGATCACTTGTACTTGCCTAGCTTCTTGGTGAAAACGTCCCGGAATTCCTGGACGAGGGCCGCTTCCCAGTCATCGCTTTCAGTCTGGTTGATGCCTGCCAGTTCGATTCCTAGTGGCGCGAACCACTGCAAGCCTAGTAAGCTGGGTCGATCTTTATCAACGACAGTAAGAGGTAGGGTTGCGGTGTGGTCTTTGAAGGAGACTTGGACGTGGCTGGAACCGGTGACTGGGATCCTATTTCCTTGGTAGTCCTTTAATATAATTTTCTGAGTGCTGAGATTCTGGCGACGGATGTCAGGGATCAGCTGTTTAAGGGTTTTCCAGGAGACCATTGATAGGGAAAACCCGGAGTCAACTTCCATAACACATGGTCGATTCTCAATGGTGACCCTTACTCGGATTTTTCTTTCATCAAGGGATGAAGCGTGGCTGATGGTGATGGTTTGGTGTGCCTCTTCTCGTCTGGTAGAAGTGGCTGGTGCTCGATTTCTGTAGTAGTGGTTCCATTGGTTGCTTGGGCGGTCCCGATTTACTGGTGGGGTGCCTGTTGTCTGCCGGAAATTATTTTCCCTTCGGTTTGGGCTGGACCCTCGCTTGCTTCTACAGACCTTTGCAATGTGGCCCCTCTTTCCACAGGAATGGCAGAGGATGTCTAGGAATTTGCTGTCTGACCGCGGGTGGTTTCCCCCGCATCCAGCACACTGATACGAGGGCTTACGATTCCGCTGGTCTCACTGATCGTGCTCCGACCTGAGTCTGTTGACCTCCTCTTCCTCGCTTTCTGATGAGGATTCGAGTTCTTCATGGTGGGTGGCCATTGTGTGCCTCTTGGAAAGGGACGTAGTGTCACTGGTGAGTTGGCGGTGCGGTCTGTTCGCTCGGCGCATTTGAGCTGCTGACTTCCTGGTGGCTTCTGCTGCAGCAGCATCGGTGATGACATCTGCGAGGCCGATGTCCTCCTTCGCCATAATCTTGCTCTGGGTTGTGGGGTCTTTTAGACCCAGAACAATTCAATCTCTCATGGCTTCTTCTAGATTTGCGAAGCCACAGAGTCCCCCCAGGTTTCTGAGGTCCGCGATGAAGTCTCCAACACTTTCGCTCTCCTGTTGGTCCCTCTGGTAAAACTCGTGTCTCCTGATGAGTGTTGGCACCGCTGGGGCATAATGGGTCCGGAGGATTGGGGCGAGGTTGTCCCAGTCCATCATCTTGACTTCTGCTGGTTTAGCGAGTGCCTTTGCCATCTTAAAAACGGCAGGTCCACAATGGGTCAGGAATACAGCTCGTTTCTTGCCAGGCATAGCATCCTTCCGGTTGTTGGTTTCCAGGAACATCTGAAACCTGTCCATATACGAGTCCCAGTCTTCGTTAGCTGGATCAAATGGAGCAGGTGGTATAGCACCACTGGTCATTCTGCTGCTCTTGGTGCACTCTCAGCCACGTGCTCTGTTAGAGTTCAGTGAGCGTTCATTCAGCTCTATCATCTCCGTATCCCATCCTCGTTGCCAGAGTTAGATTTGGGAGAGTGGGCGCAAGAACAGAGACGAGGCATCGAATAGTGACTTCAACTCTTTATTAGTGACTTCAGAACAGAGTGAAAAACGTGGGCAGCAGCAGCTTCTTTTATAGAGCTGGTGGCTGTCACAACAACCAATGATTTAAGTTTGCCGCGCTGGGAAGCGTCCAATCAGCGGTGACCCGCTATCAGCCAATCAGATCAGCCAAAACGACCAATCACGATCTGCTATTAGCAAGCCAATCAGAAGTGCAGGTTTACGAGCCTGTCGTGGAAGGAAAACTATTAGAATTGCAAGCTAACGAGTTCTCCATTTTTTGTTCACCCTCCTTTGGCTCTTCAGCTGGCATTTCTATCTATTCTGCTGGCAGATATCTCTGCAGGTAAATCTTGATATCACCCAGTAGGTTCAGTCAGCAAAGCGGGAAAAAATTGGATAATGGAATATCATTGGTGTACTGCTGACACAGTGCTTAACATTCTCAGCATAATGGTTATTAAACTCATTGTAGAAATTACACACACATACACACACATAGACAAACACAATTCAGACTCGAATGTTATTTATTTATTTATGTACAGGAAAATGGCATGCATACACATATACTTTTGGTCTCTTTCTTTACCAAACATTAACAGCAATAAAAGCAAAAGAGTGATAAATAACTTTAAAAAAACCAGAAATAATAAAACTTGCATTAAACAAGATTTTAAATATTTAGGGGGAAAAAACCAAACACCTATAAGTGTTCTCCTGTCAAAATGACTTATGAACCAGCAGAATCTCTCATAAAAAGCTGTCTGGGGAGGATATTAGAAAGACAAGGTACCACCCCAAATAGAAGCTCTCCCCAACAGTCTCCTGGCTAATCTCTGATAATGTATTTACCTGCCAGGATCAGTAAAATTCGTTGCAAGTGCAATATTTAAGACAGCAATTCCCCATCCTGGCCATGGGCATTCGCAGAGTTGCTGTGCAGCCCTTTTTAAGGATGACAGATTAGGGAAATCTGCTAAAAGAATATTTTCTCCCACAGTTATCTATAGTTAGTGCATGTGTGCGAGAGAGAGAGACAGAGAGAGACAGAGAGAGAGAGACAGAGAAACAGAGACAGAGAGACAGAGAGAGACAGAGACAGTGACAGTGACAGAGAGACAGAAAGACAGAGACAGAGCATGCCACACCTAACAGAATAACAGAAATGGAAGGGACCTTGGAGGTCTTCCTGATTCCTGCTCAGGCAGGAAAAGAGGTGGTGCTCAGGCAAGAAAACATGTAAAAAGTGGGTTTAATTGTACAGTTGTGTAATCGTGGCATCCCTCTTGATTTTCTCAATCTTCACACTACTTATCTGTTTAACATGTGAATTAGATGATAGAGATGGAATGAAGTCACTTCTGACTTCTTCTCAATGCCACTCCAAGGAAATGATCATGTAAATAAACAAGGGAAAGGGTAAACAAGGGTTGGCAATCTAAACCTGGATGACACCAGTATCATTCATTTGATCTCTTCATACCTTCCTATCATCCTATCATACCACGCTTCCACCATGTCCACCAATCCATATGTGGCCTTTTGTGCTTTAATCAAAGTGATTTGTAGTAAAACAATGACTGATAAAATAATCCAAACTTGGAAAAAAAACAACCCAAAGGAGAAAAGTTACCACCAAAACAACTGAAGCATTGTATGTTACTATTTCCTATTGCCACAGTGTGGCGGCCTGCAGGCTGGATTACATGCCATACAGGCCATGCCCACCCCAGTTCCATGAGGGGAAAAATGTTGTGATAGGTCACGTGATGGCAACATGACACCGTGAGTTTGAAACCTGAGGTGTAGAGGAAGAAGAAAAGAAGATTTGACCCTGCCAAATTCCCAGAGTTTGAAACCTGAGGTGTAGAGGAAGAAGAAAAGAAGATTTGACCCTGCCAAATTCCCAAGAAAGAACTGCTACCATTACAACTGGTGTGTAACACTAAAAAAATAAGGTTCAAAAAAAAAAAAAAAGCTGCAAATGTCAAATACCAAAATGTCATTCCAAATATACAGTATATGATAGCATTATCATGGAATTGTATCTGCTTCAATTTTACCATTTTATTGTGAAATTCCATTGCCATGTAATCAGAACTAATTCCTACTAGGTTGCCAATGATAGGGAAGCAAATTTAATAAATTATAATACTGGTTGGCTGCACAATCAGCCAGATGTTGATGGCATTTGACATTTTTGTATTCATCATCATCATCATTATCATCTTTATTTGGATTCACAATCTGGGACTGGTTAAAACTTAATTCAAATCCTAACCACGGATCTGATAAAGTTGTTTATTATTATTATTATTATTATTATTATTATTATTATTATTGTTGTTATTATTGTTATTGTTATTGTTAGTATTATTAGTATTATTAGTATTGTTGTTGTTGTTGTTGTTGTTGTTCTTGTTCTTGTTAAATTTTGGAATGAACTGGACATCTACAATGTTTAGGATTTTTCCTTCTCTACTTGGAAACAACAGAAAAAATAAGTACTGATTGTTTTATAATGGAATCCAAATGAAGTAATTTGCCATGTAGGACCTGATAGTTAAGTCAATGAGATTTCTGAAATAAGCAAATCTAACTTGTTTTTATGGCTGCATTAAAGTGTAAATCTTAAACAAAACAAGATCAAAAATCTTTTTAGAAGCTGCTATAGTAAAAAAAATAAATCAAACTGGTTTTGTAGATGTGTGAATGCTTTATTGAAAGCTATAAAGCTTCCATACATTCCAGTTGAAAAAAATGATGACCATAAAGTCAGTTTCAGTTTAATGACTTGGTAAATGAACAAAACATTCCCTTCTTCCTTGCTCACAAAGAATGTTGGGCCATTATTATTATTATTTTTCAAATAATTCAACGAGGCAACCATAAAACAAAATATTTGGGATACCATGAAGGCAGTAATAAGGGCTATAACAATATTGTATACTGCCAAGAGGAATAAAGAAAAATATGCACAGCAAAACAAATTGCAACAAAGAATTAGGGAATTAGAAATCCAATTAAAAAGTACCCCAAAAGATCTTAGATTGCAAAAATCAAAAGACAGTATGTTATGAACTAATAAAACACTTAAATAAAGTTTTATCAAACCTTTAGAAAAAGCAGGGTTCTAATCCTGCACTTCTGATTGGCCGATAATAGCGATATCGGATTGGTCCGTTCAGGAGAATCTGATTGTGTTCTGTCCCTAATTGGCATATACACGGAAAGGGTAGAATTCCTAGGATACCTCCTAGACCGTCATGGCATTCACCCCACAAACCAAAAAATCAGGGCCATCAAAGAAGCCCCCACACCCAAGTCGAAGACGGAACTACAGGCATTCCTGGGGCTACTTAACTTTTACAATGTCTTCCTGCCCCAAAAGGCGATGGTGGCGGAGCCCTTGCATAGGCTCCTGGACAAGGCGGCGACCTGGACTTGGGGAAAACGCAAGCAAGCCGCCTTCCAAAGAACAAAGGACCTCCTCACTTCGGACGCCGTCCTTATCCAGTATAACGAGACCCTACCTCTGGCCGTCACATGCGACGCATCACCCTTCGGCGTCGGCGCTGTCCTCAGCCATACCCTCCCCGACGGAAAAGAAGCGCCCATCGCGTTCTTTTCAAGGACCCTCACCAAACCGGAGTGGAACTATAGCCAGCTGGACAAAGAGGCTCTGGCTATCGTTGCCGCCGTAAAAAGATTCCATGACTATCTCTACGGCCGGACATTCACCATCATAACCGACCACAAGCCGCTGCTGGGAATCCTAGCAGGAAACCGGGCCACCCCGAACATTCTGTCTCCCCGAATGACAAGGTGGTCCGAGTTCCTGGCAGCCTACAACTACGGACTCATACACAGACCTTATAAGACGATCTCCCATGCAGACGCCTTAAGCCGCTCGCCGCTACCGGAATCTGACACCGACCCAGCACCCACGACGACCACCCTCAGCATAGAGACTCTACCCAACCTGCCCATAACCGCGTCAGACATTGCCCGAGAGACTAATAAAGACAAACGTCTGGCGCGGGTGTTGCATTGGGTAGAGAAAGGGTGGCTGGAAAGGGACAACGACGAGTCCGTCAAAACATTCCGAAACCGCCAAACGGAACTCTTGTTATTAAAAGGGTGCATACTATGGGGGGATAGGGTGGTCATTCCAGAAAAGCTACAAGGGAAGGTTCTGGAACTGCTACACGAGGGGCACCCTGGCATCGTTAGGACTAAAGCCCTGGCCAGAAGTTACGCTTGGTGGCCAGGGATGGACAAACAAATTGAGACCTGGGTAGCAAGGTGCCAACGATGCCAGGAAACTAGGCCAAGCCCACCCACAGCACCCGTCCTAGAGTGGGAAACCCCAAGGGAACCTTGGTCTAGGATTCACATAGACTTCGCTGGGCCCACAAAAGGACACACCTTCCTTATAACAGTAGACGCTTACTCCAACTGGCTGGAGGTAAGCAACATGAAGACAACAACCACGGAGGCCGTGACCAAGGAACTCTGCAAACTCTTTGCAATGCACGGCCTCCCAGATGTCGTCGTTTCCGACAACGGGCCCCAATTCACCTCACTGGAATTCGAAAAATTCCTAGTGGAAAGGGGCATCCGCCATGCACTGACAGCACCGGTGCACCCGGCGGCGAATGGTAGGGCAGAACGGATGATGCAATTCACTAAGAAGACCATCCAGTAAATAGACCACGGGGAGATCCAGGAGAAAATAAACAAACTACTCTTCACCCAAAACATAACCCCAAATACCACAACGAATAAGAGCCCAGCCGAACTATTAATGGGGAGGAAATTAAGGTCCCCACTCGACAGGTTACACCCCACGTATAACCCGGAGAAGCCCCCAGACTCAAACAGCAAACACCGAACTTTCGCACCAGGCGACCCCGTATACGCAAGAAACCTGACGGGAGACCCACTATGGATACCGGCCGTCATCACACAAATAACAGGCCCACACTTGTACCGGCTACAAACAGCAGACGGACGAGCGTGGAAACGCCACATCGACCAATTAAGGTCGAGGACTGCCAACCAAGAGACCACCGATGCCCAAACAGGCGAAACCAACTCCCACAACACAAACCAAGGGGGGAGGGAATACCCAGGGGACCAAAACCAAAGAAGAATAAACCAGGCATACTTACCGGAAAGCAGCCATCACAACCCCTCGCCAGGAAGAGACAGCCAGGCCAGCTCGACCGACCCGGAAAGATCGAGCGGGAGCGGCGAAACCCGCAGCTCAACCAACCCGGGAGGCCCAGGAGGGAGCTACGGAGAGCGGCCCGGCCCGACCGACCAGCCGGTTCCCACGACGGCATCAGGAGCAGCAGAGATCCCGACCGAACCGGCCGGGATCCAACCTTCGACTGAGCTGCGCAGGTCCAGTAGGCTCAGATGGAGCCCCGCCTACCTACGGGACTACGCGACGTAAGGACTGAACCAAGAGGGGAGGGGTGTTCTGTCCCTAATTAGCATTCTTGAGATCCCCGCGCTTTGATTGGCCAAAGTGCGGGGCACTCTGATTGGTCAGGCGAGCCGCGCCGATTGGCTCGCTAAGAATCTCCCGCGATTGGTCCATTCGAATTGTGGGAGATTCAAAGCAGTGCCATTGGCCGTGGCTGCCGCGGCTAAAGGAATAAAAGCCGCAAACTTTTTCCTTTGCCCCAGTTCAGTTCCAACTTTAAATAAAAGAGCATGATTTGAAGTCACCGACTCCTGGCATCATTTCGCGGACACAACAGATTAGCTGTTAACGAGCCACTCTCATTGGTTCAAGGGGTTAACACACCACATTTCTCATTGGTTACTAGATCAGCAGCCTGCCCTATAAAAGGGCTGCTGCTGCCTTAGGTTTTTGCTCTGTTCAAAATGATTAATAAAGAGTTGAAGTTCACTGTTCACTGCCTTAGGTTTTTGCTCTGTTCAGAATGATTAATATAGAGTTGAAGTTCACTGTTCACTGCTTCGTCTCCATTCCTTGCGCCTGTTGTGAATTAATAAAAGTGCTTAAATAAAAGATTATTAAAACCTTTAGAAAAGTGCAGGGTTCTGGCCCTGCACTTCTGATTGGCCAATAATAGCGACATCTGATTGGTCTGTTCAGGAGAATCTGATTGGCTATTAGCAGGCCTCTTTCATTGGTTAAGGGAACTAACGCTTCCCGTTTCTTATTGGTTATTTGATCAGCAACTTGCCTATAAAAAGGGCTATTGCTGCCGTAGTTTTTGCTCTGTTCCACAATGTTAAATAAAGAGTTGAAGTTCACTGTTCATCGTCTTGTCTCCACTTCTTGCGCCCACGCACAGAACATAACAGCGCCCATGCGCAGAACTTAACACAGTAACTAAACATAATCAAACAAAAGGAAATGGTGGCAAATTTGAATATAACTAGACAGATATACTTTGAACAGGCTAATAAACCAGGGAGATGGCTGTCCTACAAACTTAAAAAGGAAAAAAGACTGATTTACCAGTTAATAGATGGAAATGAGGATGCCCAATATGGGATAGAGCAGAAAAAAGAAATTATGCATGAATAAAAGGAGCAGGTAAATGAGGATAGAATAAGGAACTATTTGGGCAAAGCAAAAGATAAAATAATTGGGAAGGAGATGAAAGAAATACTAATTAAAGATATTACTTGGTCTGAACTGGAAATAGCAATACAAAACAAAAAAAACAAAAAACAATAAAACTCTGGGACCAGATGGGATCCCAGGGGAATTCTACAAAGCAAAGGGAGAACAAATAGGACCCCTCATGGTGGAAGTTTACAACAATGTTTTACTTGCAGCTAAAATGTCAGGCTCATGGAAGGAGGCACTGATTTCGCTGATTCCAAAGGAGGATTTGGATCCCCAATTTATACAAAATTACAGACCAATTTCTTTGTTAAACACTGATTACAAAATATATGCTACCATCATAGCAAACACATTAAAAAGAATCTTGAATGAGTATATACATAAAGATCAGAATGGATTTCTCCCTAACAGACAAATTAGGAACAATTTAAGAATAGTGTCTTGGAATATTATGAAGCCCATCCAAATAAACAAGTAGCCCTTGTATTTCTAGATGCTCAAAAGGCCTACGATAATTTAAATTGGCAATTTCTAATCCAACAAATCTAAAATATGAATTTAGGCACTAAATTTGAGAATATCGTAACTACAATTTATTCTACACAAAAGGCGGATATTATCATAAATGGAGAATATACCTGATCAGTAAAAATAGAGAAGGAAGTTAGGCAGAGGTGTCCATTATCTCCCCTGCTCTTCATACTATCCTTGGAAACATTACTAACTCAAATTAGACAGAATCTGGAAATAAGGGGGTTAAAGATTAAGAAAGAAGAGTATAAATTGCAATCATTTGTGGACGACATGGTTTTTTTTCATTGAGGACCCAATAGAAAAAGGACAGAAACTGATGAATGAGTGAGAACAATTTGGAATAGTTGCTGGACTTAAAATTAATAGAAAGAAAATGAGATTAATAACTAAAAATTTAACAGAAAAACAGAAATCAGAACTAGAAGAGATGATGGGACTACAAGTGGTAAAAAAATTAAATACTTAGGAATATGGTTGACAGCACAATGTGAGATATTAATGGAAAATAACTACGATAAATTATTACAACGTGTTGTGAATCAATAAATACTTAATAAAGATTATTAAGAGCTTGAAGCAAAGTGCAGGGTTCTGGCCCTGCACTTCTGATTGGCCGATAATAGCGACATCGGATTGGTCCGTTCAGGAGAATCTGATTGGCTATTAACGAGCCTCTCCCATTGGTTAATGGAGCTAGCGCTCCCTGTGTTTTCATTGGTTAAATAAGTTAAGAGTTGCCTATATAAAGGGGCCCATCGTGGCCATTGAGCTGAGCTGTTTCACATGTCAATAAAGAGTTTGAAGTTCACTGTTTTACTGGCTCGTCTCCATCCTTGCACCATGCTCTAAACTTAACACTGGTGATGAGGATGGGATGTGGAGACATCAGAGCTTACTGAACAACGAAGAACCAAAACTGAGCACGTGGCTGAACGCACCAATGGCGGAACCATGTCCGGCAGCATCATACCACCCGCTCCATTTGACCCGGCACAAGAAGACTGGGACTCATATATGGATCGCTTCCAGATGTTTCTGGAAACCAACAATTTGAAGGATGCCGCTACCGGAAAGAAACGAGCGGTATTCCTAACTCATTGCGGGCCAACCGTATTCAAGATGGCCAAGGCACTAGCAAAAACAGCAGAAGAAAAGTCTATGGACTGGGATGTCCTCGAACCACTGCTGAGGGCTCACTACGCACCGACCATGCCAACGCTTGTGAGAAGGCATGAATTTTATCAGAGAAGTCAGCGGAAGGGTGAAAGTGTTGCTGATTTCACCGCGGATCTCCAGAATCTGGGAGGCCTATGCGAGTTTACCAAATTAGAAGAAGCCCTAAGAGACTGAATCATTCTGGGATTAGATGCACCAGGCACTCAGAGTAAACTAATGGCAAAGGGTGACATTAGCCTTGAAGATGCCATAGCTGAAGCTACTGCAGCAGAAGCAACCAGGAAGTCAGCTGCCCAAATGCGCCGCACCCACGCACCGGTTCGCCAATGAGCCTGCGACATTTCACCTCAGTCAGAGGGACAGCTAGATACAGCCCACCACGAGGACCTTGAATCGTCATCAGAAAGCGATGAGGAAGAGGTCCATCAACTTCGGTCTGAACGAGACCAATGCCAGAGATCGCAGCACCAATGCACCGTGTGTGGAGCAAGCCACCCCCGGTCAGAATGCAAATTCCTCAACGCGCTCTGCCATGTGTGTGGGAAAAGAGGCCATATAGGACAGGTCTGCAGAAGCAAGCCAGGATCCAGCCAGCCCTCAAGGGGGGCTAACTATCGGCAACCGACGGGAAGTCGTCCCATGAAGCGAGAACCTGTGAACCACCAATGGAACAACCACTCCTACAGAAACAAAACCCTAAACCACCCAACGAAGCGAGAAGAGGCTCACCAAACGATCACGATCGGTCACACCTCATCTCTTGACGCCAAAAAGATCCGAGTGAAAGTGGCCATCGAAAACCAGCCCTGCCTGATGGAAGTCGATTCAGGATCATCCCTCTCGATGGTATCCTGGAAGACCCTCAAGCAGCTCATCCCCACTATCCGGAGGCAAGACTTCACATTCCAAAGGCTCATACTCAAGGACTATCAAGGAAATTGAATCCCGGTCGTTGGATCCAGCCGAGTACGGGTATCGTTTAAGAACCGTACAGCATTTCTACCCCTGACTGTAATTGACAAGGATCAGCCTAGTTTGTTAGGCCTCCAATGGTTCGCTCCACTTGGAATTGAAGTAGCTGGCATTCACCGAACCTGCAGCAGTGATTGGGAAGAAGACCTCGTCCACGAATTCCAGGACATCTTCGCAGAAAAATTAGGCGAGTACAAGGGGACCCCGATATCATTTAACTTCAATCCCAAAATAGCTCCCATCCACCTTAAGCCTCGTTGAGTTCCATTTGCCCTTAAATCAAAGTTTGACGAGCAGCTTGATAAATTAATAGCTCAGGGTGTGTTAGAACCAACCGTCACTCTCCCTGGGAAACCCCAATCGTAACACCCATCAAGCCGGATGGATCGATAAGAATTTGTGGGGACTACCGAGCCACCCTGAACCACGCCCTTCAACAAAACGCTTACCCGGTACCGGTGGTGCAACACCTCCTCCATTCTCTGGGGGGCGGGAGAGTCTTCGCTAAACTAGACTTAGCCCAGGCATACCAACAACTGCCTGTTGACAAAAAAACGGCAGAGGCCCAAACAATTGTTACACACAGAGGTGCGTTTAAATGTAACCGACTCCAGTTCAGAGTGAGCGTAGCCCCAGGGATCTTTCAAAGCTTGATGGAAAGGCTATTACAAGGGATAAAAGATGTTGTCCCATATTTTGATGATGTGTTAATCGCGGCCCCATCTCGGAAAATACTAAGGGAATGCCTGAGGTTGGTTCTCCAGAGATTTAAGGACTCAGGTCTCAAAGTTAAAAAAAAACAAGTGTTATTTATGTACGGATCATGTAGAATTTTTGGGATATTTAATTGATAGTCAAGGCATTCACCCCACCGATAACAAACTCAGGGCAATCAAGAATGCCCCAAACCCCGAAACAAGGCCGACCTCCAGGCTTTTCTGGGCCTTATCAATTTTTATAATGTTTTCCTGCCTCACAAAGCAACCGTAGCCGAACCCCTACATTGTTTATTGGACAAAAAAGCAAGTTGGGTATGGGGACACAGAGAAGAACAGGTGTTTCGACATGTAAAAAATTTATTGATTTCTGATGCTGTTCTGATGCAGTATAACGAGACTTTGCCTTTAACAATCACGTGTGATGCATCCCCATTCGGAGTGGGCGCCATTTTAAGCCACGTTTTGTCAAATGGTAATGAAGCCCCTGTTGCCTATTTCTCAAAGATGTTATCAAAAAAAGAACGCAACTACAGTCAAATTGATAAGGAGGCCCTTGCTATAGTATCCGCGGTTAAGAGATTTCATGAATATGTGTATGGCCGAGCCTTTACCATAGTGACTGAACACAAACCTTTGCTGGGAATAATAGCGGGAGATAGGCCAACACCGTATATATTATCTCCCAGAATGACCCGCTGGTCAGAATTCTTGGCGGCATACAATTACCAGTTGCAACATCGCCCGGGGAAGGCCATTCCCCATGCTGACACATTGAGCCATGCACTCTTCCAGAGACCATTGATGACCCCGCTCCGATGGTTACAACACTGCAGATCAAGACACTTCAAACGCCGCCATTAACAGCCCGAGATATTGCAATGGAAATGAAACGCGACCCCATTTTAGCACGAGTCCTCAGTTGGGTCGAGCGCGGATGGCCATTGGACCAAATACCTGATGACTACGCCCCATTCCAGAATCGGCAAACGGAGCTATTTTCCCAAAAGGGCTGCATTATCTGGGGTGATAGAGTTGTCGTCCCAGAACGGTTGCAACCTGCAATACTAAGGACCTTGCACATGGCCACCCCAGCATCATGCGTATGAAAGCCCTCGCATGAAGCTACGCATGGTGGCCGAGTATTGACAAGCAGATAGAGACATGGGTAAAAGCCTGTCACAAATGCCAGGAAGTAAGCAACGCCCCTCCGAAAGCAACCCCAACTGAATGGGAAACACCAAGGGGACCATAGTCCTGTATACATCTGGACTTTGCGGGTCCTACCAAGGAACACACATTCTTATTAGCAGTGGATGCCTACTTGAACTGGCTTGAAATCCATGAAATGAGGAATACAATGACCGAATCAGTCATCAGGAAACTAGACAGACTCTTTGCGACACACGGATTGCCAGACGTTCTGGTATCCGACAACGGGCCTCAATTTACCACGCTGTCCTTCGAACAGTACCTGGCGGACCGCGGTATTTGACATGCGCTAACTTCGCCGGCGCATCCTGCGGCCAACGGAAGGGCCGAGCGCATGGTACAATTCGTCAAGAAAACCTTGCACAAAATGGACTATGGTGATATAGAAGACAAGATTAACTGGTTACTCCTTTTGCAGCATATCACTCCGCACAGCGTCACCAATAAAACTCCCGCTGAGTTATTAATGGGACGGAACCTCCGCTCCCACCTCAACCATCTACATCCAGCATACAAACCTGAAAAACCACACGGTTTCAGTGGGAAATGTTGCAATTTCCAGGTAGGTGATTTGGTTTTCGCTAGGAACTTTTCGGGCGATCTCTTGTGGGTTGAGGCAACTATAGTACAAGTAACTGGCCCTAGATCGTTCCGCATGAAATGTCACGACGATAGAATATGGAAGCGCCATATTGATCAGCTGCATTCAAGGCTACAGTCGGGGATCTCGAAGCCCCCTGATTTCCAAACCGAGGGGGAAGGAGATAGCGAGGAAGCTGAATTCGAAGTGGCAGAAAGTTTAAGTGGTAGTAATGACTGCTCAGAGGCAGCACGTGTTGGATCCGGAATGGGGGGTGGCCTCACCTCAAAGAGATGCCGAGAGCAGTAGCGATGATGAAAATTCGAATGAGGAACGGGAGGCACCTTTTTCACCAGATAACATCCTACCCCAACAAGACTGTAGCCAAATACTGGGAGGACAACAAAAATCTAATAGACAATCGAAACAACCTGCCTACCTCAAAGACTACATGACCGCACCCCTTAAATGGAACCCGGGAGGAAGGGGTGTTGTGAATCAATAAATACTTAATAAAGATTATTAAGAGCTTGAAGCAAAGTGCTGGGTTCTGGCCCTGCACTTCTGATTGGCCGATAATAGTGACATCGGATTGGTCCGTTCAGGAGAATCTGATTGGCTATTAATGAGCCTATCCCATTGGTTAATGGAGCTAGCGCTCCCTGTGTTTTCATTGGTTAAATAAGTTAAGAGTTGCCTATATAAAGGGGCCCATCGTGGCCATTGAGCTGAGCTGTTTCACATGTCAATAAAGAGTTGAAGTTCACTGTTTCACTGGCTCATCTCCATCCTTGCACCATGCTCAGAACTTAACACAACGGGTAAAGAAAGATCTAGGGATATGGGTTAAACTCCAACTTATTAGGGAGGATTATTATTATTAGAGAGGATTGTAACTATCAAAATATCTATTCTCCCAAAATTCATCTATTTATTGCAGACAATACTAATTAAAATACATAAAAACTACTTTGCAGAACTAATAGGACAATTGCAAAATTTATTTTGCAAGCGTAAAAACCAAGAATAAACCTAAAAGCAATGCAGGATATGAAGAGCAGGGAGATGTGGCCCTCCCAAACTGGGAGTTAGCAGCTTCCTTAGTATGGCTGAAAGAATGGGTGAATCTATCTAATAAAAGAATACTAGTTTTAGAAGGCCATGATTTACAGAGAGGGTGGCATGCTTTCCTATGGGATATGGGGAAAACCAAACAAAAATATTTTCATAGACATTTAATTAGAGATTCTTTATTGGCCAATTGAAATAAAATAAGGAAAAAACATTATTCAAAGGTCCCGATTTGGATTTCAACAATGGAGGCCTGAATAATTTGGATATTAATAAGATGTTAAAGTATAAGACTTATTGGATATACAAGGGAATTTTCAATTGTGGCAAGACCTTCAGGAACAAGAGTTATGAATTGACCAGTGGTCATATCTCCAAGTCCAGAATAGATATAGACAAGATATGAAAGATTTCGGAATCTATAATAAACCACAACAATTAAATAAAATTCTATTAGGCCCAGACAAAAAAAAAAAAAATTATAACTATTTATTAGAGTTAGAATTAGAGGAAGAAAAGAGTTAAAGGTAATATGATAGCTTGGAGCAGGAATATAGGCCGTAGTATTACTTTAACAGAATTGGAGAAGATCTGGAACAGAAATAATAAAATTACAAAATCGGCATCATATAAAGAAAATGCTTACAAAATTTTTTATAGATGGCATCTACCCTCTTCAAGATTAGCGAACATGTTTCCCAACATGAGCGCTAAATGTTGGAAGTGCAAAACAAAAGAGGGAACATTCTACCACATGTGGTATTCTTGTACAGAAACCCAAAGATATTAGCTGAGAATAAAAAAATCGATGGAGGAAATTACGACTGAGCAGATCGAATTTAAACCAGAATTCTTCCTACTAGGGATACTCAACAGACAATTCCTCCAAAAAGTTAAATATATAATATTACATCTATTGACAGCAGCTAGATTGGCCTTCGCTCAATGCTGGAAACAACCCTATACTCCACCAGAGGAAGTGATCATTCAGAAAATATCAAGTTGTGCAGAAATGGATAAATTAACTCTAGCAATAAAAAATAAAGAAGTATCAGAGTTCTATATGAGTTGGAACTGTTGGTATGAGTGGATAGACCGAAGATAGCTTATATAATAATAATAAATTGTAAATGAGGAGGAGCGACAACTGTAGTAATTAGATATTCATACTAAAGACTAATTGCAAATATGGCACAAAATGAGATAAATAATGATGTAATTTTTTAAAATCATTTACCTTTTTTTCCTTTTTGTTTTTCTTCCCTTCCCTAATTTGTGTGTGTGTTGTTTGTATATTTTAATTGCAAAATTTAATAATGTTTATTATCAAGAAAAAAATGATGACCATAAAGTCAGTTTCAGTTTAATGACTTGGTAAATGAACAAAACATTTTTGTGTTGAATCCTGGAGGCTCCTGACAGCCCTTCACAACATCCCTTCCTCCTTGCTGACAAATAACGTTGGGCCATTATTATTATTATTTTTAAAAACTAATTCAACAGGATGGCTGTTTCACCTTAGTAAAAGGTGCAATTTTTTTTTGAGATATGATTATTAAAAATCCTACATCATTTACTCACAAATATACAGCATTTGCCACTGGTTTTATGTTAAATGTACGAGTGACATAATCCAATATTCAACCATTATCTAAACTCATCCCCTTAACTGAGATCTTGACCCTGTGCTTGGAATGTACCATTTCAGATGTAACATTCATCTGTTCTTCTGCAGAAAGAAAAAAATGGTGTTCATAAAAACTAGGTCTCAACCAGAACTTTAGATTACTTTTCTCACTAATATTTAATTTTTAAAATGGACAATTTAAGTATGTGTTCTTTTTTTTAGACATACTTAAAAGAAAGTGGCATGAATATTTGTGGGAAAAATAATATAGGGTCAATGCACGTCTACCATAAATCTTCGGACCTCTAATTACTCAAGCTTTAGACACCTATGACAAGGGTCATTACATTGAACAGGGAAGATAAACTATACCTACTTTACATAAGAAGTATAACAATTACTTTGTGCTTCTTCCTCTCTAAGCTCAATAAAAGGCCGTATCTTTGTGGAAGACACTATAATGAAACTGCAAAAGTTTGAAAGGAATTGTTCCAGTTTTTTGTCTTAAGAAGTAGACTTTCAAATGAATTTATATTCTATGAGAAAGAAAGAAAGAAAGAAAGAAAGAAAGAAAGAAAGAAAGAAAGAAAGAAAGAAAGAAAGAAAGAAAGAAAGAAAGAAAGAGGGGGAGGGGGAGGGAAGTAAAGGAAGGGAGGAAGGGAGGGAGGGAGGGAGGGAGGGAGGAAGGAAGGAAGGAAGGAAGGAAGGAAGGAAGGAAGGAAAGAAAGAAAGAAAGAAAGAAAGAAAGAAAGAAAGAAAGAAAGAAAGAAAGAAAGAAAGAAGGGGGAGAAGGAGGGAAGTAAAGGAAGGGAGGGAGGAAGGAGGGAGGAAGGAAAGAAAGAAAGAAAGAAAGAAAGAAAGAAAGAAAGAAAGAAAGAAAGAAAGAAAGAAAGAAAGAAAGAAAGAAAGAAAGAAGTAAAGGAAGGGAGGGAGAGAGGGAGGGAGGAAAGAAAGAAAGAAAGAAAGAAAGAAAAAAAGAAAGAAAGAAAGAAAGAAAGAAAGAAAGAAAGAAAGAAAGAAAGAAAGAAAGAAAGAAAGAAACTAACGCTTGGCTGCCATACATCTAGATTTTTTCAGCCCAGATATGGTGGAAATAGGATTCAATTTCTCAGTTTGAAATTCAGCTGTTATTTATCTATTAACAATGTCATAAACCAGTCTATGAAACATTGAGCTTTTCCTGAATAATCATATATTTCAAAGGCTGTTCTTAACTTAAAAAAAAAATAAATCATGCCATATAGAGCTATTTATGGCTCACTAAAATGTTAAAACAATGACAGAGCCAATGGTAAAGTCTAACTTCATTCCTGATATTTACATGGACACATTCAAGTTGGCAGTGTCTTTGTTTGCTTGCTTGCTTGCTTTACTTCCCTATCCAGCCTACTTCCCTGTTTCTTTCCTGGTGGAAGCTCCTTTCCCAGCTTTTTCTATCTAAGTACTTAACAAACCAGGCCCTGCTTGAGCCTAGATAGGTACTGTACCACTAAGAACAGAATTAATCTTATTGAAAATGAGAAATACTGGCACACCAACCGACACAAACCCCTCACATACTGTTTATTCAAACTCATAAAATAATTTCTTAGCAATTTGGGGGAATAAATGTATTTTAGGAATCACTGGGAAAGTAGTGTAGTAGTCAGGAGGACAGCCATCTTGGAAAGGCATTTCAAAGACAAGGTGCAACAGTCTTTGTGTCCCACCAGCAGCTACTTAAATATAGAACTGGAGTCACTTGACAAAAAGTCTCCCCACACACAATCACTGCATGGACTTAAGAGACTGCAGTAAGGACACCTATGCTAAGTCTTGTCAAGAGGGGATGCTGCGTGTAACCCTGTGAACTAGTCGACATCTTTTGAGATATTTCTATTGATAATCTTGTGTTGATACTGTACTTGCCCCTTTGCAACACTGAGGAGTTGACTGCAGTCAAGTTAGGCAGTCGTTTCTCCTCTACAAGAGTGATATTACCTGAGGAAAAAAGAGCCATGGTAGTGCAATGGTTAGTTTGGGGTTTCATCCAATACCATGGAGTGGTAGAATGAATTAACACAATAGTGGAGCACTACCTATGTTGCTATTGTTAAGTCCTGAGCATGGGCGCAAGGAACGGAAACAAGACATTGAACTGTGACTTCAACTCTTTATTCATGACTTCAGAACAGAGCAAAATACTTGGGCAGCAGCAGCTCTTTTATAGAGCTGGCTGCTGTCAAAACAACCAATGATTTGAGTTTACCGCTCTAACAAGCGTCCAATCAGAGAGACCCGCTAACAACCAATCAGACTGGCCAGAAACAACCAATCACGACTCGCTGTTCGTGGGCCAATGAGAAGTACAGGATTATGAGCCTGCTGTTAAAGTAAGGCTATTAGGGTTGTTACTGATGCATTGGCTTAGTCCATAACATCCCTCACCCCTAGGTTCCATCTGAGGGGTTGGGTGACGTATTCTCATAAGTAGGCAGGTCGCTTCACTTGTCTGCTTGATCTGCGCTGTTCCACCGGTTTCTGTCCTGGCTCTGGTTCTGGTGGGCTGCTTGCTGAGCTGGGTGGCGAAAATGGTCCCGCTGTTTCGTTGAATGGCTCTGGGCTGTTCTCTCTGCTCTCGCCAATGCTGTTCTCCGGGTTCCCTGGATCTGTTTCCATCACAGTGCTGTCACGCGGTGAGGCCACTCCCCGGCTCAGTTCTCCTTCTGGCAGTGAGTATCCCATGGTTGATTGTGTAGACTGCTGGGTTTCGATTGTTAAATCATCTGTTATTTCTTTTTCGGCCCCGTCGATGTCCCTTCCCCCCCCAGTTGGAGATTCAGGAGACGAGATGGGAGTTGATGCTAGTCTGGATCGAAGCTGGTCTATGTGGCGCTTCCACATTTTGCCATATGCAGTTTGTAGATGATAGGATCGGGGTCCCGTAAGTTGCGTTATGGTAGTGGGGACCCACAATGGGTCGCCCGAGAAGTTTTTCGCAAAAACAGGGTCACCTTCCTGGAATGATCGACACTTGCTGCTGGATCCCAGGGGCTGTTCAGGTGTATAAGCAGGGTGGAGGCGATCGAAATGTGAGCGAAGTTTCCGGCCCATCAGGAGTTCAGCTGGGGTTCTATTTGTGGTGCTATTTGGGGTAATATGTTGAAGGAGAAGCATCCGGGTTATCTTGTCATCAATGTCACTGTGGTCCATTTTGTGTAAAGTCTTCTTTACAAATTGAACCATTCGCTCAGCCCTACCATTGGCTGCAGGGTGAGCTGGCGATGTTAAGGCATGGCTGATGCCCCGGTCTGCTAGGTACTGTTCGAATGCCAGGGCAGTGAATTGGGGGCCATTATCAGAGACCAGGACATCTGGCAATCCGTGGGTAGCGAATAGATTATTCAGTTTTTTAATGACCGCCTCCATGGTGGTGTTTTTCATTTTGTAGACCTCGAGCCAGTTAGAATAGGCATCCACGGTTAGAAGGAAAGTGTGTCCTCTTATGGGTCCCGCAAAATCGATGTGGATGCGGGACCAGGGACCTCAAGGCGTTTCCCACTGAGTTGGGGGTGTTTTTGGAGGAGCAGAGCGAGTCTCCTGGCATTTGCTGCACGTCGCAACCCAGGTCTCTATCTGCTTGTCTAAACCTGGCCACCATGCGTAACTCCTTGCCAATGCCTTCATCCGCACGATGCCTGGATGTCCATCATGCAACATTTTTAAAACTTTATGTTGCAATTTCTCCGGGATGACAACTCTGTCTCCCCACAAGATGCAGCCCTTTTGGGAGAATAGTTCTGTCTGTCGATTCCTGAATGGCCTGAAAGTGTCATTGGGTGCGTTGTCCAGCCAACCCCGTTCCACCCAGCTGAGGACTCATGCCAAAGAAGGATCCTTTTTCATTTCTGAGGCGATGTCTTGAGCGGTCAGTGGTGGTGATTTAAGAGTTTCGATTTGCAATACGGCTAGGGTTGGAGCTGGGTCATCTATGACATCTGGTAGTGGAGAGCGGCTCAAAGCATCAGCATGGAGAATGGCTTTCCCCAGGCAGTATTGCAGTTGGTAATCGTATGCGGCTAAAAACTCTGACCAACGTGTCATTCTTGGTGATAAGATGTGGGAAGTTGGTTTGTTTCCTGCTAAAATGCCAAATAGTGGCTTGTGGTCTGTAATTATGGCAAAGGGTCTCCCATGCACATATTCATGGAAACGTTTAATTGCAGATACAATGGCGAGAGCCTCTTTATCGAGTTGGCTATAGTTCCTTTCAGTTTTAGACAAAGTTCTCGAAAAGAACGCAATAGGTGCCTCATTACCGTTTGGCAGGACATGGCTTAAAATGGCTCCCACTCCGAATGGTGAGGCGTCACAGGCAACCGTTAAGGGTAGAGAATCATTGTATTGTATCAATACAGCATCAGAAGTTAAGAGGTCTTTTACTTGTTGAAATGCTCGTTCTTCACGCCGTCCCCAGACCCAGGAAGCCTTTTTGTCGAGAAGTCTATGTAGGGGCTCGGCTACGGTTGCCTTCTGGGGCAAGAAGATGTTATAAAAGTTAATGAGTCCCAGGAAGGCTTGGAGGTCTTCCTTATTTCTAGGTCTGGGGGCATTTTTGATTGCAGTTAGTTTTTTTTTGGTGGGGTGGATTCCCTGTCTGTCGAGAAGGTATCCCAGGAACTCCACTCTCTCCATATAAAGTTGACACTTGTCCCTTTTTATTTTCAGGCCAGCGTCTTTAAATTTTTAAAGAACCCTTCTGAGTCGTTGTCCTAATAACTCTTTAGTAGGGACAGCTATTTAGATGTCGTCAAAATAAGGTACGACGCCTTTTATGCCTTGTAATAGCCTCTCCATCAAACTTTGGAAAATGCCCGGTGCCATGCTTACTCTGAATTGGAGTCTATTGCACTTGAAGGCACCTCTATGTGTAACTATTGTCTGGGCTTCTGCAGTTGTCGCATCTACGGGTAGCTGTTGGTACGCCTGAGCTAAGTCCAATTTCGCAAATATTTTTCTGCCACCCAGGGAGTGAAGAAGGTGTTGGACCACCGGTACTGGGTAAGTGCTCTGCTGAAGCGCATGATTTAGGGTGGCCCGGTAATCCCCACAAATTCTTAATGAGCCATCTGGCTTTATGGGTGTTACTATTGGAGTTTCCCATCAGGCATGGTCAATCAGTTCCAACACACCCTGGGCTATCAATTTGTCTAGTTGCTCATCGATCTTTGGCTTGAGGGCAAAAGGCACCCGACGAGGCTTAAGGCGAATGAGAGCTACATAGGGATAAATTATATAGGGGTCCCTTTGTACTTGCCTAATGTTCCTGTGAACATGTCTTGGAATTCCTGGATGAGGGCCTCTTCCCAGTCGTCGCTTCCTGTTTGGTGTATGCCAGCTAGTTCAATTCCGAGTGGGGCGAACCACTGTAGCCCTAACAAACTGGGCCGGTCACGATCGACGACAGTCAGGGGAAGTGTTGCAGTGCGGTCCTTGAAGGATACTTGGACGTGGCTGGAACCAACAACCGGAATTCTGTTTCCCTGGTAGTCTTTTAGGATGATTCTTTGAGTGCTGGCTGAGGTCCTGGAGACAGATGGCAGGGATCAGCTGTTTGAGGGTTTTCCAGGAGACTATCGATAGGGATGACCCTGAATCGACTTCCATCATGCATGGTCGATTCTCAATAGTGACCCTTATGCGGATCTTTCTTGCATCTACAATGAAGCGTGGCCAATAGTAATAGTTTGATGTGCCTCTTCTCGTCTCGTTGAAGCGGCAGGTGCTCGATTTCTGTAGTAGTGGTTGTTCCATTGGTGGTTCAGGCGGTCCCGATTTCTAGGTGGTTTGCCTGTCTCCCGGCAGAGGTTATTCTCTCTCTGGCTTAGACTGGACTCTCGCTTGCTTCTGCAGACCTTCGCGATGTGGCCTCTTTCCCCACAGGAACAGCAGAGCGCGTCAAGGAATTTGCAGTCCAATCGCGGGTGGTTTGCCCCGCAACCAGCACATTGGCGCGGAAGTCTCTGGTTCCTTTGCTCTCGTTCCGAGCGGAGTCGGTTGACCTCCTCTTACTCACTGTCTAAGGATGACTTGAGATCTTCATGCTGGACGGTAATAGCGTGCCTCTCAGAAGAGAGCGGACTATCGCTTGCGAGTTGGCGGTGCGGTGCATTCACTCGGCGCATTCAAGCAGCTGACTTCCTGGTTGCTTCTGCGGCAGTAGCATCGGTGATGACATCTGCAAGCTGATGTCTCCTTTCGCCATGAGCTTACTCTGCGAAGTGTGGTCATCTAATCCCAGAACTATGCGGTCTCTCAGGGCTTCCTCAAGGTTTGCAAAACTGCAGAGTCCTCCCAGGTTCCAGAGGTCGGCTATGAAGTCACCAATGCTCTCGTTCTTCTGTTGGTCCCTCTGGTAAAACTCGTGTCTTGGTATCAGCGTAGGTACTGCGGGTGCGTAATGGGCCCAGAGGATCGGCGCAAGGTTATCCCAATCCATGGTCTTCACTTCCGCCGGTTTGGCAAGTGCTTTAGCCATTTTAAAAACAGCGGGGCTGCAGTGGGTCAGGAACACTGCTTGTTTCTTGCCAGGCATAGCATCTTTCAGATTGTTGGTCTCCAGGAACATCTGGAAATGGTCTATATATGAGTCCCAGTCTTCGTTTGCCGGGTCAAATGGAGTGGGTGGTATGGCGCCGCTGGTCATTCTGCCGTTTATTGCGTGTGCTTTCAGCCACGTGCTCTGTCTTGTTCGATGAGTATTTTAGCCAGCTCTATCGTCTCCGCATCCCACCCTCATCACCAGTGTTAAGTCCTGAACATGGGCGCAAGGAACGGAGATGAGACATCGAACTGTGACTTCAACTCTTTATTCGTGACTTCAGAACAGAGCAAAATACTTGGGCAGCAGCAGCTCTTTTATAGAGCTGGCTGCTGTCAAAACAACCAATGATTTGAGTTTACCGCTCTAACAAGCGTCCAATCAGAGAGACCCGCTAACAGCCAATCAGACTGGCCAGAAACGACCAATCACGACTCGCTGTTCGCGGGCCAATGAGAAGTGCAGGATTACAAGCCTGCTGTTAAAGTAAGCTGTTAGGGTTGTTACTGATGCGTTGGCTTAGTCCATAACAGCTATGTAAGCTATCAGCAAACCAACTGGGTGGAGTTCCTATTTTTCTCAGAAGTGACTTACAATAACTCGGTGCAAGCTAATCCACTGCTCACTGCCAGGAGTTCAATTCTCATCGGCTCAAGGTTGACTCAGACCTTCCATCCTTCTGAGGTTGGTAATATGAGGACTGAGATTGTTGGGGGAAATATGCTGATTCTGTAAACCACTTAGAGAGGTCTATAAAGCACTATGAAGTTGTATATAAGTCTAAGTGCTGTTGCTATTGTTAAAAGGAATATGGAAGAAGGGGCCAGCACCACAACAAAAAAATCCAGTATATTCACCTGATGTCTAAACAATTTTATTTCTTCTCTCCATACATACACACCAATCTTGAAGATCAGTGCAAATATTGATTTACTGAACAGCAAGAGAGAATGACCCTGAAAAAGATCATCAAATACACATTGCACTTAGTTGTGTTCTCCTCTTTAGACTTCACACTCAAGTGAACAACTTATTTTCTGGTCTAAGTTGGCACATCCCTAAATTGAAACCCAGAGAACCATGAATACAGAAATAGCCAATCAAGCCAGCTAAAGGTAATCCTGTGGACAAAATTTGCTGACCAGAAGCTAAAGCTATTATTAAATATACTGTCAACATGTTTTTGTATATGAAATAGCATTTATTCAATTATCCCCCATAGTACACCTAGCATAAACAGTGACATTTATTAGAAGAAATAAGCTGAGTTTCAAGACTGTGCCAGAGTAGGCACCACTGAGGCAAGACTTGTTTAAATAGAAAATACAATGGACTCTGAACTCTGTGTTTATTTTTTGAAAGTTTAAATCACTCACAAGACTTCATATTAGACTGCGGCAGTGACGGGATTCAAAAAAATTTTACTACTGGTTTTGTGGGCATGGCTTGGTGGACGTGGCAGGGGAAGGATACTGTAAAATCTCCAGTCAGAGGTAGTATTTGCCGGTTCTCTGAACTACTCAAAATTTCCTCTACTGGTTCTCCAGAACTCGTCAGAACCTGCTGAATACCACCACTGGACTGCGGTCCTAACTGTGGAGATTTGTCAACACAAATTTCAGCCCTACTCACAAAGTTCTCCCCTTTTTTTTTTTTTTTTTGGAGCCATTGCTAGTAGCTAAAGTAAGAATTATGTTATCATAAAATCAACAAGAGGGAAGTGGTCATTTAGACTATTTAGATCAAACCCCTACTTACAAAAATCCAGATTAAAACGTCCCTGGAAGATGGCTATGTAGCCTCTGCTTGAATAATTTAGTGAAGAGGAGGGCTCCATTTTCTATGGGTTACTCATCCTACTCTCAAACAGCTTTTATGACTATAGGTTTTATGGGGAAAATGTTAATAATCAGTAGTAATCATAGCAGATTATTTCTCCCACTGTCTCAAATAATTTACCAAGATTGGAAACCAATCAACCAATTGCAATCAAGTAGATACTTTTTTTTTTTTTAACAAAGATCACTGCAAATATCACTGAAAGCACATCTCTGCTAAGCAGTCAACTGATAGTAAAACCAATTACCTGGGCAAGAGTAATTAACAAGACAAAGAACCTATTCAATCACACTTCCCCAAATTCACAAATAGGCTGCCCAAATGCCATCTATTGTAAAAAAGGCAAGCTGACAGACAAAAGGAAGGAGAATTAAGAATGACCTTCTGACAGAGTCACACACTGGAATCAACACATACACATACCTACACACCTTCAAGCCCATACCAAGGACCAGTCCCCCCATAAAACAACCTCTCTGTACCTCACTGTCACTGTAGCTACTTCCAGAATGAACCTCTTTGCTTTTGGGAATAAAATAAATCATTCCCACACAGTTTGTTTGGATTTCATTCTGATTTGTTCTTACACAACCATGGTTTGAATTGGGACCCCATGTTTCTTCCTGACTTTCAGTTGCTATCTGCTTTCATGTAATTTAAATTCAGTATTCCATGTCTTACATTCTGAGACAAGAGACAATCAGTCTTGACTTTCCAAGTGACATTCTTTGGTATATTTGAGACTGCTATCCTATCTCCCCTCAATTGTCTATTGCTAAACATACCCAGCCCTTTAGTATTACACAAACAGTTTCAATTATTTCAATAATTCCAACAACTAGAGTGTAGCAAAGCTGAGATTGAAATAGACAGACACATTCTTTTCTCCATTTCAGAAGCTTTAAATGTAAGTAAGAACAAGAAAACTTGGTATTATTTTTCCCCATTTGATTAAAACGAAGATAAGTGAGCAAACTTTATTCTACAAATTGCTTGACCAATACATAATTTGTATTTTCTCGAAGCAGCAAATGGGGATCACTTTAAAAAATACATATCATTCACTTGTTTTCCAATAAAAGCAAAAAAATTGTCTTTATGTAAGAAAAAGACTCACAGGGTATAATTTCCAATTTCCAATTCTATCATCCATATTTAATTCCCCCCTTTGCAGAATTTGGTTAGCTTAGAGCAGCCAAAACTCTGATATTGTAAATATTTTTCTAACATAAAATTGGTATGATGAATTAATTCACAACATTTAGCATATATATTTAATCTAGTTCTAATTAGAGTTGGTTTCCTATTGTTAATGATAGTGACTAATCATGGGTACCCACAAATAGAAAGCAGGATATCATACGGCCTTCAATGTACAAATAGAATTTTCCTTTTGTGGTCAGTGGTAGGAAAGCGGTTGGGCTAGGTAAGGCAGGGGATGATGGAAGATGTTGGGATTTGGAGAAATGCTTGCAGTAGTCCTGCCTAATCAAATTGGGCAGTTATATTTCACTAGTTACCACTGTCTAAAATTTGCATTTGTCTCTGGTCTAAATCCAAACAATCACCTGGTAAGTAAAGCAAGCTTTTCCATCTTCTTACTCTTGTAGTGCCTGGTTGTTCAAAGACACAATACCCATATAAGAAGAAGCAGTAACAGGAGAGTTCCAGGCATTAGTACTGGACTCCTTGCCTAACTATATATTTGGTAAATATCCTAAATGCTCTCTTCAGCTAACTATTAGGGTCATCTTACCCACAAACACTGGAAATCTGTATGTTTGTTAGGTTTATGTGCCTTAACAGACAATCCGTGTGTTCCTCTTACATTGGACCGCTGGAATATTTATTATTTAAACAGTGATACTTTTATTATTTTTGATAGCATACATATTGTTCACACTCCCATGATTTCACTAAGCACAAAGATGGAGCTTATTTTCATCAACATGAAGGAAGTAAAATGGAATCTTTATAGAGGATAAAAGAATATTTGCATAATCTGTTGGCCTTTGATGGATGAGGCCACATCAACAATTGCAGTTGTATGTCAGAAGCAACTTGTTATAATTTATATAGTGGATGCCAATCCTTGGGCAACACCAAGAGAAAAGATAAGATTCAATAAGAAGGTAGTGAAAATGGGGTGAGAATGAATAAACCAGGGATTAACAGGATTTATTTAATTTAAATACTTTTGAGAAACATGAGAAGTAGATGAGCATTGCCTCATTTCCAGCAGGCCACCTGAAGCAATCCCATACTGCTTTCTGCCCTCAGCAATAGCTTCCTTCTGCCTCAGTCTTCTTTTACACTCATAATCCATGCACAAATTATTGAAGTTAGCAAATGTAGCTGGGATTTATAGATAGACTTCCAGCCACAAAAAGATGAATGGAAGTGTCATGTTCAGAAATAATGTACTACTGAGAGCCAGATGCTAGGGCCACAGGTGGCCCTCAAGCCTTGCATGTGGGATGCTAAGAGCACTGGATAGGCCACTATTGCAAAATGAATATTGAACTACACAACTATTGACCTATTCCAGCTGTTGTGTTTATCTGGTCACCTTGTGGTGGTGGTGGGGAATCTATGGGTTCTTTGGCAGATGAATAGTAAGAAAAAATTAGTCAAGATAAGAACACAGTTTCAAAAATGTGTGAGAAAAAGCAGATTCTCTGCCTTCCTCATGAAATGTTTTATTTAGAAACTTTGCAAATTAAACAGGGAAAACAACATTAACAATTAATGGGACACATAAAAAACAAATTTGTTTGATAGTGGCTGCAATTTTCCCAGCGGCAATTGCAGACTTGAAAAAATTTGGCTAACGTGAAGCCAATATTTCATGGCTGGTAAAGCAGCTACTACATTATGAAAAGACCTGAGTGATTCTTGAACTAATGTACTTCAGCCTTTCTGAAACAGGTTTTTGAAGACCCAAGGAAAATCCTTTCCAATGTACACCAAAGCTTCATTTTATTGCTTCATTGTTGTACAGCTTCAAAATTTGGAGAAATGGTCTTCAAATCAACAGTTTCTTGGGAAGATATATTGTCTCTTTCAAACAAGGCATATTAACTAATATTTTTGGTTTAGTTTTTTGAGATGCATTCTTTAAAAATATGCTATGTAAATAGAAAAGTAGGAGGGAAGGAAGGAGAAGAGAGGAGGAGAGAGAAAAGTGGGGACTATTTTAGCCCTATTCTATTAGAGGAGAAAATTTAGACTCTTGTTTTGTTGCTACACTTAGATGCTTTTTTAAAACTTTCAGATTTGTTTTATCCCTACATACTCATGGTGTCAGCCCAGGGAAAGTACATGAATGGCAAATGTAGGAAACCAATCATTCTTTGGTTTTTACTCAACTGAAAGTAACCAGGGTTTGCAAACACAACAGGATTTTTTTTCCTTTTTGTTCTTGGAACAAAAATATAACTGAGGGACTACTATAAAATTAGTTCTGATCCAAATCCATCCTCAAGCACACAGAATAATGTGAGTTAACAAATTATCTAGTGAACTAAAGAAAAAGTATGAGATTGTTGAGAACTTCCATTGAAGACCTGTATACTGCACAAGTCAAAAAGAGGGCTGTGAGAATATCTACAGACCCCTCACATCCTGGACATAAACTGTTTCATCTTCTACCCTCAAAATGATGCTATAGGGCACTGCACATTAGAACAACAAGACACAAGGATAGTTTTTCCCTGAATGCCAACACTCTTCTAAACAAATAATTCCAACAACACTGTCAAACTACTTAGTAAAACTGTATTACTATGATTCTTCTCATCCTTCCTATTACCTATCTCTTCCCACTTATGACTATAACCGTTTTGCTTGTATCTTTACAATTTATATTGTTTTATTTGTTTCCTAGTATGATTTGATGCTTATTAATAATCTACAACTATCACTAAGAGTTGTATCTTATGATTCTTGATGAATGTATTTTATTTTTGCTTATGTGCACTGAGAGCATATGCACCACATACAAATTCCTGGTGTGTCCAATCACACTTGGCCAATGAAGAATTCTATTCTGTTCTGTTCTGTTCTGTCCTATTCTATTCTATTCTATTTTTTTATGTTTATTTATTTATTTTGCAAGCGACTATTAGATAACAGGTATTAGTATAAACATATTTATTTTATCAAGTGATTATTAGATAACAGGTATAAGTATAAACATGGTTATAAATACATGAAATGGATATGTATAAGAAAAAAAAAGAAACAATAGGACAGGGACGGTAGGCACGTTGGTGAGCTTATGCATGCCACCTACAGAGCTCTTAAGAAAGGGGTGAGGTCAATAGTAGACAGTCTAAAGTTAAAGTTTTTTGGGTTTGGGGAAGAAACCATGGAGTCCGATAGAGTATTCCAGACATTGACCACTCTGTTGCTGAAGTCGTATTTCCTGCAATCAAGTTTAGTGCAGTTTACCTTGAGTGTGTATCTATTGTGTGCTGTTGTAGTGTTGTGGTGGAAGTTGAACTATTCATTGACAGGTAGGACATTGCAATATATAATTTTATGTACTATACTTAGATTGAACCGAAGGCAGTTTAGTTCTAGGTTGTCTAGGTCTAAAATTTCAAGTCTGGTGGCTTAAAATATTCTGCAACGAGTAGAGGAGTGGAAAACTCTTCTTGTGAAATATTTCTGGACTTTCCCAATGGTATTAATATCAGATATGTAATGTGGGTTCCAGACTGATGAGCTGTATTCAAGTATTGGTCTAGCAAATGTTTTGTATGCTCTAGTTAGTAGATATTACCGGAAAAAAAGCTACGCAGGATTAGGTTAACAACTCTTAATGCCTTTTTGTTTATGTAGTTACAGTGGACACTAGCACTTAGATCATTAGAGATGAGTACTCCAAGGTCCTTGACAGAGTTTGGATCATCAACAAGGTCTTGACTATTCAGCTGGTATTTTATTTTTTGATATATTTTTTGCCACTATGTAAGACAGAGCATTTATTTGTTGAGATTTGAAGTTGCCATTTGTTTGACCATTCTGATACATAGTCGAGGTCTTTTTGAAGGGTAGCAGTATTGTCAGTGGCATTGAATAGCTTTACATTATCAGCGAAGAGAGCGCAGTTGTTCTTAATATGATCACAGAGGTCATTTATATAGAGTATGAAGAGAGTTGGTCCTAGAACACTGCCTTGTGGGACACCACTGTTGACAGGTACAGGATTTGATATAACATTCCAATTTTGACCATTTGTTGTCTGACAGGAATGTTTCTATCCAGTTATGCAGGTGTCCAGAGATACCGTAAGATTTTAGTTTTAGGAGTAGTTTGTCATGTACCACTGAATCAAAGGCTTTACAGAAGTCTATGTAGATTGTGTCTATTGCTTTGCCCTGATCGAGTTGTGTTGTCCATATGTTTCTGCAATGTAAGAGTTGCAGATTACAGCATAGTTTTTTTCTGAAACCAAATTGTTTATTAGAGAGTAGATTGTTTGTCTATAAGTGGAGGATGATGGATTGGTTAATAATTGATTCCGTGACTTTACAGGTGACACAGCATAAAGAGATTGGTCTGTAATTTTTAACTAGGCTGGGGTCTCCCTTTTTTTTTTATTATAACAAATTTTATTAATTTTACAAAAACAATACACAATCCAGGCATAACAACTTGAAAAGTCTTTTCTAAAAAAATAATAATAATTAAAGAAGAGAGCCAATAGAACATACAAAATAATTCCAAATTGTAATATCAATATTTACATTATCTATTTAACTTCATATCTTATCCAGACTTCTCCTTTTATCCAAATTATATTTCTTGCTTATTAAAATTTTATTGCCTTTCATGAACATACAAAACACAGAACATAGAGGGAAAAAAAACAAAACTAAAATATCTTTTCTGAAGGCTGCCTGATCCCGGGTTGAAAGTCTTCTCACAGACACAAATTCAAACATCATATTCACTATATATATCCTTCCATATCTTATTATCATTTTCTTTTTTTTTATAAACCAATTTTATTAATTTTACAAAAAATTAATGCACAAACAATCAAGGCATAACAGCTTATAAATTCTTTTCTAAGAAAAAATAGTAATAATTAAAGAAGACCAATAGAACATAATGATTCCCAATTATAATATCAATATTTACTTTATCTATTTAACTTCGTATCTTATCCCACCTTCTCCTTTTCATCCAAATTATTTCTTGTTAATTAAAATTTTATTGCCTTTTATCAACATACAAAACCCAAAAAAACATAACAAAACCTTTATATATCCTTCCATATCTTATTACCATTTTCAATAACATTCTTTGTCTGTTCTATTTCCAACTATCCATTCATCTTTTTTCTTTTACTATACTTCTCCTATACACTAATTGGAGTGACACCTTTAACTCATTACCCTAACTTAAAAGTACTTCATATAACACTTAATTTATCTTGGGATTCTGTTTAGTAGATTCTAAAATTACACAATAAATTTTATACTCTAAATACACATATAAAAACACAATCTTATGTACCTTCCAGAATCCCCCTTTTATCCTTAATTAGATTCACCCATTGTCTCTAAATAAACTTTTTTTCTTTAGATCTTGCTTCCCACCATTGAGGCTTCTCCTCCCCCCCTTTCTCTCTTGCTTATTCTTCTCCTTGCCTTTTTACTCCTTTGTCTCTCCTCCTCCCTTTTCTTACTCCCTTTCCTTTGCTTTCTAACCTTGCATCCACCTTTCCTCTCATTTTTCTCTTTTTTGGTTGTTTTTTCAAACCTTAAAATCCCCTTTTTCTTATCCTCTTTCTCCTCCTCCCTGGAAAAAACCCATTGTTCATCAAAGATGGCTTCTTGTTCCTCTTCTTCTTTGTCCCAGTGATTCTGCTGCGTAATCAACTTTCATAAGTACATAACGCCATTTCTAAAAATTGAAATAAGGTGCCCAAAGTATCTTTTCCATCTTGTTCTTCCTTTTTATATTTTTTATATTCAGTCTTTAGTTCATCCACAAGTGATGCCATCCTGAAAAGAGAAACTTTCCCCAAAACAACCACCCAAGTATTTTTAATCAAAAATAATTCAAAAAAAGTTCCAAAAGTTAATACTTTTCTTCCTTCTTCTAGTTCTCTTTCTGGGGTTACTGTTTAATCAAGGCGGTCCAATTACCATATATCTTTCTTTGAGATTCTAGGCAATCTCCTCCTTTTTCCACTTCTGCTCCAATTTTTTTCCTCTCCCTTCCCACTTGCAACATCAGTTTTTAAATAATCAGAAATCCATGCCTCTAATAAGGGTTTTCCAATTTCTTAAATTTTTAAGTCCAATGTCCAAAACCCCTTTTGTCCCTTAACTTCAACTTTCAGAATAGTTCACCTTCAGTGCCCAAAGAAATTTCAAATCTTAATCTGTTGTTTCCATGGGGTGGGAGAATGAAGAAAAAAAAACTTCCCTTTAACAGCTTCTCCGCCGCTTTCGATCTTCTTAGGGATACAATGTATCTTCCAGCAATTCAGACAGCTCAGTTCCAGCAAATTTAAAAGATGTTGATTGACCCGGCTCAGCCAGCACTTTCACTTTTCTTGCTTCCTCCAGCACAATCTTACCCGGTTGCAGGCTTCTTCGTGGCGGCCATTGCTGACCGCCACTCCACCACCTTGGGAAAAAGGGGTTTTTCTGGATGAGGAGGGGGTCTGCGACACCCCCAATCCCCTGTCCGGCTCCCCTCTCTCTTCGGCTGCCCCTACAGGGCAGCCATATCCCCCTGACCCATTTGGATCGGGGGTACCTCTGCGGCAAGCGCAGCAGGAATCACGAACGGTCGCGAATTCCTGCTGCCACCGAAGCCACGCGGAACCGGAAGCCCGGGGCTCCCTTTTTGAAGATGGGGATGACCATGGCTTGTGACCATAATTTTGGCAAGGAGCTGGTCCTGAAAGATTTTTCAAAGATTATGCTTAGAGGTTTGGCTATGGCAGTAGATAGTTTTGTTAAGAAGTAGGCACATATTCTGTCCAGTCCAATAGATAGAGATGGTTTTAGATTGTGTGGTGCTTTTCCAACATTGTCTTCTGTAAAATCAATATGCATTGGATCATTGTAGTTGTCTGTGGTTCGACTAGGAAATGCTAGGCACAATTCATTGCTGTTTACAAATACTGAGCCAAAGAATGTGTTAAAGAGATTGGCTTTAATGGTGTCATTGTTGCAGTCTTTACCATTAGGTCCTTTCAGGGGTGGCATGGACCTTGAGTCTTTTAGTTTGTTGTGCACAAAATTGGAGAAAGTGCAGGTGGAATTTGTGCGTAGAAGGTTTTCCTCTTGTTTAATGTGCTAATTGGTGCATTCAATCTTTATCTGGTGGCATAAATTTTTGTATCTACTTTTGAAGTTGGCAACATGACCACATTTGTTTTCCTGCCAAAGTGATCTTTTTTTGGATTGAAGTTTCCTTATTGTTATGGGTAATCTGTTTTTTTCTGGTTTTGGGAGTTGTTATTGGTACATATAGTTTGATGACTCCTTTGACTTCAAGTGAAAATATGTTGTAATGGTCTTCAACATTATTGCATCCAGTGAATAGACATTGTCAATCAAGAGATGAGAGATCATTGTGTATGAGATCATTGTTGCCTTTTTTGAAGTTATAATTGGGGATCCCATCGTTATGATGATTTTTGGGAGGACATATGTTGAGACAAAACTCAATCATGCTGTGGTCACTGTTGGAAAAGGGTTCTTTAATTTGTATTCTATAAATTGAATTCAAACTATTGCAGAAGATGAGATCAAGGCAGTTGTTAAGTCTAGTATTGTTGGTTACTGTTTGTTCCAGTCCCAGATTTGTTACAGCATTATAGAAGGTTACATGTATGGGTAAATGAATAAGCAAGTTTTGAAATAAAATTGATATCCATATTCACATTCATCTATATATATCAGGGAGATGGCATTGCCAATCACAAAAAGTCATTTACACTAGATTGCTTTTTATAGCTTGCTTCTTTAATTGACTTTTTTATTTTAAAAATGAAATAAATCAGTAAACATTACATTGCCCTATACAGAAATATGGCACTGATAATGTTGATTATCTATCCAAGAATTTGTGTGTGTGTGTGCACTTGGGCATGCACATGGATATGCATATTTATTTAAAATAGGGCTCATACTGTACTTACCATGTAGATTCAGAACTGTTGTTTAGATATGTTCATGAATTCAGACTCACAGCAGAAGATGTGAGGGCATTTGCATACTTCAATCATAACTTTTAGTTACATCCCAGCTGGGTTATTTAGCATGTTGTCCAGAGGTTGCTTTCTAAATAATGTTCAAAAACTTCAGCTCCATTTCTCTATCCATTTCTGAACATACTGCACTCTTATTCTATTACACAGAATAAGTTATTCTTTTATTAAAGTACAATATCTTTTCTGACACAATGGCAGACTTCAAAGTCCTGATCATAGAGTCCTACACTTGTTGGAACTAGGCTATCTGAAGGATTGCATCCTCCTTTAGGCTCATTATGAACTTCAGGATAGCATCTTCTCTCAATCCTATCACTCAGGAAAGAAATAGTACAACAAGAATACAAAAATGATCCTCAGTGTTTGCTCTCAGGATCTAGTGCTGTCTGACAGAAAAATCCAAGATAATTTATTCTCTGTTATTCTTTGGCCAGCAAGCAAAAGCATTTAGACTTTTGACATTAAGCAGATGTTTACCAAATGGGCTTTTTCTTTTTTACTACCGGTTCTGTGGGCGTGGCTTGGTGGGCATGGCAGGGGAAGGATACTGTAAAATCTCCAGTCAGAGGTGGGATATGCTGGATCTCTGAACTACTCAAAATTTCCGCTACCGGTTCTCCAGAACCTGCTGAATACCACCTCTGGTAACTATACTTCATTTCTTTTTTTTTTTTTTTTTTAAAGTTTTTATTAATTTTCTACAAACAAACAAGACAAACAAAACATAAAAACATCAAATCTTATATATACATCCAGTGTGTCAGTTGGTTCATCATTTTTGTGCATTCATTCTGTAGTCTCAATTACAATTATGTTACATAACAACTCATATTGTCAATCCAAACTTATATATCCTAATATCACTAAAAAAAAAGAAATTTTTGACTATATTTTTAATCATTTATGCTTAATGAGCTAACAATACTTTAAACCAGTTTACTCTATAACAAATCATCTAGTCATATCAAATCAATCCTAAAAAATCTTTTATAAATATAATATCAAATAACAAAATAATGACAAAATAAAGATATTCCTTACTATCTAGCATTCTAAATATTCTATTATCGTATTTTATCATCTAGCCATTTATAAAAAAGATCCCAAATTTCATAAAATTGTTTATCCTCTTGCTCTCTAATTTCAAATGTCAATCTGCTCATCTCAGCACATTCCAATATTTTCTTAATAATTTCTTCCTGTAATGGTATTTTCTCATTCTTCCAATTTTTAGCAAATACAATCCTGGCCGCTGTTAATACATTTACAATCAGGTATTTCAAATCTTTACTATATATATCAGGTAAAATTCCCAATAAGAAGATCTCTGGTTTCAAATCTATATGTTTCTTTGTCATTTTTTCCAACCACATGCGAATTATAGTCCAATATTTTCTAGCATCCTCACAAGTCCACCACATATGGTAATACGAGCCGGGTATCTGATGACATTTCCAGCATTTTTCAGATTTGTTCTTAAACATTCTTGCTATTCTTGTCGGAGGAAAGTGCCACCTGTAAAACATCTTATACAAGTTTTCTTTATATGCTGTTGACATTGTCATTTTATAATTTTGAGACCACAATTTCTGCCATTTCTCCAAATCAATCCCATATCCAAAATTCTTCCCCCAAACAATCATAGTTTCTTTGACTTGTTCTTCCTCTAATTTCATTCCCAGTAAATAACCATATAATTTTTTAATCACCTTCTCATCAGTACCCATCAAGATCTTATCTAAATCAGTCTGTTTATCATAAAATCCCTCCGTTTTAGAATCTTCATCATACCTTGAGTGTATTTGTGCATATGAAAACCAATTCATCCTTATACCTTGTTCTTCTAAGTTTTGGATCGATTTAAGTTCACCCTTTTCATCCAAAAGTTCCCCATATCTAACTGTTTGTTCCTTCTTGTAAATTATAGGATAGGAAAATGCTTCAATGGTCGATAACCAAACTGGAATTTTCAAATAACATTGTCTTTTTATCTTCTCCCAATTTAACCACAAAGACTCCCGTACATAATGTCTTCTAAAATAACCCTGTGTTTTAGTTCCCTTATACCATAAAAAAGCATGCCAACCCAACAGCAAATCATGCCCTTCTAATGTCAACAACCTATGTTTCCTTAATGTTATCCATTCTTTGACCCACATCAAACTTGCAGCTTGATAATACAATTCCCAATTAGGCAGACCAAAACCTCCTCTAATTCTAGCATCTTGCAAAAGCTTTAGCTTTATTCTCGCTTTTTTACCTTGCCATATAAACTTCAACATAATTTTATTTAAATCTTCAAAATAGTCTTTTCCAAGCCTTATTGGTATTGTTTGAAACAAAAATAAAATTCTAGGTAAGATATTCATCTTAATTGTTGAAATTCTCCCTATTAATGACAATTGCAAGTTTTCCCACTTCTTCAAATCTGTAGTTATCTGTTGTTTAAGTTTAATATAATTATTCTCCTTTAATGTGCTACATCTTGTTGTCAAATATATCCCCAAATACTTAACCTTATTTGTAACTTGAATTTTCAAAAGATCTGCCAATTCTTCTCTCTGTCTCAATAACATATTCTTTGTCAAAATCTTTGTTTTATCTTTGTTTATTTTCAAACCAGCCACCTCTCCATATGACTCTATCCTTTCCAGTAACTTTGGAGCTGTTTCAATCGGATCTTCCAAAATAAAAGCTAAATCATCAGCAAAAGCTTGTAGCTTAAATTCTTCCTTCTTAATTTTCATTCCTTTTATGCTTTTATCATCCCTAATATTTCTATTCAACACTTCCAAGGTCAACACAAATAACAAAGGAGATAGGGGGCATCCTTGTCTTGTGCCTTTTCTTATATTAATAAAATCTGTAAGTTCCCCCTCCATCATTACCCTTGCTGTCTGTTTATTGTATATAGCTTCTATTGCTTGAATAAATTTTTTAGCAAAACCCATCTGCTCCAATAATAATAACATAAATCTCCAGTTCACGTTGTCAAATGCTTTTTGAGCATCTAGGAATATCAAAGCCATTTGCTTTTCAGGATGAGCCTCATAATATTCCAAAGTGTCCAAGATTACTCTCATATTGTCTCTAATTTGTCTCTTTGGCAGAAATCCATTTTGATCTGAGTGAATAAAATTATTTAAATATTTTTTAAGTCTTTCTGCTAAGATTGAAGCAAAGATTTTATAGTCTGCATTCAATAAAGAAATAGGTCTATAATTCTTAATTTGCAATGGGTCAGTCTCTTCCTTTGGTATAAGTGTAATATAAGCCTCTGACCATGTTTTAGGTATCATCTTTTTTAACATAACTTCATTCATAACTTCTAACAATGGGATGCTCAATAATTCTTGAAATGTTTTATAAAATTCTATTGGAAGCCCATCTGGGCCCGGAGCTTTCCCATTATTTTGTCTCTTAAATGCTTCATTTAGTTCCATCATTGTTATATTGCTTTCTAGCATTTCTTCAGTCTCTTTAGGTATCTTTGGTAGATTAGCTTCCTGTAAATACTGTTTGACTTTTCCTTCATCAATATTCTCTTGTTTATATAATTGCCCATAAAAATCTCGGATAATTTCTTTTTTCTCCTTATTCCCATAACAAACTTGGCCTTGTTCATCTATTAACTTCAATATTTTTCTTGATTCCTTCTCTTTTCACAATTTATATGCTAGCCATCTACCTGGTTTATTTGCATCTTCAAAATAATTCTGTTTAGAGTTTCTAATTTTCTGTGCCAATTCTTCTTTCTCTATTAAATCCATTTTATGTTTAATTACATCCAGCTTCAATTTAATATCCTTTTTCTGTGGCATTTTCTGTAATTCTTTTTCAAGAGTTTTATACTCATTTTCCAAGGCCTTAGAAGCTTGCCTTTTCCTAATATTCTTTTTTCTTGTATAATCTATTATCAAACCTCTAGCATATGCCTTCATAGTGTCCCACACATTTTGCGTTGAAGTATCCTCTTTTTTATTTTCTCCAAAGAAAAAAGCCAATTCCTTCTCCATCCATTGTGTAAAATCTTTCTCCTTTAAAATAGTATTATTTAATGTCCATCTCGATCTTTTTTTTTTGTCCCTTCCATTTAATTGTCATTGGGCTATGATCTGCCCAGGTACTTGTTTCAATGCTTGTTTCTTTAATATTAGATATTAGTGCTGTTGAGATCCAAATCATATCTAATCTGGACCATGATAAATGTCTATTTGAATAAAAAGTATATTGTTTAGCTTTAACGTTTCTTTCTCTCCAAATATCTTTTAAAGTTAATTCATCTGTCATTTTAAAAAAGGACCTTGGGAGAGCCTTTCTATTTTGCTTTGTTGTTGTTGCTATATAGTCCAGTTTATTGTCCACAATTCCATTAAAATCTCCCATCATAATTATATTAACATAGTCCAGTCCAATTATTTTCATGTGCAGTTTTTTATAAAACTCTCCTTGTTTATCATTCGGAGCATAAATTGCAATCAAGAGTATTTTTATATTATTATCCATTATTTCTACCATTAATACTCTTCCATCTTCATCCGAGTAAATCAATTTTGCTGGAATAGCCTCTTTAATATATAAAACCACACCTCTTTTCTTACATTGAGTCAAAGAGGTAAATGTTTTCCCTAATTTTGGCTGTAATAACAATTGTTCATGTTGTTTTTTAATGTGAACTTCTTGTAAACAAATTATATCAAATTTTAATTTCTCTAATTTATGAAAAGTTTTCCTTCTTTTAACAGCTGAATTAAGTCCGTTTATATTCATTGTAATCAGTTTTTTTTCCTC
This sequence comes from Hydrophis major, assembly GCA_033807585.1. NCBI lineage: Eukaryota > Metazoa > Chordata > Lepidosauria > Squamata > Elapidae > Hydrophis > Hydrophis major. The sequence goes on along the minus strand of CM066328.1, from coordinate 86,858,295 downwards.
CATGATTATGCTTTATATTTAGGTCTAACAGCTCTCGTGGATCTCACTTCACGCTGTTCTTTACTATCAATCTGTCCCCCTATTGCTCCTTTCTCTTTTTCAGTCTCCAGTTGTTCATCTTGAAACTCAATTAATGAAGCCTCTTTCTCTGCTTCCTCTCTTCTTCCTCCGAAAAATTCTGCATGAAAAAGTTCTGCTTTCTCAATTGAGTCAATTCTATGTCTCTGCTCTTGCCACGTAAACATTAATCCTTCTGGAATCAGCCATCTATAATTCACTTCGTTTTCCAATAGTATTTTGGTCAGAAATTGATATTCTCTTCTCATCTCTCTCACTCTTCTAGGTATTTGTTTCAAGACCACAACCTCTTTACCCTTGTATTTCAGTGTTTTCTCTCTTGCTACTTGTAATATTTGCGTTTTAATGGATTTTTTGGTAAATCTAATATGAACTTCCCTGGGTAATTTATTTCTCATCGCATATCTTGTATAGACTCGGTATATCTCATCTATTCCATCCATCATCTTTTCCTCTGTAATTTCCAAAGCATCTGCCAAAATTTCTATCATTACCGCTGCCAAATTTTCTCCTTTTTCCTCCTCTATATTTTGAAATCTGAGGTAAAATTCTGACCTTTCCATCTCCCACCTCAGCATCCCACCTTTTTCTTGTTCGACCGCTGTTAATCTGCTGTCAATATTTTCAATCTTCTTCTCTCTTTGTTTTCCTTCTTCCTCAATTTTTTGGAATTTCTCCTCATACTTAACCATCATTTGTTTAATATTTTCCACTTTTTCATCAGTCTTCTCTATTCTTTGTTCAATATTTTCTGTTCTTTGTTCAATAATATCTGATTTTGTCTTAAGTTCTTGAATTCCTTGCATAATCATCTGTAACTGTAAAGTTATTTTTTCTTGTTCCTTATCTTGCTTCAACATTGTCTGAATTAAACGTTGTCCTCCAGCTGGTGGGGAAGCAGAGGTAGAAGCAGCAATGCCAGATGGTATTGGTTTCTTGCTCATTTCAATGTTTGCAAAACTTCAAATTCTTCTTAACTTTTAACCCAACTGGTAGGGCAGCCAATTATAATCCAAAATGGAGAACTCCAATAGTAAAAAACACGAAACCAAAGAAGAAACAGAAAAAAAGGAAGAAGACAGATCTTCGGGTTCTTCTAGACCCTAATCCAATTACGAGATAATCCACCATAAAAAAGGAAAAAATAAAAAGGAAAAAACAAACAAATCCAAAAATAATAATATTGATTAAAAGCAAAAGAAAAAGGAAAAAGCAAAAAGGGAGAGAAGAAAAACAAAAAACAAAAAATTCCTTCAGGTTCTTCACACCTTAATCCAATTAAGAAATCTCAATAATCCAAAAAATAATCCAAAAGAGGAAGAAGAAAAAAAAAAACAAAAAAAAATCAACCACAACAACAGAATAATCCAAAAAGATAAATATGAAAAGCAAAAAAGTCCCAATAAAAAGGAAAAAAAAAATAAAGAAGAAAAGAGAAAAAACTCTGAGGCTTTCCCTTTAAAATAAAAGGCAAAAATAAAAATATTACTAAAAATTAAGATTTAAAAAAAAAAAGCTAACAAATGGGGTCCATATAAGAAAACACACTGCACTTTGTTATTTATCCAAGGCTCTTGTTATGACTCTCTTCTCCAGCAACTTCAAAGCCAAACCTCAAGTGTTGATAACAGTCCAGGAAAGCACCTGCAATAATATTTTGCTGTGCTCTCCCTCTATCTTATCACATTAAAAAGTCCTTGAGATGAGGTCTTTTTGCAATTCTCTCCAATTCAGATAGAATACTTTCAAGCCTCTAGTTGGCAGTGTTACAAAGTTTCTTAATGCTCTTTCTCAGCCCCAACCAGAAAAAAGAATTAATATATACAAAAAAAAGAAAAAAATGACCAAAGGAAGCCTCTATCCTAAAAAAAATAAAAAAGTCAAAGGGAGCCTAAAAGTATATATATAAGAAAATTCAGTCCGGTTACCTAAGTCACAGTAAAATCTTTCCCAAAGAATATAGAAAAAAAAGAAAAAAAAAAAACACCCCAAGCCTCAATTTGACAGCACTTTAAAAACGCCGCTCAAACAATTTCAGTCAAAAAAAAAAAATCCCACAGCTTCCTCCTCTCTTCAGAATGAACTTTCCAATCTCAGCAAATTTTCAACACAAAAGAGTTTTTCTCACCCAACCGACACACTTCAATCCAGTCACTTTCTTTTCGGAGCTGTCCCGACTTCAGCAGCTATGGAGGCTGCCTCTCCGCCGCCAGCAAAAGGGCTTCTCCCGAATCTAACCAGAGACTTTGCGATGTCTCTGGGATCCTGGAACAGTGCCCTTCACAATCACCGTCTCTCCGGGACGATTTAGGTCCGTTAGGACCGACCAGGGGCGAAAATATCAGCTGCGATCTCAGAGCCCCGAGATCGCAGCTGTAACGCCGGCACGAAGCTCCGCCTTCTCCCTGTACTTCATTTCTATTATGTTCATTTATTATCTCCCTTCAGTAACATCCATTGAGAGATGGTAGGCATATCAACCCAGATAGTCCTTGACTTACAACTATTTGTTTAGTGATCATTCAAAGTTATAAAGGCACCAAAAAAATGACATGTCCATTTTTCACACTTATAATCATTGCAGCATCTCTGTGGTCAAGTGACCAATATTTGGTTACTTGGCAACTGGCTCATATTTACAATGGTTGTAGTGTTCCTGGCTCATGTGGTCCCCTTTTGCAAACCTTCTGACAAACAAAGTCAATGGGGAAGCCAGATTCATTTAACAATCGTGTTGATAACTGAATGTCTGCAGTTTGTCAGCGTTCCAGCAAATCTCCATCCCAATCAGTAACTCTGAGACAAACATAATCTCAAAAGTATCTTTATTGGAATAACACCTGGCACATCTGTGGAATCTTGAAACTAAAGTTTCCCGGACTTCCCACAATGTCCCAAACTATAATCCATCCCCTTTTTCATCATCATCACATCACATCAGCCAATCACGATCCTTTTTCTCTCCTGCACCACACTTAATAACCTTGAACTAAGAAAAGAATGTTATTTTGTCTACTTAGAACTACTCAATTGAAATCATCCTCCTCCCACTTTCTCAGGCTATGTGGCAGCATGGAATATGGCTTCCAAAGCTGTCACAGCGATTCCCTTGACTGTGGCACGAAGTCATCAATGAGGCAAAATTCATTTAACAACTGTTTTGCTTAGCAATGGAAATTTGGGGTACAATTATGGTCATATGTTAAGAACTACCTCTACTACAAAAAATTATTTTAAAAAAACCCTATGTCGGCTTTGGAAGCCATATTGAGACCAGACACTTCCACACTGCCACATTCTTGAGCCTGGGAAAATGGGAAGGGGGAATTTCTTGGAGACTATGTGCTTAGACACAATAGCATTTTTCTTCTAAGTCAAGGTCATGTCATACTGCACCTGGGTGAGGGGAAGTCTCAAGTTGGGATGGATGGTGATTGAGGCATGTGATGTGATGATGGGTGCAGGAGGTGGATTTGTAGTTTTTACTTATTGCAAGGAAGTCTGGAACTTTCAGATTCAGGATTCCCCAGATGTGCCAGTTTACTACCAAATAAAACAGAACTTTTGAGAAGATGCCTGTCTCGGAGTTATTTGCTGGAGTGGAAGTTTTCTGGAATGCTGACAAATGAATTGTAGCAGTTTAAAGTGTCTCAGCATGTATGTTGAAATCCTCCAAGTTATACATTCAAGAAGTATCACACAGCCTCATGAGCTGACAAAGGAAATGTCCCAACAGAATCATATGTTCATGTCCATTTTGATGTCCTATCTGTTGTGTATGTACCACAGTTAATAAAGTATGAGCTTGAGGTAAAGTGCAGGGTTCTGGCCCTGCACTTCTGATTGGCTGTTAGGCAGCCAGATCGGATTGGTGAGTTCTGAGGAATCCGATTGGCCCTTAACAGAGGATTCTTAGTGGTTAAAAGAGCTAGCGTTCATAGCTCGTTATTGGACAATTCTTACAAGGGTTGCCTATATAAGGCAGAGTTCACTGTTGTTGTTTTGAGAAGTCACTATGCTAATAAAGAGCTGAAAGTCACTATTCAGAGGCTGTCTCCATTTACTCCGACCCATGTCCAAGTACTTAACACTATCCTATTGTGTACATGTTAGATCTGATTCAGCCTTGCCTTCCTGCCCCTCCAGTTTTACCTGCTGATACATTCAATAGCTCTAACATGGCATTATTTTCTTTCTCCTGTTGTTTCAAAAATTTTAATTGACATGTTATTTGGTTGGGCAGGCAGAATAAAATTGCCTTAGTATGGCTAAGCAGAAACAGTAATAATACGTTAGATACTAATAATTAATTTTCTAGTTCAAATGCTATCAATATATCAAAAGAAGCCCTGGAGGAATTACAAGTGAGAAAAATTAAATTTTTATGGAGCAATAAATCCCAAGGACTACATTCAAAAATCTACCCACCTGCCTTGAGAGGCAAATTGCCAGCAGATTATTAAATGCTGGCAGATCTGTTAAGGTCATTATCGCCCTGGTATTCTTTTGTGAAAACAATAAACCCTTGACTGTTTTATACAGATCTTTAGTATAGTAACTAATGAATGCAGTGAAATTTGCCAATAGTTTTCAAATTATTTTCAGGATTGTTTCTTAGTTTCTTTAATCTACTTTTCCCAAACCATCAGTGCTCTTGCCTAACTGGAGGTGGCTGCTAGATTGATGGCAGACTCTACCTCAGGGGTGTCCAACCTTGGCAACTTTAAGACTTGTGGACTTCAACTCCCAGAATTTCTCAGCCAGCAAAGCTTTGCTGGCTGAGGAATTCTGGGAGTTGAAGTCCACAAGTCTTAAAGTTGCCAAGGTTGGACACCCCTGCTCTACCTTCTATCCTCCCCCACTCCTCGCTCTCTACTCTCTGCCCATCCATCTTTTTGATCGGATGTATTTATTCTCATTGAGTTCCTTTGTCATTAAATACTATAATTATTCTTCTTTTGTTTACATGCCTTTTCATTTTACTTTCTTTTTATGATTGTACTGTAAGCCACCTAGAGCCGCCTGAGATAGGGGGCACATACATTTAATAAAGTTTTTTTTATTGTAGCAAATAAAATAATAAGAAGGTTCTCTTTGTGTCTTTGGATTATAGTTGTTACAATTTCCAGAGATTATGACCACCTCTTTGTTGAATTATCCCAAAGGAAAAATTAAGAATAGTTTGCAAGCTTATCTAAAAGATAGTGTATGCTTCATAATTGATTTGTCCAGCCATGCGTAGCGTCAACAAATAATTGTGTAAGGCAATATTCCATAACTGACATATAGTATACTGTATAATAGAATCCACTACACCATTCTGCAGAAGAAATTCTATAACTAATATTCAGGAAACAGAAACCAACAACCAACTTCCCTTCCTGGACATCCTAATTTACAAAAAAACCAATGGCTCCCTAGGATACACTATCTACCGGAAAAAAACACACACCAACTGCTACCTAAATGCACAATCCCATCACCACCCTGCACAGATCAACTCTGTAGCCAAGACCCTCATCTCCAGAACCAAACGCCTAGCTGACAAAGACCACCTGAGAACAGAACTACACACCCTCACTAACATATTAATTTCCAATGGATTCCAAAGAAACAGTATCACCAATCTAATCCGAAAAGAGATACCCCAAAAAAACTAAGACACAGAACAAGACAACATTATCACACTCCTCCCCTACATCAAAGGCACCACAGACAAAATCAGCAAAATTCTCCACAAACACAATATCAGGACAGCCTTCGGCACTGACCAAAAAATAGCCAACATCCTAAGAAACCCCAAAGACAAGATCCAGCTAGAAAACCAAGGAGTTTATAAAATACCATGCAACAACTGCCCAGCCATATACATTGGACAAACCAACAAGAGAATAAATGCACGCATAGCAGAACACAAAAACGCAGTCAGAAGAGAAGAAAATACTTCCTCCCTCTTCCAGCACCTTAAAGCCACAGGACATGAAATTAATTTTGAAGGAACCAAATTAATATCCAACACTGAACACTCCAGCAAGAGAATAATCAGGGAAGCCATCGAGATAGAGAAACACCCCCATAACATGAATAGACAGGACGATACCTCCCACCTACCAGACATCTGGAAGATAGCCCTCACCAACAAACGAGTCCCAGCCACGAAAACCAACACCAGATCCAAAACAACACAGGACACTCATCAGACCCAGGCCCAAGGCCATCCTATAAATGAAGGACAACCACCATCCAGAAAACAGACCACAGCTGCTTCGCCAGCTGTTGCACCCCCGACCCCAAAACCAAACAAGCTGAACCCAGACCCCAAACTCGAAGTCAGACTAAAACCCAGAATGCTATATCACAGCCACCCACTCAGGACATCCCATCAGAAAACTCAGGAAATTAAAATCACATTCTCCAATTGAAGTAATTCAACATTGCTTGATGTCATAAATCTCCACCTCCAAGGGCCCAAGCACGGACAGCTTGTTTCCCAAAGGAAGAAAGATCACCTAGCCAAAACAACTCTCTCATTTCTACTCCTCTCTTAGGAATGTGTCAAGCCCAAAACCCTTCCCCCTATGACTGCTACAGAGAATATAAGAAAAAGAATATATACTAAGACAAACTAAAATGGCTACACTTATGTCAGTTTTGGGCTTGACATACCTTTCTTGCCACAGGTGTTAAGCGAATCCCTGCAGTTTTTAAGTTAGGAACAGCATTGCTAAATGAATCAGCTTTCCCCATTGACTTTGCATGTCAGAAAGGGGTAAATGGGGATCACATTACCCTGGGACACTACAATTGTCATAAATATAACCAGTTAAGTTGCCAAGCGTCCAAATTTTGATCACATTGACCATGCAGATGCTGCCGTGGTTGTAAGTGTGAAAAACAGTCATAAGTCACCTTTTCAGTGCCATTATAACTTTGAACAGTCACTAAATGAACTGTTGTAAGTCGAGGACTACCTGTACTTCCTTTTGATTTCTTTCTGAAGGAAAAAAAATCCTCCCTTTCTAAATATCTACTATTTTATTGCTTGCATTTTTTTTCTCCTCACCAAAGTCTCATTCTAGTTTTGTTTCTCATTTTTTCTTCCCTGGAAGGACTGTTTCAGTTTTATACTTTTTTTTCTTACCCAATGGCTTCCTACCAAACTATCTGTAAGACCCTACCACAATGGGTTGCTATCTATTTATATAGATGGAAAGCCACCCACAATAAATTTCTTTTATTATAAATATTTTTTTAAAAAATCATAAGATATTTTGGGAATCACAGAAATTACCTGGGTGTTACCAAAGGAGCATTGATTATAAAATACAGCTTTCCGTGTACCTGTCTTCTTTGTTAAGAAGAATTCTATGGAGGCAGTTTGCCTACAAACCAAATAACATGATTAAGATCTATGATTAGGCAGCTCGGGTGAAAACATGGCTCTTAATCTTTGCCTGTCAGCTCTAATAAGCACAGTTGGTCTGGATAATTGTAACTTGATATGCTAATAATCAGAATGGAGAGATTCCCAGGATTTTAGCAAGATGAAGGGTTTGCAACAGTTTATTGGGATTACTAAATTAATTCAGTTTCAGGCAAAGTGATCCAGAGGATTCTGAACTTAATCCAGTGGGATAATATTTTGCTCCACTGCTGGGTTAACATCCCAGTTTTTATGTTGGTGTTCTTTCTTTGAGTTGAAAGGGGAAATTTAATTTGCATTGTTTTATGCGAGGCCAATAAAATTAGCTCACCAAACAAACTTGTTTATAAACTGAGAAAACACCTATTCATATCTTATATGCCTCTGAACCAGTTAAAACAATTTAGAATTTCAAAGAGAAGATGTGGGTATAGAAGACCACTGGGTTGCTTAAGCTTTCTGAGAATTATATGCAAACTGATAGAAGTTTGCTAAACATGCCTTGTCAAAAATTAATTAATTTACAAGAGAACCTAATGCAACTTCTTTCATCACTTTTTCCGTGGTCAGATTACCATCATTTGTGAACCTTTTTTTTTGCTGATTTGTTTGATTCATTTAACAATTGTGTGATTCACTTAATGATCACATGATTTGCTTAACAATCGCCATAAAAGAGTAGAAAAATTGGCTCTGGTTATGTGATGCCTCAACTTACAACTACAACGATTTATGACTGAAATCCCAGTCCCAATTGTGGTTGTGAATTGAGGACTGCCTGTATATAATAACCCATCCCACTGCTTTGTTGTATGCATACACACACACACACACACACAAAGGGAGGGAGAGAGGTTGTTTGGGAACAACTGCCTTTCAAAGGACAAAGTAAGACAGTCACAGTACCTATTTTTGCATTTGCATTTCCTGAGCCTAATCAGTAAAGAGCTAAAGAAAAGAAGAACCTGAAATTTTCATCCCTTCCTCTATCTGTTTTTCATTTTTCTGAATGACGAAGGTACATAACTTTTACTTCAATCCATTTTTTTTTTAAAAAAAAAAGTTTCAGCCTTATAACCAAATCATTTATATGACAAGTGCTTGTGATGAGCAGTCTGGATTATATATGATCTACTTGAGACAAGGTTGGGCGCAGCTATCACAAGACTCTTCATTAAAAATGTTGGCAAAGCCAAGCAAGGTCATTTGGGAAAGCAACTATTAATCTTTATTTGGCTGAGGTGCTTAATAAGATTAGCTTGATTCTCAGCTAAGGTTAACATTGTTTGTCATTACAAAATGTTAATCATCAAGTATTGGGGGGCAGGTTAATTTCCAAAGATTTCAAGATTACATAAGACCATGAATTGTAATATGTGTATAGAGGCAGAATGTACTTTATTGTGGTCAGAAGTTCAACAGAAGCAGCTAACAATGAGTGAAAGTTTGCATTTATTTATTCACAGCAAAAGAACATAAAGGGCTCCCAATTAATTCTTCAGAATGTACTTGAGGTATCAAGGGAAGATAAGTTGACTATATAACTCTCTTCTTGTTTATTCTAAGTATTCATAACAATAAGTTACATAATTCTTCCAAAATTGCTCAGAAGTAAGTAAGTAAAATAAATATGCATAAAAGAGGCACCTGGGGAAGGAGGCTTTCAAATCCTATTACTCATTTTGAAGGACTAAAATGAAAGAGAATAGTAATGCAAGTCTTGAATGCATTAAGAGCAATATCCTCCAAAATCAAATTTATGATTAAAGATAGCACAGAAGACTGCTGAAAATGCCCTGCAATTGTGTCACTGTACTAAACCTGGACCTGAGGAATATAAAGCCATACATCTCCTTGGGAGAAAATATGCAATGCTAAAATGGATTTGATTTCCTCCAATATTTGTATGCAAACTAACTTCATGGCAACAATGAAACAAAAGTCACCCACATCAATCTGAAGTTCTTCACCTTAGCCGAAAAACAGTTAACCAACAGTGAAGTGGGGACTTCATGTCATATAACGTCTCTTTAAAAGTGGTTGGACCACCACCGGTAACAAAATTAACTACCTCAAATTCAGCTTTGTTCTTATTGATTACCTGTATACATCTTTTTAGGCTTTTTGACATAAAATGTAAGTGGTTAGCCATTCTTTTGTGTGTGTTCTTCTTTCCTCCAAATTTTGTTTATAATCTGTTCTTTCTCAATGTTCTAATTCAAAGCACTAATCACCAATGCTTAGCTTTTCAAAACCAGTCAGAATTAGCAATGTATTGTTATCTGCTACTTTGGTCTTATTCAATTCCTATTTATCCATTTAGATACACCTATATAGTTTGTTTGACATTAATAAAACACTCATTTTACCATTGCTTTTTCTGGGATTTTGTTTTCAATTTTCCATTCTACTCTACTCTCGTGGTACTATATTTCCATCCAAGAACTAACCAGATCTGATCTTGCTTAGCTTTTCTGAGTTCAGTCAAGGTGGACTATATGCTGCCATGTTTTGTGACCCAACAGTAACTCCACTACCTTTTTCTATTCCTTGCTTTCCTTTGAATGGGGAGCAAATAAGTATTCTCATAAGAGAAAGCAAATCATACATGATCCATTAGGTTGTGAAGGCAGAAATGTCATTTGAAAAGACAAGTACAGCACTCCTTCAGTTATGTAGAATTGTTGTACAACCCCATGCAGTTGAACTTTTCCACTGTTCTTTAATTAAAGAAATCAATTATCAAACCAATTATTATTTTCTATTGCTTGTATTGACATTATCGCTATTATAATGCAGATAAATATGTTGACTTCCCTCCCCCTTCCCCCCCCCCCCCCGTTAACTTTTTTTATGACATTTTTTTTCTTGGACTCTGAGTAGCAGAGGCTACATTTCCAAGTGTAAAGGAAAACTTTGTACTCTGTTACTGATTCTCTACCATAACATTAGTACAAAATTAAGAAAAATAACTTAGAATCATAGTTGAATCAGGAGGAATAAGTTTCAGGACCATTTGTGACAAGAAGCATTAAATCATTGTTCTCCAGATTCAGTGCTATTATTAATCACTTAATAGACAAGATTAATGTTGGTTACTACTGCACAGTCATTTCATGTGAACTGGTAATCAGAATTAATTTCAAGGAAGGAAGGAAAGAATAAGTGCTCTATCGCTAGATACTCCTGATACTGGATGTTACAATCCTTTTGGCAGGCAAGAAGTGAGATAGGAATTAATAGGGAGAAAAAAATAAATCTTTTCCAGTTCTGGGAAAGACAAACATTATTTGTTAGCCATGGGATTGTTGAGAAACCAGGATGTCTCTGAAAGTTTTGGCTCCATGATCCCCCACAAATAGACATTTTCAATGTTAGGCTTCCTGGATGTAGGAAGAACAGAAGTAGAAAGAAGTTTCAGATTCAAGATTTCTGTCTCCAACATTGGAGTCCTATCACTATACTGGAAAATAGAATCAAAAGCATCATTTTATGGTTACAAGCAAAATAGTGATCAAGTTGACAGTTGGTTTCTTTTTAAAAAGTTGATTTAATAAATATATATATTTATACTAATCAATATACTAATCAAAAACATCATCAAAAAAGCACAACAAAGAATGCTCTTTCTGTGCCAACTCAGAAAGCTCAAACTGCCCAAGGAGCTGCTGATACAGTTCTACAGAGGAATTATTGAGTCTGTCATCTGCAACTGTATAACTGTCTGGTTTGGTTCTGCAACCCAACAGGATAGACACAGACTTCAGAGTGTAATTAGGACTGCAGAAAAATCAACCTACCTTCAATCGAGGACCTGTATACTGCATGAATCAAAAAGAAGACTGTGAAAATATTTACAGACCCCTCACATCCCGGACACAAACTGTTTCAATTCCTTCCCTCAAAGCAACACTATAGAACACTGCACACCAGAACAACTAAAGAACAGTTTTTCCCGAAAGCCATCACTCTGCTAAAAAACAATTCCCTCAAAACTGTTTAACTATTACAAAGTCTGCACTACTATTACTATTAATCTTCTCATCACTCCTTATCACCCATCCCTTCCCACTTGTGACTGTGTGACTGTAACTTTGTTGCTTGTATCCTTACAATTTATATTGACTGTTTCCTAGTATAATTTGATTTCTTATTGTATCCTACAACTATCATTAAGTGTTGTACCTTATGATTCCTGACTCTTGACAAATATACGCTTTTCTTTTATGTATGCTGAGAGCATTTTCACCAAGACAAATTCCTTGTGTGTCCAGTAACGCTTGGCCAATAAAGAATTCTATTCTATACATCTGAGGTTTGACAATTATTTTTATGTTTGTTATGCCCCTAATGAGTTCAGGAAACTCAACCAGAGAATCCTCAAAAATCTCACTGGATGACTGTACTATGAAAGCGATTCTTCAGAAAATCATTAAGTCCACTGTTACTGAACCCTGAATATCATTAGCTATTTTCTACAACAGCAGCATTAAAATGTGTGTTTTTAACAGTTGGGTTCTTTTTTGTGGCATGAAGAGCTAGTTCCTTCATGTAACAAATGCTTTTCCCAAATTACTTTCCAATCTGATTATTGAGAAAAGCACCTTCTTCACAGCGTGCCTGAGAAGATTTACCGCTATTTAATTAAAGATCAGCTTAGAGTTTTGTATTTTTGTTATTTGACTTATTATGAGAGGTGATTTCTTTGTGTGGAATTGATAAGAACTCAACAGGAGGTAGCCACCAAGAGGTGAGGAATGGGGAAGTGAGTACTGGATCAGTCTGTTAGGCAGAAGAATATCCTCTTCAGAAACCAGAGAGATTCCTCCTTCACTACCTTTTTCACATTATGTCAGAGTATCTGACAGTCTTTAGAGCTTTAGATCTAATGCTGTTTTAAGATGAAAGCTCCTTGGAATGATCAGTGACTCAGTCATCTTTCTCCAACAGTTTTATACCCCGCCATGCACCATTTCCTCCTATTTGATGAAAGTAATATATTTTCCACATCAATCTTAAATTTATTCCAGAAGAAATACAATACCTTTTGACTAATGCAAGGCTAAGATATAAAGGCTAGTTCCATAGCAGTTATCAGGACCTATATTACCTGGATATTACACAAGCACAAGGAAATCAGTTAATCGTTGATTTAAAAGCATCAGATCCCAGAATTTTAAAGTTTTATCTATAACTACAGTACAAAAATATGCTTTATGTATAGCAGGGCTCTGATCTAGCAAGTAATATCACAAGGGGAAAAAGGTTTTTAAGTAAGGACTTCAGTCCTGCAGCTTGATGATAAAATCCTCATGTCACCAACTACTCATAAAATGAGAGCAGATTAATTAGTTGTCAGAATGGGCAACCTAGAGCATTATCTACATCCCATGCTAGTCTTTCTTTCTGTCCTACATTTGTATAAAAATGAAAGGCGGTAAATAGTAATACAATAGTATACAAATACATATGTATACGTATAAGTACACACATACACACACACCTCTTTAGTCCCTTTTATTTGAAGTGTAATCAGGGCAACTGAATGGAGCTGAGTGTTTACTCGCCGGATGCCTTTCCTGATGCCTCTGCAGAGTTCACAGCAGATATTTTCTTTTTGTGTCCTGAGAGAGAAACATCTTCCTATGCTAGGATTGAATTCTCAACCTTCCAAGTGGGAGGTGAGAGTCTTCACCTCTGCTACCGTGCTGCTCAATACACACACACACACACACGCACACACACGCACACACACACATTACTCAGTATTACTCAGTGTCCAAAGCTCTAAATCAGGGGCGTCCAACCTTGGCAACTTTAAGACTTGTGGACTTCAACTCCCAGAATTCCTCAGCCAGCTGCCTGAGGAATTCTGGGAGTTGAAGTCCACAAGTCTTAAAGTTGCCAAGGTTGGACGCCCCTGCTCTAAATCAACATCTGCATGCCATGGAACCTCAGCAAGACAAAAAAAAACAAAACCCAAATGGGGTGCTAAAATCACTTCAGTGCCTCAACCAGCATTTCCATTAGCCATTCAGAAGCCTTCCTGGAGGAGTCACTTTGCTTTTAGAAACAGAAGGTGACAATACTTTGAAGAAATTTTTCCCTGAAGCTTCATTGCAACAAAGCATCCCTTTGAAGCTTTGCACACACCTACTAATTTTGTTAATTAGAAGAGGGCAAACAAATTAAGTTTAAACTGACAAGACCCAGGTTCTCCTGGTCAAATAAAAGGTATATCAAAGAATATGGAATCTAGCTGTTTGAATAAAGTTTGCCTTGAAATCAAAGGGGAAGATAAGGCATCAGTTCTTAGACTTTCTGGTCCTGGGCTGTTTGGGCTTCAAATACTGGTATAAAAAAGCTCAGCCTTTTGGTTAGGACATAGAGAGCAAATGGTTGTCTTTACAGATACAATACTGTTGATAGTATATAGATATATAATAATTAGTCTAAAATGTAATAATCCTATATATTCTGATGCACTGTTCTGATTCATATTCTTTCATTCCTTTTCCTTTTCAAAAACAAATAATTTAACGTTCCCTCATCCTATAAACTTTTCCTTGGGTAATTAAGCTTTATTTTTAACCCAAGTCTCCCATAGTTTCAAGCAACACTTTTGAAGTATCTTTACACTACTTATCCTTGTGTCTCTCAAGATGTATGTGCTTTCTTTCTTCTAAGGTAGTCTTTTGTTTCCATTTCTGTAAATTAGACAGAACAAAAGGATGTTTAATGAGAACAATTAGCCCCATTGTGTTGGCCACATACTTTTCCTATCTTAGATTTTTTTTTTTAATGATGATCTTGAGATTCCTGGATTGTCCATAAAACTCTGACTTACTTATCTTAGCAGGATGAATACACTAAATATCTTCAGACCACCCCAGGGAAATTTTGGATTAGGCCATAATTTTGCTACAGTGAACACCTCAAGAGATCTTATCATAACCTCTAATGCTTAGGATTATATTGAGAAGGTTCAGTGGGTCTGATGTAAAAAGAACCATACCCTGGGATGGTCTGAAGATATTTAGTGTATTCATCCTTCTAAGATAAGTAAGTCAGAGTTTTATAGGCAACCCAGGAATCTCAAGATCACCATCTTAAAAAAAAATCTAGAATAGGAAAACGATGTGGCCAGCACTGCATGTATCTCTTTAAGTGGTGGGATCAGGGGTGTCATGCTCGCAACAACATGTTGTCGTCACGTGATGTATCACAATTTTTCTGCTTTGTTAAACTGGGGGAGGTGGGCAGTGCATGATGCACCTGGCCCGTGGGCAGCGAGTTTGACAGCCCTGGGTGGGATGGAAGCAATATTCTGTTCACTTGCAAGGCAGATTCTAAGTTAGAGAACTTAGTTTTCATAGAATAACATGAATGTGTTTAAGTAAATCTAGGTTATGCTTGTGATATGCTAGCCCAAATAAACTGGGAATTATTGTCTTAACAGCAAGATATGCATCATCTAGTTAGGGTTCAGCTAAGATGCTTAAACTAGTCTTTTTCCTTTCTAATGAGGAAAAAATGTTTTAATTTTAGAGCCACTGATGTTAGAATTTTTCCCCTGAGAATTTACTAGATTGCTATGGCTTATGTTGTATGTTGATTGTTTTTAATTTATGTTGAAAAGAAATTGTATATCTCTCAAAGGCTGATTTGATTGAGGCAGCTTTTCAATTGTGGATAATGATGATGATAATGATCATCATCATCATAATTTTCTTGGGCAATCTTTTTCCTACCAAATATTGAAAAATATTGAACAAATCTGACCAGATTTAGATTTTTCGATCAAATTGCCCAGTTAAATTGAAACTATATATAAGCTGTTTTCCTGTTCTTTGAAGGAGAGATTGATTGCCTTTCTCATCCTATTTGCTATGTGCCTCAAAGAACCTACAGATTGTCATGATTCTGTTTGTTGTTATTAGAAATAATGTCTATGACTCAACAAAATAATTGTTGAGTCATTGTCAGGTTGCGCTCCTTTTAGATCCCAAGAAAGAAATACTCAGACTCCATGGGGTAGAGCAAAGTTATCCTTTTACTGGGAAATAAAGTGGTAGCTACAAAGCAATTCCGAAACTGAGAAATTGGCGGGTAGAATGCATATACAAAGAAATAGGTTTGCCCCCACCCCCCAAAGTTCAAATGATTCTTCCAATTAAAACTTTTGAAACAGCTCATGTGGTCATCTTCAGATGGTGATGAGACGTCTTGTCAAATGACCTTGACATATTTTGATAAAAGTTCGCAGTTGCGCAAAAGAGGAAAAGATAGCCAGGAAATGGAAAGTTAAAGACAAGAATCCCCCCTCCCCTTGCTAGCCCAGCAAGGAATGCAAACACCTCCAGCTTTCTTCCCATATAAAATCCCCCCTCCCACCGTTGCCATGACAGCCGAGAGAAATAATGAAATAATAGCAGAAAGGCAGGAAGGGGAAGGTATCTTGAGGCTGACATTCGGACCCCCTAGAAGAAGGACATAAGTCCCTGAAAGAAAAACAAAATAGTTACATGTTAACATTAATGTACATTTCTATGGTTTATCAGGATATTTGGCATGAAATTTCTTTAACAGTTCAGGAGCCCTAAGGTCCTTTTCATTTACCCACTCAGAATGGGACGGAGGAAAATGTTTCCAAGCTACAAGGTATTGGGTACGACCCCTCCATTTTCTAGAGTCCAGAATTTCTTTAATTTTGAAATGTTGTTCTCCCTCAATTAATATTGGCACAGGGGGATCAGATTGGATTGGTCTCAGGGCACAGGTACGTTCTGGTTTCAACAAACTAACATGAAAAACAGGATGAATACGACGAAGAGTCTTTGGTAAAGTCAGTTGGACAGTTACAGGATTTATAATCCTCTCAATGGGGAAAGGTCCTACATACTTAGGACCCAATTTCTTTGATTTTTGAGTAGTTTGTAAATACTTGGTCGAAAGAAATACTTTATCGCCCACTTGATATGACATCTGTGGAGCTCGCTTTTTGTCAGCAAATTTCTTATGAGATTGGTGCGCCTCATCCAAAGCTTTGCGGACAATTGGCCAATTAAATTGAAGTTGAGATATCCAATCACTCAATGACTGGACAGTTGGGTTTTCACCAGGCAGTTCAGGTATGGGTACAAAATCTTGCCCCGTTGCTATTTTGAAAGGAGTGAACCCCGTACTACTGTGAACAGAGTTATTATACGCCACTTCCGCAAAAGGTAACAGATCCACCCAGTTGTCTTGTTGAAAATTTATGTAGCATCGGAGGTATTGCTCTAGTACTCCGTTAGTCCTCTCGCAGGCTCCATTAGTTTGGGGATGGTGGGCGGAGCTTAAGCTTTGGGTGGAGCCTATTAACTTCAGAAATTCCCTCCAGAAATTCGAGATAAATTGGACTCCTCGATCAAAAACTACACGTTCAGGTACACCATGCAATCGGTAAACATGAAGAATGAAGAGTCTGGCTAAGGTTTTTGCCGAAGGGATCTTTGAGCAAGGAATGAAATGAGCTTGTTTGGAAAACAAGTCAGTCACCACCCAAATGACCGTGTGTCCACCGCTTTCAGGTAGATCTACTATAAAATCCATGGAAATTTCCTTCCAAGGGGCAGTTGGTCTGGCCACATTCTGTAACAGTCCTGGTGGCTTACCCGGCGGTCTTTTTGCTGAGGCGCAAATCGGACAACTCGCCACATAAGTCTCAATGTCCTTTTTCAAGGAAGGCCACCAAAACTGTCGTTTCACCAAATGCAAGGTCTTCACAAAACCAAAATGACCAGCCACTTTGGAATCATGGGTTTGTTGCAATACCTGGCTTCTCAGGGTTTGTGGTACATACAATTTCGCTCCCATCCAGGCTAGGCCATCTCGAATGGTGCAGTTATTCGCATTTGCCAGAAACCACTTATCTGTCTTCAAAGCCTCCTTAAACTGTTCCATCAGATCAGTAGGTAGATCCCTCTCCTGGTTTCTTTTCTGTGCGCGGGTAACAACAGGGGCAGCCAGTTGTGTAGTGGATACGATTGGCCTAATCACTTCTTTTCGGATACTGTTGTATTGAGGCATTCTAGACAAAGCATCTGCCATCAAATTTTTCCCCCCCGGGATATATTTCAAGGAGAAGTTGAATTGCTTGAAGAACTGAGCCCACCTAACTTGTTTAGGGGAGAGTTTCCGAGGGGTCTTTAAAGCTTCTAAATTTTTATGGTCAGTCCACACTTCAAATGGGTGTTTCGCACCTTCCAGAAAATGCCTCCAAGCTAATAAAGCCCAACGGACTGCAAATGCTTCTTTCTCCCAAACGGCCCATCTCCTTTCAGTCTCCGTGAATTTACGAGAAGTGTAAGCGCATGGTTGTAGTGTTCCCTTCTCGTTCAATTGGAGTAAGACCGCCCCCACTGCTACATCGCTTGCATCAGCTTGGATCACGAAAGGGGCGTCCATGTCAGGGTGTTTCAGTATTGGTTCTGCAGCAAAAAGTCTCTTAAGTTTTTCAAATGCAGCTTGGCACTCCATAGTCCAATTCAATGGTTGACTGGGCTTTGGTTTCAATTCCCCCTTTGTTTTTAGGAGGTTGGTGATGGGCATAGCTATTTTTGCGAAAGACGGGATGAATTGGCGGTAAAAATTTGCAAATCCCAGAAAACTTTGAAGCTGTTTACGAGTTTTCGGTGGGGCCCAGTCCAAAACGGCTCGCACCTTTTCTGGGTCCATTTCAATGCCTTCGGGGGAGATACGATATCCCAAGTAGTCGATTTTTTCTTGATGGAACTCACATTTGGATAATTTGGCGTATAGTTTGGCGGCCCTCAGCTTGTGCAACACAGAGCGTACCAACTTCACGTGGTCGTTTCTTGTCTCCGTGTAGATAAGAATATCATCAAGGTATACTAGAACCCCTTTGTACAAATGTTCGTGAAGCACTTGATTGATCAATTGCATGAAAACGGCAGGCGCCCCCTGTAAGCCAAAAGGGAGAACATTGAACTGGATACAACCCATTGGGCAGTTGAACGCAGTCTTCCACTCGTCTCCCTCCTTTATCCGGATCCGGTAGTATGCCTCCCTCAAGTCCAGCTTTGTGAAAATCTTCCCCTTTGCCAGATGGGCTAACATGTCCTTCATCAGAGGGAGGGGGTACATGTTCTCTACGGATACTGCGTTCAGGTTTCTATAGTCCACTACCAGACGTTTGGAGCCATCTTTCTTCTCGCGGAACATCACAGGGGCCGCTACTCGAGGTCTGGCAGGCGTGATGAAACCCCGTTTCAAGTTCTTGTCAATAAACGCCCTCAATTCCTCCAACTCCCCCGGTGTCATCGGATACATCTTCGGTTTCGGGAGCGTCACCCCTGGCAGGAATTCAATGCTACAATCAGTCGACCGATGGGGGGGGAGCTCGTCGGAAGCCTCTTCACTAAACATCTCTCTTAAGTCCCAATACTCCTTCGGGATTTTCTCCTCTCCTTCCACGTGTTCGGCACCCGTAGAAGCTATCTCGGCGAGTGCCTGGGACTTCGGATGGGATTCCTCCTCCCCTTCTGGATAGGGTTGCTCCTCCCCTTCTGGTGGCCGATCGGTGCGGATGCGTATCCACCCCTCTCTCCAGTTTACATGGGGATTCCACTTCCGAAGCCATGGTAGTCCCAATATTAGAGGTTGTTCCATCCCAGGGGCCACAATAAAACACAGGGTCTCATGATGGTTTCCCATGGTCATCTCTAGGGGTTCGGTTACAAAACGTGCGGGGCAACCTCCCGCCACAGACCCATCCAGTTGGCAAAAGGATATGGGCGTTTTTAGAGTTCTCAGTCCAATGCCCATCCCCTTAACCACTTTCATGTTAATTACACACCTCGTGCACCCCGAGTCCAGTAAGGCCATCATCACTCCCTCAGTCCCCGAGGTGGGCTGACTTAACTTTATTGGGATGGTCATGGGCCCTTGATTTGGACTTACCGGGACGTCATCTTCCGAATCTGTCTCGTTCTCGTCGAGTGGGGTTGGAGGTCCCAGCTCCTCTCCCGCCGAAAGGGCGACCTCTACAACCTCTCCTGTCTTCAGCCCGGTCTCGCGGGGTTTGGTTGAGGGGTTTTTTGGCTTTCTCCCGGGGTCCCACGCTTTCGGTGGGTTCACCTTTACTCGACAATCCACCATCCGGTGGCCCTCCTTTCCACAACGGAAACATGCCGTGGTCTTGGCTCCTGCCGCCATCCCTCTCGGTTGGGACCCTGAGGTCTCTCGGAGACGGGGGGAAGCGGTTTTCTCCAGGTGGGACCTCCTCTGCGTCTGTTTCTGGCTAGATCAATGTCCACCTCTTCCGCCAGCAAGTACCATGACTGTAACTCACGTGGATCCCTTCTGGAGATGCACGTGTGGTATACATCTTCATTTAAGCCATCTTTGTAGGCTTCCACCAGGGCCCCCTGGGACCAACCTCGGATGTGGTGTGCCAGCTGCCTGAATTCTTGGGTGTAGTCTGCCACCGATCTCCCCCCTTGGACTAGGGTCTTCATTCTGATTCTGGCCTTTCTCTCTGCCAGAGGGTCCTCAAACCTTCTCCTCAGTGCAGTCATGAAAGCATCGAGGGTTTGCAGTTGGGGGGAGTTATCATTGTACAAAGTCACCACCCAATCTGCTGCCATCCCTTCCAGGGTTCTGGTAACGCATCTCACTTTGGCTGCTTCAGAGGTGAACTCCCGCTCAAATTCTGCCATATAACTCCCAACTTGTACCAGGAAAAATCCCAAATCTCTTGGATTTCCTCCAAACTTTACATCTAGGGGGGGCAGGTGGCGTCTTCTAGGAGCCATTCCTATTGCTGGGGCTCCCCGGGCGGCAGCGGGCGGTTGCACTGGCGGAAGCTGGGCAAGGGGGGTAGAGGTAGCTTGGCTCCCCCTGGCTGATCTCGCTCCCTCTTCCCCCTCATACCTTTGAGTTGTGCCGGGCTCTCCAGGAACATCCATAGAGAATTTCTTGGCTTCATCCAGCTTGCCTTCCATCTCCTCCCCCTCCTGCCAAAGCCGTCCCCTCGCACCTTTTCGTCTTACAGTGATCCTGGGAGGAGGGGGGTCCTCAGGGTCTCTCCAACCAACCCCCAACGACCATCTGGGCATCTCAGCTGAGGTTTCTTCCAGAGTCAATTCGGCCAGCAGGTCAGCCACCGACCCTTCCGGCAGCGGCATGGGCTGCCCCCCCACAGCTCCCTGATCCTCTTCATCGCCGGTTGGAGACGACATGGGATGAAACCCCCTCGGAAGAAAAGTTGCTGTTTTCTCCAGGTGGGTTGATGTGAGAGTTTCGGAATTATGTCAGGTTGCGCTCCTTTTAGATCCCAAGAAAGAAATACTCAGACTCCATGGGGTAGAGCAAAGTTATCGTTTTACTGGGAAATAAAGTGGTAGCTACAAAGCAATTCCGAAACTGAGAAATTGGCGGGTAGAATGCATATACAAAGAAATAGGTTTGCCCCCACCCCCCAAAGTTCAAATGATTCTTCCAATTAAAACTTTTGAAACAGCTCATGTGGTCATCTTCAGATGGTGATGAGACATCTTGTCAAATGACCTTGACATATTTTGATAAAAGTTCGCAGTTGCGCAAAAGAGGAAAAGATAGCCAGGAAACGGAAAGTTAAAGACAAGAATCCCCCCTCCCCTTGCTAGCCCAGCAAGGAATGCAAACACCTCCAGCTTTCTTCCCATATAAAATCCCCCCTCCCACCGTTGCCATGACAGCCGAGAGAAATAATGAAATAATAGCAGAAAGGCAGGAAGGGGAAGGTATCTTGAGGCTGACAGTCATAGACATTATTGAATTGTTGAAATTGTTTCCCAGTGGGCAATGTGTCATTTCTTATTGAGTGAATTTAATTTTCTTCATTTAACAAAGGACTTTTATCTATATCAGTGTTTCTCTTGGCAATCCTCAAATGTCTGAACTCCAACTCCCAAAATTCCCTAGCTAACCAGTGCTGGGAGATGGAGTACACACACCTGAAAGCTGCCAAGGTTGAGAAGCACTTCCATTACAGAGTGAAGTTTCTTCTATAACTTCGTTAGCAGTATTTCAGCTACAATATCTTATTTATTGTTGCTTTAAGGAATGGTACACTTCAAAAGATTCATTTTTTTCTAAGAAAATCCTTCTTCTGCTTGCTTCTGTTGACATAATCTCAAACATGTTAGATGCATAAGAGAAAAACTGAGGAAACCCTGTTGCAAGGGAAGTATTTATAAATATTTAGAAGTTGTTAGCCAGATTACTGGGTCTCACATTGTTAGAACCATTAAAGTGCATGCAATTACCCTTTATACATTTGAATGTAGTTCATTTGGAAGTCAGTTATCCATGCATGTCTCACCTGTCCTACCTCTTACTACTTTAATTTAACCTTTCAAAAGTGATAATGAACAATGTGTGATGAGATGTGGAAAAACTATGGGGCTTGAATAACAATTTATAAACTACTGTTTATCTGTTGTTTAACATAACCTAATGCATTGTCTTTTCAGCTATTCTTCAAATTATTGTTTTTTTTATTTTTTATTTTTTCAAAAATGTATGAGCAACAGGGCCCAGAGAATAGCGGAACCAACGACCCAATACCGAATACATGGGTTCAGGGAGAAATAAACATTAATATTAGGGGATGCAGATTTAAAATTTCTTGGTAATAATCCCCATACAACATAGACAGCTGTGAACAGGGGTTTGGAGATATATAATTCATGTGATATTCTGGCCAGGGCCTGAGGAATACAGAGGTATCAGGTTGGCTCCTTTAAGATATGTTCTTGAAATTGGCCTACCGGTATTTTGCAGGCAGTTCCATTACCATCTCCTTTCCTGATGTAGCAGCAATAGCGAAATCAAATCAGATATGCACATTGTTCAGATAAAGGCAACCTGCTCCTTTATTGCTTTTTAATTAACAACAGAAAAAGGTAAAGAATAAAACACCAATACGATAATGATGGAGATACATATATTATCAAAGAGAAGGTGGGGGAGAACATGTGAAGCAAACCTGCTTACGACCAGAAGATCCTGAGTTCAAAAGTGATTAAGAGGCCCACTATCTGTATAATGCAGGATCTGCTAATGAGTCCACCTATTCCACTGATTGCCAACTCTTACTATCAAGAAATTCCTTCTGGTATCTAACTGGAATCTATTTCCCCGTAGTTTCAGTCCACTGACTCTGGTCCTGTCTCTGGGATAACAGAGAACAAGTTCCCTCTCTCCTCTATATAATAACCTTTTAGAAACCTGAAGACTGCTATATCCCTTCTTAGCCTAATCTTCTGCAAGCTTAATGTTCCCATTTATTTTAAGTGTTCTTCATAGAACCTGGTTGTCAAACCCTTTACTCTCTTCATAGCCTTTTCTGAACTCACTCCAGTTCGTCAATGTTCATATCCAAACATTTTTGATGGAAAAAAAAATCATTTGAAGTACTGGACACTATCCCAAATGGGTTCTGACCAACAGAGAATTGGATGGGTCTTTTTTTTAGCAACTACATCACAATGGCTCTTGTTTATATTCAACTATTATATCACCCAGATTCTTTTCATATGTATTACTGCAAAGCCAAGTCTCCCCCATTCTATACATGTGCCTTTCATTTTTATTCCTCAGTTGCAAGACTTTATCTTTCTCTGTTAAATTTAATGCTATTTTTGTTGGCTCAGCACACCCGCATCTTTTTGGATCTTCTCTTTCTCTAAAGAGAAAGCCATGCCTTTTAGTTTTGTGTCATATGCATTGATAATTCCTCCCTTCCTTCTTTCCCTTCTTCCTCCCTCCCTCCGTCCCTTCCTTCCTTCCTTGAACAGCATAGAGGTGAGGGCAGAACCGATGGCATTTGACTCATTTTTATTCTCCAAGATGGTGTAGAGCCACTCATGAGCACCCTCTGAATTCAATTATTCAGTCAATTATGAATCCATCTAACAGTTATATCATCTATTCCACATTTCATTAATGAGTAGATCATTAGTGTTTCATCAGTCAAAGTTTGGCACTCACACAATCTATTAAAGCTAGTAACTGTCTCAAAAAAAGGAAAAAAAAGGTAGTCAGGCATTAACTTGTTTCTGACAAATGTACATTACCTCTGTTAATTGTTGCATTCCTGTACAAAAGCTCACAAGCATACTGTTTAACAATAATCTGCCTGAGGACCTTGCCTGATAGAGATGTCAAGCTGACTTGTCTGCTGTGTTTGGAATCCTTCTTTTTCCCTTTCTTGAAGAAGGAGGCAACTTTGTTCTTTGTAGGTTTTCTGGAATCGCACCAGTTTTCCAGAAATTCTCAAAGATTACAGTTAGCAATTTTGTAGTCACCTTTTCTAGTTCCTTTAGTACTCTAGGATGTGACCATCTGGCTCTGAAGATTTAAATTAAATTATCCAAGTGCTCTTTTATCCTCTCCTGGTCTATTCTGAGCTGGACCCACTCTCCTTGCAGCCAGTCAGTGAATTGTTTCCCTTCTGAGAACAGATACATATAAAATATAGATTTCTGCCTTCTGGCTATCACATATTATCAATTTATCTTTTCTTCTCACCACTGATCTACAAGCCTTTTATCTTTCTATTGGTTTCTGATGTGCCCATTATTGTTCTGGACATTTTTGCGCACCTCAGCTCATTCTGAGTTTTAGTCTTTTTTGACACAATCCCTTTACAATCCTTTCCTGTGATTGCCTTGTATCCTTCTTTGGTTATAAGCCCATCTTTCCATTTCTCTTATTGTCAGCACTTTCAAAACCCTGTCTGGTTTCTTCTGACATTTCTTCTGGTTTCTGAAATGTCTTCCATTTTTTTTCTTCCTGTAAGGATTTTCCATTTTTCAGTATGTCATTTTGCAGAACTTCCCATTTTTCCTGGACTCATTCTGGATGTTTTACCATTGGAACTGATTTACCATTTATTATAGTTCTTCAAAATCTTTGCTTCTGAAATCCAATATACAAATCTGAATCTTCTCTATTCCCTTTGATATCATGAACTCAAGAAAGAACTTTTTGCTAAGGCTGCAGTCACCTTTACATATTCAATTTCTCATTGTTGGTAGGGTTAAATCCAGGTTAATAGACCCCTTCTTCCACCTTCTGACAAATGAAGTTGTCAGCTAGAGAGAAAAGACATTTGTTGTATGACTGACCCATGGTGGAGTTACATTTTCAGGAAATTTTCATTGTCAAAACATTTTTTAAAAAAACATTGGTAGATGAGAATTGTTCTGTCCCTCATTAACATACTCGAGATCCCCGCGCTTTGATTGGCCAAAGCGCGGGGCTCTCTGATTGGTCAGGCGAGCCGCGCCGATTGGCTCGCTAGGAATCTCCCGCGATTGGTCCGTTCAAACCGCGGGAGATTCAAAGTGATGCCATTGGCCGCGGCCGCCGCGGCAAAAGGAATAAAAGCCGCGGGCTTTTTTCCTTTCGCCAGTTCGGTTCCAGCAAATCAATAAAAGAGCTTTGCACTAAGTCACCGACTCCTGGCATCATTTCGCGGACACAACACTGGTGACGAAGGTGGGATCCAGACCCTGAACCGAACCACGTGTCCGACGGAAGCCAGACGAAGCACCGAGATGGCGAAAATCGCACCGCCTGCCCCCTTCAACCCCGCCACCGAGGACTGGGAATCGTTCTCCGACCGATTCCGCATGTACCTCGAGTGCACCGGCATGAAGGACGCCTCGGGCCCACTGAAACGCGCCGTCTTCCTCACCCACTGCGGGACCGAGGTCTTCCAGATGGCCAAAGCGTTGGCCAAGCCCGCCGATGCGACCGCCATGGACTGGGACGTCCTCAAACCCATCCTTCGGCGACACTACGCCCCAGAGGTACCCATCCTGATCCGGCGCAACGAGTTCTACCGGCGGGACCAGAGATCGGGTGAGAGTTTCAGCGACTTCGTCGCCGAGCTGCAGCGCCTAGGGGGGCTCTGCGAATTTGATAACCTAAACAACGCTCTGAGAGACGAATCGTGCTCGGTCTGTGGGACCCCGCCCTCCAGAGCCGGCTGATGGCTAAGGGCGACATCAGCCTAGCAGACACCCTCACCGCAGCCGCAGCCGCAGAAGCAACCCGAACTTCCGCCGATAGCATGCGCAGACCGGACACGAGGGACCGCGGCGGAAACAACAACCCGGCGAGGTCAGCTGAACCAAAAACCGAGACGACAACACACCAGGGCGATTTCCACTCAGCATACAGCACGTCCGATGACGAGGAGGACATCCATCGACTCCAGACAGGCCGCGACCAACGGAACCGGAGAGGTCGTAAGTCGAGGACCAACTGTGCCGGTTGCGGCGGCGACCACCCCAGGTCGGAATGCCGGTTTTTCGACTCAATCTGCCGGCATTGCGACAAAAAGGGGCACATCGCCCGGGTTTGCCGCCTGAAGAAAAACCGCAGTCCGGCTCGATGGGACCAGAGCGACCGGAGGAGGGAGAGCACACCACCCCAGACCAGAGATCGCCCCTCGGACAGCCGATGGGACCGGAACGGACGATCCTCACGAGGCGGCGACAACCGGCGGAGAGAGGAGACCCACCAGACGGTCACCATCGGCCACGCCATCACCAGCGACGCCCGGAAGGTCCACGTCGAGGTACGCATCGAGGGCCAGCCGTGCAAGATGGAGGTGGACTCTGGGTCCTATCTCTCCATGATTGCATGGCACGAGATAAAGCGGTTGGTGCCTACCCTCCAAAGGAGGAACGTAGACAACCAGAGACTCATTGTAAAGGACTACCAGGGAAACCGTATCCCGGTAGTCGGCACCAAAAGCTTTAACATAACGTATAAGGGGCGCACCGAACGACTCCCCCTAACGATCGTTGACCGTGACCGCCCAAGCCTACTGGGACTGCAATGGTTCGCCCCGCTCGACATCACCCTCACGGGAGTCAACCACGTCACCGACGACGGCTGGGAGCAGCAACTAGCCCAGGAGTTCCAAGAGGTCTTCGACGGAAACCTAGGCAAGTACCGAGGGCCCCTTATCTCGTTCGACCTAGACCCTAACGTCCCCCCCAAATGCCTGAAACCAAGGCGGGTGCCATTCGCACTGAAACCCAAAATAGACGAGCAAATTGATAAGCTCGTCAAACAAGGGGTACTGCAGCCCATAGACCACGCCCGGTGGGAGACCCCCATAGTCACCCCGATCAAGCCCGATGGGTCGGTGAGAATCTGTGGGGACTATAAGGCCACCCTAAATGGTGCGCTGCAACAAAGCGCCTACCCCGTCCCAGTAGTGCAACACCTACTGCACTCACTGGGAGGGGGCAAGGTTTTCGCCAAGCTCGATCTCGCCCAAGCATACCAACAGTTGCCGGTCGATGAGCAAACGGCAGAAGCGCAGACCATTGTCACCCACCGGGGAGCATTCAAATGCAACCGACTCCAATTCGGAGTCAGCGTGGCACCGGGCATATTCCAGAGCCTAATGGAGAGACTATTGCAAGGTATCAAGGGGGTGGTACCTTATTTCGACGACGTCCTAGTGTCGGCAGCCAACCAAGCCGAACTAGAAGGTCGACTAAGGGAGGTCCTAACTAAATTTAAAGAGACGGGACTAAAAGTAAAGAGGGAAAAATGCCAGCTTTACACGGAACGAGTGGAATTCCTGGGCTACCTCCTAGACCGGCACGGCATTCACCCCACAAGCAAAAAAATCAAGGCCATCAAAGAAGCCCCCACCCCTAAATCAAAGACTGAACTACAAGCATTCTTGGGGTTACTGAACTTTTACAATGTTTTCCTACCCCAAAAGGCGACGGCGGCGGAGCCCTTGCATAGGCTCCTGGACAAAGCGGTGACCTGGACTTGGGGGAAACGAGAGCAAGCCGCCTTCCAAAGAACGAAGGACCTCCTCACCTCCGACACCGTCCTCATACAATTCAATGAGACCCTACCTCTGGCCATCACGTGCGACGCATCACCCTTCGGCGTCAGCGCTGTCCTCAGCCATACCCTTCCCGACAGAAAAGAAGCGCCCATCGCGTTCTTTTCAAGGACCCTCACCAAACCGGAGCGGAACTATAGCCAACTGGACAAAGAGGCTCTGGCTATAGTTGCCGCCATAAAACGATTCCACGAATACCTCTACAGCCGGACTTTCACCATCATAACGGACCGCAAGCCGCTGCTGGGAATCCTTGCAGGGAACCGGGCCACCCCGAACATTCTGTCTCCCCGAATGACAAGGTGGTCCGAGTTCCTGGCAGCCTACAACTACGAACTCATACACAGACCGGGTAAGACGATCTCCCATGCAGACGCCTTAAGCCGCTCGCCGCTACCGGAACCTGACACTGACCCAGCACCCACAACGACCACCCTCAGCATAGAGACTCTACCCAACCTGCCCATAACCGCGTCAGACATTGCCCGAGAGACTAATAAAGACAAATGTCTGGCGCGGGTGTTGCATTGGGTGGAGAAAGGGTGGCCGGAAAGGGACAACGACGAGTCCGTCAAAACGTTCCGAAACCGCCAAACGGAACTCTCGTTGTTAAAAGGGTGCATACTATGGGGGGACAGGGTGGTCATTCCGGAAAAGCTACAGGGGAAGGTTTTGGAAATGCTGCACGAGGGGCAACCTGGCATCATGAGGACTAAAGCCCTGGCCAGAAGTTACGCTTGGTGGCCAGGGATGGACAAACAAATAGAGGCCTGGGTAGCTAGGTGCCAACGATGCCAGGAAACGAGGCCCACCCCACCCACAGCACCCGTCCTAGAGTGGGAAACCCCAAGGGGACCTTGGTCTAGGATCCATATAGACTTCGCCGGGCCCACAAAAGGACACACCTTCCTCATAACAGTTGACGCTTACTCCAACTGGCTGGAGGTAAGCAACATGAAGACAACAACCACGGAGGCCGTGACCAAAGAACTCTGCAAACTCTTTGCAACACACGGCCTCCCAGACGTCGTCGTCTCCGACAACGGGCCCCAGTTTACCTCGCTGGAATTCGAAAAATTCCTAGCGGAAAGGGGCATCCGCCACGCGCTGGCAGCACCGGCGCACCCGGCGGCGAACGGTAGGGCAGAACGGATGGTCCAATTCACTAAAAAGACCATCCGGAAAATAGACCACGGGGAGATCCAAGAGAAAATCAACAGACTACTCTTCACCCAACACATAACCCCGAATACTACAACCAACAAAAGCCCAGCCGAACTACTAATGGGTAGAAAGCTAAGGTCCTCACTCGACAGGTTACACCCTACGTATAACCCGGAGAGGCCCCCAGACTCAAGCACCAAACACCGAACTTTCGCACCTGGGGACCCCGTATATGCAAAAAACCTGACGGGAGACCCTCTATGGATCCCAGCCGTCATCACCCAAGCAACAGACCCACACTCGTACCGGCTACAAACAGCAGACGGACGAGCGTGGAAACGCCACATCGACCAACTTAGGTCGAGAACCGCAAACCAACAAACCGCCGACGCACAAACAAACGAACCCAACCCCCGTAACGCAAGCCACGGGGGGAGGGAATACCCAGGGGACCTAATCCAAAGAAAAATAAACCAGCAATACTCACCGGAACGCAGCCATCATGACCCCTCGCCAGAAAGGAACAGCCAAGCCAGCTCGACCGACCCGGAAAGACCGAGCGGGAGCAGCGAAACCCGTAGCTCAACCAACCCGGCAGGCCCAGGAGGGAGCTACGGAGAAAGGACCGGCCCGATCGACCAGCCGGTTCCCACAACAGCAGCAGGAGCAACGGAGATCCCGACCGAACCGGCCGGGATCCAGCCTACAACTGAGTTGCGCAGGTCAAGTAGGACCAGACGGAGCCCCGCCTACCTACGTGACTACGCAACGTAAGGACTGAACCAAGAAGGGAGGGGTGTTCTGTCCCTCATTAACATACTCGAGATCCCCGCGCTTTGATTGGCCAAAGCGCGGGGCTCTCTGATTGGTCAGGCGAGCCGCGCCGATTGGCTCGCTAGGAATCTCCCGCGATTGGTCCGTTCAAACCGCGGGAGATTCAAAGCGATGCCATTGGCCGCGGCCGCCGCAGCGAAAGGAATAAAAGCCGCGGGCTTTTTTCCTTTCGCCAGTTCGGTTCCAGCAAATCAATAAAAGAGCTTTGCACTAAGTCACCGACTCCTGGCATCATTTCGCGGACACAACAAGAATGATCTTGAAAGATGAAGGGGAAAAGATGCAATTTAGGAAACAGCCAATTTCCCTTAACACAGTTGCTTACTGGCCAAAAAGAATAGAAAATAAACTTAGGAAAGACCAACCCTAATGGATCAGGCAATTAAAAATGTCAGCAGCATATTTATGGTTTCAGGCTTGCAAGGTTTTCATGTTGCCTTACAGTAAATTAGAATTAGCTTATCTGGTCATGTTTTCTGTCTGTTTTACCTGGGAAAGGCTGACAACCACTGAGCCTCATGCAGCTGAAGGCACCATCAGTGCATGGACTTAACTGCATGAGGTTTAGGGAGATAAATAATCACTTCAGATGGACACTTCAAAGACAGTTCCATGAGAACACCATCAGCCAAAACAGCCTGGAACCAATCAGTGAGTGCTGCCTTATCTCAAGCATCGTCCTTAGCTAATAACTTAAATCTAATAGTTTAGGTTAGCTAACTGACATTGCCCTTTGGCATACCTGGTTAATCTGCCTGTTAGCCAAGTTGGCTTTCAATGTGTCTCCAAAGGGAAGGTGGATTTGTTTTACAGAGTTTGGGAATTCTGCTAGCAGAAAACTTTTTTTCAGCAAATAAGAACTGGCTCTCTGCAATGACTCTTTCAGTATAATGACTATTTCAACAAATTGGTAAGAAAAGCTGAAAGCATTGATTGACTATTGTGGGAGGAGGCCACAGACATGAAACAAAATCAGTCAATTTTTACTATGATTGAAGACCAGCAAATAACACAATAATAATAGTAAACCTTAGAGTCACCGTGAACTAATTGGCAGTTATATATTTTAAATATATAATAAATAAAAATAAAAGACAATAAGAAATTGTAATTGGTGGCAGATTAACAGTGGGCTATTAAAATTTACCTAATTATACATGTAACATAGAATTTGGTCATATTCAAAACCATAACAGTAATTGCATGCAAAGAAATCAATATTTTTTGGATATTTTATTTGCTAAGGTGTTATAAAGTGAGTTTATGAATCCTTATAGAAGTTGTAGTATAGCAGTATGCAACCTATAGTTTCAATGGCCCCTTCTCCACAGGGGCATTATTCTTTGTATTGGTCCTCCAAAACTGCTGTAGGATATGGAGTTTAAAAAAAAATAGAACAAAACAACCTGAAAGAAAGTGTGTGTGTGTGTGTGTGTGTGTGTGTGTTAGAAAAAGAGACAGACAAAGAGGAAATAACATGTAGTGGTCTCCCATGGAAAGAATGAGACACAGGCTGGTATACTCGGAATGGGAGCCCAGAATAAAATTCCAGTGCTTCATTTTATTGAGATTTTTGTGCATAGTAAGCAATTACATTGTGGATTAATAATTAGATATAGTACAGGCTTGTTTGCAGTTGTCTAAGCTGCCTCTTTGTTTGTATTTGTTCTTATTGTTCTCTTTTCTTTGCACTATCTTAGTAACCTTTAGACAGGCATGAGTATATAAGGCATTATATTAATCATTGCTCGAGCTCAGGCCAAAGTTTATTCCCACATCTCTCCTGTTTTAGTTTCTTGATGATCGCGGATGCCTCGGTAGCTTTTCGCCATCTGCAACAGCAATTCTCCTTCCTTAGGCTTCACCCGACACATTCCTAAAAGTCCAGGGAGACATTGAATACAACAGCATACACAGAGAGAAAATATAATAAGCAATATCGCTCCAACAATTAGGTGATGAATCCATGAACCATCTGGCAATCAGGACCAAAGTGCAGACCACATGTCCAGTCCCTCGTCCTCCGATTGTAATGGATTCTTATTCAGGGTTTGTTCCATATGCTGTAAAGTAGCTGTAATGTTTGGAGAATAATCAGAGATATACATGCAACAATGCGTATGAATCACAGCGCAAACTCCCCCTTGCGCAGCCAAAATAGTATCCACCGCATATCTGGTTTGCAGGACAAAGTCAAGGATTTTTCCTTGCTCTTCTTCAAGCAGCTTTAGAGTTTTAATGGTGTCTTTAAACATAGTAACTGTCCAATTGTTTAAATGATGCAAATCTCTATAGTTCATCATGACTCTTAAAGGAGGAATAACTCCCCTTGATATCTGTGTCCAGTAGTTATGAGTCAAAACAGAGTTTACTTCTGTTGCGGAACGCGCATTGCAGATATGAGCAGTCCCCAATGATTTTTGAATGAAATGAGATGGGATTACTTTCCCAAAGGTGCAGACCCCTTTCCATCGTGCTGGCATGCGATCATAGGCCATCCGTCCACACAGCAACCACAGATTTGCTCCCAGGAGATGACCAACCTTATTTGGCACAACATAGATTAATTGTGCAAAGGATTCCATTAACATAGCCAAATAAGTGGACAATGGTGCGTATTTCCCATTCGCACATTTGGGCAGCTGGTTTTCTCTCGTGGTGGGACAACATGTGACAGGGATAAATGGACACCCATTTTCATTGATCAAAGATATGATATCAAATTTAGAAATGTTATGTACAAAGTAAGTGAGATTTCTAGTTTTCATGTCATCCGGATAAACCCAACTTCCATTGCCAATGACAATTGTTTTGTTGCAAAATGGATATGTCCCCAAGTAAGTCATATTCTCTACCGTCTCATTGTGAGTCCAGCAGATACCCGCCACCTCTTGGATCCAGCTTCCAAGATGTAAGGTATTTATGTTACTTGTAGTCCAACTGTTAGACCACATCCCTGAACAACCATAGCATTGTCCCTTATACCAGTCACCTTCGGCCAGAGGTACTGCAACCATTGGAAGCCCTGATGTTTTGTGAGTTGGCATGTGCATACATATCCAACAATCAGTTTTATTATGGAGGTTTGCTAGCTTCTCCATGTCCTGGATCAATGTGTTTCTTTTCCATTCCCTCAAATCCACCCCCCTTGCCCCTTTGGCTGATGATAAGGATGCACACAGCGAGCAGGAACCCAAACAACTGTCCTCTCATCTTCAACAGCAGTGTATCCTCAGCCCCAAGTTATTAGCGGGACAGGTCCTCTCCACGTTGGATCTGGCAGTCTCCTATACCGAACTTTTGGTCTTGGCGTACCTGCAGAAGGGGAGGAAGCAAGATGCCTACTGGCTGCCATAGCAGCAGGAGATCCTGTCATGTTTAAAAAATTTAAAGTATATAAAGTAATATTAAGAATGTTTTGTATGGTTCCGGTTTCGCGTGGCTTCAGGGCAGCAGGAATTCGCGACAGCTCGCGATTCCTGCTGTGCTAGCCGTCGAGGTACCCCCGATCCAGATGGGTCAGGGGGATATGGCTGCCCTGTAGGGACAGCTGAAGAGAGAGGGGAGTCGGATAGGGAGGTGGGGGTGTCACAGACCCCCCCTTCTCCGGGAAAACCCCTTTTTCCCAAGGCGGTAGAGCGGCGGTCAGCAATGGCCGCCACGAAGAAGCCAGCAACCGGGTAAGATTGTGCTGGAGGAAGTGTGAAGAGTGAAAGTTCTGTCTGAGCCGGGTCAAGTAACATCTTTCAAATTGCCTGGAATTGAGCTGTTTGAATTGCTGGAGGATACATTGTATCCCTAAGAAGAGCGAAAAGCGGCGGAGAAGCTGTTAAAGGGAACTTTTTTTTTTCTTTACTCTCCCACCCCATGGAAACAGCAGAAATATTTGGATATATTGGACATTGAAAGTGGATTGCTTTGAAAGTTGAAACTAAGAGACAAAAGGATTTTTGGACATTGAAAAATTAAGAAATTGGAAAACCCTTGTTGGAGGTATGGATTTTTGATTATTTAAAATTGACATTGCAAGTGGGAAGGGAGAAAAAAAAATTGGAGCAGAAGCTGAAAAAGGAGGAGATTGCCTAGAATCCCAAAGGAAGATATATGGTAATTGGACCTCTTTGATTAAAAATTAACCCCAGAAAGAGAAAGAGAAGAAGGAAGAAAAGTATTAACTTTTGGAACTTTTTTTTTTTAATTGCTTTTGATTGTCTTTGATTAAAAATACTTGTGGTTGTTTTGGAAAAAGTGTCCCTTTTCATAATGGCATCGTTTGTGGATGAACTAGAAATTGAATATCAAAAATATAAAAAAGAAGATACTTTGGGCACTTTGTTTCAATTCTTAGAAATGGCGTTATGTACTTATGAAAAGTTGATTACGCAGCAGAAGGACTGGGACAAGGAAGAAGAGGAAGAAGAAGCCATCTTTGATGAACAATGGGTCCCTTCCGGAGAGGAGGAGAAAAAGGATAAGAAAAAGGGGATTTTAAGAATTATAAAAACAACCAAAAGAGAGAAAAATGAGCGAAAAGGTGGAGGCAAGGTTAGAAAGCAAAGGAAAAGGAGCAAGAAAAGCGAAGAGAAAAAGCAAAGGGGTAAAAAGGGCAAGGAGAAGAATAAGCAAGAGAGAAAGGGGGGGAGGAGAAGCCTTAACGGGGGGAAGCAAGACCTAAAGAAAAAAAGTTTATTTAGAGACAATGGGTGAATTTAATTTAGATTAAAAGAGGGATTCTGGAGGGTACATAGGTTTGTGATATGTGTATTTAGAATATAAAATTTATTATGTAATCTTAGAATCTTTTAAACAGAATCCCAAGAAAAATTGCTATACGTAGTATTTTTAAGTTAGGGTAATGAGTTATAGATGTTACTCCAATTGGTGTACAGGAGAAGTATAGTAAAAGAAAAAAAAAAGATGAATGGATAATTGGAAATAGAACAGACAAAAAATGTTGTTGAAAATGGTAATAAGATATGGAAGGATATATATGCTTTTTTTTTGGATTTTGTATATTGATAAAAGGCAATAAAATTTTAATTAATAAGAAATAATTTGGATGGAAAGGAGAAGTAGGGATAAGATATGAAGTTAATACTATATGAAGTATTGATATTATAATTTGGAAATGTTATGTCTTATTGGTCTTTTATTATTATTTTTTCCTAGAAAAGAATTTATAAGCTGTTATGCCTTGACTCTTTGTGCATTGCTTTTATAAAACTGATAAAAATGGTTTTTATATATATATATAAAAAAGAAAATGATAATAAGATATGGAAGGATATATGGGATGAATATGATGTTTGAATTTGTGTCTGTGTGAAGAGTTTTAACCCGGAAACAGACAACCTTCAGAAAAGATCTTTTAGTTTTGTTTATGTTTTGTGTTTTGTATGTTTGTGTATTGTGTTTTTGGTAAAACTAACAAAATTTGTTTTTTATAAAAAAAAGGAAAAAAGAATCAATAAAACCTTGGAGGAATGTTAGATGAGAATAATTTAAACAAGCCAGAAAGAAATGAATATGATGACTATAAAATGGATAAATATGGAAGAGAAATGAAATTGAATAGGAGTAAAGAGAAATAATGAGAAATTTGCTGAAAGATATTTGTGTGTCCATATGGAGATGGGATAAATTGGAATTATGTTGTATAAAAATAATGTTTTATTCGACTTGTAAGGATTTATAATGTTAAGAGGTTTTATGTATTTATGTATTTAATGGTTAATGATGTGTTGTTTTATCTTTAAAATTAATAAAAATTTGCTTCAAAAAAAAAAAAGAATGTTTTGTATGTAAGGCAAACCATATCCATCCACTTCCCCCGTTTTTGTTTTTATGTGAAGGAGTGCTTGTTTTAGCATCTGATGAGCTCGTTCCACAATGGCCTGACTGTAGCTGCTCAGCTACCAATTGATGTAAAGCTATAAGCTTTTCCTTTGGAAGTGGCCATTGGTCAATCCAAACGGGCTGAGAGGTTAACAATTGCAATTTTTCCATTATCCAATAACAATTTTTGTGCGAAATTGTGACAGCAAATCTCTACCCCACAAGTTTATATGCAGGGGCAACACAAGAGGTTGAATCCTTGCAGTCTCGCCAGTTTCTCTATGCAATGCCTTCAACCAATGTACACTACTTCTTGCAAACTGCATACCACCTACCCCACGAACAGCCGGAGAATCCTCCAGCACCCATTCATTTGGCCACTCCTTTTGGCGTATCACAAAGACATCTGCTCCGGAATCTATAAGGCCAGAAAATGATTTTTCCTGAATTTCAATTGTCATTTTTGGTTGGTCTGTAGTCAAATTTTTTGTCAGCGCTAGCAATTCTGCAGCAACTGGAGAACTGGCCCTTTCAGTGGACCCAAAATCGCCAGTTTGTGGGATCCCAATTAAAGGATTCATAGGAATGTATGGAAGCAATAATAACTGGGCAATAGAGTCACCGGCCATTAATGATGCAGGAGTATCAGTGTACAATTGTACCTTAATAACCCCTTTATAATCTTGATCAATAACCCCTGGAATAACAAAAAACCCTTTTTCTGATGCAGAAGACCTGGGAAGTACCAATCCCACTGTTTTTTCTGGCAGTGGCCATGCAAATGAGTGTCCTCAATGTACACTTGATTAG
The DNA here is from genome assembly GCA_033807585.1 of Hydrophis major. Lineage (NCBI taxonomy): Eukaryota > Metazoa > Chordata > Lepidosauria > Squamata > Elapidae > Hydrophis > Hydrophis major. Next base: position 86,822,215 of record CM066328.1, on the reverse strand, counting down.
GAAAAGTCACATCAATTGAGTTCAACATTTTTAAATCCAAACCTGCACTCCTAGTAATTGCAGGCGATGCCTTTGTGACAGCCTTGGGAGTGGGGCTAGCTGCACGCCCCAAATTTAGTTTCCCGAATTTTGGTTCTGATCAGAGCGACATTGATTTGCCCAATGAAACCCTTTTTTGCATTTCGGACAGACCGACTTCGGGCGGATGTCCCTATTTTTATTTTTGTTAAATGCCATTCCCCCCCCCCCGCCAGGGGCACGGCACTGGGCTTTAAAATGGCCAGGCTTCCCACAATTAAAACAATTCCCCGTAGGCTTCATCCCTTTTTGCAATGCCATAGCCAAAGTCTCCATGTTGTAAGCCTGAGAACCCACCACTGCACATGCCTTTAACAGATCAGCCAGAGTAACCTCACCTCTAGCCATCAAAGGCTGTAAGATACGCTTGCAGTCAGTGTTTGCATTTTCAATTGCTAATCTCAGCAAAAGTTCCTTTGCTGCTTCCTCATTTGAAATTTGCCGAGTAATAGCCAATTGTAGCCTTTCCACAAAATCGTTATAAGACTCAGATGCTGTTTGCTTAATTTGAGAAAAAGACTGTGCCAGGGTTCCCACATCCTGGATGCGGGACAATGCCCCAAGGACAGCTGCCATAACTATGGGAAGTGCGTGATCAGGCAAATTAGTAGCTTGATCAGCAGTGGATTCAAACAAGCCTGCCCCATAGATTTGGTCTGGCGTATACAGCCCCCCTGAATTCCGTCCCCTAGTGATAGCTTCTCTTTGATATTCTGAATCAAAAACCACATACTGAGTAGAACTCAATATCATTCTCATTAAATCTTTCCAGTCATTAGGAATCATGCGTGAGGTAGCCAAACTTGTCAGGAGACCCTTTGTAAAGGGACTTTGAATACCATAATCTTTAACAGCTTTCTTAACCTCCCTACGTACTGACAAAGGAATCAGAAGCCATTCAGCGTGCAGATTGCCTTGAGCATTCACTTGCCTATTAACTGGAAACAAATTCATCTGGGGAATCTCATCAGGCTCTAATTTCCCTTCATTGAAAGCCTGATGCATCATTGCTTGAACTTTCCCTGTTTGTGGTTGGATTTTCTCCTCTACATGTGTTGGTGAAGTTGGGGTTGAGAATGCATATTCCAGTTTTGAAGTTGGGAGGTGCAACACAACTCCTTCATAAGGAGGAAGTTCTGCTAAAGGTTTTACAAGAGGTTGTTGCTGGGTCTCTAAAGCAGTCATAACAACCTTCCAATATATCAAAATTTCAGCTGTTGCTCGTGGCTCTTCATGAAGGATAGTTCCAATTTTCCTCCATGTGTCTAACTTTAAAGAGCCCTTCTCTGAGTACCAGGGACATTGTTGCAAGATCTCTTGCAGCAGCTCTTTCACATTACCTTTTGAAAGAACTATTTGCTCCCCCCCAGAGGTTTTAAAGATAAAGAAGTTTGTCCTGACTAACTTCAGCAGCTCACTAACATGGCGTTCCTGTGGCTGAGAGAGTTTTCCCCCCATGTTCCCTGAATAATCCTATTGTCCAGCAATAGTTAAGTACGTACTTTACCTATTCCAGCGAGGAAACACGGAGGTCCGGACACGTACCACCTGCAGTGGATCACGTCGGGATCACCACTTGTGGTGGTCTCCCATGGAAAGAATGAGACACAGGCTGGTGTACTCGGGATGGGAGCCCAGAATAAAATTCCAGTGCTTCATTTTATTGAGATTTTTGTGCATAGTAAGCAATTACATTGTGGATTAATAATTAGATGTAGTACAGGCTTGTTTGCAGTTGCTTCTTTGTTTGTGTTTGTTCTTATTGTTCTCTTTTCTTTGCACTATCTTAGTGACCTTTAGACAGGCATGAATGTATAAGGCATTATATTAATAATTGCTCAAGCTCAGGCCAAAGTTTATTCCCACAATAACACTTAGAAATGTGTATTTTGTTTAAACCAGTGTTTTTTAGCCTTTGGAAACTTGAAGATTTGTGAACTGCAGCACCCAGAATTTCCCAGCCAGCATGCATCATTGCTGATGTATCTTCAGTGAAATTAAAAGGGATATTGTCAAATAAATGAGATGTTCTAATCAAAATTAATACTATATTTGGGTTAATAAAAAAAGCTATATAAAATAATGGGCAAGGGGTTTCATGTCTTGCCTTCTGGTGCTTTGGAAAACAAGTTAACCTCATCTACTTTGTGGCATCCGCTCACATACTGGAATACAAGAAGAGTTCTCCACTCCTCTACTCGTTGCAGAATACCTTATGCCACCAGACTTGAAATTCTAGACCTAGAAAACCTAGAACTACGCCGCCTTCGGTCTGATCTAAGTATAGTATATAAAATCATACATTGCAATGTTCTACCTAGCTTCAACCATAACAATACAAGAGCAAACAATAGATACAAACTCAAGGTTAATCACACCATACTTGATTGCAGGAAATACAGCTTCAGCCACAGAGTGGTCAATGTCTGGAATACTCTACCTGACTCTGTGGTTTCTTCCCCAAACCCCAAAAACTTTAACGTTAGACTGTCTACTATTGACCTCACCCCTTTCCTAAGAGGTCTGTAGGGGGCATGCATAAGCGTACCAATGTGCCTACCGTCCCTGTCCTATTGTTTCTTTTATTTTTCTTATATGTATCCATGTATTCATAACTATGTTTTTACTTATTATCTTGTAAGCAATTGACAAACCAAATAAAATAAATAAAAATAAATAAAATAGTCCTTCTTTTCTCTAGAGTGGCCATACCCAATTCCCGCAACTGTTCTTTATATGTTTTTGCCTCCAGGCCCTTAACCATCTTAGTTGCTCTTCTTTGCACTTTTTCCAAAGTCTCAACATCTTTTTTGTAATGTGGTGACCAAAACTGGATGCAGTATTCCAGGTGTGGTCTTACTAAAGCTTTATAAAGCGGTACTAATACTTCAAATGCTTTTCATTCTAGGTCTCTGTTTATACAACCAAGGACTGTATTAACTTTTTTGGGCTAATATTATATACTCCATTATATATAACATTAGCCAAAATATTATAAATATTATACTAATATTATATATATAATATTAACTTTTTTTGGCTATTATCACATAGATTGACTACAAACAATGACAGGACAAAGTAGCAACAATGGTATATTGGAATATCTGTAAGAAATTCCATTTGCCTACAAGCAAGAACTGGAGGGACCACAAAGTAGAGAAAATAATAGGAAATGAAGCTGAAATGCTTCTGGTACTTTAAAATTCAGACAAACAAGCACCTGCCACATAACACGTCAGACTTAACAATTGCTGATAAGAAAGATCAAAACAAATTGGATAGTGGATGTGGCAGTACCTAGAAACAGTAGAAAAGAAAAGCACAAAATACAAATACTTGCAAATAGAAATAGAATGACTGCAGCAAAAGAAAGCAAAGGTAGTAATAAGTGTCTTATCTGCAATTCTAAAACAACAGCAGCAACACTTGAACAGTACCACATTGGAAAATCATTAACAGACAATTGAAAAAGACAACTTTAGGTGTGTAGGAAGGAAAATCCATCTGGTTCAGTTCCAAGCTGGGAGGAAAATGCTGGAAACATGGAGGCTGATTGCAAAGAAAGTGTATTGATGAACAGAACCACTAGGGTTTGTGGTTCTGGTACAGCTGACAAAAAGGAGATAAGGGGTGGGTGGGTTTTTATATCTTCTTTGGGCTTTGTATTTGAACTTCCTGTTCCTGTGCAAGGACATGTCTTTTAATATTCTATTGGCTATTGTCAGATTCCTATGGTGTCATGGCTGGCTCTATAGGCAAAAGAGGAAATGCAAATCCCAGGTGCTTGTTTAAGCTAATCGTCTCAACCCTTTTGGCTTGTGTAATTGCTTATTTAGAGTTTCCTGTCTGACCCAGTCTTTCTGACTGGATTATAAAATCTGCATTTCTAAAATCTGGCCTCCTCAGTTTTCCTGTTTGGGGCAGGGAAGCTGGGAATGGTTTCTGTCTCCATTAAGATTGTTTTTATATCTTTTTTAGGGGAAATATTTTACCCTGCCTTTTTAATATTTCCCAAAATATTAAATTCTTCTAGGAGGGGGGGCTTCCTACACATGCAACAACTTTCATTCTGTGTTGATACCTTTAATACCATCAAACAAGAGCCTCTGTCTGTCCTAGGTCCTTGGGAAGGGCTTGATAGAAGGATAAAAATGCCAAACTCTGTCTAATCATCTGACTGTCCTTGAAAAGGATGGGTGGATGGATTGATGGATGGATGGATGGATGGATGGGAGGGACAGAGGGAGGGAGGGAGGAGGAGGAGGAGGAGGGGGGAGAGGAGGAGGCATGAAAGTGTAGCATGTATCTGTGAGTCCTTTGATTTGTCCAATGTTGGGAGTCCCAATGCAGAGAGAAATATCAGAGGAATTAATCTGTTTGATTCTGCAATACTTAAGAGCAGACTGTTTTGAAACCAGAAAGCTCAGATTAAACAAACATACATTTTACATTAAATTTAAATGAGGAAGTATAACCACCTTCAACTCACAGCAAATGTTTATTTTATATAAAGAATACATCTAAAATGAATATTTTGCTTCTTCTTCTGTGGTAGGATTTTCAATCAGAAATCAAAGTTTTTCTGAAAAAAAAAAAGAATGTAGAAGACAGTTGCAACCTGAACTTTGTGTAATTAATCTTATTTGTTTGTTTGTTTACTTAGCTTATAGCATATCATATATGGACTAACAATATATATATCAACATTTCACCTAGATTAGTAGAACACAGTAAAATATAAATATAAAATATAAACTGATTAAGCTGCAAGAGAGGGAAATGTGTTCATGTTTGTGTGTGAGAAAGAGGGGGGTAGCATGGAGGGAGAAAGAGAATGGGGAGGGGAGGAGAGGGAGGGAGGGAGGTTAGGAAGATATCTGTCAAGGATTCTATGAAGTACTTTGCTCAGACCTATGTCCATATTATAATTGTTAGTTAATAGAATCTAAAACTCCAGGTGTGCTTTCTACTAAATTACAAATAATGGACACTTATTTCAATCCCTAAGTTGTGATTCTTATAATAGTATGTGAATTTATTTTGAAGATCATTTTTTTAACCTCAAGGGCCTCTATTTTGTTTCTTATATTCAGAAACTTTTTTTAAAAAAAAATATCAGTTTAGATTCTGCTTTGCTATTATCTTTACATTTCATCTGATTGCTTCATTCTAATGCAGAAATTTAGCATATAAAACCATGTTTTGAAGAATGCAATTGGAAAATTTGCCTCCAGATATTCCAGAGTGGATGCAGTATCCTTAGTATCATGTAGATATTTTTAAACTGGGGCTATGAAGATGGAATATGTGCTGTTAAAATTCAAAGGATTGATTTCTGAAGACCAGGGAGCCATTACCTATTTTGCTTCTTTCAAGTCTTTAGTCCTTTCTAAACTGAAATGGAAAAGACCATAATATTCTTTGGACTCTCTTTCTTTAGGTAACTTTTGTTGAAAATTAGATCATAACATTCTGGGGGGAAATATAGATTTAAGTATGTAATTGTGTTCTAGATTGTATAAAGTTTTGAGAAGAATGAATTGGGACAATTCATGGAAATCTCAATCAAAAGATTTCTGCTATATACATACATGCATCAGTTTTAAAGAAATAATCAGTGTAGTGGTATTATAGTGTGCACATTTTGGATTTCATTTCATTTCTCTTTAATCTTATTTACAGTCTGATCATCTTGTGCACTTAATATCTGTGTGTATGTGTGCCACATACACACACACATAGAGAGAGAGAGACTATTATTTAAGTCTATCCAGACTATTTCTTTTATCTATAAAATATATTCTTATACTATGAAGATCTTATTAGAAACAGCTTTCAAAGTAGCTGATTAAAGGTTTTAAATGTCACAATATTTTTACAATAACCCCTTCTGAAATACATATTTTGGCGTTTAATTCAATGAAGTCTGATTTTGTTTAATTCATCATTTTTCCAACTAGAATAGAATAAAACAGAACAAGTAGAGTAGAGTAGAACAGAACAGAACAGAACACTTTATTTGGCCAAATGTGATTAGATACCCAAGGAATTTGTCTCCTGGTATAAGTTCCCATTGTAAAAACAAAACAATAATAATAATCATAATAATGATACTAACAAGGTTGTAGAAAAAATGAGAAAGATAACAATAATACAGCAATATAATACAGTAATATACTTAGATATAAAACAGTACTGTGGAAGAGTAAGACAGTACTGTAGCAGAGTGATGGCACAAGGGGAAAAAACCTCTGTGGTTGTTTTGGCATACAGTGCCCTGTAGCAACTTCCCAAGAGGGGGAGATGAAATGGTTTATGTCCAGTATGTGAGGGGTCTATATTTTTCAACCCTCCTTTGGACCTGTGCAAAATTCAGGTCCTGAATGGAAGGCAAACTGGTTGTAATTGTTTTTCTGTAATCTTATCTATCCATTGAAGTCTATACCTGTCCTGTTTGGTTGCTGAACTAAACCAGACAGTTATATAACAAATGACAGATTCAATAATTCCTTTGTAGAACTATATCAACAGGGCAGTCTGAGCTTTCTGAGTTGATACCAGAAGAATATTCTTTGTTGTGCCTTTTTATGGTCCACTTCAAATCCTGGAAGGTTATAGAACCCCAAAACCTGAAGGACTCCACTGATGATACTGTGTTGTCTAATATAGAAAGAGGTAGTAGAATAGATCTCGTCTTTACAGTTTTAAGTATGTTCAGCTCCAGATTGTTCCAGCTCCCACCCAAGACTTCTGGGAGAGATCATTTGTCAATTTGGATCAAATATCAGTAGTAAGTTGATGATATGCAGCCATCTCAATCCTAGGCCAATCAAATTATACCATTGATCTGTTGTTCCAGTGTCTGGAAGCTATGGGTGTGTAGATGGAGAGAGAGAGAAAAGCTTAAGCACAATCCTTGCAAGGTTGATATGTGGATCCACATAGCATCCATTTCTAGAGTCCTTCCAACTTTAGTTCCAGATAGGGGTTCACTTCTCTATTCATAATGGATATTCAGTTTAGAGTTTTTCCTGGATCTACAGTCTTGGTCTCAGAATAAGTGAGTAAGTAAGTAAGGATGGTTTTTGCATGGATCTGTCTTGTGAGCGAGCTGGGTTTCTTTTTAGATCAGAAGGCCCTTCAGACAATTCATGGTTACCTTGCATGTGGTATTCTAATGCACTTATCTGCAGCTGGCCACAGGCATGTAACATAGGCATGTAACATCTTTGCTGAACTGGTTGCCAGTTCAAGGTGTTATCACTTCTAAATCCTTTCGTGCTACAGAGCCTATGTGAGGAACTGCCTATACCTCATAATGTCTGCCTCTCCTGCTTGATTCAACTAAGTTGGCATGTTTGGGATCAATGTTGCCTGATAAGGCACAAGAAAAAGACCTTCTCTTAATGCTGCTATCTTCTGAAATAGCATCCCTTTCTTCATCCACAGGATTCAGATTGCCCACACATTGCCCTTGTTTAAGTGGGCTCTCTAAACCAAGGTTTTGTCCTATGTTAGTTAGTAGATGCTTGTGTTGCATGTTGAGATGAAGTTTGTTTTATCTTACCAGCTATTCATCTTTTTTTCTTTCTGATCTGTTCTTCTATTTGTGTCTGGTATTACACTGCCCAGTCTGGAATCAGGCAGCCATATAAATTTGATACATGAATATTTTCCCTAATACAATGCAGACATATATGTTATCTTCACAAGTGCATGCTTATATTCTTTTTATTCAGTTGCATATATATTTTACAATTTTTAATGTATTTGTTTTGGTTGGGGAAAAAGAACATTATAATCCTGAATTATTGAATTTCAATTCATAGATAGTTTCAAGAAATGGGGCTCAAAATGCAAGAGTTCCCACCACATATATAAGTTCTTGCTCGTGGAAATTATATTTTACCTGCTTAATTTTGTTTATGCCTTTGTTTCACATAGAAGCACTTTGAAAAAAGCACAAGTTGGAAATTTTTAAAAACCTATTGGCAAATAAAATACTTATTAAAACTTGTATTTTAAAGTTAGAGTTGAATCAAATGATACTAAAAAGAACAGGTGCAAAATGTATTTCTTATGCAAATACTTTTCAGGAAACACAATTACATTTCCAGCTGAAATAACATTACATTGGGAAAGAAGTTCTCTCTTGCTGTAAATCTCTTCAACTCTAAGAGAGGAGCCCTGTGCAATAAGTATATTCCTTTTGGTAGAAAAGGCCTTGATTTTGTTTTTAAGGCAATATCAGCTCTTTAGGGGTTAAGGATCATCACATGGAGCTCAAAATATCCAGTTTCTAAAAGAAGTTCTAAGTCACAGTTAAGTTCTAATCATTTAAATACTTCAAGAACTTTTTCTTTTCATTGTTAGGAGGTGAATGGGATAATGCCATTATTATTTATTAAAATGTTCTAACTTGCAAATTCCTGCCTAAACAAGAAGAAACATAACATAATGGTTATAATGCCACAGAGAGAGCAGAGTAATGTTATACAGTGCTTGTATACATAGTGCTCATGGATCATCAAAAAAATAGGTTTGTTTCTGGATTTTCCCCATGAATATGGAATATAAAGACAGAACGAACTCTTCTGTTTGTCACTAGTAATCGTAGGTACCATGATGCTCTGTAACCATTTTTCACACAATAAAAATACACACAAGAAAGAAGATCTCAATAATTCTTCATTATATAAGGAAGAGTTGTGATAATCTGTGGTTTTGTTCAGGTTTTTTTTTCTTTCTAACTCCAGCGGATGAAAGAGAATTTGAAAAAGAGAAAATAATCCGTGTTGCATCTATTGTATTTAGTTACAAAGTGGACTTGGAGTATCTGCATGAATAATTGGTTTTCATAGGTTAAGATTTGCATTTACGTGGCTTCTCACATTCAATTAAATCTCAAAGGAATCCTGCTCTTGAGAATGTTGGTGATTTCTTTTCTTCTATTTAGATCAAGGGCTATGCAGCAGCTGCAATTTAAGATAGAAAATCCAGATTTCAATAATATTGGCCATGTTCATTTCTCAACCTAAGTTTAACCGGGAAGATTTAAAAAGATAAATTACTCAAAGATAATTTTTATTTTTTTATACAATCATTTTTTCCCCAAATAAAAGGACTCATTTTTTTCCCAAATGAATAAGTTTAATTTTGTTGTTGTTTAGAATAAAAAGCTGGTCCATGTGCTTTCAGGGGTTGGGAAAAAGAACACAGGCTGATGATGACACTTGTGTAATGTCATCGGCCATTTACTGCAATGCTACTACATAATTTGTATATTATAATGTTATTGCATTTGTATGATATTATTACATTCATGTTGTCATACTGACCTCATCAGTTTGCTGCAAATACTACAGTATCTCATGAAGAAACAACTAACTGTATATATTTTAATACCATTATATTTTCTGAAGCATTTTGCAAAAAGGGAGAGGGAAACCTGTGCTCAGGTTGCTGAACTACAATCCACTATTATTATTTCCTTTATTGTCAGAATACAATATGTGTACAATAGATTGGCTAAACCTCCCTTCATGCACTCCTCCCAACACAACTCACAGTGAGGACAGAAGTCCCTAACCCAGTCCCAATCTTATTACACTATGTGATCTTTCTGGAAGCCTCAATCAAATGTCTGATGGAGAAAAATGTTGAGCATTATTTTCAAGCATGTGAAAAGCTACGGGTTCTCTATCCTTAATTTATATGCTGCCTATTGAATTAATTGCATTAGACAAATCCAACACAATATCTTTACCACACTGGTCTGTGTAACGGAAAGTTATATCAGACATATTCAGATAGTTTATAAAATCTAGACTGTTTTTTTTTAAAAAAAATACTATGTTTCATGCTAATTCTGTACTTCAAAAATGTTTATATATTATGCAAACATCAAGAAGTTTGGAAGATTAAATACTGCAAACTCTGCTGAATGTAATCATCATCTATGAAAAATGGTGACTTGACAAGCCAGAGTATGCAAAAAGGATACAAGTTATTACTCTGTAGTTAAATGAATTATCAACCAAATTAAAAATTTTCCAAAGGAAAAGGGAGAATGAAACATGAGATATAACCATTTTTCCTTCTTTTAGTGGCAACTCTTCATAGCATAAATTTAGAATACGAATGGGAAGCTGATAATTGAGGTCCCTCATCGATCATGGAGATGTCCGAAGTATTTTGTAATGGTGAAGATTACAAATCTCACGTGGCAACACCCCCACTCAAAAAAAAAAATCTGTATTTTTCAACAGTCAGATATCTCCTGTCCAATTTTTTTTGGTGAATATGCTTTGAAATTTACTGCAGATGAACAAATATAGCAGGTGCATTTTAAACAATGGGAATGGAATGTGTTTCAAAGATTATTAACAATGCAACCAAAGATAATCTTTTCCAGTGAATTAGGAGTCAGATGGAGGAGATTGGAGCAGAAAAGAACAGAGAGAAAAGAACAAAGCCTACACTTTTTGGCCTCCATTGCCAATAATCAGTGTCACATGAGATTTCAGACTGCAGTCATTGAACCTATGAAGTTAAAATTCTGCTCCTTTTTGCCCAGTCCTGTCTATGGTCCTGGAAGGGCCTAAGGAATCGGTCAGGAGTTTTCCCAACACTGAAATAATTAAACACCTAGATACTTACAAGCTTTTATACACCTAGATACCTACAACCTAGACCCCTTAGAGACCTGAAACCTAGATACCTACAACCTACAATCTACAAAAATCATGAGTTTGCTTGGCAGTCAGGTTTAAAGGTTTTGTCACCTCTGAAGCTGGCCTGACTGAGGCCATCTTTGAAGCTTCAGGGTTGCCACAATAAAGATGAGAGTTAGGGAAGGAGTAGTAGAGATAGCTGGGGGTTTGTAGCCAAAACAAAATACTTTCCCCAGGACATTCCAACAGATAGCTGAAGAGAGAAGGAGTGATGTTACGCAGCAACTAGACAGTACCCTGATTGGACCATGTGACTGTTGTCATGTTTGGGAAGAGGGGAAATCTTTTATTTTTAATTAGGTGAAAACCACGGGAACCTTTGAGTCGATTTTCACCAGTCTTCCAATATGATATATCCAATAAAATTGTTCTTTGAGGAATCTACCTGCTTCAGAGTTCTCTGTGTTATGAGCGTATTACTTCGGACCTTGACAGGCTTTTTGAGGTAGAGGCAATTTATGAAAAAGAGTCAATGTAAAACACTCATTTTATTTTCTGTGAAGTTATGCAAAAGTAATAAATAAATATAATTGCAATTGTCAATGGACTCTTTGATTAGAATTGGTCAAATGAAAACAGGTTTGATATTTTTATCTTTATAAAAGGAAATGACCTAAATGCTAAGATATAAAACAGTTATGGATTACATTAAAACAGAAATCATACCCTAACCTGGTGCTTATCTTGTTGCATGGCAGATACATAACACAGGATAAATTACTGTTGCCACTTTTAACATGGCTGCTGCCCTGCAGAAAAACATACAGCAAATATAAAATAGCCCAGAGCAATTTCTGCAGATGCACAAGCAAAGGTTTCTGAATGTTCGGTTAAGCGTCTATCAAGGCTGAAGTGATAGATATCTGAAACTGTGTAAAACAATATATAATTGATACCTAAGGGCAATAGCTCTCCTGCTATTCCCTTCAAGGTACTGATATTCTGTAGCACTTTTCCTTTGAAAACAGAGTCGTTTTTGAGGAATTAATCTACTCTTTCAGGAAGTAAAAAGATTGACCTGGGGTCAGATGAGCTACTTGCTCCTCACATTTGGGGTGTCAATTTCCTGAATCTGTACTAACCTGGAATAATCCAGATTTCAGATGTCTCAATCCAGAAAAAGGTGCAGCAGAGATCAATTCTAACCCTCAATTCTATGAAGCCTCATACCTGTGTGTATGTTCTACTGAATTGCAATATTGTAAGAAGTATTCTGAAAACGTCTACTTGATAATTGTTATTCGGTGCGTGGCGCAAGAAGCGGAGACGAGTCGACGAACAGTGAACTTCAACTCTTTATTTAACATGGTGCAACAGCTCTGAAAACGGCCTCAACAGCCCCCTTTATATAGGCAAGCTCTTGGGTATTTAGCCAATGAAAACACAGGAACGCTAGCTCTTTTAACCAATGAGAAAGGCTCATTAATAGCCAATCAGATTCTCCTGAATGGACCAATCCAATATCGCTATTATCGGCCAATCAGAAGTGCAGGGCCAGAACCCTGCACTTTGTTTTAAGGTTTCAACAAGCTTTATTCAAACACTTTTATTAATTCACAACAATAATGACAGTAACTTTTGCACTCTTTCATTCCTTGTTATCAGGATTTGACATATGAAATCACTCCTTTTATAATCTCCAGGTAGGAATCTGAAAATCAATGTGTCATAGATCAATATAACTGGGTTTCACAGAAAAAATTGAATGAAGACCATTGTACTCTGCAAGAACCACAGGAGATGTTACAGCAGACAGGAAGAAATAGCAGTAGAGCAGAGAAGGAGATAAAATGGAAAGCTGAGAACATGCTGTGTTTCAATATTATGTAATGTACGTTTCAATATACTCTAGAGTATGTATTAAGAACTCTCTGTTTTACCAAGTTTCAGGGCAGTAATCTAGCAATTGGTTCTCTCAGATCCAGAGGTAATCAGCACTCCAGTAAATAAAGGGATTTTAATCTTTATTATTAACTCAAGCAAGCAGACTTAAAATCATAACATAAAAAACATACATACCAAGCAAGATGATACCCAAATCTTATACAAGCTGTCTGGAGTTCCTTAATAATGACAGCAAAGATACCTCAAGGCTGGCCAGTTTCCACAGTGCCCAAAGCTAGATTCTGTGCAGAAGCTACCTGCTTGAAGACCAATACTAACTTTTTTAAAATTAATACCTGGCACAATAACTTAATGGGTGAAAAGCAACTTAGGAAAGAAGCAACTTAGAACTAAAGAAAAATTTCCTGACAGAACAATTAATCAGAGGAACTTGCTTCCAGAAATTGGAATGCTCCAACACTAGAAGATTTTAAGAGGAGATTGGATAACCATTTGTCTGAAGTGGTGCAGGGTTTCCTCTCTAAGCAGGGGGTTGGACTAGAAGACCTCCAAGGTCCCTTCCAACTCTGTTATTCTATTCTATTCTAACTTCATGGTCTTGCTTCTGTGATCAAGAGACCAGGTGGCACATTCAAAAGTCTGAAACTTTCATGAATAAGAAAAGCTTTGTGACTTCTCCCTGCTTCTCCTTTATTCAGCAAGCAAGAGTGAAAAACAAGCAGATTAGGTCAGAATGAGCTCTAAATTTTTAGATTGTTCTTAAGTTGAAAAAAAACCAAAATATGTCACTAGATCCTTCAAAATAACAATGGTCATCACAATATTAAGAACAAAAAAAAATGCAAAAGGTACATAAATGGGGAAACAATAGTGTAGGTGGTATACATATTGGTGAAATGTTTGCTAAAGATGGAGAAATTTTTAAAAAGGTTAAAAGGTAAAAAAGTTAAAAATGCTGGTGAAAAGTGGAGGAAAGCATGTGGTCCATTGCAAGGAATGAATGCTTATATAAATGACCTTATATAAGCTATTTATACAAGCTTATGGTTCAGCCCCCTTTTATGCGTGTTTGTGTTTCTCTCTCTCTCTCTCTCTCTCTCTCTGTGTGTGTGTATGTGTGTGTGTGTGTGTGTGAGAGAGAGAGAGAGAGAGATGGGTGTGATCTGAAAAAAATAAAAGTAAGTTGAATGAAGAAGGACTGGGAATGCAGCCTCTGTGGTATATGATCAAGAGGGAGATGGACAGTCTAGAGACATGAAATAATGCAATGCAATGTAATGCAATGCAATGCAATGCAATGCTATGCTATGCTATGCTATGCTATGCTATGCTATGCTATGCTATGCTATGCTATGCTATGCTATGTAATGATATAAATGGTGCTGAATGAATGCAGATTGAATACAAAAGTGGGAAGTTGATAAGAAGGAAGAAGGTTGAAGTTCATAGGGAAGAAAGGAGGACTGAACTACAGCCAAATAGAGAAAGAAAGGGATTGAATAGGATGAAAGAAAAGAAAAAGCCAAGATAGATATGTTTGTTTAGAGTATAATGTTTAAGGATATAGAAGCATGGGGAAAAATCTAGTGGATGATATTAATGTAAACTAGTTTTAATGATATTTCCTTTTCTTCCCTGATGCTTTTAACTTTTTTCGGTATGTGTGTATAGTCTTCAAATATAACATGAGAGTACACCATCCTAAACCCTGATATGTATATGCCTAGTACACTAACATGAGATGCAGTCTCTCAAGTGCCAGTAGGAAATAATGTAATGAATAAAAGCATTTTAGATAGGTCCCTTGTCAAGAGCACTACAAAATAAAAACAAATAAATATCTCATAGCATGTTATATATGTATATAATTGGAAATTAAGCTGTTTAGTGCCATTTTATTTTATGTTGTTCATAAAGTTGTTTCAGTGCTCCTCTTTGTTCTCTACCCCAGAATTACAGCTCTAAAATTTCATGTCCCTGTTATCCATAAAAGATTATATTACAAAAATCTTTGAAATTTAATGTGCTTATATCATTAAATGTCCTTCAATTCTAGCTTTTAGGGGTTTCTTAGTTTTGTTCACATAAATGTTGAGATGTTGGCCTTATGTAGTTCCCATTTCTTATCTATCTAGCTAGCTAGCTAGCTAGCTAGCTAGCTATTTGACTCTGAAATATTCAGCACATGAAAATTCACAAGTCAAAAAATGTCAAAATGGCAGCCAGAACCCTACCATCAAAGCTCCACCTTTGTTTTGTTTTGTTTTTTAACATGTTTCACAAAGTACATAAAAAAGATAAAACTTTGCTCACATGTTTCTGGCTCTTATTTTTGACTTTGTTTGACCCCCTTCCTTTTGTTTATCTGTATGTAACATAGTCATTGCTGATAGATAATGCAAATAACCAATCCACTGCATTTGTGAAAAAAGTTTTATTTGCATACTTGCAAAAAATGTAGTGGACGTAAAGGAATTTCTGCATGGATACCGTAATCATAATAGAATCTATACATTTCTTGAAATAATTATTTGAAGGCCACATTACTTATCCAAAGTGAGTAAGAAATAATTGACCATTAGACTATTTTCTACATTTAATTATATTTACAGTCAACCCTATTTCTAAAAATCAAACATAGTTGTTTCTTAGAGATAGATTTCCAATTGCAATCTAAGTTTGTAAAGGTACAATTATTAAGCAAGCAGCATCTAAAACAATTGTGAATCAGTTTTGAAAAAGCAAATAGAAAATCACATTTAGTTCCCAGAGACTAGATGAAGACATTCTATATTTATGATTGATCCGAGTCTTGAAGTGCATAGTTTTTTCTTTTTAGCTCCCTCTTGGGTTTTCTTTTATTTCTTTATTCTTCTTTTTCCAAAGTTGTTAAAATGATCTGTCAGAAATATTAAATTTGTTTTCCTGAAAGAACAGAATGATCCTTTTCTGTAGAAAAACTAATTAATGTTAGAATGTAAAAACATTTTACTTTCATAAACATTGCTAATGTCACTTATCAAATATATGTACATGATAAACAAATATATCCCTCTATTTAATATTCTTTGCAATAAACCTTTTATGAACTTCATTACTAAGGAAAAAACATTGAGACATTTTTTAGGACATTTGAGAATTTGTGACTTTATTTTCATTTGAGAATGTAAATTTTTTTTAAAAAATGTGATTGAAGGACATACAGCTATGTGATATTTTCAAACCATGGTTTAATTAGCTTAGCCTTTCTTCCTAATGTTGGACAGTTTACATTGACCTAATAGGTTGCTATTTCTATTATTTCTAGACTACTCTTATTTAAATCAATATTTTAGATATAAGGTAAGTGGTAATATCAAATATTATTTATTGTGTACCCTTCGTGTACTCTGAAATAATATATTGTTAAGAATTGGCTCTATCTCATTTGGAATTTTTATACACATAAATATATTCTTGTGTTTTGGTACAGTAAATTTAAATTTAAAACTAGTATTAGAGTTACTTTCCCTTCCCTTCCCTTCCCTTCCCTGTTGTTTTCACTACTGTCCTCTTCTTCCTGGTGATAACATGTGGAAGCATTTTGGATATGCATTAGATGGCTTATATGAAGTCATATCAGAATGATTCTCACATTTGTATTCCTTGCACTATTTCTCTGAGATACAATATAGATCCCTAGATCCCCCCCCCCCATTTCCATCCTCTATTTTGTACTACTGGCTGCATTTTGAATGTTCAGCTGATTTTCTGTATCTAGCAGTGTCAGGTAATAATAATAGCTGGAATCTATGTCACTAAGCAGGAATCATTTCTAGATAAAAACTCAAATGATTAAATTGGTTTGATCTGTACATAATGCGTACTGGGCATTGTTAACACTCATTCATTTTAGTAACACATTGCATAATTTAATGGCATCTACTTGTTGGTAAATAGGCAAGAGGTTTGCAATATTAAGAACAATGTTATGTGATTTTAAGCAGCAATTGAATGTCTTGTCTCGGGAAAGAAATCAGACAAATTGGAAGATAACTGTAGTGAGAAACTACTTATTTGCCCCCAAACAATTTGCTATATCCTGGTAAAATAAAGATGTTCCTATGCTAAGCAGGGTTTTATTCCTGACCTTTCCCAAAATAAAAGGACAACCCCCACCCCCATGAAAATCTCAGTGAAAACTACTTCTTTTCAAATAATATAATTCAAAGTAATTGTTCAAGTATCAATGTAGATAATGTGTCATGATCTACATGAATGCATGTTACAAACTTATATTTTGCTCTGCTAGGAAACTTGTATCTCCTTGAAGAGAAGCAGTCTTTAACCAAAAAAAAAAGGTGTTATTTTTCACTGTTTCTTAATCTAATAGCAAAGTAGTATCTGTTTCTCAAGCCAAAGAATATCTTAGTACATCAATTCCATTTATTTAATTAGTGTTTCGCAGACATTCTTTTGCTTACACTGTTCACTGAACACAGATAATGCTGAAACTGCTTTGGACAGAGATAATGCATCATAGATTTGGACATTGTTATATCTACCTGCCTAATGCACACTACTTTATCTTGGCCAATTTAGATCTGGACCAGCACTTTTTCATCAGTACCTGTCAAAATCCTATCTAAATCAGTCAATTTATCATAAAATCCTTCTATTTTAGAATCTTTAAGATACCTTGCATGTATTTGCACATATGAAAACCAATTCATCTTTATACCTTGTTCTTCTAAATTTTGCATCGTTTTAAGTTCACCCTTTTCATCCAATATTTCCCCATATCTAACTGTTTCTTCCTTCTTATAAGTTATAGGATACGAAAAAGCTTCAATAGTTGATAACCAAACTGGAATTTTCAAATAACATTGTTTCTTAATTTTCTCCCAATTCAACCATAACGATTCCCGTATATAATGCCTTCTAAAATAACCCTGTGATTTAGTTCCCTTATACCATAAAAAAGCATGCCAACCCAATAATAAATCATGACCTTCTAATGTCAACAATCTAGTCTTTCTTAACGTTATCCATTCTTTAACCCACATTAAGTTTGCAGCTTGATAATACAACTCCCAGTTAGGAAGGCCAAATCCTCCTCTAATTCTAGCATCCTGTAAAAGTTTTAATTTTATTCTCGCTTTCTTGCCTTGCCATATATACTTCAACACAATTTTATTTAATTCTTCAAAGTAATCCTTACTTAACCTAATTGGTATTGTTTGGAACAAATATAAAATTCTGGGTAAAATATTCATCTTAATTGTTGAAATTCTACCTATCAATGACAATTGTAGGTTTTCCCATTTTTTCAAGTCGGATGCTATCTGCTGTTTAAGTTTAATATAGTTATTCTCTTTCAGTGTAGTACATCTTGACGTCAAATATATCCCCAAATATTTAACTTTGTTCGTAACTTGAATTTTCAATAAATCTGCCAGCTCTTCTCTTTGTCTTAATAACATGTTCTTTGTCAGAATCTTTGTTTTGTCTTTATTTATTTTTAAACCAGCCATTTCACCATACGTCTCTATCTTTTCCAATAGCTTTAAAGCTGTCTCTAAAGGGTCTTCCAAAATAAAGACCAAGTCATCCGCAAAGGCTTTACTGATGATTGATAATGTGAGTTATTTTGTAATATAATTATTTTGATGACTATGAAATGGATGCACAAAAGGGAGTGCTAAACCGATACACTGTAAATTTATGAAGAATGATATTTTTTTTATGTTATATTTTATGTTTTATATGTTTTTTGTTTGTTGTTAAAATCAATAAAACTTTTATAAAAAAAAAAAAAAAAGATCTGGACCAGCAAAGTCCTCCTACTAAGCAAATGTTCAAACTCTCCAAACCAGCAGTGGCAGTGATGCCATTTCTTCATGGGAAGGAGCTGCAAATGATAGCATACTCCTCCCCACATAAACAATGTGTAACAGCAATGGCAGCAGAAAAGATGCTTGTCTCCTTTTGCCACATCACCATCTGACCTTTTCCTCTGCTCACTCAGAAATGAATTGCTGCCATGTTCTCTATTAGGGGAACATAAGTACAATTCATCAGGTGTTTCACTTGCAACCAAGTAAAGCCTTTTACCTGTTTTGCTTCCATTCTAAACAGATATTTCTTGTACCAGGAAAATTTTTAAACTTCTTGTGACCAACCCTGATGTTCTAAAAGCTGCACCAATATAAATTTGAGAGGGTCTAATATGTCTGGATTAGTGGTATAGTTTCTGTTAAGTCCTGAGCACGGGCGCAAGGAACGGAGACAAGACATCAAAATGTGACTTCAACTTTTTATTCGTGACTTCAGAACAGAGCAAATACTTGGGCAGCAGCAGCTCTTTTATAGAGCTGGCTGCTGTCAAAACAACCAATGATTTGAGTTTACCACTCAAACAAGCATCCAATCAGAGAAACCCGCTAACAGCCAATCAGACTGGCCAGAAATGACCAATCACGACTCGCTGTTTGCGGGCCAATGAGAAGTGCAGGATTACGAGCCTGCTGTTAAAGTAAAGCTATTAGGGTTGTTACTGATGCGTTGGCTTAGTCCATAACACCCCTCCCCCCTAGGTTCCGTCTGAGGGGTGGGGTGACGTATTCTCGTAAGTAGGCAGGTCGCTTCACCTGTCTGCTTGACCTGCGCTGTTCCACCGGTTTCTGTCCTGGCTCTGGTTCCGGTGAGCTGCTTGCTGAGCTGGATGGCGAAAACGGTCCCGCTGTTTTGTCGAATGGCTCTGGGCTGTTCTCTCTGCTCTCGCCAATGCTGTTCTCCGGGTTCCCTTGATCTGTTTCCCTCACGGTGCTGTCACATGGCGAGGCTACTCGCCGGCTTGGTTCTCCTTCTGGCGGTGAGAATCCCATGGTTGGTTGTGTAGACTGCTGGGTTTCAATTGTTAAATCATCTGTTATTTCTCTTTCGGGCCCCCAATGTCCCTTCCCCCCCAAGTTGGAGATTCAGGAGATGAGATGGGAGTAGGTACTAGTCTGGAACGAAGTTGGTCTATGTGGTGCTTCCACATTTTACCATCTGCAGTTTGTAGGCGATAGGATTGGGGTCCCGTAAGTTGCGTTATGGTAGCGGGGACCCACAACGGGTCGCCCGAGAAGTTTTTCGCAAAAACAGGGTCACCTTCCTGGAATGATCGACACTTGCTGCTGGATCCTAGGGGTTGTTCAGGCGTGTAAGCAGGGTGGAGGCGATTGAGATGTGAGCGAAGTTTCCGGCCCATCAAGAGTTCAGCTGGGGTTCTGTTTGTGGTGCTGCTTGGGGTAATATGTTGGAGGAGAAGCATCTGGGTTATTTTGTCGTCAAAGTCACCATGGTCCATTTTGTGTAAAGTCTTCTTTACAAATTGAACCATTCGCTCAGCCCTACCATTGGCCGCAGGGTGAGCTGGCGATGTTAGGGCATGGCGGATGCCCCGGTCTACTAGGTACTGTTCGAGTGCCAGGGCAGTGAATTGGGGGCCATTATCAGAGACCAGGACATCTGGCAATCCGTGGGTAGCGAATAGCTTATTCAGTTTTTTAATGACCGCCTCCGTGGTGGTGCTTTTCATCTTGTGGACCTCGAGCCAGTTAGAATAGGCATCCACGGTTAGAAGGAAAGTGTGTCCTCTTGTGGGTCCCACAAAATCGATGTGGATACGGGACCAGGGACCTCAAGGCATTTCCCACTGAGTTGGGGGTGTTTTTGGAGGAGCAGAGCGAGTCTCCTGGCATTTGCTGCACGTCGCTACCCAGGTCTCTATCTGCTTGTCTAACCCAGGCCACCATGCGTAACTCCTGGCCAATGCCTTCATCTGCAGGATGCCTGGATGTCCATCATGCAACATTTTTAAAACTTTATGTTGCAATTTCTCCGGGATTAAAACTCTGTCTCCCCACAAGATACAGCCCTTTTGGGAGAATGGTTCTGTCTGTCGATTTCTGAATGGCTTGAAAGTGTTATAGGGTGCGCTGTCCGGCCAACCCCATTCCACACAGCTGAGGACTCGTGCCAAAGAAGGGTCCTTTTTCGTTTCTGAGGTGATGTCTCGAGCAGTCAGTGGCGGCGATTTAAGAGTTTCAATTTGCAATACGGCTAGGGTTGGAGCTGGGTCCTCTATGACGTCTGGTAGTGGAGAGCGGCTCAAAGCGTCAGCGTGGGGAATGGCTTTCCCCGGGCGGTGTTGCAGTTGGTAATTGTAGGCGGCTAAAAATTTTGACCAACGTGTCATTCTTGGTGATAAGATGTAGGGAGTTGGTTTGTTTCCTGCCAAAATACCAAGTAGCAGCTTATGGTCTGTAATTATGGCAAAGGTTCTCCCATACACATATTCATGGAAACATTTAATTGCAGATACAATGGCGAGAGCCTCTTTATCAAGTTGGCTATAGTTCCTTTCAGTTTTAGACAAAGTTCTCGAAAAGAACGCAATAGGTGCCTCATTACCGTTTGGCAGGACATGGCTTAAAATGGCTCCCACTCCGAATGGTGAGGCATCACAGGTAACCGTTAAGGGTAGAGTCTCATTGTATTGTATCAATACAGCATCAGAAGTTAAGAGGTCTTGTTGAAATGCTCGTTCTTCACGCCGTCCCCAGACCCAGGAAGCCTTTTTGTCGAGAAGTCTATGTAGGGGCTCATCTACGGTTGCCTTCTGGGGCAAGAAGATGTTATAAAAGTTAATGAGTCCCAGGAAGGCTTGGAGGTCTGTCTTATTTCTAGGTCTTGGGGCGTTTTTGATTGCAGTTAGTTTTTTTTCGGTGGGGTGGATTCCCTGTCTGTCGAGAAGGTATCCCAGGAACTCCACTCTCTCCGTATAAAGTTGACCTTTTTATTTTCAGGCCAGCGTCTTTAAATTTTTAAAGAACCCTTCTGAGTCGTTGTCCTAATAACTCTTTAGTAGGGACAGCTATTTAGATGTCGTCAAAATAAGGTACAACGCCTTTTATGCCTTGTAATAGCCTCTCCATCAAACTTTGGAAAATGCCCGGTGCCATGCTCACTCTGAATTGGAGTCTATTGCACTTGAAGGCACCTCTATGTGTAACTATTGTCTAAGCTTCTGCAGTCGTTGCGTCTACGGGTAGCTGTTGGTACGCCTGAGCTAAGTCCAATTTTGCAAATATTTTTCCGCCACCCAGGTAGTAAGAAGGTGTTGGACCACCGGTACTGGGTAAGCACTCTGTTGAAGGGCATGATTTAGGGTGGCCCGGAAATCCCCACAAATTCTTAACGAACCATCTGGTTTCATGGGCGTTACTATTGGAGTTTCCCAACGGGCATGGTCACACCCTGGGCTATCAATTTATCTAGCTGCTCGTCGATCTTTGGCTTGAGGGCAAAAGGTACCAAATGAGGCTTAAGATGAATGGGAACTACATCAGGGCTGAGATTAAACAATATAGGGATCCCCTTGTACTTGCCTAATGTTCCTGTGAACATGTCCTGGAATTCCTGGATGAGGGCCTCTTTCCAGTCATCGCTTCCTGTTTGGTGTATGCCAGCTAGTTCAATTCCAAATGGGGCGAACCACTGTAACCCTAACAAACTGGGCCAGTCACGATCGACAACAGTCAGGGGAAGCGTCGCGGTGCGGTCCTTGAAGGATACTTGGACGTGGCTGGAACCGACAACAGGAATTCTGTTTCCCTGGTAGTCTTTTAGGATGATTCTTTGAGTGCTGAGGTCCTGGCGATAGATGGCAGGGATAGCTGTTTGAGGGTTTTCCAGGAGACCATCGATAGGGATGACCCCGAATCGACTTCCATCACGCATGGTTGATTCTCAATAGTAACCCTTATGCGGATCTTTCTTGCATCTAGCGATGAAGCGTAGCCGATAATAATAGTTTGGTGCACCTTTTCTCATCTCGTTGAAGCGGCAGGTGCTCGATTTCTGTAGTGGTAGTGGTTGTTCCATTGGTGGTTCAGGCGGTCCCGATTCCCAGGTGGTTTGCCTGTCTCCCGACGGAGGTTGTTCTCCCTTCGGCTTGGACTGGACTCTCTCTTGCTTCTGCAGACCTTTGCGATGTGGCCTCTTTTCCCACAGGAACGGCAGAGTGCGTCGAGGAATTTGCAGTCTGATTGCGGGTGGTTTGCCCCGCAACCAGCACATTGGCGCGGAAGTCTCTGGTTCCTTTGCTCTCGTTCCGAGCAGAGTCAGTTGATCTCCTCTTCCTCACTGTCTGAGGATGACTCGAGGTCTTCGTAATGGGTGGTAATAGCATGCCTCTCAGAGGAGAGCAGACTATCACTAGCGAGTTGGCGGTGCAGTGCATTCGCTCGGTGCATTCAAGTGGCTGACTTCCTGGTTGCTTCTGCGGCAGTAACGTCGGCGATGACATCTGCAAGGCTGATGTCTCCTTTTGCCATGAGCTTACTCTGCGCTGTGTGGTCATCTAAACCCAGAACTATGAGGTCTCTCAGGGCTTCCTCGAGGTTTGCAAAACCACAGAGGCCTCCTAGGTTCCGGAGGTCGGCTACAAAGTCCCCAACGCTCTCGTTCTTCCGTTGGTCCCTCTGGTAAAACTCGTGTCTTCGTATCAGTGTAGGTACTGCGGGTGCGTAATGGGCCCGGAGGATTGGCACGAGGTTATCCCAATCCATGATCTTCACTTCCGCCGGTTTGGCAAGTGCTTTAGCCATTTTGGAAATGGCAGGGCCGCAGTGGGTCAGGAAAACCGCTCGTTTCTTGCCAGCTGTAGCATCTTTCAGATTGTTGGTCTCTAGGAACATCTGGAAACGGTCTATATACGAGTCCCAGTCTTCATTTGCTGGGTCAAATGGAGCGGGTGGTATGGCGCCACTGGTCATTCTGCCGTTTGTTGCGTGTGCTCTTCAGCCACATGCTCTGTCTTGTTCGATGAGTACTTAATCAGCTCTATCATCTCTGCATCCCATCCTCGTTGCCAGTGTGAAGTCCTGAGCATGGGCACAAGGAATGGAGACGAGACATCGAAATGTGACTTCAACTCTTTATTCGAGACTTCAGAACAGAGCAAATACTTGGGCAGCAGCAGCTCTTTTATAGAGCTGGCTGCTGTCAAAACAACCAATGATTTGAGTTTACCTCTAACAAGCATCCAATCAGAGAGACCCGCTAACAGCCAATCGGACTGGCCAGAAACGACCAATCACGACTCGCTATTCGCGGGCCAATGAGAAGTGCAGAATTACAAGCCTGCTGTAAAAGTAAAGCTATTAGGGTTGTTACTGATGCGTTGGCTTAGTCCATAACAGTTTCAGTTCTCAGTATAGATGTTGCTAATAAATGCCTCCTGTAGGGTGATTCAGTCACAGAATGTTTATAATTTACAAAAATATTTTCTAATTCTTTCTCTTCTTTCTTGAAAACTGTTTCCAAGCAAGTGTTTTTCTAGAAATCTATTGCTCCCACAGATTCTACAGGATTAATGCTATCCATAATGTCAAGGGGGATAACTACTTCAGAATCTTCCAGAACTATCCATTTATAGACAAACAATAATATGTTATTGATTGGCTGTAGCCAATAACCAACTCTTTTGTTTTTGGTAATATTTGACATATTGAGCATAATATTTGACATAATCCAGAGAAAATGAAGTGTGATGTCCAATATTGCAGCTACCTCTAACATCATTGATCTGGTTTGTAATTTTGCCATCTAGAAGAACAGAGAGATTCTGGTGAATTGCTAGCAGGCAAACTGCTGCAAATAAACAGCATACCCGTACACTATATTGATATATATCTAATTTGAGAGTCTCAAACAATTCTTGCTTGGCAGGACAAAAAGAAGAAGATACAGCTATCTATATTATTAGTACATATATGTGGGACAGAGTACACAGAGAATACATGAAATAAGCATGAACATTCAATGATACATATTCAAAGACAGTTATAATTGCAATCTCACAAGGTTTGTCTGATTATCAGAAAACTGGCCCAGAAAATTGTACTTAGAAAATGTTGCACCCCCTAAACAATCCCCCCCTCGAAAAAAGATTGGACCTGAAGAAAATTGGTAAATAGCTAGTAAATGCTTTTTCTGAAAGGCAAGATGATCTAATGAGAACTTAGGCCAGAGTTGCTTTAATAGATTTTTGCTAAAAAGGACAGAATGAGGAAGCTTTAAAATTTATTTAAAGATAAAGATATAAGATATGGGAAAAGGAATATTTGGAACTTGTTAAAGTTTTGAAGAACTTTGTGAGAAGGGATTAAAAAAAGGAAAAGAAATCAAGTTCTAGGACAGTATTTGAGGGTATTAAAAATTAAGATTGTTAAAAGTAAAAGGAAGGAATACAAAATCGGTTTATTTCATCAAGATTAAAATATACATGTTATCTCTAGTAACCCTTAATGGATTTTTGCTGAACAAAGAGGTTTTTCAAGGTTTATTAATAGATTAGAGATGAGATAGGAAAAGAAGAGATTATTTGCTATATTTTAAGTTACTGAAGTTGTATATACTTGTAATGAAGAGGGGAAGTAATTTCATTATATATTTCTTTACTTTTCTTTACTGTATTATGATTTCTACTTTCTTTTCTAGTTTTCTTTCTGGTTTTTTTTATTTTTTGCACTTTGTATTTTTATTTTTATTCATTTATGTTCCTTAGTCAGTATTATTTAGTTCTCATCTTTTTAATTCTAATGGTCAATAAAATTATACACTGTATATAGAAAGAAAATAAATTTAGCCCAGAGAACAAACACAAGCTCTGCGGTCAAAGAAAATGATAAAATATTGACTCAACTAAAACATTATGACAACAAATTGCACATTTACTTCATGAGCACATACATACACCACACAAGTGTAATACAGTATATGCAAAAATACCAAGCAAGGTTTTCTTTTCATACCTAGACATTAAGATATTAAGAATATTCCACCTCATTTCCTCCATTCCTCTTCCTTTTGTTATATCTGAAAAAAAAAGGGCCATATTTCCAAATTTTTCTTTATAAATCATTTAAAAACACCCTGTGAAATTCATTTTCTTTGTTTTAATAAGCATTTCTAATGGATGCGGAATTGTCTTCATAAACAAGATGGGATGACCTTAAGGGCTGCTGAGGGCTTCCCCCCCTCCCAAATATGGCAAAAAGCAAAACAGATTCATCCATCTAGGCAGAAGGATGTTAACCATTTAGCCTTCAAATCACAGCAAAACAGCATTATTTGCAGGGCTGAATTATTTTTCTTCTGAAGATGGGTAGGAATTTAATCAAATAATTTTAAAAATATGAATTTATTTAATGCATTTGCCCTAGGATATGCATGTGGGCTGGGGGGGCAGAGGTAGCATTCAGCAGGTTCTGACCAGTTCTGGAGAACCGGTAGTGGAAAGTTTGAGTAGTTCAGAGAACTGGCAAATAACCAATCTGACTGGCCCCTTCCCCAGAACGGAGCTGGAAAGCAGGTTAGTGGGGTGGGGAAGGAATGGAGATTTTTACAGTATCCTTCCCCTGCCACCCCCACCAAGCCATCCCCACCAAGCCATACCACGCCCACCAAGCCATGCCCACAGAACTGGTAGTAAAAAAATTTGAATCCCACCGCTGGATGTGTGTGTGTCAAAATCTGCAAAATGTTGGTTGCACCATTGTGAAAAAAAGCCCCACCCTTTCTGTGGATGCATGCATATGAAATACGAAAGGAGCTGGGTTTCAGCCACAAGACCCCATCTGCCATCTTGCAGATATTGAACTCTTCTGCAAATAGAGCTGTGTTTACCAAAACTTACAAAGCCCACACAGTTCTTTATAAGTGGGATGGAAAGAACCCAATTTTTAAAAAATTCAATACTGTACTTGAGAAAAGAAAACTGACAAATGCATCTGTCAACTGTTTTTTTTTTTTTTTTTTAAAGAGCATTAGCAAAGCCTGTCAATCTTCTGCCTCTTAGTCTGGGCAGAAAACACTCTCTAAACAAAAACATCTATCCGTACAGCTGTGTTAATATATAATATTTATGCCATTCATACAGAGAGAAAAAGAAGAAAGGTTTTAAAAAAAACATTTTTTAGATCAATTGACATTTTTAGAAGTTGTAGCAAATTTAACAGAGTTGTGGTTTTTGGTTTTTTTTAAAGAAAAAATTAACCTGCTGCAGCAGAACTCTGACTACTCACTGGCAAAACTCAAGAGAATGGATTGTTCTGGATGTGAATAAATGATTTTGCGCTATAAAGTTTCCAGTATGTATCTTGATTTCTAATAATTTATAAGATGAACATATTGCGACTGCTTTATAGGGGCTGAGCTTCCACACTGTGTAAGCCCATGATTGATTTAACCATGATTTATTGAATACATCAGAATTGGCTAAGCTCTCACAGACACTAAGCCATAAAAATGGTTTTCAAAACACAAAGTCTTAGTTCACACTAAATCACAAAGTAGCAGAACAATTATGTTTTAGTGCAATATGAAAACCCAGTCATCTGGCTGGTTGCAGAACTATGCACAGAATTTCTGAAAGGCAGCTTTTTCAAGTGAATGAAGCTCTACTTTCACCTTTAAAAAAAAACATTTTCTCTTATTTGACCACGATTCCTCTCTCCTGAGATGGCTTTTGGCAAGGAGGGGCTACCCGGTACCTCCAGATGGTGAACGCCAATTCCCAAAGTTTCCAAACCAGCTCAAACAGATCAGCAAGTATTTGGAAAAATCAACATATGAAAAGCCATGCAGCTCCCCCATTTGGTAGGGCTACCATTTTGAACAAAATTTTAAAATTTTGAATAATCACTAGATGGCAGCAAAGAGCTTGTGTTTTATATCCCTTTCTTGCCATTTCATGGTCATCTGCATTTTTGCAGTTTTACATTTAGTTAATCCACTCTTGCAAGTTCAGTCCAATGCATTCTCATTATGGTATCCACCAATGTAAGTTTTTTTAAAAGTAGCAATAGCACTTAGATTTATATACCACTGCACAGTGCTTTACCATCCACTCTAAGCGGTTTATAGAGTCATCATATTGCCCCCAACAATCTGGGTTCTCATTTTACCGACCTAGAAGGATGGAAAGATGAGTCAATCTTGAATCTGGTGAGATTCGAACTGCCAAATTGCAGGAAGCCAGCAGTCAGCAGAAGTAGCCCGCAGTACCGCATTCTAACCACTGTGCCACCAAGGCTCATATTTAAGTTACATGAAACAATTTATTAGGAGCAGTTGAAAACTGTATACAAGTGTAAAGTATTTTCCACCTCTTACAAAATATTTTGTGCATCTATAAAATATCTAATATATCCATATTTGCTACATCCGAAAAATTATTTTGTTTAATTCTTAACAAGACTAGTAAAGAATGGGTTAAACAAATGTTAACAAAAATATCCTGTCTCACAAAAGCTTTAAAATATGTATGTAATATAAAATTCCTGTGTTGAATCACATTATTACAGGTAGTCCTTAACTTATGGATGGTCCCTTAGGAACTATTTAAAATCAGGACAGACTCCTGAATTGCTAAATAAAAATAAATAATAGTCATGTGACCATGGAGCAAATGAGATCCAGTTGCCAAGCATCCAAAACTCCACATGACATCTGCTCCCCCTGCATGGTCATGTGATCACATATTGGATGCTTGGCAATTGGATCTCATTTACAGCTGTTTGAAGTGCCCTGTGGTCATATGAATATTATTTCAGTGGTGGGATTCAAATTCTTTTACTACCGGTTCTGTGGGCATGGCTTGGTGGGCATGGCAGGGGAAGGATACTGTAAAATCTCCAGTCAGAGGTGGGATTTGTTGGTTCTCTGAACTACTCAAAATTTCTGCTACCGGTTCTCCAGAACTGGTCAGAACCTGCTGAATACCACCTCTGTATTATTTATGATTATTTTTTTCGGGAAACCAGCTTCCAGAAAAAAAATGTCCCACAGTGGGTTCACTTAATGACCTCAGCGTTCATTTAACAAGCACTCCAAACATTCCTAAAATTGGGTCTTGTTACATGATTTACAACCATCACAACTTATAAGCATAATTGCCAGACTCAATTAGGGTTGTGAGTTGAGGTCTCCCTAAAGAAGATTCTTCCTGGGGCAGAAATGCATTATCAAATAAAGACAAATTACTTTTGTCTTATTCTTAGCATTTTCTGTAAATACATTCAAATCCAGCTGAACAAATCTAGCTGCATATAACGCAGATCTATCAGAAGAGACCTAGATTTGTTACTTCAAATAACCTATCTTTATCATAGGCTTTCGATGCGATTGTGACAGATTGGAAACTGGCTACAAAGGGCTTTGAGAAAGTTTTCATGAAAGAAGCCCTGAATTTTAAGCTCTTCAAAACTAATCATTGCTATTTTAATTTCCACACTGTCTTCTGCTAAATGGAAAGATACAGGAATATTGGCTATTAAGTTTTATCAAATCACACCCAGTACTGCTTATTAAGCTTTGATAACAGCTTAATTATAATTCTAAAACCACATTCCTTTTTAATCATCTAGTACGTTTTAAGCAAAACAGAGAATTATATCTGTGCCTTGGGTCATTTTTAATGCAGTCTTCCTTTGAGCTTTCTCCTCTTACTTTTCATATCCTTGGTCTCCCTGCTTTTCCTTCCCCTGAGCTTTCATAACGTACTTACAACTATTATCCTTTCTCCTAAATAATCTTTCCTTTTCCCTATTCTGGGAAGCAGTGATGGCTAAAAGATTAACCTAGACTGTAGCTTCTAATGTCTTTCTATAATGAGTAAAATCCTGTCCTGAGATTTGGCATTCAATTATATTGACCTTATTAGAATTGCCAGAGGACATTCTGCAGTCCTTCATTTTCTCTTCTTCTAACATAAAAGGGTGCCTTTCAAAATTTTTTATCTGGTTAGAAAAACTTTTAAGTTATTTTAAGTAATCAAAACAAAAGAATGAGGCGCATAGATAACCTACCCATTAAAACCTATACTTACATAATGATTGAGCTGGGTTGAGCATGCCTCAACTAAACATCAGGATAGGTGCTACTATACTGTGCTATTAGATTGGGAGGAAATACACAAAGGAGCAGAAAGAGATAGGAAGAAAGTAACCCTCTCTATGTTGGAAATCCAAATACAGTGACATTGATACTTCAACAACTGTTGACAAACAGAGGGCATTAGAATGTAGACAGAAAGCATCACTAGATGTAGCAAAGGTCCAGGGTTTTATAGCTGAAGATAGTTACCATAGATATACTTCACTATTGCTGAACATACCATCAGAACCCACCAATCAAGTGGTACAAACAGTGAGGCCATCTGCTACCCACATGTTGAAGAAATGATTTCATAACACAGATACTCACCCTAACATGCTTGTGTCCATGTCATCATCCCCAGTATAATAGCCGCCAGTCACATTGTCCTTGCCAAAATCCTAAACCCCCTACCCCTTAGTAGCAACTATCGGTAGTATCCCATTAAATAATTTACAACAATTCTTTCAGCAGCATAAGCAAAGTGAGAAAGTAGACCAATTGTGGGATTTACTACTGGTTCTGTGGACATAGCTTGGTGGGCATGGCGTGATTTGGTGGGCGTGGCAAGGGAAGGATACTGTAAAATCTCCATTCTCTCCCCAACCCACTAACTTGCTTTCCAGCTCTGTTCTCCTGTGCAGGGCAACAAAAGAAGGCCCAGCCCATCAGCTGGGACTCAGGAGGCAGAGAATAGATAGGGATGGGGCCAGTATTCCAAACTATTCAAACTTTCCACTACCGGTTCTCCAGAACTGGTCAGAAGCTGCTGAATACCACCTCTTCAGTAGACGCCATATAATATGATAGATGCAGTACTTTCTCCTTGGAAGAGGTCATGTGAATATCAAAACTAACTCTGGAAGAAGAATCCATCCTACATAGGAGAGGAAGCTCTTGCCAAACAGCTGAAGGACCAGGATATTCAGTCTCTGGTCATCCACTTACTACAGTCCAGAATTACCACTTACTACAGTCCAGAATTAGAAAACCTATTCTAAAACTGATACCCATAACACTCCAGTTTGGAATAAAGAGAACATGATCGTAAGTTGAAAAAATCCTGGTTAAAAAGTAATTCATAGGAATGGGGGGAGGGACTATAATGAATGCATCATAAAGTGAAAACCCATTGCAAATATGCTAATGCTTAGTCATTCTCATACCTCCATAGCAAGAAAAGGGGCACTGCTAATACATTTGGCATTATAGCATATACAAATAATTTCCTTTCCTTGAAATAGTAAGTCTAATGCTATTGTCGGGTAACACTTTCATGCATATTATGCATCAATGGGGTTCATATACAATGCAGGCACCGTTATTTCTTTTGCTGGCAATCACAAGAGGGCCTCATTTTTTTCCAATCTACTAATAACACTGACCTTTTCCATTTCACATGATAACATTTATTAACTGCATTTCTAGTTCTTCTTTTGTTCTCTTTTTATTGATTTGTTGCTGCTTTCAGAACTGAGTGCACTTTTTTCAGACAACAAACATTATATCAATTTGATATGTGAAATATTTTAGTATTTTAGTGGGTAAAATCTCTTTGTAATGTGTGCAATGAATCTGATTCTAACTTGTTGCTGTTGGCCTGATGATGCCCACACTTGCCATCCAGAATCCATGAGGCTGATCAGAAGGGGAATTTGCCTTTTGGGAGCAAACATCAACACACAAGAATAAGAAAAGCTGGTGCATAGATGCAGTACAGCAATTCACAAGAATTTTTTTCTTTTTATCCCAGCAAATTTTTCCAACTGTAAATATGGTATGTGAATGTAATTTTATTCATTAGGAACATATTGAAGGGACTTTTTTTTTTTTTGCTTAGTTCTCCACGTAGAATAGCTTTGAATAAATAACAGTTGTCCAAGTAGATTATTGGTTACAATTCTTCCTTCCCAACAGCTATTCAGATCAGCCTTCCAGCTGAAAATTCACACATTCATCCTGTGTTGACACAGACATCTGATATCAGTAAGTCTTTCTTTTATATGAACAAATATAGAGTTATAAATTTAATCCTAGAGTTGGAATGGAGCATTTGTTACTCACAGCACATTGCAGATCCTACATGATAGAAAGGGGAGCCAAGCTAGGTAACTGGTTCTACCATAAACCTGAGCTTCCTGTTAGGACGTTCCTGCCATTCCTATGGGAAAAGAGGCCACATCGGGAAGGTCTGTAGAAGCAAGCAAGAATCCAGCCCAATTCAGAGAGAAAACAACTACCGCCAGACCACAGGAAATCGTCCTGTGAGTCGGGAACACTTGAACCACCAATGGAACAACCACTCCTACAGAAATAAAACACTGGCCATTTCAATGAGATGGGAAGAGGCACACCAAGCCATTACAATCGGTCACACTTCATCGTTAGATGCAAAGAAGATCCGAGTTAGGGTCGCCATCGAAAACCAACCTTGCGTAATGGAAGTCGACTCAGCATCGTCCCTCTCGATGGTTTCCTGGAAGACCCTTAAATAATTAATCCCTGCCATCCGGCGTCAAGACCTCAGAGCCCAAAAAGAATCATACTCAAAGATTATCAGGGGAGCCAAATTCCGGTCGTTGGATCCAGCCAAGTCCAAGTATCATTCAAAAATCATACTGCATCGTTACCACTGACCGTCGTCGACCGCTACCAGCCTAGTTTGTTAGGCCTTCAATGGTTTGCCCCATTCGGGATCGAGGTAGCCGGCATTCACCAAACCAGAAGCGATGACTGGGAGGAGGCCCTCGTCCAGGATTTCCAGGACGTCTTTGCAGACAAACTAGGTGAGTACAAGGGGACCCCGATATCATTTAACTTTAACCCTGAAGTAGCCCCCATCCACCTTAAGCCTCATCGGGTACCTTTTGCCCTTAAACCAAAAATTGACGAGCAGCTCGATAAATTAATAGCCCAGGGTGTTTTAGAACCAACTGACCACGCCCGTTGGGAAACCCCAATCATAACACCCATCAAAACGGATGGATCGTTAAGGATTCGTGGGGACTACTGGGCCACCCTTAATCACGCCCTTCAACAGAACGCTTACCCGGTGCTGGTGGTGCAACACCTTCTCCATTCCCTGGGGGGCAGAAAATCTTCACTAAATTGGATTTAGCACAGGCGTACCAACAACTGCCTGTAGATAAAAAAACCATGGAAGCACAGACGATCGTTATGCACCAAGGCGCCTTTAAATGCAACCGACTCCAATTCAGAGTGAGCATAGCCCCAGGGATTTTTCAAAGTCTGATGGAGAGACTCTTGCAAGGGATCAAGGGGGTCATGCCATACTTTGATGACGTTTTAATTGCGGCCCCGAATAGAGAAGTACTAGAAAGGCGTCTTAAAATGGTTCTCCAGAAATTTAAAGACTCTGGTCTAAAGGTTAAAAAAAATAAATGTCAACTGTGTACAGATACAGTAGAGTTCCTGGGGTACCTAATCGATAAGCAAGGCATTCACCCCACTAATAGCAAACTAAAAGCGATCAAAAATGCCCCAAGACCCAGGAATAGGACAGACCTCCAAGCTTTCCTGGGGCTCATTAACTTTTACAACATCTTATTGCCCCAGAAAGCGACCATAGCTGAGCCCCTACAAAGACTTCTCGACAAAAAAGCACCCTGGGTCTGGGGACACCAAGAGGAGCACGCATTCCAACAAGTGAACAACTTACTAACCTTTGATGCTGTTTTAATACAGTATAACGAGACTTTGCCTTTAACAATTACATGTGATGCGTCACCGTTTGGAGTAGGAGCCATTTGGAGTCATGTGTTACCAAATGGTTGTGCCTATTGCCTATTTTTCAAGAACCTTATCGAGGGCTGAACGTAACTATAGCCAAATTGACAAAGAGGCTCTTGCTGTTATATCTGCTGTGAAACGGTTTCATGAATATGTGTATGGATGAGTTTTTACTATCATTACCGATCACAAACCTTTGCTAGGGATTACAGCGGGAGACAAGCCAACCCCCTATATATTGTCACCTAGAATGACTCACTAATCAGAGTTCTTAGCTCCGTACAACTATAAATTACAACACTGCCAGACGTGGGCTGCCAGACGTTCTGGTCTCCGACAACAGACCCCAGTTCACCACCCTGGTGTTTGAACAATACTTAGCGGACCGGGGTATCCGCCATACGCTAACCTCACCGGCGCACCCTGCAGCCAATGGCAGGGCCGAGTGCATGGTCCAATTTGTTAAAAAAACTCTCCACAAAATGTACTACTCCAACACATCACCCCGCACAGCGTCACCAACAAGACTCCAGCTGAAGTGTTGATGGGATGCAAACTCCGTTCCCACCTCGACCAGCTCCACCCGTCCTACGCGCCAGAGAAACCCTGTGGATCTAGTGGAAAATGCCGCGAGTTCATGGTAGGCGACTTAGTCTTCGCTAAAAACCTTTCCAGTGAACCATTATGGGTCGAAGCAACCATAACTCAAACCACCGGGCCCAGATTGTACCGTGTGCAAATATTGGACGGAAAAATATGGAAACACCATATAGATCAGCTTCGCTCTAGGCTACAACCCAGTTCTCGTGACTCCTGTGACTCTCAAACTGAGGGGGGAGGGGATGTTGAAGAAACCGAATTCGAGATGGTGGAAAGCGGAATCGAAGGAAGTCAGCAGCCGGGCGCAATACATGAAGAAGAATCAGGGAGAGGGATGGCCTCGCCACAGAGGAATACCTCAACGGAAGCAAGCCTGCAGAGATCGGAGGACAACAACAACAGAATTAGCAGCACCGAGTCATCCAGTGAGGATGCAGAACCGCCTGTACCAGATAAATCAAAAAACGTCCCGCCGAAACCGGACTACAGACAGGAACCGGTGGGACAGCGCAAATCTAATAGACAGTTAAAACAACCTGCATATCTATGGGATTACGTCACCGCACCCCTCAAACGGAACCTAGGGGAAAGGGGTGTTATGAACTAATAACGGCATTTAATAAAGTTTTAACAACTTTAAGAAAAAGTAGGGTTCTAATCCTGCACTTCTGATTGGCCGATAATAGCGATATCGGATTGGTCCTTTCTGGGAAATCTGATTGACTGTTAACAGGCCAAATCTCATTGGTTCAAGGGTTTAACACTTCCATGTTTCTCATTGGCTAATAGGTCAGCAGCCTACCCTATACAAGGGCTGCTGCTACCCTTGGGTTTTTGCTCTGTTCAGTATGATTAATAAAGAGTTGAAGTTCACTGTTCATTGCCTCATCTCCGTTCCTTGCACCCATGCGCAGAACTTAACAGTTTTATCTAAGATTGTTCCTATTTGAGCCCTTAAAATGTGGTGCTCAGAAATAGTATAGTGCTTGAAGTAGGATGTAATCAATAGAGAATCAAGTAGAATTCTTACATCCTTTGATTTGGAAAATATACCTCTCTTGATACAGGCCAACATTATGTTTGCTTTTCTTTCAGCCATATTATATGGTTCACTTATATTCAGCTTGGGGTCAGTTATAATATCCAACGTTTTTCTTCCACATTCTATTGCCAAACTTCTGTCTTATGTTTAGTATTCTCTTTCTTTTCCCTAAATGAAAAACTTCGTATTTGTGTCTCTTTAATTTCATTTGATTACTTTCATCCAGTTTCACCATTTTAAATTTTGTTTTTCATCCTCTTTGAATTATCAAGACCACTTTGAATTTCAAATTGATAAACATTCCTTTCACCTAATCATCCAAGCCATTAATAAATTTGAAGTCAGGAACCAAACTGTGATATCTCATTCCTATTTTTTTTTCAGTCTGATAAGGAATCCTTGATGAGCTTTCTTTGAATATAGCTTTTTTCATGTTGTCTATTGATCCACCTAATACTTATTCAATCTACATTTGTCTAGCTTGCATTTCAAGTTGCTGAAATCCAAGGTTTATTTTGTCTATAGTATTTCCATAATTTCCTGAAGTAATTAAAAAAGAGGTGGGGAGGCAGGGAGAGAAATTGTATGGTAGTATTTCTTCTTGATATTTCTAATCCTCACTGAATTATTTTCAAGATGTTTATAGCTCAATCACTTATTGGTTCACTAGAGAATCTTTTCAGATGTTGAGGTTCCACTGATTATAGTTCTTAAGGGTTTTTTTTTCCATTTGAGTATTTTACAGGATTTGTCAAAAAAAATAATGGATAGTGATTCTTCCAGCAAGTTTCTTTAATATTCAAGGATGCAATCTAATTGCTTGCTATTTTGTCCCTTCTTATCCCCATGTAGTAATTTATACTATATTTGGAAGTCCACGACTTCTTCCCATTTTAGTCAAGTTGAAATGGGAAGATAAATAAAAACTTTAACTATTTCTACCAGCACATGTTTATAGTTAAGAAGACTCCACTAAGAGTGAAAATTACTTTAGAATAAACACATACAGGCTGCAATTGTAGCCTTTAAATAAAGTTCCATAGTGAATATGTACTAGATCAGAATACATACAAATGAGGAATAACAAAAATAGTAAAGAAAAAACCAAAATAAGGTATAGAGATATATTAAAATGCCTACCATGCATCCAAAGGCATTTAATTTGCAATTTCTAGCTAAAGTATTAGATCAACAAAAATAAGCACATACACATATGTTATGTCTCCCCTTTAATTGCAGGCGAGCAAAACAAAAAACAGCTATTTCAAAATTAATTCAAATCAAAAACAAACCCCCACAAGAGAATGGCTGGAGTAATTCCAATACACAGCAATAAATCCACACTCTGTCTGGCAATTCGGGCGTAGCAGTAATTCACAAGCCTCAGAGAGTTTACTGCATGTCTTCACTCCATTTAGACACTTTGCTTCTGGTGAATTCTATCAGCCCAGCCATGTCCTTTTATCCACTTATGGATCGTGTTAATTTCCCTAATTAGTTACTGGCTCTACACCTTCTCCCTAATTGAGATTGGCCTCTGAGCCTCCTCCTATTTTTGACGTCACGCCATACGTTCTCTAAATGATCATCTCCACTGGAAAACTCTTGCATGCCTTCCTTGTTAGCCATTCCCGGCTGCTGTTCAGATAAAGAACCAGAAGAGGTCAAAGGTTCTGACAACTCTATTAAATCAGGTTTATCTCCCCTTATTACATCAATCTCCTCATCCTGGCTACTATCCAAGTCACAAAGCAATGCCGGCTCATATTTTGCTGCCATATCCTCATTGCTTGAACTCATCTCTGCCACAGGAGCAGATTCCAAACCTGGAGCCACAACACTATCCCTCACCGCAGGGCCCTTCCCCCAGGTCTGACGATCCGG
This sequence comes from Hydrophis major, assembly GCA_033807585.1. NCBI lineage: Eukaryota > Metazoa > Chordata > Lepidosauria > Squamata > Elapidae > Hydrophis > Hydrophis major. The sequence continues at coordinate 86,785,312 of CM066328.1, read as the reverse complement.
ATGCGGTTTCTAAGGGAAACGTTCATGAAAGTCCCGAATAATGTCTGGAGCATGAACTGCGGACGCATCTGTCCATGAAAAAATCTCCGAGTCATCCGGTCTCCTCCCGACTAAGTACTGGAAACGACTCTTTAGCCAACGTGAATCAGTAACGCTGACCACCGTGTCATCAACATCAGCCTCCTCACGGGGCGTAGATGGGGAAGCCGTACCAGTGGGAGCACATAGAGGACACTCCAGGTAGTTAGGAACCAAGAGGGAACGATGGAAAACAGGGTGAATGCGCATGGAGCGCGGTAAGGTGAGTTGATATGCCACAGGGTTGATGACTGCCTCAATCGGGAATGGACCGATGAAACGATGGTCCAGCTTTCTAATTGGGCCATCGACCCGAAGGTGCCTTGTGAATAACCACACCTTCTCCCCCACAGCTCATGGAGGCATTGCTCGACGTGACCAGTCCGCAAACTGTTTATAGTCTTCTTTCGCCCTTTCGAGTTGTTGAACTACTAAACAGTGAACCGCTTGTAGTTCCTCCAGAAAATCTTGTGTCTCAGGAACTGGGGAATCCATCAAAGTTAACGGGAAGAAACGCGGATGATAACCCACATTTGCGAAAAATGGCATTACACGAGTGGAGGTATGTTGAGAGTTATTAAAGGCGAATTATGCCAATGGGAGGTATTTCGCCCAATTGTTTTGTCGATGATTGACAAAACATCTCAAATATTGAGTGAGAATACAAATAACCTTCTCAGTCCTGCCATCAGTTTCCGGATGGTGCGTTGATGCTAGGCACACCTGAACTTGTAACGCTGCCATTAACTGTTTCCAAAACTGTGCAGTAAACTGGACCCCACGATCCGAAACCATTCTATCCGGCAGTCCATGTAGAAGAAAGATATGCTGTAAAAATAACTGGGCCGTAGTGCGGGCCAATGGTAATTTCCGACAGGGAATGAAATGAGCCATTTTAGTCAGCATATCTACTAACACGAGCACCGTCGTGAAGCCCGACGAGGATGGTAAATGCATGAGAAAGTCCATAGAGATCACTCCCCATGCTCTGCCCAGAGTTGGCAATGGTTGGAGGAGTCCAGGGGGCGCACCCGACGCTGCTTTCGCTTGTCTACATTGTATGCAAGAAGTGACGTAAGAAAACACATCGTGTTGAACCCGAGGCCACCAAAAAGTCCGGGTGACCAAATGCAAAGTTTTATAAAATCCAAAATGACCAGCAGCAGGGTTGTCATGACATTGTGTCATGATGAGAGCTCTGAGCGACCTGGTGGTGCATACAATAAACCCCGATGTCGTAGCAAGCCCTCTTCAAAGGACCATGGGGAATCAGGTCCAATGTCCCCCCGTCTCTGCTGCGTCCACGCGTCCAATTGTTGTGCCTCCTGTATGTGAGCTCGCAAATCTACTGGATCTTGAAGTATGGCCAAGGATTCCGGTGGCAACACTGTTCGTGGAAGAAGAGGATCCTCGGGACCGATATATTTGGGTTTCTGAGACAACGTGTCTGCTCTCCAATTTTGTCCACTTGGAACATAAATGATGGAAAAATTGAACCTTGCGAAAAATAATGACCACCGGATCTGGCGTTGGTTCAACTTCTTGGTGGTAGACAAATGTTCCAAGTTTCAGTGATCCATCCGAACCTCCACCTTGTGCCAAGCCCCCTCTAGATGATATCACCAGGTCTCAAATGCAGCCTTAATAGCCAACAATTCCTTTTCCCAGATGGTATAATTGCACTCAGAAGCTGTGAGCTTTCTAGAATAGTATGCGCAGGGGAAAAGAGGTGCGCCATCCTTCAGAGCTTGCAACAATACCGCCCTGATAGCTACATTAGAGGCATCTGTCTCAACCACAAATGGACGATTCAGATCAGGATGCCTCAATATCGGCTCGGCCACAAACGCTTTCTTTAAAGTTTCAAAAGCCTGTTGTTACGGAGGCCCCTACTGGAATGGGATCTTCTTACAGAGGAGCTGAGTGATGGGATCCATTAACTTAGCAAAGTCCGGAATGAAGGTCCTATAGTAATTGGCGAACCCCAGAAGACGTTGCACATCCTTTACTCGATGAGGGGCTTCCCAACTACACAAGGCCTCGACTTTTTTAGGGTCCATAGCAATGCCCTTGGGAGAGATGATATGCCCTAAAAACTCTATCGACGACTGAAAAAAGAAGCACTTCTCCAGTTTCGCGTAGAGTTTATGCTCCCAAAGATGCTGAAGCACTTGACGAACCTGCTGAAGGTGGTGATCCCTAGGCCAAGAATAGATTAAAATGTTGTCCAGATACACCACGACAAACCTATCCATCATGTTCCGGAAAATATCGTTCATCAAATGCTGGAATACCGCGAGAGCATTGGTCAGACCAAATGGCATGAGGGTGTACTCTAAATGACCATACCGAGTGCCAAACGCCATCTTCCACTCGTCCCCCTTGCACATCCGAACAGGTTGTAGGCCCCACGCAGATCGAGTTTAGTGAAGATAGTAGCCTCCCACAACCGCTCCATCAATTCCGGAATAAGTGGCAAAGGATAGCTATTCCTCACTGTGATGGCGTTCAACCGTCAGTAGTCGCAGCATAAACAGAGCTCTCCCGACTTCTTTTTAACAAAAAGAACGGGAGCCGAAAGAGGGGATGACGAGTGTCGAATAAATCCCTGAGCTAAGTTTTTATCTAAAAACTCTCGGAGCACAACCAACTCGGGCTCCGATATGGAGTATAACCGACCCTTTGGCAATGGAGCATCCGGTATCAAGTCCACGGGACAACATAAGCACGATGTAGTGGTAACTGATCTGCCTCCTGTTCGCTGAACACATTGGAGAAGTCCGATAACTCCAAAGGTATTGAGAAAACAGGAGCGGCGATATTTTGGCCAGCGCAGATATGTCTCAGGTGGTCCACACATTGGAGACTTGGAAAAGAAATGGCATTCTGCACCCATGCCACCAATGGATTGTGCAAACGCAGCCAGGACACTCCAAGAACCAAAGGGAGATGAAGGTTCGAGGTGACATAAAAACTGATCGCCTCCTCATGATCCCCAATAATCATATGCACTGGCTGGGTGGTGAAACGAATGGGCCCAGACTTGAGCTCACGCCCATCCACAGATTCCACCTTAATGGGTGGATCCACAGCAATCAATGGAATTTCAAAATGCTTGACAAAAGCCCAGTCCATAAAGCTGGTTGTAGCCCCTGAGTCCACCAGTGCAACTGCGGGAATTCCCTCCTTCTGGGACTGCAAAAAGATTTGAGTATCCAAAAGTAAATGCCTAGGAGGGCCAGGATTTATTTCAGCCATTTGGGGTGGAGATGTGGAACGTGCCCAACCTAGGATTTCCCCGAGGTCGGGCCTACCCCGTTTCCCGATGGGCCAGGAGTGGTTTCAGGCACGGGTCTGCGAGTCTCTCTCCGAGTGCAGGAATTAGCAAAATGTCCCAGACCCCCACAATAAAGGCACAAGCCTTCCTGGAACCTTCTCGAACATTCTCATGCCGTTAAGCGAGGGCGGAGTGCACCTAACTCCATCGGCTCCTCAGTCTTAACCACGGTTTGAAAAACTTTCGGTGGCATGGTTTGTGCACAAGAAAAAGAAGGTGGTTCTACAATGGGCCGTTTGCTTCCGTGCTGTTGTAAACGGGCTTCAATACGTAAGCACTGGATTACCAATGCATCCAGAGTTGAAGCCCGCTCTGCATGGACTAACTCATCCTTGATGGTTGTTAGGAATAACAAGGTTGCCTAACTTAGTTTGGGTAAAATAATATATATAAACTATGATAGTAAGTTTATGTGTGTGTCACTTTAAACAGCAAAGCATGTAATTTTGGGTGCGGCTGTAAAACAGCCATAAGAGGGAGCAAGATAACTTGATTGATTGCTGGCTTACTGAATTGCTTGCTGACTATGATGGATTGTTAACTGCGTGTTCCCTGCTGCTGAAGGAAGAAAGGAGGTTTGACTTCTTTATATCTCTATTGCGAGGAGATTTATTACTGGACTGATATTTGTAAGTTTACTGACCTCTTTTTCGACACTGGACTTTGCAACTGAATAATCCCCGGATGGACTGAACCAGTGAATGATATATGAAATGTTTTGACTATTCTAAAACTCTTACTGGAATAAACTATTTAACTAGCACAGTGTATCTGTTTTACTGAGTGCAAGCTACAAAAATGTTTATCTCACATATTTGCCTGCCTGCCGTGCAGAATTCTGCTAGAGTGTATCCCTAACAATGGTATCAGACAAGCCTTCCTGGAACGCATCCATATGAGCCGGTTCGTTCCACTTAAAGTCTATACACAGCAAACAAAATTCTGCAATGTATTCCTGCAGGGGATGTTTCCCCTGATAAATGTCCCATAACCGTCTAGCCACAGTTTGCATTTTAATTGGGTTTTCAAACATAACCCTCATTTGTTGTAGAAAACCCTGAAAATTGTCCAACAACGGGCTATCTTGAATTAACAAGGGAGTAGCCCATTTGGCAGCCTGCCCAGATAATAGGCTAATCATAAGTCCTACCTTAGCCCGGTCATTTGGGAAGTCTTCAGGCCTCAAAGATAGAAATAATTGGCACTGCCCCATAAATGCCGGGAACATGTCCGTTTGCCCTGAAAATTTTTCTGGCATGGATACCGGGCTTTTCCTCAAGGGAGGGGCTGAGGGAGCAGCAGCAGGGCTTTGCAAGCTGGAAACATGATTCACCAATTGTGTCACCTGATTTTGAAGAATCTGATTACTTTGAATCAGTTGATTTATCTGTTGCTGTTGCTGCTCCACCAAATGCTGCAGTTGGTTTTGTTCCATCTTGGGTTAAAGATGGTTTGTGTGGCCAGAAGCAAAAATGTTATGTCTCCCCTTTAATTGCAAGCGAGCAAAACAAAAAACAGCTGTTTCAGAATTAATTCAAATCAAAAACAAACCCCCACAAGAGAACGGCTGGAGTAATTCCAATACACAGCAATAAATCCACACTCTGTCCGGCAATTCGGGCATAGCAGTAATTCACAAGCCTCAGAGAGTTTACTGCATGTCTTCACTCCATTTAAACACCTTGCTTCTGGCGAATTCTATCAGCCCAGCCATGTCCTTTTATCCACTTATGGATCGTGTTAATTTCCCTAATTAGTTACTGGCTCTACACCTTCTCCCTAATTGAGATTGGCGTCTGAGCCTCCTCCTATTTTTGACATCACGCCATACGTTCTCCAAATGATCATCTCCACTGGAAAACTCTTGCATGCCTTCCTTGTTAGCCATTCCTGGCTGCTGTTCAGATAAAGAACCAGAGGAAGTCAAAGGTTCTGACAACTCTATTAAATCAGATTTATCTCCCCTTGTTACATCAATCTCCTCATCCAAGTCACTAAGCAATGCCGGCTCATATTTTGCTGCCATATCCTCATCGCTTGAACTCATCTCTGCCACAGGAGCAGATTCCAAACCCAGAGCCACAACACACATATTCTTGCATTAGGGCATAAGCCAACCATTCTCTGAAAAACTACTGTAGGTGGGAATTTTTCCTATGTTTATTAATTACTAATTTGGGGGTTTCTTGCAACTTTCTCTATAGCCTCTGGCACTGGCCACTGGCCAAGATACGATTTTAGAACAGATGGATTTCTCATCTGACTCATTATGATAATTACTATGTTCCTGAATATAATAGATTTTTCCTTGTGTTAAGAACATTTGGTGGTAAGAGAGAGATCAGAATATCACAGATGTTTTAGTTATACAAATGCGGTGACAATAATTAACTGCAGACCTTTGACAAACTTACTTGACACTACTCACATGTACATCTACTATTCTTTCTATTCACACTAACGAACATGCATTCAGCATGCATAAGCATGGACTTGGTTTTCTTTTTATTTTGCTATATGAAATTGCAAACTTGAAGGCAGTTCATGAACTGGAAAATAAAAACAGCAGGTGACACCAAGCAAATGGCCAACTTAGAAAATGTAGCTGTTGGTAAACACAAATTAAGTAGCTTCTTTATTAATCTTCCTAATGTTCAAGAATTAAAATTGAATGAGTAGAGAGCTAATGTGCAGTTTTCAGAACAGATACAGTAATATAAAATATTTACTGGGTTTTAGTACCAATTCTTTTGGGAGATATTATAATAAACCCTGTTTATGATCTTCCCCAAAGTTAATGAGAACCGAATTGACAAGCTACTGAACTGACAAGCTACTGATTTAATTTCCAGCCATTTTAGGATTTCAGGAAATGCAAAAGTTAAAAATATCAGAATTTTCATCAAAAATGCCTGCTATGTACAAATGACTAAGCCAGCTACATGCAGATATAGAAATATCAAAGAGTGGTGATTATTCTCCCCTCCAGTGCCAAATTGAATTTACCAAATCTCTGTTTCTATGCATCTCTTTCAGACTGAGCAGCTTTTGCATTCTTATCACATACTACAAGTTATGCTTTATTGAAGTGTAATAATGTAAATAGAAAAATGAAACTGTTGAAAGGGGACAGCTCAACTCAGTTCATAGAAGGGTTCAAACAAACTGCAAGGGCAATCAAATGGAAAATGGAAGAATGAATCCTGTACCTGCTATAATCATTTTAAGGAAGAGATTCCAAAAGAAGTCATTTATGAAATACACCTGTAGAGATTCCATCCTCTGCCCAAATAGGGAGAGAGAAATTGGAAAGGTTTGAACAGCATTTTTTTGAAAAAAAACTGTCCATCCTTCATATGAGTCTCTCCGTCCCTATAGCAACATTCAATGTGTCATAGAATTAGTCTTCAACTGCCCCTCCTTCTCTTGAAAGCTTTGAAAGCTTTGTGTTCTTGATGTACCAGAAGGCAAAAACTAGTACATCTTTTTCAAGTATAGAAAAATAGTAAAAAAAAATGACATTTTTGTCCAGCAGACATCTGTTTAAGGGACAGACATGGTTAAATAAATATCAATCAATAAAAAGATTGTATTGTCAATTATAAATAGGGATATATTCTTTCTTACTATTATGCTGAAGCTAGATGTGCATGTCCACATTATAAATAAGTTGTGTGTATCAGATAGTTGTATATAACTACAGATAGTTTATTTGGCACAGGCATTGAGCTAGGACAGCAGCTCATGAAATTGCTTTCATGAAATTGCTTTCATGAAATTGCTTTCATGAAATTGCAGGGATCTGAAGCCACAACACAGTTAAAGGGGAAAAAATTAGGAAGACCAGTTTTGAACATAACAAATGATTAAGCCTGCATGAGCAAAAAACTTGATTTGTAGGACATTATTTCACATAATATAAATGTGCAATGTTGATTGGTAACACATACGCACACATGCACCTATATATAACACATATTCTCTAGAAATGATATTATTCACATTCAGAAATAGAAAAAATAAACAAGTCATCATTAGGCCTGGAATTTAGTTATTACTGTTGCAGATCTCTCTACAGATAACAAGCTACCTATTCAAGTTGAAAGACAGAAGGAGAGACAGGCAAGAGAAAAACAATGACAAGTTTAAAAGAGAAAGGAAGTGAAGGCAAGTTGGTTAGAAAGACAAATAGATATCAGAAATAAAGCAAGAAAAATGAGAGGAGGAAGGAGGGAGAAAGATAGAGAGTGAGAAGGACTTTTATAGTCATATACACAAATGTCCTTAGTGAGAAGTGGAAATATGTATCTTAATCTCTAGAGAAAATTAAGAATCAAGTAATAACTTTAATTTATGAAGATTATGTCTCTGTGCAATATCACTATTTTTGACATGTCAAAAATATTAGATTTGTTTATATTACCCAATTCCCTTGCTTGACTTGATATGTCCTTGAAAAAAATTAGCACAATGTGGCAACTGTTTTCATTACAGTAACAAAGTAAAGTCTAATTTCCCATAATTCAGCATAACATTATTCTAACTAGAATCACAAATGCATGGTCTGATTTAAAGCAGCTATCCAAGGTCCTGAAATCCATCAATCCAAAGAAATGTAAGATTTACCCTAGATCCTTATGTACAAAAAGCATGTGCCCTGATATTGGGCTATGAACTCTTGTGAATATTTAGCAATAAAAATAAATATCTCATATTGGTTTACAGTCTTTCTTTTGTTGGAAATGTTTCCTTTTTTTTAAAGAAAGCTTAAACAGTCATGTGTCGGGGATGCTATAATTTGAATCCCTGCACAGGGCAGGAGATTGGACTTGATGGCCTATATGGTACTATTAAACCCCATGGTTCTGAGACTGAGAATGGCTGCAAAAGAAATTAACAAATATACCTAAGTTAAATTTATAAGCAAAAGGCGAGAATGGGTAATCATTTAGTGATATTGCACAGAGACATAATCTTCATAAATTAAAGTTATTACTTGATTCTTAATTTTCTCTAGAGATTAAGATACATATTTCCACTTCTCACTAAGGACATTTGTGTATATGACTATAAAAGTCCTTCTCACTCTCTATCTCTCTCCCTCCTTCCTCCTCTCATTTTTCTTGCTTTATTTCTGATATCTATTTGTCTTTCTAACCAACTTGCCTTCACTTCCTTTCTCTTTTAAACTTGTCATTGTTTTTCTCTTGCCTGTCTCTCCTTCTGTCTTTCAACTTCTGTTTGAATAGGTAGCTTGTTATCTGTAGAGAGATCTGCAACAGTAATAACTAAATTCCAGGCCTAATTTAAGAAGTCGATATTGTTGGACATTTGCCAAGGTGTATAGCTCAGCAAGGGAGCTAGAGATGAGTATTAACAGCCCTGGTTCTCCAATTATCCCCTTCCTAGAATAATAGAGATGGAGTTGTATTCAAAGTGTTTGAACCTCAATATTTGATGCAGGAAATATCTAAATGAAAGTATCCCACTGTTCTATAGTTTGTTGTTGCTACTGCAGATATATCGACCCTTTATCAAGGCAGCAATGTGTATAATATTATCCTAGGTGCTCATTTCCTAACATTGTAATATAACTGAATTTTCTCCTTTCAGCTGAGTTCAGAATGGGGTTAACTAAGCTGAACTAACTTAACTAAATCACATCTATATATTTATGGAAATTTTTAATTTTCCAAAACATTTTGGATGAAGGGATTGCATTGCACTTATTCTGATGTAGCATTAAACAAGCTAAAATGTGTAAAGAAAGAAAGAAAGCACTGAAAGTCAACAAATCCTTCCCTGCCTGTACATTTAGCTCATGAATTTTCCAAATTTTCAATCCTTATGATCAACCTGATTATCTTTTAGAGGTAAACAGAATAGTGATAGGAAATTAATGATTCCATTCAACATATGTAAAATGTACTAGCTTGGTGAAAATGATTTAAACCATACTGTAGAAGTTATATAAAGGAATTATTTGATAATTTAATTAAGTAACTCAGGCACGGATCTCATAGTTATAACAGCTGTTGATCACTATAAAATATAACTGCATTCTGGGTAGATGAGTTAAATGTTATTGAATTAGGCTTCCATTTGATGAATGCATAGTCAAGTGTTCACCTTCTCAATCTTTCTCTGATATAACTTTTTGCTTTTCCAAGGATAATACTGTAATTATGCAATATCATTCATTCATATTATCTGTTATCCACTTCTTTCAATCTTATCAAGTATAAACATTTTTCTACTTCATTATCGTGAAAACAAAATATTTGAATTTCTACTTATTGATCACCTCCTTAAGTCTTCAGTTGATTGTTCTACTTGCAACTCATTGTACTTATAGTAGCCTCCCACTAGATTTCATAATTTGAAGGCATCTGTCTTCTTTCCCTTCTTCTTTCTCAATGTTCCAAGCCTTACATAGATCTACACAGACCATGTAACTATTTTGAAAAGACAAATGAAAGAATTAGTCAAATGAAAGAAATATTTGTGGGAGGAACAACAGCTATAGCACTTAGACACCTATACCACTTCACAGCATTTTACAGGTCTCTCTAAGCAGTTTACAGAGTCAGCCTATTGCCCCCAACAATCTGGGCCCTCATTTTACTGACCTCCGAAGGATGGAAGGCAGAGTCAACTTTGAGCCGGTAAGGATCAAACTGCCGAAGTGTTGGCAGCTGGCAGTCAGCAGAAGTAGCCTGCAGTTCAGTATTCTAACCACTATCCTTGCCCCTCATTATGCATACTGACTTGCCTTCTCTTCATCCCATGCTGTCCATGCATACACTACCAATATCCAGAAGGAGGGCTTACTTGTGCATATAACTATTTTTTTTAATAAAAAAGAAAGCTGTATGTAAATTGCAAAGTTACTCAATGCAATATTTATATCTCCTTTTCGTAAACTACTGATTTTTGTTTTCCATGTAACAAAAAGAGAATTCATAAGGAACAGGAAAGCTGTTTTCAAATGAGATGGAAAGTCAATGAGGCAGAGACACATAATCAGATTGTTAACAGATGCAAGCAAATGCATAAGAGAAACAACAGCATTGCTGCTGTGAAAGAAGAAGGTGAAACATGGGGTGGAAGTTAGCTTCATGTGTTCAGTTCACAGAGGCCGCTACCAGCTTAATTCTTAGCTTTATGGAATTAGAATGACCCCAAAGTTGCATGTTTTATTTTTTTTAAAAAAAATAATTCTTTGTGAAAAATTCTGCATTCTACGACAAAGTGAACATACAGATTTTAAACTAGCTACTGTTCATAAATATGTTATTGTCAGCAAGTAAGATAAGAATGGAGTGGATAAAATGTAAGGAACCTACCAGCAAGGTACAGCACTCCCCTTTTACCATTTCACTCTCCCTAAAATACACCTATAGATACACATACTTTGATTGCCGTTAGTGTAATGGGGTAGTAAAGTTTGCATTTTACCTAATGACTGCAATTCCTGCCAAATCACGCCTTTGCTTTTTTTTTTTTTTTTTTTGGTAAAAGTTTTATTGATTTTAACGACAGACAAAAAACATGTAAAACATAAAACATAACATAAAAAGATCATTCTTCATAAATTTACAGTGTATCGGTTGGTTTACCACTCCCTTTTGTGCATCCATTTCATAGTCATCAAAATAATTATATTACATAATAACTCACATTATCAATCATCAATAAAATATCCCAATATCATTATTAAACAATCATTTGACTATAATTTTGCTAATTCATACTTAAGCGAGATAACTATAATTAAGTTAAATTATTTTATAACAAATAATAGAATCATACCAAATCTATCTTAATAAAATATTCTTAAAAATTATCAAAACCAAGAAAAATTATATATTCATTATTTCCTAAATATCTAAATATTCTATTATTATATTGTATTATCTAACCATTGATAAAAAAAAGATCCCAAACTTCATAAAATTGTTTATCTTCTTGTTCTCTAATTTCAAATGTCAATCTACTCATTTCAGCACATTCCAATATTTTCTTAATAATTTCTTCCTCTAATGGTATTTTCTCACTCTTCCAATGTTTAGCAAATACAATTCTAGCCACTGTCAATACATCTACAATCAAATACTTTAAATTTTTATTATATATATCAGGTACGATTCCCAATAAAAAAATCTCTGGTTTCAAATCTATGTGTTTCTTTGTCATTTTTTCCAACCACATGCGAATTTTGGTCCAATATTTTCTAGCGTCCTCACAAGTCCACCACATATGGTAATATGAGCCAGTTTTCTGATGACATTTCCAGCACTTTTCAGATTTATTCTTGAACATTCTTGCTATTCTTGTCGAGGGAAAGTGCCACCTGTAAAACATCTTATACAAATTTTCTTTATATGCTGTTGACATTGTCATTTTATAATTTTGTGACCACAATTTTTGCCATTTCTCTAAATCAATTCCATATCCAAAATTCTTCCCCCAAGCAATCATTGTTTCTTTAACTTGTTCTTCCTCTAATTTAATTTCCAACAAATAACTATATCATTTTTTAATCACTTTTTCATCAGTACCTGTCAAAATCCTATCTAAATCAGTCAATTTATCATAAAATCCTTCTATTTTAGAATCTTTAAGATACCTTGCATGTATTTGCGCATATGAAAACCAATTCATCTTTATACCTTGTTCTTCTAAATTTTGCATCGTTTTAAGTTCACCCTTTTCATTCAATATTTCCCCATATCTAACTGTTTGCTCCTTCTTATAAGTTATAGGATACGAAAAAGCTTCAATAGTTGATAACCAAACTGGAATTTTCAAATAACATTGTTTCTTAGTTTTCTCCCAGTTCAACCATAACGATTCCCGTATATAATCCCTTCTAAAATAACCCTGTGATTTAGTTTCCTTATACTATAAAAAAGCACGCCAACCCAATAATAAATCATGACCTTCTAATGTCAACAATCTAGTCTATCTTAACGTTATCCATTCTTTAACCCACATTAAGTTTGCAGCTTGATAATACAACTCCCAATTAGGAAGGCCAAATCCTCCTCTAATTCTAGCATCCTGTAAAAGTTTAAATTTTATTCTCGCTTTCTTGCCTTGCCATATATACTTCAACACAATTTTATTTAATTCTTCAAAGTAATCCTTACTTAACCTAATTGATATTGTTTGGAACAAATATAAAATTCTGGGTAAAATATTCATCTTGATTGTTGAAATTCTACCTATCAATGACAATTGTAGGTTTTCCCATTTTTTCAGGTCAGATGCTATCTGCTGTTTAAGCTTAATATAGTTATTCTCTTTCAGTGTAGTACATCTTGACGTCAAATATATCCCCAAATATTTAACTTTGTTCGTAACTTGAATTTTCAATAAATCTGCCAGCTCTTCTCTTTGTCTTAATAACATGTTCTTTGTCAGAATCTTTGTTTTGTCTTTATTTATTTTTAAACCAGCCATCTCACCATACGTCTCTATCTTTTCCAATAGTTTTAAAGCTGTCTCTAAAGGGTCTTCCAAAATAAAGACCAAGTCATCTGCAAAGGCTTGCAATTTGAATTCATCCTTTTTGACCTTTTATATTTATATCCTCTCTAATATTTCTATTTAAGACTTCCAAGGTCAATACAAATAACAAAGGAAATAATGGGCATCCTTGTTTTGTACCTTTTTTAATATTGATAGAGTCTGTGAATTCTCCATCTATCATTACTTTGCCGTTTGCTTATAATATATGGCTTCTATTGCTTGAATAAATTTTCTAGCAAAGCCCATCTGTTCCAATAATAATAACATAAATCTCCAGTTCACATTATCAAATGCCTTTTGGGCATCTAAGAATATCAAAGCCATTTGTTTTTCCGGGTGCGCCTCATAATATTCCAATGTGTCCAGGATAACCCTCATATTGTCTTTAATCTGTCTCTTTGGTAAAAATCCATTCTGATCAGAGTGAATAAAGTTATTTAGGTATTTTTTAAGCCTTTCTGCCAAGATTGAAGCAAATATTTTATAGTCTGCATTCAATAAAGAAATAGGTCTATAGTTCTTAATTTGTAATGGGTCAACCCCTTCTTTTGGAATAAGTGTAATATAAGCTTCTGACCATGTTTCAGGTATTTTCTTATTTATCATAACTTCATTCATGACTTCTAACAGTGGGATGCTCAACGATTCTTGTAATGTTTTATAAAATTCTGCCGGGAAGCCATCTGGTCCTGGTGCTTTTCCATTGTTCTGTCTGTTGAGTGCTTCCATTAATTCCATCATTGTTATTGCACTTTCTAACATTTCCTGAGTTTCATCAGGTATCTTAGGTAGGTTAGCATTTTGTAAATACTGTTTAATTTTTTCCTCATCAAGATCCTCTTGTTTATATAATTGTCCATAAAAATCTCAAATGATTGCCTTTTTCTCCTTATTACCATAACAAATTTGACCATGATCATCTATTAACTGTGATATTTTCCTTGACTCTTTCTCTTTTCTCAACTTATATGCTAACCATCTACCTGGCCTATTTGCATCTTCAAAATAGTTCTGTTTAGCACTTCTAATTTTTTGTGCCAGTTCTTCTTTCTCTGCTTGATCCATTTTATGTTTAATTATGTCCATTTTAAGTTTGATATCTTTTTTCTGTGGCATCTTCTGTAATTCTTTTTCCAGTTTTTGTTGGTCATCTTCTAGAGCTTTAATCATTTGCCTCTTCCCAATGTTCTTTTTCTTTATATAGTCAATTATTAATCCTCTTGCATATGCCTGCATTGTATCCCAAACATTCTGTATTGAAATATCTTCTTTTTTGTTTTCGTTGAAGAAGAAGGCCAATTCTTTTTCCATCCATTGTGTAAAATCTTTTTCCTTTAGAATAGTATTGTTTAATGTCCATCTAGATCTTCTTTTTTGTCCTTTCCATTTAATTGTCATTGGATTATGGTCTGCCCATGTACTTGTTTCAATATTTATTTCTTGAATATTAGATAATAATTCTATTGATGTCCAGATCATATCTATTCTGGACCATGATAAATGCCTGTTTGAATAAAAAGTATATTGTTGAGTTTTAGCATTTCTTTCTCTCCATATATCTTTTAAATTTAGTTCTTCTGTCATTTTAAAAAAGGATTTAGGGAGAGTTTTCCTATTTTGTCGTGTTGTTTTTACTGTATAGTCCAGTTTATTGTCTACAATTCCATTGAAATCCCCCATCATAAGTATATTAACATAGTCCAGTTCAATTATTTTCATATGTAATTTTTTATAAAATTCTTCTTGTTTATCATTTGGGGCATAACTTGCAACCAAGAGTGTTTTTATATTATTATCCACTATTTCAACTATTAATACTCTTCCGTCTTCATCAGTATAAATCAATTTGGCTGGAGTGGTTTCTTTGACGTACAAAACCACTCCTCTTTTCTTACAATGAGTCAGAGAAGTAAATATTTTCCCTAACTTTGGTCGTATCAATAATTGTTCATGTTGTTTTTTAATGTGCACTTCTTGTAAGCAAATTATATCATATTTTAGTTTCTCTAATTTATAAAAAGTTTTCCTTCTTTTGATAGCTGAGTTCAGTCCATTTATATTCATGGAAATCAGTTTTTTTTTCCCCATAATTATACTTTATATTTAGCTCTAACAGCTTTCGTGGATCTTATTTCATGTTGTTCTTTGATCTCCATTTGTCCACCTATTGTGCCTTCTTCTTTTTCCATCTCCATTTGGTCCTCTTCAAATTCAGTTAAAATCTTTTCTTTTTATGTCTCCATTTCTCTTCTTTCGAAAAATTCCTTATAAAACATTTCTGCTTTCGCAATTGAATCAATTCTGTATCTCTGTTCTTGCCATGTAAACATTTATCCTTCTGGAATCAGCCATCTATAGTTCACCTCTTTTTTCAATAGCATTTTAGTCAAAAATCGAAACTCTCTTCTAATCTCTCGCACTTTTCTAGGTACTTGTTTTAAGACCAAAATCTCTTTGCCTTTATATTTCAACCCCTTCTCTCTTACCACTTGTAATATTTGGTTTTTAATAGTTTTTTTTAGTGAATCTAACATGGACCTCTCTTGGTAATTGGTTCCTCGTTGCATATCTTGTGAAGACTTGATATATCTCATCTACTCCATCCATCATCTTTTCCTCTGTTATTTCCAAGACTCCAGCCAGAATTTCAATCATTACTTTCGCCAAGTTTTGTCCTTTTTCTTCCTCGATATTTTGGAATCTAAGATAAAATTCTGACCTGTCCATCTCCCACTTCAACATCCCGCTTTTTTCTTGTTCGACCATTGTTAATCTGTTATCGATATTCCCAATTGTATCATCTCTTTGCTTGTCTTTCTCTTCCATTTTTTGGATTCTCTCATCATGTTTCAGCATCATTTGTTGAAAATTTTCAATTTTCTCATCCATCTTTCCAATTCTTTGATCAATACTCTCCATTCTTTGTTCCATACTCATTTTAAGATCTTGTATTCCTTGCATAACCATCGTTAAATCCACTTGCACTTTGTCTTGCTTCACCATTGTTGAGAGTCGTCCTCCAGATGACGGGGAGACAGGAGCAGAAGTTGAGATGCCTGAAGGTAAAATTTTCTTACTCATTTCGATAACTCAGGGTCTTCTGGGTCTTTTAATCCAATTAGTGAGGTAGCCAATTATAATCCAATTTAAAAAAAGGAAAACACCACAAAAAACGAAAAACAAAACCAGTAATAAGTAAAAAGCCCAAAATTAAAAGGAAAGAAAAAAATTCTTCAGGTTCTTCAAGACCTTAATCCCATTGAAAAATACGCAAATATAATTCAAAAATAAAAATTAAAAAATGAAGAGAAAAAAAGAAGCAAAATAAAGCCCAATAATATCAAAAAATAATAAGCAAAGAAAAAGGAAAAGAAAAAAAAGAAATTCAAATTCTTCCCACCTTAATCCAATTGAAAAACCACAGAAAATGGGGGAAAAACCCCCATAAAAATAAGTCAAAAATAGAAATCAAAAGGCAAACATCCCCATGAAAAAAAGAAAAAAGGCAAAAAAAGGAATATTCTGAGGCTTTCCCCTTTAAAAATAAAAAATAAATATGAAATATAATAAAAAATAAAAAAATAAAAATATCAATATATCAATATTACAAAATAGTGTGGGGTTGGAGGGGAGGAACGGAACAATTAATAAGGAGTTTAAAAAAAAAAAAGACACACACTGCCTTTTATTTATCCAAGGCTCTTATTTGACTTCTCCACAAATTTCAAAGCCAAACTTCAAATATTTATTTGATAATAGAAGTTCCAAAGAGCACCTGTATAAACATCCTCCAGTACTCTTCCCTCTATCTTATCATTTCCAGTAGCCTTGAGAAAAGTTTTTCAAACAAAAGTTTTTCAACTTCAAACAGAATATTTTTCAAGCCTCTAGTTGGCAGTGTTACAAAGTTTCTTCAATCCACTCCCCCTTCTTCCCCCCAGAAAAAAGCCTAAAAAGAGAAAAAAGAGTATGTATGTATATTTATGTATATTAAAAAAAAAATATTAAAGAGGACCTCTATTTTAAAAAATATAAACAGTCAGAAAGGCAAAGAGAAAACAAGTAAATATAAAAATATAAAAGAAAAAAACCAGTCTGATTAGCTAGATCGCAATAGAAATTCAATAAAGAAAAAAAAAGTAAAAATAAAAAGCCAAGCCTCACTTTGACATTCCTAAAAAAAAACGCTGCTAAATCAAATTCTGTCAATAAGTTTACAGATTTCTTCTCATATTAGAGTGTTCTTCAGTCCCAAGCTAAAAAAAAAAGATCCTCACCAGCTGATACACTTCTTTCTATCCCATTCTTCCGGAGCTGTCCCAGCTTCAGCAGCCTAATGGCTGCCTCTCCGCCATTGGCAAAAGGGCTTCTTCAGGATCGACCAGGGACTTGCAATGTCCCTGGAATCTACAGAACGCGCCCTTTGCTGTCACCGTCACTACGAGACGGTTTAGGTCCATTGGGACCGACCAGGGGCGAAGATATCAGCTGTGATCTCGGAGCCCCAAGATCACAGCTGTATCGCGGCGATGAAGCTCCGCCTTCTCCGCCTTTGCTTTTTTTGTACCTTTCCTAAACTGGAAGGGAAGCCAGTTGACATTTGTGATACCTTGTCATCTAGTTTAACCCAAGGAAGAAGAAGACATATGGTTGAATAAAAGCAGAATTAGAAACAGAGAGTTTTAAGCTACAAATAAGTAACTTCGTAGCAGATAAAATTATTCCACTAATCCACATTCTACTAAACCTTCTTCGTGGTATTCAGAATATCCTCTATGCCCAGAAGGACCTTGAGGTGTTTGGTTTATATACAATGGACTCGGGGTGAGATACAAAATTTTTAACAACTGGTCCTGTGGAGGTGGCTTAGGTGGTGGGCATGGTTTGGTGGTCATGTGACTGGATGGACATGGCTTGGTGGTCATGTTATTGGCTGGGTGTGGCCAACTCAATATCACTCACATCGAGGCACGCATCTCCTTACCTGGCCTCTCATGACTCTGGGGATGTTGCAACAGTCGTAAGTGTGAAAAATGGTCATGTCACTTTTTTCAGTGTCATTGTAACTTTGAATGGTCACTCTACACAAGCAAAGTACCAGCAAAGTAAGGGAAAAAAAACTCCAGAGAAGTTCCTGAGACAGGAAGTCTAGTGCTGCCAAGAATGTAATAAGGGTTAACGGAGAGGTAGTTTCTATAAGCAACACCAGAATGTTTCCTTCCTGCCTTCCTTACAGGATTAGTCCAGTAATTTCTTCTAACAACCGGTTCTCCGAACTGCTTAGAATGTTAACAACTGGTTCTAGTGAATAGGTGCGAACTGGTAGAATCCTACCCCTGAATGGACTTGAAAATAAGACTATGGGATCTAGGCTGCAAAAATCTAGATGGCAGCAAAGAAGTAGAATGGTTTCTCTTTGCTGCCATCTAGTGATTATCCAGAGTTTTGGTATCCAAATCTTATAGCGGTGGTGGTGGTGCTGGTAGAGGAGGAGGAGGAGGAGGAGGAGGAGGAGGAGGAGGAGGAGGAGGAGGAGGAGGAGGAGAAATGATTACCTAGTGCAGTTGATGTATCACAACAGTTAGCTAAAAACTGCTACATAGCAAACCATTGTTTTCAACCTTTCATTGAATAAAGATATTAAAGTTGCAATCCACTTCACTGTTAATTACAAAAACAGCCTTATTTATACTGAGACTCTTACTGAACAGCATATTGGAGACTTTCCTCATCCAGTAAAATGGAAGTGACCAAATCTGGTATTGCTCCAGAACATGCTTACCATAACCCTCAGCAGCTCCAGCAGAGAGCTAAGGTTGCCCAATCCCCCCGCAAAAAAAAGGCTTCTAGATTTTGTAAGTTTCTGAAAGTGATTGTATAAATAGCAAGAATTGGGTTATTTTCAAATCACAAATGAGCTAGGATTGTGTTTCTATCATGAATGGGCAAATTTATGTCATGAAATAGTCTGCTTTATCCTTTCAGTACAGATTAATTAAAGCTTCTGCATATATTTAAATATTTTTTAAAAAGCTTCTTTGAATCAGCAGCCTTACAGAGAGAGAAGCAAGAAAGAAGGATGCAACACAACCTGAACTTAAAGAGGGGGGAGTAGATGTTTCCCAAATGACTCATCCTGCTGTATAAATAAATAAATGAACTGCTAAGATTAATTCACAAGAAAGGAAACCTGATATTTCAGTGTTTTTCTTTGTCTTCAAGGCCCAGTTGAACATTCCACAATCTTTTCTCTAATCTATTCATTTTGCCTCCATGAAGGGGAACATAAATACGGAGAGACAGCTTCTAAAGCCAAAACCAAGTCAGCACAATTTCCTAATTTTGCTGTGGGAAGCAAGAGTTGATGTTCTCCATGTTGCTGATTTGTCTTCTGGGACAAGCTCCTGAAGTTAATCCTTTTCATGCTGGACTGCTGTTTACATTTTTCTGCTGACATTTTCAAAGGCTGTGGCCCAGGCCTGCAGTGGATATAAATGGGCAGAACTCCAAAACCATTCCACCTATCCGGAACAAAATGACTGAAGACCTAGCTTATCCATTAAAAAAAAACCCATAATTTAACCATTGTAGTTATGTAAAATCAGAGATGGGGCATACCTTTCATATTTTATAAGAGATAAGGATCGACATTGACAACTCCATTATCCCTTGCAGGGTAGAGTCTGGCCAACTGAATGGAGCTAGCAGAGTGTTTAATGGAAGGATGCCCTTCCTGTCACCAATGAGGAGTTTTGTTCAGAAGATATATTCACATTGTGCCCAGAGAGAGAAATATCTGCCTGTTGCTGGCAGCAGGTGTGGATGGCTGAGGTCTCAGAGAGCGAGGACTCAGATGAGGGAGTCTGCGTGTGATGAAGGAATGGGGCCAGGACCATCAGGGAATGGAATGTTGCCTTCTGAGATTGTGGAGGCTGGCAGCAGTGATGAAGAGGTCCCCGAGGAGCCTGTGCCCAGTGCGCATGTGTCCAGGGCTGCTCAAAGGAAAGAGCAGCTGCAGCAGCATGGGTGACTCGGGAGTAAGGCTGCAAGGTAATGGCCCCCTCCTTTAAGAGATAAAAGCCAGCTGAGAAAGCAGAGTTCTTTGCAGGAAGCAAAGAAATTTTTACACTCAAGCCTTGTGGACGTTCGGAATATCTTGGTTGGTGTTTGGAGACTCTTTGTGTTTGAAATATTTCTTAGTAACTTTATCTAGTATTCTTGGCAGCCTTGCACAATCTTGGCAAGGCTCATTCTTATCAGAGACAATTAGTTTGAAACAGCCTTTTAACCGTGAAGGAACGGAATTCATAAAGAATCATTAAAAGGTTTTGCTGTTACTTCTGTTTCGTGTTTATTTCCTTGGAACAAGGTTTGGGTCAAAATACTGCCTCTACCTAGGATCAAACTCACAGCCTCCTGATTGTGAGGTGAGAACTCCACCTCTAGGCCTCTGCACCACTCCATCTCACAGACATTGATGGGGAAAGGATTTTCTGGTTTTCTACTTTAGAGAGGGAGAGTTTAGGTTTTTTTTAATCTCCTTTCTTTTTCTTCCTCTCTGTATGTATATTGAGCCTATTTTACAACTCTGTCTACAACAGTTGTGCCCAACTTTTGCCTTGTCTGGGCCGCACTGAGTGAAGAGGAATGTGTTGCACAACATATAAAACATATAACATATATGTGCAGTGCATTCAGAAAGTATTCACACCCCCTTCACTTTTATCAATTTTGTTATGCTGCAGCTTGATTCTACAGTTGCAGAAATTCATTTTTTCTCGTTAATCTATACTCAATACCCCATAATGACAGAGTGAAAACAGAATTTTATAAATGTGTACGTTTGTTTAAAAAAATAGAAATATCACATTGGCATAAGTATTTGGACCCTTTGCATTTGAACAGCACTTGAAATTTAGCTCAGGTGCCTCACCCCCATTTGTCTTGATTGTTGCTGACATATTTCTACACCTTGATTGGAGTCTATCTGTGGTAAATTAAACTGACTGGACATGATTTGAAAAGGCCTCAGATTTGACAGTACATACATACTGTAGCAGAGCAAAAGCCATGAGGTTAAAGGAACTGCCTGCAGAGCTCAGAGACAAGATTGGGCACAGATCTTGAAAAGGCTACAATAAAATTTCTGCCACATTGAAGTTTGCTAGGAGCACAGTGGTTGTTAGGAATCTGTACCCCAATTAGTTGGGTTGGCAATGTATAAACCAACAATGTATGTTTGTAGCTTTAAGACAAAATCATTGTATTGATTTATACTATACTATTCCAATTGGTTGATTATATTGCGAATTACCATAACAGGGAGCTAGAGATCATAGCTTGCTCTCTCTGACATTCTGTTGCTATCTAAGGTTCTCTGTTGTATTTATGCTCTGCTTAGACTTTGATATCTTTGTTTACTGTAAATGACAAAGGCAATCGGTAAGAAGACTTTGTAATTGGATATTCTTTGGACTGTAAAACATATATGACCTGGACCGTTTATTGACTGTGCTATTTCTTAAAGTAAACTTTAACTCAATTTAATGTGTCTGTGTGTGGCTGAATAATTATTCATAACTACTCTCCTAAACGTTTCCATGTGCATATCCTTGTTACTCAAGGGTTATTCTGTACATATCATAACATTGGTTATGGGCCCAGAAAGATATTGAGAATCAGTGTGAATATACAGTTTCATATTCAGCCAGCTGATTGCAATTTATTGTTAAACTACAAATGGCACAAAAACAGTCAACCAGTATATCCCATATAACCCGGTTGGATGGAACAAACTATGTTTCCTAGTCTATGAAGTGCAGCCTACTTCTGCGTAAAGATGGATTATGGACTGTAGTTAATAGTCAACCGGATGTAACAGCTTGGGACCCATTGAACGATGAAGTTAAAAAGAAAATAGCTGACTTTAACTGGGATAATGAAAAGGCTCTTAGTGTAATTGGACTGACACTAAATAATCAGCAGTTAGTCCATATTCATGATGAAGAATCTGCTGCTAGGTGTTGGGACATTTTGAAGAGGATTTATTTTCAAGATAGTGTGGGTGCACACATACATCTTACACATAAACTGTTTAGAGCCCACCTTATAAAAAGTGGTGATATGTTAGCTCATTTGGAGTTTATGAAAAGGACTTTACAAGAGCTACAAGAACAGGAGCTGATTTTCTCAGAGTTGCATCAAGTTTACATCATTCTTTCTTCTTTGGATAAAACTTGTGATGATTATGTGTCTTCGCTGGAAGTTTTAAACAGAGATGAACTTACATTGACTGGCATAACTGGAAGACTCTTAAAAAAGTCAAGAAGAAGGCAAGATAGAAGTCAACTGAGAGAAAGACAACCACAGGAAGAAAAATTGTCTTCAACTGCCTACATTGTTAGGAAATGTTTTTCTTGTGGGGCTAAAGGTCATATAGCCAGATACTGTAAAAAGGGTAAGAAACAGAATGCTATTAATGTATAGAGAGCTTATAAAGATGTTAGTTTAACCATATCAAGTACAACTACAACTGTAAACCATGATATATGGGAGTTGACAGTGAAGCATTGCAGTGTATAACTAAAAGTAAAAAAAGGTTTGTTAACATGACAAAGAGTAAACAGTATGTATCATTAGCTAATGGATGGAAATTGAGAGCATCTGGAGAAGGTACTGCATATTCTTCATGTATTAATGAATATTTACCGATTTTATATGTACCTAGAATGATATTTAACTTGCTATCTATAAGAGAAATGGTAAAAGCAGGATTTGTTGTAATTTTTCAGGGAGATAAATGTTTAATTGAAAAACAGGGTAAAAGCGTTACTGCAAGATTGGATAATGGTTTATTTATTATACATGATAATCCATTAATTAATGCTAACTCAGTTTATGAGAATAAAAGGCCTCATGATGAATGTATTCATCTGCTCCATAGACATATAAATTTCAAAATGCTAAAGAAAACTCTTGAGTTACCTAATGGTATAAAATTAAAACCTTCTACATCTACAAAGCATTTAAATTGCAATGCTTGCAATCAAGAAAAAAGTAAGGTAACTCCTGCAAATAAATGGATTCAAAACCAGTGAACCATTAGAGGTTGTTTTTGCTGATATTATTGGACCTAAGAAACCTAGTTTAGGTGGAGCCTATTACATATTAAGTATAATTGATCATTTTTTCAGATATGGTTTCTGTTATTTAATGAAAACGAAGATAGAAACATGCTAGCATTTTGTAAACTGGTTAAAATTTGCCAAAAGGAAAAAGAAACAGAAAGTTATTAGCTTAGTAACAGATAATGGTACTGAATTTACCAATAGAAAATTTGAAGCCATGTTACAGAAAGCTGGCATTGAACATAAGCATTCTGCTCCTTATAGACCACAACATAAGCCATATACTGAACGTAGAGGACAAACATTAGAGGCTATGGCTAGGACTATGATTTTGGATTCTGGTTTATCAGAGAAACTTTGGGGTGAAGCAATAATGTGTGCTAACCATGTTTTGAATAACGTAGTGAATTCAACGACTGGTGAATTACCATTAACTCATTGGAATGGAAAAAAAGCCAGATCTGTTATTTACATACATTTGGAACCCCAGCATGGGTTCATATTCCCACACAAGTAAGGCGAAAGGGAAAACCTAGAGCAAGACAATTATATTTTGTAGGTTATAAAACTAATCATAGATCATTTAGATTTTGGGAGCCAGGTACTACTAATGTATATTGTAGTCCAAGTTTCTGGAGCATGTTGGCTGGAGAAAGCTTGAAAAGGAATATAATAAGGTACAGGATAGTGTGGGAATTGTTCTTTGTGTACGTGCTAGGACAACGGGCCTTCTGGTAGTTGACTGCAACACGGAACAAGGAGCAAGGACAAACTGTTGCCATTTCTTACCCAGAATTGTAGCAAACTTAAACTTTGCATCTTTGTATGCTTATGTGAATGATCAGTGCATTCTGTGTGATGTAATGCGTTTGTGATAAGACGCAAAGAAAAATTGCTACGTTAACAAGGATTGCTTCTAATAAAAGAGGGTGTCAGAGTCTGCTCTGGGCTCTCATCCCTATCTTGCTTCAAGACGTCGTCTCAGTGTCTTCTCTCATGAGAGACCACCACAACTGGTGACCCCGACGTGATCATCTGCGTGGTGGTACGTCTTTGGACCATCCATACTCATCGGCTGGCATAGCCTTGGTGCACCTCATCCCTGATTCGGTCGCAGGTGATCGCCGTGGATCCCTCGTGAGTATGGGTGGAGGATTCTCTCAGGATCAGAAATTGCACATTGAGGAAATAAGAGAATTAACCAAACGAAATTTTTTTACCTTTAAAAGGGGGGGCTCCCTTCATGCCCCCCTCACAAAAACCTCTATTGAGGAACTCCTGGAATACATTTGGCAACACTGTCTTTCTTATCTGGCTAAAGGCAGTATCAAAACTACAGTGTGGAAGGAGATTGGAAAATACCTTCATGCACGTCCTAGAGCCCCTTCATTTATATTAATTGCTTGGAGGGTGGTTTTTGAGGCTCTCTCCTTTCTAGAGCAACACCTACTTGCCCCCCTTTCTGGACCCCCTCCCTATGTGAATCCTGCTGTACAACTCTTGCCCCCTGCTGTGACGCCTGTGTCTTTTAAACCGACTCCCCCTCCAGAGGCAAATGAGGTCAGTAAATCTTCCCCGACAGCTCCTAAAAATCCATCAGGAGATGTCAAGGTGGGAAATCCTAAAATAAATACACCCCATACTGGAAGAGTTCAAACAGCTATGCAAGCAGCTTTTCAAACAGGACAGCTGGAGGGGCAGGAGATTGACTCCATGCAATTGTTTTCTGTTCAGAGGCAAGTTGATAATACAGGAAATTTACTGGCTGTCTGGAATCCACTGCCTTTATCTCTTTTATGGGAAGTAAAGAAATCTGTGAGGGAGTTTGGCAGTTCATACGTCCAGGGTTTGCTTCACAGTCTGGGGCAAGCTCAAAAGATGATTCCACAAGATTGGAAAGGCTTAATGAAAATGATTTTGAACGGGACACAATACATGGTATTTGATGCAGAATATCAAAGAGAAGCAATTAACAGAGGAAATAATTTAGGGGGTTTGTATATATCTGATCAAATCTATGGGGCAGGGCAGTTTGCAATTGTGGAGCAGCAGGCAATAAATTTGCAGCCTTTGGTCGCATGGGGGGAGGCAACCTTGGCAGATTTGATTAAAGCTTGTGCTATAGTAAGTTTACAATTTTATAACATGGAGAACTTGACTGTAGCTTTGCAAAAGGGTCTCAAACCTACTGGGAATTGCTTCAATCGTGGGAAGCCTGGGCATTTCAAAGCCCAATGCCAGGCCCCAGGGGGAGGTGCTGCTCTTTTCCGGAAGAGTTGGCCTTGCCTCGATCCTCAGCTTCTAAGAAAGGTTTTTTTGTGATTCCAGGGATTATTGATCAGGATTATACAAATATTATAAAAATTCAATTTTATTCAGATGTACCTGCTAATCTAGCAGCTAGAATGACTCACCCTCATGCCCTCCTCAAAGAAATCTCTGTGGTTCCTGATCTGCTTTATCCTTCCTCAAAACTCTCAGCCATTAACCTTTCTTTTTTTACAAATTTTATTAATTTTTAAAGACATACAAAACATAAATAGACAGAAACACAAAACATTAAAACATAAAAAATCTCTTTTCTGAAGGTTGCTAGTCCCAGGTCGGGACTCTTGGTGCAGACACAGGTTCGGGTTCGGGTTCATTTTGCATACCATTCCATATCTTATTGGCATTTTCGGTTTTCTGCGTAGCTTCTCCTCTCTTTTAAATTTTCTCAATTTTATTTTATTTATCTCCTCTCAATTCGAATCATAATATTTATTATTCTTTGTCTATTCTATTTCCAGCTATCCATTTATCTTTCTTCTTTGGAGAAAAACTTCTCCTGTGCACTGAATGGAGTATGATGCCTTTATCTCTTTCCCCTATATTTATTATGGAACACATAACTTACATTGGGATTCTGTCTGGTATGTTCTAAAATTATACAGTATTGTCAAAACCAATACAGGTTTAATCATTGATGTTGACAATCATTTATGTCTTAAACATTTTACCCCTTTCAGTTGGATATCATGCCTTTGTGGGAACACTTATGCTTTCCAAAATTGTCCCCCCCCCCCACATCCCATGTCTTAAATCATTGTTTCATTACAGTACTCCCCTTTTCTTAGCAAAGGTTTCACTAGATTATACTGAGTATTTTGTCACATTTTGAATTGCATGTAGTTTCCAGTTTTCTATGGTTATTTCTGGATACAGGTGTAGAAGTGCGGCCTTCTGTGCCTTTCCGGAATCCCTTTTTCAATGGAATTTGTCCATTATCTCTGGAGAACTTTTGCTTCTTTGCATCTTGCTCCCCACCATTAAGGCTTCTCATCTCTTCCTTTCTCCCTTGCTTCTTCTTCTCCTTGTCCTCTTTACCCCCTTGTCTCTCCACCTCCCTTTTATTCTGCTTTCCTCCTTTCTGTTGTTTCCTAACATAATATCCCCTTTTCACCTTATTCTTCTCTTTTTGGATTGTTTTTCCAGGTCTTAAAGTCTACTTCTCCTTTTTCTCTTTCTTTTTTTCTTCCCCGGCCAAAGTCACTTGTTCTTCAAAGATGGCCTCTTCTTTGTCCCAGTCATCCTGTTGCTCATTCAGCTTTACATAAGCACAAACCGCCATTTCTAAAAATTGGAAAAGAGTGCCAAGGACATCTTTCCCTTCTTGCTTTTCTTTTTCATATTTTTGATATACAAGTTTCAGTCCATCCACAAGTGATGCCATTGTATAGACATCCCACGTACAATTACAACAATATTTAGGGGCTATTAATTGGACCCATCCCTATTTTGGCATCACTACACACATGATCAGCCCCCTGTTTGATGCATTAAAGGGAGGAACCACTCCAGAGGATAAAATTACCCTTACAGATCATCAATTAAAAATCACCTAGGACATACAGCACATTATGCAGAAAAGGTGGGTTGACCGCTGTCACAACAATGCTCCTATTTCCTTAATCTTGCTCAATACACCTCAGCTATCTACCGCAATTCTTGCTCAAAGTCTCTCTAAACTTCTCATCCTAGAATGGATACATCTGCTCATACCCCTCGTAAATCCATTAACCCCAAATCTTTGCTCTTCTCTATATTTATTCACAAAGGGTGTCAAGGTTGTAAAGCCCTAATGGCTATTGAATCCTCAGTACTATATGTCCCCATGTCATTGTCCGATTGGGAGGTAATGTTATTGAATTCAGAATCATTACAAATTGTAATGGGAGAATGGCCAGTGACTATCTCCTGCCATTTCCCTGCCGATGACTGGCTTAATTTACTTTAGCTGGTTCCTTTTAATTGGCAATTAATAGAATCCATAGCCCCCATTCCCTCTGCGATCACTATATATGCAGATGGAGGGAAGCAATATGGTGCCTGTGCCTGGTTTTCAGAAGGACACTGGCGCACCAAAGTTACTCAGCCACAATCGTCTGCCCAAAGGGCAGAACTTGCTGCTGCTATATTGGCCTTTCAACATTTTCCTGATCAACCTTTCAATTTAATCTTGAATAATCTTTAATCTTGAATTTAATATCTCCAATGCATATCTCTCCCCCACTCTGGACAATGACCTTCTTACCTTTTATAAACAATGGGGCATTTTGCACACATTTGGCATTCCATTTAATTTCTCAGGGACAAGCCATTGTTGTTGAATGGACTAATCAAATCTTTAAAAATAATTTGGAAAAATTCAAATTTAAGACTGTCACAGAGTTGCCAGGACTCCAGAATGCATTGAATGTTTGTTTATTTATTCTTAACTTCCTCAATGAGTCCGAATCCCCCCCCCCATGCACGGCAGCATCACGTCATTTCGCTTCTTCGCCTCATCCTGAACCCAGATCAATGGTATATTTTTGTCAGCTTCCAGATCCTCAGTGGAAAGGTCCTGCTGAACTTATAAACTGGGGACAAGGGTACGCTGCTGTTTCTACAACAACAACACCATCTGGGTCCCCGGATGACAAGTGAGGCCTTTTCTACCCAAACCAGCCTTGCCTACATCAGCATCATGAAGCTGCCTGCTGCATTCATCATTTGCTTCCTGGGTTTCCACATCATTCCTGCCAATATGACAGCCACCCCATCCTCCTGCGATGCCTGCATCAAAACTACTCACAGCGGAACAACAACTCAATCCACCCTAATCTATATACTTTGAAGCCTGAGTGCAACTCCACCACGGTCTCCCCTTGTCTGCATAACAACACTCAATACGCACAATGCTACACCAAACAAGGTATCCAATGCTATGAACCAAAGGCTGTGGGGCCCATCACCGCCTCGCTGTATGTCTCGGCCTACAAAGGAGGATCCAGCTCTGACCTTGCCTCAATGTTCTCAACCAGTCAAGCAAAAAATGGGTACATAACCCATAATGTCACTCGGGGGGGTACCAACACTTCTGTGTGTTTTGATGCTTGCTTTGCCATCAGCAAAGGTCAAGGTCCTAACAATGCTGCAGGAGTTACCTGCGGCTCACACAGCTGGCAGAGATCTTATCTACAGGAAAAGAAATATCTCTTTCAAAAGGTGTCGGGGACTAACGTGGGGGCCACCACTGTTTACAACTACTGGTATACCCCACCTATTGACTCTGCTCAAGTAAGAGGTCCTCAAAATATTAATATCGCTGTTAAATCAAGCTCTACTGCATGTACCACTGACAAATGTAATCCTATTTGCTTGCATACTCACCTGAATCCAAGGGGGTACAATATCGTTTTTTAGGTCTTGATTTCAGAGACATGTTTAGATCCTGGTTCCCAAAATTGCCTGGTTTGCAAGCTATTGTAGCGCTCATTGGTATGATTGCTGCGGGATGTGTTGTATTGCCTTGTGTATTACCCATCGTTGTACGCACTATTTCTAACAGTTTATCCTTCTTGGCTGAGAAAAAAGCCACTGCGCAGGTATTGGCTCTCTGGAATCAACAAATAACTAACATATATGAACCACTGCCATCCGAAGATGAAATAGGAGAGCAAACCTATGTCGATCCAGACAAGGACAAGATGTTTGTGATGGTTGAAGAAGTCACAAACGCCGCGGATAACATCAGCATGCACAGCACTCTTGCCTATTGGGACTAAAACTCTCCCTGTCTCTTAAAAAACAAAAACAGGGGAGATGTGGGAATTATTCTTTGTGTATGTGCTAGGACAATGGGCCTTCTGGTAGTTGACTGCAACACGGAACAAGGAACAAGGACAAACTGTTGCCATTTCTTACCCAGAATTATAGCAAACTTAAACTTTGCAGCTTTGTATGCTTATGTGAATGATCAGTGCATTCTGTGTGATGTTATGCGTTTGTGATAAGACGCTAAGAAAAATTGCTACGTTAACAAGGATTGCTTCTAATAAAAGAGGGTGTCAGAGTCTGCTCTGGGCTCTCATCCCTATCTTGCTTCAAGACATTGTCTCAGTGTCTTCCCTCATGAGAGACCACCACAGGATAGTGTTGTTGTTGAGACTCCATTGTTCACCGATAATCCTAATGATAATAATATTGATGAAGATAGTGGAGGAATCCTCAATGGAGGAATCATCAATAGAAGAACCCTCTATGACTGTAGAAGATGAGGATTTGATATGGGAGGTAAAGGAAGAGGACATGCCAACAACATGTTCTGAGTTGCCTAGGAGGTCAACTAGGGAGAGACGTCCACCTGACAGATTTTAAGCAAGCATTGTATGTCAGGTTAATACAGAACCTTCTAACTTCAATGAAATAAAACTGTATCCTACAAAGGATCAAGTAGCTTGGCAGGAAGCTATGAATAGGGAGTTAAAATTGTTAAAGGATTTAGAGGTGTATGAGGATGTAAAGTTACCACCAGGTGAGCATGCAATAGGTTGCAAATGGGTGTATAATATAAAGACTGGTGTGGATGGGACCATTACCCATAAAGCAAGACTAGTTGCTCAAGTATTTGCTCAGTCAGATAAGGACTATGATGAAGTGTTTGCATCAAGTCTGAGAGCAGCATTAGTTTGTTGGGCAGCTAAGAATAAATGTAAAATTAACCATGTACATATCTACATGCACCTTTATAACATAACATCTGTATAAAAAAGCCATTAGGTTAAAGGATGATGGAAAAACTGATTATTGGAAATTAAAGAAAAGTCTTTATAATCTAAAGCAATCCAGTTATGAATGAAATAAATGTATTGTAAAGGAATTAGTTTCAATAGGTTTTGAAGCTGGTATAGCTGATCCTTGTTTGTTCTGATGAGAAAAATTTCTCTATTACTGTTATTTACAGATGACATAGCAATTATAATTAAAATGAACAAGAAGTAAATGACATTGTTTATAGATTACAAAAAAAGTTCAGGATTAGAAATTTAGGTGAGATTAAGCATTATTTGGGCCTTGATATAGTGAAAACGAATAAAGGTTTTAAAATTTTGCAAGCCAAGAAGATCAGCCAATTATTAAAACCTATAATATAGAACATTGTAATTGTGCTAAGACACCAATGAGTAAGGAATTTACACATAGTGATATCAAAAGTCCTATGTTTGATAAGGAACTATATCAATCCTTAATCGGTAGTCTATCATATCTAGGTAATTGGTCTAGACCAGATATATCTTACAATGTAAACCAATTGGCTAGGTATAATGCTGAACCAAATGAAAGGCATTAGAAGCAGCTAAGCAAATAATTAGTTTTTTAAAACACACAATCCATTATTCATTATATTTAGAACCAAGTAATGAATTAGTGTTAACTGCATATGCTGATGCAAGTTTTGCTACTGATATAATGACTCGTAAGTCAACATCAGGTACAGTGGTAATGTTGGGTAATGCTTTAATAGGATGGCAGTCTATTAGGCAACAACATATTAGTTTATCCACTATGGAAGCGGAATTCTCATGTTTATCATTAATGTGTACAGAATTGATATATTATTAACAATTGTTGAAGGATATTGGAATTACTGTACATGATCCATTTATTGTTTATGAAGACAATCAATCTGCAATTAGTATGGCTACTAATTTAGCTGTTAAAACAAGCTCTAAACATACTGATTTGAGATATTTGAACATTACACAGTGTGTTCAAAATAAATTACTTCAGTTAGAATACTGCATGACTGAACATAATATTGCAGATCATTTCATGAAAGCTCAAGGTGCAATTAAGCATAAAGAGTGTTGTGAGAATTATGGTTTAAAGATGTAATGTATTATATATTCACCGACTCGAAGGGGAGAATGTTAGAAATCTGTCCACCAATTAGTTGGATTGGCAATGTATAAACCAACAATGTATGTTTGTAGCTTTAAGACAAAATCACTGTATTGATTTTGTTATGAACTAATAAAACGCTTAAATAAAGTTTTATCAAACCTTTAGAAAATAGCAGGGTTCTAATCCTGCACTTCTGATTGGCCTATAATAGCGAGATCGGATTGGTCCATTCAGGAGAATCTGATTGGCTGTCAATGAGCCACTCTCATTGGTTAAAGGGGTTAACACTCCACGTTTCTCATTGGTTACTAGATCAGCAGCTTGCCTGTAAAAGGGCTGCTGCTGCCCTAGGTTTTCGCTCTGTTCAGAATGATTAATAAAGAGTTGAAGTTCACTGTTCACCGTCTCATCTCTGTTCCTTGCGCCCATGTGCAGAACTTAACACTGGCGACGAGGATGGAATGCGGAGACGTCAGAGCTGACTGAACACTACAGAGCACCAAACAGAGCACGTGGCTGAAGGCGCATCAACGGCGGAAACCATGTCTGGCGGCACCATACCACCCGCTCCATTTGACTCGGCACAAGAAGACTGGGACTCATACATGGACCAGTTCCAGATGTTTCTGGAGACCAACAACTTGAAGGATGCCACTACTAGAAAAAAGCGAGCGGTATTCCTGACTCACTGCGGACCTGCGGTTTTTAAGATGGCTAAGGCACTGGCAAAACTGGCTGAGGTGAAATCCATGGACTGGGATGTCCTCGAGCCCCTCCTACAGGCCCACTATGCACCTACCCTAGCAACGGTTGTCCAAAGACATGAGTTTTACCAGAGAGACCAGCGGAAGGGAGAGAGCGTTGCAGATTTCATCGCGGCTCTCCGGAACCTGGGAGACCTCTGTGGGTTCGCTGACCTTGAAGAAACTCTAAGAGACTGAATAGTTCTGGGTTTAGATGCACCTCACATGCAAAGTAAGCTGATGGCGAAAGGCGACATCAGCCTTGCAGATGCCATCGCTGACTCTACTGCAGCAGAAGCAACCAGGAAGTCAGCTGCCTGAATGCGCCGCACCAACGCCCCACTCTGCCAACTTTCTGGCGAAACCTCACCTCGCCTAGAGGGACATACAATGGCAAGCCACCACAAGGACCTCGAATCGTCATCAGAAAGTGATGAGGAAGAGGTCAACCGGCTCCAGTCTGAACAAGACCAATGCCACCAGCATAATCAGAGACTGCAGCATCAATGTGCAAGTTTTGGGGCAAACCACCCACGATCAGACTACAAATTCCTCGATGCACTCTGTCATGTTTATGGGAAGAGAGGCCACATCAGAAAGGTCTGTAGAAGCAAGCAAGGATCCAGCCCACTTCAGAGGGGGACCAACTACCGCCAAAACACAGGAAATCATCCTGTGAGTCGGGAACATTTGAACCACCAATGGAACAACCACTCCTACAGAAATAAACCACTAGCCAATTCAACGAAACGAGAAGAGGCACACCAAACCATTACAATTGGTCACGCCTCATCAGTAGATGCAAAGAAGATCTGAGTGAAGGTCGCCATCGAAAACTAGCCCTGTGTGATGGAAGTCGATTCAGGATCGTCCCTCTCGATGGTTTCCTGGAAAACCCTTAAACAATTAATCCCTGCCGTCCAGCGTCAAGACCTCAGAACCCAAAGAATCATATTCAAGGATTATCAGGGAAACCGAATTCCGGTCGTTGGATCCAGCATAGTCCAGGTCCCATTCAAAAAGCGTACTGCATCTTTACCATTGACCGTCGTCAACTGTGATTGGCCTAGCTTGTTAGGCCTTCAATGGTTCGCTTCACTTGGGATCGAGGTAGCCGGCATTCACCAAACCAGCAGCAATGACTGGGAGGAGGCCCTCGTCCAGGAATTCCAGGATGTCTTTGCAGACAAACTAGGCGAGTACAAGGGGACCCCGATATCATTTAACCTTAACCCTGAAGTAGCCCCATCTGCCTTAAGCCTCGTCGAGTACCTTTTGCCCTTAAACCAAAGATTGATGAGCAACTTGATAAATTAATAGCCCAGGGTGTTTTAGAACCAACAGACCACGCTCCTTGGGAAACCCCAATCATAACACCCATCAAACCGGATGGATCGTTAAGGATTTGTGGGGACTACCGTGCCACCATGAATCACGCCCTTCAACAGAACGCTTACCCGGTGCCGGTGGTGCAACACCTTCTCCATTCCCTGGGGGTGGTGGAAAAGTCTTTGCTAAATTGGATTTAGCACAGGCGTGCCTGTAGATAAAAAAAACAGCAGAGGCACAAACGATCATTACGCACCGAGGCACCTTTAAGTGCAACCGACTCCAATTCGGAGTTAGCATAACCCCAGGGATTTTTCAGAGTTTGATGGAGAGACTCTTACAGGGGATAAAAGGGGTCGTACCATACTTTGATGATGTTTTAATTGCTGCCCTGAATAGAGAAATACTAAAGGAGCGTCTTAAACTGGTTCTCCAGAAATTTAAAGACTCCGACCTTAAGGTTAAGAAAAATAAATGTCAACTGTGTACAGATAAAGTAGAGTTCCTGGGGTACCTAATCGATAAACAAGGCATTCACCCCACCAATAGCAAACTAAAAGCAATCAAGAACGCCCCAAGACCCAGAAATAAGACTGATCTCCAAGCTTTCCTGGGGCTCATTAATTTTTACAACATCTTCCTGCCCCACAAAGTGACTGTAGCTGAGCCCCTACATAGGCTCCTCGACAAAAAAGCAACCTGGGTCTGGGGGCACCGAGAGGAGCACGTGTTCTGACAAGTGAAAAACCTATTAACTTCAGATGCTGTTTTAATGCAGTATAACGAGACTTTGCCTTTAACAATTACATGTGACGCATCACCATTTGGAGTAGGAGTCATTTTGAGCCATGTGTTACCAAACGGTAGTGAAGCCCCTATTGCCTATTTTTCAAGGACTCTATCAAAGGCTGAACGTAACTATAGACAAATCGATAAAGAGGCTCTTGCTGTTGTATTTGCTGTGAAACGGTTTCATGAATATGTATATGGACAAGTTTTTACTATTGTTACTGACCACAAACCTTTGCTGGGGATTATAGCGGGAGACAAGCCAACCCC
The DNA here is from genome assembly GCA_033807585.1 of Hydrophis major. Taxonomy (NCBI): domain Eukaryota; kingdom Metazoa; phylum Chordata; class Lepidosauria; order Squamata; family Elapidae; genus Hydrophis; species Hydrophis major. The sequence continues at coordinate 86,750,897 of CM066328.1, read as the reverse complement.
CTATATATTATCACCTAGAATGACTCGCTGGTTGGAGTTTTTGCTGCCTACAATTATAGGCTGCAACACCGCCCGGGGAAAGCCATTCCCCATGCTGACGCGCTGAGCCGTGCACCACTTCCGGAAACCGTTGACGACCCAGCTCCAACCCTTACAACACTCCAGATTGAAACGCTACATTCACCGCCACTAACAGCTAGAGATATCGTGATCGAAACAAAACGCAATCCTATCTTAATGCGAGTTCTTAGCTGGGTCAAACGGGGATGGCCAGTAGATCAAACCCCTGATGACTTCACCCCCTTCAAGAATCAGCAAACAGAACTTTTTTCACAAAAAGGCTGCATCCTATGGGGGGATAGAGTCGTCGTTCCAGAGCAGTTACAATAAGCAGTATTAAAGACACTGCATGAGGGTCACCCCAGCATTGTGCGTATGAAAGCGCTCACACGAAGCTACGCGTGGTGGCCAGGCATCGACAAACAGATTGAAACCTGGGTAAAGACTTGTTTTTAGTGCCAGAAAGTTAGCAATGCCCCACCGAAAGCAACCCCAACAAAATGGGAAACATCCTGGGGACTGTGGTCCTGCATCCACATTGACTTTGCAGGACCTACTAAGGGACATACATTCCTCCTAACAGTGGATGCCTATTCAAACTGGCTCGAGATCCACGAAATGAAGAGTACTACAACCGAGTCCATCATCTGGAAGTTGAACAGGCTATTCGCGACGCATGGACTTCCAGATGTTCTGGTATCCGACAACGGACCCCAGTTTACCACTCCACCCTTTGAACAATACTTAGCAGACTGGGGTATTCGCCATGCGCTAACTTCGCCAGTGCACCCTGCGGCTAACAGAAGAGCCAAGCGCATGGTACAATTTGTTAAAAAAAACCTCTACAAAATGAACTATGGGGACATTGAAGATAAGATAAACAGAATACTCCTTCTCCAACACATCACTCCACACAGCGTCACCAACAAGACTCCAGCTGAACTATTAATGGGATGCAAACTCCGTTCCCATCTCGACCGGCTTTACCCGTCTTATGAGCCAGAGAAACCCTGTGGATCTAGCGGAAAATGCTGCGAGTTCAAGATAGACGACTTAGTTTTCACCAGAAACCTTTCTGGTGAACCGTTGTGGGTCGAGGCAACTGTAATTCAAGCCACTGGACCCAGGTCCTACCGGGTGAAAACCTGCGACAGAAAAATATGGAAATGCCATATAGATCAGCTTTGCTCAAGGCTATAACCTAGTTTCTGCGACTCCGGTAACTCCCAAACTGAGGGGGGAGGGGATGTCAAAGAAACTGAATTTGAGATGGCGGAAAGCAGGAACGAAAGAAGTCAGCAATCGGGCGTAACGAATGAAGAAGAATCAGGGAGGGGCGTGTCCTCGCCACAGAGGAACACCTCAACAGAGGTAAGCCCGCAAAGACCAGAGGACAACAACGAGAACATTTGCAGCACCGAGTCATCCAATGAGGAACCACCGGCACCCGACTTGCCCAAAAACGTCCCACCGAAACCGGGTTACAGACAGGAACCGGTGGGACAGCGTAAATCCAATAGACAGTCAAAACAACCTTCATACCTCAGAGATTACATCACTGCACCCCCTAAACGGAACCCAGGGGGAAGGGGTGTTATGAACTAATAAAATGCTCAAATAAAGTTTTATCAAACCTTTAGAAAATAGCAGGATTCTAATCCTACTCTTCTGATTAGCCGATAATAGCGAGATCGGATTGGTCCGTTCAGGAGAATCTGATTGGCTGTTAACGAGCCATTTTCATTGGTTAAAGGGGTTAACACTCCACATTTCTCATTGGTTACTAGATCAGCAGCTTGCCTATAAAAAGACTGCTGCTGCCCTAGGTTTTCGCTCTGTTCAGAATGATTAATAAAGAGTTGAAGTTCACTGTTCACCATCTTGTCTCCTTTCCTTGCGCCCATGCGCAGAACTTAACAGATTTATACTATACTATTCCAATTGGTTGATTATATTGCAAATCACCATAACAGGGAGCTAGAGATCATAGCTTGCTCTCTCTGACATTCTGTTTCTCTTTCATTCTGTTGCTATCTAAGGTTCTCTGTTGTATTTATGCTCTGCTTATACTTTGATATCTTAGTTTACTGTAAATAACAAAAGCAACCAGTAAAAAGACTTTGTAATTGGATATTTTTTGGACTGTAAAACATATATGAGCTGGACCGTTTATTGGACTGTGCTATTTCTTAAAGTAAACTTTAACTCAATTTAATGTATCTGTGTGTGGCTGAATAATTATTCATAACTGTTAGGGATAGACCCTAGCAGAATGTGCATGGCAGTCAGGCAAATATGTGAGATAAACGTTTTTGTAGCTTACACTCAGTAAAACAGATGCACTGTGCTAGTTAAATAGTTTATTCCAGTAAGAGTTTTAGCATAGTCAAAACAGTCCATATATCATTCACTAGTTCAATCCGTCTGGGAATTATTCAGTTGCAAAGTCCAGTGTTGAAAAAGAGGTCAGTAATATATCTCTTCGTAGTTGAGATATAAATATGTCAAACCTCCTTTCTTCCTTCAGCAGCAGGGAACACGCAGTTATCAAACCATCAATCCATCATAGTCAGCAATTCAGCAATACAGTAAGCCAGCAGGTTCTCTTGTTCCCTCTTATGGCAGTTTTACAACCACACCCAAAATTACATGCTTTGCAGTTTAAAGTGACACACACTTAAATTCATTATCATAGTTTATATATATTATTTTACCCAAACTACGTTAGGTAACCTTGTTATTCCTAACAATAACTACTCTCCTAAACATTTCCATGTGCATATCCTTGTTACTCAAGGGTTATTCTGTACATATCGTAACAGTGGTCTCCATAATTCTCAAATGAAAGAAGCTTGGTACAACCAGGATTCTTTCAAGAGCTGGTTGCCCAGTCAAACTGAGCAATTGTGGGAGAAGGGCCTTAGTAAGAGAAGTGTCCAAGAACCTGATGGTCACTCTGATTGAGCTCCATAAATCCTGTATGGAGATGAGACAGAAGGACAATCATCACTGCAGCTCTCCATTGATCTGGGCTTTATGGCAGAGTGGCCAGGATTTGCAAGGAAGAATGGCAGAAAATCCCCCAACCCAAGTATGCAAATCTTGTTGCATCATACCTAAAAAGACTTGAGGCTTAATTGCTGCTTCAACAAAGTATTGAGTAGAGCAGGGGTGGGCAAACTACGGCCTGCGGGCCACATCCGGCCCATTGGTCTGTCCAATCTGGCCCGCCCCTGAAAAAAAATCGCTGCCGTTGGGCTGTCCAATCTGGCCCGAAAAAAAATCACTGGGCGTGGCGTATTGCCCTGTGCTGTGTGGCACCCAAAGCTGCAAAACAGTGCAGAGCGATCTAGGGGTAGGAAAGAAAAGAAATTTGCAAAGACCTTGGCTGGAAGTTCGAAATCACCTTCGAGTGCGACCTCTCCAAAGGTGAGTCCCCGCCGATCCCCCTTTTTTTTCCGGGGCTTTCAAGCTTAAACTTTGCAAATGCAAAGTTTGCAGGCTGGAGCGTCTTCCCGCTGAGGAGTGGGAAGGGTTCCGCCCGGTGGGCGGGGCGGGCTGCTTAGAGCGGGCTGCTTGGAGCCACCTAAAGCTAGGCTGCTGCTGGTGGAGCTTTGCCCTGCCTTGGTGCCCCGTTTCCCAGTTCGGCGGTCCTGCTCGGGCAGCACTTTAAAAGCCTGCTCCCAGCACCCGAGCAACTTCCCAGCAACTTTCGGCTTCCTTTTAACTCACGGGCACTCACGCCTGACCCCAAGCCGCATGGCAGAGGGGAAGCCCGGCGGGCGGGCAGGCGGGCTGCTTGGAGAAGGCGACCCAGCGGTGCTCTGGGCTTCCCCTCTGCCGTGCGGCTCGGGGCGAACCGCAAGCACCCACGAGTTAAAAGGAAGCCGAAAGTTGCTGGGAAGTTGCTCAGGTTTCCTGGGCTTCCAGGGCTTTGCAAAGGCAAAGTTTGCAGGCTGGAGCGTCTTCCCGCCGAGGAGCAGGAAGGGTTCCGCCCGGCAGGTGGGGCAGGCTGCTTGGAGCAGGCTGCCTTGTGTCTCGGGGCGAGGTGCGAGCGCCCATGAGTTAAAAGGAAGCCGAAAGTTGCTGGGAAGTTGCTCCGGTTTCCAGAGCTTCCAGGGCTTTGCAAAGGCAAAGTTTGCAGGCTGGGGTGTCTTCCCACTGAGGAGCGGGAAGGGTTCCGCCCGGTGGGCGGGGCGGGCTGCTTGGAGCCACCTAAAGCTAGGCCGCTGCTGGTGGAGCCTTGCCCTGCTTTGGTGCCCCATTTCCCGGCTCAGTGGTCCTGCTTGGGTGGCACTTTAAAAGCCTGCTCCCAGAATCCGAGTAACGTCCCAGCAACTTTCGGCTTCCTTTTAACTTGCGGGCGCTCACGCCTGGCCCCGAGCCACGCGACGGAGGGGAAACCTGGATCACCGCTGGGTCACCTCCTCCAAGCAGTTCGCCCATCTGCCAGGCAGAACCCTTCCCGCTCCTCGGTGGGAAGACGCTCCCGCCTGCAAACTTTGCCTGTGCAAAATTTAAGCCTGGAAGCCCCGGAAACCCAAGCAACTTCCCAGCAACTTTCAGCTTCCTTTTAACTCACGGGCGCTTGCACCTGGCCCCAAGCTGTGTGGCAGAGGGGAAGCCCGGTGGGTGGGTGGGCAGGCGGGTGGGTGAGCTGCTTGGAGGAAGTGACCCAGCAGCGCTCCGGGCTTCCCCTCCGCCACGCAGCTCAGGGCAAGGCGCGAGCACCCGCAAGTTAAAAGGAAGCTGAAAGTTGCTGGGAAGTTGCTCAGGTGCTGGGAGCAGGCTTTTAAGAGCTGCGCCCCAAGGAGCAACTGGTGGCCAGAGTGGCCGGGACTGGCAGAGGTGGCGAGAGGCCGACCTGTGCAGGGGGGGTGCTGGGGCGGTTTTCTCCCACGTCCAGCTTCGGAGCGGCCTGCCGTGCACTCTTGGGCATCTGGCTCGCTGCGTCCTGGGCACGCCTTTCCCTCACCTCTCAGCCAGCAGCAGCAGCTCCACTGCTGCCTCCTTCCTCCCCGAACGCCTGCTGTTGTGATGCATATTCCCGTAGACCCGAGCACCAGCAGGCACTTCACACCTCCCTCCACGGCCTTCCTCTGCAGTTAGATGGGAGAGAAGAACAGCGGCGCCCTCAGCGCACTGGTGCCGGGACCTTGCAGCCGGACCGAGGCACGCTCGGTGGTGGACGTCCTGGCTGGGCGGAGTGGGCAGGTCCTGGAGAGGTGTGCAGATGTTTTCTGCTGAGCAGGCTTCCCAAACGCCCGGGAGGACTTGTGGTTTAACGGCAAAAGCGATGGCGGGATGGGCGCTGGGTGGGCGGGGGGAAAGGCAGGCAAAAGCCCCCCACACACACACCTCGGCAAGAGGTTTGCAGGGTTAGCCAGCAGTTTCTCGCAAGAGACTGAAGGCCGGTCTGCTCCCCCCAGTTAGATGTTGATTCAAGAGGGAGGGTTAGCCCTGCTACTAATTGGTGGTTCACAGTTTATCCGTGGGCACCGGAGGAGTTATGTTTTGGGGGGTGGGCGTTTATTTATTTTTTATCTTATAAGTGGCCAACTTGTGTAAGCTGAGGGGGTACATTCATACATACACACACACACACACACACACACACAGAGTCGTTTATTCGTAGGGGAAGAATCTGTCTATCTATCTATCTATCTATCTATCTATCTATCTATCTATCTATGTTGTGTTTTTAATCGGAAGAATATCATGTCTGCGCATTAGGCACAGTGACTTGATTTTGCGGAGCTGTGTGCTGACCCAGCCTGTCTGTCAAATTTTAAAAGTCAATGTGGCCCCCGAGCCAAAAAGTTTGCCCACCCCTGGAGTAGAGGGTCTGAATGCAAGGCGATGTTTCAGTTTTTTCTTTCGAATAAATTTAGAGACATTTCTAAAATTCCTCTTTGTCATTATGGGGTACAGAGTGTAGATTAATGAGGTGGAAAATGAATGTCAACAACTGTGGAATCAGGCTGCAGCCTTACAAAATTGACAAAAGTGAAAGGGATCTGAATACTTCTTGAATTGTGTGTGTGTGTGTGTGTGTGTGTGCACATACGCGTATGCGTACATATATCTGTGCGTGTGTGTAAAAACATGCTCTGGTGGCTTAGAGGAGGCACTCTTGCCTTACAATCAGGAGGCTGTGAGTTCGATCCTAGGTAGAGGTTAATATATGGAATAGATTCTCCTGCTCAAGCAGGGGGTTGGACTAGATGACCTTCCAACTCTGTTATTCTATGAAAATATATAAATAACAAGCTTCCTTTATTTTGGGGAGATCTTGTGGAGTTGCAATACTTGCTGTCCAGGCCCACATGGGACCTGCAGGACTTGGGTTAGACAAACCTGAGCTACAGTTCTTATGTGCTTTCTATAATAAAGTGACAAGCAATTATTTTGTTTCATTTCAGCAAGGGAATATGGAAGCTCTGAGGCCTCGGGTTGCCCACCCTTTGTTTTAGGAATGATTGGGCTTATGTCAGAGTAACTAAATAGATGCAGTTCCTTGCAAGAGGTTGTTCATCACAAAATGTTGAGAAATTATACCACAATTGGGGGTAACCATAGAGAAGGTTATCCCAGTAAATCAGCACATATTCAAGGGTCTTTTCCTCTCTAGGGACCATGACAGTCTTAGACATATACAGGATATGGTTCCCATTTTTTTTCTGGGATTAAAACAGCAGTGAACAAATACAATGCAAATTGAATTCTTTTGGTCAGTCCAGAATGTCAAATCACAAATGCAAAATCCTTTCTTTGTGAGAATAACTATGATGATATTTTTCATTATTCCTCTGTTTTCCCTCTGATACAGCAAGAGGGGGAGAAGCATGGATATTATCTTACCCCTAGTAGTTATTTCAAACGCAGAAAGGCTCATTAACTGTAGAGATGGAGTTGGCATTGTTTTTCCAATACTTTGTCAGGTATCCTTAAGCACCAGGTAAGGGAGAAAAAGCAATACGGTAGCAGATTTGACAAGCCTGGACTGTATTTGCCAAATAATTGTCCTCCCACAATATAATTGCTAGCTCCTGATTTTGCAAAGCACCATGCCTAGCTAGAAACAGCTGGAAAAAGAGTTTTGCAGACACAGAGAAGGGTCTTTTTTGCTTCAATTGCGTCTCCACAGCAAGCCTCCTTCAATATCTTAAGGGAAAATTGTTACAATCAGGCAACCAGACAGAGAAAGTGCACTTAGGTCTCATGCTGGAATTTGAAATAGTCTTCCCTGGTTTCTAATGGAGCGATTCTCCAACTGTTTCATGATTATCAAGAACAATCGTAGCATAGGGATGCTTGGAATATTTGTGATCTTTTTACGATTGTGATGAAAATGCAGGCTGTTTCCCTCAGAGAGCTTTTGTTTGTTTGTTTGTCTGTTTGTTTGTATATAACCCAATTTATACTCCTGACATTTATTTCTATTTCTTATCTCCAGGATTAGTCCAATATTGCAACAATATAATTTTGTATTATCAAAGTAATTACATTCATAATGTCTTCTGCTCCATAAGGGGAGCCTGATCAAATATGGTGCTGGCTCAAGCAGAGGGGAAGAGACAATTGGGTGGCTACTCTAGTAGCCCTTTGGGGGGTCTAGACTCTTTCTATGAACTTGGAGAGTAAATATAGCAAGACATACTTTATTCTCTCTTCTTCTCTTGAAGGCCCTGTGTTCTGTACCTTCATTTACATTCTTGAAAGCCCCACGTTTTGATTGGCCAAAGCGCGGGGCGATCTGATTGGTTGGGCGAGCCGCGCTGATTGGCCCGCTAAGAATCTCCCGCGATTGGTGGATTCGAATCGCAGGAGATTCAAAGTGGTGCCATTGGCTGCGGCCGCCGCGGCTTGGAAATAAAAAACCGAAAGTTTTTCCTTGGAACCCAGTTCAGTTCCGGGGACCAATAAAGAGCTGAAACCTAGTCCCCGACTCCTGGTCTCTTTCCCGACGGACATGACACTGGCGACGAAGGTGGGATTCTGATCCTGAATCCCATAAGCACATGTCCAACGGACGCCAGCAAGACCGACGAGATGGCCAGTATTGCGCTGCCCGCACCCTTCAACCCCACTAGTGAGGACTGGGAATCTTACATGGACAGATTCCGCATGTTCCTCAAATGCAGCGACATGAAGGACGCCACCGGGCTGAAGAAACGAGCCGTCTTCCTGAGACACTGCGGGCCCGCAGTGTTCAAGATGCCGAAAGCCCTAGTGAAACCCGCTGACGTCACCACGATGGACTGGGATGACCTCGAGCCCTTACTCCGAAGGCACTACGTTCCCGCCGTGCCCACCCTCATCCGACGGCACGAGTTTTATCGGTGGGACCAACGGTTGGGCGAAAGCCTCAGTGACTTTGTTGCAGAGCTGCGGAGCCTAGGAGGACTATGCGGATTCTCCAACATGGACGAGGCCCTGCGGGACCGAGTTGTGCTCGGGCTTCGGGACCCCATCCTACAAAGTCGACTGATGGCCAAGGGCAACATCACCCTCGCCGATGCCCTCACCGAAGTCACTGCAGCCGAAGCCACCCGGCAGTCAGCAAACCACATGTGGAGACCGGACGCCGGGGACCGCACCGCGAACAACCACCCTGCACGGGCGACCGAGGCTCAACCTGAAACTACCACCCACCATGGCGAATTCCACTCCACCTCTGATACTTCGGACGAGGAGGAGGAGGAGGAAATCCACCGGCTCCAGGCAGGATGCGACCAGCGCAGCCGGCGGGGTCGTAAGTCGGGGACCGCTTGTGCCGGTTGCGGAGGCAACCACCCTAGAGCTGAATGCCGGTTCTTCAATGCAGTCTGCCGGCACTGTGACAAAAAGGGTCACATCGCCCGCGTCTGCCAACTTAAGAAAGCCTACAGCCCCAGACGGTGGGACCACAGTAAGCGGAGACGGGACAGCACACCACCCAGAACCAGAGACTGCCCAGCTGACAGCTGTTGGGACCGGAGCGGACGAGCCCGATGAGGTGGCGAGACCCGGCGGAGGGAAGAAACGCACCAGATGGTCATCATTGGCCATGCAACAACCACCGACGCCCGCAAGGTCTACGTGGAGGTAGGCATCGAAGGCAAACTTTGCAAGATGGAGGTGGACTACGGATCCTACCTCTCCATAGTCGCCTGGCAAGAAATTAAATGCTTGGTGCCTACCATCCAAAGGAGGGGACTGGAGAACCAGAGACTAATCCTTAAAGACTACCAGGGAAACTGCATCTCGGTAGTCGGAACAGGACCATTTAGAGTAACATTTAAAGGACGCACCGCAAAACTTCCCCTAACAATCGTCGATCGAGACCGACCCAGCCTGTTGGGACTTCAATGGTTCGCACCGCTCGGCATCGAAGTCACGGGCATCGACCACATCGCCAAGGACGACTGGGAGCAGCAACTGGCACGGGACTTCCAAGAAGTGTTCAACGGCACCCTAGACAAGTACCAAGGGCCCCCTATATCCTTCAGCCTAGACCCAAACGTTCCCCCGAGATTCCTAAAACCAAGGCGGGTACCTTTCGCACTCAAGCCAAAAATTGACGAGCAAATTGACAAGTTCATCAAGCAAGGGGTCCTACAACCAATAGACCATGCCCGGTGGAGACCCCAATAGTCACCCCAGTCAAGCCTGATGGGTCAGTGAGAATCTGTGGGGATTATAAGGCCACCCTAAACTGCGCCTTGCAACAAAGCGCTTACCCCGTCCCAGTAGTGCAGCATCTTCTACACTCACTGGGGGGAGGCAAGGTTTTTGTGAAACTCGACCTGGCCCAAGCATACCAGCAGCTGCCGATCGACGAGGAAACTGCAGAGGCGCAAACCATAGTCACCCACTGGGGAGCCTTTCAATGTAACCGACTCCAATTTGGAATCAGCGTGGCGTCTGGAATTTTTCAGAGCCTCATGGAGAGACTCTTACAAGGCATCAAGGGGGTGGTACCCTACTTCGACGATGTACTGGTATCGGCAGCCAACCAGGCCGAACTAGAGGGTCGCCTAAGGGAGGTGCTAACAAAATTCAAAGGAACCGGGCTAAAGGTGAAGAGGGAAAAGTGCCAACTTTACACAGAGCGGGTCGAATTCCTGGGGTACCTCCTAGACCAGCATGGCATTCACCCCACCGAAACCAAAATTAAAGCTATCAAAGAGGCCCCCACACCCAGGTCGAAAATGGAACTGCAGGCGTTTCTGGCGCTACTTAACTTCTACAATGTTTTCCTGCCCCAAAAGGCAACCGCGGCGGAGCCTTTGCATAGGTTTTTGGACAAGGCGGCTACCTGGACTTGGGGGAAACGCGAGGAAGCCACCTTCAGGAAAACCAAGGACCTGCTCACTTCGGATGCCGTCCTCATCCAATAAAACGAGACCCTACCACTAGCTGTCACATGAGACGCATCACCCTTCGGCGTTGGCGCCGTCCTCAGCCACACTCTTCCCGATGGAAAAGAAGCACCTATTGCGTTCTTTTCAAGGACCCTTACCAGACTGGAGTGGAACTACAGTCAGCTGGACAAAGAGGCCCTGGCTATCGTCGCCGCAGTAAAAAGGTTTCACGAGTACCTCTACGGCTGGGCGTTCATCATCATCACCGACCACAAGCCGCTGTTGGGAATCCTCGCAGGGAACAGGGCCACCCCAAACATTCTATCTCCTAGAATAACAAGGTGGTCCGAATTCCTGGCTGCCTACAACTACGGGCTCACACACCGACCCGGTAAGACTATCACCCATGGAGATGCTTTAAGCCGCTCACCGCTACCCAAACCAGACACTGACCCAGCACCCACGATGACCACCCTCAGCATAGAGACTCTGCCCAATCTACCCATAACCGCGTCAGACATTGCCCGAGAAACTAATAAAGACAAACGTCTGGCGCGGGTGTTGCATTGGGTAGAGAAAGGGTGGCTGGAAAAGGACAACGATGAGACTTTCAGAACATTCCGGAACCAGCAAACGGAACTCTCGCTACTAAAAGGGTGTGTACTATGGGGGAATAGGGTGGTCATCCCGGAAAAACTACAAGGGAAGGTACTGGAGTTGTTACATGAGGGGTACCCGGGCATCGTTAGAACAAAAGCCCTGGCCAGAAGTTACGCTTGGTGGCCAGGGATGGACAAACAAATCGAGGCTTGGGTAGCAAGGTGTCAATGTTGCCAGGAAACTAGACCAAGCCCACCCACGGCACCGATTCTAGAGTGGGAAACCCCCAGGGGACCTTGGTCTAGGATCCACATAGACTTCGCCGGGCCCACAAAGGGACACACATTCTTAATAACCGTAGACGCTTACTCCAACTGGCTGGAAGTAAGCAACATGAGAACCACCATCACGGAGGCCTTGACCAAAAAACTGTGCAAACTCTTCGCGACACACAGCCTCCCAGACGTCCTCGTGTCGGACAATGGGCCCCAATTCACCTCGCTGGAATTCAAAAAATTCCTAGCGGAACGGGGCATACGACACGCACTGACAGCCCCGGTGCATCTGGCGGCGAACGGAAGGGCAGAACGGATGGTTCAATTCACAAAAAAAAAACCATCCAGAAAATAGACCACGGGGAGATCCAGGACAAAATAAATAAAATGCTTTTTATACAGCACATAACCCCGAACATTACAACAAATAAAAGCCCAGCAGAGCTACTAATGGGGAGGAAAATAAGATCCCCACTCGATAGACTACACCCCACATACAACCCAGAGAATCCCCCAGACTCCACCAGCAAACACCGATCCTTCGCACCAGGCAGCACCGTCTACGCGAAGAACCTAACCGGAGACCCACTATGGATACCAGCAACCATAACCCAGCTGACAGGTCCATGCTCGTACCGGTTACAAACAACAGACAGACGAGCATGGAAACGCCACATCGATCAATTAAGATCGAGGACAGCTACAAAAGACACCACCGATACGCAACCAAACACAACCAACCCCCTCAACACAAACCAAGAGGGGAGAGAATACCCCGGAAACCAAACCCCAGAAGAAAGAAACCAGCCATACTCACTAGCAAGCAGCCAGCGCGGAACCTCACCAGGAAGAATCAGCCAGGCCAGCTCGACCAGCCCGGAAAGACCAAGCGGGAGCAGCGAAAACCGCAGCTCGACCAACCCAGGTAGACCAGGAGGGAGCTGCAAAGAGCGGCCTGGTAAGACATACCAGGCGGTTCCAACGACGAGGCCGAGAGACACGGAGATCCCAACCAAACCGGCCGGGAACCAACCTACAACTGACCTGCGCAGGTCCAGTAGACAAGTACGGAGCCACGCCTACCTACGGGACTATGTTACGTAGGACCAAACCAAGAGGGGAGGGGTGTTCTGTACCTTCATTTACATTCTTGAAAGCCCCGCGTTTTGATTGGCCAAAGCGTGGGGCGATCTGATTGGTTGGGCGAGCCGCGCTGATTGGCCCGCTAAGAATCTCCCGCGATTGGTGGATTCGAATCGCGGGAGATTCAAAGCGGTGCCATTGGCCGTGGCCACCGCGGCTTGGAAATAAAAAGCCGAAAGTTTTTCCTTGGAACCCAGTTCGGTTCCGGGGACCAATAAAGAGCTGAAACCTAGTCACCGACTCCTGGTCTCTTTCCCGACGGACACGACACCCTGGACCTATGAAGCAGTCCAGAACTAGGGGAGAACTATTGGCTAATTGGTTCAATCATTTCACAGTTTGTTAACAGCACTGATTCAAGCTCATTTAGGTATATGTACCAATTATAAAGAAAAGGGCCACGAAGGATCTTTCCAGCTCTTCCTATTTATCTTCCTCCACCTGCCCATCTCATCAACAAGTCTCAAATTTTTATTTTCCTATTAATGGAAGAACCCTAGTGCAGGCAAGAACCTGAGTGACAAAACTGTTCTTCATTTTCTCCTTTTTCTGACAGCTTCCCAACCAGGAAACATTGTCAAACAGGTGGGGTCTCTAGGGCCACAAATGCCACCCAAGCTTCTTATTTTGTGGTAATCAAAACCCATCTCTAATCACCGTCACTGCAATTTGGTGGTACAATTTCTCAATGTTTTGTGACAGGGAAACACTGTCACATAAGGCTTAGCAGAGTCTCATAAAGTAAGACTCACCCAAGTAAAGTAAAACTCCCCACAATTAAGGATAATAGTTCATCATGTTTGAATCATGTTTACATGACTGTCCCACCCACTGTGATCTCCAAAGCTGTTGGTACTTCTGCAGTGAGAGAAAAATGCCAGGTTGGAAATTTAAAAATGCAGCCAGTCACCTAAGTTTAAACTAATCCCACACGTGTGAGCAATAATGTCTTTGGGGCCCATAACCAGTAATAATATTGGAGGGTTTCCGAAAATTGTTCTTTTTTCCTTCTGGACTTTACTGGCCACATGACTTCAAAGGCAGCATGAATCTGTTCAACTTGAATAACAGGTATAAGGTATAAGGGCATAAGTTTTTATTTGCACTGAGAGACACAGATGGAAAACTAGGAAAGTGGTATCTGATCTCCTCAATGACCAGCACTTTAGTGCATGCTGTTATATATGGGTATAAAATTCTTCTGGTATTATATCAATATAGCAGTCATACAGTTTGCTAGTTTTGTCAAGAAACTGAGCCATCCAGATTTTGCAAGAGGCTCTTATTGATCTCCATTGTGTAATCCATTTTAACAATATGATGAATTGCTACATTCTCAGAAACTCTTAGAATTAACAAACTAAAGGTTGAAATCATTGGATGCCTATTACTGGGGCTTTTGAGGATCGTATGCTTGTTTACTTTGAAATCAGTCCCATTGTTTTCAATAGAGTTTATTTCTAGGTAAATTTGTAGCCTTGTTTTCTCATATACCTCATTCTGCAAGTTTACTTGGAGAAACTGAGCAAGTGGTAGTGTAATTCAGGGAAGGTCATGATAGAAATAATTTAAGATAGCTATTCATAATTTAATTTGCACATAAGTAAAATTCTCACATTTCCTTGGGCCACATGTTCCCCATGGAAATAATTCAGGAAAGGCTGTTTAATTTGTTTTTCCTGAAGATGAAAGAGACATGTCCTGTTTCATCCTGAATTTATTGTTCTGTGAGTGAATGTTGACACTTAAGATTTACATGGATGCATTTAACTTATAGCTTCCCCTCCTCACTAATATCCATCTACCCACCCATTCACGCATTCATCCATCCACCCATCCGCCCATCCGTCCATCCATCCATCCATCCATCTCCAATTTAAATTGTAATCACATCTCCTTTTTAATTTTATTTCTTTAATGCACAGGAAACTATAACATTTTTAAAGAATAAAACATCAAATTTACATATGTACCATATGTACATATGAAACTAAATGGGACAATATGCATGTGTACCCTGCACCATTTCAGACTTCCATTATAATAAGCTTGATAGCTGACCCTTTTTAAACATTTTCTGAAGTCTCCAATAAATATGAAAGAAATGTTTTCTTGAATCTAGATCATTTAAAATTGTAAGAAACTTATACAATATTTTAAGAGTTTTAGCCATTGACTAGTTAATATGTTAACATAGGTTATTCCAACTCTTTATTCCAAAGTTCTTGCAAATAATTAAAATTATTTAACTCACTTGAAACTCTTTAACTGTCAATAAAAAGTTTTGTAGATTTTCAAATAATCCAAACACATTTCTGTTCTGATTTTTTTTTTAATTCAGAAGTTTTGCATGCTAATGCTCCTGGGCTAAATCATGAAATCAAAAACTTTTCTAACTGAATATATTATTATTTTATAGCATTACACAATTCAGTATCCTCTTACAATAACTAGAAAGATGTAAAATATTAAGTCTCTATTCGCCCATGAATTACAAATGTATTTGAAAATTTTTATAAATATATATAAATTTATCTTGCAAAAAAAGGCTGAAAAGGGAAAAATATATTTCCATTCCAATATCTTTTAAATATGCTGTCAGGGCTCCAACAAATCCACCCTCATTAAAACCAAAAGTCTCTAGCCACATCTCAGAGAAAAGTAAATTGTTTTATTAGAAGTTGCCATGTTGGCGCATGGCTGGGTGCAGCCGACACTAAATTACATCATACATTTCCCCCTTGACCCTGGTCTTTCCCCCACCCCCTGGATGTGACTTCTCCAATAGGACATCCATCTCCAAGAATCATCCATCATGCTCTCCAGTAATCTTCTTATACTCCAACAATTTTGGGCTGCTGAGGTGATTCTCTAGACATTTCAAGAATCCCCACTCCCTTTTTCTGGCAGCTAAAAAGACCAAAGGAGTATCTTTTTAGTTGACATATGCCTTACATCTTTTAATTTTGAAAAATACAATATAATTGATTAAGAAAGGCTTCAAGATTTCCTAGGGGCCGTATAATAGCCTTCTAATTCTGTCCAGAGAGCACAATGTTCATACCTGATTATCATATGACAATTGCAGTTTAGAAAAAGAAAATCCAGGGATGTAGGGTTCTTATGATATGTCTACACCTACAATGATCAGAACTGTGCAAACCATGATGCTCCTTGTGGCACTCTATGGAAGAAAAATTGGGCTTTGAAGAAACAGGGTTGGGATTCATGCTTTTCAACTTTGGTGTGGGAGAAGATTAATACCCTGGGCAACCAAGAAAGCAAACACCTGGCTCATCAACCAAATTCTTCATTGAGAAACCAAAAAAAAAGGTTCAAATAATTCTACTTCGGAGACATTATGTAAGAACCTAGCTCTCTAGAAAAATATCTAATGCTTGAATGTAATTTGAAAATTCTGATGAGCAATGGGTGTTAGGGATAACATTGTTTACCCTAACTGGTTTAGGTAAAATAATAAATATGTTATCATAGTTTGTTAGTTAAAGTGTCTGCAACTTTAACTGTAGGACTGTAATTAAGGGAGTGGTTGTAAAAAGCACCATAAAAGAAGCAAGACACTGCAGCTTGCTCTCTCTGACTTGATGATCCCTAATTACTGGATGAAGACTGAGTTTTTCCTTACTCGAACGGGAGAGAGAAAGGACTGATTTGTAAGTGAACTGACATTAGATATTCTACACGGACTTTGCTAATTGAATATCCTTGAATGGACTGACTAAAGTGATACATGACTAATGGACTGTTATTTTGACTATGCTATAATCTCTAAATGGAATAAACTATATTTTTGCTAGCACAAGCATATCTGTTATTTTTACTATATGTTAACAAATATACAAGCTTATCTCACTCATTTATCTGTGTGCCTATCTGACTAACGCTGCACATTCTGTTTAGCTTGTCTCCTTAACCCTGGTTGAGGACCACAGGCTTAACAATGTGATATATATGTATATGACTTATACTTCCTTAATAGCTATCAGTGCTAATTTCCAATCTTTCAGTAGTCTTTTTATTTCCTGAAATGTTTACATACAGCTAGATACAGATCATGCAAAATCATATGGGAAGTTATGTTACTTTTTAAAAAAAATTAATTTGTTCCTCACTCAGCTTGATTTAGGATTATAAGACATGGATAATGGGAAAGTTGAAATTATATTACTTAGCTGCTGCTGTTTCAATAGGGAGGCTCTCAATATCTTGTTTTATGAAATTCAAAGAATATTCTACATGGAATACTTAAAGGGAATTAAGTTCCACTTTAAAACACATGAAAAGTTTATATAGTTCTGGGATACATTATTTTGTATAGAGATTTAAAAAAAAATATCTTTAAATCTATTTCCAAAACTTTCTTTTCCAAATTTTTAAAAATTCTTTTTCCATGAAGCATGTGCAATAACATCTTTTTCCCATTCCATTGTGGTTTGCCGAGATATGTGCAAGGTATGATTTTATGCCAGAGGCAGCCAAAACTGCAAAATGATGACTGAGATCATATGATCATTTTTTCATTCATTTTCTTTACAGTCTCAGGGCAACAAAACATGAAGTCTCTTCAGGTCTTTTAAATGTATTATGCTTTGTAAAATAATGGCAAAATTGGGGGGGGGTGGACACCAAAAACAAGAATACAAAAACAGACACTGTAGGAAATAAAAACCATATAGAAAGTGCTTTTAAAAAAATAAAGTGAAAAAGTAAAGAAAAGATAGCCATAATATATTAATTTAGCATCCAAAAAAATATTAATTTAGCATTTAGTTGCAATTTTGTATATAGCTATCCAATAGAATTATTGTTGAAGTTCATATATGCTTCCAAGATATTTATATAACTACCATACTGTTAACCTACTATATTTTGTAAAATGAGTTTCATATTTCCAAAAATGTTTTTTCAAAAGGCAACTGGATTTTCTTCGTTTTTCCTTGCAGATATTTCACCTCTCATCAAAGAAGCTTCTTTAGTCAGAACTAAATATTGGTCTTTTGGCCCTAATAAGGACACAGAGAGTCCATATTTGTCAAATTGTCAAATTCCAAACACTTCATATGTAGTTCAGGAGAATAGTATGATTTGAAAAAATTAGCTTGTAGCAATAGCACTTAGACTTTATATACCACTTTATAGTGCTTTCCAGCCCTCTCTAAGTGGTTTGCAGAATCAGCATTATTGCCCCCAACAATCTGCATCATCATTTTACCCACCTTAGAAGGATGGAAGGCTGAATCAACCTGGAGCCTGGTGGGATTTGAAGTGCCAAATTGTAAACAGCTGGCTGCAGAAGTAGCTTGCAGTACTGCACTCTAACCACTGCGCCACAGAGGCTCCCTCTCTGTCTCACAACTACATTTATATAATTCAGTATTTTCTCCCAAAACTTAGTAACTGTAGAACATCGTAAAACATGCTTTAAGGACATATTTTTTACAATCACACACACACACACACACACACACACCCCTTCACAAGACTATTCAGGATATACGTGGCTTTATATAGGATGTTTAAAAACATTACATTGCATTACTTCAGTGAATGCATTACTTCAGTGAAATAGAACCTATGAGCAAATCATTTAATGTTGAACATCTTTGTTTATATTTCACACTAGTTAATCTATGGCATATTATTTATCGGAATTTTGAAGTTAAGTTCCTGCACATGAATCAATCACTAAAGTTTTTAACTCTGTTCTTAAACAAAAATCAAAAGAATACAATCTCTGCTTCAGCTGCAGAAAGCTCTGATTCATTTTACACAATGTTTTATCTGCATGAATTACGTTTATTCTAAATGACTTTACAGCAGGGGTGTCCAACCTTGGCAACTTTAAGACTTGTGGACTTCAATTCCCAGAGTTCCTCAGCTTGCTGGCTGAGGAACTCTGGGAGTTGAAGTCCACAAGTCTTAAAGTTGCCAAGGTTGAACACCCCTGCTGTAAATCATGAGAAAGGGCTTTTAAGGAGAAAATGCTTCTTTCTTTCTTTGTTTATTTCTCTTGTGGAAAAATGGAGGAAAAGAAAAAGGAACCCTGGTTTATTATTTTTTTAAACCATAGTGGTTGCTTTGGGGCTGTAAGTTCTCTATTTATTTGGTTATAAATGCTGAATTGTATTGTTGGGTTTGCACACAACTAGAGAGGTCATTGCACCACATGTTGACTAAAGCCTGGAAAGAATGAATATTTGAAGAGGTTGTCATGGCACCTAAATGAAGTAAAGTGACATCATCACCTGGTAATCTCCATCACTTCCTTTAACCCAGTACCCAGATGTTGAGATAACTTTATGTGCTCATAATTACTCCCAAGTTCATCTTGTACACAACCGCATATAGATCTATCAGAAAGAAATATGCGCTTAACCAAACTCTGTTATTGCCTTTTGCTATTGCCTTTGCAGGAAGACCATTTTTCCACCTAGGCCATAGCACTGCTATCGGTGGGGAAGACCTGCTAATAGAGCCTCTCTTAAAAGCATGAAAGTAACACCTATGGAAAATTTCAGAATACAGCAACTCAAAACAGTAGCAACAACAAAATATTAAAAAATACCAAATACTAAAAATGTTTCAAACTGTGTTTTGAAACCATAGAGTTCTGTGAAAATTTGATGGAGTTCTATGAGAAACTAGACACACCCCTCAAACATACTCAAACGTAGCCAGTTTTGTACTATTAAAGCTTTGGGGACAACTCACCACAAGTCTGGCCCTTCCACTCTGGTTTCCAAAACCAGCGCAGCTTACGGGAGGTGAAACTTCCTGCCAGCCTGCACTCCTTCTCCAAGGACTTCCTTACCTTGCTTTCCAGTGCTCTCCCCTTGAAAGGCAGGCTAAGGGGAATTATTGTTCCACACACAAACACATACAAATACACCATTTCAAGCTTGGGGACTTTTAGCCACCACTAAGCTGGCAAGCTGCCACTCAGGCCTGGGGAGAAGGACCTCTCCTTTGGCATGTTATGCTGGATTCTTGATGGCTCCTAGGTAGGGAGAAAGGCAAGCAGGAACACAAAAGGGCAAGTCATTCTCAATGGCCATCACTGCCAAGGTTCTTCCTGCTGAAGCACCCAGCCTGCAACAATTACTTCTGTTCTGTCCCCTCATTTGCATTCTTGAGATCCCCGCGCTTTGATTGGCCAAAGCGCGGGGCGCTCTGATTGGCTAGGCGAGCTGCGCCGATTGGCTCGCTGAGAATCTCCCGCGATTGGTCCATTCGAATCGCGGGAGATTCAAAGTGGTGCCATTGGCTGCGGCCACCGCGGCTTGGAAATAAAAATGCCGCGAAGTTTTCCCATATGCTCAGTTCGGTACCAGCCTAATAAAAAGAGCTTGAAACAAAGTCACCAACTCCTGGCTTCTTTCCACGCGGACATAACACTGGCGACAAGGATGGGATCCTCATCCTGACCCGAAGCACGTGTCCGACGGAAGCCAGCCAACCGACGAGATGGCCAGCATCACGCCACCAACCCCCAGACTTCACCAGCAAACACCGAACCTTCGCACCAGGCGACGCCGTCTACGCAAAAAACCTAACCGGAGACCCATTATGGGTACCGGCCGTCATAACACAACTAACAGGCCCACACTCGTACCGGCTACAAACACCCGACGGACAAGCGTGGAAACGCCACATCAACCAGTTAAGATCAAGGATGACCACACAAGAGACCACCAACGCGCAACCGAGCAAAACCAACCCCCACAACACAAACCAAGAGGGGAGGGAATACCCAGGGAACCAAAACCCAGAAAAAATAAACCAGCCATATTCACCTGAAAGCAGCCAGCACGAAACCTCACCAGAAAGAGACAGCCAGGCCAGCTCAACCAACCCGGGAAGACCGAGCGGGAGCGGCGAAACCCGCAGCTCAACCAACCCGGGTAGCCCAGGAGGGAGCTGTGGAGAGCGGCCTGGCCAGACAGACCAGGCGGGTCCCACGACAGAGTCCGGAGAAACAGAGACCCTGACCGAACCGGCCGGGATCCAACCTACGACTGACCTGCGCAGGTCCAGTAGGCAGAGACGGAGCCCCGCCTACCTACGGGACTACACAACGTAAGGACTGAACCAAGAGGGGAGGGGTGTTCTGTCCCCTCATTTGCATTCTTGAGATCCCTGCACTTTGATTGGCCAAAGCGCGGGGCGCTCTGATTGGCTAGGCGAGCCGTGCCGATTGGCTCGCTGAGAATCTCCCGCGATTGGTCCATTCGAATCGCGGGAGATTCAAAGTGGTGCCATTGGCTGCGGCCGCCGCGGCTTGGAAATAAAAAGCCGCGAAGTTTTCCCATATGCTCAGTTCGGTACCAGCCTAATAAAAAGAGCTTGAAACAAAGTCACCGACTCCTGGCTTCTTTCCACACAGACATAACAACTTCCACTTAGCCTGCCATTTACCATCAGGAGTGAGTTGCCCTGTCATCATCCTACTTGCCCCTCTTCCCATCTGAGAGCCATCAGAGTCCAGTGCAGCACATCAAAGGAGAGATTCTTCTCCCCAAGCCCAGGTGTGATGGGAAGCTTGCCAGATCAGATGTGGATAACAGTCCCCAAGCTTGGAATGGTGAATGTGTGTGCAGGTGTGTGTAAAACAATGATTCCCGCTGTAGGAAGTTAGCACCCATCCGTCTCCTAGAAAAATGAAATATCCTAGGAAATTTAAAAGGCAGAATATTTCCCCTAAAAAGAATAGAAACTCAGAAGTAGAAACTCACCTCAGAAGCAAAAGCTCACCCCCACCTTTGTTAAGGCCTGGGCCAGAATATTTTACATAACAAAGATCTCCAGGTAAAGCTATAGCAATTGCCCAAAGCCCTTTTCATTGCATCATCATCCAGCAAGGCTCAACCAAGCCTGGAACTCAGGACAGCCCTGAGAGTTGCCCCTGCATGGCCCCATGGGAGTCTGACAGCCAATGGGATACATTTCTTGCACCGGAACAGGAAACACTACAGTGGGGCCCAACAGAGGGTATATAAGGGTCTTTCAGTATCTTGGTCCTTCTCTTTTCCTTCACCTTGAAGCATGTGATCATCCTTTTCACTTTGGAGCTCCAAGCCATGTGGTCCTATCCACCATTAAGCCATCTTTCCAAACAGCCGCCATGTTTCCAATGTCTTTTTCCCCACATGGAATTGAATCCAGAAGGATAATTCTTCCAACACCTCTTAGCCTACTTTTCACAGGTGTGTGTGTGTGTGTGTGTGTGTGCTGGAAAGCGAGGTGAGGAAATCTTTGAAGAAAGAAAGCAAACTGGCGGGAACTTTCTCCTCCTTTAAGTCATGCCAGCTTTGGAAACCAGAGTGGAAGGGACATGCTCATGGTGTTGCCCTATGGTGAGTTGGCCGCAGAGAGTTGTCCTAGAACCATTCTATCACCAGCTAAAACATGACCAATAGGCCCAAGTAGAAGAGAAGCAGATATGGGCAGTCTAATAATTATTTATTTATCACGTCTTTTGGTCACCCAACTTACAAAAACAATAACACATTGGGAAGAAATGAGCTGCTGTACAGGAGGGGCTTAAATTTACAAAGTCCAAATTGTTTTGGAGTTTGAGTTAGAAGTTACCTACGTGTTTATTCTACAACCCACCACTCTCAATTTAACCACTTTGTTTATTATTAATGTGGGAAAATTATTTATTTTATTTCCTTTCCAGCGCTAACTGAAACTAATAACAGAAAGTAAAGTGTTAAAAAGGAGGGGAAGAGAATCATTACTTTCTAGGAAGAATATATTATTATTGTTGTTGTTGTGAATGCATAATACCAATAAAAGTTATCATTGAGCTTGAAGTCTAGTGCAGGGTTCTGGCCCTGCACTTCTGATTGGCTGTTGATGGCCCGATCGGACTGGCCCGTTGGGAGGCATCCGATTGACCACTAGCAGACCATTCCTATTGGTTAAACGGAGCTAGCGCTCCAGGTTCGCTATTGGTTGAGTAGTTAATGAGTTGCCTATATAAGTAAGGCCTGAGCAGCCTTTGAGCTGAGCAGTTACAATATGTAAATAAAGAGTTTGAAGTTCACTGTTTCCACCGGCTCGTCTCCATCATTCGCACCCTTGCACCAGACTTAACACTGGCGACGAGGATGGGATTGGATGACATCAGAGCCAACTAAGCACATGACTGAAGCACAAAACGGCGAAACCATATGCAGCGGCGCCATACCACCCGCTCCGTTCGATCCGGCTCAAGAAGACTGGGAGTCTTACATGGATCGTTTCCAAATGTTCTTGGAAACCAATAATCTAAAGGATGCCACGGCCGGAAAGAAACGGGCGGTGTTTCTGACGCACTGCGACCCAACAGTTTTTAAGATGGCTAAGGTGTTGGCAAAACCGGCTGAAGTGAAGACCATGGACTGGGATGTCCTCGAACCGGTACTAAGGGCCCACTATGCACCCGCTGTTCCAACGCTCGTAAGACGACATGAGTTCTACCAACGGAACCAGCGGAAAGGAGAAAGCGTCGCCGACTTCGTTGCAGACCTCCATAACCTGGGAGGCCTGTGTGAATTCACCGATCTGGAGGAAGCCCTGAGAGACAGGGTAGTCCTAGGGCTTGACGCCCTAAACGTGCAGAGCAAAATAATGGCAAAGGGCAATATCACCCTTAAGGACGCCATAACTGAAACCACGGCAGCAGAGGCAACCAAGAAGTCGGCTGCCTAATTACACCGGAATCGCACTCACGCCCACCGTCGGCCGGCGAAGTTTCACCTAGCGCAGAAGGGCAGCTTCCCACGGCCCATCATGAGGACCTCTCTTCGTCGTCAGCCAGCAACGAAGAAGAGGTCCATTGCCTACGGACTGATCGAGAACGACGCCCAAAGTTCTGACCACCCTGCGCAGGCTGCGGGGCCAACCATTTTCGCTCTGACTGCAAATTCCGTGACGCACTCTGCTATGAGTGCGGGAAACAAGGCCACATTGGACGGGTCTACAGAAGCCTCCTTGGATCCAGTCCGACCTCGAAGGAAACCAATCTCCGCCAACCGACAGGGAATCGCCCGGTAAGGCTAGAACCAGTAAACCACTCCTACGGAAACCAACCCGTGAATCGTCTAGCGAGATGAGAAGAGGTGCACCAAACACTCACTAATGGCCATGCCTCTTCACTAGACAATCAGAAAATTCGGGTCAACGTGAACATTGAAAATCAGCCCTGCCCAATGGAAGTAGACTCGGGATCATCCCTCTCAATGGTCTCATGGAAGACCCTCAAGCAACTCATCCCCACCATCCGGCGCCAAGACCTACAATTTCAACGACTCATCCTAAAGGACTACCAGGGGAACCGAATTCCAGTTGCGGGATCCAGCCGAGTCTGAGTTACCTTCAAGAACTGAACGGTGTACTTACCCCTGACGGTGATCGATAAGGATCGGCCTAGTCTGTTGGGCCTACAGTGGTTCGCACCACTCGGCATTGAAGTGGCAGGCATTAATCGAATCGGTGGCCGTGACTGGGAGGAAGACCTCACCCGCGAATTCAAGAACGTCTTCGAGGAAAAGTTAGGCGAGTACAAGGAGACCCGATATCCTTTAATCTTAACCCAAAGATAGCGCCCATCTGCCTTAAGCCTCGTCGAGTTCCGTTCACCCTAAAACCAAAAATCGACAAGCAGCTAGATAAGTTGATTGCCCAGGGGGTCTTAAAGCCAATGGATCACTCCCCTTGGGAAATGCCAATTGTGACACACATTAAGCCGGACAGCTCCATTAGAATTTGCGGGGACTACCGGGCCATCCTGAACCACGCCCTGCAACAGAACCCATATCCGGTGCCAGTGGTGCAGCACCTCCTCCATTCCCTGGGGGGGCGGAAGAGTCTTCGCTAAATTAGACTTAGCTCAGGCTTACAGGCAATTGCCGGTTGACAAAACAACGGCACAGGCACAGACTATTGTAACATACCGTGGCGCATTTAAGTGTACAAGGTTTCAATTCGGAGTCAGTGTAGCCCCAGGGATCTTTCAGAGCCTAATGGAGAGACTATTGCAGGGGATCAAGGGCGTTGTCCCCTATTTCGACGATGTGCTTATTGCTGCCCCCACTCAAAAAATACTGCAGGAACGGTTAAGATTAGTATTACAAAAATTTCAGGAAGCCGGCCTGAAAGTTAAAAAAAACAAATGCAAAATATGTACCGACCATGTTGAATTCTTAGGGTACCTAATTGACAGTCAGGGTATTCACCCTACTGATAATAAATTAAGAGCAATAAAGAACACTCCCAGACCCCAGAACAAGACCGATCTTCAGGCGTTCCTAGGCCTCATCAATTTTTATAATGTTTTCTTGCCGCACAAGGCTACGATTGCTGAACCGCTACATCGTCTTTTAGACAAAAAAGCAAACTGGGTATGGGGTCACAAAGAAGAGCAGGCGTTCCGTAATGTGAAAAAACTACTGACTTCGGACGCCGTGCTTATGCAATACAATGAGACTTTGCCATTAAACATAACCTGTGATGCATCGCCTTTTGGAGTAGGCGCCATTTTGAGTCATGTATTACCTAACGGTAACGAAGCCCCTATTGCTTACTTTTCAAAGACGCTCTCGAAAACCGAGCGAAATTACAGCCAAATTGATAAAGAAGACTTGGCAATTGTGTCAGCAGTTAAGAGGTTTCATGAATACATGTACGGCCAAAATTTCACCATTGTAACTGACCACAAACCATTGCTGGGGATCATTGCTGGGGACAAACCAACTTCCTACATACTATCTCCCCAAATGACCTGCTGGTCAGAATTCTTGGCTGCCTACAATTATCAGCTACAATATCGTCCGGGAAAAAACATTCCCCACACTGATGCACTGAGCCGTACACCGCTCCCTGAAACTATCAATGATCCTGCGCCAACGATGACAGTGTTGCAGATCGAGACACTACACACACCGCCATTGACTGCCTGTGACCTCGCGAGAGAAACAAAACGCGCCCCATCTTGGCGCGAATCCTCACATGGGTGAAGCGCGGATGGCCATTGGACCAAGTACCAGACGACTTTGCACCATTCAAAAGTCGTCAAACAGAGTTGTTCTCGCAGAAGGGCTGTGTCATCTGGGGTGATAGAGTCGTTATCCCAGAATGACTCCAACAAACGCTGCTAAGAACCTTGCACGATGGCCACCCTGGCATCGTGCTCATGAAGGGCCTCGCACGAAGCTACACGTGGTGGCCAGGCATCGATAGGCAAATCGAATCATGGGTGAAAACTTGCAAAAGATGCCAAGAAGTAAGCAACGCTCCACCAAAGGCAACCCCAACCAAATGGTAGACGCCGCGAGGACCCTGGTCCCGCATCCATCTGGATTTTGCTGGGCCGACCAAAGGCCACACATTTCTGCTAACCGTTGACGCCTACTCGAACTGGCTCGAGATTCACCGAATGAGCAGCACAACCAGTGACGCAGTCATCAAAAGACTAGAAAGACTTTTTGCAACCCACGGATTACCAGACGTCCTGGTATCCAACAACGGGCCCCAATTTACTGCGCTACCCTTTGAGCAGTACTTGGCTGACCGGGGTATTCAACATGCGCTCACTTCACCTGCGCACCCTGCTGCAAACGGTAGGGCTGAGCGCATGGTTCAATTCATCAAAAGAACTCTGCAAAAGATCAATTACGATAACATCGACGAAAAAATCAACCGGATACTCTTCCTGCAGCACATTACACCTCACAGCATCACCAACAAAATGCCCGCCGAACTGCTAATGGGACGAAAGCTCCGCTCCCACCTCGACCGTTTACACCCAGCCTACGAACCCGAAAAGCCACTCGGATCCAGCAGCCAATGCCGTACCTTCCAGGTAGGCGATCTCGTATTCGCTAAAAACTTTTCGGGCGATCCGCTGTGGGTAGAAGCGACCGTAATCCGCATAACCAGCCCTAGATCATACCTCGTTCAGTGCCCTGACGATAGACTTTGGAAGCGCCACATAGATCAGCTACGATCGTGGCTACCACCTCGCAATCCCAAACTCCCTTTTGATCAAACTGAGGGGGGGGGAGATACAGAGGAAAGCGAATTATTATTCGAAGGAAACCCCTTCGAAGAGACTGATATTGGAACGGAAACGCAGGAACAGGAACCTGGGACCGGAGTGAGTGCACCTCAGGAAATGGCCAGTGACATTGATGACAACGAGAACGCGAACTCAGAATCAGAGGCAACCTTACCACTAAACAACAATCTACCTCAGCAAGAGTGCAGCCAACCGACTGGCACCTTGCAAAAATTGAAAAGACTAATTAAACAACCGTCCTACCTTAAGGACTATGTAATCGTGCCCCGTGGGCAGAAGCCGGGGGAAAGGGGTGTTGTGAATGCATAATACCAATAAAAGTTATCATTGAGCTTGAAGTCTAGTGCAGGGTTCTGGCCCTGCACTTCTGATTGGCTGTTGATGGCCCGATCGGACTGGCCCATTTGGAGGCATCCGATTGGCCACTAGCAAACCATTCCTATTGGTTAAACGGAGCTAGCGCTCCAGGTTCGCTATTGGTTGAGTAGTTAATGAGTTGCCTATATAAGTAAGGCCTGAGCAGCCTTTGAGCTGAGCAGTTACAATATGTAAATAAAGAGTTTGAAGTTCACTGTTTCCACCGGCTCGTCTCCATCATTCGCACCCATGCACCAGACTTAGCAGTTGTTATTGTTGGTCTTCTTCAGAGGCAGAAAGGAGGGCATAATTGTGTTCCCTATTGTCTGGTTTTGAATTAACTGCTCAGGCGGAAGTGCTTGGAAAGGAGGCAGAGAGGGAGGAAGAGACGTAACCCTTTATTCATGTTGTGTTTTATGTCTCAGACATTTGGAAGTGTGCCTGTGTTTAATCTAAGCCATTTCATTTTGTACCCACCTGCTGCTTAAACATACTCTAGGAGCAATGTAATCACAAGAATATAGCCTCCATAGAGAACTCTGTGTGAAATCAATGAACTGAATTCATTAGTTACCTTCACACCCACTGATCCATGCAGCCACCTTGAAGCTCTGCTGTGATGGTTTAATGGCTGGCTTATAACTCCACACAGCTTTTCCTGCAATTGCTGGAAGAGAGCATCATTAGCATTTTCAAAGCCTCGGTCAATCTAGTTGTTTGGCACAAGAAAGCTGCCAGTCCCTCAGCACTTTCTTTAATTTTATGGAGAATTATTTAAGGCAATACCTGTTACAAACTACTCAGTCCTAACACAGGATGGAAGCAGCTTCTCCATAGATCATGGAATGAGGATAAAGCAGTGCCATTGTAAGGCTGAAGGCAATTTGGAGGAATTTCCCAAGAGTAAGTATGGTTAAGAACACTGCTAGACTCCCAATTATTAAATATTTTCAAGCAGGCTGGATGACTCCTGTTGGACACAATTTAGTGGATTCCTAAACAAAGTTCTAGATAACCTATAAGGCCCCATCCAACTTATCATTTTATAGCTCTGTGCTTATTCAGGAGTCAATGGAGCTAATTCACTGATAATCATTTGAGGGGCCAGGATGCCAAACAGGTGTTGCCACATTACATACATTCATTATAGGGCTTAAATATTCTGCTTTTGTGTGTGTGTATTGCATGTGTGGTATGGGGGGAGGGGGTGAAAGAGAGAGAGAGAGAGATTTTCTTTGTGAATTATTTTGTTTTGGGGATTGAATTATAGGTATGTGCTTCAAAACAGCAGGGGTCAACAAGGTATATGACACCAGTTAAACTGTCAAAAAGGTATAAAAGAGTATCAAACCAATGTTAGAAGTATGAAAAGACAGAGAGAGCTTTATCTCATGGATGGTAAGGCCTGTGAAAAGATCTTTTGGGGTGCAAATTCATACAATGATGCCAAATGTTATGGACTAAGCCAACGCATCAGTAACAACCCTAAATAGCTTTACTTTGCAGCAGGCTCGAAATCCTGCACTTCTCATTGGCCCGCCAATAGCGAGTCGTGATTGGTCGTTTCTGGCCAGTCTGATTGGCTGTTAATGGGCCTCTCTGATTAGACACTTGTAAGAGCGGTAAACTCAAATCATTGGTTGTTTTGACAGCAGCCAGCTCTATAAAAGAGCTGCTGCTGCCCAAGTATTTGCTCTGTATTATTTCACAATAAAGAGTTGAAGTCACCGTTCGATGTCTCGTCTCTGTTCCTTGCGCCCATGCTCAGGACTTAACACCAAAGTTTTTGCAGATTAATATTAAAATGCAATTGGAAATTTTTTTATTTCACTTTATGGATAATGAACTAGAAAAGAAATATGGGAAACTAATATTGTATACGGTAACTTCAGGAAAATTATTGTATGTACGAAGGTGGAATCAAAATGAAATGCCCACAGTAGAAGACTGGATTATAAAATTGCAGGAGCTTACAGAAATGGCAGAGCTGACCAGTTTAGATGGGGGAAAATTGTAAACACTTTTTTTTTTAAGGATTGAAGCCTTAAAGTGACTTTTTGTTGAAAGAAGAAAAGACTGAATTGATGATCTATGGATTTGGGGACTAAAAAGAATCAAAGAGGAAAGAGGAAAGAGGAAAGAGGAAAGAGGAAAGAGGAAAGAATAAGATGCAATTACTCAATAGAAAGAAATATGGAAGTCTCAAAAGTCTATGGTTTCTTTCTAAATCGCTTTTCTTATCTTATTTTCTACATTTTTTTCTTAGCCTTTTAAAAAAAATTGTACACTTTTATTGTACTGAAAAATTCTAATTAAAAAGAGAGAGAAACAGCAAGAAATGTCACCAGTTATTTTCGGCATTCATAGTTGGAAGCAGCTTTGAGGCAGCACAAATATGGTTCAGGACACAGGTGGCTCACTTTTGTGCTACTTTAGTGGGCTAGTTAAGATAGTGAAGCACAATCATAAATAAGTCTGTTCAGAAGTAAGACATTTTAAGCACAGTTGGGCTTACTCAATGGCAGCTGAAGATAAGATGTATCTTAAAATTATAATACTTTGCATAGTTATTATAGAAAGAAGCTGGAGCACAATAGAAGACTGTCAGCACAAACATGCATAGGATTATACTCTTATCCGAACAGAACCTTTCCTTCACTTGGCACACCTAGAAGTCACTTTATATGCCAATTTAGCATGTTCTGCCTCTCTCTTTCTTTACCACCGAGATTAAATCCATCCTAAAATATCCTAAGAAATTAGTAGCTGCCATCATCTATGACAAGGGCACTGAGCCTCATTCTATCAGATCGCAGCATTTTCCCCCTCAGCTAAAGTTTTGGACTTTTAAAAGTGTTAGATTTTATCCTGTTAAGAAACTTGACTATGTAGCAGAGCAGATTTGTGGAGTTTTATTTCCAACAGTCACCTCATCTGACTGCTATTGTGGCTGTGTTTTCAGATACACATATCTTTTTTTTTAATAAGTTTATTTGAGTTTTCAAAAAAGAAAAAAAATACAAGTAAAACATCTTTTTTGAAAGCAGCATAATCCCAGGTTACATCTCTTCGTACAGACACAAATTCAAGTTCATGCTCATTTTTATATTCCATTCCATATTTTATTACTATTTCTACATAGCTTATTACATTTTCTACATAGCTTCTCCCCTCTTTTAACTTACTTAATTTTATTTTATTTATTTCATCTCAATTCAAATCATTGTACTTATATTCTTTGTCTGTCCTGTTTCAACTGTCTACTATCTTTTCTCATTAAACAAAATTTCTCCTGTAATCACTGATTGGAGTATGGCACCTTTATATCTTTCCCCTAAAATTATAACACTTAATATAATACATAACTTTCATTCGGATTCTGCTTGGTACATTTTAAAACTACACATTGTATTCTTGAAAAAAGAAAAAAAGATTACACATGTATAATATAATTAAAACAACAATCTGTTCCAATTCAATTCTATCATTAATATTAAGATTCATTTAGATCTTAACATTTTGCACATTACTTTTCAAATAAATATCATACTTCTGTGGGAACCATTATAAACTTTCCATAGTTAATTCCCCCCCTCTTCACTTATATTTGATAAAACAGTGACTAATTAAAATGTTCCCATTCCTTCCTAATTCAATTTTCTCATTTATTTTATTTCATTTGTTTTATTCACAAACATTTCCCCAGACCACACCAACTACTTTATCCCTCTTTTTAATCATATGTTGTTATCATTTTTCTAAAATTATTTCTGTTACAAATATAACAATACAATCTTATGTACCTTCACAGAATCTCTTTTTCAGTTAGATTTTCACCCATTATTTCTAAATAGGTCCTGTTTCTTTACATCTTGCTCCAAATCTTTATAACTTATCTTCCTTTCTTTCTTCCCTCACTTCTTCTCTCTCCCCTTTTTACCCCCCTGTCTCTCCATCTCCATTTCCCTCTTCTGTATTCCCCTTTTCTGTTGCTTTCCAACGTTATATCCACTTTTCAAATTATTTTTCCCTTTTTTGGCTGTTTTTTTAGGTCTTAAATTCTCCATTCTCTTCCCCCCCCCTTCCCCTTTCTTCCCCACATAGAGTTACTTGTTCGTTAAAGATGGCTTCTTCTTTGTCCCAGTCTTCTTGTTTTGGAGTCTTTTCTTGTTGTTTCTCATAGTTGGAGATCTCCATTTCTAAGAATTGAAAAACGAAGCCAAAAGAGACCTTCCCTTCTTGTGCCTCTTCTTTGTATTTTTTAAGTTCCATTTTCAATTCATCCAGAAGTGATGCCATTGTAAAAAAATTTAAACAACCACCCAATTGATTTTAGTCATTCAAATATAATAACCAAAAATCCAAAAGTCACCAGACAGTCCAATTACACACAGCTGCTTCTTTTTACACTTTCTCTTCCTGGGGTTACTATTTAGTTGCACAATCTCAGTTAAAATGTATCTTTTAGAAGTCTTGTTGAAGTTTTACTTTAGATTCTTTTGAAGTCCAGGCAGTCTCCTCCCTCCAGATCCTGCCCTTATTCTTTTCCTCTTCCTTCCTGCTTATAAAAAAAAAAAGTTTTTAATGTCCAGAAATCTTTATTGTCCCTTTGGCATTAGTTATATTTTCAGCTTAATTGCCTATTAATGCCAAAGCGGATTTTTCTGATCTCTTATTCTGATCTCTTGGTTGTCAATGTAAGGAAGAGAGAAGGGAAAAAAACTTTCCCTTTTCACTTTCTTTCGCTGCTTCCGACCTTCTTTGGGAGTGACGTTATCTTTTGTAAAATTTAAATTCCAGGGTACCTTCATTGTTGTTTTTTCAGCTTAACCTGGTCAGCCAAAACTTTCACTTCTTATCTTCCTCCTGCACTTTCTTTTCCAATTGAGTTCTTCTTTGAGGTGGCCATTTCTGACCACCTTCGGGAAAGGGAGTTTGGCCAGCTGAGGAGAAGAGATGTGGCTCTCCTCGACCCTGCTGGCAGTCTCCCCCTTCTTCACCACCTCTACGGGCCAAAGTCAGCCGGCTCGGGGCGCTCCAGCAGCGAGCCCAGGCAGAAACCGTGCACAATCGCAGATTTCTGTCTGTCATCGAAGCCCTTCAAACCAGAAGTCTCCAGATACACATATCTTAGTAAGCCTTCCCATTTTCCAGTTCATTTAATGTCTCCTGGTCCATGGCAAAAAAAAAATTTTTACATATTGCAACAGCAAAACAAAGAAAATAAAAGTGATAACTATTTCAGAAGAGATGGGGGACTGTCATTGTTAATTTATTTCAATAATGCTAACATAAATGTTTTAATTTTAAGAATATTAATATTGTGAGCAAAAGCAGAGCAAGGAAGACAATAAATTCGGGGGTGGGGGAGCATTTTTGGTATAGATTCTGTTGAAACTAACATTCTTAATTCAGCTTGAACATACCAAGTATGTTTTCAAGCTACAGCATGTGCCAATGCATGTGTCTCTTTGTTTCTCTTGGCTTAATTTATACAGAGAGAATTTTATAGATGCAGATGGTGTTGGTGACTTTCTTGATTTGAGAGCATCTGGCACTGAGTTACATTTTAATGTTCTTTGTTGGCTCTCTCAACATGCCTGCAAAATGTAATAAACATGTTCATTTTGGGTCTGTGTTGTATCCATTTATGCTACACTTAGTACTTAGGTTAATCCATTATCATAAATATTTGGCCTTCCACTTTCATAACCACTATATCTGAATTCATTTTACAAAAAATATGAGGGAGGGAGGGAGGGAGGGAGGGAGGGAAGAAGGAAGGAAGGAAGGAAGGAAGGAAGGAAGGAAGGAAGGAAGGAAGGAAGGAAGGAAGGAAGGAAGGAAGGAAGGAAGGAAGGAAGGAGAGAGAGAGAGGTGTCCTTAGGATTAAGATCCTAAGTCTGGTACAATAACTATAGAATGATGGTATTGCAAGCTCTAAACCAGTTGCTTTAAAAATTGTTACTGGTATTAGTGTTCCTTTGCTTTTAGAACTTAAAATACCTGAAAGGTGAAGAAAAATATTGTGAGTCTCCTAGGGATCAATACTCTTAATAGAGGGTGGGCTCATGGCCCTCATTTGCAATAAAGGCAACTCATGGAATTATGGGGAGGACATTCCTTTTTTCATAGGCCATTATGAGATGGGTTCACTTTCTGATTCAGGTGATTTGCTGATCACCTGACTTTATGCAATTTTGTAGATTTTTTAAAAATGCCCAACTTCAAATGACTCTTGATACTTTACATTATAAAAAAGTTAGACAAATAAAAGAAAGAATGAAGAGATATGCATTAGACCAGGACTGTCAAACTCCCCACCCACTGGCTGGATGAGTCACATGCTGGCCACACTCATGCCCGGTTCAGCAAAGGGGAGGAAATCCCAAAGCATCACGCGTTGCCACTGTAATGACATGAGTTTGACACCCCTGCATTACACAAAAGAAAAAAATCTTACAGAGACTTATCTGTAACCACTTTAATCCAAGGCTTGAGAAAATAATATGTTTGGAATGCCTTTTGGGCATCTTCAGGGCTTTAATTTATTTATTTAGCACATGGCATCTACAGAGGTCATGTAATCACTGATATAGAATCCTAATAAAGCACATGATGGGTACAAACACAAATATAAATATCAGTAAAGGATCAGCATATACATGTAAGTAAAGTATTTAGACAATACAATAAATAAGCTAAAATATTAATTTAGGATAAAACCATAAGAAAATTCCCACAATATGGTGGCATAGAATTGCAATAGGGTAGATGTTATAGTTCAATATCCGGCCATCAAACTTCCACCTAAGTTAGATGGATCTTCAGGGTGAGAGCAAATGGAACCCTGCCATAATGGCAAAAGGAAACTAGCTATTAGGAAAAGGACAGGGGTAAGTGAGTTTGTCATTGTATGTATGGCATTCGACCAGGGATGGGATTCAATAAGTGTTACTACCAGTTCGGTGACTGCGTTTTGGATTCTTAGCATGTAGTACAACTTAGACCATTTGACTGGTTTATCATTCTCAGCTATTTACAAATCCTGGTTTATTCAAGACCAAGGTTCCATATGTTGTGCAGACACAGCCATTACCGGTCAGTGCCATTATTATCAATCTACTGATACTGATGTTAAAAACAGCCACAATAAATTATGGATTTTGCCGAAAACAATTAAGGGTGCAAGAAAGCCTTGAAGGATCCATGGTGGTTGTCCTAACAATATGTAGAAAGTAAATAAGGTGACACTGAAGAAGATATGTAAGAACCTTTACTTAGGCAAAAGGGGATGAAACATTTTGTAAACATTTTGAGAATTTACAACTGCGCAGTCATCACACCCCCTTTTGTAGTAGGTTTTATCTCCAAACATAGTTGTCCAGGAAATTCAACAGAAGTCTCCATCTGACTCTGAAAGCTGTGAGAGATCAGCTGGGGGGAAATAGACTTGAGACATAATCTGAGCAAGATGGATTGACTGTTGTTTCAGAATCTTTCAGTTCCAAAACAACTCCACCTTGGCTGTGGGCAAGATTCTCTGAAGTAACAGATCCACAGGAGATTCTCCAACACTTGTACTTCTGCTAAATCTGTTGCTAGTTGCTAATATTTAAAATGTGATGCATAAATACCAGACCCTGTTTCTAATATAATATAATAATAATTCCACAGACAATACTGCTACCCTTCAAAAAGACCTCGACTATGTATCAGAATGGTCAAGCAAATGGCAACTTCAAATCTCAACATATAAATGCTCTGTCCTACATATTGGCAAAAAAAAATAATAATCAGAAAATAAGATACAGGCTGAATAGTCAAGACCTTGTTGATGATCCAAACTCTGTCAAGGATCTTGGAGTACTCATCTCTAATGGTCTAAGTGCTAGAGCCCACTGTAACTACATAGCCAAAAAAGCATTAAGAGTTGTTAACCTAATCTTATGTAGCTTTTTCTCTGGTAATATTACACTACTAACTAGTGCATACAAAACATTTGCTAGACCAATACTCAAATACAGCTCATCAGTCTGGAACCCACATTACGTATCTGATATTAACACAGTTGAGAAAGGGCAGAAATATTTCACAAGAAGAGTTCTCCACTCTACTCATTGCAGAATACCTTATGCCACCAGACTTGAAATTCTAGACCTAGAAAACCTAGAACTATGCCACCTTTGGTCCGCTCTAAGTATAGTACATAAAATTATATATTGCAATGTCCTACCTGTCAATGAATACTTCAGCTTCAACCATAACAATACAAGAGCAAACAATAGATACAAACTCAAGGTTAATCGCATCAAACTTGATTGCAGGAAATACGACTTCAGCAACAGAGTGGTCAATGTCTGGAACACTCTACCTGTCTCTCTGCTTTCTTCCCCAAACCCCAAAAACTTTAACCTTAGACTTTCTACTATTGACCTCACTCCTTTTCTAGGAAGTCTGTAAGGGGCGTGCATAAGCGCACCAATGTGCCTACCATCCCTGTCCTATTGTTTATTTTTCTTATATGTATCCATGTATTCATAACTATGTTTTTACTTATACCTATTATCTTGTAAGCAATTGACAAACCAAATAAAATAAACAAATAAAATAATAGATGATTTGACAGAAATGTTGGCATAGGCTTGTGAAAATTCTCCTGATAGATGATACTTGAGTAACAGTTCATGGAACACCTTTTTCTACCACAAAATATAACCTTAGTACCAAATTTTGATGAGGAGGAGTCTGAGAATAAACTGCATGATTGGAACAGGAATCATTTTGGGACAGTAGACACATCTCTATTTTGAGACCTATCGTTGTTAATTGTGAAGTCATGTCTGACCCATCGCAACCCCATTGACAACCTTCCTCCAGGACTTCCTGTCCTCTACCATCTCCCGGAATCCATTTAAGCTCACGCCGACTGCTTCAGTGACTCCATCTGGCCACCTCATTCTCTGCTGTCCTCTTCTTCTTTTGACCTGTTTGAACTGTTCCCAGCATTAGGCTCTTCTCCAGTGAGTCCTTACTTTTCATTAGGGTGGGCAAAATATTTGAGTTTCATCTTCAGGATCTGACCTTCTAAAAAGCAGTCAGGGTTGATATCCTGAGACCTATAGGTTCCAACAAATTGCCTGAATACCAAATGACTGCATGATGGGTATGGACAATCACAAATTCTTACAGCTTACATAGGATGCTTTCAGATTGCATTTATCTTCTTTCTTGGAATATAAGTTCCATTTCAAACAAAATATAAATGTTAGCCATTCCACTGTGAGATACATGTGAAGTCCAGGACCCTATTTCAACATTGAAAGGATGCTAGAGATTGTCCACCTTTGCAATGCTTTGCTGGAAAAAAATTCTACTGCAGATGCCAAATAAAATAGCTACAGATATATTAATGCTAATGGAAACCAACTTATGCTTGACTTAGATATCTTAAAGTTCAGTTTGCATAGTTGTTACAGTGGACCAGATTGTCAGGTTTCTTCCTTCCTCAGGACCATTCTTATGTGGAAATTTCTTACAGTCTTTAGCCCTGCAATTCTGCATTTCAAAGACAAGCTTGTTCTTATTAAAGGGAGAAATTGTCTTCTCAAAAATAGGAAGCATACTTAAACAATAGAAGTTTTTTTTTTTCTTGACAAACCTACAGCTGGAAGGGAACAGAAAAAGCAAACTGGTTGTCAGAGATATTTTAAACAAGTTCATTTATATGGTTCTAACAAGGATTTCCCCCCAGATTTGTAGCTGGAGCTTCCCCAATTCCTAGACATCTCAAACCGCTTACATTTGCCTTCATTAAACTTTATTCTTTGCTTCCATGTGTGTCACAGAGATTGATTCCATTTTGCATGTATTATTACTCTGCAAATTCTTCAGGGATATTAGGTATTCTTATCTTCTCTCCTAAATTAGTTATCTTGTTTTAGGCAATATGTAATTTTACTTTATTTCATAGATTGCAATATTTCAGGTTTATAGTTGCACAACTAATTAACACAGCATTGTAGTAGTGCCTGTTACATTTTTTATTGTAGAGATGCCTTGCTATGCAAATATTTCATCTTATCCATTTGATTTTACTTTTGATATTTATATTAACAAACCTTGCTGGTCATTGATTGAATAAACATTATTTGACTTCATTTCTTTACTTCCAAGGGATAGAAGCTAGATTTGTAACTATCTGTCCAAGGTAGACTTTAATGAGAAAGCCAATTCCAGTGATATTTGTTAGTAACTGTTTCTGATTTGTTACTTGAGATGAAATACTATTGTAATTTAATCACATATGAAAATTTAATAGCCACTAATTATCATGTAAATACAATTGTCATTTATTATTACAATAACTCCACTACTCTCATCTTAAGAAAACAACTGAATGTTTGGAAATAATAGTAGCAGTAGTTTTATTCATTATTCACCTGTAACTAAGGACAGAATGGACACAAAATAAAACAATTGATAAATAATGTATTATTAATTAGAATGGCATAATGTAAAATAAGGATCCATGAAATATTAACTATGCATTTAAAATAACAGGTAGTAATTAATACATAACATGGTGAAATATACAGTAGTATTTACTATTTAGTGGCATTGATCACAATTAATTGCTCAGGGTCAGCATATCTACAGCCAAAGAAATACAGTCTACTTATATTAATATCACTGGTTGTCAGTATCATGACTGAAAAGCTGCCATCAACTGACAGCTTGCATGTAGTTACATTTTGTTTTTTTAGTGTTTGATGTCTGATTTATAACAGTATTTGATATCTGACATTATTGACATGGTCATTGATATTTGGGACAATGCAGTAGCTCAGTAGTTAAGGAAAGCAGCAGTCCAAGTTCAAGACCCAAGCATCACATGATGAGGTAGTTCCCATCCTAGACCCAACTGCTGCCAACCTTCCTGTTTGAAAGCATGCAAATCTGAGTAGATAAATAGGTAGCACTTCAGTGAGAAGGTAACAGCATTCTGTGATGACACACTGTCCACATGACTGCAGAAATGTCTTTGGACACCACTGGCTCATTGGCCTTGAAAGGGAGATGAGCACTTGGCAACCACTAGTGGAATAAAATCCACAGGGTCTCCTTAATATTTTTTTTACCATAGATATTTGGCAAATGGTTGTTCATGAAATTTTGTTTGCAACTCATCACTATAAAAACAATTAAGGATGAGGGTGAAGGTTCATTTTCTGAGTTTGTGGGTTGGTTTCCAAACATTTCATTACCAGGTAGGTAACATCTTCAGCAAAGTTTAAGGGATGTCAGTGTTCTTCTGTTTATAAGGGCTTTGCATAGTCAGTAGATCCTGTGATGAGTCAGGTATAGGTGTGTCAGCTGAGGATCTTATGATGAGTCAGGTGTGAGTCATCAGTGGGAATCTTGTGATGGGTCTTGAGATAGGGAGATCACATCAAGTGAGGGTAATTGGGAGGTGAAGTGCTGGTTATGTGAATTGGTTGAGGGTCAGTGGTGTCTCTGGTTAGTCTGGGTATGAAACATTTAGAAACCAACCTACAAGCTCAGAGAATGAAACTTCACCCTCACCCTACATCTAAGCTACAGATATTTGCCACTATTGGCAACAATTAGGGTTGCAGTCTTATTTACACTTACCTGGATATAGATAATTTTGAAGCCACTGAAAGTAACTTCTAAGTAGAGATGCCTAGGAGTACTCTATGAGAGATGTTTACAATTCTAAAACATTAAAACTTTAAAGACTTCATATTCAAAATGTGGTTTCAAGAGCTAGGAGCAGAGACCCAAATTCTAGCCCCTGGAAAAACAGACCATCCAAAGTTTGCAAGTACCATGATGATTCAAAGGAAATACCAACTCTGGTACATTTTTAAACAATCCAGAACAGAGCCAAACTAAATCAGCTTTTCAAAGAAATTACATTAATAGACCAATCAGGTTCAGAGTTAATCCCAGAGAGGTACAAAATTGTTGCGTGGAAATGCTACAGGGACTAGCTTACGTGTGGAATTGGATAGTCCTGTAACCTCAAAACATATGGAATAGCAATATACATCAATCCTTAATTTTTAAAGTATTTTACTTGGTATTACTCTTTTTTACTGACAGGTTAACATTGATGCTACATTAAATTCCTTTGGCTTTAACTGTTGTTAAGTTTTAAGTTGCCACACAGAATTGCCATATTTTTTTCTGGCCTACCTCTTATGTCTAAAAATGAAATATTTAGCAGGTTTGACATCCTGTCACCTCCTTGGTAAAACCATAATCTTCTGTATGATTACTTGAAACTCAATGTATTCATTGGAATTGACTTGGTTTAATTAGTATGTTATGATCCAGCTCTTGTTAAAAGTCACAAGACAAGATCAAGTAAATAAAAAAATTAAATTGTCTCTCCTCATTTTCTTTCAATCTTTTAATGATCATTGAAAATAATATACTGACATGCAAAGTAGAAGGTTTTTCAGTCCCAATTTCATTGCTGTTTTACTTTTAACCCTTTCATGTGATTATCTGTTGTTGTTTTTCTAACTCACTCTATTCTCTGACATTTACCAGGCTCGAGATATGATGTGAGTTTTCATTCCCTTCCTGGATAATGGAAAATCGCTTTCATGGCCAAAACAATTTTAACCTGCTACATTGAATAAAAATGGAAATGCATTTTAAAGCTTACTCTATTTACACCCGAAGTTCAAAATCAAGTGATTTGAACCTGAGTCCCTGTTTCTTTTCAAATGGAGAGAGAGTTTTTTTTTTATTCCAAACACTCTGCTTCTTCATTTTATTCATTCTATCCTCAAAATGGTAACCAGAATAAAAGCAGCACTGAACAGTTTTCTCTTTATTTTATTTTTTAAACTTTAAATGGAAGAAAAATATGCGTTCCTATTTGTTCTTTGCTATAACCTATTACTATGTAAAGCATGTTTTACAATAGGGAGATGAGTATCACTCCCAAGATAAAGACAACTATTGCAATAAACCTCTCATCTTTATTTTATAAAATCCCCATCACACATCTAAAAAATCCTGTTTGCACTGAGGAAGATAATCAAAGATATTCTGAGCTTTGTATTTGCCAAAATTGTATTTCTACAGATTATAACATTTATATAATTTCTTCCTTTCAAGAAAAGAAATACATGTTAGAAATGTACTTGCTTATTCTCTAGGAGATGAGATGATTTCCCCTGCTTTCTCTCTTGCTTTTAAGGGGTCAAGGGCACATCAAAGTAATTGCAATATACATATTTATTTGGGAGTAAACTCACTCAAGGCAATCAATTATATTTTTCAATAGACATGTGTTGGTGGTCATTTTTCCTGAAGATCAAACCTCTTTATTCCTTTTCCCTCAGGGATATATTTTATTGCTTAAACAAGCATGTTCCTTATTGTCAGCAGAATGAATGAGCTGCCTGGAGATGGTTCTTTTCAGAAGCCGATTAAATTGGACAAGGGCAAGGAGAGAATGACCACATTTTTATTTATATGCAAGACCTAAGGAGGGAAGAGAATGCTCATTTAGATATCATCCTCTCACACTTCAACCAGAAGATGGATAATAATCTTTTTAAGAAGAAGAGGGTATGAAATAACCATTCAGACAGGAAACAAATGGTAAGGTCAGAACTTCAGTATCTCTCACTGAGGTTGCTGCTAAATAGCCAATAATGATGAAGTTGCTCCTATTGTACCTGGTGACTGGAGGAACCCTAAGGATTCTCAGAAGACTGATACTGTGAAGGCCTTTCAAAAAACCCATTGCCCTGCCCTAAAGTAGAAGTGTCTATAAATGGGAGACCCAAAGCCACATAAATGTAGTCTATATACATCTATATGATTTATGACCTATTATAGTACTTGCTGTTTATAATGTATACTGTGAATTTATGTACCAGAGACAAATGCCTTGTGTGTCCAATCACACTTGGCCAATAAAGAATTCTATTCTATTCTATTCTATTCTATTCTATTCTATTCTATTCTATTCTATTCTATTCTATTCTATTCTACTGTTCTGTTCTGTTCTGTTCTATTCATGATGAACAAAGTTATGATATTATTATGTAAGCTCCACCCTTTTATACTAGCCTTGCAATAGCTTATGGAATTACAGAATAGTACACTTGCTTTCTAATGCCCCAACATATCCTCTGTCCCTTCTCCCCCTTTTTGCCTCCCTTGTGGACACCTGGATGCTTAGTTGTGGCCTATAGGAATCTTAGTAAGCTTGTTGCATTTAAATATTGTTTGAATTTCTTGGAATGCAATTTGCAGATGCAAACAAAAATGTGAGTGTTGTGATCTTTGGCATACAATGTTAGGTCAAAATTAGCCCTTGGTGTGGAAAACTGTGTACTATTTGAAAAGCAAGAGTAGGAATGCAAAGAAGCAGTATAATAATACTTAGGAGAAAATGTCCAACAGTGCATGCTTTCTAAAAAGAAAAGTGCCCATGAGGTAGGTGTCTGGGGAAAGGTTTTCAGGAGAACTCACCAGTTACTTACCACTAAAGAAGCTATTTGAATGAAAAGTAAAATGTTTTCAAAGGAAAAAAACTAAAAAAGTCCAGTTGCTTTTTGAGGAAAAACAAAAAGCATTTCGGATAACCATGACCTGCATGATTGAGAATCTCATAGACAACTTTCAAGAGAGGATAAGTAGTGACTTATTGAATGGCAGGCTAGTCAAGGGATTGGATGGACTTCCATCACTGTGATTTGGCTGCTGGATTGTGCTGATCTAGGCTTTGTTTAATTATAAATGATTATATAAACCACAATTTGTGCAACAATGAATACTCTAATCAGTGAATCAGCAATGAGGTTGAGGTAATTCCCCGTTAGGAGAATGAGTGCATACAGGGAGACGTATAGAGAGTAATGTTTGAAAAATACACACACAGCACACAGATACACTGTACAGTAAATGTAGGGTTGTACTTTTAATAAAGGTTTAAGCAAAGTTGAAAATAGTCAGTCCAAAGTCATTCACAAGTTA
The DNA here is from genome assembly GCA_033807585.1 of Hydrophis major. Taxonomy (NCBI): domain Eukaryota; kingdom Metazoa; phylum Chordata; class Lepidosauria; order Squamata; family Elapidae; genus Hydrophis; species Hydrophis major. The sequence goes on along the minus strand of CM066328.1, from coordinate 86,709,003 downwards.
AATCAGTCAGTTTTCATAATCCAGTAACAAAGTCCAGTGTCAAAAACAGTTTAGTATCAGACTTACATCAAATCCAGTAATATCAGTCAATTAGAAGAAATGGAGGAACGACAATACTTTCCAACAGAAGGAAACAGAGATACACTCTCTTCTGAGACTCAGACTAAAACAAACCAGGTTTCTGGCTCCATCTTATGGCCGTTTGAGAAACCACACCTAATTACAGTTTTGAATTTTCTTAAAGATACAGTTTTAAAATGTTTATCCTGGTTTATATATTTCTAACCCAAATACCTAACAATGAGCAATCCATGACCACTGGCTATGTTCTGTTATTTCTACAGTGCATTCAGTATTCCATAGTTGATAGAATCAAAACGTTGGGGGTTATTGTGACTGCTTTCAGAATTAAGGGAGAAAATAATAGATTTTGCAACTTTATGATACTTATTTGTTTCTTCTAACAAATTGGACCAATGTTCTCCCTCAAACCTACCAAAAGAAGCCCAACATTTTGGTCTCTATCTACTCAAGTCACATCTTGAAGTAACAGGCCTCAATTTCAGTGGCCCCTTGTCTGCAAAAAAAAATCTTGTTCACCATTTTCATAAACCAAACTTTACATATTGAACTGAATCAAACCAAAATGTGCAAAGTTAAACAAAACAAAAGATGGGAGCCCAGTTTATGTTTCTACTATTAACTTTGCTTATTTGCCTCTTAATGAAACCCCAGTGTTGTGGTTTGCCGGCAGCAGGTGCAGACATCTAAGGTCTCAGAGAGCCAGGACTCAGATGAGGGGCCTGCATGTGATGAAGGGATGGGGCCAGGACTATCAGAGAGTGGAATGCTGCCTTCAGAGATTGTGGGGGCTGGCATCAGTGATGAAGAGGACCCCGAGAAGCCTGTGCCCAGTGCACATGCATGCAGGGCTGCTCGAAGGAAAGAGCAGCTGCAGCAGCACAGGAGACTCAGAAGTAAGGCTGCAAGGTAATGGCCCCTCCCTTAAAAGATAAAAGCCAGCCTGAGAGACCAGGATTCTTTGCAGGAAGCAAAGAAGTTCTTGCACTTCAAGCCTTGTGGATGTTCGGACTATCCTGGTTTGTGTTTGGAGACTTTTTGTTTTGAATAGTTCTTGGCAATGTGTTCTTGGCAGCCTTGCACAACCTTGGCAAGGCTCGTTCTTATCAGAGACAATTGGTTTTCATAGCCCTTTAACTGTGAGTGAACTGAATTTGCAGAGAAACATTAAAAGGTTTTGCTTTTACCTCTGTTTGGTGTTTGTTTCCTTGGAACAAGGTTTGGGTCAGAACATCCAGAAACCACACAGGTAGTTGATCATCTAAGACACTGGTCCCCAACCACCAGGCCCCGGACCAGTACCGGTCCATGGATCATTTTGTACCGGGCCACCAATTTTGCTTGGGCGCCGCCATCTTGTTTCGACAGCACTTGAGAAAGTGCTTCCGGGTGAGTTTGTCGGTCGTCCAAAGTGGCGTTTGGGTGCTGAAGGAATCCTCATGCCTTAGTTTCGTCGGGGGGGGGGGCAGCTTTGAACAAAGAGCCATCCCAATGGCAGTGGAGTCTCACGTTACTCAGGAGGAGATTAGAAAGAGCCCAAAATGCCCATTGACCGCAAGAAGGTACAAAGGCGGAGTTGAAGGAGGCGGGGAGAAGTGGGGGACGGCTGGCTGGCCGGTCGCTTGGCTCGCCTTGCCTTGGTCATGCGTGCTGATGCCGGTACCGGTCCGTGGATCATTTTGTACTGGGCCGTGGTACAAAAAAGGTTGGGAACCACTGATCTAAGATACAGGCTATATGGCATTGCAGGAAGAAAGGCTTTGGGGTGGGAGGTGGAGAGCAGCTCTGTACATATAAAATGATTGCTTCACTCAAGAGACTGTATCCAGAAATTGAACAAGCATGCAGCCAGAGGAGCACTTGTGTATGTATGCTGCTAGTATCTTCAGGAATTGAATTCAACAAGATTTGTCACAGTGACAATACCTGCCCTGTCCTCTGATATTGATCAGTGTCGCTGTTTTCAAAATCTCACAATCATAAAGCACCTTACTTGGAAAGATGTTTTATTTTTATCCCACCTTTATTATTTTTATAAATAACTCAAAGCGGTGAACATACTAATTTTCCTTCCTCCTCATATTTTCCCCACAATGACAGACCTGTGAGATAGTTTGGTCTGACAGAGAGTGACTGGCCCAAAATCACCCAGCTGACTTTCATGCCTAAAATGAGATTAGAACTCATGGTCTCCAGATTTCTAGCCATTACAGGTTGTCCTTGACTTACCACAGTTCACTGAATGACCGTTTGAAGTTACAACAGCACTGAAAAAAGTGACTTATGACCATTTTTCACATTTATGTCTGTTGCAGCATCCTTATGGTCACATGATTTACATTCGGATGTTTGAAACCTGACTCACTTTTATGACGAGTGTTCCAGGGTCATGTGAACCCCTTCTGCAACCTTCTGACAAGCAAAGTCAATGGTGAAGCCAGATTTGCTTAACAACCGTGTTGCTAATTTAACAACTACAGTGATTCATTTAACAAATGTGGCAAGAAAAGTCATAAAATATGGCAAAACTCACTTAAGATAAATTTTGGGCTCAATTGTGGTCATAAGTCAAGGACTACTGGTATAAACAGCCTCCATAATAAAATTCCTAAAATTATACATTTATCAACAGTATATTACTGTCTTTATCTCACTATAGAAGTTTTTTTAAAGCCATTTTGTAAAACAGCAGAAGCTACATTATATTACTCAAGCTATTTCTGCAAAGCAAAGTTCCTATCATTCTTAATGATACTGATTAACATTTCAGCGACTGCAATTTTTTTCCCCCAGCAGTTTGTATTTCTTGTTGCCTTGGAATTTATTTACTTGCACTTCAAATAATCTTGAGGACAAATAATGTGTTGCTGGCTCATTACATTTAAAACTTTAAAAGCAGAAGGGCTTTTTGTATCTTTATCTAGCACTTTGTGAACCATGAGAAAAGGCCCTCATCTCTTGATTTTGCTTTTTCATTTCTCAATATACATCCTTTCTAAAATTGCACACATAAATATTTGCATTAAGGTTGATGTAGAAGAATTTTAAAATCTCAATCTTAAACCAAAGCTGTAAAACAGGGGTGTCAAACTGGACTTCTTCGAGAGCCAAATCAGCACTGTAATTTTCCTCTGCTGGCCAGTGCTGGGGTGGGAGGGGGCAGGGAAGCAGGACAGGTACCTCCTGAAGCACCTTGTGTCAACTCATAAAGCATGCTTGTTTTCAAGTTGCCATAAGCGGGGGTGGGGGGGGACCTGAAGGAGCAGCGCAGCAATTAAAACCAGAAGTACATTCCACGCTTATCTTTCAAAGTTTGTAACCTAGGCTACTGGATCTTCTGCCCGTGAAAATTCTTCATTGGAGAATGTGATTGATGACACCCAGCCCATGAACATGCTTCATTGGAGAATCTGATTTATGACACACCCAGGAGGGAGTGGGGAAACAGGGTCACAGGTGACTATATATTATATGTGGCAGAGTTGGCTTCATATGGGTTAATGCTGACATGTTTCTCCTAATAAATCTTTTGGATTCTTTTGAAGCTTTGGGATTTTTTTGAAGCTTGGCTCAAGGCTTGTCGCGTCCTGGTCCTGGATAAGGGACCCTCGCAAGGGTGAGGAAGGGGCGGGACCCTCGCAAGGGTGAAGAATCCAATCCTGGATATGGGACCCCGCAGGGGTGAGGGAGGACAGGTCGCAGTTCGCCCGGGCAATGCTGTCTAGGGTACGTTGGTTAGCGGGACCCTCGCAAGGGTGAAGGATCCAATTAGCACACTTCTCATGCAGGTTTGTTCAAGATGGCGAAGTACACGCTGCACGGGTGGAGAAAGCGTGGATGTTCTGGCTCCAACCCCGTCTAGCAGTGCTGCAACGCCTTTTATTGAGCTTACCAAACCGGAACAAGGAAGTACATACAATTTTGCCATATAAGGTAATCATAATTCATTCACTGCAAACAGGAACAAGGAAGCACATACAGTATTGCCATATAAGGTAATCATAATTCATTCACTGCACCGTGACAGGACGCTGTCTTTTAGGAGTGTTTATTGCGCATGAGCAGGATGCTTTTAATGTTTTAAGGAGGAACTAGGATATGTGATTGTGTTGTGTCGCGTCATCTCACCCTTTTTTCTTTTATTCAAAGAGCAGATTCTAAACAGGATTCAACTCCATAGGCTGCATGCTAGAGGAGATACCTTCCGGTACCACCCTATCATGCTTCCCTGGAAAGTCTATCTCTGTCTCCGAATCGCTGGAGCATTCAAAAGGTGATTTGCGAGAGTCCTCCTGGCTAATTAGATGATAGGCGTATTGTTTGAAAAGAGCTTCAACAGTTATTTGTGATTTTGCTTCAGCAATAGCAGTTAGACTACGTTTGATCATAGAAATAAAAACAGGTAACAGACAAGGTAAGAGAAAACATCCTATAGCAATCATGGCAACCATAATAAACACGGCCTTTAAAGCAGGAAATTTTGGTAGGACACCATCAAACATTTCTCCTATATCCCATTCTTTCCAAGTCTGTACAGGCACGTGTGCTATTTTCACCATATCATGTACCAATTGTCCCACCACTTCCCCACTATTATCGATTTGAATACAACAATTTGAGAGATTAAACTTGCCACATACACCTCCTTCTTTAGCCAATAAGTAGTCTAGGGCCAATCTATTTTGCATTATGTATGTTCTAGACAATGCACTTTCTGTTGCTAATTTTTTCAAAGCAGCCCCTGTTTTGTTAGTAATTATTTCTACTACAGCTTGTAACCTAATGATACGATTTAGCATGTAAATAGGTGTCCGATAACCCCATGATCCATCCTGGACCCAAGAAGCAGGATCATAAGATGCAATAATACGTTTGGGGGGCCATTCGTCATCTTTCCAACTACCAATTTTAATAGCCCCATATATGTTGGTGAGGTCTCTTTTTCGTCTGGTGTTGCGAACTTCCTCATAGACAGGCAGACCTAAGACCTGTTTACGTGGTATTGGCAAGAGAAAAAAGGAGGGCTGGATGGCTCCCAATACACAGCTACCAGACCAATTTGGAGGTAAAACATTATATGCATATGAACCACAAATCCAATATAGACCGCTCGGTGATGTCCATGGGATATTGTCATTTTCTGGGTTTGATAGAAAGGACAAACGGGTGATGTTTTGCAGGTGTCTTGGAGGTTCAGTGTGGTTTGCTGACCACCAATCATTGTTAGTCCATTGTCCTAGGCACATTAAGTGTCCTACTGGTACCCTAGCATTGGTATGATTACGATTAAAACATATTTTCCCTATAATTGATGAAGAGATGACCCATGTTTCGTTAAAGGGAGTAGGGGTGCTAGGCCAGGTTAGATTATTTTGATTGAGAAAAAGTTCAGTATAATTGGCTTCTAATGCTGCCCAAGGCCAGGCATCACCCATCTTTGTGCCTCCACAAACAAAACAGTTTTTTATAAGGAGTTCCTTGGCGATGGCATCTGCCAACTGAACAAACATGTTGTGGGCTCGGGGGGGGACTGGCAGATCATTGACTTTATCTATTTCTTCTTCATACTCCCAATACACCTTCACAGGTTTCAATTGTACTTGCTTAGTCTCCACCTTGATAATGAGATATCCATAAGGATCTGTGCCCTTACCATCGATGCCAAGACCAAACCCGAGATACTTGGTAGAGGCTGAATGGGAGGTAGTGGTAGATAGGCAAACATTGTTGCAGGTACCTGGAGTGCATGAGGTGGAAGAGGCGCCAAGACTGATATTAACAGGAAGGTAGTTTGCCCATGAGGGGGGAGTATTAGGAGAGGAATGAGTATACCAATAGTCATAAGGGTCTTGGAAGGATGTGTGGCCTGTGCTCATTGTCTTCCGCATGGTAAATAAATATTTTTGATTGGTCAAGTAGGAATGTTCCCACCCGAAATCTCCACATGTAACACCCGCAGAACTTCTGCCCTGGCCAGCAGAAATAGCTGTGCAGGCATCAAAGCAAGCAGTGATGGTTTTTATTGTTCCAGCAACAGGAATGTCATAGAGATTGGAATGAGTAAGGTATCCCCCATAAGATTGTGCTGTTGTGAACAGGGAGGGTGAGACGGACTGACTTTCTCTGTCAGGGTCCCATTGGCCACCCTTGTAGCCATAGATGTACAAAGAAGCATAAAGAGGTCCTAATTTTGCCGGAGTGTAACAATAGTGGATATTATCTTTACCTAAACATTGATGGAAGGATGTACCGTTGTGTGTGCAGGCTGGAAGATCTGTCTTGCAGGCAGGTCTATGAGAGTGATAAATCAAGGTAGATAAAGTCTTGGAACCACTTTTTGTGGTTTGTATGCATTTTTGGCATGATGGTGATGTCTGCTTCTGCAGGGCACGCCGGTATCGTCGGGAAAGAGTGGGAGTAGGCGGTAAGATCGGCAAAAGATGTACTGTAAGAAAAGTTTCATAAGGTAGTTTTGGGAGACTCAGATGACAATCATATGCCGCATAATCCTCAGCAGTGACATGGAGCAAAATCAGAGATGTTTGACAGTTGGAGGAGATGATGATGCGATTCTGAGATGGATAGATAGCCTTGCCATTTCTCTGCCATGTCCAGTAAGCAGGATGCCTGACAGGATGTCGTTGTTTACAGGCCAAGACAGTTCTATTCCCTTTTGGAATATATAAACGACAGACTGGTACGCGGATATAGGCATTCAGGCGATTGAGGAGGTCAACACAGTTTTTTGGGGTTACCTTGAGCAATGGTGCAAAATTGTTTAGGTCCTTAAGCGGAGCTGTCGATGTAAGATCAGGGACCCCTGGGCCAGGCAGAGTCCGTTGAGCAGGCTGCGCCATGATGCCCAGGGAGTGCCACTTATCGTCATCCTCCTTGTGAGCCGGTGGGAGAATAGGTGTGCATATGAAGCCTGCAAGGGCACGAGGGTGCCTGATCCATGAAGGAGGTCGGAAAGATCTGTGTAAGAGTGGGTAGGAAATGCCAGGAGACCACTGAGGGAGCGACGTCATCTGCCAGATGCAAGGAATAGGACCACAGGGCACGCGGCAACAGTGAAGAGCCTTCGTCTGATTTCGGGAAGGTCGGATCCGCTGGGGAAAGACTGAAAAAAGAGGGGGGTTTGCAGGAGAAAGAGTGGAAAGGAGGAAAAATTGATGGCTGAAGAAGGTATGATTTTGCGTGAAGCCATGCAGAGCATATATGCCAACAGTAGAAGGGTGAACAGTTACCGTGAAGAAGAGGTAGCAAGGGTTGTAAGCATAAGATATGTCGATAAGGAGTGAGGGGTTAATTACTTTATTATTGAAGGTGAAGGAATAAGAGCAGTTTTGAATCTTATTATCTTTAAAAGCAAAGGAAACATGGGCCCCAAGTGGGGCTATTATACCCGAAGGTGAGGCTTTAAATAAACAAGGAACAGAGGGAAAGAGAAGAGTCAGGCAGAGGAGAAGGGAGAGGCTTTCCATGATATGGTCGGACGCAGCGACCAGGGACCCACAGAACCCTGTCTGGTAGTTGAATGGCTGCGTATCCTTTGCCCCAAGTAATCAGGGAGACAGGCCCCTTCCAGTGAGGGTCAGGCAAATGCCTGTAATAGACAAGAGGGTGGGAGGAAGATAAAGAGGCTTTAGAGAAATGCCGTTCTGCTGCTGTAGAAAGAGGTGTGCGAGAAAGATTAATGAAATTAAGAGTATAAAGACAAATGTTTAAAATATTCTGATACGCTGGGAGGCTAGGGGGGCTAGGCCCTTTTACCCTATAGTACCGATTAAGGGCTGTTTTTAGAGTTGAATTAGCCCTTTCAACCAAGGCTTGGCCTTGGGAGTTGTATGGAATACCAAACTTGTGGACAATGGACCATTGGTGACAAAATGAGGAGAAAACAGAGCTAATATAAGCCGGACCATTATCCGTTTTCAAATTTTTTGGGCATCCCAGCGTCAGAAAGGAACGAATGCAATGATTGATGACATGGTTTACCGCTTCTCCTCTATGAGCCGTAGCCATGATGAATCCCGAGAAGGTATCCACAGAAACATGGATATACTTCCAAGGGGCAAATGGGGTATATTGGGTGACATCCATTTGCCATGTTTCACAGGCCTCAGTTCCCCTTGGGTTAACGCCTTCAGGGGAGCTATTGGCCTGCAAGCTGCATGTGGGACATTGTTGAACAATGGCTTGAGCTTCGGTTTTGGTTAAGCCAAATTGTTTAGCCAGAGCTTTAGCATTTTGATGGAAATAATCGTGGCTTTCTCCTGCTGTCAAAGGAGAGGGCTGAGGCATTTTTATTATGACTGGCATCATTTTACATGCTTCATCTGCCATGTGGTTTCCTTCGGAAAGAAAGCCTGGGAGGTGCTGATGACTACGGATATGGGCCACGAACAAAGGGTCCTGTCGTGCCCGGAGTAACATCTGGAGCTGTAAAAAATGTTGGATTAAAGGGGCAGGGACATTTGGAGAGATATATGCATCAAAAACATTTTTTGCAACATAGGAAACATACAGGCTGTCAGTAATGACATTAAGTGGTTGTGAAGGGAACAGAGTCAGAGCTAAATTGAAGGCTTTTAGTTCAGCTTGCTGAGCAGATTCTGTGGAGGGAGTCAAATGTTTTTTCCATTGGCCATCCTCTTTCCAGATGCATGTGCCACTCCTTTTAGATCCGTCAGTAAATATTGTGAGGGCATTTTGCAAAGGAAATTGATGTATAGGTGAGGCTAATGTGATAGGCACCATCTTTAAAAGCTGTAGTCGCTGATCAGGGGGCAAATGACATGATATATGACCAACCCAATCAGTGAGGGCACCCTGTAGGGTGTCAGACTGCTGATATAGTACCTCCCACATAGCTAATTTGCAGTGTGTGTATATGTTGGTAAGATCTATCCCCATCAGATTCTTACTTCGATGGCGACCCTTGATAATCAAATCCGCAGCTTGGGCTGCTTGATTGTAAATATTTTGTTTCGGGGTATGTTGTAAGTGTAACCATTCAAGAATCAGAATCTTTCTCTCTGTAGTTAACTGTATGAGGATACCTGTAAGTAGCTGGGCAGTGTGGAGTAGTGCTAAATGTATAGGAAAGTTGGGGATGGCACGATCCACCCATCTATGTTGTATAATATGGTTTATGTTCCTCAATGCCTCCTTCTGAGGGGGGGTGAGAATGATTAAATCTGCAGGATTTTTGTGATCTACCAATGCCTGAAAGAGGGGGGAAAGAGTACTGGTGTGCAGGGCAAAGTAAGGACGAGCCCAGTTGATAGTACCTAAAATTTGTTGCAATCGTACCAAAGTGATTGGATTAGGAAGTGCAATCTGGGGCAAAACTGGAGCTGAATTTGAAAGTAACACCTTATGTCCCAGATATTGAAAGGGGTAGTGTTGTTGAACTTTATCCGGTGCAATATGTAACCCTGCAGAGGTAAGACAATGCTGTAAAAACCCAAGCGATTTATGAAGTTGCTCTGAGGATTCTTCCGTTGTGATTAGAATGTCATCCATGTAATGATACACCAAGTAGGAAGGATGTTTTTTCCTGTATGGAAGTAAAGCTTTATCGACAAAATATTGACACATGGTAGGGGAATTGACCATTCCCTGTGGTAGGACTTTCCATTGATATCGGGTGGTGGGTTTGCTATTGTTGTACTCAGGGACAGTGAAAGCAAAGAGACATTTATCACGTTCTGCTAGTGGAATGCAGAAAAAACAATCCTTCAAATCAATAACGATCAAGGAATATTTTTGTGGAATAAGATTAGGATTAGGGAGACCACACTGTAGCGCCCCCATAGGCTGAATTATGCTATTGACAGCCCTTAGATCTTGAAGGAGTCTCCACTTTCCACTTTTCTTTTTAATAAGAAAAACAGGAGTATTATAAGGGCTAGTGGTGGGTTCCAGGTGGCCAGCCTTCAACTGTTCGGTGACAATGTCGTGCAGGGCATGAAGTTTTTCAGATGGTAATGGCCATTGATCAACCCACACGGGGACGGAGGTGGTTAGTGTGAGGGAAAGAGGACGAGGGGCAGAAAGCGCCATTTAAGGAATGTGTAGAGAGAGCTGTAGCTGAGAAAGCAAGTCACGCCCCCACAGATTGCAATGCAAAGGTAATATATAAGGTTTGAGAACAGCAGTGATATTAGAACAAGAGGAAGTAGCAAACAGATTGCGCGTGCTGACCTTGGCAGCCTGAGCTCCACCGACACCTTGGACAGAAGAAGCCGGTTGGCAAGGCCAATGAGCAGGCCACTCCTGAGAGCGAATGACAGACACGTCAGCACCAGTGTCTATGAGGCCAGTGAAGGAGGTACCATCCAGCAAAACCGTGAGGGTCGGTTTTGACAGCGAGACCGGCTGTTGAAGAGCATAAAGAGATGGGGGACTATGAGAGGGAGGAAGGAAGATAAGAGTAGCAACTACAGTTCCCTTGAGAAGGGAGAAAATCCTGTCTCCTGTCCCAGCAAGCCCTAGGTGATGCAAAGATTCAGAATCAGGGAAAAGAAAGGGAGAAGCAACAACTCCTTCAATAACAAGAGTGGAAGTAGGGATTAACAGTGCAGGGGTAGCAGGGGGAAAATGGGCAGTTCTTTGGAAGCGTTGCTTATTGACAGGATCAGAGCTCGGGTATATAAAAACATGACAAGCAGGAGAGAGGCTTATGGACAAATTAGTTGTAGAACATTTACCAGATGAGGAAGGAATACAATTAATATAAAAAGGATAATAATTACAATAATGACAATGAAGATTAACTTGATCATTCATTAAGAACGTTAAGTGGGGTGGGGAAACCCTTGATACAATATAAGGACATTCAGATCCCCTTATCTCTAGATTGAATAGAGGAAAAGATTTTAAGTTTCCTTTCCTTAGGAAGAGTAAAGAAGAAACAAAAGAGCGAGGGGTAGAGTGTTCTTTAAAATAAAACAGAAATGACAGAGTGAAAACTTATGGATAGTATTTTCATGACATACCCACGTGGAACAAGTATAATAGCCTTCTGTTAATGAAATGATTTTAACACGAATAGTCTTTTGACAGGAAGCATAGGTTTTGTTGAAGTAAGGTAGAAATTGCAAAGAAGATATAGGCAAGAATATCAGGAAAGATTTTTAAGATACAGATGTAGCAGATAAATTCCCATGATAGGGTCTTACTGCCTGACCAGGGATTCAGAGAGTGGTTTTTTCTGGCAGTAAAATCACAGCGTTTCCTTTCCCCCAAGCTCAGCAGGACTCTGCCAAGCAGAATAATGACAGTCTGTTAGGAGGGGTAAAGGGGGGGAGGAAAAATGACAAAAAGCAGTAGAAGTAGGAGAAATTTAGATTTAAGTTTAGGAAGTTTAGAGTAAAAAGACAAATGTTAAGAGAGTTTTGCAATGCTGGGAGGTTCGGGGTTTTTTCCCGCAATGAATAAGAGCACATTTCAGAGACAAGTGAGCTCATTACACAATAGCCTAATAGCCTGCCCTCCGGGCTGTTGCAGGGAATTCCAAACTTGTGGATTACATCCCATCTGTTACAGAAGTCCTGAAAAGCAGAACTTGTGTAGGCAGATCCATTGTCTTCTTTGATTTCTTTTGGACGTCCCAGCGAGGCAAAGGTACGAATTGAATAATTGTTTTACAGCTTCTCCCCTTTGAGGAGTGGCCAGAATAAATCCTGAATATGTATCTATTGAAACGTGCAAATATTTCCATGGGGCAAAAGGTGGATACTAAGTTACATCCATTTGCCAAATTTCACAAGCTTTTAATCCTCTAGGGTTTTACTCCTATGGGAATGGAATGTAGCAGCTTCTGCCTGAGTTAGAGAAAATTAAAAAGTTATCATAACTTGGCAGAGGAGATTCAAACACACTCCCTGCTTCTATTTTTTGATGGACTTTTAAAGCCTCCATAATTTTCCTCCAAGTGACCAAAAAGCCAATAGGTGCACGAGGAGGACAATGGAGATATTCACCAATTTTTTTGCCAATATGGAAAATTTTTAAGGACCCTTCCTCTGAATAATTGGGACAATGTTGCCACACATAAGCCAATAACGTAGCAATAGATTTCCTTTTTATGGGAAAGCCCTTTAAATTAGCAGAGTATTTAGAAGAAGCGACTAGCTCTCTCAATTCCTTCTGCTGTTGAGAAAAGCCTCCACCCATACTTACTAAAGTCGAGACCATCTTTCAGATCCGATGAGGTGCAATTCGCTCAGGCGCCTGGCGATGCACAGCTCCAACCGAGCTGATAAGTATGGGCGCGCCGCTGCGTATCCCCCTTAGGGAAATGTCGTCACTTGTTTTCTTGTGACTGCATGTGCTAAAAATCCTTTACTCTTCTGAATCGAATTTGCCCTTTTCACTAGATTCATAAGCTCCTCCCTATGCTCTGAGGAAGTCTTGAAGTTTGCGGAGCCCATTACTTACGATTCGAAAGCCGATGCCCGGTGCGTAGTAACGGGAGTGAAAAGAGAGCCTCCTTAGACAAGGAGCACTCCTTGACGTATCCCGGACGAGCCCCCAGCTGTCGCGTCCTGGTCCTGGATAAGGGACCCTCTCAAGGGTGAGGAAGGGGCGGGACCCTCGCAAGGGTGAAGAATCCAATCCTGGATATGGGACCCCCGCAGGGGTGAGGGAGGACAGGTCGCAGTTCGCCCGGGCAATGCTGTCTAGGGTACGTTGGTTAGCGGGACCCTCGCAAGGGTGAAGGATCCAATTAGCACACTTCTCATGCAGGTTTGTTCAAGATGGCGAAGTACACGCTGCACGGGTGGAGAAAGCGTGGATGTTCTGGCTCCAACCCCGTCTAGCAGTGCTGCAACGCCTTTTATTGAGCTTACCAAACCGGAACAAGGAAGTACATACAATATTGCCATATAAGGTAATCATAAAGGCTCATGATTTAATTAGGGCAATCGTAGGAAACCTGACCCCTGCTGGCCAAAACAGGGCACAGAGGATCTGCACATGCCCCCGCTGCACCTCATTTTTGCCCTCCATGGCCTCCTGCAGCACTCTGCCAGCCAAAAATGGGCCTATTTTGGGGCTTTGGGGCCATTTTCAGTCGTTTTTTTGCCTGTTTTGGGCTTGTTTTTTGGCCTGTTTTGGGCCCATCTTTGGCCCAGTTTCAGCATAGTTCCAGCCCAGTTTTGGCTGCCAGAGTGCTGCAGGAGGCTATGGAGGGTGAAAATGAGGAGCAGGGGGGCCTCACAGAGTTTCAGCCGCCAGAGGCACCGTGGGCCAGTCCTTTGCTATTGGGCCAACCCATGGGCCAGATTTAAGCACCCCACAGGTCAGATCTGGCCCACAGGTCTTGATTTTCACACCCCCACTGCAAAAGGGGGAAAAAAAACCCAGAATAATATAAAAACATGTTCCTCTCATTTTGTATGCATGGTTCCCTATTTCTCTAAGCAGGATCAAATTCCAAGGGATTATCAGAGTAAGCTTTATACTGAGTCAGAACTGTAATTCATGTAGGTCAGTGCCAAGAGTTCTTCATGGTTTCTGCAAGAATCTTTCCTGTCTGAACTTTAAATGCCAGAAACAGAACCGAAGATTTTCTGCATGCAAAATAGAAACTGCATCACTGAACTATAGTATGGCCTCTTTTTTGTAAGATGCCAGAACCTCTTTAGTTTCATGAAACTGACAGGTTTTTCCCTACACACACACACACAGAGAGAGAGAGTCTTGATCTCAAGCACCACGAAGAATGCAAAAAAAATAAAAATAAAAAATGGCTGCCCATTGCAATGCTTCTTGCCACTCCCAGCATCAGCCAAGTCAAATTCTGGAAGGAAGGAAGCAAAGCTTCACTTCAGTTATGACCAGACATTTCAGCTTTGAGAAAGTGTTGATAGAATTTCTCTCCTCCTGTAGAAATGTTGTAGAATAACTGACAAATGATACAGATATAACTCTGTAATAATCCCACCTTTCTTTAATTACAAAAAATAAAAAAATAGAGAAGGTAATAAACAAGTACAAAAGACAATTAATAAACTATATCGAACCCTAAACAGAACAAACTAGACCTCCCAAAAATAAGAGCTCCCCAAAAGCTAATGTTCAGCATCTAAATATGAATATTTAAATATTTATATTTAATATTTACCATAAATAAATATTTAATATTTATTTAATATATTTAACCAATGTAAGAAATCGCTAGTTAATAGAAAATACCTCACACCATTATTATTATCTGCTGCTATTTTTACTTTATTTCTAATGTTATAAATCATCATGAAATTGATAGCAAAAAGCCACATAGTGTTCATTTTCTGATTAGTGGAAAATACTGTCTTCCAAACAAATAAATTATACATTTCTAAAAATCAATCTTTAATATCTATAATAACATCAGTTTTCCAGTTTCTCAAAAAAACGTTTTTGATCATCCCCCTTCCCCATACCAGATATAACCATAATTATTCAAAATCAGATTCAAAATTAATTCAACATAATACTACAATCTTTCATATTTATGGATGTATCCATGTATATATATAAATATTAAAATAATATTCCAAAAAGATGCAATTCACAAATCTTCAATCACGGAGGTGTGTCGACGTTTAATTTTCTTTTACCATAAGTCCATCTTTTCAACAGGTTCTTTCAGGCTTTCAATATAATCAAAATACAATTTTCAATTTATCAATTATAATATTAAATCAGTTAATATCAATATAATGTTCTTCTGGAAATCATAAATGAGGCATTATCAGATATTCCAATTCTTTTAATCCATAAATCCCAGATATATGAATTTAGAAGAGACAAATGATACTTTCCAATGCGGTCCATAGATGATGGTATTTTACTAAATTTTCATTCCCCAGAAGGTTAGGAGCCATGTTCACAGGTTCATAATTTCTGCCCATGTTTTTCTTTTTCTCCAACCTAAAACCCATTTGAAAATAGTTGGCTAGGACTAGTTGTGGCAAAATCTTTCATGTACTCTGTGGGAGCAATTCCAGATGTGTTGCAGTTCTGAAATGGCAAGTCACTTGTTTCTGATGTCTAATTTTCAGAAGTGAACAATAGATAGTAGAACATCTGAGTACCATCTTGCATGAGTATTAATGCACAAAGGAAAGTAAGGGGATCTGTATGCTGTTTGTTTTCTATCTTAACCTACTCCTTATTGGTTGTGGTATATTGTGTTCCCCAAAATATTCCTAACTGAATAACCGTCTGCCATCATTTGCGAAGCTAGGGAAGACTTCCCCCCTTGGCTTCTGTACCATGAAAAGCAAGGAGAAGGACAGTTGTGAGAGCCAGTTTGGTCTAAGGCATCTGGAGGCTGTGGGTTCTAGTCACACCATTGGCATAAAAGCTAGTTGTGAGACTTTGGACCAATCACTCTTAGCTTAACCCACCTCACAGGTTTATTGTTGTGGGGAAAATCTCAGAACATTACAGCATGTTTAGGATTTGAGCAGGAGATATATCAGTATATCACAAGGTCGTAGACTATATAAAGAAAACCAAAAATGTTCCAGCAAAAGACAATAGCAAGCCACTTCTCTATTCTTGCAAGAAAACAATAGGGAGAGGCACATATCACCAGATTAAAGGACATCCACTTTCTTTTCAAGGCATTTGTTCAAGTATTACCTTACAAAGCCTTTCATTCAGGGCAGCCTCCCCATCCTTTGGCAGTCCAGAGGTACTGAGCTATACCTTCCATAAGTTTCAGCAAACATCTGGTTGAAGAAGTTGCTGTAGAGCAGGGGTGTCAAACTCGATTTCATTGAGGGCTGCATCAAGGGTGTGTTTGACATCAGGGGGCCAGGGTGGGTGTGGCCACCTTGAACTCACTCATGTCAAGGCGCCTGCTGAGGCCTGAGTATTCTGCCAGCAAAAATAGACTCTTGAGCTTCATTTTCATTTTTGATGGCTTCCTGCAACTTTCTGCCAGTGAAAATGGTGCTTTGGGATGGCCGCCCTCAGCCCTCTCAGGCTCTGTTTTTGCTGATAGAGGCATCATTGGCCTTTGCTGTTTCCAGGGCGAACATCTAAGAGCCAGATCTAAGCACCCCACAGGCAGAATCTGGCCCCCAGGCCTTGAGTTTGACACCCCTGCTATAGAGAAATGTGGTGGCCTTGTATTCTTTACAAAGTTATAACAACCATGATTTGTACTTTTCTGTTTGTGAGGCCTAGTAGGGCAGCGCGGCTACATCAGATTGCTATCACCCTTTTAACATCGCCCAGGAAGCACATGTAACTTAAGAAATTCTATGGATGCAGGTGACTTCTGTTCCCCAGGAAACAACACCAGAGGCGGCTGCCTCGATAACTGAATGGACATCCAGTTATGAGGCCATTGATGTACCTCCGTAGATGTTTTGTGTATAATTATGTGAATTGTGTGTATATGTGTATTTCTCTTTGTCATACTCTCATCGTATGCTAAATAAATAAAAATGATTTGTACAAGTGTTTAGCAGTTAAAGACTATGACAGCAAAGGCAGGAGAATCTAACTTAGAAAAATAAGTTTCATCTCATCCACACTGTTTTTACAGCATAGCAATAGCTAATTCTTTCGCAATGTCTTTATTTTGAATATTGTTGACCAACCAAGCAATTTTATACTCTATTCTCTTCATACCACAAATGGATTTTGGCAAGGCAAGTGTTCTTCATAACTCATGAACAGCTAAAGTATAAGGAAATGTAATAAATTACTTTTGTTCCAGCTAAATTTAATGTTTTATGCCTTCTAGATTTATTATATGTTTATTCATTTTGCTAAATCCTGAATGGCAAAGAGTAAATGTGGAAAACATTTTAAACTGTGTTTATTAAATCAATGGTGTTTTCAACACATAGGGCTTGGTTTAATGTAATTTGTTTACTTTGTTAACATTTACACCTAAAACAACAACTCTGAATATTAAAAAAAATAGCATTCTTATAGTGAGAAGTGAAAAACTCTCAAATGAAGAAATGTGTGGACTGAAAAAAATAAGCTTTGATGAAAAATTATTATAGCAAAGCAGCATTCATAATTCATGAGATATGGACAAATTAACATTTAATTTTTACCCACAGAGAGACAGACATTTCTACAGTTTATTGTTTTGTCACAACGTGTGCCCAATTGGTTCATGAATTGGAAGGCAATGAACATTCAAATGAGGGAGAAATTGAAGTGGTTTTTTTTTAACAAAGCAGAGGAAAAGAATAACAATTTTTATGCCAGGTAAAAAAAAATCCACAAACACAGCAACAAGAACAGGCAATAGTCAATAGAAGATTGTGGATATTGTTGTGAATGCATAAGGTTTAATAAAGAGAACTTGAGCTTGGAGTAAAGTGCAGGGTTCTGGCCTTGCACTTCTGATTGGCTGTTAATGGCAGGATCGGATTGGCCCTTTCCGGGGAATCTGATTGGCCACTAACAGAGAATTCCTATTGGTTAAGGGAGCTAGCGCTCCTCGATTGTTATTGGTTAATAGTTATTGGGGTTGCCTATATAAGGAGGGTTATAACTGCCAAGGAGTTGAGAAGTCACTATGTAAATAAAGAATTGAAGTTCACCGTTCCAGAGGCTTGTCTCCATTCTTTCTCGACCATGCTCCAAACATAACACTGGCGACGAGGGTGGGATGTGGAGACGTCTGAACCAATGGAACTAAGAAGAAACACTGAGCACGCGGCTGACGACACTACACAACGGAACCATGTCTGGCGTCGTCATACCACCCGCTCCGTTCAATCCAGCGCAAGAAGACGGGGAGTCCTACATGGATCGCTTCCAAATGTTCTTAGAAACTAACAACTTAAAGGACGCCACAGCCGGGAAGAAACGGGCGGTATTCCTAACGCATTGCGGTCCAACCATATTTAAGATGGCTAAAGCACTAGCAAAACCTAGAGAAGTGAAGGCCATGGATTGGGACGACCTCGAACCTCTACTATGAGATCACTACGCACTGACCGTGCCTACGCTTGTGAGATGGCACGAGTTCTATCAGAGAAGCCAGCAAAAGGGAGAAAGCGTAGCCGACTTCATAGCAGACCTCCGAAATCTGGGAGGCCTCTGTGGATTTGCCGATTTGGAAGAGGCACTGAGAGATCGAATAGTTCTGGGTTTAGATGCACCAGGCGTGCAAAGCAAGCTGATGGCGAAAGGCGACATCAGCCTTGCCGATGCCATCGCCGATGCTACTGCAGCAGAAGCAACCAGGAAGTCGGCTGTACAACTATGCCGCAACTGCGCTCTGGTACACCAACCGACAAGCGACATCTCACCTAGGTCAGAAGGGCAGCTTTCAACGACGCACCACGAGGACCTCTCTTCGTCATCAGACAGCGACGAAGAAGAGGTCCATCAACTGCGGTCCGACCAGGACCACCACCCGAAGCCCCTACGCCCTTGCGCTGGCTGTGGAGCCAACCATGCCAGGTCCGAATGCAAATTCCGCGACGCGCTCTGCCATGAGTGCGGGAAGAGAGGCCACATTGGACGGGTCTGCCGAAGTTTACAAGGACCCGGCTAAGCCTCAAAAGGGGCTAACTATCGCCAATCGACAGGAAACCATCCTGTAAGGTGAGAACCAGTAAGCCACTCCTACAGAAACTGAGCTTGACAGCGAGAAGAGGCTCACCATACTATCACTATCGGTCACGCCTCTGCCTTGGATGCCAAGAAAATCCGAATCACAGTAGCCATCGAGAACCAGCCTTGCCACATGGAAGTCGATTCGGGATCATCCCTCTCGATGGTGTCCTGGAAGACCCTCAAGCAACTCATCCCCACGATTCAGTGCCAAGACCTCCATTTCCAAAAACTCATTCAAGGGAATCGAATCCCTGTCGTTGGTTCCTGCCGAATCCGGGTCTCCTTCAAGAAGCACACAGCATACTTACCACTAACTGTGATCAACAAAGATCGGCCTAGCCTGCTAGGTCTCCAATGGTTCGCGCCACTTGGCATTGAAGTGGCAGGCATAAACTGAATCAGTGGAAGTGACTGGGAGGAGGACCTCATCCATGAGTTCAAGGACGTCTTTGCAGAAAGCTTAGGCGAGTACAAGGGGACCCCAATTTCGTTCAGCTTTGATCCAAAGATAGCTCCCATCCGCCTTAAGCCCTGTCAAGTTCCGTTTGCCTTAAAGCCGAAAATTGACGAACAACTCGACAAACTAATAGCTCAGGGGGTGCTAGAACCTACCGATCACTCCCCCTGGGAAACCCCAATCGTAACACCCATTAAGCCAGATGGGTCGATCTGAATTTGTGGGGACTACCGGGCCACCCTGAACCACGCCCTACAGCAGAATGCATATCTGGTGCCGGTGGTACAGCATCTCCTCCACTCCCTGGGGGGTAGAAAAGTCTTCGCTAAATTAGACTTAGCTCAGGCATATCAGCAACTACCTGTTGATGAAAAGATGGCACAGGCACAAACGATTGTGACGCACCGAGGTGCCTTCAAATGTACCCGGCTCCAATTCAGAGTCAGTGTAGCCCCAGGGATTTTTCAGAGCCTGATGGAGAGGCTACTACAAGGGATTAAAGGCGTGGTCCCCTACTTTGATGATGTATTAATTGCTGCACCTACAAAAAAAAATCTTACGGGATCGTTTAAAGTTAGTCCTACAAAAATTCCAAAACACCGGTCTTAAGGTAAAAAAGAATAAGTGTAAATTGTGTACAGATAGTGTTGAGTTTTTAGGGTACCTAATTGACAGTCAGGGTATTCACCCTACCGACAGTAAACTAAGAGCAATAAAAAACGCTCCCAGGCCTCAGAACAAGGCCAATCTCCAGGCGTTCCTAGGCCTCATCAACTTTTATAATGTATTTCTACCGCATAAAGCAACGGTCGCTGAACCGTTACACCGGTTGTTAGACAAGAAAGCAAACTGGTTATGGGGTCATAGAGAAGAACAGGCGTTCCGTAATGTGAAAAAACTACTGACTTCTGACTCTGTACTCATGCAATACAATGAGACTTTGCCGTTAAATATCACATGTGATGCTTCGCCTTTCGGAGTGGGCGCCATTCTGAGCCATGTACTGCCTAATGGGAACGAAGCCCCTGTTGCATATTTTTCAAAGACACTTTCAAAAACTGAGCGAAATTATGGCCAAATCGTAAAGAAGCCCTCGCAATTGTATCGGCCGTTAAAAGATTCCACGAGTACGTGTATGGCCGGGCTTTTACTATCGTGACTGACCACAAACCGTTATTGGGGATAATAGCTGGAGATAAGCTGACTCCCTACATATTATCCCCCAGGATGACTCGCTGGTCAGAATTCTTGGCTGCTTATAATTATTGGCTGCAATACCGCCCGGGGAAAGCCATTCCCCACGCCGACGCATTGAGCCGAGCACCGCTTCCAGAGACTATCGACAATCCTGCACCAACGGTAACCACGTTGCAAATTGAAACACTCAACTCGCCGCCATTGACTGCCCGAGATATCGCGAGAGAAACCAAACGTGACCCCAACTTAGCGCGAGTTCTAGGCTGGGTAGAACGCGGATGGCCATTGAACCAATTATCAGATGACTTCACACCATTCAAGACTCGACAAACGGAGTTGTTCTCTCAAAAAGGCTGTGTCATCTGGGGTGATAGAGTCGTTATCCCAGAACGACTCCAAAAAGCGCTGCTGAGAACCTTGCACGATGGCCACCCTGGTATCGTGCAAATGAAAGCCCTCGCACGAAGCTACGCATGGTGGCTGGGCATCGACAAGCAAATTGAAAATTGGGTTAAAGCTTGTCATAAATGCCAGGAAGTGAGCAACTCCCCACCTAAAGCCATCCCTACCGAATGGGAGACACCACGGGGACCCTGGTCCCGTATTCACTTGGACTTTGTGGGGCTGACCAAAGGCCACACCTTTCTGCTAACCGTCGATGTCTACTCAAATTGGCTCAAGATTCACCACATGACGAACACAACCACTGAAGTGGTTAACAAAAACTTGGAAAGACTATTTGCAACCCACGGATTACCAGACGTCCTGGTATCCAACAACGGGCCCCAATTTACAGTGCTGTCATTCGAGCAGTACCTGGCTGACCGCAGCATCCGACATGCGCTCACCTCGCCTGCGCACCCTGCGACCAATGGCAAAGCAGAGCGCATGGTCCAATTTGTTAAGAAAACCTTGCAGAAGGTAGACTACGATAACATTGACGACAAGATCTTTTTCTACAACACATCACACCTCATAGCGTCACCAACAAAACTCCTGCCGAACTGCTAATGGGACGAAAACTCCGCTCCCACCTCGACCGGTTACACCCAGCTTATGAACCGGAAAAACCACTAGAATCCAGCGGCCGCTGTCGTGCCTTCCAGATAGGCGATTTGGTATATGCTAAAAACCTATCGGGCGATCCGCTGTGGGTGGAGGCGACAGTAGTTCGTGTAACCGGCCCGAGATCCTACCTTGTACAATGCCTTGACGATAGACTATGGAAACGCCATATCGATCAATTACGATTGCGGCTCCCGTCGGGCATTCCTGAACTCCCTTATGACCAAACTGAGGGGGGGGAGATACGGAAGAAGATGAATTCCAAGTAGAAGAAAACCTGTTCAAAGGGAACGACGGCGTAATAGAGATACAGGAAGTGGAACCAGAGAGGGAAACAGATGCACCTCAGGGAATTACCGAGAATAATGGCAACGACGAAGAAATGAACTCTGAACCAGAGGCGACCCCGCTGCCAAACAACGATCTACCTCAGCGTGATTGCAGCCAAATGACACAGTGAAAATCAAAAAGACTAATAAAGCAACCATCCTACCTAAAGGACTATGTAACTGCGCCCTGCAAACAGAAGCCAGGGGGAAGGGGTGTTGTGAATGCATAAGGTTTAATAAAGAGAACTTGAGCTTGGAGTAAAGTGCAGGGTTCTGGCCCTGCACTTCTGATTGGCTGTTAATGGCAGGATCGGATTGGCCCTTTCCGGGGAATCCGATTGGCCACTAACAGAGAGTTCCTATTGGTTAAGGGAGCTAGCACTCCTCGATTGTTATTGGTTAATAGTTATTGGGGTTGCCTATATAAGGAGGGTTATAACTGCCAAGGAGTTGAGAAGTCACTATGTAAATAAAGAGTTGAAGTTCACCGTTCCAGAGGCTTGTCTCCATTCTTTCTTGCCCATGCTCCAAACATAACAGATGTGGAATCGAATCCTATGTTTCTTAGGCCCTTCCTTGTCAGATGCAACCCCATACTTTCTACAGATTAGTGCATACTATTTAATAAATCTATGTTGAATCTTATTCCCAGAAAGGGCTTAAAATTGCAATACTATTGCAATTATTCATACTTCTAATTAAGCAGAGCTATACTTATTACCTCTCAGGTAACAAAAGTACACCTTAAACACAACCAGTTCTTAAATCACACTCTCCTGGCCACAGATGGCTAACCTTTAGTCTGGCAGAACATTTTGAAAAGAAAAACATGATGTTCTTGAGCTAGGTGGCATCAAGGCAAGGAAAAAGAGCTAAGTAAGGAAAATAATAGAGGGCATGGAAGGCCAGAAGCTTGCTTTTGAAAAACTTGAAGTCTTACCAAGATATGTCATGTACAAGAATACAGAAAAGAAGTCATTTTTAGACAAAAAAGCCCAGTGGAAAACAGGGCACACCATCTATTCCTCATCGCTATTATAATCTTCTGCAATAGCACAGCAGACCTGTTTCTTTATTATGTATAAATGAATTGGGCCTAACCCCTAGGACCTATGTGGGCAAATGCCCTCCATCTTGACCTTTCCCGAACAATAATCTGCAGCTCTTGACCCTATTCATCAACTTTATTTATCATCATAACTGTTGCATGTGTTCACAACCAGAGAACTGATTGTTAACGTAAGTGCAGTTTTACCTCAGCCTGTTTGTATGAGGAATTATTGCAGTGGTTCAGTAATGTGTATATTCTCTTGCAGTTCTTTTATTCTGTTGTTGATCTAGAACAGGACTTTTAAGTGTCTCTTCTCCTACAGTTTAAACAACATTTCATTGGTGCCTAATGTTTTTCTATGGACAGGCTGCTCTATTGCTTCTTGTATTTCGCTTCCGAGTAGAGTTAGGTCCTTTCTGTTTGAACAAATGATCTGTCATTCTGTAATACATTTGTAGAGTTTCAATAGCATTTTTCCATCTTCTTTTTATCTTTAATTAATAATTTGGACCTTTAATTCACATAAATAAACAAATCTCACTTGCCTCTCTCAGAGCTCTTCCACAATTACTTTTCAGTACATAAGAATATAAGCAATACCCTGCTCAGTCAGGCTTGTGGCCGGGGTGGGATTCAAATTCTTTAAAAACTGGTTCTGTGGGTGTAGTTAGATAGGCGTGGCTAGGTGGGGATGGTCATGTGACTGGGGGGCATGGCTTCTTTTTTTGCAGCACTCCCTCCTCCCATTTTTTTTTGCTCCTGGGCCTTAGGGGAGCCTCCTGGGGAGCATGTTTTCTCCCAGAAGGCTTCCCTGGGGCTCAGGAAGGTAAAGAACAGAAGGAAGGCAACACCCCATTGTGCTCCATTTTTGAGCCTCCTGGGCCTCAGGGGAGCCTCCTGAGGGGGTGTTTTTGGTCCCAGGAAGCTTACCTGGGGCCCAGGAAGGCAAAAAAGGAGCATGGGGGGTGCAGCTCCCCCCCTGCAAGCCCCTCTTTGCCTCCTGGGTGAAGCAGTAAGACAGCAAGGGGGATCCCAAAACAGCTGATCATTGGAACAGCTGATCGTCAGGAGGAAAAAAAAAAAAAACCTTAAGGAGTGACTGGGTGAGGGAAGAATCGTGCATGTACAATAAGGACTGACTGGGCAGGAAGGGGAGGGGTGGGCAGAGTCTGCCAGGGACACAATGTGCCAGTTCTCCAAACTGCGCAGAATCATAACAATCAGTTCTATAGAACCGGTAGAATCCTATTCTGTTCAGCAGCCTGTTGTCCCAGTGGCTAACTAACCACACAAGATAACTCACTAGTCTCCCAGCAGATGGGCTTCAGAGGCAGCCACACTGCCATTGAGACTAATAGCCATTGATCCCCAATGAATTGGTCCAACCCCTTTTGGAACCAGCCAAACTGGTAACCAGCACCACATCTGGTGGGAGGGAATTTGAGAATTGAATTATAGGATGTATTTTTTTAAAAAAAAATAATAAATCCTTTTGCTTATCCTAATTTTTCAAGATTCCATTTCATTGAATCAGATGAGCTCTGGAATTTTGGAAAGGAGAAAATAGCTTTTCCTTTTCTGTTTTATCCATGCATAGTTTTGTATATCAACCATTATCTTATTTGCTTTCTTCTATATTAAAAAGTCCCAAATGCCATAACCTTTCCAGTTCAAGAAGTTACTCCAGCCTCTTGATCATTGTTACTGAACTTCTCTGAACTTTCTTTGGCTCCACAATAAACTTTTCAACATGTGGTAACCAGAACTGCACAAAATGTCCCATTGATTTATATAATCACATTAGATTTTAGCATCTCTATTTTCAGTACCATTTCTTATTATCCTTAACATGCTGTTGGCCTTTTCTGTCGCGGATACACACTGCATTGACACTTTCATTGAACTGTTTACCATTACCACTTTCCCAGTTGTAAATTTGTCTGTTTTCAATTATCTTCTTCAAACTCTATCACTTTTCTTTTCTTGCTACTTTCTTGTCCTTCCTAGGTTGACATTTCAAACATTTGTTTATTTACTGATCACATTTATACCCACCTCAATCAATCAGACTCTTAGAGGTTTAAAGTAATTAAATGCAGCAATAAACAAGGCACTCAAAATTAAAGCATCTACAGTAAGCTAAAACAAACACTTAAAATCATAAAAATCACATAAATGATCCTGATCATTCTAGAACTCTGGAATAATTTAGTCTTCAAAAGTTCCCAGAATTTGAGGCTGAAATGGGAGTGTGGCATGGCAGCAACTTGAATTCTACCAAGAATCACTTCATAAATACTTACAGAATTACAGAAGTGATCATTTGAATTTCCAACAGCACTAAACAGTAGTGCTTATGACAGTCACCATATTTCACAGTCATGTGATCAAAATTTGCAATCTTCACTGGTGGCTCCTGTTAAGCCTGGGTTCTCCAACCAGGGTTAAGGAGACAAGCTAAACAGAATGTGCAGCATTAGTCAGATAGGCACACAGATAAATGAGTGAGATATGTTTGTATGTTTATTAACATACAGTAAAAATAACAGATACGCTTGTGCTATCAAAAATATAGTTTATTCCATTTATAGCATAGTCAAAATAACAGTCCATTAGTCATGTATCATTTAGTCAGTCCATTCAAGGATATTCAGTTAGCAAAGTCCGTGTAGAATATCCTATGTCAGTTCACTTACAAATCAGTCCTTTGTCTCTCTCCCGTTCGAGTAACTCAGTCTTGAGTCCATGCAGTAATTAGGGATCATCAAAGCCAGAGAGAGAGCAAGCTGTAGTCTTGCTTCTTTTAAAGTGCTTTCACAACCACTCCCCTAATTACATTCCCATATTTAAAGTTGCAGACACTTTAATTTATAAACTATGATTACATATTTATTATTTTACCTAAACCAGTTAGGGTAAACAATGTTATCCCTAACAGCTCCTCACAAGCAAAAACATTGGGAAAGCCATCAGGAAATCATAAAAAGCGACTGTCGTATTTTGTAATAATACTCCTAACACGTGAGTTCTCTGCACACAAACTGCTCTATTTTTCTTAACTCCTTCCTTCCGGTTCCTTCATACTGTGTCACCTCAAAATATGTCCTTCACTATTCTCTGTCTAACATTGGTTCCTCTTCACAGTTAAACATCAACAGGTTCCATTTACCCTACACCACAGCGACCATTGACAATGTGCTTAACTTTCTGGCAAGATTTCCTTAACAACAACCACCAGAAGTGGCAGAATCCTAAGTGGCATGATTATGGGATGTTATACTTTATGATTGCTTTGCATAGCAACAAAAATTCTAGTCCCAATTATGTTGCTAAGTGAGGACTGTCTGTATATGTGTGATTATAAAATACAACATTTTCTTTTACTTGTAGCATCATTAATAACTAGATTTCACAGTGCCTTTGATTTGGCCACACTGTTACCTTAATATATCCTTGAGAACATTTAATGCTTTTCTCCTCCTTCATCATTTGCCCCCTTTCAGATGCCCATGAGGGAGCGGTCTCACCATCTAGCACATATACGTCCAAACAAATGCAGAAGTGTAATGGTAGGAGGACTGACAAGAAGTGATTTCTCACTGCCTTCTTTTAAATTTGATTTTGGTGTTCCTTCTAGGTGAGTGGATGACCTTCACAGCTGCAGAAGTTCACCTGCCCTCATATCCTGTGGATTATGCTTTGATATATTTCTCCTTCGATTTTATTGGTAGAGTTGACTAACAGAAATTCAGTCTCCTGCAAGCATAACTCTCAGAAGCACTGAAGCTTCTGATTTCAGTACTACGTACCTGAGGGTTTCACAGTGCTTAACAATGAAGACATGTATATGTATAAAGTCCATTGACATATTACTATGGATAGCCATTATCCATATCCTATCCGTGTCCTATCTTCAGTTTGCTGGCTGAGAGGTTCTGAAAGTTGAAATCCACACATCTTAATATTCTCAAGGTTGATAAATATTATTTGGCCCATTCATTATCAAACACAGATACAGCCTGTAACTTGCAGATATAATCCATCCTGTCCTACATTTTTAGTCCAGGAATTCTTTTTTCATGAGCATATTGGTACAGGAATTTGTGTGCAGAATTTCAGGCTAAACACAGCATGTAGGATTATAGTGTACAGATTCTAAATATTTGATCACTGAAAAAAAAAGTTAACTGTAATTATTTAGTCTATTTTTTAAGCTGTGAAGAGTTTCAAGGGAGTACTTACTTCAGGAAGCCTTCAATTAAAGTATGTCTTTAAAACATCTCAATGACTGCAAAGCTTTCAAAGCTCCTTCTATCATCACCGAGTAGCTGATTGATTCTGCTTGGTTCTGTCTGGAATTCTTCATCAGTGTCCTTGCAATAATTGGATAGGGAATCGTCTAAAACTATTTTTAAAAGTGAAAAACATTTATCAGTATATGAGGAAGGCGTTTGGCTAGAATATTGATAAGATAAAATTCTATCAGGTGTTCCCGTCAGAACAGTCACTGTGTGATCTGAAATTTGGAGAGCTTTTGGTATCCCCTTCTCATGGTCAGACCATGCTTTGATTATGTTGGGATTTTCCAGCACCATTATCCATTGTAGAAAGGCTAGACCCATTAAATTGCCCTGTGCCAGTGACTAATGGATACGGGTGGGTTCCAGAGGGAACTGAAGGTTGTTCCTGCTGGTTTACTACACAGGCCATCTGAAGCGTTGATCACCTTTTGGGAATAAGGGGGAAGATGAGGCTTTGACTCAAATAATGCCTATGTGACCACCCTCCTCTGAGGATTCCAGTGCTCTCCCTGATGTACAGAACAGCTGAGGGAGAGAAACTGAAAGGAGCAAAATCTAGAGACATCACCGGTACTTGACAAGGGACAAACACAACCAAACATGGGTTAGAGCTGATATTAAGACCTACCAGTGGTGGGATTCAAAAAAATTTTCTACTGGTTCTGTGGGCGTGGCTTGGTGGGCGTGGCTTGGCTTGGTGGGCATGGCTTGGTGGGCATGGCAGGAGAAGGATACTGTAAAATCTCCATTCCTACTCCACTCCTGGGGGAAGGCTATGCAAAATCCCATTCCCTTCCCACCCCACTAACCTGCTTTCCAACTCCATTCTCCTATTCAGGGCAACAAAAGGAGATCCAGACGATCATCTGGGATTCGGGAGGCAGAGGGGGTGGGACCAATCAGAGGTGATATTTGCTGGTTCTCTGAACTACTCAAAATTTCCGCTATCAGTTCTCCAGAACTGGTCAGAACCTGCTGAATACCACCTCTGAGGTCTAGCTAATAGTGATAAAGGTGGCAAAATTCCACTACTCCTCTTATTTGATTGCATCCAGAGATAGCCATTCCACAGACAGTTTCAGGTGACCCAAATCATCTTGGGAAGGATGGCTCAGAGAATCTTTAAATGGGGGCGCAGAGGAATTTTCCCAGTGTTCGTTGAGTGAAATTTCTCAGATTCATTCTCAGTTGGATCCTGGCTGTGGAAATGCCTAAAGATGAATCTTGCCCTATTGTCTGGAAAGGTTTTGTGTCTGTTGTATCTAAGAAAGTGGACAAGGTCCTTACAGATGTGAGCTAACCCCCTTGCTATTTATAACCATGCCCCTCCTGCCTGGTTACAGTGACCCGGTGTGTGTGTGTTATGTGAGTTCTGGTGATGGTTAATGCTTCCTTAAGTGATGGAATTGCTCCTTCAACTCTTAAGGGGGGTTGGTTTACACCCCCCTCCTCAAGATGCCATTGCTCAATGTCTAATATTGTTGGCTATTATTTTCTTTCATACTTCTCCTTTTGGGGGAAGGGCATTGTGAAGGTGGTTGTGCAGCAGCTTCAGAGAACCTTGGTTGAAGGGAATTATATGGATGCTTTTCAGTCATGATTCAGGACAGGATATGGGAGATACATTAGTTGTACTTTTGGATAATCACTGGTGAGGACAGAGTGTGGATTGCATCCATCCTTGCCTTATTTTACTTCTCTGTGGCTTTTGATACCATTAACCAACTTATCCTTCTGGATTGGTTCAGATCAACTGTTTGAGCAACCAGGATGATTAGGGGACTGGAGAGTAAAACATACAAAGAATGGTTAGGAACTGGGCTTGGCTAGTCTAGTGAAGAGGAGGACCAGAAGAGACATGATAGCAGTCTTCCAATATTTGAGAGGCTGCCATAGAGAGGAATGGGTCAAGCTATTTTCTAAAGCACCCAAAGACCAGATAAGGAATAATGGATGGAAAGTGAACAAGGAGAGATTTAACCTGGAAATAAGGAGAAACTTTCTGACAGTGAGAACAATCAACCAATGGAACAGCTTGCCCTCAGAACTTGTGAGAGCATCATCACTTGAGACTTTCAAGAAGAAATTGGACTGCCATTTGTCAGAAATGGTGTAGGGTCTCCCACTTGGGCGGGGGGTTGGACTAGATGACCAACAAGATCCTTTCCAACTCCGATTATCTGTTATCTGATTATGTCACCAATTTGAGTTTTCAAGGTGAAATTTTGATAGAGTCATACTAATTAACTCCAGGTTGACAGTTTTTAAAAAGTTTTTGCATAACTTTACTCCATAGGTTTTTGAACTATAAAAAATATTCTGTCAGTCAGTAATAGAACATATTTAAAATATGGTTTTTAGTTGATTAAAGTATAAGTAATAATGATAAAAAGATTGTCAATGCAGGGATAAAATGAGAGGTGACACCATATAAGTGTCTTTTAGTTTCTTAAAGGAAAGACATGGTATAAATATAATTCTGAGATGGATGAGTAGGTGAATAAAATCACTTGTTTGGGATTTGAGTTTAATGAGCAATAATGTCTTACATTTAGAAGTGTGCTAGATACTATTTATGCCATCAAAAGACCACATTTTCCCCCTTAAGAGTTATACCATTCTTTGAAATTGTGCCAAAGAAGCCTCAATTATTTTCTTCCAAAGCTTTTGAACATAATTCTGCTTCAGAACTAAAACAATTTTTGTCCTGAACACAAATTACTTCTTGAGGTAACTGAAGAATCTGGAAAACACTTCTAATATATGGCATTTTGTTTTTTCATCTTAGTCTGATAAAGTGCCATAAGTTAATTAGGGTGCATGTTTCCTCATTCCCCAACCCCTTTTTTTCCTTCATCTCCTAAATCCTTAAAGTTCTATTAAACTCAACAGCTTTTTATGCTTTTATAAAAGACACACAAATTCCTTCAGAATGCTCAGGATGGATTTAATCAGCTGAATATGCAATCTTAAAATGTCTGCTCAAAAATAAATCCCATTAAATTTAAGATTGCACTCTGAGTCTCCATTATCTTCTAAAAGCTTATACTCATCACTCTAGTTTATTAGGAAGAGATGAAATAAAAATGAATCACTACACATTTTGAAAAATTCAAGTACCTATACATTCCTTATAAATTCAAGGCTGTAACTGTTTGGATCAAAGCAATGAAGTAGCAATAAGATGGCGGGGACAAAAATCAGGAATAAGTTGAAAGGCAGGTATCCAGGCCAACCTGACTGAAATGTTTCAATTGTCCACTTCCTCACCAGAGATATACAAGTTTTGAGTAAATCTGCTCAGGGAAATAAAAACTCTTATGTTAAAACTTTTCTCTAAGGCAGTATTTTCCACGGGGAACTGAGGAATTCTTTGAGTTTGTTCATTTATCCTAAATTATTCCCCAAGTTGAGGAACAGTGCTCTAAGGGAAGGAAATAAGGAAATCACAGGATGTTGCATAGAGGTGCTGATTATTGCCTCTCCAGCAATGGAACACTTGGATCCATTAAGAGATTCTGTTGCAACACAGAGCAAATTGTTTTCTTCACAAACCAGTTGAACTGGTACATATTTGTCTTTGAAGCTGAAATGAACAAGAAGATTTTAACCTGGTTCTGGGTGGCATACAAAACTGAAGTAAAACAATAAATCTATTTTTAAAAGTTATTCTCAAAATATATAAAATAATCATTATTAAAAATCTAAGGCACAGGAGAGAGGGAATACTAACTGCAATCGTGAGCCATCTACTGATACTCAAAGAGTTCCAGGCCTGGATTTGAGACTTCCAAAACAGTAATAAGGATGGACTAACCTCACTTCAGGGAAGGGGGAGAATGCAGGTGCTATAACAGAGAAGGTCCATCTTCTGGGAGCTGTCAAATGTAAGACCCTCAGCAGACAGGATCCATAGTAGGCTCTGTCTGCCAGATGTAATGGCACAGTCATATGTAATCAGAGAGAGGTGATCCCTCAAATAACCTGGGCTTAACTTAACAAGTTTCCTGAACCAGCTTTGTGGAAGCACATAAAGATTTGATGCATATAGGTTTAAGATGCGGCATTACATTACATTGTCTTACCAGTTAATGAATAAGTTCAATTTTAACCACAACAACACAAGAGCTCACAACAGATATAAATTAAATGTAAACCACTCAAACTTGATTGCAGGAAGTATGATTTCAGCAACAAAGTGGTCAATGTCTGGAACTCACTACCTGATTCTGTTGTCACCTGATCAAACCCCCACTCCTTTGCCCTCAAACTAACCTCTATTGACCTCATCACATTCCTAAGAGGTCTGTAAGAGGCGTACATAAGCGCACAACCGTGCCTATCATCCCTTGTCCTATTGTCCCCAATTATTAGTTCCTATTTCTTGTATTTAAACCTATGTTTATTCTTATTTCTATTGTATTGTAAGCTTTTGACAAAATAAATAAATAAATTACAGAAAGAGAGACGGGAGTGGGGAAAGAAGTGAAATGTATGTGCTCAAATGTCAAATGTGAAATATACAAAGGATCCCTGCACAGATCATAAACAATTGAATCTTATGATAAACCTAAGGTCTGGTGATTTTTAAAAAATGAGTCACAACAGCTTCAGGGCACAATTTATCTCTCACAGAACTCCAAACTATACTCTGTTACTTCCACTAAAAACATTCCACTATTGTTACTCAAGATTTTATAGAATTAAATGGATAACAAACTTGGAAGGGACTTTGGGGGTCTTTCTAGTCCAACTCCTCCCCCCAAAACTTAAGTAGGAGACCCTATATAATTGCTATCTAATCTCTTCTTAAAAACTTCATGATGGAGGATCCACAACTTCTAGAGCAGGGGCCGCCAACCTTTTGGACCTCAGAGACCACCAAACTCATAATTTTAAATCCCGCAGAGACTCTGGGAAAATCCCAAAAAAGTCTGCAGAAAAATCCCCCATCCCATTTTCCTACTGATTGATGGTTCTTTATTTGGGATCGCAGGATACCGTCTCCAGCTTCATTTCAGGAGGAGAGAGAGAAAGAGAGCGACTTTTGGCTTCATGCAAGGAAAGCAGCAAAAGGCTTTCTCTCTCTCTCCCAAACTCCACCAGAAACAAGTCTTTGTGAGACTTGTCACACCAGCACAGCCTCTTGGAGCAGGATGCCTTGCAAAGACTCATTTCTGGCGGAGTTTGGGGAAGACAAAGAAAGACTTTTGCTGCTTTCCTTGTGTGACCAAATGAGGAGCGTGTGGCAACTGGGTCAAGTTCCCCCCCTTCTGCCCTTTCCCCCCTCCCCTCACTTACTCATGTTGTTCACAATGCAAGTGACACAGGCCATGTGGGAAGCACAGCCTTGGGTTCCCGCACAGCCTGAATTAGTTAGTTAGTTTACTTTATTGTCATTGCACCTCATACAACAAAATCAAACATCATCTTCAGTGCACATCATGACCATGAAAATAAATACAACCACACATCCTTCACATTTATTTATTTATTCAGTTTTTTAGTGACTGCGTCTGTGGTGGTGCTTTCCATTTTTTGGACTTCAAGCCAGTTTGAATAGGCATCCACCATTGAGGAAAGTGTGTCCTCTTGTCGGTCCCACAAAATCGATGTGGATATGGGACCAAGGACCTCGAGGCGTTTCCCACTGAGTTGGGGGAGTCTTTGGAGGAGCGGAGCGAGTCTCTTGGCATTTACTGCATTTTGCTACCCAAGTTTCTATTTGTCTATCTAAACCAGGCCACCATGCATAACTCCTGGCCAGTGCCTTCATCCGCACGATGCCTGGATGTCCCTCATGCAGCATTTTCAATACCCTATATTGTAACTTCTCTGGGACTATGACTCTGTCTCCCCATACTATGCAACCTTTCTGGGAGAACAGTTCTGTTTGATGATTCTTAAATGGCTTGAATGTGTCATCGGTTGCACTGACCGGCCAACCGCATTCTACCCAGCTGAGGACTCGTGCCAAAACAGGGTCCTTTTTTGTCTCTAAGGCTATGTCTCGAGCGGTTAATGGTGGCGATTTGAGGGTTTCGATATGTAGTACGGTTACGGTTGGAGCAGGGTCCTCTATAATGTCTGGTAGTGGCGAGCGGCTCAAAGCGTCAGCGTGGGGAATGGTTTTCCCCGGGCGATGTTGCAATCAGTAATCGTAGGCAGCTAAAAATTCTGACCAACGTGTCAGAACTCCAATTGGTGTACAGGAGAAGTATAGTAAAAGAAAAAAAGATGAATGGATAATTGGAAATAGAACAGACAAAGAATGTTGTTGAAAATGGTAATAAGATATGGAAGGATATATATGCTTTTTTTTTTTTTTGGATTTTGTATATTGATAAAAGGCAATAAAATTTTAATTAATAAGAAATAATTTGGATGAAAAGGAGAAGTAGGGATAAGATATGAAGTCAATACTATATGAAGTATTGATACTATAATTTGGAATTGTTATGCCTTATTGGTCTTTTATTATTATTTTTTCCTAGAAAAGAATTTATAAGCTGTTATGCCTTGATTCTTTGTGCATTGTTTTTATAAAACTGATAAAAATGGTTTATATATATATATATAAAAAAGAAAATGATAATAAGATATGGAAGGATATATGGGATGAATATGATGTTTGAATTTGTGTCTGTGTGAAGAGTTTTAACCCGGGAACAGACAACCTTCAGAAAAGATCTTTTAGTTTTGTTTATGTTTTGTGTTTTGTATGTTTGTGTATTGTGTTTTTTGTAAAACTAATAAAATTTGTTTTTTATAAAAAAAAAAAAAAGAATTAATAAAACCTTGGAGGAATGTTAGATGAGAATAATTGTAAACAAGCCAGAAAGAAATGAATATGATGACTATAAAATGGATAAATATAGAAAAGAAATGAAATTGAATAAGAGTAAAGAGAAATAATGAGAAATTTGCTGAAAGATATTTATATGTCCATATGGAAATGGGATAAATTAGAATTATGTTGTATAAAAATAATGTTTTATTCGACTTG
The DNA here is from genome assembly GCA_033807585.1 of Hydrophis major. Taxonomy (NCBI): domain Eukaryota; kingdom Metazoa; phylum Chordata; class Lepidosauria; order Squamata; family Elapidae; genus Hydrophis; species Hydrophis major. The sequence goes on along the minus strand of CM066328.1, from coordinate 86,674,916 downwards.
TAAAAATTTATAATGTTAAGAGGTTTTATGTATTTAATGGTTAATGATGCGTTGTTTGTCTTTAAAATTAATAAAATTTGTTTCAAAAAAAAAAAAATTCTGACCAACGTGTCATTCTTGGTGATAATATATGGGGAGTTTGTTTGTTTCCCGCCAAAATCCCAAGTAGTGGCTTGTGGTCTGTAATTATGGTAAAGGGTCTCCCATATACATATTCATGGAAACGTTTAATTGCGGATACAATAGCAAGGGCCTCTTTATCAAGTTGACTATAGTTCCTTTCGGTTTTAGACACGGTTCTCGAAAAGAATGCAATGGGTTCCTCATTTCCATTTGGTAGGACATGGCTTAAGATGGCTCCTACTCCAAATGGTGAGGCATCACAGGTAACCGTCAAAGGGAGAGTCTCGTTGTATTGCATTAATACAGCATCAGAGGTTAAAAGGTCTTTTATCTCTTTGAACGCTTTCTCTTCACGCCGTCCCCAAACCCAAGGAGCCTTTTTATCGAGAAGTCTATGTAGGGGTTCAGCTACGGTTGCCTTCTGGGGCAAGAAAATGTTATAAAATTAATGAGTCCCAGGAAGGCTTGAAAGTCTGGCTTATTCCTAGGTCTCGGGGCTTTTTTGATTGCGGTTAGTTTTTTTTTCGGTGGGGTGGATTCCCTATCTGTTGAGAAGGTATCCCAGGAACTTCACTCTCTCCGTACAAAGTTGACATTTTTCTCATTTTACCTTAAGACCCGCGTCTTTGAATTTCTGCAGGACTTTTCTGAGTTGTTGTATTAATAATTCTTTAGTAGGGGCAGCTATTAGGACATCGTCAAAATAAGGCACGATGCCTTTTATGCCTTGTAACAATCTCTCCATTAAACTTTGGAAAATGCCCGGCACCACGCTTACTCCAAATTGGAGTCTATTGCACTTAAAAGCGCCTCTATGTGTAACTATTGTCTGGGCTTCTGCAGTTGCTGCGTCCACAGGGAGTTGCTGGTACGCCTGAGCTAAGTCCAATTTCGCAAATATTTTTCCGCCACCCAGGGAATGAAGAAGGTGTTGAACCACCGGTACTGGATAAGCGCTCTGTTCAAGAGCATGATTTAGGGTGGCCTGATAGTCTCCGCAAATTCTTAACGAACCATCTGGCTTCATGGGTGTTACTATTGGGGTTTCCCAACGGGCGTGGTCAATCAGTTCCAATACACCCTGGGCTATCAGTTTATCTAGCTGCTCATCGATTTTAGGTTTTAAGGCAAAAGGTACTCGACAGGGCTTAAGCCGAATGGGAGCTACATCGGGGCTGAAATTAAATGATATAGAGGTTCCCTTGTACTTGCCTAATGTTCCTGTGAACACGTCCTGGAATTCCTGGATGAGAGTCTCTTCCCAGTCGTCATTTCTGGTATGGTGTAAGCCGGCTAGTTCAATTCTGAGTGGGGCGAACCACTGTAACCCTAACAAGCTGGGTCGGTCATGATCGACGACAGTCAGGGGAAGCGTTGCTGTGCGGTCCTTGAATGATACTTGGACGTTGCTGGAACCGACAACTGGGATTCTGTTTCCCTGATAGTCTTTTAGGATGATTCGCTGCGTGCTGAGGTCCTAGCGGGAAATGGCAGGGATCAGTTGCTGGAGGGTTTTCCAGGATACCATCGACAGGGACGATCCCAAATCGACTTCCATCACACATGGTCGATTCACAATAGTAACCTTCACGCGTATCTTCCTTGCATTGAACAATGAAGCGTGGCCAATGATAATGGTTTGGTGGGCCTCTTCTCATCTCGTTGAAAAGGCAGGTGCTTGGTTTCTGTAGTAGTAGTGGTTGTTCCATTGGTGGTTCAGACGGTCCCAATTCTCAGGTAGTTTGGCTATCTCCCGACGGAGGTTGTTCTCCTTTCGGTTGGGACTGGACTCTCGTCTGCTTCTGCAGACCTTCACGATGTGGCCTTTTTTTCCACAGTTACGGCAGAGTGCATCTAGGAATTTGCAGTCCGATCGCGGGTGGTTTGCCCCGCAACCCACACATTGGCGCGGACGTCGCTGGTTCCTTTGCTCTTGTTCCGAGCAGAGCCAGTTGACCTCCTCTTCATCACTGTCTGAGGATGACTCGAGGTCTTCGTGGTGGGTAGTGGTAGCGTGCTTCTCAGTGGCGAGTGGGACCTCGTCGGCGAGTTAGCGAAGTGGTGCGTTCGCTCGGCGCATTTGAGTGGCTGACTTCCTGGTTGCTTCTGCAGCAGTAGCGTTGGCGATGACATCTGTAAGGCTGATGTCGCCTTTCTCCATCAGCTTACTCTACACGTGCGGTGCATTTAATCCCAGAACTATTCGGTCTCTTCGGGCTTCCTCTAAATTTGCAAAACCACAAAGGCCTCCTAAGTTCCAGAGGTCAGCTACGAAATTACCAATGCTCTTGTCCTACCATTGGTCCCTCTGGTAAAATTCATGTCTTCGTATCAGTGTAGGTACTGCGGGTGCGTAATGGGCCCTGAGGATTGGAGCGAGGGTGTCCTAATCCATGGTCTTCACTTCTGCCAGTTTTGCAAATGCTTTAGCCATTTTGAAAACAGCGGGGCCGCAATGAGTCAGGTACACTGCTCGTTTCTTGCCTGATGTAGCTTTTTTTAAATTGTTGGTCTCCAGGAACATCTGGAAGCAGTCTTTATACGAGTCCCAGTCTTCAGTTGCTGGGTCAAAAGGAGCGGGTGGTATGGCGCCGCTAGTCATATTGCCGTCTGTTGCGTGCGCTCTTTCGCCACATGCTCTGTCTTTGTCCGATATGTTCTAGTCAGCTCTATCATCTCTGCATCCCATCCTCGTCGCCAGTGTTAAGTCCTGGGCATGGGTGCAAAGAACGGAGATGAAACATTGGACGGTGACTTCAACTCTTTATTTAACAAGAAAGAATGGAGCAAAATACCTGGGCAGCAGTAGCTCTTTTATAGAGCTTGCTGCCGTCAAACAACCAATGAATTGAGTCTATCGCTTTCACAAGCATCCAATCAGGGGTTCCCGTTAACAGCCAATCAGACTAGCCAAACCTGACCAATCACGACTCGCTATTCACGGGCCAATGAGAATTGCAGGATTACAAGCCTGCTGTAAGGCAAAGCTGTTTAGGGTTGTATCACTGCGTTGGTTTAATCCATAACATTTTGACTACAAAATGTTACACTGCATCATTGGGAGTCTCCTGTATTACTTCAGGGCTTATTTCTGAATGAAGATCTATACCAGATTGCAATTGACAAAAGATTTCCAGCCTTCTATCATTATTGCCACTGTTGTAGCACACTTACCTGATAATTGCCTTAGCTTTCTTCTTCCAGCTTGACCCCACTGTGTTAGGTGACTGGAAGCATTCTCAGTGAGAACCATTTTGTCACTTTGCATTTTTTGCCAGGAAAACAAAGCAAAACCTGGCATATATTTGCTATAATCTGTTACCCTGGAGTGTTTGTTTGCTCATTCCCTTCACTATTGAGCCACAATGAGGACAACAACTTTTGTAGAAAAAGAGAAAACTAAAGAGATTTTTTCCCCCTCTTCCAGTGGAATGAAAACTGCTGGTGAGTTTATGACATTGCCTGTAAATCTATCAGGCACTTGGAGGAATCATTTGCAATATTTTTAAGATGTCCACAAAGTCTGGTGTAGTGGTTAAAGCATCATGATAGGAATTGAAAGACTGTGAGTTGTAGTCATGCCCTGAGCACAAAGCCAGTTGTGTGATCTTGGACCATTTTCTTACAATCCTAGGAAGGAAGCAATGGCAAACCACTTCTGAAAACCCTTGCCAAGAAAACTGCAAGGATTTATCCAAGCAGTTGCCAGGAATCAAAACTGACTCAAGGGCAAACACGAACACACACACACACACAAATCTACAACTGGGTGGATGTACAATAATTCCAAATAAAATGTAATGCAAAACAATTCCAAAACTGCCCAACAATAATCATCTGAACTAGCAGTCAAAAGCTTGCTGGAAAGGACCAATTTAACTTTCTTCCTAGAAAGGAGTAAGGAGTGCCAGTGTGCCTTTACTTCTGGGGATAAGGTAATTCTTAAAGTAAGTGTCAAGAAGGCCCTTTCCAAACCTATATGGGCAAAGGGAAGCTGGGGTCTATTTCTTTATACCCATGATGGTGAACCTATGGCACGTGTGCCACAGGTGGCGCGCAGAGCTATTTGTGCGGGCACACGAGCCCCAGGCAAACTTACCTCACTGCACATGTGCGCACTTCCCAGCTGATTTTAGGCCAGTTAGAGGCCTTTTTCAGCCTCCCAGAGGCTCGAGGGAAGCCTTTGGAGGCCGAAAACCAGTCCTGTTTTGTCACTTCCTGTATTTCCAGAAATACTGGAAGTGACAAAACGGGCCTATTTTTTTGGCCTACAAAGGCTGCAAAGGCTTCCCTCAAGCCTCTGGGAGGCCGAAAAAGATCTCAATCCAATAAGAATTGGACTGAAAATCAGCTGGGAGGCACAGTGCAGGTAAGGGCAGCATTACACATTACAGCATTCACATTACCTTCTGGGTGCTGGCACACAAGCATGTGTGTGCAAGCGCATGCACAATTTTTGGCTCAGGAGCCCAAAAAGGTTAGCCATCACTGCTTTATACTGTCACAGTAGCTTACAGACAGTAAAACAGCAAAAGCTTCAGAAGAGCAGTCAGGGCTGTACAGATACAGTAGCAGGATGAATGGCATACAATTTTCACTTTGCATTTCACTTGTGGATTAGCCCTAGTACATCCATTTAGTATAAATTAAAATTCAAATCTCTCATCTAGCTCATAGCAAAACTTTTCTAAAATATGCTAGTAAGTTTGAATAACTGGTAGAGATTCAACTCGGAAAGTTGAATCATAGTTGTTATTTGCATAAAAAAGTAAGTATAGGTAGTCCTAGATTTACGGCAATTCACTTAGTGACTGTTTGAAATTAACAACGGCACTGAACAAAGTGATTTATGACCGTTTTTCACATTTACAACTGTTGCAGCATCCCCATAGTCATGTAATCAATATTCAGATGCTGGAAAACGGATTCATATTTATGATGGTTGCAGCATCCGGGGCCATGTGATCCCTTGTTGTGACCTTCTGACAAGCAAAGCCTATGGGGAAACTCGATTTACTTAACAACTGTGTTACAAACTTAGCAATTGCAGTGGTTCACTTTACCACTATGGCAAGAAAGGTTATAAAATGGGGCAAAACTCAATCACTGCCTCGCTTAACAACAGAAATTTTGGGCTCAGTTATGGTCATAAGTCAAGGGCTACCTGTATGCCAATTACATTAATTTGGGATTTGAAACAAAAGAACTTAAACAAACAAATAAACTTGACGAACCAATTACTCTGTTGTCATGTACAAAAGTCTAGATGAAATGAGTGTCCAATAAATTTTTTTAAAAAAATGTACAAAAGTTGAACAGAGGTTTAATTAGAACTTTGTGCCTTAATAAAGCCTTTTATTGACTTTTATTCATTTTTATATTATACAACATCATCTTCAATAGAAGTGTTCTGACCCAACTGGGTTCCCAAAAAGCAAACACAGACAAAGGCAGCAGCCCCCACCTTTTAAGGTTTCATAATGAATTCTGTTCCTTTACAGATAAAAGGCTGCTTTCCACTAATTAGTTCCGACAAGAAAGAGCTTTGCTAAGGTGTTTGTCAATGCTGCAAAAAACCCAGAGATAAGAACTAATTTACAAGATTCTCCAAACACAAACTAAGATGTCCACAAGTTGAGCTTCAGAGCTTCTTTGCTGTTTGCAAAGAATGCTTTTCCAAACCTGGCTTTTATCCTCTTGAGGAAGGGGCAGCCTTACTCCCGACTCACCTGTGCTTCTGTAACTGGAAGGAAGCTACAGACCAATCAGACCAACATCAATACTTTGCAGCCTTACTCCCAAGTCGCCTGTGCTGCTGTAACTTCTCTCTCCTACAATCAATCCTGTGTGCACACGCACTTGGCACAGGCTCCTCGGGAGCCTCCTCATCACTGCTGCCAGCCCCCACAATCTCTGAAGACAGCAGTCCACTTCCTGATGGTCCTGGCCCCTCATCAGAATCCTTGCTCTCCTGCTGCCGGCTAACCACAACAAGAAGGGAATATATGTAAGGTTGAACTACAGAGTCTGATGATCTCTGGCCTTGGCTGTCAGCTGGCAGATCTTTCATTACCCAACTAGGTGATATCAACAGTAAATATGAATATAGGGTTTGCTTCCTGTTCATATATAATAGCTTACATACAGTATTGCAGAACCAATAATAAAAAGACAAGTATGCATCCTTTCCATTATTAATATTTCTCTGTCTGTTGTTGTTCGACAGCAAAATTGATTGTGTCTTATGTGTAATATTTAATTATTTAAAGTGGGGTGTCAAATTGAATCCCATTGCAGGCTGGATCAGGATTTTGTTTGCCCTTGAGGGATTAGGGTGGGTGTGGCCTAGTTGTCGTGGCCGACTGGGTGGGCTTGGTTAGGGTGGGCCAGGGCACTGTGGGACGGCTCCATGGGATAACTCTGGGCCTATTAGGCCATATGTTTGACACAACTGATTTAAAGCATCACATTGATGGCATGGGATGGGAAAGGACAGTAAAATTTATAGAAGGCAATGGATCTTGGGCAAAACAGAGTGCTTTGCTCATTCATCTACCCCCTCTATGAATAAACATGCTTCCCTAATCTAAAGGTTTAAAGTAAATTTTTCTAGTCAATGGGAGAATGTTCTTTAGAGGACAAAGTTGTTCATACAGGCCAGGATTCTGAGAATTACCCAATTGCAGATGGGCTCAGGAGAACCTTGGACTTCATGTGCAACTTGTAAAATTATAAAAGATGCTTTAAAATGTATTAAGTTTAATAATAGTCAGCCCTGCAATCAGTGGGCTAAGGGAGAAAATGCAAGCATTCTTGCTTTATGGAAGGCTCCAGCACTTGTGGTTCCAGCACTATCTATCATATAATTTTTAAAAATGATCTAATTTCTCAAGTATCATTGAGATTAATAACTGCAGCTCCACCATTTTATAGTATGCAAAATGCTTTCTGTTCCAACAGGGTGATTTCAAAGAACATCTAAGATGTCCACAAATGGACTTTAATGGGGGCAAGGAATCCATTTGTAAGAGTTTAGCATCTTTTCTTCAAACCACCATGGCAACTGGATGGTAGGGCGGGGTGAGAGTACCATGAAAGATGTTGATTAACAGCAGAGGGAGACAACCACTCTTATAGATACCCTTACAAGATCATTAGTTCTCATTAAAATAAACAACGAGGGAAGCAACACCATGTAATTGGGGATTTATAATCCTTAGAAGAGGCTCAGTAAATAAATGCAACAGATTACTTCAATATTATTGAATGCTGCAATTTGGATTCTCTTTGGCAGATTTAATAGGGATATATATCCATTTCAGTGAAAGCGGGAAGATGACAAGCATCTAAATCAAAAGGGCAGACAATTGAGCAGCTTGATATATATCTATCGTTTGACTCAGTGGCAGTAATGCATGCAGGTTTTGGAAAGATTTATGCCTGGATCTGAGGATTATCGTATTCCTCCTGAATTAACTAATTTTGGCAATCAATGTACTGTGAATGATATGCATCGAATCATAGGTTGCGTCAAGTGCCCATTATCTTCCTGTTTCTGTTGTGAATTTATTGGATTACGTGAAGAGCTGTGGCAGTTTTTACACATCAGCAAAGATGGGTAGGAGAGTCTGTTTTCCATTATATGTTGAGGTGAGAAGGCTGTAAATAAAATGAAACTCAGAGAAGAGTCTTCTGGGTTTGTGTAAGCACACAATAACTAGTATTTTTCCTTTCTCTTTTTTGTTTTCTTTCATCCAATTACTCATTTCCAGCAAAATCTATTTTTTCCTCCAATTTTATGAGCAGAAAATGCAGTGCATAACCATGCTTGGAAAAGAAAAAGCATGCTCTTGAAGAAAAGTGAGGACCTTTAATCAATATGTAAGTGGGATATATGCTTACCAGATAATGAATGCAATCTCAGACAAATGCTTCAAGAGGCAAAGCAATTTGATTTCATCGCTTATCCTATAAAATAGTTTTACCTTGTGGTCAGAGCAACATGTTGCAAAGACTATAAGGGAAATAATAGCTACAGTAGTTATTTGGTAACATACTCCTTCTCATAACTTCAAGTTCAAATTATCCTAGTTCTGTTGCAAGGCTTCCTTGGCCAAATGAACAAATTTGTGGCGATAACTTCAACTAAGTAGAGATGGATCAGACTTTCCAAGACAGCAGAAAGCTCTCCTTTCCTCTGTACGTCTACCCCCTCCCCCCCAACCCTGCCACCCACCAAAAACCAGCTCCAGAAAATTGACAGATCAGCCAGAGCATAATTTGAAAGTGCAGAACGGTTGCAAGGGAAGGAGAACTGGTATGGTCCTATTGTGAACTGGTAGAGAACTGGTACGATCTGCCTGCAAAACACTGAATGTAACCCAGCACCCAAACTCAGAACAAAACAACTGAGTTCTTACTTCTTAGACAAAGTGAAAGTACAAGTAGATGATGGTTAAAAATTGGAGCATTATCTGAAATATTTCCTTCATCAACAATTTACTGTTTAAAACTTGGTTCTTGTATAATGAAATGGAAAAAGTCCGGCAATCTATATATTCTCAGTGGTTCCTTTTTTTTTTCCAATCTCTAGGACATGCAGAGTACAGAGCGATAGATCATCTATAACTGGCTCAGTAGGTGGCTGTGTACTGAGATCAGTTAAAAGACCCCATTAGAGGCAGATGACATTTTTGCCAGTGTGCTGGTATAAAAAATTTATGTAAGTTCTCACTAAGCAATTCTCCTATTGAAGTAGCTTCCCCATATAACCTCCTGACACAATGTACTCACAAAAGACGTCTCTTGATGGAGGTGTTAGAGAAGCCCCTCTGATAGCCTGTTCTTGCTGACTGCAAGGAAGGAAAGGTCGTGGCCCACCATCTTTTCTGAAAGGCTATTATATTCTGCGCATGGGCGCAAAGAATGGAGACGAGGCAGTGAACAGTGAACTTCAATTCTTTATTAATCATTCTGAACAGAGCAAAAACCCTAGGGCAGCAGCAGCCCTTTTATAGGGCAGGCTGCTGACCTATTAGCCAATGAGAAACATGGAAGTGTTAAACCCTTGAACCAATGAGAGTGGCTCATTAACAGCCAATCAGATTCCCCAGAACGGACCAATCCGATATCGCTATTATCGGCCAATCAGAAGTGCAGGATTTGAACCCTGCTTTTTCTTAAAGTTTGTTAAACTTTATTTGAGCACTTTTATTAGTTCATAACACCCCTTCCCCCCAGGTTCCATTTGAGGGGTGCGATGACATAATCCCTAAGATATGTAGGTTGTTTTAACTGTCTATTGGATTTGCGCTGTGCCACCGGTTCCTGTCTGTCATCCAGTTTCGGCGGGACGTTTTTGGACATATCTGGTACAGGTGGTTCCACATCCTCACTGGATGACTCGGTGCCGCTAATGCTGTCATTGTTGTCCTCCGATCTTTGCGGGCTCGCCTCTATTGAGGTATTCCTCTGTAGCAAGGAGAGTCCCCTCCCTGATTCTCCTTCATTTATCGCGCCCAATTGCTGACTTCCTTCGCTTCTGCTTTCCATCAACTCGAATTCGGTTTCTTCGACATCCCCTCCCCCTTCAGTTTGGGAGTCACAGGAGTCACGGGAACTGGGTTGTAGCCTATAGTGAAGCTGATCTATATGGTGCTTCCGTATTTTCCCGTCGCAGGTTTCCACACGGTACAATCTGGGCCCAGTGGTTTGAATTACGGTTGCTTCGACCCATAATAGTTCACCGGAGAGGTTTTTGGCGAAAACTAAGTCACCTACCTTGAACTTGCGGCATTTTCCGGTAGATCCACAGGGTTTCTCTGGCTCGTAGGACGGGTGAAGCCGGTCGAGGTGGGAACGGAGCTTGCGTTCCATCAAAAGTTCAGCTGGGGTCTTGTTGGTGACGCTGTGTGGAGTGATGTGTTGGAGTAGGAGAATTCTGTTTATTTTGTCATCAATATCCCATAGTCCATTTTGTGGAGAGTTTTTTTTAACAAATTGTACGATGCACTCGGCCCTGCCGTGAGCCGCAGGGTGAGCTGATGAAGTTAGCGCATGGCGGATACCCTGGTCCGCTAAGTATTGTTCAAACGGCAGGGCGGTGAACTGGGGTCCGTTGTCGGAGACCAGAACATCTGGCAGCCCGTGCATTGCGAATATTCTATTCAATTTTCGGATGACGGACTCAGTTGTAGTATTCTTCATTTCGTGGATCTCGAGCCAGTTGGAATAGGCATCCACTGTTAGGAGGAACGTATGTCCTTTAGTAGGTCCCGCAAAATCAACGTGGATGCGGGACCACGGCCCCTGGGGGTTTCCCATTCTGTTGGAGTTGCTCCAGGTGGGGCACTGCTGACTTTTTGGCACTTTAAGCAAGTCTTTACCCAGGCTTCGATCTGTTTGTTGATGCCCGGCCACCACGCGTAGCTTCGTGTGAGCGCTTTCATACGCACGATGCCGGGGTAAGCGTCATGCAATGTTTTCAATACTGCTCGTTGTAACCATTCTGGGACGACGACTCTATCTCCCCATAGGATGCAGCCTTTTTGCGAAAAAAGTTCTGTTTGCCGGTTTCTGAAAGGGGTGAAGTCGTCAGGGGTTTGTTCTATTGGCCATCCTCGTTCGACCCAGCTAAGAACTCGCGCCAAGACAGGATCTTGTTTTGTTTCGATTGCAATGTCTCTGGCTGTTAGCGGTGGTGAATGTGGCGTTTCAATCTGGAGTGTCGTAAGGGTTGGAGCTGGGTCGTCAACAGTTTCCGGAAGTGGTGCATGGCTCAATGCATCAACGTGGGGAATGGCTTTCCCCTGGGCGGTGTTGTAATTTATAGTTGTACACAGCTAAAAACTCTGACAAGTGAGTCATTCTAGGTGACAATATATAAGGGTTGGCTTGTCTCCTGCTATAATCCCTAGCAAAGTTTTGTGGTCGGTAACAATAGTAAAAACTCGTCCATGAAACCGTTCATGAAACCGTTTCACAGCAGATACAACAGCAAGAGCCTCTTTGTCGATCTGGCTATAGTTACGTTCAGCCTTTGATAGGGTCCTTGAAAAATATGCAATAGGGGCCTCACTACCATTTGGTAACACATGACTCAAAATGGCTCCTACTCCAAACGGTGACGTGTCACATGTAATTGTTAAAGGCAGAGTCTCGTTATACTGCATTAAAACAGCATCTGAGGTTAGTAAGATTTTCACTTGTCGGAATGCGTGCTCCTCTCGGAGTCCCCAGACCCAGGTTGCTTTTTTGTCGAGAAGTCTATGTAGGGGCTCAGCTACGGTCACTTTCTGGGGCAAGAAGATGTTGTAAAAGTGAATGAGCCCCAGGAAAGCTTGGAGATCAGTCCTATTTCTGGGTCTTGGGGTGTTTTTGATTGCTCTCAGTTTGCTGTTAGTGGGGTGGATGCCCTGTTTGTCAATTAGGTACCCCAGGAACTCTACTTTGTCTGTACAAAGTTGACATTTATTTTTTTTAACCTTAAGGCCAGAGTCTTTAAATTTCTGGAGAACCAGTTTAAGCCACTTTTCTAGTATTTCTCTATTTGGGGCAGCAATTAAAACGTCATCAAAGTATGGCACGACCTCCTTGATCCCTTGCAAGAGTCTCTCCATCAGACTTTGAAAAATCCCTGGGGCTACGCTCACTCCGAATTGGAGTCGGTTGCACTTAAAGGCGCCCCGGTGCGTAACGATCATCTGTGCCTCTGTGGTTTTTTTAATCTACAGGCAGTTGTTGGTATGCCTGTGCTAAATCCAATTTAGCAAAGACTTTTCTGCCCCCCAGGGAATGTAGAAGGTGTTGTACCACCGGCACCGGGTAAGCGTTCTGTTGAAGGGCGTGATTAAGGGTAGCTCGGTAGTCCCCACAAATCCTTAACGATCCATCCGGTTTGATGGGTGTTACAACTGGGGTTTCCCAACGAGCGTGGTCATTTGGTTCTAAAACACCCTGGGCTGTTAATTTATCGAGCTGCTCGTCAATTTTTGGTTTAAGGGCAAAAGGTACCCGACGAGGCTTAAGGCAGATAGGGGCTACTTCAGGGTTAAGGTTAAATGATATCGGGGTCCCCTTGTACTCGCCTAGTTTGTCTGCAAAAACGTCCTGGAATTCCTGGACGATGGCCTCCTCCCAGTAGTCGCTTCTGATTTGGTGAATGCTGGCTACCTCGATCCTGAGTGGGGCGAACCATTGAAGGCCTAACAAGCTAGGCCGGTCACGGTCGACGACGGTCAGTGGTAATGACGCAGTACGATTTTTGAATGATACTTGGACTTGGCTGGATCCAACGACCGGAATTCGGTTCCCCTGATAATCTTTGAGTATGATTATTTGGGCTCTGAGGTCTTGATGCCGGACGGCAGGGATTAATTGTTTAAGAGTCTTCCAGGAAACCATTGAGAGGCATGATCCTGAATCGACTTCCATCACGCAAGGCTGGTTTTCGATGGCGACCTTCACTCGGATCTTCTTTGCATCTAGCGATGAGGCGTGACCGATTGTAATGGTTTGGTGTGCCTCTTCTCGTCTCATTGAAATGGCCAGTGTTTTATTTCTGTAGGAGTGGTTGTTCCATTGGTGGTTCAAATGTTCCCGACTCACAGGGCGATTCCCTGTGGTCTGACGGTAGTTGTTTCCCCTCTGAAGTGGGCTGGATCCTTGCTTGCTTCTACTGACCTTCCTGATGTGGCCTCTTTTCCCAGAGGAATGGCAGAGCGCGTCGAGGAATTTGCAGTCTGATCGCGGGTGGTTTGCCCCACAACCCGCGCATTGGTGCGGTAGTCTTTGATTCCCCTGGTGGCGTTGGTCACGTTCAGACCGGAGCCGGTTGACCTCCTCCTCCTCACTTTCTGATGGCGATTCGAGGTCCTCGTGGTGGGTCACTGTTGTATGCCTCTCTAGGCGAGGTGAGGTATCACTGGTGAGTTGATGGAGCGGTGCATTGGTGCGGCACATTCGGGCGGCCGACTTCCTGGTTGCTTCTGCTGCAGTAGCATCCTTGATGACATCAGCAAGGTCGATGTCCCCTTTGGCCATGATCTTGCTCTGCGTCGTGTGGTCTTCTAATCCCAGAATTATTCGGTTTCTCAGAACTTCTTCGAGGTCTGTAAACCCACAGAGGCCTCCCAGGTTCCGGAGATCCGCGATGAAATCTGCAACGCTCTCTCCTTTCCACTGGTCCCTCTGGTAAAATTTATGTCTTCGGACAAGCGTTGGTACGGCCGGTGCATAGTGGGCCCGTAGCAGGGATGCGAGGACGTCCCAGTCCATGGTTTTCACCTCAGCCGGTTTCGCTAGTGCCTTGGCCATCTTAAAGACGGCAGGCCCGCAATGGATCAGGAACACTGCTCGCTTTTTTCCTGTAGTGGCATCCTTCAAGTTGTTGGTCTCCAGAAACATCTGGAACCAGTCTATGTACGAGTCCCAGTCTTCTTATGCTGGGTCAAATGGAGCGGGTGGTATGGTGCCACCGGACATAGTTTCCGTTGTTGATGCGCCTTCAGCCACATGCTCTGTTTGGTGCTCTGTATTGTGTTCAGTCAGCTCTGATGTCTCCCCATCCCACCCTCGTCGCCAGTATTATATTCTGCGCATGGGCGCAAGGAACGGAGACGAGGCAGTGAACAGTGAACTTCAACTCTTTATTAATCATTCTGAACAGAGCAAAAACTCTAGGGCAACAGCAGCCCTTTTATAGGGCAGGCTGCTGACCTATTAGCCAATGAGAAACATGTAAGTGTTAAACCCTTGAACCAATGAGAGTGGCTCGTTAACAGCCAATCAGATTCCCCAGAATGGACCAATCCAATATCACTATTATCGGCCAATCAGAAGTGCAGGATTAGAACCCTGCTTTTTCTTAAGGTTTGTTAAACTTTATTTGAGCGCTTTTATTAGTTCATAACAAAGGCCATGCCAGCCTTTGAGTTCTGCCAAAAACAAATTCTGTACTTGGCTGAATAAAAGTACAAAAAGATTAAAAGACATTAGAGCTAATGGAATGCCACACACTATTTGGAAAAGAAAGTTGGCTTTGAGTCTATGTCAGCATCTGGAATTGAGGATAAAAGTGAAAACAAAAGGTAGATTCCTTCTGATTTTCTGGACATGTCCATGTGACCTTTTGGTAACAACCAAAAATTGGTTCTCACTATGTTCATTTAGGGTGCTTTTTCAAATTCTCAATCTAGCTTTGAGCTTTGGTAGTTACAAGGAGTCTCCCATTCAAGTACAAATCAGATGTATTAACATTAAGGTTTTGAGATTAGCCAAGGTCACTGCAGGTTAAGAAAGGAAAGACTAATTCCCCATGGCTTAGAATAAAAGTATGTAGATCTTATTTCATGCACTGTTTTTCCTCAGCATGGCACTTCGAAATATATGACCAAAGAATGAGGCTGAATTTAAGCAAATTTGGATATGTAAGTGAAGGAGTGCTAGTTTTCAAAGATATTGTTTGCACAGATATTGGCACTCAAAAGTATCAACCTTAGATGTCCTTTCAGGACTATGAGTTCCATCTACATCAATGCCATAATAAATTTACAAAGACTTCTCACTGGTGCCTTGTTAGGCTTTATTGGCAGAATTTGCTCCGATCATTGTTGCATACAGTAATGAAGGAGAGGGAATATACGCATGTATTACAGTATTTTGAATACATCTATGGAGTAGGCATCTGATAGTAGGCCATGCCAACTCACCTTCCCAGTCCTTAACACTGGCAAATTAATCCACCTCAAAAGCTTAGCATAGCTTTAGAAGGATCCACTGTACTAGATAAAGATCAGTTCTTAAAAACATGGGAGAGGAAGATGAGATGGAGTATGTTTTGTGTTCTGTACCTTCATTTGCATTCTTGAAACCCCGCTGTTTGATTGGTCAAAGCGCGGGGTGATCTGATTGGTTTAGCGAGCCGCGCTGATTGGCCCCCGGAGAATCTCCCGCGATTGACGGATACGAATCACGGGAGATTCAAAGTGGTGCCATTGGCTGCGGCCGCCGCGGCTTGAGAATAAAAAGCTGCAAATTTTCCCTTGGAGCCAGATCGGTTCCGGGGGCCTAACAAAGAGCTGAAACCACAGTCACTGCCTCCTGGTCTTCTTACCGAATGGACACAACACTGGCGATGAAGGTAGGATCCCAAGGCTGAACCCCATCGAGCACATGTCCACCGGAATCAAGACCGATGAGATGGCCAGCATCGCTCCGCCCACGCCCTTCAACCCCACTAGCGAGGACTGGGAATCCTACACGGGCAGATTCCTCATGTTCCTCGAATGCAGCAACATGAAGGACACCACCGGGCCAAAAAAACGAGCCATTTTCCTGACACACTGCGGGCCCGCAGTATTCAAGATGGCGAAAGCCCTCGCAAAACCCGTCGACGTCAAAGCGATGGACTGGGACAACCTCAAGCCCTTGCTCCGCAACCACTACGCCCCCGCCATGCCCACCCTCATCAGGCGGCATGACTTCTACTGGCGGGACCAGAGACCGGGCGAAAGCATCAGTGACTTTGTTGCCAAATTGCGGAACCTAGGAGGCATGTGTGGATTCTCCAACATGGACGAGGCCCTACGGGACCGAGTCATGCTCGGACTTCGGGATCCAGTCCTCCAGAGCCGGCTGATGGCCAAAGGCAACATCGCCCTCGCCGACGCCATCGCTGAAGCCACCGCAGCTGAGGCTACCCGGAAGTCGGTGAACCGCATGCGGAGATCGGACGCCGGGGACTGCACCACGACCACCGACTCGGGACGGGTGACTGAGGCCCAACCGGAAGCAAGTAACCGCGAGACCACCACCCACCATGGCGAATTCCACTCCGCCTCCGACACCTCAGATGAGGAGCAGGAAATCCACCGGCTCCAGGCGGGACGCGACCAGCGCATTCAGCGGGGTCGTAAGTCGGGGACCGTGTGTGCCGGTTGCGAAGGCAACAACCCAAGATCGGAGTGCCGTTTCTTCGACGCAGTCTACCGGCATTGTGACAAAAAGGACCACATCGCCCGCGTCTGCCGACTAAAGAAAGCCTACAGCCCCAGACAGCGGGACCACAGTGAGTGGAGACAGGACAGCACACCCCCCAGAGCCAGAGATCGCCCAGTCGACAGCCGATGGGACTGGAGCGGGCGAACCCGACAAGGCGGAGAGACCCGGCGAAAGGAGGAAATTCACCAGACGGTCATCATCGGCCACGCATCAACCACCGACACCCGAAAAGTCTACATGGAGGTAGGCATCGAAGGCAAGCCATGCAGGATGGAGGTGGATTCCGGGTCCTACCTCTCCATGGTCGCCTGGCAAGAAATCAAATGCTTGGTGCCTACCATCCACAAGAAGGGACTGGAGAACCAGAGACTAATCATCAAAGACTACCAGGGAAACTGCATCCCGGTAGTCAGAACCGGACAATTCAAAGTAACATTTAAGGGCCACATGGCAAAGCTTCCCCTAAGAATCGTGGATCGAGACCGGCCCAGCCTTTTGGGACTGCAATGGTTCGCGCTGCTCGGCATCGAAGTCACGGGCATCAACCACATCGCCGAGACCGATTGGGAGCAAAAACTGGCACGGGACTTCCAGGAAGTGTTCGACGGCACCCTAGGCAAGTACCGAGGGCCCCTCATCTCCTTCAGCCTAGACCCTAACATTCCCCCGAGATGCCTAAAACCACGGCGGGTACCCTTTGCACTCAGGCCAAAAATTGACGAGCAAATTGACAAGCTCGTCAAGCAAGGGGTCCTACAAGCAATTGATCATGCCCGGTGGGAGACCCCAATAGTCACCCAGTCAAGCCCGATGGGTCGGTGAGAATCTGCAGGAACGAAAAGGCCACCCTAAATTGCGCCTTGCAACAAAGCGCCTACTCCGTCCCAGTAGTGCAGCACCTTCTACACTCACTGGGGGGCAGTGCTGCCAACTCTCACGCAATCAGAGTGAGACTCACGCAATTCAACCAATTTTGACTGTCTCACTCTGATAAACGAAATCTCACGCTAAAGGCCCGAGAGATCTTCCTTGCAATGGGAATTCCGGCCTCGAATAAAGGCGCGCTTGTGGAATAAGACCCCCTCCACCCCAAATTTTATTTCTAATTCATCTTAGATTTGCAATTTAAAGCAGGCTAATCCGCTTGCAAATTTGCCGAAGAACGGCGGGTTTAACAGAAAGAAACTCCCCTCCCCGTCTCTTTCCCCCGCGGCCACACCTCTCTAGCAAACTAATCTGAATTTTAACCCTTCAAAAACCGTAGCTCCTTGCCTCTAATTTTGCTTTAGATGTGATTTTTCAGGGGATCGGTGGCTCCGAGCAGCTGCTCGCCTCGCTGATAAAAATATTTTTTTTTTTCGATTGTACTAAGGGCATTGGTGAAGTGTTCCCTGGTTTATTTTTCCTTTTGCCCTTTTTATGCAAGCTGCATCAGCTATTCAAAAGTTAGAATGGAATAGAATTGGAATGAAACTGGAATGGAATGGAATAAATTGGAATGGAACTGGAATAGAACAGAACAGAAAACTATTGTCACTTTAAATGTACACTAATCAGCATACATTAAAACAAAATTTCGTTGCATTCAGTTCTCAAAATATAACCATTACGCATATACCCGCATATACCCGCATATACCCACATACACATACATATATGACAAAGAAACATCACAGTCCATTTCAAATAATTACCCAATTATTTTTTCAAACCTTTTATGAAACTAAAAGGCCTATGCTATGTCTCATTGGTTTTCATAGTCAAGTTCCCTCACTGAAGAAAAATGTGTTTTTGTAATATGTGTCCTCATTTTTTTTCTTATGCCTATGGGTTAAAATGTATGTATGTATTTATATGTCCAAATCATGACTAAAGTATGCATCAGATTGCACCATTTAAAATGTAAAATTGTCAAAGCTCCCTACCGTGGAAGGGGGGACACCCCCCTTCCACACCATCCCCCCCTCGGTCGCTTCGCTCCCTCGGGCTTGGTCACTCCGCTCCCTCGCAGTGTCTCACTCCGAACTATCACTCAAGGTTGGCAGCCCTGCTGGGGGGAGGCAAGGTTTTTGCAAAGTTCGATCTGGCCCAAGCATACCAACAGCTGCCGGTCGACGCAGAAACCGTGGAGGCGCAAACCATAGTCACCCACTGGGGAGCTTTCCAATGTAACCGACTCCATTTTGGAGTCAGCGTGGCGCCTGGAATTTTCCAGAGCCTCATGGAGAGACTCTTGCAGGGCATCAAGGGGATGGTGCCCTGCTTCGACGATGTGCTGGTGTCGGCAACCAACCAGCGAGAATAAGAGGGTCGGCTAAGGGAGGTGTTAACCAAATTCAAGGAAACCAGGCTAAAAGTGAAGAGGGAAAAGTGCCAATTTTACACAGAGCAGGTCGAGTTCCTGGGATACCTCCACGGGTCGAGTTCCTGGGATACCTCCACGGCATCCACCCCACCGAAACTAAAATCAGAGCCATTAAGGAGGCTCCCACACCCAGGACTAAAACAGAACTGCAGGCATTTCTGGGACTGCTTAATTTTTACAATGTTTTCCTGCCCCAGAAGGTGACCGCAGCGGAGCCTTTGCATAGGCTCTTGGACAAGGCGGCTACCTGGATTTGGGGGAAATGCGAGGAAGCCGCCTTCAGGAGAACCAAGGACCTGCTCACCTCGGATGCCATCCTCATCCAATAAAATGAGACCCTACCACTCGCTGTCACATGCGACGCCTCACCCTTCTCCAGGACACTCACTCACCAAACTGGAGCGGAACTATAGCCAGCTGGACAATGAGTCCCTAGCCATCATCGCAGCAGTGAAGAGGTTCCACGAGTACCTCTACGGCAGCACTTTCACAATCATCACGGACCACAAGCCGTTGCTGGGCATCCTGGCAGGAAACCGGGCCACCCCGAACATTTTATCTCCCAGGATGACAAGGTGGTCCGAATTCCTTGCTGCCTACAGCTACCGGCTCACACACCGACCCGGTAAGACTATTACACATGCAGACACTTTGAGCCGCTCACCGCTACCCGACCTAGACTCCAACCCAGCACCCACAACGAGCACCCTCAGCATAGAGACTCTGCCCGATCTACCCATAACCGCGTCAGACATTGCCTGAGAAACCAATAAAGACAAACTTCTGGCGCGAGTGTTACATTGGGTAGAGAAAGGGTGGCCGGAAAAGGACAACAATGAAGCATTCAAAACATTCTGGACCGGCAAATGGAACTTTCACTGCAAAAAGGGTGTGTACTGTGGGGGGATAGGGTGGTTATCCCGGAAAAACTACAAGGGAAGGTATTGGGGTTGTTCCACGAGGGGCACCCGGGCATAGTTAGAACGAAAGCCCTGGGCAGAAGTTACGCTTGGTGGCCAGGGATGGATAAGCAAATCGAGGCCTGGGTGGCAAGGTGTCAACACTGCCAAGAAACCAGACCGAGCCCTCCCATGGCACCGATCCTGGAATGGGAAACCCCCAGGGGACCCTGGTCTAGGGTCCACATAGACTTTGCTGGGCCCACCAAGGGACATACATTCCAAGGAACCGTAGATGCTTACTCCAACTGGCTGGAGGTAAGCAACATGAAATCCACCACCACAGAGGCCGTAACCAAGGAACTTTGCAAACTATTCGCAACCCACGGCCTCCCGGATGTCATCGTGTCAGACAACGGGCCCCAATTCACCTTGCTGGAATTTGAAAAATTCCTAGTGGAACGGGGCATACGACACGCACTGACAGCTCCAGTCCATCCGGTGGCGAACGGAAGGGTGGAACGGATGGTTCAATTCACGAAAAAAACCATCCAGAAAATCGAACACGGGGAAATCCAAGACAAAATATATAAAATGCTTTTTATCCAACATATAACCCCAAACACAACAACGAACAAAAGCCCGGCAGAGCTACTGATGGGGAGGAAAATAAGGTCC
Source organism: Hydrophis major (assembly GCA_033807585.1). Lineage (NCBI taxonomy): Eukaryota > Metazoa > Chordata > Lepidosauria > Squamata > Elapidae > Hydrophis > Hydrophis major. The sequence continues at coordinate 86,654,852 of CM066328.1, read as the reverse complement.
CCACTTGACAGACTGCACCCCACATACAACCCGTATGGGAAAAAACCCCAAACTCCTCCAGCAAGCACCGGTCTTTTGCGCCAGGCGATGCCGTCTATACAAAAAACCTAACCGGAGACCCACTATGGGTACCAGCAACCATAACCCAACTGATAGGTCCCCACTCGTACCGGCTGCAAACAACCGACGGACGAGCATGGAAACGCCACATCGATCAAATAAGATCGAGAACGGCCACAAGAAACACAACCGACACACAACCAGACACAGAAAATCCCCTTAACACAAGCCAAGAGTGGAGGGAATACCCCAGGAACCAAAACCCAGAAGAAAACCAACCATACTCACCAGCAAGCAGCCAGCTCAAAGCCTCACCAGGGAGAAGCAGCCAGGCCAGCTCGACCAGCCCAGAAAGACCGGGCGGGAGCAGCGAGAACCGCAGCTCAACCAGCCCGGGTAGACCGGGAGGGAGCTGCGACAAGCGGCCCGGCAAGGCCTACCAGGCGGTTCCATCAACAAGGCCGAGAGACACAGAGAACCCGACCGAACCGGCCAGGAGCCAACCAATGACTGACCTGCGCAGGCCCAGTAGGCAAGTGCGGGGCCCCGCCTAATTACGGGACTACGTTACATAGGCCCAAACCAAGAGGGGAGGGGTGTTCTGTACCTTCATTTGCATTCTTGAAACCCCGTGGTTTGATTGGTCAAAGCGCGGGGTGATCTGATTGGTTTAGCGAGCCGCGCTGATTGGCCCCCGGAGAATCTCCCGCGATTGGCGGATACGAATCGCGGGAGATTCAAAGCGGTGCCATTGGCCACAGCCGCCGCAGCTTGAGAATAAAAAGCTGCAAGTTTTCCCTTGGAGCCAGATCGGTTCCGGGGGCCTAATAAAGAGCTGAAACCACAGTCACTGCCTCCTGGTCTCCTTCCGAACGGACACGACATTTTGAATTCTAGATGCTTGAATATTGGATTTACTGGAAGGGTTGCTCTGACATCAAGCAGTCTTAGGAAATGGCAAAGAATATGCACACTCCACAACTTTTCCACTAATACTCAGGCAAGCTCCATGGTCTAAACTGATTATCACCAGGAAGAAGGCATATTGGTTGCCAGTGTGCTTCTGGGTTCAGTACAAGATGTTGGAATTGAACACTAATGCTCTTTATAGCATAAAGCTGCCTTAATTGAGGGACTGCCTCTCCCCAATTATGTCTACCCATCTTGTCACATCCAGAAGAAGAGGTATGTTCCATGTTCCATCTATTATGGAATGTCATTTGATCGTACCCTGTTAACTGTTAACAGGTTAATTCTTGTGGCATCTGCCCTTTGAAACATTACTTACCCAGAAATTAGATTAGCCCTGACTCTGCTAGCCTTTCACAAGAACTTTAAGATGCAATTGTGTCACCAAGTTTGGAAATCTGGATGTGTGACTAAGAGCCTGTAGGATGGTTATGCCGATTTGGCTGTTGGTTGTTTGGTTTTTCACTTTAGTTGCCAATTATGTGTGCATTTGTTTTATTGTTATATATTGTTATATGGTATTTTTAACTGTTGTCACCTGGTGGCAACTATCTCAAATTCATAGGTGGCCATATAAATTGGAAGATGAATAAATGAATCTTAGTATAGAATTTGTTTTCACATAGGTGTTGACCTCAGTAGAATGTAGAGAAGAGGTTTTGGAAAAAGATCAAAATCTCATTCAGATAAACTACTACTACTGTGTATATAAATATCTCATTCATTTATCCAGAGATCACTGCAGGGCAGTTATTGTGAATTCAAATTTGCCATGTTGAATGTCAAAGGCTGTTAAGTATTCATGTCCCTCTTATATCCAAATCAAACTGTAAGCTCCTCTTGAGTCCAATTTAATGAAAATACATGTTTCTGAATGCAGTCCAGCAGATCTGCAATTAGAGGCAGTGGATAATAGTCCCTAATCATCACAGAGTTTAGAAGGCTATATTGTAATCAGAGTCAGGAAGAATTAATTTTCTTATAAGGGAGCAAATGCAGGAGAGGAAGCAGAGAATTAATCATCCCTTCAGAATGCTACCCAGGAGCTTTCTTTTTTTCTACATGGCTAACTCTGACCTAGTATATTGCCTTTTAGTGTGGATCTGAGTTCAGATATTATGTTAGTGATATGACATGCCCAATGGAAGCAAGGTAGCTGCTTCCTCTCTCCCCACCACCCCCCTCCATAAAAGATCAGCAAAATTTGCATTCTTTTCTAACAAGAAATAAGGTTGAAGAAGTAATGCAGGCAAGAGAGCAAGATATGACTTGGATACCTGCAAATAGTATTGTTGGTATTTTTGAAAAAAAAAAAGAAATAGTTCCTTAGCATCAGTGAATATCAAAATTACCGTACATGTCTGAAAAGCCAGTTTATTCCCAAGACAACTGAGATGTGCAGTCCAATACAGTTACAAAAATTCTTTGTGGCAAGCTATTCTCAGCTACAGAAAAATCATCTTTCACAAGATGGGACCTGATTTTTAAGCATCTGCCAAGAAGCATCTTCACCTCCATACAATTTTTTTCACAATTACGTGAGCAAGTGGAACAATAACCTCATCAATGATGTTGGCAGTTGCATCAAATGCCTAAAGAGATGGGAGCTGGATTACCAAATCCATGACAGTACAAAGACTAATGGATATTCTAAAATGCAATTAACTGGTGTTGGACATTGGAACTTCCTTTAATTATCTGAAGGCCACCCAGAGAGCTATTGGAAAAGGGGGGCTGTGAAGTTACCAAAATCAAAGTTTTGGCATGGTCTGGGCATTTATTCACAAGATGAGCCACATTTTCATGGGACACTTTTCAGCCAGCTCCAAACAAGGAAACAGCAGGGTAAACCATCACTATGTGTCCTAGGTCACTGCAGTAAAAACAGACAACAAAGTTGTCCAATTTTTGTTGTTTCTCTTACTGAAGAATCATCCACTTCTTCATTGGGCGTATCAGCATGGGCTTCACACCATTGGAATCCAAAGTGGCCATAAAATGTTGAGCAGGGGAGAGAGAAGTTGACAAAAAACTGTGAAACTATCTTGTTCTGTTATTTCCTCCATTGTTCAAATCTTCCATGAATTACTATGCAATGCTGAAATAATTTTGCCAAGTTGTCTGGCTTGCCTCACTAATTCATTCTTGAGAAAGTCCTTCCTGAGATTGATTGATCAGGGCAAAATTATTCCGACATACATCTCTGGCATTCAACTGGAAATCAGAGATATTCACAAACCCGGCAAGTTCCTTGCCTTCCTTGATTCTTCACAGTTGCTCTTCTGGTCAAATGCAGCTCTAAATCTTTGCATGTGATTCTGATACTTCTCTGAGCTGGCACAGTTGTTTTTAATTACTGAAATGCTCCTTTTTTTCAGCAGTCTAAGAACAAAGATGATCTTATAAAGGAAACTATTTGTAGCTCAGGATTGAAAAGAGGGGTGGGTCCTTGGTACTTTTTATTATTATTTTTATTTGTCAATTTCTCACAAGATAATAGGTATAAGTAAAAACATAGTTATGAACACATGGATACACATAAGAAAAATTTAAAAAAAGATAAAAGAAACAATAGGACAGGGACGGTAGGCACGTTGGTGTGCTTATGCACGCCCCCTACAGACCTTTTAGGAAAGGGGTGAGGTCAATAGTAGACAGTCTAAGGTTAAAGTTTTGGGGGTTTGGGGAAGAAACCACAGAGTCAGGTAGAGTATTCCAGACATTGACCATTCTGTTGCTGAAGTCGTATTTCCTGCAATCAAGTTTGGTGCGATTAACCTTGAGTTTGTATCTATTGTGTGCTCTTGTGTTGTTATGGTTGAAGCTGAAGTATTCATTGACTGGTAGGACATTGCAATGTATGCTTTTATACACTATACTTAGATCGGACTGAAGGCAGCGGAGTTCTAGGTTTTCTAGGTCTAGAATTTCAAGTCTGGTGGCATAAGGTATTCTGCAATGAGTAGAGGAGTGGAGAACTCCTCTTGTGAAATATTTCTGGACTTTGTCAATGGTATTAATATCAGATACATAATGTGAGTTCCAGACCGAAGAGCTGTATTTGAGTATTGGTCTAGCAAATGTTTTGTATGCTCTCGTTATTAGTGTAATATTATCAGAGAAAAAGCTACAAAAGCTTAGGTTAACAACTCTTAACACCTTTTTGGCTATGTAGTTACAGTGGGCTCTAGCACTTAGGTCATTTGAGATGAGTATTCCAAGATCCTTGACAGTGTTTGGATCATCAACAAGGTCTTTGACTATTCAGCCTGTATTTTATTTTCTGAATTTTTTTGCCAATATGTAGGACAGAGCATTTATTTGTTGAGATTTGAAGTCTATTGCTTTGCCCTGATCAAGTTGTGTAATCCATATGTTTTTGCAGTATAAGAGTTGAAGATTACAGGATAGGTTTTTCTGAAACGAAATTGTTTATTGGAGAGTAGGTTGTTTGTTTCTTAAGTGGAGGATAATGGATTGGTTAATAATTGATTCTATGACTTTACAGGTGACTCAGCATAAAGAGATTGGTCTGTAATTTTCAACTAGGCTGGGGTCTCCCTTTTTGAAGGTGAGGATGACCATGGCTTGTGACCATAGTTTTGGCAAGGAGCTGATCCTGAAAGATTTTTCAAAGATTATGCTTAGAGGTTAGGCTATGGCAGTGGACAGCTTTTTTAAGAAGTAGGCACATATTCTGTCTGGTCCAATAGATAGAGATGGTTTTAGATTGCATAGTGCTTTTTCAACATTGTCTTCTGTAAAATCGATATGTATTAGATCATTGTAGTTGTCTGTGGTTCTACTAGGCATGATCCATTGCTGTTTACAAATACTGAGCCAAAGAATGTGTTAAAGAGATTGGCTTTAATAGTGTTGTCGTTGCAGTCTTTACCATTAGATCCTTTCAGGGGTGGGATGGACCTTGAGTCTTTTAGTTTGTTGTTTACAAAATTGTAGAAAACGCGGGTGGAATTGGTGCGTAGAAGGTTTTCTTCTTGTTTAATGTGATAATTGGTGCATTCGGTTTTTATCTGGTGGCATAAATTTTTGTCTCAGCTTTTAAAGTTGGCAACATGACCAGATTTGTTTTTCCACCATTGAAGCTTCCTTATTGTTTTGGGTAATTTGTTTTTTCTGGTTTTGGGAGTTGTTAATGGTACATATACCTACTGTCTGAGTTTGGTTGTTTTCTTGCAGATATTTCATTACCCAAACTAGGCAACATCATCAGTGCTAGACTAGCACTAGTGATGTTGCCTAGTTTGTAATGAAACATCTGCAAGAAAACAACCAAGCTCAGACATCAGCAAAGACCCCTTAAAGGTGACCTTAGTTTGATCTGTAGAAAATTGTACTCCCTATCTGCCAATTCTGGACAATTCACATTGAGGTGTAAAAATTCAGATTTAGTCTTCAGCCTCCATCCAACCCAAAAACTTGTCCAGTAAATTTCTAGGAGAATGAGATAACACTGGCTATACCAGTGGTGGCTAACCTTTTTCGGCTCCCATGCTGAAAATTGCGTGGGCACTCGTATGTGCGCACTCACATGCCAGCACCCAGAAGGCAATGCATGCTGGGGGGGGCCATGCCCCCAGTACAGGCACATGTGACCCCCCCCATGTGCACCATGCATACCTGTTCATGCATGCACAACCCCCCATGTGCTATGCATCTCTGCACATATGCATGCATCTCCCATATTCCCCTGCCCCCCATGCATGCACACCAGATACCTGACAATCAGTTGTTGGGCAACAGCACATGCGCACATGTGCAGTGGGGCTCTTCCGGGTGACCTCTCGCATGCAGGCAGAAGTGGCTCTGCGTGCCACTTCCGGCAGGCATGCCATAGGTTCGCCATCACAGGGCTGTACTGCTGATCTTCTAATATTGCCTTGGCCACTTGTTCTGTTGAGTAGGGTACTTCAAGGATCCATTGATATGTTATAGATTCTAGAAATAAAAGTCCATTGCCTCTCTGATGAATCATTAAGACCACTTCAGGAGAATTGGTTGTTAACTTTCTGAACAGTTTGGTGAACTGGTTGTTGGAAGAAAATTTTAGGGCAGAGAACTGGTTGTTAAATTATTTGAATCCCACCACTGCATAAGACCCTTAAGACTGATGTCAGGAAATAGGAGTCATTAGAAAACTTGGAATGTTTAATGCAGTTAGAGAAACTTCACAAAACCCACCTCTACTTCAACTTATACTTAACACAACCAAGAGAGAGTTGTATCAAGTTTCTTTTTCCCACTTTCTACTTTTCCAGGACTTGTTTCTTTTCTGTAAAGGCTCAACATTCCCTTTCCTCTTCTCTGAGTCAAACTCAGAAACCTCTCAAAGCGTTGCTGGGTGTTGTATGCAACAACAAAGCCTCAGGTTTCTGTGAAGGATTCTGGGTCAGACCCAAATATGATGGCCCTGCCATTCCTTGTGGAAGAGGTCTTTCCACAAAGCCACTCGTTGGGAGCAAATTGGCTCTTGAAAGTGCTTGTGTCACTATCATCCCCTTGCTGCATTTACTTTAACTTAACCTTTAAACACTATTTCTTTATTTGCCACCATGCATTTACCATCAAATATTCAGTCTGATGAATGTCCCAGTTTGCTGCTCTCCAGATGTGTCAGGATTCTATTTCCAGAATTCCAGCGTGTCAAAAATTCTTAAATCATTATCTCCTATCACTGCTATTGTAATGCAAACTGTAAACTTTTGACATGCCACCACAGGCTGGTAGCAGATGGAAAAGTTGATTGAGCAAAGATGAAGATGAAAAGAAGGAAAATGAAAACTCTCCCTTTTGTTTTCATTTTGGAACCTTCTTTAGCTTTTCCATCTGCTACCTTGCTACCAAACTATTTTTTAACGAGACAGAAGGGAAAACATATTGAATACATAAAGAACAGTCATATGATAATTATATCCATTTAATTCCGTTTAAATTAACATAATTTTTAGGTTTGCCATACATTTTGGAGGCTGCTCCCTCCAAACCCCTCAGAGACCAAATGTGACCTTCAGTTGAAAGAAGAGGAAAAGAAAGAGTTAAGAGGAAATGGAATGTTGAGCCTTTACAGAAAAGAAAAGAAAAAGTAAAGAGTTTGAAGAACCCAGAAAGTATATATGTGGCATATGACTGTAGAAATGTGAAGGCAGAAGGAGAAACAGGATAAATTGGTAGAGGAAGGGCTTCTAATAGCACTTATAGAACATTCACATTTCTGTGGCTGACTGAATTGATGTTGAAGTTGAAGATAATGAGTTTGCCAACATTCAGTTTATTTTGGCCACAGGTAAAACCAGTCCAAGAGACTTGAATTTCACATACCCTTTGGAAACAGCCCTCAGCAAAAACTGTCAGGCTGAAATAGGACTCTTTAGAAGCATTTCACTACAGTGTAGAAAATGATGAAGACAGGTAGGAAGAAATTATAGGGAGGCTTGTTACCTTCAAGAGAAACAGACAGATGAATGCAAATCAGGAAGCTGAAAGAACCTCTCATTCTCTGTTTACCGCTTCATGATGTGCATACCGTGTGGTTCTCATTTAAGGGAAAAATTCCTTCAGCCATCTGGAGCCCAAGACAAACATTGGGTTATATAGACTATCTACACTTTAAGAATTATACATTGTATTAATTCCATCCTGTCGTTTCCAGCATTTCCTTAGAGTTCATTAAAAAAGAATTACAGCAACCCTGGATTCTACTTAGACCAGGGTCATTGCTCAATTATATAGCTGTAGGGGAAGAAAACATTTTGCTAATGTCCTGGGTTAATACAAGCAGAGCATTGCTGTTCCAGGCATGGCATACAAGGCTATCATACTTGTTACTTCCCCAGTGCAAGAGAGATCTTTTTATACCATTCTTCAAAGCATAACTTTCCCCCTAAAAGATTACCCTTGCAGTTCTGCAAATGTGTTTGTGATTTTTGCTGGTTCATTAAAGATAGCAATAAAGGCTTATTCATTCATTTCCCAAGACACTGATCAACCAGTTGTGAAACTGATTCACTCTCACACTCATCCAACTGAATGAAGGGTGTTCCGAACTAGCAGGCTCGTAAGCCTGCAAACCTGACTGGCCTTTTCCACAGCAGGCTCGTAATCCTGCAAGTTTGATTGGTCTGTTAACAGCGGGTCACGATTGGTCATTCAAGGCTGATTCGATTGGCTAGTTAACGGGCTGCCGCGATTGGACGGCCCAAGCGCGGCAAACTTAAACCATTGGATGCTTTGACAGCAGCCAGCTCTATAAAAAGGGCTGCTGTTGCTGTACCTTTTAGCTCTGTTCCTGAAGTCACTAATAAAGAGTTTCAAGTCATTATCTGATGTCTTGTCTCCGTTCTTGCGCCTACCCTCTGAGATAGAACACTGGCGACGAAGGTGGGATGCGGAGACGATAAGAGCTAATGCAGAACGATAAGAGCTGACTGAATACTCGCGAAGTAGTGACAGAGCACATGGCTGACAATGCGCAGAGACGGCAGAATGACCAGCAGCGCAATACCACCCGCTCCATTTGACCCAGCAAACAAAGACTGGGACTCCTACATGGACAGGTTCCAAATGTTCTTGGAGACCAACAACCTGAAGGATGCCACTCCCAGCAAGAAACGCACAGTGTTCCTAACGCACTGCAGACCCGCCGTTTTCAAAATGGCAAAGGCACTAGCGAAACCAGTTGAAGTCAAAACTATGGACTGGGACACCCTCACTCCCATTCTCCAGGCTCATTACGCCCCAGCAGTCCCAACCCTCATCAGAAGACACGAATTTTACCAGAGGGACCAATGGGAAAGCAAAAGCATCGGGGACTTTGTCGCTGATCTAAGGAATCTGGGAGGTTTATGTGGCTTCGCAAATCTGGAAGAAGCCATGAGAGATCGTATTGTCCTAGGTCTAAGAGACCTCACCGTTCAAAGCAAGATTATGGCAAAGGGAGACATTGCCCTCACAGATGCCATAGCAGATGCTACTGCAGCAGAAGCAACCAGGAAGTCAGCAGCCCGAATGCGCCGAGCAAATGGAACAAACCGCCAACCCCCCAGGCAACATCGCAATGCCCTCAGAGAGACACACGTCAACAGCCCACCACGAAGACATCGAATCCTCATCAGAAAGTGAAGAGGAAGAAGTCAACAGACTCAGATCAGAGCGAGACCAGCAAGGTCGTAGAACCAGTTTTCAATGTGCTGGATGCAGAGGAAACCACCCTCGAGCAGACTGCAGATTCCTAGGTGTCATCTGTCGTTCCTGTGATAAAAGGGGCCATATTGCCAAGGTCTGCAGAAGCAAACGAGGATCTAGCCCCAAGAGGAACGAAGCAAATTTCCGGCAGACAACAGGCAACCACCCATCAAACCGGGACCGCCCTAACCACCAGTGGAACCAGTACAACAGAAACCGAACACCTGCTACCTCTACCAGAGAGGAGGCACATCAGACCGTCATCATCGGCCACACCTCATCAGTGGATGCGAAGAAAATCTGGGTAAAGGTCACCATTGAAGACAGACCATGCATCATGGAAGTCGACTCCGGGTCTTCCTTATCCATGGTCTCCTGGAAAATTCTTCAGCAACTGATCCCTGACATCCGCCACCAGGACCTCAGCATCCAGAGACTTATATTAAAAGACTACCAAGGCAATTGAATCCCGGTTGCTGGTTCTAGTCACGTCCAGGTCTCATTTAAAGTCCACACCGCAACTCTACCTCTCACCGTCATTGACAGAGACCGACCCAGCTTGTTGAGATTACAGTGGTTTGCGCCATTAGGAATTGAATTGGCAGGCATCAACCAGACCATAAGCGAAAACTGGGAGGCGGCCCTCATCCAGGACTTTCAAGAAGTCTTCTCTGAGCAATTAGGCAAGTACAAGGGGTCCCCCATTTCATTTAATCTCTGCCCTGACATCGCACCCATCTGTCTAAAGCCACACCGAGTACCATTTGCTCTCAAACCGAAAATTGACGAGCAATTGGACAAATTAATAGCACAGGGCATATTAGAACCCATCGACCACACCCAATGGGAGACCCCAATTGTAACCCCCATAAAACCTGACAGATCTTTGAGAATCTGTGGGGATTACAAGGCCGCCCTGAATCACGCACTTCAACAGAGCGCATATCTTGTACCTGTGGTGCAGTACCTTCTTCACTCACTTGGGGGCAGAAAAGTATTCGCGAAGCTTGACCTAGCTCAAGCGTATCAGCAGCTGCCAGTAGACACAAAGACAGCAGAAGCCCAAACCACAGTCACGCACAGGGGTGCGTTCAAATGTAATAGACTCCAATTTGGAGTAAGGGTAGCACCGGGCATTTTCCAAAGCTTGATAGAAAGGTTGCTGCAAGGCATAAGAGTTGTACCATATTTCGATGATGTATTAATAGCCACCCCAACACGAAGTCAATTAGAAAAACGTCTAAGAACTGTCCTGCAAAAATTCCAAGACGCAGGACTCAAAGTAAAAAGGGAAAAGTGCCAGTTGTGCACTGAGAGGGTTGAATTTCTTGGCTACCTTCTTGACAAGCAAGGTATTCACCCAACCGAAAAGAAATTGGCAGCTATTAAAAATGCTCCAAGACCTAGAAACAAGACAGACCTCCAAGCCTTCCTGGGCCTTATTAACTTTTATAACATCTTCCTACCCCAGAAGGCGACTGTTGCTGAACCCCTGCCTAGGCTCCTCGATAAAAAGGCTTCTTGGGTTTGGGGACGTCGAGAGGAGCACGCTTTCCAGCAAGTCAAAGATCTTTTAACATCAGATGCAGTGTTAATCCAATATAACGAGACACTACCCTTGACTGTGACTTGTGATGCCTCACCTTTTGGAGTAGGAGCTATACTGAGCCACGTTCTACCAAACGGTACAGAGGCACCTATTGCATTCTTTTCAAGAACCTTGTCTAAAACTGAAAGAAACTATAGTCAATTAGATAAAGAAGCCCTTGCTATTGTATCCACCATTAAAAAGTTCCACGAATACGTGTATGGAAGATCATTTTCTATAATCACAGACCACAAGCCATTGCTTGGCATTTTGGCAGGGGATAAACCAACTCCCCACATTCTATCGCCAAGAATGACATGATGGTCAGAGTTCTTAGCCGCCTATGACTATCTGTTAACACATCGCCCGGGAAAAGCCATTCCCCATGCTGACGCCTTAAGCCATTCGCCATTGCCTGATTTCCTGGACGATCCAGCTCCTACGGTATCTATGCTACAAATTGAAATGCTTCCCTGACCTCCACTAACTGCACAAGACATCACATTGGAAACAAAAAAAGACCCTTGTTTGTCGCGGGTCCTCAGCTGGGTGGAGAGAGGATGGCCAGAAATTGAACCCAATGACAAGTTCAAACCCTTCAAAAGCAGACAAACAGAACTGTTTTCCCAAAAAGGGTGCGTATTGTGGGGAGACCGAGTAGCAATTCCTGAAAAGCTACAACACAGAGTCCTGAAAGTGCTACACGATGGAAACCTGGGCATCATGCGGATGAAAGCACTGGCAAGGAGCTATGCCTGATGGCCAGGTATGGACAAACAAATCAAAGCCTGGGTTGCCACCTGTAGCAAATGCCAAGAATCACATTCGGCTCCACCAAAAGCACCACCAACAGAATGGGAAACGCCCAGGGGTCCATGGTCCCTGTTATGTATGTAAATAGTTGAATAAAGGCAAGCTTGGGGTAAAGTGCAGGGTTCAGGCCCTGCACTTCTGATTGGGTGTTAAGCGGCTAGATCGGATTGGTCGGGTTCTGAGAATCTGATTGGCCCTTAACGAAGGACTCTTATTGGTACTGGAGCTAGCGTTTCACAGCTCCTATTGGTTATTTCACATTAGCATTGCCTATATAAAGCAGAGTTGTTGTTATACAAATTAGAAGTCACTATGCAATAAAGAGTTGAAAGTTCACCCACTAAGACTGTCTCCATTCATTCTACCCATGCCTGAATCTATGACAGTCCCACATCCACATTGATTTTGTGGGACCTACAAAAGGGCACACCTTCCTAATAACAGTGGACGCATACTCAAATTGGCTCAAGGTGAACAAGATGAAGACCACCACCACTGAAGCAGTCATCAAAAAACTAAACAGACTGTTTGCAATGCACAGATTTCCAGATGTCTTGATTTCCGACAATGGCCCGCAGTTTACCGCCCTGGCGTTTGAACAATACCTAGCAGACCGGGGGATACGCCATGCCTTAACATCACCTGCTCACCCGGCGGCCAATGGCAAGGCTGAAGGAATGGTTCAGTTCACTAAAACAGCCCTGCACAAAATGGACCAAGGAAACATCCACACCAGAGTCACCAGGATGCTCCTTCTCCAACATATTACACTGAGCAGCACCACAAACAAAAGCCCAGCTGAACTCCTGATGGGCTGGAAACTTAGGTCGCACCTAGACCGAATACACCCTGCATACACCCCAGAAAAGCCCCTGGGTTCCAGCAGCAAACATTGCACGTTTAAAGTAGGAGACCTCGTATTCGCAAAGAACTTTACAGGTGACCCTTTGTGGGTCCCTGCCAAAATAACACAAGTTACAGGTCCCCGTTCTGACCGATTAGAAACCACAGATGGAAGATTGTGGAAATGCCACATCAACCAGCTGCGTTCCAGGCTGACAACTACCCCCTCCGTGAATTCTGAACTCAGAGGGGGGAGGGAAGCTGATGATTTTGAAAACGAACTAACACCTGGCCCAAACCTCGCAAACCCAGAGACTGAACAAGCAAGCCCAGCATACTTACCTGCTGAAGAGGAGCCGTGGCAGTTGGTCCTGTCTCCAGGCAATAGCAGCCGAGCGGGGTCAGTGTGTCTGGAAAATCCAGACAACAGAAACGTTGAGGGTAGCCCCAGGTCACCTCCAGGGTTGCCCAGCAGTAAAGCCAGGTCACCGTTAAATGACCCACCAGAACCAGAATCCGAGCGAAGGCAGGTTGAACAACGCAAGTCAGGTAGACAGGTACGAAGACCTGCCTACCTGCGCGAATACATCACCCCACCCCTTAGGCGAAACCTAGAGGGGAGGGGTGTTCCGAACTAGCAGGCTCGTAAGCCTGCAAACCTGACTGGCCTTTTCCACAGCAGGCTCGTAATCCTGCAAATTTGATTGGTCCATTAACAGTGGGTCACGATTGGTCGTTCAAGGCTGATCCGATTGGCTAGTTAACGGGCTGCCACGATTGGACGGCCCAAGTGCGGCAAACTTAAACCATTGCTTTGACAGCAGCCAGCTCTATAAAAAGGGCTGATGCTGCCATACCTTTTAGCTCTGTTTCTGAAGTCACTAATAAAGAGTTTGGAGTCACTATCTGATGTCTCGTCTCCGTTCTTGCACCTACCCTCCGAGATAGAACAAAGGGTATCCAGGATTTAGTAACTCTTCACTATCAAAATTCCTCAGCTGGTCATCAAAGGAGCATTTTGGATACTGGCTATACTAAAGCCTAGGCAGAAATTAAGCTGCTTCCAACTCCCTCTACAGAATTTTTAACTATGGAAATGTTTTCCTAATTTTCTAGCAAACCACCAACAAATATTGCACTGAAATATTTAAATGCTCTGATTAGGTCACTCAGTGAGCTAAAGCCCGGTTTGCTATAAATTACTTTGTTTGGGTTTTGGGATTGCACTCTAGTATTTTACTCTATGATACAATCCCAATTTTGTACACCGTGCATCACAATGCTTGTTGAATAAAGCATAGTAACCTATACTTTCTACATAACTCTAAGTACACGTAGTATCGTATTTATCATTACAATTGTTTTAATGCTAAATAAACAGGTTCAGAATTATGAATCAATCAAACAAGCCATAACTCATAAATCGCCATGGTTGGATTTCCAGATAGCGCAAAGCCAAAGCCAAACAAAGCAATTTATAACTCAGTGAAATCGATGAGCGTGGGCTTTAGCTCACTCAGTGACCCAATCAGAGTCTTTAAACATTTCAGTACAATTTTTTTTTTTTAATGCTTTGCTAGAAAATTACCAAAACTTTTCCATAACAAAATTGTATCTCTGAAGTCTTTCTTCCTGCTCTGAAACAGAGAATACTCACAGCTTTGCTGGAGTTGTATGGAGTTAAACAAGCATCACTGTACTTTGCCATCTGGCCTGCCTATTACTGGGCTGATGGGGATCCAGTTAAGAGACTAGTCTGCACATATAGACTCAGCGGGGCATTTTTATGCACAGTATTATCTTTGCAGGTTGAAATAAAAAATGAAAGGGGGCAATTGTCATCCCAGTGCTTTGGTTCTCTATTCACGGCAGAAAGTAATTTAAATGGAATAATTATAATGCAGACTGAAAGCAGAGGGTTTTCTGCCTTCCCTGGGGTTTGGATAATGGCAAAAAGCCAATGAAGCCTTCAGAATGAAAGACAGCCCGTCTGTCTATCCTTTTGTAAGAGTGCCGTGTGTTCATTTGTGATCTTTGGCAAATGCATACACATTTCACTCTGCTTATTCTAGTGCTGGAGGGGGGCCTGAATTGTCCCATTCTGCTCCTAGGTGTATGTATTGAGAGATCTGACATCCTATATCCCACAAAGAAACAGACTGTTGTCTCATGCTGAGCCTTGTTTCTGTGATGACCTAGGGTATGACACAAAGGCAACACAGTCAAATGAGCAAGAAGAGCTGCTTTAATACCTCCAACTTTCCCCCAATGTCCAGGTTATCTTCGGCTGGAGAAAAAACTCTCCCAAGAAGAATCTTTAAGTGGAGGAAATTCAGTCTGAAAACAAAGTACATACAAACTGTAAATAAAAATCCACACAAACCACGCTGCAGCAATTAACTTGACAGGGCAGGATAAGGAATTGCAGACTTGAAAGGCTAACAAAACACACACAGTTCGAAAGATGCCAGGAACCCAGATAAGCCTTGACAATAACAGATCACTCACGATTTGCTTCCAACAACTTTGCTGTGTGTAGCTTCCCTTTTTAAAGACTGTGTTCCCAGCTGCAGCTAATGAAGGGAATCAGGGCCCTTTCTCCCACATTAGCCATGCAATTCACATTGCTCCCTTGTCCGTTCCTCCCTGCATGCTGCAGGATGAAGAGGGGGTGGGCCTGAGTCTTCCTCTGAATTCCCTCTCCCTTGTTCTACCTCTCTCCTGCTCTGCCCAACCAGATTTTGCCCATCCCCAGTTTCTTCCACAGCCAATGGAGCCACACTCCCATTCCCTGTCAGCTGTTCAGCCTCCCTCTCGGAATCAGATTCCAACAGGGGCATAACATTTTCTTTTAAGAAGGCTTCCAATTCCATATTCACAAAGTGATGTGATGTAACACAGAGGTTTCTTTCACCATGGCAAAAATGCAATGGGTGGACTTCCACCTTTCCAACTCTCAGGAATAGATCTGTTTGCCATGATATAAATACATGGGCTGCCTGAGAGCTAGGAAAGCAGAGTAAGATTGAAACAGGCATCAACTTAGACCTACTTACCTACTCCAGGCATTTGCCCTCACCAATCTTGATAGGTGGCATTTTGGTATGTTAGTATGTGAGACAACCACAGCAGTTTCTATAATTGTAGTGGCCATACTCACTTTGTAATCATGGTAGCAGGACAGGTAAGTCCTCAACTTACGATCACAATTGAACCCAAAATTTATTTTTGTTAAATGAGAAATTTGTTAAGTGAGTTTTGCTCCATTTTACAACCCTTCTTGCCACATTTGTTAAGTGAATCACTGCAGTTGTTAAATTAATAACATGGTTGTTATGTGAATCTTGTTTCTCCATTCACTTTGCTTGACAGAAGGTTGTAAAAGGGGATCACATGACCCCAGGACACTGTCACCATCATAAATGTGAGTCAGTTGTCAAGCATCCAAATGTAAATAATGTGATCACGGAGATGCTATAATGGTTGTAAGTGTGATAATGGTGCCATTGTAACTTCAACCAATCACTAAGTGAGAGTCAAGGACTACCTGTAATTGGAAGTACAGCTACCAATAGAAATGCTATATTTACATTAAGGATCTATACCACCATCAAAATATTATCTTTTCTAGATATATTCAGGACCGTATAAGTTGGAAACATGTGGAGTGGAGCTCCTTCATGCTGCAGTGGAGGAGGAGGGGGAGGGGGAGGGGAGGGGGAGGATAACATTGTTTACCCTAACTGGTTTAGGTAAAATAATAAATATGTTATCATGGTTTGTTAGTTAAAGTGTCTGTAACTTTAACTGTAAGAATGTAATTAAGGGAGTGGTTGTAAAAGCACCATAAAAGAAGCAAGGCAAGGCAGCTTGCTCTCTCTGACTTGATGATCCCTAATTACTGCATAGACTGAAGACTGCGTTTTTCCCCTACTGGAACGGGAGAGAGAAAGGACTGTTGATTTATCAACTGTGAGAGGACTGATTTATTATAAGTGAACTGACATTGGATATTCTACACAGACTTTGCTAATTGAATATCCTTGAATGGACTGACTAAAAATGATACATGACTAATGGACTGTTATTTTGACTATGCTATAAAACTCTAAGTGGAATAAACTATATTTTTGATAGCACAAGCGTATCTGTTATTTTTACTATATATTAAGTAACATACAAACTTATCTCACACTTTTATCTGTATGCCTATCTGACTAACGCTGCACATTCTGTTTAGCTTGTCTCCTTAACCCTGGTTGGGGAACCCAGGCTTAACAAGGAGGAGGAGGAAGAAGAAGAGGAGGAGGAGGAGGAGGAGGGAAGGAGGAAGAAGGGAAAAGGGAGGAGGAGGAGGAGGAGGAGGAAGGGAAAAGGGAGAAGAAGGAGGGGGAGGGGGGAGGAGGAGGAGGAGGAGGAGGAGGAGAAGAAGAAGAAGAAGAAGAAGAAGAAGAAGAAGAAGAAGAAGAAGAAGAAGAAGAAGAAGAAGAAGAAGAAGAAGAAGAAGAAGAAGAAGAAGAAGAAGAAGAAGAAGAAGAAGAAGAAGAAGAAGAAGAAGAAGAAGAAGATGTTCATCTTTTTACTAGGGACTTATAACATCTTTCTAACAATCACCCACCATTTATTAAGGGAATATGAAGCCTATTCTCATTACTGTTATTTTGATAAAATGGTGGAAAATAATAGTAAAGAAATTGATTAACTCCCATAATTCTCAATATGACGTATTATAGTAATTATTTATGAGAATGGCTTTATGAGATAAGTGGAGCAACAGCAGCAACAAATAGTGATAATGACAACAACTAGACAACAGTCAGATAAGAAGCAGCTAGCCTGCAAAAGAAATGAGGATATGGCAAACATCACAGAAAGGACCCTCTCTAATCTCTTGGAGTGTAAATATGAGGGGATGGGGGAAATGTACTTTGAATGAAAGTTTGATATCCACTTTTACAAGTAGCTGAGACCCAGAAGCTCCAACTCTAAGTACTAATACTACCTTGCAAGTCCGAAAAGACATCTCCACCTTTCCCATCTCTTGCCCCCTTCTCTTCCTACCTCTCAAGGACATTCTCGCAGATATTTACAATTATATTGCAAAAGCAAGTTCTTATATGGGTTGAATAGGTTTTTGAAAAGACCTTTCTCATCCACAAATATGGATAAATAGGAACCATCCTAATATCTGTACCTCCTCAGCTCAGTGTAGCTTTCATAAAGGCTTCCAGAAGACATTTCATGACCTCAAGAAGTCTAAAGTTTGATTTATCTCATAACCTGATGTCTGACTATAATTAAAAACTAAGACCTTAGTAAATGTCAATGTTCTCCAGCATTTGCCATCAGTAGAAGTTCACTTGAAAGGCAGGAACTTACTTCAAAATTTCTGATTAAATGGATGATGCTTCCACTGGGGACCATAGTTATCAATACTTCCTTTAGTAGAGATGACCAAGTTTACTTTCTAATTAAGTTCCATAGCCTTTATATAAGTCTAGGGCTAGGGTATGCCTTGTTGTTGCTTTCTACTACTATAGATAAAATCAGATTGCACCTACAGTGTTCTTCAACAATTGTTTGGTTTTAAAAAGTTCTGTTCACATCAAATGCAGCAGTGCATTTATTTATGTTATACCATTTCTTCCTCTTCCCACAGGCATTTCAATTCTCTAGGTATTCTAAATTTACTATACTATACTTTGAGGTGGATGTCCTATCTTTTCTTTGCATATTTTTTCTTCTTCTGCAAGCAATCAGCTTTACTTGGAAACCCTGATATCTCCTAATTGTTTAGTTGGGGGAAAGAGCAGCTTCATCTATATGCTACAATAGATGCAGCACCTAGTAGTACCTTCAGCATTGCTCCCAAAAGCTTATCCCCCTAATAAAAATGGTTAGTGGTGCTACCAAGCTCCATGCCTATTCTCAACTCTTTCATGCTAGTCTTGTTTTAACTACATTGCCCTTTCCTTTTAGAAGGGAATCACTAGAAGGAAACCCTTTCTGTATATAGTCATTTACTATTTCAAATCTGGTGTTGAGAACAGCTGTCAAAATTATAATAATAAATACCTCAGCAACTATGAGGAACTAAGAAGAAAATCTCATGCTCATAGTCTGGATGCAGTGTAATAGAATATGTACAAGAAGAAAAAATGCATTAATGTAGAGCTTTTGTTACAAAAGTATTTATCTAGAAGAAACCTACATTACTCTGGTTTAAGAAGTGATGGTTGATCCTGCTAAAGTGAGGAAAGTGGTAAGGAGAGATCAGGAAAGGACAGAAGAGAGAGGAGAGAAGAAAGAGGAGGAGAAAGGATCCTGTGGTTTATGCTAGACCAGGTGTGTTAAACGCATGTCATCACGGCAGTGTCATGTGATCAGGACTTTTTTTTCCTTCGTTAAACCGGGCATGGGCATGGCCAGTGTGTGACACATCTGGCCCTTGGGCCAGGAGTTTGACAGCCCTCTGCTAAACAATCTATAAGTAAATCATAAGCTTTCACAGAATACATCTGGAATTAAGACACATACTATTCTTTCACAGGAAACCCTGTTATATTACATGTACAGGAAACCCTGTTATATTACATGTACAACTATACCCAAAAGTGAGCAATCCAGTGCCCTTCATTCTGCCATCAAGTTGTTGTTGACTCCTAATAATCATGTAGATACAGTACCTATATGATATTCTCCATGACAATCTGTCCCTAACCTAGTTTTTCAGGTCTTCCAACAGTGTACACATGACCACTGCCACTGAATCCATCCTGTCTTGCTGCTGAAGGTCAGCTTTTTCTTGTTCCATCTATCTTTCCCAGTATTAGAACCTACTCCAGAAAGCTGGATCTTCATGTAAATGTGTCGATAAATTGTAGGATAAATTGA
The DNA here is from genome assembly GCA_033807585.1 of Hydrophis major. NCBI lineage: Eukaryota > Metazoa > Chordata > Lepidosauria > Squamata > Elapidae > Hydrophis > Hydrophis major. The sequence continues at coordinate 86,635,483 of CM066328.1, read as the reverse complement.
GCCTGGTGATCAGGGGTGGGATTCAAATTTTTAACAACTGGTTCTGTGGGCGTGGCTTAGGTGGTAGATGTGGTGGTCATGTGACTGGGTGGACATGGCTTGGTGGTCCTGTGATTGGCTGGGTCTGGCCAACTCAATATCACTCACATTAAGGCATGCATCTCCTCGCCTGGCCTCTCATGACTGTGGGGATGCTGCAACAGTCGTAAGTGTGAAAAATGGTCATAAGTCACTTTTTTCAGTGCCATTGTAACTTTGAATGGTCACTCCACACAAGCAAAGTACCAGCAAAGGAGGGGGGAAAGCTGCAGAGAGGTTCCTGAGACAGGAAGTCTAGTCCTGCCAAGAATGTAATAACGGTTAACGGAGAGGCAGTTTCTGTAAGCAACACCAGAATGTTTCCTTCCTGCCTTCCTTACAGGATTAGGCCAATAATTTCTTCTAACAACTGGTTCTCCGAACTGCTTAGAATGTTAACAACCGGTTCTAGAGAATAAATGTGAATTGGTAGAATCCTACCCCTGCTGGTTATTTGTACTTTAAGGGATGTGGTGGCTCAGTGGCTAAGACGCTAACTTTGTCGATCAAAAAGGTCAGCAGTTCGGTGGTTTGAATCCTTAGCACTGTGTAACAGAGTGAGCTCTCGTTATTTGTCCCAACTTCTGCCAACCTAGCAGTTCGAAAGTATGTAAAAATGCAAGTATAAAAATAGGGACCACTTTGGTGGGAAGGTAACAGCATCCTGTGTGCCTTCGGCATTTAGTCATGCTGGCCACAAGACCATGGTGATGTCTTCGGACAGCACTTTGTAACGGAGATGAGCACCACCCCGTAGAGATGGAAACAACTAGCATGTATGTGTGAGGGGAACCTTTATCTTTACCTTTATTTTTACTTTGTGTTGTGTATGTACCATAGTTAATAAAGTATGAGCTTGAGGTAAAGTGCAAGGTTCTGGCCCTGCACTTCAGATTGGCTGTTAGGCAGCCAGATCGGATTGGTTAGTTCTTAGGAATCCGATTGGCCCTTAACAGAGGATTATTATTGGGTTAAAGTGCTAGCGTTCATAGCTCACAATTGGACAATTCTCACAAGAGTTGCCTATATAAGGCAGGGTTCACTGTTATTGTTTCGAGAAGTCACTATGCAATAAAGAGCTGAAAGTTCACATTCAAAGACTGTCTCCATTTACTCCAACCCATGTCCAAGTACATAACACTGGCGACGAAGGTGGGATTTGGAGACGTCTGAACCTAAGAAGTCAGGAAGCAATACCGAGCATGTGAAAGACGATGCCAACAATGGAACCATGTCCAGCAGCATCGTACCACCCACTCCGTTCGATTAAAACCAAGAGGATTGGGAATCCTACATGGATCGCTTCCAAATGTTTCTTGAGACGAATAATTTGAAGGACGCCACACCAGCAAAAAAGCGGGCACTGTTCCTGACGCACTGTGGCCCAGCTGTTTTTAAAATGGCAAAAGCACTCGCCAAACCTCGAGAAGTGAAAGCCATGAGCTGGGACGACCTCGAACCCATCCTGAGAGATCATTACGCGCCAACCGTGCTTACACTCGTGAGACACCACGAGTTTTATCAGAGGAACCAGCGAAAAGGAGAGAGCGTGGCCAATTTCATGACAGACATCCGGAATTTAGGGGGCCTCTGCGGGTTCGCCGATTTAGAAGAAGCACTAAGAGAACAAGTAATTCTGGGATTAGATGCACTAGGCGTGCAGAGCAAGCTGATGGTGAAAGGCGACACCAGCCTTGCTGACGCCATCACCGAAGCTATGGCTGCGGAGGTGACCAAAAAGTCAGCTGCACAATTACGGCGAAGTTGCACTTCGGCAACACAACCGACCGGCGAAATCTTACCCAACTCAAAAGGGCAGCTTCTAATGACGCACCACGAGGACCTCTCTTCGTCGTCAGACAGCGACGAAGAAGGGGTCCATCGACTGCGGTCCGACCGGGATCCTCACCCTAAGCCCTTACGCCCTTGCGCTGGCTGTGGAGCAAACCATGCCAGGGCCGAATGCAAATTCCGCGACGCACTCTGCCATGAGTGCGGAAAACGAGGCCACATCAGCCGGGTCTGCCACAGCTTACCAGGACCCAGCCAGGCCTCAAAAGGGGCCAACTATCGCCAATCAACAGGAAACCGTCCTGTAAGGCGAGAACCAGTAAACCACTCCTACAGAAATTGAGCTTTGCAAAAAGAAGAGGCTCACCATACTCTCACTATAGGTCACGCCTCAGTTTTGGACACTAAGAAAATTCGAGTCACAGTAGCCATCGAGAACCAGCCTTGCCACATGGAGGTCGACTCGGGATCGTCCCTCTCGATGGTGTCTTGGAAGACACTCAAGCAACTTATCCCCACAATCCAACGCCAAGACCTCCAATTTCAACGCCTCATCCTCAAGGACTACCAAGGAAATCGAATCCCTGTGGTCGGGTCCTGCCGAGTCCGAGTCTCCTTCAAAAAGCATACAGCGTACTTACCTCTAATGATCATCGACAGAAATAGGCCTAGTCTATTAGGCCTCCAATGGTTCGCACCACAAGGCATCAAGGTGGCTGGCGTGAACCGAGTCGGTGGTTGTGAGTGGGAGGAAGACCTTGTTTCTGAGTTCAGTGACGTCTTCGCGGACCATTTAGGCGAGTATAAGGGGACCCCAATCTCATTTAGTTTGGATCCAAAAGTAGCCCCAATTCGCTTGAAGCCCCGTTGAGTTCCATTCACTCTTAAAGCTAAGATCGACGAACAACTCGACAAGTTAATTGCTCAAGGGGTGTTGAAGCCCATCGATCACTCTCCATGGGAAACCCCTATTGTAACACCCATTAAGCCAGACGGGTCAATCCGAATTTGTGGGGACTACCGGGCCACTTTAAACCACACCCTACAGCAGAATGCATATCCAGTTCCAGTGGTGCAGCACCTCCTCCATTCCTTGGGGGGCGGAAAGGTTTTCGCTAAATTAGATTTAGCTCAAGCTTATCAACAACTATCAGTGGATGAAAAGACAGCCCAAGCCCAAACAATTGTAACGCACAGAGGTGCTTGTACTCAATTGCAATTTGGGGTTAGTGTAGCCCCAGAGATATTCCAAAGCCTCATGGAAAGGTTGTTACAGGGAATCAAGGGCGTGGTTCCATATTTTGATGACGTATTAATTGCAGCCCCTACCAAAAAAATCTTGCAGGATCGTTTGAAAAGTGTTCTTAAAAAATTCCAAGAGGCAGGACTTAAGGTGAAGAAAAATAAATGTCACTTATATACTGACAGTGTTGAGTTTCTAGGGTATCAGATTGATAGCCAGGGCATCCACCCAACCAAAAGTAAATTAAAGGCGATAAAAAATGCCCCCAGGCCACGTAACAAGGCCGATCTCCAGGCATTCTTAGGCCTCATTAATTTCTATAATGTATTTTTACCGCACAAGGCGACTGTTGCTGAACCGTTACACCGGTTATTAGATAAAAAAGCATTGTGGGTATGGGGTTACCTGGAAGAACAAGCGTTCTGGAATGTTAAAAAAATTGCTCACATCTGACTCTGTACTTATGCAGTATAACGAGACTTTACCATTAGTTATAACCTGCGATGCCTCGCCCTTCAGGGTGGGCGCCATTTTGAGTCATGTACTGCCTAATGGGAACAAAGCCCCTGTTGCATACTTTTCGAAGACTTTCTCACATGCAGAGTGGAACTATGGACAAATTGATAAAGAAGCTCTCGCAATCGTTTCAGCTGTAAAGAAATTTCATGAATATGTGTATGGAAGGACATTCACCATTATAACTGACCACAAACCATTGCTAGGGATAATAGCCGGGGACAAGCCAACCCCCTACATATTATCCCCTAGAATGACCCGATGGTCAGAATTCCTCGCTGCTTATAATTATCGCCTTCAATATCGCCCGGGGAAAGCCATTCCCCACGCCGACACATTAAGCCGAGCACCGCTTCCAGAGACTCTCGACGATCTGGCACCAACGGCAACCACGTTGCAGATCGAAACACTCAACTCGCCGCCTATGACTGCTCGAGACATTGTGAGAGAAACCAAACGAGACCACACCCTAGCTCGAGCCCTAGGCTGGGTAGAACGTGGATGGCCATTGGACCAAGTCCCAGATGACTTCGCGCCGTTTAAAGCAAGACAGACTGAACTTTTTTCCCAAAAAGGCTGTGTCATCTGGGGCGAAAGAGTCGTTGTCCCAGAACAACTCTGGAAGACGCTGCTACAAATCCTGCATGAGGGCCACCCCGGCATTGTGCGGATGAAAGCACTTGCACGAAGCTACGCATGGTGGCCGGGCATGGACCGACAAATCGAGCAGTGGGTCAAAGCGTGTACCTATTGCCAACAAGCCAGCAACGCCCCACCAAAAGCCATGCCTACTGAATGGGAGACGCCACGTGGACCCTGGTCCAGAATCCACCTGGATTTCGCGGGGCCAACTAAAGGATATACCTTCCTGCTGACATTCGACGCATACTCCAATTGGTTAGAAATTCATCGTATGACGGCCACAACTTCCGAGGCAGTGATTAAGATCCTAAATAGACTCTTTGCAACCCATGGATTGCCTGACATCCTGGTGTCCGATAACGGGCCACAGTTCACGGCATTGATGTTCGAGCAGTACCTCGCTGACCGCGGCATCCACCATGCGCTCACCTCGCCTGCGCACTCTGCGACCAATGGCCAAGCGGAACGCATGGTCCAATTTGTTAAAAAGACTTTGCAAAAAATGGACTATGACAATATTGATGACAAAGTCAACCAAATTCTCTTTTTGCAACACATAACTCCACATAGCGTCACCGGCAGAACTCCCGCAGAACTACTGATGGGACGAAGACTCCATTCCCACCTCGACAGGTTGCACCCTGCTTACAAACCGGAAAAGCCAATAGGATCAGTGGCCGCTGTCGCACTTTCCAGGTAGGAGACCGCGTTTACGCACGGAACTTATCAGGCGACCCGTTATGGATAGAGGCAACGGTAGTGCGAGTGACCGGTCCCAAATCCTACATAGTGAAATGCTGTGACAATAGACTGTGGAAACGGCATATCGACCAATTACGGCCACGACTCACAACGGCCAGTCAACAACTCCCCCATGACCAAACCGAGGGGGGGGAGGTACAGAAGAAGATGACGTTCCAGGGAACCTGCTCGAAGGGAGCGACGAATCAAGTGAGACTCAGGAAATGGAGCAGGAAGGAGAATTGTTTGCACCGCAAGAAGCAGAGACACTGCCAAACAACAATCTACCTCAACAGGATTGCAATCAACCAGTCCAACGAAAATCCAAAAGACTTAAAAGACAACCGTCCTATTTAAAGGACTATATAACTACACCGTAATTAAGAAGCCAGGGGGAAGGGGTGTTGTGTATGTACCATAGTTAATAAAGTATGAGCTTGAGGTAAAGTGCAGGGTTCTGGCCCTGCACTTCTGATTGGCTGTTAGGTGGCCAGATCGGATTGGTTAGTTCTTAGGAATCCGATTGGCCCTTAACAGAGGATTATTATTGGGTTAAAGTGCTAGCGTTCATAGCTCGCTATTGGACAATTCTCACAAGGCAGGGTTCACTCTTATTGTTTCGAGAAGTCACTATGCAATAAAGAGCTGAAAGTTCACATTCAAAGACTGTCTCCATTTACTCCAACCCATGTCCAAGTACATAACACTTTGAGTGAAAACTCTGCGTTCAGTTGTTTATGATAGACTGTTATCAAAAAGAATATGCTGAATAAAAAATGATCATTTGGAGTAAAATCCAAAGCATATTGTTCAGATAATTCATGGGCTATAGTTGAAAAACATCCATTGGATATACCTTATTTATTTCAAATGACAAAATCTTCCAGATTCATGGAGGATGAAGACATTTTTAAGATAACATTTGGATTCCCTTTCAATAGCCTTCATGCCCCAAATGGCACATTGTGGCTGAAAACCAAAGTAGTTGTTGTTCTCAAGGATCAGCCAATCTGATGATGGGAAAGGGGAAGCAGTAGCTTCTGAATCGTCAGTCCAGAAAGTTGACAAAATTTTGAGGAAGCTAACACCTCAAGCTTGAAAATAGCAAGAAAAAGGCTGCTCTCCACCAGATTTTCCAAAGCTTTGCAAGGAAGAAAATGATAGAGAGCTGATTTGGTCCATCAGTCCTATTATCTAGGACAAGGGTGTCAAATTCGATTTCATTGAGGGCCACATCAGGGCTGTATTTGACCTCAGGGGTGTGTGGAGCGTGGGGGGGGCATGTCCAGCTTGACATCACTCATGTCAGGGGTGCTTGTGGCAGCCCAAGTGCTCTGCCAGCGAAAATGGGCTCTTGAGCTACGATGGCCTCCTGCCACCCTCTGACAATGAAAATGGTGTTTGGGAGGCTGCATGCAGTCCTCCCGAGCTCCATTTTCATTGTCAGAGGCACCGCAGGCCACTTCTTCACTGTTTTCAGGGCAGCCAACCTTGCTGGCTGGATCTGGCCCATGGGCCTTGATTTTGACACCCTGATCTATGGGCTTCTTTCTCAAGACAATTTGAAGATGAGCTTGAAATTTTTTGCATGCAAAGCTTGTGCTCTTTTATCTTCATATTCAATAATATTACCCCTCAGCTCAGTGTGCATCAAATTGTTGCTTTAATTGTACACACAACTTCACATACACATATATACACTAAAAAAATGAAGACCTGGTGCCTCCTGAAATTATCTACTCCCTACTATGTTCTAAAACAAGGGTCTTCAAACTTGGCATGTTTAATACTTGTGGACTTCAGTTCCCAGAATTCCTAAACTAACATGACTGGAGGAGGAATTCGGGGAGTTGAAGTCCACAAGTCTTAAAGCTGTCAAGTTTGAAGACCCCTGTTCTAAAAGATGTGTGAAACTAGTAATGAATTATCAGCACAGCAGACACCAAGCAAGATCCAAGGAACTATAGGCCATACATATCTGGTGATATGTAACAAATATACTCAGCCAACAAGCATTACATTAAAGTCACTCAGTGACACATTCAATTACTGGGAAAAGAAGATCAGGCAAAACAAATATCACAGTAAGTAATTAACTGGAGTGCAGAAACTTTAAACCCAGACTGCACTTTCACATTCTGCCTGTCACCATTTGTTCTTGGAAACATAAGAAATCTTTCACTTGCTATTAAATGATTGCTATCTTTAATTAATAGTCACAGACTGAGTGAAATTGAGCAAAAAGGATGGGCTAGAAAAGTCACAACTGAAGTTGTAAGGTTGTATTTTTTACTGTAATGTATTTCAGTATTTTGTAGGTACTGTAGATTTTCTGGCATAAAATTGCCATGTCAAGTTTAAACTTTGTGTAGCTGTGGACTTATATTGGGAGAAAGGAATTGGAATCCAGGAACTGTAAAAGGATACAAATCAGAATCAAAATAGCGCTTGGAGGTCTTCTAGTTCAGCCCCTGTTTAAGCAGGAGATTGTATACTATTTCAGCCAAGTGACTGTCCAATCTCTTCTTAAAAACCTCCAGTGATGAAGCTGTTAAGTTGCAGGAAAGACGACTCAAGACCAGTTAATCTTTTAATTTTCTCTCTGGAACTGAACAATGACGGAGCCGCAGCAGCCTCTTTTATAGCGGCTGCTCGCAGCTTGCGGCCAATGATGGCTATTCAAGTTTCCCGCCCTCTGGCCAACCAATCACAATGGAACATTTAAACATTCAAATATATAACACCCCTCCCTATGTGGTCCAGTCCCACCAATCAGGCCATCCCTATGTTACGTAGTCATGTAAATAGGTGGGGCTCATGGTTTCTACTGGACCTGCGCAATTCAGTTGTGGTGTTGTCTTCGGACTGCTCGGACAGGTTCACTGCTCCTCCCATCCTGTTCGGTGCAACCTCCTGGAAGGTGGAGTCAGTCATGCCGCTCCCGCCTGGCCTTTTCGGGCTGGTTGAGTCGGCTCGGCTGCTCCTGCCAGGAGTGGCTTCGTGATGGTTTTCCGATGCCTGCTCCAGTCTTCCAAAGTTTTCTATTTCTTCAGGTACGTGATTTCAATTTCCCCTCAGGGCTAATGGTGGTATTGGTTGTTGCGTTGTTGTTAAGGTTTGTTTTGTTATTTCTCATGCTTGTGGAGGGTCTCCCCCTCCCCTCTCATTTGTGTTTGAGGGGTCTCCCCCCTCTCTGGTTTGGTTATTATTTTGGTTTAATGTTTGATTTGGTTCCTGTGTTTGTGTGGGCTCTTCTCCTTCTTCCCTTTGATTGTTAGTGTTTCTTAATAGGGCCCTTGATCTGAGTTGGTCTATATGTCTCCTCCAGCTCTTTCCGTCCTCTGTCTCTACTCTGTATGACTGGGGTCCTGTTACTTGGATTATTTTAGCTGGTATCCATAATGGCTCTCCCGTTAGGTTTTTTGCATAAACCAGGTCCCCTGTTTTAAATGTGCGGCACTTACTGGAGGAGTCTGTTGGCTTTTCTGTGCTATATGTGGGGTGTAGTCTATCTAGACTAGATCTAAGTTTTCTTCCCATTAATAGTTCTGCTGGGCTTTTATTAGTTGTGGCATTTGGTGTAATGTGCTGTATCGTTAGCAATTTATATATTTTTTCCTGGATGTCCCCAGCTTCTAGCCTGTGTAGTGTTTCCTTAGTATAACGGACCATGTGTTCTGCCTGTCTATTTGTAGCCAGCCAACCTGGTGTTGTTAAAGCGTGTCTTATGCCCTGTTCGGCCAGGAACCTCTCAAATGGTAGTGCAGTGAATTGCGGTCCGTTGTCAGATACAACTAAATCCGGCAATCCATGTGTTGCAAAAAGGTTTCTTAGTTGTCTAATAACAGCTTCTGTTGTGGTTGAGTGCATAATGCTTACCTCTAGCCAATTTGAGTAAGCGTCTACTACTATTAAGAATGTATGCCCTTTAGTTGGTCTAGCAAAATCAATGTGCATTCTAGACCATGGGCCCCTAGGTATTTCCCAGTCAAGTGCAGGTGCAGAAGGGGGTGCAGGTCTAGATTCTTGGCATCGTTTGCATGTTGCTACCCATTTCCCTATATCCGAATCCATCCCTGGCCATCATATATAACTCCTAGCCAGGGACTTCATTCCCTGGATGACCTGGATGACCTTCATGTAATAGTTTAAGTATTTGTTCCCTCAATCTGTCTGGTATGATCACTCTATCCCCCCATAGTACACAGCCTTTTAAAATTGACAGACAGTTTGTCCGTGCCAAAATGGTTTAACAGTCTCATCACTTTGGGTCTCCGGCCACCCTTTACCTCCCCAATTTAAAATCTGCACCAGGATTCTGTCTCTCGTGGTTTCCTTCGCAATGTCTGTTGCTGTTATGGGTAGGTTTGCCAGCATCTCGATGTGCAGGGTTGATGTGGTTGGTATCAGGATCATCATCTAACTCAGGTAGGGGAGAACGGCTCAGGGCATCAGCGCGTGTTATGTTCTTTCCTGGCCGGTAGATTAATTCATAGTTGTATGCAGTGAGGAATTCGGACCTCATCATCCGTGGTGACAATATGTTGGGTGTGGGATTGTTTCCTGCAAGTATTACTAAAAGAGGTTTATGATCGGTGACCGGTGAAAATTTCCTGCCATAGATGTACTTGTGGAACTTTTTAACTCCTGTTATTGCAGCCAGCACTTCTCTATCCAATTGACTGTAGTTCCGCTCCACTTTTGATAGAGTTTTTGAATGGAATGCAATCGGTGTTTCTCTTCCATCGAGTAATATGTGACTGAGTATGGCCCTGACACCAAACGGTGACACATCACAGGTTAACGTTAGTGGCAGGGTTTTACTATATTGGATTAGTACACAGTCTGATGTAATTAAGTCTTTGATTCCCTGGAATGTGGTTTCTTCTCGTCGCCCCCAGGTCCAGGTAGCTTTGTTATCCAGCAACCTGTGTAGCGGATCTACTATCATTGCCTTCTGAGGCAAAAATACATTGTAAAAATTAATAAGTCCCAAGAAGGCTTGTAAATCTGTTTTATTTCCAGGTCTGGGAGCTCCCTTGATTGCTCTGATTTTCTTTTCAGTGGGGTGGATCCCTTCTTTATCTATAAGGTATCCCAGGAATCCAACCTTATCAGTGGCTAATTGGCATTTCTCTCTTTTAACTTTAAGTCCTGCCTCTTTAAATTTTTGTAAGACCTCCCTCAGGCGGTCTTCCAGTTGTTCTTTGTCCTTGGCTGATACCAGCATGTCATCAAAATCTGGCACTACCCCTTCAATTCCTTGCAGTAGGTGCTCCATTACACTCTGAAATACCCCTGGGGCATGCTAACTCCGAATTGTAGTCTTTTGCATTTGAATGCCCCTCTATGAGTCACTATTGTTTGTGCTTCCACAGTTTCTGAGTCAACTGGTAACTGTTGATAAGCTTGCACAATGTCTAATTTCATGAAAATTCTACCTCCCCCAAAGAGTGTAACAGGTGCTGTACCACCGGAACTGGGTATGCACTTTGTTGTAGCGCATGGTTTAGGGTGGCCTTGTAGTCTCCGCAGATGCATACAGACCCATCTAGTTTGATAGGAGTCACATTTGGGGTTTGCCACTTTGCGTGGTCTATTGGTTCTGTGCGATAAGTTTATCTAATTGTTCATCAATTTTTTGTTTTAACGCAAAAGGGACTCGTCTCGCCTTTAATCTTATTGGGGCTATCTTAGGATCCAAATTAAATGAGATGGGGACCCTCGGTACTTGCCCAGTTCTCCATTGAAGACGTCCTGGAATTCTCTCATCAGGTTCTCTTCCCAGTCTGTCTCAGTGATGTTGTTTATTTCGGTCGTTCCGATTCCTAGCGGTTTGAACCATTCGAGTCCTAGTAGACTGGGGTGATCCCGGTCGACTATGATCAATGGAAGGACTTTCGTGTATTTTTCAAATTTGATCTGGAAATGTCCGTTTCCAACAACAGGAAATCTGTTTCCCTGGTAGTCTTTAAGTGTGAGTTTTTGTTTTTCTAGTTCCTTTCTTTTCATGTCGGGTATCAGGCGTTTGAGAGTGTTCCATGATACCATTGACATATACAAGCCGGAATCCATCTCCATCTCACATGGTTGGCCTTCTATGGTGACTTGTACCAGTACCTTCTTCACATTGACTGCGCTCAAGTGTCCAATAGTTATTGTCTGGTGTGTTTCTTCTTTTCTATTGGATTCTTTCCACCACTTGTTTCTGCTTTCTTGGCTCCAACAGCCCCCTGTCTGTCTTTCTTTTGTTCGGGGGGGGGCTATTTCCTCTTCGTCTAGGGCTATAGTTATTTCTGTTTTGGCATGCTCTAGCTATGTGTCCCCACCCTTCACAATGCCTGCAAATAGCATTGAAGAAATGGCATCTGGAACGTGGGTGGTCCCCTCCGCACCCAGCACAACGAAATCCCGACTTTCTTTCCCTTCGCTCCTGTCTGCCTTTCTCCGACCGAAGTTGATTTACTTCTCCTTCTTCCTCATCGGTTTCGGATAGGGATTCGATGTCTTCATGGTGTGTCGGGGTGGTGGGTTTTTGAATTTCCTCTTGCTTCTTGTTTTGAGCTTGGTCTTTCGAGGTTTCCTATGTTATTTTATTCATCTGTCGCATGGTGGCTGCTGATTTCTGTGCTGCTTCTGCTGCAGTGGCTTCTTCTGTGGCCTCAGTCAATGTTATTTTGGGTCTGGTCAGTAGTTGGCTCTGTAGTGTAAAGTCTCTTAATCCGAGGACCATGCGATCCCTCATAGCCTCGTCCATGTTTAGGAATTCGCACGCTCCTCCAATGTCTCTTAGGGCTTCAACAAAATCTCCGATGCTTTCGGCTTTCTTTTGGTCATGCTTGTAAAATTCGTGTCTCTTGAGGCATGAGACGGTTGGTGTATAATGGGCTCACAGTAACTTGTCTAAGTCCGACCACACCATTTTCTTTATATCATGGGGTGACGCCAATGCTTTTGCCATTTTGAAGACGGTGGGTCCACAGTGGGTGAGGAAAATGGCCCTCTTTCTATTTTCAGATATTCCTTGGAGCTTGTTCCCTTCTAGAAACATGAGGAATCGGTCGATGTACTATTCCCAGTCTTCTGTTGCTGGATTGAACGGTGCGGGTGGCGAGTTGTTGCTGGCTATCTCGTCTAGCTCGGTTCTCGTTGCCATGTGCTCAACTGGTCTCCTTTGTCTCAGCATCCCACTCTCATTGCCAGTGTTAAGTTGCAGGAAAGATGACTCGAGACCAGTTAATCTTTAGTTACTTTTAATTTTCTTTCTGGAACTGAACAACAGAGCCGTGGCAGCCTCTTTTATAGCGGCTGCTCGCGGGTCGCGGCCAATGATGGCTATTCAAGTTTCCCGCCGTCTGGCTGACCAATCAGAACAGAACATTTAAACATTCAAATATATAACAGAAGCAGCCCCAACCTTTGAAGAGAAGCTATTCCACTGGTTTATTATTCTCACTATTAGGAAGTTTCTCCTTAATTCCAGGTTGCTTCTCTCCTTAATTAGTTTCCCTCCCTTGTTTCTTGTCCTGCCCTCTGGTGCTTTGTAAAATAAATCGACCCTCTCCTCTCTGTGGCAGCCTCTCAAATACTGGCATCCTGCTATCATATCCTCCTTAGTCCCTCTTTTCTCTAGACTAGCTAAATCCAAATCCTGCAACTGTTCTTCATGTGTTTTAGACTCCAGGCCTTTAATCATCTTAATTACTCTTCTTTGCACTTTTTCCAAAGTCTATTTATATGAGTAACCATATAAATGTATGTGGTTACTAATAGAGACAATAGATGTTTTTGCAACTGTTGGGAACAGGGATGTCTATTTTGTTGGCTTATTGTTTATGCTATAAAGCTCTGCCTACCTTGGAAGTTATAGGCAAATAAAGTAAAATAATGAAGATCATAGGGAGTCATTTTCAAGTTTGAATTGACTTTTCTTTTTGTTCATTTTGGATATAAAAGTATCTTATGACAGCCAAATTGCAAGTCAGACCAACGTTGAAAAGTTCAACACCCCATGTGTTGGGATTGTAATAAATGTTTCATAAGCAATTCATAATATTTCATACCTTTACAACCATGAGGTGATTCTGAAGGCAACACAAGTCCACTAAAAGAAACTATAATGACGAAGGAAAAAAAACAAGAATGTTTTTGTTGCATTGTGGGAAAAGAGACTCGAGACCCAGTTGACTTTTTTTTCTTTTTATTTTCTTCTAGGAACTGGGCCTGGAGAAACCGCGGTAGCCTTTTTTATAGCCGGCTGCTCATGGCTCGTGGCCAATGACGGCTCTTCAAATCTCCCGCTGCCACAGACCAACCAACCCATCATAGGTAAGTATACAAATATATAACAACCCTCCCCATGTGGTCCAGTCTAACCAATCCGAGCCCCACCTATATAACATAGTCACGTAGGTAAGCAGGGCTCTTACGGTTCCAACTGGACCTGCACAACTCAGTCATGAGTTTGCCTCTCACCTGTTCAGATGGGGTTGCTGTTTCTCCCGCCCTTTTCCATGGGGCCTCCTGGAAGGTAGAGTCGGTCATGTCTCTCCCGCCAGGCCTTTCCTGGCTGGTTGAGTCAGCTCAGCTGCTCCAGCCAGGAGTGGCTTCCTGATGGTTCTTCGAAGCCTGCTCCAGTGTCCCCAAGTTGTTTTCTTCTTCTATGGTTTCAGGTACATGTTTGCGATTTCCGATTGGGGCTAATGTTAGTATTGGTTGTTATGTCGTTGTTAGGGTTTGTTTTGTTAATTCTTTTACTTCTCCCCCTCCCCTTATGTTTGTGTTTGAGGGGTCTCTCCCCTCTCTGGTTTGGTTATTTTTGCATAATGTTTGTGGCAATTCTTTTATTTGCGGAGGTTCTCCCCTCTCTCTGGTTGGGTTTTTTTGTTAGAGGTTGGCGGTGGGTCTCCCCCTTCTTCTTCCTGATTGTTTGTGTTTCTCAGTGTGGTCCTCAATCTGATTTGGTCTATGTGTCTCCTCCAGCTCCTCCCGTCCTCTGTGTCTACCCTGCATGACTGGGGCCCTGTTATTTGGGTTATTTTTGCCGGTATCCACAATAGTTCCCCCGTGAGGTTCTTTGCATATCCTAGGTCCCCTGTTTTGAATGTGCGGCACTTACTGGAGGAGTCTGCTGGTTTTTCTGGGCTATATGTGGGGTGTAGTCTGTCTAGGTTTGATTTTAGTTTCCTTCCCATTAATAAATCTGCTGGGCTTTTATTTGTTGTGGTGTTGGGTGTAATATGTTGTATACTTAGTAGTTTGTCTATTTTTTCTTGTATATCTCCAGGTCCCAATTTGTGTAGTGTTCCCTTTGTGTAACGGACCATGCGTTCCGCCCGTCCGTTCGTAGCCAGATGTCCCGGCGCTGTTAGTGCATGCCTTATCTCTTGTTCTGCCAGGAACCCCTCGAATGTTATTGCCGTGAATTGTGGTCCATTGTTGGATGCAACTAAATCTGGCAATCCATGTGTTGTAAAAAGTTTCCTTAATTGTCTAATAACAGCTTCTGTTGTGGTTGAGTGCATGATGCTTACCTCCAACCAATTTGAGTAAGCATCTATGACTATTAAGAATGTGTGTCCTTTAGTTGGTCCTGAAAAAATCAATGTGTATTCTGGACCATAGTCCCCTAGGTGTTTCCCATTTGTGTATAGGTGCAGAAGGGGGTATAGATCTAGATTCCTGGCATCATTTGTATGTTGCTACCCATTCTCCTATGTCTTTATCCATCCCTGGCCACCATACATAACTCCTAGCCAGGGATTTCATTCTGACAATACCCAGGTGACCCTCATGCAATAATTCAAGTATTTGTTTCCTTAATATGTTCAGTATGATCACCCTATTTCCCCATAGTATACTGATAGTTAAGACTGATAGTTAATATTAAGACTGATAGTTCCATTTGTCTATTCCGAAACGGTTTAACAGTTTCATTGCTTGCAGTCTCTGGCCACCCTTTACCTACCCAGTTTAAAATCCATGCCAGGTTTTTGACCCTTGCGGTTTCCATAGCAATGTCTGTTGCTGTTATGGGTAGGCTAATCAACATCTCAATTTGAAGGGTTGATGTGGTTGGTGCAGGATCATCTAATTCAGGTAGTGGGGAACAGCTCAGGGCATCAGTGTGTGTTATGTTCTTTCCTGGTCAGTAGATCAAGTTGTAGTTACAGGCAGCTAGGAATTTGGACCACCTCATCATCCGCGGTGACAGTATGTTCAGTGTAGCTTTGTTTCCTGCAAGGATTCCTAGAAAAGGTTTATGGTCTGTGACAAGTGAAAAAGGTCTGCCATAGATATACTCGTGGAAATGTTTTATTCCTGTTATTGCGGCCAATGCCTTTCTGTCTGGTTATTCCGCTCCGGTTTAGATAGTTTTTGAATAGAATGTGATAGGTGCTTCTCTTCCATCAGGTAATACGTGGCTGAGTATGGCACCAATGCTGAATGGTGATGCATTGCATGTTAGTGTTATTGGAAGGGTCTCGCTGTATTGTATTAGCACACAGTCTGATGTAAGTAAGTTTTTTATTTCCTGGAATGCTGTTTCTTCTTATTGCCCCCAGGTCCAGGGAAGCTTTCTTATCAAGCAACCTGTGCAGTGGTTCTGCTATAGTTGCTTTCTGTGGCAAGAATACATTGTAAAAATTAATAAGTCCCAAGAAGGCTTGCAAGTCTGTTTTATTTTGGGGTTTGGGAGCTTCCTTTATTGCTCTGATTTTGTTTTCAGTGGGGTGGATCCCTTCTTTGTCTATAAGGTATCCCAGGAATTTGACTTTGTCAACAGCTAATTGGCACTTCTCTTTTTTTACTTTAAGTCCTGCCTCTTTAAACTTTTTAAAGACCTCCCTTAGGTGGTCTTTCAGTTGTTCTTTGTCCTTGGCTGATATTAATACATCGTCAAAGTATGGTACCCCCCCTTAATTCCTTGCAATAGGTGTTCCATTAAACTCTGGAATGCCCCTGGGGCCACGCTAACTCCAAATTGCAGTTTGTTGCATTTGAATGCCCCCCCGTGTGTCACAATTGTTTGTGCTTCCACTGTTTCTGGGTCAACTGGTAATTGTTGGTAGGCTTGTGCAAGGTCCAATTTCCCAAAGATTTTACCTCACCTTAAAGAATGTAATAGGTGCTGTACCACCGGAACTGGGTATGCGCTTTGCTGTAGCGCATGGTTAAGGGTTGCTTTGTAGTCCCCACAGATATGTACTGACCCATCTGGTTTAATAGGGGTAACAATTGGGGTTTCCCACCTTGCGTGGTCTGTTGGTTCTAATACCCCGTGCGATAAGTTTATCTAATTGTTCATCAATTTTTGGTTTTAATGCAAAAGGGACTCGCCTTGCCTTTAGTCTGATAGGGGCTATATTTGGATTTAAATTAAATGAGCTAGGGGACCCCCGGTACTTGCCCAGTTCTCCGTTGAAGATGTCCTGGCATTCTTTCATTAGATCCTCTTCCCAGTCTGTCTCAGTAATGCTGTTTATTCCAGTTACTTTGATTCCTAATGGTGCAAACCATTCGAGTCCCAATAGGCTGGGTCGATCCCGGTTGACTATTGTTAATGGGAGGACTTTAGTGTGTTTTTTTTTTAATTTAACTTTGAAGTGTCCGGTACCTACTGCAGGAATTCTATTTACCTGGTAGTCCTTTAGTGTGAGCTTTTGTATTTCGAGCTCTCCCTTGCTTATATCAGATATAAGTCCTTTCAGGGTATTTCACGGTACCATTGATAAATATGAGCCTGAGTCCACCTCCATCTTGCATGGCGGTGATGGTGACTTCTATGGTGACTTGTACATGTACCTTTTTTGCATTGGTTGAGTTTGAGTGCCCAATGGTTATTGTTTGATGTGTTTCCTCTTTTCTGTTTGCTTCTTTCCATCACTTGTTTCTGTTCTCTTGACTCCAACGGCTCCCTATTTGCTTTTCCCTCTCCCTGGGGTGGGGAGTGTTCCATCTTTGTCTAGGGCCATAGTTATTTCTTGTTCAGCATGCCCTAGCTATGTGTCCCTGCCATTCACAATATCTGCAAATAGCATCAAAGAAATGGCATTCGGAATGTGGATGGTTTCCTCCACACCCAGCACAACGGAATTCTGACCTTCTTTCATTTCGCTCTCCCATTTACCTTTTGCTGACCGGAGTTGATTTACCTCTTCTTCTTCCTCTTTGTCTTCTGATAGGGATTCGATGTTCTTGTGGTGTGTTGTGGTGGTGGGTTTTTTTGTTTTCTCTGGTGTCTTATTGTATGTTTGACTCGTGTCTTTTTGGGTTTCCTTTGGTAATTTATTCATTTGTCGCATGGTGACTGCCGATTTTTGTGTGGCCTCCGCTGCGGTGGCTTCTTCTATTGCCTCCTTCAGTGTTATCTTAGGTCTTGTTAGTAGTCAACCGTGTAGTGTACAGTCCTTTAATCCGAGGACCATGTGGTCCCTCATGGCTTCATCCACGTTTAGAAATTCACATGCTCCACCAATGTCTCTTAGTGCTGCAACAAAATCTCTGATGCTCTCATCTTCCTAATCACACCAATAAAATTCGTGTCTTTTGATGAGGCATGAAACGGTTGGTGTTTTGTGGGCTCGCAGTAATTTCTCTAGGTCCATCCACAACATTGTCTTTACATCGGTGGGTGCTGCTAATGCCTTTGCCATTTTGAATACTGCAGGACCACAATGGGTGAGGAAAACGGCTCTCTTTCTATTTTCAGATATTCCTTGGAGGTCGCTCCCTTCTAGGAACATGAGGAATTGGTCGATGTAGGATTTGCAGTCCTCAGTTGTTGGGTTGAATGGTGCGGGTGGCGAGTTGTCCCCGGCCATTTCATCTCACTCGGTCCTTGTTGCCACATGTTCAACTGGGCTCCTTTGTCTCATTATTCCACCTTCATCACCAATTTTGTGTTGTTGGAAAAGAGACTTGAGACCCAGTTGACTTTTTTTTTCTTTTTATTTTCTTCTAGGAACTGGGCCCGGAGAAACTGCGGCAGCTTTTTTTATAGCTGTCTGCTCGCAGCTCGTGGCCAATGACGGCTCTTCATATCTCCTGCCACCACAGACCACCCCATTATAGGTAAGTATGCAAATATATAACATTTTTGATTATATATTGGTTCCTTTTTCCTTTCCCCATTCCTTTGTTTCCCTTCTTCATGTCTGCAACATTAGTATTTTTTATTAATTTAAACTGTCAGGCTATGCTTGAAATCTAGTGAAACAGATGCTTAGTACTGATACCTTTTCCCATTAAGTTTAATATTTTAAAAGGCGGTTGGAGGGTCATGAAGAAACAAATGAGAGCCCATAGCAGATGGTAAGATCTCCATAAATTCTTCCAAATCAAATTTCCTGCTTAGATGGAGCAACAAGGATACTTTGCTGTTCTGTTTATGGTGACATGCTGCCTTTGCATATTAATCTAATTTCTGATGAAGTGACAATCAGCAGAGAAAAATAGTGGGGTGAAACTGTGCACAGAATCTATAAATGAAAAACAGCTGCTATTTTGGCCCATTTCAACAACATCTGCTGGAAACTTGGCCTATATAAATTCCATTAAATAAATGAAAAAGTTCTATTTCTGTTTTACAGGTGTCAACTGTCTTATCCCCCAAATAGACTGCAAAATATAAGATGAAATTGCAACTTAAAACCTGAAATCTAGAGGAGAAGTTGGCATAGAGGCCAACTTAGAAATCTGGCAGTATAGTCTAGAGTGAGAACCGCAAAAACAAGTTTACTTGACAGAAAAATCAGTTGACTTAAACTTCCTACCAGTAATGCCAACTTAGCAAAGGGGAAACTATAGGATGTTTATTCTTGAGAGCCAAAGCTAAACCAGAAACAAACGAATAAGTAGAAAATATATGAGTCAAAATGACCATCAGAAAACCAACAGTTCTTGGTGGCTAAGAAGCCAGATTTGATTTATCATGTTGATGGGATTATAAAAGAAATCCTGGTAGGAAGGACTCTAAAGCAAGAATGAGAAGAAACAGAGTTGAGATTGGGTAGCATTATAGTCACACATCTGGGTTACATAAAACATTATTGAAGATAAGCCAGGATGGTTGGGTTTAACATAAATGAAGAAATGAACATTTTTCATAAGGATCTAAAAAAATAAAAAGAACATATTCTTTTGGAATTCAAATTTGTGTGCACCAGCTTTCTGTATCTATATACCTGTTGACAATTAGCAGTAATAGATGTACAGAATCCACTTTTTTCTGTTTTCCTCGTGTAAAAGGTTTAGTTTTGCCTATGTTTGTTTGATCCTTCTTTCCCCTTTCAATTTAGTTCTCTCATTTTGTTCTACAGCACCTCACCCAACTTGCTTTTTCTCCATAATGAAGGAGAGCCCACTATAGGTCTTTAATTATAGGAAAACTTAAGCAATGCTGACCTTCCTATTACTAGTCTATATATTCCTCATCTCAAGTCTTTTTCTCATGAGATATGTATTTGTCTGTGTGCCAGAGAACAGGAGAGACACCTATGGTTATAGACAGAAAAAAATGACAAAGTAGAAGTGAGTTAACATATTTAATATTAAATTGTATATTTCATTCTATTGCTTTTATTTTACTTTAAAGAATCATAGAATATATATCCTGGAAGGTACATTGGAAATTATCTAATTCAATCCCCAACCTGATATAGGAACCCACTCTTATAGGATTCTTGATACATTGCTACACAAAGAGATGCCATCTTCTCCAAAAGCAGTCTGTTCCATTGTTGAAAAGTTTTTATAGTAAGAATTGTTTCCTGATGTTCAACTCTAGCCTGTTTATATATTTTTAATATCCTCAAGTAATTCTTGACTACTTAAGATTGCCTGGAATAGTCCGTGCCATTTTCCTGGGAGGATTTGCAAAATGTGTTCCATTACCTCCTTCCTGGGGCTGGGAGAGTCCCACCCCCTGCTCAAGCAGGAGATAATTCCTCCTCCTCCTCCCAAAATAACAAGAGTTGGAAGGGACCTGACCTTGGAACTCAAGACTCCTGGCTTATAGCCTGGTGCCTTAACCACTGTAATAAACTGGCTCTCAACTCTAATCTCCTTCCTTGTAAATTTAAACCCATTGTTTCTCATCTTCTGTTGTCTTGGCTTAGCTTAGCTTATCTTTTGGAAAAGCTTTGAACAATTCTGCTCCATCTTCAATAAGGGAGCCCTTCAGATAGACATCTGAAGATTGCTATCACTTTCTCCATAGTTTTCTCCTCTCCAGGATAAACTGCCCCCAAACTTTCAACCATTCTTCAGGTGCCTTAACATCCTGGTTGTCACCTCTATCAATGTCTTTTCTAAAATATAACGGCCAAAACTGGATGAAGCATTCTAGATAAGATCCGGTGCAAAACAGAGACTCACCTTGATACTTTATTTTTATTGATGGAGTCTACTATTGCTTTTTTCAGCTTCCAGCTTGATCACATTGTAGGGTCATATGTTCAGTTTATGATCAATCAAAGCATTCCAAATGTTTTCACATGCTGCTACTGCCTGATGTGGTTTCTCCCATCTTACACTCGAGTCTGTGAGCTTTTTTTTCCTACTCAAAGGAATTTGTTATTTGTTGAAATTCCTCTTGGATTCTGCCTATTGTTCTAAACAGTCTTCCTAGCCATAATTCTGTCTAATCTATAGTCTTCACTGTGTGTTACTTTTATTTACTGGGTAGACATATTTTTGGCTAAACTAATGAAACAGGTGAGACCCAACCTACTAATTTCCTCTTTCCACTGAACCTAATACAGACCATTAGCCCCTTGAAGGCTCACCGATACAATTGATCTGATCCTGGGGGTTTAAACTAATTCATGATGATCAGGCATCAATGGAGCACTGTTTCCTTTGGGAAGAAGGACAAGGCAAAGTTGAAGAACTTTGTCTGCCCTATCTGTTACTTTTTCACATGTATTGTCTACTCCTGTAAGCTTAACTTCCTTTTTTACACTGCCAGACTTTTTTTTCTGCAGATATTATCTGCTTGCTTCAAAACCTCCTTGGAGATTATGCTCATCTTCTATTTCTTATGCATGTATCAGTCTTTTGAGGTAGGGCAGACCAGGAAAACAACCCCACAAGTTTGACTGGAACTATATTTTATTAATACTGACTACAGTAACAGAAACTTGACGTCCTGATTACATTTTCTCTTCTTTCCCTCTTAAACCCTGGCGAATTAGGGCAGAGCCATTCTGAGGTTTTCTAAAAACTTTTTCTTTGTTTCCTGGGCTTATGATATACAGGTTTTTGTATATCTTTTTATATCTGGCTCTGCCTCGTTTCTCCAGACTTATCTCTATGGCTTTCTACAGTTCTGTCTATTTATTTCATATCTTAGCCTATAGCTCCTTATGTGTAGGTTTATCGACTCTCCTATTTTATTTCTTTTCATTGGAATAGTAGATGATTGTACTTCCAATCTCCTGTTATTACTATGCCTTCCTTCTGAAATCTGTAACCTGGCTCAGAAATAGACAATCCAGATCATGCATCTGACCCACAATGATAAAAGCAATAATACTATTGTTTCTCAGTCCATGAATCCTGACTCAAATGCTTTTTGACTGGCCCAAAACTGCTCCGATTCATGGATTTCTACACCTGGTGGATTTCCTTCCATCCATTCTCCTTTTTGCATAACTATTCCTTTTGAAAAAGTTGTATCTGAGAGTCTATATAAACCTCTCACGAACTTTCTCCTAATAGATTTCATTGTTACTTATTAAATCGTATTTGACTTTCTGCTTACGAACCCAGGTCCTTTCCATTTGTTCCCATTTTTATAATGTTATTGAAAATCTTGGGTCTTCATTCTGTATTCACCTTCTCATTTCTGCACATCTGCACATCCTGTGTAACATTCACAAGTCTTAATCTCACCCTCTCACCCAAAATTCAGTCTAAAACCCTCTGAATCATGATTGCAAGGCACTGTCCAAATACATTTTTCTGCTATCTCTTGTCAGAAGCTATTTATTTACAATTTGAAGGCCACTTGACTCCTAAAGACCCCGAGTGGCTTTTAGTCCAAAAAGCAAGAACAATACTATAAAAGGCAGAAAAATTCATAATCAGCCCAAAGACAAACTTACCCACAAAATATCCAACAGAGAGGCCACACTCAACCAGCCCCCGGTCATAAGAGAAAAGACAGGTCCTCAATGGCTTTCTCTTTTGTTTCTTCCAATGGTCTTTTCTCTCTCCCTGGGTCCCTTCAACAGGAAGAAATAAAAAGTACACCACTTCTACTCTCATGATTTCTCTTCCTCTTTTGCAAGAAGGAAAACTTTTCACAATTCCTTTCAATATATCTTAGGAGATTCTCAGTTATCCAGGCCAGACAGTAATTGTCTCAAATGTGCTTATTTCTTCAAATAAGGTTTTATTTTTTTTCCCCTTTGAGGAAGAAGAAAATGTTTTGCTTGTCATCCAAGAAGCTTCATCAGTTCTGATGGTGGAGGGATGGAAGGATAGGTTCTGATTGGATGGTGGTTCCTTGCAGTATTTCCATAGCTGTGTCTTATTTTTCAACAGAAATCAGTAAAAAGAAATATTAATAAGTGGACTTAAAGTGTTGGAGTCCTTCTATCATTTTCTAAATATGGGACTCAGGAATCTCTTTTCTTGAAAGACTATCCAGATGACAGATTGTTATTCAAATTAGAAATGGGATAATTTCTCTTTGCAGTCCTCTCCCTCAATTCTTGAAACTTGGAGCAGATTTGTTTGTTGGTTGCTTTGTTTAGAAAATTTATATGGCTGCCCACTAACACTCAGTGACTCTGGGTGGCTTACAAAACATAAAAACCCATAAATAACCATGAAAACAATACACCTCTGCCAGTGACAACAATCAAACAAATCATTGGATGGGCTCTGGCTTCCACAGGCTTGTTGGCAAAATCAAGTCCTCAGAACTTGCAAGAGTATTGAAGTGGGGGCCAGTCTAATCTCTGCAGGAATGATGTTCCAAAGGGAGGAAACCACCACAGAGAAGGCCCTTCTTCTGGATCCTGCAGTTCTGTGGTGGTATGCTACCAGATCAGACCGGTTCATCCGAACCGGTAGTAAAAAAAAGCCTATGGGCAGCTCAGAAGAGGGAAAAAAAATCCTTCAACAATCAGCTGAGAGGAAAAAGAAGAGAAAAGCACAGAATTGGCTCTCCCACTCACCCCTGCACTTTTCTCTTCTTTATCTGCTTAGCTGATTGGCACTGCAGATCTCAGCTGGTTTGGGAAAAGCTGCGTGCCGGTGTTAGGCAAAGCATGCCCACCAAGTCACACCCACTGAACTGGTGGAAAAACAATTTGAATCCCACCACTGCTGCAGTAGTTATTCAACCAGAGATATGGTAACATCATCGACAAGGAATTTTTTTTTAAAAGTGCAAATGCACATGCACTCCAAAGCTTGATAATCTTGGTCCTTCATATCATATTCTTATTCTATCTTTTTTGTGCCTTCTCTGATTTTCTACATTATGGGATGTTTCTTGGCACTGTTCTCCTTCCACAAGCACCTCTTGTGTCCAGTCCAAAAATTCTTCACCTTTGCTAATGAGCTAGAGAGTGGACAATTCGTATCCAGTCTCTTCACTTTCTTTTTCATGAGGGCAATCTGTCTGCAATTGCACCATGTATAATTCATATGATCTTCCAAGATAAAAACAAACTTGGGCACCTTTTTTAAGTTATAAAAGCAATTCTCTGCATGTTGCTTAGATGAACAGAAGAGGAGGAAAAGAGGGTCTCCTTGATTCCTTTCATCAAACTCAGTGATGCGATTCAAAAAATTATAGTACTGGTTCTGTGGGTGTGGCTTGCTGGGCATGGCAGGGGAAGGATATTGTAAAATCTCCATTCCTACCCCACTCCTGAGGGGAAAGTTACTGCAAAATCCCATTCCCTCCTGCTTTCCAACTCCGTACTCCTGTGCATGGCAACAAAAGAAGACCCAGCTGATTAGTTGGGACTCAGGAGGCAGAGAATAGATGAGGGCACGGCCAGTCAGAGGTGGTATTTGCCAGTTCTTCAAACTGGTCAGAATCTGCTGAATACCACCTCTGATCAAACTCCAGTTTCTTCCTGTTCTCCCCATTTGCTTACTATCCTCTGTGAATTCAGTCTCTGAAAACTGGCTTCCTTGTGTCTCCTGAAACTTCCTTAATTGGCTCAGCAAAAAAGCAATGCTCCAATCACATACAATGGGCAATCAACAGCTATCAAAGGTAGAAAGACCTGACATTACCTACAACTGAGTAATCCTCATCCATGGTGAAGATGATGGAACTTGCCAGATGGTCAAATTGATATCTTTGATCAGAAAAAAATACATTAACTAAGTTTAACACTGACTTGAAACCCTTTACAGACTTTTTTGTGTGAAACAGAGAAAAAAATAAGCTTTTGATATAACAATTTGATTATTTGAAAAAAAAATAGGCTATAGAAAAAAATGAAAGCCATGTTGTAACCATAGAGTAAGACCTTAATTTACTTTTATACTTATAATTGCTGCAAAAGAAAATTGAAAGTTACTTCTTTATTTTCTTTCCTTTTTTTCTACACATTTGATTTAGTTTCTCATAGAGTTTATCCTTTTTTTAAAATCCTAATAAAGTTCTTTTGAAAAATGAGAAATCAGCAACTGTCAAGAAGCAATCCAACAGCTACATATAATCAGCAGTCTCTCCGCCTCTTTGGTTCTTTCTCTCTCTTTTATTTTTTTTCCCCTTTTTCCATCAAATCCCCACATCTTGTTCTTCCTGTTCACTCACCCAGCATTTATTTAATTGTTCATCCAAAATTGTATATTCTACACACTTCCAATGCATATACATTATTTATAATAATATAGTTCAGTTGGGTGTTAGAAATAGCCTTTCCACTATTAAAAGTGCTCTGCTCTATGTCCTATTATACATCTAAAAATTCTTATATGGACATACAAAACTGGTCAATAAATTTTTACAAGGGTTTTTACTATTTTACAAAGATGTGATTCTCCGTATTCACTTTCAGTGAAGATTCTCAAATATGTATGCTTGTTTCAATCTACATGTCAAAAATCTTTGACTAAATATGCATTGCTTGATTTGACATTTTCCTTACATTGTTGAATATAATTGCAGAACCAAAACTACTCTCCCATCAACACTTTCCTTTTTCCTATTATTATTATTATCACTTTTATTTCTCTCACCCTTTTTAACATTAACCTAAGAGGTTAACAGGGTTATTACTTTTAGCATATACAGTAAAGGAACCTCTAGTCTAGAGATTCCATTTATTTAATATTTACATAGAATATGCCAATAGTAGTTTAGCAAAAAATATTGTTGGATTTTTTTTAGGATGAGACAGATAGTCCTCAACTTACAATACTTAATTTAGTTACCGTTCTATGTTACAATGGCACTGAAGAAAGTAACTTATGACCATTTCCACACTTATGAATGTTACAGCATCCCCATGGTCACTTGATTTACATTTGGATGTTTAACAATTGGTTCCTATTTATGTTGGTTGTAGTGTTTCAGGGTCATGAGATCATATTTTGTAAACTTCTGACAAGCAAAGTCAATTGGGAAGCTAGGTTCACTTAACAATTGTGCTACTAATTTAACAACTGCAGTGATTCCCTTAACAAACGTGGCAAGAAGTTGTAAAATGGAGCACTACTCACTTAACAAATTTCTCATTTAGCAACATAAATTCTGAGCTCAATTGTGGTTGTAAGTTGAGGATGCTAAGTAAGTGAATGCTGTAATGGTTTTGAGTAGTTTTTTATGGGGGTGGTGAATCAGATTCAACTCAGTGCACATTAAAATCAGTGAGATAAGACACACATGACTTAAATCCCATAGTTTTAAATCAAGTACACTGTTAGATCTGGAGCGTGGGCGCAAAGAACGGAGACAAGGCATCGAATAGTGACTTCAACTCTTTATTAGTGACTTCAGAACAGAGCCAAATACTGGGGCAGCAGCAGCTCCTTTTATAGAGCTGGCTACTGTCACAATAACCAATGATTTGAGTTTGCCGCACTGGGAGCATCCAATCAGCGGCGACCCGCAAGCAGCCAATCAGATCAGCTGGAAATGACCAACCACGATCCGCTGTTCGTGAGCCAATCAGAAGTGCAGGATTACGAGCCTGCTGTGGAAGCAAAACTATTAGGATTTTAAAATAATGCGTTTGTTTAGTTCGTAACACCCCTCCCCCCTAGGTTCCATTTGAGGGGGTGGGGTGATGTATTCTCGCAGGTAGGCAGGTCGTTTCACCTGTCTACCTGATCTACGTTGCTCCACCAGTCCTTGCCCTGACTCTGGTCCCAGTGGGCTGCTTGCTGAGCTCGGCAGAGCAGATGGTCCAACCTCTCCATTGGGTGACTCAGGGTTGTTATTTCTGCTGCCATTACAGCTGTCATCCAGGACCCTTGGATTTGCTGCTGTTGCAATGCTGCTTTGTGGTGAGGCTGACTGGGCTCTCCTTTGGAAGGTGAATATCCCCGGGTTGGTTGTGCTGATTGTTGGTTTCCAAGTACTGGGTTGTGTGCTAGTTCTTGTCCAGGCCCCTCGATTTCCCTTCCCCCCCAGGTTTGAGGTTCAGGGTTTGTGACGGGGTAGGTGCCAGCCTGAAGCGCAGTTGGTTGATGTGGCGCTTCCACATTTTCCCATCAGTAGTTTGTAAATGGTAGGAATGTGGACCCGTTAGTTGAGTTATGGTGGCGGGGACCCACAATGGGTCACCGGAAAAGTTTTTTGCAAACACTGGGTCACCTACCTTGAAAGTGCGATACCTGCTGCTGGATCCCAAAGGTTTTTCCGGTGTGTAGGCAGGGTGCAGGTGGTCAAGATGTGAGCAAAGTTTCCGGTCCATCAGGAGTTCGGTCGGGGTTCTGTTTGTGGTGCTGTTTGGGGTAATATGTTGGAGGAGAAGCATCCTGGTCACCTTGTCATCAATGTCCTCTTGCTCCATCTTGTGTAAAGTTTTCTTTGTAAATTGGACCATTCGCTCAGCCCTACCATTGGCCGCAGGGTGAGCTGGTGAGGTCAAGGCATGGCGTATCCCCCGATCTGCGAGATACTGTTCAAATTCCAGAGCAATGAATTGGGGGCCATTATCTGAAAACAGGACATCTGGAAACCTGTGCGTAGAGAGTAGTCTATTTAGTTCTTTAACGACGGCTTCTGTGGTGGTGCTCTTCATTTTGTGGACCTCCAGACAGTTGGAGTAGGCACCCACTGTTATAAGAAATGTATGCCCACTGGTAGGTCCCGCAAAATCGATGTGGATACGGGACCAGGGATTTCGGGGTGCTTCCCATTCAGTTGGTGGTGCTTTTGGTGGAGCTGAATGAGTTTCCTGACACTTGCTGCAAGTGGCCACCCAGGTTTCTATCTGCTTATCTATACCTGGCCACCAAGCGTAGCTCCTCGCTAGTGCCTTCATTCGCACTATGCCTGGATGTCCATCGTGCAATAGTTTTAGAATTCTATGCTGTAGTCTCTCTGGGATGACGACTCTGTCTCCCCACAAGATGCATCCTTTTTGGGAGAAAAGTTCTGTCTGCCGGTTTTTGAAGGGCTTGAAGGTGTCATTTGGTTCGTTGTGAGGCCAACCTCTTTCCACCCAGCTGAAGACTCGTGCCAAACAAGGATCCTTCCTTGTTTCTGAGGCGATGTCTTGTGCAGTCAGTGGTGGTGAAGGAAGAGTTTCAATTTGTAGCATAGTCATGGTTGGAGCTGGGTCGTCTATGACTTCGGGTAGTGGAGAGCAGCTCAATGCGTCAGCATGGGGAATGGCTTTTCCTGGGCGGTGTAGCAGTTGGTAATCATATGCGGCTCGAAACTCTGACCAATGTGTCATTCTTGGTGATAATATGTGAAGTGTGGGTTTATCTCCTGCTAAAATGCCAAGTAATGGTTTGTGGGCAGTTATTATGGAGAAGGATCTTCCATATACATACTCATGGAATCGTTTGATCGCAGACACAATAGCGAGAGCCTCTTTATCAAGTTGGCTATAGTTTCTCTCAGTTTTAGATAGAGTTCTTGAAAAAAACGCAATAGGTGCCTCAGTACCATTTGGTAGGACGTGGCTCAGGATGGCTCCCACTCCAAACGGTGAGGCATCGCAGGTGACAGTTAAAGGCAAAGTCTCGTTATATTGTATCAATACAGCATCTGAAGTTAACAGGTCTTTTACTTGCTGAAAGGCTCGCTCTTCACGATGTCCCCAGACCCAGGAAGCCTTCTTATCAAGAAGCCTATGCAGGGGTTCAGCAACAGTCGCCTTCTGGGGCAAGAAGATGTTATAAAAGTTAATGAGTCCCAGGAAGGCTTGGAGATCTGTTTTATTCCTAGAGTCTTGGGGCGTTTTTTATTGCAGTCAGTTTTTTCTCAGTAGGGTGAATTCCCTGTTTGTCCAGAAGGTACCCAAGGAACTTAACCCGCTCAGTACATAGTTGACATTTGTCTTTCTTGACCTTCAGGCCAGCATCTTTAAATTTCTGGAGGACCATTCTGAGTCATTTTTCTAGTATGCTTCTAGTGGGGGCAGCTATTAAGACATCATTGAAGTATGGCACGCCCCCTTTTATGCCTTGAAGCAATCTTTCCATCAGACTTTGGAAGATGCCAGGTGCTACATTCACTCCAAATTGGAGTCTATTACACTTGAAAGCACCTCTGTGCGTGACTATAGTTTGGGCTTCTGCAGTCTCTGCATCTACGGGCAGCTGCTGGTACGCCTGAGCTAGGTCCAATTTTGCGAATATTTTCCCACCTCCCAGGGAATGAAGAAGGTGCTGGACCACAGGTACGGGGTAAGCGCTCTGTTGAAGCGCGTGATTTAGGGTGGCCCGGTAATTCCCACAAATTCTCAAAGATCCATCAGATTTTATGGGGGTTACAATTGGGGTTTCCCATCGGGCGTGGTCAATCGGTTCCAACACGCCCTGGGCTATTAATTTGTCCAATTGTTCATCAATCTTTGGCTTGAGTACAAAGGGCACTCGACGAGGCTTAAGGCGAATGGGCGCAACATCAGGGCTGAGATTAAATGATATGGGGGATCCCTTGTACTTGCCTAGCTTCTTGGTGAAAACGTCCTGGAATTCCTGGACGAGGGCTGCTTCCCAGTCATTGCTTCCAGTTTGGTTAATGCCCGATAGTTCAATTCCTAGCGACGCAAACCACTGCAAACCCAGCAAGCTGGGTTTGACGACAGTAAATGGTAGAGTTGCGGTGTGGTCTTTGAAAGATACTTGGACGTGGCTGGAACTGGCAACTGGGATTCTGTTTCCTTGGTAGTCCTTTAATATGATTTTTTGAGTGCTGAGGTCCTGGAGACGGATGTTTTAAGGTTTTCCAGGAGACCATCGATTGGGACAACCCGGAGTCGACTTCCATAACACATGGTCGATTCTCAATTGTGACCTTCACTCGGATTTTCCTTGCATCAAGGGATGAAGCATGGCCGATGGTGATGGTTTGATGGGTCTCTTCCCATCTGGTTGAAGTGGCGGATGCTCGATTTCTGTAGTAGAGGTTCCATTGGCAGTCCTGGTTTAATGGTGGGGTGCCCGTTGTATGGCGGAAATTTTCTCTTTGGGTTGGGCTGGACCCTCTTGCTTCTGCAGACCTTTGTGATGTGGCCCCTCTTTCCACAGGAACGGCAGAGTGCGTCTAGGAATTTACAGTCTGATCGCGGGTGATTTCCCCTGCATCCAGTGCATTGGTACGAAGGCTTACGATTTCACTGATCTCGCTGATCGCGTTCTGACCTGAGTCTGTTGACCTCTTCTTCCTCGCTTTCTGATGAAGATTTGAGGTCTTCATGGTGGGTGGTAGTTGTGTGCCTTTTGGATAAAGGCGTAGTGTCACTGGCGAGTGGGCGGTGCGGTGCGTTCTCTCAGCGCATTCGAGCGGCTGACTTCCAGGTTGCTTCTGCTGCAGTAGCATTGGTGATGACATCTGCAAGGCCGATGTCCCCTTTTGCCATAATCTTGCTCTGGGTCATAGGGTCTTTGAGGCCCAGAACAATTCGATCTCTCATGGCTTCCTCGATGTTTGCGAAGCCACAGAGTCCTCCAAGGTTCCTGAGGTCAGCGATGAAGTCTCCAACACTCTCGCCTTCCTGTTGGTCCCTCTGGTAAAACTCGTGTCTCCTGATGAGTGTTGGCACTGCGGGTGCATAATGAGCTCATAGGATTGGGGCGAGGTTGTCCCAGTCCATTGTCTTGACTTCTGCTGGTTTTGCAAGTGCCTTTGCCATTTTGAAAACGGCGGGCCCGGAATGGGTCAGGAATACAGCTCGTTTCTTGCCAGGCGTAGCATCTTTAAAATTGTTGGTCTCCAGGAACATCTGAAACCTGTCCATATACGAGTCCCAGTATTCGTTAGCCAGGTCAAATGGAGCAGGTGGTATAGCACTGCTGGTTATTCTGCCGCTTTTTGGTGCGGTCTCAGCCACGTGCTCTGCTAGCGTTCAGTGAGTGTTGAGTCAGCTCTATCGTCTCCGCATCCCATCCTCGTCGCCAGTGTTTGATCTGGAGCGTGGGCGCAAAGAACGGAGACGAGGCATCGAATAGTGACTTCAACTCTTTATTAGTGACTTCAGAACAGAGCCAAATACTGGGGCAGCAGCAGCTCCTTTTATAGAGCTGGCTGCTGTCACAATAACCAATGATTTGAGTTTGCCGCACTGGGAGCATCCAATCAGCGGCAACCCGCTAGCAGCCAATCAGATCAGCCAGAAATGACCAATCACGAACCGCTGTTCGTGGGCCAATCAGAAGTGCAGGATTATGAGCCTGCTGTGGAAGCAAAACTATTAGGATTTTAAAATAACGTGTTTGCTTAG
This sequence comes from Hydrophis major, assembly GCA_033807585.1. Lineage (NCBI taxonomy): Eukaryota > Metazoa > Chordata > Lepidosauria > Squamata > Elapidae > Hydrophis > Hydrophis major. Next base: position 86,604,589 of record CM066328.1, on the reverse strand, counting down.
TTCGTAACATACACCTTAAAAGAAAATTCTTAAATGCTATAGAAGGCAATGATGAAGCTACTAAGCATCACACATCTTTCATCCAACTAAAGGAAACACATAAAATGGAGGTCATTTGCCAAAACTCCCCATGGATCTTATGGTGACCAAAACATAATAGATTGAGGGCTACATCAGTTGAGTTCTCAAATCTTAGATTCCATCTCCCAAAGTCATGCCCCTGATGCAACAGAAAAATATTAGCCCTTGAATCAGAATTATTTTTCCTCTCACTGAAGCAAAGGGAGATAATCTTTTGAACAAGATTACCCAGCCTAGGGGGAAAAAATTAAAAAGACTATCTCATACTGCCTTGGCTGCATATGCACTGAACTCTTGGGAAAATATTCATTTAAATTTCATCTTTAATTCCACCCTTTATACTGCCTCTATAAATGTCCTTTGTAGAGATAAGATAAGACCATTTTGGTAATATTTCATAATCATGTTAATAACCAATTTGCTGCCTTCAGCTTTTTGAAGTATTAAAAACACTTCTCACCTTCCTTTTACTAAATTAAATAAAGGAGCAATCATAAATGTATTGCCGTTATAATTAGTGCTATTACTATACAGCAGCTTGAAATTCATGTTCATAATTAACAAGCATACTCAAATTTTTGGACAGAAAAGTACAATACTTTGAAGTTTGGAGCAAGACCTTAATACCTTAATAATTTGAAGTTTGGAGCAAGACCAGAACTACAGATTTATTAAGGAGCAATGCAAATTCACTTTCCTTGTTGAAATGAAGAATAAAAGCATAAAATTCTGAATTGGCAGTTTACAGATGGTGGTGGTACAGTTTGCTTTATTTTGACGGAGTGGCTAGTAAATGCATCAAAGAGTTGGTACAGATATCATTAGATCTCCATGTTTACAGGTATAAAATGTTACTCCTAACAGTCTCTTGGGAGCAATGCAATACAGAAAACTGAATGTGTTAAATGGTAGGTAATAAAATACAAGGAATATTTTCCCATGCTAATAATAACATTCTGTTTACTAGCCTAGTTTTTCTCTCCTGCATTTTGCTCTGTTCTTTATGTTATCAGAAGATTAGACATTTTTATTTACAAAAGGAATGTTTCAAACAGAGATATAAATAATGGTGCAAATAGAAATGTTAAAATACAGTGCTGACTGCATAGATTCTGATTTTAATGGTTGTGTTTTCCTCACTACTTATTTGTTTTCCTCAATCATAATATATACTCTATGCACTGAGATATCTCTTTTCCTAAAGTATGTACCTACTTCTTAAATGCTTGGCTAGCCTGTATTCTATTTCTTTGTCATTGAAGGACAAACATCCTGTCGCATGAAAAGGTGAGTGTTAAGTCCTGAGCATGGGTGCAAGGAACGGAGACGAGACATCGAACTGTGACTTCAACTCTTTATTCGTGACTTCAGAACAGAGCAAAATACTTGGGCAGTAGCAGCTCTTTTATAGAGCTGGCTGCTGTCAAAACAACCAATGATTTGAGTTTACTGCTCTAACAAGCGTCCAATCAGAGAGGCCCGCTGTCAGCCAATCAGATTGGCCAGAAACGACTAATCACGACTCGCTGTTCGCGGGCCAATGAGGAGTGCAGGATTACAAGCCTGCTGTTAAAGTAAAGCTATTAGGGTTGTTACTGATGCGTTGGCTTAGTTCATAACAGTGAGCTTATTGCAGAACCCTTGTTAAATTAAATAGGTTTATTTTAGTTTTAATTTTACACAGTCTGGCATGGGCAAAGGCACAGATACTTGCAACAGCATCCCAACTTATGAATCAACTTATCTGGAAAGATTAGCAGAGGACCAGATTCACCATCAGGTCCCCCATGATGTGGATCAGAACCAGGGGTGGGATTCTCCCAGTTCAGCCCAGTTCAGGCAAATCGGTAGCTCCGAGGATCATCTGAGAGTGAACCAGTTCACTCCAATGATCAGCTGTTCGGCCCACCTGCCTACCCTGGGTCTAGTCTAGGCTTTACATCCTGGTTTTCAAGCTCAGCTGATTCACGTGGCACAACGGATTGCTGCACGTCAGCTGTTTAACAACAGGGATTGCAGGGGAAGATCAGTAACAAACGCTCTGCGCACGCTCATCAAAATGGTTGTCACACCAGTTGAATTGCATCCCTGATCAGAACTGTGAGAAGGCATTAGTAACCTGGCTGCAGTACAAATCAGCCTAAAACAAGCTGAGAACAGAAAGTCTCTTTCAATCACTATGAAAGGCCATTGGTCTAACAGCATTCAGCAACCAAGCATTTTGGCCCCATAATTTCTGAAACCTCATCCTGTATGTTTACCCCACTTTTTTCAAAGTTCCTTTTCATGTAAATATAAATGCGCCATACCATCTTTCAGCATCTTTGTTTTTTCTAGCATTCTCTTACCAAAATATCCATCCATCCATCTATCCTTTCATTTCATTTTATTCACTCATTCATTTATCATACATATGTAGAACTTTTTAGAAAATAAATGTGGTTGGGATCATCCCAGCACTTTGGAGCTGTGTCCACCTTCCCCCCCAAAAAGAGACAGCTAAGTTGGAATGATAGGAGAATAGGGGGAGTAGGAAGAATTGTTACATTGTGTAGGATAGCCATGTTGTGCAATTGCCTGCGGCAAATCCTTAGCACTTCAGATGCGACTACACTTCTCATTTAGAGAGAATATACCAACTCTTCAGACAAATTTCTGGAGGACAAAGAAGACTGGAAAAGGGTGACAGTACCATTGTACCCATCTATAGTGGAAGTGGCCTGTGAATTATGGCTGTTCTCAGGATGTCGGAATCTATGCCAATGTCTTCTACTATGAACCTGTTTTCCTTTTTCAAATCTGCAAATGCTTTAGCCAGAATGTTGCACAAGGACACCCATGGCAGCAAAACATCAGGAGTCTCTATTAATTACTATGATTTAAATTAAATAATAAAGCCCATTGGGAACCAAGCTGAGGAAGCAGTGGGTGAGCATGCGAACTCAAGAAGCTCTGTATGCACACACGGCAGGTGCAAAACCATCCCCTCTGTCCCCCTGCCACCAGTCCACAGAGCCAGAAAGGTCAGGGACCACTGTTTTAGAAAGAATAGGGGAAGAGAAATAGAAAGCTCCATTTTTGTCACAGCCAAAAAAGAAAGCTCCTTGCAATTTCTGGTGAAATGGCAACTGTAAATTGGTTAGGGACAAAGTCCATCTTCACATCCAGAACCGCATCCTGCAGATCGTCTTTCCTCTTTGAGTTGACAATTTTCAATACATAAGAACAGTAGGCCTCTACACCCAACAAAAGCACTCCTGAGCTTTTCCAATGGGCCAAAGCTTTTCCCCAAAGCTTTGAATGAATTGTAATCAGCCCTTTTATTATATAACTCCTAACACCCTGTTTTATGTATTTTTTGCACTTAGTTACAAGAAAATACTTTAAGTTTCATAAACTAAAAAAATAAATAATGGGACCCTGTTTCGTAGAAGATAATAGTTTAGATTTAACTATGAAGGACTAAGGAAAAATTACTGTATATTTGTTTTCAAGGTGGAAAACATATTTTCTGTTTTCAATAAGCTGGAACCTCCTAGGGAACAAGCGCCCAATTTTTGAAATTAGCACTGAAATACAAAAGAAAGGTAAGAAAGGGAACAAATTAAATGCACACTGTGACAGCAATATGGAGAAACAAATAAAGGGTGTTGTTTTTTCTTTAAATGTCAAGGAGTGGGAAGAAACAATCATCTTACATTTTCAAGGATTCTCTTAATAAACCTCACCAGATGGAAGCACAAAGCTAAGCATGACAGGCCAGGACTACTAATTGGACAGGGAACACTTGGGAATTCTAGGGCTGTTGGCTAAATGGGAAAGTAGGGGGGGTAGGAAATCCCACAGGAATACAATGGCAAATCATTTATTTAACACTCCCAAATAAACTCCTGCAGCTATCACAGTGTGGAGTTGAACTCCACATATCTGAAAGTTGCTGAAGTCGAGAAATATTTATTTTTACTTTTGTTGGGTATCCAATTCCAATGGCAGTGACTCTTCAGGACCTTATGATCTATTGACCACCAGGTGCCAACGGTGGGCTAGATAGTCAAGGATTTTCTTTTTTTTCTCCTTTTTATTTGTCACTCCGCCTGGTCTTGGCCTAATGCAGGGCTGTCGAACTCCTGGCCCATAGGCCGGATGTGCCACACTCTGGGCACACCCATGCCCGGTTTAGCAAAGGGGGGAATCCCAATGCATCATGTGATGATGCCATGATGACGTGAATTTGACACCCCTGGCCTAGGTAAATCATGCACAGAGAGTGCGCTCTTGAAGTATCCTCCTTATCTAGGTGCTAGGTTTTCATATTCCTATAATGATTTCCTGTAAATAAATCTTATTTTTGCTGCCGTTACAAACCTGCTCTCCTAAATCTTACTCAAGTCACATTCCCATTCTCAGAAACACTGACATATATAAAGAGAAAATGGCTCAGCCTGAAATAATCTTTAATCTTTAAATTTTATCTTAACAAGGGATGAACATTTTCCTCCCTTTAGATACAGATAATAATTCACATGTCAGCATGGATGCTGACTCCTCTATCCCATACATTATTCAGTTATCATACTTGCAGAGTTTATTATTGAGGCCTAAAGGAAGCCCTTTACACAATTTCATGAATATTTTCCCCTGCATGACTAAAGGCTCTTGCAAGGTCATGGATAAACATACAGAGTCCTGCCCCATCCTTATCCCCATACATGAAAAAATTAACAAAAAGCTGGAGCAGGAGTAAGGTTATTTTTTTAAAATGCATTAACCTGTGCAATCTAGTGCAACAAACTTTTGGTTAAAAAAAAAAAATGCTGCATACAACAGTGGAGTTATATTTATTTACCACAGCTATTATCTCTATTTTTCAGGATGAAATTTTTCCCAAAGTAATTTACCAGTAATATAAACAATTTAAAATAAAAAGGCAACCACTATTATTTAAAAATAAACAAACTTTTAGGATCCTTCCCACAAGGCAGTAAGCGGCAATGGCTTTTTAGGTGGAATGGGGCAGAGTTCAAATGGTGGCCATCATTCCCTTTCACTTTTTGAGGGTTCATCCCAGTGATTTTAAGAAATAAAAGTCCAATTCAAGAGGCTTCTGTTGTGTCCGCGAAATGATGCCAGGAGTCGGTGACTTAGTGCAAAGCTCTTTATTGGCAAGTTGGAACCGAACTGGCGAAAGGAAAAAAGCCCGCGGCTTTTATTCCTTTTGCCGCGGCGGCCGCGGCCAATGGCACCGCTTTGAATCTCCCGCGGTCTGAATGGACCAATCGCGGGAGATTCTTAGCGAGCCAATCGGCGCGGCTCGCCTGACCAATCGGAGAGCCCCGCGCTTTGGCCAATCAAAGCGCGGGGATCTCGAGTATGTTAATGAAGGACAGAACACCCCTCCCCTCTTGGTTCAGTCCTTACGTTGCGTAGTCACGTAGGTAGGCGGGGCTCCGTCTGGTCCTACTTGACCTGTGCAACTCAGCCGTAGGCTGGATCCCGGCCGGTTCGGTCGGGATCTCCGCTGCTCCTGCTGCCGTTGTGGGAACCGGCTGGTCGATCGGGCCGGTCCCTTCTCCGTAGCTCCCTCCTGGGCCTTCTGGGTTGGTTGAGCTACGGGTTTCGCCGCTCCCGCTCGGTCTTTCCGGGTCGGTCGAGCTGGCTTGGCTGTTCCTTTCTGGCGAGGGGTCGTGATGGCTGCGTTCCGGTGAGTACTGCTGGTTTATTTTTCTTTGGATTCGGTCCCCTGAGTATTCCCTCCCCCCTTGGCTTGCGTTGTGGGGATTGGTTTCACTTGTTTGTGCGTCGGCGGTTTGTTGGTTTGCAGTTCTCGACCTAAGTTGGTCGATGTGGCGTTTCCACGCTCGTCTGTCTGCTGTTTGTAGCCGGTACGAGTGTGGGCCTGTTGTTTGTGTGATCACGGCTGGGATCCATAGCGGGTCTCCCGTCAGGTTCTTTGCGTATACGGGGTCCCCGGGTGCGAAGGTTCGGTGTTTGGTGCTTGAGTCTGGGGGCCTCTTCGGGTTATACGTGGGGTGTAACCTGTCGAGTGGGGACCTTAGCTTTCTGCCCATTAGTAGTTCGGCTGGGCTTTTATTGGTTGTGGTATTTGGGGTTATGTGTTGGGTGAAGAGTAGTCTGTTGATTTTCTCTTGGATCTCCCCGTGGTCTATTTTCCGGATGGTCTTTTTAGTGAATTGGACCATCCGTTCCGCCCTATCGTTCGCCGCCGGGTGCGCCGGTGCTGTCAGCGCATGGCGGATGCCCCTTTCCGCTAGGAATTTTTCGAATTCCAGCGAGGTGAACTGGGGCCCGTTGTCGGAGACGACGACGTCTGGGAGGCCGTGTGTTGCAAAGAGTTTGCAGAGTTCCTTGATCACGGCCTCCGTGGTTGTCGTCTTCATGTTGCTTACCTCCAGCCAGTTGGAGTAAGCGTCAACTGTTATGAGGAAAGTGTGTCCTTTTGTGGGCCCGGCGAAGTCTAAATGGATCCTAGACCAAGGTCCCCTTGGGGTTTCCCACTCTAGGACGGGTGCTGTGGGTGGGCTTGGCCTAGTTTCCTGGCATCGTTGGCACCTAGCTACCCAGGCCTCTATTTGTTTGTCCATCCCTGGCCACCAAGCGTAACTTCTGGCCAGGGCTTTAGTCCTTACGATGCCAGGGTGCCCCTCGTGTAGCAATTCCAAAACCTTCCCCTGTAGCTTTTCCGGAATGACCACCCTGTCCCCCCATAGTATGCACCCTTTTAACAATGAGAGTTCCGTTTGGCGGTTTCGGAACGTTTTGACGGACTCGTCGTTGTCCCTTTCCGGCCACCCTTTCTCCACCCAATGCAACACCCGCGCCAGACGTTTGTCTTTATTAGTCTCTCGGGCAATGTCTGACGCGGTTATGGGCAGGTTGGGTAGAGTCTCTATGCTGAGGGTGGTCGTCGTGGGTGCTGGGTCGGTGTCGCATTCCGGTAGCGGCGAGCGGCTTAAGGCGTCTGCGTGGGAGATCGTCTTACCCAGTCTGTGTATTAGTTCGTAGTTGTAGGCTGCCAGGAACTTGGACCACCTTGTCATTCGGGGAGACAGAATGTTCGGGGTGGCCCGGTTTCCTGCAAGGATTCCCAGCAGCGGCTTGTGGTCCGTTATGATGGTGAAAGTCCGGCCGTAGAGGTACTCGTGGAATCGTTTTACGGCGGCAACTATAGCCAGAGCCTCTTTGTCCAGTTGGCTATAGTTCCGCTCCGGTTTGGTGAGGGTCCTTGAAAAGAACGCGATGGGCGCTTCTTTTCTGTCGGGAAGGGTATGGCTGAGGAAGCGCCGACGCCGAAGGGTGATGCGTCGCATGTGACGGCCAGAGGTAGGGTCTCATTGAATTGTATGAGGACGGCGTCGGAGGTGAGGAGGTCCTTCGTTCTTTGGAAGGCGGCTTGCTCCCGTTTCCCCCAAGTCCAGGTCGCCGCTTTGTCCAGGAGCCTATGCAAGGGCTCCGCCGCCGTCGCCTTTTGGGGTAGGAAAACATTGTAAAAGTTCAGTAATCCCAAGAATGCCTGTAGCTCAGTCTTTGACTTGGGGGTGGGGGCTTCTTTGATGGCCTTGATTTTTTTGCTTGTGGGGTGAATGCCGTGCCGGTCTAGGAGGTAGCCCAGGAATTCCACTCGTTCCATGCAAAGCTGGCGTTTTTCCCTCTTTACTTTCAGTCCGGTCTCTTTAAATTTAGTTAGGACCTCCCTTAGTTGACCTTCTAGTTCGGCTTGGTTAGCTGCCGACACTAGGATGTCGTCGAAATAAGGAACCACCCCCTTGATACCCTGCAATAGCCTCTCCATTAGGCTTTGGAATATGCCCGGTGCCACGCTGACTCCGAATTGGAGTCGGTTGCATTTGAATGCTCCCCGGTGGGTGACAATGGTCTGCACTTCTGCCGTTTGCTCGTTGACCGGCAACTGTTGGTATGCCTGGGCGAGGTCGAGCTTGGCGAAAACCTTGCCCCCTCCCAGTGAGTGCAGTAGGTGTTGTACTACTGGGACGGGGTAGGCGCTTTGTTGCAGTGCGCCATTTAGGGTGGCCTTATAGTCCCCACAGATCCTCACCGACCCATCGGGCTTGATCGGGGTGACTATGGGGGTCTCCCACCGGGCGTGGTCTATGGGCTGCAGGACCCCTTGTTTGACGAGCTTGTCAATTTGCTCGTCTATCTTGGGTTTCAGTGCGAATGGCACCCGCCTTGGTTTCAGGCGTTTGGGGGGGACGTTAGGGTCTAGGTTGAACGATATAAGGGGCCCTCGGTACTTGCCTAGGTTTCCGTCGAAGACCTCTTGGAACTCCCGGGCTAGTTGCTGCTCCCAGCCATCGTCGGTAACGTGGTCGACTCCCGTGAGGGCGATGTCGAGCGGGGTGAACCATTGCAGTCCCAGTAGGCTTGGGCGGTCGCGGTCGACGATCGTTAGGGGGAGTCATTCGGTGCGCCCCTTATAAGTGATGTTAAAGCTTTTGGTGCCGACTACCGGGATGCGGTTTCCCTGGTAGTCCTTTACTATGAGTCTCTGGCTGTCTACGTTCCTCCTTTGGAGGGTAGGCACCAACCGCTTTATCTCATGCCATGCAATCATGGAGAGGTAGGACCCGGAGTCCACCTCCATTTTGCATGGCTGGCCCTCGATGCATACCTCGACGTGGACCTTCCGGGCATCGTTGGTGATGGCGTGGCCGATGGTGACCGTCTGGTGGGTCTCCTCTCTCCGCCGGTTGTCGCCGCCTCACGAGGATCGCCCGTTCTGGTCCCATCGGCTGTCCGAGGAGCGATCTCTGGTCCGGGGTGGTGTGCTTTCTCTCCTCCGGTCGCTCTGGTCCCATCGTGCCGGGCTGCGATTTTTTTTCAGGTGGCAGACACGGGCGATGTGTCCCTTCTTGTCGCAATGGCGGCAGATCGATTCGAAGAACCGGCATTCTGACCTGGGGTGGTCGCCGCCGCAGCCGGCACAGTTGGTCCTCGACTTACGACCTCGCCGGTTCCGTGGGTCGCGCCCTGCCTGTAGTCGATGGATATCTTCCTCGTCATCGGAAGTGTCCGATGCCGAGTGGAAATCGCCCTGGTGGGTGGTCGTCTCGGGTTTGGGCTCGGTCGACCTCGCCGGGTTGTTGTTTCCACTGTGGTCCCCAGCGTTCGGTCTGCGCATGCGGTCGGCGGAAGTTCGGGTTGCTTCGGCGGCTGCGGCTGCAGTGAGGGTGTCTGCTAGGCTGATGTTGCCCTTGGCCATCAGCCGGCTCTGGAGGATGGGGTCCCACAAACCGAGCACAATTTGGTCTCGCAGGTCGTTGTTTAGGTTATCGAATTCGCAGAGCCCCCCTAAACACTGCAGCTCGGCGACGAAGTCGCTGAAGCTTTCACCCGACCTCTGGTCCCGCCGGTAAAACTCGTTGCGCCGGATCAGGATGGGTACCTCTGGAGCGTAGTGCCGCCGCAGTATGGGTTCGAGGACGTCCCAGTCCATCGCGGTGGCATCGGCGGGTTTGGCCAGCGCTTTGGCCATCTGGAAGACCTCAGTCCCGCAGTGGGTCAAGAAGACAGCGTGTTTCATTGGGCCGGAGGCATCCTTCATGCCGGTGCACTCGAGGTACATCGGTCGGCGAACGATTCCCAGTCCTCGGTGGCGGGGTTGAAGGGTGCTGGTGGTGCGATCTTTGCCATCTCGGTGGTTCGTCTGGCTTCCGTCGGTTCACGTGGTTCGGTTCAGGGTCTGGATCCCACCTTCATCGCCAGTGTTGTGTCCGCGAAATGATGCCAGGAGTCGGTGACTTAGTGCAAAGCTCTTTATTGGCAAGTTGGAACCGAACTGGCGAAAGGAAAAAAGCCCGCGGCTTTTATTCCTTTCGCCGCAGCGGCCGCGGCCAATGGCACCGCTTTGAATCTCCCGCGGTCTGAATGGACCAATCGCGGGAGATTCTTAGCGAGCCAATCGGCACGGCTCGCCTGACCAATCGGAGAGCCCCGCGCTTTGGCCAATCAAAGCGCGGGGATCTCGAGTATGTTAATGAAGGACAGAACAGCTTCTGTAATGGGCATCTCCTGTCTTTCTTCCCCCTCCTCTTCACAAGTCTTTGCCACCTGCTTTTATACTAGATGTTGAGATAACAAAGCTTATCTATATCCTAGAATCAGAGAATTATAGAACTAGAAGAGTCCACACATCCAATGCTCTTCAGCATTCAAGACAGCCATTTGGGAAAGATGACTATCCATTCTCTTCTTTCAAAACACCGGAGACAGAGAACCCACAATTTCCATAGCTGGACTGTTCTAGAGATCTTACCATCAGGACGTTTTCCTTTATGGATTAGATTTTAAGGGTTTTATATACTATTATCTGACCTTTATTATTATAAGTAGCTCAAGTTGGGGAACATACATGATACTTCTTCCTTCTATTTTCCCTATAACTGCAACCCTGAGGGGGACTTGCACAAAGTTACTCAGGTGGCTTTCATATCTAAGGTGGGACTAGAACTTATCGTCTCCTGGTTTTTAAATCAGAACCTTAACCACTGTCTCAAATTGGCTCTCTTATATTTAAATGAGGAAGCTAATAGAGGGATTATATTTGCTTAAGAATGTATCAGTGCAGGGTGAAGGTGAAGATAGCCACAACATATTGGCTATTTTACTTCATCAAGATCCTTGAGAATTGTGGAAGAGAGGACGAATGCTTAATTTTCAATGTGGGCATCCTCAGAGAGACAAGGGGAGACAATGAGTAACACAGGCAGAATGACATAATTATACAAATGCTGCGATTTACATAGTTGTGTCAGATGTCCCAGCACAAATGCATAATTTGTACCATCTGTGTGATTACATCATTGCATGTGTATTGTTATTTGGGCATCATCACAGTTAGCTACAGAGACTGCTTTTTTCAATGGCTCAGCACTTGCTTTGTGCACAAAAGGGTTTTTTTTCCCCATCTATAGCTGAAAAAAGATAATGTAACACACCAGGGAAATACTTCTGCTTAAGATCCAGGAGAGCCAGTGCTAATCAGAGAAACAATATTGGGCAATGGATCAACAGTCTGGCTCAGTATAAGTCAGATTGATAAGGATCCAATGGTAAAATTGCTGCACCTATATTTATTTTCTTTTCTGGAATTATCCAGGTTAAAGTTCATTTTCAATCACTATCAATTTATCACCTGTCAATATGTAATTATCTGCAACTCTGAGGCTAGTGCTTTATGTTCAGCTAGAGTTGGGCTGTATATAATATTCTAACATTGTACAGAAAGCTTTGCCAGGTTACATTCCATAATCATATCCTGTCATTGCCAAGATTGTACCCAGAGAAAAAGCTAGGTTTTCTTGAGGCCCTCTGCCCAATTTAATAATACCACCTTGGGATAGAATCAGAGAGGTGATAAAAATTTCTCACCAGGTTGATTTTCTTTCTCATGTATTTCATTTGGAAAAAATAACATGCAAATAACATGTTATGTTGATTCATTAATGATGTAAAATTCTGTCTTAGTGACTATATCTTTACTGCTTGATAAAGTAATGAAGATAACAAATAATTATTTTAGATATCAGGGGATTCCTTGGGCAATGCAGGATGGCCCCATGATTCCAGCATTTCCATCAGGAAAACCAAAAATGAACAGGGCAAACACATCTCCAAAGAAGCTTGCTCCTTATGACTGCTTATGCTCTGCATCCTATAGAAGACAAAATGGGTACTTGGTGGTTTTATTTTTTCCACAGTGCCACAGAACATTTAATTTGCAATATGGGAAAGAACACTACCATTTGCTTGATGTTTTACTACCAAACTTTTGAAAGTGCTCTTTTGTCTCTGTCTTCTTCTCAGATGTTGGCACTGGGGGTTCCTTCCTTGCCATGCCCTTCTCTTTGCAAATGTATGATGCTGCCACAATGTGTTGTCTTCTATGGATACAGTGCCTTCCTTGCCATGTAAGAGATGGTCTAGGAGTTCTTTGTAGAAGGTTTTAAGACAACGGTAGATAATATATAAAAAGATATTCCACCAGATATTGGATTCAGAGCCTTCCAGGATGTTTAAAGTAACTACTAATGCTTGACTTTGGCCCAGAAGTAGCCAGGTTCCCAAAACAGTACAGTTCTTTTATAATTTGTTTGAAATGTGAGTCTGACAGTTAATTTACTTGAAGACTCCAAATCATCTTCAAGGGAAGTCTTGCATGTAAATTTCCAACCTGGAAATTTCCAGAACATATAGATCACCTTAACATGACAGGTACTTCTAGAAATAACTAACATTAGAGAAATGGTTGAAATTTAAAACAACACATGATGACCAGAGACATTGGGATATTGGGTGAACAATGTCAACATAATGGGTGCTACTAAAGAATTATAATAAGCCTCATTCCATATGTATGCAGTGCATGCAATGCACATTGAAAATGGATAGACTTCAGTCACCCAGTCACACCTATCACTTTGATTTGTTGTCTCCTCATTAGGAATACTTCTGGTTGTGACTGCAAGATCGCTGAGCCCCCAAGCAGTGAACATAGTCCTTAAAAGAGAACAAGAAAAACTAGGAAAGGGATTCATTTTATTGTACATATTTGGAAAACCATATTCTGGTTCACTGCTATTTTTTTTAAGTTTAAACACTTGCACTAGGTTATCATTTTGATTTCCTATCTTACAAAGGGTTAAAGGAAAAGACAATGTAAAAAATACTTGTATAATCTAAGTACTGAAAATATAACCATTAATTATGATTTAATAAAGAGTGGAACAGTGGAGTTCTTCTATCCTTTCAGAATAAATAAAATCAATTTCTCAAGGTTGATTTCATATAATATCAGGCATCAAGGCAACCTCAATACAAATACAATATTGATGTTTCCTAACTTTCATATACATATTTAGATTGCCTAAGGCAGTAAATACAAACCAGAATCAAACTGACAGGAGTCTCATCCCAACCTATTAATTGCAAGAAATATTTTATTTTGCCTTCACTTTTATTGATGAAGACATCTTCTATACATAATGAAGTTCTCAAAGTACCATTGTAAATGATCACAGCTGCTTCTGCTCATTGCCTCCTGGATGGCAGCAAGCAAAAACTCACTGGGGACAGAGAAAGTTTCCCATGGGATTAAAATATTGAGGCACAAATGCTATCATGTACAATTGTGTTCTTAGAGAATTCATATCAGCAAAAGGTTTCAGCAAAAATCCTATATGCTCTAGCAGAATACTAAAAATAGAAAGGGGAAAAATAAACAGTGCCAGCAATGAAACAATTCCAATCTCTTCAGCTCCTTGTTCCTGGAGAAATGTAATCTTTTTCCTGAGACCTCAAAATACATTGCTGTAGTCCAAGTCTTTATTTTTTTCCTATAGCTGGTAAAGCAGATCATAGCCAGGGTCAAGCAAATTTCCATCATTTAGTAGATCTTTTCCTAAGGTATGCCATTCAGTTCTTGCAAAATTTTCTGTAATTATCTCACAAAATATATGCATATCATTGTTCCTTTGTAATCTCCTAAATAAATTTGCAGCTTTCTAGTCTCAGGGGGTCACAGAATACAAAGGTAACACAACAGAGGTGGTATTCAGCAGGTTCTGACCAGTTCTGGAGAACCATTAGTGGAAAATTTCAGTAGTTCGGAGAACTGGCAAATACCATCTCTGACTAGCCCTGCCCCCATCTATTCTCTGCCTCCCAAGTCCCAGCTGATTGGCTGAGTCTTCTTTTGTTGCCCTGCACGGGAGAATGGAGCTGGAAAGCAGGTTAGTGGGGTGGGGAGGGAATGGGAATTTTACAGTATCCTTCCCCTGCCACGCCCACAGAACCAATAGTTAAAAAAATTGAATCCCACCACTGTAACACACCATGTACAACATCTTTGCATTGAGTGGGGATAGCATTTGGGGGCCCCGCTTTTTAATTGACCAGGGTTTAATCTCATGAACAGGTGATAGATTGTTGAATGTTGTGGCCAAAACCTGGCTTACTTAAAGCAACCAAATCACTCTGAACATACAAAATGTGATTAGGCGTGGAACAACAACTTAGAGCTCCCAACAAAGCATTGCCATTTGTTGAGCAGCTTAAAAGCAAAAGTAAACCACAGCTTATATATTTTTATTTTATTTATTTATTTGTCAAGTGATTACAAGATAACAGGTATAAGTATAAACATAGTTATGAATCCATGAAATGGATACATATAAGAAAGAAAAAAAAAACAGTAGGACAGGGACGGTAGGCATGTTGGTGCGCTTATGCACGCCCCTTCCAGAGCTGTTAGGAAAGGGGTGAGGTCAATAGTAGACAGTCTAAGGATAAAATTTTTGGGGTTTGAGGAAGAAACCACAGGTAGAGTATTCCAGACATTGACCACTCTGTTGCTGAAGTCGTATTTCCTGCAATCAAGTTTGGTGCAGTTTACTTTGAGTTTGTATCTATTGTGTGCTCTTGTATTGTTATGGTTGAAGCTGAAGTATTCATTGACAGGTAGGACATTACAGTGTATAATTTTATGTACTATACTTAGATCGGACCAAAGGCAGCGTAGTTCTAGGTTTTCTAGGTCTAGAATTTTGAGTCTTCTGCAACGAGGAGAGGAGAGGAGAACTCTTCTTGTGAAATATTTCTGCCCTTTCTCAACTGTATTAATATCAGATACGTAATGAAGGTTCCAGACCGATGAGCTGTATTCAAGTATTGGTCTAGCAAATGTTTTGTATGCTCTAGTTAGTAGTGTGATATTGCTGGAGAAATATCGCAGGATTAGGTTAACAACTCTGAATGCCTTTTTGGCTATGTAGTTACAGTGGGCTCTTGCACTTAGATCATTCGAGATGAGTACTCCAAGATCCTTGACAGAGTTTGGATCATCAACAAGGTCTTGACTATTCAGCTTGTATTTTATTTTCTGATTATTATTTTTTTGCCAATATGTAAGACAGAGTATTTATTTGTTGAGATTTGAAGTTGCGATTTGTTTGGCCATTCTGATCCATAGTCGAGGTCTTTTTGAAGGGTAGCAGTGTTGCCGGTGGTGTTGAATGGCTTAACATCAGCAGCTAAAATAATGCAGCTGCTCTTAATATGATCACATACCTTTGGCCTATTTTATTTCAAAGCCAAGTCAGGAACAGACAGTGTAAATTACAATATGACATTGGTATGTTTTCACAATCTGGGTAACCTTGTTTTTATTTATCTCTTTCTCCCTTAGTCAGCATTGGCAATTATTATCTTTGAGATATGGCCAGAGAATATTAACAGTTTGGTTTACTGGGTCACTGGTCCCTGTCTGGCCAATTCAGCTTGTTATGAATGTTTTCTTACAAGGGCACTTTAAACAGTTCACGGGTACTGGGATAAAAGTGGGGTTTCATAAGTTTGGTAATGAATGCAGCTGTTCATAGAAATGGAGAGTACTTTTTACAACCACGTTACAAGAGAACTGTTGAAATGTGCTCTATGCTGCCGGACCTTGCCAACATGGCAAGGATTATTGGGCTGCAAAAACTGGAAGTGGGCTTCAGATATGGCCCATGGAATGATGTTTGTTCCAAACCATGTTAACTTCAGAGTGTGACAACAGCTTCAATATAACTTCTCTCTGTCCTGATTTAAAAAAAAAAAATGGTTCCCAGACAAGCTTTGACAAGGAGAGAAGCAACCTAGAACTAAGGAGAAATTTCCTGACAGTGGGAATAATGAACCAGTGCAACAACTTGTTTCCAGAAGTTGTGGGTACTTCAATACTGGAAGTTTTTTTTTTAAAAAAAAAAAACAAATTTTATTAATTTTCAAAAACAATACACAAACAAACAAAACATAAAACGTAAGAACATAAAACATCTTTTCTAAAAACTGCTTATTAAGTTTTAACAAAACAAATAAAACATCTTGTTTAAGTACAGCATAGTTCCAAATTATCACATTTCCATACAAACACAATTTAATATGCATCTTGTGTATTCAACTTCATATCTTATTACTCTTTTTCCAAGTTCTCACTATTTTTCCCTTTACTTCTATTCAATTTTATTCATTAAACTTATACTTTCATCTGTCTTATTTACAATTTCATATGTTCTCATCCAACATTCTTAATTCTCAATGAACAAACATAAACAAACAAAACATGTAACATGAAAACATAAAACTTCTTTTTAGAAAGCGGCTTATCCTCGGGTTACATCTTTTTCTACAGACATAAATCAAATTCATGCTCACCTTATATACTATTTCATATCTTATTTAACATTCTATATTTTCTATATGTTTTCTCTCCTCTTTTCACTCTTAATTCTATTTTATTTACTTCATCTCAATTTAAATCATTATACTTGTATCTTTTGTCCGTTCTTTTTCAATTATCTATTTATCTTTTCTCTTTAATACAAAATTTTTCCTGTAATCACTGGTTGAAGTATGACGCCTTTCTCTCTTTCCCCCAAATTTAACACTTAAAATAATACATAATTTCCATTCTGATTCCGCTTAGTACATTCTACGTAACATTTTAAAATAAAAAACCTCATAAACTAACAGTATATTAAAAACTATGTTCCATAACAAATTAATTAATTAAACTATATTATTAAATCTTAGACATTTTACACATTCCCTACAATATTTACACATAAAATATTCCAATTTTCTAACTCTATTTCAAATACAAATACAATACAATCTTATGTACTTTTGCAGAATCTCTTTTTAAATTGTATTTGTCTCTAAAAAAAAACCCCTGTTTTTTAACATCTTGTTTTAAGCCTTTATAACAGGGGTGGACAAACTTTTTGGCTCAGGGGCCTCATTGACTTTTAAAATTTGACAGACAGGCCGCCACCTGGTGTTGAAATGCCTGTCATTACAAGTCAAAATCAAATGAATGCAATCATTCAATCATTCACATCAAGCCTTAATTCTGTACCAATCTTCGGCGGGCCAGATGTGGCCCGCAGTTTGTAGTTTGCCCACCCCTGCTTTATAATTTCTCTTCCCTTTTTCCCCTCCTTTCTCCTAAAGAGAATCTAGCCTTTTTACCCCCCCCCCATCTCTCAATCTCCACCCTCTTAGTCTCCCCTCTCTGTTGTATTCCTCTTTTCTGTTACTCTCTGACATTATATCGATTTTTCACCTTATTTTTCCCTTTCTTGATTGTTTTTTTAAATCTTGAATTCTCCATTTTCTTTCCCCCTTTCCCTTTTTCTTCTTCAACTAAAGTTGTTTGTCCATTAAAGATGGCTTCTTCTTCATCCCAGATTTTTTGTTGCTGTATTTCCTAATAAGTAGAAATCACCATTTCTAAGAAGTGAAAAACAGATCCAGAAGAGCCCTTGCCTTCTTGTTTTTCTTCTTTTAGCTTTTTAAATTCCATTTTCAATTCTTCCACAGATAATGCCATTGTAAGGTTTTTTACAAACAATCCAAATGTTTTTAGACTTTCAAAAGATAGTTTACAAAAGTCCCAAAGTCATCCAGCAATCAAAATCAACACAAACTGTTTCATTTAGCACTTTCTTCTTTTAATACTTTCTCTTCCTGGGGTAGAATTCAATTACACAATTCCAAAATGATTTTTTAAAAGTTTTATTGCAGTTTAGTCTCTGATCTTATAAACTCCAAGAAGCCTCCTCCAGCAAAATCTTAGTATAAATCATTTACCTCTCCCTTCCCACTTACAGCAAAAAGATTTTGATTTTTAAATATCAATGTTCAGAAATCTTTAATGTCCCCTTGGCTTTAATTTTCAAAATTAGTTACCTTCTGTTGCCAAAGCAGGTATTTCTGATTTCCATCTGCTATCTCCGTAGGGAAGGAGAGTGGAAGAAAAAATCTTTCCCTTTCCACTTTCATCCGCAGCTTTTTACAATCTTCTTGGGAAACAATGTATCCTTTAAAGAGCTAAATATCCAGGGTGTTCAGATGTTACTTGTTGTCCCAGTTCAGCCAAAAACTTTCACTTTCTCAACTTCCTCCTGCACAAACTTGTCTGGCTGAAAGGTTCTTTGTGGCGGCCATTGCTGACCGTCGCTCCACCATCTTTGGAAAAGGGAGTTGAGCCGGCTGAGGAAGGGGGTTGCGATGCCCCCAGACCCCTGCCCGGATCTCCTCTATCTTCAGTTATCTCTTTGGGATAACTATAGCCTCCAAATCCAGCTGGATCGGAGGCACTCCAGCGGCGAGTGCAGCAGGAATCACGCACAATCACGAATTCCTGCCACCGCCGAAGCCTGACAAACCGGAACTTTGGTACTTCAATACTGGAAGTTTTAAAGAAGAGATTGGACAATCATTTATCTGAAATGGTATAGGGTTTCCTGCTAAAGCAGGGGTTGGACTAGAAGACCTCCAAGGTCCCTTCCAACTCTGTTATTCTGTTACTTGTGCCATTTAATTATAAACAAGTTTAATTTTAAACTTATGCTCACTTTTAAAAACCAAATAACTCTTTCAAATTCTCTTATCTATATATCTAATTTATGGCAGGATAGAATCACAATACTTCCATTTCAACTAATCTTATTTCCAGCACTGACATCATTGGGTCAGCCATTTAAAATCATTAGAAAGTAGCTCTTGATGGTAAATTATTCCTTCTTGACATGAAAGAAACTCCTTGAAGTCATTTCCTTGCTAAGCAGTCACTACTCAAAATTGAGACAATGATTCAGATACATTAGGCTTGCTGATTCCAAGAAGCTGCTGATCATTATATTTGTCAATCTTCACTACATTTCAGTAATACTTGGGATGGACAGAATTATACGTAGTATGGTGCAAGACAGTTTTCATATTTTTAAACATAAACATAATGTTGATTAAACTTTCAAGGAATTTGAATTCAAATTTTATTTTTTAAAAATGTAGAGGTTTGTAAGAATTATAATATTTCAGAAGGACTCAATAGATATCATTGTTTTTAAATAATATTTCATTTTTGCAGGAGATAATAATCTTATTTTCATTTTTGTGATCCAAAATAGACGTAGAATATATTAAGCGAATAGCTTCTGAAAGAATGTTAAAAAAAAGCCTTTCGGGATCCAGCCACGTTCTAGCACAGCATGCTATGTAGCACAGTAAATTAACTGCATTTGGAAGCTCACAAGAATGGAAAGTGTGATAGCCCTTATAACAGATATTCCTTAGTAGACCCTGTGTTATGCCGGAAGCAGTATATCATTGCAGCATAAAGATTAGTGAACCAATTGTGGTTTGATCCTCTGAATTTATTCCATTTTTTTTTAATGACCTGAAATCGATTTCTCCAACACACATGATAGCTGTATCATTCCTTAGTTTAGTGAGTTATGACTTTTAATAAATAAGTACATTTTTGTATCAGGTTTGAATCTAGTTTTGTATCAGGTTGAATCTTTTGTTTGAATTGATTATTCTAAAATTGTGAGAAGGGAAAATGTCTCCGCCTATCCTTTTTAGAATGCGTAAGTGATTTTTAGCAAAGTCATGCTAAAAATCATTCTTAACAGACTGAAACCACAAGCAGAGACTATCATTGCAGAAGAACAAGCGGGTTTCAGAGCAGGTCGGAGCACTATTGAGCAAATATTCAACTTGAGAGTGATCTGTGAGAAATATCTCCAACACCAACAGGACTTATACCACGTTTTCGTTGATTTCAAAAAGGCTTTCGACAGGGTGTGGCATGCAGCCTTGTGGTCTACCATGAGGAAATATAACATCAACGATAACCTTGTCAGAGTGATAGAACAACTTTATGAGAAAGCCACAAGCGCCGTCCTCCTGAACGGCAGCAAAGGTAACTGGTTCCGGACGAGTGTAGGAGTGCGTCAAGGATGTTTGCTTTCCCCCACACTGTTTAATGTATTCCTCGAACGGATCATGGAAGATGCCTTGGAAGACCACGAAGGCACAGTTTCCATCGGTGGTAGAACCATCACCAACCTGCGATTCGCAGATGACATCGATGGCCTGGCAGGAAATGAGGATGAACTATTGAGCCTTGTCCAACACTTAGATAAAGTGGCTGCAGCGTACGGCATGGAGATCAATGCCGAGAAAACCAAGCTGATGACGAACAGTACCCAAGGTATCTCCTCAGACATCAGAGTCAGCGGAACACCCCTAGAGACAGTAAAAAATTTCAAATATCTTGGGTCCATCATTTCCGATGAAGGCTCAAAACCAGAAGTAATGGCAAGGATAGCACAAACAACAGCTGCGCTTTCGAAGCTCCAAACTATTTGGAAAGATAAGAACATCAGTCTGCGCTCAAGGATCCACCTAATGCGCTCCCTCGCAATATCAATCTTTTTATATGCCTGCGAAACCTGGACACTCAATGCGGATTTACAAAGAAGAATCCTTGCAACAGAAATGAGATGCTACCGAAAGATCCTTGGCATCCACTACACAGACCATGTGACAAATGAAGAGGTCCTAAATAAAATACAACAGGCAATAGGACCACACGACAACCTTCTTACTGTCGTCAAGAAACGGAAATTGAGATGGTACGGACACGTGTCTCGCTCTACTGGCCTCGCAAAGACCATCATGCAAGGGACGGTAAGAGGAAGCCGCAAACGGGGAAGACAACGAAGGAGATGGGAGGATGATATCCATGATTGGACAGGCTTGAACCTGGCAGCATCCCAGAGAGCAGTGGAGGACAGAGACGGATGGAGAAGCGTGGTGGTTAAATCTTCGCAGGCGCCCCAACGACCTCAAAAGAGGTCACGGGATAGGTGCTAGGTGCTAAGTGATATATCAAGGCTGATATATCCATGGGCTGGATGCATCATGCCCAATTTAGCGAAGAGGAAAAAAGTCCCTATACGTCACGTAGTGCTGCCACAACGACGCGAGTTTGATACCTCTGTGATATATCTTCTTTCTTTGTCTTCAGTCTACATTTTTTTCTGCACTTTCTCTAAAGTAGTAAAGAGTTGGACTTCAGGGCTCAGGTCAAGAGCCCCAAAGAAGGATCTACATAGCCACTCAAATGATCACTAATGATTTTTTTAGGATCAAGAGCTTCTGATGTACTTAATCAACATCAACTAATAGGTTGATCAATAAAAGGAAACTATTATAAAAATGACAAAGTCAATAAAAGGAAACTATTATAAAAATGATCTAGCTTAAATTATGCAGTCTTAACAAGATAACCTGTAGAAGAAATGATTTAATGTAAGCTATACCTCTTCGACAATACTACGTATGATTAGAAGGAAAATGTACATAAGGGTGCAATACAATTATATTGTATCATATTTGTTTTGTATTATATTGTGTTTCTATTATAAAGTCTCAAAGAACTGGACTGTTAGTAATGTTTAATATACTTCTGTGTATTATTATTTTAGTGTTCCCATATGTTGATTTGTATGTCATATCATTTTATAATCTCTTTTTAATAGAACAGCATTGTAATCTGTTGAGCTATTGAAGGTTTTTTAAATATTAATTTAAAAAATCTGCATTTATAAATGGTAACAGTTTTCCTAATCCAGAAAACTTTTCTATGCAAATATTCCCACTATACATCCTTTTTAGCACACATATTCTCCAAATTCTTTTTCTTTTTTTAACATAAGTTTTCTCTAATGCATTTTCATTGCAAGTTTCTCCGATATGAACCCTTTTTTAAAAAAATAACCATCTATATACATAGTGCTCAGAAGCATTTTTTTTTTCATATGATTGGAGGTTGGTAGAATCTTCTTAATTCCATCCCCATCAGAAACTGTGAAAAATTGTTTCATATTTCTGTATGTCCAATGAGGCTTCCTCCTTTCTCACAGTGTTCAGAATTTAGAACCATTTCAGGGCTACTTCAAGCCAATGACTCAGCTCTCTATCAAGGACTAAGCCTCAATAAATATAACAGTGTCCCTCTAAGATAACATGCATAAGGGACTTGATGAGCTGTTTTTGTACTGAATGGTTTTGCCTAAAAGAGGAAGAAAAAAAATATGTAATTTAGAAAAAATGAGAAATGGTTCCCCTTAGTGGAGAAAAAAGTTAACTGCAGTTTTATCCTGTTTTGTACTTAAGATTAAACATATTATAGCAACATTTCTACAATATATTTAAGCATCATATAAATAATATTTGGATTGGTATCATTGAGTTCAGAGCTTTTATTTGGTCAATAATTTCAAGAGCACTAACTAGGTTTGTCTCCTGTAGCAACAACAGCAGCCCTGTGGCATCCTTTGATCTAACCAAGTTACTACGTGGATTTCTCGGTTTGGCTGTCAAATGTGAAACTGATATCTAGATACTTGCACTAATTTTTTAAAAGAAACTAGCAACAACAGTGATAAAAATAGAACAATTGGTGACCTTAAAACAACTCTTCTTGTACTCACAAGATTGCAAATACAAGTTGGAAACTGAAGTACAAATGACAGCATGCCGCCCAGCATAACTGTAACAATTGCGACCAATTCTAGGTGGGACAAACGTCACATCAATTAAAAACCAGGATCCATGAACATCGGCTGGCAGTCAAATCCTTGATCTTTACCCACACCGACACTAAACAGCAGCAGTTTAATTGGAGCAACACAAAAAATCATTGGCCATTCTACCACCACATTCGTGAGTTCATCAAAGCCTGGCACTCCATGAGCAAATCCATCAATATCTTGACCTACAACCAGCTTACAAACCCCTCAGAAGACAAATCAACCGCACAGCTAACCAGAGACAACACCAATCCTCATCCAACCCACTCAACCCCCCACAACTAGCACTTCACCTCCCAATGACCCTCACCTGATGTAACCTCCCCATCACAAGACCCTCACTTGACACACTCACACCTGACCAACCACAAGACCTACTGACCACATGAAGCCCTTATAAACAGAACAACACTGATGCTGACATCCCCTACACTCCACTGAAAATGTTACCTAACAAAATGTTTGGAAACCAACCCACAAGCTTGGAGAATGGAGCTTCACCCTCACTGACTATAAAAGACTAATGCCTAAATCCTGTTTATCATGCATGTTAGTTCTGGAAAAGAGGCACAAACTGTTGAATTCTGGAACTCTCAATTACCTATACTTAAAAAAGTAAAAGTAAAAAAGTAAAAAACGTTTACTGGTCTGGGTAAGTAAAATCTAAGAGTTTCTTCTTAATATGCATTTTTGGCTCGAATGCAGATGTTGTGTGACTCCATTTTCATAAAAGAGAGGGAATAATATGTGCTAAACTCAGCATTTCAATGCTGGTAAATCAAGGGCCTAGAGTAAGAGAAAAATGTGATCATTGGTACTGCTGTGTTTGCCTCAGCTGCCAACTGAGATTGTCATCACAACAAAATGAAAGTTTACAAAGATGCGAGAGACTATCACTGATTGCCTTAATCACTTTTCTTCGATCTACTGGTATTGAGCATGGTCTATATGATTAGGAATGTCTGTTTTGATGTTGATATTAGCTAAGAGAGACGTTGTATTTTGTTTCCTTCAATTTTTTATTTTATTTTTATTTGTTAGAGTTATGTCGTACCTTTCCTCCAAAACTCAAGAAAGTTTACAGCTACTGCTATTTCCATTATTCCTCCTCCCCAATCACAATCCTGGTGATACGATGTGCTAAGAAATAGTGACTAACCCAAAATCATCTAGCTATGCTTTGAAGTTTTGGAGCACTGGTTGTGACAAGTCCTACTTCTATCTTCCTCCCAGTGTTTAAAGGGTTACATTCCAAAGGCTTCTTAAAACTTTACAACTAGAGAATACTGGTGGAGAAGACCAAATCTTATTGCCTGAGTTTAGATGTTATCAAAATTTGTCCTTTGCTTTAGCTTGTAGTTGTTTGAAGTTTGCTCCTTCTCTGATGGACTTCTAGCATCTTGCCTACAGAAACCAACCAATTAATTATCCCCTAAATTAAAAAAGGCTGACAAACACTTTTCCTTTCTCCCTTTCTTTTGTTTAAAGAGAAAACTATTACTAGGTGAGATAATTGGTGATATCTAAAAGGTATTACTTATCCAGGGACTTTGTTTAATTAAGTATTTTCATAAATCATTTTACTACCTGTTTTAACTGATGCTTGAACAGTTTAATGTAAGTAAGAAATTTTGGGAGCCTTCCAAATTGAAAGACAGCATTGAAATTATATAGATCAACCATACGTCCCTACTCTTAAGTGTGGGCTAAGCAACATGTGACTTTCCAGATGTTCTTGCACTGCAGTAAACATTTTTTTTCTACAATAAGCTTGCTGTCCAAGGCTCGTTCCAACATTTGGATTGCTTAGATGGTTCCTATTTTTTATTTTAAACACCATGGATTAGTGTGCCTGTGTTCCTACTTTAAAGTCCTCTATTGGAAATCATAAACTTCATGTGTATTTTGGAGAGCTTAAAGTTGCTCATTTGTAGCAAACAAATAAAGAGACAAATACGATATATACTGATTTTAATCTAAAATCTCAATCACAATACCTTTTGTGGAGATAATAATTATAACAAGAATGGTATTCCAAACATATAGTTACTGAATTATTTTAATAATATGATAATGACTTTAATAGGCCTGGGCAGTAAAGGAGTCATTGGAAATAATGGTGGTCTAGTTAACAATATTCAATTACATGGTTCAAGCATCCTGTTTCATCGTGTATTTTATGAAGAGAAAGCCTAGATGAAATATTTGATTAAGAACATCTAATGTTATCTCCATTCTAACTGTTAATGGTTTAATTATAGAGCAATTACCATAAAGTAGGTGTGAGCTGATTGATTATTGGCTTGGGATTTACATGATAGTTAATATCTAATAGCAGTGGAGTTATGGAAACATCTTGGTGTAATGGAACAGGTGGCATGTTGTATGAAGCTGTTTGTGAAATTCATTTTGCATTTTCAGAAGGCTCTCTGACAAGTTGGGCTTGGCATCAATGGTATGAAATACAGTTATGATTGCATAAATATTCAGCACTCAAAAAAAAGCACCTCCCTTAAGTGCAAAGTCAAAGATCAGGACAATTCAAAAGCTAACAAGGAAAAAAAATGAAAAATAGTATTTTTCTGGCCTCTGGGTCAACCATTCTAGCATTAACAGTATGCTGTAATGTAAAGGGAAAAACAACATTAAAACCTCTGCCAAATGATAAAATCCTAGGCTCAATATGAAAGTCCACTGAAACTTCTAACTCCACTTAAAAACTTTAAGAGTATTTGTTCTCCCTCAAATAATAAGTGACATCAAACAATGTTGCATGAGAGGATGTACTGTATCTTAGAGTCCACTTGAGACAAATATATGGACAAGTATAAGGCATGAACAAATCAATCATCCTTATGTTGCTGGCTATATATCTTGTAAATACTCAGATTTCCACTTTAGAACACCATTTCTATTGCATGTTACTTCTCTGTGTCATAAACTAGCTTTTTGTGAAGGATTTTTCATCTCTGCTCAATGTCTAACTAGCCATTGTTGAAATGTCAACAGTGAATATGCCGCCATATAAATTTAATAAATATCTAACCCTTCAAATTGAAATGTTGTTTTAGACATTCTTATCGTGGCTCTGTAGAAGGTAGAATCTATTTACAGTCATCTTTCTTGTCCATTGCTGACTGTGAATGTGACATTTCATTAATACTAAGGCTAAAGAGGCAGGAAGAATATTATATTACTGAGAAAATGGGACCCATAACTGTACTTATTTATGTATCAAATATACTGCCCATCTCACTGTCTATATGACTCTGGGCAGTTTACAAACAAAAGTTATACACCCATTTAAAAAAAAAACACAATTAAAAACAGGGTTAAATACAGAATTTTAAAAAAGAGAATTAAAAACAAGCCAAAAGGCAAGTTAAAAGGCAGAGAGAATGCCTCAAGTCACACACACCCAGAGGCATGCTGCTCTTCAATCTCCATGCCAATTGGCACAGCCAGGTCCTCAAACTCTTCCGGAAATCCAGAAGGGTGAAAGCCAACCTCACCTTAGGAGTCAAGATGATCCATAAAATGGGGGCAGGGGCAGATAAGGTTCTCTTCTTTGACCCCACCAGTATACCAAAAGGATGCCATGATTGATTGTATTAAAAAAAAAACCCAATAAGAAATCAAGAATAGCAAGGATGGAGCATTACCCACATCTCACTCCTGCCAGAAATCATTCAAAAGCATAACTAATAATGTTTCTGTCCCATGTCCGGGTATGATAACTGGCTGAAAGGAGTCCAGATAGTTTGCTTTATCTAGGACCCTCTTATAGCTTATAGCACGTTCTAAAAAGGGGGGAACTGGATGAAAATTATCTAGCACAGTAGAGTTGAGGGGTGGTTTCTTGAGTGGAGGGTGCATGAGTGCCTCTTTAATATATACCAGAAATACCCTCCCTCTCTCAAAGATGAATTGACCATCGCTAGGACCCACCTCCCAGGAAGCTTTGAGGGACGATGTTTTAACTTGCTTTTCATTCTCTTTTTTAATCCTGTCTGTTCCATATTAGCAGGCTTGAAACCCTGCATTCCCATTGGTCCGATTTAACCGCTGCCTGATTGGTCAGCCGGGGCGGTTATGATTGGCTTGCTAAGAATCTGCCGCGATTGGTTAAAACCAAGCGCAGGAGACTCAAAGCCGCCAAGCGCAGAAGACTCAAAGCCGTCATTGGCCGCCAAGCCTCTGCAAGCTCTATAAAAGAGCTGCCGCGGCTGCTATCTTCTCTGAGTCTGATTTAGCCTATTAATAAAGAGCTGTCGTTACTGAACCCGAGTCTCTCGTCTCTGAAATCCATCCTTCCGAACTTAACACTGGCGATGAGGATTGTGAGACGAGACATCTAGCAAGTGGCAAATGGCGCGAAAACGACCAGCAAGATGGGCAGGAATACCACGCCACCCGCACACTTTAACCCAGCCACCGAAGACTGGGAGTCCTACATCGACCAGTTTCAGATGTTTTTGGAATGCAGCAACCTGAAAGACGTGAACAGCAATTGGAAGCGGGCCATGTTCCTTACACACTGAGGACCCGCCATATTTAAAATGGCCAAGGTTTTGGCAAAACTGGTGGATGTTAAGGCAATGGACTGGGACGACCTCGCACCTATCCTCTGTAGTCACTACGCTCCAGCCGTGCCTACCCTCATTCACCGGCAGGATTTTTACCAATGAGACCAGCACGAGGGCGAGAGCATCAGCAACTTCGTGGCTGACTTGAGGGACCTGGGAGGTCTGTGTGGATTCATGGACCTAGATGAAGCCATGCGAGACGGGTTCGTCCTCAGCCTAAAGGACCCCGCACTACAAAGTAAGCTGATGGCCAAGGGCAATATCTCCCTCGCTGACGCCATAGCAGAAGCGACTGCAGCTGAAGCCACCCGCAAATCGGCGGCCCGAATGCACTGATCAAACAGAACTGACCGCCATACCGTCAACAAGGCAACTCCAACATCAGAGAAACACACCACCACCCACCACGGCAATGTTGAATCCCCCTCTGACAGCGACTACGAGGAAAAAATTAGATCGCGAGCGGCGAGACCGGCGGGGTCATAAGTCAAGTTTCCAGTGTGCCGGTTGCAGAGGTGACCACCCCTGTTCTGAATGCCGATTCCTTGATGCCATTTGTCAGCATTGTGAGAAGCGGGGGCACATCGCAAAAGTATGCCGAAATAAATGCAACCAGAGTCCTTGCTGCTGAGCAGGCAGCCCCAGAAGATGAGATGGCACCCCCCCCCAAGCATCAGGAATGCCAGACTGACAGCCGTTGGAACCAAGATGGCCAAACCAAACGTTTTAGTGAGCCGGCACGAAGAGAAGAGACCCATCAAACAGTCGTCATCGGCCATTCCTCAACCATAGACGCCCAAAAGGTACGTATAATAGTAAACATAGAAGACCAACCCTGCACTATGGAAGTAGACTCTGGCTCCTTCCTTTTCATGGTCTCCTGGCACACCATCAAGCGCCTAATACCCAGCATACACCGACACGAACTAAGTGACCAAAAGCTGATCCTCAGAGACTACCAGGGGAATCGGGCACTTCAAAATCACATTCAAAGGCTGTACCAACATATTGCCACTCACCATTGTGGACAAAGACCACCCCAGCTTGCTTGGGCTACAATGGTTCGAGCCGCTAGGAATAGAAATGGCTGGCATCCACCCACAAACGAGGAAGATTGGGAAGCAACACTTGCACGGGACTTCCAAGAGGTCTTCGACAACACCTTAAGCAAGTACAAGGGGTCCCCAATCTCGTTCAATCTTAGCCCAGATGTTGCCCCCATCTGCCTCAAACCACGGCAAGTGCCATTTGCACTCAAGCCTAAAATAGACGAGCAACTAAATAAGCTCATCGCCCAAGGGGTATTGGAGCCTATTGATCACGCCTGCTGGGAAATGCCTATAGTCATCCCCATTAAACTGGATGACTCCATAAGAATCTGTGGTGACTGTAAGGCCACCCTCAACCATGCCCTGCAGTAAAGTGCCTACCCATGCCAGTAGTCCAGCACTTCCTGCACTCACTGGGGGGAGGTCAGGTCTTTGCAAAGCTCGACCTGGCACAAGCCTATCAACGGCTGCCGGTCGATGCAGAAACCACAGAGGCTCAAATGATTGTAACACACCAGGGGGCATTTAAATGCAACCGCCTCCAATTCGGCATCAGTGTAGCACCCGGGGTCTTTCAAAGCCTCATGGAAAGGCTATTGCAAGCAATTAAGGGAGTGGTGCCATACTTTGATGACATATTAGTGGCAGCGGCTAACAAAAAACAACTAGAAAAACGCCTAAGGGCAGTACTTCAGAAATTTAAAGACTCTGGCCTGAAGGTTAAAAAGGAAAAATGCCAACTATGCACTGAGAGGGTCAAATTCTTGGGGTACCTCCTAGACAAACACGGAATTCACCCCACCGACAAAAACTCAAAGCCATCAAGGAAGCCCCCAGACCAAAAAACAAGGTAGAACTTCAGGTGTTTTTAGGACTCATTAACTTTTATAATGTTTTCCTACCCCAAAAGGCAACCATGGCGGAACCATTGCATAGACTCTTGGACAAAACCGCCTCCTGGATTTGGGGAAAACAAGAGGAAAATGCCTTTCAATAAATAAAAAACCTCTTAACCTCCGACTCAGTCCTCATCCAGTATAGTGAAACCTTACCATTAACAATTACATGCGACGCATCACCTTTTGGAGTGGGGGCAATTCTCAGTCATATCTTACCAGATGGAAAAGAGGCACTCGTCGCCTTCTTTTCAAGAACCCTGTCCAAGCCGGAAAGGAACTACAGCCAGCTGGACGAAGAAGCCCTAGCGATCGTCTCCGGAGTGAAAAGGTTCCACGAATATATCTATGATAGGACCTTTTCAATCATTACTGACCAAAAAACCTCTGCTAGGCATATTGGCGGGCAACAAGGCCACCCCAAATATTCTGTCACCTCGCATGACTAGGTGGTCCGAATTTTTGGCTGCCTATAATTACCGGCTCACATGCCACCCTGGTAAGAACATTTCGCACGCCGATGCCTTAAGCCGTTCACCCCTTCTGGACTTGCACGATGACCCAGCACCCACCCTACAAGTCCTTCAACTCAAAACCTTACCCAGGCCACTCCTCACCGCGCCAGATATTGCCCACGAAGCAAAAAAGGACAGGCGATTGGCACGAGTATTGAGCTGGGTAGAATGGGGGTGGCCGGAAAATAACAAGGACAAATGTTTTAAACCCTTCAGGAACTGGCAAACTGAACTTTTTTCCCAAAAAGGGTGCATACTTTGGGGAGATCAGGTGGTGATAGCAGAGACTTTGCAAAAAACTGTACTAAACATGCTGCATGAAGGGCACCCTGGCATCGTCCGAATGAAAGCCCTGGCAGGAAGTTACGCTTGGTGGCCAGGCATGGACAAACAGATCGAAACATGGGTAGCCGCATGCAATAGTTGTCAACAAACGCGATCACACACCCCCCGCTGCACCACCCCTAGATTGGGAAACACCGAGAGGCCCCTGATCACGAATCCATCTTGATTTCGCCAGCCACACTCGTGGACACACATTTCATATTACCGTCGACGCATATTCAAATTGGTTGGGAGTTTGCACTATGAAAAAAACAACTACCGAAGCCATCATAATGAAACTTAACAAACTCTTTGCCACCCACAATTTGCCAGATGTGATAGTGTCCGACAATGGGCCACAGTTCACAGCACTGGCATTCGAACAATACCTAGCTGCCCGTGGTATCAGACATGCTTTAACTTCGCCCGCTCACCCAGTGGCGAATGGGCGGGCAGAGCGAATGGTTCAGTTTACCAAAAAAACTATTCAAAAAATTGAGGACGGCAACATCCAGGAAAAAAATTAATAAAATGCTGCTGATACAACATATCATGCCTAACACTACCACTAACAAATGCCCAGCGGAACTACTTATGGGCAGAAGACTCTGTTTACCACTAGCCTGCTTAAATCCCACCTATAATCCAGAGAAACCCCCAGGCTCCACCAGCTGACATCGCACATTCAACATCGGCGACACTGTCTTTGCCAAAAGCTTCACCGGGGACCCCCTTTGGGTACCTGCACAGATAACCCAAATAACCGGACCCCGGTCGTACCACCTAGAAAAAACCGATGGGAGAAGCTGGAAGTGCCACATCGACCAGCTACGGTCAAGGCTGTTAAGCCTGTGTTCCTCAACCAGGGATGAGGAGACAAACTGAACAGAATGTGCAGTGTTAGACAGATAGGCACACAGATAAATGAGTGAGATAAGTTTGTATGTTTGTTAACATACAGTAAAAATAACAGATAGCTTGTGCTATCAAAAATATAGTTTATTCCATTTAGAGATTATAGCATAGTCAAAATAGCAGTCCATTAGTCATGTATCATTTTAGTCAGTCCATTCAAGGATATTCAATTAGCAAAGTCCGTGTAGAATATCCAATGTCAGTTCACTTACAATAAATCAGTCCTTTCTCTCTCCCTTTCCAGTAGGAGAAAAACGCAGTCTTGAATCCATCCAGTAATTAGGGATCATAAAGCCAGAGAGAGCAAGCTGACGTTCCTTGCTTCTTTTATGGTGCTTTCACAACCACTCCCTTAATTACATTCCTACAGTTAAAGTTGCAGACACTTTAACTAACAAACCATGATAACATATTTATTATTTTACCTAAACCAGTTAGTGTAAACAATGTTATCCCTAACAAAAGCTACCCAGCACAGACTTTAACAAAGGAACCAGTGATGGGGGGGAGCCGCAG
The DNA here is from genome assembly GCA_033807585.1 of Hydrophis major. NCBI lineage: Eukaryota > Metazoa > Chordata > Lepidosauria > Squamata > Elapidae > Hydrophis > Hydrophis major. The sequence goes on along the minus strand of CM066328.1, from coordinate 86,573,241 downwards.
ACATCGAAAAAGAAAAAAACTCATCGCAAGCAGAACACCCCCCAAGCAGAAGCCAAATAATTAACCAACCATACTCACCTGAAAACACAGAACCATGGCAGATGAGTGTTTCACCTGGAAGGAGCAGCCGGACTAGCTCGACCAGCCCAGAGAATCCAGGCGGGAGCAGCAGAGCGAATGACTCGACCAACCCGGGCGAACCAGGCAGGAGTCGCATCTATAGGCCCGGCTCACCCTTCCAGGCGGTTCCATCAGGAAGGTTGAGAGCGACACAAAGCCCGTCCAAACCGGATGATGACCAGAGACTGAATGAAGCGCGCAGGTCAAGTAGGCAGGTGCGGAGACCCGCCTACTTACGTGACTACGTCACCCCCCCCCCTTGGACAATACCAAGAGGGGAGGGGTGTTCCATATTAGCAGGCTTGAAACCCTGCATTCCCATTGGTCTCTTTTAACTGCTGCCTGATTGGTCAGCCGAGGCGGTTATGATTGGCTCGCTAAGATTCTGCTGCGATTGGTTAAAACCAAGCACGGGAGACTCAAAGTGGTGTCATTGACTGCCAAGCCTCGGCAAGCTTTATAAAAGAGCCGCTGTGGCTGCTATCTTCTCTGAGTCTGATTTAGCCTATTAATAAAGAGCTGTTGTTACTGAACCCGAGTCTCTCGTCTCTGAAATCCATCCTTCCGAACTTAACACTGTCCACTTTCCTCGGGTCCAACAGGACTGAATCGTTCCCAGATAACTGGGTAAATCTGCCTCCCCACCAGGCATCTGCAAAGGACTCAGGTTCTCAAACCTACAAATGGTGACTATTGTAAAGGAATGCGTACTTACCCATAGTATCTACAAACTGGAATTAATCCTTCAGAAAGCTGCACATGTTGTGATGGTTCCATAGGCCTTCTTAACAAAAGAAGAAAGATAAAGGAAGTATTTCTTAAAGTAGATGATGCATCCTGAAAAAGAGAGAAAAGACATGTAATTAGCCCTTCTCAGATTTTTCTAAGAACTTGTCAGTGAGAATAAATATATGTACAAAGGAAGGAAGGAAGGAAGCATCTTTGGCCAAGACATCACCGTAGCATCTATACAGTGAAACATTTTAATTAACTGAAAGGCTATCTATCAGAAAAGAGTAAGTTATTTCATGGAGATGACAAAATGCCAGCAATCACAGGCACAAAAGCCAAAACTTCAAAGCTCACACAAAGCCAGGCCAAAAACCACCCAATATGTTTTGTGCAAGGGGAGCTAACTGGCCTGTCAAGCTGCTAAACTAGTAGAAGAGACAAAGAAAAAGGGAAAATAATACTGCTGATTCTAACATAAGGAGGAAAGAAGGAAAGAAGAGAGGGAGGGAGGGAGGGAGGGAGGAAGGAAGGAAGGAAATCTCTATAGTTTTCTTGTTTTAGTGTACAGTAAACTATTAAGAGGCAGTAGGGAATAGAAGTTCCCAGAACTGGCCTCATCATTAGGGTGTGTGCAGTGATCAACCTAGTCAGAAAATTTAAGTATAGTGGTCCTCAACTTACAACCACAAATGAGCCCATAATTTCTGTTGCTATGTGAGGCATTTGTTAAGTGAGTTTTGCCTCCATTTTACAATCTTTCTTGCCACTCTTGTTAAGTGAATCACTGCAGTTAAGTTAGTAACATGGTTGTTAAGTGAATCTGGATTTCCCATTGACTTCGTCCATCAGAAGGTCACAAAAGGTTATCACATGACCTTGGGACATTGCAACCATCACAAATATGAATTAGTTGCCAAGTGTCTTAATTTTAGTCATGTGACCAAGGGGGTGCGGCACCAATCTTAAATGTGAAAAAGGATCATAAGTCACTTTTTTTTCAGTGCCGTTGAACAATCACTAAATGAGCTGTTGTAAGTTGAGGAACTACCTGAACCTGGATAGAAGAGAAAGTTTGTTAACCTTGTGATGTAGTTCAGACAAAAAGCACACCCTAATGAACTAAGCCTACTGTTAAGCCTGGGTTCCCCAACCAGGGTTAAGGAGACAAGCTAAACAGAATGTGCAGCGTTAGTCAGATAGGCATACAGATAAATGTGTGAGATAAGTTTGTATGTTAGTTAACATACAGTAAAAATAACAGATACGCTTGTGTTATCAAAAATATAGTTTATTCCATTTAGAGTTTTATAGCACAGTCAAAATAACAGTCCATTAGTCATGTATCGTTTTAGTCAATCCATTCAAGGATATTCAATTAGCAAAGTCCGTGTAGAATATCCAATGTCAGTTCACTTACAATAAATCAGTCCTCTCACAGTTGATAAATCAACAGTCCTTTCTCTCTCCTGTTCCAGTAGGGGAAAAACGCAGTCTTCAGTCTATCCAGTAATTAGGGATCATCAAGCCAGAGAGAGCAAGCTGCCGTGCCTTGCTTCTTTTATGGTGCTTTTACAACCACTCTCTTAATTACATTCTTACAGTTAAAGTTACAGACACTTTAACTAACAAACTATGATAACATATTTATTATTTTACCTAAACCAGTTAGGGTAAACAATGTTATCCCTAACACCTACTTTATTAGATTAACATCATTTTGCAAGACTGAAAGCATGTCTCACTTTTTAATCTCTGGAAAACTAGTGTTTTGACCAAGGCTTATTGAGACACTAACAAACACACGTTAGTCCCAAAACCCTTTTATCTTTATTTCAACGGTTGTGAATTTTAGCCATTCACACCCTGTAATGAGTCTCAAACAGTTTGTAATAGTCCCATGAAAGTCTGCCAAAGTCCTTCAGGATAAGTCTGATAAGCACACACCTTTATCTTCCTTGAAATGCTGCCAATGATAAATTTCCAATTAGTTATACAAGGCCAACTGGAGCACAAATTCAACACAGAGCTTCAGGTTTCAAAACGAACAGTACGAACGAAGTTGCTTCCTGAAAAGTTTCCTGTCCCTTTGCTCCTCCTTTATGTTTTATGGGAGGGCCAATCGCCTCCAAGCCTTACTCCCAAGTTGCCCCTTTTGTCTTAACTGTTCTTGTCTTCTGGCAGCTTTGCACATGCGTGCACTGGAACAGGCTCCCCTTGTTCCTCTGCTTTGCTGCTGTCAGATTCTGGAGGATCTGAAGTCAGCACATAACTCCGATATGGCCCTGGTCCCATCTCTGTTTTGGACGCAGGACCCGAGTCCTCCACAGACTCCCCAACTGGCCTATGTTCCTCCCCATTGTCCAACTCTGCTGCCATCTCCACAAGCTGCTGGCAGATCACAACAACTAGGGAGAAACATTTCTGAAACATTTCCCATGCTGTTCACTCTGTGAACTAAACTGATTTATATCAGACCATTGCCTAGATTACAGGTCTTCATCCTGTCTCCCAGGGTAATTCCCCTATACCATTACATATAGACAATAGTTGTCAGATTTCTACTTCCTAATGCATACAGTTTGGGTGACTTTGGCAAACAGAGGTTGCCTTTTATTATTCTATAGCAGCAGGATGACTTTGGGAATTGCTTTGAAAATAACAAATACCTGAACATCAGGCACTGATTAGATTAATTTTCGTACAACCATAGGGTGCCATGGTGTTGATTAATGAGTTGTCAAGCGCCAGGAAAATCAGGAGATCCAGACAGTTCAAATGGGTATAAAGATTTATTGTAAGCCTGAGCTCTCTACAAGAATGTGAACTATTTGCAGCCAAGGGAAAGTAGCAGGAGAGAAGGTGGGCTGGACTTAAAATCTTTTGTGAGTACGAAGGGACTCATGACTGATGACATGTTTGACCCATCTTTCAGGCTCAGCCTGGTCATCTCAGTGGTGGGATTCAAAAATTTTTACTACTGGTTTTATGGGCATGGCTTGGTGAGCATGGCAGAGGAAGGATACTGTAAAATCTCCAGTCAGAGATGGAATTTACTGGTTCTCCAAACTACTCAAAATTTCCACTACCGGTTCTCCAGAACTGGTCAGAACCTGCTGAATACCATCTCTGGCATCTCCTACATGAGTGCTATTTTTTTAGTACCCTTACACCCCCATGCTCTATCTATATATTCATATGGAAACCAGCTATCTGGGAACTCACACAAATGTCATCTGCCGCTTGATTTACAAATAACAAGGATTAAATTTAAAAATGTGGGCATACAAAAGATGTGCTATACCATCTCTCCCCAGGATATCTTCATGAAATTCTTTGGTGAGACACCCGGTGTTTTCATCAAGGTGGGCAGTCTGAATATATGTTTGGTAGCAATGTGTGAAATGATCTAAAATTGTCCTAAAAGTAGACTTTGTCACTTTGTCATATATAAAACGAAGCCCAATTAAAGATGATGTACATCCAATCAGATATGACTAAAATATGGATGACATCAGACTAAAAAGAAATTGACAAGTTTTAGTGAGAGATCAGCTATAGTCATTACCTGCCATTGCAAAGTCATTTGAGTCTAACTAATATTTAGTACAGAATAAGGCCCTCTTGCACTGCAAACATATTTACTAGGAAAAACTGGCATTTATATTTTTGATAGTCATTAATAAATGGCATCAATTGCATTTATTTTGGTGTTGGATACAGTTTCTTAATATAAAATGCAGCATGCAATAGCTGAGAAGAAACTGCAGTTGTCTTTCACTCTTTTGTGTATTTTTGAAACTGCTAAATTAAGATAAATTTGTATCAAATATACATGTTGGTAGTTCACTAAATAATGCTTTAAGTACCTCAGAATTCTTTTCTTAAAGTTCATTTAATCTCAGAGTTACATAGCTTTGAAGTGAGACAAAACAATATAATTCCTAGGAGCCTGAGGTCTACATGATCTAAAGTATTTGGCCATACAATTCTTTTTCTAATAAAACTTGTGTGTGTGTGTTTTTAATGACCTGCAGCAAAGCAGACAAATCAGAGAAGTCGAAATGTTGAGGTGAGTTTGGAGGAATTTCAAAAGAACATTCATATAGGCTCTTCATCATGTTTCAACATTTAAAATCCTAGAAGTAGGAGAAAAATGATACAGTTATAATTTAGATTCTAGAGGTGGGGAAATTATATGTTTTCTTTGCTGGGGAATAAAACAGAGAAACAAAGACCTCAATCATTGTCTTACTAAAAGAGAGAGAGAGAGAGAATTTGGTCTAGTGATTAAGGCACCAGGCTAGAAAGCAAGAGACCATGAGTTCAAGTCCTACCTTAACCATGAAAGCCAGCTACATGATCTTAGGCTAGTCATTCTCTTTCTCAGCCCAACCCACCTCACAGGGTTGTAGTGTAAACAAGAGGAGGAATATGGATATGTTCGCCACCTTGAGTTATTGTAAAAATAAGAAAGGTGGATAAGTAAGTAAATAAATTAAATAGCATATTTGGCAATTGGGCGTCATTTAGAGAAAATGGGTAAGAGGAATTAACTACACACAATGTGTATACATGAGTATGCTCGCTCTTTCCAAAATGAAATCAAGCAATGTTGAATTACTTCTATTGGAGATTGTGACTTTTGGGGGTTGTTTCTAACTTTTAATATTGTGGGGTAATTCTGGGTTGTGTCAGATCCAGAATTATCATGGACTTTGCCAACTTGATGCTTTCCTAAATAAAATAAATTGTTTTGGAAGATGGACTTTGTTATTTTCTTTTTAAATGGATTTCATCACTTGGAAACCTGACATCCAAAGCAGTACTTACATATCTTATTATCACATAACTTTGGCAATGGTTAAATTTTTGACAATATTAACCCTACACACACTGACTCTCACACATTCCATTCCACTCACCTCCACCCATTGCAAGGGTGAGTAATAGTCATTACAGAACTTATCTATTTCAGTAGGCTTATTCCAAAATGTAGAAAAGCTAAAAGTTGTGAAAAGCAAGAAAGCAGGTGTCATTGCAATTATACCTTTCTCTCTCCTTTCAAAAGACACTTTATTGTCTCCAAAAAGAATGCTGAATATATAGCAGGATTTTTTTTCTGGATGTCACCTTATATTCATTATCATCTAGCTCTCACATGAATGCCCTAGATTCCTAACTAAAACACCCTCTGCCTCTCCACATTTCCCTGCACTTTTTTTCTAATTCCCTGGTCCTGGGCTGTACCATCCTTGAAGAAATTAATCACTTGGGGATATGTGTGACAGCTTGCAATGATTCCCAGACTGAACAGAAGCAAAACAACAGCCCCCCAAAAAGGTAATACAGAGAACAGTCCTATCAAGGAATTAATCAAATGCACTTTTGCTGATGACATTCATACTTCTTTTCAACAGTACTGCTCCTCACGTTAAGTTTTTTTTTTAATCATGAGTAACTTGTTTTTTTAGCCTGTCATCAAAGGAATAAATGTCACCCTGAATTTTCCACTTGAGAGTCCACAATGTCTCTAGTAGGTAAAGCATTCCAAACTTAGATAGAATGTTCTCTGTTTCAAAGCCCAGTTGCAATGTACTTGGGGAGATATTTTTGTTCTCCAGAAGAATATAGTGCCATATTATCTACCAAAGCACTTGTAAACTGTAATATTCTGCGCATGGGTGCAAGGAACGAAGACAAGGCAGTGAACAGTGAACTTCAATTCTTTATTAATCATTCTGAACAGAGCAGAGCCCTAGGGCAGCAGCAGCCCTTTTATAGGGTAGGCTGCTGACCTATTAGCCAATGAGAAACATGTAAGTGTTAAACCCTTCAACCAATGAGAGTGGCTCGTTAACAGCCAATCAGATTCCCCAGAAAGGACCAATCCGATATCGCTATTATCGTCCAATCAGAAGTGCAGGATTAGAACCCTGCTTTTTCTTAAGGTTTGTTAAAACTTTATTTAAGCGCCTTTATTAGTTCATAATATAAACTGATTTAGAAAACACAGACCAGCAAAAAAAATATTTTACTAGTGTTGATAGATGTAGATTACAGAAGATTTTCATAACTGCAGGCTGCAGAAGAGGCTGTTATTTTGCAGTAAGAAATCTATTAATGGAATCAGAAGGACCCCAGGATATCCACTTAAAATGGAAACAAGCTCCTAAATCTGTTCATGAGAAGAATATGGCAGCATTATAACAATAAATGAAGTAGATTATAAAGCCATAGTCCCATGCAAGTACATGTGTGTACATGCATGTGCATGTGCTTGCACACTCTATGGATGAACAGATGAATGTATGGACAGATTGATGAATGGATGAATAAGCAGGCAAACAGCCTGGATCCCAAAGTCTAATCAAGCACCCTATATTCCAGTGATTAAAAAATAGAACAATGTGATCATAAAATGGGGAAGTTAAGGAAGTATTGCAAGAAGATCGGTGCAGTAGTTTTCCATACCTAAATTTCCAGGCTATGTTTCAAGGATTACAAGTAAAATAACTATGTTACATTGCTGCTCTTTCACTGAATTGTCTCTTCCAGAAAACAAATTCTAGCAAATGGATGGCCACATATATGGAATCATAATACTGGAAATTACACAAAATGGAAATAACCCATTATAGCCTTCCTACTAAGTCCCATTCATCCAAGCTCTGCATAAAATCCCTTACTTCCAAAGCAGTCTTCTCCCCATAAAATAATATGCATTATCAAGATTATTTTCTAAAATTCTGTTACATTGCTTTTTTTTTTCATTTGAACCTTTTGATTTTTGCCTCTATTATTTGGAAGAACAGAAAGCAACTCTGCTTCATCAGCTCTGGCAACAGGGCCTGCAAGTATTTGGTGATAAAAATCTTCTTCCCAGCAGACTAAACACTCTTTAACTTTTTCAACCTTTCCTCACAGTCCTGTCCTAGCTGGAGGGAAGTATTTATGAGCAGCCATAAATGTGAAAAACAGTAAAATATAAGATCATGTGATAGTGAATTCCAAAGTATAATTACACGTTATGCTATGTGTATGTATGCAAGCAGGCTTATGCACTGGAGACAAATTCCTTGTGTGTCCAATCACACTTGGCCAATAATTCCTATAAATCTGTATATTCATATTATTTCTTTTTCTCTGTCCTTATTCTTGCAGGATTCACTTTTCATTGGCTGACCTCTGATTCTAATATTTTGGGGGGGAAAGGGAAATAGCTTCTCTTTGTATACTTTATCTGCACATCCTGTCATGCCCCTGTCAGAGTCTGAATCCGAGGAGAAAGACAAACAGCTGACAGGGAGTGGAAGTGTGGCTCTGTTGGCTGTGGAGAAAACTGGGGAAGGGCAAAGTCTGGCTATGCAGAGCAGGGAATTCAGAGGAAGACCCAGGCCCACCTTCATCCTAGGGCATGCAGGCAGGAACAGAAAAGAGAGTAACATGGATTGTGCGGCTTACAGGGGAGGAAAGGGCCCTGATTCCTTTCGTTAGCCATACCTGGGAAGAAAGTTTAAAAGAAATGCAGGCTGCGTGCGGCAGCTGCTGGGAACAAATGTGAGTTTATTTTGTGTTGACTTTGTTTATCTGTGTCCCTGGCATCTTTTTAACCTGTGCCTTCATATCTGGAATTCTTGCTCCTGCCCTGCCAAACTATTTACCTCATTTTGCCTTGATTGGACTTATAGTTACAGTTTTTGTTGACCACATTTTGGACTTGATTCTCTGCAGTCAAAGGCTGTTTCTGGGAGCTCCAGCCAAAAGGTAACCAGGACATTGGGGACAAAGCTGGAGCTAATAAAGGGATTCTTATTGATTAACTGACTGTGTTGCCTTTGTGCCACACCCCTGGTCATCACACATCCTTTCTTCATAAGGAAATTGTTCCAGCCTCTTAATAATTTCAATTGTCCTTCTCCGAATGTTCCACTGTAACTTTTTCGAGGTGCAGCAACCAGAACTGCATACAATAGTCCTGATGCAGTTGTACCACTGATTTATAAATGAGCATTATAATATTGGTATTTCTATTTTCAGTAGCATTTATTTTTATCCCTAGCACCTTGCTGACCTTTCTTATAGCAGATGTACACAGAGTCAAAACCTTGACTAAGCTTTCATTAGTATTATAAGACCCCTTTCCTCTTCAGTCACTACTAGATCTGATTCCATTAGTTTACATGAGTAATTTGGACTTTTTCCTGCAAGGTATATAGCTTTGTGCACTGAATGATACCTCTTATTTTGATGCCCAGTCCCTTATGTGTAGAGATTATTTTGCAAATCTTCATATTCCCTTATTGGTTTTATCGGTCTGGCTAATATAGTATCATCAGCAAATTCAGCTACACCATCAGTTATACCTGATTCCAAATTATTTATAAATATGTTAGAGAACACTAGTATTAGGACAGCACACTGAGAGACCCCACAAATTACATCCCTCCATTGTAAGAAATGTCAATTTATTTATTTATTCCTGTTCTTTGGTCACAATAGAAGATTCTTTTATTGCATGGCAGTTAAGCATACTGAGAAATATTTGATGAGAAATTTAATCAAAGGCTTTTTAAAAATCTAAACAGAACATACCTACTGACTCATTCTTATCCATCTGCTTAATAGAGAGCTAGTTGGTTAAGGCAAACTAGAAGATAGGAGATCATGAATTCTAGTCCTGCCTTAACATGAAACCCAACTGGGTGACTGTGAGCCAGATACTCTCTCCCAACCTAACTCACTTCACAGGAGGAAGGAAGAGATGGTATTCAGCAGGTTCTGACCAGTTCTGGAGAACCAGTAGTGGAAATTTTGAGTAGTTCGGAAAACTGGCAAATTCCACCTCTGATTGGAGATTTTACAGTATCCTTCCTCTGCCACACCCACCAAGCCATGCCCACAGAACCGGTAGTAAAAAAAATATTGAATCCCACTACTGGAAGAAGGTATATTTGGATAAATTTGCTTCCTTGAGTTATTTGTGTCGTGTCCTCAAAAATGATGCCAGGAGTCGGTGACTTCAAATCATGCTCTTTTATTAAAGTAGGAACCGAACTGGCGCTTTGCAAAAGGTTCGCGGCTTTTATTCTTTTAGCCGCGGCGGCCGCGGCCAATAGCACCACTTTGAATCTCCCGCAATTCGAATAGACCAATCGCGGGAGATTCTTAGCGAGCCAATCGGCGCGGCTCGCCTGACCAATCAGAGTGCCCCGCGCTTTGGCCAATCAAAGCGCGGGGATCTCAAGAATGCTAATTAAGGGACAGAACACCCCTCCCCTCTTGGTTTAGTCCTTACATCGCATAGTCACGTAGGTAGACGGGGCTCCGTCTGAGCCTGCTGGACCTGCGCAGCTCAGTCGTAGGTTGGATCCCGGCCGGTTCGGTCGGGATCTCTGTTGCTCCTGATGCCGTCGTGGGAACCGGCTGGTCGGTCGGGCCGGGCCGCTCTCCGTAGCTCCCTCCTGGGCCTCCCAGGTTGGTTGAGCTGCGGGTTTCGCCGCTCCCGCTCGGTCTCCTTTCGGTCTCCCTCGTGCTGGCTGCTTTCCGGTAAGTATGGCTGGTTTATTCTTCTTTGGTTTTGGTCCCCTGGGTATTCCCTCCCCCCTTGGTTTGTGTTGTGGGGGTCAGTTTCGCCTGTTTGTGCGTCAGTGGTCTCTTGGTTGGTAGTCCTCGACCTTAATTGGTCGATGTGGCGTTTCCATGCTCGTCCGTCTGCTGTTTGCAGCCGGTACGAGTGTGGGCCTGTTATCTGTGTGATGACGGCCGGTATCCATAGTGGGTCTCCCGTCAGGTTTCTTGCGTATACGGGGTCGCCTGGGGCGAAAGTTCGGTGTTTGCTGTTTGAGTCTGGGGGCTTCTCTGGGTTATACGTGGGGTGTAACCTGTCGAGTGGGGACCTTAATTTCCTCCCCATTAATAGTTCGGCTGGGCTCTTGTTCATTGTGGTATTTGGGGTTATGTGTTGGGTGAAGAGTAGTTTGTTTATTTTTTCCTGGATCTCCCCGTGGTCTATTTTCTGGATGGTTTTCTTAGTGAATTGCATCATCCGTTCCGCCCTACCGTTCGCCGCCGGGTGCGCCGGTGCTGTCAGCGCGTGGCGGATACCCCTTTCCGCTAGGAATTTTTCAAATTCCAGCGAGGTGAATTGGGGCCCGTTGTCGGAAACGACGACGTCTGGGAGGCCGTGCGTTGCAAAGAGTTTGCAGAGTTCCTTGATCATGGCCTCCGTGGTTGTTGTTTTCATGTTGCTTACCTCCAGCCAGTTGGAGTAAGCGTCTACTGTTATAAGGAAGGTGTGTCCTTTTGTGGGCCCGGCGAAGTCTATATGGATCCTAGACCAAGGTCCCCTTGGGGTTTCCCACTCTAGGACGGGTGCTGTGGGTGGGCTTGGCCTAGTTTCCTGGCATCGTTGGCACCTTGCTACCCAGGTCTCAATTTGTTTGTCCATCCCTGGCCACCAAGCGTAACTTCTGGCCAGGGCTTTGGTCCTAACGATACCAGGGTGCCCCTCGTGTAGTAGTTCCAGAACCTTCCCTTGTAGTTTTTCTGGAATGACCACCCTATCCCCCCATAGTATGCACCCTTTTAAGAATGAGAGTTCCGTTTGCCGGTTTTGGAACGTTTTGACGGACTCGTCGTTGTCTCTTTCCGGCCACCTTTTCTCTACCCAATGCAACACCCACGCCAGACGTTTGTCTTTATTAGTCTCTCGGGCAATGTCTGATGCGGTTATGGGCAGGTTGGGAAGAGTCTCTATGCTGAGGGTGGTCGTCGTGGGTGCTGGGTCGGTGTCAGGTTCCGGTAGCGGCGAGCGGCTTAAGGCGTCTGCATGGGAGATCGTCTTACCCGGTCTGTGTATGAGTCCGTAGTTGTAGGCTGCCAGGAACTCGGACCACCTTGTCATTCGGGGAGACAGAATGTTCAGGGTGGCCCGGTTTCCTGCAAGGATTCCCAGCAGCGGCTTGTGGTCGGTTATGATGGTGAATGTCCGGTCGTAGAGGTACTCGTGGAATCTTTTTACGGCGGCAACGATAGCCAGAGCCTCTTTGTCCAGCTGGCTATATTTCCGCTCTGGTTTGTTGAGGGTCCTTGAAAAGAACGCGATGGGCGCTTCTTATCCGTCGGGGAGGGTATGGCTGAGGACAGCGCCGACGCCGAAGGGTGATGCGTCACATGTGACGGCCAGAGGTAGGATCTCGTTATACTGTATAAGGACAGCGTCCGAAGTGAGGAGGTCCTTTGTTCTTTGGAAGGCGGCTTGCTCGCGTTTCCCCCAAGTCCAAGTCGCTGCCTTGTCCAGGAGCCTATGCAAGGGCTCCGCCACTGTCGCCTTTTGGGGCAGGAAAACATTGTAAAAGTTAAGTAGCCCCAGGAATGCCTGTAGTTCTGTCTTCGACTTGGGTGTGGGGGCTTCTTTGATGGCCTTGATTTTTTGGTTTGTGGGGTGAATGCCATGACGGTCTAGGAGGTATCCTAGGAATTCAACCCGTTCCGTGTATAATTGGCATTTCTCCCTCTTTACTTTGAGCCCGGTCTCTTTGAATTTGGTTAGGACCTCCCTTAGGCGACCCTCTAGTTCGGCTTGGTTGGTTGCCGACACTAGGACGTCGTCGAAGTATGGTACCACCCCCTTGATGCCTTGCAATAGTCTTTCCATTAGGCTTTGGAATATTCCCGGTGCCACGCTGACTCCAAATTGGAGTCGGTTGCATTTAAATGCTCCCTGGCGGGTGACTATGATTTGCGCTTCTGCCGTTTGCTCGTCGACTGGCAACTGTTGGTATGCCTGGGCGAGGTCGAGCTTGGCGAAAACCTCGCCCCCTCCCAGTGAGTGCAGTAGGTGTTGCACTACTGGGACGGGGTAGGCGCTTTGTTGCAGCGCGCCATTTAGGGTGGCCTTATATTCCCCACAGATCCTCACCAACCCATCGGGCCTGATCGGGGTGACTATGGGGGTCTCCCACCGGGCGTGGTCTATTGGCTGTAGGACCCCTTGCTTGACGAGCTTGTCAATTTGCTCGTCTATCTTGGGTTTAAGTGCGAATGGCACCCGCCTTGGTTTCAGGCATTTTGGGGGGACGTTTGGGTCTAGGCTGAATGATATAAGGGGACCTCGGTACTTGCCTAGGTTTCCGTCGAAGACCTCTTGGTATTCCCGGGCCAGTTGTTGCTCCCAGCTGTCGTCGGTGATGTGGTCGACTCCCGTGACTGCGATGCCGAGCGGGGCGAACCATTGCAGTCCCAGTAGGCTTGGGCGGTCGCGGTCGACGATTGTCAGGGGAAGCCTTTCGGTGTGCCCTTTATATGTGATGTTGAAGTGTTTGGTTCCGACTACCGGGATGCGGTTTCCCTGGTAGTCCTTTATGATGAGTCTCTGGCTGTCTAGGTTCCTCCTTTGGATGGTAGGCACCAAGCGCTTTATTTCATGCCATGCTATCATGGAGAGGTAGAACCCGGAGTCCACCTCCATTTTGCATGGCTGGCCCTCAATGCCTACCTCCACATGGACCTTCCGGGCGTCATTGGTTATGGCGTGGCCGATGGTGACCGTCTGATGGGTCTCCTCTCTTCGCCAGTTATCGCCGCCTCATAGGGATCGGCCGTTCCGGTCCCATCTGTTGTCCAAGGGGCGATCTCTGGTCCGGGGTGGTGTGCTCTCTCTCCTCCGGTCGCTCTAGTCCCATCGGGCCGGGCTGCGGTTCTTTTTAAGGAGGCAGACGCGGGCGAGGTGTCCCTTCTTGTCACAATGCCGGCAGATCGACTTGAAAAACCGACATTCAGACCTGGGGTGGTCGCCTCCGCAACCGGCACAGTTGGTCCTCGACTTACGACCCCGCTGGTTCCGTGGGTCGCGGCCTGTCTGGAGGCGATGAATGTTCTCCTCGTTATCGGAAGTGCCCGATGCCGAGTGGAAATCGCCCTTGTGGGTGGTCGTCTCGGGTTGGGCCTCGGCCGACCTTGCAGGGTTGTTGTTCCCGCTGCGGTCCCCAGCGTTCGGTCTGTGCATGCGGTCGGCGGATATTCGGGTTGCTTCGGCGGCTGCGGCTGTGGTGAGGGTGTCTGCTAGGCTGATGTTGCCCTTGGCCATCAGCCGGCTCTGGAGGACGGGGTCCCACAAGCTGAGCACGATTCTGTCTCGCAGGGTGTCGTTCAGGTTGTCAAATTCGCAGAGCCCCCCTAGGTGCTGTAGTTCGGCGACGAAGTCGCTGAAACTCTCACCCGACCATTGGTCCCGACGGTAGAATTTGTTGCGTCAGATCAGGATGGGCACCTCTGGAGCGTAGTGCCGCCGAAGTATTGGCTCGAGGACGTCCCAGTCCATCGCGGTCGCATCGGTGGGTTTGGCAAGCACCTTGGCCATCTTGAATACCTCGGTCCCGCAGTGGGTCAGGAAGACGGCGCGCTTCATGGGGCCGGTGGCATCCTTCAGATCGCTGCACTCGAGGAACATGCGGAATCGGTCGGAGTACGATTCCCAGTCCTCGGTGGCGGGGTTGAAGGGTGCGGGGGGTGCGATTTTCGCCATCGTGGTGGTTCGTCTGGCTTCCGTCGGACACATGGTTCGGTTCAGGGTCTGGATCCCACCTTTGTCGCCAGTGTCGTGTCCTCGAAAATGATGCCAGGAGTCGTTGACTTCAAATCATGCTCTTTTATTAAAGTAGGAACCGAACTGGCACTTTGCAAAAGGTTCGCGGCTTTTATTCTTTCAGCCGCGGCGGCCGCGGCCAATGGCACCGCTTTGAATCTCCCGCGATTCGAATAGACCAATCGCGGGAGATTCTTAGCAAGCCAATCGGCGCGGCTCGCCTGACCAATCAGAGTGCCCCGCGCTTTGGCCAATCAAAGCGCGGGGATCTCAAGAATGCTAATTAAGGGACAGAACAATTTGTACAAAAAACAATAAAGGCGGGATAAAATAAATATATAATAGCATCCTCACAAAACTCAAATAGACAGGATTTGTTTTTAGTGAAGCCATATTGGGTATCCTTTGTTAAGGCCTGAGTCTCCAAATGTTTGGTAGTTTTATCTTTAATAGCAGGAACACATATGAAACAGGTTGGATCTCCCCAGGAGCCTTTATTTAAAAATTGGAATTATATTGGCCAATTTCCAGTCCTTAATTACAGAAGCTAAATGTAGAGACAAGTTACATACTTTAGTTAGGACATCCACAATGTCAGCTTTAAGCTGCTTAATATTCCTCAAGTGGATACCATCAGGGCCTGGTAATAAATTCAATTGGTCAACAAGCCTGAGCTTTCTTCCCTTGTTACCACAGCATGGCTCAGTTAATCTGACTCCCTCCCTGAGATTAGTTGCTAAGGCTCAGGGATCTGCCCCAATTTTTCTCCCGTGTAAACAAATCCACATGATTTCTTTCAGCTTCTCTACAATTTCCTTTTATCTTCTTAACACACCTTTGATCTACCAGCAGCCTCCTTGGCTGGCTTCCTGCTTCTAATTGTATTTGAGGATTCTGTTATTATACTGTATGTCTTTGCAGTTTGGGTAATAGACTCCTCAAATTTTCTTTTTGCCTCCCCACACAGTCTCTTTGCATTTCTTTTGCTAGAGAAGTTGTAATTTATCTTGGGTTTGGAATAGTTATAATTGTTATAGCCTGCCTTTCCTCCAATAACTCAAGGTAGCATTTGTGGTTCACATAAACCCTGCAATTTCATCCTTACAGCCACCTGCTGAGATAAATTAAGCTGAGAGGTAATCACTGACCCAAAATCTCCAAGTGAGATTCATGGCTGAATGGTGAATTGAAATAGTCTCCCCAGTTCTAGTCGAGCATTCTAGCCACCACAGCATACTGACTTTAACAAAATAGGCTTCTTTCTTTCTTTCTTTCTTTCTTTCTTTCTTTCTTTCTTTCTTTCTTTCTTTCTTTCTTTTTTTCTTTTTTTCTTTTTTTCTTTTTTTCTTTCTTGGAAAACGCATAGGATTATTCTGCAGTGTAGATGATTCTACAGAAACAATGGATTTTACACCTGTTACTGCCTGTTTAAAATGGCAAGATAAAGAAGATTGCAGATTTAAACTTGGAACTGATGCATTTTCTTGGATAATGGGGTTGTCGGATGCTTTGTCAATTTTTGTCAACTCTTGAAATGTTTAGCATTCAGATAAAAAATAGACTAGGACAACCATTCTCCATTTATAACTATTTACAGGCAATGGCTGAAATTTGAAGAACTGCTGCCCTCTGCAGGAATTTGCCTTTGTCCCATCTTTCTGCCTTATTAGTAAGCTTGCAGGAAAACATAATATGGATGAATGATATTGATTCACTTAAAATAAATCCAGCTACTTGTTAATACAATGTTATTTCCAAGGTGCAGCACAGATAGATGATAGAGGGTACCTACAACTTTGGAAAATTACTGCTGTTGGTCTACAGTGCATAATTGTCAACATGATGGGTGAAAGAAGCAAAGGATGAAATATGGATCAGAACACAACCTCCTGAATTACATACTTGTGTCTGATGTTGGAACACAAGTAACAAAGGCTGGTGGTTATATTGTGACCCTCACATCACGCCCCTTATGGTTCTTTTCATCATCTTAGTTTGCTATACTAGAGAGGCCAGACCAGTGGTGGGATTCAAATTTTTTTTACTACCGGTTCTGTGGGTGTGGCTTGGTGGGCATGGCAGGGGAAAGATATTGTAAAATCTCCAGTCAAAGTTGGTACTTGCCAGTTCTCCAAACTACTCAAAATTTCTGCTACTGGTTCTCCAGAACTGGTCAGAACCTGCTGAATACCACCTCTTGGCCAGACTCTTGGCCAAGACTATTTACAAACTGTTCCCACATTCAGAACATCCAATGTGCAGACAAGTCATACTTATGAATGACCTTCTATTACTAAAATGGTAAACATTGTTCTCCTTCCTCAAGCCAACAAGACCCCTGAAGCCAGACAATATTTTCATGAAGTTTTAATATGCAACCTGTTCTCAAAAGTTTTCAAAAGTTCATGATAATATTGTGTGGCTTCAGCAATTCAGGCCTGGTGGATTTGTAAAAAAAACCAGCACATTTTGGGTTCAAATAAAAACAAAGATATGAAAAATTTCAAAAAATAATATTTTTTTCAATATTCTGAAATCAAAACTTTTTTTGCTGGGATTAGCAGAAAGAAAAGTGCCAGGGAAGACTATTGTTATATATGTTATGCTGCTCCAAGATTATATTCTATATACAAAAAGAAAAGACTTTGAAATATCCACAATGATCAATAAAGATGATGGCAAAAGCAAGAAAATATTCCTTCTTTTGAACAACCTTATGGAACAGCCTCCCTTTGAAGATTAAGCTGCCCTGCTTTTCACTGATCTTTCAAAAACTCTTGAAAACCAAACTGTTTTCTTGTGATTAAAATCTTTCATAACAAATTATTGGGGGGGGGGGGAATCAGGCTTTTGGAGACTGTTCCTTTGAGTTAATGTTGTTGCCTTGATTTTTTTTGATGCGTTTTTGTTTTAGTATGTTATTATTCCTATTTATACTTTTGGGTTGTTTTAGAATTATACAATTTAGAATATTTTAAATTGTACTACTTACCCTAGAAATGCCACCAAATGTCTTTTTTATTATAGCAGGATAGAAATATATTAAATAGAATAAAATATTCAAAAAAATCTCATTTTGCAGAAACACAGATGTTAAAATTAAGATTCAATCTGGAAAAATACAGTGATTGACGTTATTAGAAATCTTAATTCAGACAAAGAGATTTGAGTGGGACTTTGCTATCCATAAATTTTTCTCAATAATATATTTATACAATATCTGTACAATATTTAAGAGAAACTAATACTGTAACCCATCTAAACACATTATCCATTTTAATTACATTAACCTTTCCTCAGAAACCTAATGCCAATTTTCTCCCTTGTATCCCCTATAATCATATACCTGCATATATTTAATTTTATTTCAAAAATAATGTGACATATTTTGAGAAAATTATAACCCCAAATATATTATTCAACTTAACAGAACAGAACAGCTTTAATTGGCCAACTATGATTGGACATACAAGGAATTTGTCCCCAGTACAGAAGCTCTCATTGTACATACAAACAAAAAAGTAATATGATCATAAGATATGAAAAGGAAAAGGTAGTAGAAAAGATGGGAAGGCTAATAATAATACAGCCCTATGACATGGGTAAATATATAAAGCCATTTTCTTATGACAATCTATCCAAATTTTGAAGGAGGTAAATTAGATGTATTTGCAAATGAAAAAGATACTCAAAACAAGACACCATATTGTTACATGACTTCAAAAGCCATCAATAATGATACTAAATAATTATCCAAAATAGCCAGCTCAGTAGGATTTTAAAAAACCTACTTGAAAAGCTGTTTGACACAGTCTCCTTTGTACATTTGTTTGCTTTTAAGAACCTTGCAAGTTGCCAATCAGACATAATGTGGAAGCATAAGAGTGATTTTTTTAAAGTAGTTGCTTAAAGCAGGGGTCTCCAACCTTGGCAACTTTAAGACTTGTGGACTTCAACTCCCAGAGTTCCTCAGCCATGAGTTGAAGTCCACAAGTCTTAAAGTTGCCAAGATTGGAGACCCCTGGCTTAAAGGCATTTTTATTTGGGCAGGTCTTTCCTTGCAAAAGGCATAGATCTGTACCAGATCTGACATGCGACATTCAAATGACCACTAGATGTCATGGAAGACTAAAATGTTCTCTAAATCTCTTCGCTTGCCATCTAGTATTCCATCTGATTTTTGCAGGGGCAATATTAGCAGATCTTTTTAGCAGGAATCCAGGGTCCCAGTTAATTACTTTGAAAATAATTTGCTCTTTTAGATTCTTTGACAGCTGTGATAAACATACAGCTATTTTCTAATATCTTTTCTTTTCTATTTATTTCACAGAACTTGGATCACGATTAAAAAAGCAAGAGAGAAAACCTAAACCAGTAGGGAGTATGACTCATATCATGAGGAATAAATCTTTCTCTTCTCGAATGATCTGGCAAATGGTCTGTGACACATAAGAATTCAAACATTTGCTCAGCAGTCCCTCTAAGAATGTTATGATCCTTCTGTTTTACAACAATTTCATTTTTTGAGGGTTTTAATTCATCTAAAGATATCTTCTGTTTCCTAGATATAGTCTTTTTTGAGTAACCTATCTTTTTATTTTTATTTATTTATTTGATTTGTCAATCGCTTACAAGATAATAGATATAAATATAAACATGAGTAAGAATACAGGAAATAGGTACAAATAAATGGGGACAATAGGACAGGGACAGTAGGCACGATGGTGCACTTATACATATCCCTTACAGACCTCTTAGGAATGGGGTGAGGTCATTAGTGGATAGTTTGAGGTTAAAGGAGTGGGGGTTAGAGGATGTAACAACAGAGTCAGGTAGTGCATTCCAGGCATTAACCACTCTGTTGCTGAAGTTATACTTTCTGCAATCAAGTTTGAAGCGGTTTACATTGAGTTTGTATCTGTTGTGTGCTCTTGTATTGTTGTGGTTGAAGCTGAAGTAGTCATTGACTGGTAGGACATTGTAGCAGATAATTTTGTGTGCTACGCTTAAGTCTTACCGTAGGCGGCGTAGTTCAAGGTTGTCCAAGCCCAAAATCTCAAACCTGATGATATAGGGTATTCTGTTGCAAGCAGAGGAGTGTAGTACTCTTCTCATGGACTACTTCTGGACTCACTCAATTGTATTAATGTCCGATATACAGTGTGGATTCCAGACTGATGAGCTGTATTCGTGTATTGGTCTAGCAAAAGTCTTCTCTATCCATCTCCACACATCTTCAGTCACCTACACTCAGCAATCACTTCCCTGGTTTCTCTTGACAGAAACAGTGTCCTTGTTACTGTTGTATCTTTTCTACTAGTCAAATAAAAGACACTAGAATCAGTCCTTTGCTAAAACTTCTAGAAGAACTAACTAACCTCACTGAGCTTGCAAGAATTTCAACATATCTGGGCAACCCAAGTTAATCAAACATACAAAATGGTTGGCAGGCTTAATCAATGACAAGAATAACTAAATGCAATGTATCCCATCGAAATACACATCCGTATTATATTCTAGAAGATATAGTTACTTTTGTGCATACACAAAGGTAATAACATCTGCCAACTCAAGTAGGAATATTTTATAACAATCATGTACCAACCACTAGTTTTGTGTCTACTTTGGTCTGAAGTGCACTTATTTGCATACTCAGCTAATATGGCAGTGAATATATTGTAATCAATGTTGATATTAGATCTTCCCTAATTTTTCTCTGAATGATTTCAGTTATGTTGGGAAAACTCTCCATATCTGTGAAAGAAAACATGCCAAAAGAATCTCCATCTTATGTAGATTTCCCAAATGGTTGTCCTCTACAGGTAAATGGCACATCAATCCATATTTGCATGATTGTGCACCCTGTTGAATTATTTTCCATTTGTGCTCTGCAAAAAATAAAGCCCAATGCTTCATTGAAGCAGCTTCTGTCAGCTGAATCCATTTTTGTTCACTGAAGACTCACAAGTAACTGATGAGATAAACTCTCTTCTGTAAAGATTTGGTCAAAACATTTAACCCTCCCAAATTAAACTTAGCACTTCCCTGACTGTCTGTGCATAATGTTTCTCTGCATCTGCATGATGCAAAATCAATTGGGCATTCACTGTCATATTTTATAATGTGTGACATAAGTGTTTCAATGCCATCTTCTTGGGTATCACAGGCCATTTCACTCTTAAGTGTGATTTATAACTCAGATCTGATGTCACCATTTTCTTCACTTCTGTGAACATCTGCTTGCAATGGTTTGTCCACCACCCTGCATTTGTTGCTTGTATTAAAGTGTTAAGAGGGCATGAAATTAATTTGGCAGAAATCTGTTATGGTAATTAACAAACCCACTACCCCCAGCAGACATATCTGGGACACTTCTGCTTTATAAGTGCATCTAAGATCATAATACCAATAAAAAAAATATTTGTAGCTCAGGGTTGAAATGAGTGGTCCTTGATCAGTGGTGGGATTCAATTTTTTTTACTATCAGTTCTATGGGTGTGGCTTGGTGGGCATGGCAGGGGAAGGATACTGTAAAATCTCCAGTCAGAGGTGGGATTTGCCAGTTCTCTAAACTACTCAACATTTCCACTACTGGTTCTCCAGAACTGGTCAGAACCTGCTGAATACCACCTCTGTCCTTGATGCTTTCTTGAGTTTTGTTGTTTTCTTGCAGATGTTCCATTACCCAAACTAGGTAACATCATCAATAGGTAATGAAACAACTGTTTTGAGGTTTTACAGATATATCTCATCAATTTTTCTGCTGACAGTTCTGTCATCTAAAGAATATTAAGTAGCTGGGCAGCCTTATAGGACTTGGTCCATGTCTCTCTATCAAAGCACTGATAAAATGATGCTACTCCAATAACTTTTCTGTTATAATGATATATATGTGAAGGTGCATTTTTGGTGATCAACACAAAAATAGGTCTATTTTGCTGAAATGCCCTCCAAAGATTTGCAACAATGTTCTTAATGTGTCCCACCTCCATTTTTTATGCTTCCAGTGGTCATTTGGTACTGGACAACCTGCTGCAAAAAGCTGGATGATTTCGCTCCACAGGTAAAATTCTGGCCATTTTTATTCTTCTTTTAACGGAATGAAATTGACAAGAGTTCCATAACATTTTTTTCTTGCTCAAGTGACCATAAAGCTATTGTCCTTTTTAATGATCTTTACCAGTCCTAGAAAGTCAGGCCACAGAGGTCCATTGGTACTTGCTTTCTTGGCATAAGAAAGCCATAGAAAGCAGAAGATTCTACCACTCAGGTCTATGTTTTCTGTGGTCCAGGCAGAACACCAGGTCATTACTGTAGCCAAAGTGGAGGCAGAAGTTGAACTCTGGAAAAGGAATGTCTTCAGTTAATTTCTTTTGGAGATGGTTTATACATGGGAGGCAAGCAGCTGATGGTTGTACTCTGAAAAGGGTCCCTGGTTTTGACTTCCATTAAATGCAATAATTTCAACAAGCAAACATTTATTGGATTATGGTGTCAATCAGATGTGTTTTGTTACTTTGCCTTGTTATTTGGTGATAGGCAGAAAGAACATCTACAACTCAATAGCATTACACTTCACTCACATAGGAGCCTGCAGTTTGAAATGACACTTGCAGCTGATATGCAAGCAATCTTGTATTCAAATAAAACCCTCATTCTGCCAAATCCATGTAACAATTTGGTGCTATTCTTGCTTAGAGAAAGCTGTCAGTCAAAAGGCAATATAAAAAGCCACCAATGTACTGACATAGGACTTATTTAATCTTCGGCATAACTCTGCACGATTGCTTGCTATTCAACGAGTCACAAAGCATAGCATTAAATGGTGCTTACTAAAATATGAAATCCTTCATTGATTCCACAGTTATCTTGGCAAGAAAATTTCTGTCAGGAGTTGATTAGGTTCCATAGCAGAGAAAGTGCACTTATTACATCAGATCTCTATGTGGTTTTGCTTTGTTTTATAAACAAGCTCTTTCTTGGTCATGGGGAACATCGAAGAACGAATGGTGCTGAAATGCAAACAGAAGAAAAGAGGAACACACCCCAGAGCAATCCAAAGGATTAAGGGAAAGGGGCAGAAAATAGAGAAGCCACAAGCAGCAATTTAGGTGAGAGTTTAAGTCAGGGCGAAATAGAACAAGAGAGTCATTCTGTATGCTGGCAGCAAGAGAACTGAGAACACTCTCCAGCCTCTTTATAGGAATTATACAGTTTCCAGAAAGAAGTGATGAATAAGATCCATCCCCAGAAGTGGAGCTCATTTGGGTTCTGAAGATCACTCTGTAGATCTGTAACATGCTGGCTTTATTTTAGGTGTTTCCTGCTCCTCTCCATCAAGGGATGCTAACGTTCAAAGCAGTGGTGGGATTCAAAACATTTTACTACTGGTTCTGTGGGCATGGTGTGGCTTGGTGGGCTTGGCAGGGGAAGGATACTGCAAAATCCCATTCCATCCCCACCCCACTAACCTGCTTTCCAGCTCCGTTCTCCTGTGCAGGACAATAAAAGAAGACCCAGCCAATTAGCTGGGACTCAGGAGGCAGAGAATAGATGGGGGCGGGGCTCATCAGAGGTGGTATTTGCCAGTTCTCTGAACTACTCAAAATTTCTGCTACCGGTTCTCCAGAACTGGTCAGAACCTGCTGAATTCCACCTCTGATTCAAAGGCCAATTATTTGAGAGACATTCCCAGAGTTTTAAAACTGCAAATATTGGAATTGCTTTTGTTGTTTCCATTTACTCTACTACACCATGCTGGAAGATGATCAAAATAATAGAATAACAGAGTTGGAAGGGACCTTAGAAGTCTGCTAGTCCAACCCTCTGCTCAGGCAGGAGACCCTATACCGTTTCAGACAAATGGTTAACCAATCTCTTCTTTAAAACTCCCAGTGTTGGAGCATTCACAACAACTGAGGGCAAATTGTTCCACTAATTAATTGTTCTAACTGTCAGGAAATTTCTCCTTAGTTCTAAGTTGCTTCTCTCCTTGATTAGTTTCCACCCATTGCTTCTTGTTCTATTTCAAGTGCTTTGGAGAATAGCTTGACTCCCTCTTCTTTGTGGCAGCCCCAGAAATATTGGAACATTGCTATTATGTCTCCCCTAGTCCTTCTTTTCATCAAACTAGACATACCCAATTCAAGCAGCCATTCTTCATATGTTTTAGCCTCCTAATCATCTTTGTTGCTCTTCTCTGCAGTCTTTCTAGAGCTTCAACATCTTGTTTACATCATGGCAACCAAAACTGGATGATCCTCAAAAGTCATTTCCAAAATAAAGAGAAAATACAAAGGGTGAGGTTAAGCTTTGTATGCCTGGCAAAACACTAAGAATCTGTCTTCTGTAATAATAATAAGACAGGTTTTGCTATCTTCACTAATCATTTCCCCTATTTTCCCCCCACACCTTCAGTGATATCAAATTTGGTGTACCTGAGGCACTTTTCTACCTGTAGATTAAATGAATGAGAAGAAAACCATCAGAAATTCCAACAGTACTTCAGTGGATCACCTATTCCAGCAAAATGGGCGTCTTCAAATATTGTTCGGAATGTAGCTGTTGGTTTCTAATAAGCTGTCCCTTACCAAAATTAATACTATCTGAAAGTTCCTTGCTTTTTTGTGATGCAGCAAAAAATTATCTGGTGAGTCTTACTACAGAGAAAAAATGTTTAAGCCTTTAAAACCTTTTGCAGATTTTCAGTGTCAGATATGTAATGCTGTTTATTACTGTTCAACAGTGCCACCTCCTGGTAGGAATGAAAACTGTTTTGCTCTCTTGTAAATAAGGTTGGTTTCTCTCTACCTTACTGCAAGTATTTACAGTATATTCAGGTTACAAACTAACCTGAAAAATATATGTGGAAATGTGTTTGTTTATGCCTTTTTGCTCTAATATATGCAAGTTATAACTGTTGGATCTCACAGTATAATCACTTCAGTGTTAAAAAACTCAGTCACAAACCCTTAAATTATACCTACACAACAAATCTGTAGTACCTAGTGTACCAATAAATATTGAATAAGATGAAAAGCTTTGCATTGAAACCAACCAATCTTATTAGTTCTTTATATGGCATTGAAACAAACCAATCTTGGGGCTATGTTCTTTGCATCATCTTTTTTTTAATCACCCAACAAGGCTTCTTTGCTTAAGATGGATAGTGGATGGTGAATTGTGTATGTATTTCTTTAATTTGCCATTATACTATATTTTTTGTGATATCAATATTTGGTTATGTTCGGGATGAGGAAAATATTTAGTATCTGGAATTCAAATCCAACTCTACGTTGCTTTTTTTTTTTTTTTTTTGAATGAGTTAACCAAATCATTTTGCTTTTTGTGAAATGAAAGTTGGTGCAAGAAACAATGAGTTCAAAATAATGGGTTTTCCTTTTGGAATAAAGTTGGGGGACAACTCCTTGTTTGTGTTCAGTTTATTTTTCTGAGTTTAACTTTCAGGAAATAGGTATTTTATAACCAAGCACATTCAGCAATGGAAGCCATTTCATGAGAGCATATATGATACACTCAGAATTTCAAGTTTCTCTTAGATTTCCAAATCCCAAATGAGAGGTCTCTACACAAGATCCACTAAAGAAGCTTTGCTCAATGCTGCAAAAACTGCTAGATTAACCATTAGAATAGATGGTTATTGATGGTTCTGCACAGTATCTCTTTAGATAAGCTAAATGTTTTGCTTATCTCTAATTCACAGTGCTCTTTTAGAACCTGGCAGCATCTTATTCCCCTATGTTTATAATGACATATTTTTTGAGTATGTTATTTCTCCCATAGACATAGTTGCCCACATGTAAATTACAAATTAGTCTTTTAACAGATGTTCTATCCATTATATTCAATTTTTTATACACTGGGCTTTTTTTTTTGGTTTCATTTTTATTGTAATTGATAGCCTGTTTGGTCTAGCGGTTAAGGCACCAGCTGGGAACCAGAAGAGTGTGAGTTCTAGTCCTGCTCTAGGCATGAAAGCCAGCTGGGTCACCTTGGGCCAGTCACTTTCTCTTAGTCCAAGTCACCTCACAGAGTTGATGTTAGGTTTGTCTGCCACCTTGAGTTATTTATAAAAATAATAAAAGTGGGATAAATATAAATAAACATATATTGTTAATATATATTATTAGACTTTAGCTGCAACCCATTATGCCAATTTCAAGTTAAATATAACAGAATATAACATTTAATTAATGTTATTTAATATAATAATAATATACTTACATTTTTATAATATAATGACATCTATCATATATAATAAATATAATGTAATATGATATTATAAATATATACATATAAATATTATATCACATCCATGCATGTTTCAACTTTTATTCTTTAATCATCTTGCCACTTTTTTCAATATTCAATCCACTCCATCCTGCCACAAATTTCTTGCTCTTCACATCCTTCTCAACCAATTCATTCTTCCTTCATATATTTGTTTTCTCATTTGACCTCCTCTTTGTACAGCTAAACGACCTCAACATCCTTCCTCGTGCTAGTCACTCACATTTCTATTCACTCCAAATCACTTCATCACTCTTCATTTTTAACCCTATTACTTTTTTGTTCGACCGCAGACATTTAAGTGATCCATTGCCATGGCATTCAACTTTTATCTATCTCCCAAAATGTCCAACTTATAGTCCATATAACAAGTTGAGCAGAAACATATTCAGTTATAGTAGCTATTTTTGCTTCTTTTGATACACATTCAACTGTAGAGTCATGCAAGATATTGCATAATTATAAGAACTATCTATGTGGTCTTTTAGAGTCAACAATTACTTGATGGCATATAATCAATCAATCAATCAACATTTATACTGATGGTTTTATTTCTGCTCTTTAACGTGGAGCTGCTGTTTTAACACAGAATCTTTTCTTTGGTCTTCGTTAAGAATCTGCCAAGTGGGAACACTGTTGGATTCAAGTCTTCTGACAAATATTCCACCAGCAGGGATGCTCTAAGGCAAGGGTCGCCAACCTTTTGGATCTCAGGGACCACCAAACTTAAAATTTTAAATCCCACAGACCAGAAACCTTGGGAAAATCCCCCAAAAAGTCTGCAAGAAAATTCCCCATCCCGTTTTCCTACTGATCAATCATTCTTTATTTGGGATCGCAGGATACCATCTCCATCTCCATTCTCAGAGGGAGGGAGGGAGGAGAGAGAGAGAGAGAAAGAGAGAGAGACTGACTTTTGGCTTCAGGCAAGGAAAGCAGCAGAAGCAGCAGAAGTCTTTCTTTCTCTCCCCCAAATTCCACCAGAATGGTGCAGCCTCTTGGAGAAGGATACTTTGCAGGGTCCCAAAGACTCATTTCTGGCAGAGTTTGGGGGAGAGAGTTTTGCCACTTTCCTTGTGTGCAGCAAAAAGCAGAAGAAGAAAGAAGTGGAAAGAAGCAGCCTGATGGCGAGGCCAGGCACTTGGGGTAAGTGGGGCAAGTTCCCCCCACCTTCTGCCTTTCCCCCCCTCCTCTCACTACCTCGTGTTGTTCACAATGCAAGTGATGTAAGCCTTGTGTTCCCACAGGCCATGTGGGTGGCACAGCCTTGGGTTCCCCAGCAACCTGGATTAATTGCTTGGGGGGGGGATTCTTTGAGGGTGACATTTCTCTGCAGACTACCAGTGGTCCCCAGCCGACTGGTCTAAGGTTGATATACACCCCTCCTCCTTCCTCCTGGGGCATCCAAATAAGAAAAATATCCAACTTTCAGATATGTAAACAGAAAAACACTTTTTATTAGTTTTGTTAGAGAAACAATGATGATACAGATATCCAGAGAGAAACTAGAACAAATTTAAGCAACAGAAGAGCTCAATACATTCATTGCCTCTCCCCATGTCCTAAGAGATTTCCTCAAAGCTAGCAGTTCATACACAACAGACAAAACTGTTATGAACTAATAAAAACGCTTAAATAAAGTTTATCAAAGCTTAAAGAAAAAACAGGGTTCTAATCCTGTACTTCTGATTGGCCGATAATAGCGATATGAGATTGGTCCGTTCTGGGGAATCTGATTGGCTGTTAACGAGCCACTCTCATTGGTTGAAGGGTTTAATGCTTCCATGTTCTCATTGGTTAATAGGTCAGGCCCTATAAAAGGGCTGCTGCTGCCCCAGGTTTTTGCTCTGTTCACGATGATTAATAAAGAGTTGAAGTTCACTGTTCACTGCCTCGTCTCCGTTCCTTGCACCCATGCGCAGAACTTAACACTGGCGATGAGGTTGGGATGCGGAGACATCAGAGCTGACTGAACACTACAGAACACCAAACAGAGCATGTGGCTGAAGGCACATTGACAACGGAACTGTGTCTGGAGGTGCCATACCACCCGATCCATTTGACCCAGCACAAGAAAACTGGGACTCATACATAGACCGGTTCCAGATGTTTCTGGAGACCAACAACTTGAAGGATGCCACTACGGGGAAAAAGCGAGCAGTGTTCCTGACCCATTGCGGGCCTGCCGTCTTTAAGATGGCCAAGGCACTAGCAAAACCAGCTGAGGTGAAAACCATGGACTGGGACGTCCTCGCGCCCCTTCTATGGGCCCACTATGCACCCCCCGTACCAACGCTTGTCCGAAGACATGAATTTTACCAGAGGGACCAGCAGAAGGGAGAGAGTGTTGCAGATTTCATCGCGGATCTCCAGAACCTGGGAGGCCTCTGTGGGTTTACAGACCTCAAAGAAGCTCTGAGAGAACAAATAATTCTGGGATTAGATGACCAGACGGTACAGAGCAAGATCATGGCAAAAGGGGACATCAACCTTGCTGATGTCATCAAGGACGTGACTGCAGCAGAAGCAACCAGGAAGTCGGCCGCCCGAATTTGCTGCACCAACGCACCCTCTGTCAACTCTCCAGCGATACCTCACCTCGCCTAGAGAGGCACACAACAGCGACCCACCACGGGGACCTTGAATCGCCATCAGAAAGTAATGAGGAGGAGGTCAACCGGCTCCGGTCTGAACGTGACCAACGCCACCAGTGAAATCAAAGACTACCGCACCAATGCACGGGTTGTGGGGCAAACCACCCGCGATCAGACTGCAAATTCCTCGACGCGCTCTGCCATTTCTGTGGGAAAAGAGGCCACATCGGAAAGGTCTGTAGAAGCAAGCAAGGATACAGCCCATTTCAGAGGGAAAACAACTACCACCAGACCACAGAGAATCACCTTGTGAGTTGGGAACATTTGAACCGAACCACTCCTACAGAAATAAAACACCGGCCATTTTATCGAGAAGAGGAGAGGCACACCAAACCATCACAATCGGTCATGCCTCATCGCTAGACGCAAAGAAGATCCGAGTGAAGGTCGCCATTGAAAACCAGCCTTGTGTGATGAAAGTCAATTCAGGATCATCCCTCTCGATGGTTTCCTGGAAGACTCTTAAACAATTAATCCCTGCTGTCCGGCATCAAGACCTCAGAGCCCAAAGAATCATACTCAAGGATTATCAGGGGAACTGAATTCCAGTCGTTGGATCCAGCCAAGTCCAAGTATCATTCAAAAATCGTACTGCGTCATTACCACTGACCGTCGTCGACCATGACCGGCCTAGCTTGTTAGGCCTTCAATGGTTGGCCCCACTTGGGATCGAGGTAGCCGGCATTCACCAAACCAGAAGCGACGACTGGGAGGAGGCCATCGTCCAGGAATTCCAGGACGTTTTCGCAGACAAACTAGGCAAGTACAAGGGGACCCCGATATCATTTAACCTTAACCCTGAAGTAGCCCCCATCCGCCTTAAGCCTCGTCGGGTACCTTTTGCCCTTAAACCAAAAATTGACGAGCAGCTCGATAAGTTAATAGCCCAGGGTGTTTTAGAACCAACTGACCATGCTTGTTGGGAAACCCCAATTGTAACACCCATCAAACCGGATGGATCGTTAAGGATTTGTGGGGACTACTGGGCTACCCTTAATCACGCTCTTCAACAGAATGCTTACCCGGTACCGGTGGTACAACACCTTCTCCATTCCCTGGGGGGCGGAAAAGTCTTCACTAAATTGGATTTAGCACAGGCCTACCAACAACTGTCTGTAGATAAAACAACCGCAGAGGCACAGACAATCGTGATGCACCGAGGCACCTTTAAGTGCAACCGACTCCAATTGGAGTGAGCGTAGCCCCAGGGATTTTTCAAAGTCTGATGGAGAGACTCTTGCAAGGGATCAAGGGGGTCGTGCCATACTTTGATGACGTTTTAATTGCTGCCCCGAATAGAGAAATACTAGAAAAGTGGCTTAAACTGGTTCTCCAGAAATTTAAAGACTCTGGCCTTAAGGTTAAAAAAAATAAATGTCAACTGTGTACAGACAAAGTAGAGTTCCTGGGGTACCTAATCGATAAACAGGGCATCCACCCCACTAACAGCAAACTGAGAGCAATCAAAAATGCCCCAAGACCCAGAAATAGATCTGATCTCCAAGCTTTCCTGGGTCTCATTAACTTTTACAACATCTTCTTGCCCCAGAAAGCGACCGTAGCTGAGCCCCTACATAGACTTCTCGACAAAAAAGCAACCTGGTCTGGGGACACAGCAAGGAGCACACATTCCGACAAGTGAAAAACTTACTAACCTCAGATGCTGCTTTAATGCAGTATAACGAGACTCTCCCTTTAACAATTACATGTGGCGCGTCACCGTTTGGAGTAGGAGCCATTTTGAGTCATGTGATGCCAAATGGTAGTGAGGCCCCTATTGCCTATTTTTCAAGGACCTTGTCAAAGGCTGAACGTAATTATAGCCAGATCGACAAAGAGGCTCTTGCTGTTGTATCTGCTGTGAAACGGTTTCATGAATATGTGTATGGATGAGTTTTTACTATTGTTACCGACCACAAACCATTGTTAGGGATTATAGTGGGAGACAAGCCAACCCCCTATTTCTTGTCACCAAGAATGACTCACTGGTCGGAGTTTTTAGCTGCGTACAACTATAAATTATAACACCGCCCAGGGAAAACCATTCCCCACGCTGATGCATTGAGCCGCGCCCCACTTCCGGAAACTGTCAACGACCCAGCTCCAACCCTTACGACACTCCAGATTGAAATGCTACAGTCACCACCGCTAACAGCCAGAGACATTGCAATTGAAACAAAATGAGATCCTGTCTTATCGCGAGTTCTTAGCTGGGTCGAAAGAGGATGGCCAATAGAACAAACCTCTGACGATTTCACCGCTTTCAGAAACCGGCAAACAGGGGTTTCCAGTTTCGCGTGGCTTTGGGGCAGCAGGAATTCGCGACTGCTCGCGATTCATGCTGTGCTAGCCGCCGAGGTACCCCCGATCCAGATGGGTCAGGGGGATATGGCTGCCCTGTAGGGACAGCCGAAGAGATAGGGGAGCCGGATAGGGGGTTGGGGGTGTCGCAGACCCCCTCCTCGTCCTGGAAAACCCCTTTTTCCCAAGGCGGTGGAGCAGCGGTCAGCAATGGCTGCCACAAAGAAGCCAGCAACTGGGTAAGATTGCGCTGGAGGAAGCAAGAAGAGTGAAAGTGCTGTCTGAGCTGGGTCAAGTAACATCTTTCAAATTTGTTGGAACTGAGCTGTTTGAATTGCTGGAGGATACATTGTATCCCTAAGAAGATCGAAAGCGGCGGAGAAGCTGTTAAAGGGAACTTTCTTTTTCTTTACTCTCCCACCCCATGGAAACAACAGATATGTTTGGACATATTGGACATTGAAGGTGAATTATTCTGAAAGTTGAAGCTAAGGGACAAAAGGGTTCCTGGACATTGAAAAACTTAAGAAATTGGAAAACCCTTATTAGAGGTATGGATTTCTGATTATTTAAAATTGATGTTGCAAGTGGGAAGGGAGAGGAAAAAAAATTGGAGCAGAAGCTGAAAAAGGAGAAGATTGCCTAGAATCCCAAAGAAAGGTATATGGTAATTGGACCTCTTTGATTAAACATTAACCCCAGAAAGAGAAAGAGAAGAAGGAAGAAAAGTATTAATTTTTGGAATTTTTTTTTGAATTATTTTTGATTAAAAATATTTGTGGTTGTTTTGGGAAAAGTTTCTCTTTTCATGATGGCATCGCTTGTGGATGAACTAAAGACTGAATATCAAAAATATAAAAAAGAAGATACTTTGGGCATTTTGTTTCAATTTTTAGAAATGGCGTTATGTACTTATGAAAAGTTGACTACGCAGCAGAAGGACTGGGACAAAGAAGAAGAGGAAGAAGAAGAAGCCATCTTTGATGAACAATGGGTTCTTTCCGGGGAGGAGGAGAAAAAGGATAAGAAAAAGGGGATTTTAAGAATTATGAAAACAACCAAAAAAGAGAAAAATGAGCGGAAAGGTGGAGGCAACATTAGAAAGCAAAGGAAAGGGAGTAAGAAAAGGGAGGAGGAGAGACAAAGGGGTAAAAAGGGCAAGGAGAAGAATAAGCAAGAGAGAAAGGGGGGGAGGAGAAGCCTCAATGGGGGGAAGCAAGATCTAAAGAAAAAAAGTTTATTCAGAGACAATGGGTGAATTTAATTTAGGATAAAAGAGGGATTCTGGAGGGTACATAAGATTGTGTTTTTTATATGTGTATTTAGAGTATAAAATTCATTGTGTAATTTTAGAATCTATTAAACAGAATCCCAAGAAAAATTGTTATATGAAGTACTTTTAAGTTAGGGTAATGAATTATAGACGTTACTCCAATTGGTGTATAGGAGAAGTATAGTAAAAGAAAAAAGATGAATGGATAGTTGGAAATAGAACAGACAAAGAATGTTATTGAAAATGGTAATAAGATATGAAAGGATATATAAAGGTTTTGTTATGGTTTTTTTTGGATTTTGTATATTGATAAAAGGCAATAAAATTTTAATTAACAAGAAATAATTTGGATGAAAAGGAGAAGCTGGGATAAGATATGAAGTTAAATAGATAAAGTATTGATACTATAATTTGGAATTGTTATGTTCTATTGGTTTTCTTCTTTTATTATTTTTTCTTAGAAAAGAATTTATAAGCTGTTATGCCTTGATTCTTTGTGCATTGTTTTTATAAAATTGATAAAAATGGTTTATATATATATATATAAAAAGAAAATGATAATATGGAAGGATATAAAAAGTGAATATGATGTTTGAATTTGTGTCTGTGTGAAGAGTTTCAACCCGGGATCAGACAACCTTCAGAAAAGATCTTTTAGTTTTGTTTATGTTTTGTGTATTGTGTTTTCTGTAAAATTAATAAAATTTGTTTTTTAAAAAAAAGAAACCGGCAAACAGAACTGTTTTCTCAAAAAGGCTGCATCCTATGGGGAGATAGAGTCATCGTCCCAGAGCGGTTACAACGAGCAGTATTGAAAACATTGCATGACAGTCACCCCGGCATTGTGCGTATGAAAGCGCTCGCACGAAGCTACGCGTGGTGGCCAGGCATTGACAGACAAATCAAAGCCTGGGTAAAGACTTGCTTAAAGTGCCAAGAAGTCAGCAGTGCTCCACCTAGAGCAACTCCAACAGAGTGGGAAACCCCTCGGGGGCCGTGGTCCCGCATCCACGTTGATTTTGCGGGACCTACTAAAGGACATACATTCCTCCTAACAGTGGATGCCTATTCCAACTGGCTCGAGATCCATGAAATGAAGAATATTACAATGGAGTCTGTCATCCGAAAATTGAATAGGCTATTTGCAACGCACGGACTGCCAGACATCCTGGTCTCCGACAACGGACCCCAGTTCACCGCCCTGGCATTTGAACAATACTTAGCGGATCGGGGCATCCGCCATGCGCTAACTTCACCTGTGCACCTTGCGGCTAACGGCAGGGCCGAGCACATGGTACAATTTGTTAAAAAAACTCTCCATAAAATGGACTATGGGGACATTGATGAAAAAATAAACAGAATACTCCTACTCCAATACATCACTCTGCACAGCGTCACCAACAAGACACCAGCTGAACTATTGATGGGACGCAAGCTTCATTCCCACCTTGACCGACTTCACCCTTCCTACGAGCCAGAGAAACCCTGCGGATCCAGCAGGAAATGCCGCGAGTTCAAGGTAGGCGATTTAGTTTTTGCTAGAAACCTCTCCGGCGAACCATTATGGATCGAAGCAACCATAATTCAAACCACTGGGCCCAGATCGTACCATGTGCAAACCTGCAACAGAAAAATATGGAAACGCCATATAGATCAGCTTTGCTCTAGGCTACAACCCAATTCCCGCAACTCCTGGGACTCCCAAACTGAGGGGGGAGGGGATGTCAAAGAAACCAAATTCGAGATGGGGGAGAGCAGAAGTGAAGGAAGTCAGCGAGCAGGTGCGATTAATGAAGAAGAATCAGGGAGAGGTGTGGCCTCACCACAGAGGAATACCTCAACAGAGGCTAGCCCGCTAAGATCGGAGGACAACAACAACGACAGAATTAGCGGCACCAAGTTGTCCAGTGAGAATGAGGAACCGCTGGTACCAGATATGTCCAAAAACGTCCCACTGAAGCTGGACTGCAGATGGGAACCGGTGGGACAGTGCAAATCTAATAGACAGTTAAAACAACCCACATATCTTAGAGATTACATCACCACACGCCTCAAACGGAACCCGGGGGGGGAAGGGGTGTTATGAACTAATAAAAACGTTTAAATAAAGTTTATCAAAGCTTCAAGAAAAAGAAGGGTTCTAATCCTGCACTTCTGATTGGCTGATAATAGCGATATCGGATTGGTCCATTCTGGAGAATCTGATTGGCTGTTAACGAGCCACTCTCATTGGTTCAAGGGTTTAATGCTTCCATGTTCTCATTGGTTAATAGGTCAGCAGCCTGCCCTATAAAAGGGCTGCTGCTGCCCCAGGTTTTTGCTCTGTTCACGATGATTAATAAAGAGTTGAAGTTCACTGTTCACTGCCTCGTCTCCGTTCCTTGCACCCATGCACACAGAACTTAACAAAAACAGTCTCCTTAAAGATATTTAAACTCCCTGCTTTCCTTTGGAAAAATGTTCATGACAAACATCTGCCTTTGCCAAAATCTCATGTAGCAATCCTCTTTACTATCTTCATCATGGCTATTTAATCTCTCTTTGCGGGTAGGACCTTCTCCTTCTTGATCTCTCCGAATCTAGTCTGCTTTCTTCTTTTTAGCCCTTCAAGCCTCATTTCCTAACTCAGCCAAACCATGATTTTCTCACTAACAAAACTTCCAGTCTTTCTCTAAGATGCCAACCAATATTCCTTAGCCTTCTAAGTGCCTTCCAAGCTACCCTAGTTTATGATCAGCTATAAGTAATAGCATCCCAGCTAGACAAAAGGCTATAGAAAGAAAAGTCTAATGTTTTCTCTCTTTTACTTCTTGCTTTCTGATGAATAATCACAGTTCTGTCAATTGGCCATCTCAAGTAAGTTCCATCATCTTCAATAACCATTTCTGGGTAAAGATGAGTCTTTTTGCATTTGAACATATGTTAATCTCACTGAAGTTATCATATATAAAAACAAAAAAGTCTTTCTACTTTTGACCATATATTAATCCCACTCCAGTTATATATAAAAACAAAAAATAATCTGTCCACTTTTGAACATACATTAATCTCACTGCAGTTATCATACATAAAAATAAAGCTGTCTATCCATCAGTTGCAAAAGGAAAATCTTTGATTTCAATTGTGTATTAGTCTTTAAAATCTTCTGAATCTGTATATGTATCTGCACTCAAAACCTTCTGGGTTTTTTTGCACATTTTCCACCATGAATCTGATTTTTTTAAATTAAGTTTGTGCTGCTGTCTAGCTCTGTGAAGCTAGTAAACTCAGGAAACATGAATCACTTGAACTTCTGGAAATATATTTATTGCTAGAAGGGTAATGTAACAGAATCTTGAAAGCCTGTCAAAAGCAGTTTTCCTGCTCAATTTGCACCTAAAATAATTAAGCCCTGAGTTTATTTCTCACACTTCCACCCACCCCTGGGCCGAGATATCTGTTTTGCAGCATTCCTTTTTCCTCTTCATTTCATTACAGGCATCTGGCAAACAATCTCCTAGCTCTCTCTCTCTCTCTTTTTAATTTCTGGGAAGATATACCTGCTGAGAGAAGACAGATATTGGGGGTTTGAGACCTTGCAGATTATGAGTCTTGCATCCTAGGAATAAAATGAATATGCAAATTCTGAAGCTTGTGCATTCCTAGAATTACTGGAAAATATAATGAGGAAGCTAAATAAAATAGGAGAAATTCCAGGTGGTTGCTTTGGGTGAGAGTTGTTCTTGTTTGCTAAGCCTTGGTGGAAGAACTGTCCATCAGCAATCGAAACTCTAATCATTAGACAAGCAGAGTAAGGAAGAGCATATTTCCATCTGATGAGTGAATTAGTAAAATTTCCCCTTGTGCCAAAAACTATAAAGGCCAGCAGCTGTATTCCAGGTGCAGCCTGGGTTTGCAGACTAGGTTTCAGGGTGACAAAATAATTAAATGTTCATATATGAGATCCTCTTGAAGCCTCTGGAGTCTCAGACAGATATTTCCTGACATGCCAGATGTGAAATATTTATAGCATTAATTGGCAAATTCCCTTCTTACCTACAACTATGATGCTTCAGAAGTAACGGCACCCGTGTGTGAAGTTCCAGGTCACCTACAACTTAAACTTAGCTTTGAGTATGACAATATAATGGTTAGACTTAAGTGTAGCACACAAAATTATCTGCTACAATGTCAACCACAACAATACAAGAGCACACAACAGATACAAACTCAATGTAAACCGCTTCAAACTTGATTGCAGAAAGTACGACTTCAGCAACAGAGTAATCAATGCCTGGAATCTACTACCTGACTCTGTGTTACATCCTCTAACCCCCACTCCTTTAACCTCAAACTAACCACTATTGACCTCACCCATTCCTAAGAGGTCTGTATTTTACCGATACAAAAAAAAAAAAATGCCACCAGATAAAGACTGAATGTACCAATTATCACATTAAACAAGAGGAAAACCTTCTACGCACCAATTCCACCTGCGCTTTCTACAATTTTGTAAACAAACTAAAAAGGCTCAAGGTCCATCCCACCCCTGAAAGGGACCTAATGGTAAAAACTGCAAAGATGACACCATTAAAGCCAGCCTCTTTAACACATTCTTTGGCTCAGTATTTGTCAACAGCAATGGATCATGCTCAGTATTTCCTAGTCGAACCACAGACAACTACAATGATCTAATACATATCGATTAAACAGAAGACAATGTTGAAAAAGCATTACACAATCTAAAACCATCTCTATCTATTGGACCGGATGGAATATGTGCCTACTTCTTAAAAAAGCTATCCACTGCCATAGCCGAACCTCTAAGCATAATCTTTGAAAAATCTTTCAGGACCAGCTCCTTGCCAAAACTATGGTCACAAGCCATGGTCATCCCCATCTTCAAAAAGGTAGACCCCAGCCTAGGTGAAAATTACAGACCAATCTCTTTACGCTGAGTCACCTGTAAAGTCATGGAATCAATTATTAATCAATCCATCATCCTCCACTTAGAGGCAAACAACCTACTCTCTAATAAATAATTTGGTTTCAGAAAAAAACTATCCTGTAATCTTCAACTCTTACACTGTCAAAACATATGGACTACACAACTCGATCAGGGCAAAGAAATAGACCCAATTTACATAGACTTCTGTAAAGCCTTTGATTCAGTGGTACACGACAAACTACTCCTAAAACTAAAATCTTACAGTATCTCTGGACACCTGCAAAACTGAATAGAAACATTCCTGTCAAACAGACAAAAAATGGTCAAAATTGGGAGTGCTCTGTCAAATTTTATACCTGTCAACAGTGGTGTCCCCCAAGGCAGTGTTCTATGACCAACTCTCTTCATACTCTACATAAATCACCTCTGTGATCATATTAAGAGCAACTGTGTTCTCTTCGCTGATGATGTAAAGCTATTCAACACCACAGACAATACTGCTACCCTTCAAAAAGACCTCGACTGTGTCTCAGAATGGTCAAACAAATGGCAACTTCAAATCTCAAAAAATAAATGCTCTGACTTAAATATTGGCAAAAAAATCAGAAAATAAAATACAGGCTGTATAGTCAAGACCTTGTTGATGATCCAAACTCTGTCAAGGATCTTGGAGTACTCATCTCTAACACTACTAATTAGAGCATACAAAACATTTGCTAGACCAATACTGAAATATAGCTCATCAGTCTGGAATCCACATTACATATCTGATATTAACACAGTTGAGAAAGTCCAGAAATATTTCACAAGAAGAGTTCTCCACTCCTCTACTCATTGTAGAATACCTTATGCCACCAGACTTGAAATTCTAGACCTAGAAAACCTAGAACTATGCTGCCTTCGGTCTGATCTAAGTATAGCATATAAAATCATACATTGCAATGACTTACCTGTCAATGAATACTTCAGCTTCAATCACAACAATACAAGAGCAAACAATAGATACAAACTCAAGGTTAATTGCACCAAACTTGATTGCAGGAAATATGACTTCAGCAACAGAGTGGTCAATGTCTGGAATACTCTACCTGACTCTCTGGTTTCTTCCCCAAACCCCAAAAACTTTAACCTTAGAGTGTCTACTATTGACCTCACCCCTTTCCTAAGAGGTCTGTAGGGGGCGTGCATAAGTGCACCAACGTACCTACCGTCCCTCTCCTATTGTTTCTTTTATTTTTTTTATTTTTCTTATATGTATCCATGTATTCATAACTATGTTTTTACTTATACCCATTATGATGTAAGCAATTGACAAACCAAATAAATAAATAAAAATAAAAGTAAGGGGCGTGCATAAGTGCACCATCATGCCTACTGCCCCTGTCCTATTGTCCCCATTTATTCTTACCTATTTCCTGTATTCTTACTCATGTTTATACTTATATCTATTATCTTGTAAGCGATTGACAAATCAAATTCATAAATAAAATAAATATAATTTTTCTCTTGCAGACATTGGGGATCTGTTGGTCCCCAGCCGCATAGGAGGGGAAAGATAGAGGTTTTCAAAAGGACTAATCTCCTCTTTCCTTCTTGCCTATATTTCAGTTGGTGTCAAAAGTAGACCAGGATTAATGAAGTTGTTGTGCCTAGCATGTCTTGATTACTTAGCTCATCTGAAACTTTATCTTTTCCCCAAAGCCTGTTTCATTCCCACCTACACACTGATTTAGAAGTTGAAACCCAACAGCATATTCTTACATCAAACACTTGTCTTGTCAAAGACAGCAAATATCACAGTTGGCTGTCACTGGCTTGACTGCATCTTCAAAGATAGTTCTCAGGTGTGCCACAATATTCGCTAACTATCGCCATGAATAAAGAAGGCAGTCTATTTGTTTGGATTCTCATTATATCTCTCTGGCACAGAAGCCCAACTTCACACAAGATGGGCAGAGCATCAGTTGGCCAACCTGCTTTGCATTTGGTAGCATTGCCAGAGATTCAATAATCATCATGCTAATCTATCTATGAGATTTGCAATTTCTATCTTCTAATATACCCATGTTTTTTTGCACTATAAGATGCTCCAAAGTATA
Source organism: Hydrophis major (assembly GCA_033807585.1). Lineage (NCBI taxonomy): Eukaryota > Metazoa > Chordata > Lepidosauria > Squamata > Elapidae > Hydrophis > Hydrophis major. The sequence goes on along the minus strand of CM066328.1, from coordinate 86,534,240 downwards.
AGATGCAGCTAGCCTTTGGGGAGGAAAACAAGAAAAAAAAATCTGCCTGTGCCTCCCAGCAATTTGCCTCCTTGCAGCAAACAGCCAGGTCAGGTTCAGCACAGCCTGATTTAGCACAATTGGGACCAGAACTTCCATCGCTAAGCAAAGTGGCTTTTAAGTATGATTTTTCTTTGCTGAGATCATTAAGCAAATCACTACCATCATTAAGTGAATCACATTGTTGTTAAGCAAGTCTGCTTGTCGGAATCTGGCTGGGAAAGTTGCAATGGCAATGGCAATCATGTGGCCTGAGATAATGCAACCATCATAAATACATGCCAATTGCCAAGCACCTGGATTTTGATCATGTGACTGTGGGGACACTGTGACAGCGAGGATCGGTAGTAAGTCATTTTTTTTCAGCCCAGTTGTAATTTTGAACAGTCACTAAATAAATGTTCCTAAATTGAGGACTACCTGTGTTTGGATACATTTCCATTGTTTCTCAAATTATTTGGGAAACTGTCTATTATGAACTGCTAGGATGCAGATTGTGTGTAGATGTCTTTCATGATTTGGTTCTCGTGATTTGTTCTTCAGGGAATGCTAACTGTCCTGTGTTGTTACATCCACAATAAATGCACAATCTTAGATAGCACAGTTTGTGTCAACCAGTTAGAAATGATTAACTTTAACTGGTTTTATCTTTTGATTTCTGTCACAATGCAAACTGGCAGCCTCTGAGAAGTAGTATAGCAAGAAATTTTAATTATGTACAGTAACTAATATTGGCTGATAACAATGTCTATTTTTTCACCAAACTATTATTATCTATATTTCTTAGAACATTATGAAATTATCATTATGGAGGTAATTTTATCACTGCAAGATTTTCTTGCGTTAACTGTGTTGCATGGTAACCAGCATTTCCCAAAAAGCCTATTGATACTTCCATTATTTTTACCTGAAATAATAAAGTAGACAAATTGCTCAAATGACATCTTATGTATGTGGTTTTGGGATGAAGTGATTGGGGTTGGTTGTCTTTCCTGTATAACTGCAAAAAGAAAGTTAAGCACATTTAGTGTATTCTTATTTTAGAGGGCCATTGGATAGAATTTACATATCAGCTATATTTACATCACACACATAACCAGATTAATTATAAAGGTTGTATTAACACATTTTGCTTAATTATAAACTTTGTTCATTTGTAGTATGTGTGTTGTCATATTGTTTGAACTCTCAATTTGGTCAGTTTCTGATTTAGTGTTGTATGAATTCAGTTATTCTGAAACATACAAAGATTATGCATTAAAAAGATTCATGTGAAGATGAGCCCAGGGGACAAGGAAGGAAGGAAGGAAGGAAGGAAGGAAGGAAGGAAGGAAGGAAGGAAGGAAGGAAGGAAGGAAGGAAGGAAGGAAGGAAGGAAGGAAGGAAGGAAGGAAGGAAGGAAGGAAAGGAGGGAGGCAGAAGGAGGGAGGAAGGAAGGAAGGAAGGAAGAATAGGTGTATCTGCCTCTAGAGGAATTCATATGGAGTGAATAATTAGCCTTTAAAAGATACTTTTTTCTAATCTACTGTGTCTTGGAAATGTGAGCAGGATGCTGGAATGCTATTGGTGGAACTTTTCTCCAATATAGTCAATTTCCTCTTTCCAGATACATACCCACATGACCGAGCCCTCATCCCTTTAGTTTCAGGAGTTTCCAGCACATATGGTGGTTTAGGTAAAAGTAGAAAATAGTTAGTTGCACAAGCTGGTATAACTATGGGATAGAATAAATAAAGATGTATACCTTTTGTTACGAACTAAGCAAACTCGTTAGCCTGCGATTCTAATAGTTTTACTTTCACAGCAGGCTCGTAAACCTGCACTTCTGATTGGCCCGCTACTAGCGGATCGTGATTGGTCACTGTCAGCTGATCTGATTGGCTGTTAAAGGGTCGCCGTTGATTGGACGCTTTGCAGCGCAGCAAACTCAAATCATTGGTTGTTGTGACAGCCACCAGCTCTATAAAAGGAGCTGCTGCTGCCCTAGTCTTTCGCTCTGTTCTGAAGTCACTAATAAAGAGTTGGAGTCACTATTCGATGCCTCGTCTCTGTTCTTGCGCCCACTCTCCCAGACATAACACTGGCGACGAGGGTGGGATGCGGAGACGATAAGAGCTGACTGATCACTTATTGTACGATAACAGAGCACGTGGCTGAGAGACCACCAATCGTGGCAACATGACCAGTGGTGCCATACCACCCGCTCCATTTGACCCGGCTAACGAAGACTGGAACTTGATATGGACAGGTTTCAGATGTTCCTAGAAAGCAACAACTTGAAGGATGTAACGCCTGGCAAGAAATGAGCTGTATTCCTGACCCATTGCGGGCCAGCCGTATTTAAGATGGCAAAGGCGCTTGCAAAACCAGCAGAAGTCAAGATAATGGACTGGGACACTCTCACCCCAATCCTTTGGGCCCATTATGCCCCAGAGGTGCCAACACTCATCAGAAGACACAAATTTTACCAGAGGGACCAGCAGGAAAGTGAAAGTGTGGGAGACTTCATCGCGGACCTCAGGAACCTGGGGGGACTCTGTGGCTTCGCCAATCTCGAAGAAGCCATGAGAGATTGAATTGTTCTGGGTCTAAGAGACCCCATGACCCAGAACAAGATTATGGCGAAGGGAGACATCGGCCTCGCAGATGTCATCGCTGATGCTACTGCAGCAGAAGCAACCAGGAAATCGGCCACTCGAATGTGCCAAGCAAATGGACCACACCGCCAACTCGCCAGTAATACTACGCCTTGTTCCAAGAGGCACGCAACGACCACCCACCATGAAGACCTTGAGTCCTCATCAGAAAGCAAGGGAGAGGAGGTCAACAGACTCCAGTCAGAACATGATCAACGAGATCAATGGGGCCGTAAGCCCTCATTCCAGTGTGCTGGTTACGGGGGAAACCACCCACGATCAGACTGCACATTCCTAGACGCACTCTGCCGTTCCTGTGGAAAGAGGGGCCACATTGCAAAGGTTTGTAGAAGCAAGCGAGGATCCAGCCCAAACCAGAAGACAACAGGCACCCCATCAGTAAATCGGGACCACCCAAGCAACCAATGGAACCAATACTACAGAAACCGAGCACCAACCACTTCTACCAGACGAGAAGAGGCACACCAAACCATCACCATCGGCCACGCTTCATCTCTTGATGCAAGGAAAATCCGAGTAAAGGTCATCATTGAGAAGCGACCATGCATTATGGAAGTAGACTCCGGGTCGTCCCTATCGATGGTTTCCTGGAAAACCCTCAAACAGCTGATCCCTGACATCCGCTGCCAGGACCTCAGCACTCAGAGAATTATATTGAAGGACTACCAGGGAAATAGAATTCCAGTCGCCGGTTCCGGTGACATCCAAGTCTCTTTCAAAGACCACACCACAACCCTACCTCTTACCGTCGTCGATAGAGATCGACCCAGCTTGCTAGGCTTACAGTGGTTCGCACCTCTGGGAATCGAACTGGCAGGCATCAACCAGACTGAAGGCAATGACTGGGAAGCGGCCCTTGTCCAGGAATTCCAGGAAGTTTTCACCAAGAAGCTAGGCAAGTACAAGGGATTCCCCCATATCGTTTAACCTCTGCCGTGATATTGCGCCCATTCGCCTTAAGCCTCGTCGAGTGCCCTTTGCACTCAAACCAAAGATTGATGAACAATTGGACAAATTAATAGCCCAAGGCGTGTTGGAACCGATTGACCACACCTGATGGGAGACCCCAATTGTAACCCCCATAAAACCTGACGCATCCTTGAGAATTTGTGGGGATTACAAGGCCACCCTGAACCACGCACTTCAGCAGAGCGCTTACCCTGTGCCTGTGGTCCAACACCTCCTTCATTCCCTTGGGGGTGGAAAAATATTCGCAAAATTGGACTTAGCACAGGCGTACCAGCAGCTGCACGTAGATGCAGAGACCGCAGAAGCCCAAACTATAGTTACACACAGAGGTGCATTCAAGTGTAATATACTCCAGTTCAGAGTAAGCATAGCACCTGGCATCTTCCAAAGTCTGATGGAGAGATTGCTACAAGGCATAAAAGGGGTCGTGCCATATTTCGATGATGTCCTGATAGCTGCTCCCACTAGAAGTATGCTCGAAAAACGGCTAAGAATGGTCCTCCAGAAATTTAAAGATGCTGGCTGAAGGTCAAGAAGGACAAGTGCCAACTATGCACGGAGAGGGTTGAGTTCTTTGGTTACCTTCTGGACAAACAGGGAATTCACCCTACTGAGAAAATATTGGCTGCAATAAAAAACGCCCCGAGACCTAGAAACAAAAGTGATCTCCAAGCCTTCCTGGGACTTATCAACTTTTATAACATCTTCCTACACCAGAAGGCGACTGTTGCTGAACCCCTGCATAGGCTCCTTGACAAGAAGGCTTCCTGGGTCTGGGGACATCAAGAAGAGCAAGCTTTTCAGCAAGTTAATGACCGTTTAACATCAGAAGCTATATTGATACAATATAATGAGACTTTACCATTAACGGTTACCTGTGACACCTCACCGTTTGGAGTAGGAGCCATCCTGAGCCACATCCTGCCAAACGGTACTGAGGCACCCATTGCATTCTTTTCTAGAACTTTATCTAGAACTGAGAGAAACTATAGCCAACTAGATAAAGAGGCTCTCGCTATTGTGTCTGCAATCAAACGATTCCATGAATATGTATATGGAAGATCCTTTTCTATAATCATCAATCACTAACCACTATTTGGCATCTTGGCGGGGGATAAACCAACTCCCCACATCTTATTGCCAAGAATGACACGCTGGTCAGAGTTTTTAGCTGCATACGATTACCAACTGTGACACCAACCGGGGAAAGCCATTCCCCACGCTGACACCTTGAGCTGTTCTCCACTACCAGAAGTCCTGGATGACTCAGCTCCAACCCTAGCCACACTACAAATTGAGACACTTCCATCACCACCACTGACTGCACAAGACATTGCATCAGAAACAAGGAAGGACCTTTGTTTAGCACGGATCCTCAGCTGGGTGGAAAAAGGTTGGCCTGACAACGAACTCAATGACACCTTCAAGCCTTTCAAACACAGGCAGACAGAACTTTTCTCCCAAAAAGGATGTGTTTTATTGGAAGACAGAGTCGTCATCCAAGAAAGACTGTAGCATAAGGTCCTAAAACTATTGCATGATGGACACCCGGGCATCGTGCGAATGAAGGCACTAGCAAGGAGCTACACTTGGTGGCCAGGCATAGATAAGCAAATAGAAACCTGGGTCGCTACCTGCAACAAATGCCAGGAAACACTCTCAGCTCCACCAAAAGCACCACCAACGGAATGGGAAGCACCCCAAGGTCCCTGGTCCCGTATCCACATCAATTTTGCGGGACCCACCAAGGGACATACATTTCTCATAACAGTGGATGCCTATTCCAACTGGCTTGAGGTCCACAAAATGAAGAGCACCACAACAGAAACAGTCGTTAAAAAACTAAACAGGCTATTTGCTACACCCAGCTTGCCAGATGTCTTGGTTTCAGACAATGGCCCACAATTCATCGCCTTGGCATTTGAGCAGTACCTAGCAGACCAAGGGATACGCCATGCCTTAACATCGCCGGCTCACCCTGCGGCCAACGATAGGGCTGAATGAATGGTCCAGTTTATAAAGAAAACCTTACACAAAATGGAACAAGGGAACATCCATGACAAGGTAACCAGGATGCTCCTCCTCCAGCATATCACTCCAAACAGCACCATAAACAAAACCCCAGCCGAACTCCTGATGGGCAGGAAACTTCGATCGCATCTTGACTGACTACAGCCTGCCTACACACCAGAAAAGCCCCTGGGGTCCAGCAGCAAGTATCACACGTTCAAGGTAGGCAACCCGGTGTTTGCAAAAAACCTTACCGGCGACCCATTGTGGGTCCCCGCTACCATAACTCAACTTACGGGTCCCCGTTCCTACCGTTTACAAACTGCTGATGGGAGACTGTGGAAGCGCCACATCAACCAGCTACGCTCCCGGCTGGCATCTACCCCTTCACAAGCCCTGAACTCCAAACCAGGGGGGAAGGGAAATCGAAGGGGCCGAAAACGAACTAGTACTTGACCCAGTACTCGAAAACCAGCAATCAGCGCAACCAAACCTGGATTATTCATCTTCCGAAGAAGAGCCGGGGCAGATGGCCATCTCTCCACGAAGCAGCACGGTGGCATCAGCAACCCCAGAGAATCCAGATGACAGCCTTGACGGGAGTAGAGATGACAACACCGAGTCGCCCATCGGAGCAGCCAGCTTACCATTACCGCCAAGTTCAACCAACAGCCCACCGGAACCAGAGTCCAGGCAAAGACTGGTGGAGCAACGAAGATCAGGTAGACAGGTGAGACAACCTGCCTACCTGCGAGAATACATCACCTCACCCTTGAGACGGAACCTAGGGGGGAGGGGTGTTACGAACTAAGCAAACTCATTAGCCTGCGATTCTAATACTTTTACTTTCACAGCAGGCTCGTAAACTGCACTTCTGATTGGCCCGCTAGTAGCAGATCATGATTGGTCGTTGTCGGCTGATCTGATTGGCTGTTAAAGGGTTGCTGCTGATTGGACACTTTCCAGTGCAGCAAACTCAAATCATTGGTTGTTGTGACAGCCGCCAGCTCTATAAAAGGAGCTGCTGCTGCCCTAGCCTTTCGCTCTGTTCTGAAGTCACTAATAAAGAGTTGGAGTCACTATTCGATGCCTCGTCTCCGTTCTTTCACCCACTCTCCCAGACATAACACCTTTCATTACAAGGAAATGTCATGCTAATATCTGTTGAACATCAGGAAAAACAACACAATAAAAATTGCTCAAATTGTCATATTCATTACCAATTTGTAAATATATTTTTATTCGGGTTTTACCAAGGGTGGGATGCTCCCAGTTCTTTAGAACTAGTAGCTCTGAAGAGCAGCAGACACCAACCGGTTCTGTGTTTGCTGCTGTTTGGCCTGCCTACCCGCCTGGGCTCTTACCTGTCCTTTATTTCCTGTATTTTCAACCTCAGCTGCTTTGCGCGGAACAGTTGAGGTTGAAAAAGCAGGAAAAAAGAGGCTTTACAAACGCTGCACATCTGCGTGCAGCGCTTTTCAGCTGTCTGGGCAGCACAGCTGATTTTGTTTTTTTACACATGTGCACAGCGGTAGATAAGAATCACACAGGAATTCAAGGTGGGCTGGACTTAAATCTCTTGTGAGTGCGAAGGGACTTATAGCTGATGATGCATTTGATCCCTCCCTCAGACTCAGCCTAGGTAAAGGTAAAAGATTCCCCTCACACATACATGCCAGTCATTTCCAGCTCTAGGGCACGGTGCTCATCTCTGTTACAAAGCTGAAGAGCCAGCACTGTCCAAAGAGGTCTCCTTGGTCATGTGGCTGGCATGACTAAACACTGAAGGAGCACGGAACACTGTTACCTTCCCACCAAAGTGGTCCCTATTTTTCTACTTGCATGTTTACATGCTTTCAAACTGCTAGGTTAGCAGAAGCTGGGACAAGTAACAGGAACTCACTCCATTACGCAGTGCTAGGGATTCAAACCACCAAACTGCTGACCTTTCTGATCGACAAGCTCAGCGTCTTAGCCACTGCATCCGAGTCTTATCCTAAACTAGCATTGGGCAAAAGTTAAAACTTCTATATAATAAAGACACTGAATTAATGTACAATTACCAGCACTTCTTACTATTACCTGTGCTAAGTGGTAGAGCTGGGAGCTGTAGTTCAAAATATTTAAAGATTTCTCACCATCACTAAATTCAGTGGAATTTATTTCTGAGTCCATGCACAGGACTGTGCTCTAAAGGAACACAGATTTCATGAGTCCAGCATAATCCTGAACATACAAGAATTCTCCTTATGGCAGTTTTCATCTTAACCCACTTCAGTTGTATCCCACTATAGTGACCAAACAAGGGAGGAGACCAGGAGTGGGATTCAATTTTTTTAACAACCGGTTTATGGGCATGGCTTAATTGGTGGTCATGGCTTGGTGGTAATGTGACTGGCTGGGCGTGGCCAACTCAACATCACTCACATCGAGGCACGCATCTCCTCGCCTGGCCTCTCATGACTGTGGGGATGCTGCAACAGTCACAAGTGTGAAAAATGGTCATAAGTCACTTTTTTCAGTGGCATCGTAACTTTGAATGGTCACTCCACACAAGCAAAGTACCAGCAAAGGAAAAAAAAAAACTCCAGAGACGTTCCTGAGACAGGAAGTCTAGTCTTGCCAAGAATGTAATAAGGGTCAACGGAGAGGCAGTTTCTGTAAGCAACATCAGAATGTTTCCTTCCTGCCTTCCTTGCAGGATTAGACCAGTAATTTCTTCTAACAACTGGTTCTCTGAACTGCTTAGAATGTTAACAACCTATTCACTAGAACCAGCTGTTAACATTCTAAGCAGTTCAGAGAACCGGTTGTTAGAAGAAATTACTGGTCTAATCCTGTAAGGAAGGCAGGAAGGAGACATTCTGATGTTGCTCCGAACTGGTAGAATCCCACCCCGGGGGAAACCCTGTACAGGGAGATGCTCTTGAGCATATAACTGTACCTAGGTGATACAAGCAGACTACAGAATATGATGCAAAATTTAAAACATAATAATGGAAAAGTAACGCTCCAAGGTCCTGATTGCTAAATCATAGGCATCACATTAAAGTAACAAATATAGAAAGAATTACCTGAAATTAAAGGCAATATATAAAGAATGAGACTGTAGCTCCTAGGCTTCCCACGCATGTGAAACTAATGCTGCCTCATTTGTAGAGGCTTTTGAGGGACAGGGGCTCCTTGGTGACATTTAAAAAAAAATTGGGTAAAATGTAAATGAACGTCATGTTGCAGTTAAACCCGGTTTTTATTTTAGATGAAAGTAAATGGCAGGGGGAGGAGGATGGGGATTTACCAATTAGGGAAAACCAAATTGTGCTACTTTTTTTTTTTTTTACTGCAAGGCCAGTATCCTAGCAACAGCTGGGCCTGCTGTTCCCTTTCTAGAGACTTTGCTGACTCACCAGCTGATTCACACTGACAACATCTTTATTTGGCTTCTGATTAGCATCACCGTGTGTGGCTTCTGTGCCTGCCCTAGGCCAACCTATATATAGCTTTTGCTTTTCCCTCCATGATACAGTGAGCTTTACTAGTGGTGCTCCTTTCAGAGGGTGAACCAAGGATCTTTTTTTTCCTTTTCTGCTAGACATGTTCTCTTTGGCACCCAGAAGCAGTAATTAAGCTGAAGGAAACAAAGAATTCAATCTGTATAGTTAACATCCTGAAAGGAACTCTCAGTTTTTGTGCACTTGCCAATAGCTGGAGGCCTGTTCTCCTATCGAGAAACATGTGCAATCTCCATGCGCACCAAGAACCCCTGAAGATCACAGCAGGCCTCAATGAACTCAAAAGATCCTCCTTATGCAAACAAGAGTTGACATTTAAAGCAAGACAATGTGCTTGAATCAGTACCTCTCCCATTAATGCAGCTTTACATTAGACCAAGCTACAGGCCAAAGTGAGATAGCTTTGATTCACCTCAGTGACTAATTTGCCTCAATGAAATATTTTATATTCCTTACTTTCTCTTCTCCAACTTGCAATATCCAGAAGGGGCCTGTCTGCATATGCTCCATGGAAGCTACTTTCAGCTATATGGAGGAGAAACCATAGAGATGCAGCATATCTGATTTGCTTTTCCTAAGGTTGCATTGCAGCTACTTTAAGGAGTTGCAGAGGGATTCTATGTTCACATCCAAAATACCCTTTTGCCTGCAATCTGATGTGCTGCACAACCTAATAGTAATGGATATTGTTAAGTTCTGCGCATGGGTGCAAGGAACGGAGACGAGACAGTGAACAGTGAACTTCAACTCTTTATTAATCATCGTGAACAGAGCAAAAACCTGGGGCAGCAGCAGCCCTTTTATAGGGCAGGCTGCTGACCTATTAACCAATGAGAACATAGAAGTATTAAACCCTTGAACCAATGAGAGTGGCTCATTAACAGCCAATCAGATTCTCCAGAACGGACCAATCCGATATCGCTATTATTGGCCAATCAGAAGAGCAGGATGAGAACCCTGCTTATTCTTTAAGCTTTGATAAAACTTTATTTAAGCGCTTTTATTAGTTCATAACACCCTTTCCCCCCGGGTTCCTTTTGAGGGGTGTGGTGACGTAATCTCTAAGATATGTGGGTTGTTTTAACTGTCTATTAGATCTGCAAAGTCCCACTGGTTCCCGTCTGCAGTCCAGCTTTGGTGGGACGTTTTGATACCGGCGATTCCACATTCTCACTGGACAACTCGGTGTCGCTAATTCTGTCATTGGTGTTGTCCTCCGATCTTTGTGGGCTAGCCTCCATTGAGGTATTCCTCTGTGGTGAGGACACCACCCCCCTATTTCTTCTTCATTAATCGTGCCCGATCGCTGACTTCCCTCACTTCTGCTCTCCACCATCTCGAATTCGGTTTCTTCGACATCCCCTCCCCCCTCAGTTTGGGAGTCCCAGGAGTCGTGGGAACTGGGTTGTAGCCTAGAGCGAAGCTGATCTATATGGCGTTTCCATATTTTTCCATTGCAGGTTTGCACACAGTATGATCTGGGCCCGGTGGTTTGAATTACGGTTGCTTCGATCCATAATGGTTCACCGGAGAGGTTTTTAGTGAAAACTAAATCGCCTACTTTGAACTCGCGGCATTTTCCGCTAGATCCGCAGGGTTTCTCTAGCTCATAGGAAGGGTGAAGTCGGTCGAGGTGGGAACGAAGCTTGTGTCCCATCAATAGTTCAGCTGGTGTCTTGTTGGTGACTCTGTGCAGAGTGATGTATTGGAGTAGGAGTATTCTGTTTATTTTTTCGTCAATGTCCCCATAGTCCATTTTATGGAGAGTTTTTAACAAATTGGACCATGCGCTCGGCCCTGCCATTAGCCACAGGGTGCACAGGCGAAGTTAGCGCATGGCGGATGCCTCGATCTACCAAGTATTGTTCAAACATCAGGGCGGTGAACTGGGATCTGTTGTCGGAGACCAGAACGTCTGGCAGTCCGTGCGTTGCGAATAGCCTGTTCAATTTTCGGATGACGGACTCCATTGTAGTATTCTTCATTTCGTAGATCTCGAGCCAGTTGGAATAGGCATCCACTGTTAGGAGGAATGTATGTCCTTTCGTAGGTCCCGCAAAATCAACATGGATGTGGGACCACGGCCCCCGGGGGGGTTTCCCATTCTGTTGGAGTTGCTTTAGGTGGGGCACTGCTGACTTCTTGGCACTTTAGACAAGTCTTTACCCAGGCTTCGATCTGCTTGTCGATGCCCGGCCACCACGCGTAGCTTCGTGCGAGCGCTTTCATACACACAATGCCGGGGTGACCGTCATGCAATGTTTTCAATACTGCTCATTATAACCACTCTGGGAAGACGACTCATCTCCCCATAGGATGCAGCCTTTTTGCGAAAACAGTTCTGTTTGCCAGTTTCTGAAAGGGGTGAAATCGTCAGAGGTTTGTTCTATTGGCCATCCTCTTTCGACCCAGCTAAGAACTCGCGTTAAGACAGGATCTCATTTTGTTTCAATTGCAATGTCTCTGGCTGTTAGCGGTGGTGACTGTAGCGTTTCAATCTGGAGTGTCATAAGGGTTGGAGCTGGGTCATCGATGGTTTCCGGAAGTGGGGCACGGCTCAATGCATCAGCGTGGGGAATGGCTTTCCCCGGGCGGTGTTGTAATTTATAGTTGTACGCAGCTAAAAACTCCGACCAGCGAGTCATTCTAGGTGACAATATATAGGGGGTTGGCTTGTCTCCCGCTATAATCCCAAACAAAGTTTTGTGGTCAGTAACAATAGTAAAAACTCATCCATACACATATTCATGAAATCGTTTCACAGCAGATACATCAGCAAGAGCCTCTTTATCGATCTGGCTATAATTATGTTCAGCCTTTGATAAGGTCCTTGAAAAATAGGCAATAGGGGCCTCACTACCATTTGGTAACACATGACTCAAAATGGCTCCTACTCCAAACGGTGATGCGTCACATGTGATTGTTAAAGGCAGAGTCTTGCTATACTGCATTAAAATAGCATCTGAGGTTAGTAAGTTTTTCACTTGTCGGAATGCGTGCTCCTCGCGGTGTCCCCAGACCCAGGTTGCTTTTTTGTCGAGAAGTCTATGGAGGGGCTCAGCTACGGTCGCTTTCTGGGGCAAGAAGATGTTGTAAAAGTTAATGAGCCCCAGGAAAGCTTGGAGATCAGTTCTATTTCTGGGTCTTGGGGTGTTTTTGATTGCTCTCAGTTTGCTGTTAGTGGGGTGGATGCCCTGTTTATCGATTAGGTACCCCAGGAACTCTACTTTGTCTGTACACAGTTGACATTTATTTTTTTTAACCTTAAGGCCAGAGTCTTTAAATTTCTGGAGAACCAGTTTAAGCCACTTTTCTAGTATTTCTCTATTCGGGGCAGCAATTAAAACGTCATCAAAGTATGGCACGACCCCCTTGATCCCTTGCAAAAGTCTCTTGATCAGACTTTGAAAAATCCCTGGGGCTACGCTCACTCCGAATTGGAGTCGGTTGCATTTAAAGGCGCCTCGGTGCGTAACAATCATTTGTGCCTCTGCGGTTGTTTTATCTACAGGCAGTTGTTGGTACGCCTGTGCTAAATCCAATTTAGCGAAGACTTTTCCGCCCCCCAGGGAATGGAGAAGGTGTTGTACCACCGGTACCGGGTAAGCGTTCTGTTGAAGAGCGTGATTAAGGGTAGCCCGGTAGTCACCACAAATCCTTAACAATCCGTCAGGTTTCATGGGTGTTACAATTGGGGTTTCCCAACGAGCATGGTCAGTTGGTTCTAAAATACCCTGGGCTATTAACTTATCGAGCTGCTCGTCAATTTTTGGTTTAAGGGCAAAAGGTACCCGACGAGGCTTAAGGCGGATGGGGGCTACTTCAGGGTTAAGGTTAAATGATATCGGGGTCCCCTTGTACTTGCCTAGTTTGTCTGCGAAAACGTCCTGGAATTCCTGGACGATGGCCTCCTCCCAGTCGTCACTTCTGGTTTGGTGAATGCCGGCTACCTCGATCCCGAGTGGGGTGAACCATTGAAGGCCTAACAAGCTAGGCCGGTCACGGTCGACGACAGTCAGTGGTAATGACACAGTACGATTTTGAATGATACTTGGACTTGGTTGGATCCAACGACCGGAATTCAGTTCCCTTGATAATCTTTGAGTATGATTCTTTGGGCTCTGAGGTTTTGACGCCGGATGGCATTTCTTCCAGGAAACCATTGAGAGGGATGATCCTGAATCGACTTCCATCACATAAGGCTGGTTTTCGATGGCGACCTTCACTCGGATCTTCTTTGCATCTAGCGATGAGGCGTGACCGATTGTAATGGTTTGGTGTGCCTCTTCTCTTCTCGATAAAATGGCCGGTGTTTTATTTCTGTAGGAGTGGTTGTTCCATTGGCGGTTCAAATGTTCCCAACTCACAGGGTGATTCTCTGTGGTCTGGTGGTAGTTGTTTCCCCTCTGAAGTGGGCTGTATCCTTGCTTGCTTCTACAGACCTTTCCGATGTGGCCTCTTTCTGCACAGAAATGACAGAGCACGTCGAGGAATTTGCAGTCTGATCGTGGGTGGTTTGCCCCACAACCCGCGCATTGGTGCAGTAGTCTTTGATTCTGCTGGTGGCGTTGGTCACGTTCAGACTGGAGCCGGTTGACCTCTTCCTCCTCACTTTCCAATTGCGATTCGAGGTCCTCGTGGTGGGTCACTGTTGTGTGCCTCTCTAGGTGAGGTGAGGTATCACTGGCGAGTTGACGGAGCAGTGCGTTGGTGCGGCGCATTCGGGCGGCCGACTTCCTGGTTGCTTCTGCTGCAGTAGCGTCTTTGATCACATCAGCAAGGTTGATGTCCCCTTTTGCCATGATCTTGCTCTGTACCATCTGGTCATCTAATCCCAGAACTATTCGGTCTCTCAGAGCTTCTTCGAGGTCTGCGAAATCACAGAGGCCTCCCAGGTTCTGGAGATCCGCGAAGTAATCTGCAACATTCTCTCCCTTCCGCTGGTCCCTCTGGTAAAATTCATGTGTTCGGACAAGCGTTGGTACGGTGGGTGCATCGTGGGCTCGTAGAAGGGGCGTGAGATGTCCCAGTCCATGGTTTTCACCTCAGCCGGTTTTGCTAGTGCCTTGGCCATCTTAAAGATGGCAGACCCGCAATGGGTCAGGAACACTGCTCGCTTTTTCCCCGTAGTGGCATCCTTCAAGTTGATGGTCTCCAGAAACATCTGGAACCGGTCTATGTATGAGTCCCAGTTTTCTTGTGCCGGGTCAAATGGATCGGGTGATATGGTGCCCGGACATGGTTCCGTTGTCGATGTGCCTTCAGCCACGTGCTCTGTTTGGTGCTCTGTAGTGTTCAGTCAGCTCTGATGTCTCCGCATCCTACCCTCATCGCCAGTGTTAAGTTCTGCGCATGGGTGCAAGGAACAGAGACGAGACAGTGAACAGTGAACTTCAACTTTTTATTAATCATCGTGAACAGAGCAAAAACCTGGGGCAGCAGCAGCCCTTTTATAGGGCAGGCTGCTGACCTATTAACCAATGAGAACATGGAAGTATTAAACCCTTGAACCAATGAGAGTGGCTCATTTACAGCCAATCAGATTCTCCAGAACGGACCAATCCGATATCGCTATTATTGGCCAATCAGAAGAACAGGATTAGAACCCTGCTTATTCTTTAAGCTTTGATATAACTTTATTTAAGTGCTTTTATTAGTTCATAACAGATATCTTAGAAATTTGTAGCATAACAGATTCACCCTTGTGTAGATGTCTTTTATTGTCACCTTATGCCAATAAAAATGTATCTAGCCACTGGACACAATGGTACACAATAAAGTGTCTAAGTGAATATGTATGAATATGTGTCTAAGTATGTATTTTCAGACAAATCGACTATTTTGACAATGCAGACCTCCTTTTCTGGATCTGAGTGAATGGCTTTTAATACAATTACACTGAAAATATGGAAAGACCATTCAATCAGAAGAATAAGACTGAAAAAAGTGACTGCAACTTATGTTTTAAAAAGTTGCAGAAATAGGAAATCAAACAGAGAAGGCCAAACTATCAATGTCTAAGAGAAAATCAAACATGCAAAGACAAAAAAACAAATGAACAGAAGACAGATTAATAACTGATATATAAGATCATCAAGCAGAATGGCATATCAATTATTAACCAATATCTCTTATTTAAAGGATGAAATAAAATTGTGCAATGGACATAATGAAGTAATGGTTAATAAGAAGCAAACAAATGACTTTCATGTACCTATTAAAGTTACCAGATACCTAAAGAAAACTAAATATAGAGGTGAATGTAGACCATTATTAGAAAAGGGTAATTATAGCATTCAACTTTAAAACTAGTGTTTGCTTTTGTCTTTGGAGTGTTTTCTACACTGTATCTAACTGTGTTTCATTATTTTGCAAATTGCTTTTATTGATTTTAGGCTATTCACATATCTTGTAGAACATTTAAGGAAAGAGAGCATATATAATAGATATAATCCTTTCCAGTGACCTCTGATTTAAGATATGGATTATCTATCTAGACAGTACTTAGCTATTGAACAGAAAATATATGGAACCATTTCCTCGGTCTTACTAAGAAATCAGATGGTTGCTACCTAGCTCTATGGACTAAATCCACACAGTGAAATCAAGCATTAGAATAGGGTTGCCTTAAGAAAACCTGAAAAAATCTCTTGTTTATCCTCTTTTACTAAAGGGGGAAAGGCAGATGGTATCTCATCACTGAGTGATTTTAAAACTTAAATGTCACAACTAGGACAAATATCAGGACAGCTTTCCTACTTGTGACATCAGTCCAATTTTCTTTCTCTTTATCAGCTAAGGGAATGGCAGAGAACCCTATCATAAAAACACAAAACTCGGCTTCTGAAATTCTGCATTACAATGTTGGTTCTTATGATACTGGCAGTAATGTATATTTTGATGGGGTTAAGAAAAATAAGGAAAGCAGGAAGAAGGAATTTTTCAGAGCATGGAAGATTGAAGAAGGAGCAATGGGAAATGAATAGTGTTGGTGTAGAACTAGCACAAAAACATTTCAGATTCTTAGATGAGGAATAACTCTAATAAACAATTTAAGCACCAGTACTTAAAAAATACTCCCCCTCCTTGAGCTTATATATATATATATATATATATATATATATATATATACATATATATATACATATATATATATATATATACACATATACATATACATACACAGCCAAACCCCAAACCAATCAGAACACACCCCCACCCAATCAGAACACAGCCAAGCCCCCACCCAATCAAGTCACAACCCCACTAGCAGTTAAAAGGAAGAAGCAGCTGCAAGCTCACATCACTTTGAGAAGCACAGAGATGAAGACCAAGCCTGAAGATGATGAATGAGACTTCATCGAAATGTTGCCTAGATACTTCCAATCTTACGCGGGAGAAAACCCGAATAACCAAAGATCCATATATATATATATATATATATATATATATATATATATATATATATATATATACATATACATCTACATATACATATATATACATATATGTATGGCATTCAGCTTTGTTCGGGTATTTTCCCATGTCATAGTAGTGGTGCTTTTAAAGTTGCAGCAACGTTTCAGCAGAATCTCATCTGCCATCATCAGGCTTCTGTATAGGAATGGTAGTTGTTTGTTTGTTTCTGTTTCCATGGTGAACTTGATTTTGGGGTGTGCGCTGTTTAGATGTGTTAGGAAATTGTTTAGGTTTTCTTGTCCATGGGGCCAAATCACGAATGTGTCATCGATATATCTTAACCATAGTTTGGGTTTGAGTATGGCATTAGCCAGGGTTCTGGATTCGAATTCTTCCATGAACAGGTTTGCAATGACAGGTGACAGTGGTGATCCCATGGGGGCTCCTTCAATTTGTTTGTATCGTTGTCCTTTGTATATGAAATATGTGTTGGTTAAGCAGTGTTCTGTTAGTTCCATGAGGTGTTTAGCTGGTTGGTATTTATTTTTGTTGATTTCAAGGGTCTCTTTTATCGGGACTTGAGTGAATAGTGAAACCACGTCAAAACTTACAAGCAGAAACAGAAACAAACAAACAACTACCATTCTTAGATGTACAAAAAAAACAGATGGCACGCTAGGACACACCATATACCAGAAGAAAATACACACCAACCGCTACCTCAACGCCCAATCCCACCACCACCCAGCACAGATAAACTCCGTGGCTAAAACACTAATTACTAGAACCAAACGCCTGGCAGACAAGACACACATAAAGACTGAACTATGCACCCTGACTAAAATATTGATAGCCAACGGCTTCCACAAAAGCAAAATCACCAACTTGATCCACAAAAACACACTGAGACATAATAGAGACCCAGAAGATGAACAGACCCATGGAACAGATGTCCTGCCCTACATAAGAGACACTACAGACAAAATTAGTAAGATACTATACAGACACCACCTCAAGATTGCCTTCAAAACAGACAGAAAAATAGCAGCCATCCTCAGAAACCCCAAAGATAAAATTGACTTGGAAAACCAAGGCATATACGAAGTCCCCTGTGCATCATGCCCGGCTGCATACATTGGACAGACCAATAGAAGAATAAGCACCCACCCGGATGAACACAAAAATGCAGTCAAAAAGCTGGAACACACTTCCTCACTAGTCCAACACATGAAAGCCACAGGTCATAGCATCAACTTCAATGGCATCAAAACCCTAGCCACTATAGAAAATCCCAGCCACAGAATCATCAGAGAAGCCATAGAGATTGAAAAAAGACCAGAAAGCATGAACAGAAGAGATGATTCCACCAGGCTGTCAATCATTTGGAAGCCTGCACTCACAAACAAAAAAATCTCCACACCACAAGCCAGGCAAACACCTGGGCACAAACAGATCCCCCCTGATACCTCCAGCTCAAACACACCCCAACCAGGCACCCAGATGAAACCCAGCTTCCTAACTAATGATAGCCGTCCATTTACCCGAAGCCAAGCTGCACTAAAGGCCTCCAATAAAGTAATACAATGTTGCCAGCCAATCAAGATACAAAAAGAGCTTTGCCTCCTCCCATATATAAAAGGCACCACAGACAAAATCAGCAAGATCCTCCAAAAATACAACATTAAGACAGCATTCTGCACAAACAGAAAGATGTCCACCATCCTAAGAAACCCTAAGGACAAAATTGAGTTAGAAAATCAAGGAGTATACGAAATCCCTTGCACTGCCTGCCCCAACACATACATTGGACAAACTAACAGAAGAATAAGTGCACACATTGAAGAACATAAGAACTCAATCAAAAAGGAAGAACCGACCTCTTCCCTGGTCCAACCCCTCAAAGCCACAGGACATGAGATTGACTTTAAAAATACCAGAACTATTGCCAAAACTGAACACTTCAACAACAGAATAATCAGAGAAGCCATAGAGATAGAAAAACGCCCACACAGCATGAATAAACGAGATGATACCTCCCGCCTACCACCCATTTAGAAACCCGCCCTCATGAACAGACGAGTACCTAACAAGAAGAATGACACCAGACCCACACCCCTGAGAGCCACACAAGATGCCACCACCACACTTCCACGTAGAAAGCAGACTCACACCCACACAGAAGATGAAACAAGACCACGGACCAGAAGCCGCACTGCAGCTGCATCACTACCCACTTCAAACCCCTCTGAGCCATACATGAAGCGAACTGACCCCCACCATGAAGATGCAGCACGACCACGAACTCGAAGCCAAACAGCAAGATCACAGCTCACCAGCTCAAATCCCCCAGCAACTAAGACTAACCTGAGCACAACCAAGCCCCCACCTGAACAGAACATGCCTCCAGCCAATCAGAACACAGCCAACCCCCCAACCAATCAGAACACAGCCAAGCCCTCACCCAATCAAGTCACACCCCCACTAGCAGTTAAAAGGAAGAAGCAGCTGCAAGCTCACATCACTCTGAGAAGCACAGAGCTGAAGACCAAGCCTGAAGATGATGAATGAGACTTCATCGAAACGTTGCCTAGATACTTCCAATCTTACGCGGGAGAAAACCTGAATAACCAAAGATCGATCGATCTATCTATCTATCTATCTATCTATCTATCTATCTATCTATCTATCTATACACACACACACACACGCACACACACATATACATACACATACACACATACATACATACATGTAAGTATATATGTAGGTCTATGTAGGTATATATGTAGGTGTTTTCTGGATGGTGGAAAACAGAGAACAGAACTACACACCCTCATTAACCTATTAATTTCCAATGGATTCCAAAGAAACACTATCACCAATCTAATCCGAAAAGAGATACCCCCCAAAAAACCAAGACACAGAACAAGACAACGATATCGCACTCCTCCCCTACATCAAAGGCACCACAGACAAAAGCTGCAAAATTCTCCACAAACACAATATCAGAACAGCCTTCGGCACGGACCAAAAAATAGCCAATATCCTAAGAAACCCCAAAGACAAGATCCAGCTAGAAAATCAAGGAGTTTATGAAATACCATGCAACAATTGCCCAGCCACATACATTGGACAAACCAACAGGAGAATAAATGCACACATCGCAGAACACAAAAACGCAGTCAGAAGAGAAGAAAATAGTTCCTCCCTGTTCCAGCACCTTAAAGCCACAGGACATGAAATTAATTTCGAAGGAACCAAATTAATATCCAACACTGAACACTCCAGCAAGAGAATAATCAGGGAAACTGTTAGGGATAAACACCCTAGCAGAACGTGCAACGGCAGTCTAGCAGGCAGGCAAATGATGTAAGATAAACGTTGTTGTAGTTTACACTCAGTAAGACAGATACACTGTGCCAGTTAAATAGTTTTTTATTCCAGCAAGAGTTATAGCATAGTCAAAACAGTCCATATGTCATAAACTAATTCAGTCCATCCAGGGGTTAATCAGTTGCAAAGTCCAGTGTTGAAAATAGAGGTCAGTAAACTTACAAATAATCAGTCCAGCAATATATCTCTTTTGCAGTCAGAGATATGAAGAAAATCAAACCCCTTTTCTTCGTTTCAGCAATAGCAGGAAAAACACGCAGTAATCACCATCAATCCAACATTGTCAGCTACTACAGTAAAAGCCAGCAAACAGTGAGCTCTCTTGCTCCCTCTTATGGTGATTTTACAACCACACGCAAAATACATGTTTTGCAGTTAAAGTAATACATACACTTATACTCACTAACATAGTTTATATATTATTTTTACCCAAACTAAGTTAGGTAACCAATGTTATCCCTAACATTCTCCCCTTTTGGGTAATATAATAATATATATATCTATTTATAATTTCAACCCATAGTTTTCACAATTTTCTTTGTGCTTGACTGCACCTTGGGCAATGTTTTGTGCTTGACTGCACCTCGGGCAATCCATCTGCAATGTTTTCATCAGTCATGCAATATTCCAATCTCATTAAACCATTTTTTACAGATTGTCTTACATTCAAATATCTTAGGTCAGTATGTTTAGATCTTGTTTTTACAGCAATATTTGTAGCCAACTGTATGGCTGCTTTATTGTCCTCATAAACTACAATGGCATCTTTAACAGTTACTCCCATATCTAACAATAACTCTTTATAAAAAATTAAGTCAGTACATAATAAAGATAGACATGAAAATTCTGCTTCCATTGTGGACATACTTATGTGTTGCTGTCTAATTGACCTCCAACCAATCAGTGTTTTACCTAATAGTATAGCCATACCTGAAGTTGATTTTCTAGTTTTTATATGTGTTGCAAAACTTGCATCAGCATATGTACTTAAAATCAAATCATCTTTTGGCTCCAAATACAATGCATTGTGCATTGCCTTTTTAAGATACCTTAATATACGCTTTAGCACTTGCCAGTTTCTTTCATTGGGTTCAGCATTGAATCTTGCCAATTGATTAATGCTATAGGCAATGTCTGGCCTTGACCAATTACTTATATATGATAAACTACCTATTAATGATTGATAAATAGTCTTATCAAATTTTGAACTTTGAGCATCAGTATGGCACAATTCCTGACTCATTGGAGTTTTTGCCGGCTTACAAAGTTCCATTTTATACATTTTTAGCAATTGGTAAATTTTATCTTCTTGTGATATCTTATATCCACTATTGGTTTTGTTTATTGTCAATCCTAGATATTGTCTTATTTTTCCTAATTGCTTTAATTTTATTCTCTTACTTAATAATGATATTATCTCAGTAGTTTCATTATTTGTCTTAGTAATTAAAGCAATATCATCTGTAAACAACAATAATAATGACACCGTACCATTTGTCTCTCTTTTAAATAAACATGGATCAGATAAACCAGCTTTAAATCCTATATTGTTTAACTCTTTTACAATATATCAGTTCCATTCATAACCAGATTGTTTTAATCCATAGAGACTTTTATTCAGTTTCCAACGGTCATTATTCTTTTTATCATCCTTTATACCTACTGGTTTTCTTAAATATATAGTGTGCTGCAATGGTGCATGCAGATAGGCAGTTTCTACATCTAAATGATTTATGATATAGTTTTTCTTAGCTGCCCACACTAAAGCTGCTCTCAAGGTTGTTGCCTTTAAATTTGGTGCAAATACTTCATCTTAATCATATGCAGTTTGATTAAATCCTTGAGCTACCAACCTAGCCTTATGGGTAACAGTCCCATTTTTACCAGTTTTTAACTTAAATATCCATTTGCAACCAATGGACTTTTCACCTGGAGGTAATTTGGTATTTTCATAAAGTTTCATTTCTTTTAATGAATTTAATTCCTTCTCCATTGCTCTATGCCAATTTTCCTGTTCCTTTGCAGGATACATTCTAAGTTCTTAAACAGTAGTTGGAACTTTACTAACTTGGCAAACTATACTTGCTTGATACCTGTCAGGTGGTCTGGTTACACGTGTAGAACGTCTAGGTATGGAAAGTCCACCTGTAAGGTGGACTTTCATGTTCTACCTGTTCCTGATTATCTATTTCTTCCTGTTCTGGTATTTCTTCCTGTTCTGGTCCTATAAGCTCTTCCTGTACTTCCTCTTTAATTGTACTCTTCTTTTTTTTTTTGAAACAAATTTTTATTAATTTTAAAGATAAAACAACACATCATTAACCATTAAATACATAAACACATAAAACCTCTTAACATTGTAAATCCTTACAAGTCAAACAAAACATTATTTTTATACAGCATAATTCCAATTTATCCCATCTCCATATGGACACACAAATATCTTTCAGCAAATTTCTCATTATTTCTCTTTACTCCTATTCAATTTCATTTCTCTTCCATATTTATCCATTTTATAGTCATCATATTCTTTTCTTTCTGGCTTGTTTAAATTATTCTCATCTAACATTCCTCCAAGGTTTTATTGATTCTTTTTTCCTTTTTTTTATAAAAAACAAATTTTGTTAGTTTTACCATAAACACAATACACAAACATACAAACACAAAACATAAACAAAACTAAAAGATATTTTCTGAAGGTTGTCTGTTCCCGGGTTAAAACTCTTCACACAGACACAAATTCAAACATCATATTCAACCCATATCTCCTTCCATATCTTATTATCATTTTCTTTTTTTTATATATATATATAAAAACCATTTTTATCAGTTTTATAAAAACAATGCACAAAGAATCAAGGCATAGCAGCTTATAAATTCTTTTCTAAGAAAAAATAATAATAAAAGATCAATAAGGCATAACATTTCCAGATTATAATATCAATATTTCATATAATATTAACTTCATATCTTGTCCCTACTTCTCCTTTCCATCCAAATTATTTATTTTAATAAATAATTTTATTGCCTTTTATCAATATACAAAATCCAAAAAAAAAAGCATATATATCCTTCCATATCTTATTACCATTTTCAACAACATTCTTTGTCTGTTCTATTTCCAATTATCCATTCATCTTTTTTTTCTTTTACCATACTTCTCCTGTACACCAATTGGAGTAACATCTATAACTCATTACCCTAACTTAGAAATACTACATATAGCAATCTTTCTTGGGATTCTGTTTAAAAGATTCTAAAATTACATAATAAATTTTATATTCTAAATATACATATAAAAACACACTCTTATATACCCTCCAGAATCCCTCTTTTAATCTAAATTAAATTCACCCATTGTCTCTAAATAAACTTTTTTTCTTTAGGTCTTGCTTCCCCCCATTAAAGCTTCTCCTCCCCCCCTTTCTCTCTTGCTTATTCTTCTCCTTGCCCTTTCTACCCCTTTGCTTTTTCCCTTCACTTTTCTTACTCCTTTTCCTTTGCTTTCTAACCTTGCCTCCATCTTTTCGCTCATTTTTCTCTCTTTTGGTTGTTTTTATAATTCTTAAAATCCCCTTTTTCTTATCCTTTTTCTCCTCCTCTCCGGAAGGGACCCATTGTTCATCAAAGATGGCTTCTTCTTCCTCTTCTTCCTTGTCCCAGTCCTTCTGCTGCGTAATCAACTTTTCAAAGGAACATAACGCCATTTCTAAAAATTGAAACAAAGCGCCCAAAGTATCTTCTTTTTTATATTTTTGATATTCAATCTCTAGTTCATCCACAAACGATGCCATTATAAAAAGGGAAACTTTTTCCAAAACAACCACAAGTATTTTTAATCAAAGACAATCAAAAGCAATTAAAAAAAAAAAATTCCAAAAGTTAATACTTTTCTTCCTTCTTCTCTTTCTCTTTCTGGATTAATTTTTATTCAAAGAGGTCCAATTACCATATATCTTCCTTTGGGATCCACAAAGACGTTCTAGACAATCTCCTCCTTTTTCAGCTTCTGCTCCAATTTTTTTTCTCCCTTCCCACTTGCAATGACAATTTTAAATAATCAAAAATCCATACCTCCAGCAAAGATTTTCCAATTTCTTAAATTTTTCAATGTCCAAAAGTCCCTTTGTCTCTTAGCTTCAACTTTCAAAGCAATCCACTTTCAATGTCTAATATATCCAAATATTTCTGCTATTTCCGTGGGGTGGGAGAGGAAAAAAAAAAAAAAAGTTCCCTTTAACAGCTTCTCCGCCGCTTTTCACTCTTCTTAGGGATACAATGTATCCTCCAGCAATTCAAGCAGCTCAATTCCAGGCAATTTAAAAGGTGTTACTTGACCCGGCTTAGACAGAACTTTCACTCTTCACACTTCCTCCAGCACAGTTCTTACCCGGTTGCTGGCTTCTTCGTGGCGGCCATTGCTCACCGCTGCTCCACCGCCTTGGGAAAAAGGGGTTTTCCCGGAGAAGGGGGGGTCTGCGACACCCCCACCTCCCTATCCGACTCCCCTCTCTCTTCAGCTGTCCCTACAGGGCAGCCATATCCCCCTGACCCATCTGGATCGGGGGTACCTCGACGGCTAGCACAGCAGGAATCACGAGCTGTCGCGAATTCCTGCTGCCCCGAAGCCACGCGAAACCGGCAATTGTACTCTTCTTATTACTGATTTTTTCTGGTCTTTTGTAGGTTTCTATAATTACTTCCTTACTTGAATCTTGTTCCAGTTTTTCCCATCCTACATGTTCTGGGAATTTGGCACTAGCACTACAGTAAACTCTAGATGTACCTTTTTCCCAGAATCTGTATGATTTGTGATTAGATTCATAACCTACAAAAAATAACCTTTTAGCCCTATGTTGCCCCTTATTTCTCAGTTGTGTAGGAATATGCACCCATGCTGGAGCTCCAAATGTGTGCATGTAACTTAGATCAGGTTTTCTATCATGCCACCGTGTGAATGGTAATTCATCTGTTGTTGAGTTAACAACATTATTCAATTTATGATTACCACACATTATTGCTTCTCCCCACAAATTTTCAGGTAATCCTGAATCTGACAGCATAGTACGAGCCATTGCTTGAATTGTTTGGCCTCATCTTTTTATAAAGGCATTATTTTGTGGCCTATATGATGCAGACCTTTTATGTTCAACACCTGCCATCTTCAGTTTATTTTGGAATTTATTGTTTATAAATTCCGCACCATTATCAGTGATAAGAGTTACAAACTTCCTTTTAGTTTTTCTTTCTGTGAATTTAAGCCAATTCAAGAAATTTTGATATGTTTCCATTTTGCTTTTCATTAGATAACAGAAACCATATCTGGAATAATGGTCCATTATACTTAGTATATAACGAGCACCTCCCACACTTGGTTTTTTAGGACCTATAATATCAGCAAATATGACCTCTAGAGACTCCTTTGTTTTAAATCCATTATTTCTATTTGCTGGTATTTGCTTGCCTTTTTCTTGACTGCATGCATTGCAGTGCAAATACTTACTGCAAGGCTTCAGTTTTATACCTTTAGATAGTTCTACTGTTTGTTTAAGCATTTTAAAATTTATATGCCCCAAACGTCTGTGTAACAAATGTATGCATTCATCATGAGGTTTAACATTATTATAAACTGTGTTAGCTACCTCTGAATGATTATCATTTAACACATACAATTCACCTTTTAAAGTTGCAGTCACTTTTTTACCTTCTTTTTCAATTATGCAATTGTCTCCCCTAAAGGTAATTACATAATCTAGTTTAACCAAAACTCTAACCGAAAGCAAATTAAACTTAAGTTGTGGTACATATAACATTTTTACATTTTCTCTTATGCAAGAACAATATGATATACCTTGACCTTTAGCTTTCAGTTTCCATCCATTAGCTAACGATATCTGCTGTGAACTCGTGGACATCTTAATAAATCTTTTCTTATCTTTCATTATGCAGTGAGATGCTCCACTATCTACCACCCATAAATTATTATTCATAGTTTTGTTGCTATACATGGCTAACTCTATGCATTTTTTATCCCTTTGATGCCTTTTATCTTTCTGACTGGCTTTTTGGCTTTTTGCTTTCTTGCAGAATCTAGCCAAATGTCCTTTTCCTCCACAATTAAAACATTTTCTAATTGTATACGCTGATAAAGATATTTTCTCTTCTTCACATTGTGGTTGTTCCCTTCTGAGTTGATCCCTTTCAAGCCTTCTCCTGGCTTCTTCAATTAATCTGCCAGTAATGTCAGTTAATGGGAGGTTATCTTTTGGCAGAACCTCAAGTGAAGTTACGAAGTCATCATAGCTAATATCTAAAGAAGATAAAATTATATAAACTTGGTGTAGTTCTGAGAAGATAAGTTCTTTTTCATGCAGTTCCTGAAAAATTTTCTTCATTATGTTTATATGACTCAGCATATCTCAATTCTTTTGAAGAAGTGTTCTGAACAGTTTCCGTGTAAGATTTATATGTGCTCCTACACTGTCTCGAACATAAATCTTCTTTAAATTCTCCCAACATTTGGCAGATGTTTCTTCTCCTCGTATATGTACAAGCTGCTCATCACAGTGTCAGTCCTATTATACAGAGAGCTTGCTCATTCTTCAGTTGATATTCTTGTATTTTCTGGGCATCATTCTCATCCTCCGGATCCCATGCATCTACTTCTGGTGGGTTTTGAATTATACTCCACAAACCTTCTGTGCGTAGAAGTAGGCTACATTTCATAGACCATGAAACATAGTTTGTTCCATCCAGTTTGGATATTAGAGACAAACTTTGTAAATTGACTTGTGCCATCTTTATCTGGATATTAAAAACTATAATTAATAAAACACAGCTGTCTGTTTACAGTATTGTGTAACTACACAAACACTCACTTTAATCTAAGCCTGTTATATCCTGGTTAGTCTGACTGTGCACCTGGGCCCATAACCAGTGTTAGGGATACATACCCTAGCAGAACGTGCAACGGCAGTCTAGCAGGCAGGCAAATGATGTAAGATAAACATTGTTGTAGTTTACACTCAGTAAGACAGATACACTGTGCCAGTTAAATAGTTTTTTATTCCAGCAAGAGTTATAGCATAGTCAAAACAGTCCATATGTCATAAACTAATTAGGTCCATCCAGGGGTTAATCAGTTGCAAAGTCCAGTGTTGAAAATAGAGGTCAGTAAACTTACAAATAATCAGTCCAGCAATATATCTCTTTTGCAGTCAGAGATATGAAGAAAATCAAACCCCTTTTCTTAGTTTCAGCAACAGCAGGGAAACATGCAGTAATCACCATCAATCCAACATTGTCAGCTACTACAGTAAAAGCCAGCAAACAGTGAGCTCTCTTGCTCCCTCTTATGGTGATTTTACAACCGCACGCAAAATACATGTTTTGCAGTTAAAGTGATACACACACTTATACTCACTAACATAGTTTATATATTATTTTTACCCAAACTAAGTTAGGTAACCAATGTTATCCCTAACAGAAGCCATCGAGATAGAGAAACACCCCCATAACATGAATAGACGGGATGATACCTCCCGCCTACCGGACATCTGGAAGCTAGCCCTCACCAACAAATGAGTCCCAGCCACAAAAAACAACACCAGACTGAAACAACACGGGACACCACCGCCAATCCCCCTCATCAGACCCAGGCCCAAGCCCATCCTATAAACGAAGGACAACCACCATCCAGAAAACAAACCACGGCTGCATCACCAGCTGTCGCACCTCCCGACCCCAAAACCAAACAAGCTGACACACGCCAAGAACACAGACCCAGACCCCAAACTCGAAGCCAGACTAAAACCCAGAATGCTACATCACAGCTACCCGCTCAGTATATCACATCAGGATCTTGCTGATTTTGTCTGTAGTGCCTTTTATATATGGGAGGAGGGCTTTGCCATTCTCTTGTTCTCTGTCTTGGATTTTGGTTGGGGTTTCTTTTTGGATTAGGTGGGTAATCTTCTTTCTTTGGAATCAGCAAGATCCTCCAAAAACACAACATTAAGATAGCATTTTGCACAAACAAAAAAATATCCACCATCCTGAGAAACCCTAAAGACAGAATCCAGTTAGAAAACCAAGGAGTATACAAAATCCCACGCACCGCCTTACCCACCACATACATCGGACAAACCAACAGAAGTGCACGCATTGAAGAACATAAGAACTCAATCAAAAAAGAAGAACCGACCTCTTCCCTGGTCCAACACCTCAAAGCCACAGGATATGAGATTGACTTTAAAAATACCAGAACTATTGCCAAAACTGAACACTTCAACAACAGAATAATCAGAGAAGCTATAGAGATGGAAAAACGCCCACATAGCATGAATAAATGAGATGATACCTCCCGCCTACCACCCATTTGTAAACCCGCCCTCATTAACAAATGAGTACCTAACATGAAGAATGACACCAGACCCACACCCACGAGAGCCACACAAGATACTACCACCACACTTCCACATAAAAAGCAGACTCACACCCACACAGATGATGAGACATGACCACGGACCAGAAGCCGTACCGCAGCTGCATCACTACACGTTGAAACCCCTCCAACCCATACATGAAGCAAACGGATGCCCACCATGAAGATGTGCATGACCACGAACGCGAAGCCAAACAACAGGACCACATCTCACCAGCTCAAATCCCCCGGCAACTAAGACTAGCCTGAGCACAACCAAGCCCCCACCTGAACAGAACACCCCCCACTCAATCAGAACACAGCCAAGCCCCCACCCAATCAAGTCACACCCCCACTAGCAGTTAAAAGTAAGAAGCAGCTGCAAGTTCACATTACTCTGAGAAGCACAAAGCCGAAGACACAAGCCTGAAGATGACAAATGAGACTTCGCCGAAATGTCGCCAAGTTACTTCCAATTTTACGTGGGAGAAAACCCGAATAATCAAAGATCCACATACAATATCCGTGAAAACCTCAGGAATATATATATTTTTGTACAAAAAGAGCCCCCCCCAAAAAAACAGACAGAAGATACTAGTAGCAGAACACAGCAAACTCCAAGACCAATAAACACAGACCAAGACTCTCAACCAATCAGGAGGAAGAAAAAACCATTCTGACACAGCAATAGGCTGCCCCAAATTTAAATCTGAAACCACTGTAAAAGTCTGACTCACAGAGAAACACTATACAGAAGCCTGATGATGGCAGATGAGATTCTGCTGAAACGTTGCTACAACTAAGTTTTCGCGGGCACTTACATGTATGGTATTCAGCTTTGTTTGGGTATTTTCCCACATCATTATAGTTGTGCTTTTAAAGTTGTAACAACGTTTCGGCATAATCTCATCTGCCATCATCAGGCTTCTGTATTGTGTTTGTCTGTGAGTCAGACTTTTACAGTTGTTTCAGTTTTAAATTTGGGCTAGCATACTGCTGTGCCAGAATGGTTTTTTCTTCATCCTGATTGGTTGGGAGTCTTGGTGTATGTTTGTTGGTCTTGGAGTTTGTTGTGTTCTGCTTGATTGGTGTTTCTAATATCTTCTGTCTGTTTTGTGGCTTTTTTTGTGTGTCTTGATTGGCTGGCAACATTGTGTTCCTGTATTGGAGGCTTTTAGTGCATCTTGGCTCCAAGTTAATGGACGGCTATCATTTGTTTGGAAGCTAGGTTTCATCTGGGTGCCTGGTTGGGGTGTGTTTGAGCTGGAGGTATCAGGGGGGATCTGTTTGTGCCCAGGTGTTTGCCTGGCTAGTGGTGTGGAGATTTTTTTGTTCGTGAGTGCAGGTTTCCAAATAATTGACAGTCTGGTGGAATCATCTCTTCGATTCATGCTTTCTGGTCTTTTTTCAATCTCTATGGCTTCTCTGATAATTCTGTGGCTGGGGTTTTCTATAGTGGCTAGGGTTTTGGTGCCATTGAAGTTGATGCTATGACCTGTGGCTTTCATGTGTTGGACTAGTGAGGAAGTGTGTTCCAGCTTTTTGACTGCATTTTTGTGTTCATCCAGGTGGGTACTTATTCTTCTATTGGTCTGTCCAATGTATGTGGCCGGGCATGATGCACAGGGGACTTCATATATGCCTTGGTTTTCCAGGTCAATTTTATATTTGGGGTTTCTAAGGATGGCTGCTATTTTTCTGTCTGTTTTGAAGACAGTCTTGATGTGATGCCTGTGTAGTATCTTACTGATTTTGTCTGTAGTACCTCTTAAGTAGGGCAGGACAGCTGTTCCATAGGTCTGTTCATCTTCTAGGTCTCCATTATGTCTCAGAGTGTTTTTATGGATCAAGCCAGTGATTTTGCTTTTGTGGAAATTGTTGGCTGTCAGTACTTTAGTCAGGGTGCATAGTTCAGTCTTTATGTGTGCCTTGTCTGCCAGGCATTTGGTTCTAGTAATTAGTGTTTTAGCCACTGAGTTTATCTGTGCTGGGTGGTGGTGGGATTGGGTGTTGAGGTAGCGGTTAGTGTGTGTTTTCTTCTGGTATATGGTGTGTCCTAGTGTGCCAGCTGTTTTTTGTAGATTAGTACATCTAAGAATGGTAGTTGTTTGTTTGTTTCTGTTTCTATGGTGAACTTGATTTTGGGGTGTGTGCTGTTTAGGTGTGTTAGGAAATTGTTTAGGTTTTCTTTTCCATGAGGCCAAATCACAAATGTGTCATCAATGTATCTTAAGCATAGTTTGGGTTTGTGGGTGGCATTAGCCAGGGCTCTGGATTCGAATTCTTCCATGAACAGGTTTGCAATGACGGGTAACAGTGGTGATCCTATAGGGGCTCCTTCAATTTGCTTGTATCTTTGTTCTTTGTATATGAAATATGTGTTGGTTAAGCAGTGTTCTTTTAGTTCCCTCAGGTGTTTAGCTGGTTGGTATTTATTTTTGATTATTTCAAGAGTTTATTTTATCAGGACTTGAGTGAATAGTGAAACCATGTCGAAACTTACAAGCAGATCTTCTTGTTCCACGTGTAGATCTTTGATTATTTCCAAGAAGTGGTATGAGTTTTGTACATGTGAAGCTGCTGTTTCAGCATGGGGCTGTAGCTGTTTTGCTAAGTGTTTAGCTAGGTTTTGTAGTGGTGCTCCTCTGGAGCTGACTATGGGTCTGAGAGGTATGCCTTCTTCGTGTATTTTTGGGAGGCCGTATAGTTTGGGGCATCTGGAAGATTTTTCTCTTGGGATGATCGTCTGTTGGATCTCTTTGCTCATGTGGTTGGTTATAATTTTCTTCTTGCTATAGCACCCAAAAAAATCCCCACAGAATCCATCATATGTGCAGTAGAATCTAGCCTAACTAAATTAAATACAGATGAAGCTGATAGAATAAGATACCAAGTTACTAACATCCTATGCACAAGCAAATCACCCAAAAGCAACTTGCACAAAGAAGAACTAAAAGTGCTGCAAGCCCCCAAAAGGGATAGCAGCATAATCATACTTCCAGCAGACAAAGGGAATGCCACAGTAGTAATGGATAGAAAAGACTACGAAATAAAATTGACAGACCTTCTCCAAGACTCCACATACAAACCCATAAACACGGACCCAACCACATATCTGGAAAAATTAACCAAGAAGAAAAGTTAGTTCTGCTAGGAAGAATTATGTTAGTCTTCTGTTTTTTCCTGTCCTGCTTCTCCTTTCCTGGAGTTCTCATTTTCATTTTAAAAGAACTAATAATTGTCTATATGTAATAGATGGAGGAAATACGTCCCTTTGAAAGAGAATCTCTCTCCCTCATGAGAAAGTATATTCTGGCTAAGATGAATGGATTCTCTCTAAATCTGACTTCCACTTACATTGCAGTTTTATCCACAAGAGGGGGAAAAAGACATAATTTGTTGACAGCACTATCAGATCTACTTTGCCATTTAAGTAAAATATAAATACATTCAGAATTATTTCAAGTACACATTCCTGTGATAAAGATTACTGGTATAGATTTTATAGCTACAACTTAGAAAACTCTAAATTGCTGTGTAAATACTATAATTTTATATTGTATATTATCAGCGTGGTTAATATGTCAAGGCCGTATTGTTGGAGAAACATGGTAGCTAATATTTAGTTGTATTAGCTTTATTGTTGTCAAGGAATGAAAGTTTGTCTTGCAAAAGCTCATAGCGTAATGGCTATTGAATTACAAGATTGATGTTAGCCCTGCAAGATAATTCCAGCAGGAAACATAGCCAAATGAACTCACTCTATTTATTGTAAAATTATATCAGCAGAATCTGAAAGTACGTTCTCCTCTCATTGCTTTATAGCCGAAGAAACTAGAGGGGATCCAACCATTCCCTTGGCTGTGACTCTTTCTCTGTCTCCAAAGGTCATACCATTACAACAAGGCAGAATGTAATAAGTAATCACCTTAAGATTGAAACTGTCAATTTACAACAGTTATTCTGATGTAAATTGTAGTGATTCTTTCTCAATGTTATACTCAACTTTGGATGAAAAAGCCAAATAATTTTATGTTTGCAATATGGATACAGTAAATTGAAATAAACATTGATAGATTTTTCTTTTGCTTTTGCATTATCAATCTTCTAAACTATTCTAAAGTGAAACTTGAGTCGGTCAATAAACAATTGAACAAATCTGTGAACCTAATGATTACATATTATAGGGATAACTAGAGTAGAGTAGAGTAGAGTAGAATAGAATAGAATAGAATAGAATAGAATAGAATAGAATAGAATAGAATAGAATAGAATAGAATAGAATAGAATGGTTGGAAGGAACCTTGGAGGTCTTCTCGTCCAACCATCTACTTAGGCAGGAAACACTACATCATTTCAGACAAATGGCTATCCAATTTCTTCTTAAAAATTTCCAGTGTTGGAGTATTCACAACTTCTGGAGGCAATGATTAATTGTTCTGTCAGGAAATTTCTCCTTAGTTCTAGGTTGCTTCTTTCCTTGATTAGTTTGCACCCATTGATTCTTGTCCTGCCCTCAGGAGCTTTGGAGAATAGCTTGACTCCCTCTTCTTTGTGGCAGCCCCTAAGATATTGGAACATTATATCATGTCACCCCTAGTCTTTCTTTTCATTAAACTAGACATATCTAGTTCCAGAAACCATACTTTGTACGTTTTAGCCTCCAGTTTTCTAATCATCCTTGTTGCTCTTCTCTGCACTCTTTTCTAGAGTTTCAACAGCTGAAGCCAAATTGCCTAAAAACACAATTTTGTGCTTTCTACTTAAAAAATCATCCTGTATCAAGAATGCTGCAGGTATGATGGAATGGTTTCAGCCTAAAACATTGCACCATTCCAAAGTATCTGGGAGTAACTCTGGACAACACATTTATCTTTAAAAACTGCTGTTTTAATTCTAAACAGAAGATATTTGCTGGGAAAAACATTTTGAAACTATTAAAAAGGAAGCATTTATATTGTAAGAAACAAATGGCTAAAATGATATATTGAATATTATTGTGAAATGACAAAATGCAAAAAAAACCAGTGACAGGAAAAAAAAACCCAAATAATTGTCAAATTCTAAAGAAAAGCTAGAGTCAAGAGCAAAGAAACTGGAGACAACGATTGCATTAAAGGGACTACAGTACAGATCTATTTTAAAAAATGGATATGATAAAGGAATGCAAGGATCTAATGAAAACAATAAAAAGACTTACATAGAACACTTATAGAAACAAAAACCCAAATAACTGACAGAAACTAGAGTCTGACTGTTCAGAAAGTGAATTTAAATGGGCACAAAATATTACTAACAAAAAAGTGACAGGAATTGATGAAATACTAAATATTCAGATCAAAGGTGGTATTCAGCAGGTTCTGACCAGTTCTGGAGAATTGGTAGTGGAAATTTTAAGTAGTTCGGAGAACCAGCAAATACCACCTCTGACTGGAGATTTTACATTATCCTCCCCCTGCCATGCCTACCAAGTCACACCCACAGAACCAGTAGTAAAAAAAATGTGAATTCCACCATTGGTTCAGATCAAAGCAAATTTGAGCATTTTTATCAATGAAGCATGTTGCAGATATCTCATAGTGGCACTCAGGCAGATATTTACACCTTGCCATAGAAAACGCAACGTGTCAGCCTAAATATGGGTGTTGGAATACAATCCACTGATACAATAAAAGCAGAGAATTTAAAATGCTTCATTGCCTTTATTGGCGATGGAATAAACTTGAAAATAAGAGTTACCCATGTTTGGTAAATTTTGTCTTGCCTGCTGATTAATTGCAACAAGAGTAAATCCTGCATATTATCCCTTCTAGAATTTGCTTATTGTATATCTCTAGCTTTAGGCTGCAGTTCAAACCAGAAATGGAGGAAATTCTGGTGTGAACCTAATGCAATAGTTCCTTTTATGTCGATGGCAATTATTTTTTTGTATGTACGTTACAAATGAAACCTGAGAAATCATACTTTGCTGCACTGTATGCAGTGCCATAATCCATATATCAGCGCTAACCAGCACGTCTCGTGGAGTCGTGGGTTCATTTTGCAGCTTATCTATGGGCTTGGCAAACCCTGTATCACAAACAAAAACAGGCCAATGGTCCTTCCTGTTGCAGTCCAGGATTAACATAAGCTCCTACTATCTGGAATCTCCTTTCACAACATTCCCAATAATTGGCAACCATTATCTAATTTTTATATTTTATCATATTGTACCTATCAGCTAAGCACCTTTTATGCTAACATATTCTAATCTTCTGCCAAAGCAAAGTTACAAGGAAAAAGTAAATGCAACCAGGACTTTAAATTCTGGTTTTGTACAGGAACTTTTAAATAGGTGTCATGTGACACTTCCTGCAGTGCTTACTCATGGAGCTGACCATAATCAAATATCTTTAAAAAGTACCTCTTGACTGAAAAGAGAAGAAATGGTTGCAAAAGAACATTGAGCCCTAATAGCACTGTCTTTCATTTGCTTTTGCTTTTTCATTTTGGTAGTTGTGTCTTCAGGGTTTGTATCCTGGATACCTGCAAGGAAAAAGCAAGGTTAATAAAGCTCAGAGCTATTTTAAAAAGGGCCGTTTTGTATTTAGCTGAAACTCACAAGTCAATATGATGGAAACTGTGATCAATCAAGACTTGTGGTTCAATGCTTCTGATGCTGCTAATGCATTAGCAGTGGCCTCCACTGAATGAACAATCCATTGGTTTAAAATTTCCTCATCTTGTTCCATTTCAAGCTGCTACATCTACACAGTCTGGCCCACACCATCCATCTAATTGTTATCTGTGCAGCAATAACGGATACATTTAAAGAATTTAGGCCTCACTCTTGTGCACCAAAGGATACCCCAGAGCCGATAACAGGATAATAAAAATAAGAGAGTTGTACTTCCATGGTTACTATTGTTATGTGGCACACCAACAGCCAATTCTGTCTGCTGATCTGATTGCCAAAATGCTTTCTTTCCTGGAGAATGCATCCATGCATTTAAATATGCTGAGCCTGCAATTACACACACACACACGCACACACACACACATTCATTTGTTCAATCATGTATCATGTCCCTAGTTGGCAAGATTTATTGAGAAGTGGTTTGCCATTGCCTCCTTTCAAAGGCTGAGAGAAAGTGACTGGTGCAAGATCACCCAACTGGTTTTATGCCCAAGGCAATACTAGTTTATAGTTGAGTGCCTTAAATGTTACAAATGTTCTTATAAAGGTAATACAAAACAGCATATTTCTTGGGAGCAAGAGAAAATGGGAAACATATTTTAGCCAGAATAACTTCAATTTGCTTCCTTGGGAATCAATTAAACTTGTACTTGAGCATTTATTTCATTAGCTCAGCTCAGCTCTCATATATATTAATTTCCTCAGCAAACCTGTTTTTACTATAATTTATTGTGTAAGTGCTTTATCTGCACAGGTATTCCCTTGAGGGGCTGAAGTTACTGTCGGCTTTAGCAAATCCAAGCAATAATGCTGCATCATATGCACAGTTACAACTCGCAAATCACAATGACATCTCTTTGTGTCTAATTTGTGGTGAAACATGAAAAGGACTGAAAAACTGATGATGCTTGGCTAATATCCATGGGCATACAGAGAGAGAGAAAAACATGAGCTGGACTGTTTTTAATTCTTGTTTAGCATGCACAACAAATATTTTCTTCTCCTTCTGTAGATGCTGCAGCGCTTCATCAGTTATTCAGTACGCAGCACACCAGATTTGCTACTGTACTTTAGAAAGCTCCCTCTGTCCCTCCCTCTGTCCCTCCCTCCCTCTCCCTTTCCCTTTCAATAAGGACTGGAGATCTGCATTAATCTCGGTGTCTTTTTGTCAAGAGAATAAATTACACTCCTCATTTAGATACATAAATGTACTGTATCTTGATGTTTTCTTCCCTACTTGTTCATCTTTTTCCTGATCATACAGAATCTTTGATGTAGCTCAAACAATACAGTGTGGATTTATTTTCGATGACCTAAAAAAAAACTTGGGAAGTCAGACACCAAGAAACAGATCCAATGACAGCTTTACCATTCCTATTGGTATGTTCTTATAATGGCTTAAGGACATTTTAAAAATTCTACTTTAAAATTCCAAAAGTAAGCTTAATTATATGTATTTTAAAAGAAGCTGCTCTAGTTTCCCTAAGGATGATGTCACAGAATGAGTCAGAAGCATATGGCTGGAAGCCATTCATTCAAAATGAGTTTTCTCACCATAGAAATAATGTCTGTATTTCTGCAGGTTCAGCAGTGAGTTTCCCATTGTTATGTTGGCAGGGATCTGGCTCACCAGCAAACTCACCAGAGGATGAGTAGAAATAACCTTAACATCATAGCTGTTGCTACATGCTCCAGATATTATAATTAAAGCTCTTGCTGCTTCTCATGTGCCTGGAATATATAAAATGTTTGCTTATGTAGAGAAAAGAAAGAAGCACTCTATGCATGTGGTTTAATCATACAAATCATTTTGCAGTATGCAATCCAGAAACATTTAAGAAAACTTCAAACTCATCCAAATATGTCAAGCTCCTTGATGCCAGTGTGATTTAAGGTATTCTTTCATTCAGTTCTTGGAAATGTCTTCATTATTCCATTGTTATTTCAGTATGAATACAAGAGAAAGACATACATATTATAGGGTTTTCAAACATTTCCTATCTTGTATGGCTGCAGACTTGATATCTTCAGCTATGGAGTAAGCTTTATGCTTTCCCAGTTCAGAGAACAGAATACAGAGGAAATACACTATTAACTGTCATGATGTTGTATGGAGATATATGGACTATACATTCCTGATTACTTCACATCCATAATTCCAAAAATGGGAGGATGGGTGGACAGAATAGAGATAATATAGATAGAATGCCTTTGTTCATACAAGTTGCACACGAATCCTGAATCCAAAATTCTGGAACGGCAATTAATTAAGCGTAGTTTTCTCCACATGGCAACAAGGGGGGATGCAGTTGTAACAAAAGGTTGACCTAGTCTGTAACTTGTTGACCTTAGGAAAAAGAAACACTGTTCAGAAATTCTACTCCAAGGTATGGGTTCTCCAGGGATCAAAGATTTGCAGATCTTGAGGTAGACAATTAAACAAAGCAATTAAAGAAGGAGAAATTGATAGTAGGGTCTGTTAGCAGAATTGAAATCTATAAGAATCTTTGCCAAACTTTATTTGGATGCAAAGTAAAATCAGCAAAATCACCCAAGCAGAACAGCATTAATCAGCCACCATAAGTGCAAAGTATTTAGTTACTTTAAGGATTATCTTAATATGAAACAAATCTACCATCGTAGAAAAATAAAAAACTGAAGAAATAAGATGAAACAGACTGAATAATAAATACAGGGTTTAATTTTCTGTGGCTCTCATATTACTTCAGGAAAATAGCACATTAAACTGTCATATTTTGGCAGAAAAACTGCAAACAACCACTGGATGACAATATCTTAAAGAAATATATTTTTTGCATAGATATTATTTTAAATGCTACTTTATCATAATATGATTTCATTTTATTACTTTAAAAGTTGTAAGGTTGTAAGATAGGTTATACACATTTTTAAAATGTCTAACTATAGGGATTTCATAGAATTATAAAGTTGGAAGATATGTAACATGCCATCAGGTCCAATTGCCTGCTCACTGAAGATTCAATGCAACATCCCTGTTAGATAATTATCCAACTTCTCTTTGAAAACCTCCAATAAAGGGGAAAGTACATCATACAATAACCTATGCTCTGGAGCAAGTAGGAATAAGTCCTAACCCTCTACAATGTGGAAGCCTTTGGATATTTAAAGATAGTTGTCATGTCCCCACTCAACTCTCTCCTCTGCTAGTCAAACACACCATGGTCTTTTAACCAATGCTCTTAGGACATGGTTTTCACCATCTTGGTAGCCCTTCTCCAGACTTATCAATATCCTTTTTAAAGTGGGCTGTTCAGAATTGAACACAATACTCCAAGACAGTTTAAAAAAGAAATAATTATTTCCCTCAATCCGGACTTTATAGCCCTCTTCAAAATGGCAGTGGCCTTCGTTGTAGATGTGTTACACTGTTGGGCCATGTTGAGCTTGCAATCCACTAGTATATCTGAGCTCTACTCACATGCTGTTCTTAAGCCAAATTTTCTCATTCTGCACATTTGTTTTTCTTAGTTCCTACATGTATAACTTAACGTTAACTTGACTGTTCTAGCCTGTCTGAATATTTTTCAATTTTTCTCTCCCCTCCCAAATATTAGCCATTCCTCCTAGTATTATCTACAGATTTGGTAAACATTCCCACAAGTCCTTTGTCCATATCATTTATAAAAATATTGAACAGCACCAGGCTTTAAGCTAATCTGAACCATATTTCTTGTTTTGCTTTCCCCAGTCAGACATGGAGAAATCCCAAGGTTCTTTTGTAATCATCATTATTCTTATATACAAATGTTTGCATGAGCTAGAGAGACAGAAACATCAGTGATAAACTATCATCTTATCATATCTATATTGGCAAATTATACAAACAGCTGTTTTAAGGATATAGACGGCATTTCATCAAGGCCATTTATTCATCTGCAATGTGTTTGTAGTTGAGGAGCTGATTTATTTATTCATACTCCTGTGTTTTGGTGCCCATAAATATATTGCTACAACTTGATTAATTGTAGCAGCCAGAGTCCTAAGGAAAAAAAAGCAGGTACATCAGCTTTGCCAAGGTGGATTGTGAAGGGGCCACACATGCTGAGATCAGATTGATGAGAAAATGTGTGCAACCATTTCACCTACTTTGTACAGAGCAAAGTAAGATTCCTTGCCATGCTTTAGCCAACCAGCCATAGAATAAAGAGTTGGTCTGCTGAGAGAAAATGAAGGATATTTTGCATAAATCACTTGTTAAAGGTGGGTGGCTACAGAAATCAAATCAAATACATGAAAATAAAGAAGCCAAATATACATAGATGAAAGATCTATCCCATTAGCTCCACAAGCTGGGCTGGAGTCCTTGTGATCTCACACTTTCATCTTATCCTTTATGTTTCTTGGATCAAGGGATGCCTTATTCCATAAATATAGGATATGATTTCCTGTCCAAATGTACAGTATGTCTAACTTCATACCAAGCATGTCAATAAATCTCTTTTCCAGAAAGTCAACCCTGCATTTGATAATGAGCTAATACTTGAAAATTTATAGAATTGCAAATTGATTAGATCACCTGCTATATTGCAAACAAGAAAAAAATTATATACACAGAGTTCTGTCTACTGCAAAACATGCATGTGTGTCAGTGACAGAGTTATCGTGCATCCTAGGCCTTTTCCTTCTGTTGTTTCCTGTCAGTGAACTTTTGGGGATTATTTTTTCAATGCCGAGAGGTGGACATACTTCTCCCATATTTACCTAATGTTCTTTCTGGGCTGAACCATCTTGCTGACTTTTGCATTTAAATTACTTCATTTCTTATTTTATCCTTCCTCTCTCTCTCTCTCTTTTAAATCCATACAATTTAAAATTGCCAAGAATGAAAAACACTGTTTTGTTTGAAACAATTCTCCATGACCAGACAGTGTGTTGCTGTGGCTTCTCATTTCTAATTTCTCCTGACTCCTTCTCCTGCAAAATGTCTTATGACCCCAGGCCTAGCTATTATGGATATTTTAGCTCCAGACTATCAGATTGAAATCAACCTGTTTTTCTCATCTCCACTTATGCACCAGCTACAAATTACAAATTCTTTCTCTGCAGATCTTTCTTTAATTTACAGTCATTCAGTTCTGGCAGTACCTGCTAAATGATGTACAACCAAGTTAATAAAACCATTAGAAACATGCTAATTACCTCCTGCTTTTTCATAAAACAGAATAGCCGACTGGAGAGAGGGAAAGGAAGATGTATCTGATTAAAGTTTATACACCTTAAAGTTGCCAAGGTGGAGAAACAGTACAACAAAGATATAGTCTTTGAAATACATACATATACATGTACATGAACATATACATATACACATACATACATACATACATACATACATACATACATTAACATCTCCTGTTCTCAAGATGTTCTGCCAGTTTCAGCTGCTCAATTATCTTAAATAAGCAGCATGATTTAAGCCTTGGCATTCTGGCAAGGTCAGGCTCTGACTCTTTGCTATGAATTAGTAGCCCCTGGTGCCAAGTAGTTGCCTTCTAAACTGCAGAAATTTTATGCTAGTTTCTCTTTTTCAGCCTTGGAATCAGAGAATTCTATAAGAGGAAAAGAACTGGGAGGACTGGGAAAGATTTGGCAGCCAGCATAGATGATTAGTGGCCTGAAATGATGACTGAGTAAAGGCAAAAACTAAATCATTTTAAGTTAAGTCAGTTGTAAGTTAAAAGATCAGACTGACTTTTCTACTGATAATTTATAATGAAGCTAAAATAGAATTTATTTTCTCAAGAGCTTCATCTCACTGTGATGTAAGAATAAGTGGAGTTTCACATCAAAGAGCTGAAAATGTGTTCTCCAAAAATGCTGTGAATTATGGGTCTGTCAGAAGATGGGAATAAGGGACAAATATGAGAGAGGGAGGGAGGGAGAGAAAGAGAGAGAGAGATTATCTAAATTAGTGGTGTTCATTTTACCAGTGTTTTCAAGTAAATAATTTGTATTTTGTAGGCAGGGAGCCTTTTACATGGTCCTTGAAATTTATTTTAAATATTTCTTGGGTTTTATCTCTTGTCTGTTGCCCATTGTTTAATTGGTTAGATGGGCAGTCATGCTTGTCTTCCAGGCCTATTATAGGTAAGTTTCTTGAAATGATATATGTGCATACTATATATCCAGTAGTGGACTATGAAATGTGCAAATCCACACCTGAATTTGCTACTGAGAGCTACTAAAGCAACATTAAGAGAGTCTTATATACATTTTGAAAGCCATATTCCTTTTTATATGAACTGCATTGGACAACAGAAATGGTTGCTCCAATTCTGAAGGAATGAAAGTCAGATTATCAGGATTTCAAGGACATTGTCATCTAGCCTATGCAGAAGATAGGCCTTGACTCCTCAGGTTTGCTTTCTCCTAATCCCATCTCCTCTGGAGCTACTTGGCCCCTTTTTTCACATCCAATTAGGATAATTTCTGGACAACCCAACAATATAGATGGGAGATACCCCAATGCACTATTGCCTCTAATGGCTCTTGTCTCAGTTCTATCCAGAGAACCTAGTCTAGTAACTGACATACAGTGTAGCTTTACTGAGTAATTTACTGATTGATTTCTGCTGCCGCCACTGCTGAAGAAAATAATCCAAATTCTGTTCAATTCATTATCCCTGTTTTAGTTACGATTCACCCCCTCCAAGGAAAAGAAAATAAATTTTAAAATACCATAAGGGGAAGGAGAATTCCCCTAAAAGAAAGGAGAGGTGAAAACATAAGCAGGGTCAGTTCCATTAGCCCCCACCTTTGCATGGGATACAGAAAAAAACCTACAAATTAGCTAAGATCCTTTCCCATAGAAATCAAATCGATGGCAAACTATTAAAAAAAACTTGTGAAAAGTGAACTCCAAAAGGAAAAAGGATCAAGACTCATGAGAAAAGGAAATACTCATCAAAACACAGTCATAAAAAAACATGGCAGGAAGAAAAAGATTTAACACCATGATAGCAAACCAAAAGGCATAAGAGGAAACTCAGGATATTGCAATCTAATGCACCAAGCAGCTACAAAGTGAACAAGCAGCTACTATAAAACAATTATTCCTACCAAGATCCCAGTAAAAGATCCCAATCTCAAGAGACAGGATTCAAATGCCATTAAAAAAAAAACTCATCACAAATCAAAGACTTCAAGGGTTCACGCTTACAAAATCAAAGGACCTGAAGGGTATAAGAAATGGGTTTTTCTAGTTACAAAATTAGATTAGTCTCAGAAACACTGTAGGATTTATTCTTATTTGCCTTCCTACTAATAAACTGATTCTGGCTTCCAATGAAGCTGACCAATTATTTTGTAGTGAATTTCCCAGCCTGGAAAATTTGAATTCACAAAGGAGAGAGCTCAGCCTTTTTCTTAAAGGGCAAGACTCCCTTTACCTTTCCACAGTTAAGTGGTGGAAAAATGTGTTTATTTAGAAAGGTTTATGTTATTTGCAAGCAGCTTTTAATGTATGACAACGTTTATTTATTTAAAACATTTACATAGCCACCTATCTTATAACAAACACTAGGCAGTTCCCAGCCATAAATTAAAACATTTAAAACCATATTAAATCTGAAAACCAAACATATTAAAAGCAAAAAAATGTGCACTAAGTCAAACTTCTTACATGCAATCACCTCATCCTGTGTTCCCCCAGGGCTTGGGGGAAAAGCCAGGCCTTCAATGGTTTTATGGAAAGTTAGAAGGGTGGAGGAGGTCTGCTGAACTTCAGAGGAAAGCGTGCTCCCTAGGGCAGGGCCTGCCACAGAAATAACATGCTTCCTAGCTCCCATAAGATGGCAATATTTAAGGGACTGGACTAGGAGTGTGCCCACACTTTCTGACCTGGTAGGAGAAACAGATGTCCTCAGGGAAAGGCTGTGCTGTAAATTACTGAAGTTATTTTAATTCCCACCCTTTTGGAAATCTAGCACAATTGTTCTCCTCTACAGTTTAGTTTCCCTTTAATGAAAACCTTGACATTTAACTGCATTTTTAGTTTCTTTTTGGAAATTCTCTGGAGTTCCCTGAGAACATTACTAAGGCTTGATGGACTGCATCATTTTGAAAAAGCTATTGATTTATTCTTTTAAAATTCTGGGTCAGACTTCTTGCCACAGGTCAGCTACAATTGATCAGGATATGTATGGTTTCTCTGCCTCTCAGCTGAAAAGTTCAGGCTGTTTGGGAATGAAACAGATGTCAATTTTGTACATTGGTTATTTCTTTAAAATACTTGGATTCCCCAGTGCTTCGTATCACAAAAAAGGACCCTGCTAAAGTTGTGGCAAATGACTCAAAACATTATATATAATTATGTTATATCTAACATACACTACTTTTTACACATTAAAGGAATTGCTTGCAAAAATGTATATTGCATGTGTGTTCTTTTTTAAAAAGTCATTGAGAACAAAATTTATTGGGGGACAAAGGGGACTGGTTTACTCATCTCACACTCAAAGAATGAAAGGGTTGGAAGGGTCCTTGGGAATCATCTAGCCTGCAATCTTATACTACTGAATCACTAACCGACACTGTTCAAACATCTCCAGCAAAAGCGAATCTACCATCTCCCAGGGCACATCTGTTCCATTGTTGAATTGCTCTTACTATTAGGGCTTGTTTGTTTATTTGCTTGCTTGCTTGCTTGCTTGTTTGCTTGCTTGTTTCTGAGGTCCAACCCAAATCTGCTTCCTTTAATTTCAAATGCATTGCTTCATGTAAAATAAAATCATCCAAGTTACCCAAGAGCTTACTCTTCCTGAAACCATCATCTGTGAACTGTCCTTAAATATCACATTTCAATTCTTACTATGTTACAGAGCCCCTGATTATGACATCGAACATGTAAACAAGCTAAATTCACTACTAACATGGGCAACATCCTGCCCACACACTTTTATCTTTCTTGGTGACTTCAATCTACCTCACATTAATTGGACCCTAAATGAATGTAAAATTTAACCCATACATGCAA
This sequence comes from Hydrophis major, assembly GCA_033807585.1. Lineage (NCBI taxonomy): Eukaryota > Metazoa > Chordata > Lepidosauria > Squamata > Elapidae > Hydrophis > Hydrophis major. The sequence goes on along the minus strand of CM066328.1, from coordinate 86,490,130 downwards.
CCTTCTACAATGCTGTAACAAACCTGGGACTGGAACAACTAGTAACCAATAATACTAGCCTCGATCTCATCTTCTGCAATAGTTTGAATTCAATTTATGGAACACATATTAAAGAACCCTTTTCCAACAGTGACCACAGCATGGCTGACTTTTGTCTCAACATACGTCTACACAAAAATAAACACAACAATGTGATCCCCAATTATAACTTCAAAAAATACAACTATGATCTTATAGACAACTATCTCTCATCCCCTGATTGGCAATTTCTATTCACTGGATGCAATACTGTTGAAGACCATTACAACATATTTTTACTTGAAGTCAAAAGAGTCATCAAACTATATGTACCAATAACAACTCCAAAAACCAGAAAAAACAGATTACCCATAACAATAAGGAAGCTTCAATCCAAAAAGAGATCACTTTGATGGAAAAACAAATCTGGTCACGTTGCCAACTTCAAAAACCGATACAAAAATTTATGCCACCAGATAAAGATTGAATGCACCAATTAGCACATTAAACAAGAGGAAAACCTTCTACGCACCAATTCCACCTGTACTTTCTACAACTTTATAAACAACAAACTAAAAGACTCAAGGTCCATCCCACCCCTGAAAGAACCTAATGGTAAAGACTGCAATGACAACACTATTAAAGCCAATCTCTTTAACACATTCTTTGGCTCAGTATTTGTCAACAGCAATGGATCATGCCTAGTATTTCCTAGTCAAACCATAGACAACTACAATAATCTAATACATATCAATTTTACAGTAGACAATGTTGAAAAAGCACTACACAATTGAAAACTATCTCTACCTATTGGACCCGACAGAATATGTGCCTACTTCTTAAAAAAGCTATCCACTGCCATAGCCCAACCTTTAAGCATAATCTTTGAAAAATCTTTCAGGACCAGCTCCTTGCCAAAACTATGGTCACAAGCCACGGGCATCCCCATCTTTAAAAAGGGAGACCCCAGCCTAGTTGAAAATTACAGACCAATATCTTTATGCTGCGTCACCTGTAAAGTCATGGAATCAGTTATTAACCAATCCATCATCCTCCACTTAGAAACAAACAACCTACTCTCTAATAAACAATTTGGTTTCAGAAAAAACTATCCTGTAATCTTCAACTCTTACACTGCAAAAACATATGGACTACACAACTCGATCAGGGCAAAGTAATAGACACAATCTACATAGACTTCTGTAAAGCCTTTGATATATTGGTACATGGCAAACTACTCCTAAAACTAAAATCTTACAGTATCTCTGGACACCTGCATAACTGAATAAAAACATTCCTGTCAAACAGACAACAAATGGTCAAAATTGGGAGCATCCTATCAAATTCTGTACCTGTCAACAGTGTCCTCCAAGGCAGTGTTCTAGGACCAACTCTTTTTATACTCTACATAAATCACCTCTTTGATCATATTAAGAGCAACTGCGTTCTCTTCGCTGATGATATAAAGCTGTTCAATACCACAGACAATACTGCTACCCTTCAAAAAGATCTTGAGTATGTATCAGAATGGTCAAACAAATGGCAACTTCAAATCTCAACAAATAAATGCTCCGTCTTACATGTTGGCAAAAAAAAAAAAAACCCAGAAAATAAAATACCAGCTGAATCGTCAAGACCTTGTTGATGATCCAAACTCTGTCAAGGATCTTGGAGTACTCATCTCTAATGATCTAAGTGCGAGAGCCCACTGTAACTACACAGCCAAAAAGGCATTAAGAGTTGTTAACCTAATCTTACATAGCTTTTTCTCTGGTAATATTACACTACTAACTACAGCATATAAAACATTTGCTAGACCAATACTCGAATACAGCTCATCAGTCTGGAACCCACATTACATATCTGATATTAACACAGTTGAGAAAGTCCAGAAACTCACAAGAAGAGTTCTCCACTCCTCTACTCGTTGCAGAATACTTTATGCCAGCAGAATTGAAATTCTAGACCAGGGGTCTCAAACACAATTTACCTGGGGCCGCTGGAGGCAGAGGCTGGGTGAGGCTGGGCAGCATAATATTATACTTTATATTATACTTTATATTTATATTATACACTAATATTATACTTTCCTATCATGGTGGGGGCCACAGGATATCATCCTGCGGGCCACAATTGGCCCGCGGACCGCAAGAATGAGACCTCTGTTCTACACCTAGAAAACCTAGAACTGCGCCATCTTCGGTCCTGTCATGTATGTATATAATTGAATAAAGTGTGAGCTTGGGGCAAAGTGCAGGGTTCTGGCCCTGCACTTATGATTGGATGTTAAGCGGCCAGATCGGATTGGTCAGTTCTAAAGAATCCGATTGGCCCTTAACGGAGGTTTATTGTTGGTTTAAGAGCTAGCGTTCATAGCTCACTATTGGTCAATTTTCACAAGGGTTGCCTATATAAAGGCAAAGTTTGTTGTTATGTTAAGAAGTCACAATGTAATAAAGAGCTGAAAGTTCACCAACAAAGACTGTCTCCAAATTACTTCAACCCATGTCAGAATACTTAACACTGGCGACGAGGATGGGATTTGGAGACGTTTGAGTCTGAGAAGCCAGGAAGAAATACCGAGCACGTGTTGAAACGACGCCATCAACGGAACCATGTCCGGCGGCACTGTACCACCCACTCCGTTCGATCCAAACCAAGAGGATTGGGAATCCTACATAGATCGCTTCCAAATGTTTCGCGAGATAAATAATTTGAAGGACGCCACACCAGCAAAGAAGCGGGCACTGTTCCTGACGCACTGCGGCCTGGCTCTCTTTAAAATGGCTAAAGCGCTGGCGAAACCTCAAGAAGTGAAGGCAATGAGCTGGGATGACCTCGAACCCCTCCTGAGAGACCATTACGCGCCAACCGTTCCTACACTCGTGAGACACCACGGGTTCTATCAGAGAAACCAGCGAAAAGGAGAGAGCGTGGCCGATTTCATGGCGGACCTCCGAAATTTAGGGGGCCTATGCGGGTTCGCAGATTTAGAGGAAGCACTGAAAGATCGATTAATTCTGGGATTAGATGCGCTAGGCGTGCAAAGCAAGCTGATGGCGAAAGGCGACATCGACCTTGCTGATGCCATCGCCGAAGCTACGGCTGCAGAGGCGACTAAAAAGTCAGCTGCACAATTACGGCGGATCCAAAACCCGGCAACTCAACCGACAGGCGACATTTTATCCAAGTCAGAAGGGCAGCCGTTAACGACGCATCATGAGGACCTCTCTTTGTCGTCAGACAGTGACGAAGAAGGGGTCCATCGACTGCGGTCCGACCTGGACCCTCGCCCTAAGCCTTTACGCCCTTGCGCTGGTTGTGGAGCAAACCACACCAGGGCCGAATGCAAATTCCGCGACGCACTCTGCCATGAGTGCGGAAACGAGGCCACATCAGCCGGGTCTGCCGCAGTTTACCCGGACCCAGCCAGCCCTCAAAAGGGACCAACTATCGCCAATCGACAGGAAACCGTCCTGTAAGGCGAGAACCAGTAAACCACTCCTACAGAAATTGAGCGTTTCAAAAAGAAGAGGCTCACCATACTATCACTATAGGTCACGCCTCAGCCATGGACGCTAAGAAAATTCGAGTCACGGTAGCCATAGAGAACCAACCTTGCCACATGGAGGTCGACTCGGGATCGTCCCTCTCAATGGTGTCGTGGAAGATGTTAAAGCAACTCATCCCTACAATCCAATGTCAAGACCTCCGATCACAATGCCTCATCCTCAAGGACTACCAAGGGAACCGAATCCCCGTAGTCGGGTCTTGCCGAGTCCGAGTCTCTTTTAAAAAGCATACAGCGTACTTATCTCTAACGATCATCGACAGAGATAGGCCTAGTTTGTTGGGCCTCCAATGGTTCGCGCCACTCGGCATCGAAGTGGCCGGCGTGAACCAAATCGGTGATTGTAAGTGGGAGGAGGACCTTATTTCTGAGTTCAGCGATGTCTTCGCAGATCATTTAGGCGAGTATAAAGGGACCCCAATCTCATTTAGCCTAGATCCAAAAGTAGCCCCAATCCGTTTGAAGCCACGTCGAGTTCCCTTCGCTCTTAAAGCTAAGATAGATGAACAACTCGACAAACTAATTGCACAGGGGGTGTTGAAGCCTATTGATCATTCTCCATGGGAGACTCCTATTGTAACTCCCATTAAGCCAGATGGGTCAATTTGAATTTGTGGGGACTACCGGGCCACTCTAAACCACGCCCTGCAGCAGAATGCGTATCCAGTTCCGGTGGTGCAGCACCTCCTCCATTCCTTGGGGGGCGGAAAGGTTTTCGCTAAATTAGATTTAGCTCAAGTGTATCAACAATTACCAGCGGACGATAAGACGCCCCAAGCCCAAACAATTGTAACGCACAGGGGTGCTTTTAAATGTACTCGATTGCAATTCGGGGTGAGTGTGGCCCCAGGGATATTCCAAAGCCTAATGGAAAGGTTGTTACAGGGAATCAAGGGCGTGGTTCCGTATTTTGATGACGTATTAATTGCAGCACCGACCAAAAAAAATTTGCAGGATCATTTGAAATGCGTTCTTAAAAAATTCCAAGAGGCAGGACTTAAAGTAAAAAAGGACAAATGTCACTTATATACTGACAGTGTTGAGTTTCTGGGGTATCGCATTGATAGCCAGGGCATTCACCCTACGGAGAGTAAACTAAAGATGACAAAAAATGCTCTCAGGCCCCGTAACAAGACCGATCTCCAGGCATTCTTAGGCCTCATAAATTTCTATAATGTGTTTTTACCGCACAAGGCGACTGTTGCTGAACCTTTACACCGGTTATTAGATAAGAAAGCATTGTGGGTTTGGGGTTACCGGGAAGAACAGGCATTTCGGAATGTAAAAAAATTGCTTACATCTGACTCTGTGCTCATGCATTATAACGAGACATTACCATTAGTTATAACCTGCGATGCCTCACCCTTTGGGGTGGGCGCAATTTTGAGTCATATACTGCCTAATGGGAACGAGGCCCCTGTTGCATACTTTTCGAAGACTCTTTCACATGCAGAGAGGAACTATGGACAAATTGATAAGGAGGCTCTTGCAATCGTTTCAGCTGCAAAGAAATTTCATGAATATGTGTATGGAAGGACATTTACCATTGTAACTGACCACAAACCGTTGCTAGGGATAATAGCCGGGGATAAGCCAACCCCCTACATATTATCCCCGAGAATGACTCGATGGTCAGAATTTCTAGCTGCTTATAATTATCTCCTGCAATATCGCCCGGGGAAAGCCATTCTCCACGCTGATGCACTAAGCAGAACATCACTTCCAGAGACTCTCGACGATCCGGCACCAACGGCAACTACGTTGCAGATCGAAACACTCAACTCACCGCCTATGACCGCCCGAGACATCGCGAGAGAAACCAAACGAGACCACACCCTAGCATAAGTCCTAGGGTGGGTGGAACGCGGATGGCCATTGGACCGAATCCCAGATGACTTCGCGCCATTTAAAGCAAGACAAACTGAACTTTTTTCTCAGAAAGGCTGTGTCATCTGGGGCGATAGAGTCGTTGTCCCAGAGCGACTCCAACAGATGCTACTACAAATCCTGCACGAGGGCCACCCCGGGATCGTGCGGATGAAAGCACTTGCACGAAGCTACGCATGGTGGCCAGGCATGGACCGACAAATTGAGCAATGGGTCAAGGCCTGTACCAAGTGCCAACAGACCAGCAACGCCCCACCAAAAGCTATGCCTACGAAATGGGAGACGCCACGCGGACCCTGGTCCAGAATCCACCTGGATTTCGCAGGGCCGACCAAAGGACATACCTTCTTATTGACTGTCGATGCATACTCCAATTGGTTAGAAATTCATCGAATGACGGCCACAACTTCCGAAGCAGTGATTAAAGTCCTCAATAGACTCTTTGCAACCCACGGTTTGCCAGACGTCCTGGTGTCCGATAACGGACCACAATTTTCAGCGCTAATATTTGAACAGTACCTCGCTGACCAAGGTATCCGCCATGCGCTCACCTCGCCTGCGCATCCTGCGACCAATGGCCGAGCGGAATGCATGGTCCAATTTGTTAAAAAGACTTTACAGAAATTGGACTATGATAATATTGAGGATAAAATCAACCAAATTCTTCTATTGCAACACATCACTCCACATAGCGTCACCGGCAGAACTCCCACAGAACTACTAATGGGGCGAAAACTCCGCTCCCGCCTCGACCAGTTGCATCCTGCTTACGAACCGGAAAAGCCTATAGGATCCAGTGGACGCTATCGTACTTTCCAGGTAGGCGACAACGTTTATGCACGGAATTTATCGGGCGACCCCCTATGGATAGAAGCAACGATAGTACGTTTAACCGGGCCCAAATCCTATATAGTAAAATGTTGTGACAATAGACTGTGGAAACGGCATATCGACCAATTGCGGTCGCGACTCACAACGGCCAGTCAACAACTCCCCCAAGACCAAACCGAGGGGGGGGGGAGGAACAGAAGAAGATGACGTTCCAGGGAATCTGTTAGAAGGGAGCAATGAATCAAGCGAGACTCAGGAAATGGAGCAGGAAGAAGAATTATTTGCACCGTTGGAAATTGCACCCGAACGAGAAGCAGAGCCACTGCCAAACAACATTCTACCTCAAGAGGACTGCACTCAACCAGTCCTGCGAAAATCAGAAAGACTCAAAAGACAACCATCCTATTTAAAGGATTATATAACCATATCATAGTTTAAGAAGCCAGGGGGAAGGGGTGTTATGTATGTATCTAGTTGAATAAAGTGTGAGCTTGGGGCAAAGTACAGGGTTCTGGCCCTGCACTTCTGATTGAGTGTTAAGCAGCCAGATCGGATTGGTCAGTTCTAAAGAATCCGATTGGCCCTTAACGGAGGTTTATTATTGGTTTAAGAGCTAGCGTTCATAGCTCACTATTGGTCAATTTTCACAAGGGTTGCCTATATAAAGGCAAAGTTTGTTATTATGTTAAGAAGTCACAATGTAATAAAGAGCTGAAAGTTCAAAGACTGTCTCCAAATTACTTCAACCCATGTCAGAATACTTAACAGGTCCTATCTAAGTATAGCATATAAAATCATACATTGCAATGTCCTACCTGTCAATGAATACTTCAGCTTCAACCATAACAATACAAGAGCAAACAATAGATACAAACTCAAGGTTAATCACACCATACTTGATTGCAGGAAATACAGCTTCAGCAACAGAGTGGTCAGTGTCTGGAATATTCTACCTGACTCTGTGGCTTCTTCCCCAAACCCCAAAAACTTTAACCTTAGGCTTTCTACTATTGACCTCACCCCTTTCCTAAGAGGTCTGTAGGGGGTGTGCATAAGCGCACCAATGTGCCTACCGTCCCTGTCCTATTGTTTCTTTTATTTTTCTTATATGTGTCCATGTATTCATAACTATGTTTTTACTTATACCTATTATCTTGTAAGCAATTGACAAACCAAATAAAATAAAAAAATAATATAATATGGTGATTTGGCAGAAATGTTGGCATAGGTTTGTGAAAATTCTCCTGATAGATGGAAGTGTTAAACAGAAATATTAGAGATGAAAAGAGTATAAAAGGAATGAAAATTAAAAAGGAAGAATTTAAGCTGCAAGCCTTTGCGGATGATTTGGTTTTTATCTTAGAAGACCCTTTAGAAACAGCACCAAAATTATTGGAAAAGATAGAGGCATATGGCAAGGTGGCTGGTTTGAAAATAAACAAAGATAAGACAAAGATTTTGACAAAGAATATGTTATCAAGACAAAAGGAAGAATTAGCAGATTTATTGAAAATTCAAGTCACGAATAAGATCAAGTATTTGGGGATACATTTGACAGCAAGATGTAGTACATTAAAAGAAAATAATTATATCAAACTTAAACAGCAGATAGCGCTAGACTTGCCGAAATGGGAAAATCTACAACTGTCACTAATAGGGAGAATTTCAACAATCAAGATGAATATATTACCCAGAATCTTATATTTGTTCCAAACAATTCCAATTAGGCTTGGAAAAGACTATTTTGAAGATTTAAATCAATAAAATTGTGTTGAAATATATATGGCAAGGTAAGAAATCAAGAATAAAGTTAAAGCTTTTACAAGATGCTAGAATTAGAGGAGGATTTGGTTTGCCTAATTGGGAGTTGTACTACCAAGCTACAAGTCTGATGTGGGTCAAGTAATGGATAACATTAAGAAATACTAGATTGTTGACATTAGAAGGACATGATTTGTTGTTGGGGTGGCATGCTTTTTTATGGTACAAGGTAACTAAAACACACGGGTATTTTAGAAGACATTATATACAGGAGTCTTTGTGATTAAATTGGAAGAAGATTAAAAGACAATGTTATTTGAAAATTCCAGTCTGGCTATTGACTATTAAAGCATTTTCTTATCCTATAATATATAAAAAGGAACAAACAGTTAGATATGGAGAAATATTGAATGAAAAGGGTGAACTTAAATCTATGCAAAAACTAGAGGAACAAGGTATAAAGATGAATTGGTTTTCATGTGCGCAAATACATTGAAGGTATGATAAAGATTTTAAAATAGAAGGTTTTTATGATAAATTGACTGATCTAGATAAGAACTTGACAGGTACTGATGAAAAGGTGATTTAAAAATTGTATGGATATTTATTAGAAATCAAACTAGAAGAAGAACAAGTTAAAGAAACTATGATTGCTTGGGGGAAGAACTTTGGATATGGGATTGATTTAGAGAAATGGCAAAAATTGTGGTCTCAAAATAATAAAATGACAATGTCAACAGCTTATAAAGAAAATTTGTATAAGATGTTTTACAGGTGGCACTTTCCCCCGGCAAGAATAGCAAGAATGTTCAAGAATAAATCCGAAAAATGTTGGAAATGTCATCAGAAACCTGGCTCATATTACCATATGTGGTGGACTTGTGCAGACGCTAAAAAATACTGGACTGAAATCCACATGTGGTTGGAAAAAATGACAAAAAAAACATATAGACTTGAAACCAGAGATATTTTTATTGGGAATTTTACCTGAAACATATAGCAAAGATTTGAAATACCCGATTGTAAATGTATTAACAGTGGCTAGGATTGTATTTGCTAAAAACTTGAAAAATGAGAAAATACCATCGCAGGAGGAAATCATTAAGAAAATATTGGAATGTGCTGAAATGAGTAGATTGACATTTGAAATTAGAGAACAAGAGGATAAACAATTTTATAAAATTTGGGACCTTTTCTATCAATGGTTAGATAATAAAATACAGTAATGAAATATGTAGATTTTCAGAAAATAATAAATATATAAAGATGTACTTCTTTTTTTTTTATTATATCTACAAAATGTATTTAGGATAGATTTGGGAGGATAATATGAATGGTTGTAAGATAAATTAAGTAAATTATGGTTATCTCATAAAATATGAATGAATAAAACTATAGTCAAATGATTGATTAATCATGATACTAGGGTATCTAATTTTTGATTGATAATATGAGCTTTTATGTAATGTAACTGTAATTGAAGATTACGAAATGGATGCACAAAATAATTTGTAAACCAACCGGCACACTGTTTGTATACCTATGGAAGAAAGTGTGATGTCTTTATGTTTTGTTTGTTTATGTTTGTTTTTAAAAACCAATAAAATTTCAAAATAAAATAAATAAAAAAATAAAAATGTGCTGTCTCAAAATGAATTCTGAACAATTCATTTTGTATGAGAAATACTGGAATTCAGTTATTATATCTCATATCAATCTCCTGTTCTCTAAGTTAAATACATCTAACACTAACACCACCAAAAACAAAAATGTAAAACATACTCATTCAGGTAAATGGTTGTCTAATGTTTGCTTGATGAAATGATGGAGCCTCATGACTGCAAAAGACAAGATGGTTCCACTGATTAATAGCTCTCATGGTTTGGAAACTCTTCCTTATTTTATTGGTCTCCCTCTATAGAGCTTCTATTCGATGGTTCTTGCCCTACCTTGAGAGCTATGTAGAATAAATCTACCCCGTTTTACAGTCCTTCAAATACTGGAACACTGCTATCATGTCTCCCTTTAACCTTTGGCTAAATATATCCAAAGGTTTGTTTAACCACTCTTCAGAAGATATAGCCAACAAGCCAAGCAAGCAAGATTCCATGAAATGAACAATGAAATAAAAGAGTTTTCACTGAAATTAATAATGAATGTTGAGAGTTAACTCTTATAACCAAGTTGATATGGATCTAGTAGAAAGTCTTTTTGCAAAGAGATCACCACACTAGCATGTTTACCAGCAGCAGTAGCTATGTCTCCATCGCTGCAATATTTGGAGAACATTTGGAGAAAAGACCATTTGCCAGAATGTCTTGAAAGAACATTGCTTCATGACATTTTGGAAAATGTACATGGCTGTGATTCAGGTATCTGGCCCTCATTGCTATATCTTTATCTTTTTTCTAGGAAGGCTCAGATCAAGGATCAGCAATAATCTCTGCCAGGCATTTGATGCCAACCATGTGTTTGGCCTGGACTTGTTTGCAAAAGAAGCCAATAAAACAAGACGTCACAGTGCTTGGAACTGTGATAAATAAGTGGGCTGAGAAATAAGAAATACTGCGCTGATGACATTTTCTCATTCTGCTCCTTTCTTCCAAATGAAATTTTCACTACATGTTCTTTCCTCACCACTGCACAGTATTGACCAGTCTGTTATATTCTTCTTCCTGCACCTACCAACCCACAACCTAAACTTAGTTGTTTTAATTTAATACTGTATAGTGCTGTTCTTTCTTATCCTAGGAAATCCATAATAATTCCACTACATTATTTTTATAGTTACAGGTTGCAAAAGGCAATTCTCTGTTGTTTCTAATCAAGAAGTTTTTTTAAAACTAATCATGGCTGTTATTTAATGTTTTTCTTAATTACAGAAAAAGTTAATCCATTTCTCAAAGCAAAAAGATTGTGCAAGGGATTACAAGAAGCTGGGGCAATCATCTGGTATACAAATAAACCTTTTAACTCAGCGGTCTCCAATCTTTGCAACTTAGTGATCCAGCCCAGTGTGAGGGCATGTGAGTTGAAGGTACACGCGCACAAACTCAGTTCCATTTGTGTGAGCAGCATGCAAGAATGGAGTTTTGCATGTGAAGCTCCACTCGTGTGAACGGAAGGCTCTTGAATCACTTGTGCTCGTGTCCAGAGCTCCATTTGTGTGAACGGAGCTTTGTGTACAAGCAAAGCATCCTCTGATTGCGTGAGAGGAGCTTTGTGCACATGCATGTGTTTGCCTGCTGCTTGTGCTAGTGGAGCTTCAAGCACATGTGTATGTTGGGTTGCTGCTCATGTTAGTGGAGCTTCACACATTCGTACTTGTCCATTTCTTCCATGGCTCAGTTTTGAGTGGGCCACCATCCAGGAATGGGCCAGAGCCCAGGGGTTGGGGGCTTTTGCTTTAACTGAGTCATGAAATGATAAGAAAGATTATTTTCCAAGTCTGAGGAAATTTGTTATTTATTTTTAGTATGTATCATAGCAATATGTACTATCTTCCTATCAGGTGTTATTGTCTGGATTTTGTCTTCACATTGGCCATTGCTCTGCATAGTATAAAACCATTGTTTGGTTACTCAATCTTTTGAAAATTGCTTTCCCCCCCAAAAAATATTGGTCAAGTTTTCCATTGGATTATTTAAATTAAAATTCTATACTGGGTATGTATACGTTAAAGAATCAGTAGTACTGATAATCCTCATTTAGCAACCACAATTGGGATTAGAAATTTGGTCATTAAGTGAAGCGGTTGCCAAGTGAAATTGCAAGTGGGCTTACTTCAGCATTCCTTCCTTTGCAGATCTGTGAAGATCATAAATGCTAGAAGCTGGTTATAAAGTTACTTTTTCATCAGTGTTGTAACTGCAAATGGTTGCTAAAGGAGGTGTTTGCTAAACAAGTAATACCTGTAGTGAAGGAAACTCCAGAAAAGAAGAATACAAGTGTAGCCATTACAGCTACACTTAAATCTAAAATTTTAGCAGCATTATACACCAAAAGGGCAGACCTAAAATGGAACATTATGAGGAAAAAGAAATTGCTTCTGGACCTCAAACCCAAGTGTGGGATTCAAATAATTATTCAAATAATTCAAATAATAATTCAAATAATAAAGCGGTTCTATGGGCATGGCTTAGTTGATGGGCGTGGCTTGGTGGTCATGTGACTGGGTAGATGTGGCTTGGTGGTCATGTTATTGGCTGGGCGTGGCCAACTCAATATCAGTCCCATCGAGGCACACATCTCCTCACTTGGCCTCTCATGACTGTGGGGATGCTACAACAGTTGTAAGTGTCAAAAATGGTCCTAAGTCACTTTTTTCAGTGCCATTGTAACTTTGAATGGTCACTCCACACAAGCAAAGTACCAGCAAAGGAAGAAAAAAAAACTCCAGAGATGTTCCTGAGACAGGAAGTCGAGTCCTGCCAAGAATGTAATAAGGGTTAACGGAGAGGCAGTTTCTGTAAGCAACACCAGAATGTTTCCTTCCTGCCTTCCTTATAGGATTAGACCAGTAATTTCTTCTAACAACCGGTTCTCCGAACTGCTTAGAATGTTAACAACCGGTTCCAGCGAATAGGTACGAACTGGTAGAATCCCACCCCTGCTCAAACCTGAAGTGCAAATCCTTCATATCTTAGTTTGGCAGCAGCCTCTGAATCTGTTTCCATCCCTACTTCCTCCCCATGGTAAACTAAATTACAGGTAGTCCTTGATTTACAACAGTTCATTTAGTGACCATTCAAAATTACAACATCACTGAGAATTAAGACTGATTTTCACACATATGACTGTTGCAGCATCCCCATAATTTGGAAGCTTAGCAACTGGTTGATATTGATAACGGTTGAAGTGTCCCGGGGTGATGTGATCCCATTTTGCCACCTTCTGACAAGAAAAGTCAATGAGGAAGCCAGATTCACTTAACAACCATGTGACTAACTTAATAACTACTGCAGTGATTCACTTAACAAATGTGCCAAGAAAGGTTGTAAAATGGGACAAAATTCACTTAACACTTGTCAAAATTTGGACCAAATTGTGGTTTTTAAGTCAAAGACTACCTGTATTCCATCTGCAGTCCTGATTCATAAGACCAAGTCCTGAAAGAGAAATCATCCAGGATGGACTTTATTCCTGTAGGCTGCTATCCTCAGCTGTCTTGGGGTACCTGGTAGGCAGGTATAAAAAATAATTAGATAAAATGTATAATAGATTAGTGAATGATTTGATTGCATAGATCCTGTAGTTCACTTTTGCATCTCCAAGAGCGATTTCCTCTCTTTTTGTAACATTATCTGTTGTTGCCTGTTGAGGTTGCAAAAGATACCCATAGTTAATCAATGACAGGTAAGGCTCCAACTCCTTCCAAAGGGCGATTCATGGTTTCTTTTTCACTTTACAGAGACAGAAAAGAATTGACAAGCTAATGTTGAAGCCTAAATGTGGCCCTCTTGATAAAACACATATTTGATCTCAGCTTCTCTATTTTTTTTAGAGATTGTTAATACTTCATTCACTAGACTATATGGTAAAATAACAGGAAAAGTGCCTGTAGGGATTTTAATGCTACACATTTTGTGTAGGTTTACTTTTGATTTCAAGGTTTTTAATGTTTTTTTTTAATGTTTTTATTTCTGCATAATTGATGAACAATTGAGGACTCTGATTTAAACAGGGGAACAGAGAGTGTCTCCTAGATGCACATTTGCTGCACTAGAGGGAGTAGGATTCTTGTGTCTGATATGGGCAGCTCTGCCTGAAATCAAGCGAATATATTCAGAAAGCTGCGTTGAGACCATCAGCAATCCAATCCGTAGCTGCTAAATACACTTCAGTGAAGCATGAAAAAAGAATAGAAGAAAACAAGCCTCTTCCCACAAGAAGCCCAATTTTATCTTCCTTCTCAAAACTGCATATTTAAGCTTATTAATAACTGGAGATCACCTGCTAAAATGTTAAAAGCTATACAGTCTCTCTCTCCCCCTCTCTCATCTCTCTCTCTCTTTCTCTCCCACCCTCCCTCCCTCTCTTGGGAGAGGGAGAGAGCGAGAGAATACTGAGAAGAAGTAACAAAAATCCAAACAGATTTGTGCATTAATGTTAAGATATGTTACTTGTTGTTATAGGTACTCCTCAACTTATGGTCACAATTAAGCTCCAAATTTACATTGCTATGCGAGAAATTTGTTAAGGGAGTTTTGTCCCATGTTATGACTTTTCTTGCCACTTTTGTTAAGTGAATTAAGTGAGTTAGTTAGTAACACAGTTGTTAAGCAAATCTGGCTTCCACATTGACTTCGCTTGTCAGAAGGTCAAAAAAGGGGTGTCAACTCATAAAATATGTCTATGATCATTTAGAGTTGCCAACAGAAAGTGTGGGGGGGGAGCAGTGCGGCAGCTTGCATTCCATAAATGTTTTCGAAGATAGTAATTAGGTGATCGAAATTTCTGCCATGCAAAATTCTAACTGGAGAGCATAATTGATGATTCTTAGCTATGGATGTGTCCTATTGGAGAATATGAATTACGATACACCCAGGGTTTGGGGGAAACAGGGTCAAGGTTGAATGAATGAATGATGTGTCTCAGAGTCGGCTACACCCAGGCAGTGTCAGCATGTTCACTCCTCATAAATCCTTTTTAAGTTTTGGAATTTTGGCTCGAGACTCATGATTTAAATGGGGGTAGCTGACAGAGCCCCGACAAGGAGTTCGCATGACCCCAGGACACTGCAAATGTCATTAATATGAACCAGGTGTCAAGCATCCAAATGTAGATTATATGAATGCTTGCAACGGTCATATGTGTGAAAAACAGTCTTAAGCAACATTTTTTTCAGTGCCATTGTAACTTCAAACAGTCACTAAATGAACTGTTCTAAGTTGAGGACTACTTGTACACACATGAAAGCTGCAACAGCTACTTTATCACTCTTGAAAAAACATCCCTGTCTTCAACTAGCTGACAATACTATAATAATTCTATAATAAGATGGAAAAGGATATTGCTAAACCTGTATCATTAGGTTTAGGTTTAGTGATGAATGCCAAAATTATTGCAACACAGTCTGCTCAACTAATCACATAATCCCCATTAACAGGAAAACTGAAAAGTATGTCCTCTCTGGCTTCTCATGTCTAAAATGTTTTTTTTTTTTAAGTAATTATGCCTAAGGTAATTAGGGACTTTAAATTTAGGCAATGTAAATTATAACACTCCTGTTGAGGTGATTACCTGATTAGATAGAAAACCCAAAGTGGGAAGAAAATCAGAGTAAACACATAGCCAAAAAAGAGGCAGCATGTCTTTTGGAGTCAGTCTGGGCTGCATCTAGAGATGCTTAAGGGCATGAAGAAAATTCAGCCATTGTGCCCAATATCACTACCTGAATTTGGCCTTACTTCAGGGGTGGGATTCTACCAGTTCTGATTGGTTCTATAGAACCCCTTGTTAACTTTCTAAGCAGTTCGGAGAACCAGTAGTTAGAAGCAATCTCCTTTTGTTTTTTTTCCCACCCTGATTGCATTCTTGCCAATACTCCTAGACTTCCTGTCTCCGGAGCTTCTGGGGCTTGACTTTCATAAAGGGGAAGGGTTGTTTTAAGATTTTTACACTGCTGTTGGGAGGAAATACTTCCCTGGACAATCAGCACTTTGAAGAAATAATTGAATAATGAAGCAAAGCTTTTAGTGACAGGGAACCAAGATGACTGACATTCAGCAAGGCTTCTTGGCTACCTAGAAAGATTGACATTCAAACGTGAGTTTACATACCCTTTCTGAGTTTTGGTTTAAAACTGTTTTTTGGTGAAGCTTAATTCTGCGCTTGGTGATATTTAATCCTGTGTTTATTGATGGGATAATTTTCCCTATTCAGCTTCAACAAGCAACAGCTACTGTTGTGATTTAATTATTTGTATTGTGTTTGAATTTTTTCCTTTTTCTATTTGGGGAGGGTCTTCCTCACTGCTTTAGTACTATCTGCTATTGTCCTTTTGGGGTGTACTTCCAAGAGGCAGGATATAAGCTTGGCACTGTTTTTTTTACTGCCTTTCTGGGGGACCTTTCCTTAAATCCGGATGATTTCCTTAGGATTTCTTGTGAGGTGATTGAGACCAGCTAGAATCTTTAAGTGATGCAAATGGATCTGAGGATTGCTTTTTCTGGGTGTGCTTTTTCTGGAGATCTTAAATGACCTCTCTGTTTAAGGGTTTTACTTTATGAGCAAGAGTTGGCTACTCATAGTTATCACTGCATTTTAACTATTTTAATTCCTCATGGTGCTCTGGCACCCTGGCTTGCAGGTATTTTGAATCTAATTATTGGTATTTAGGGAAGCTTTTTGCAAGCGAAGAAGCTTTTTGTATTTTTGTACAGGTAATCCTTGACTTACAGCAGTTCATTTAATGACCATTCAAAGTTACAATGGCACTGAAAAAAGTGAGTTATGACCATTTTTCACACTTATGACAGTGACAGCATCCCCACTGTCATGAGAGGCCAGGCAAGGAGAAGCATTCTTTGACATGAGTGATGTCGAGTTGGCCATGCCCACCCAGTCACATGACCACCAAGCCACACCAACCAACTAAGCCACACCCACAGAATCCACAGTTGTTAAAAAAAACTGAATCCCACCCCTGCCTTACTTGTTGTACACACAGATCTAATTCTATCTTTCTTCAGCTTTCATATGTTTAGAGAAAGTGTCTGAAGGAAAGTCATAAGTATAACTGCTTAGACTTGAGTACAGTAATCAATCTTGCCTAGAAAATTGCTTCAGTGAAGTCCAGGATTCCTTGGAGAGATCTACTTGCATTCAATCATAGAAACATAGGACTGGAAGGGACCTAAGGTCTTCTAGACCAAACTCCCTGCCCAAGGTATGAGACCTTATACCATCCCAGACAAATGGTTCTCCAATCTTCTCTTGAAAACCCTCAATGATAGGGCATCCACAACTCCAGGATATAAGCTGCTCCATTGTTCTCATTGTCAGATCTTTTTCCCTCTGGTTCAGGTTGGAGCTCTCTTTAATGAGCTTTCTCCCATTGCTTCTTGTCCTACTCACAGGTGCTTTGAAGAATAAGTCAACCACCTCTTCTCTGTGACACCCATCAAGTACTGGGAGATAGCTCTCATGACACCCTTTATCATATTTGTCCCTCTTCTTCGCACACTTTCTACGGTCTTGGCACCTTTTTCTATATTGTGATGCAGTATTCCAAACACAGCCTCCCTAGTACAGTATAAAGCTGTATTATCAATCAATGTGTAATCTAATCTAATCTAATCAATGTGTAAAGGAGTGCAAATATAACTTGACAAAGAAATGGAAGAACCATTAGCAGGAATGTACCATTAAAACAGTCCCAAGAAAGGAGAAAGCATCCAAAAGCAACTCAACAGAATGCCATCTTGATTCAATATAGTAGTGTTTGTCAACCTCAGCACCTTTTAAATGTGTGGACATCAACACCCAGAATTCCCCAGCCAGCAGTCAAAGTTGCTGAGGTTGAAAAATACTGTTGTGTAGCATTAGAAGGAAACGGCTTTCACATTTCTGTTATTATACCCTACAACAATAGCAATAGCACTTAGCAATAGCAACAGCATTTAGACATACACCGCTTCACAGTGCTTTACAGCCCTCTCTCAGTAGTTTACAGAGTCAGCATATTGCCCCCAACAATTTGGGTCCTCATTTTACCCACCTTGGAAGGCTGAGTCAACTTTGAGCCAGTGAGACTAGAACTGCCAAGTTGCAGGCAGCCGGCAATCAGCAGAAGTAGCCTGTAGTACTGCATTCTAACCATTGAACCGCCACAGCTATATGTTACACTTATGTAGCATTTCATAGTGCTTTCCAGCCCTCTCTAAGTGATTTACAGAGTCAGCATATAACCCCCAACAATCTTAAAGGGGCTGAGGTTGACAAATATTACTATGTTTTACTGACCTCGAAGGATGGAAGGCTGAGTCAACCTTGAGCTGGTCAGGAATGAACAGCTGGCAGTTGGCAGAGTTAACCTACAATACTGCATTCTAACCAGTGAGGAATTCCAATGAATTGGAATTGCAACAGTCCCGTAGTGTCTCTTTTCTGAGTAGGGGTCCTTGCAGGGCTGACACAATGCAAGTCTATTTGTTTTATTCTTCCAGCCTGTAGAGGCTGAGTAGATCTACTTTCAGCATTTCAGCAAACAATTCACAGAGTTAAGATATCCAATACACTTAGGACATTATTTTGGGGACAACTATAAAATGTATGCCTGAAAGTAATTGATAAATTGGTGCTAAGGAATCTTGTACTTCCAGTTACTATAGACTTATAGTTGGCAGTAAACAGCACGAGTAAGGTATGTTTGGAGTTACTGTATATGTCACAAACGCTCTGGTTCTCTATTCCTGGGTCTAAAGTTTTAAAAATGTGCAAACCAACAAATCTCATGCATCATTCGATCGATGCCAATTTGACTTCTATATAGGTAATCCTTGATCTACAACAGTTCAGAGTGAATGTTCAGAGTTATAACGGCACTGAAAAAAGTGACATGACCGTTTTTCACACTTATGACCATTGCAGCATTCCAGGGTCATGTGATCTACATCTGGATGCTTGACAATTGGTTCAAATTAATGATGTTGCAGGGCCCCGGGGTTGTGTAATCCCCTTTTGCGACCTTCTGACAAGCAAAGTCAATGGGGAAGCCAGATTCACTTAACAACTGCAGTGATTCACTTAACAAATGTGGTAAGAAAAGTCACAAAATGGGACAAAGTCACTTAACAAACCTCTCATTTAACAACATAAATTTTGGGCTCAATTGTGGTCATAAGTTGAGGACTACCTGTATTGAATTCAGAAGATAAGAAGTTATTTCTTGTGTTTAGTGGACTCTATTTCTTGTGTTATTTGGGGCATTCTATATTCTGATTTTTGATTCTATGGGAGGTAGGTTGTTTTTTTTTATTGTCATTGTTTTAATTATACAGGTACAATGATTATTATACAAATCAAATCCAATTGTAAATAGTGACAAATAATGTCAGGACATATTGGAAGAGGTAAGGATCCTACTTCTTGTTTTTTGCGTATTTATCTAGTTACTTACAAAAGCCATACAAGCTCACAAAAACAATAGCACATTAGCAAAACAAGAGCATGACATCATGTAATTACACAAAACCTGAGGTCAGTTTGCATATAAGGTGTTATCCTTAACTTTGACAGCCTTGACTTTGATTGGCACCTAGAACTGTAGCATAAAAATAGCCCTGAAGCCACAAATATGTCCTAACCTTGTGCGTAAATGCCTGAAGAGTTTTGTACTCTATGTACAAATCTACTTCAAAAAACTTTCTTGCATTTCAATTTGTTTGGCAAAACTCATTATACGGCAAGTGTAAACAACCTATGTGGCACATAGGATGAAAGTTCTTGCCATGACTCTGTATCCCCTTGCATATTGAATATTCATGCATTAGTAATCGAGCCCCATTTCTGCAGACCCAGACATCCATCATGCCACCCAAATTTGGCAGAAAGCTCCCAAATAACAGCAATTTGGTTTTTACTCAATGTTCTGCCAAACCGAAACCAACTAGAATTGCAAATGTTATAAATAAAATAACTGTACTTCATCTCCAGCAGCAGTAACATGACTCTTTTATTATTTTTTAAAAATTCAAAAATGAAGGAAGGAGACTAACATTCCCGCCCTATCCTTTCTTGCGATGCTTTTGCATTGTTGCTGGGCTCCCATAGCTCTCATTACAAAGTGCTGCTGGCAGTCACAAAAAGTTGCCCATGCCTGCTATAAATAATGCCTGAACTTGGTAGAAATATATCCCTCAAAGCAATGAACTGTGATGGTGGCATAATAGCCTCTACTGCTAGCCTAATAAAATGAAAAGAGTAAAGACCAGGCATACTCTGGCTGCCAAATTTCTGGCCAGCAACAGGAGAAAAGGTACAGCTGCCTCCTTTCTCTCAAACAAGATGAAAGTGAGTACAATTTTGGGGGGCAAGGTCTCCTCCAGCTGCAATTGGCAGAGGCATTTTTATAATGTCATCAACAATAATCTGCTAAACCTCTTGATCCTGCCAATCTCACATGGGGTTATCATTTTAAGGATGGAAAATGTTGCTGTTCTTCAACAGTGGCTTCGAATTGAAACTTTTTCCTCCTGGGAGAAGCATTTTAAGAGATTGCAAGGGTATTTGGTTTTGGTTTTTTTTTACTAAATAACCACATTAAAAATACACTCATATGCACCCGAAGATCTAACAGTTGGGGAAGATCAGTGGTGAATGGCAGGATGATTGGAAGAGGGGTGGGAAGCGATGCCAAGGCTGGCAGGTATGCCAGAAAGATTAGTGGACATGCAGTAGGAAGTTCAGGGCTGACTGAGCTGATGGGTTGATTGGAGACTGATTGCTGGAAATAAGAATGTGAAGGTCTGACATGTAAAATGAGGAACAAATTTAATAGACATTCATGTAAGGAGGCAAGAAGGTTTCTACAAAAAAAAAAAAAAAAGTAGGTAAAATGCCCAAAATCTTTGGAAATCCAGACCTAGAGCTATTAGATATAGATTGCAGTAATGCAGATGTTCTATAGATGGTGGCAAAGAGCTCGTACTTTTTGCATCTCCTTACAGCTCAAAAGTGGTTGTCCAGAGTTTTCCAACTTTCCAGCTTTGGGTACCAGTGAGGAGGGGAGCACTGTGCGAGTGGCTGGCAAGCGCATGCCTCCAGCTCCATTTGCATGAGCAGCAGATAAATGCACCCACCTCTCACACAAATGGAGGGCACTCACGCTTGCATGGCCATCGGTTCCACAGCCTGCATTTGAATAACTTAGAGCCTATAGTGGGCTGTGGTCCAGGGGTTGGGGACTCCTATAGTAGTCCTTTCTGAATTCACATAATTGCAAATATACATGTACCGTAATGAATAGTGAACACTGATAATTATTTTAGCACCAACATTCAATATTTCATCAGGCTGTCATCACCCAAAACCTTCCTTCTCTACTTTCCCACCCTATATAAAGCTGTTCACATATTTTTTTTTCCAAGAGAAGAGAGAGAATAGCATAGATTAATGACATAGAAAATATAGCGATTTTCTTTTTCCATTTTTTGTGCACAAACCCACTAACGCTTGTTGTTTCTGAGAGTCACAGGTGATTCTAATTCCTTTGGGATCTTCTCTTGATAAGAGTCCATTTCACTTTTTATTTCATTTTTGACAATCCACCCTAGTTTACATTAGTTGTGGGTTATTCTCATTTTCAAATAGTGCTTTTTCTCTTTTCCAGGTGCATGTTCTTGCCAACAACATGTCACTGACTGTTGCAATGATCTGTAGGAATATCCTTAAGAGACAGAAGGAGGAAGAGCCACAGCCATGGCAAAGATCAGATAAGAAACATCTCAACCCACTGAAGGAATAAGAGATGTGGAAAGTGCCTCAGAAAAGATCCTCCCTAGTTCCTGGAAAGTAAAGACAAGCGAAGAGGGATATGCCTTCAGATTCTCAAGATTCTGTTACTACAGAGTTGTCCAAACTTGGCAACTTTAAGACTTGTGCACTTCAACTCCCAGAATTCCTCAGCCAGCAAATCTTAAAGTTGCCAAGTTTGGGGACCTCTGTGTTACTATAAACTTAGAATAAAGATAGTGTGATGATATTAGTTTCTTATCCAGACTACTTCAAAGGGCTGACACTATCTTGGTGATGGCATGGTCAATGGCAGGGACCTTTTCAGGTACTGACATATACAATAACTCCAAGCAACTCAGGGTGTCTGGGGGTAATTATAAGTGTATCGTAACTGGAAGTTCATGATTTCTCAGCACTAGTTTATGAGTTACTTTCAGGCATATCCTTTCTCCCAAAAAATGACTTGTCTAAATAATGTCCTGAGTTGGTTGTGTTCTTTAGCTCTGTTGTTTGTTTCAATGCATGAAATGCCGAAAGCAGATCTACTCAGCCTCCACCTCTTCAGGCAGGAAGAATAAAACAAATGGACTTGCATTGTGTCAGCCCTTCAAGGAAGCCTACTCAGAAAACAGACCGCACAAGGACTATTGCAATTCCAATTCATTGTTGTAGGGCGTAAGAGAAACTTGAAAGTCTGCCCTCTTTGGCAGTATTTCTCAAGCTCAACAACTGGCAGCTGGGGAATTCCATGTGTTGCCATCCATGCATCTTAAAGTTGAGAAACACTACTATGTCAAATCAAGGTGGAATTATGTTGAGTCCTTTTGGAATGCTACCTCCTTTCTCAGGATTGTTTTAATGATACAACACTGCTGATGGTTCTTCCATTTCTTTATCAAAATTATCTTTGCACTCCTTTACACAATCATTACTTTAGCTTAGATAATTACATTACTTTACATTAGATTACATTAGACATCAGTTGATAGTCCTGTTTTATGCAGCACAAGTGAGGCCACACTTGGAATACTGGTCTGGTTCTGGTCACTCTAATGCAAAAAAGATGCTGAGACCCAGAAAGAGTGCAGAGAAGAGCAACTAAGATGATTGATAAGAACCTTTATCCACTTTGACTGCTATGGGCATGCCTTTTCTCCTCTGGCAATAGTGCATGGTCTTCCTTGTCTTGGGCTACAGAGAGATCGGGCACTTGGCTTCTGAGGAAGCATTTGCCTGCATAATGCCTAAAAGGTGATTTGCTTAGAGTTGTTCAGGCATTATATAGGCTCCTTATATCCCTGGCTCTATGATACATCAGGAAAGTATTTTAGGCCTGCTTTTCAACATATATTAAGCAATCTTTTGAAAGACCAAATAAACCTGTTTTCTTTTTTTTTAAAAAGGCAGTCAGCAAAAAAAACAATTAATGCTCTTTACAATCTCTGCACCAAGCACGTGATTTGTTATGCAGATTATTGCATAAGATTATTAAATGCATGGTTTAGTTTCTGCGATATTGATAAATCTTTGTCTAGAAATAGGTTGGCTGACAGATTGGTGAATTGGGGAATAAGCCATGGAAGCATCCTCGCATTTCACCATATACTTCTCCTTCCTCCCACCAACTTGGCTGCTGAGACAGCACAAATTACACTTACACACACACACACACACACACATACACATTTCTACCAATTCAAGGCCTGGAGGAGTGTATATTAATGCAGCTGTAAGAATGAGCCTTAAAAAACATGCTGTCGTTTGACTGATTTAGATAAGATTTTGACAGGTACTGATGAAAAGGTGATTAAAAAAACTGTATGGATATTTATTAGAAATTAAGCTAGAAGAAGAACAAGTTAAAGAAACTACGATTGCTTGGGAGAAAAATTTTGGATATGGGATTGATTAAGAGAAATGGCAAAAATTGTGGTCTCAAAATTATACAATGACAATGTCAACAGCATATAAAGAAATTTTGTATAAGATGTTTTACAGGTGGCACCTCCCCCCAACAAGAATAGCAAGAATGTTCAAGAATAAATCTGAAAAATGTTGGAAATATCATCAGATACCTGGCTCATATTACTATATGTGGTGGACGTGTGCAGATGCTAAGAGATATTGGACTAAAATCCACACATGGTTGGAAAAAATGACAAAAAAACCACATAGACTTGAAACCAGATATTTTTATTGGGAATTTTACCTGAAATATACAGTAAGGAATTGAAGTATTTCAATGTACCGTATATACTCGAGTATAAGTTGAGTTTTTCAGCCCATTTTTTGTGCTGAAAAAACCGCCCTTGACTTATACTCGAGTCAGCCGCTAAGGCACCATGCCTAGCCTGTGCTGGCGTGGCTGCAACCAATCGCGCCTCCAGGGCAGCATCGCCGCCGCGGCTGTCTACCCGCTGAGGGCCTCACAGGCGACCCCAAGCGGCCTCTCCTTCCCCATTAACGGGCGCCTGGGGCCCCCGCGAGCTCCTGCGTTGCGCGCTTCCAGCTTCGCCAACAAACTGCCAGGCTCAGGCAGCCTCCTCCGCCCCCTACCCTAGCAGCGAAGAGCTGCTCCGGGGGCTCCCGCCACGGCGCAGCCAGGCACTTTGTCTCGCTGCCCCCGGAGCAGCTTTTCGCTGCTAGGGGAGGGGGCGGAGGAGGCTGCCTGAGCCTGCGGTTTGTTGGCGAAGCTGGAAGCACGCCCGTTAATGGGGAAGGAGAGCCCGCACCTCCGAAAGTCTTTTCACCGTTGAGGACTGAACAGGAGAACCGCAAACGCCGCACTCCCCAGGAAAGGGTGGCCCTCTTCCTCTCGGTGGCTCCCGCCACGGCGCAGCCAGGCACTTTGTCTCGCTGCCCCCGGAGCAGCTCTTCGCTGCTAGGGGAGGGGGCGGAGGAGGCTGCCTGAGCCTGCGGTTTGTTGGCGAAGCTGGAAGCACGCCCGTTAATGGGGAAGGAGAGCCCGCACCTCCGAAAGTCTTTTCACCGTTGAGGACTGAACAGGAGAACCGCAAACGCCGCACTCCCCAGGAAAGGGTGGCCCTCTTCCTCTCGGTGGCTCCCGCCACGGCGCAGCCAGGCACTTTGTCTCGCTGCCCCCGGAGCAGCTCTTCGCTGCTAGGGGAGGGGGCGGAGGAGGCTGCCTGAGCCTGGCGGTTTCTTGGCGAAGCTGGAAGCGAGCCCGTTAATGGGGAAGGAGAGCCTGCAGCTCCGAAAGTCTTTTCACCGTTGGGGACTGAACAGGAGAACCGCAAACGCCGCACTCCCCAGGAAACAAACTGCCAGGCTCAGGCAGCCTCCTCCGCCCCGCCCCCCCAGCAGCGAAGAGCTGCTCCGGGGGCAGCGAGACAAAGTGCCTGGCTGCGCCGTGGCGGGAGCCCCCGGAGCAGCTCTTCGCTGCTGGGGGGGGGGAGGCTGCCTGAGCCTGGCGACCCCAAGCGGCCTCTTCTTCCCCATTAATGGGCGCCCGGGGTCCCCGCGAGCTCCTGTGTTGCGCGCTTCCAGCTTCGCAAAGAAACTGCCAGGCTCAGCCAGCCTCCCCCACCCCCTAGCCTAGCAGCGAAGAGCTGCTTCGGGGGCAGCGAGACAAAGTGCCTGGCTGCGCCGTGGCGGGAGCCCCCGGAGCAGCTCTTCGCTGCTGGGGGGGGGAGGCTGCCTGAGCCTGGCGACCCCAAGCGGCCTCTTCTTCCCCATTAACGGGCGCCCGGGGTCCCCGCGAGCTCCTGTGTTGCGCGCTTCCAGCTTCGCAAAGAAACTGCCAGGCTCAGCCAGCCTCCCCCAACCCCTAGCCTAGCAGCGAAGAGCTGCTTCGGGGGCAGCGAGACAAAGTGCCTGGCTGCGCCGTGGCGGGAGCCCCCGGAGCAGCTCTTCGCTGCTGGGGGGGGGAGGCTGCCTGAGCCTGGCGACCCCAAGCGGCCTCTTCTTCCCCATTAACGGGCGCCCGGGGTCCCCGCGAGCTCATGTGTTGCGCGCTTCCAGCTTCGCAAAGAAACTGCCAGGCTCAGCCAGCCTCCCCCACCCCCTAGCCTAGCAGCGAAGAGCTGCTCCGGGGGCAGCGAGACAAAGTGCCTGGCTGCGCCGTGGCGGGAGCCCCCGGAGCAGCTCTTCACTGCTGGGGGGGGGAGGCTGCCTGAGCCTGGCGACCCCAAGCGGCCTCTCCTTCCCCATTAACGGGCACCCGGGGCCCCCGCGAGCTCCTGCGTTGCGCGCTTCCAGCTTCACCAACAAACGGAGCTGCAAATCTGGTAATCGCTTGCGGAGCCTCGGCACGAACCCCCTTTCCCCACACACACACCCCCGCACTCCTCTGGCAGCAGCAGGCGGAGAAAGCCCCACTTCTCCCTGGCTTTGATGGCACGCGTGAGTTGGCTTCCCACTCTTTTTTTTTTAACTCTCCTCCTCTTCCTCCTCCTCTCCTCTCCCCTTGTTGTCTGGTCTTCCCTAAGGAAACTCGAGGGCTCACACTTCCAGGTGTTTCTCCCTGTCTTTCTCCCTGTCAATGATCTTTTCTTCCCTTCCTTTCTCTCAGCCCCATCCTCCTTCACCTTTGTCATCACAATCCTGAACAGATGAAGTTTGTACTTCTCAAGAAAGGTTGGATGTTCCTTTTGAGGAGGGAACCTAGTGTGACATCTGTATGTTGACCTACTATTGAGCCATGGCATGTGTGCACATGCAATGGAGGCATGAGGGAGAGCTGTGAAAGAGATGGTGGCTCTCCAAAACAGGATGTACATGCAGCACATACACATGCTTTTTTCTTGCAAGGGAGAGAGTGACTCTGTTTGGACATACAGATGATGAGGAGGAATCCAGTTTTGAAGGATTTTAACTCTTGTGTTTTAGCTTGGTTGCTGATTGAGCTAAGGTTTTTGTACTTTTAAAGTTATTGTTGATACCATATTGGTTTTGTTGGCTCTCTTTTCCACTTACAGAGCTAGTTTACTGTTTTTCTTTGAAATAAATATTCAAAAACATTTAACCTACTGATGCCTCAATTAATGTAATTTTATTGGTATCTATTTTTATTTTTGAAATTTACCAGTAGCTGCTGCATTTCCCACCCTCGACTTATACTCGAGTCAATAAGTTTTCCCAGTTTTTTGTGGTAAAATTGGGTGCCTCGACTTATATTCGGGTCGACTTATACTCGAGTATATACGGTAAATGTATTAATAGCAGCTAGGATTGCATTTGCTAAAAATTGGAAAAATGAGAAAATACCAACGCAGGAGGAAGTTATTGAGAAGATAATGGAATGTGCTGAAATGAGCAGACTGACATTTGAAATTAGAGAACAAAAAGATAAACAATTTTATAAGATTTGGGATTTATTTTATCAATGGTTAGACAATAAAATATGGTAATGAAATATGTAGATTTTTAGAATATAAGGAATATGTAAAGTATTATTTTTATCATAACTACAATATAATAATAGGATAGATTTGGGATGATAATATGAATTGTCATAAAATAAATCAAGTAAAATATGGATTATTTTGTTAAACATGAATGAATAATAATACAGTCAAATGATTGATTAATAATGATATTAATGTATTTAGTAATAATTGATTGACAATATGAGAACATATACAATGAAATTGTAAGCGATGACTATGAAGTGGATGCACAAAACAATTTGTAAACCAACCGACACACTGTATATACGTACATTTGTGGAAGATGGCTTGATGCTGCTGTGCCATTTGCCCAAAGCAGAGAGATCTTGCTACTAGTAAAGTAAGCGGCACAGATTATCCCATTTATTGCTCATCGTTCCTGGAGAGTAAAAGAGAAGTAGTGGTGCTTATTATATATTGTGAGAATATGAACAGGTATGTAATAGAAACAATTCAGTTTATACTAGAATTAGATTTTCAAAAAATTTTTTGACAGAGTTCCTGACCAAAACCTTTAAATTAGCTTAATACATGTACATGAAATGCAGATTCTCTCATTGACAGGTAACTGGCTAAAAGACCTAGTTCAACAACTAAACTGCTTTAGCACACTGCCTTTCAGAAATGATTTTCTCTACAACATTAAAGGGCAAAAAGCCAAATGTCTTTTGTTTAATTTTTTTTAGCTCGTGTTGTTTAGCTTTTTATTAGTTTATAATATAAAATACAAAGCAAACAGTAGGAAAAATAAGGGAGGGAAATAGGAAGGGAGAGATGTAGAAAAGAAGGGAAAAAGAAAAAAAAAGGCATTGGCTTCAAACTCACTCTGGTGCAGTAGAATAAGACAGTAACATCAATCCTCAACTTTTTACTTTTTACATAATAGTAAAAACTATCCATTTCTATAACAACTAAACTATCTAATCAGAAAAACCCAAAATCAAAGTTTCAATTTTTTCTACCTCAAGCACAAAGTCCAGAAGTGGTTTCCAAGTAGAAACAAAGGTATTTGTGGTTTTTTTTTCCCCAAATGTCTTAACATTTACATTAAAATTATTCAGAATAACCAATATGAAATGAAATATGTGATTGTTTGAATTATATATTACACTAAACCATTATTTTGTTAAACTAGAGCCAGGCAAACATCCACCTTTAGCCATGAAAACTCACTGGGTGATTTTGAACTAATCATTCTTTCAGTCCCACCTGTCTTACCTGTTAAGAGTATTATGAGAACAAAAGAGAGATTCCCATTAGATCTCCACCTTTTGTTTCAGAGCAGTGTTTCAAGTGTGGCCTTCGGACTCCTGGGGATCCTCAATATTCTCTCAGGGGCATTGGAAATCATAATTATTTGCCAGATTAGGTTGAAAATTAATATGATACTAAAATCCTATCAAACAATCATGAGAAGGAATAGTGACGGTGACTGCATCCATTTTTATTTTTAATATAGTGATATCATATTAATTATTACATGCAAATAATAGCTCTTTTGTGATCCTCCATAATTTTTAAAAGTGGGAAGGGGCCCTGAGAGAAATATGCTTAAGAAACACTGCTTTAGAGGAATGGTGGGGATCTAATTGAAAAATTAATAATAAAGTAAATCATTTTTCAGCAAAGTCTTATAGAAATTTAACTTTTTCACAGTTCCTTATGGAATTTCAATCTACTTACTTATTTGCCAAAAATACAAGAATTCTCTTTCATCCTGGAGCATCAGCAGATCAAGTTATTCAAAAGGGCATCAAAGTGTTATAAGTTCTTTATAGTGCACCTGTTTGTTGTTAGTGAGTCATGGCCTTGTCCAACCATGCCTCACTCTCTTGCTGTAATATTTTAATAAGTGGAACAAGTGAGGGTGCATATCACTATCTAAAAGGCAGAATGATTTCCCTTGACTTACACAGTGGAGAAAGCACTATATCTGCAGCAGATAGCCGTTGACTTGGTGATAGCGATGGCAGTGTAGAAACAGCTAAAAGAGAACCAGAGCAGAAAATGAGAAGGATAATAGAATATAGGTGACTAAGCACTATTCCCTGCTTGTTTTTCCAGAATGAATCCAAGCTCCATTTGTTGAAATTGGCTTTGAAGTTTGCAGTATCTCACCATCCACTTTATAGCCAAAGAACATCAAGGAGATATGTTTAGGAATATAAAGTTGAATGCATGAACTCACATGCCCATAAGTACCTTTGTTAGAACAAGGAAAGTGTGTTGGTGGCATTTGCTTACAAATAAATTAAACCTCCATTACAGTAGGTTGACTGTAATTGATTGTTTCTGATGGTTCCTCAACACTGTCCAACTATTTACCAAGTCTGCACTATCACTATTAATCTTCTCATCATTCCTTATCACCCACCTCCTCCCACTTGTGTCTGTATGAATGTAACTTTGTTGCTTGCATCCTTATCATTTATATTGACTGTTTCCTAATATGATTTGATTGCTTATTGTATTCTATGACTATTATTAAGTGTTGTACCTTGATTCTTCATTCTTGATGAATGTATCTTTTCTTTTATGTACGCTGAGAGCATTTGTACCAAGACAAATTCCTTGTGTGTCCAATCACACTTGGCCAATAAAGAATTCTATTCTATTCTATTCTATTCTATTCTATTCTATTCTATTCTATTCTATTCTATTCTAATGATTTCCTGTACATGAAGTCAGGAAGAAAGAATAAGGATAAGAAAGAATAAGGAATATTCAGAATATAGGAATATTCATATATTCATATATTCATACAGAATAAGGAAGAAAGCAAGCCACAAGATATGACAAGCAATAAATGGTTGAGACAAGAAAAAGAATCTCAGGGACAACCCAACAGCAAATGTCAGAGGCATGTGAAACTATTTTCAGTAGATTTTATTAAAATGTATTTGATTTAAAAAAAAAAAAAAAAACAAATTCTGTACTTAAAAAAGCACTCAGACCCCCTAGATATGGACTGGAAACGTCTAGTTTTAAACTTCTCTGTGGCTTCTCAAATAGTTGCATCATGGCCAAACGTAATCTCTCGCCTAATGCAGGGGTGGGATTCTACCAGTTTGCACCTATTCGCTAGAACCAGTTGTTAACATTCTAAGCAGTTCAGAGAACCGGTTGTTAGAAGAAATTGCTGGCTTTATTCTGTAAGGAAGGCAGGAAGGAAACATTCTGGGGGTGCTTACAGAAACTGCCTCTCCATTAACCCTTATTACATTCTTGGCAGGACTAGACTTCCTGTCTCAGGAACGTCTCTGGAGTTTTTTTTTCTTCCTTTGCTGGTACTTTGCTTGTGTGGAGTGACCATTCAAAGTTACAATGGCACTGAAAAAAGTGACTTATGATCATTTTTCACACTTACGACTGTTGCAGCATCCCCACAGTCATGAGAGGCCAGGCGAGGAGATGCGTGCCTCAATGTGAGTGATATTGAGTTGGCCACGCACAGCCAATAACATTACCAAGTCATGTCCACCAACTAAGCCACGCCCACAAAACCGGTTGTTAAAAAATTTGAATCCCACCCCTGGCCTAGTGATAACGAGAATCAAAAAGATATTACACATAGGATATGTCAATCAATAGAATACCTTTGCATTCATAGACAGAAGTTTCAAATGGCCTGCCTAAGTATAAAATAATCCCAAATATATCATGTGCAAAGGAAAATTGCAGCTATCTATGAGTAAAACAGAGGAAGTTGCTTACAAAACATGTCTTGTGCAGGCAAATGGCCAACACTAACCTATGAATATGAACACATATTTCATGCTTTTTGCTGACATCTATGAAATATTTCATGAAAACTGAAAAAGTAACTACACTAAGATGACAAGTGAACCTATGAACATAATATAAAGGATTCATGGTTTTTATCTATGAAAACCTTCAACATCTGAGGGTTGTTGACGACTTTGAGACAGAGGTGGTATTCAGCAGGTTTTGACCAGTTCTGGAGAACCGGTAGTAGAAATTTTGAGTAGTTCGGTGAGATTGTTGATTGTATTTATTATTCTTCAGGAGAAAGCATAATAGCGATAATAATAGCTGCAACAATAGCAACTGAAAATTAAGATAATCACTTTGTAGTTTAGCACACATGTGTGAATTCAGCATGTTTACACTTATTTTTGCTTCACTGGTGCTTTTAAGTCCAACATCTCCTTGCAATGTGTATCTAAGAATATTACCGGGTTCATTAGGAAGATTCAGTTGGATAAAAATAACCATAGCACTCATTATTGTTACAGATAAGGCTGATAACACAGCTGATAACCATGACTGTATACTATTAGAATATACTTTGCTCTCCAACATTATTCCTCAAGTACTCCCACAGTTTTCCATATCCTTTAAGACCACCAATCCTACCTACCACATACACACCTTGGTATTTTAGAACACAGTACAGGTAGCCTTCAACCTGCAATCACAATTGAGGTCAAAATTTCTGTTGCTAAGTGAGACAGTTGTGATGACAGCCAAATCTGTCTGTAGGTTCTGCGTTGAATGACCTTTTCCAATAAGCAACCAAGTCGGAAGATCATTTAAAAGTAACTTATTAGAGTACTCTGATAAAGTGGGGTCTCCCTATGAGAAGGAAAAATGGCTTACATTTACTTTTATAGTTAGCACAACAAAGAACTTCAAAGCAAAAGCTGATTGGTTTAGAAGCAGTCATCTGTCCACTACAACAAAAGAATTAAAGCGACTAATAATATCTGAAAAGTCATAGAAGAGCATTGTGTTCTGAATAAAAGTAAAAGAAACATGTGCAAAGGATATGGGTAAGAAGTTACATTCTCAGTTGTTTCCCAAAGTTGAGCTTGACCATGTTCTTTGTTCATGGAGAGCAGCTAAAAATGAAATTGTGATCTGCTAACATATGGAATGCTCTTGCAATACAATTGAAAAAAGCAAATTTAAAATACAAGAAAATCCATGTTAGTTACAGAGGTGGAATTCAGCAGGTTCTGACCAGTTCTGGAGAACCCGTAGTGGAAATTTTGAGTAGTTCGAAGAACTGGAAAACACCACCTCTGACTGGCCCCACCCCCATCTATTCTCTGCCTCCCGAGTCCCAGCTGATTGGCTAGGTCTTCTTTTATTGTCCTGCACAGGAGAACGGAGCTGGAAAGCAGGTTAGTGGGGTGGACAGGGAATGAAGATTTTGCAGTTACCTTCCCCTGCCATGCCCACCAAGCCACGCCCACAGAACCAATAGTAAAAAATGTTGAATCCCACCACCGGTTAGTTAGCCAATGCAGCAGAACTACAAAAACCATGACATGTATCACAAAGTCCATCCTGTGTGGACCTCATTTGTTAAGTGATCTCTGTCCCATCTTATGAATTTTCTTGCCACAGTTGTTAAGTGAAGCGCTGCAGTTGTTAATTTAATAATAACATGGTTATTAACTGACACTGGCTTCCCCATTGGCTTTGCTTGTCAGAAGTCGCAAAAGGTGATTCCATGATTCCTGGACACTGCAACCATCATAAATATAAGTCAATTGCCAAGCATCTGAATTTTGATTACATGACAGTGGAGTTGCTGAAACAGTCGTTAAGTGTGAAAGACGGTCATAAGTCATTGTTTTCAGTGCTGTTGTAACTTCAAATGGTCACTAAATGTACTGCTATGAGTCAAGGGCTACCTCCAACTCAAGGTTGTGTGTATGGGTGTATTTATGAGAAAATGAGATCCTATTTATTGGCAACAGTATAATTCATCTAGCCCAGTGGTGGCTAACCTTTTTGGGCTCCTGTTCCAAAAACTGTGAGCACACCAGCACGCCCGTATTCATGTGCCAGCACCCAGAATGCAATGCAGCCCCCCCTCCCACGCCCCCTGCGTATGCGCGCACAATCCCCACCCCCACCTACTTACCTGCACTGCACCTCACAGCTGATTTTTTTGGCTGGTTTGAGGCCTACTTCGGCGTCCCAGAGGCTAGGAAAAAGCTTCTGCAAGGCTTCTCAGGCCAAATTATAGGCCCATTTAGTCACTTCTGGTATTATAGGAAGTAACGAAATGGGCCTATAATTTGGCCTGAGAAGCCTTGCATAGGCTTTTTCCAAGCCTCTGCGAGGCCGAAAAAGGCTTCAAGCTAACTGAAAAAAAAATCAGCTGTGAGGCGTGGTCATGTGCAATGAGGTAAGTTTGCCTGTGGCTTGTGTGCCAGCACAAATGCCTCTGTGTGCCTCTTGTGGCGCATACCATAGGTTCGCCATCACGGATCTAGGCTGAAATGTGCAGATGATTCTTCCTCTTTTTTTTCTTTATTTTAATAACTGGCAGTATGAATCAAGAATAACATATAAGAGTAAGAAACTAGACTATGGCCTTTTTGTGAAGTCCTTGGTGCTCTTTGAGCTTGGTTGTTTTCTTGCAGACATCTCATTACTCGAATAGGTAACAAGACTTTAAAAATTGCCTTTTCCCATTTGAAAGAGACAGGCCATTGACTCACTGAATGGGAGCAACAGATTTATACTAATAGGAGTGATGTGATTTATCACCTGAACACCAAATTAAATGTACAACAGCAGACACTAGTCTGGCAATCTCGGTTACTGCCTAATAGCTGCAAACTTGGGGAGGTGGGGGGAAAACACTTCTTATGAGAATGGCTGGCACTTTTTATTTTGCAGTTGATAAAGCAAATGCTTCTGAGAGCGCCAGGTGGAAAAAAAGATTGTACTAGAAAAAGGAGAGGGGCGAGAGAGCATCATGCACAATTCCTTTAAGCTCTTTTTAAATATTGGATTCCTCAAGAATTTTACCAAGCACTGCCCATGGCCATGCTAGTTGGGAATTTGGGGAGCTGGACTCTAATACATCTGAAGACCTCCAGACTGAGAAAGATTGGAATAACCCTTCCCTAGCTGCTATTTTTCTTCTGCAACATGTATCCATCTGTTGTTTTATTGCAGTCACTCAGTGCTAGTTAAAAATCAGGAAGTCTGGTAACACCTTTTCAGATTAACCTATTTTCTTAAAAGGCATAAGCTGTCATGAGCCATAGCTTACTTCCCCATGAACATGGAATGACTAAACTGATGCAGGGTTGTGATAGGAGGGAAGACTGGGGAGTGATATTTCATGATCTGATGAAGTGAGCTGTAACTTACAAAAATGTATGCCTGTTAATAAAATGCGTTAGGCTGAAAAGATACTATCTGATTTCTGGCTACTACTGACTAATATGGGTCTCTTGCGATATCTTTTCTAGTGCTAACTGGAAACTCCAAATCCACAGGTGCTGTCAAATATCAATTTTGGCCATAAGCATTCAACTTAAGAAACTATTTAAAAATCATACTTCATAAAATCCAAAGAAATAGTTTAGCATATAAAAGATCTTCCTATGAACATAATATTTAGCTAACAAGTGATATGACTATTACGGATTACAGAGACTCATTTCAGCTGTAATTTAGTTCTGTGGAAAAGTTTCTACTTGACTTGTTTGTACAGAACAAATCCTTTGGCATGTTTATCAAAGAAAGGTGTAGTACTGGGAAACAAACCAAAAACTTAAGTAGGCATTTGAGAAGATCATGTCTTGACAGGCTATGTAATACCTTTTACCAGAGACAAAATTAAGCCATCTATCTACACTGCTGAAATAGGTGGCCATGAGGAACCAGGCTACTAAATGTCTATGGAGATTCTCAATCATCCAGGTCATGGTTGTCCCAAAGGTGCTTCTTCAAGAAACAACTGGACTTTCTGGTTTTTCTTTGAAGACGTTTTGCTTCTCATCCAAGAAGCTTCTTCAGCTCTGAAGAGCTGAAGCAAAACGTCTTCAAATAATTTTTTTTCCAATCATTAGCAGAATATGTTCATTACTTTTAATCTATTAAAGAACTTTGGAATGACAAATTAGAAAACTAACTTTAATCCTGATCAAAGTAAAATTTTAATTATAAGTTTTAGAATTTAAAAAGTCTGAAATAAACAGCAAAAAGCTATAAGATTTTGATCTTAGAGAGTTATAAATGGACAAAGACTCCAGATAAAATTGGAATATTGAAAGTTTTATAATAAGATTTTGGAATTAATTATAAAGTACAAACAACTTCTCATGGGAAATAGATCTGGTTTTGGTTTTACAAACAATTTCATAATTTCAAAAAGTGGACACAAGAGGCAGCAAAAGATTTTAGAAGACAGGCCTACAAGATGGTTATGACAATAAAAAAAAGGAAAAAAAATTGAAGAATAGAAACAGAAAATAGTAACCATCATAGCAACACTATCAGTAATTATGTCTGCTTCTACGGATAGATGTTATTGAACAAATCTCAGATGTTGAACAAATTTTAGCTGATAAAGTAGACTTGGTATCAAAAGTGGGTTTATAACTGGCAAGTCAAGAGATGGGCGGAAAGATGTTTTAATGTACCTGAAGCTTTAAAACTTAAAAAGGAAATACAAATGGCAAAAAAAGAGAATGAGCTGGATCATTTTTTTTCTACTGGATTTACAAAAGAGGCTTGCAAGCTTTACAAAAGAGGCTTATAGGCAAATCCTTGAAGAATTCTATACAATGGGACAAAGAGAAATCAAATCCTAAGGCAATACTCGAATGAATTAAAAATTAGAACTGTTAGAAATAAAAAAGAATGTAAAGTTGGTTTATTTGGTCAAGATTAAAACAAACTATAATGTTATATCTAGTAATGCTTTATAGAATTTCTGCGGACATTAGGATTGAAAAGATATGATGTATTATGGATTTGTTTATAGATAATAATGGGATATGAAGAGATAAATGTTTGAAACATTAAAGACAGCAAAGAATCACCAAATTTGTTTATACTTGGGGTGGTGGTTGGAAGTCACTTCTTTATATATTTCTTTTTTCTTATAATATTTCTATGATACATATTAAAGATTCTTCCAAACATTAACCCCAAACCTAGTAATAGGAAAGAAGTAGGTTTTTAAAGATGGCCTGAAGAAAGAGTTTACTAGATGTCTGGCAAAAGAAGGGCAGGTCTTCTGTCCACTAGGCATAGGCCTAAAATCAAATATTGTCTGGCTTTTTGAGTACTTCTTCTGGAGCAGTTTTCCTCTGTGTGGCAGTGCTTCCCTAATAAGTGCTAATGGCAAGTTAACAAGTTTAGCAATGTGACCTTAATTAGTTGATTAGTACCCTCTGGCTTGCCCTGCTGCCTGGAATTGACAGGACCTTAATCAGTTACATGTCAAAGGCTTTTGCCTCTTAACCAACTCTAACACATTCCTGCGACTGAAAACCGGTCTTTCTGATGCTGGAAAAAGCAACCTTGTATACATGTATGTTTATGTACCTTTGTGGGGCAAGTTTTCACTGTAACTTTTGTTGCAAATGCCAATTAAGCAGTTAGGATTTCCTCTTCATTCCCACCCATTTGTTCTCCTTTTCAATTATCTATGGCCTCCTCTGCCTCTTCAGATACACAATAACCCTACCTAAAGAGGGCCAAGATGAAGGCCATGTGGCTCCCTGGGTATATGCTGCCCCACAGAGCAGGCTATTTATTATCAAACTATCATTTTTTCCCCTAGTATTTTCCTACAAGTGCATTTTTCTTTCTTTTGCTTTTCTTTTCTTTTCTTAGAGTATTGGAGTATTGATCTATTGGTTGCCACAGGAATTGACTGACCAGCTTCTCGTCCAAACCTGACATCAATGGCTGAGAATGATTGACTCAAAGTCATCTAGCCGGCTTTCATATCTGAAGTGGGACCTGGCCAGAGTTGGTATTCAGCAGGTTCTGACCAGTTCTGGAGAACCGGTAGCGGAAATTTTGAGTAGTTTGGAGAACCGACAAATACCTCTTCTGATTGAGAGATTTTACAGTATCCTTCCCCTGCCTTTTCTAAGGAAATCAAGATATCTTTGGGTCAAGCTCAGTTCCAGATGACTTATATGTATACATCCAAACATCTTTGTATGTTACAATGTAGGTCTGTAATGATAATTAGCACACTTGTATTTCCTTATCACTATAATGGAATGTGATTCTTAGGTCATAAAAAGACATTTTAATTTACCTGAAAAAGTGCAGTTTTAAGATAAAGTAGACTGCATACACTGTTTTTAAACAATATTATGCTTCTTATGGACTGATTTTTAGTCAAACAAAGCATTCCAGGAAATGACACTTCATATTTATAACATTTTACTGTTGTGTCAGCAGAGGATTCATGAAGTTCTGCTGAATATCTTGATAGGTTCTGAAACAGAAAGATGCAATCATAAATACACCTTATGTACATGTGTTTTTAGCATTATCAATCCGATTTAGATAATATTTTATCAATATAAAGTGTATGCAGCATTTGATTTGGTTGTTCCAGTTGCCTTTTGAAAAAGCACCTTTGAGACAACTATGACCTGGATGACTGAGAATCTCCATAGATATTTGGTTCAGTGTGATTGTTCACATGATTGCCTACTTTCAGTCAAATAAATAGGATTTTGCTCTGAGTAAATATGCACAAGACTAAAGTAATAATGTACTTTGTAACTGAGTTACATGCTCAGATCTGGAATTAATGATTAGGAAATAGCAGAAAAAACAGTGAAGATAGACTCTCCTAGATTACTCCTGTTCCTGGCTTCAGAGTGAAATAAGATGCCCTTTGACCCAAAATTCTCTAGAAAAATATTTTTGCACTTGTTGAAGAAACAGCTTTGAAGGCCTAGAAGAGACATTTGAAGATCTGGATTTTACAGACTTAGAATTGGCAGGTTCAATGATTGATGAACTGGACTTTTAAAAAGATGGACATATCATATCCAATCGGTAAACAATTTGGAGTGGATTTTCCTGGGCAGATGGATCAATTTTGGAAAATGGATTTATTACACCCAACCAGACAACAACTGACAAGAGACTTTATACCTTGGTTCAGTCTTCAACAATAGATGTGGTGAAGATATTTACAGTAGGGGTTTAGGATATTGGAAGATGAGATATTGTTTGGAAGGCTTCCACCTAAATCTTAAGGGCAAGTTTTATTATTAAGAACCAAACAAAGATATTTGATCCTGGATGGAACAGAGATAATGATTGTGGTGATTTGTGGCAGATAAGAAGCCATTGTAGACTTTCTGCAAGTTAAATACAATGACAGATTATTAACAGAGGGCTTTGAAGTTTAACTTTGGTGCCGATCTATCTGTTAACTATTTTGTTTTTACATATAGTAGATAGATGACAGGCTAAGTTGGTTGTAAATAGCTGTAGAAGTTTATAGACTATGAGCTTCTTTGCAAGGGGGAGAAACTAACATTATTGCAATATATTTATCTGTAATCAACCAGGCGGCATAATATTTATATATGTATTTTTATCCTTGTTAATGCACTTTTTAAATGTTCTGTTCTTTTTTGTTGTTGTTTGTTAAAAAAAATTGAATTTGTATTTTAATTTTTGAACAAAATAAAAAACTAGAAAAAAACCCAAATTCTGACAATTTCAAGTAAGTACTTAAATCAATTTCACCAAACTTGATATTCTCCAAATGCAATGGTCTGTACTGTGAAATATGGCCCTACACTTAGTTCAGGAACTGTATGAATAATCACTAAGTATTGAAAGTGAATAAATTGGTGATAAAACATTTTTTAATCTCCCGGTAAAAACATTTTCATTTTTTAAATGGTAAATGAAAGCTGTACAGATAGTGAGGGAAGTCACAGATCACTGGTAAATGATTCAACCTTCTCCTACCATCCCTAGCCACACTGAGCTGACTCTAGTCACTTGAGCATCTGCTTCCACCTGGTAGCAGCTATCCAGCACCACCACCCGCCCCCCAACGGGTTCACATCATGCCTGGCCTGCTGGCCTACTTGCAAACCACCTGGGGCTTGCTTAACAACCCATAATCCTCACATAACACAATGAGGACTGATGGGATTACCATCACTAAGCAATGTGGTCACTTGATGTCTTGCTTTTAAGACTGCATCACTCAGCGAATGAAATTCCAGTCCCTATTACCATATTTAACTGATGACTGCCTGTTTCGATTTTAGCTAGTAACTGTTATCTGACAAAATATTTCAATATGTACTTTTGAACTTTGAAATGTTTACTCAACTTTCGTCTCTATAATCTTATCCCACCCCATGTAGTAGTTTTTGTTTCCTGATATATTTCTGAAAAATTAAAATACAGGCATTGTTATTTCAGCCATTTGTTATTGTTCTTTTTCTTCTAAAATTAGAGTTATGAGAAAAGTTAATAAATATGAACTGATTATTTGTATACAATTGTTTCTTGGAATTAAAACAAAACTGTCTTCTTTTGCTTTCAATGTTACTTGGCCATTTAAAAATTAATGTCAATTAATATGTATATACTTAGAATTAAATCTCATTAAGCTTATTCACTATTTTTCCAGATTGGTTTATGACAACAGCTTAAATAATAATTTATTTTGCTGCATTGCTTGCATTCTTCAAATATATGTCATTTCATTCAACACTACCATTTTCAGAACAGATATGTCACTTTCTTATACTTCTTTATGCATATAGAGCAAGATCTTTAATTAAGACCATAATGGATGGAGTTATTAGGGGATGCAGCTTGTCAAAAATATGACATTCAGCCAACTGTTTCAGGCATTTTTATTCCAAGAAAATGATAGATAACAGCAGTTTTGGTTGGTATTAAATGGTAGAATGTTCTTGGATGTGTTGGCTATCTTTGATGTTACCAATTTTAATGGTAACTTGATTTTTAAAAAAATTCACAGCAATAAATGAAATAAGCATTAATGGTCCATTGAGCCACTTAATTTATTTGGATAATAAAAACAGAATTCTATTAATAATCAACTATGACAACTGACTGTGATAAAAATCTTGTAAATTTGAATGTGCTAATGAAAAGAAATAAAATTCTATTTGCTACTATTGATTGCAAAAGACTGTTTCTTCAAAAGGATAAAGTTTTAAAGCAGCAAGAATTTTTCAAAACAAGTAAGAGCGTGTAAAATTGACTTAAGGAATTAATGTCTAATATTTTAACTCAGAGATGTGTATAGTAAGCCACAATAACATGGGTCATGACATTATTGGGCAATTATGTAGGATATGGCCTGTTTATAGAATTCCAATGAGATTTATTTAATGTGTGCATGAAGAGTGCATCTGTATCTAGTGTTTGGAGTAGTGCTGTTATTGATCCCATTACAAAGATAACAATGGGCTAACATTATTTGGGAAGGGCACTATAGCTTATGTTTGGAATGGAGGGTGTAGACCAGATTATTGCACTTCACCATAGAGTCCCTAAATTAAGAATGAGTCCATTCCTAATTTTGTCTTTAACTGAAATGCATGTGTAAGTTGGAAGACATACTTGAAATGAGGTGTCTATTACTAAAAATAGCAAACGGCATTGTCCTTCCTAGGGTCAATGAGCTGCTGAAGCCGTGCAATGTTTTTATGAACTGCTGAATGGTGCATTTATATATATATAGCTTGTTTTTAACTACTCATGAAAACATTGTGCAGCTTCATCAGTCTGTTGGCTCAAGGAAGAAACCCTCTGCCATTTTTAATAGTAGGCAGCCCGCTTGAAAGTATGGGTTGTCTGTAGGTTGGACATTGTTAACCAAGACTGCCTATAGATGACTCAGTTATGTACCCGAGAAAGAATATTATTGTACAATTGTTGAGAAAGCTTATGCTAAAAGTGAAGTTGCTTGAATAATAAGATATTTTGTGTGGATATGGACAATAAAATTGTTTATCTATTAGGGAATATCATGAAAATAAAGCAGATCAAAACTTCTCAGCAGAGGCATCAATAGTAGAAATTAGATTCTCTCCCCCACATTACTTGTATAGAGTTTTAAAAACTTAATTATTTTAAAGTCCAGGTAAATTTGAAAGATTTTTGGATGAATTATAAAGAATGTTTAATGTGGGAAAATATAGCTTTTGTTTTGATCTTTTGAAAAAACATGTTTTAAAAATGGGATACTAGAGGTAAGTAAAGGAGAAGAACATAGTAATAAGTTACTAATATTGCTAATAGAGACATCTGCCTCTATGGAGAAGCTGTGTCTAAAAGATGTTATGGAAGAGAAATGAGATTTTATCTGACAAGATCAAATCAAATTTACCTGAATTGAAAATTGAAACGTCGCCAAGATACTCTTAATCTTACACGGTGACAAAAGCAATCATATGGAAAAATATATTACTGTGGACATACAAAAGAAACCAGCTAATGTTTTAAAAATTAATCACAAAAATAATAAAGTAAGAGAGTGACCTGAATAATTTTTTAAAATAAGATTTACTAAAAAAGCTTGTTATAGCTTTGAAGAATTTTGGGAGAAGGGACAAAGAAAAAATGAAAAGAAATAAAGTTTTACAATATTATTTGAATGGACTAAAGATTAAGATTGTTAGAAGTAAAGAATATAAAGTAGGTTTATTTGATCAAGGTTAAAATAGATA
Source organism: Hydrophis major (assembly GCA_033807585.1). Lineage (NCBI taxonomy): Eukaryota > Metazoa > Chordata > Lepidosauria > Squamata > Elapidae > Hydrophis > Hydrophis major. The sequence continues at coordinate 86,448,707 of CM066328.1, read as the reverse complement.
TTTTGTTATTTTTGATACTTTATTATTTGCTGATACCAGGACTGAAATAACGCTTTATGGATTTGTTTATACATAGGAGTTGAGATATGGGAGGTGGAAAGAAAAGATATTTTGTTATATTGTAAGAGGAAATAGTAAGTTACTAAAAGTGTTCATACTTCTTGTGATAACATGGGGAGTCTCACACACACACATATTACACACGCATACATATTTTTCATATGTATGTTTTCGTAGATTTTCATGGGTACAGGTATGTAGGTCTAGGTGTGTTCGGGTCTTTTACCGTGTAAGATTAGGAGTATCTTGGCGACGTTTCAGCGAGGTCCCACTCATCATCCTCAGGCTAGTGCTTTCAGCTTTGTGCCAGTGCAAGCAGCGCGTGATCAGAGCTGCCGTCTCTCTATAAATACTGGTGGTAGGGGCTGGCGTGCTGGGCTGGTTGGCTGTGCTGCTGCCTCTTGATTGGTTGATGGAGTTGATGTTGGTATAAAGGGCTGTGTGATGGCCTTGTGAGTTTTGTTGTGGAGATATCCTGGATCTTGTGCTGTAATCTCCTGGGTCTTTGTTTTGTAGTGATCTTTTTCCCATTAGCCTCTCGTGTTTTAACGGCTTGGGTAATGGGTTGTGTGATGGGCTTGCAAGTTCTTTTGCTGTGGTGTCCTGGGTCCTGCGTTGTAATCTCCTGGGTTGTTTGTGCTTTGATCTCTTTTCCATTAGCCTATGTCAGGCTGCGCTCCTTCTAAATCCCAAGAAAGAAATACTCAGACTCCATGGTGTAGAGCAAAGTTATCCTTTTACTGGGAAATAAAGTGGGAGCTACAAAGCAATTCCGAAACTGAGAAATTGGCGGGTAGAATGCACATACAAAGAAATAGGTTTGCTCCCACCCCCCAAAGTTCAAATGATTCTTCCAATTAAAACTTTTGAATCAGCTCATGTGGACATCACCAGATGGTGATGAGGCGTCTTGTCAAATGACCTTGACATATTTTGATAAAAGTTCGCAGTTGCGCAAAAGAGGACAGAACATAGCCAAGAAACGGAAAGTTAAAGACAAGAATCCCCCCTCCCCTTGCTAGCCCAGCAAGGAATGCAAACACCTCCAGCTTTCTTCCCATCTAAAATCCCCCCTCCCACCGTTGCCATGACAGCCGAGAGAAATAATGAAACAATAGCAGAAAGGTAGGAGGGGAAGGTATCTTGAGGCTGACAGCCTCCTGTGTTGTAACGGCTTGGGTAATAGGTTGTGTGATGACCTTGTGAGATTTATTGCTGTGGTATCCTTGGTCTTGTGCTGTGATATCCTGGGTCATTTGCTGTGTTGCAACTTTTTGAGTTCTTGTGATGTAATTTCCTGAGTTTTCTGATGTGATATCCTGAGCGGGTGGCCGTGATGTAGCATTCTGGGTTTTAGTCTGGCTTCGAGTTTGGGGTCTGGGTCTGTGTAATTGGCGTGTGTCAGTTTTTTTGCTAGCTGTCACACACCCCCGACCCCAAAACCAAACAAGCTGACACACGCCAAGAAATCAGACCCAGACCCCAAAATCGAAGCCAGACTAAAACCCAGAACCCATTATCCAAACTGTTACAACACAGGAAAAAAGATCACTACAAAACAAATGACTTTACAGCACAAGATTACAGCACAAGATCCAGGATATCTCCACAACAAAACTCACAAGGCCATCACACAGCCCTTTATACCAACATCAACTCCATCAACCAATCAAGAGGCAGCAGCACAGCCAACCAGCCCAGCACACCAGCCCCCACCACCAGTATTTATAGAGAGATGTCAGCTCTGATCACACACTGCTTGCACTGGCACGAAGCCGAAAGCACTAGCCTGAGGATGGTGAGTGGGACTCGCCGAAACGTCGCCAAGATACTCCTAATCTTACATGGGAAAAGACCCGAACACACCTAGGCATATATATCTATAATATATAATATATAATATATAATATATAATATATAATATATAATATATAATATATAATATATAATATATAATATATAATATATAATATATAATATATAATATATAATATATAATATATAATATATAATATATAATATATAATATATAATATATACATGTGTGTGTTTTCTTAAGTTTTCGTGGTTACTTACATGTATGGTATTCAGTTTTGTTTGGGTATTTTCCCACGTCATTATAGTTGTGCTTTTAAAGTTGTAGCAACGTTTTGGCAGAATGTCATCTGCCATCATCAGGCTTCTGTATTGTGACTCACAAACAAACACAATACAGAAGCCTGATGATGGCAGATGAGATTCTGCCGAAATGTTGCTACAACTTTAAAAGCACAACTATAACGACATGGGAAAATACCCAAAGAAAACTGAATACCATACATACATACATATATGTATATGTATGGTATTCAGCTTTGTTTGGGTATTTTCCCACGTCATTATAGTTGTGCTTTTAAAACTATAATGACGTGGGAAAATACCCGAACAAAGCTGAATACCATACATGTAAGTACCCGTGAAAACTGAAGAAAACATATATATATATATATATATACACATATTTTTCATATTTCTTTTATATTTTTTCTTTTTTATGCACCTACTTTTTAAATTCTTCCTTTAGTTTGTATTAGTTTTTAATATTGTAATCATAATATTTAATAAAATTATTATAAATATATATATCAAAGACCAAGTGAATATCAAAGACCAAGTGAATCATAATATTTAATAAAATTATTATAAATATATATATCAAAGACCAAGTGAATTTGACAACCAGAATGGACCAAAGCAGATGAACTCATATACTGTGCTAGAATGTTTACTAAAGATGGGAAAATGGATAAATTTTTTAAGATGTGCAAACACTGATAGAAAGATGATAGATTGCATGCAGCCTGCTATTATTAGCCTTTCTTGAAAGAAACAAAAATGTTTTTGTAGCATAATATATTAAAACTCACAAAGTTACATGGAAGTTCATCAGGAGAAACATAAATCTAAGTTGAATTCAGTGGGAATGAGGTAGTTACATGTGTGGGTAAAACAAGAGGAAATAAGATCAAGTATGAACGTGGAGTGAATATAAAGTGAGTGAGCAGTAAGAAAGAAGAACATTGAGATGGTTTGGCCATATAGAAAGAATGAATGAGAATTCAATAACAAATTTATTGAAAGGAAGTGACTAGAAAGGGTGGAAAAGACAAAGTTATGCTTCAATAGATTTCCAAACTTCATGCCTTTAATTGCTTTGGCTTACCAAAGCAATTTTGTGCTTTGTACAGCACTACTCACTCTGAAAGGGAACAACACGTTGGATATGTACCTTTTAAATTAGGATTCTATAAATATGTACCTTGGAAGAAGCTTCAGTGAACACAATGAAAGCTATTTTCAACTAAACACACAGAGTATTAGGCTGCAAATATTATATGGACTTCATATAATGAGGTATAAAAAGGATTCTCTTTTGATGATAGGTTCCACTGTGATAAGCTCCTAATGTATAGGTTTAAAAAAAAAATGGTTGAAGTTACCTTTGTGTTCTGCAGGTGGAAGTTCCTCATGCTCTTTTAAGCTTTTGCTTTGATGTTTGACATCTTTTGCCAGATTACTTCATTTTTTCCTTTTCTGTTTAATTATGTTGCAATGCTCCAAGTTCTTGGAACAAAGTAAGATTAAATACACTGTTTAAAAAAATCAGATAAATTATAAACTATTTGTTTACATTTTATTAGACTTTATTAGAAAATAAAGTTTATGGCCCAATTGCAAAATATTTACTCCTTTTATTCTAACTTATTTTTGTTGCATAAAGAATTTATATTTTATTCAGTCTGTGTGCAGCCATTGACCTTAGTGAAACAGCAACTAAAAATGCTCCCGAATGTACGTGTGGAAGGATGTATCTATTTAAAATCGGTGGACTTTTGTGGAATAATATTTTTTTGTAGTTTGGAGGCAATTTGTTATAGTTTAGATTTGACACATTACCACGTAATGCTAATTTCCGTGTTCACACCATGCCATTTATGCATGCGATAGCAAAGATTGTGTCTATGCATAGCAAATGAAATGTGCTACAGTACAATTAGGTACTATTTGCTCTATGCATTTGCAAGCCGTGCAGGTGTGTAAAACTGCAGTGGCAGGTTCATACCAGGCAGCGACTGTGAACAGAAAGTAAGAGAACACGTTGTATTAGGCTTGCACTGACACGCGAATTAAATGATCAAATAGGCTTCTAACCGAACAGACTTTCTTCCATTTCACTGCCTTTTTACGCTTTGCCATACCAAGAAATTCCGTGGGCTGCATACGCCGTGCATATAATATAGATAAGAGCATCAAACGTGGGTGTCAGGTGAATAAATGCAACCTGTTTGCAGAGGTGCCGGCTAACCGTCAATCGCAATAGGTGAAGGCGGCAGCTTGCACGTATGAATGCAGTGCGGTATATGCCAATGCTTCGCGGTGCAGTCAATTACATGTGGATGTAAAAATGGTGACTGATGCATGTGTCGGCGCAGTGTAAGCGCACGCAACAGCACACTGGCATATTCCAGCGAAAGGCAGGACGTGATCCCTCCACACAAGTCTTGCTGTTTTCATGAATATGGAAAAGAGCTACTGGGGGAATCTGCGCAGGCGAGATTCGTACGTTTTCTGCGCAAAAAAAATAATAAAAAAAAAGCCATCAACTTCGTATTCCCTCCGCACCGCTACAGCAGGACCTCCCCAGCTCTTCTCGCAACCCAATCGGATCTGAAGGAGTAAGACCGAAGCAGAATAAGAGAAGCCACTGCCTAAACCAGTCTTCGGCGCTCGATTGCTTTCGACTGAACCCGGGCGTTGAAAGGAATCCTCTTTTCGCTAAAATCTCGCCCGCGTTGTACTTGGCTCCTCCTTCGGGCAGCTCTGGTTCGTCTGACCTTTCCAAAGGCTCCGCCTTTTCCCCCCCTCCCTTCCGGGCCCGCCCCCTCCGTGCAGTTCGGCCTAACCGCGCGCGCTCCCAGGGACCGCCTCTTTCGAGGCCGGCTCCGCCCCCCCCTCCTCCCTCGCTCCACCTCACCCGTTTTCCCTCTCCCCTCCTCCTCCTCCCCCCCCCATTTCCTCGCTCTCGCGCTCCTTCTCCCCCCAACTCCCCCCCCCACCCGCCTCCCTGTCAGTGCGGTGGCTGCGCTGGGAAACATGGCGTCGGAGGGGATGATTTTAACGAACCACGACCATCAAATCCGCGTCGGGGTTCTTACAGGTAACGAACCGCGACGGGGAAGCCGGGCAGAGGTGGCCGGGCGGTTGGGGCTCTCCGCCAGGCCGTTCCGTGCAGGGTGTACCCGCCGCGGGCGCCGCGCCGCTGCCACCTTTCTCCTCTGTGGCCCCGCCGCCGTCCCTGCAACGAGACCCCCGAGCGCCGCTTGCCGGGGCTCCTCTCTCGCAGTTCCTTCCGAGCTCAGGCTGGGGGTTCGGCTGAGGAGCAGCGCGGGCAAAGCTGCCGCCTTGGCGGGCGAGCGTAGCGGTGGTGGGGCTTTGGGCGCTGCTCTGGTTGCCGCATGCGGGCGGGAGGCTCTTCAGTGCCGCAGCCTCGAGTTCGCCGCTCCCGCTGGGGACTGGCCCGTAAATAACCTGGGGGAGAGAATGGGTGCGAGGAGGAGGAGGAGGCGTTGGTGGGGTGAGGGGTGAGGGGAAACCAGCCCGGAGATACCGGCTTTGCCTGGGGCGCGGAGGGACAACCGGGAGACTCCGGAAAAGTACCTTGCTGGACGGGCGGCGTGATTCCCTCCTCTTGTGCCGAGCCCGGGAGGCTTCCGAGCTCGGCATCCCGAGCCCGGCGGGAGGGGAGCAGAGTGGGAAAACCACTGCCCCCCCCCCCCCCCCCCCGTTCCTCCCTTCCCCCGGACCGCTTTCGGCCGAAGACACTTCTGCCCTTCCCTCCTTCTTTTCCCACTCTGGGGGAAAGCCGCGAGCGTTTGAAGCGTGGAGAGAGAGAGAGAGAGAGAGGAAGGATCGTGGGGAAGGGAGGGGGGTGTTGTGGGGGAAAGGCACGGTCACGAGTCTTGGGTGGAAGCCCTCGGCAACCTGCCCGCGGTGGGCCCACGTTCCCAGTTACGTTGCTGGGAGGCAGAGAGGGAGAAACGGCAGCCGCTGCTCCGGTAGCTTCCTCCACCTCTCCTCCGCTCAAGCCTTGGCGAGCGGAGCAACCGAGGGACAGTTTATCGACGCCTCCACATTTATCTTTAGGTGGCGCTGGCAGCTGGGACTGGGCCCGAAGCGTCCGGTCCTTCCAGCTGCACCGCCGGCATAATAAGTGAGTGGAAGGAGCCACCGAATCAAGGAACAAGTCACCCAACCTGAGGAAAAAGTAGCCACCGGGGTAAACGGGGAGCTGCTCTCCTTTCCCCGAGCAATATTATAGAAATAGCTGACCGCATCTCTTCAGAGACAGCATGTGAGCAAGTGGCTGCAAGTGGCCCCTTCTTTTACCAGTGTTCCCATGCCTGGGTGGTCCTGCAAAAGAGAGAGCAATAAAGAGCACTGCCTTTTGTATCTCTTATGCTTGCACTCGGCTGGATAATCGTTGGGGCTGAGCCTAACTTTCTCCCTTAGGGGAGAAATGGTGAGTGAGGAGAGACAGTGGCTGTTCTCTCTCATTGTTGCTTCTTGGGTTGATAAATATCTCTGGAACTGCCATTTGTTCGGGCACTTTGGTAGGAGAAGGTGAGCAGAAGTATAGAGAAGGGAGGAGGAATGCTTCTAGCAGGATGCCCTTCAGTGGCAGGGGTTGGGAGTGAAGGTGTTCTTGAGATACTGAAATATTGTTAGTTATGCCTATTATGCCTATTAGAGATGCCGGCCCTACCTTTGGAAAAATAACTTCCAGGATGTTGCCTATTTTTGTGGTGAGTTATAAAACTAAAGCTTTTATTTTTCCTTCCATTTCTCATTTTAGGGTGTTTTGACTTGTGAACAGTAAGTAAAATGGCTCAATTATTAAATAAATTGGAGATGTGGAATTCTCTTCCTAAAGTGAATTGTTTCTTCTGCACTTTAAACACATTTTTCTAAACTGGGCAGTGAGATTTGTTTTTGTGCTGAAAAATGAGAGGAGATAAATAGAGAATGAAAGAAGATAAAATAGTCGGAAGCTAAATTGAATGGCTAATTGGAAATGTGTTTATGTAGCCTTGGTATGAAATCAATGACTCCCTTAAAAAGAGTGTTCTGTGTTGCCATGTTGCATGCTTGGCTGTCTCAGATTTTGAGGAACTCTTTGGTCGGTCTATGAATAGCTAATTGGAACCTTCCTGAACCTGAATGTGACAGAGGGAAATCCCTGAGTCCGATGATGCGCTGTTCTCTTCCCTTAGTACTGAAACTACCAGTTACTGATATTCATTATCAGTAGCTGCTAATAGAATAGATTAGAATAAGTAGTTTTTTCCTCTTTTTTCTTTACTATCATAACATATAGAATATAAAACTATGGAAGGTGCTGATAGGAAGAAATGTACTCCTTATTAACCGTCTGTGTGCATAGGCATAAGTATAGCAGGTAGAAATTGGCAATAAGCAAAATTTCTGGGTTTTCCACCTATGTCTTTGGAAGCAAGTTTATTTATAGAGACTACAGCCATATTGGAGGAGGTAGTTAAATGTGAAATCTTTATGTATTTCAAATTTTATTTTGGAGTTTAGTATTCATTTGATCTACCTTTCATACAGAAACTCAAGGTTTCATTCACAGCACTCCTATCATTTTTCCTGGCAACAAAGCTGGTAACATAAATGGTAGGAAGAGACATTTACTGGCCCAAAGTCACCAGGTAAGTTCTGGATCTGAAGGTAAACTGGATCTCCCCAGTACCAATCTAACTCCCCAAGCCAGGGTTTCCTAATCTTGGCAAATAAGAAGTGTGTGGATTTCAGCTTCAAGAATTCTCATAAATGGCTATGCTGGCAGTAGAATTCTGGAATTTGAAAGCCACGCACCTGAAAATTGCCAAAGCTAGGAAATATTGTCTTAATCACTATACTACATTATGTTGCTCTATAATTACTGCTTTTTTAATATGACTTTTGAGACTAAAGCAAGAATAATTGGGCTTTTTTAAAAAAACAGTCATAAATCTATTTTATATATGGTAAAATCAAGGTGCTCCTGTATAATTGCAAATGTCAGTGATCTTATAGTATTATAAGCATACTGAGATTTTGACAATAATACTTTCAAATAAGAAAATAGTGTCCAGTATTGTTTCTTGCTTACTAGAGTAATCTGACAAGGTCATAACTGTAGCCAAATACATTGCAAACAGAAGCTACATTTTTAAATTATGATATCGATAAAGTAATTAAATATACTTTGTTAGTGTTTTCTTAACTCCAATTCCTATATAACTAACCGAGTTGAAGAAATTCAGCCCTAGCTCCTGAAAACTGGCGCACTTGAAGTCCAGAATTTTAGATTCATCTTTATTGTGTCTTTGTGTCTCCCTACTGGGGGAGGCGGTTTGGCCACTTTTATGGTAATATTGTACAATAATAAAAAATATTTAATTTCATAATGAAGGAAGGAAAATGGACAGCATTATTTCCTGAAATAATTCATTGTAGGAGTTTTTTGTATAAGTTTTACACCGGTATTATTAATAATACTTGACAAAATTATTTCACAAAGAATTTCTAGTGGCAAAACTATTATTAAATGGTAAATACATATTTTTTCTTAACATCACTCAGTCTTATTTTAACCCTGGAATGTAAACTATTATATTGAGTATTTAGCTCTAATCTACTTTTCAAAGAATAGGGAGTATTTAATATGTATATTCCAAACTCATTAATTTTCTGTTAAGCTGGAAAAAACTATTAAGAAATATTGGGCTTGAAACTACTAGTAGCTTTGGATGAGTTCATCCAAGATTATCTAAGTGCTGCCACAATGTATGTGCATTTCTATCATGACATTCTTTAGTTGGGCTGCAACATTTATAGCTTTTTCTCAAAAAGTAGTTGTTCCATTCCCTTTTAAGTACATAAAGTGCTATTCTACCTACCTACCTATCTACCTACCTATCTATCCACCCATCCATTCATCCACGCACACAGAGAGACACTGATGTTCTGTGTTTTATAATTCTGTAGTACTAGATAACCTTTATAACATTGCAGGGAAAATGGCATTATAGCTTAAAAATATAAAATACTGTGAGTTATAAATAATATTATAAGATATGTTATTATGATTATGTTCTCATTTCTGGGTTGAAAAACTGCTATTCCTCAAAATAAATAAAATGAGGCAAAATCACTGTAATAAGGTATTTTATGTATCTAGGTATGTGTCATAAAGATGATATTAAAACATAAATATGATAAAAGGAAAATTCATATTAGTGCTCAGATGCCCAAATTATCACGTAATAACTAAATAAAATACATTAATATATAGACTTATTCTATCCTTACTAGGTTTTCAAGCATCTTTTTTTCTTTTTAAATCAGTTTATAGTTCTTATAAATGACTTGTGTATTATCAAGTTGCATGGAGGAAATTGACAATTTGTATCTTTCATAGCAAATATTTTTTGCAATCAATGCTACTAGTTACATACAGCTTATGGTTTGGCTATCTTCTGCATAGTCTATAAAACTCACCTTCCCCCATTTCATGCTCTCTTGTTGATTAGTCTCTCCCTTTCCTAAAGTGCAAATGTATAGTGTTGGGAAGAGAGACAGAGTTGACTAATTGGTGTTTTCCTCAGCTGTTCCAGCTTCAGTCTGCTGTTCACACTCTTTCCTAGCTGATTAGGTGATTGGTGCTATCTGTAGGTCAGTGGGTAGGAGGAGACTCTCTATATTTATGTGTGTGCATGTTTGTATCTGAGAGGAAAGTGTATTGACTATGGGCCCTTCTCATTTGCTGAGGAAACTATACCAAAACATGAGTATTAAAGGTAAAGGTATTAAAGATGCTGTTAACTGTGAGATCAGTAATAGTTTAATAAAGATTATTGAACTGAAATTGAGAACATTTATCTCCTAAGCATTCAAGTTGCTTATGAAAGGCTGTTCTATGTTGTGCATATTTAATGAATATGCAGTTTCATACTGTTGATTGTCTTGTTAAAAAGTGTCTTGAAGAAGCACTGTACTGCTGAATCAGGCTCAATAAGAGAATTAAAAGAATGTTGATGTATAAACTTATTAATTATTTACTTTATAAATACTAATTCAATTTTGAAAGAACTGGTAATATTTGTTTAAATGGTGATGAGTGTATCAAAATCTCAGTTAAATTTGCTTTACTTGCAAATTCATAAATGGAATAAAAAATGTTAATTTGTGTATAATGTGAGCAATTGGTATAAGCTTGGTTTCTAAGTTACTTGTTAGTTTATGCAAGGGATTCATATTTAATGTGAGCTTCCTATTTGTCAGTTCCTCCTGTCTTCCCAACATTATTTTTCTGGATGCTTTAGGCCAGGGGGTCTTCAAACTTGACAGCTTTAAGACTTCAACACCCAGAATTCCTCCTCCAGTCATGTTAGCTCAAGAATTCTGGGAGTTAAAGTTCACCAGTCTTAAATTTACCAAGTTTGAAGACCCTTGCTTTAAGTTCTTCAGCTTTCTAGAAGGGAAACAGGAATGAGCATAATTATCTCTTTCTTTTTGTCAGTGGGATACATTGTGCAGGTAGTTCCATTCACAAGAAATTGAGGTGCTCTAGTAGGTGTTCAAAATATATCTAATTCATTTCCAAAATTGGTAAGACAACCCAATAAGGTTGTATTTTCTCAGTGGAGAAGGAGTATGGGAATGCTTTGCTTAAGACTTTGAAGTCACTTCGTAACTGAATTGACATATAAACCAGTGACATTGTCTGTAAATCAATACACAGTCCAGTAAAATAATACTGTGATATTTAGTCAGAATTTTTTTCTGGCCAAAATCCCTTTGTTAATATTGCTATGAGAAGCATTACTACTTTAAAGTAAGTTCCTGCTCATTTTCTGTATATGTTTGGTAGGTATAGTGTTCTGTGATTTATTGACTTTTGATCATAAAGGATATTACTCTTCTTCACTCATTACCATACTGATGAGAAATAGCTATGGATTTTTACATTTTTTTTTGTTTATATAAAGGTTGAACACTACTTATAACTTGCCAACAGATGGCAGTACTGATGGACCAGAAGCTCTGATGTGTTCTTTAGCATGTATACTTTCGGTTCAGTTGATGAGGAGTTGATGTGAGAAAATGTTATATTGCTGTTGTTTATTAAATGGAAGCCTGCATTGAATACTTATTATTATGCTTTAAACAGTGCACTGTGATTGATTTTTAACAGCTTTTGACAGCTGAAGGAATTCCTTTATTTGAAGGTTATTTATGGTGATGATTGTTGACATGTGTATTGAGAACAAAAAAATACAAGTTGAACTGAGAGAAGCTTATTTGTGTGATCAAGAATGGGTGATTTCTGTGATCAAGAATGGATGAATGAACTGTGATAGAAACCAATATCACACAATAAAGATTGATGAAGTGTTTAAAAGATAGTTGGCAGAATACTCAAAGAAAAAATACTATCAAACCTATAGGTCACATTAATGTGTAATTCTGATATTACTGTTTATCAGAAGTTTTGTGCAACATAGAATCTTTGCATAGTAATGACAGAAATATAGGATTCAGGTCTGAAATTTACCATCAGTTTTCATTCTCTGAGAAGAAAGATGAGAAGTTTAATCACAGCAAATTGACAACTGAACAAGCATTGATTTATCTTTATGATCCACAAAGGAAACATCATTTAATGGAATATCATTACAAAGCTTCATTTGAAAAAAAAATCAAAACTGAGACTTTGCCAGGAAAACTCCTAGTTACAGTTTTTTGGGGTTTTTTTTTGGGGGGGGGGATGCAAATAGTATGATTTATATAGATTTCTTTGAATTTGGTGCCATTGTCTACTCAAGAGTATTACACTGCTGTAGTCAAAACTTTAAATATCAATCAAACAGAGTTCAGAAATACAAGCTCTACATTTTGTAGAGCAAGATAATATTTGGGTTTCCACCACACAAGCCACCAAAGAGTTAGTTGTGAAGTTGGATCTCACCATCTTGCCCCCATCTGCCATTTGGTGTCATGTGAATTGCATCTTTTCCCAAGGCTGAAGGAATGTATTTAGGGGCATCTGTTTGACTCATGTGAAAAGGTGGAAATAATTAGTACTATCAGGACTTGATTGAAAATGTGGAGTACTTTTGTGATGGCTTTATGAAACTTGTTCATCATTGGCAGATATATAGGAAACAGTCGTAATTATGTGAAATAAATACCGGTAGCAAAAAAGTTAGTTTCATTGAAATATTTTGCTGTTCCATTTATTAAAATATCTTTATTTAAACACAATTTATAGCGGTGGAAGCATTGGTTCTTATTCTATCCTCTTCTTTGAATAGATAAACTGACATATATTATTGATGCTACAGCAAAAAAAACCAAGTCTAATTAGGGCTACAGAGATTTATATAATTTAAGATTAAGATTAATATAATTTGAGAGCAGATTTGAATCAGGAGTTGTGTTAAAATATTAAAAAACCCTCAAAACAGTTCATTTCATATGCATACAAGGAATGAACAAACATGAAATACAGTTTGCTTTTTATGAATGACTAAAAGTTTTTCAAAACTACCTGCAGTCAGCGATGCTATGTTTTTCAGACCCAAAAAAGCCAACAGAAGCATATTGATGCCTCTGAAAAATGATGATCAGCAAGCTTGCCAGATAGATGTTTTAATGTGAGTGGATGATCAGTAAGGACCATGGAGTATTAAGGATGTAGGTATTCCATTGTATCAGTGCCTTTAGATAACATTATGTCCCAAGAGAAAGCATCTGGTTGACTCAGTTCCTTGCTGTGGTAACTAAAACTTCAGGGTAGATGTCTGCGAAAGTTGTGCAAAAAGTTTTGAATTTTAAATCAGTCATTTCAACCTTACTGGAAGTGTGCTAGTGCTATTCCAGAACTGTTTCATGCTCACAGAAATGCTATTTTCAGTTTAAAAGTTTCAGAAACACTTCTCATAAAATAACACCTGTTTTGAATTCTCAATAAAGTATTTTGCTAATTTTTTGTTTTAGATAGGCTGGAATAGAAAAGGAGGCAAATTTGCAAGTAGTTGTGACTGGAAGTGGGAGGTGAAAGGTATGGTGATGGTGGGAATGATCTGGACACTTGATGTGATGAGGCTCAGCTGCTTGCAGAACCTTAGCTACAATAGAATGTATGATATGTAGTTACTTTACTTTGAAGGAAACTTCTGCCAGTTTACAACATGTATACTTGCATATACTTACATTCATTTTTGTTCTTGAACTGTAAGTGATGGATGATATGGCAGGAATTCCACTTTAATCCAAACAATAGCCAAATTTCAGTTCCGGCTACCTAGATAAAACATCAGATGTGAGAGTGGCAATGGGTTTTTTAATAGACTTACTTATTTGTATTTTATTTTTATTTATTTATTTGATTATATTGCCACCTATTCACCCATGGCGACTTGAGGCAGCTTACACAGTGTAAAATCATATTTAAAACAAAAAATAAAAATAAAAATAATAAGAACTAACAAAAAGAATCAAATAAATTAGTAAAGTACAATAGAACAACACTTCAGAAAACAAAAAATTTTTTTTGCAAGTAATGCGTATAATGACAAAATATATACATAAATATTAATAAAATCAACATAAAAATAAATTAACAAAAGGAAGCTTGTGAAAGAAATGTATTTCTACATCTTTTCTAAATCTAAACCACGAGAATGTGGGAATCGAATGTAATTTCTGAGAAAAATTCCATAGCTGGAAAGCTATGCAGGAGTGGCTCTTTTCCACATGCACAGGCTTTTGACAATGGACTTTCCTGACATCTGAAGAGTTTTATAGTGGTTTGGAACAGATGAGCGTGTAATTTATTAAAGCAAACACAACTCCTTCAATGAGTTATAATAGGTGTGCTATAATCATCTTTCCTTATGCTCCACAGTAATTTTTCCAATTTTACTGAAAAGCACATTGCAACAGATCTTTGCATGTTTATAAATTAGCTCATTTTGCTTTTATTGAATATTACCAGTCATGAAATTATATTGCAGTTTTTTCCACAAGGTCTCCTACATATATAAAATAAGCAAAGATCTGTATGTCAGCTGAGTTTCTCCTAACTTAGTGTTTTTCCAATTTTATATTCATTTCATTCCATTGCTGCATACGTTTGGACCTAACAAATATCAGTATTTTGTAATATTTACCTAAAATATTTTTGTAGAGTATAAGTAAATTTAATATAATGTTTGTATATATTTTAAAGGACCCTCAGAGGAATGCCAGGACAGGAGCTTTACACACATAAAATACAGCATTTAAACTAATGAGGGAGGTTATTCTAAGATGATTATAATGATACAGTAGTACGAGTTGATAAATGCAAGTGAAAATATAATGTATACTTTGCAACACCTAATAAGCCATGGTGGTGCAATAGTTAGAATGCAGTATTACAGGCTAACTCTGTTCACAGCCAGGAGCTCAATCCTGAACCACTCAAGACCTTGCATCCTTCTGAGGAACCAGAATGTTGGGAGCAATATGCTGACTCTGTAAACCGCCTAGAAAGTGTTGTAAAGCACTATATACTGTTAAGTCTTAAGTACTATTGCTATTGCTAATAAGTACAAACTAACACATACACTCACACACATTTTATTTCTCAATGTCTCAACTCCTTCCCTCATTTTCAGTTGTGCTGTATTTCAGCTTCTTTTTTCTTTCCCTATTTCAGTGGCTGATAATAGAATGCCTGTGAGTTCTCCTGGCTATCTTTCTGCCAAAGTTTTTAATTTTTGCAGTTCTACTTTCAATATCTGAAGTGCCATAATTTTGACACTATTCACAATTTGAAACTCCTTACCAAGATGCAGTCCATCCTCCAGGTCTCACCACATATTCTACAAGGATTTTCTTCCCTCCTTATCTCAGGGCCAGAATCTCTGGACTTGCAGGCTCCACTTCATGCCACATTTACCACTTTCCTGCAGCATCTACTGTAACCCCCCCCCTTCAAAACCCTCCCCCCAAGCCTTTCTCTGCTTTTCCTACCTGTTTTAATATGCTGTGTACAGCAAATATACCTGCTCAAAAAAAATAAAGGGAACACTTAAACAACACAATGTAACTCCAAGTCAATCACGCTTCTGTGAAATCAAACTGTCCACTTAGGTAGCAACACTGATTGACAATCAATTTCACATGCAGTTGTGCAAAAGGAATAAACAACAGGTAGAAAGCATAGGCAGTTAGCAAGGCATCCCCAATAAAGGAGTAGTTCTGCAGGTGGTGACCACAGACCACTTCTCAGTTCCTATGCTTTCTGGCGGATGGTTTGGTCACTTTTGAATGCTGGCGGTGCTTTCACTCTAGTGGTAGCATGAGACGGAGTCTACAACCCACACAAGTGGCTCAGGTAGTTCAGCTCATCCAGGATGGCACATCAATGCGAGCTGTGGCAAGAAGGTTTGCTGTGTCTGTCAGCGAAGTGTCCAGAGCATGGAGGCTGTTGAGGTAATTCCCCGTTAGGAGAATGAGCGCATACAGGGAGACATATAGAGAGTAGTGTTGGAATAATACACACAGAGTACACAGATACACTGTACAGTAAATGTAGGTTTTTACTTCCAGAAAGGTTTAAGCAAAGTCCAAAATAAGCAATCCAAGTCATTCACAAGTAAATCAGTCAGTTTTCAATCCAGGGATAATCCAAATATCAAATTCCAGTGTCAAAAACAGTTCAGTATCAGACTTACATTAAATCCAGTAATATCAGTCAATTAGAAGAAATGGAGGAACAGCAATACTTTCCAACAGAAGAAAACAGAGATACACACACTCTCTTCTGAGACTCAGACTGAAACAAACCAGGTTTCTGGCTCCATCTTATAGCAGTTTGAGAAACCACACCTAATTACAGTTTAGCATTTTCTTAAAGTTACAGTTTTAAAATGTTTATCCTGGTTTATATATTTCCAACCCAAGTATCTGTTAGGTGACTTATATTCCTAACAGAGGCGCTACCAGGAGACAGGCCAGTACATCAGGACATGTGGAGGAGGCCGTAGGAGGACAACAACCCAGCATCAGGACCGCTACCTCTGCCTTTGTGCAAGGAGGGACAGGAGAAGCACTGCCAGAGCCCTGCAAAATGACCTCCAGCGGGCCACAAATGTGCATGTGGCTGCTCAAACGGTCAGAAACAGACTCCATGAGGATGGTATGAGGGCCCGATGTCCACAGGCAGGGTTTGTGCTTACAGCCCAACACCATGCAGGATGTTTGGCATATGCCAGAGAACACCAAGCACATGGAAGGCTGTGCGGCCACCTAAAGAAATGCCACCCCACACCATTACTGACCCACTGCCAAACCGGTCATGCTGGAGGATGTTGCAGATTGGCAACTTCGCCACTGATGCCCTGTGCTCTTCACAGATGAAAGCAGGTTCACACTGAGCACATGTGACAGACGTGACAGAATCTGGAGACGCCATGGAGAATGTTCTGCTACCTGCAACATTTTCCAGCATGACCGGTTTGGCAGTGGGTCAGTAATGGTGTGGGGTGGCATTTCTTTAGGGGGCCGCACAGCCCTCCATGTGCTCAGCAGAGGTAGCCTGACTGCCATGAGGTACCGAGATGAGATCTTCAGACCCCTTGTGAGACCATATGCTGGTGCAGTTGGCCCTGGGTTCCTCCTAATGCAAGACAATGCTAGACCTCATGTGGCTGGAGTGTGTCAGCAGTTCCTGCAAGACAAAGGCATTGATGCTATGGATTGGCCCGCCTGTTCCCCGGACCTGAATCCAATTGAGCACATCTGGGACATCATGTCTCGCTCTATCCACCAACGCCACATTGCACCACAGACTGTCCAGGAGTTGGGGGATGTTTTCGTCCAGGTGTGGGAGGAGATCCCTCAGGAGACCATCCGCCACCTCATCAGGAGCATGCCCAGGCGTTGTAGGGAGGTCATACAGGCATGTGGAGGCCACACACTACTGAGCCTCATTTTGACTTGTTTTAAGGACATTACATCAAAGTTGGATCAGCCTGTAGTGTTTTTTCCACTTTAATTTTGAGTGTAATTCCAAATCCTGACCTCCATGGGTTGCTAAATTTGATTTCCATTGATCATTTTTGTGTGATTTTGTTGTCAGCACATTCAACTATGTAATGAACAAAGTAATAAGAATATTTCATTCATTCAGATCTAGGATATCTTATTTTTGTGTTCCCTTTATTTTTTTGAGCAGTGTACTTGCTGCTGTACAGGTGCCTCCCAGCATTTCCCCTTCTTAAAAATATATGTGCTTGTTATCTGCATTCCCTAAAAAAAAAAAAGCCCATGACCCAACTGCTCTGCTTCAGCCAGGCAGTCTCACAAGGATATGTGGGTTTTTTTATGTATGTTTTCATTATTTGGAGTACCATAACATAAATGTTTGAAAATGGAAATAACCAAAGTATAATTCATTGTTTTGGGAATTACTATTGCTGTTTTGAGAAAATTTGGCAAAATGGAACCCAGAAGAAAGTTTTGATCATACTTTGTATGTGGTAATTCTGTGACATCACACTGATAGCAGAAATGCTCTCTCATTCACTTTTGATCCTTCAATTCCCCCCCCTCCCTTTTCCTTCTCCCAAAATTGGAAAAAGTATTATCAGAAGAAGAAGAAATGCAAATTGTGTGGGCTGGTCAGAAATGTGTGACAGAAACTGTAGATCTTCTGGAATGTCCCCCATCCAGCGTGTGATCTATTTCAACTCATTTTAAATTCTGCCTAAAAATGGCAAGGGAGAAATATCTTTCTCTCTTTATTTCAGTCCTGCCAGCAAGAAAGCAGCAGGCCATTGGGTTTTTCAGAGGTCTCTAGGAAAGAAGACAAGGCTAAATGAGAAAGTAGCTCTTTTTACTTTCTTCTGCTTGTATTTCACTGGATCTTATCCAGCACTTTCCAATTACTTGTTGAAAGTCTAAAACTATGCAAGTGACTGAACACAAACCAATATGCGGTATCATAATCAGCTGAAGCAGTTTTTTTGGGTCAGGCACTCTCAGAAAGAGTGAACAACACAAAATTAATATAAAGTCTGACTAATAAAGTGTGTGTGTCTTTGTGTATGTATGTGTGTGTGTATATATATATATATATAGTCTATGAATTTGTATATGTAAAATCATAAATCAGTATTTTAATTATACTGAATTAAAGGCTAATGCTACATTTTGAAAGAAAAGGCTTTCTGATTATAATGAATTACAGATAGTCCTCAAATTACAATAGAAGTGACAGTTTGAAGTTACAGCGGCCCTGAAAAAAGTGATTATGACCATTTTTCACACTTAGAACTGTTGAGGCATTCCATGGTCACATGATAAAAATTAAGATGCTTGGCAACTGATTTATATTTATGACGGTTGTAGTGTCCCAGAGTGATGTGATCACCTTTTGCAACCTTCTAATAAGCAAGGTCAATGGGGTTAAGTCAGTAACACTACCATGTTACAGTAGTAACTTAACAACTGCAATGATTCACTTAGTAACTATAGCAAGAAACTTCATAAAATGGGGCAATACTCACTTAACAAATGTGAGTTCGTTAAATCTTTCAGCAACAGAGATTTTGGGCTCAATTGTGATTGTAAGTTGAGGATTACTGTGGTGCATAATATGTCCAAAGATAAACCTTAGAATGTTGATAAATTTAAAGGGTTAAATATTCCAGTGACACAAACTCTACTTTCAAAAATATTTTGATAGTACCAAGGGATTTCTTATTTACCTGTTTTTAAATACTCATTAATTAAATATACACTTGAAGTTTGCCACATACACTAATACCAGAATAAGTACAAATAGTAATGGACAACAGTAACTTATTTATAACACAAATAGTAATCACAACAGCAACACATTAATAACACAATGGCACAATGAAATATGTAGGTGTATGTGTGGTTGGAAATTACTTGTTTTCTACTATAATTATGGCTTTTGTATCAGTGATATAACTAACATATCAAAGAGTTGTATTTTTGAATCTTTGCCTTCTCACCTTCCAATCTGAGTTAAGTGTGACATTCTTCATCTCTCTCTTATCTCCTGTCCATTCCACCATCTATTTTTCTTACTTACCAAGTTACAATCTTCCATATTTCATGTTTATCTCCTTATGTCTTTGGCTATTTCTCTTATTATTAGGAAGATTGAGACTTTCACATTTTTAATAGGATTGAGAAAGTATGTGGTACATTACTAATGTTAGATGTCTATATTAGATACATTCTCATCTTTTGAAATTTTATGTTATTTTTTATAATTTTAAATTATAATTTAAAAACTTTTTAAGCTTAAATTATTCTGGCTTTAATGCTAATTTTATGGATTATATTGTACATCGCCAGAGCCCTTCTCTGAAGAAGATAGGCGGTTTAAAAATATGAAATCTAAACAAACAAACAATAAATGAAATGTTTCTTGTATTCTCCATTTCTCCATTTCCACATTTTCCATTAATTATGGAGAGTGCTGGTCATTTTGTCCTGTATGCCACAGGTCCAACCAAAGTCCAGTTTTAACTCAAGCACACTATTTTTGCAAATTAGAAGTTTCTAGAGATTATAGTACCTGGCAAATTGGTATATGGCTGCTCAAATTCCACTAGTAGCATAACTACACAGACATGTTTGACATGCAACAAAATAACGATATTCTCAATAGTGCTCTTATTCAAAGCACATTTTTCCTAAAGTAAGGACCATTGATTTTTATAATGTTAACTTTTCAAATAAGATAATTTAGAACTGCAGCCTTATTTTAATTTAAGGTTTATGATTCAATTATAATTGACTAAATCTTATTTTTAGACCAGTGAATAATGGAAAATCTATTTTTTATGCTGTGCAATAGTGTAATAGTGAACAAATTTATCACCTGTTTCATTCTATTACTTTGAGCTATAGTCCAATAGGCAAATGTTCAGGAAACATATGCATCTCTGGTTGAGATGAATTGCTGTAATTTCTCCATTACAAAAGAAGGAAAGAGGAAAATTAATTAAATACTGATATGCTTTCACTGTCAAAGTTCTATTTTTAATCTGCCTGTTCCGGAGTTAACTTGACATGAAAGACATGTTCCAAGTTTATCTCTGTGGACTTTGTAAAAGAAAAATCTTTTACATCTTAACAAAAGATCAGAAGCACTGGTCCTAATTAGCAAACATATGAAGACTTCCCTATAAAGGTCAGAAATTAGTATTTTCCAAATGAAAATTGATATTATAAGGAAGTTGACTTATGGAACTGAAAGGAAAATCAATACCTCATGATTAATTATTCTAAGTGTTCAATATTACGAAAAATAAACTTTGGATCACAACATGGCAAAAATGAAATGTTAAGCTTCATTTTACTTCTATTTTTGGAAATAATATGTGTTTAAATATTTTGGCATTATAATAGTAAAAAATGATCAGGTTGAAGTTGATGTTATAATAGTAATGATATTAGATGTGATCCAGTGTTAGGGTTTTTTTTTTAAATCCTGATCTTATCTTCAATACGTATCTTATACAAACTCTACTTTGGATCAATTGTGGGATATATGTGTGTGTGTGTATGTGTGTGTGTACACATATATACACATACACAGAGGGGTGAGATTCTACTGGTTTGAACTGGTTCCACAGAACTGGTTGTTATGATGCTGTGAAGTTCGGAGAACCAGCAAATCATGCCCCTGGCTGGCCCCGCCCCTCCGCTCACCCGCCCAGTCAGTCCTTATTGCGCATATGTGACATTACACGCATGCTCAACACCACTGACTGCATTCTCCCCCACCCAGTCATTCCTTAAGGTATTTCTATTTTTGCCTCTCCTGACGATCAGCTATTCCAATGATCAACTGGGCCAGGATCCCCTCACTGTCTTACTGCTTCACCCAGGAGACTTCCCTGAGGCCCAGAAGGCAAAAAACCAGAGCGGGGGGGCATGCCCAGGAAAACTTCCTGGGAACAAAAATGCATCCCAGGAGGTTTCCCTGAGGCGCAGGAGGCCCAATAACGAAGTTTGGGGGGTGCTGCGTGTCCCCCCCCAGGCTCCATTTTTTGCCTTTCTGGGCACCAGAGAAGCCTTCTGGGAGCAAAAACGCCCCCCCCAGGAGGCTTCCCTGAGGCCTAGAAGGCAAAAAAAATGGGGGGAGGGGGCAGTGCTGCAAAAAAAAAAAAGAAGCCATGCCCACCCAGTCACATGGCTACGCCCATGTAGCCACGCCCACAGAACTGGTTATTAAAATTTTTTGATACACACACACACACACACACACACACACATATTATTTTATTATATTATTGTCTCGTTTCTTTATTGGGTTATTTTTATGACAATATCTATCTTCTGATTTCTATTTTCTCTTTGGATCCAAGTGATTTCAGCTTATGTCATTTTCTGTTAGTCATTCTGTGAATTGATATTTGAAAAGTAACTTGGTTTTGATGTTGCTGCATCATTTGAAATATGCAAATTATTCCTTATTTCTGCTCTTTTTATTCTATTGAGAGATTGTAAAATCCATCTTAATATAGTTTTAGAAAAATCCATAATGTGTTAGCTAAGAATGTGCCATTTTTTCTTTTTCCACCTTCATTTTTTTCAAACAAAAGACTTGGACAGTTTAAAATAAAAACTCAACATTATAGTTATTTTGGACTCTTATAGATCTAATTTTCCTGAAATGTGAATATTTAGATTTCTCAATTTTGCTAATTCTTTCAAGTACAGTATTAATATTCTTCATTCTTTTTCTAATTAGGCTCACCCAAAACAAAAACTTCAAGTTATTTCTGAACCAGTGCTCTATAATTGCCTTTCTTTTTATTTTTTACTTTTGTATTGCTATATATAAAAAAGTAAATATCTATGGAGATTCTTAGTCATCCAGGTTACGATTGTCCTAAAGGTGCTTTTCAAAACACACCTGAACTTTCTTTGTTTTTTTCTGAAGATGTTTCACTTGCCATCCAAGAAGCTAAGTATAAACATACAATATATACACTGTAAAAATGTTGCCCAGAGACATTCTGAGGGTGAAATGGGTTGTATCTAAATTCGATAAATGAATGAATGAATGAAAAATAAAATAACTATAATCCAAAATAAAGGTTATTAAAAACAGGGAGAAAACTCCAAATAACTATAATAAATCTCAATACTCCCTCACCCCCAAAAGGATTGATATGTAAGAGTTTTTAACTGCAAATTAAACCCAATCCAAATGGAACAATATTGACCAATCTTTCAATTATGTTGATAAAAGACTATTTGAAAGAGTGGGAGTAAACACATTTCTTCCATCCAAAATATTATGATGAAAACTAATTATTTATTTTCAACCTACAAAGAATTATCTTATTTGTTACACTCCAAGAAAGAGAATTTCAAAGCTCTTATATGTAATTTAACATCACATTGACATTGTTAAATTGTATTATGGTTAGTCCTTGACTTACAACCATAATTGAACCCAAAATATCTTTTGCTAAGTGAGACATTTGTTAAGTGAATTTTGCCCCATTTTATGACATTGTTTGCCATAGTTGTTAAGTGAATCACTACAGTTCTTAAATTAATAACAGAGTTATTAAGTGAATCTGGTTTCCCCATTGACTGGGCTTATCAGAAGGTCGCAAAAGATGATCACGTGTCCTTAGGACACTGCAACCTTCATAAATGTGAATCAGTTGCCAAGTGGCTGAACTTTGATCACGTGGCTATGGAAAGGCTGCAACAGTCGTGTGAAAAATGGTCATAACTCACTTTTCTCAGTGCCGTTGTAACTTTGAACAGTCACTACGTGAACTGTTGTAAATCAAGGACTACCTGTACTTTCCCCTAAATCATATTAACACTATTGTGAATATTAGGCCAAAACAAGGCAACCATAATTCATGTTGGCATCAAATATATTAAATCTAATGGATCTCTTAGTTATTATTTTATTATTGAATCCACAGATGTATTTTTCAAATAGTGGAATGTATATTTTTCAAGTAGTGGAACAGTTCCATGTGACACAAAGGAAACATGTTGGTGTATACTTTCATGTTCTTACAACAGTCTAACTATAAGTTTACTGATTTTTGGTTGCAATTAAATTGATTGTCTATGTTATGTTTGCTAAAGGAGTAAATTAAAACAGTTGTAGCTTTCTTTGATAGTATGGCAAGAACATCTCAGATCATATGGGCTGTTGTGAAGCTGAAATTGCTGTAAAATTACAGTGTGTTTTACTTGAATTATATTTCAATACATGCTATAACTTAGTAATAAAGAGTGCAAGATTTGTGTTTTATAAACAGCCTAAGAGAGGGCCAAAAATATTTCAAATATGAAATGAATATGTGATGTGATTTACACTGTTCCCAGTGCCCTTCCAAGCTGACCTAATGTACTGACCCATATGATACTATAACTTGATGACTATGGTATCTGATAGGAATTTCCACGTTATGGGAAAGCGGGTTTTGGCTGATAGTTGGGCAGTGCTGTTCTCTTGTGGAGTCTTTCACGATCAGCACTGTCCTTCCTTGCATTAGCCATTTTGGTTGGGAATCTGCTTCCAGCAACTGGCTCATCTATACTTCTATGCTTTCATGTATTGCTATTAGTTTTTTTTAATTAGTAGACATAGATGATGTCCAAACCAGGTGTCCAGCTTTTCCTGTTCTTGACCCACTATTGTATGTCTGCTATTGTGATGGTAACTAGTACTTGTTTTGAGAAATTGCTGTGGTCTGTTCTCAGGTCCTGCAGCCATATTGCATTTTCTTTCTCTCATATTTTCTTCCAGTACTGTTCAATTTCTGCAATTGGTTATTGTGCAGTGTTGATGCACTGCAGTTGGGAGTACATCTTGAATGGTTATTTGGAGAACACCACATTTATCCTTTAGGCCTCTGCTTCTCTAGTGTATCTTCTTAACCTGATAGCCAGCGCTATGCACCTTTGTGCAGGAATTTGTAGGACTTCAGGTGGAGTCAGGCTCTTATATTTTTTTCAGTAGCAGAGTTTTATACTTGAACTTCACAGCCTTTAGTAATTCCACTAGCTGACTAACCTCTCTCCGAGTTGCCTTGATTTTAGGCTCTAACCTTATTTTCTGGGAGAGAGGGGTTATGTGCTGTTTTTTTTTTTCTTCATTGTGTCATCAAGTAGTAGGAAGGGATAATTATTGATGAGTTTGAAGTTTTGGAAACTTGTCTATTGTAATCTGGAAACAGACTAAACAACTCCTGCTATCTCATTTCAGGCCACCACACTTGAGCCCTCTAACAAGAACTTGCCCACCATTGAAACATCCTCTTCTCCCACAAAATGGTCCAGGTGTTTCTTTAACCTGGGGGAGGGGGGGCTTCTAGCCTATTCCATGGAGCAAGATTTGGTAAGGTTTGCTCAGGTGGTGATACCATTTGCTGAGCTGATGGTGGACAGCAAATGTCCCCATTGGAGAGCTCAAATGAATTAGCATGGACTCTTTATGTAAACACAAGAGGGCAAGGTCTGACCTTTCCCTCCTGAAATGTCTTTAGTCTTATCTAATCTTTCTTAGAGGAATTAATGTTTCTGTTTGTATTCATTAGAGAGGCAAACTACTGATGCTACTGCATTCATTTTAATGTGCATTGGCCATTGTGTGCCTGCTTATTCTCTTATAATACCTTCCTCTCCAATCTCTCTGTACTTCTTGGAGAGGAACGGGTCAGGCACAAGAAGATTGCTTAAAGAAATCCCTAGTTCAGGTATCTTTTGACTCTATTGGGGTGGGGATTAAAAACAGTCAAGCACAGAGCAATATGTAGTAACTCCTTGAGGGAGATAGGCAGGCCAAAAACATGAAATATAAATAAATAAAATAAAAACTGATTAATAGCTAACATACAATTGAGAGAAAGAAAGAGAGGGAGAGAGAGAGAGGGAGGGAGAGAGAGATGCTGCTGCCTCAAAGGTCATAAATGTGCACTCTTTTCTCAAAAGTTATTTTTTTCAGCATCACCATAACTTTGAGGAGTTACTGCATGAGGCTGTCAATAAGTGAGGTCTTCCTGAACATTAGATATATCTTTGCTGTGTTTCTTTATGTTATTAATGACTTGCTTCATCATGCTTCCACTGCATTGAATACTGTAATTATTAACGAGTTCGATTTGTTCTTCTTTATTTGGGAAGTCAAGTTTATGATTCCCTAAGATAATTTTATCACTCTCTAGAAATGACCCAGTATTATTCTTCATCCTCTATGTGCATGTGATTGCAAATGCAATAGATCTTCCACTGTATAGAAGTATCTTGAGATGGACTTAAAATGTTATTTGTGGGAGAACATGAATAACCGTCCCCTGTGCTTATCTGTATTCTTTTCAAACACAGCAAACTATAACAAATTACATTAGCTAAAATATGATGCACCAGATTGATCCTTGTATGTTAGTATCTTGCAACTGAGGGTGAGCAGCTTGCATGGTACTATAGTACTTGTATACTAAGCCTTTACCTTATTATACATGTGTGTGTGTGTGTGTGTGTGTGTGTGTGAATTTTTATGGGTTTGAGGTTTGTGATTCTTCCTACAATTTAATTTCCTTACACTACTAAAAAGAATCATTGATTTCAGGGTATGGAAGCATTGCATATATTTTGACTGCTGAGTTATGTGATTTGCTATTATTTAGAGGGTTCTATGTATTCCCATTTTGCCTGAGATATTTCGGTGGATACACGGTTAATACTGTATATCAATACCAATAGCAGGTCAGCTCTTGAGAACATTTTTATTTTATTTGGAATGAATGACTGGGCTGAAATAAATCAACAAAGAGTTTTGTGTAAAAGCAAAGTTGATGGAAATTTCAAAATGGTGATTAGCTGTATCCTTAGATTTTGGCACCATAAATAAGCTATCTTTGTAATCTACAGTCTATATGCCATTTTTTTTTCTGCTTGAAGAGACATTTTTAGCAAATGCAAGCTGTTACATCTATTGGAAGAAAAGGTGATATGTCTCGAGGAAAGGGGTGTGTGTGTCCCGGAATAAAACGGTTTTGCTGCTGTTGAGAAAGGATATTAGAAAGAGGAAATTTGTATAAGAAGAAAACACAAGTTCACAGAAGAACATGGCATACAGAATTGGTAGTAAAAGAGTCCTGCAGCCAAAGCTAGGCTCTCCCCCCCCCCCCCCCCATTATCAGGAGAGTTGATATTTTTGACTGGATGAGATAATACTCCCCCTCACAGATCTGGTACACAATGTGGTTCCCCTTTGACTCACAGATCCTGCTGGAAGAGCAGGTGACAGCCAAGGCCAGGGGGACCTTTGTACAAAACCAACTTATACGCTGATTCCTGGACAGGGAAACACTGCTTACAGTCGGCCATGCCTTCGTCACCTCCTGTTTGGTTTACTTTACATGAGGCTTCCCATGAAGACTATCCTGAAGCTGCTACCGGTTCAGAATGCAGCTGCTCAGGCAGTTATAGGGGTGTCTTAATATG
Organism: Hydrophis major; assembly: GCA_033807585.1. Taxonomy (NCBI): domain Eukaryota; kingdom Metazoa; phylum Chordata; class Lepidosauria; order Squamata; family Elapidae; genus Hydrophis; species Hydrophis major. The sequence goes on along the minus strand of CM066328.1, from coordinate 86,422,019 downwards.
CCCATGTAAGACATGTGCTTTGTGAGCTGCGCCAGTTGCCCATTTGCTTCCAGGTGTGATTCAAGGTGCTATAAAGTCTTACATTATATTCAGTATGGTTACTTGAGAACTCTATCTCCCATAGTATATGACCAGTTGATTTGATCTTACAGGATTGATGCTGTCCAGATTAAATAATATACTCTTGTCAGGAGCACAGAAGTATGCCTTTTTTGTAGAAGCATCTGGCTTCTGTAATGAGGTTCCCCTTGAGGTCTAGATGATCTCTCTCCTTCTGTTGTCTTACAGACCTAGACTTTTGATGAGAGAGAGTGAAAACCGTTAACTTTGTCCTTAATCAGTTTTGTCACTCTCTCCATATATTGTTTTATTATAATTTAATTTTAATGGTTATTGTTGTATTTTCCTTGTTTAAATTGTGGATCATACAAATTTGTTATATAAATGAAATGGTTCAAAAATAACTGTTAGTGTTTCAATGCATCCTGAAATACATCTTTTTAAAGATTCCCACAGCCTTGCTAAAAATACACATTTTTTTCTACGTACTTATTTAAAGGGATCACATTCTTGACCAGCAACCAAATTTAGGAAATATATATTTTATTGGACTAAATCTATCCAATCTTCTTCACCAAGAAAACAACAAAAAACTCAGTAAAATTAAGTATTAAATTAAAGTGGGGGGAGAGAAGGTCTAGCTGAAGATTTAAAGATTTAAATAAATAAGCCTCGACTTTCATATTATGTTTATAGGTTCGCCTGTAGATAAGAATGGCTGCCAGATTATGAAACCTTGACAATTATATTTCAAATTATATAAAACACTGCATTTATATATGAAAGTGATAAACAAGCAAGTTATAGATAATTTTTACCTAGTTACTTGTTTATAGGCTTGTGGTCCGGATTGTACCCAGAAAATTTATTGTTTCATGACACTTCTCAGTTGAAAAATAGAACCTATTTCTAATGGCAGATACTGCCAGTCCAGAGGTGGTATTCAGCGGGTTCTGACCAGTTCTGGAAAACCGGTAGTGGAAATTTTGAGTAGTTCGGAATACCACCTCTGACTGGGCCCGCTCCCATCTATTCTCTGCATCCTGAGTCCCAGCTGATTGGCTGGGTCTTCTTTTGTTGCCCAGCACAGGAGAATGGAGCTGAAAAGCAGGTTAGTGGGGTTTTACAGTATCCTTCCCCTGGAGTGGGGTAGAAATGGAGATTTTGCAGTATCCTTCCCTGGCCACGGCCACCAAGCCACACCCACCAAGCCACACCATGCCCACCAAGCCATGCACAAAGAACCAGTAGTAAAAAAATTTGAATCCCACCACTGTGCTAGTCTATATGTTACAGATAAGTATGAACTAAATCAGTTTCTTATCAGGAGTCTACAATGTATTATAACATGCCTTCAGTGAAAACATAAGCATTTAATTTCAGCTGCCTCTTAAATGGTTATGAAAATGCCTACAGCAGAAAATTCTAAATTCTGCGAAATAATGTAAAAAGAATTTCCTTAAAGATGACATTTTCTCCTCCTGCAATTTGATTCAGTCTGTGTGTATGTGTGTGTGGTGTATGTGTGTGTGTGTGTGTGTGTGTTATTTCAGAAGGGATATAAAGTATTGCATCTGAATTTTAATGTATATTGATCAACGTCAGCTGATCACATGGCCTTGCATATTCAAACCTTTACAAATACATAATTACAGAAGGGTTTGGAGGTTTGTTTGTTTGTTTTTTAAAAAAGAGTGTAAAGCTATAGGCATAGTGGCCAAGCGCAGAGACAGCTGACACGGGGTGGCAGGTTCACATCACACTCTGAGTGACGGCTTCATGCTATGGTGTTGGGACTTCCTGTGGTGGCAGCTTCACACCACAATGATGAGTTTCAGCTTCATACAACAGTGCTTCTTGGACAGGCTGGGGCTGAGTTATGATCTGCAAAGGGCTTTGTGCTGCAACTCAGGCGCTTCTTGTGACTCCAGAGCTGCAGTGTGGCAAGGACCCTCAGAGCCAGGTGATTCTGGGCTGCTTGTCACCCTGCAAGTCAGAGTGCAGAGTGGTCAAAAAGCAGAGATGTGTGGGGAGTTTAAAAAGATGGGGATGTTGAAGAGAAAGCAGTACCTTACCTTGAGGTGGGTATTTGCTTAACAACCCATGATTCTCTGTTAATAAAAGTAAGAGAAAGTGCTTGGATTGCCATTGCTAAGTAATGCGGCCATGCAATATTGCACTTTACATGTCACATGGTATTGCAAGTATTGCTTAGTGACAAAATTTCTGGTCCCAATTGTGGTCTTAAATTGAGGACTACCTGTATAATAGAAACTTTTACTACAGGGGATTTCAGGCAGTTAATATATAAGAGAATGTACTGTATATACTATGAACAATTCACTGGATACTATTCTGCCTTATAGATAATAAGACTATGGCGAATTTTAATAATATTTTGGTTTAATTAAGGAGTGTCATTTTATGGGATATGCTCTATACTTTTTCTGTTATGCAAAGATCAGTCATTTGTCTTTTATTTTGTTAAATTGATAAAGCTTCTGAAATTTTTCATGTTAATTTTCATGTAATGATAATCTGCACATTTTGGGAAATGTTATGGATACTAAACTTTTTACTAATATTAATTTTTAATTCTCCTGAGAATTGTTCTGAGCATCCAGGCATGGGAAGTGCTTCTGTCTGTTGTCCAATAGGCTTAGCTGATTTCTGAGGACACTCCTCATTGTGGCTCCTCCCAAGTGTCCCCATTTTTTTTAATTCTCAACACTGTTTAATAGCAACAGTACTTCTTCAGAACATCTGAACCTATATGGATCAAACCAATTGACTTTCTACTAGTCCTGCTTTTTCTCCCGCTCTGTCCTGATATTTTATTTGCTTGTTTCTAGTCATCTTCAGCCCCAGATGATGCCATGCTGGGTGGCTAAGGTCTGAATAAAGTTTTTTATTCACATTGAAGCCAGTACAAATAGAAAGCGGTTCAGACTTTTATACAGATAGTCTTCAACTTACAAACGTTCATTTAGTGACAATTCAATGTTATAACACCACTGGGAAGGGAAAGGACTTTTGACCACTTTTCACACTTATGGCTGTTGCATCATCCCCATGCTCACATGATCAAAATCTGGATGCTTGGCAACTGGCACATATTTATGATGTTTGCAGTGTCCCAAGGCCATGTGATCACCTTTTGTGACAGTCTGGCCAGCAAGGTCAATGAGGAAGCCAGATTCATTTAACAACCATGTTACTAAGTTAACATTTGCAGTGATTTATTTAACAACTGTAGCAAGAAAGATCATAAAATGGGGCAAAACTCACTTAACAACTTAGCAACAGAAATTTTGGATTCAATTGTGATCATAAGTTGAGGAATACCTGTACTCAGTATTAAAGTTCTGGAGCTGAAGGGGAGGTCATGATGCAGTGATGGATCAGTACGTATACATCTTCCTTCATAGATATTCTAGATTGCAGAGGGATGAGAGTTTTCATATGCTTTATATGCACAATTAAGAGAAATATTTAATAATTAAGGTAAAATTCATAGTGTGTTATAATTTAAGAGAGAACTTTAATAAAATGATAAACTGTTGGTATATGACACCATAGAAATTTGATCAAGGATATACAGTATAAAGACACTTCAAACCAATTTTTGAAATGTGAAAAAACACAGAAACATTTTAACTGCAAGGTGCACTTGTGAAAATGCTATAAAATTTTGGATACACGTATATACAGTGATCCAAATAATTTTAAAACCAACTTTGAGGAAAAAAACATAACTTTTTTGCTATTGGGGCTTTTGGATTGCCAGTTAGAAAAGACGCATGGAAGACTAATTTTATATATGGTAACAGCTGGGAGACTATTATACAGTAAGTGTAGTGATGGAGGAACACAAGTGAAAAAATGTCAGAAACGACAGGTATGGCAAAACTCACTATATGATCAGAGACAGAACAATTACTTTTTAAAAAGTACTTTTATGGGCTTTTAGCTGAAAAGATAAAAAAGGGACGATATACAGATGTAATGACTGAAAAAGGATTAAAAGGGGGACCAAAGGGATTTCTGTAAAACTAAAGAGGGAGGAATTTGTTTATTCCTGCTGAAAACAAGATCAGAAGCTGCTCATATTCTTCCCCTTCCCTCCCTCCCTCCCTTTCCCTTTCCCTTCCTCTTCCCTTTCCCTTCCCTTTCTCATTTACACTTTCTTCCTTTCCCTTTTCTTCCCTTTCTATTTTTTCTTTAGCTTTGTCTTTGACTTAGGAATTTTTTTTAAATAAAAGTGTGTGTGTGTGTGTGTGTGTGTATGTGTATTTCTCTCCATCAATCTCTGTCCTCTGCCAAAGGCTTGGGAGTCTTAACTGTTCCAAGCACTGCATTGTTCTGGATAGAGAATGTTGATGTTGTTCTGTGGATCTGTTGGAATTGTTGTCCCAGCTTAGGTTTCACAACCCCAAGAGCTCTTATCACCATTGGGACCACTTTTGTCTTGGGATATTTAATTTGTTTATTGGATTTTTATCTTACCTTTATTACTTTATAAGTAGTTCAAGATGCAGATATACCAAATACTTCTTCCTCCTCCTATTTTCCCCACAACAACTCTGTTACGTGGGATGGGCTGAGAGAGAATGATGGCTCAAAGTCGCCCAACTAGCTTTCATGCCTGAGGTGGACTGGAACTCACATTCTCCTGGTTTCTAGGCCAACACCTTAACCACTACACCAAACTGGGTATGACATATATGTTGCATGATTAGAGTATGGTATAGTCATAGAGTTGAATGCTTTCATTTTTGTCTTGTGCTAGAGGTTGCATTATATTTCCATCAACAAAGATATTTTTAGTAATGAGTTATTTTATCTTTAGATAGCTCATAGAATCTAATTTAGTGGTATTATGGCATCTAGAGCCTGATTTTGCAAGTGGCTATTAATAACAGTTTAAGACTTTCAGCACCTCTTACAATAAAAGTGCTAAATGCTAATTATATGTCTTTTATACAAGCCCCTTTGTTTCAGTTATAGAACAGCAACTCTTGTCAAAGTTCTGTCAAATTTCCCCAGAATTAAAGAAAGCATTTTTTGTTTATAGAAGATCACAAATACTTATTTATTTAGCATGTGGCATACAGTGTCAGGGAAATCTACACATGCTAGACACAATGAAGTTCTGATAGCCTATATTGCTAGTTCATTCTGTTGGGTGCTTGCGCATCTATCCTTGGTGCACGGTGCGTGTGTATGTGTGTGTGTGTGAACTAGCTTTACACCAATTAACTAGCAGCAGTCTGGTTGCTGGCTTTTGGGCTCCTCCACAGATCTCTCCTCACTTTGCCTCATGTTGCGTTGCCTCCTATCCAGCCAGGTCCAGGGCTGGTGTCCGCTTTCCACATACACAAATGCAGCAAGGTTTTTACCCAACAAAGTGGTATCCGTTTACATACTCACAATGTTGCATATCTTATGTTTCATTTTAATGCACAGTATTCAGTTATATTAGTTGCTTTTATGTGTAATTTGAAATGTAGAAACTAAGCCTAAATAATGATTTCTGCAAATGTTGACAGCATCTTTTTGTAATGGAATCTAGATAAAATACTCATTTCAGCTTATGTATATTCTTAATAGAGCGCTTCCTATTTTAGCTGTGATAGATTTCGGCATTTGGTGAGAATTACTAAGAAATTTTCAGTTATGTTAGCCATCACACAATTTACCTGATTTTCAGGAAATAATTTAGGTCATTTTGAAATGTAATCTTATCTTTCATGGTGTTGTCTTCTGCAAATTCTAAATTGTTAGTTATGCCTTTCCCATGTGTATCTTTTCAGATGGAGCATCCAATAAAATTTAACAAAGCAGCATAATCAATTAGCATACTGCAGTGGATTACCATTTAGTCTTTGCAAAGAGTTAAATTCAGACTGTATAACATTGTAATTTGTTTCACTTGAAAATAATTAAATGTCATTGTCTTATTAATAATTCAATGACAAATTAATACGAGGACAAATTAATACAATGCATAAATGGCATTTCCACTAAGTACTATTTTATAACATTTTTCCCAGAATATATTTTACCATTAAAGGCTGTTTTGCAAGTTGCTTTATAAAAAGAAAACAGATCCATCACTGTCATCCTTGTAGTCTTCTAATTAATGGCTGAGGAAGCTGTGTGCCTAGGTTCAGAGTTAAACAATGTAGGGTAGGCTTTTGGGGAAGGGGTTGGGTTGAGGGGTAAAACTTGGAGCATTTCACTATTGATAACTAATTATTTTTCTTACTATTCAGTTTTTTGACATGACATTGGGGGTTTTTTTAAAATCTTATCCGCAAATTTATTGAAACCTTAAAATAAAAGTATATTGCAGTATTTGAATCCTGAGGCGCTTTGCTAACATTTTGCCATGAAATTTATTTCTTTTGAATTCTTATATCTCTCTTTATTATTTTCTTTTTAGTGAGTGACAGTTGCTTCAGGAACCTTGCAGAAGACCGCAGTGGGATAAACCTTAAAGACCTCATCCAGGATCCTTCCTTGTGAGTATTAAGATCGAGAAAATGTAGACATGCACATACCATCTGTGTCGGACATAGATACTTAGAATTTTTATCAATAGACAAATGAGTGCCAAGTCAGCAAGAAGAAAAATTGTGATTTCCTGATTGAGATTTTCTCTGAGAAATTCTGTGGTATGTTGCTTCAACCAGAGTTCCTCTTCAGGTATCTTTTTAATATTCTCTTATAATTCTTAAACTCTGCTGGAGGATTTATCTAGGATTTGAATAGGAGGAAGAGGCTGGTTTGATAAATCATCTAGATATGGGAAGGGAGAAGTGGTGGGAGACGTACTGAGCAACATCTATAAATGTTACATTAACTTTCTGCTCCTTTATCTATCTTAGCCCCAAAATCCTTTTGCTAGTTGGCAGCTGCATTCTAGTTGATGGCCTAGAAAATATTAGCATCTAGACATTGACTTTCATAAGAAAAGCCTTGGATTAAATCTGACAGTTAAGAGCAGTGCCCTAAAAGAGAATCATCTCTTGGAAGGAGTTGCTTAGAATCAGACCATTGGCATATCTGTTTTAATGTGTTTTCCCCGTATGGCAGTTTCCAGGTGATAGACATGCTGGGTTTGAGGCCAGCCAATATTCAGATAGAGGGCAAGGTGTGGTAGTAGTAGTAGTAAGAAGGATGTTATTACTGTTGATGTCTACATATTCAGTTGATGGGAGTGAGCGCAGTGTTCTGAAAAAGAGTGTATTTCTGTAGATAGACAGTCTGTAGAGTAATAATTTCCCATGGTCTGAGCTTTGGACTGGAAAAGGAAAGCATGGCCTAAGTTTTTAAAGTTACAGTCAGAAGTAAATATGGTAGGAGAACAAAGACTGGTCATTTTAATAGAAAAAAAGCATTGAACTCTTACAGTGATTTCCTGCTACTCTTTCAAACAAGTTATAGTGCCCAGATCCATTATATTAAATGTCATTATACACTGTTCATTTTGAACTTGATTCAGGGTGAGAAAGCCTGTTTTGAATGTATTACTAAGTGCTGCTGAACAGAGGTATGCATCAAAATGCATGCCTCTATTCAGCAGAATGTATGAAAATATGGTGTTCTTTATGAAACAAACTACTCTGTAATTTTTGTTGCTCCATTCCATTCCAGCTGATTTTTAGTATACAATTTCTGCTCTGAGTTTTGTCATTATGGAATCAGAAGCAAATCTAGAATATTGTGGCTAGATCAGTGGTGGTATTCTACTGGTTCGGCCCAGTTCTGCCAAGCCAGTAGCAGTGATGAGAAGCACAAAACAAACCAGTTCTCTCTGCTGCTCTGCTGTTGGGCCCACCTGCCCTCCTGGGCTCCCATACTCACCTTTATCCTCTGCTTTTGAAGCGCAGCTGCTTTGCACGGCACAGCAGAGTGCTGCACGGAAGCTGCTGAAGCGACCGGGAGAATGCAGACTTACAGGAGGGGAGTTGGAAAGCCTCTGCTCCTGCACAAAGTGCACATTTGGCGCATGCTCTTGCCCAAAGTGTGTGCACATGCGCAAAGTGTGCCCACCAAGCCACGCCTACCAAACCAATGATAAAACTTTTTGAATCCCACCACTGGGCTAGATGTAGCAAACAGAAGAATGCTGAGGTTACTGAAAACTGGTGTAACACAGATGGCAGCAGGGAGAGAAGTAAGAAAGTCTGATTTTTTGCTGCCATCCAGTGGTTGCTGCAAGGGAAGCATTCTTTCAATACCCACACCAATATTTAAATATGTACTTTATAGACCACCTGTCAAAAATAGGATTATAGTTTTTATCTGAAAAGAACAAACCCCATTCTGAGAAAAGCACACATATACACAATTTTCAATCTGGCTGCCATCCATCCTAAATATAAATTATATTTATTGTCAGAGTACTCTGTATTGTACATAATAAAAGTTAGAGTCATGTACTCACCTTCTTTAACATTTGAAGTGCTGCATTTGAAGAACTGCAGTAAATTATCAAATCAAAAACTTCAAGCATGTTTCTGCATCACTAACCACATCACAAAATATCAGATTAGAAGAGATTTTAGAGATCATTTAATCCAACTCTTTTGTCTAGTGCAGGAGTCTACTAATAGCATTGTTATCTAGCCTTTGTTTAAAGACCTCTGTTTTACAACAGTGCAAAAGAGATTTAAGTTCTGTTAATAACATTCACTTGTAAGTTTTGCAAGCCTGCCTACTACAATAGGTTTTTTTTTTACATTTTTAAATAGATGCTGAAGTTATCAAACCCATAGAAAAGGGTGCAAGAGGCTATGCAAGGGTGAACAGTGTAATATTCAAATATTCCAAGAGCTAACCAACCAAAATTACTGTCTGCTTTTCTAATACACTAGAAGTTAAATATTCAGGAACTGGAGACCAATGTCATATTTGTGTGGCAGTGAGGTTGTGAGAATGGAGGAGCCACAGGAGGGATGATGAATAAATTGCATAGCAACTTGGATTTTATAAGGAGTAGATAAATTCACAGTACAGATCTTACTTGCTAGTGGTGTTTAGACTTCAAGAAACAATTAGATGTTCCATGTGCTATCAACCAGTGTGGATTTCTTCAGTGACATGATCGAAGAATTCATTGCAGTATGACTTGCTTCAGTGAGCATGTGGCTGCCTCAGAGTTCAAGCCAGTAAATGTCACCCTTCACCATTGGCTACATCTGGACATTGACAGCTGTCTTCAGATTTTTCAAAAGGAGCATGTTTTATTCCTGAACCCTATAAGGTTTTTCTAGTTACTTCTGAACTTCAACAAAGTTTTACAAAGTTTGATGCCCTGTTTAGTCCAATTGCTATTCTTGCAGTTCCTAATATGTTTTTAAAAATGCTGCCTTACTTTTAGAGACAAGTTGAATGCCAGAATATAATTTTATTAAAACTATCTAATTTCTACTGAAAGTTAATTTTTTTCCTAAGTGGATCTGGCTCACTGATTCTCAGAGATCATTTTAAGTCAACTTAACTAATTAGGATTTGAAATTGCTGGATATCTTCTTAAGTAGATATGGAATTGATTTTTAAAGTAAACCTAATAGCTTATCCTACAACTCTTTATTAAAGTTTTTTTTAAGTCAGAATGTGCCTTTTCTCTGTCTTTCTTCTATTATAGTTTATAATTTTTTCCAGGCCTTCACCATGGTCAGGTTGGACACACCAGCCTCGGCAATCTTGTTGGGATGTTATAAAAATAACCTTTTATATCAGCATACTTGCTTCTCTGCTGCTTTCTTTATAGGACATACTATATATCCATCCAATTTGTAAAGAAATACCCTGGTAGAGAGTACAAAGCTTATCTGCTGCTTCTTTTGTGTGGCAAGGATTCTGATAGGTTACTCAACCTTATGCATCTCTTTGTTTACTTGTGATTGAAGTACTGAGTTAATTTCATTGATTGTGGCTATTATCTTTCTTATTTTTTATGTTCTTTTATTGTATTTTGTATTTAGCTTTTACTTATTTTTTACTATACCTATAGATTTTAAATATGCTTGTCTCTGTATATACCAGTATGTAATATGCATATTTAATGTAAATTGTATCTTCTGGCAATTAGGCTGTAATTAATATTAATCTTACTCTTGTTACCTGGACATGGACAGCTTGATTCCTGTAATCTAAAGAAGCAAGGAACTACTTGTCAGTCTTCTTCCAGGAAATCTCAGGGAAGGCCAGCGAGGGGAAGCACATGTTAAAGAAAATAAATTGTTCTATCAAGTTAGCACTCAAGTGCGACCAATAGCATGCGACTACATTACCTGTTTTAGAGAAGATTTTCTTATTTGAGATGATGATTTGTAGGTAGAAGACCTACTGTGGGATAACCAGCACCGGATCTGACTACCTGTTAGTACTGGTGACTTAAAACTAGATTGAATCTATCCCCTGACCATCATCTAGCTCAAAACAGAGTGTTCCACATTATTTTCACATTACAAATCTTTATTCTCCCGGGCAGTAGAACAAGCATTCTTCCTCTGATTTGAAGTTAGTGGTTATAAGCCAGCCAAGGAAATTTCCTGTCAGAATACAGTGTTTCTCCAACAATACGGCCTCCACCAATAGGAAGCCCCACCATGTTTCTTTGGCATAAAATCAAATTAAGCCCCTCCCCCCAAATTTAGGCCTATTTTAAAACATGCAAAATAAGGGGGAAGGGCAGGGGACTTGCCGTTAGGAGTGCCCCCGGGCAGCAATTCCTTGCCACCAGCCGCTCTTAACGGGTGATCATGGCGAAGCGCGGAGCTCCCTACTCCCACCTTTGCTGCAGACACCTTTGGCACCTGCCACTGTTGCTTTCCCTTCTGCCCATTCTGCCAAGTTTGGAGCTGCTGCTTCCGTGTTTGGAGTGTCGCCGCCATTTGGGGCTCAAACAGCAGCAGTGCTCCAAACGTGGAAGCGGCAGCTCCAAACATGATGGTGGGCGATCTTTTTATTTTGGTCTGCGTGAAGTTCAGATCGAGCAAGAGAGGGAGACTGCGATGCCTCCATCCGAGATGGCAACCTCACTGGTGGATCACAACATGGCTGGAAGCCCGAATTGGCAGGAAACGATGGCGATCTTTTTGGAGCGAGAGGAAAGGGAGAGAAGAGTTGCGAGATGTAATTTGCAGGAAGAAGGGGGTGTACCCCACGGCAGGGAGCCCGAGGAAGAAGGGCTGGTAGGCAACAGAGAATGTCCCGTAGCTCCGGAAGCAGCCTAGAGACGCGCCCGGGAAGAGGCGCAGATGCTGCCTTGTAGTCCCCAAGCCAACTGCATGCGCCGCCTTTAGTTATGTGAGCTCCGCGCTTTGGGCATCTCTGTGTGATCGCGACCCTGTCCTTTCCACCTGGCACTCTTGCAGTTTTCTGGCTCTTTAGCAAGGCATTGCAGTCTCCCTCTCATGCTCGCTCTGAACTTTGTGCGGACCAAAATAAAAAGATCACCCACCGTCATGTTTGGAGCTTCCGCATTTGGAGCTTCTGCCGCCATTTGGAACTCCAAACAGCGGCAGTGCTCCAAAGGCGAAGCCGGTTGCTAAAGAGCCAGAAAGCAGCAAGGGCGCCAGGTGGAAAGGACAGGGTTGCGATCACATGGAGATGCCCAAAGCGCGGAGCATAAATAACTAAAGGCGGTGCACGCAGTTGGCTTGGGGACTACAAGGCAGCATCTGCGCCTCTTCCCGGGCGCGTCTCTAGGCTGCTTCCGGAGCTACGGGACGTTCTCCATTGCCTACCGGCCCTTCTTCCTTGGGCTCCTTGCTGTGGGGTACACCCCCTTCTTCCTGCAAATTACGCCTCGCAACTCTTCTCTCCCTTTCCTCTCGCTCCAAAAAGATCGCCATCATTTCCCGCCGATTTGGGCTTCCAGCCACGTTGTGATCCACTAGTGAGGTTGCCATCTCGGATGGAGGCATCGCAGTCTCCCTCTCTTGCTCGATCTGAACTTCACGCGGACCAAAATAAAAAGATCGCCCACCGTCATGTTTGGAGCTGCCGCTTCCGCGTTTGGAGCACTGCCATGTTTGGAGCCCCAAATGGTGGTGGCACTCCAAACACGGAAGCGGCAGCTCCAAACTTGGCGGAATGGGCAGAAGGGAAAGCAACAGCGGCAGGTGCCAAAGGTGTCTGCAGCAAAGGTGGGAGTAGGGAGCTCTCCGCGCTTTGCCATGATCACCCATTAGGAGCGGCTGGTGGTGAGGATGCAAGGGTGGGAATTAAGTCACCCCCAAAAAGACGTCCTAGCTGTTTTTTCGGGGGTCAAAAAAAAATAAAGCCCGGCCTTATTATGTGAGAAACACGGTAGTAACCCTGATGCTTATGTTCTAAGGAGAAGGGTGAGTCCACTGGAAAGCCCATTTCCCTCCTTTTGGCTGCCTAATCATCCTTTTGCCATATCTGATCATCTACCACCCACATTTTGAAAAAGGAAGACCTGTCTTTTTCTACTGTAGAGTCCCAGGATAGTTAGCTCAGACTTACCTGCTGAAGTATAGAACTCAATTTGTAAAGTACCATACCTATGAAACTATAGGCTACATAGCAAGCACGTTCCCAAATTGCTCCAAAATCTCACCTTCAGGAAACCTTAAAAAGTCCTCTCTCAAAAGTGCAAATGTGCACAACAAGCAAGTGCATTTTATTATCCCTGTTATTATCTGAAAAACTTCAGAAACAGAAATATAGTTCTGCACTCTCTTAGACTTACAGTATTGATCAGCTACAATTCATAACCTAGATGTCCACTAAGAATAAGACATGATTTCTGTCTCATCTTAAAAGTGTAACATCATCATTTGCCTCTGTCTTGCTTTCTAATCTTATTCTTCTTAACTGGGACAGCTCTCTGAATCCCCTTCCCTGAAAGCAAAGTTTGCAGGCTTTGCTGATGTTTTGGAGGAAGATAAAAGCAACTACCTTGCCTTCTCATTGGATATGTGATTGGACCATCAAACTTGAAGCCAGTAGCTTGGATTCCAGATAAGAGACAATACAGGTAGTCTTCAACCTACAGCCATTCATTTAGTGATCGTTCAAAGTTACAACAACACTGAAAAAAGTGACATGACCATTTTTCACACAGCCACTCCATGATTAAAATTCAAATGCTTAGCAACTGGTTCATACAGTACTTATGTCCCAGGGTCATATGATCATTTTTTGTGACCTAACAAGCAAAGTTGATGGGGAAGCCAGATTCACTTAACAATGGTGTTACTCTAATTTAACAACGAAAATGATTTATTTAACAACAATGACAAGAAAGGTCATAAAATGGAGCAAAATTCATTTAAGAAAGGTTTTGCTTAACAGAAATTTTGGGCTTAGTTGTGGTCATAAGTCAAGGACTGCCTGTAGTCTATGTCTCCTTGAGAATTAGCCATGTTAGAGGAGTTTCTGGACAGTAGTCTGAAAGAAAATTTTATGTTCCTCTCTCAGTCCTCAATGTCTGCACCAATATTTTTCATCCCCAAAAATATCATTCTTTGAGAACCGTACATAAATATACAATGTAATAATTAAGGTTCATTACCCATAATTTCTTATTGAAAGTACTGATTTGTCTTTGAAAGGGAAGCATTTTCACTGAGTTGAACTTGAGCACTCTCAATTTCATCAGAATGAAAGAAGGCCACAAGTATTTAACAGCCATTGATTTCAGGAATGGCAAATTTAAATAAATAGATCTTTTTAATTGACTAACTAGCCGATAACCTGGTGTTGCCCTGGTGTTTATTTATCCCAATCCTGTATTAGACAGGAAAGTCCTGTAGTCGGGACTCACTCTGTTGTATTGTCTCTTGAGCAGTGTGATAAGTCTTCTATTCCTCAGGAGTTTATTGTCTGCGCTGGTGTTTCATTTTTTTTTAATTGCACTTGGCCAATCCCCTGACGTTTCCTTGGAGGGCTGAGAAGGAGCCCCTTTGTGGAGTACCGTGAAGCTGTTATCATGCAAGTCCACTGTGCTATACAATAGAAGCCATTTTAAGGCACCCCCCCAGAGAGGTGTTAGGGGTGTCTTACCCCCACAGTATTTGTTTCCAGAGGATAAGTAATCTGTGTACCAAGATTGAAATTGCTCGAGGCGTTCCAGAGTTCTGCCGAAACTTACATACACACACACACACACACACACACACATTTTATATATATATAAAAAATAAACTATAGATTATTTCAAGGTCTTCTTTAGATTCATAAATCAAATATTTTCTAATATTTTGAAAAAATAGATAGTGCTACACTTGGGTGATATACTATTTTTTTTCTTAGAAAGACCCATCTTTGCATGAGTCTAACAGCAGAAACATTTTGGAACTACTTTTCATATACAATCCCTTTGCTGAGTGGACAAATGTGTGTTTGATCGTCCCCAGTTGGATTATTTAGGGTACAAGACTTTTCAATAGAAATACAAATGCATCCTGCAAAAGTACAATTCATACTCTTGGGGCAGGCACCTAGAAATATGAAAGATAACCAGTAGTTTCTAGACTTCATCAACTTCTATGGAGAATTCTTCCCTAATTTGGTAGGTCAAACTCAGATAGTCTACCTACAACCAAGAACCATTTCAAAGCTTGAAAATATTTTTCCTTTCCCAGTCACTACCGTTATCTGAATCTCTCCTGTGCCATTGTGTGCAAATGGATACCTTGGCTTTCACCTTAAAAGCATTCTTCTCAAAGCATCAAAAGAGAGAAGGAAAGATCTCCTGCCTCATGCCTTATACATTTTGTTTCAGATGGTTACTTCCAGCTGAAAGAAATTATATTTTCAATAAAGGTCTGTTTGCTATAAAAGCAGCAATTTTTTGGGAGGGAGCAGTCCACTCAGTGTGGCACACACCCCTCACAATTATTTGGAGTGCTTACAGAAAGCAGAAATCCTCACATCAGGTGAGATGGGATAAATTTTTATCCTTATTCAGTTTTGATACCACATATATTCCTCCTTTATAAAACAGACTACCAGATGCATATCGCTAAATCTGAATATGATCTTTTATTTCCATTCCTCTATAGTATAATCCTGAAACCGAGCACCTAGAGTAAGCAATAAAACCAATATAATATTCTTGCTGCAGTTAACAAATTCCCCTACAGGCATGTCTGCCTTCTAGGCAGTCTGTGGATACCATTTCTGCATCTTGCTGTTCAGAATTTCAGTAATCACTGTTTCTTGTGTCTTGGACTTTTTATAAGAGAGATGGGCATTACTCTTAATGGAACAGTTAGATTTGGCTAAGAGTGGATTCAGTATAGCTTTCTATTAAGTTTTTGTCTTTTAATCACTCATTTATAAAGCTCAACTCAAAGTTTATTGGAAAGGCAATTCTGAATCAGATGTTACAGGAGAAAGCCACAGATGTCCATATTACATCCCTTAGACATTGGTATGCTTTACTATGACTGCCCCTGTGACTTGCCTCCACTATCTGTTTCTGCCTACCACTCTAAGCAATGAGTCTCAGAATAAAGGGATGGCAACTGGCACTAAGAATCCAACATGGCAGAAAATATATTCTTTTCTTCTTGCCATGTTAGAGGCCATGGTGACCTTTCAATAAGATGAGAGGAGGAACTTTCCAGTTCTGATTCTGTACAGCCAAACTTGCCTTTGACCTTGGGAATGCTAGCATCAAGAGAAGGATGGAGTGAATCCCTAACTGTTGCCTGTAATTATTTATCTGGACTGTTTTTACATGTAGGAAGGGAAAATGAATCTGATGGGGGAAGTGGGGTAGAGTAATATTGTCAAAAGCAAAAAGAAATGGGGGCCATTAAACCTGAATATCAGGATCACTGTAAGATACATTTTGACTTTGAAAACCACACAATTTGTTACTAATAAATAAACATGACAATCAGGAATTAAATATAACTGAAATATAAAAAAGAAATATGAATGTGACACTTCATTTTCAATATTTATATACACACACACACACACACACCATGTTTTCCTGAAAATATGACATACCCCGAAAACAAGCCACAGCCCAATTTCCTTGCTTTTGCCTAATATAAGCCCTACCCCCAAATAAGCCATAGTTAAGCCCTGCCCACCATCTGGTTGTACAAGGTGGGGCGAGGCACATGTATAAAAATCAAGCTAGGGTGGAGGTAGAGGGGAGGAGTTGTCCCTCATGCCCTGCAGCCATTTACCTTAAGATTGCCTCAGCCAGGTGTTCCACACCCCGACCCCTGTCATGCTGGTACCAAACTTCTTCTGTGGCCGCTTACAGCCACTCATAGCAGGAAGCAGTGTGTCTCATCATACCGGTGCTGCCACACACACTCACACTGATGTGACATGCCACGCAGCCTCCTGCCACAAGCAGCAGCACCAGCACGATGTGCCACATGGCATTTGGTCGTAAATGGCCACAGTACAACTCAGGAAGTAGCGCAACAGGTGTCAGAGTGTGGGAGGCCTGGCTGCAGTGGTCCTAAGGTAAGCGGTAAGACATCCCCTGAAAATAAGATTTGGTACTTATTTTGGAAACACTGTGTGTGTGTGTGTGTGTGTGTGTATGTGTGTATACGTGCATGTGCACATGCAGAAAGACATACACACACTCAGTATAACACAAGTATTTATGTACACACAAATGTGTGCGTATGTTTGTTTCCCTCCACTACTCTGAGCTTCCTCCCAGCTTACCGCCAAATTGCAAACGGTTTCATCAGTTCCTACTCCCACTTATATCTGTATACAGTAAGCTCTAATTTCTGAGATCCCATTTGCAAATAAATACGAGGTTTTGTCATGGATGCAGATTAATGCAAGTTTCTCAGGATAACATTGCATGATCCAATCTGGGTCGGTCACTGGGACCAGAAGTTTTATCTTTCCAGCTCTCAAGAGAAGTTCCCTGAAGATGGGCTCCAGCATGAGTCCGAAAGCTCGGAAGATAAAAATCTCTGGTGCTGGTGACGGATCCAGATTGGATACTACAAAATGTTTTGTGTGGCTTTTCCCAGATTAAGTACAAGTCTGTGCCTCACAATGTAAGTATATGAGTAAGTTGCAAATACATGTAATAGTGACAAAACATTTACATATTGCATACGTAATTCAATTATAAAAACTTGAATGTATAATAGCATATTATATATACTCTCCAAAGTTGTGCCTTCAAGTGATTGGACTCCCAGCAACTGTCCCCGTGCACTTTTCTTGGCAACATTTTTCAGAAATCACTTGACAGTTCTTTCTTCCTAGAGGTAAATAAAGTGACTGTCCCAAGGTCAGCCAGCTTGCTTCATGCCCAAGGCTCAAACTCACAATTTCATTGTTTTCTAGCCTGACACCTTACCATTGCACCACAGTAGAAACCTGAGCTAACCCAAAAGATATTCAGAACAAAGCTGGCTTAGGGAGTGAGTGTATAGTGGCCAGCTGGATCCACAGAGGAAGCAGGAGTTGATTTATAAATTCAAGCAGCCATGAAATGTGAGCAGAGAGGCAGAACTGGCAACCATGCCAAAGTTTGCAGCAGTGCCAACAGCTAGCAGTCCCACCCAGGTTAGACATCTGGCTGAAAAGTCTGAAAAACGTCAATCAACAAACAAGGCAGCCAAACCATGGGTATGCTAAAGGATAACTATGCCTTAGGTTGAGACGAAAAGGACCTCTTTCCCTGCCTTCCAAAGCTGGGACAGTGGACTATTCATACCTTGATAACAAGGTAGTAATGGGCAATTCAAGTCTGTCTAAAGGGAGAAGTACAGGAAAGAAATTTATAGAAATGTCTAAAAAATTATATAAACCATCGATATTAGCATAGTAAAACTATAGAAACCAACAAACAGCAACATAATAAAATATATACTCTAGTGAATAAGATGTGAAAGATATAAAGCAGATATTCACCTTCATAAATCCAAATCCTTTATGGTGCACAAGGAGGGATTTATTCAGAGAAGGATGCACTGTTTTCAAAATTTCTTCAAAATATTTGAGATCAATCTTCACTATATGGATCAGAAAATGTTAATGTTTGAGACAAGAAAGTCTGCAATCCAGGTAGGTGCTTGGTGGATTTTGATAAACTATTGGCTCCAAATTCAATTCTTGCCAGTCAGACGGATCCCTATGGTTTTATTTTTCTTTTACCCTGAAAGCACCATAGAGCAGGAGTTGGCGTTACATGGACTTTCTGTACTATTTCTAATTTCTTCCGAATATGATGAAACAACTATTCATCTAAAGAATAAAGGATACTGAATTTCAGACTAAAGCTAATAGGCTGTCCCAATATGGCAGAAATCAGATAAATAAGGACACTTGGGAACTAGTAAAATAATCTGCAAAATCTGACTTTTTTTTTTTTCAAAGCCAGACATAACATCTTACCATCTGCATTACTGCAAGTTAGATACTCCAAAGACCAATTAACCAAGTGTACCTATCCATGTGGTGATAAGGAGATTTAATTTTACATTGTATAAGGTTATCCATGTACATTTCCAGAAAGCCCAGAAAATTTCTGTGTGAACTATGTTCTACAAGATTTGAAATCCTTTATCACTTGTGCAATAAATAAATTCTGTTACCTGTGATGAAAATAAGTCATAATTGGCTGCAGAAATAATCATTTCTATTTTGTTTATCACTTTAAATTTAATACATACTATCTTGTATTTAGATGGTGTGTATTTTAGTTCATAGATTCTAATATTTTAAACTTATGCTTGAACAGGTAATTAATGTACATTATAGTAGTATATGTCATATTTTATATATTATTTTGTCCTTATTATGTTAATATTTTATCTTTAAAGTTGTAGTTCTTTTAAATTTTTAAATTTAAATGTTTGTTGCTGGTCATTGATCAAGTAAACAGATTTTCAAATTTTCATCTTCTTAAATGAGTGGAAAAGAAGATTTGCAAATGATAGAAAGCTAGGAGGATTGCTAACACTCCGGAAGATAGTATCAAAATTCAAAAGTATCTTGATAAACTTAAACATTGGGCTCTATCTAATAAAATGTTGTTCAGTTTTGGAAAACATAGAGTTATGTTATTGGACAGGAAAGTCAAATGTACAGGTACAAGATAGGTGATACCTGGCTTAGCAATAGTACTTGTGGAAAGGATCTGGATGTCTTGGTGTTCTCTTGAGTAAACATGAGCCAGCAATGTGCTAAAACTGTCAAAAGAGCCAGTGCAGTTTTGTGCTGCATTATTAGAGATACAGTATCAAGATCACAGGAAGTGATACTACCATTCTACTTTCTGCAGTGGTCAGATCACATCTAGAATAATGTGTCCAGTTCTGGTTGTCACAAACAGTAAGAATACTGAGGAAGTGGAAAGAATGCAGAGAAAATGAACAAAGATGATAAGAAGTTTACAGACTAAATTCTACAAAAAATGGTTAAAGGAACTCATCATGTTTAGCCCAAAGAAGAAAGGCTAATGGGAGACATGATAGCAGTCTTCCAATATATAAACAATGTCAAAGCAGAAGTGTTATTCAGCCGGTTCTGACAAGTTCTGGTAGCGGAAATTTTGAGTAGTTTGAAGAATCAGCAAATCCCATCTCTGACTGGAGATTTTACAGGATCCTTCCCCTGCCACGCCCACCCAGCCACGCCCACAGAACCGCTAGTAAAAAAAATTGAGTCTTACCACTGTGTCAAAGGGCAGAGATTGTGAATTTATTTTCCACCAGTAGAAGCTTTTTAGTGATAGATCCAAACTTTAAATAAGGAGGAATTTTCTGACTGTGAGAGTTATTAGGCAGTTGAACAGCCTGCATCTTGTTGTGATAACTGATCCATCAATGGAGATTTTCAAGAAAACATTGGACAACTACATATTGTCACAGTATGAGGATTCCTGCACTGAGCAAGGGATTAGATTAGAAGATCTCCAAGGTCCCTCCCATCCCTATAACTCTGTGTCCTCAATTTTATTTGGAACCAAGTAGTTATTTTCATATAATAAATTCTCTCCTTCAGAAAAGGGAAGAAAAAAATCCACAGATATTCAAAAAAAATCATTTTAGTCCCTGATCCTGTCATATAACACTTTATCTTGGGTCATACAGGCTGGCAAGCACAATGCTTGCATATAAATGAAGAGCTTCTGCTTCTATAGTACATGAGTCTGACTGAAGTTTGGGTATTTATTACCTCAGACCTCAGCATCTGGATTCACACAAGAATTATTTAAAGAAAAGAACCAATTGTGGAGCAAATTCTTTCTCCTCTGCTTGTTGCTTTAATGGCAGCTTCTTGGTTCTTCAGTGTGTCACAGTTGAGAATAGGTTTGTGGGAAGGAAAGAAAATTAACCTAGATTTCTTTGCTGCAGTCCTGAGATATATTCAGGTACTGAACAGATTGGTTTCTGCACATATTGTTTTTTGTGCTGAAAAAACAAATGGTCATGAATCTTTCCCCTCATCCATATATTTATATATTATAAAACATTGGAATAAATCAGTGTTAACAATAAGCAACAATATAGTTTTAAATACATACTGAAAATATATGGGAAAATAGTGGAAAGTGAGAAAGTGAAATAATTATTTAAAAAATATGCTTGGAGAATGTACATATCTTCAGGCAGTAGTAGCTTTTGGTTTCAATATCATCTCAACCATAATGTCAGCCCTTAAGAATAGACCAGATCAGGAAACAATCTCCACAGGAAGACTAGGATAAACAATATTTTATTGAGATAATAAAGGTTTCTTACAAGTCTGATTTGTGCTTTGTGTTTCTTCCTTCTTGCACCAAGGAGGAGCCTGTTTATTTCTTCTGAATAGTAATTTGTTTTCCAAGACTTAAAAAATGTTTTAGTCCTCTTGGCTTGTCTACAGTAATGATTCCTGCCTGTTTTCCTGAAAGTCATCACCCTGATACTCTACAGCTTTTGGTGTCACCGTCCCTGTTCTGTAGAACAGTACATCCCTTAAAATCTAGATGGGCCTGACCCAGTTATCCTTTCTTAAGAAGTTAAAGATTGGGTGTTCTCATAGTCTTTTGGGTTCCAAGGTTAAATGAACTTTGTTGGCAGGTGGATTACTTATTGTTTCAGTCATTTTAGTGGGGGAGATGGCATTAAGTATATGGTATTGCTAGAAATAAAATCTATCCAGTTCCAAGCTTGGAAAAAAAACACTGAAGATAAAATGGAGGCAGGCTGCAGGAGAAGAAGCCTCTGTTTATTTGGTTGCCAGAAACTTCAGTGACTGAAGTTTTGGGGTGGCTGACCAAAATGAGGTTGAGAGTAGATGGTTTTTATACATTCTTTGGGGCTTTGATGATTGAGATGCCTGTTCCTGTGTAAAAATATGCCCTTTAATATTTTAATGACTGTTGCTTGTCATTTATGGGGTCATGTAGGGTTCATGGCTGGCTCTACAGTCAAAAGGAAATGCAAATCCTAGTCTGAGCTCATCTTGTCAGTTTTGGTTTGCCTAATTGTGTTGCTTGTTTGGTGTTTCTTTGTTTCTGAATAGATTGGCCCACTCTTTCTGACTGGATACAAAATCTTGATTCTTCAAGTTTCTGCCTGAGACTATTTTCCTATGGCAGGAAGACTGGGACTGCTTTCTGCCTTTGTTAAGATTTTTTTCTCCTCTTTTAGGGGAAATATTATCCTGCATAGATAGATAGATAGATAGATAGATAGATAGATAGATAGATAGATAGATAGATAGATAGATAGATAGATAGATAGATAGACAGACAGATAGATATTTTCGTAGATTTTCACAGGTACAGGTATGTAGGTCTAGGTGTGTTCGGGTCTTTTCCCGTCTAAGATTAAGAGTATCTTGGTGACGTTTCAGCCCATTACCCAAGCCGTTACAACACAGGAGGTTAATGGAAAAGAGATCAAAACATAAACAACCCAGGACCCAGGATACCACAACAAAAAAAATCGTAAGGCCATCACACAACCCATTTCCCAAGCTGTTAACACACACACACACACACACACACATATGGATCTTTGGTTATTCGGGTTTTCTCCCATGTAAAATTGGAAGTATTTTGGCGACGTTTCAACGAAGTCTCATTTGTCATCTTCAGGTGAATGCTACTACCACACTTCCATGTAGAAAGCAGACTCACACCCACACAGATGATGAGACACAACCACGGACCAGAAGCCGTACCGCAGCTGCATCACTCCCCGCTTCAAACCCCTCCAACCCATACATGAAGTGAACAGACGCCCACCATGAAGATGTGGCACGACCACGAACATGAAGCCAAACAACAGGATCACAGCTCACCAGCTCAAATCCCCTGGCAACTAAGACTAACCTGAGCACAACCAAGCCCCCACCTGAACAGAACACACCCCCAGCCAATCAAGGCTGAAGATGACAAATGAGACTTTGTTGAAATGTCGCCAAAATACTTCCAATTTTACGTGGGAGAAAACCTGAATAACCAAAGATCCATATCGAAATACCCGTGAAAACCTCAGAAAACGTGTGAGTGTGTGTGTGTGTGTGTGTGTATGTATCTTCCTATAGTATGATAAGGTTTTTTGTCATTTGTTTTATAAATAGTGCCCACTGTCTAGAGTCACCTTAATGAGATGAGCAACGATATAACTTAAATAAATAAATAAATATCAGAATAATATGAATAGTTTTAAATTTATTTTAGAACTTTCTTACTAGTTAAATTAAAAATGCCATATCCTGTTGCTTTACAGTTTGGAAATATATCACTGTATGTTAGGAGAAACACCTAACTATGCTATGAAAGTTCTACAAATTTAGGTTTCCTTATTTAAAAAGTGGCCAACGTGAGATATAGTGCAAAAGAAAACTTCCACTTGTACACTACACCAGGGATCCCCAACCACCGGTCCACGGACCAGTACCGGTCCGTGGGACATTTGGGACTGGGCCGCCTACTTTGCTTCGGAGCCATCTTGTTCCGACGTGCTGGATCAAATGCTGGTTTTGACGACGTCCCTCAGCCTCGCTTGACCAAAAATGTCAACTCCACGCCGTGCGCGGCTAGAGAAAAGGGAAACGTGGTAGCCATGGAGAAGCTGCTTTCCCTAAGAAGAAGGCTTCTGATTCGCTGGGCTTACACCAGGAATTCTGTGAGGCTCTGGTGAAGGGAGGCTACGCTGTTGCCGATTACCTCGATCCCAGCCTGCACGAACTCCCTCGTCCTCTTTGGAAGTGGCCGACAATCTGGTCAAGGCTCACGGGAAGCTCTTCTTCAATTGCCTCACCGACACGCGGCTACAGGCCACTCAGGTGAGCGGCAGGAAATTGGAGCTGGGCAGCCACAGACCAGCCATCTCTCCGTCTGACGGCCTCGGCAGAATCTCTGCCTCCCAGCGCGCTTGGTCCTCTGCCCGCAGGCTTCCCCAGCTCCTTGCCAAGAGGGTTTTCCACCCCAGCCCAGCAGGGCCCTCGCTGCCTTCCCCTCGCCTGGCCGGCCGGGCTCCTTGGGCAACCCGGCTGCCTTGTGCCGAAAGGCGCGCTGCCAGGCAGGGGTCACGCGGCGCAGGGCAACACACCACCGCCTGGCCCTGGTGAGGGAAAGCAGCAGGCGCTCCCCGGGCGGCGGCCTCGGCCCCGCCACCAGGGAAGCGGCTGCCCAGCTCCGGAGCTGATCCACACCTGACCAGCTGGAAAGGAAGGGTGTGTAGCGTTGGTGTTTTGTGTGTGTGTGTGTGATTTCTTGGCGCGCAGCGCAGGGTCTCTTTTGGCTGGTCCCGATTTTTTTTTCAGAGGGGAATATCATGCCTGTATTAACCATGATTATTAAATCCAATCCAACTTTGAAATTATAATTAAATTAAGTCATAACTAGCTTTTCAATGAGTGGAATATATAATAAAATATAATAAAATAAATAAATAAACAAACAAACAAACAAACAAACAAACCCGAGCCGGTCCTTGAAAAAGTGTTTCTGCGTGAAACCGGTCCCTGGTACAAAAAAGGTTGGGGACCACTGCACTACACTATTCTGAAGAGATATTGCATATATTAAAGTAAATAGTATTTCTGTTAAGTGCCTATATTTTCATTTGATATTTCCATTAATGTTAATTTTTCTATAAGAAAAAAACAACACAGCATTTAACTCTGTTCACCATGTTCCTAACTCACAAGGTAATGCCACCAACACTTTAGAAATTATTTCTTTATATTTCCTACGGCAGTTTATATAACAGCTACATAGATTTGCAGAAATAAGGGTTTGAAACTCATGCACGTGCACTCACACAGACACACAGGTGCACACACACACCTATATATGTCTGTTTGCTACTTTGTAATCATCAATTGGGCAAAATGCTGCATCATAGGACAAAACTTTGTCAACAAAGATATCTCAAAGAGCTGTGTTACAGAATGCCAGGGGTCATTATTCCTGAGGCAATGAAATTTGGGGGGTGGGGGTTCTGCT
Organism: Hydrophis major; assembly: GCA_033807585.1. Classification (NCBI taxonomy): domain Eukaryota; kingdom Metazoa; phylum Chordata; class Lepidosauria; order Squamata; family Elapidae; genus Hydrophis; species Hydrophis major. The sequence goes on along the minus strand of CM066328.1, from coordinate 86,397,517 downwards.
TCAACACCACTGTTTTGCTGTTGTTCAGTATTGTCGCCATGCTGTCGCAGGCAGCCATGGTCATATGATCCTCATTTTCAACATTTCCTGACAACTTCCCACAAAGCAATGGGGTACCCAAAAGGAATTGATATGATTGTTGATACTGCTATGCTCCTTGATACCTTCCCACTAGCAAAGTCTTTGCTTGCAGGAAGTTTGCAGGTGAAAGCTCACTCTTTTACCAAAGAATATCACCAGCAAAAGTTTTTAAGAGAATGGGTGGGAGGGGAAGAGTTGCCTGCACTATGTTTGAAAATCTTTTTCTCAACAGTCACCTTGGTGATATCTTGTTTGCTCATATAAATATACAAAAACATGTTTTTTCTCTCATAAAATCCTTTCTATTTCAAGTCCTTTGCTTAATAGCTTTGTTTTTCATGTAACAGCCCATTTCAAATCTCTTAAAGTCCTTTTCTTTTTGCTGATTTTAAAGATGTTTTCTGATAAGCATTAGGGAAAATTAATGCTTTGCTTGTTTTACAGTGAACAAGTTGTAAAAGGCTACCTTGCTTAAAAATTGCTTCATTGAAGAGAAGCTTATTCTTACAAGTAAGAGTTGTTGTTGGTTAGGGTACATGGATAAAATGTGCCTTGTAAGTTTAGAGACAAGCGTCTGGGCCTCTACCATCCTTTTTCAATTTCAGGTCATGCATATTTATTTTTATATCTGTCTTGACAGTTGGTGTCCGAGTGCCTTTAGTGTTGTTGGAAGGAAACCTCAGGTTTAATCTTGCTCTTTAGTCAGTGGAGTAAGAAAGTTTATTGAAGCTAATAAAAATATAGTACTACTTTGGGGATTAATGTGAATTGAGTACATTGTTGTCATGGAGAATATGCATATATTAGGTGGCAATCAGAAATTGTTTTGTCAATATGCCTAACTTACAATACTTTGTACTATTTCCATGAGGGGATTATGCTTACTGACATGGTGCTTTGTTGAAATATTCTGATCAAAAGTTTTGCAAATTCCTGGACAACATTCAAACTTTCGAAGACCGTTACTGATTTATTGATTTTGTTACAATGACTGGTGAAGTTATAAAACATTAACTTCTATGCATCTTAATTCATAGTACGTTCATTGGATGCTTATTAATTGAATACTAACGTTTCTTAACAAGATGGTGCCTGAAAATTAACTTGAAGGCTTGGAGTTTGCCTGTTTGTTTCTTTGCTTGCTTGTTTGTTTTTGCTTATTTGTTCTGTTTCCTTGGGGTCAGAGTAATTCTTAGTCAGATGGGGGCCTCTAGGACAGGATGGGTGGATGTTTACAAATGCACAGGTGTTTCACAGTGGTTCCCTTCCTTCATGATTGGCTCCATTGGTGTTAATAGGAGGAGAGACGTTGTGCTCCCAATCTTTTATTTGTAGAATGACTCAGGCAGGGGTGGGATTCTCCTGGTTCGGACCAACTCAGGCAAACCCCTAGCTGTGATGATCAGCTGGCTCCAAATCGGTTCAATCTGATAATCATGTGCGCCCATCCATCTGCCCCTGAGCTATACTCATCTATATCTGTTCAGCTGATTTGTGCAGCAGAGTGGATTGCCTCACCTCAGCTGTGTTACTTCCCTGAAGTAACATTGAAGGTAAGTAATTGTGATAGCTGTGCACACATGCACAATTAGCGAACTGGTTGCTACACCAAGAGAACCCCACCCCTGGACTCAGGGCTTGATAATCTTCTTCGGTTTAACATCTATATCAACCCACTGATATAAATCATCAGTCAGTTTTGGAGCGTATTATCAGTTTTATTCATGAGGCACTTCAGGGTACAAATAGAAGCTGCAAGGAAGTCCCAGCTAGATTAGAATTGCTCCTGTGGACAAAGAACCCTGTTCTAGAAGAAGACCTGAGTTCTTCTTCTAGAAAATCACATTTCTACAAAATCACATTTGTATTTTATTCATATCCACATGAATGATACATATCTCAGATTTCCTTTCCTCTGGGACAATCACTTAATTTTTTTTAATATGTTCCACAGGGTATTTTCTGCTTTGTCTCAACTCTCAACTTTGTTCTAACCATGATGATGAGAATTGGTAGATATATCAGCTTCCTTTACAAAAACCAGTTGTATATGTTGTATGAACTTGTATAGCATGTACTGCTGAAGCTCATTGTACTAATTGTGAAAAATATTTAAATGTTCATCTTTTATGTGACCAATTTCCAGTTATGTCCAAGAAGGTTGCAAAATTTCTGTCAAGAGTTATGATTAAAATATGCCATTTGGTCCCTCCATACATTATTTATTTTTTCGGATTTGCCCCCCTCATTTTCTGTATTTGTGCATGCATGCATGCATTCATACATTTATTTGTTCTCTGTATTTGATGTATTTTTCATTTATGGTCCAAGACCAGTAAATGTTTGGACCATAAACAATTAGATTGACAGAACTGAAGACACGTTTAGGAGAAGAAATCGCTCTAAAATATTTTGCTTGCCAAGTTGAGTGAAGTTTCAAGAGATGGATGAAATAACTTTATGGTACTTCATTGAATGCTATACTGCTAAACACTTTCTGGGTCATCCCGAAGGAGCACTTATTTTGAAATTGCATCTCCAATTGAAAAAGTATTCTCTTCAGGATTGAAGTAAGAGGGAGAATTTATTATCTACATGTATTCTTCAGGTTACAATGGCAATCGGGATTGGAATTTCCATTGCTAAGTAATGTGGTCATAAAATGTGATGTCACAGGAGTGTATCAATTAGTGATGCCATTGTTAAGTGAGAATCATGGGTCCTTAAGCAAGTCCTCACATGACTATGACTTGCAACTTCCTGATGACTTCCAAGAAGCAAATCAATGGGAAAGCTGAAGGAAGTTGCAAATCCTGGGCACAACAAACATTTCTTAGATGGTTCACAAGTTGGCTGGCAGGAAGGTGAGTTCCACAGAGTGTAGGTGGGCAAAATGTATATGTTGCAGTGCAACTGCAGCCAGTGGAGAGTGTAGGTGCTATGGCCTTGGCCCACAATCGCCCTGACTCCTGGGGGCTCCTTGAGAGAAAAAGTGGTGCAAGGAGAAGCAACTTGCTAGAATGACTTGAGACCTCCTGGCTGCTTCCCCATTGATTCTGCTTGTGTGAAGCCAGCAGGAAAGATAACCAGTTATGATTATAGCAATAGCACTTAGATTTATATACCACTTCATAGTTATTTACAGGTCTCTCTAAGCAGTTTACAGAATCAGCGTATTGCTCTCAACAATCTGGGTCCTCATTTTACCGACCACAGAAGGATGGAAGGCTGAGTCAACCTTGAGCTGTTCAGAATCGAACTCCTGGAATGAACAGAGTTAGCTTGCAGCACTGCATTCTAACCATTGCACCACCACAGCTCTGTGTGTCCACAACATGCCTCAACTGCTGAAAGTGCAAGCCAATTGCCAAGCATTCAAAAAATAATAATATTTTATTGAACAAAATAATTTAAAACATTGAACGTGGTTAAACTGGTTTGACATAACTTTTGGTCAATATCACATAGATATACAGTATATCTTCCTATATACAATTGTTCAAATATATACATATATACATTTATTCATTCATGTATTACATTTTCCAAAATATTTGGTCCTACTTTCATTTCATACTCTCATCTACCCCCTTAGCAACTCTTTTCCAACTTAAGACCTTCCTTGCTGCCCCCACCAGTGTAAAATCTATTACAAATTGCATAATATTCCGGCTCATCTTTGTTTTTCATCTCTAAAGTTAGCTTGTCCATTTCAATGCATATCAGAATTTTGTTTATTACTTCATCTTCACTCGGTATGTCTTTCTCCTTCCAGTTCTGGGCAAATGCTACTCTTGTTGCAGTAATAACATGTATAATCAAATATAGCTCATCCTTATTATATTTTTTGATATTGTTCCTAATAAAAAACATTCTGGTACATGGTCTAATTTAAAACCCAACATTTCCTCCAACTACTTCCCCATCCTAAGCAAAACTCTTGCATTTTTTTGCAGCTCTACCAGGCATGGTAGTACATATCCTGTTTCATTGAACATTTCCAACAATTTGGGGGCTGGCTTTTGTACATGTTAGCCAATCTGGCTGGTGGGAGGTACAATCAATAAAACATTTTAAATAAATTTTCCTTATATGCAGTGGCCAGGGTAATCTTTTTATTCCTTTCCCATACTGTTTGCCATTGATCCAATTTGATACTATACTCAAAGTCTCTAGCCCATATCACCATCATCTCCTTTACCTGTTCTTCCTCTAATTTATAGACTGGTAGAAATTTGTAAATTTTCCTTATTAATTTGTCCTCTGGTCCCAATAGAATTTTGTCTAAAACTGTTTCTTGCATGTTAATCCCCCATTCTTTTTTGCCCTTTTTATACCTGGCTTGTATCTAAAGATATTCCCACCACTCTAAATCCATCCCTTGTTGCTTTAAGTCCTGTCTAATTTTTAAATCTCCATCTTCATTTAAGACATCTTTATAAGTAATAGCTTTCCCTTGTTTTAATAAATTTGGATGTGTTATCACCTCCAATATTGATATCCAATTTGGCATTTCTAAGTATATCTGCTTTTTGGTTTTATTCCAGATCTTAAATATTGCTTGCCTAATTCTATGTTCTTAAAAATGTTGGTGTAAACCTGGCTTGTCAGGCATGCCATCCTTGTTGCAAGTTGTGGCCTTCTAACTGCAAAGTTCTTCTGTTTTCTAATACTATCCGATCTCTAATCCATGTAAGTGAAGCTGCTTGATGATAAATTTCCCAATCCGGAAGGCTGAATCTTCCCCTTTCTGTGGCTTCCTGTTATAATTTTAGTTAGATCCTTGTTTTTTTTTCCCCTGCCACACAAATTTGAGGTTGTCTTATTTAATTCTTTAAAGAAGTTTTGGCTTAACTTTATAGGTATATTTTGAAATAAGAATTAACAGTTTCGGGAGCACATTCACTTTCTAAGCACTCAAATTTTGATTTCATCAACACACAAGATTGCAATGGCCACAACTTTGAGAACCAATCATTAAGGCCTCATTCAATGCTGTTGTAACTTTGAAAGTTGTTGAACAACTGTTCATAAACAAAGACAATGTCTATTCCCTATTATAATAATAAGGATTTATACTTTTGGGAGTCATCACTCCACCAACTATATCTCAAAATGGCATATAAAGAATATATTTCTTCATCTGTACAATACATGAATGTTTTATGGGAGCTTCTGTTCAAGTTCTCCATATTTCTTTTATGAATTTTTATCTTAATTTTCTTGTTTAATGAGTTAGCCAACCAGGTCCTTTACTTATGACTATACATCCAGTGACTGTTCAAAATTACGATGGTTCTGAGATTTACAACTGTTCACAAAGTCATAACCAAAGTCATGATCAAAATTTGGGTGCTTGGTAGTCTGCCATCCTTACAGTCCCAAAGGATCCAACTCCCCTCATCTGTCTATTTCACTCAACGATGTCCTTTCTGTTCCTTGCACTCTGCAATCCCTGATCTACTGGCTGACCTTTGCTGTGTTTTCTTGCTTCCTCTGCTGACTAAGCATGCCTGGCCTATCCCTTTGTAAGGCAGCTGTTGGCCATGCCAGGCCTTTCAGAGGTCAGGTACAACTTGTCCAAATTGTGTGTCACCTTCTCATGAAGCTTTGACTCCTTCCAAAAGTCATGTGAGAATATTGCATGTGATTTGGACAAATTCATGCACTAGTTGTAAAATGTTGTGAGTGGCCTCAGGAAGAAAGCCTAGTGTGGCCAGCAGCTGTATCACAAAGGGCCAGGTTGGATGTGCCTTGTTGGTGGGATGAAGAAGACAATAAATATCATTGAGTTGACTGCATACATGGAGGCAGGGGTCTTGAGGTGCAGGGCAGCAAAGTGACTGGGTTGAGGTGGCCTGAGCTTCCTGGAGCAACTATTTTACACCATACTATTGGGACTTCCTGGGTATTTGGTGCTTTTGGGACACAACAGCCATGTACCATCTAGGCCAGTAATGGCAAACCTTTTCAGCTCCCGTGCCAATAATTGCGTGTGTGCTTGTGTGCGCGCGCTCGCATGCCAGCACCTAGAAGGCAATGTGTGCTGGGCCTGCCCACCACCCCTGCGCATACGTGCACGATCCCCCTGCAGTGCACTGCACATCTGTATATGCGCGCGTGATCCCCTTGCTGGATGCCATGCATGTGTGCACAATCCCCTTGCTGGATGCCGCACAATCACCCCTGCAGTGTGTTGCGCGTCTGCACATGCGTGTGCGATCACCCCCCACACCATCCATCTACTCATGCATGTGTGATCCCCCAGTGTGCGCTGCGCATTTTTGTACACCCCTGCCCCCCCGCCCAGGCATGCCAAATAGCTGACAATCAGCTATTAGGCGGTGGTGTGCGCGTATGCTCAATGGGGCTCTTCTGGGCAAGCTCTCGCATGCCAGGGGAAATGGCTCTGCATGCCACTTCTGGCACACATGCCATAGGTTCACCATCATGGATCTAGGCTGAGCCAGGCTGGACTGGCTGAGGAATCCACGGGTGATTCTGGCTATGCATTGCAATTCAGGGGTTTCTTGCAACCCCAGAGCCACATTGTGTCAAGACTCCCCTGTGCTGAAATTAATTCTTTCCTGGGCCTCCCTGCATTCCTACTGCCTTGCAGTACCCCCCCCCACCCCCACACACATAGTTGTGTGTAGCCTGAGGTGGATCTCCCAGGGTCTCTCCTTTTCCAGCAGCCCCAAGCTCCTTACTTGGGAAATCCTCTGCTTCCCGTGTAGCTACTCACATATATGGACTTACAAAGACAACTAGGGCTGCTGGGATTCCTGTTGCAAAGCATTATGGTCATGTGACATCATGCTTTGTGACCTCATTGCTTCATAATAAAAAATTAAGTCCCAGTTGTTCACTGGTGTTATGTGTATGCAAATAACATGGTTGGGTTGACAATATATAAACTACAAATATATATGTTTGTAGCTTTAAGGAAAAATACTGTCATGTATTACGCTGTGTTCTGGTTGGTTAATTATGCTACAAGTTGCCATAAGAGGGAGCTATAGATCATGGTTTAATTCTCTTTTTCTTTTTCACTGATGATCTCTCTTAATACTGATACTGACTGACTTCGGACCGATACTGACTAACCCTGTTTATTTTAATATTCTGTTGATATCGAAGATTATTTGTTGTATTATGGTTTGATATTTGTCTGCTGTAAAAGACATGGAACCAGTAAGAAGACTTTATAACTAGATGTAAGAAGACTTTATAATTGGATATTTCTGGATTGTTAAAAAAACGTGTATGACATGGACTGTGCTATTTCTTCAAGTAAACATTAATACAACTTGTTCAACTCAGTATGGCTGTATATTTCTTCATAACTGTTCTCATAAATTGTTTTCCATGTGCATATCCTTTTATACAAGGGTTACTCTGCACATATCTTAACAACTGGGATTTTCAAAGCCATTGAGAATAGTTTTGCTTTTAATCGAATTAATCTTCCTATCTGTCACTTTAAAGAAGTGACTTCCATAGTTAAATCATTTGAACCAACTAAAATCACTAAACAAGCAAAGGTGTTTTTCCCCCTCTTATTTGATAATGGTAGAACCATTTTAAGAATCTATTTATATTTGCAAGTTGTATGGAGTTTAGAAATTTTTGAGAATTAAAACCTTAACTACAATATAAGTACTTAAAAATCATCCACACAGTTCACTGGGTTATAGGAGCCATAAGATTTGAAAAAAATGTGATTAAAATATTTTTCACTTCATTCTTTTAGAGTTTTAGATAATGCAATTTCCTGTTCTATTTAGCTATTCATTATTAGAATGCATTTTTCCAAAAGCAAGCAACTTCTGTGTCAACATCCATGAAAAAAATAAGATTTTATGAATCAAATTATTGTTTCATATTAAAAATGATAATAAAATTTAATATTTTGCCATTTGGGGGTGTTTAATCACGAGTGCAGAATTGTCTCCCAGAGTTCAGTAATAGTAGGTCACTGAAACCACCAGTATCGAGAGGAGCAATGATTGCCACAAATTTTTAAACAATTAGCAAGCATTGTTGAACATGCATGCAATAAATACTTGAGTTTACAAATTAATGATGTGGAAGAAAACAGTTGGATGTGAATGAGACTTTATGCATTATTTTACTCATTTAAAATAGCAAAGGGCATATAATACATTCACAAAAGCATACAGTGTACAGACAACTTTTGCAATTGAATGTGAACTCATTAAAATGAAGTATATCAAACATTTTAATATTACCTGTATTAAGTGCCATTTATATATTCATCAAAGTTCTTTGTTATTTAATTCAAAATGAACTTGAAAAGATAATTGCAGTTTGCTTCTGAGCAAGCATCTCTAAATTTATTAGTTTATGAACTGTAAATTTGATTAGTTTGATTTGCACAATCATTTCTGCTCTATCTAATATAATTCAGTTTTTTTTCATTGAAATAATGTATTTGTTGTATTTAATTGTGTGGAAAGGCCTGTCGTGCCATTTTAGGGCTGCTCATTCACCTTTGGTCCCCCCCTGGTGCTTGGGTCTCACCTGTGTCTCCAAGTAGCTATAACATGCACACCATTCACATTATGAGAAAATATCTCATCAAACAGGCTAAACCAGGTGAGGGTAGCTGACAGGACTTCAGCTCTTGGTAAGGTAAAGAATTTGTCCATCCCAATATGAAAAACCTGGCCCTGGCAGATTGAGCCAAGGAGACTGATCAACAATCCAGCGAGCAAAAAAGCAGGCCCAGCAGATGTTGTGAAAAACTAAAACCATGGCAAACATTTAGACGTCATGATCATCCAATGCAGCAGGAGAGGTCACCATCTACAATGGTTGTCCATGCCGCTGGATTAAGTTATTTTCTGGCAGGAGAATGGGACTGTTCCTGTACAGTGGCTGGCTTAAAACATCATCATATAAAAGTTTATGTTGTACAATTCCTCTTCATCTACAACCCTTCTCCAATTCACTTCAGTTCCAAACCTAATTGAGTCCTGCAGCAGTTGTGTGCGTGCGTGTGTGTGTGCGCACGCGCGAAAGCAACAAGTGCAGATGACCACTGATAGTTGTATTCACAAACCTGAACATGGATGGCTTTTGAACCTATTGTTATACCTAGGGCATCAGAAGACCTTCAACAGCATCCAGGGTAGAGGTGGTATTCAGCCGGTTCGGACCATTTCTGGAGTACCAGTAGCGGAAATTTTGAGTAGATTGGAAAACTGGAAAATACCACCTCTGGCTGGCCCTGCCCACCCCCCACCCCCACCGTTACTTCCTATATTCCCTTGTTTTTTAGCTCAGCTGATTCGTGCTGCAGAGTGGATTGCTGCACCTCAGCTGAGCTAAAAAAAACAGCACAGCTCGCCAGGGTTGATACAGAGGGAAGTCATTGAGCCTGAAGCATGCTCTCAGAACCAGTAGGAAAAAATTTGGAAACCCACCACTGATCCAGGGTGATTGGGCAGCTGTTTTTAGGATAGCATTGTCTATCCTCATATGAAAGAGAAGGGTTAGGAGAGGTTCCCTAAACATTGCCTGCCCCACAATATCTGGCCAGATAACTGTGGCCAAATTATCTCATCAGTCAAGAATCAAGAAAAATCAAGCAAAACTTATCATTGGAGCCTGAAATGCCTGCATGTTGCTGGATCCTGAGAAGGTATCAAAGCCTGAAAAATAAACAGTAGCATCAGCAGACTGCAAGACCTGGGCCAAGTCCAAAGTTTTTAAGATGAACTTAATTAAAAATTATCCAGAAATTTACTGCTTGTAGGAACTTGTTTTGAAAAATGGACACAGCTTAAAGATGTTATCACACAGACTGTGTTATAGACTGTAACAGCTGTACAGTACTTCAAGTAAAAACCTGGACTGATCAAGACTGGTTTTATGAAAACCAAGACCATCTCAGCAGCTCTCAGTCCAAGAACAAGGCCTATGCAGACTGGCAGAATGATCCATCATCTATCGCAAAGAAAGTTAAATTTAAATACCTGCAATACAAAGTACTAGTGGAACTGCAAGAAATGGAGGACAAGTGGTGGCAGAGAAAGACATAGCAGGTATAACATGCATGCTAGCAGTTCTTCTCAGGCTCACGACCAGTGAACCCCTTGTCAACGAAAGTGCAGCCCACCTCTAAAGAACAGATGGCAGTCGTTACTAGGAGGGTCTTTATGCAACTTTGCATTGTGCATCAGTTCCATGCTTACCTGGATCCTTAGGCCCTGTGCATGGCCACTCAAACCCTAGTCATCTCTTGGTTGGATTGCTGAAATAGGCTCTAAAATGGGACTATTCTTGAAGGGTATTTGGCAGCTGCAGCTGATGCAGAAGCTTCTGTGTGCAAAGATAGTGATCAGAATTGATACTGATTCTCAGATACTACTATGCTCTTTGACCTGACCAGCATCCTGAACAAAACTAAAGTATTTTACCAGCCCGTGCTAAATATCACTCCTGTAAAATCAAAAATCACTATTGACAAACCTAGCTGACAAATGTAAATAACTCCAATACTTGGGAAGCATCATTTTGAGTGATGGGACTTTGTTAAGTAAATTTACCCCAGAATCAATAAGACTAGCCAAATTTTGGGGCAACTGTGTTTTAAGTGCCCAACCAACCCAAGATCTATATCTACACAAAGCTGAAAATCTACAGAATTGTGATTGTGAACCATTGACTCTGGATCAACAATGCATCAAACAACTGGAGAAATTCCGCATGCACATTCTCTGTTCTATCTTTGGTATTCATTAGCAAGCCCATGTCTCCAACCTGGAAGTCTTGGATTGTGTGAAGTCTGCCAGCATTGGGTCCCTAATAATCAGAGCCATAATGCAGTGGGTGGGATATATTGTCAGAACGGATGACCACTATATATGCCTTTACTTGCTCTGTTCTGAAGACTGGAAAGTGACTTCCTGGTAATCCATAAAAGTGCTAAAACAACTGTGAAGGAACTCCTCTGCCACTGGCTAAGGGAATTAGAAGCTGAGACTGTTGACAAAACCCACTGGTCCTTTGTGCTACAGAACCTTCATTGGCTTTGAAGATAGGCACTGCCGAAAACTGACACCACAGAATAAGACCCACATTTATTAATACAATGGCTTTCTCATGGGTTTTCATTGTGCTAGAGTCTGTGATTCCAGATTGGGACTGCAGAGCTATCCTTGTGTCCAAATCTTCAACTATAAAGGACTATCTATATGTGAGACATATTTTTTTGAATAAACTCAGTAATCTTGATGCAATACAATGCTTTAGGAAAAACGGGAACTTTTCCAGTGAGAATGTCCTGATAAGATCTAAGAAATGTTGTAAAGAAATGTTGAGGTCTTCCAGAAGATCGTTTATACTTAGCTAAAGCAAAAGCAAGGAGAAATTAGGATTTCTGCATTTAATCCAAAAGCTAGCTGTGTACTAAACTTAGAGTGCTTATTTTGGAGTGAAATATGGTCGCAGCAGATGCTGAGGTTTGAGACATTTCTGTTCCTTACAGTTTACAACTTTACTCCATCCTAGTTCCATAGATGTTATTTGTTTATTTTCTATTCTTTTCCTGCAGACATGTGGTCAATGAAAAACCGATGGTCACCTTGAAAGTAACAATGTCTTCTTACTTCAGTTGAAAAAGTAGTCCAGGTTCAAATACTTTTCTTTATTAAATCTGATGGAGCCTGCAAAAAAACACCCTGTCTTAATAACTTGCTCTTTTCCAAAGATCTAATTGACTACTCTTCAGCAACTATGCTTTGAGTGTTGTCCACAGATACATCAAATTATTTCTCTTCTGAAAGTTGATGTCTGAAAAGTATTTCAAAAAAGTGTCACATAATCGGTCCCTTCTGGTCTGTGGATACAGGACTTTATATCAAATTCTCTGTTGTCTACAAAAGAGATGGTGGTTTATGATCTATCTATATAGTGTCTTCAACTGGGGGCAATTTAGTGGCCTAATACTCCAGGTCAAATCCCCATAATTGCAAAAAGAGTAGTGCACAACCATCTGTCTAAATTATTTTTCATATTATATGTATATATAGTACATACACATATACATGAAACCCTTTCTTCATATTCTATGTACAGCATAAATACTTTCTTGGGATTAAAGTTTCAGAGAGTTTTCTTTTTAAGCACTATTGTGTGGTCTCTGTGTCACCTTTTATCCTGCAATATTATAATTGTATATGGGAATGACCTTGAGATGCAGGAGACAGACCTGATAAACTGGATAACTGGCATGTCAAAGATACCTCGGGCCACAAAAAGAAGGAGGTATGAGAAATGTTTCCAAAAAAAAAACCCTCCCTAGTTTCCCAGAAAGTAAAACAAAAGAAGGGGAAAATACTTTCACTCTTGAGAATTTCTGTTAATATAACCTTACAATAAAGATAATGGTACATAAAGAAACACTGGCAGTCTTTCTTATCTGGGCTATTTCATGGAGCTAAAAGATATCAAGGATACAACTTTAGCTTTGCATAATTAATTAGCTTATACTTACCCTCTCTCATCTTCCATTTTTTATTTTGGGTGATTTTATTTGAGGGGGGGGGGAGAGAAACTATACAGATAATCATCAACTTAAAACCAAAATTGAGCCCAACATTTCTATTGCTAAGCAAGACAGTTTTTGAGTTTTGCCCCATTTTACAATTTTTCTTCACCCCATTGTTAAGTGAATCACTGAAATTAAGTTAGTAACACAGTTGTTATAATCTGACTTCCCCATTTACTTGTTTGTCAGAAAGTCACAAAAGATGATCACACTGCAGCTGTCATAAATATGAGTCAGTTGTCAAGTATCTGAATTTTAATCACATGAGGCTGGGGATGCTGCAACAGTGTGAAAAATTGTCATAAAAATTGTCACTTTTTTCAATGCTGTGGTAACTTTGACCAATCACTCAGTGAACTATTATTAAGTTGAGGACTGCCTGTATAGGGTATCTTCAAACTTTCATCTCACTTAGGCCTCAAATCTGTTGTGTAAATAATGTTTCCAATTCATTGGAGTTTGGTTTGATTCAATTCAATGTTGGCGTTGGAGTTTGCTCCATAACGGGCTATCCATTTTGACTACCAAAATTAGATATAGTGTGTTAAAAGATTCTCTTTCGTTTGAGGCTGTATAGCATGTCCTTCTCAAGGCTGCAAATAAGATTCCTTCAAATTGATAGGTTTGACAAATTTTTCTTCTAAGTTGTCCAAATTTTTCTCCTCATGCCTCTTGAAGCATGCCACTTATCTTGATCTCACTTGCTCCTCATATTTTGATAACAGATATAGCCCAAATTACAATTCTTGTAATTTTCAGTGTTCCAACAAATCAACTCCAAACCAATAAACTCTGAGACAAAAATTTCTTCCAAGTTCCATTTTATTTGAGTTGTCCTATTGGCACATCTGGGAAACCCGAATCTGAGAGTTCCAGGTTATCCCTTCCCAAAAGAAAATCAAAGATCCAGCCCCTGTATCCATCAGTCCATCACATGGCCCAATCAAATCTTCGTCCCAACTGGAGACATCCCTCCAGTCACTCTGCTCCAGGTACAGGGAAACATGTCCTTGACTCTCTGGGAAAGAATGTTGTTGGGTCTAATCTTCTACCTCACTATGAAATCCCATCTTCCAAATTCCCAGGCACTGAATGTGGCAGCCTCAAAACTTCCAAGTAAAAAATGGCTTCCAAGGCTGACAGTAATGTTCAAATTTTATTGGATTCAAGAAATGGCTGGCTAATATTTTAGCTTTTTGGAATTTCTTGTTGACTACAAGGTGCTCAGGTTTTTTGAGCCAATCTTTTAAAATCTTTTTTTTAATAAAACGGAACCTATATTGCTATAGGTGGCATAGAACAACATTGCAAGCATTTTCTATATTTGCAGAGAAACCTAAACACACTCCAAAATTATTCAGTGGTGCATTTCTTTTCCAGTCTGGCTTGTGTTTTGCTTGCAATCAGGTGATTGCCAACATTTCAGCAAGTTCGTTATTGGTGGTCTTCACTTAATGATGATTCACTTAGTGACCATTCAAAGTTATAATGGGCTTTCTCCAAATCTTCATATGACCCAATTCCAGACTTCCCAGGGCCGTACATATCCCCACAGTCACACAATTACATTTTGGGTAGCTGGCAACCAGCTCATCTTTATGGCTTTATTGGTAGTTTGCAGCCTTTTCACCCATAAAATTAAATTAATTTGCTTAATGACCACGATGTTCACTTAATGAAAGCAGCATGTGCTTAAAGACCACTGCAAAAAATGTTGTAAAATCGGATCTGGTGATGTGGGTGCCTCAATTTATGACTAACATGACTTACAATTGAAATTCCAGGTTCCATTATAGTTGTAAATTGAGGATTACCAGTAAACAAAATAATCTGTGAAGTGTAAAAGTTTCTGTTCCAGGATGAGCACTGGCAGAACTTTGCTATAAACCTTATGTCTTTATCATTCATAGATAGAGTCTATCCTGTTCATTTTTCTGTCAATTCTGCTGATTATGAAGGCACCCGAATGGCCATTTCAGGTATAAACACAGTTCACTTATGGTTAAGACAGTCTGGTTGTCGGTATTTCTATTTTTTTTTTCTTTCTTGAAAATATTTTTTCCATTTCCTGTGATAAGATGTATCTTCATATTTAGGTCAGTGGCAGCTCCGTCCTCAATCAGACCATGAAGCAATTAGAGATTACTAAATTTGATTGCAAAAGCCATCATGAAGTCCTTTAGTAATTCCCACTGCCCTTTTAATAATTTTCTACACTAATTCCCTGGTTCTTTACATCAAAGATAGCTTTTGTTATGGTTGTTAGTTGAACATAGTGTACAGTACTGATGAAATAATTGCTGTTTGTATAGTTAACCCTCCACCTAATCTTCCATAAGGTTGAGATGTTTGATCTGAGTTAATTGTTAGAATGTTCTGAGTTAATCCAACTTTTCAAAAATTATTTTTTTAAAAATACGATAGACAAGAGATTGTGCCATATACAAGATACATCTGGGAAAAATAAGTTTATATGCATTAGAGCTGTGCAGTTCTTTGGATTCTAAGGCTAAAGGTGATTCAGAATGATTAGGTACACATACATACAAACACATATGCAAAATATGTATCTAAAAGTCCTTGAATTAAACGTTATCTTTGAATTAAACTTGTCTTTGTTCAGGAAAATAGATACAGTCGATTTAAGGAATTGCAAACAGATTGTATGCACCAGTGGTAGGATTCCAAAAATTTTACTACCGTTTCTGTGGTTGTGGCTTGAGTATGGTATGGCTTGGTGGGTGTGGCAGGGGAAGGTTACTGCAAAATCCCCATTCCGTCCCCACACCGCTAACCTGCCTTCCAGCTCCGTTCTCCTGTGCAGGGCAACAAAAGAAGACCCAGCCGATCAGCTGGGACTCGGGAGGCAGAGAATAGATGGGGGCAGGGCCAGTCAGAGGTGATATTTGTTGGTTCTCTGAACTACTCAAAATTTCCATTATCGGTTGTCCAGAACTGGTCAGAACCTGCTGAATATCACCTCTGGTATGTGCCCTCAAAATCCAAAGTAGTATTTTGTCTTCAAATTTAAAAAATTCCCAAGCTCTATTTATGCTTCAGGAGGAAAACTGTTTTTATTTTTTGGGTTAGTAAAAATGTCCTTAAATAATATGAACCAAGAGAAGATTTATTTTAATTGAAGTGATATCTGAGCACTTGTGCAAATGACAACAGTAAAGCTGGATGAAGTTATTTTTAGACTGTTAACACTGAATTGAGGTGACTCATTTAGTAAGGTTTTCAAAATGAATTAGTGGCTCAGTTTGTTGTACAAATACAACATACACAATGTTTTAAACTACTCTAAGGCTTTACAATTATATAAACTGAGGAATATCGCTAGATAACTTCTTTTCTAAAAATGATAGTATATACATTTAAATGTTTTTAAATAAATAAAAATGTTCATGTGTCTTTGTAGCCACAAATCTTTCAGAACTTTAACAGATTTATTTTGTCTTTTTGTTTTATCCCTCCAGTTAAATCCTTAAATATCTCAACAAAATTATTTTATATACCCAGTAAGAAAAAATGAACCAAATCCATTTCCTAGTTCAATGGCTGTTTATCTCCTTTAGGATATAAGTTATTTATCAATTCTACTTGTATATCTATATCTTTCTTCATATCATTGCTTGCCATGTTAAATCTCCCTTCAGACTAATCTCAGAATTATTCATTACAGCATATTCTTGTTCTGTAGCTTTGTTACAACATACTATCCATTTTATCAAGAAGTTTGTCTATGTTTTCAAACATAGATTGAGAAAAAATATGTTTAATTGCTTCTGTTATAAAATTCTGCTCTGTTCTTTTCTTTATTCTCTAGCTCTTCTGTCCAGAAGAGCCCATAAAATTCATGCTACTATCTGGTCATTTATTTGGTTTACTCGAATTCCTATAATAATTTTTCATTTATCATTACTTCTATATAAAGGTCGATCAATCAATTATTCATATATTGATTATTTTAGTAAAGTTTTAATGTAACTATTTAGAAATAAGAGGGTGATTTTTGTCCTTGGACTGGATCCTGCTTGTCGTGAATTACCTATGCATGTGGATCTTCTCTGATTTTCAGAAGAAGTCCGATGATGAAACAGAATAAGAAATGCCTAGAATGCTGTTAGAGGAGGACAAAGGGTTTAGCTTGATTGAACATTGATAAGAGATTTTCCTAAGTATTCCCATTGGCAGGCTCAAAATGGGGATAAGATATCTGTCCCGGTCCTCCTTGATCTCAGAGTGACCTTTGGTACCATCAGTCAAGCTGCACTGGCTCCTCATAGTCCTCTACATCTAATTGAAGATGCTGGATACTACCTAAAGAGGTCCACATGACAAATGATCAGTGTATTGGTGGGACAGCCTGTCAGCCATTGTTTCTGCCCATTGTAGCAGGTCCAGCAAGAAAGACATGCTCCAAGTTCCATCATCAAACATGGCCATCTTGTTGAACCTTTGAGCTGTGCCTGCCCTGTGGAACTGCATTCCCCTAGAGATCCATACGTCTTTGAAGGCCTGGCTGTTTCCCAGGGATGTGGGTCAGGCAATTAGATCAGCTCTGACTTTTTTGGTTGGAAGGTTACTTTTTGTTAAGCCTGGTTTCCCCAACCAGGGTTAGGGAGACAAGCTAAACAGAATGTGCAGCGTTAGTCAGATAGGCACACAGATAAATGAGTGAGCTAAGCTTGTATGTTTATTAACATACAGTAAAAATAACAGATACGCTTGTGCTATCAAAATATATAGTTTATTCCATTATGAGTTCATAGCATGGTCAAAATAACAGTCCAATAGTCATGTATCATTTAGTCAGTCCATTCAGGGATATTCAGTTAGCAAAGTCCGTGTAGAAATATCCTATGTCAGTTCACTTACAAGTCTGTCCTTTGTTTTCTCTCCCGTTCGAGCAATGCAGTGTTGAGTTCAAGCAGTAATCAGGGATCATCAAAGCCAGAGAGAGAGCAAGCTGCAGCCTTGCTTCTTTTAAAGTGCTTTCACAACCACTCCCTTAATTACTATCCCACAGTTAAAGTTGCAGACACTTTAACATACAAACTATGATTACATATTATTATTTACCTAAACCAGTTAGGGTAAAACAATGTTATCCCTAACATTCTCCCCTTTTAGGAAATAATAATAAATATAACTATTTACATCTTTAAATCATATTTGTTACAACTTTCTTTAAACTTAGTTACTCCTTGAGCTTTTGTAAATTGGTCTGCAATGTTTTCTTCCGTCATGCAGTATTCCAATTTAATTAGCCCATTCTTTACAGATTCTCTAACATTTAAGTATCTTAAATCAGTATGCTTTGATCTAGTTTTTACAGCAATACTAGTAGTTAACTTTATAGCTGCTTGGTTATCCTCGAACACAATAATGGAATCTTTTACAGTAATACCCATGTCTAATAATAACTGTTTGTACAAAATCAAATCAGTGCATAGTAATGACAGACATGAAAATTCCGCTTCCATTGTGGACAAACTGATATGCTGTTGTCTGATTGACCTCCACCCTATTAGTGTTTTACCAAATAATATAGCCATCCAGATGTTGATTTTCTAGTGTTTATATCAGTTGCAAAACTTGCATCTGCATAGGCACTAAGACTCAAATCACCCTTTGGTTCTATATACAATGCATGGTTCATTGTTCCTTTAAGATATCTTAAAATTCTTTTTAATGATTGCCAATGACATTGATGTGGATCTGAATTAAAACGTGCCAGTTGATTTACACTATAAGCTATATCTGGCCTAGACCAATTGCTTATATATGATAAGCTGCCAATCAAAGATTGATATATGGACTTATCAAATTTGGGACTTTGATCATCAGTTTGGCAAACTTCCTGACTCATTGGAGTCTTTGCTGGTTTACAAAGTTCCATTTTAAACGTTTTAATTAATTGGCAAATTTTATCTTCTTGAGATATCTTAAAACCATTTTTTGTTTTGTTAATTGTCAATCCTAGATACTTTTTAATTTCACCTAAATGCTTTAATTTTATCTTTTTGGCTAATAATGATATAATCTCATTAGCTTCATTATTAGTCTTAGTTATCAAAGCAATATCATCTGTAAATAATAACAATAATGTCACCGTTCCATTATTTTCTCTTTTAAACACACATGGATCTGCTAAACCAGATTTAAAACCTATATTGTTTAACTCTTTCACAATATATTGGTTCCACTCAAACCCAGATTGTTTCAACCCGTAAAGACTCTTTTTGAGTTTCCAACAATCATTACTATTTACTTTATTGTCTTTTATACCTACTGGTTTTCTTAAATATATAGTGTGCTGCAATGGTGCATGCAAATAAGCAGTTTCTACATCTAAATGGTTAATGACATAGTTTTTCTTAGCCGCCCACACTAAAGCTGCTCTCAGAGATGTTGCTTTAAGACTTGGTGCAAAAACTTCATCGTAATCAGATGCAGTTTGATTAAATCCTTGAGCTACTAACCTAGCCTTATGGGTAACAGTCCCATCATTTCCAGTTTTTACTTTAAATATCCATTTGCACCCAATGGATTTTTCTCCTGGAGGTAATTTAGCATCTTCATAAACTTTCATTACCTTTAATGAATTTAGTTCCTTTTCCATTGCCTTTTGCCAATTCTCCTGATCCTTAGCAGGATACATCCTAAGTTCATCTACACTACTTGGAACTTTAGTTACTTGGCAAACAATACTTGCTTGATACCTATCAGGTGGTCTAGTTACACGTGTAGTACGTCTAGGTATTACAGGACTTACAGGTGGACTTTCATTTATTAACTCTTCTTGATTATCTAACTCTTCCTGATTAACTGTTTCCTCTTGTTCTGGTCCTATTTGCTCTTCATGGACTTCTTCTTTAATTGAACTCTTCTTATAACTATTCTGATCTTTCTGCCTTTTGTAGGGTTCAATAATTACTTCATTATTTAAATCTTGCTCTAATCTATTCCATCCTACATGTTCTAGGAATTTAGCACTAGCACTGGTGTAAACTCTAGATGTACCTGGTTCCCAGAATCTATAAGATCTATGATTAGATGTATATCCTACAAAATATAATCTTTTAGCTCTATGTTGTCCTTTGTGTCTAAGTTGTGTAGGGATATGCACCCATGCTGGTGCTCCAAATGTGTGCATGTAACTTAAATCAGGTTTTGTACCATGCCACAATGTGAATGGTAATTCACCTGTTGTTGAATTAACAACATTATTTAATATATGATTACCACACATTATTGCTTCTCCCCATAAATTGTCAGGTAATCCTGAATCAGACATCATAGTTCGTGCCATTGATTGTAATGTTTGGCCTCTTCTCTCTATAAAGGCATTATGTTGTGGCCTACATGGTGCAGACTTTTTATGTTGAATACCTAACATTCTTAGTCTGTTCTGGAATTTATTATTTGTAAATTCTGTACCATTATCTGTTATAAGAGTTACTAATTTCTTTTTAGTTTTCCTTTCTGCAAATTTAATCCAATTAAAGAGGTTTTGATAAGTTTCAGTTTTGCTCTTCATTAAATAGCAAAACCCATATCTAGAATAATGGTCCATTATACTTAGTATGTAACGAGCTCCTCCTACACTTGGTTTTTTAGGACCTATTAAATCTGCAAATACTACCTCTAAAGGTTCTTTGGTAGTAAATCCATCAACTCTATTAGCCGGTGTGACTCTTGCTTTGCTTTGATTGCAGGCATTACATTGCAAATACTTATTACAAGGTTTCAAACTTATTCCCTTAGATAATTCAACAGTCTTCTTAAGCATTTTAAAATTTAAATGCCCTAGCCTTCGATGTAACAAGTGAATACATTCATCATGAGGTTTCTTATTTTCATAAACCATGTTAGCCACCTTTAAACCATCATCATTTAACACATATAATTCACCTCTTAAAGATGCAGTAATTCTCTTATTTTCTTTCTCAATTATGCAGTTATCTCCCCTAAATGTAACTACATATCCTAGTTTAACCAAAATTCTTACTGAAATTAAATTAAACTTAAGTTGTGGTACATATAACATTTTTACATTCTCTTTTATAAAAGAACAATATGCTATACCTTGACCTTTAGCTTTCAGTTTCCAGCCATTGGCTAACGATATCTGCTGTATACTATTGGACATTTTAATAAAATTTTTCTTATCATTAGTTATACAATGTGATGCTCCACTATCAACCACCCATAAATTATTTTTTACAGCTCCGTTAGTATACATGGCTAACTCTAAATTTTTATTTATCTTTTGATGACTTTTTGTATTCTGGCCAGCGTTCTGCTGCTTTGCTTTTTTACAAAATCTTGCCAAATGTCCTCTTCCTCCACAATTAAAACACTTTTTAATTGCGTATGCAGTAGGAGTTTCATTATCTTCTTTTTGAGGTTGCTGCCTCCTTAATTCATCTCTTTCAAGCCTTCTTTTGGCCTCTTCAATCAATCTGCCAGTTATATCAGTTAAAGTTAGGCTTTCCTTTGGCAATATTTCAAGTGAAGTTACGTAGTTATCATAACTTTCGTCAAGGGAAGATAGAATTATGTAGACTTGGTGTAGTTCAGAGAAAATAAGCTCTTTCTCGTGCAGTTCTTGAAAAATGCTTTGCATAGTTTTCAAATGACTCAGCATATCACCATTCTTATGGAGATGTGTACTAAAAAGTTTCCGTGTTAGATTTATATGAGCACCAATGTTATCTCGAACATAAATCCTCTTCAGCTTCTGCCAACACCCAACAGCTGATTTCTCTCCGTGGATATAAACAAGTTGCTGATCAGTTAATGTTAAAGCAATAATGCAAATAGCGTGCTGATTTTTATGCATAAATTCTTCTATCTTTAATTTATCTTCATCATCCTCTGGATCCCATTCTTCTACATTTGGTGGATTTTCAATTATGTTCCACTAACCTTCTCTTCGTAGAAGCAGACTACATTTCATAGACCATGATACATAGTTTGTTCCATCCAACTTGGATATAAGGGACAAACTTTGTAGATTGACTTGTGCCATGTTTTCTTATATGGATATAAAACTATAATTAATAAAACACAGCTGTCTGTTTACTGTAATGTATAACAACACAAACTCTCACTTTTACATAAATCTGTTTTATCCTAATTAAACTGACTTTGCAGCCTCTGGGCCCATAACCAGTGTTAAGCCTGGTTTCCCCAACCAGGGTTAGGGAGACAAGCTAAACAGAATGTGCAGCGTTAGTCAGATAGGCACACAGATAAATGAGTGAGCTAAGCTTGTATGTTTATTAACATACAGTAAAAATAACAGATACGCTTGTGCTATCAAAATATATAGTTTATTCCATTATGAGTTCATAGCATAGTCAAAATAACAGTCCAATAGTCATGTATCATTTAGTCAGTCCATTCAGGGATATTCAGTTAGCAAAGTCCGTGTAGAAATATCCTATGTCAGTTCACTTACAAGTCTGTCCTTTGTTTTCTCTCCCGTTCGAGCAATGCAGTGTTGAGTTCAAGCAGTAATCAGGGATCATCAAAGCCAGAGAGAGAGCAAGCTGCAGCCTTGCTTCTTTTAAAGTGCTTTCACAACCACTCCCTTAATTACTATCCCACAGTTAAAGTTGCAGACACTTTAACATACAAACTATGATTACATATTATTATTTACCTAAACCAGTTAGGGTAAAACAATGTTATCCCTAACATTTTTTATAAGGTGTCATGGCCTTACATTGTTATGGTGGTTTGAATCTTTGTACATGACCTAGAGTCACTGCTGTGAGGTGGGCAGTTCTGTAAATCAAATAAATACATACATTAATCTACCAATGCAGTATGTATAGCCATCTAAACTACAGTTCCTTGAGCTGAATTCATGATAGACTGTTTGAATCTCATAGAATAACATTTGGCTACCTGAAATTTCCAAAATGGATGAAACTGGTCATCTGGTACCTGTCCTCTGGTACTCTGTGTAACTATTTTCAAATTCAGTATTAACATCCATTGTATTGTACACAGTTCATTAATAAAATATGAAAAATGATGGACCTTCAACTGCAACTTTTGAGAGCCAGTATGACATAGTGACAAGGAGCTGGGCTAGAACCTGTTAAACAATGGATTTTGGTCCTCTTTTGAACATAAAAACCAGTTGGATGATTTTGACCCAGTCCAACCCAAATCATCTCTCCTGTGGTAAGCAAAATAGAAAGCAGAAGCATTAGATAATGCATGCTGCTTTGAGTTGATCAGAAATAAAATGAGATAAAAATCTAACAATCACATAAGCTTTCAAATGACAATCACCTGAGGCAAAAAAAAAAAAAAGATTAATTTAGCAAGATAAAGATTACAAAGCAAAGATGGACTACAATCCTCGTACCATGTTTCCCTGAAAATAAGACCTGATCTTATTTTCTTTTGGACTTGAAAATAAGCACTCAGGCTTATTTTAGGGAGATCTTATTTTTTTTGATGTGCAGCAGGTGGTAAGCGGGGGGGGGGGGGGGCAATGAGAATGTGAGCACAGCTTATTCTGGCCCTGCCCTCTCGGTCCCACTGTGTGCTTGCTTTCAACTGCAATGGACTTAGCTGGCTGTGCGCTGCCCATGCTGCTGCTGGCCTTGGGGGAGGGCTCTTTGCCCTCCTGGCAGCACTGCTCTCAGATGCTCCTGCCTGGCGTATGGTCAGTTGTCCCAGATCTAAAATCTCTGGAGCGCTGCCAGCCTGCCAGTGCCACTTTGTAAGTGGCCGCTGGTGGAACTGTGCCCGCTATGCTGCCTGCCTGCCGCCACCTTTGGGCTGCTGAGCACTGGCCTGCACGCCTATTCGTTGCTGCAAGTGCTGGGCCTACAGCTACACTGTCCCTGTTGTTCTTTGGGCTCTGGCAGGCACTGCAATTCTCTTGTCAGCTGTACAAGGCAAATGTGGGGCTGCCACTGGTCGCTTTCACTGTCTGCCTCACCTGCGGCAGCTCTGCATCCACCTTTCAATCCTCCCCTTTTCTTCCTGATATCCTTTTCTTGGGAAGTCCCACACAGACACACATCACAAAAATGCTCCCTCTGAAGCCTCCAGCCTTGCAATCCTGTGAAAACTGAGATGGACAGCTGGAGGAGTGGGAGCAAGAAGGGAAAGTGACAGCATGAACCTTTCTTGGCACAAAACTTCACAGAAGGCAAAATCAAAGCATGATGAGAGTGGGGATTTTTCTGTAAGTATGGTGTTAAAAAAGGCAGGGCTGGCAAGAATGTGCCAGAAACACCTCCAGGCACCCAGGGAGACAGAATGAGAGGCATGTCTCAGCCCTTGCTGGCTCAGCTGATCCGCGGGGCTGCAATTAAGGAGCTGAGCCTCCATGAGGTGACCAGGAAAGGGAAGGGCTGTCTCCTGTACTGGCCACCTTCACCCCCTTCATTATGGCTTATTTTTGGGGTAGGGCTTATATTAGGTCCATCCCAAAAATCAGGCTAGGGCTTGTTTACGGGATAGGTCATATTTTTAGGGAAACATGGTAGCACAATACTTGAAAAATTTCTTACAATGGAATGTCAATCCAATTTTGCTAAAGGCATTTTTTCTCTTTCCCTCAATCTGTCACTTACATTTTCTTTTCATTCCTTTCCCCTACATATCCCATTGACAGAACTACCCCAATCTATCCAGCCTTTGACTCTCCTCAACCATCATTATCAATGGCATGTCCTTATTCTGCAGATTCCAAAGCTCATTAAACCATACCTTTATTTTATGTATTAAATATATTTAAGTGGTAGTTAGGTGTATCTTGGTTATGTATTTAAGTGAAGATATGAAGAAACGTACAGTATTAACTTGGATTATGTGTGACTCACTCAAAACAAGTAGTAAAGAACAAGGGTTCACATATGGAAAATTATAAGAATAAGATCTCTAAGAAGACTTAACAAGAATTGATTCAGAAAACACAAAGTGATTCTTAGAACTAGAGATGGTTGTCATGTGAACTGGATGAAGCAATAGCACTCCAGGTACAAAGTACTTAGCGTATAGAGCAGGGGTGGGCAAACTACGGCCCGCGGGCCACATCCGGCCCGTTGGTCTGTCCAATCTGGCCCGCCCCTGAAAAAAAATCGCTGGGTGTGGCGTATTGCCCTGTGCCGCATGGCCCCCAAAGCTGCAAAACAGTGCGGAGTGATCTAGGGGTAGGAAAGAAAAGAAATTTGCAAAGGCCTTGGCTGGGAGTTTGAAATCACCTTCGAGTGCGACCTCTCCAAAGGTGAGTCCCCGCCGATCCCCCTTTTTTTCCGGGGCTTCCAGTCTTAAACTTTGCAAAGGCAAAGTTTGCAGGCTGGAGCGTCTTCCCGCCGAGGAGCGGGAAGGGTTCCACCCGGAAGGTGGGGCGGGCTGCTTGGAGTGGGCTGCTTGGAGCCACCTAAAGCTAGGCAGCTGCTGGTGGAGCCTTGCCCTGCCTTGGTGCCCCGTTTCCCGGCTCGGCAGTCCTGCTCGGGCAGCACTTTAAAAGCCTGCTCCCAGCACCCGAGCAACTTCCCAGCAACTTTTGGCTTCCTTTTAACTCGTGGGTGCTCGTGCCTGGCCCCGAGCCGCGCGGCGGAGGGGAAACCCGGAGTGCCACCGGGTCTCCTCCTCCAAGCAGCCCACCCGCCCGCCAGGCGGAACCCTTCCCTCTCCTTGGCAGGTAAACACTTCCGCCTGCAAACTTTGCTTGTGCAAAGTTTAAGCCTGGAAGCCCCGGAAACCCGAGCAACTTCCCAGCAACTTTCAGCTTCCTTTTAACTTGCGGGCGCTCACGCCTGGCCCCAAGCCACGTGGTGGAGGGGAAGCCCGGTGGGTGGGCGGGCGGGCTGCTTGGAGGAGGTGACCCGGCGGCGCTCCGGGTTTCCCCTCCGCCACGCAGCTCGGGATCAGGCGCGAGTGCCCGCAAGTTAAAAGGAAGCTGAAAGTTGCTGGGAAGTTGCTTGGGTGCTGGGAGCAGGCTTTTAAGAGCTGTGCCCCAAGGAGCAACTGATGGCCGGAGCGGCCAGGACTGGCAGTGGTGGCAAGGGGCCGACCTGTGCAGGGGGGGGCCTGGGGCAGTTTTCTCCCACATCCAGCTTTGGACTGGCCTGCCGTGCACTCTTGGGCACCTGGTTTGCTACGTCCTGGGCGCGCCTTTCCCTCACCTCTCGGCCAGCAGCAGCAGCTCCACTGCTGCCTCCTTCCTCCCCAAAGCCCGCTGTTGTGATGCGTATTTCCGTAGACCTGAGCACCAGCAGGCACTTCACACCTCCCTCCACGGCCTTCCCCTGCGGTAAGATGGGAGAGAAGAACAGCGGCGCCCTCAGCGCGCCGGTGCCGGGACCTCACAGCCGGACCGAGGCATGCTCGGTGGTGGACATCCTGGCTGGGCGGAGCGGGCAGGTCCTGGGAGAGGCGCGCAGATGTTTTCTGTTGAGCGGGCTTCCCAAGCGCCCGGGAGGACTTGCGGTTTAACAGCAAAAGCGGCGGCGGGATGGGCGCTGGGCGGGCAGGGGGAAAGGCAGGCAAAAGCCCCCACACACACACACACCTCGGCAAGCGGTTTGCAGGGTTAGCCAGCAGTTTCTCGCAAGAGACTGAAGGCCGGTCTGCTCCCCCCAATTAGACATTGATTCAAGAGGGAGGGTCAGCCCTGCTACTAATTGGTGGTTCACAGTTTATCCGTGGGCACCGGAGGAGTTATGTTTTGGGGGGTGAGCATTTATTTATTTATCTTATAAGTGGCCAACTTGTGTAAGCTGAGGGGGTACATTCATACATACACACATACACACACAAACAGTCGTTTATTCGTAGGGGAAGAATCTGTCTATCTATCTATCTATCTATCTATCTATCTATCTATCTATCTATCTATCTATCTATCTTGTGTTTTTAATCGGAAGAATATCATGTCTGCGCATTAGGCACAGTGACTTGATTTTGCGGAGCTGTGTGTTGATCCAGCCCGTCTGTCAAATTTTAAAAGTCAATGTGGCCCCCGAGCCAAAAAGTTTGCCCACCCCTGGTATAGAGAGTATGCCCAGGTAAGACTAGCATAGAAATTTAAACAATGGGTTTAAAGTGTTTTGGAGTTATTGCATAGCATCCTGAAAAACAAGTTTCTTTACCATTTTAATGTGATATACTAGAACAGATCTTGTAACTTTTTACAGTATATGTGATGCTGGCTATAACTCTTAAAGTATCCATAAGTACTTCAAAAGTCTTGTCTGAGGCATAGAAAAGTTATTCTTTAAGTCTTAAAGGTTCATGGAATGAACCTCTAGATTTTGACCAAGAAGGGATACAGTGAACAATTGCCATAGTTGGGCAAACAATCTGAATATGAATCTTCTCTGAAATAAATATAAAAAACCTCTTAAATAGAAGGCATGACATTCGAGACATACTGTGGTATTTGTATTCTACTCAAGGATTATTAGTAATATTAATATGTTACAGTTGAGCCTCTATTTTTTGATATTGTTAGAGTGGAATGGCAAACAATGTATTTTCATACATTAGATTTAAATAATACTCAAGCTGCTTGTACTATTTATTAACATCTGCTGCTTACACATGTCAAAAAGAAAATGGTAAAGAAACATTTGTAATATGCAAATAAGCAATTCAGCAAATATATATTCAACTTTTCAAACCTAATTATAGTGAGATCCTCATTAAACCTTTCTGTGAACAAACACCCACTACATCTGGTTACATATAAGCCTCACTTATTTTCTTCAAGATGTTGTACGCTCTTGCTGCTATGCATAATTCCTTGGCCAGTCAAGTTTCATCCTAGATGTTAATCACAAATATTGTTTTTATTGTTAATATTAACATATTTATTTCTTCATATGTTGACCGATGTTTTGAGAATATTTTCTTCTCCAAATTTCAGATTAGGTGGAACTGTATCTGCATACAAGATAGTGCCAGATGAAATAGAAGAAATCAAGGTATAGTGTTAATGATGCTACTGCTCAATTCTTTAATATATTTATAAACCTTAATATATAATTATGAATCATAATTCTTAATTTATCCAGTAAATGTTTTAATATTTGAATGTATTTTACTTCTACACTGTTAAAGACTTTTTAATGAAATCGCAATGATTCTTGCATTAGTGAAATTAAGTGCTTCTTTCAACGATTAGTATAATATTGGGGTATAAGAGTTAATATTCTTTATTTTACCTATATTTCTGCAAAATTAGATTTAAATACCAATTAATGAATTGAACAATTGCTTTGGCATATATACAAATTTATACAGATAGTCCTTGACTCAAAACAGTTCATTTAATGACTGTTCGAAGTGACAACATCACTGAAAAAAGTGACTTATTATTTCACAATTATGACCATTGCAGCATCCTCATGGTCACATAATCAAAATTTGGATGCTTGGCAGCTGGTTCATATTTATGATAGTTGCAATGTCCCTGGATCACGTGAACATCTTTTGCGATCTTCTGACAAAGTCAATGGGGAAGCCAGATTCACTTAACAACCGGGTTACTAACTTCACAACTGCAGTATTCAATTATCAACTGTGGCAAGAAAAGTCGTAAAACAGGGCAAAATTCACTTAACAACTATCTCGCTTAGCAACAAATTTTGGGCTCAATTGTAGTTGTAAGTCGAGGACTACCTGTAATTGGTATCCCGGTATACAATTGATATATGTTTAAAAAGTTACACGGATTGTGTTTTTTACTCAGTTAAAGAGCACAAATGGAAGCTAACAAATCTAACTTAAAAGTTAGATTTGGGTAATATAGTTTGCATTAATTTCTTTTCTCTGTACATCTTCACCATGAAATCCACACTATTACACATCAATCAAAATAAGTATGTATTTGCTTCAAAGATAACATAAATTACCAATAAAGGATAGTATTTGTAGGTCAGGGTTGAAGTGAAGGGTCCTTGATGCTCTCTGAGCTTGGTTGTTTTCTTGCAGATGTTTCATTACTCAAACTAGGTAACATCATCAGTGTTAGTCTAATGGTGCTAGTCTAACAGTGCTAGTGCAAGTAAAACAGTGTTAATATAACAGTGCTAATCATGTAAATTATGTATAGAATTTTATAGCATACATGCTGTTTAAGAGATCCATAAAAATGCATGGGAATAGAGAGAGTTGGAAGGCTATACTTTTTTTCTTTTCTTTCTCCCCTCCCCACTTTTCTTTCCTCTTTTCCCCATTGTGTCCTATTATTTGTTTTCATATTTTTGTATTTCTTCTACAACCTAATAAAAAATTTTGTTTAAGAGATCCATACAAATGTTTAGGAATAGAAAACTTAGTTCTAAGAAATTTTCCAAATACACATTTGTGAAATCAGAAAACCATTCTTATTAATTAAATCATTTTTGCCTATTTATATTTAAAGTGTGCACAAGATACTGCTACTTCCATTAAAGGACTATATATGAAATTAGTGGATGTATATGTGGAAGTGTATTTTCCTAATAGTGGGACCATACCTATGGAATGATATCCTGTTCAAAATTAACTCACCTGTTTCTCTTTCTTCAATGCTAACCTAAGCCATTGCCCTACTGCTTCCAAATGGTTTTGTAGTTAGTTTTTTATTTTAAACTTCTTCATTTCACTGACATTATATTTTAATAATATCTGCTTCATATGGGTATTAATAATTGATGTTAATACCATGTTTTTCACAAAATAATAATTTTTTTTTTGACCCCCGAAAAAATGGCTAGGCCGTCTTTTGGGGGGTGACTTAATTTCCTCCCGCACCTAGAGTGCCTCATGCGCACTTACCTCTCCACGAGGCTGTTTCTATCGGCCGATAAAAGCTCCCCAAAGGCAGAGTCACCAGCTGCTTTGGGGCGAGGCGTGGCTGCCCGCGTCCCCTTGCCATGAGGCAGTGTCTTTCGGGTGATAAAGCTCCCCAAGGGCAGTCACCAGCCACTTCGATCAGCCGGTAGAAGTGGCCTTGGGGCGAGCGCCCATGCACATTCCTCTCACCACGAGGCTGTTTCTATCGGCCGATGAAAGCTCCCCAAAGGCAGAGTCACCAGCCGTTTCGGGGCGAGGCATGGCTGCCCGCGGAGCGCTCCTGACAGGAGCGCTTCTACTGGCTGATCGAAGTGGCTGGTGACTGCCCTTGGGGAGCTTCCATCGCCTGAAAGACACTGCCTCATGGCGAGGGGACGCAGGCAGCCACGCCTCACCCCAAAGCAACTGGTGACTCTGCCTTTGGGGAGGTTTCATTGGCTGATAGAAGCAGCCTCGTGGCGAGGGGAGTGTGTGTGGGCGCTTGCCCCGAGGCCGCTTCTACTGGCTGATCAAAGCGGTTGGTGACTCTGCCTTCGGGGAGCTTCTATCGACTGATGTTCTATTGGTAGTAGATCAGGGTATTCTACCCTAGGCTACCTGCAGGGCGCTCCTAAAGGCAAGTTTTCTCCCCACCCCGCCCTTCCCCCCATTTCTCTTTACCTCGTATAGTTCTAATGAACGATTTGAGAAATAGTGGGGAAACGCATGGTGTAAATAGGCCTAAATTTTGGGGGCAGGGCTTAATTTCACCTCATGCCTAGAAATCATGCGGGGCCTTCCTATTGGTGGAGGCCGTATTGTTGGAGAAACGCAGTATGTTATTGTTATTAACAGATTAAATATCTTTGTAAGCCACTCAGAGAATTTTATCAGGCAGAAAAGTATAACAGTAGCAACAATAATGCGGGACCAATTTTTAATGGTACAAGAAATTGCAGAAAGGTATGTGTGTGTGTGTGTGTGTGTGTAAAACATTTCGGTGAAAATGTTGAAATCTATACAGAGATTCCTGAAGCCCAGTCAGCAAAAATATGCTGGCTTTTTCCCCCTAGTTTAACTACAGAACCAGTGTTTTGTTTGAAGATTGTTTTTTATTATTTCATGAACAAATATTTTATTAACAATCCCATATTATTTAATTCCCTAAAAATTTCAAGGCTATGCATTTTTATTCTTAATATGAGGTTTTGTATTGTTGCTTTGTGTTTCTATGGATAGAAGCTACAGTATTTAAAGGAAATAATTGATTAGCAGCTGTTTGGATACTTGTAGAGCATTTTATTAACTTGTCTCATCTTGAACTTGATAAGCTAGGTATATCCATGTACTTGCTTTAATTTATTTTCTAGAGCTTGCACAACACACCTAACTGTAAGCTAATAGAACAGGCTATGTTCATATAACAAACTAAGCCATAATATTTAATATTAAAAATAACAGGTTTAATATATAAAATGCAATCCTAGATTTTAAACTGATTTTGTTGGAGTGTTTGGTAATGCACTGTAGCCAAAATTAAGCTGACAAAAACTTGTAAAAGTAATTGGGGCCAAGTTCAAGACATACTGATATCTAACAATTTGGCATTATCTGAGTTGCTCTGACTCTGGAAACATACTTGCATTAATATTTAGCAGAATGTGCTTTCTCCTATCTATTTTTATGGTACAGGAAAGTTATTTTTACAAACTGACACTAGTTTCATTACTGTTTCCTATGAGAAAAACATTGTCTTGCCAGAGATTATTGGCATCCATCCCAGCAACATGTTTAAGAGTAATATTTTTTGGAGTTATCAAAATGTTTAGTCCAAGGTACCATATATCTCTTAAAGTTATGTCATCTTGGACTATACTTCTGTGTCAGTTACATTCTAAGTATTGAATAAAATATTAACAATGACTAGGTTTGTGGATATTGTAACTGTATACATATTAACATATGAATCTGGCCTATTTATGGAATAGCTGTGTAACTTCTTTAACATGGGAAGATTGCATCTGTGCCTGACAATTGGAAAAATGTTAACTACTTCTTTCCCTTTTTATAGATAGATAGATAGATAGATAGATAGATAGATAGATAGATAGATAGATAGATAGATATAGATATGTATAATTTATTACAGAAACTTTCTTTAAATAATGATTAGATGCTTCCAAATTTTATAATTCTTATTATTTTATTGTAATTATTATTACAAGTTATTATATGTAATTATTAAGATTTGTTCTCATGTATTTATTTGTTTATTTATTAAATGTGTATGCCACCCATTTTGCTATCCAAGTTTTAAGCTACCATATCAAAAAGCAATGTTGTCAAAAAGCAATTCTGTCAGATATTTTTTAATAACAAATCCAAGTAGGGTTTTTTCCCCCCAGTGTTAAGACTCAGGCAGGTTCAAATGGAAGAAGAACAGTATAATCAGTAATCCTCAAGGCTGGCATCTTATAGGTGTATTGGACTGCAACTAAGAATTGTAGTCCAGCTCAGTGGTGGGATTCAGCCAGTTCATACTGGTTTGGATAAACTGGTTGTTAAATTATCAATCCCACCTCCCCACCCCTGGTATCAAAGTGGATGCTGGGTGCTACGCTGCAATGGAGAAATAGGCAAGGAAGTGGCCGGCACAAGGGAAGGAGAAGGCCACTTTCCCTTTTTCTTCTCCCTGCTCCTCCTCCTCCTCTCATGCCAGCCGCTCTGATGTCCATTTCTCCATTGCAGGGCAGCACAGCATTCAGGATCCACTTTGATAGCAAAGTGGGGTAATTTAACACCTGATTCACTCAGGGTCAGCTTGGACCATGTCTCCCAACGACAGCCAATCTGACCCTGAGCGAATCAATTATTTTAATCTCACCACTGGTCCAGCTCATTTGAAACACATCATCTTGGAAAAGGCTGGTTTATGCTTACACCATCATAATACTGACTGAATGTGCTCTGATATTAGATAACTTAAAGAACTAAACAAAATTGAAGAGACACTCTTAAAGGCAAGAAAAAGTTTTTCTCCCCAAATATTTCTCATATTGATCAGGAAATTAACTAAAGTATTCTTAACATTTAGCACTGAATGTTCAGAATTTTTTTTCCTTTTGCCCCACAGATAATTTGAGATAGTCAACAGATACTTGGTTAGTATCAACAATAAAACTAGAACAATCAATTCTCTTTCTAATCTGAAATTATTCAAGTATGGGTTTTTGGGCAACAGACAGCTTTAATGATGTACATAACATTATATTGGGCAAGCTCAATATAATAGCTGTATTTGTTATAAATAAATTTCCATTTTTCCATTTTTCTTTTTTACAGAATTTCTTATAGAGTTATATGCCAGATTTAATAACAGCAGCTTTGTTTGAGTAAATTACCACTCAGTTTAAATACTAAATTGTTAAAAGTTACTTCAACCAAACCAAAATGTTAACTTTATCTTTTCTGTCAGGTTATTTTGTTTTAAAGCAATTTATGTCTGTAGATCTCCAAGCAGCAGCTTTCCAGAAACTGCAATAATATAGTTATACAAATGCTGTATACTGTTTCAGGGTTGATGGAATAGTGCAAGGTATGGCATTTTTCAAGATTATGTCATCCTGCACATGCTATTACTTGTCTAGACAAATGATTTTAATGCACATTAGACAGATTCAGAATTAGTTTGGGAACTGCAATCTATTTTATAGTTCAAACTGCTCACCTGTAAATCTCATCATGACATAGAGCTATGTTATTGGAAGTGCCATCTAATTTCTAGAATTTCTTTCCCATAGTAAGATTGTGCAGGGCAGATCCGCTTAATTAAATAATGCCATCTGAA
The DNA here is from genome assembly GCA_033807585.1 of Hydrophis major. Taxonomy (NCBI): domain Eukaryota; kingdom Metazoa; phylum Chordata; class Lepidosauria; order Squamata; family Elapidae; genus Hydrophis; species Hydrophis major. The sequence goes on along the minus strand of CM066328.1, from coordinate 86,364,206 downwards.
TGGCATTATTCCATTCTGATGTTTTGTGAAAAGATATTTTCCCAGATTTCCATGTACTACTGCCCTAATGATGTTCCAGAAGTCCTTAAAAATCTAACTGTTTTCCTAGGCCTTATGGTTTATTGTATGTAGCCCCCTGATTGCTTTTTTAAGTTGTGGTTTGTCTGAACATATAAGTTCTTATTTTTATTTTTATTTTAATAAAAAACGAGCTGTACAAAGTTGTTCTAGAGTAAGATGGCTCTTGAACCAAATTAATCAATAAATGCAGGTTTTCAGAATATTGGAGCATGCTTTTTGATAATTGAATGTAAATAAACATGTTTCTCCAAATGGTTAAAATTCCAAATAATAGCCTGTCAGCTCTTTGAAGTAGAACAGATCAGGAAACTGACTGTGAGGAAGATTAGATAATAATAATAAAATCCTGCACATCTGATTATGCATTTCTTCCTCTCCCTGTTATATCACAGTGAGTCAGGAAGGCTGCAACTTTGGTTTCTTTCTTAATACTGCCAGCATTTCTAGGTTTAAGGAATGTTTTGGTCTTCTGTTACATAACTGTTTCTGAATATTCCCTTCAATGCTATTTCTATGGCTCTCTATATGCCTATTTAGAAATTTAACTCCCACATAGTGTTCTTCTCCCAAAATTGACATATTATACAGTATAGATTCTGTATTCTCTAGAGTACATGAGAAGTTTATAATGGAAGAGTGCTTACAAGCATGAACTGCTCATGTAATTCTCAATAGTGAATTGTCCAGGAATTAACGATTGCCAACTTCCTAAAGTAGTCTGGTTTGCGGTAGTCTGTAGATCAACAGTGGATCTTTTTGCCAACAAGTGGAGTAGTGTTATTTGCAAACTACCCTTTGCAGTTTGCAAAATATTTAACTATGTAACCAGCGATGGGACACTGCTTATTTCTGATATATTGCAAAACAGTTTATCTCAGTGCATCTTGTCATCAGAGATAAATTAACTTACACATATTGGGCCTTGATTTGGAGAACACACTTAACTGTTTTCAAATCACAGAGTATAATTTGCATAGTACAATTTCTTTAGATTCATAAATATCTAAATTGAAACCAATACTTTTTAATTTGCTTATAAATTATCTGACATTAGGGTGAACATGAATTAGTTAGGCTTTCTAATGACATCAAATTATTCCAGTAGTGCATTTGAAATCAACCATGAAGAGTACTGTAAAGGCATATTTCCAAACTGGGTGAATAAGATTTGAGCCAGAAAGTATAATTTAATGCAACGTATGGATTACATTAGGATATATATATCTGAAGAAAAAGTTTGAATTCTCACATACGCAGAGTCCAGACAAAAGAGATGGTCTAGGAACAGAAGTTACAAAATTGGCTCATTTATTTTTACTCTGCATCATATTCAGTAAAATGACAGTTCAATAAAATGACAATTCTTATCCCAGTATGTTACTAGGAATCACAAAAAAGGGATTGAAAATAAACCTGCTGATGTATCAGTGTTCTTTTATGAATCTGTGATATATTGTTTACACTGTAGTTCCAGTACTGAGAAGTGATATTTCGGAACTGAACAATATGTCAAAATAGGTAGAAATTCTGTATTGTTTGTTAATCATGCATATTATAGAGAATTAGTTTTCAAATTTCATTCCATGGAACCTGTCGTTTCCGTTAGGAAAGAGGCCAGGAGTCGGTGACTGTGTTCAAGCTCTTTATTGAAGTCAGGAACCGAACTGAGCTCTTAGGAAAACTTTGCAGCTTTTTATTTCCAAGCCGCGGCGGCCGCAGCCAATGGCACCACTTTGAATCTCCCACAATTCGAATCCACCAATCGCGGGAGATTCTCAGCGAGCCAATCGGCGCGGCTCGCCTAACCAATCCGGTTGCCCCGCGCTTTGGCCAATCAAAGCGCGGGGATTTCAAGAATTCAAACTGAGGTACAGAACACTCCTCCCCTCTTGGTTTGGTCCTACGTCGCGTAGTCCCGTAGGTAGGCGGGGCTCCGTCTTTGCCTACTGGACCTGCGCAGGTCAGTTGTAGGTTGGATCTCGGCCGGTTCGGTCGGGGTCTCTGTGTCTCTTGACTCCGTCATGGGAACCGCCTGGTATGTCTTGCCAGGCCGCTCTTCGCAGCTCCCTCCTGGGCTACCTGGGTTGGTTGAGCTGCGGTTTTCGCCGCTCCCACTCGGTCTTTCCGTGTTGGTCGAGCTGGCCTGGCTGTCTCTCCCTGGCGAGGTTCCGTGCTGGCTGCTTGCAGGTGAGTATGGCTGGTTTCTTTCTTCTGGGTTTTGGTTCCCAGGGTATCCCCTCCCCTCTTGGTTTGTGTTGAGGGGGTTGGTTTTGTTTGGTTGCGTGTCGGTGATGTCTTTCATGGCAGTCCTCGATCTTAACTGATCGATGTGGCGTTTCCATGCTCGTCCGTCGGTTGTTTGTAGTCGGTACAAGCATGGGCCTGTTAGCTGTGTTATGATTGCTGGTACCCATAGTGGGTCTCCGGTTAGGTTCTTTACGCAGACGGCGTCGCCTGGTGCGAAGGTTCGGTATTTGCTGGTGGAGTCTGGGGGTTTCTCTGGGTTGTAAGTGGGGTGTAGTCTATCGAGTGGGGACCTTATTTTCCTCCCCATTAGCAGTTCTGTCGGGCTTTTATTTGTTGTGGTGTTCGGGGTTATGTGCTGTATAAAGAGTAATTTATTTATTTTGTCTTGGATCTCCCTGTGGTCTATTTTCTGGATGGTTTTTTTTGTGAATTGAACCATCCGTTCCGCCCTTCCGTTCGCCGCTGGATGCGCCGGGGCTGTCAGTGCGTGTCGTATGCCCCTTTCTGCTAGGAATTTTTTGAATTCCAGCGAGGTGAATTGGGACCCGTTGTCGGACACGAGGATGTCTGGGAGGCCGTGTGTCGCAAAGAGTTTGCACAGTTCTTTGGTCACGGCCTCCGTGGTGGTTGTTCTCATGTTGCTTACCTGCAGCCAGTTGGAGTAAGCGTCTATGGTTATTAAGAAAGTGTGTCCTTTTGTGGGCCCGGTGAAATCAATGTGGATCCAAGACCAAGGTCCCCTGGGGGTTTCCCACTCTAGGATGGGTGCTGTGGGTGGGCTTGGTCTAGTTTCCTGGCATCATTGACACCTTGCTACCCAGGCCTCGATCTGTTTGTCCATCCCTGGCCACCAAGCGTAACTTCTGGCCAGGGCTTTCATTCTAACGATGCCCGGGTTCCCCTTGTGTAACAGTTCCAGTATCTTCCCTTGTAGTTTTTCCGGGATGACCACCCTATCCCCCCATAGTATACACCCTTTTAGTAACAAGAGTTCCGTTTGCCGGTTCCGGAATGTTCTGAAAGTCTCGTCGTTGTCCTTTTTCGGCCACCCTTTCTCTACCCAATGCAAAACCCGCGCCAGACGTTTGTCTTTATTAGTTTCTCGGGCAATGTCTGACGCGGTTATGGGTAGGTCGGGTAGAGTCTCTATGCTGAGGGTGGTCGTCGTGGGTGCTGGGTCAGTGTCTGGTTCGGGTAACGGTGAGTGGCTTAAGGCATCCGCATGGGAGATAGTCTTACCGGGTCGGTGTGTGAGTCGGTTGTTGTAGGCGGCCAGGAATTCGGACCACCTTGACATTCTGGGAGACAGAATGTTCGGGGTGGCCCTGTTCCCTGCGAGTATTCCCAGCAGCGGCTTGTGGTCGGTGATGATGGTGAACGTCTGGCTGTAGAGGTAATCGTGAAAACTTTTCACTGTGGCGACGATAGCCAAGGCCTCTTTGTCCAGCTGGCTGTAGTTCCGCTCCGGTTTGGTGAGTGTCCTTGAAAAGAACGCGATGGGTGCTTCTTTTCCATTGGCGAGAGTGTGGCTGAGGACAGCGCCGACGCCGAAGGGTGATGCGTCGCATGTGATGGCTAGGGGTAGGGTTTCGTTGTATTGGATGAGAATGGCATCCGAAGTGAGCAGGTCCTTGGTTTTCCTGAAGTCCAGGTGGCCGCCTTGTCCAAAAGCCTATGCAAAGGCTCCGCCGCGGTCGCCTTTTGGGGCAGGAAGACATTATAAAAGTTAAGTAGCCCCAGAAACGCCTGCAGTTCCATTTTCGACCTGGGTGTGGGGGCTTCTTTGATGGCTTTAATTTTTTTGTCGGTGGGGTGAATGCCGTGTCGGTCTAGGAGGTATCCTAGGAATTCGACCCGCTCTGTGTAAAGCTGGCATTTTTCCCTCTTCACCTTAAGCCCGGTTTCTTTGAATTTCGTTAGCACCTCCCTTAGGTGACTCTCTAGTTCAGCCTGGTTGATTGCCGATACTACTACATCGTCAAAGTAGGGTACCACCCCCTTGATGCCTTGTAAGAGTCTCTCCATGAGGCTCTGGAAAATTCCAGGCGCCACGCTGACTCCGAACTGGAGTTGGTTACATCTAAAGGCTCCCCGGTGGGTGACTATGGTTTGCGCCTCTGCAGTTTCCTTGTCGACTGGCAGTTGCTGGTATGCTTGGGCCAGGTCGAGTTTCGTGAAAACTTTGCCCCCTCCCAGTGAGTGTAGGAGATGTTGCACTACTGGGACGGGGTAAGCGCTTTGTTGCAAGGCGCCATTTAGGGTGGCCTTATAGTCCCCGCAGATTCTCACTGACCCATCAGGCTTGATTGGGGTGACTATTGGGGTCTCCCACCGGGCGTGGTCTATGGGTTGTAGGACCCCTTGCTTGACGAGCTTGTCAATTTGCTTGTCAATTTTTGGTTTGAGTGCGAAAGGTACCCGCCTTGGTTTTAGGTGTTTCGGGGGAACGTTTGGGTCTAGGCTGAAGGATATAGGGGGTCCTCGGTACTTGCCTAGGGTGCCGTCGAACACTTCTTGGAAGTTCCGTGCCAGTTGCTGCTCCCAGTCGGCTTCGGCGATGTGGTCGATGCCCGTGACTGCGATGCCGAGTGGTGCGAACCATTGAAGTCCCAGCAGGCTGGGTCGGTCTCGATCGATGATTGTTAGGGGAAGTTTTTCGGTGCGCCCTTTATATGTTACTGTGAACTGTCCTGTTCCGACTACAGGGATGCGGTTTCCCTGGTAGTCTTTGAGGATTAGTCTCTGGTTTTCTAGTCCCCTTCTCTGGATGGTAGGCACCAAGCGTTTAATTTCTTGCCAGGCTACCATTGAGAGGTAGGACCCGGAGCCCACCTCCATTTTACAGGGTTCGCCTTCAATGCCTACTTCCACGTAGACCTTTCGGGTGTCGGTGGTTGTTGCATGGCCAATGATGACCGTCTGATGTGTCTCTTCTCTCCGCCGGGTCTCGCCACCTCATTGGGTTCGTCCGTTCCGGTCCCAACTGTTGTCGGCTGGGCGGTCTCTGGTCCTGGGTGGTGTGCTCTCTCGTCTCCGCTTGTTCGGGTCCCATCGTCTGGGGCTATAGGTTTTCTTGAGGCGGCAGACGCGGGCGATGTGGCCCTTTTTGTCACAGTGCCGGCAGACTGAGTCGAAAAACCGGCATTCGGATCTGGCGTGGTCGCCTCCACAACCAGCACACGCGGTCCTCGACTTACGACTCCCCCGGCTGCGCTGGTCGCGGCCTGCCTGGAGACGGTGGATTTCTTCCTCCTCGTCTGAAGTGCCTGAGGTGGAGTGGAGTTCGCCATGGTGGGTGGCAGTTTCAGGTTGGGCGTCGACCGGCCTTGCAGGGTGGTTGTTTGCTGTGCGGTCCCCGGTGTTCGGTCTCCGCATGCGGTCTGCTGGTTGTCGGGTGGCTTCGGCTGCGGTGGCTTCGGTGATGGCATCGGCGAGGGTGATGTTGCCCTTGGCCATCAGCCGACTTTGGAGAACAAGGTCCCAAAGGCCGAGCACAACTCGGTCCTGCAGGTCCTCGTTCATATTGGAGAACTCGCATAGTCCTCCAAGGCGCCGCAGCTCTGCAACGAAGTCACTGAAGCTTTCGCCCAACCACTGGTCCCGCCGATAAAATTCGTGTCGTCGGATGAGGATGGGCATGGCTAGAGCGTAGTGTTGCCGGAGTAATGGCTCAAGGTCATCCCAGTCCATCGCGGTAACGGTGGGTTTTGCTAGCGCTTTTGCCATCTTAAACACTGCGGGCCCCCAGTGCGTTAGGAAGATGGCTTGTTTCTTCAGTCCGGTGGCGTCGCTGCATTCGAGGAACATGCGGAATCTGTCCGTGTAAGATTCCCAGTCCTTGCTAGCGGGGTTGAAGGGTGCTGGCGGCGCGATGCTGGCCATCTCATCGGTCTGCTGGCTTCCGTCAGACACGTGCTTCGGGGTTCAGGATCAGGATCCCATCCTCGTCGCCAGTGTCATGTCCGTTAGGAAAGAGGCCAGGAGTCGGTGACTGTGTTCAAGCTCTTTATTGAAGTCAGGAACCGAACTGAGCTCTAAGGAAAACTTTGCGGCTTTTTATTTCCAAGCCGCCGCGGCCAATGGCACTGCTTTGAATCTCCCGCGATTCGAATCCACCAATCGTGGGAGATTCTCAGTGAGCCAATCGGCGCGGCTCTCCTAACCAATCCGGTCGCCCCGCGCTTTGGCCAATCAAAGCGCGGGGATTTCAAGAATTCAAATTGAGGTACAGAACAGAACCCTAGGTTTCCACAAAGACTTGAAGGGAGTTTGTGGGACTAACCTCTCAATGAGGGATTAAACAAACAAGGAAACCTCTCGATGAAAAATTAAACAAACCAACCAAAAAAATCAAATAATCTCAAACACAGCAAGCCATCTGCTCTTACCTTGAGATTGCTCTTCCTGTCTCACTTGCTATACATCAGCATCATTTGCAAACATCCATGCAGGAGGCTATTGGCTACCTTTCTGTTGCCACATACATAAATACAGAACACAACTCCTTGTCTGTTCCCAAACTCCAGAAAACATTCTAACTCTTAAGGGCAATTGAGGGGAATATTTTCTTCTGCAGACAATATTTTCTTCTGCAGACAGTATTTGTATTTTTGTGTGTGAATCTCCAAGAGATCCATTTAATAAGATGTCTTCCTCTGTACACCTACTGAAGTAAGCTTCATTGACACATGTGGGAATTAATAAAGAATTGCACATGTATTTCAAATATCTTTAGCTTTGGATTTTCTCTGGGAATCATATCAATCAAAGGAAAGCTGTCAGGAGGACATTGGGTACTCAAGAGACTTGGGCCAAACATTCAAAATGGGGGGTGGGGGGTGGGGGAATCATGTTGTCAAGACAGATTTGAGATATGTACCTTTCAGCACATGCATATCAGTTTTACATAGGCTTTTTATGAGGCCCATAAATATGTATGTGATATGAATATTTTTTCCAGATATGGATAACTGGTCACAAACTAGTACAATTGCAAATAGTACAGAAAAAGGAAAAAAAAAACAGAAAAAGATAAACAAATGCCAAGGCTGCTGATATTGTTGCTGCTTTTTATAGCATAAGTTTTGATAAATTAAAATTAACTGGCTTTCTTTGCAAACAATATTTCCCAATGTAGAACATATTAATTGCAGGCAAGAGCTTTTAAAATTGATGTACTGAAATTGCCACTTTAGCACTGAGTATACCATTTGCAACAACATATCTTTATAAGAGAACTTTTCCTTTCTACATAGCAACAAAAAACAAGTGTGCAAATAAGCTAAGTAATAAAAGAAAACTACACTTAGAAGTAACACAATTGCTCCAGATATTGAATTTTTATCCAAAGAACAACCTAACCCCAGGAACTGAGGAATTGGTTTGTTTGGTTAAGTATTAATATCCCAAATAATTGTCTATGGAGATTCTCCACTTAGTCAACGGGAGAATCCAGGTTTGCTCATCTCATTGATCTACAGACTGAGTGGAATTCTGAAGATACACCTCCCTGGTAACGGTCCCCAGTCATCCAGGTTATGGTTGTCCAAAAGGTGTTTTTTTCAAGGGGCAACTGGAGTTTCCAGAAAGCAATTGCCTCTTTAAAAAAGCACCTTTGGGATTCCAAATAATTGTGAAATTCAAATGTTGATATATTTTTTGTATTTTATATATGTGTATGCATGCTTTTGATTCAGTGTTGACTCCTGGTGATATGAACAACTCCATGCAGTTTTCTTGGCAAGATGTTTGGAAGACATTTGCCATTGCCTTCTTCCTAGGAATAAACGAAAGAACTCAGTCTCCTAGGTTCTAATGTAGTGCCTTTAAACACAACAGACAGGTTCTCTTTGTTCGAAAATTGGAAATTTTGCATTTACAATAAAGAGTTCACTTTTTATTTTATTATTAATATTCTATCACTAGTACATTATCTATTGATCAGGGTGCCATGAGTTTTCCATTTCAAAACCCCTGCCATTAAAAATGAGAGCTTTTTTCCTTATTTTAGAAAAATTAGAACTTAGAATCTATTAAAAAGTTTTAATATGCTAAGAAAAACAATGGAAATCACTTATGTGGAGATAGCTACAAATTGTGATTTTAAATTGAGCCCAAACAAATTCTGGAACATGTAGCAATAATAATGGCTTCTAGTTTTGATGGCTGAAATGACCCTTAAATAAGGAAGCATGCCTTTAAATACCAGTTGCTAAGGAGGCACACTGGAAGAAGGCTATCATTTTCGTATCCTGGATATGAGCTGTGTGCAATACAAAATGCTGCACTAAATCAGCTTCTGACTTGAACTCTTATGTTCCTTAAATAGTTAAGCACAGGAAAATCAGGAAGTCTAGGCACTTCAAAAGAATATATGAGTTAATTGCAAGTTTACAGTATGGTTTCTATAAGAATCTGAACTAATGGTAAAGGCAAATAGAGTAGAGTAGAGTAGAGCAGAGTAGAACAGAACAGAACAGAACAAAATGGAATATTCTGCTTAGGCAGTGGGTTGGACTAGGTGGTAGTTAAGAGTCAATGGAATTCAAGGTGGTCTGGACTCAGATCTCTTTTGGCGTGAAGGGACTCAAGACTGATGACCCCTTTGACTCCTCCCTTGGGCTCAGTTTGGTCATCTCCTGCAGTAGGACTATCAATTGGAAGAAAGATGTAGTCATCTGAATGAATTAAAAGGGGAAAAAAAGAGTCTCAATTCATGTGAATTAATTAGAAAAATAATATTGTGATTTAAAACAAGATGAAAAATAAAGCCAAAAGTGGTAGGTGTTGGGAAAAAAGAGAGTGGGAGAATGAAGTAAAAACAGGAAATGAGACTCTATAATAATTTCCAACGTTAATCTTGCTTCATTAAGTATAAAAAATCATTTCATACTTGACTTGAATTTGTTTTTTACATCCAGTTGCTTCCATTCACTTTGAAAAGCATTTATTTTGAAACCTGTAATGTTCCAGGAGGATAATTTGTGCTTTGTAAAAAAAAAGTTTTAAAGGAATGGTTTCACCCTATAGAAATTATATGGGAGCAACTTAATGAGATGCAAAAATTAGCAATTCAAATAATTTATTCCAGATTTTTTTCATGAGTATTGTTTGCAGGTGGGAACACTTTCCTGGATGGAAGAACTTGTTGCAGTGACTCACCAAATTCACCTATTGGAGCACTTAATAAATATGTAAAGGAATATGACTAGTATAATTTTATGTCCCTATTAGACAATCCATGGTCATTGTTTCAGAGATATTTCCTTACCTAAACAGAAAAACAAAATGACCATTGGTGAGTAAAAATATCAGTGGGAGAATAAGTGATTTCTTACTTCCTGCTGTCTTCTACAATGATTTTGTTTGTGGGAAATTAACAGGGACCATTAAAATCTTCCTTCCTTCCCTCCCTCCCTCCCTCCCTGTTCTTTACTCCCTCCTTTTCTTCCTTCCTTCCCCCTTCCCTTCTCAACCCAGCAGCAGCCATTTATGTGCCTACTGGCCTTAGAGTTGCAACTTCCTGCTGCTTTCCGACTGACTTTGTTTGTGGGAATCTGGGAGGAAGCATCAGCACCCATAGTTTAGACTTTCTGCCGACTTCCCCATTGACTTGGGTGAAGGGTTTGCAAGAGGTGCTACATAAGTCACAGGTGCCACAGAGGTCAGGAAGGGTGCACAAGAGATGCTGCACTTATCACAAAAAGCACATGAGAATAATACTGATCACAGAGAGTACATGGGAGTGCACAAGTGGTATCATGTGAATCAGGAAAGGCATGGGTTAGGAAGAATGTGCAGGGTTATACCGTGCAATTTGGGAAGGGTATGCAAGGGATATGGTGCAGGTCAATAAGAGGGTACAAGAGGTACATACAGGTTGGAGACTTTCCCAGGCAACTTATAACCTACCCTACCAATTTTTCATAAGCACAAACTTTACTTGTGGGAAGCTGGCAAGGAGCATTGGCAATCATACTCAAGTTTACACTTCCTACCCAGCAGCACAGCAATAGTTGAAGATATTTATTTTGGTTACCCGCATAAAATAATAATTATACTAATTTCACAACAAAATTAGGGGTGAAGTTTGATTAAGAGCTTCTATATGAATTTCCCTTTATCCCTTTTCATGTATACATGCTATTTAGTTGTTATTTTATTTCTGACCTTTTAATATGGACATGTCCAAACAGCCATACTTGATGCTTCCTCCACAACAGGGTTTTAGATTTGTGCAAAAGCATTTTAAATTAGGGCTTTGCAACATCTGTTAGCATAACTAAAGCACTCCTCATTGAAGTAGCAAAGCAATTGCATTTTCTTTTTTTTCTTTTTTTTAATGTAAATTTTATTTGGGTTTTCACAAAAACATAATACAAATGAAACATCTTTTTTTGAGAATAGCATGATCCCGGGTTATCACTTCTTCATACAGACACAAACTCAATTTCATATTCATCTTTGTGTTCTATTCCATATCTTATTACCATTTTAACATTTTCTCCATAATTTTTCCCCTTCCTTGGTTTTCTCAACTTTATTTTTAATTATCTCATATCTAAATTTAATTATATATCTTTTTCTAAGTTTCAATGTCTTTCCAATCATTATATTTATACTTTTGTCTGTCCTGTTTCAATTTCATATTATCTTTTCTCATTAAACAAATTTTCCCCTGTAGTTACTAATTGAAGTATGATACCTTTATATCTTTTAATTTTATCCATTCAACTCTTATTTAAACTTCAATTTATGCCTTTTTAAAATTATAACATTCAATATAGTACATAACTTCCAGTCAAATTCTGCTTAGTGCATTCTTAAAATACACATTATATGTACATACATACATAAGTACATACATACATACATACATACATACACACACACACATACATATATACATATAACAATAGTAAATAAAACACTCATTCCATTTCAATTCAATTCTATCATTAATATTAGTTAGAATCTTAACATCTTTAACATTTTTTTTCAATTGAATATCATACTTCCTTGTGAACACTTATAAACTTTCCATTATTAGTTCTTTTTTTCCATATTTCTCTTCGCTTATATTTTTATAAATCATTAATAATAATTAAAATGTTCCCATCCTTTCCTAATTTCATTCTCTCATTCACTTTATTTCATTTATTAACATTCCACTGCATTACAATAAGTATTGTATCCATCATTTTAATCATACATTGTTTCATATTTTCTAAAATTATTTCTATTTCTAATATAACAATACTATCTTACGTACCTTTGCAGAATCCCTTTTTCAATTAAATTTTCACCCATTATCTCTAAATAGGCTTGTACTTCAATCCTTATACATTTTCCCTGTTTCTCTATAACTTGTTTCTGTCTTTTATAACTTCTTTTCCTTTCCTTCTTCCCCCTCTTCTTCTCCGTCTCCTTTTTGCCCCCTTGTCTCTCTACTTCTAATTCTCTCTTCTGTGATCCTCTGTTCTATTGCTTCCTAATATTGTAATTATTTTTTCAAACTATTCTATTTTTGGGTTGTTTTTTCAAATCTTAAACTTTTCACTCTCTTTCCCCCCTTTCCATTTCCCCCCCACATAAAATTACTTGATCATTAAAGATGGCTTCTTCTTTGTCCCAAACTTCTTGTTCTACAAGAGTTTCTTGTTGTTTCTCATAGTTCCGGATCTCCATTTCTAAAAATTGAAATACAAAGCCAAAAGAACCTCATTCTTCTTGTGCATCTTCTTTCTGTTTTTTAAGTTCCATTTTCAGTTCTTCTAAAAGTGATGCCATTTTAAACACTTTTAAACAACCACCCGATTGATTTTAGTCATTTAAATCCAATAGCCAAAAATACAAAAATCACCAAGTGATCCAAATAATCCAAAGCTGTTTCTTCTTGCTTCTTTTTTCTACTTTCTCTTCCTGGGGTTCTATTATTTTGTTACAAAGTTTCAGTTAGAATCTTTTAGGAATCTTGTTAAAGTTTCACTGTAAGTTCCTTTTAGTTACAGACAGTCTCCTCCATTTTTCCAGATCCCGTCCTTTTATTCTTTCTTTTTCTCTCCTTTCCTGCTTTTAAAGGTTTTTGAGTATCCAAAAGTCTTTATTATCCCTTTGACATTTTATTTTCAGCTTAAATGCCTATTGATGTCAAAGTGGATTTTTGTCAATTTCTTACTTAACTCTCTTAGCTGTCAGTATAAGGAAGGGAAGAAAAAAAACCCCCAAATCTTTTCCCTTCCCTCTCCTTTGCTGCTTCAAAGTCTTCTTTGGGAACAATGTTATTTTTTATAGTTCAAATTCCAGGGTACCTTACATTGTTGCTTTTTCAGTTTAACTGGTTTAACCAAAACTTTCTCTTCTTATCTTCCTCCTGCACATTCTTTTCCGGTCGAGTTCTTCTTTAAGGTGGCCATTTCTGACCACCGCTGCAACCACCTTTGGGAAAGGGAGTAATGGCCAGCTGAGGAGGAGAGATGCGGCTCTCCTCAACCCTGTTGGTGGTCTCCCCGCTCTTCACCACCTCTATGGAATGGCTTAGCCCCGAATCCAGCTGGCTCAGGGTGCTCTGGCGGCGAGCACGGATCGAAACTACGCACGATTGCGGATTTTGGTCCATCGCCAAAGAAGCTCAAACCAGAAGTCCAGCAATTGCATTTTCTTGAAAGGTTAATGCAATTGCTCTGAAAGCTTTTTTACATTTGTCTCTGCCATCATGTACACATGCAGCTATTTTATTTCATTTGTGGCCCTGATTGGTGTTTTGAATTGAGACAGTGATCATACTGTTAGAAAGGAACATGGGAAAGATACGCTTAATGCACTACTTTCTATAGTTTTTACTCTGTATTTAGTTCATTATTATATCTAAGTATATCTAAGTAAAAACAGGAAAAAACAAATGTAGGCCACATTTTATTTCCAAAACGTAACCATTTAAATATTTAAAATACTGCTACTTTTGTTGATATTCTAATCATTGTTACATTGTTATTAGATTTATCAATATTATTCATGGTTAATTATACTATTGGTGTTTTTTTTTACTGTCCTGCTATTATTTTCAAATCATTTTCCCATTAGTTATTTCAGTGTATACTCAGTTTTAGTCCACTTCTTGATGTCTTTAAAACTATTTTCTGTGTCTCTGAAACTGAGCTGTTTTAGTCTACACTATTTGTTGTAGATCTCCGTGACTGCCCATGACAGAGACCTAAAATGAAGCTAATAGAAAGCAGCAATAAGCCTTCTGAATCACTGGACAGTATGGACTCTTTTACATGCAATTGTTGTGATGCCAGCCTGCATTCACAAGAATGACAGCCTACTTACCAGACTAGGAATACACGTTTCTTCATCTCAAGCAGAATTAGCATTGGGGAAACCATGACTTCTGTCACATAAAGGCAGATGTCCCAATACTTCCCTTTTGCTGAATTTAAGAGATTTAAACTCTTTACATTAAAGCACATCTCCAGGAACATGAAGCAAAAAGCTCCTTTATCTGAGCAGGAAAAACTGAGTACTTTTCTATCTCCCCGACATCTCTTTTAAACAGCTAACATTTTCCCAAGAAGCTAGGAAAGGTTCGTGAAAAAGAATCACTGGATTTTGCTTTGAAATTCAGATAGTTCTCTCAACAAAACCAAGCATTTTTGTCAGGAATCTATGTCAGAACTTTGATTTATTATGCTGTGTATACTCTGTTATTTACTATTATGTGCAATATTTACGTCCTGAATAATACTTCTTTCAATTTTTTTTTAACCAAAACTGTATTCGGTATGTTGGGTTAAGGGCTAGTGACTGGCAGTGACCCAAGTTAACAAATGGGAATCTGTGAGTGGGCCTGAAACTCGGATATTCTATTCTGGAGTCTCTTTCAGCCTTCTCTCTGAAGTCAGAGCTGTAGGGAAAACCTAAAAGGAGCCTTCTTCAGTTTTGGCTGAAGTGCTTTGATATTATGTATTGCAAATATTACAGGATTATCCATAGTTTGCATTAAAGGTAGCCAACCAGGAGCATCCTCAAGCCTACTAAGCAATATTTTCCAAACTAAGTGGCTTTGGTGCAGAATACCTTATGCCACCAGACTTGAAATTCTAGACCTAGAAAACCTAGAGCTATGCCATCTTCGGTCTGATCTAAGTATAGTATATACAATCATACATTGCAATGTCCTACCGGTCAATGAATACTTCAGTTTCAACCATAACAATTCAAGAGCACACAATAGATACAAACTCAAGGTTAACTGCACCAAACCTGATTGCAGGAAATACGACTTCAGCAACAGAGTGGTCAATGTCTGGAATACTCTACCTGCCTCTGTGGTTTCTTCCCCAAACTGCCAAAACTTTAACCTTAGACTTTCTACTATTGACCTCACCCCTTTCCTAAGAGGTCTGTGGGGGTGTGCATAACTGCACCAACATGTCTACCATCCCTATCCTATTTTTTTTTCTAATATGTATTCATTTCATATATTCATAACTTTGTTTATCCTTATACTTATTATCTTGTAAGCAATTGACAAAATCAAATCAATAAATAAAACAATATAGACAATTTTGAAGACACCAATTCTGGGAATGCTACATTTGATATTTAATTAAAATATTGAGGTAAGTCTATTCCCATAGTGCTAGTCTGGAGCAATTCAAGGCCATTTGATTTTTATTTTTTTTTGTCAGAATGAATTATGTAGCCTGTTCATTTCAGTGAAGTGAACTATGTTAGTTTCATACTGAGAATTTTTTATAAGCAAATCTATGAGATTCAAACATGATTGGCAATTACCAATAATCAGCATAGATTTGTCAATAACAAATCTTAGATTGCATATCTCATTTTAAAGCAGAAATGTTCCAATTAGATTGTGAGCACATTGTTATTGTAATATAGTTTGATTTCAACAAAGTATTTGATCCCATGTCATTCTGATTAATAAGCTAGATCTGGAGTGGATGGCATGACAACAGAGTGGATACATGGATGACTCAAAGTCATACTCAAAAATATATTTATACTCTCAGTGGTTGTCTATGGGTTTTCAGTTATCCAGGTGATGGTTGTCCCAAAGATGCTTTTCAAAAGGCAACTGGACTTTCTTTGTTGTTGTTTTTCTGGAAGACATTTCACTTCTCATCCCAGAAGTTTCTTCGGTTCTGACTGAATTCCTCCATTCAGTCAGAGCTGAAGAAGCTTTTTGGATAAAAAACACTTTTTGGGACACCCTCAATAGTTCCTCTTGCAGTTGGATTGAGGCATCAAATAGGATACTCTTGTGAGGGTTAGGGTTTTTTTTTTGAAACACCAATGATCAGATTGATCTAGACCCGTGATGGAGAACATATGGCACACGTGCTGCAGGCAAACTTACTTCACTGCACATGCAAGCGCCTCACAGCTGATTATATAGGCCCATTTCATCACTTCCTGTAATACTGGAAGTGATGAAACAGGCCTATAATTCATCCTGAAAAGCCTTGCAGAGGCTTTTTCCAAGCCTCTGGGAGGCCGAAAAAGGCATCAAACCAGTCGAAAAGTCAGCTGCGAGATGCACTTGCAGGTAAGGGCAGGGATTGCGCATGCATGCACAGGGGGCATGGGGAGGGGGCATGCATTGCATTCTGGGTGCTGACACGCAAGTGTGTGCGTGCTGGTGCGCTCGCAGTTTTTGGCACAGGAGCCCAAAAAGGTTAGCCACCACTGATCTAGACAGTAAACATAATTACTGCAAATTTAGCAGTTGGTTGGTTTTTTAATCTTCATACAGTGGATGGGAAAAGATGTTTATTTTACTGAAAGAAAGCTTATAGAGTTCAGTGTGTCTTTTGTCATTTTTACTGCTTTCTATTTCTGTTCTGTCAACATTTTTAATTTTTCTTCATCTTTTCTCCTTGTTTGCTCCTCCATAGTTAACTTGATTCTTCCTCTTGTTCTTCCAAATCTTTACATCCATTGAGAAAATGATGTGAAATACTTTCACCTCACACCAGTGTGTGTTAGGGAAGTAAATACCTCTCCCCAGTCTGTAAGCACCTTCCCATTGTCTCAGGGCAGTCTATCTTTCAGTTTGCTTCTTTTTTGCTTTTTGACCTTTATCTCTTCTTTATTGAGCCTCTTCCTCACAAGGCCGGAAGAGTTTTTAGGCAGTCATCTTTTCTTCCCTTTTTCTTGCCTCCTATCCAGAACTTCTCTTTGATTGGCAGTTGGGCTGCCCTGATGATGGGGGAGGTCAAGAAGAGAGGGGAAGGAAGCAGCACAGATCCTTACATTCTGCTCAGGTAGTCTGCACTTCCAAAAATACCATAAAGCTCAGTAATGGACCATCTATTCTTCAAGATAATTTTGAAAACTGGTTGATAGAATATGTCTAGGAAATGATCAAGCTGAGCCTGAAAGAGGGGTCATGAGTCCCTGTGTGCCCGCAAGAGATCTAAGTCCAGCCCACCTTGAATTCCTTTCTATTCTTAACTCCCACTAATTTTGTTTGAAGTTCAGATTTTTGTAGAGAGCGTAAGCCTGCAATATATCTTTATACTCATTTGAACTACCTGAATCTTCTGATTTCCCCAGCGCTTGATAATATGAATTTGAAGTTGACAGAAAATTGGAAGGAACAACTAATTATCTAGAAGTTAGAAATAAAATTCAAAATAATTTAATAGCTTAGAGAAATGTTAAAAATGTCAATGAATTTTACATAGAAAAATGCAGTTTTTCACTTAGTATTTGTGATAAAAATGTAGTTGATTGTAAAAGATTCAATTACTTATGAGCAGTCCTTGCACTTACAACTGTCATAGCATTCCTGTGGTAACATGATCATAATTCAGGCACTTGGTAACTGTTGCATAGTTACAAGAGTTACAGCATCCTGCAGTCACATGATCACTATTTGCAACCTTCCCAGATTGCTTCAGACAAGCAAAGCTAATGGAAAAAGTTGGCCAGAAAGGTTGCAAGTCAATCATGTAATGTTTTGCTTAATGACTGCATCGCTTAACAATGAAATTTCCTGTTTTTGTTGTGATACCAAGACAAGGACTATCTGTATTCTAATATATGCTTGACGTGATGTCAGACATCACATCAAATAATTGTGTCAAATTTGGAGTATCACATCAAGAAGGATTAAGAAGGATTAAGATCAAGTGGCATATCTTTGAAAGAGGAAAAGTAGTGAGAGTAATTATAGGATTAAAAGTAGTCTGGTGAAGATAAATTGATGGAATTGGGAATACTTAGCCTTGAAGAGACAGAGGGCAGTTATAAAAGTAGTTGAAAAGGTCCTAAGTAGAAGAAAAGTAAAGACTATTCCGTATCATTCCAGAATGCAAGACATGAAATAATGGATGTAATATTACAGGAAGGTAGTTTCTAATTGATTGTTAAGCAAAATTTGTCAACAGAGCAATAGAACATTGAATACTGAAGTGATCAGTGAGTGTGTTCTTCAGTGAGTGTGTTCAGAAGGATATAAAGTGTGTTCTTCAGTGAGTGTGTTCAGAAGGATATAAAGCTACCTGTCAAGGATGTTTTAAATTAGGTTTCTGTACAGAGGAGAAGGATGGATTTAGTGGCTGCATCCAACTGTATCCTTCTTCAGTTTGTAAAAAGACAGTAGGCTAGCTGTATGACTTGATTTAAATTGAGAAGTGTAGAGAATATTATGAGTGACCAATAAGAAATCATAAAGATGTATCATTTGTATTTAGGTGTCATTTAATGGGCTATATAAAACTTCAAATGATTCAATTTCAAGGAGAGCTGACTTAATTGAAATGTGTGCTTCTAAGTCAGTTTATAGAAATTCAAAGTCACTTTGGAAACAGGACTTCTTGCAGAGTTTGCAGAGTCTCAAACACTGCTGCAGCTTTTAATCCAATATCAGCAAAGCTGAGGAGGAGTAGTGATGGACTGCATGATGCTGACATGAATGGCTGGCCAAAGAATTTGTCACTTCACAAAACAGTCTCTTGGACTGTTTGAAGAAGTACTGCTCTTCTGTTGTGATCTTATTTTTCTGATAGAATTTGTGTAACTATGTTCACTTGCAGAGTGAAAGCAAAAGAGGCTCAGAGTGATTCATTTGTGAGTCTGAAATAGTTTGCTTGTTGTTAAGCTATTGCATATATTAGCATATATTATGCAGATACTTGTTTATCTGTCAGGTTTTATACTAAATCCCAAGTCTCTAGACAATGAACCCAGTATTCATAACTTGTTTTCAGCAGAAATTCACAGACCCAATATAGGTAAACAAGTTACTTATATTGCAGACAAGACAAAGTTATGTATATAGATATCATTTGCCTCTGCAGAACAGAAAAATCTATTTTTATTTAGCTAGCTAGCTACATTCTAAGTTCTAGACGAAGGATGTTAAACTCGCAGTGTCACATAGTCATCACGTGACGAATCATTATTTTTTTTCCCCTTTGCTAAAACGGGTGGGCATGGCCAGTGCATGATGCATCCGGCCCGCGGGCCACAAGTTTGACACCCCTATACTAGATCAAAATTACCCATTCTCTCCCTAGCATTTGAGATTGGGAAAAGTGTGTCAAACCTAATTAAAATTGCACATAAATAAAATACATACAGTAACCTAATAGGAGAAATGCTGATTTCCATTTCTCTAACTTAGTCCTTTAGAGTGTTACAGTGATTACACACACAATACTATATTATGCTATAAAATGTAAAATACTACAAATGTATGTATAACATTATAAAACAGTAGTATATAAAAATGTTTCAGAACATATTCCCCAAATAATCTATAAGTGGGTTTTCCTGAGACATGTCAGCTCAGAAAACATAATAATCAAATAATAATTTTAATAACACCGTGCTTCTTTAAAAAAAAATCAGTGTTTGTTTGCTTTAATGTTAGTATAAGACATTTTGAGTATTAGTTCAGTGCAACTTATCTATATAGTTATTGCTGGACAATTTGAAGGCTGCTGTACTGTCTTTATCTTGCTTTTGCTATTCCTGTCCTCAAAATGATATAGATGCAATATTTCAAATGTACTGCAATAAAATTCTGGAATCCTCTTAATAGTTTTCTTGTAATAAATCAAGATTTTGCAGGGTTAACATATTCCAAAGGGTTTACCATCCCTATTGTTTTCATTTCATTCTGTCAAATAATGAAATAACTGCTGCTTCCCCAGTAGTCTATGGTTTAACTTTTTACTGAATTAAATATATTGATGAAATCATTCAAATCATTTTATATCTGAATAGGATTACGTCCAAGTCACAAACCCATAATTATTTGGCATTCAATCAAATTAATTACTCTAATAGCTGCAGAAGTCTAGTTTAACTGTGTCTTTTTACATTTGACTGGGGCAAATATGACACCCTAGGTAAATGACTATTTATAAATAAAACATAAATGTTATAAATTAGCTAAATAAAAACAAATATATATAATTATTTGTGCTTATTTATATAAAGCTAGGAGTATTCCAAAGCAATTTATGTAACGATCAATGAATGTAATTTTCTTCTTTCTCTTTGTTTCACAATATAAAAGCAAAAAAAAAAAGTGAAGAAAAGAAGATACCCAGCTCAGCACCCACAGTGGAAACAATTCGAGATGAAAGCCAAAAAAACCCCTACCAGGTTATAGCCCTCTCTCAGTACTTCTTTCTGTTGTTGCCTAATAAAACAGATGCAATTAGGTGATAGTTGAGAGTGGGAAGAACCAGATGGGAACTAGTCTATCATTAATCCATTTACATAATCATATTTGAACATTTTTTTAACAAAAGCAATATATTTGTAATTGCATGTTATATTTTACCATACATATAGGCATTGGAGATTTATGTAACAGACTTGTGAAGTAGGAGTTATTTTGAAGGACTAAACTATTGATTACAATTACAGCAATAATGCCAATTCTTTTCTGGAAAGGGCTTTTCTCTTTCCATAATCATAAAAATGAGGGAAATCAAAAGTTGAAGTGTTCCATTATGAATTCTGATATAGTTGCTTATATGGGTGTTACAAAAAATATAAGAAAAAGTGCTTTGGTTTTCCTGATACATTCATATATTTATTTTAAGACAAAAAATAGATTAACATTATAGTTTAATTACAAATTAATGTATTCTGAGGTTTCTAGAGCAGGTATAGCAAACTGAAGTGGTCCCTGAAAATGTGGAACCACCAGCTGTCTAAAGTACCAGTTAGCAAACAATTTGAAACCTATCTGGATAAGGAGAAGACAGGAGACCGGCCACATCTGCTCCAGATGACTTTTTCTCACAAGGAGAATATTTGAATATCAAATATTGAATATCAAATATCAGAAGGCAGAAAATATAATGTTATTATTGTTAACACTTTGTTTTCTGTACTTAGTTCTGTTTAGCATCAATTATACAGTATTTAGGTTGAGGCCAGAAGGTTCCACCATTTTGATGCCTGCCTGAAAGCAACTGAGCTCTGAAACAACTTTCTGACAATCTGATACTGGAGTTTGTGTCCAAAACTTCCATAGCTTTGTGGAATTCCTGATTTGTTGCTGAATTTGTTAGCACTTTATTGCTGATACTTTTTAAAGCAATATATTTGTCATTGCAAGTTGTATTTTACTATACATACAGACTTGACTGTCCTATTGTCTACTATAAATACACTCTACCAGCTTTAGATTCTGGACTGTTGTATTCCACTTGATTTATTAAGTGAACCCTAATACAGGATAATAGATAAATCAGCCATACAATGACAAAGAATAGGGCTCTTCAAATTATTTGAAATCTGTGGAAGAGTGCATATGAAGCACTCGTTGATTATCTGACTCATTAAAACAGCAGCAACTTTTTCCAGATAGATACAGTTGATTCAGAAACTATTGCAATATGCATGTTACACTGATGCAAAGACAGCTGGGATCAGCTTCTGGATCAGCTCTATAAGACTAGAAAAATATATGGCATCTCACTTATTCAGGAAGTACTTCATGGCAGTCCTTTATGAATTATGAAGATGGCTTAATAAGCCCGTAACCACAAGATCATCTTCCCAGTGGTAAGAGAAAGGTTTTTAGTAATGAGATACTTGGCAAGTTTCAGAAAATGAAAAAAATAACAGATACTTTGGGAATGATTTGAAATATTGTTGGTACCATCCATAGCCCTATGACTCTAATGCTATTAGTATTTGTGTATTTCAGTAACTGAATGTGGCAAATAATTGTCAATCTTTTGATATATCATTAATATTTCTTCATCTAATTCATTCACTCCCCAGGCTAAAAAATTTCTCACAAAGATACCTATGGTGATTTTTTTCAGCCTCCCACAAAAGAATAATCTTTGTTATGGTCAGTCCATAAAACAAATTGCATGCATAAAATTGAAATAAATTAACCAATTAGGTAAACAGATGAGCCAAATTGCTGTGTATCTTACCTATTTCATGACAAAATTTGCCCATACTTCAGGAAATTGAATCATTTGAGTATGAAAGTAAAATATTCATTAAAATTGATTAGAGTTACCAGGATATTTAATTGGGCATGGAGTTAACAGCTCATGACGAGTGTTGACCCAAAATGCTCAGTATAATAAAACATGCTATTTACTGGTTCCTTTAAAACATGTCTGAGTTTAAATGTAATCCATTTATACCAGGGGTGTCAAACTCAAGGCCCATGGACCAGATCCAGCCTGCGGGATGCTTAAATCCAGCCCATGGGGCTGGCCTGGAAATATGAAAGGACTGGTCTGCAATGCCTCTGGCAGCTAAAATGGGCTGTGTGCAGGGGCCCTGCACCTCATTTTCATCCTCCGTGGCCTCCTGCAGCACTCTGCCAGCTGAAAACGGCCTGGAAAACTGGCCCAAATTGGCCTGAAAATGGGCCCAAAATGGGCTGAAAATAACTTCAAAAACGAGCTAAAAATGGCCTAAAAACAGACTCCAAATGATAGAAACTGAACTAATAATGGCCAAAAAAAGCCAGCCTGAAAACAGGCCATGCCTCTGCCTCCACTGCCCTCTCTCACCAGCCCACAGAGGAGAACTACAATGCTGATCCAGCCCTCAAAGAAATCCAGTTTGACACCCCTATTTTATCCGGTATCCTCTGCTGGTGGAAGCATGTTGAACTTCCTTAATTTGGTAACAGTAATTTTGTTTAGATATCTGGCAGATCTATAAGGAATAAGCTTGCTAGAGAAATCAGCCATACTAAAAGAGATGCAAGTGTGTGATAAAATTACTTCTATCTAGGATCTGAGGAATCAACTTTCACAGTTTTACTTCACCATCCCTATGTTTTATGGGGATGGGATAGGAAATTATCCTCTTTTATATCTTCAAGATCTGAAAAGTACATTTGTGTCACAAAATGTTTTACTCTTGTTTCCCTTACTTGATAGATCAATGGAACAGAGATTTTTAGGTAGCAGTCTGATTGTAGTATAATGAATGCCTCTGATTTACTGTATTTAGGCAATGACACCTTTAATTTTCTGTTTTGGGCTTTCTGTGATTTTAGAATCTTTATAAAATGGTGATAATGATTATTCATCTTTACCTTTTAGGAATCTACAGTTAATTTCAAAATGATTTACATAGATTTTGTTCAGTATCAGGTTCTATTATGATGCTGTAGATCCTCCTCAGTGTCAGAAGTATTTTGATTTGAAATATTTGTTAAAGACCAGAGTGTGATGGGGTGGTTATTCATTCATAGTAGTAGCCCTTTTTTATTAATTTATAATATAAAATACAAAAGAAAATAGTAGGAAAATAAAGGAGTGAGAAGAGAAGGGAAAAGTGTACGGGAAAAGGGAAAAAAAGAAAAGGCATTGACTTCCAACTCCCTTTGGTGCAGTAGAATAAGATAATAGCAATAAACCTCCATTTTTTACTTTTGCATAATAGCATAAACGAATAGTATTCTAATGGACACCTAGTTGGATATGTGGGATATCAGAATGCTGGATGTGATAGACTTTTGCTTAGTTCTAACAAAGCTATTCTTATATAGTGGAAAGTCCTGCGTTTTGGGATATTGGAAGCAAACTTTTTATTTATTGCTTCATATTGTTAAAATATTGAAATAAATGAAAATAATATCTCAAATTTACAAGAAAGAAATCGTTACCAACTAAAAGCAAGCTAGCTATTTTTAGGCATTGTAATCTATAATTGCTGTTTTAGCCCTAAATGTTCTGGGAATAATCATAGGGCTGTGTATATCAAATGCTTGCAACCCTGCTGAGAAAAATAACTGGCAAGGAGGAGTCTTTTAATTTAAGTTTTAATTTGTGAAAATCAAATTCCAAATAGGAGATATGAACTGTGAATTTTGCTTTGATACAGTTTCTGAACCGATCATGTTGTACAATAGGTATTGTATAAGGGTATATCTTGTATTTTAATGTGTTTTTTAATGTAAGGAGTGACCATCTCCAGAATTGCTGATGATAATCTGTTTTACATTACTGCACCAATGAAATGCACAAGTTCTTTTGCAAATAGTTTTAGTTTTAGTTTTTGCTTTTGTTTTTAAACAACAGTTAATTGATCTCGAATAAGAATATGTTTTAGACTATTACTTTCTTTTCACATTCATTTCAACAATAGTAATTTTAGCATCTGTGATAAAAAGTTTGCAATTAATTTTTAATAATGATTTGACAATCCCTTCTCAATTTGCATGAAATTTGTTTTTACAGATTCATTTCTCTGAAAAAGATGGTTAGGAACAATAAGCTAGTCCTGTGGCACATGCCTAATTCCAAGCAAGGACCATACTTTTTTTATTGTTTCTAAAACTGGTTTTCCATTGCTACCAAAAGACAATTTGGCTAATATGTTTGTATACTACCCTTCCTAGACAGAAAAGGGCTGGCTCCACTTATCAGCATCTTTCAGCATTAGACTATTACAATGCATTCTATTGTGAAGTGCTTTGGAAGACTACATAATAAATTTAATTTGTGCACTATGTTGTGTCACTTCTTTAATTATAAATTGTTTCATTCAGAAATAAACTAAAAAAAAATACTTTCCATTTTTTAAAAGACAGAAAATAACATTTGTACTTTGAGAACTCAGTTGCTACAATTAGAGCAGAGGTGTCAAACTGGATTTTTTTGAGGGCTGGATCAGCATTGCAGTTCTCCTCTGTTGGCCAGTGGGGGGGAAGGTAGGGGGCAGCAGGGGTTTGGTGTGGCCCATTTTCAAGTTGGATTTTTTAGCCGTTATTAGCCCATTTGGGGGCAGTTTTCAGACTGTTTTGGGCCCATTTTTTGGCCATTTTGGGCCTTAGTTTGGCCCATTTTTCAGCCCATTTTTCAGCCGGTAAAGTGCTGCAGGAGGCCAGGGAGGGTGAAAACAAGGTGCGGGGGGCTGTATGCACTCCGTTTTAGCCACCAGAGGCACCGTGGGCTGGTCCTTTCATATTTTTAGTCCGGCTCCACAGGCCAGGTTTAAGCACCTCGTGGGCTGGATCCACCCCACAGGCCTTGAATTTGACACCCCTGAATTAGAGAATGTACAGTAGAGATAAGACAAGCAGAATAGTGGAGAAAATGTATTAAAATACATTGACTGAACTATGTTTATTAAGCAATTCTAGACAAAGCTTCACTTGGAATTCCAACTAGCATAGTGACATTTACATACCATTTCTCCCAAACAAGTATTTTTCCCCACCAAAAGCAGACTTTGGGGTTGAACTTTTTAAATTTTTGGGAAAATGGGCAGATAGTCCCTGTAGTGAATCCCTATAGTTAATACGGTTTTTAAATGAATTTGTCTTTCTCATTGACTTTGCTTGTCAAAAGATCACAAAAGATGATCGATCACATGATCCCAGGACACTTTAACGATCATAAATACATTCCAATTGCCAAATGGTCCAAATTTTGATCATGTGACCATGGGAATGCTGCAGTGGTTGTAAGTGTGAAAGCAGTTATAAGTAACTTTGTTCAGTGACTTTGTAATTTTGATTGGTCACTAAATGAATGGTTGTAAATCAAGATTACCTTAATCAAGATGACAGAGGTGATAGGGGCTTCCGGTTTTGCAAGGCTTCAGCGGCAGCAGGAATCGCGATTGTGCGCGGTTCCTGCTGCGCTTGCTGCCGAAGTTCCTCCAATCCATTTGGTTCTAGAGGATATGGTTGCCCTGTAGAGGCAACCGAAGAGAGAGGAGATCTGGACAGGGGCTTGGGGGTATCACAAACCCCCTCCCCAGCTGGCAAAACTTCTTTTTCCCAAGGCGGTGGAGCAGCAGTCAGTAATGGCCGCCACAAAGAAGCCTGCAGCCAGGTAAGATTTGTGCAGGAGGAAGCTGGAGAAAGCGAAAGGTTTTTTGGCTGAACTGGGACAACAAGGAACTCTTAAATACCCTGGAAATTAAACTGCTTGAATGATACATTGTTTCCCAAAGAAGGCTTTAAAAGCGGCGGAAGAAAAGTAAAAGGGAAAGTTATTTTCTCACTCTCCCTCCCCACGGAAATAGCAGAGGGAATCTGGAAAACCTGCTTGGGCACAACAAACTTGAAATTGAAAACCAAGGAGGTAAAAGATCTTTGAATATTGGAATTAAAAACTTAAGAATTTCTTAATCTTTTTTTTTTTGCTATAAGTGGGAGGGAAGAGGTAAAGAACTTACTTTAAGATTGTATTGAAGGAGACTGCTTGGACTTTATAACACTAGAAATAAATGGTGAGAAAACTTCTAGAAAATTACTTTGGATCTGTGTAATTGAATTCTA
Source organism: Hydrophis major (assembly GCA_033807585.1). Lineage (NCBI taxonomy): Eukaryota > Metazoa > Chordata > Lepidosauria > Squamata > Elapidae > Hydrophis > Hydrophis major. The sequence continues at coordinate 86,338,111 of CM066328.1, read as the reverse complement.
CCCTAGGAAGAGAAAATATAAAAAGAAGAAAGTGCTAAATGAAACAATTTGTTCTGATTTGGATTTGCTTTGTGACTTTGGGATTCTTGGGAACTATTTCTTGAAAGATCAAAAACATTTGGGTTGTCTTTTTTTAAAAAAACAATGGCATTATCGGTTGAAGAACTACAAATGGAATTTCAAAAATTGAAAGAAGAAGAACAAGAAGGCAAGGGCTCTTCTGGATCTATTTTCCATTTTTTAGAAATGGCGATTTCTACCTATCAAGAAATACAACAACAGGATGAAGAAGAAGGTTGGGGAGAAGCCATATTTAATGGACAAATAATCTTAGTGGAAGAAGAAAACAGGAGGGGGGGGGAAAGAGAATGGAGAATTCAGAATTTAAAAAAGCACCCAAGAAAGGGAAAAATAAGAAAAATCGAGATAATGTCAGAAAGCAACAGAAAAGAGAAATACAACAAAGAGGAAAAATTAAGAGAGTGGAGTTTGAGAGATGGGGGCCGAGCAAAAAGGCTAGAATTGATAAGAAAGGAAGGGAAAAAGGAAAGAGAAGTCATAAAGGTTTGAAACAAGATGTTTAAAAAAAAGTTTTTTTCAGAGATAAAGGGTAAAATATAATTTAAAAAATGATTCTGCGAAAGTACATAAGACTGTATTATAGATGTTAGTATTTGAAACTGAGTTAGAAAATTGAAATATTACATGAGTTAATAATGCAATAAAGGGAATTTATAAAAATGTTTAAGATTTAACAATAGAGTTGAATTTCCTAAGAAATAACGTTTTATCTACAAACTTCAATATTCCTTTTTTTGTGTTTGATTATTTCAAAATGTAGTATTTAGAATGTACTAAGCAGAATCAGCATGGAAAGTATGTATTATTCTAAGTGTTTAATTTAGGGGAAAGATAAAAAGTTGTCATACTTCAACCAGTGATCACAGGAAAAATATTGTATTAGAAAGAAAAGATAAATAGATAAGTGAAAGTGAATGGACAAAAGATGCAAGTAAAATTATTTAAACTGAGGTGAAACAAATAAAATAGAATTAAGAGAGTGAATAGAAGAAAGAAAACATATGGAGAATATAGAATGTTAAATAAGATATGAAATAGTATATCTGTGAGCATGAATTTGATTTATGTCTGTACAAAAAGATGTAACCCAGGATAAGCCGCTTTCCAAAAAGAAGTTTTATGTATTTATGTTTTGTGTTATGTTTATGTTTGAATTAAAACTCTAGAAGAACGTTCGAAGAGAATAATGAAATTGTAAATAAGGCAGATGGATAAAATGAATATATATAATTCAAGGTAAAAGAAATATAATTGAACAGAAGGAAAGGGAGAAATAAAGAGAAGTTGGGAAAAGATATGAAGTTGAAGATAAGATAAATATACATATTAAATTGTGTTTGTATGGAAATATGATAATTTGGAATTATTTTGTTTTTAAATAAGATGCCTTATTTCTTTTTCCAGAAAAGATCCCTTATGTTGTTATATTCTATGTTTTGTTTGTTTGTGTATTGAATAAAATTTGTTTTAAAAAAAGAAAAAAAAAGATGACAGAAATGATAGGGAAAGTTGGAAACAGATAATAGTAAACAGGAGATGGTGAATATTTTGTAAAATATTGTAAAAAGAAAATGAAAGAGAAATTTGAACTTTTATATAAACAAAATAAATTAACCATTTCCTAATTAGTAGCAGAGATGGAACCTTTTCTTCAATTCTAAGTACCCTAATACAACTTCATAGTATTGGATCACCAAAGAAAGAAAAGTAGAGACGATGCAGTCCTGTTATTTTGATAATGGCAGAGATAGAAGGGTGTAGTGATATGAACTCCTTTCCTATATTTTTGTTTTTAAAGGGAGTTCATACCAGTACATCTTTCTATTTCTGTCATTAACAGAACAACAAAGTTGAAAAGAACCTTGGAGGTCTTGTCGTCCCCCACCCTGCCCGTTGAAGCAGAAGACCCTATACCATGTCAGATAAATGGCTGCCTAGTCTCTTCTTAAAAACCTCCAGTGATGGAGAACCTACAACTTCTGAACACTAGCTGTTCCATTGATCTCAGTTCTCTTAGAGGGAATAGCCTGATTCCTTCCTCCCTCTGTGCTTTTTCTAATCCTTCTTATTCCACTGATACAGAATTATTACTTACAGAAAACCTGGGGTTTATATTAGAGCCGTGGTGGTGAACCTATGGTACGTGTGCCACAGGTGGCATGCAGAGCCTTCTCTGTGGGCATTCATGCCATCACCCCAGCTTAGCTACACCATGCATGTGTGTGTGCCTCCCACCAGCCAGCTGGCCTTCAGGTGTCTGCCACGCATGCGGGGGGCGCACATACATGTGGAGAGCCTACAGGGGGTGCATGGATGCATGGGGCATATGTGCTTTGCATTTTGGGTATGTCCGTGCATGCACAGTTTGGACACTCAGGGCCCAAAAGGTTCACCATTCTTATATTAAGAGCTTCAGAAAAATAGAATGTTCCTGATTGTTTTTCTGCTTCTGTGTATGTCAGCCAAACAAGATAGACCTGACAGAAAACATGAATACATGAGCTAATTCTATTTTATTATAAAGCTATATTAACTGAAATTTCAGAAAGTACATCTCTCCCCCACATCTCCTTTACAGCCCAAAAAAGTAATGTCAGCCCTCCCAGATACACCAAACACAAAATACAACTAGATGAGCTAATTCTATTTTATTATAAAGCTACTTTAACAGAATTTTGCAAGTCTAAAAGTACAAATCTCCCACCATCACTTTTAACAGCTTGATTAATGAGGACAGTACTTCCTAAGTTCATTTTTCTGACCTTTAAGGCACTGGGAGCCTCTGTCTAATCATTATTTTGGCATCATTGTTCCTCCCATCACTGAAGGACTTTCCTCCATATCATTACAAATAGGGTCTCTTTTGAGCCCCTTGCCCGACCCACAATCATGCTGTGGATTTAGCTGCCTTTTATCTGACCATCCCCTTGGTTGTGTCTCCTTTATCTTCCAAGGTCATTCCCATATACCTGTTCTGACCAAGGCTTCCAAGACTGTTATTACGCACATGCTTATTTTAAAAACTAGTCTTATTTCATTGCAACTCTGGGAGTTATTTTCATTCCCAGCCAATAATGAATCTCAAACAGTCCCTCGAGATAAGCACCCACCTTTCGTTCCTGTGAAGTGCTGCCAATAACAGAAGTGTCAAATAAAATAGAACAAAAACCAACTGAAGTACAAAGAGCTTCAAGAATTAATCTGAATTGAATGAACGACTTTGCTTCCTACAAAGTTTTGTCATCTTTGTCCTTTATACCTTATGGGAGGAGCAATCACCTCCCAATCTTACTCCCGAGTTGTCCCTTTTGTTTCAGCTGTTCTTGGCTTCTAGCAGCTCTGTGCACACGCACACTAGGAACAGACTCCCCTGGGTCCTCTCCCTCGCTGCTGCCAGACTCCGAAGGCTCTGGAGGCAGCACTCCACTACCAGAAAGTCCTGGCCCCTTCCCTGCATCGTACACAGGACCCTCGTCCAAGTCCTCTCCAGACTCCCGGACTGATACCCTTTCTTCCCCACTGTTCCATTCCGCTGCCATCCGCACAGGCTGCCAGCGAACCACAACAATGCCATCACAGTATGAAATTCTGCTGTGTATACTTTTTTTTTTAGAAATTGTCCCAAGGTATTATCTTTTCTGAGATACTTACGATATGCTGTTCAGAAATTCTTCATTGTCGCTGAAATGTGGTTTATACCTCACCTTCTTTCTAAAGGGGGATGGTATTGTGTATGGATATTTCCCTTAATTTTATTCTACAAGAACAATCTTGTGAGATAGATAGGGTTGAAAAATAGTGACAGTATCAAGGTCACAATCCATTCTATCAATCAACATATGACACTGGTACTCAGATTGGAGACATAACTTTCCTAGTTGCCCTCAAAACTAATTTATTTGATTCCTATAGAAATTCTATATTTATTACTCTAGTTCAATACTTTGGCTTATGAATTCCCAAGAGCTTTTAAATTGCTTACCCAGCTGCAAAACTTGGTCATATCGCTAGCTAACTAAAGAATATATTCTGGGGAATTTAGCGATAGCCTCTTTATACTGTCAAAGGAGATTTATTGCATTGGATGATCAGCTGTTGCTATTAGGATATTTTCAACCTCCATAAGTTGTTTTTGGAATTTGAGAAGAATATAACTTCTGTCACATCCTTTATCATAATAAAGTAATATTTATAATCATATTTAAATATATAATTATTGTTTATAACCACAAACAATAGTTGTTTAACTTATTTATAACTAAAAATGTGTTATATGCCATATTCCTTACCATACTGTATATTGTGTATTTCAATACAATATATATCCTATTTTTGAAGACTGTTTCAGATGGCAATAGTGAATTGCAGCCCCCATTCAGTTTGCTGAAATTTCCCATAGAAGACTTTTGATACAATTGTTGCAAAAAGTTAATTCGTAAGATATTGCATTGTTTGTGGTACAGTGCTAATGAGAAGATAAAATTAACTGAGGCATAAATCCTGGTTGCTGTTGCTTCTGTAGCAAGGAGATAAATAAGCAGAGATAAATTCTGATTGCTATTTATCCTGGAGATTTTATTTATGGTGGGAATTGGTAAACTTGTATTTTCTCAATTTTGGCAAAATTAGGTCTCCTTAGCATATGCACCCATGGTTAGAATTAACCAAGCTGTTAACTAAGCTGTGATAACAGCTTATCTATGGGAGGACTTGGCATGTGGTATCTGTATGTCTTCATGGCTATGTAGGTTGAAAGGCAGGTGAATATGGAACCCAGTAATTGTGGGGATTTAACATCTAGGAAAGGCAGGATGCAAGAATCATATGCTATATATGACACACTGCCAACATTGTTTTGCATTTTTCAGGAGACGCTGATAGACTGGTGTGATGAAAAAGAACTCAACTTGATTTTAACAACTGGAGGAACAGGATTTGCACCAAGAGATGTCACACCAGAGGTGAGATAGTTCATTTTCCTATTTTAAACCATTATTATTTCTCCAACACTAATATTGTTTTTTATATATAGTGCTCCAGGAATTGTGTATGTGATATAATATGAATATTCTGTTTCTTAAAAAGAATAAAAATATCTTTATTAAACAACTGAAAAACATAGAATTTATCAAGGGTTTGTATTTTGTCTCTAGGCTACTTTGCAACGTTCCTGTTTATCTTTTGTAACACATACCCTTAATTCAGACATGGAGATTTTTCTTTGAAGATTTTTCAGGATAGAAAATATTGCAAATCCTTAAGGCAGATCAAATCAAACATAATAATCTTTTACCAGCCTGTACAGTAAAAGAAAAGAGTAATTTAATACAGATGCAATGAACATGGATTTGGGCAAACTCTGGGAGACAGTGGAGGATAGGGGTACCTATGGTCTATGGAGTCGCAAAGAATCGGGCACAATTGAGCAACTGAATAACAATAATAAGAAAATTTGTTATTGGGTGGGGGAAAGGGAGGGACTCTGAGGCAATAAAACAACATATATGTAATTAAATGTTTTGCATAATTGTATAACTTTATGTATGTGAGTATAGAGTTAGTATCTCTTAAAAAGTAATAAATTTAAAATTTGTCCTCAAATTTAGAGATGTTTGGGAAGATTAGAGTGTGTCTTGGGGCATCATAAACAGGACACTGTTATCCTTGTGGCAAGTTCCTTGTTTTTCTATTCATGATCAGAATTTGGTTGGTACTGTTCATTTTATTTTTGCAAACTGTGCTCTCATACCAGAATATTATTATTTAGAAATATTTATGGTATGGTTATCAGCTGCTCTTTTCATTTGAGATATTTGGCATAGTCCATAAACAAATATTTCTTATGCATATTACCATTCAATATGCTTAATAATGTACATTCTAACAAAATTATGTCCCTTTAGCACATCCGTCATTTGTTGTTTAATGGTTTCTATAAAATTAAATTATGTATTGCAATGCCCTACATATTTGGGTAAGGAAATCACTTTAGGTAGCCTGATGGTGTCCTGTTGAACGGGGGTAGATGGAATACCCGTTTGATGGTGATGCCAGATTTCTGTACATTATAGTGTGGAATTGTCCATGGAAAATAAAACAGACAGAATTTATTTTTATATCAAATTATTTTTGTGATAGTTTACTCCAGTAATATAATTTTAGATTTATTCAAAATTGCAGGAGTAAGAAAATAATGAATGCTCTTACTACCACCAAACCTCTTATAATATATTTATAATAAAAACTTGATTAGGCTTAAAGATACCACAAAACTCTCTTTATTATTTAAACTGAAATATTGGTTAACTTAGATTTGCTGTTTTGTTGGGTTTGGAGATTTTATTAATTGGTTTTATAATAATTGTATTATTATAAACTGCTTATAAACTGCTTAGAGTCTCTAGAATAAATTGTGTGTATGTATATGAAAGAAAGAAGAGAAAGAAAGAAAGAAAGAAAGAAAGAAAGAAAGAAAGAAAGAAAGAAAGAAAGAAAGAAAGAAAGAAAGAAAGAAAGAAAGAAAGAAGAGAATTACTGGGGAAACACAGATTTAAAGTAGCATATTGAAGGAATGAATAAAAGGATGTGCTTTGTTAGGAAATGTTTCAAAATACCCAGTACCGTAAACACAAAGTTAATAAAAGGCTGCTGAACTAGCATTTTCTGGGTAAATGTGCTTTATTTTTCCTTTAAAAAGTTTTGATTGGTTGATGGTTTTATCTTTACCTTTCAAATTGCCTTTTTACTTTTTTGTTTCTATTAATAAATATATTATTTAAACAATTTTTAAAATTTGTGTATTAAATATCGACAAATATTTTTGGGTTATTTTATTGAATTTGATGCAGAATTGGATAATCACATTTATTCTTGATTCTTTTTAAAAAAAAAATGCTTAAATTATTATTCCCAATAGCCCACAGGTTGGGTATTACAACCAAAAGCTAGGTTAAGCAAACCAATGAAACTGTTCTCCATCTTCAGAGAGCTTTCTTAACCTCCTAGGCAGCCACACTAGTAATAAATTTAGTAATGTCACAATCAGTACTTACATCATGCTCAAGGTTTTCCAAAGGCTTTACCTCAAGATTCAGTTGCAACATTTTCCAAACCACTTTCATTTTTAACCACGACATTAATCTAGCAATCCACTTTTGTCTTTTCCAGTGCTTTTTCCATTTCTGGGAGAGCTATCTAATTCTATGAACATCAAAAAGCATTTGAAGTAATATTTCTGAATACTCTAATACAAATTGTAATGAGATTGTCAACTCTGAAGCGAACCTTGCTGAAGCCATGTTTTGCCACCTCATAGTTGCCATGAACTCTGAAAGGGGGAAGGGAAGGTGAAATAGATAGACTGGCTAATAGTCAAAACAAAAACTTTTCTTGTGGGAATCAAGGTCATCCTAACAGGTAATAGTTGGGGAAAGAGAGGAGTGACCAAGCAGCCTGAAAGTTACTTACATTGGACAATATTACCCGTGATATCTGGTGGGGGGAATCATTTGTTCTTTTAATTAGGCAAGAAATTGTGGAAACTTTTAGAGTTGGTTTTCACTGGCTGTGCCGATATGATGTATCCAATAAACATGTTCTTTGAGGAATCTACCTGCCTTGGAGATCTGCTTTTGGCAGATGCGTTACTTGGAATGCGGACACAGACATAAAGAAGATATGTTCTTTATTTTTCATCCAGAAGTCTAAACATGTGCAAGAGACTCAAATTCAATTTAGATTTTGGATGTGAAGAATTAGTGTTTCTTCTCTTGTCTTAAGATATTTTCCAGAGCCAAAGTGCCGGTTTGGACAGAGAACTCTTGCACCTCCCTCTGGTAATGCTTCTTAACATATATAATACTTCAGTTTTGTTTTTGTTTGCCAAGATGTTAACTGACTGGTGTTCTTATCATAATTTCAAAGTATCCAAATCACATTCCTGCTGGATTTGTACACTAGAACTCCACAATACTCTACAACACAATAACAATAATGACAGACAGACAGACAGACAGACAGACACACACATACATACATACATACATACATACATACATACACTGCTCAAAAAAATAAAGAGAACACTTAAACAACAAAATGTAACTCCAAGTCAATCACACTTCTGTGAAATCAAACTGTCCACTTAGGTAGCAACACTGATTGACAATCAATTTCACATGCTGTTGTGCAAATGGAATAGACAATAAGTGGAAAGCATGGGCAGTTAGCAAGACATCCCCCAAAAAGGAGTGGTTCTGCAGGTGGTGACCGTAGGAGGCCTTAGGAGGGCAACAATCCAGCATCAGGACCGCTACCTCCCCCTTTGTGCAAGGAGGGACAGGAGGAGCATTGTCAGAGCCCTGCAAAATGACCTCCAGCGGACCACAAATGTGCATGTGGCTGCTCAGACGACACAGGCTCCATGAGGGTGGTATGAGGGCCCGACATCCACAGGTGGGGGTTGTGCTTACAGCCCAACACTGTGTAGAACGTTTGGCATTTGCCAGAGAACACCAAGATTGCCAAATTCGCCACTGGCACCCTGTGCTCTTCACAGATGAAAGCAGGTTCACACTGAGCACATGTGACAGACATGGCAGGGTCTGGAGACGCTGTGGAGAATGTTCTGCTGCCTGCAACATCCTCCAGCATGACCGGTTTGGCAGTGGGTCAGTAATGGTGTGGGGTGGCATTTCTTTAGGGGGCCACACAGCCTTCCAAGTGCTCACCAGAGGTAGCCAGACTTCCATTAGGTACCGAGATGAGATCCTCAGACCCCTTATGAGATCATATGCTGGTGTGGTTGGCCCTGGGTTCCTCCTAATGCAAGACAATGCTATACCTCATGTGGCTGGAGTGTGTCAGCAGTTCCTGCAAGATGAAGGCATTGATGCTATGGACTGGCCCGCCCGTTCCCCAGACCTGAATCCAATTGAGCACATCTGGGACATCATGTCTCGCTCTATCCACCAATACCACATTGCACCATAGACTGTCCAGGAGTTGGGGGAGGTTTTAGTCCAGGTGTGGGAGGAGATCCCTCAGGAGACCATTCGCCACCTCATCAGGAGCATGCCCAGGCATTGTAGGGAGGTCATACAGGCACGTGGAGGCCACACACACTATTGGGGCCTCATTTTGACTTGTTTTAAGGACATTATGTAAAAGTTGGATCAGCCCGTAGTGTTTTTTCCGCTTTAATATTGAGTGTGACTCCAAATCCAGACCTCCATAGGTTGCTAAATTTGATTTCCATTGATAATTTTTGTGTGATTTTATTGTCAGTACATTCAACTATGTAATGAACAAAGTATTTAATAAGAATATTTCATTCATTCGGATCTAGGATGTCTTATTTTTGTGTTACCTTTATTTTTTTGAGTGGTGTGTGTGTGTGTGTGTGTGTGTGTGTGTGTGTATGTGTGTGTGTGTGTGTTTTCTTAAGTTTTCGCGGGTACTTACATGTATGGCATTCAGCTTTGTTCGGGTATTTTCCCACGTCATAGTAGCGGTGCTTTTAAAGTTGTAGCAACGTTTCAGCAGAATCTCATCTGCCATCATCAGGCTTCTGTAGACGAAGAAGACTAACACACGAAGAAGACTACAGACGAACACTATACAGAAGCCTGATGATGGCAGATGAGATTCTGCTGATTCAGGCTTGGTCTTCAGCTCTGTGCTTCTCATACATATATATGTATGGCATTCAGCTTTGTTCGGGTATTTTCCCACATCATTATAGTTGTGCTTTTAAAATTGTAGCAACGTTTCGTGAGAATCTCATCTGCCATCATCAGGCTTCTGTATTGTGTTCGTCTATATTTATCCAAGTTTTCAGACAGACTTTCCCTTATCACATAATCAGACAGTGGAAGACCAGTTAACAATTTCTTTATATGAAGATACTATCACTATGATTTTCAGAGGTATTAAATCTTGAAGCTCATTGCGGAAAATAATCAGTATACAAGTCAGTATGCCTCCATCATATCAACTCCAACTCTTAAGAACCAGTAGCCATTCCAAACTCATCAACTTTCTTCTTTTTAAGAACCACAAATATAGAACATGTCAAATCCATCTTGTTAATAATAAATCCTCTTGACCATATCCGACATGATGAGTGTAAGTCGCTTGCATCACCTCTACTGTCCCCATCCTAGCAGTTTATTTTTTTAATTTATTTGTTTGGAAAATATTTTTTCTCTTGTATGTAGACTGCAGATATTTTCTCCAAGCAAAGAAATTTTCTGCAATAAAAATTAATATATTTACCCATAGAGATTATGCATCAGAGAATGTGTTCATCACAAAATCTAGGGATAATCTACAGCAGAATCTATAGGAGCTCATTCAGTATTGGGCAACTCTCAGTTTGCCCACTATAGTTGCACAAACTGCATTAGTTCCCAGCTTCTTTCCATGTGCAATTCAATTTTCAGTGCTGGTTATTATTTTTGAAGGCCTATAAGGCACAGGGCCAAGTGATCTGCAGGACTATATCTGCCCATCCAAGTAGGTTGGACAGAATAGGCACTGAACAGGTGTCTTCTTTCAAATGTTGCCATCTAGTCTAGTGGAACCTAAGAAGCATGCTTTTTCTGTAGCAGCCCCTGCCCTATGGAACACCCTTCCTCTTTTTTTTTTTTTTGAAACAAATTTTTATTAATTTTAAAGATAAAACAACACATCATTAACCATTAAATACATAAACACATAAAACCTCTTAACATTGTAAATCCTTACAAGTCAAACAAAACATTATTTTTATACAGCATAATTCCAATTTATCCCATCTCCATATGGACACACAAATATCTTCCAGCAAATTTCTCATTATTTCTCTTTACTCCTATTCAATTTCATTTCTCTTCCATATTTATCCATTTTATAGTCATCATATTCTTTTCTTTCTGGCTTGTTTAAATTATTCTCATCTAACATTCCTCCAAGGTTTTATTGATTCTTTTTTCCTTTTTTTTTTATAAAAAACAAATTTTGTTAGTTTTACCATAAACACAATACACAAACATACAAACACAAAACATAAACAAAACTAAAAGATCTTTTCTGAAGGTTGTCTGTTCCCGGGTTAAAACTCTTTACACAGACACAAATTCAAACATCATATTCAACCCATATCTCCTTCCATATCTTATTATCATTTTCTTTTTTATATATATATATAAAAACCATTTTTATCAGTTTTATAAGAACAATGCACAAAGAATCAAGGCATAACAGCTTATAAATTCTTTTCTAAGAAAAAATAATAATAAAAGACCAATAAGGCATAACATTTCCAGATTATAATATCAATATTTCATATATTAACTTCATATCTTATCCCTACTTCTCTTTTCCATCCAAATTATTTATTAATTAAAATTTTATTGCCTTTTATCAATATACAAAATCCAAAAAAAAAAAAGCATATATATCCTTCCATATCTTATTACCATTTTCAACAACATTCTTTGTCTGTTTTATTTCCAATTATCCATTCATCTTTTTTTTTCTTTTACTATACTTCTCCTGTACACCAATTGGAGTAACATCTATAACTCATTACCCTAACTTAGAAATACTACATATTACAATCTTTCTTGGGATTCTGTTTAAAAGATTCTAAAATTACATAAAAACACAATCTTATATACCCTCCAGAATCCCTCTTTTAATCTAAATTAAATTCACCCATTGTCTCTAAATAAACTTTTTTTCTTTAGGTCTTGCTTCCCCCCATTAAGGCTTCTCCTCCCCCCCTTTCTCTCTTGCTTATTCTCCTTGCCCTTTCTACCCCTTTGCTTTTTCCCATCGCTTTTCTTACTCCTTTTCCTTTGCTTTCTAACCTTGCCTCCACCTTTTCGCTCATTTTTCTCTCTTTTGGTTGTTTTTATAATTCTTAAAATCCCCTTTTTCTTATCCTTTTTCTCCTCCTCTCCGGAAGGGACCCATTGTTCATCAAAGATGGCTTCTTCTTCCTCTTCTTCCTTGTCCCAGTCCTTCTGCTGCGTAATCAACTTTTCAACAGAACATAACGCCATTTCTAAGAATTGAAACAAAGTGCCCAAAGTATCTTCTTTTTTATATTTTTGATATTCAATCTCTAGTTCATCCACAAACAATGCCATTATAAAAAGGGAAACTTTTTCCAAAACAACCACAAGTATTTTTAATCAAAGATAATCAAAAGCAATTAAAAAAAAAAATAATTCCAAAAGTTAATACTTTTCTTCCTTCTTCTCTTTCTCTTTCTGGATTAATTTTTAATCAAAGAGGTCCAATTACCATATATCTTCTTTTGGGATCCACAAAGACGTTCTAGACAATCTCCTCCTTTTTCAGCTTCTGCTCCAATTTTTTTTTCTCCCTTCCCACTTGCAATGACAATTTTAAATAATCAAAAATCCATACCTCCAGCAGAGATTTTCCAATTTCTTAAATTTTTCAATGTCCAAAAATCCCTTTGTCTCTTAGCTTCAGCTTTCAAAGCAATCCACTTTCAATGTCTAATATATCCAAATATTTCTGCTTTTTCCGTGGGGTGGGAGAGTAAAAAAAAAAAGAGTTCCCTTTAACAGCTTCTCCGCCGCTTTTCGCTCTTCTTAGGGATACAATGTATCCTCCAGCAATTCAAGCAGCTCAATTCCAGGCAGTTTAAAAGGTGTTACTTGACCCGGCTCAGACAGAACTTTCACTCTTCACACTTCCTCCAGCACAGTTCTTACCCGGTTGCTGGCTTCTTCATGGTGGCCATTGCTGACCGCCGCTCCACCGCCTTGGGAAAAAGGGGTTTTCCCGGAGAAGGGGGGGTCTGCGACACCCCCACCTCCCTATCCGACTCCCCTCTCTCTTCAGCTGTCCCTACAGGGCAGCCATATCCCCCTAACCCGTCTGGATCGGGGGTACCTCGACGGCTAGCACAGCAGGAATCGTGAGCTGTCGCGAATTCCTGCTGCCCCGAAGCCACGCAAACCGGAAGTTCCCGGAACACCCTTCCTCTTGATGTTCAGCAGATCCCCGCCCTCTTAGTTTTAGAGAAAGCTGTTAAGACCTGGCTTTTCCTCCAGGTACTGAGATAGCAAGGTTGGAGCTTGGAAACTGTATAATTGGATAGATATTGTTGTTTGTTGGATTGTTTTATTTTTCTGTTTTTATTATAACTATTAACTGCCTTGAATCATGTCTCATAAGATGAGTGGCCACAAATCTTTTACATAAATAATTAAACATAATATTGCCAGATTAAAAAAAAAAGTTCTTTATCTCTTTACATCTTCCTGCAAGATGTTCCACACTAAATGGTTGAAGGTCATTAACTTGAGATATAGATAAGGAAAAATTATTATTATTATCAGTATATTCCCAAAAAGACATTTTATGAATATTACAGAATACCATGTTGGATGTTAAGTAGAGAAACCTAACTACAAATATGCTGAGATTTAATTTTGAAACACATTAAAATCTAGAGAATATGCATATCCAATTTCTAGATTAAGATTATAATGAAAAAAGATTGTGTAAAAGTGTTTGCTTTTTCCATATGGAGCACTAGATTCTTGCTCTTGCTCTACATTAAAAACGATATTCTTATATTATTTTTGAGTAGCATGCTTTACATTTGAGCTATTTCATCACAGAAACCCATTACTTCTTTTGTACATTTTATCAGTGTTTTGAGTTGATTATACCTTGTTTCAGGAAACACTATCTTTATCTCTTTTATGTATTTATGAAAGGTACCTCTTTTCTCTATAATTGTATCAAATTCAAAAAAGTTTCAGAGTTCTTAGGGCATTTAGGTACAAGATTTTCTATAAATGACATTTTCTGTTTGAGGGACAAGAGGGTGGTGCTACTTTTTTTATAAGCTTTTGGAGACATTATTGTTCTGATAAAATTCAAGCTATAATCCTAAGAAAAGTTCCCATATATTTATTAATTGAGGAATTAAATAAGTAGTCCAAAGTAAGAGATTTTTTTTCCAAAGCTAATGAGATGAGTCCAAGAGCTGTAGCTAACAAGTATTCATCTTATCTATAAACTCTTCAACTAACAGCATGGATAATGTTCCCATTTATTTTTCACAAGACTTCATAGACTTTCTTGTTGTAGCCTAAATATTGCATTGCCATTCATTTCCAGCCAAATGGGCCCATTATTCCAGGATTCTTTATAAACCGAGTGTGTACCCAATTAAAAGTTTTTGACAACAAGTATTCTAATATTTTATTTCCCTGTGTTCCAGGAATTGAACTTATCTTCAAATAAGATATTTCATAATTACTTATTCAGACTTTCTTTCAGCTTCATACAAAATATATTCTCAAGGGTCGCCCTTACCTGTACCTCCCTGTCAGACCCCAGGTACTAATTTGGAACCTCTCACTTATCTTTTTCTTCTTGACCATTATCGTTCACCAGATACAGATGGTGAGCCAGTTACAGTTTGGATCAGGATGTTCTGGTGATGGCAACTCATGCATTACATGTGATGGGCTTTAAAAATAACTTGAAAACTTTCATTTGTGCCAGATACAGCGGCTTACTTATTTGCAGATAGAGTCACTTGAGCAATATTATGGGCATTACACTATTTACTGATACTTTCAAAGTGCAATGCAGTGTTGCTTTAATATGTAACGCTCTTTCTGGCTTCAGTACTTCTTATCTAAAGAACAATCTTATCCATGGGACAAGTCATCCCATAGATGCCACAGAAGGCCTGCTGAATGTCCTCACCTATCAAGTGCTGTCACAGAAGGAGACCCAAGAGGGGCATTCTCTCTGGGGAATTCTGTCCTCTAAAAAAATGGGTCACCATGGCAAGAATAGTTCCTATTCTTATGGGAGCCCATAAAAACTCGACTTTACAAAAGCCATTTGAGATTTAATTGCTATAAAACCCCAAATGCCTGGGAATTTTATATTAATTATATTTTACTGTAATTATATATTTTGTTGTATATTGTGGCATGTTCTTGTTATTATTGCTTAGGGTGAGTTTGCTGCTTCCACTTAGGCCTAGACTAAAGCAGTTTGTAAATTCACAAATAAAATAAATTCCACCCACAAAGAATAGGAAATAAATAAATAAGTAAGCCTGCATGCATGCATTTACAGAGGGGGATAAAGTCCTCATTCCCCCCCCCCCCGACATTGCCAACAACAGGGGAAACACATTCTGGAAATTCCAACCTTACCCCCATAAACAAAACAACAGAATGTGAAGTTAAGTTCAGACAGGGATATGCTCCCAGCAGAAACAATAACTGATGCAAAATAGGATCAACTGCCATCAATGCAGGCAATTGCAAATGAAAGATCACTGAATTTACATACTGAACCACTGGGAATGGGCCATTAAGTTTTGAGTCCTGCTTCTTGAAGAATCAAACAAAAACTTCATAAAAAGCTGCAACAAATCCTTCTTGGGCTTCTCTTGTCTATGTATATCTACAATTCACTGAATGTAAACTTTACCAAATCTAGCTGTTCTTTAAGAGATGCTGTATAGTTTGCCTCTCCCACAAGAAGTCTGAATTATGAAAAACTTCAGAGTTTTATTTGGATAGAAACTCTAAGTCACTTGAAAAGGAGACATGCTGTTGTAAGCATTACTATGTTTCTGTAGGCAAATGTGCATGTGGCAAGCAACTCGGCCCAATTGTCTTGTTGATAAGAGACATAACTCTGGATGCTGATCTTGCTTATGATTCAGTCATTCAGCCAAGCTGTTCATCACTGGATGTTGATTAAATGACAAATGGATTTTTACATCTAATATTTGGGAAAGGACCTTCCAAAATCTGGAGGTAAATTGATATCTATGCTATGAGATCATATGATTGACTAGATGTCTGTACCTAAACACATTTTTTAAAAATTGTCCTGTTTTTTTAACAGATCAGAGGCCCTTGCAAGGAATAAAATGAACTATCTTTGTAAACAAATCCACCACTTCTAGGATGGTAGTATACTTCTTTTTCAGAGATAGAATGGTAATAAAATCAATTGGCACTGTGTCTGAAAGTTGCAAGAGGGAATTCAGCAGCTGCAGCAAGCCACCTGGAACAGATTTTGCCTGGCAGCAAACATTACAAGACAAAACATAGTTCTTGACATTTGCCTTCACTTAGTTACTTTCCTATTCTGTGTTGAAAGACTCTTCAAATGGTCATTCACACTTTAGTCACTTCAAGAAAGGCTGAAGCTGCAGTTGATCCAGAATGCAGTAACATGAGCATTATGCTAATGTGACATAATCACACTGTAAACTGCACTGGTTACCATTTGGCTTCTGGGTACAATTCAAGGTCCTGGTTATTGCCTAGAAGCCCTTCATGGCAGAGGGCCTGGTTATTTGATGTAACACTTCTTTTTACTTGATTTTGCCTGTCCTGTGTGATTGGGTAGCGTGGTAGTGCTCAGGACCCAGGAACTGTGCCTTTTCTGTCACAGCATTTGCCTTCGGGAATGATATCTCCTCAGAGATAACTCCCATCCTGGTTACATTCAGGAAGCTATTAATGACCTGACTATTCTTACAGACTCTGTAACAGAATAAAGAACAAAGTATCTGCTGGATGGTTTTTCTTTAGTGATATATTGTTTGGGGGAAGGCATTTATGATTTTGTGTGTGTGTTTTGTATTTTTTTAATTGTTAGCCAACCATTGTGTCTGGGAATCAGGCAGTCTATAAGTTATGTAAATAAATAAATATATAATAGTATACTCTTCATATTCTTTCACTAGCATAAAACCACCACATACCAAGAATCATACAAGAATTTAGATATATGTATTTCTTTCCTTCCTTCCTCCCATCCTCCCTCCCTCCCTGAATATTTATTTATTCAGCCTATGGCATATTATACGTGTGTGTGTGTGTGTGTGTGTATACATGTGTGTGTGTGTGTGTGTATATGTATATATATATATATTTTCTTAAGTTTTCGCGGGTACTTACACGTATGGCATTCAGCTTAGTTCGGGTATTTTCCCACATCATTATAGTTGTGCTTTTAAAGTTGTAGCAACGTTTCAGCAGAATCTCATCTGCCATCATCAGGCTTCTGTATAGTGTTCATCTGTGAGTCAGACTTTTATAGTGGTTTCAGATTTGAATTTGGGACAGCCTATTGCTGTGCCAGAATGGTTTTTTCTTCCTCCTGATTGGTTGGGAGTCTTGGTCTGTGTTTATTGGTCTTGGAGTTTGCTGTGTTCTGCTTGATTGGTGTTTCTAATATCTTCTGTCTGTTTTTTGGCTCTTTTTGTATCTTGATTGGCTGGCAACATTGTGTTACTTTATGGGAGGCCTTTAGTGCAGCTTGGCTTCGGGTAAATGGACGGCTATCATTAGTTAGGAAGCTAGGTTTCATCTGGGTGCCTGGTTGGGGTGTGTTTGAGCTGGTTGGGGTGTGTTTGAGGTATCAGGGGGGATCTGTTTGTGCCCAGGTGTTTGCCTGGCTTGTGGTGTGGAGATTTTTTTGTTTGTGAGTGCAGGCTTCCAAATGATTGACAGTCTGGTGGAATCATCTCTTCTATTCATGCTGTCTGGTCTTTTTTCAATCTCTATGGCTCCTCTGATGATTCTGTGGCTGGGGTTTTCTATAGTGGCTAGTGTTCTGGTGCCATTGAAGTTGATGCCATGACCTGTGGCTTCCATGTATTGGACTAGTGAGGAAGTGTGTTCCAGCTTTTTGACTGCATTTTTGTGTTCATCCAGGCGGGTACTTATTCTTCTATTGGTCTGTCCAATGTATGTGGCCGGGCATGATGCACATCATGCCCGGCCACATACATTGGACAGACCAATAGAAGAATAAGCACCCGCCTGGATGAACACAAAAATGCAGTCAAAAAGCTGGGACACACTTCCTCACTAGTCCAACACATGGAAGCCACAGGTCATAGCATCAACTTCAATGGCACCAAAATCCTAGCCACTATAGAAAATCCCAGCCACAGAATCATCAGAGAAGCCATAGAGATTGAAAAAAGACCAGAAAGCATGAATAGAAGAGATGATTCCACCAGGCTGTCAATCATTTGGAAGCCTGCACTCACAAACACAAAAATCTCCACACCACAAGCCAGGCAAACACCTGGGTACAAACAGATCCCCCCTGATACCTCCATCTCAAACACACCCCAACCAGACACCCAGATGAAACCCAGCTTCCTAACTAATGATAGCCGTCCATTTACCCAAAGCCAAGCTGCACTAAAGGCCTCCAATAAAGTAACACAATGTTGCCAGCCAATCAAGATACAAAAAGAGCCAAAAAAAAAAAAAAAAAACCAGACAGAAGATATTAGAAGCAGAACACAGCAAACTCCAAGACCAATAAACAGACCAAGACTCTCAACCAATCAGGATGAAGAAAAAACCATTCTGGCACAGCAATAGGCTGCCCCAAATTTAAATCTGAAACCACTGTAAAAGTCTGACTCACAGACGAACACTATACAGAAGCCTGATGATGGCAGATGAGATTCTGCTGAAACGTTGCTACAACTTTAAAAGTACCACTACTGTGACGTGGGAAAATACCCGAACAAAGCTGAATGCCATACATGTAAGTACCCGCGAAAACTTAAGAAAACACACACATACACACACACACACACACACATATATAATCTAGATTAGTAAAACACAATAAAATATAAATGTTAAAAAAATCTATGTTCAAATACCAATGTCTAGGCCATCTAACTATTGAAGCACGGCATCATTTATATTAACAAAAAATCAGATACTGGACCACTGTATGTCTTCAGCTGACAGCTGGTCACATTGAGATCTACAGTTTGACATAGGACCCCGCAGTCACACTAAGGGGAGGATACTGTGCCTCATTTATACAGAAAGTCCCTGTAGATTCTGTGTGAGGTCCAAACTATTGCTGATGTAGTAATTCAAAGTCTGGCACTTTTTTTTCTGAAGTCATTTATATGTCTTCCTATGCCTGGGCATTCAGCAACCCATTTGATTTTCCATTGGGAACTGATGTTAAAATGGATTGAGTCTTCCAGCTGATAAATTAGAAAGGTTAGCATGCACCACTAGAAGTGAATTGTTCATAATTTTTCTATATTGTCTCACTAGAGCACCTTGCCTTCGTAAAGCTGTGATGCTTATATGGCTCAAAATAAGCCAGCAAGTAAGACTGATTTTAATATATCTGCTTACAATCCTCATAGTGTTGTTGACTCAACAGCACTATGAGGATTATAGGCGGGTATATTAAAATCATACATAGGTTCTAAAGCTTTGGAAAGTATACATATACTAAGGATGTACAAAACATTATGTCCATGGAAAAACAGTTTTTAGATATTTCCAGTCTAAATCTAAGCATGCATAATTTGGATGTTTTGGACGATGCATGGAACAAAATGGGGCTGATTAGTCAATACCCAAGTCCAAATAGGGTGTCCTAGGCCACACTGGTTCATAGGGAAGGAGTGGGGACAAAGCTAAGGACATTAGCTGAAAAAAAAAAAGGTTTCTTCCTTCAGTCGTCCCCAACATGGCACATTCTATTAACTTGCCAGCTTTTGGTTTTCTTGGTGCCTCACTCCCACCATAGTTATCATCAGTGTCCCATTGTCCTTTACTTACCCATGCTTCAGAGCCTTTCCAGAGCCTTGCCCTGTCTCTTGCATGTGTTGAGTATTGACCATTTACTCTCCAAGTGCACTTCCTATTTACTCATAGCTCCCTTGGGTTGGAAGGAAGGTAGGAGAGACCTTTATTTTTTTTAAAGGATTGTATCAGGAAGATTTTTTTTCCACTTTAGTTTTATGTAAACAAACACAATTTATGAGAACTTTCAGATTTCTTTTCTTTTTCTTATTAAGATGATAAGAGAAATTATTTATTGATTATCTGTAATCTAGGGCATTATTTCTATTATTTCATTGACTCACTAAAACACCTATTCATTGAAGAAAATTGCAGGGAGCTCTTCTACAGCAGTATTTCCCAGTCTCTAGGTATTAAATTTCAGTTTCTAAATATGGCATGCTGGCTGAACATAAGCATACAGTTATGAATGACTGTTTTAGATTTATTTATTTTTTTACATACGTGGACTGCTGGTCGATCCTGTTGAGTTTTCTTGTTATCTAAAATGAATGTGCCTTTGCAGGAGGGAGGGAAAGAAAATTGCTGGGAATATGGAGGAGGCAGGAGAGCTAATGAGATATACCAAGCTGGGATTTTGTTGGCAAATAGGAGAAGGCAGGGGTGGGTTTTTACCAGTTCTGTCCATCTCTGTAGAACCGGTAGCTCTGAAGAGCAGCAGACACAGAACCAGTTCTATGTCTGTTGATGTTTTTGCCCACCCACCCACCTGGGCTCTTACTTGATCTTTATTTCCTGATTTTTCAACTTCAGCTGCTGAACGAGGCACAGCTACAGTTTAAAAAGCAGGAAAAGAGGGCTGTTTCAAAGGCTGCTTCTCTGCATGCAGCGTGCTGATGACAATTAGAGGCGACGATTTACAGGCTCCTGCTTGCAGCGTGCAGGGAAGCACATCATAAATCACTGAAACTCGTAAATCCCGAACTGGTAGTTAACCCTGTCGTATCCCACCCCTGGGAGAAGGGTTTGGAAAGATTTGAGATCTGACATGCCATTGGGTTATGCCATACTAGAATATTTCTGGTTAGAATAATTTATGAAAGGTTTTGGAGATGTTAAGTATTATCATCTCTATATTCTGCTTTAAGTTATGATCATTTGGTATCAGCTATGATACCATGTGGAATGTAGTGATAATAAAGTAAATAAATACAAGTGCCACTCAGAATAGTGTTTCAACCTGCTAAACAATGACTGACCCAAAACTGTTCAGCAGAATATGTAGAATGCAGTGATCTTTTCCAGACATTAAATAAAATAGTTTTTTCTATATCATGCACAGCTGTGATGTCCATATTTTTCTTCTGAACAAAGAAGCCCCATATTAATTCATTAATTTAGGGTGTTATAATCCAGATAATATTATTTCTAATGGTTGGCTTTAATCCTTGATATTTCCTTTTTCTTTGGCTGACACACATTTTCAGTGAGATATATAATATAGCCCTAATCCTCTTTTTCCTGATGTCTCACTTCCAGGTTAAATAAGTGTAACAGCAGGTTTATCGCAACACAGCTTATGTTTATATTTATTGGTATTAGGAGCAACTACAATGTCAATTCCTTGAAGTATATTTTTTGTGCAAAAGTGAGATGTCTGGCCATCCAAAGGATACAGATTCTTTCTACGAAGTTCTTCCCTACTTTTCTGAATGTGAGGTTCTTTCCACAAGAAAGCTGACTAATTTTAACACATTCCTGAAGTCTCTAAATTTTCTGCCTCTATCATTTTTGCAGATCAGCTATTTTGGCTTCAATTGGACAAATTGGATCTTCTTTGTCAGCACTGTGCAATTCCACAAAGGCATATTCAGACCTTTGTTATATGTGAAAGATATTTTGCAAATTGTCATAACCCACTACAAAAGGGACATGTTCTCACCTTTGCATTCGGTTTCATTATGACTGTCACTGCTTCAGGAAGAAATTCTACTGTTTTTTTTTCCCCTCTGAGATACTTAGTTTCCTTCTTTTTTACTTGTTCCTTTCTGCTTTTTGCCAAGAATATTCATGGACATGTCCATGTAATCAATGTTAATTTATTTAATTTCAGGGACCTTTATTTCATATCAGTTAATATTGGGTAGACCAATGGATAATTTCACTTGATTCAGTAGATATCTGTGGTGCAGCAAACAGTTTTTCAAAAAAATTGAGAAACAAATTACCATTGTTGATTGGCATAACCATAGTCATCTCTAACTTGGAGTGGAATTGTAAAAAAGATAACATGTTTTCATTATCAGCCTTTTATCAGCATATAATCCCAGGTACAGGTGGCATTGTAAAAGCAGGTTTTCATGGAGATTGATGCTGTGAGCAGTGTTTTCAACTCTCATAAGCAACTCTTTTCTATTTCTGGACTGTCCATCTTGTTTCTGACTGCTAAATTTGTTTTCCAAATGAGAAAATCACTAAACTATTTCAGTTTCTCTTAGCCTGGCTCTATTACATCAATTTTCATGTACTGTATTTAGAACTACCTTTGACATTAACATGGGTATTACTATTTTGATATCATTTATTTCAGTGCCACTATAGGCTTTAGAGCATATTAGGTAGGCAATTCTCTAGATATCAATCAAGTATCATGCTTTAGTTAATGGGATATAGATATTCAAAATTAAGCAGACAAATTCCTTGTGTCTTAAATTTATTGATAAATTGTGTACCATCAAGTTGGTATTGACTCTTAGAGATCCCATAGATAGATTTTCTCTCTTCCTTATAAACTTCATGTCTTCCAACTGTGCACTCAGTGCAACTAACACTTCATCAGCCTTCGCCCTGGTAATCCTCCTTTTCATTCTTTATTCTTTATTTATTTATTTTTGTCAATTGCTTTCAAGATAATAGGTAGAAGTAAAAACATAGTTATGAATACATGGATACATATAATAAAAATAAAAATAAAAGAAACAATAGGACAGGGATGGTAGGCATGTTGGTGCACTTATGTACACCCCCTACAGACCTCTTAGGAAAGGGGTGAAGTATTACAGCCTTCTCCAAAGGATCGTCTTTATATAATGTATCCAAAGTAGGATAATTTTGAGCCTAGTCATTTGTGGGAGAATTTTGGGTTAATTTGTTTGATGATCCATTCATTCTGATTCTGCACACTATTCTGAAATCCAAGGCTGTTACAGAATATATGTGGAACAGCCTTGACATTTATTTGAGGATATACAAATATTTTATTTTCAATAATATTTATTTATGTGTTTGTTTATGCATTCATTCATTCATTCGATTTCTATAGCTTCACATCTTAAAATGGCTCCAAGCAGCTTAACATTCAAAAAGAAAAAAAAATATTAAATTAAAAATACTGAAAACATTTTAAAATGAAAATGATGAAAATATTTAAAAATATCTAGATTAAATATATATCAGAACAAGATACTTGACCAGTTGGCAATACAGACAGGAAACAAGACATTAACACATTCATAACACATATGATTAAATATTTTGTTTGTTCTTTAGACACATTTTTGAGATGTGAGTGTGTATGTGTATGTGTTTATTAGTCCAAGAAAGTCTGGTTCAATGTATGGAAACAAAAGCAAGTAGCTTTTGTCATAGCAGTTTTAATATACCAAGGATGTAATACCATATTGTTAAGCAGGACAATGATAGGGAATGGGGATAAGAGAACTGTGTGTTTCATAAGAAATATAGGGAGGCATATTTATCTGAAACATAAGAGTGCATAAGACTATTAAATCCAGAATCTCAAATTAGCTACAGTGGCTGTAGTACTCCTCTGGAAGAGGAAATTCTACATTGGGCACTAAATAACTAAATAAACTTCAATAGTAAAAAAGTAAAGTTCTGCATTTAGGCAAGAAAAACAAATTGCACAGGAACAGTATATGTGATATCTTGCTCAGTAGTAGTAACTGTGAGAGGGATCTTGGAGTCCTAGTGGACAACCATTTCAATATGAGCCAGCAGTGTGCAGCAGCTGCCAAAAAAGCCAACACAGTTCTAGACTGCATAAACAGAGGGATAGAATCAAGATCACGTGAAGTGTTAATATCACCTTATAATGCCTTCGTAAGGCCACACTTGGAATAGTACATCCAGTTTTGGTCACCACAATGTAAAAAAGATGCTGAGACTCTGGAGTGCAGAGAAGAGCAACAAAGATGATTAGGGGACTGGAGGCTAAAACATATAAAGAACAGCTGCTGGAACTGGGTATGTCTAGTTTAATGAAAAGAAGGACTAGAGGAGACATGATAGCAGTGTTCCAATATCCCAGGGCCTGCCACAAAGAAGAGGGAGTCAAGCTAATCTCCAAAGTACCTGAAGCCAGGACAGGAAGTAATGGGTGGAAACTAATCAAGGAGAGAAGCAACTTAGAACTAAGGAGAAATTTCCTGACAGTTAGAACAATTAAGCAGTGGAACAACTTGCCTCCAGAAGTTGGAATGCTCCAGCACTGGAAGATTTTAAGAAGAGATTGGATAACCATTTGTCTGAAGTGGTGTCGGATTTCCTGTCTAAGCAGGGGGTTGGACTAGAAGACCTCCAAGGTCCCTTCCAACTCTGTTATTTTATTCTATTCTATATGATCATGACCATCTCCTGCCATATAGCACACCACAGCCTTCAGATTTTTATTTGTAGATAGTATATATAATGAATTCCTCAGTAATCTTCTGTCTTACACGTATGTTTATCCATGGTAATGCTTTCTTTCTTTCTTTAATGAATACAGTGCACATAGCTTCACTAACTAGATTTCCTTAATCTGCTTCTTAAAGTAAATATATTATATATAAAAGTGATGATACAACATTGTACATTTGTACTTAGTTTTATACTTCAGTCCAATTACTATATAAACCCAAACAACAATAGACTTTTTATATCAGTTTCATATAAAAATTAAAAATTATAAAACCTATATCCTAAAAAAGAGATCACTTCCAGATCTCAGAGGGAGAATCACTTCATTGCTCTTACCATATTTTGTTTGTCTTTATCTTTTATGTTTTATTGCAATTCATTTAATTGTTGTAAGCTGTCCAGAGTTATTGACAGTGGAAGAGTATACAAATGTAATACATCATCATCATCATAATCATCATCATCATCATCATCATCATCATCATCATCTGCACTAGTATGTTTTTTCTTGTTTCATCAATTTTGCATTCTTCTACATAGACCAAGGATGTCAAATCCCCTGGTGGATTTCTTGGAGGGCCGGATCAGCATTGTAGATGTTCTCTGCGGGTTAGCGAAAAATGGGATGTGCGGAGGCCACCTGAGCCCCCCTGCACCCCATTTTCACTACTAGAGGCACCACAGGCCACTTCTTTGCTATTTCCATGCCAGTCCCACGGACCTTGATTCATGATTAGTCATACTGCCTTTCTAAATAAAAAATTATCCCATTTAGGTGATATTAAATTCAAGGGTCCATGCACACTTCGTTTGTTCATATTTCCTATTCTTTTAATGAAAAAAGGTTGCCTATTATCCATATAGAAGAACTGGAGAGCCAATTTGTTTTATTGGTTAAGCTGCTAGGTTGGAAGCCAGGAACCTGTGAGTTCTAGTCCCTCTTTAGGCATGAAAGCCAGCTGGGTGACTTTGGGCCAGTCACTTTCTCTCAGCCCAATCCACCTCACAGTGTTGTTGTTGTGGGGGAATGGAGGATGAAGGAGTATTGCATGTGTTCATCACCTTGAATTATCTATAAAATAATAAAGGTGGGATATAAATAAGCAAGCATTATTTAGCTGCAGCAAGCAAGTCTCATTGCAAAACACCAACATTTTTGTAAGGCAAAAATGTGAATTGACTAATCCAACGTACTGATTTGCGTACAAAATATTTCTATTATTTGGTGCAGTCTACAGAATATTCATTTGGAACTGTCTGTTTTCTTTTGCATGTGTGGCATATTTCATTTAAAGATATTGCCTCATTCCATGTATAGGTTTTATGGGGGCAAACTCTCCTAAGAAAATTAATTAAAGGTAAGTGGTGTCATTTTGTGAATAGAGATGGAATATTATCATACTAAATGCTCTGTGCTTTTCAAACCTTTCTCAAGTCTCAGAAAATGTTTGCATCTGGGAATGAGCAAAGGTTCTGACCACTTCTTATTATGCTATAAGCACATCATCATCCCTTAACTGATCTGCTTTTCCTTGAATCTGGGAGTCAGAAATCCCTTTTTCTCTTCTGTTTTTCTGCTGCAGAAATTCCCAACATTCCCATTTTGTGGGCTCCAGAGAGGGGTAAGCAATATCTTCAATCCCAGCCAATGATTTCTAATCCAGTTCATTGCTAGTATTTTTGTTTGTTTTATTTTGGCATCATTTATCAAAAACAGGTTTAGATGCGTGCTCATTTTTTTAAATTTCCTTGTGGAGTCTCATGTTCTTAATTTTGTTTATTGGAGGATCCCCAGATCTCCATCAGGCATTAAGGCTTAGCCTCATCTCCATTTGTGTTCTGTATTCTTGTGAATTTTCATATAGCTATGTTGCCCTATATTATTTATTAGAACAAGAGCATCCAAATTCTGGGGTTCTTTTACTTACAGTAATCTTAGTTACCAAAATAATAGTGAATTAACAGCCCCGATAGCTACTCAAGAGCTTTATTTTTCTTCCTTGGCAGCTGCTTTTTCTAATCATACATGGGCATGGCCCTATTCAGTCTTTGCTTTAAAAAAAATGATATGGCTCTCATTGCTTTCTTTCTGCTTTGCCTACTTGCTGGCTACCTGGCATTGCAATGCACTGTTTGCTGCTTGATTGCCTGGAAATGGTCTTCTTTACTTTTGATTGTAGTATTTACTTAACATATTGCCCCATGTGTTCTGGCTGCCACTTGTATGTGACTATTGATGGATACTCCCAGTTACCTCTTGTCAAACCTTTCCCCTCTTTTCACTGTTTCCAATTATATTATGCATCTGCTGACTTCATTGACTTGCTGTCCTGAAGATTTGTGCATCTGCTGATTGATCCTGCTCTGTCAATTTGCTATGTCTGCCTTTTTTTTCTTGCCTTGTCTGTTTGACCACTAGCTTATGTTGATCACATGATACCGTTAGAATTTGACTGCACACTAGTATTGCCATTTCTATGGAATCCCAATCATTTGCTGATTGTGTGTTCTTTCTTGTTTATATACTGCTTACTCTTCCATCAAAAAATTAAAAATGTGAAGAAGAGAAAAATGTTTTGATCTGGCTCCAGTTTACTCTTATTCAGTACCATATGCTTGGATTTTTAGAATTTATCTTTATTTTTTAATCAAAATATTAGGTCTCAAACCCTTGCAAAGTTTAGAATAGATCTCTTACTGTATAGCTTTTTCTTTGTTAAATTACTGATAAGACTACATTATGTCACACAGAGAGAGAGAGAGATTTGCAGCAGGGAGATTTGATGTTTTATAACAGTACAAAGTGGGGATGCTTTCCACTGGCCTATATAAAAAATGACAAGGAATATATTTTTACTACATTTGCTTTAGTATTTGTGTAATATGTCACCATGTCGAGTTTATACTAACCAGTTCTGTTCTTGGATTAACATGAATGATAGAGATGAACAGGTTCTAATTATTGTTCTAGTTAAGAAAGTGTATAGCCTACAAAAAGTCAGAAATAAGCTATAGAAAAATAGCACATTTACAGAAAAGCTAGCAAGGGCTCTCAATGGAATAGCTGATGTAATTCCATCATATATCATCTTTTTTTTTTTTTCCTTAGGGATATTATTTCATTTAGTAGACTTTTTTTAAAGAGAATTATACAGAAAACTTTTTACTGAATCCTCTGACCATTATATTTTATTAAGAAAAAATCTAGAAGGCATTAGCTTTTCAAAAGACAGTAACATGCTCTTTAAAATGTCTTCTGGCAACTTTTCATGCAGTATTCCAAGAAGATGCAAGGACCTTCTGAGAAAGAATCCCAACTTCAAAGTAGGTCTTTCTCCTTAGTCTCAATGTTAAGATTTCACACAATTGAAATTGCCTGGGAATTTTTCTCTTAATCTTTTATAAAAAGTACAGTATAATCTCTGACTTGACATAAATTTCCATTCTCACATTGTCATTCAACTAATGAACCATGTATTGATGGCATCATATTAAATCAAGTATATTTAAATTGCTGGTAGCAGCGACTTCCAACATAGCCGGACAATTATTGTACATCTGGTTTTGCTTTTTTCTGATATTAATAATTTGAAACGGACAAAAATTCAATGTAGTAAAACTGAGAAACACTCTTGAAGAATTCTAATCCTGTTCTGGTTTCAAAATTCTTGCTTTTAATTTGAAACTTTCCTGACATCTTTCATTGTGTTAGAATTCAGCCAGTCTGCATCATAGAATTTTCTTTATTCTATCATTTGAAAATGTATATATATTCTGAAGGAGCAGGAATTTTTTTAAACAAATTTTCCTAGTTACTAGAATGATCTTTCAATTCAGATATTAAATAAAACATACATTCTTGAGTTTTGATGTATCATTTCTTGCATTTTTTTCTGTTTGCAACTTTCATAGTTTGAATAGCTTTTTTGTCTTGTTGTTCATGATATTCAATTCTTAATAAAATTCTGTTCTTGACTTTTCCATTTGATAAACACTTCATTTTGCCTTTGACTTGTGTATGACATTTCAACTGTGTTTTAAATCTGTTGCTCAAATGGATACATCTAAATTATAATTCTTCATCTGAAATCTTTTAGCATCACTTTCAAGGAAGTTTCTCTATTATATTTATAAGATTTTAATTTTTGGGAGGAGGGAAGTTGGCAATACTCTAATTTCTTCCTAGTAAAATTAAAAAAAAAAGACTGACTTACTTGCAACATTTTGTTCTCTTTACCATTAAAGCAGAATTATTTTTATTTTTTATATTACCCTCATCCCACCTCACCTCAGTTTAAGAACTGCAAAATTAAGTAAATTAATTTCTTCTGGAATCTTACCATTTTAGTTGAGATTTTTAAATTGAGATCTTTGAAACACAAAATAAAAATTTCCCAGTGGAAAATCCCCTTATCTTTGGCTTTGCCATTCAATTTAGCTAAATGTCTAAGAATCACACAAAGCCATCTTTGCAAGGATTTTTAATTATATCTAGAAAATGAATATGTTTGAAAACTGAGTTTTATACTCTTGTGTAGTATTGGTGTATTACCGGATCACTATATAATAGGCAAATTGATTTGCCAATACAGAAATTACAAACTTAATACTTAAGATTACTTTATATTACCATCAGAATTCCATATTATCTATGTGTACAGTTTGTAATTTTTTTCCTCTGTGTGTTTTTGTACATATGAATGATGTAATAGGGCAGTCATGTAATTCCTATAATTTTTAATTTGTTTGATTTTTTTTTTGTTTAATATGGCTGCCATCTCAAACAAGTGATTCTTGGTGGTTAACAGCCATAAAATTTATTAAAACCAAATTACAAGCACAATATAAAAGAAAATTAAATATACAGTAGATAGCAGCTGACAAAATTATAATACGTGTGTGTTAACAAGATCAAGGGTAATGGATGGGATTGGTTTTAAACTTTATGTAATTTTACTTTTACAATTTATTGTTATTTCTATGGTTTTAATGCTGTTAATTGTCAGTTACATTTTTACTATCTCATGTAAACCACTTTTTCTTAAGAATATAGTAGAACATCCTAATAAATAAACATATAAATATAGAATCACTGAAGATTTATAATAGGTTTTGTAAGTTAGAAAAATACACATAAAAATAATTGTACATCAAATTTAATAGACTGTTCTTTCCTCTTTAACAAGGTACAACTAATTTTGCCAAGCCATGACTTCCAATCACTATCAGTTTGCTCTCTGCAAATCTCATGGTACCAGTGGCATGTTAATTGGTATAGTCTTTACTCTCACTATGTTAAATTTTGAATGGTGCATGTTTCAGCCAACATTCAATGCATTTGGATATCTTTATCAAAACTTGCTTGAAATTCCTCTTTTTAACTATTTGGTACACGTATTGACTTAAGTTAACCCAGTCTATTGATAATGCTGTTATCAGTGCTGTTTTGTTTCTAGTGCCTTTCAGTTTTAGTTGCTCTCATTTCTTGCATCTTCCTGAAGCACAGATGACCAGGTGCAAAGCTTTTATAATTTTATTAAGACTTTTATGAATAATATTTCACTAATAAAATCATTCAGAGTCTTGATTTGGCATAAAGGAGTTAAATAGTGGAGGCTGATGTCTCACCATGCTAATTGGGACACCTTTAGGCCTTTGGATTCCAGTGCTATAGGCAGGATTTTCATTATGTCCCTTGCCACATATGACCTAGATATATACCCTTTCTAGCTGTTCTGGAAGACGAAAGGGGGGAGTCAACAAAATAATCAGTGCATTATTGTGAGAGGGAGTATTTCATATAGACTTGAAAGAGGCTATGGTATGCCCTCCTTAAAACCTTCTTGGATCTACTGTATGAGATAACTATTACCTTGTCTCCAGGTTTCCCATTTTAGGAAGATTATTAGGAATTAGGGAAGCAACTTCTAGGCTCCCCAGGAGAAATTGGTTATTGAATGTTTTTTAGTCAAGATTCAGACCTAGAAGGGGGAATAGATTCCTTCTAATCCTTTTAGACCTCTTAGCTGACTTTGATACATATGTCAAGTATCGTTTTTTGATTATATGCAGAGTTAGGGAAATTGCATTGCAGTTGTTTTTATCCTTCTTCAGTTGATGATTCCAGCTGATGGTTATAAGTGACAACATGCCAGACCTCTTTTACTTTTAAACTTTTATTAAAAAAAGAAAAAAGAAAACCACTGGGAGAGGTTGTATATTGGGTCAGTGTTATGTCTGGAGCATGGGTGCGAATGATGGAGACGAGCTGGTGGAAACAGTGAACTTCAAACTCTTTATTTACATATTGTGACTGCTCGCTCAAAGGCTGCTCAAGCCTTACTTATATAGGCAACTCATTAACTACTCAACCAATAGCGAACCTGGAGCGCTAGCTCCTTTTAACCAATAGGAATGGTCTGCTAGTGGCCAATCGGATGCCTCCAAACGGGCCAATCCGATCGGGCCATCAACAGCCAATCAGAAGTGCAGGGCCAGAACCCTGCACTAGACTTCAAGCTTAATGATAACTTTATTGGTATTATGCATTCACAACACCCCTTTCCCCCAGCTTCTGCCCACGGGGCACAGTTACATAGTCCTTAAGATAGGACGGTTGTTTGATTAGTCTTTTCGATTTTCGCAAGGTGCCAGTCGGTTGGCTGCACTCTTGCTGAGGTAGATCGTTGTTTAGCGGTAAGGTTGCCTCTGGTTCTGAGTTCGCGTTCTCGTTGTCATCAATATCACTGGCCATTTCCTGAGGTGCACTCACTCCGGTCCCAGGTTCCTGTTCCTGCATTTCCATTCCAATATCAGTCTCTTCGAAGGGGTTTCTTTTGAATAATAATTCGCTTTCCTCTGTATCTCCCCCCCCTTCAGTTTGATCAAAAGGGAGTTCAGAATTGCAAGGTGGTAGCCACGATCGTAGCTGATCTATGTGGCGCTTCCAAAGTCTATCGTCAGGGCACTGAACGAGGTATGATCTAGGGCCGGTTACGCGGATTACGGTCGCTTCTACCCACAGCAGATCACCCGAAAAGTTTTTAGCGAATACGAGATCGCCTACCTGAAAGGTACGGCATCGGCTGCTGGATCCGAGTGGCTTTTCGGGTTCGTAGGCTGGGTGTAAACGGTCGAGGTAGGACTGGAGCTTTCGTCCCATTAGTAATTCGGCGGGAGTTTTGTTGGTAACACTGTGAGGTGTAATGTGCTGCAGGAAGAGTATCCGGTTGATTTTTTCGTCGATGTTATCGTAATCGATCTTTTGCAGTCCTTTTGACGAATTGAACCATGCGCTCAGCCCTACCGTTTGCAGCAGGTTGCGCAGGCGAATTGAGCACATGTCGAATGCCCCGGTCAGCCAAGTACTGCTCAAAAGGTAGCGCAGTAAATTGGGGCCCGTTGTCGGATACCAGGACGTCTGGTAATCCGTGGGTTGCAAAAAGTCTTTCTAGTCTTTTGATAACTGCGTCAGTGGTTGTATTTCTCATTCGGTGAATCTCAAGCCAGTTTGAGTAGGCATCGACGGTTGGCAGAAATGTGTGGCCTTTGGTCGGCCCAGCAAAATCCAGATGGATGCGGGACCAGGGTCCCCGCGATGTCTCCCATTCAGTTGGGGTTGCCTTTGGTGGAGCGTTGCTTACTTCTTGGCATCTCTTGCAAGTTTTCACCCATGATTCAATTTGCCTATCAATGCCTGGCCACCATGCGTAGCTTCGTGCGAGGCCCTTCATTCGCACGATGCCAGGGTGGCCGTCATGCAAGGTTCTTAGCAGCGTTTGTTGGAGTCGTTCTGGGATAATGACTCTATCACCCCAGATGACACAGCCCTTCTGCGAGAACAACTCTGTTTGACGACTTTTGAATGGTGCGAAGTCGTCTGGTACTTGGTTACCCATTGGGCCATCCGCGTTCCACCCATGTGAGTACTCGCGCCAAGATGGGGTCGCGTTTTGTTTCTTTCGCGATGTCACGGGCAGTCAATGGCAGCGTGTGGAGTGTCTCGATCTGCAACGCTGTCATCATTAGTGCAGGATCGTTGATAGTTTCAGGGAGCAGTGTACGGCTCAGTGCATCAGCGTGGGGAATAGCTTTCCCCGGATGATATTGTAGCCGATAATTGTAGGCAGCCAAGAATTCTGACCAGTGGGTCATTTGGGGAGATAGTATGTAGGGAGTTGGTTTGTCTCCAGCAATGATCCCCAGCAATGGTTTGTGGTCAGTTACAATGGTGAAATTTTGGCCGTACACGTATTCATGAAACCTCTTAACTGCTGACACAATTGCCAAGTCTTCCTTATCAATTTGGCTGTAATTTCGCTCGGTTTTCGAGAGCGTCTTTGAAAAGTAAGCAACAGAGGCTTCGTTACCGTTAGGTAACACATGACTCAAAATGGCGCCCACTCCAAAAGGCGATGCATCACAGGTTATGTTTAATGGCAAAGTCTCATTGTATTGCATAAGCACGGCGTCCGAAGTCAGTAGTTTTTTCACATTACGGAATGCCTGCTCTTCTTTGTGACCCCATACCCAGTTTGCTTTTTTGTCTAAAAGACGATGTAGCGGTTCAGCAACAGTAGCTTTGTGTGGCAAGAAAACATTATAGAAGTTGATGAGGCCTAGGAACGCCTGGAGGTCGGTCTTGTTCTGGGGTCAGGGAGAGTTCTTTATTGCTCTTAATTTACTATCAGTAGGGTGAATACCCTGACTGTCAATTAGGTACCCTAAGAATTCAACACGGTCGGTACACATTTTGCATTTATTTTTTTTAACTTTCAGGCCTGCTTCCTGAAGTTTTTGCAATACTAATCTTAAACGCTCCCACAAAATTTTTTGAGTGGGGGCAGCAATAAGTACGTTGTCGAAATCGGGGACAACGCCTTTGATCCCCTGCAACAGTCTCTCCATTAGGCTCTGAAAGATCCCTGGGGCTACACTGACTCCGAATTGAAGCCGCGTACACTTAAATGCACCACGGTGTGTTATGATAGTCTGTGCCTGTGCCGTTGTTTTGTCAACCAGCAATTGCTGGTAAGCCTGAGTTAAGTCTAATTTAGCGAAGACTTTTCCGCCCCCCAGGGAATGGAGGAGGTGCTGTACTACTGGCACCGGATACGGGTTCTGTTGTAGGGCGTGGTTCAGGGTGGCCCGGTAATCCCCGCAAATTCTAATGGGGCCGTCCGGTTTAATGGGTGTCACAATCAGCGTTTCCCAAGGGGAATGATCCATTGGCTTTAAAACTCCCTGGGCAATCAACTTATCTAGCTGCTCGTCAATTTTCGGTTTTAGAGCGAACGGAACTCGACGAGGCTTAAGGCAGATGGGCGCTATCTTTGGGTTAAGGCTAAAAGATATCGGGGTCCCCTTGTACTCGCCTAACTTTTCCTTGAAGACATCCTTGCATTTGCGGGCGAGGTCTTCCTCCCAGTCATGGCCGCCGATTCGATTAATGCCTGCCACTTCGATGCCGAGTGGTGCAAACCACTGTAGGCCCAACAGGCTAGGCCGGTCCTTATCGATCACCGTCAGGGGTAAGTACGCCGTGCGGTTCTTGAATGTAACTCGGACTCGGCTGGATCCCACAACTGGAATTCGGTTCCCCTGGTAGTCCTTTAGGATGAGCCGTTGAAATTGAAGGTCTTGGCGCCGAATTGTGGGGATGAGTTGCTTGAGGGTCTTCCATGAGACCATCGAGAGGGATGATCCCGAGTCTACTTCCATTGGGCAGGGCCGATTTTCAATGTTCACGTTGACCCAAATTTTCTGAGCATCTAGGGAAGAGGCATGGCCAATAGTGAGTGTTTGGTGCGCCTCTTCTCGTCTCACCAAATGATTCACGGGTCGGTTTCCGTAGGAGTGGTTTACTGGTTCTCGCCTTACAGGGCGATTCCCTGTCGATTGGTGGAGATTGGTTCCTTTCGAGGTCGGTTTGGGTCCAAGGAGGCTTCTGCAGACCCGTCCGATGTGGCCTCGTTTCCTGCACTCGTGGCAGAGTGCATCGCGGAATTTGCAGTCAGAGCGAAAATGGTTGGCCCCGCAACCTGCGCAGGGTTGTTGGAACTTTGGGTGTCATTCCCGATTGGTCTGTAGGCGATGTACCTCTTCTTCGTCGCTGTCTGACGACGAAGAGAGATCCTCATGATGGGCCGTAGAAAGTTGCCCTTCTGCGCTAGGTGAAATTTTGCCGGCCGGCTGGTGGGTGCGAGTGCGATTTTGGCATAGTTGGGCAGCCGACTTCTTGGTTGCCTCTGCTGCCATGGCTTCAGTTATGGCGTCCTTAAGGGTGATGTCACCCTTTGCCATTATTTTGCTCTGCACATTTAGAGCGTCGAGTCCTAGGACTACCCTGTCTCTCAAAGCCTCCTCCAGGTCGGTGAATTCACACAGGCCTCCCAAGTTCCAGAGGTCCGCAACGAAATCGGCGACGCTTTCTTCCTTCCGTTGGTTCCGTTGATAGAACTCGTGTCGTCTTACGAGCGTTGGAACAGCGGGTGCGTAGTGGGCTCTTAGTAGCAGTTCGAGGACGTCCCAGTCCATGGTCTTCACTTCAGCTGGTTTTGCCAATGCCTTAGCCATCTTAAAAACCGTTGGGCCGCAGTGTGTCAGAAACATCGCCTGTTTCTTTCCGGCCGTGGCATCCTTTAGATTATTTGTTTCCAGAAACATTTGGAAATGATCCATGTAAGACTCCCAGTCTTCTTGAGCCGGGTCAAACGGAGCGGGTGGTATGGTGCCACCGGACATGGTTTCACCGTTTTGTGCTTCAGTCATGTGCTTAGTTGGCTCTGATGTCATCCAATCCCACCTTCGTCGCCAGTGTTATGTCTGGAGCATGGGTGCGAATGATGGAAACGAGCCAGTGGAAACAGTGAACTTCAAACTCTTTATTTACATATTGTGACTGCTCGCTCAAAGGCTGCTCAAGCCTTACTTATATAGGCAACTCATTAACTACTCAACCAATAGCGAACCTGGAGCGCTAGCTCCTTTTAACCAATAGGAATGGTCTGCTAGTGGCCAATCGGATGCCTCCAAACGGGCCAATCCGATCGGGCCATCAACAGCCAATCAGAAGTGCAGGGCCAGAACCCTGCACTAGACTTCAAGCTTAATGATAACTTTATTGGTATTATGGATTCACAACAGTCAGAGTATGGGTCTTTTCAGTATGTTGATGATACTCGACTGCATGTCACCTCTCCAGACCATTCCAGTTATGAAAGATTTCTCCTGATATGTACAGGTAGTTGGGATCTGGATAAAAAGAGCTAGATTAGGTTGAACCCAAGGAAGATGGAGCTACTATTTATTTAATGAGATTCTTAATCAATTTGTTGTAAGTTTTCAAAGGGATAATTTTTGCTTAATCCCACAAAAAAACTTATTTTAGTTTTCACTGGTGTAGTCATTTACTTCCTTACTTACTTTATTTATTTATTTAAATTTGTTTGCCGCTCATTTCATCACAAGGAGTGAACCATAGTATAGTATAGTCATTTGCTAGATCCAAAGGTGCTGGCCAATGGTTAAAAAGGTAATTTCAGCTAGTACAGCAAAAGTAACCTCCAAATCCTCTATCCAGCCTCCCTACTTCAAACTTGAGCATTCGACTGCCAATCCTTTTAGAAACAGAGGATGAGCCTCAGAAATTTAGTTTGTAAGATTTCTTATTTGTATATGTTACAGTATAGCAAGTAAATAATCAACTATTCAATTTCTTTTTTAATATGAAATCAGCAAATGATTAAAATCATTATTAAATTTTTTTGATTAAATAAATAGGTGAATATTTATTGTAGTAGTATAGTATTCATATAGTGAATAATTGAAAATATACAGAAACTGGTGAAATCAAAACAGAAACCATTTTGTTTTCTTTAGCAAATCATCTGGTGAAAGCATTTTCTGTTTAAATATCATAATTTATCAAAAAAGAATCCTTGTTAACTTACAGCATGAAAAAAATACTTTAAATCAAACAGAAAGTCTGTAAGATGGTTTCTATAGAAAAATATATGGAAAAAGGAAGACCAAACTAAGATATAAACCATGAAATAAATGTCATTCATGCTATATCAGAAAATATCCATATTAATTTATTTAAAATATTTATGTGGTTGCTAGTGTTGCATAACATAACACTGGATAACTAACAAAAACAGCATAAAATAAAGAAAAGCCTCATAGATTTAAAACCATGGCAGATGAGCAAGGTGCCACAAGTACCCATGTCCTGGCTCAACTCCTTTTCTGATAAGTGCCTGGGTGAAGACCCATTGGAAAAACTGCCTAAGGAGATGAGAGATTCATTTAGATTTCACCTGATTGGCGCTTTTTTTTTTTTTTTTGTATTGCACATGTTTAACCAATGTGACAAAAAAATTAAAATATCCATGGTAGGAATAAAAACTAAATATCAATAAAATAGCAAGTCAAAGATAAAACAACTGAAACTAAAAGCAGAGATTGCCTAATCCAATGATTCTTAATCTGTGGTCCAGATTAAATTCTAGAGAACCAGTAGCGGAAATTTTGAGTAGTTTGGAGAACCGGCAAATACCACCTCTGACTGGAGATTACACTATCCTTCCCCTGCCATGCCCACTAAGCCATGCCCTCAGAACCGGTAGTAAAAAAAATTGAATCCCACCACTGCTGTGGTCCGTGGACTCCTGGGGGGGCAGGATGTCATCACTGGGGGGGGCATGAAGTCTTGAAGAAATGTTATGATTTAAATCTTGAGTTAAGTCTTGGTAGTCTGAGGAGGCAAAGAAGCAACTTTCATATATATCTGTCCAGTTATATTAAAAATGATAGTGAAATGGAATGTGTTGGGTTACCACGAGGAATGAGGGGAAGAGAGACTGCCTAGGAAACAATCAGATAAGAGAAGCAGTAATTCCCAGTGTCTTAATGGTTAGAAAGAAACTTAGGAAAAACCCACCATATAACCTTACTGCAGTTAAGGTGCTTTGTAACTGATTCGCAATTATATTCCAAATTATAATAGTCTCAGCGTCCTATGGTCACATTATCATCATTTGTGACTTTCAGTGCTGGCTTCTAGCAGTCAAAGTCAGCAGGAAACCCAGCAGGAGGTTGCAAATGACAGTCATGTGACAAGATTCACCTAACAACTGCAGCTTCCAAAACTGCTGTTGTAAGTTGGCACAGTCATGCTTTAAACTGCTTCACTTAGCAATGGAAGTCCCAGTATCAATTATTGTAATTAACTGAGGACTATCTATATAAACAAAAAGTGTACAAGCTACACATTCTTAAAATGTTAGTTCTGCTTTTAGGTATTATGCCTCATTTATCTTGGAAAAGACAGTTTTTCATTGGGATAGATTTTGGTTTAAAGAGTATAATATTGGGGGTGACTAAAGGAATCATATTGAGAAATTGCACAGTATATTATTTCAGTTCTTAAGGAATGTTGTCAGAAATGTGTTATCTATTTATTTGGAAAAGACAATGTTTTCTTCTAATCTAAGGATGTAGCAATATGTGTTACTATGGCGGAGATCTTTTGATGCTTTAAAATAATATTTTGTATTTATTACATTATGCTGTATTTATGACTCTTAATAAGTATAATATATAAAGGTTCCCCTCTTTTCTGTTTCTTTGTTGTGTGTTAGATTTTTCCATTTTTTCCTTCAATTTTGTTTTACTTTTTTTTCAATTTAAGAATTGTTTTGTTAACACTGTATGATAAAAATGTAAAATAAATTAATTAGGAATTGCAAAAGAGATATTAGGAATGTAGGATATATGATAAGCCCAGGACAATATGTTGGTATTTAATAGATATCTAGAATATAGTTATAAATCTATAAATTCATATATTTGTAAGGACTAAATACTGTAGAGGTGAGATCTATGCATTAATTATGAATTATTGTATTTTGCATTGTTTCAATTTTCAGATCTCTTCTTCCCATATCCCATCTCTTATCTATAAATGTAGTCATTTCAGTCCTGGTATCAGCAAAGGTCTGTTAAAGGTTACCAGAAATTTTAATATATTTTAACCTTGATCAAATAAACCAATTTAATATTTCTTCCTTTTAATCCTAACAATCGTAATCTTTGTTATTTTGAATAGTAACTGAACAAATAGTCGGTAAGTGGTGCTACTTGTTGTCTCAAGTCAGTGATTTGTATTATTTGATACAGCTGAATGATATACAGTATTTATAATACATATATATTTACATCTATACAGGAATATATATATATATATACATCTATACAGGAATATAGTACATTGCAGACAGGTGCCATATTCCTATTTCTGCAAGTTTAAAAAAACTTTTTCTGTCTGAAACTAAACTGCATGATTTTAATACTTGATGGCCATTTATCTGTTCCCTGTTCATATTCATATTCAGTTAAGAACAGCTGAAGAATAGTTCTAGGTTTCATTTTTGTGTCAGTAGTTCATTATAATTAATTGGTTTTTTTAGAAAAATACTTCATTATCCATTAGTCTAAGGTAGTGGTTGCAAAGTGGGTGGTACTGCCTCCTGGGGGGCAGTGGGATGCCTTAGGGGAGCACTAAGAGGCAAGGGGGCTGGCAGGGGGTGCTAAGAGGTGGCAGGGGGGCATTCAAGGTGTCGGCCCTGCAGGTTCACCTATGACTGTAGTAATGCTCCAGAGCCGGCACCTCCAATACGGAAGCGGTGACGCGTTATGTGCTACCGTGGCCGCATTCAACACGCCGCCACCCTGCCACCTCTTAGCATGCCGAAGGGGCTGGCAGAGGGCCGCTAAGAGGCAGCAGAGGGGCCGTTCAAGGCACTGCCCAGCCCTGCAGTTTCACCCATTGAGGCTCTGGCTCCAGAGCGATGCTAGTCAATGGGTGAACCTGCAGGGCCGGCACCTTGAACACCCCCCAGCCGCCTTTTAGTATCCCCAAGGGGGGCAGAAGGGCACTAAGAGGCAGCAGGGGGGCGGTGCGTCGAACGCAGCTGCGGTGGCACATAATGTGCCACCGCTTCCGCATTGGAGGAGCTGGCTCTGGAGCGGTGCTAGTCAATGGGTGAACCTGCAGGGCTGGCTGGCGCCTCGAATGCCCCCCTGCTGC
Source organism: Hydrophis major (assembly GCA_033807585.1). Taxonomy (NCBI): domain Eukaryota; kingdom Metazoa; phylum Chordata; class Lepidosauria; order Squamata; family Elapidae; genus Hydrophis; species Hydrophis major. The sequence continues at coordinate 86,298,637 of CM066328.1, read as the reverse complement.
CTCTTAGCACCTTTCTGCCAGCCCCCTTGGGGACGCTAAGAGGCAGCAGGGGGGCATTTGAGGCGCCAGCCAGCCCTGCAGGTTCACCCATTGACTAGCACCACTCCATAGCCGGTGCCTTCAAAATGGCAGCACATTGGGAAAAGCTGCCACCACTGCTTTCCCAAAGTACCGCTGCTGTCGCATTGTCTGTCCATCGGTCCATCCATCCATCCATCCATGGATCTAAAATCTTCCTTCCTGCCTGCCTGTCTCTCTCTATCCATCCATCCATCCATCCATGTTCGAAGCTCCAGCCCCGCAGGCACATTGGGAAAGTAGAACAAAGCCAATCTGAGAGGGAGGGAGGGAGGGAGAAAGAGAGAGAGAGAAAGAGAGACCTGATGCATCAGATTGAATGAGGCCTAGTTTAGACTGAGGCCCTTTTCCACACTGAAACATCTTTGCCAGCCCATTGAAACTTCTTTGGCTTCTGTTAAAGGTTTTGTGGACAAAACATGGTCAAGACTATCAGGAAGCTCTCACATTTTGTTGAGGCTTAAACAGGATCCATTGGACCAGATCTCCACCCTAAAAATTACTTTTCCCCAATGGATTACAGTGCCAATTCTGAAGAAGGCAAAACCAAAATGTAGTGGTAAATTACAAGGAGAACACACACACACTCCCTTCTAACCCTGCTGGAGCAGGTGATTAGACTAGAATAGATATCTCATTATCTTTCTCCTCCCTCTCTCCCTCCTTCTTAATTTCTTTTTCTTTCTGTCCCTTCCTTCCATCCCCCCTTCTTTGTCTATCCCTTTTTCTTTCTTTCCCTTTTCTCTTTCTTTTCTTCCTCTCATTCTCTCTTTCTTTCTTTTCTCTCTCTCTTTCCTTCTCTCAGGCTCACCCCTTTAGATCAGGGGTCGCCAAAGTTTTGGACCTCAGGAACCACCAAACTCATAATTTTAAATCCCAGAGACCACCAATATGAATTTTGACTGATGGTGGCTTTCTGGCATTGGTGGGAGAGAGAGAGATCTGATCCAACCTCTCTCTCTCCCTCTCTCTCTCACACACACACACACAGGCGGGTAGGATTTAGACCCCTGATCTAAAGCTGTCAAAACTCCAAAAACAGGTAAAGTAGCTCTGGGGAGGCCAGTCATAAATGAGAACACTTGCTAAACAACCAGCCATTAAGTGAGGACCACTTGTATTTGGTTTGCCAGTCACCTGGCCACGCCCACCCAGTCATGACCAGCAAGCCACACCCACCCAGTCATGTGACCAGCAAGTCACACCCCCAAATTAGGCCATGCCCACAGAAATTTGAATCCCACCCCTGGATGGGGGGCACCGATGATGAATTTGTAGCACCAAAGGTGTGGTGGATCGAAAAAGTTTGGGAACCACTGGTCTAAGGAATAGAACCATTTTTTTCAGATCACCGAACAGAAAAGATCTCCATTAATCCCAAGACGATTTTTTAAAATGGAATTAAACAATATAAGAATCCTTCAAACCAAAGGCATCCAGTTTCCACTGGTTTTTTGAATAGTGAACAAGCAGGGCCTAATCTTACATTCTTTGCACCTGATTTTCAGAGACATATATTAGATTTAATTTTGTTAGGCTCTTTGTTTTCTATAAAGTATTTTAAAAGTAAATTGCCATACTCTAAGGCAAAACACAATTTTCTAAACAGACTTTGTACAACCTGTAGAGGGGAAAGGGACATATTGATAAATTAAAAGTAATCACAGCCACAAAGGAGTATCTGGAATGCCAATCAGTTCTTAGTTAGCCTTCTATAAAAGGGTATTTTGTCCACTATAGTGACTGTTTGTTCACTATATCGATCATTTGGTAAATATACAAATAACCCATGGCAGTCACGTATTAAGTGTGTCACAATATGTTTTTCAAATTGCAAATGTCATTGGCCCAAAAAGGATTCTCTGTGTACTCATAACAAATAAAAACTGAATTCGTTTCTCTCAGCTCCTAACTGTTTCTCTCAATGTCAGAGTTTTCTAAATTGTTGATTTTACAGTCATGTGAATAATTGAATTTACCCCATTGAATTTAACTTTTTCAACATATTTTAATAAACATAAATTTTGATCTTCATTTCAACAACGTTAATATATATATAAAATGCAGCCTGCAGCCCACTTGTCCCCAGATGCCCAGATGTCCAGAAACCCCAACATCTAGCAGGGTCCTTGTTGATCCAGGCAATAGCTGATCTAGTATAGGTTTCTGTAAATTACATTTCACTTATTATTTATGGGAGGGATACTCCTCATCTGGCTCCTCTATGGACCCTGACAAACATGGTTGAACCATAGCTGTCATCCTACTCTGAGGATGTAAATTTCACAACCATATCTGGGTTGTGGGATATTATTATATGTGAGTAATTTACTTTAGATTCACAGTCTGAGATGGCAGAAACTTAATAATTCAAGTTTTAATCAAAGATCTAAGAATTATTCAGCTAGCATCTAAAAATACAAAGAGTTTGAAACAGGATGGGTTGTTTATTTTTGTAAAATTAGGGAGTTTAGGTCTGATAAATTCAGTATATGCATATTACAAGGATTTTAGATATTGCTCTGAGGGCTTCAATCATGATCGGTATAACAACAGATTTCTTTTCTCCATAAGCATTCAGCTTTCCCTATGTTCATATTTTCTTTCCAAATGTTTTTCCTCAATCCTACAATCATCTCAGTGAACCAGACTGATATATAATAACAATAACTGTTACTATTATTCACACCTCACTTACCTAAATCCTATTTAACTAGGCTTATGGAACTATGTAGACCTAGAAGAACTTAAATACCGTATATACTCGAGTATAAGTCTACCTGAATGTAAGCCGAGGCACCTAATTTTACCACAAAAAACTGGGAAAACTTATTGACTTGAGTATAAGCCGAGGGTGGGAAATGCAGCAGCTACTGGTAAATTTCAAAAATAAAACTAGATACTAATAAAATTACATTAATTGAGGCATCAGTAGATTAAATGTTTTTGAATATTTATTTCAAAGAAAAACAAATTAATCAATTTGGGAAACGATCTCACTATCATGAAAGGTTTAATTGATTCACTAACCCAAAAGAAGATGACGATGACAGTGGGAGGCAGGAGTCACTCTCTCCCTTGCAAGAAAAAAGCAAGAGCCGTTCTTATGCTCTCTCTCTCTCTCTCTCTCTCCCTGTAATACAGTCAAGCCCTTTCCAGCACGCGCGATCTGCCGCCGCCGCTTTGCACCCTGCAAATGCAAAATCCCGGGGATTTTGACTGTATTACGGGGAGAGAGGAGAGATCATAAGAACGGCTCTTGCTTTTTCTTGCAAGGGAGAGAGTGACTCCTGCCTCCCACTGTCATCGACATCTTCTTTTGGGTTAGTGAATCAATTAATTTGGGAAATGATCTCACTATTATGAAAGTCAGTGTTCTCTGCCAGTGGGGCATTTGGAAGAAAATGCCCCGCGGCATATCCACGCGCGTGTAAGGGGAATCAGAAATCCCCGCGTTCAATGCCTGGCACAGCAGAAGAGAAAACGCAGCTGTGAGCAAATACTGGGAAAACCTGATTGATCAGAAGGAAGGAGGCAAAAGAGGGAGGGGTGGTGGTGGACAGAGGTCCCACTGGTATTTGTGAAACACTTGGTCGGCAGCGCTTAAAGTCAACGTCCTCGCTCCCACCTACCCAAAGCCACGAAGTCCCCCAATTGCACAGCCCAGAATCGCCCTCCCCTCGGGGCAGCAAAGACGCCTGGTATTTCCCGAGATGAAGCTCCGCTGTGCAATGAAAGCGCCCTGGCTCTAGGCTCGCGGGTTCAGAAAACAACGCGAGGCGAGGTCGCTTTGGCTCCGCTCAGCTTCGTTTCCTAGCTGCTTTCAGTCCGCTCGGGAGGAGGGGGAGGAGGTGGTGGCGGCAGCTTGCGTTGTTTTCTGAGCTCTAGGCCACCACCTCCTCCCCCTCCTCCCAAACAGACTGAAAGCAGCTTGGAAACGAAGCTGAGTGGAGCCGAAGCGACCTCGCCTTGCGTTGTTTTCTGAACCCGCGAGCCTAGAGCTCAGAAAACAACGCAAGCTGCCGCCACCACCTCCTCCCGAACGGACTGAAAGCAGCTAGGAAACCAAGCTGAGCGGAGCCGAAGCGACCTCGCCTCGCGTTGTTTTCTGAACCCGCAAGCCTAGAGCTCAGAAAACAACGGAAGCTGCCTCCACCACCTCCTCCCGAACGGACTGAAAGCAGCTAGGAAATGAAGCTGAGCAGAGCCAAAGCGACCTCGCCTCGCGTTGTTTTCTGAACCCGCGAGCCTAGAGCTCAGAAAACAGCGCAAGCTGCCGCCACCACCTCCTCCCCCTCCTCCCGAACGGACTGAAAGCAGCTAGTAAACGAAGCTGAGCGGAGCCGAAGCGACCTCGCCTCGCGTTGTTTTCTGAACCCGCGAGCCTAGAGCTCAGAAAACAACGCAAGCTGCCGCCACCACCTCCTCCCCCTCCTCCCGAGCGGACTGAAAGCATCTAGGAAACGAAGCTGAGCGGAGCCAAAGCGACCTCGCCTCGCGTTGTTTTCTGAGCCTAGAGCCAGGGCACTTTCATTGCACGGTGGAGCTTCTTGTCTCGGGAAACACCGGGCTTCGTTGCTGCCCCCTGAGGGGAGGGCAATTCTGGGCTGCGCGATTGGGGGACTTCGTCGCTTTGGGTGGGTGGGTGGATAGGAGCGACGATGGACGGAGTCCATGAAGTGGGGCTTGCCTGCAGGAAAGCGGCTGCCCAGCTCCGGAGCTCCACACCATTTTTTTTTTTTCAGAGGGGAATCTGACTCGAGTATAAGCCGAGGGCGGTTTTTTCAGCACAAAGAATGGGCTCGACTTATACTCGAGTATATACGGTAACTGGTGTGCCCCTGGACCCTTTGTGATCCCTAAAAGTCTTTGTTTCATGTGTTTGTTTCATGTATTTATTTTCTTTTCCTTCTGGCTCTTAATCACTTGGTTCCATCTTATCTATTTCTGAAAACATAATTTGACAAGTGACTGGCTTTTATACTTTCTGTATAGCTGTTCAGCTGATTTTTAAGTTATAAACGCAATTGTAAATTTCAACCTAGTGTCATATATTCCTTTCATATTTTCTATGCTAAAAAAATATACAAGTACTATTTGCGGTGTCTATGGAAAGTCTCAGTCATCCAGGTCATAGTTGTCCCAGAAGTGCTTTTTCAAGAGGCAACTGGACTTTCTGGTTTTTCTTTGAAGACATTTCACTTCTTATCCAAGAAACTTTTTCAGCTCTGATTGGGTGGTGGGGAATGGAAGGATTTAAACTCCTTGCAGACAGCTGGTCATTTGCATTCTTTTAGAGAGTCTCTAAAAGAGAACGGTTGAACTGTTGAAAGGACTATGTTGTAAATTGGATAGATGATGTTGTATCCTTCCACCTCTGTTGAGAGAGGACTGCTCAATTTGGACTATTTGGGATCTATAAATTTTCCTCAAGAGATAAACAAAAAAAATCAAAGTGGGAGAGATTTAATTTGGGAAAGTGGGACAAAAGGAGAGATTTATCTTAATGCTGGACAAACACACACTGGCTTCTTTAATTTTTTTTTTAAAAATTATAGTGGAATAGATTTAGTTTGATCATTTATTTGTGGCATTTGAATTCTTATCTGAATTTTGTAAACTTATTTAATATCTATTACTTTAAATTCCAATTATTCTCATTTATTTTTTATTCTTCACTATATAATTTTTATATATTATAGAGGCATATTTTATTAATAAAATTCAGTTATTGTCCCTAAAGTAGTTCATATGTTTGTCAATAATAATTAATTAGATAATAATAATTAATTAGACCAAGCAATGTTGATCCAGTTCTTGGAATTCTGAGGTGGTAGTCTTATATTTCCAAAGATAGAATAATGAGGAAGCTTGCTGAAAAAAAAAGAAAGAAAATGAAGCAGAAAAATGCTTCTGTTCTTTTTTATAAAACAGGATCTAAATAACATGGTTTTCTCCACTTAGTGAATATAGCAGTAAAAGAAGAAAAGAGTAGAAAATATTGCCATGTGGGAAGAAAATGGTTTAGGGTTGGAACCAGAATTACCCAATGTAAGGGCTGCTTATGTCCTACCAACATTGCATTCTCATTAAAACTTGACTGAAATTTAGGGACATAAATGATATGAAATATAAGATATGGGACCAAGGTGTACAGGATAATACCTAAAAATGGGCCATGAGGCCTATATACAAAGTTTAGCTATTATGTCATCAACAAATGTTTTCAGTTAGTAGTCTTGCCCTTGATTATGATTTGTGGCAGCTGATACATTTTTTCAGTTACCTGAATTTCAGACTTCCTTTCCTTTATAAATGCTCTAGAAAATTTGTTAGAAAAAGAGGGGAAATTATACCATTTGGTCCTGCACAAAAATAGCTTTATTTTCTTTGTCCATCCAGTAATATTTGTAATGATCAATAAATGGTCATGAAAGCCTGGGCAAAGGAACCTGAATCTAGCAATAAAACTAACCTGCTACAAATATAGATCATCTACGTAGGAATGAATTTTCTGCCTTAAAACTCCTTTTCTTTCTCTTGCCTAATCTTATGCAATTGTCTAATTTTATTTATCCTTGCATTAGCTTATACTATAAGAGCCAACCATGTATTTTGTATTGAGTTGTGCATTTGATTTGAAAGTCAGGGATTCAACTTTAAGATTATAATCCTATACTTTGTTTAAATATATTTATATTACATACAAGTTTCATTTTAAATTAGGTTTTTCTTTTTTAAAATAAGAGCACAGTCAGGGGTGGGATTCTACCAGTTTGCACTTATTCGCTAGAACCGGTTGTTAACATACTGAGCAGTTCAGAGAACCGGGTGTTAGAAGAAATTACTGGCCTAATCCTGTAAGGAAGGCAGGAAGGAAACATTCTGGTGTTGCTTACAGAAACTGCCTCTACGTTAACCCTTATTACATTCTTGGCAGGACTAGACTTCCTGTCTCAGGAACTTCTCTGGAGTTTTTCCCCCCTCCTTTGTTGGTACTTTGCTTGTGTGGAGTGACCATTCAAAGTTACAATGGCACTGAAAAAAGTAACTTATGACCATTTTTCACACTTACGACTGTTGCAGCATCCCCACAGTCATGAGAGGCCAGGCGAGGAGATGCGTGCCTCGATGTGAGTGATGTTGAGTTGGCCACACCCAGCCAATAACATGACCACCACCCAGTCACATGATCACCAAGCCACGCCTGCCACCTAAGCCACACCACAGAACCGGTTGTTAAAAATTTGAATCCCACCCCTGAGCACAGTATAATTGAAAGGTGGCTATCATTTTAATCTCAAAGATTGCCTCAGTATACAAATGTCTTCCAATTAGAAAGATCTATTATATCATTAATCAACAAAAAGGACAGAAAATATAAACCTTCCATAAAAAGAAAATATTTAATCATCTCTATTTTGAAGGACCATATGAGCCAATCCTTTCTTATAATTTTTTGAAATGTTCAGCATTTTTGGATTTCCAGGAGAAATCTAAAGGAACAGACAAAAGTGTATACAAATAATGTTTAATATTTATAGATGCAAATCTGTTACGATCAGTGATTGAAGGATGCAGTTTTTGATACAAATTTCAGACATTGTGGCAGAATATGATATAGGCATAAGCTAATTTTAGTAAGATAAATATATAATGATTTTATGCTCAGATTGATTCACATTCAAATCCCATGTTGTACTGATTTTGGGAAAGGGATGGTGAAATTTATCTTTATCTTTTATTTTTGTAGTTTTCACTCAGTCTACTGTTTAATCTTTGATTACAGGCTACTAAAGAAGTAATAGAACGGGAGGCCCCAGGGATGGCCTTGGCAATGCTGATGGGATCACTTAATGTTACACCTCTGGGCATGCTCTCTAGGTAAGAATACTAACAAAAATATGAAAAGTTTTTCTCTAGAAGACCTAAGGTGGTGGAATGGCTGCATTTAACAAAAGTAATTCATCACCTTCCTCTTTTTGATATCCAAATGGTTTCTTTTATTGTTTTATAGTTTTTATTTGCTTTACTTTTATTATTGTGGAATATTTTGACAGATGGAATTCAGGAAGAAAAGACAATGTCTTGCAATGAATTTGTCTTGCAAAATGTTCATATAGTAACAATGTGTAGCAGTTTTGTAGCACTTTCAAACTATTTTGCATACTTTGCTTCAGTAAACTAGGCAACAATATTTTAAAATAGATTTTGGATCCCATAGTGAAGCCACTGAGAGATAATAGCTTGCCTAATGCTATCTAGTGAGTCTGTGACTGCAAGTAAGATTACACTTTGTCATGTTATAACCATTCTCCCCCCCCCCCAGCCTGCTTTGTTGGCTAAATTTATAATTATTTCAAATTCCTAAAGTTAATTAAGAGTAGAATTCAGTGCATTTTATTTATGTATTAGATATCCTACTTTTCATATGGAAGAGATATCGTAATCACCCATTGAACCTCTGTGGCTGAGGTGGATGAGAATGTGGGCATTCCTGGGGTTAGTCCAATCTTAGTCACCACATCAAACTACCTCTTGTGTAGCAATTATTTTTTTCAGAATTTTTTTTCTCTCCAGTTAGCACTGATTTCCCTGTTTTCACTATAAGGGTCTTATACTAGCAGATATTTAAAATAAATCTTGCAAATCAAAAAATAAATATGCATAGTTCTCATAGAAAATACTTCTGAATTGTGAAGAATCAATATGAATCTCAGGTTTAAATGAGTCTGAACTAATTTTTATCATGTTAATGTGATTAAGTAATGTGCTTAACTGAACTTCAGCTATGACTGTAATGAAGAAACAAAAAGTAGCACTTGTCTTGAAAAAAATACATAAATATTTGACATTGATATAGTACAGAATTGCATCATGCATAAATATTTGATTGATGGAGAGGGAATGCAATATATCATTATGAATTAACATAATGTTAATGTGAAGAATGCTCTAAACTACTTTGTGAAGTATGTTTCAAACTAGATAAGAATGTTGTAAAAGGATAGATGGAAACAAAATCCTTCCAGTGGGAATTGTGTATTATTTCTTGGCTTCTTTCACTGAGCACTTTTTATGTGTATTGAAACTCTGTGGAAGAGTCAATCTGATGTAGAAGTTAAGTCATCAGGATAGAAACTGGGAGTCTGATGCTACCAGAGTCTTTTCCACTATTTGTCTAGTTTACAAAAATAGAAGAGAAACTTCTATATGTGTTCTAGTCCAGGGGTCGCCAACCTTTTGGACCTCAGGGACCACCAAACTCCTAATTTTAAATCCCACAGACCACTAATATGAATCCAGCATTCCCCTCGCTGAAGCTCCTGGACTCCCACTGATGGGATGGGGTCCTTCAGGCACTTAGCTTGGTTGCCTGTTTCTGTAACCTTAAATACTCAAAGAGTCATTTGGACCTGTTTCCCAAAGAAAACAAAACACCAGAATATCTCTCTCCCCCCCCATCTCTCTCTCTCTCTCTTTCCCTCCCCCTTTCTCTTTCTCCCTTTCTCCCTCTTTCTCTCTTTCTCCCTTTCTCCCTCTTTCTCTCTTTCTCCCTCTTTTTCTCTTTCTGTTTCTCTTTCCCTCCTCCCTCTCTCTCTTTCTCCCTCTTTCTCTGTCCCCAGGGATGGGGGGGAAGGAACCTCTTAACTGGTACTGGGTGGTGGGAATCTGATGTCCAGAGACCGACGAGCCATGTGCTGAAGACCAGGTGGGGGGGGGAGGTGGGGCAACACTGGTGATACCGGCGGCGGATGGACTGATGCATGCAGGAGATCGCAGCATCGTAGCCCTTCCTGGGTGTTCTCTGGCCTGCAAGGGGAGGGCATGATTTCCCCTCAGGAGCTTCTTTTCCTTCTTTCCAGAAGACTCATACGCAAAGCACTCATCACCCCTCTGGCACCCGCCAAGCCTCCTCCTTCCCACTGGGCATATGAGTGCTTTTAGCAGGAGGAAGAGAAGCTCCTGAGGGAAGGGGTCAATTCTCCCCCTCGCAACATCTTCACCTCAGGGCATCGCTGGCAGCCACTTCCTGTGGCTCAGGAGGTCCGTCCTCTTCCCACTGCTGCTTGGCCTCCTCAATGCACTGAGGCAGGAGACAGCAGCCACGACATGGGTTTGCTAGGAAAACTTCAGGATTGCCTTACCTCCCTGCCAGCCATCTAGTCTTCAGCAAATGGCTCATTGACCTCCGGACATCAGATTCCCACCACCCAGCACCAGTTCAGAGGTTCCTTCCCCCCCCCCATGCAGGCCAGGGAACACCTGGGAAGGGCTCCGATGCCATGATCTCCCATGCGCTACCCTTCCTCTCCCCATGCATCAGTCCATCCGCTCCCGGTATCACCGTGTTGCAGGCATGGGTGCACTGTGGCCCACCAAAATTTTCTCACGGCCCATCAGTTGGCGACCACTGTTCCAGTTAGTCTCACGTATATAGAATTGATAAGTTGGTAAGCTGCAGTTCAGAATTTTATCCTTGATATATTTTTTGTTCTACAAGATCACTAACAGACTGACTTATATTGCTGATTATTTCCTTCATTTTATTATAATTGTAAATATTTATTCTTTTGGATCAGGGTTGTTTGTTTTCCTTTATAGTACATAAAAGGACAACAAAAGGGGTGGCTGGATAGACATAGATCATATTGGAAAATAATTAAGCTGAATTAATTGCACTTGTGGTTAATATTATTGTCATTATTTTAGAGACAGACTTGGGAGCTGGATTTGTTGTTGGCTCTAGTTCCTGTTTTTGTGTTTATATAGTCTATAGGTGATGATGTATGGTAGATTTTCTGTAAGCAGCACTAAATCCAATGGTAAGGATCTTTAAATGTCTAAGGTGGACTGTAGTGATATACAAGGAGGGGAAAGGCTCTTCTTGGCATAACAGTAAATCAATTTTGCTATCCTTCTAGAAAGTAAATAGTATTTTCATAATATGACACTGACTTTAAACAAGTTTAATTAAGATTACACTTTATATGATTCTTATGTTATATTGTCAGCCCTTCAAGTTACACCAATCAGAAAACAGACTCCACAAGAGTGCTGGAATTCTGTTTTAGTAAATGAATATGTACTAGTAATAGAATTACAGTTTAGCAGTAAGTTATTCAAATGCAATTGTAGGAGACAACTTGATGGTGACCTTTTCAATTGCTTAATATATTAACCCTGAGATCCAGATAGTCCATAATTTGTTGAGTTTCACAACTGCTGTCAAAACCTGACATTTTCGGAGGCTTTGAAAGGTGGAATGTTGTGAGATGTTTCCTCCATTAGTATGGAGTTTAATCAGTTAATGTAAAATGTTATTTATCTCTGGCATTGTACTTTGTATTAGTAAACTATGTACAAAAATATATATTATTGTATTTATTGCATTGTATTTGTAAAACACACAGTTATTTGTATTTTAGACTTGTAGTTTTTAATATTATGTACACAAATAGATATGAAAGCTGTTCTGAATTAATTCTGATAAAGAGTGGCCTGAAAATCAATTGATCATTCATATCCATTTTCAATCTTTTTCACTTCATGAGAGTTTTAGGGAAAATACCAATATTCAGGGATGGACAGCGGATATAAGCATCTCTAACATCATTGAGCAACAATAAGCCTATTGAAATGAGCTTATTTAGGTGTTTCTTTAAAGCATTTAAATGGCTGCACATCTTAAACTCTAAGTCCCCCCCAAAATAAAAGCAATATATGTCAACAATGAAATAAAACATTAAAGCAAAGAACAAAACTGTCTTAGTATCACAGCTAATGTTCCCATGCAGGGTACAAAAAGTGTGTTCATGTGACAGAAAAATGCTGTAATCATCATAAATGCAAGCCAGTTGCCAAGTACCTGAATTACAATCATATGACTATGGAATAGTTGCAACAGTTGTAAGTTTGAGGAAGGGTCATAAGTTACTTTTTTCAGCACTGTCAGAACTTAGAACTGTCATTAAAAGAATGGTCATAAATCCAGACTACCTGTATGCATATATGTGAAAAGGCATTAATATTTCATTGATTAGCTAAGTAAAACTCATGAAGGTTTCTTTAATCAACTCTATTTCTAAGAAAATTTCTTTTCCACTGAATGAATGCTAAGACTTCATCTTTTTGAAGTCTTTAAAGACTACCTTTTTGGTTAAAAATTATGTTTTATTAAAAACAATTGTTAATTTCCTGTAACTTAGTACTCATCTCTCTCCTCTCTTTTTCTCTTCTCCCCCCCCCCCAGACCTGTGTGTGGAATCAGAGGGAAAACTCTCATAATTAACCTTCCAGGTAGCAAGAAAGGATCACAGGTAAGCAATGTTTTTCATGAGGAACTAAAGGTATTTTAATGATCATAACATTTACTTCCATAAGTAATAAACATAATTTAATGTTGTGTAATTAGCTGGAAAGATGAGCATTATTCTAATTAATACCTTTCATTCGGGAGATCAAGGCACTCCTTCCATTTATTTTTCCCCACAAAACTCTGTGAGATCGTTGAGATAAGGAAAAAAATGACTGGCTCAAAGGCCAGGGAGCTTTCATTGCTGAGGATGAACTCGAACCTGAATTTCTCAGTAGTAGTCCAGCACTTTATCCATATACCACACTGGATCTCATTTTTAGGATTAAAATCTGTAAAACCTTCAATATCCTATTTTCACTTCTTAAGGTAAAAGTTTCCCTGTCCAGTTGTGTCTGATTCTAGGGTGTAGTACTCATCTCTTTTTCTTGGCCAAGGGAGCCAGCATTGTCTGAAGACATTTTCCGCAGTCATCTGGCCAGCATGGCTATATGACAAAGGCACTCAAAATGCTGTTACCTTCCCACCAAAATGGTACCCATTAATCTGCCCACATTTGCAAGCTTTCAAACTGCTAGATGGGCAGGAACTAAGGCAAGGAATGGGAGCTCGCCCTATTTTGCAATTCTTGGGTCTTGAACTCAGCCTGTCAGACAAACTCAGTGTCTTTACTTGCTGAACCATCGCTTCCACTTATTAAATGAAAGTATTTGCATTTTGAGGTTTTAAACTCTAATTAATTAGTAATTGTTCCTTTCACTTCCATTTTGAATTAATGTTAGCAAAGTATATCCTCTGAAGTTTGTGTCTGTCCTGTTTTGGTTCTGCAATCCAACAGGACAGGCACAGACTTCAGAGGATAATTAGGACTGCAATAAAAACAATTACTACCAACCTGCCTTCCATTGAGGACCTGTATACTACACAAGTCAAAAAGAAGGCTGTGAAAATATTTACAGACCCCTCACATCCCAGACATAAACTGTCTCAACTCCTTCCCTCAAAACAATGATGTAGAGCACTGCACACCAGAACAACTATACTCATCAGTCTGGAACCCACATTACATATCTGATATTAGCACAGTTGAGAAAGTCCAGAAATATTTCACAAGAAGAGTTCTCCACTCCTCTACTCATTGTAGACTACCTTATGCTACCAGACTTGAAATTCTAGACCTAGAAAATCAACAACAACACACAAGCACACAATAGATACAAACTCAAGGTAATCGCACCAAATTTGATTGCTGGAAATACAACTTCAGCAACAGAGTGGTCAGTGTCTGGAATACTCCACCTACCTCTGTGGTTTCTTCCCCAAACCCCAAAAACTTTAACTTTAGACTGTTTACTATCGACCTCACCCCTTTCTTTTCTTTTTTTAAACAAATTTTATTAATTTTACAAAAAACAATACACAATCCAGGCATAACAACTTGAAAATCTTTTCTAAAAAAAAAAAAAAAATTAAAGAAAAAAGCCAATAGAACATATAAAATAACTCCAAATTGTAATATCAATATTTACATTATCTATTTAACTTCATATCTTATCCAAAATTTTATTGCCTTTCATAAACATACAAAACACAAAACATAAACAAAACTAAAACATCTTTTCTGAAGGCTGCCTGATCCCAGGTTGAAACTCTTCACACAGACACAAATTCAAACATCATATTCACTTTATAGATCCTTCCATATCTTATTATCATTTTCCTTTTTTTTTAATAAACCAATTTTATCAATTTTACAAAAACAGTGCACAAACAATCAAGGCATAACAGCTTATAAATTTTTTTCTAAAGAAAATAGTAATAATTAAAGAAGAAGACCAATAGAACATAATGATTCCAAATTATAATATCAATATTTACTTTATCTATTTAACTTCATATCTTATCCCAGCTTCTCCTTTTCATCCAAATTATTTCTTGTTAATTAAAATTTTATTGCCTTTTATCAATATACAAAAAAAAAAAACATAACAAAACCTTTATATATCCTTCCATATCTTATTACCATTTTCAATAACATTCTTTGTCTGTTCTATTTCCAACTATCCATTCATCTTTTTTCTTTTACTATACTTCTCCTATACACTAATTGGAGTGACACCTTTAATTCATTACCCTAACTTAAAAGTACTTCATATAACACTTAATTTATCTTGGGATTCTGTTTAGTAGATTCTAAAATTACACAGTAAATTTTATACTCTAAATACACATATAAAAACACAATCTTATATATCTTCCAGAATTCCCTTTTTATCCTTAATTAAATTCACCCATTGTCTCTGAATAAACTTTTTTTTCTTTAGATCTTGCTTCCCACCATTAAGGCTTCTCCTCCCTCCCTTTCTCTCTTGCTTATTCTTCTCCTTGCCCTTTTTACCCCTTTGTCTCTCCTCCTCCCTTTTCTTACTCCCTTTCCTTTGCTTTCTAACCTTGCATCCACCTTTCCTCTCATTTTTCTCTTTTTTGGTTGTTTTTTCAAACCTTAAAATCCCCTTTTTCTTATCCTCTTTCTCCTCCTCCCTGGAAAAAACCCATTGTTCATCAAAGATGGCTTCTTGTTCCTCTTCTTCTTTGTCCCAGTCATTCTGCTGCGTAATCAATTTTTCATAAGTACATAATGCCATTTCTAAAAATTGAAATAAAGTGCCCAAAGTATCTTTTACATCTTGTTCTTCCTTTTATATTTTTGATATTCAGTCTTTAGTTCATCCACAAGCGATGCCATCCTGAAAAGAGAAACTTTCCCCAAAACAACCACCCAAGTATTTTTAATCAAAAATAATTCAAAAAAAGTTCCAAAAGTTTATATTTTTCTTCTTTCTTCTATTTCTTTTTCTGGGGTTACTGTTTAATCAAAGAGGTCCAATTACCTTGTATTTTCTTTGAGATTCTAGGCAATCTCCTCCTTTTTCCACTTCTGCTCCAATTTTTTTTCCTCTCCCTTTCCACTTGCAACATCAATTTTTAAATGATCAGAAATCCATACCTCTAATAAAGGTTTTCCAATTTCTTAAATTTTTAAGTCCAATGTCCAAGAACTCTTTTGTCCCTTAACTTCAACTTTCAGAATAATTCACCTTCAGTGCCCAAACAAATTTCAAATCTTCATCTGCTGTTTCCATGGGGTGGGAGAGTGAAGAAAAAAAAAGTTCCCTTTAACAGCTTCTCCGCCGCTTTCGATCTTCTTAAGGATACAATGTATCCTCCAGCAATTCAGACAGCTCATTCCAACGAATTTAAAAGATATTGATTGACCCGGCTCAGCCAGCACTTTCACTTTTCTTGCTTCCTCCAGCACAATCTTACCCGGTTGCTGGCTTCTTCGTGGCGGCCATTGCTGACCGCCGCTCCACCACCTTGGGAAAAAGGGGTTTTTCTGGACGAGGAGGGGGTCTGCAGCACCCCCAATCCCCTGTCCGGCTCCCCTCTCTCTTCGGCTGTCCCTACAGGGCAGCCATATCCCCCTGACCCATTTGGATCGGGGGTACCTCGGCGGCAAGCACAGCAGGAATCGCGAACGGTCGCGAATTCCTGCTGCCACCGAAGCCACGCGGAACCGGAACCTCATCCCAGTCTTCTTGTGCTGGGTCAAATGGAGCGGGTGGTATGGTGCTACCAGACATGGTTTCCGTTGTCGATGCGCCTTCAGCCACGTGCTCTGTTTGGTGCTCTGTAGTGTTCAGTCAGCTCTGATGTCTCCGGTTCCCATCCTCGTCACCAGTGTTATGTTCTGTGCATGGGTGCAAGGAACGGAGACGAAGCAGTGAACAGTGAACTTCAACTCTTTATTAATCATCCTGAACAGAGCAAAACCCTAGGGCAGCAGCAGCCCAGACTCTGAGGTTTCTCCCCCAAACCCCAAAAACTTTAACCTTAGACTGTCTACTATTGACCTCACCCCTTTCTTAAGAAGTCTGTAGGAGGCGTGCATAAGCGCACAAATGTGCCTACCGTCCCTGTCCTATTGTTTCTTTTACTTTTCTTATATGTACCCATTTCATATATTCATAACTATGTATATACTTATACCTATTATCTTGTAAGCGATTGAAAAATCAAAATAAATAAATAAAAATAAATAAATAAAATAAAACTAGACACAAGGACATTTTTCCCAAACGCCTTCACTTTGCTAAACAAATTATTCCCTCCAACACTGTCCAACTATTTATGAAGTCTGCACTACTATTACTGTTAATCTCATCACTCCTTATCACCATCCCCTCCCACTTGTGATTGAATGATTGTAACTTAGTCGTTTGTATCCTTACGATTTAGTATGATTGTACCCTATGACTGTTATTAAGTATTGTACCTTATGATTCTTGACGAATGTATCTTTTTTTTATGTACACTGAGAGCATTTACACCAAGACAAATTCCTTGTGTGTCCAATCACACTTGACCAATAAATAGTTCTGTTCTGTTCTGTTCTGTTCCGTTCCGTTCCGTTCCGTTCTATATATTGTAACATAATATGACATTCATTATTTAAAATGAAAGCACTGAATGCATTCAAACCTCCTTAAACCATTACCATAACATATAAGTATCTCATTCTTTTCATAAACCATATTTAGCTGAGCAGCTTCTGCTTTGTTGTGAAGTCAAAATTGGCAAACAATTATTTGGGTGATCTCTCCAAAATTGGATTGCATACCAGGATTTTAATATAATTTTCAACCCCTGTTTAAAAGATTACTCAAAACATAGTTTGCCAGATCACATATGTCAGTAAATTGGTTTTACAAACTTACATTAAATTGAGCACATAAGAATAGAATAGAGTATGCAGTACATCATTAGCCATTTTGAGTTTTCTATATCTGTTGGGAACCCGGATACTTAGACTGAGAATTATAATGCTAATGGCGGCTTTCAAACATAGCTATTTACTTTTTAAACACTAGCTCAGACAGAAGGAATCATTGTTCCCTGTTTCTCTAGAATCATCTTAGACTTAGAACCAATTCAGCTATGAACTATAATTTGGACTATTAGAGAATATGACATCTAAATGCAGTTCTTGCAATACAAATATTTTTTAGAACTAAAGAATTTGTAAAATAATTTTCTGTAATCTATCTTTTTCATACCTGTGTATTCTAACAAAATGAATAAGCAATGAATAAGTATATATTTAACTATCAAACAATAATAGCCAGCCTCCCAATCCCACATGTTATGCAGGCGGTTTCTGGTTAATTGATTAATTTAAAAATGATTTATACTTATTTTTAAAATAAGTATAACTATATCCTTAATGTTGTTAATTCTTCAAGGAATTTCATTCTGATAGCACATACGGATTCCCTTAAATAGACAAATTTTAAGAATACCAAAACAGAAAGTTGAACATAAAAAGTAAAATGTGTCTCTAATCTAAAACTTGAATCTGCATAGATACTGATTTTTTAGTATTTAAATAGTGTCAAGAAAACTTTCTGTGTTTTTGGTGTAAATACTTGTCTATCATGAAAAGCATTATAAATATTTCAAATAATACAAAAGAGTAGGATTTTTGTTTTAAAAGCTGTCAGTATTTATAGGATTACACTGCAGCATAAAGTTTCTAACTGAATGTAAATATTTTTGTTATGTTTTAGAAGAAAAAAGTTAAAGTTTATTCCTCATATCCAGGATATAATTGGGAGAACAAATAGGATGATACAAAATGGACGAGACAATAGCATGCATATAGGTAGGGCTAGATTATTTTGTTTGTTCTGAGGAAGTAGCTATTTATACTCTTATATATAGATAAATAAATAAATAAATTTGTTGCACTTATTGTGCTTCTCCTATTTTTCTTTGAGGGTGCACAACCTGCACAATTAATGCTGTGAAACTGAGTGGAGTTAGAAAATCACAAAATTGTAAGCTCAGTAGATTGGATAATATTTACTTAATAGTTACAATTTACAACAACAATTTTTCAGTGTTTGTATGGCTAAAAAGATTTAGACATTTTTAGATATTATGAGTTAGCAAGCCAAAGTCAGATTTGAAGCAATTTTACTTCTTAGAAACCTATTGAGGTAATTCCCCGTTAGGAGAATGAGCACATACAGGGGGACGTATTTGAGAGAAGTGTTTGAATAATACACACACAGTACACAGATACACTGTACAGTAAATGTAGGTTTTTACTTCCAGAAAGGTTTAAGCAAAGTCCAAAATAAGCAGTCCAAAGTCATTCACAGGTAAAATCAGTCAGTTTTCATCCAGGGATAATCCAAATATCAAACTCCTGTGTCAAAAACAGTTCAGTATCTGACTTACATTAAATCCAGTAATATCAGTCAATTAGAAAAAATGGAGCAATGGCAATACTTTCCAACAGAAGGAAACTGAGATACACTCAGACACACTCTCTTCTGAGACTAAGACTAAACAACACCAGGTTTCTGGCTCCATCTTATGTGGAATGACGAAACCAAGAAATTCTAATAACAGACTTTTTGTCAGATTTATTCACTACAACATCAAAATGAATCCAGGAGGAAAACTGGTTCAGGAATCAGAAAATTAACATGTTCATTTATCTTTCCTAATATGGATACTAAAAATACTAAGAACGAATATTTTAAAAAATAAACTACAAAGCAAAATAATTTACATTATTTAATGCTATTTAAATAATAAATGGGATATTACTTAAATTTTGCAACATTTAGTTCGTCTAAAACACTTTAATTATTATATTGCAAGCCATATAAAATATGCTAAAAAAGGAAGAAAAGGAAATCCTAGATATTATAGAGTTTAAAAAAGAACAACATTAGTAAATTCAAAATTTTCCATTAAAGGTACAAAAATACATCAAAAGTATACTAATTTAGAACTTTATTCAATTTTAATATTATAATTGCTCAATATATACTAGGTAAGTTTTCACTGTCATTTTTCTCATTATGTGCAGGAATGCTTTCAATTTATACTACCAGCCCTACCTCATGCCATTGATCTTTTACGGGATGCCATTGTAAAAGTAAAAGAAGTTCATGATGAACTTGAAGATCTACCTTCACCACCACCACCTCTTTCTCCTCCTCCAACCATCAGCCCTCACAAGCAGACAGAAGACAAAGGTGTACAGTGTGAGGAAGAGGAGGAAGAAAAAAAAGACAGTGGAGTTGCTTCAACAGAGGATAGTTCCTCTTCGCATATAACTGCTGCAGCCATTGCAGCAAAGGTGAGTTGAGATTCTGTAAAAAGGAGCACATAAGTTTCTATCTCAGGTATTTTCTGTATATAGAAAGAGATCAATCAAGAGTGAAGCTGATTGATTGATTGATTGATTGATTTCACTTTGTAGCTACAACAATAACATTTCTAGATATTTAGTCATATTTTTCCACATATATTATGCTTCCTTCAATTTTTAAAATGAATTATAAAGATACTCAATTATGCATCTGTCAAAAGGGGAAGTAAGATTCTCAATTGCTGCTCGTTTTTTTTCCATTTGAAATGTTTATGCCACATTGAATGCCATTTCCATGTTCCCATAATCACACAGTATGGCATTTTAGTAGGTTTATAGGATTTCAAGAAAGGAGAAAGAAGAGAGAATATGCTCTAGGTATATAAACAATTGTTATGAGTGTTGTCATTGTCTTGTTCAAATACCAATTATGTAGAAATGGGGTTTTTTTTTAGCATTAGTTCATTTATCATCATTTTCTGGAAATCGTGCAGTAGAAATCTTGTAGAGTACCAAACCCTCAAGTTAATTATCTATTTACCAAATAATGCTGCTGCTTTTGCAAAATTTGCAATAAATTTTGAGAGCACTGCTCAAACTTCATAATGGCAAGCTTCAATTAAAAAATATTAAATGTTGTGTATATATTTTGGAAATTTATCCCAGCTAAGTTTCAAGTGATTTATTTCCAGTAACCAAATTCAGAATTGTAGAATAGTTGTTTGGGCCATGTCTGTTATAGCTCACTTTATGAATGCTAAAACACTTATGTCCAATTTAAATTATTTAGTCAAATGTTAATATAACGAAATCAATCAATTGACAACAGTAGAAGCTAAATGTTTATTTATAGTTCATAATAGTATTTGACATCATGCTCTCCCCAGGCTAATTCCAGTGTTCTAGACAGTTCTTCTACACTTTCAGGCAAGGAAAATTCAGGTATACTTGTTTTTAGGATAGCAAACATATTTCCAATAAAATGCTATAAATAAGTGATTGAAAAAATTCAGTTTATTCCTGGACATTGCACAGAAGTCTGAAAATTTCTCATGAACCTGTATTAGTTTCCATTTTGTATATTTATATGTAATAATTTCCCATAAGAGCTATAGACATTATGCTGGTGGAGAGGGAAGTATTCCCATATTTATTCCACAACTTTCTAGTAAAGTAGCTAGGTCTAAGAAAATCTGCCCTGTCACCCTAATTCACCTAGTAACCTTCTTGCTTGGATGTGGATTTGATTGTGGGTCCTTCTAGTTGGGGCTTTTTACTCGAAGGGATATCACAAAGAAATCAGCATTTATCTTTACTCTGTAACAGGAAAAAACTGATTGGGACCAGGGAGTACACGTGTACGTTCTTTCCTTAATATCAGAGGTGAATTGGTTAATAGTATATGGGAATCTAATTAAAAGCAGAAAACACCTGAGAAGTAAACTCTGCTCATTTAAATGTGTCCTTTCTTTCCTTAATATCCAAGGTGAATTGGTTAATAGTATATTAGAATCTAATTAAAAACAGAAAATACCTGAGAACTAAACTGTGCTCATTTAAATATATTGCATTTAGGTGCCACCTGTTTTCCCCCTCGGCCCCTCTATGCCATTTTGCTTGTTTAGCTTCTTATTTTCCTGCCATTGCATTCATGGTTATTATGTATTGTACATTAGAAGCATCCATCCTATACCAGTTCTGCTGTTATCATGGCAAAAGGTGAACATCCCATTCCTGGTCTCATCTGTTATCCCTCTCACTCATCAGACAGTGCAGGAGAACCGGTAAGACACACCTACCAGAATGTTTCGCACAAATATCTTCAGTCAGATTGCTTGCCTTCTCATTGTATGTTACAAGGAGCTACAGTTATTTTCTTTATTCCCAATGACATATTGTGTTGCTCTCCAAGCAAACAGGTTTTAAATTTCCATTCTGTCAATTTTTATGAAATAGATAATAATTAACATTTATTTTAGCTATGAAGTATTAATTTTAAATTTTATTGCCTCTGGAGACTGCTCAGAAATTTTAGACATCATATTTCTATTACCATAAAACTAAAATATTCTTCTGTACTTCAAAGGAGCCATGGTGCATGGATTTTCAAATTACTTGGCTTTGGATAATATGCAGATATTTCTGGTAGATGCTTTTACTGATTATCCAATGCTGATTTTTTAAAAACACTTGCTCATCATATTCCAATACTCTTTAAAAGAACACTTTATTTTACTCACAAAATGAAAACTACAGAGATAATATTTAAATTGCCTTGCCCCCTTCTAAATTGGTCAAGTAACAAATCTTCTGCTGTGTTATAATTAGAATCTGAATGATAACCTCATTCTAATTCTGAAAAACAATATTTGCCAGCATTAGAAAGCTATGATTATGAGTATCAGTAAAAGATCCTTAGCTAAATAAAATTATCATGAGTAAGCTTGCCTCTCTAATTTTTTTTTCCCTATAAGCTGCTAGACTATTCATATGTGCATTACTGTTGTTATAGATAGACAGCTTCTAGTTGGAGAAGAGCCATGCTGGGACGGGTATATGTATGTTCTTTTCACCTTCCCCTTTTTACAATTCAGAAAAAAGGCCCTTTCCCAGTTCCTTGCAAAATATAAGTGGATAAAGGAAAGACAGTCCTGTGGGAAGTGGTCTTTCCATTTCCTTATAGTAGCCTAACTTATTATTGGAGGAATGGGAATTGAAACACAGTTCTTTCACAACAAAAAAGTCAGATTTTACTTGTACATCCATATGAATAACATTAGCTGGAATAATTCTCATTATAACAAAAAATATTTTCTTTTATATAAATGCTGATTCAGCAAACAAATGGGTTTATAGCCCCAGTTTCCTTTTTTTGTAAAATACAAGGCTAAAATAAGCCTTATTAGCTTTTAAAAACCTGTTATTCCACTCCTATTTGTTGTGAATGCATAATACCAATAAAGTTATCATTCAGCTTGAAGTCTAGTGCAGGGTTCTGGCCCTGCACTTCTGATTGGCTGTTGATGGCCCGATTGGAGTGGCCCGTTTAGAAGCATCCGATTGGCCATTAACAGACCATTCCCATTGGTTAACGGAGCTAGCACTCCAGGTTCACTATTGGTTAAGTAGTAAATGAGTTGCCTATATAAGTAAGGCTTGAGCAGCCTTTGAGCGGAGCAGTCACAATATGTAAATAAAGAATTGAAGTTCACTGTTTCCACCAGCTCGTCTCCATCATTCGCACCCATGCTCCAGACCTAACACTGGTGACGAGGATGCGATTGGATGACATCAGAGCCAACTAAGCACATGACTGAAGCACACAACGGCGAAACCATGTCCGGCGGTGCCATATCACCCGCTCCATTCGATCCGGCTCAAGAAGACTGGGAGTCTTATATGGATTGTTTCCAAATGTTTTTGGAAACGAATAATCTAAAGGATGCCACGGCCGGGAAAAAACGGGCGGTATTCCTGACGCACTGTGGCCCAACAGTTTTTAAGAGGGCTAAGGCATTGGCGAAACCGGCTGAAGTAAAGGCCATGGACTGGGACGTCCTCGAACCGCTACTAAGGGCCCACTATGCACCCGCTGTTCCAATGCTCATAAGATGACACAAGTTCTATCAACGGAATCTGGGGAAAGGAGAAAGTGTCGCCGATTTCGTTGCAGACCTCCGGAACTTGGGAGGCCTTTGTGAATTCACCGACCTGGAGGAGGCTTTGAGAGACAGAGTAGTCCTCGGGCTCGACGCTCTAAATGTGCAGAGCAAAATAATGGCAAAGGGCGACATCACCCTTAAGGATGCCATAACTGAAGCCACGGCAGCAGAGGCAACCAAGAAGTCGGCTGCCCAACTACGCCGAAATCGTACTCACGCTCACCAACCAGCCGGCGAAATTTCACCTAGTGCAGAAGGGCAGTTTTCCACGGCCCACCATGAGGACCTCTCTTCGTCATCAGACAGCGACGAAGAAGAGGTCCATCGCCTGTGGACTGATCGGGAACGACACCCAAAGTTCCAACAACCCTGCGCAGGTTGCGGTGCCAACCATTTTCGCTCTGACTGCAAATTCCGCAACGCACTCTGCCACAAGTGCGGGAAATGAGGCCACATCGGACAGGTCTGCAGAAGCCTCCTCGGACCCAGCCAGACTTCGAAGGGAACCAATCTCCGCCAATCGACAGGGAATCGCCCTGTAAGGCGAGAACCAGTAAACCACTCCTACGGAAACCGACCCGTGAATCGTCTAGTGAGACGAGAAGAGGCTCACCAAACACTCACTATTGGCCATGCCTCTTTATTAGACGCTCAGAAAATTTGGGTCAGCGTGAACATTGAAAATCAGCCCTGCCACATGGAAGTAGACTCGGGATCGTCTCTCTCGATGGTCTCATGGAAGACCCTCAAGCAACTCATTCCCACTATCCGACGCCAAGGCCTTCAATTTCAACAGCTCGTCCTAAAAGACTACCAGGGGAACCAAATTCCAGTTGCAGGATTCAGCCGAGTCCGGGTCACATTCAAGAACCGCACGGCATACTTACCCCTGACGGTGATCGATAAGGACCGACCTAGCCTGTTGGGCCTACAGTGGTTCACACCACTCAGCATCGAAGTGGCAGGCATTAATCGAATCGGCGGCAGTGACTGGGAGGAAGACCTCACCCGTGAATTCAAGGGCGTCTTTGAGGAAAAGCTAGGCGAGTACAAGGGGACCCTGATATCCTTTAGTCTGAATCCAAAGATAGCGCCCATCCGTCTTAAGCCTCGTCGAGTCCCTTTCGCTCTAAAACTGAAAATCGACGAGCAGCTAGATAAGTTGATTGCCCAGGGAGTTTTAAAGCCAACGGATCACTCCCCTTGGGAAACGCCGATTGTGACACCCATTAAGCCAGACAGCTCCATTAGAATTTGCGGGGACTACCGAACCACCCTAAACCATGCTCTGCAACAGAACCCATACCCGTTCCGGTAGTACAGCACCTCCTCCATTCCCTGGGGGACGGAAAAGTCTTCACTAAATTAGACTTAGCTCAGGCTTACCAGCAATTGCCGGTTGACAAAACAATGGCACAGGCACAGACTATCGTAACACACCGTGGCGCCTTTAAGTGTACGCAGCTTCAATTCGGAGTCAGTGCAGCCCCAGGGATCTTTCAGAGCCTAATGGAGAGACTATTGCAGGGGATCAAGGGCATTGTCCCCTATTTCGATGATGTGCTTATTGCTGCCCCCACTCAAAAAATCTTGCGGGAGCGTCTAAGATTAGTATTACAAAAATTTCAGGAAGCAGGCCTGAAAATTAAAACAAATAAATGCAAAATGTGTACCAATCGTGTTGAATTCTTAGGGTACCTAATTGACAGTCAGGGTATTCACCCTACTGATAGCAAATTAAGAGCAATAAAGAACGCTCCCAGACCCCAGAACAAAACCGACCTCCAGGCGTTCCTAGGCCTCATCAACTTCTATAATGTTTTCTTGCCGCACAAGGTGACTGTTGCTGAACCGTTACATCGTCTTTTAGACAAAAAAGCAAACTGGGTATGGGGTCACAAAGAAGAGCAGGCGTTCCGTAATGTAAAAAAACTACTGACTTCGGACGCCGTGCTTATGCAGTACAATGAGACTTTGCCAATAAACATAACCTGTGATGCATCGCCTTTTGCAGTGGTCGCCATTTTGAGCCATGTGTTACCCAACGGGAACGAAGCCCCTGTTGCTTACTTCTCAAAGACGCTCTCAAAAACCGAGCGAAATTACAGCCAAATCGATAACGAGGTCCTGGCGATTGTATCAGCAGTTAAAAAGTTTCATGAGTGTACGGCCGGAATTTCACCATTGTAACTGACAACAAACCATTGCTGGGAATCATTGCTGGGGACAAACCAACTCCCTACATACTATCTCCCAGAATGACCCACTGGTCAGAATTCTTGGCTGCCTACAATTATCGGCTACAATATCGTCTGGGTAAAGTCATTCCCCACGCCGACGCGCTGATCCATACACCGCTCCCTGAAACTATCAACGATCCTGCACCAACGATGACAGCGTTGCAAATCGAGACACTCCACACGCCGCCATTGACTGCCCGTGACATTGCGAGAGAAACAAAACGCGACCCCATCTTGGCGCGAGTCCTCACGTGGGTGGAACGCGGATGGCCATTGGATCAAGTACCAGACGACTTTGCACCATTCAAAAGTCGTCAAACAGAGTTGTTCTCGCAGAAGGGCTGTGTCATCTGGGGTGATAGAGTCGTTATCCCAGAACGGCTCCAACAGACGCTGCTAAGAACCTTGCACGATGGCCACCCTGGCATCGTGCGCATGAACGGCCTCGCACGAAACTACGCATGGTGGCCAGGCATCGATAGACAAATCGAATCATGGGTGAAAACTTGCAAAAGATGCCAAGAAGTAAGTAACGTTCCACCAAAGGCAACCCCAACCAAATGGGAGACGCCACGGGGACCCTGGTCCCGCATCCATCTGGACTTTGCTGGGCCGACCAAAGGCCACACATTTCTGCTAACCGTCGACGCCTACTTGAACTGGCTCGAGATTCACCAAATGAGAAATACAACCACTGATGCAGTCATCAAAAGACTAGAAAGACTTTTTGCAACCCACGGATTACCAGACGTCCTGATATCCGACAACGGGCCCCAATTTACCGCGCTACCTTTTGAGCAGTACTTGGCAGACCGGAGCATTTAACATGCGCTCACTTCGCCTGTGCACCCTGCTGCAAACAGTAGGGCTGAGCGCATGGTTCAATTCGTCAAAAAGACTGCAAAAGATCGATTACAGCAACATCGACAAAAAAATCAACCGGATCCTTTTCCTGCAGCACATTACGCCTCACAGCATCACCAACAAAACTCCCGCCGAACTGCTAATGGGATGAAAGCTCCGCTCCCACATCGATCGGTTACACCCAGCCTACGAACCTGAAAAGCAACTCGGATCCAGCAGCCGATGCCGTACCTTCCAGGTAGGCAATCTCGTATTCGCTAAAAACTTTTCGAGCGATCCGCTATGGGTGGAAGCGACCGTAATCCATGTAACCGGCCCTAGATCATACCTCGTTCAGTGCCCTGACGATAGACTTTGGAAGCGCCACATAGATCAGCTACGATCGCGGCTACCACCTCGCAATTCCGAACTCCCTTTTGATCAAACTGAGGGGGAGGGAGATACAGAGGAAAGCGAATTATTATTCAAAGGAAATCCCTTCGAAGAGACTGATAATGGAACGGAAACGCAGGAACAGGAACCAGGGACCGGAGTGAATGCACCTCAGGAAATGGCCAGTGATATTGATGACAATGAGAACGCAAACTCGGAACCAGAGGCACCCCTACCGCTAAACTACGATCTACCTCAGCAAGAGTGCAGCCAACCGACTGGCACCTTGCGAAAATCGAAAAGACTAATCAAACAACAGTCCTACCTTAAGGACTATGTAACCGCGCCCTGTGGGCAGAAGCCGGGGGAAAGGGGTGTTGTGAATGCATAATACCAATAAAGTTATCATTGAGCTTGAAGTCTAGTGCAGGGTTCTGGCCCTGCACTTCTGATTGGCTGTTGATGGCCTGATCGGAGTGGCCCGTTTAGAAGCATCTGATTGGCCATTAACAGACCATTCCCATTGGTTAACGGAGCTAGCACTCCAGGTTCGCTATTGGTTAAGTAGTTAATGAGTTGCCTATATAAGTAAGGCTTGAGCAGCCTTTGAGCGGAGCAGTCACAATATGTAAATAAAGAATTGAAGTTCACTGTTTCCACCGGCTCGTCTGCATCATTCGCACCCATGCTCCAGACCTAACACTATTGCTATAGCTGATCATTTTATCATCATCCTAAAAATCTGTAAACATACCCATGTATAATGAATTTGTTAGTTCAGAAATTGTGAACTATAAGCAATAAAAAGTCCACATAGAATAATTTTCCTCTTCCTTTAGTCTCTGTATCATCTCCCCTACTCTTTTCCTCCTGCCTTGTTTCCACCTCCTGTTTTTGAACCCTTCTCTTGCTTCCATCAACTTACAAATATCTTAAGATCTCTCTTTCCTATTTACTTCAGCCTGCAATTTTCTTGGATTGTTATACTATCTTTTGCTCATTATTTCCTTCTCTCTGTCCCCTTATTTTCATTCCCTTCTCCATGTATCCTAGCCTTCATTGAACTTTGACCTGGCAGAAGGAAACATCTAGATTGAACACTGAAGAGCCCTGTTTCTTACAAATGCAAATGAAATGCACTAAACCTGTTGTTTTTTTCAATCCTTGCTCAGGTTGGATTGGAAAGATGAAAGGGATTTTTTCCTCATGACATATCTGTGATTGTTTAGATGAAGGATATTTGTTTAGGTATATTTAATCATACTCCTAGGTATTATGCTTAAAGAAAAGCTTGCTTTTAACCATAAACAAACACTCAATTTTTTCTCAGCCTCTCTATTTTATATCTTTTATATCTTCAGCAGGCATTGAAAAGATTATTAGAAAAGAAATACCATACTGTTATAGAATCACTGTTAAATATGCACTGGTAGTTGTAGCACCGTATGTTTATTTCATCAGAATATCTTTTATATTATCAATATATTTCTATTAATCTTTCTTGAAATACCAATATAGAGAAAAGAACTAAAATAGAACTGCACTTAAATAAAATTAGACTTTTCCTATTTTCTTACATCAAGAAGCAGCGTATTTGTGAAACTTTTTAAAAAGTAATTTCTGAAATAAATATAAAACAAAATTATGCTTTATTGTACGTTCTTGATGGAGTTATATTTTCTCTGACTATGTAATTGATCTCTAAATTCCAAAATGGCACAGCACTTTGAGAATTAAATTTTAGAATTGGGCACGCTTCAGAAATTATTCAAAAAGTGCTTCAAAAATGCATAGGAACATAAATCCAGCTTTTTTTAAAGCAGTTGTATCTTTTTGCAAGCTTCCAAGACAACCTAAAAAAAGATGTGGAGGCTTTAAGGAAATTACTCATTAGTTCTGATTTTTAATATGATTTCTTAAAGCATTAAAGAAGCCATTTTTATTTACATTCAAAGTCTCTTTAATGGTATGTGCATATGACCTTGTGAGATGGAGAATAGCTACCTAGGGAATAATCAGATACAAGAAGACATTGCCTGCAGTTATGTAATGGGCAGAGGAAGCAACTCTGAAAGGAACTTCTCTAACTATTTAGACTATAAAAGAGACTATGGAAGATTTGTAGTATCAGACTTGCAAGTTTCTGTTAATTTACAATAAAGTAGAATTAGCTCATCTACTTAAGTTTCCTGCCTGGTCTACTTGGGAATCTTTTAACATGAAAAAGTACAAATGGAAATTTTCCCTATTTTAAAGAGATAAATTTAGACTTTATTATTTAGACAGAATTTATTTATCGCAAATAGGAAAAAAGTCTATCGATCTTTCAAAGTTTCTTTAATTTTACGTTTCAAAAAATACTGCATGTTCTTTGCTTTAAAAGTTACTGACCTCAGTCCACTTAGCATTCAAAAATGTGTGTGAACAAAATACCGTTCAATTTTTTTTTCTAGTTTTAAGACTTCAAATACATTTACATGAACCTCTTCCCCTGGATAGGTTTTTCTTGTACTCTATGGGTATTTAATATTAGAATAATTCAGTAACAAAGAAGGTTCTTGAACATTTATATCTTCAAGTTTTTGAAGAACTTTGGATCACTGGGGAGAAGCATGTATTATAATTTACCTGTAACAGAAGAAACGAAATTGATGACAATTTGAGAGGAGAAAAATAGCAAGATCAATTGGTGTTAAGGTTTCTTTTTGAAGCAGAAACACAGAAAAACATGAAATGACTAATTTTGCCGAAATAAGGCTAATATCAGTTGTAATTTATAGGGCAGGTTTTGGTTTTTGGATATAGTTTAGTGTACACTAACTGGAATTTGAAAAAAACATGTCTGAACATTTTTCATGCTCTTTTTCATGAAACAATATTATTGGTTACTTTAGACATAACTGTCAGATATTTTTCAATTATAATTTCAATTTTAAAATAGAAACCTATATTAAAAATAAATATTTGGATGGGTGGGTGTGGGTGGGTGGATAGACGGATGGATGGAAAGAGACTGAGATAGTCGGACAGACAGACCGAACCTAGATACACACATACACCAAACTAAAAATATTTCCATAAAATATAAGATGCATATAGATGCAAAGAACATCTTATGAGGTAAATGTTTAAAAGGGTTTTTAAAATTAAAAAATAAGAACCCCTAAGAAAACATACTTTAATTACCAAAGCAGAATTCGGGAATCAGGAATCTGAGTAAAAAATTCTACTATAGGTGATAATATGTTCTGTATATTTTTATGTAGAGAGATAGATTCAACTATGTTAATGAAATTAGGATAGGAGTCAAATATGCAAATATTGTGACTGCACTTCATATTACCATTAATAATTAAATCGAGCTAATTACAGAGCAGAAATGTCACTTTATCTCTTCATTGACTTGGTGATAATATTACATCTTCTCCTTAATTATATTGTTTGCAGTCCTATGTATTTTCCTAATTTGTTTATTTTAAATATTTTATGTTCTATCGTTATTGTTTTCTACACAGCTGGCTGTAACCATTAATAAATTTATATAAATATAAAATCATTTTTAAAGTCATAGATGACTAAAATTCCCATTAAATGATGGAGTAAATACTTTAAATCCTATTGGTTTAGCAGGGATCAGACACTATTAATAAGTTGCATGGTGTCACCAAGGAGTACAGTATCCTGGCAACCAGGCTCAGAAAATGCCAGATACTTTCATCCTAAGGGTATCTATGTATCTGGAATTGGCAACCAGTAGTGTTTATGAATGAAAATATAAATAAATTTAGTTAAAAATACTTTCCATTCTGGTTTTTTAAGAAAAATATTTTCATCCCTGTTTTCACATTAATTTATCATTTTTAAATATGCAGGATATTCTGCTGTAAGAACCCTCTAAACTGTTTTGAAATTTGTGAAACGGTCTAAACAACTAGAAAGTTGCTGCTGCTTTTACATTAAAGCTGAGTTGGGAGCTATTGCTTCTTAGACAAAGCCAATTTTCCTTCTCTATCAGCCAAAGATGGCTAAAATTTCCATTCGAGTAGCCCAATCAATCATGAGGCTTTCTGCCTGATTTTTTAAGGATTCCTGGTAGATTGCTAAGTGGATTAAAGAAAGAAGATGTGTTTTGAGAAAGAACAGAGGACAACAGATATTAATTATTTATTACTCCAGTGTACATTTTCCCCACTTATTAGGAAATATGTTCCACATTATAACTAGTTAAATAGATTAATAATGCTAAAATACTAACTGAAAAGAAAATTCCTGACTTTTTTTCTGAAGACAAAAGAGAAGGGAGAACTAATTTCAGCTCCAAAAAGGTTTTAAGCTATATTTAAGTATGGAAATATTTTATTTTCTAGATTATGTACATAACTTCAAATAGATTTAATTTCAATTTATTTTCATGTTTAGATTCCAGATTCCATCATATCTCGTGGTGTTCAGGTGCTTCCACGAGACACAGCCTCACTTAGCACTACCCCTTCAGAGTCCCCTCGTGCCCAAGCTACTTCTCGCCTCTCTACTGCTTCCTGTCCCACACCAAAAGTAAGTACAGTAGCTTACCTCCATTCAGAGGTGGGAACTGTCTTGATAAATGTTTTCTGCTACTGAAAGTTAGCTCGCATGTAAGATTTTATACTGTTGAGAGTCATCAAGGAGGTGAAGATAGTGGTATATTGTATATACACAGTAGTGTGTGTGTGTGTGTGTGTGTGTGTAAAAGCTTATATATTTAAATTATTGCTGTTTATTTGCTGTGAACCTGCTAATTTTCAAACCTATTTTTAAAGATTTATTTGAAAGAGCTATCTTATTGCAGAATCAACCATGAGGCTATGAATTTCTTGCAGGTCTCGAATCCATAAAATTATCCTGCTCTTGAAAAAGAGAACTAAACAAATAGTTTATTTATGTAAACACGTTTACACCTGAGCTGTGGCATTTTCTGCCTCAGGGTCCTATTAATGTGCAGGTAGTCATCAATCAACACCACAATTAGAACTGGAAATTTGGTCACTAAGCAATATGGTCATTAAATAAGTTATCTCATGACCCGATCTAATTTTACAACCATTTTTATCACAGTTGTTAAGTGAGTTACAGAATCGTTAAATGAATCCAGCTTTTCCCATTGACTTTCCTTGTCAAATGCTGGCTGGAAGATCCCAAATAGTGATCATGTGACCACAAGGACACTACAACTGTCGTAAATGTGTGCCTGTTGTCAAGTGCCCAAATAGTGATCACGTGAACCCAGGGGTGATACAATGGTTGTAACTTTGAGGATGGGTCATAAATCACATTTTTCAGCACTGTTATAACTCTAAGCCATCATTAAATGAATGGACATAAGTCGAGGACTACCTTGTATTTCAAACATTTTCAAGACAACAGTTTTTCCCCAACTTGGATACTTGCTGCCTCCTCTTTGGAAACTCTAAATTATATGGAAAGTTTTAATGCCAGACTATGAAATGACACATTTGTGCTTTAGATATTATTTCACATGGATTGTTCAAGACTTTTGCATGTAATGTAATATATTTGGTATAATATATAATGCACAATGTATTCACAGCAAATTTGGACAAATAGCAAATCTAGTAAAATATAGAGCTTCTCTTAGAACATGGAATCTCTTCTGTTTGCTCTTTTATATGAAAATGCTTTATTTCTGGCATTTTAATACTAACACATTTAACAGAAAACAGAATAAATCTAATGAAATGTTTCCTGGTTCATGGTTCTTTGAAATTACAAATCTCTGGCGATTATTATTATTTATTTATTTCTTCAAGCCATATTAAGGTATGTCAAGCTATAATATTTTTTCAATGTTTTGACATTTGTTATTATGTATTTTATATGTTGGACAATACATACATTCCTGAACAGCAAAAGTAGGCTTGGTATGGAAATGTGTTCACACTTTTAATGAATCCTTTAGAGTTTTGTATTGTTTTTCTTGTTAGTTTTGGGAATATCCTTTTTTTCTTTTCAAAATTAATTAAGACTTACTACAAGATAATAGTATAATAAACCCTCAGTTTAATGGGTCATTCAGAATCAAATATTTGTTAAATCCATAAATAACATATTTTCATCAACTTCTGTCATCTGATTCAGTTCATCAGTTTGCATTGTTACCATATTATATAGATGATATAAATAGATGCAAATAACCTAATCAATTTGATGTCTCTGGACAATTTCAGGTACAATGGCTTTTGTCCATTTTTTTTCCAAGTGATTTTTAGAGGAAAATTTTGTATCTGAAGTCCTCTAAACAAAAGTTCATTAAAATGAGGATTTATCTATGTCTGGAAATTTACTAAGTTTCGATGAACAAGATAAATAAAAACTGTAGACTTAATTTTTGAGGTCTGTGCCTTAATTTCTCTTTTTTTATAAAAGCAAATGTTGCACATTTATTTTTGAATTGCTTTTGTTCAATGGAAATAAAATCAAAATTTAGTAGTTACTTTTAAAAGAGGATATTGTACAGAGTGTGCACACTCTAATAAAGTGGATTTCTATGCTCTAAAACCTAATATGAAAAAAAATCATTTTATTATTTTTCTTCAAGGAATACAAATTATTAAATTATATAAATGAGCTAAAATATAATGATTGAAATTTCTTGCAACCACACTTTTATATATACGTTCTTTTTTGGAATATGATTTCTCGTGACATGGTCAAACATATTTTAAATTAGATTGAATGTCAGTTACAAACTTTTGAATAGTCTAGTTTGCTGTAAAATTTCCTGTTCTCCAACCCAGTTTATGTGTTGGGAATTCTTTTTTTAGGCGGTTTTGTGTAAGCCCTGGAGAAAGGGGCAATGAGAGAAAGCAATGTGTGTCTTTCTCCCTCCTCATTTAAAAATCTACCTCATCGAGTTTTCCTGCTCCTGATTTTCCTGATAGTTTGATCTTTGTGGGCTTTAAATTAT
This sequence comes from Hydrophis major, assembly GCA_033807585.1. NCBI lineage: Eukaryota > Metazoa > Chordata > Lepidosauria > Squamata > Elapidae > Hydrophis > Hydrophis major. The sequence continues at coordinate 86,264,913 of CM066328.1, read as the reverse complement.
TCTTGCCCATTTACCTAGATTGATAGGTTAAATTTTTGAAAAATTCTTTGAATGTCCAAACCTCATTCGCTACTCATGCATCTTATACTGAGTTTGTCCATTAAAACATCTTGTATTTCTGTTTCAGAATGTGAGAATGTTTCCAGTTCATTTTGTCATATGCCTTCTTTAAAATGATAAATGTACCATAACTTTCTGACAGTCACATATTTCTCAATGATCTACTGAAGAGTAAAAATTTGATTTGGGTACCCCTGGTTGTGATGCACTTCCAATTTTTAATAATGATTCTTCCTCATACGCTTTCACACAAAATTCTGCTAAACAAAACAGACAGTTTTATTATTTATATCTTTGTATAGATGAACAATAATGGCATTATTTTTTCTTCTCTATATGCATTAAACAGTAATTCTCCTTTTATCATTTTTGCAGCAATAATTCTTTTATATGCCATTTTTCTTGTAATAGCTTTTTTCAGTTCATCTTCCTACAAGCCTTCGTATTTCCAATTAGCATTATCTCGCACACTTGTGTGGCACTTCATACTGTAATTATTTTTGTTCTTTTCCAAATCAGTTTCCATATCATCTTTCTTATGGTCACTTTATTTTCATTCTGTTGGAAACCACATTAATATGTTTTCCAAGACTTTTCCATTTAGGACTTTTTCTATTCTCACTAGTTTTTTTCACCTCTTTTTCTTTCCTTCCCTGTTCAAACCCCCCCCCCTCCACTCTTGTCATTACCAAAAGAGGATCTGCCCCACATTCAGAACCTCTTGTCAGCCTGTTATCTTTCATCTCTCTGCCTTTCATCGCAGTCAAACCAGTCATATTTCTTTATTCATTGTATGCTTAAGCCATGTATTTAGAGCTGTCCTTTTCCTAAGACCTAAGCAAATACATGCCAGTCACCATTATAATTAATTGTTCTGGCTATGAAGGGCTCAATCATTTCTTTTGTACTCTTTCATTTCATTCTCACTATCACCTGTGTAATCTATTGGAATAATCCTTTTTTCCATATAGTTTTTTTCCCTCAAAAAATCAATTCTTATTCTTTCTAGAACATAATATGGAACAGTGACTAACATAAGAATTTCTATTTGACCCGCATGCTTTTTGACATATTTAGACTTGTTATTTTCCAATTAAATTTGTATTTTCACTTCTGCCTACATATTAACTCTATTTGAAAGTTCAGACCTTCATTCATATATGTTATCTTCAGCGTTCTCTTAGATTCATACACTGCCCTCATTTTATTTCATTTCATTTCATTAATTCATGTTCTTTATCACATACTCTTAGATTCAAAATCATAATCTTTCACACACCATGGTCATTTGAAAATCAGCTCATGAATACCATTTACAGCATTGGTGAACTGAGGTTTTCACAAATGTCAGTTCACTGAATGTACCTTCCTAATTAATCACAAGGTGCTGGCTCTTGTGAAATATGCTGTGCGTTGTTAGACTAAAATTTGATTGCATTTCTGGTGTACTAGCTCAAATTTGCCCAAAATGAAGAGTGTTATGTCTTTACTGTTAGCAGGGAATGCCACATGTCATGGATCTAGTCATTGAAACAATTTAGATTGAGCTAAATAAAATACATTTACTTTACTTAAGTAGCCACTAACAATACTAATATTTATTTTGCTAATTATTATTGAACTGAAGTACTGAATATTTTCTGAAATTCTTTCTAAGTATATCAAAATTCTCTTTATTCTATACATGAGTAATTCATAAAAATGTTAAGTGATTTAAAACCCCAAGTAGATGTATTAAAAACTGTCACGTCATTGAAAGTTAAAAATAAGATTAGAATACATTTCCAATTCCTTCAAATGAATTTGTAGGGCATCATCATTGTTCCCTTTATGACACTGAATTTTACACAATTTCTCAAAAGGAAAGTTGACAGAAAATAAATTGTAAATAGAGACAATTTCATGCAGAGTCCAGCTTCCAACAATTCTAGTATCAGGTTATCAGCTTATCTGAAACCAAATGTTTCTCCCTATAAGTGCTGTGTACATGTCCGTCTGAAGCCACAGATCAAAAATGAATGACACAAAAACACATTATTAACTGCAATTAATAAAATTGGACATACCATGTCTAACATTAATTTATTCCCTCATCTACATTTGCCAACCATTCACTGACTCATAAGCCATAATACGCCATCAAACCTACACATACATTGACATACCTTTCTCTCCTTCCAAAAGAAACAAGATCAAAAAGGGGGAAAAACATGATGGAAACTAGTTGTATTGGGGGGAAATGTTCTTGGTTTTGTTATATAAATTTTAGATTTAGTGAGTCTTGAAAAATAGTTTACAGCAATAGAAGTCATTATGATTAAGCTTTTAACTTTAGTATTAAACATTATTTTATTAATCTAGCCAAGGGGGTATTTAATTTCCAGAGGATTGAATTTTTTATTGTGTTGCTACTCTAATGGTAAAATAAAAATTTGATCATTTAGACATATGAGCTTGGTAAATTGAAAAGCCTTGTTGTTTTTTCTTCTCTTTATATTAGATCATGTGATTCATCTAGTAATCTGATCAGAATTGATACTTTACATATATGCTTTTTTGCTTTTACTAATTCCATATCCTATCTACATTGTTTGGAAAATTCTTTTTATCTTGCTAGTAATTTATCAAAAAATTATTTTTAATAAAATCTAATATACTATTAGCAGATCAAGAATGCAAATATTCATAACATTAATTAAAAGTGCCAATAGATAGTTGAAAAAAACTTTTGAAATATACAAAGGTATGAAAGACGTAGCCATAGAAAATGAAGACTGAGAAATAAATAAAAATTATTTCTGACATATAAAGAAAATATTGCATGGAATAGAAAAAGAACACAAGAAAATCCTAGTTTAGTTACTCCAAGAAGATTGCACACAGACTGACCATGAACAAACAGCAACAATTATGAATTGGAATATCTGCAAGAAATATCATTTGCTGCAAGCAAGAACTGGTGGATTACACACACACGCACACAAAATAGATATTTTTCATAATGGAAAACGAAGAATCTAAATAATCTGGGACTTTAGAATTAAAGCAAACAAATATCTTCCGCATAACATCCCAGAGTTAAAAATTGTGATAAGAAAGTCCAATATACATACACTAGGAAAAGAATTATTCCTTATGATAGAAAGACACAGATATGATGCTTACCCACTTTGTATTTCTAACATAGTTATGTGCTCATTTTTGACAAAAAAGGAAAATTAAAAATCCATCCTAGCATTATTTTTTGATAAACTCTCACCAATAACAATCATAAAATATTTCTGTCATAAAAGACTTTAGAGTAGTTTTAAAATCTTTCCATTTTGGAGCTGTGAAAGCATTTTCAAATGTCCAAATATTAATTCAATATATTGAATGTTGCATTTTTGAATTTAATCTTTTTATTGTATTTTTTTAATCTAAACACAATTAACCATGGGATAAATATAAACATTTCTTTTTAAATCATTTTTAGATACTCTAATATCTCTCTATGTATGCAGAAGATATGGATTTTTAAAACACTGATGTACAAAACAGTATTGTCTTTTACACACAACTACAGTGTTTCATTTTATGATTAGTATTGATATTTTAATAGTTATTTCTCTGAATAATCTTTTTAAGACATTAAAATATATTAATCTGGGATAAGAGACAATAATCTCTAAATGATTTCTGATATTGCATGGCATATATTCTATACATACTGCTTTATCTAATTTCTTACATAATTTCCTATAGCTATAAGGTTTTAAAAATTCCATACTAATTCAGAAATATAAATATATATGAATTATAAGAATGTATATTGTCTTATTTGTATTTGCATCAATCATATTTAAATAAAATTTCTCCAGATGTTATTAGATTTTAAGAAAAGAAAAGCTTTTCATATTTTTTAATCTTGTAATAATTATATCAAGCTTATCAAGATATAAATACAAAAGAAAAGGAAAGGAAAAGGGAGGAAAATGGAAGAGAAAGAAGTGTAGGATAAAGGGAGGAAAAGAAAGAAAAGCACTGACTTCCAACTTCCAACTCTTTTTAGTACAGTAAAATAAGACAGCAACATTATAGCCTTGACTGTTTACCTTTACATACTTAATACTATACTATCCATATCTATAATAACAAAAACTATCAGAATTTTTATCATTCTGAAATTACAATATTATAATATATAGTGAGATAATAATAAAAATAAACGTGCTATATGTAGAATTTTTTCTTTGAGAAAAACTAAATTTCAGAGTGTATCAAATTCTATATTAATATTTGTTGCTGTCCTTAAGGAAGATGAGTTGAATAATTTGTTGTTATCTTCCAAATTGAATAGAACAGCTATTTTGCATTCACTAATTAAAATTATTTCTTGCAGTTTTAAAATCTTGGCTTTGTATGTTGTGATGCTTTCATAACAAATGCTCTGGTTCAAATGTTAGTTTTATATTTATAGATGGTTTTTATTCTACTATATCCATATTTATGCAGAGGAAACATCTTCATCTTAAGAAAACTGTATCACTCTTTTTCTTTTGAAAACTGCCGCTTTTTACTTTTATCTTTTTATCCTTAAAGTTATCACTAATTTGAAGAGAAAGAGGTAGCTCTTTCTCATGTCAAATATGGAAGAAGAATATGCTAGAAAACAAGTGGCTTGTTTGAATACTAGCACTTACCTGAGGCATATAGGCCAAATTTGGCCTATCATATTTAAGCTCAACAAATTGAATAATGACTATGTATTTTTCCTGGTGACTTAAGTTTAGGCCTGCCTGTGCTATTCTGCACATTGGGCAATTATTACTCTGTTAACAATTTGATCAGATTCAAAACATAGAACAGTAGGATTGGAAGGGTTTCTTCAGAGAAACCCTTGCCCATGGCAGGAGATCCTGTACCATTCCAGACTTTTGTGGGGTTTGGTGGGATGGATACATGTGATCATAGAAAGAATAACAGAATAATAGAATATAATAACAGAAGAGAATTGGTAGGAATGTCAAAGGTCCTCCAGTCCAGACCCCTACCCAAGCAGGAGACTCTATACCAGTGGTGGTAAACCTTTTCCGGCTCCCGTGCCAATAATTGCGTTTGCTCACATGCCAGCACCCAGAAGGCAATGCATGCTGGGGGGGAGGCTGCGCCTGCGCGAGCAATCCCCTCATATTTGCGCATGCATGCCTGATTCCCCTTGCCGTGCATCTGCGCCTGTGTACACGATCACTCCTATGCACCATCCATTGGCGCATGAGCGTGCGATCCCCCCCAGCACATGCTGCGCATCTCTATACACTTTTCTATAATAATTCAGGATATATGAATTCATTGAAGCTAGTACATATTTATCATTTTATTAACAAGTATATTATGAAATAAAATTGTTGAATGCTCATGCTACATCGTATTCCGCAGCATATTAAATTAATAACTTTTACCGTATTGATCAGATCGCACCCGAAATATTGTGTCCTTTTAGACTTTAAGAGCAATTCAGGGATATTAAAGTAGCCACCAAAAAGGCAATTAAGATGATCAAGTAACTGGAAACTAAGCCTTATAATGAAAGATTAAGGGGATGAAATATATTTAGCCTTGAGAAAAATTGATCAAACAGAATTATGATAGAACTCTTCAAATTCCAGAAAAGATTTGTTCTCTCTTTAATAATGGTTTTAAGTTACAAGAAGGCAGATTCCATTTGAATATTAGAAAAAAAAAATCATAAGAAAAGTTCATTCAGAAATAATTACACAGTGGTGGATGTATTCATGCAGGATGAGTACACTATAATTTGGATTTTCTACCTTTAACTTTAACATTATACATGCTGCTGAGAGATCTAATAATTTTTTTCCCTTCTATTCAGTCATGTCCGATTCTCAGAAACTGCTTCGACACGAGCCTGCAGTTTTCATGGCAAGGCTTTTCACAAATGGTTTGCACTTGCCTCCTTTTTAGGGCTGGAGAAAATGACTGGATCAAGGCAACCCAGATGCCTTTGTACGCAAGGGACTAGTAGAATTCAGAGTATACCAGTTTTTATCCTGATACTTTAACTACTATAAAACACATACTTTGGATAAATCCATAATTAATCAAATCCCCTCACTGCTGTCCTTTTCCCAAACCTTAAATTCTGCAGCCAAACTGTTCTTTAATCAGAAAAGAAGCAGGTAGATGATCTCCAGTTTAAGTTTCCTAAAGAATATACTATCATTAATAGATGTTATAATATTTTTTCTATTTCCCTATCAGCCTTATTTTGCAGTTGTCTTTTCTTCATATTTTGCTTCATCAGCCATTCCTCAATGATTAGCTTCTTTTTTTCTTTGGCTCACCCACAGTCTTGCAGAGAGAGGATACAAATACTAAGCTTCATTTATGTTTCACTACTCAAAGTATAGAAAGAGATAGCAGTTTGCAGAGGAATCATCCATAATTTACCCACAAAACTCCCAGTGGACCTAAAAGCTTTCTCATCCAAGAAAATAATAACATCTTGAAACTTAAACAACACTATTATATTATTTCAGAACCTAATATTATCAGGTCTTTGATATGTCCATGTAAAATGTGACTTAACTGCATGAACAATAAATGGGAAGTACAAACTGAAAATGGTTTTTGAACATGGTGTCAATTTTTAGCTTACCCATATCAAGGAAGTAAGTGTAATTCTAACCGAACACCATATCTTTTTCTAGATCAGTAAAAACTGTTACATAGGTCTCATAGAATTATGGCAAGAGATCCATTTTAAATGATATATACCTGATAAAGTGGGAAATAAATAAACATGCTTTTATATTAGTCAGCTGGAAATGTATTCGATATAACTGTGGTTAGTGTTTCTTGGAGCAAGGTGAAAGAAGGCTAGCTTGTGTTGTGACATCACTGAGGATCATGACCAGGTTATGGATAGATTGTCAAAGAGAAAATTTATCTCTGTGATTGCTAAGAGTTGCTAATAGCTTGATGGCATATAACCAATCTAAATGTGATATATTCGGTAAAAAGAAATCTGTTTATTTCTCTGACTGTTCAGCTATACAGATTAATATAAAACATTACTTTATAAATAAAAAGAAAATGGGCATTGGTATAATTACCTGAGAACGCCCTTTCTATCTACGCTGTAAGAGAGTCCAGGAATGGGTTAGGCTCCTCCTTCTGATGTCATAGAGCTGAGTCTGCCACTATAAAAAGCCAGCCCCTGGCTGGCCCACACATCTTTTGGCTCAGCTTCTTGTCTGAGAGCATAGTCTCTGTAAGAAATGTTTGTAAAAAGCTGAAAGAAAGTTAGAACATCACAGGAGACAGCAAATAATTATAAAAATCCAGATCCTGGGGATCCAGTAGAGCTCTGTCTCCAGGAGAGCAGGGATCTGCTCTCCTGCAGTGCTGAGGCTTTGGTGCTGCTGCGCACCCAGGGAGGGTTCAGAGGAACCTCCCACGCAGCCCCACCAATCGAAAAACTCGCTGTTGCTGCCGCCAGCCAAGCCACTTCACAGCTGACTCCGTAGCTCTGTTCCTGCTGCTTCTTAGCTGTTTCAACTTAATTCGATCGCTCGGGGCCTGGTAAGAGCCTAAAGAGCGAAGAAGGTGGTGAGGCCTTCCCAAGGCCCCTCCACCTGGTGGGCAGCCATTTTGGAATTGCCAGGTGGCCATTTTGTTTCAGCGATGAGAAAAATAATATACATTTTTACAGATTTGTCAGATTATATTTATAATAAAGATGTGTATTTATAATCTTACAAAAAACACTATAAAAATGTCATAAAAATATGGGACTATCCTATATTCTATAACTAACTCTAGAAAAATACTTCAAAAGCTCACTTGCAAAGCACATTATTAATAAGAGGTAAGAGTTGCTATCACCTTGTTGAAAATGATATAATAATATAAGCTTTCAAGAGATTTCAGCAGTTGGTGGACAGTAGAAAATATTGTCATCCCAGGCATGGAACTATCAGACTTGGAATCTTAAATATCTTATATCTAATCTCATACATGTAGTACTCATTGACTGCAATTGTGACTTTGTCATTAAGCATCATAGTCCTTAAGTGAAATGTGACTATGCCAATTTATTACATCATTTCTAGCTGTAGTCATTAAGCAAATCATCTGGGTCAATAATACAAGATCACAAGACCACAACTTGCAACTTCCTGCTAGCTTTTCCATTCCTATGAAAATTTGCAATGGCAATCACAGGACTGTGGGATGTTGTGATTATCATAAATGTATGCCAGTTGCCAAGCACCCAAATCACAATCATATGACCATGGGGATGCTGCAATGGTTTCAACTTTGAGAACCAGTTGTAAGACTCCTTTTTCAGCACAGTTGTAACTTCAAATGGTGTTGAATAAGTGGTCAGTTAGCGAGAACTATCTGTAATAGATCTTTGACTAATCTCAAATCAGACAAAAAAATTTCCCAAGATTATTGGTTCCTTTTCTTCATGAGAAAACATACCGTTTTATACATGTATTTTTGGTCATTTAGATTCTAGAAGAGTCATTCAGGATTAATCATGTTTAAATTTGCCTTTCTCCCTAGCTTTGAGAAACTCTCAAGTCCTGTCAACAATATATGGGAGAAAAAAGAATATGTTTTGCTCTTTCAAAATTCAGTTGATAATCTTCTAGCCGGGTTAATATTCCCTGTAATAGATTTTCTCTAACAGATTAGACCATGTTAGGTACGTTCTACTAATCTATGAATGAACAAATTAAAATGACAAGAGTACAATTCTAAGGCTACAAGACCTTATTAGTTTTTCCCATGTTATGAATATGTCAGAATCCTGTGTTTTTCTAGTTGAGATATCCTGTTCTCAACTGCATACATTCTAGTATTGACTGACATTTGAAAAGAAACAATCAGAGCATTAATCATTCTTAAACCCTCATCCATTGCCTTGGAGAAAAAGATAATGACTTTACTGCCATTTTCATCCCAGATGATGCAGTGGAGAAGGAAAAGAGTGGTTGAGCTTTTTCTATCATTTTCGGTCTTTTGGGTGGCATCTGGAACAAATTATCAGCAAATGATCATAGCTAGCAAAACAATGGTAATCAGTGGTTTACAACTCTATAAAGGAGATTATAGAAAGGAGGATACAAAGTGAAGGAGTGCTACAGTATGCTGGAGTAGATGTACCATAAAATTTTATCTTGAAGGTAAGTAATTCTTACTTTATTTTTTCTCTATCTGTCTTGTCCCTATGCTTTCACTGTGTTTAATGTTTTCATGTGCATTATTTGAAGTTAGTACATTTTAAGTGCAGATCTGTAGAAAAAAACAAATACATTTTATACCCTTAATTTAGGGGAATTCATCATCTGCTTTCCTTTTACTTAAGTACAAATGCATACATGGTAACAAATATTAATATCTCTGAACCCATCTATCTAAATACAATATATGTAGCACCTTAATGATGTCTTTAAATCTATTTCTGGCTTAACCTGATGAAAAAAGTTGCCATGGTCCTCTTTATTTTCTATCTGAGAAGACAGAGGCTATGTGCCTTTCATTAATTTGCAAGATCCGAGGCCCAGTAACTTGGTATTATCAAAAGAGTGGTGTGTTATTTCTTTTAACTCAACATATTTCCAAATTAATAATGGAATATAGTACATTAATGGATAAATTTATTTTGGAACACAATCTTCAGCCTATCTTTTCATACAGTATTTTGGAGCGTCAATGCAAATACCTATATATTTTTATTGCTTTATCCCAAGTGAATTTTTTTTTTAAAAAAAACTAATATTCTTTCAATATGAGTCCCATTGTGTACATGTGTAATTGTAGTATATAGTTATAAATATTGAATTATACCCTTTCTATATTCTTTAATATTATTGTTGAACAAGCAAAATTAAGAAAGTACTATTTGAAATAAAATAATGAAGCTTTTCACTTCTGAATTTCTTTTTCATCTTATTACTTACATATATCCATAGTCTATTAGTATGTAGTCAAGATATATGTGATTAAATACTTCAGTTTTATAAATGAGGAATTAAGGCACAGATTACTAAACCAGAAAAAATCGCTCATAAGTTGTTTAGCTGAATGATTGGAGTTCCTGTCTTCCTAATTATTATTAGTGAGCAAAACTAGTTCAGCTTTTTTTATCCTTTTATGAAATATGAACTTCACTTTTAGTTGCAATTTTCTCCTTTATCAAAATATTCTCAGAAATTCTAGGATTCAAGATCAACTTGTGGCTTTGGTATTATGCTACCTTATTTGTTAACCATCCCATTCCAGTGGGAATATTTCACCCTTTTTATGTAGGTTTAACTCCTTCAAATTGTTATATACCATACAAAATGTTAGCTGTTACACTTTGCGGAGAGGTGGGATTTCCAAAATGTTATTAAAACAGATACAATAACAATTCTATGTTGTCATGTGTGTGTGTGTGTGTGTGCGTGCATATTTTTCTATTTAGTTTTCAACTTTCTTGTTAGAAATCCAACCTCTTGATAAAAACAACAGAATTATTTCTTAATTGCTTTTCACAGTGTAGGATACAATGAGGTTAGTAGTAAAAAAATAGATGTGTCTTGGCTACTGTTAAGTAGCATTTGGTATGGCATTAAAATTTTCTGGCTGGGCAGCAAAATTATTTAATAGGGAACTAAAACAGTGGCTGATATTTTCTTTTCTTTTAACATGGGGCAGCTGTACATTATTTTGCCAATTATCACTCATGATATTTAGCAGGGCTAAGTATTCAATCTACAATAGTAGTTTTCTCAGATCTGTGCTTAAATTATATAGCATATGGCACAATTTCATACATTTCAGCTATATTTCTGTCAATGCTTCATGAATCAAATCCAGACTCTTGCAGCATTCTATATTTTATTAAAAAAATAATTAGTAAATACAACATGTGTAATTTCAGTACGTGTATCGTTACAAAAAAGAAAGAACTCAGCAAACAAGTCATAATGTGATCCAGAAATAAGAGTCTGTGTCCTTGTTCCCTAGAAGTTTGTCAGAAAGTGAAAATAATGTCTTGCATGCACTGCTAACAGACTGTGTGGAAATTTTTTTAAGTTTACTTTTTCTTTATTCTTCTGTCTTTTTTATTCATCTTCCCTCATTGTAGCAAATTAGACGCCCGGATGAAAGCAAAGGAGTTGCTAGTAGAGTTGGATCCCTCAAAGTAAATATGTTTCTAAATTTTATTTTGCAAGTTTTCTTCTATAGCCTACACATTTTTTTTTACAGGGAGTGGGGGAGGGAAGAAGGGTGGGGCTTCAATATTTCTCATCCATTCAGTTAGCTAGAGAAAAGTTGCCAAACTGTTATTTCTGAATCATACTGTACCTCTGCAAAAGAAATTAGCTTACTTAACCTGTCTTTGGATTAGAATCATGAACACTTAAGATGGCAAGGTAGCAAATTCTTTTCATTCCAGGTAGAGAAAGATTCTTAGGCATAATCTACCCCTTCTTAAACTTATTTAAATGCAGTAAATGAGTTAGTCTGATACCTTATAAGTGGAAAAAGATAGTTTAAATGGATGTACTTTCAAGTGTATCTAAATAGACACAATACTTTTTCTTCAGTTTGAAAGTTAACGAGATAGTTGTTTTTTATTAGTGCTCTTAGGTTTTATTCTTCAAAAGTATTTATGTATCAATAAGTTAGACGAACTCGAACACTTGTTTGCACATTCATTTAAATGGAAAATGGAGAGAGTTTTATGAAATTTCTTTGAATAAATTCCCTTTAAAATTAAATCTTAGACATCACTAAACTAATCTCCATCTTGTGTGGTATATGATCATTAAGATATGTTAATTTATACATTTTATAGACTTGGCCAACAAATCAATGAATGTAGTGGAAATATGTTTAATATCTTGGATTATAAAAATGCTGAAAGCTCATAACATAGTTATCCTGACAATATTCAGCAGTATAAATAGGTAATTATTATTTATAAACTTTGAAGCATTTCACTATTACTTCAATTGTGTTTTGCACCACATGGAGCACTAATTTCTTTCTGGGTGTTTTGTTTTGTTTTTTTGTTTTCTTGCCATCTCAATTTTCTGTCTTGAAAATTATTTTCTTTTGTGTGTGTGGTATGTGTGTATTACCTTTATTCCAAGAGAAGCCATCTTACTATTTCTCTTAATACTACTCAATAGAGTTGCTGTCTGTAAAAGTCTCATTGCACTGAGCATAAAGAAGGGGAAAACAAAATTGTAATTATGCATTTGTTTTCCATATTCAGTTCAAAAAAATGAATCTAATGAAAATAAAAATGCTATCATACTGATGATAATGTCACATTCCTCTATCTCTTTCTCTGAGGATTCTTTTTTTTTTTAAGAATTAAAACTGTATTGCAATTGAGGTATACATTATATACATTAATTGACGCGTTACATAAATAAATATACAATGCCAAACAGTATATTTAATAGATTAGCCATTATAAATAAATCCATATTAAACAACCAATGAGAAATCAGTTTCCAAATTGTATTGTTGGAAATGTATACATTTTTGCTAAAATATGAATGCAGTATTTTAAAGTTCATATTTTTGGTTTTTGAATTTATTGGCATAGACCCAAAATACAAGGATGAAATAAAGATAATTACTTGGAAATATTATTATTATGGGAAACATCACAGTGATCAGAATAAGAATATTTAGAAATTGTATGAGGATAGAGTATTTTAAAAATATATTTAAAATGCTGTGAAAATGGTTAGCACTCTGATGGTTAGAAATAAATATATGAATATATTTGCTAATTAACATGTACATTTTTTTAAAGTTGCTATTTTAACCAAATTATTTTTTTATCTTTACAAAAGGCTAATCTTTTTGTATTATGCTACATGTATTACAAAGACTATGCGAAATGAGTTGCACTGTATCTTCACTTTTTAAAAAAATGGAAAGAAAGAAAATGAAAAGACAATAGATGGCTTTTTCAATTCATTTTCTGATGTTTACATATAGCTCCATCGAAAGCTGGAGGAGCTCAGAGATCACCTACATGAGAATGTCAAAGGATGCTCTCTCCGAGTAAATGTAGGATTTCACTCGGTGAATTATTTTTAATAAACTTTTGCTGGCTGGTAATACCAAATGTGATTGGTTTGTTTTCTCATCCGTTCATCCTTCCACTTTTTCTTTCCCCTCTTCTGTTACCTTTTCTAATTCAGGTTTTATACCATAAAAATGATTTTTTTTCTAAATGATTGACCAACTGTTAGTTACTTTGTGGACTCACTGCTATTACAAAAATACTTTTTGTCTCCAGATTCAACTGGGATGTGAAATCATTTCCTAATTCTAAAATAAATAATCTAGTCCAGCGTTCCTGAAGCTGCTTTCCTTCAGCTTTGTTGCACCAAACCAATCTCTAACCAGGAGTAACAGTAACCATGTCACCTGAAGATGGAAATTATAAGATATCTGGAGAATAATAGATTGGGCCTAAGACAGAAAGTAGATTATGTGAATACTAGACAACATGTAACATCTCAGAAGTATACTTAAAGCATATGTTCTTTTGTGATATTTCATGTTTTATTTCTAGAGCTTTACAATTTAATAACAAGGACATCTCATGACTGATTACTACATATTATCTCTCACTGTAGTATTTTATTTTTCTTTATTGCACACCAGCCTTTATATAGGTTTTTTTCTATTCAAGGGAAAAGCAGTTTTAGTCTGTTATGTTTACCATTGGTCAATCAGCTGGAAAAATAAAAGTGGCTGAAGGAAGCACATACCTGTATGTAATATCCATTGTGGCCCAAATCTTATATTTTGGAGATACTGACTCAATGTCCTTCCCATTGGCTCATTGCATTTGTTAAAAATGTAAGCGCATAGATGAAATAAACTGGGACAGAATTAGTCTAATCAGGACCATATTTCCTCTAATTATATGGATCCTATTTTACAAAAATGCCCATACATCTTATTCATTCATTCAATTTATTCATTGTGTATATATTGATCATAACACCACAGATTTGTCTGGAATAGCAACATAATGAAAATAAGTGAGTCTTAGATAATTTTATTTGTTAATTTGTCAACATTGAACTAACTCTATGTGATCATAAAAGTCCCTTTTAGAAATTTGTTCTATGAAATATAATTTCCAAATTATTTTTGTAATATTTATAGTATTGATAAACACATATAAAATTTTAGTACTGATCCTGATTTTCAGCAGATTGTTTTGATATTAGAACTTCTCCAAAATCTTATATGATAGGAATATATAGCAATAATTATAAAAATAATGATATTAAGTTACTCCATATTTTGATCAGAGATTTGAGATTTAAAATTATGTTTAAATTTTAGAAAAATGTGGTGACAAACCATCTCCCTATAATTTAGGTAATCTGAAATCAAAACTATAGATGACCAATGGTCAGGGAAACTAAGATTTGTAGTTCAGAATACACTGGGCAAAATCCCTTATTTGTGAAATGTACGGCCATATAAATTTGATGAATGAATAAATAAAATACTTACATAGCTATAAATCCTTCACAGTTTTATGCAATGCATTTAGATCCTGAAAATGGTTATGTGATGGCTAAGAGTTAATACCAACTTGAAAGCACATCATCATCACCAGACAGTAAGAGGTCTACAAGTACTATGAATGAACTTGTGATGGAAGCCTATCTATTTGGTTACATTTAGAGATTATTTTGAGAAAAAGTAATCAAAGAGAGCATCAAAATGTTCTGTATCTAGATTGCAGAACATATTTTGTATCTTTAATAGTGCCTGCAGCCCCAGAACATATTTCGTATCTTTAATAGTGCCTGCAACCCCACAAGTTAAATAAAAATGCCTGTAAAAAATTGGAATTCTTCATGATTGCAAAATTTCACTAAGTTTTAACTTTTGTGAATTGCCTATTGGGTCTGAAAAGGTTCCTGACTTCTGCAGTAATCTAAGAAGTATGTAGCTGAGGCCTCCTTTTTCTGCCTAAGGCATAAAGCTAAGATAACTCTAGATTTCTATATGGTTTGGCAGTTAGGTATCCTGGAATTGCATTCCTAAACTAGAAAGTTGCCTGCCAAGAATTAAGAATACAGCTAATAATGCCCTTTTTGGAAAGTGAGAGAAGATGAACTAGGAGGCACCATCTTAGGTTGCCAGGACTTATTATTTGGAACAGCCTCCCAGTTGAAATTAGATGTGCTGATGATCTTTAGAGAGTAGTTTAAATCCAAGCCCTCCCAAGATCAGTTATAAATAGAGAAGGCATCATCTCGATTTACTATCTTGTTGACTGATTGAAATGATAATGGAAGTGAGATTTATCTCATTCACTGGATTATTATTTTTAGTTTATCTTGTTTTCTTGGTTTTTTTAATCCTTACCCAGGATTATTTTTATTATGTTCGCTTCCAAGGTTCATAACAGAACTATGGTGTAATATGAATGTATGTATGAATAAATGAATGGATGAATGAATACTTCTGTTTACTAACTTTTATAAACAGCACTGGATTCAGGAATCATATGAGCTGTATATGAGCCATCCTCATCCCATTCAGGTTGTTATCCAGGTTGTTTGACCTAATTCATTCCAAAATGTCTTCTTTAGTGTTATAAATTTCCTTTCTTTAATGGAATTAGAAGATTTCTGTTATTTGCCTGTTGATAAGTTTTTACCCAGGTCTCAAAATGAACTCTCTCAGCTGTTCCCTGTAGAGATTCACTGCAGCTTAATTCCTCACAAAAAGAAGAATGGGGGAATAATTTGTGGGTTATGCAAAATTTCGATAAGTTTTAGTAGATTTATATTATCTTCCAATTTTCAAGATAGCAATACTCTGTAAACTCTCAAGATAGCTAATATTCAGTATAAAATTTATAAATATAATAAAGTTATAGAATTATTCCCCTTAGGAAACTCCTTATGTAGCTATTGGAATTATGAGCAGATACCTTGGTCAGTGATATCTACCTTTTCCCTCTGTCTTCAGGGATCCTTCCCTCAGGACCGTTGTTAGTAATAGTCTTGTGGACAGGAGAGGGATGAGTCCACCACAATCATCTTTGGAGTTAATTATCACTACCTTTCTTTTCTTTCATTATTTAATAATTTTCTTATAGAATTTTGGTCAGATATCAAGATATAGAAGAGTAGTCAGATTGCTAAGCATATCCAAGCTGTCAGTTAGCTGCAGCTACTTAGCTTAAAAAAGTAAACACTCTAATCCTTATCAGAATGGAAGTACATCCTCCACACAACTTAAAGCCCTATGTTAGTCATCCCACTGAGGATTCAAATAATCTTTATGAAAGGATTTTGCAACCACTCCCCATCTCCCTCCCTCCAGTCATCAAATATTGATCCATTGCTGACTACGTGGAGATATTCACAAGCATGAAAGATAGCCAATAATGCTGTAGCATCCCAGCACTATCTTGTGAACATGTGCTTTCTGAATAGACTAGCAATTCTGTGACCACATTTCCTTTCTATTCTAGTCATAAGTTTTACATTTTGCCCTTATCTCTTAAAATGTTTCCTTTTCAATTCAGGTATGTTATCACATGTTAGTCACCTAACATTTTTATAGATCAGATAACAAATAATGTATCATTACTCAAAATTTAATTAAAGATGCAGAAATTGGTATGCAGTTTTTTTTTGTAAAAGTTTTATTGATTTTAACAACAGACAAAAAACATATAAGACATAAAACATGACAAAAAAAATAAAAAATAAAAATAAAAAATTTAAACATTCTTCATAAATTTACAGTGTATCGGTTGGTTTACCACTCCCTTTTGTGCATCCATTTCATAGTCATCAGAATAATTATATTACATAATAACTCACATTATCACTCATCAATAAAATATCCCAATATCATTATTGAACAATCATTTGACTGTAATTTTACTAATTCATACTTAAGCGAGATAACTATAATTAGGTTAATTATTTTATGACAAATCATGAAATCATATCAAATCTATCATAATAAAATATTCTTAAGAATTATCAAAACCAAGAAAAATTATATATTCATTATTTCCTAAATTTCTAAATATTCTATTATCATATTGTATTATCTAACCATTGATAAAAAAAGATCCCAAACTTCATAAAATTGTTTATCTTCTTGTTCTCTAATTTCAAATGTCAATCTACTCATTTCAGCACATTCCAATATTTTCTTAATAATTTCTTCCTCTATTGGTATTTTCTCACTCTTCCATTGTTTAGCAAATACAATCCTAGCTGCTGTTAATACATTTACAATCAAATATTTTAAATCTTTATTATATATATCAGGTACGATTCCCAATAAAAAAATCTCTGGTTTCAAATCTATGTGTTTCTTTATCATTTTTTCCAGCCATATGCGAATTCTAGTCCAATATTTCCTGGCCTCCTCACAAGTCCACCACATATGGTAATATGAGCCAGGTATCTGATGACATTTCCAGCACTTTTCAGATTTATTCTTGAACATTCTTGCTATTTTTGTCGGGGGAAAGTGCCACCTGTAAAACATCTTGTACAAATTTTCTTTATATGCTGTTGACATTGTCATTTTATAATTTTGTGACCACAGTTTTTGCCATTTCTCTAAATCAATCCCATATCCAAAATTCTTCCCCCAAGCAATCATTGTTTCTTTAACTTGTTCTTCCTCTAATTTAATTTCCAACAAATAACTATATAATTTTTTAATCACTTTTTCATCAGTACCTGTCAAAATCCTAAGTCATTGGTATGCAGTTTTATATGTCGCACCAATTGTGCAAACTTCACAAAGTCTGGCTTCAAACTTTGTCAGACTTCACAAAATAATATTCATAAATTGCGTAGTGAAATTATACACAGAACAATGTTTGTAAATTTTAGTCAGCATGATTTTTCCCTTTCCATATTTGGTAAATGTCACTGGAACAGCTTTTAGGTTTATAGGATTTGACAGAATTCAATACAAGAAATCTCTTTGAGGTTTTTAGCCTAAATACAGGGCAAGAAGTTTCATTTTCTTAGACTCACCTGATAACAATCTAACAGCATTGCATTCCACTGTGAATTCTTCCCTTTCATTCAAGTCTTAGAAAAAAATGAAACAAGGAAGTCTTTTAAATTGCAAGGTTTTCTCTGTATTCAAGATTTGAGCCTAAAGTAAAATATACACACATAAATACCTACACTCACACATTTACTATCTATAGTATCACTTTAACATGATAATGAAGGTGAGATGGGAAATGCCTCAAATTGACAAACATATAAATATAAGCATTATACTCCATCTGGCCTTACCTCCTTCCTAATATTAAAAAGGGTTTCCAGAGATAGGTGGAATTTTTCAGGTACCTAGCTTTTCTTAGTAAAACATTTGTGCTTCTTTTTGTCCATCATTTTTACTCCATCAAGAGCTTCCTGCATTGGGTGGACATGTCCCTATGAAGTTTTTCTCTTTCCCTTTCTGGTCTTCTACATGATTCTCCACATAGTGCCTAGCAGCTCTCTTCAGCAATTGTTTCCAGAACTGCTCTCAAACAAGAATTCTCAGTAGTACAAAATAGTGTTGTTCATTGATCCTTACTAAAACCAATAACCCAACTTCAACAATCAGAGTTGTCTAATCCGATTTAGTTGATCACAATTATCTTCATTCCAATCATCATTTAGTACTTTAGTATTCATAAAGGTAGTCTTTCTCTACCTTTCTTCTTCCCAGAGTCCTTTCTGAGTCCTCCTTTAAGACACCATCTTTAAAGTCAGCCCATCCTTTCTTTCTGAAACTTTCTTGTGATAACTGAATTATTTCTATCCTTATCAACAAAACTAGCACAAAGTAACAGAAATCATTTGTTTGAATGTGAGTGTGAAAGTAAGAAAATGTGACCGTGATAATTCCAGGCATGTCATAGTAAGCAGTGATTATATATGAATTGAGTTTATATGTGCTGTAATATACTTGTTTAGCACAAATAGATAGAAGAAAACATCAGCCAATTATACAACCAAGTTGCTTGGATTATTGAAAAAAGCATTTTGGATTATGTTAACCTTGTCCTGAACTGAACATAAGAAGACATAAAATGCATTGGTTGATCCATAAAGAAGTTTATGGAGAAATTAGAACTGCTGTTCTATTTACCAAAAATGCTTTCTGTCAAATAAGTGGGATTTTCTTTTGCAAAAATGAGATTCATTTATAGTTTTCTGATAACTCATGTCTTTAAAAGTTCGGATTAGCTCACACAACTTGTTTTAGTAAAATTTAAGGTAAATTTTCAGGAATTTAGCATACATTTTGAAAGTCCGTATTTGTTACAATTATGAATTAACAATTGAATTATTTATATATGATTACAATCCTAAAATATTCATATTTAAATATTCTACTTTAAATGGCATTGTAAGTGGAAAGCCATCTCAATCTATAATAAAAAAACAATCCAATTTAATTGCACCAATTAACCACTTTATGTATTTGATGAAGTGAGCTGCAGCTCATTAAAATGTATGTTTTTAAATACAATTGTTAGTCAGAAAAATTGCTACCAGACTCCTGACTTTTTGCTATCTTAAACAGCTTAATCTACAAAATATTTTTATATCAGAAATCTAATTTGTGGAACACAGAAAACCTCTGCTATGTCTCACTGCTGGACCCACCAAAACAGAAAACATTTTAAGACCCTTACTATGTCATCATCTCTTTTTAACAATGTTTTCTTTTCCCCACTGCATAACCAGGCTCGGCTCCCTTCGTGCTCATCCACCTATAGTGTTTCTGAGGTATACTTTGCACGTGTTCTTTCATAGTACAGTTTCTTCATTCATCACTCTTTGATTTAAATCTATTTATTTCATTTGGTCTTCCCCATGCAGAAGTGTGAGAGAAAAATATCACCTTGTGGGATTTATTATGCATGCTCACCTTGCAACCATGTCCAGCATAGTTTAATACCAATCAACCACTTAATCTTAGAACAATATTTAATTGCAGCATTTTATAGTCTATAATAATATTGTATAATTACATACAAACCAAAATTCTGTGCAATTTTTTAAAAGAAAAGTTTTTTATGCAGAAAATTATGTATAATTTTGTAACCTATCTGCAATCACTGCTGTGAGATGAATGGCCACATAATTCACTGAAATTAATTAATTAAATGCTTGTCTATTGGATTTTTTAATAATCAGGTCTTTCAGAAATAGATTACAGAGTTCAATAATGGTACGAGTTTGAAGTTTTATCTGTTTCATAAATGAGATTGGAGGAAAAGTGAAGGAATTGCTCTTTCAATTATACTTATTCAGTGGAATGGAAATATTGGAAGAAGTTTTTCAATAACTGGAATTTTCTAGAAGCATCCATAAATCATGTTTCCCTGATAGCTATTATTGGAATGGAAAGGATGGAAAGATTTCTTGTATTTAATACTGTTCTGGAAGAGTTTTGTATTAACAAATTTATCATGCATCCAACATCATTGCCAAATGATTACTATAAAAATATCTAAGATCTCACTGCATTTTTCCTTTCAGGTATACAAATATTGTCTGCATGCAATTTTGCAAATACAGAGAATGTTCCCAAAGTTGTTCTTCTCAAATCTTTTTTTTTCTCGTTCTAACAAAGCCTGCTGCCATGCTTGACATCTTGCAAGATATTTAGCTATGTCACAATAAATTATCCATTAATCTACTCTGTGTTTAAATATCTGCTCACTTATTCACGTTCTTTATGGAGACAGAGAAGGTCAGGAGATGCACAGGGTAATTATGAATTGAAAATGTGTGGGATTTATATTATCGGGAAGGACCATAGGATGGATAACAGCTACATTATAATATTTGAAATTTCAGTGAATTAGAAAAGCTCTAAAAAGATATGTCTGGGTTATTTGCCAGTATGACTTAGTAGTCCATAAGAGTAAATAGAAGGCACCATTTTGGCACTCCACTGAGGTAAGACCAAATGCATCCATCCAGAGACTGCTAATTTTAGAACTCTCATTGTCATGGCATCTTTTGGTAATGAGTATATTTGTTCCTATCATAAGTGAATATGTTAAAACAGTGTTTAGTACCAGATAATTTATGTTAACTCCTCTTCATTTAATATGGTACAGCACTATATATCTTGAGTCCTTTTGCTGCCAATTCCAACATAGCAATTCACAATGCTCGTGTAGGAGGAACAGTCATTACAGTGCTTGAATTTTACTATTATATCTGGTGTATACATAAGATTAGCAGTGACACATGTTACACCCAGTCACCCTCTCACAGTCTAATTCATTTCAAATTGTTGCTGTGGGGAAAATAGGATGAAGGTATGTTTGATATTTTGTTGCCTTGAGTTATTTGTAAAAATAATAAAAGTGGGATACAAATAAATAAAATAAAAATAAATATGTTGAATATTTAATACTACCACCATGAAAAAGTTTAATGACATATAATAAATAGTTTAGGAGAATAAAGCTCCTCCCCTTTGCTTTCTTGAGTTTTTTGTTATCTAGTGTGTGGCATACTATTTTTTACTTGAAGATATAGCAGACATACCAAATTGTAATACAAAAAGTCATTATACCATTCTTCTCAAAGTATAGAATAGTGGCCCATAAGCAATGTGAAATCTGCTTGAAGAATACTTTAGCCTCTATCCTCAATGTCCTACTTACACCCTTACCTCATTATACACACATCTACATGGCTGAGAATGCACTGCTTAGTGATATGTCACATGCATATTGTCCATTGCTTGCAGTGAACAATTGAAATTGAAATAATTCATTATTTTCTGTTGTAAGTTCCTCCTGAGATCAGAAGGTGGCCTAATTTCTATGAAAATTACTGAATAACTTAGGCACCTGTTTAACTCTTTTAATAACTTTGATATTTTGTCTGTATATTTTGGTTTGTACCTCATTCTATACTTTTCTTTCTGCCTTTGCTATGTTTCCTTTAGCCTTTTACTGTAACATTAAGTAAATAAAAATATCCATTTTTGACATCTTAGCTAGTAGAAAACAGAAGCCCATAATAACTCTTTTCTATTTTGATAGATAGGTATTGGTTTTAATGGAACTATCACTGGACAACCCATGCAGCTTTTATTCATAAAGTAGACTTGAATCTTGTTACTCTGAAACTTTATTTTTATTTTTTTAAATATCTCCTAAAAATCTCCCAATAGCCTTAATAAGAAGTCTAATATAGGAAACAATTAAAGGAAGTTTATTATTAATTTAGCTAGGGTCATGATGTTGTATTTCGTTACTGCTGTAGTGGATTTACAATTATGATTGCCCATATATGTCTAAATAAAAGAAGCCAAAGACAAACACTGGAAAATCATAATCTTCATACATTGTTTGAGTGAGCTTAATGGTATATGACAGGTCAGTATTTTAAATAGTACACAAGAGTCAATGAGAGATCCACTAGTATCAATAAACAAAAAATACATATTCATCCTGCTTTTCCTAAGAGGGCTCAAGATGGCATACATAATATCTCCCTTCATTTTGTGCAGCAGCTCACATAATTAGGCACTGAGAAACTGTGGTAGTCAAAAATCACCTGAGCTCCATGGTGAGTGAATATTTGAATCTAATCTCTCTCTCTCTTGCCAGTTCCACTCAAACACCTAACTACTGTATTTTATGTATATTTTAAAGCACAGGTGTCAAACTCACAGCATCACATTGCTGTCATGTGATGTATCGTGACTTTTTTCTTTTCTTTTCCCAGAACTGGGGCAGGCATGGCCTGAGTGTGACATATCTGGTTTGATACCCCTGGTTTAAAATTTAGGAGTTCTAACAATTATGAATTGAGAACATTTCCTGCTTCAGTATTGGTGATCTGAGAAATCAAAATATATTCATCTTGTTTTTCAAATCTCAGATTCATCGTTTTTGTGTTTTGAAGAAGAATTGGCACCTCTCAAAATCAGAGTTGGTGAGGCTAATATCATGACATTTGGAATATAAACCGTTTAATATGATTTTCCTGGAAACTGAAGTTCTGGGAAGAAAAGAAGCATTTCAAATGATTTTCATGCTTTGTTTGAACTAGAACAGAAAAAGAATAATTTTTAATATTTTTTTAAACTATAAATTTATCATTCTGTAAGAGTCATATCTCTAAAATGTAGCCTGTTCTCTAAAGACATTTGGTGATGTGTATGTTCTTTCTTTTGTCTGTCTAATGAATATTATTTGAGGAAATCTAAATGTAAACTTGCATTGTTAGATACATATCTTTTGCATCTAGTTTTTTCTTATATTTTCATATACTTCTTATTTTTTATATTTTTCTTAGATGTTTTTCCACATTAGTTCTTTCAGATTCTTGGAAGTGTAACTTCATGCAAATACATAACAAGCTGTATTATTAAAAGTTCTTGGTGGCTAATTTAATCTAGATGATTAAACATTTTATACTTTTAGATCGTAGGACACTACAGTAAATTATATAAAAACGTACTTAAAGGTATAAGTGTCATGTAGCTGTAGAATTTTTTTACAGATATGTATCATGCTTCAATAATTTAGTAGTTCCCTAAATGTATAGAAAAAAGGGACTTCTGTCAAAATTATACAAAATTATACATACAAAATTATGTAAATGTTTCTTTCAAAGTCATATTAAGGAGGTAAACCAAAAGGAATGATAGGCGATAGTGCATCTATTCCTAATTGTGGCATTTATAAAGAATGTTAATAACAGTACATTATAAAGAGCATACAACCATTTTTTTAAAAAAGCATTAATACCTATAATTCAGACAGCCCTTAAAATTTGGAGTTTGCCAAAAACTAAGATCTATATTTCTAAATCTTTCACAGAAAAGTTAATACATATTTTTCAAATATTGTGAAGTATAGCACATTATAAAGAAGGCCCTGTGTAACAATAAGTGAGACCCAAAAATAAAGATCCTTATGTCCAGTGTTTTGTCTTGTTCTTGCATTGCAAAGCAATTGTATTCCTCTAAAACCAATACCAAGACTTTGTAACATAATCTTTTTTTTTTTGAAACAAATTTTTATTGATTTTAAAGATAAAACAACACATCATTAACTATTAAATACATAAACACATAAAACCTCTTAACATTGTAAATCCTTACAAGTCAAACAAAACATTATTTTTATACAGCATAATTCCAATTTATCCCATCTCCATATGGACACACAAACATCTTTCAGCAAATTTCTCATTTTTTCTCTTTACTCCTATTCAATTTCATTTCTCTTCCATATTTATCCATTTTATAGTCATCATATTCTTTTCTTTCTGGCTTGTATAAATTATTCTCATCTAACATTCCTCCAAGGTTTTATTGATTCTTTCCTTTTTTTTTTTTTATAAAAAACAAATTTTGTTAGTTTTACCATAAGCACAATACACAAACATACAAACACAAAACATAAACAAAACTAAAAGATCTTTTCTGAAGGTTGTCTGTTCCCGGGTTAAAACTCTTTACACAGACACAAATTCAAACATCATATTCAACCCATATCTCCTTCCAAATCTTATTATCATTTTCTTTTTTATATATATATATAAAAACCATTTTTATCAGTTTTATAAAAACAATGCACAAAGAATCAAGGCATAGCAGCTTATAAATTCTTTTCTAAGAAAAAATAATAATAATAGACAAATAAGGCATAACATTTCCAGATTATAATATCAATATTTCATATAATATTAACTTCATATCTTGTCCCTACTTCTCTTTTCCATCCAAATTATTTATTCATTAAAATTTTATTGCCTTTTATCAATATACAAAATCCAAAAAAAAAAAGCATATATATCCTTCCATATCTTATTACCATTTTCAACAACATTCTTTGTCTGTTCTATTTCCAATTATCCATTCATCTTTTTTTTCTTTTACTATACTTCTCCTGTACACCAATTGGAGTAACATCTATAACTCATTACCCTAACTTAGAAATACTACATATAGCAATCTTTCTTGGGATTCTGTTTAAAAAAAATTCTAAAATTACATAATAAATTTTATATTCTAAATATACATATAAAAACACACTCTTATATACCCTCCAGAATCCCTCTTTTAATCTAAATTAAATTCACCCATTGTCTCTAAATAAACTTTTTTTCCTTAGGTCTTGCTTCCCTCCATTAAGGCTTCTCCTCCCCCCCCTTTCTCTCTTGCTTATTCTTCTCCTTGCCCTTTCTACCCCTTTGCTTTTTCTCTTCGCTTTTCTTGCTCCTTTTCCTTTGCTTTCTAACCTTGCCTCCATCTTTTCGCTCATTTTTCTCTCTTTTGGTTGTTTTTATAATTCTTAAAATCCCCTTTTTCTTATCCTTTTTCTCCTCCTCTCCAGAAGGGACCCATTGTTCATCAAAGATGGCTTCTTCTTCCTTGTCCCAGTCCTTCTGCTGCGTAATCAACTTTTCAAAGGAACATAACGCCATTTCTAAAAATTGAAACAAAGCGCCCAAAGTATCTTCTTTTTTATATTTTTGATATTCAATCTCTAGTTCATCCACAGACGATGCCATTATGAAAAGGGAAACTTTTTCCAAAACAACCACAAGAATTTTTAATCAAAGACAATCAAAAGCAATTAAAAAAAAGAAAAAAAAGTTCCAAAAGTTAATACTTTTCTTCCTTCTTCTCTTTCTCTTTCTGAATTAATTTTTAATCAAAGAGGTCCAATTACCATATATCTTCTTTTGGGATCCACAAAGACGTTCTAATCAATCTCCTCCTTTTTCAGCTTCTGCTCCAATTTTTTTTTTCCCCCTTCCCACTTGCAATGAGAATTTTAATAATCAAAAATCCATACCTCCAGCAGAGATTTTCCAATTTCTCACATTTTTCAATGTCCAAAAATCCCTTTGTCTCTTATCTTAGCTTTCAAAACAATCCACTTTCAATGTCTAATATATCCAAATATTTCTGCTTTTTCCGTGGGGTGGGAGAGTAAAAAAAAAAAAAAATCCCTTTAACAGCTTCTCCGCCGCTTTTCGCTCTTCTTAGGGATACAATGTATCCTCCAGCAACAAACAGCTCAATTCCAGGCAATTTAAAAGGTGTTACTTGACCCGGCTCAGACAGAACTTTCACTCTTCACACTTCCTCCAGCACAGTTCTTACCCAGTTGCTGGCTTCTTCGTGGCGGCCATTGCTGACCGCCGCTCCACCGCCTTGGGAAAAAGGGGTTTTCCCGGAGAAAGGGGGGGTCTGCGATGCCCCCACCTCCCTTTCCGACTCCCCTCTGTCTTCAGCTGTCCCTACAGGGCAGCCATATCCCCCTGACCCATCTGGATCGGGGGTACCTCGACGGCTAGCACAGCAGGAATCGCGAGCTGTCGCGAATTCCTGCTGCCCCGAAGCCACGCAAACCGGAAGTCGTAACATAATCTTAATAATGCAACTTTTTTCTGAAGAATGCTTCCATGAGTGTAATGAAATTTAAAATTATAACTGCAATCAATAACTTAGTTTGTTTTAATTGAAAGGAATGACTAAGATTTTTCTTTCAGAAAAATACGTTACTGTTTTGTACAAATTTTTAATTTGATATTTAATCAATGTGAGAACCAAAACACCTAATGTAACATACTGGTAAGTTTTTCTTAACTTGTGGCACTTTTTCCTTGGGCAACACATCCTTGTGTCATGTAAAATACTTTTGAACATCCCCCAGTTTCAGAGGAATTTGCTTTGTTTTATGAGCTCATGAAGGTGGAACATTGCTTTATGGTATTAACCAAAATTAACTATCTTGTACCAATGGAAATATTGTACAGTTCTTTGAACTTGGCCAATATTTTTTCAATGAGGAACAAGGAATTGTAGTGAGATTTTGTAAAAGAGAACAACTATAAAATAACATTTTCACTAAGTATACTATAAACCAATTTAAAATAATCTGGACAGAGAGGGCTGCTGATTTGAGGGAGGGCTCAAAAAGCCATCTACATTAAGATTGAACAGGGGGGGAGGGATATGACATCATCTATCTCCTGTTTGCAACACAGTTCTTTCAGCAGTTCCAAGAAGTTTTCATTCCCATTTGCACTATTCAGGTGACCTGAGGGCACAGATACCTTCCCAAGGAGCCTCAATGACTCTCAGAGAGCTAATGGCTGACATTCAAAATGCTAACAACCAGATGACTGGTTGTTGAAATCCTTCCATTCCCCAACATTCAGTCAGCACTGAAGAAGCATCTTGGATGAAAAGTGAAATGTCTTCAAGGAAAAAGAAAGACGGCCCAGTTGCCTTTTGAAAACATACCTTTGCAACAGGCAATGCAGTGTGAAAATTATTCTTAACTTACAATTCATCAATTAAGGTGGTCATTTTTTCCCACCATATGGAACTAAGATACTTTCTATCATTTATTTTATATAAAATAAATCTTTATTAGTAATCATTGACTCTTTGACAGATTTATATTCTTTCTTGAATAGATACTCTAACATGGAAAACATTTTAAATTAAATGATCTTTTGGCTCTCTTCTATCACAGGCAAAAGTCTTCTCTATATTAGTTTATTTCTTTTAATGCTACTGGCCTTTTTTTCTTCAGAACTTAAAACCATCATATAAACATTTCTGATGTGTGCTATATGACTCTTCTCTTTCTGATTCTACACATCTATTTGAACACATTTAAATTTCTTACTAATTAACATTTCACCAAGGAACTAAATTAATCTTACAGATTTTTTTTAATCAAAACACATTTGACTATTTGCAGATTGTTTTTAAGAATTAAAAGTCTTTTTTTAAAAAAAACACAAACACTTTTACTTCTGTCCTTCCATGCTTTGGCCTTTCATCAAGATTTGCTTGATCAGAAGCAAATTGTATGTCGTTTCTCCTTAATTTTATTTTAGTACTGTTTATGGAATATTGTACTAACATATACTTTCTATATTACAAATAATTTCTTTCAGGTATATATTTCAAACACATTTAGCATATTACAACTCCTCTCAGATTATTTCAAAAATCTAGCATATATGTTAGCCAGTCCAAGGCATATCTTAATTATGCTTTATGGTAGATTTGATTTCATTTCTGTCCATATCTCAAAAGTTATTCCTTCTCTCCAAAGGGTAAATTTTTAAGAAGAGATTGGACAACCATTTGGTATAAGGTTTCCTGCCAGAGCAGGGGATTGGACTAGAAGACCTCTAAGGTCCCTTCCAACTCTGTTATTTTATTCTATTCTATTCTATAAATTTGAAGGGTGGCCCATGACTCTGTGCTTGGCCTGTTAAGCCCTTTAAGGTTCAGAGCAGAAAGTTCTTGAAACTTCTTACACTTGTTTGAATGAATCTATGCTTGAAATTTCTACATGGAAGAAAGTTGTTTCCATTAATAGTTTACATACATTAAGTAGCACTGTGGCTTAAACACTGACATGTCTATATCATATTCTGCATGTGGACATGTGAAAAATGTCTGCATCTCAAAATAAGAGTCATTATTGATTTAAGTCCTTATGAGGAGTTTATTATTTATTTATTTAATATAGTGTATTATAAACAGATTTGTAAGGCAAAAATTCTCAGATACACACACACTCACACAGGAAAACACATAAAACAGTCATTAAAATCAAGTAATCAACTTTTATTTCATGGTTTACAGCAAATACTACATCACAAAAAGGCAGTAATTTCTGAAGCATGGGTGTCAAACTCGCGGTGTCATGTTGCTGTCACAAGATGTGTCATGATGTTTTTCCCCTTTGCAGAACTGGGGTGGGTGTGGCCTGTGCATGACACATCTGGCCTGCAGGCTGCCAGTTTGACACCCCTGATCTAAAGCATTGATGGCATAGGAAAGTTAGTATAACATCTAATCAAAATGAAAATTAACTAAATAAATAATGTATAAGTATAAATTAAATCTGAAGCATGTGTTTTCTATCTAATTATCCACCAACAGAAATTAGTTATATTGTATGCTTGATTACAATGTTGATTGGAAGTAATCACTGCTTCATATAAAGGACCACTACCTTTCTCAGAAACTTAGAATAAACTCAATATGGTAACATTGTATGTGCCTCACAGGACAGCAAGACTCCGCACTTGCCTGAGAATTTTGTGTAACCATCAGTTTCAGGCCACCTACGTGAAGCTTAATAAATCATCTACAAATGCTTAAAAGATGCCACTTGTTTAATCGTATGCTCTTTAGTGATTTAGTTTGTCTTCTTAGACTTTATTTTTAAAAATCATATTCTTGGTCTTGTTACAATTAATCAGCAAGAATTCTTCTCTAAAGAAAGCAGCCAGTGACGGCAATGCTGTCAATAGTCCAGTGGATTATGGTTATAAAAATTGGTTTATCATCCATGTCAGGTAGTTTCAGCACTGAAACATTTTTATTTTCTAACTTTGGAAGACAATCCAATAATTTCAGTATATGTTTTATTTGAGTAGGATTTCACAAAAAAAGAAACAATGGTTTTTTACATTTTTTTTGCACAAATCACCATTTTTAATAGCAAATATGTTTCTCCAGTGTTTCTCTACACCAAATATAGTTTATATACACACAAACACACACACACACAAAACCTGTGATGTATATTATACTTCTGATGCATTATTGAAAGTTTGAAAGTTATACTTAATGCTCTTTAGGAATTACCAAAGGAGTGTCACAGACTGATTTGTATCAATTTTCCAATTAACTGGCAGCACTTTATTTTAATTTTTTTTTGCAAAATTTGCCAATGTGATATTCATAGACAATAGATCTAGAGAAATGTATCTTCAATATGTTCAGTGCTCTGCAAGAATTATTGCTAAATGAATTCAAGTCTGTTATTTCAGCTGATAGTTCTCAAGGAACATTTCCTGTAACAGCTGCCCTTTGTGGTCCCAAATATTAATATGTTGAAGCATGAGTGTGGCCATTGCAAAAGACAACTCTTATGTTTAAATTAACAATTTTAAGATAAAGGAAAAAAATACAATTTTAAAAGATATTTTATATTTTTATTAAGTTTAATAAAATATTCTTTACCACAGTCCTTAAGATAGTCATAGAAATAGTTTTCCATTTCTTCCTTCCATGATACTTTTTGGCCTGTGAACCTATTCTATAATGCTAGAATTTCCTAGTGGTGTTCCATCCCATACTAACCACAGCTGACCCTTCATAATTTCTCAGCCCAGGCAAAATGGACTGGCTACCAGTCATTTGCTGATAGAAGCAGTAAATATTCTGAGTTAATGCAAACCTATATTGATGGATCTCCTGTTTATAAAGTAAATCTAATGTTTTGATGTTAGTTAGAAGAAAATAACTCTCACATCATAATTGCTTTACATTATTTATCTTGCTTCGTTCATTATAGCTTACCTAATCCATGACATTTTCCTCTGTCTTGGCTGATATTATATATATATGTTTATACAGTATGTATGTATTGGTCCACTGAGTTGGAGTTCTAGTGATGCTTCTAGATATTGCATGCCTTTTTGATGATGAATAGTAACCTTTCTGTAAATTAAATCTTTCTAGTGTTCTTGAAAAATTGCTTTCAATCAGTGGGAAGGTTTTTTTTGTTATTAGCGTTCCCTATATTGTTTTATACATGAACTTAAAAAATATTTATAAGAATTAGTTGTTTACATTATATTAAAAATTCTTCATCTTTGTACAGCACTTTATTTGACTTCTTAGCTTCTAACTGTACTTACTCTGTGCTAATCTTGTTATGATATAGTAAAGGTAAGTAATTTGTTAAAACTTTCCTAAAGATTATAGGCACATTTTTTGTCAGCTTCTTTATACTGTGGTTTTGGTTTGGTAAAAAAAATAATTGTTTCAATTTTTAAATTTAACATGAATATTTCATGACCACAGCACTCAGAGTCTCTGACTTCGTATCAAAGATGAAAATGGATTTTTAAAAGTAAACATTTATCATTATTGCAGAGTTCAGCTCCATCATACCATACTTAACCTTTTTGTTAATAGGTATCATATACATTATTTTCCATCACCTTCAATTTCTTAATTTCACCTGTGATGTAATATTCATTTTTATAGAGTTATTACTTAGCATTTTCAAAAATGGAGAAATGTAACTTCAAACCATGAAAACAGTTGATCTACTTTTTTAAAAAATACTTCACTAAACAACAGAATGTAGTTACAATTTGCCTAAAGCTCTTTTTCTAATAGGAATTCAGAACAAAGGAAAGAAAAATATATATTTGAAATAATACAAGACATGCACATGTTATTTTCTGTGAAGAGACTTCCATGGAAAAATGGATTGAGCCAGCAGAATCCTGATGTACAGAATCCTGTACATACTTGTTTTAAAGAAATATCTATTATACTCTATTATACTCAGCCATATCTCAAATGGAAATCATTGTGATGTAGACAAAAATAATCATATCAATTATCTGTATAATCACTTTTCTTTAGATATATATAGAATAACGTAAGTGGCAGCCATATTGTTGTTCATGCACCATTTTGGTAATATAGGATTCGTAATGTTTTGGATATTCAGAAAAGCATAGGAAATGAAAGACTTTCTTTTCTTGTATTCTACTTCTTGTGCTTTAATATATACCTTTCAAAATAAAGCTTTGCCAGCTGCTTTGCAGTAAGATGTCTAGGATATTCACAAGGATAGAAAAAGAATGGAAAAAGTTATTTCATATATTACATTTGGAAATACATGGGAGGCAGGAACTTATTTTTCCTATTCCAAAGGTTTATTATATATGTGTAGCTATTTTGATATAAAGCCCATACTAAGTTGGAAGATAATGGTATACAATATATTAAAATGGAAATGCTAACTAGAACAGTTTTTTATTAGATAGGGTTTGAGCTAAAAAAAAAATCTGTGAAACTCATTTTATCCCATGCAGTTTTCATCACTGCCTCTATGGATAGAAGATAAATTTTCATAATATTAAACTTGATGAGTGGTAAATTCAGTTCTATAATAAGATTCTTCCAAACAGTCAAGAGATTTGTTATTTTAACAGAAGCTGAATCATCATAAAAGTTTCAGCTACATTTTGTCATTATACATTTTTTGATTTTGTCCCTGCACTAGCTTCAAACTAAATGGGCTTGATGATGAACTTACTGTTAGCTACAAGCAGTAGGTCAACATGTGAAGAGTTCAGTTTGACTACTACAGACTGCTTGTCTTCCCTTGGCAACAGATAGATAAGATTCCTTGGAACTTGGGGCAGGGTAGGGGTTTCTCAGTCCTTGTTTTCTTGCAACTGTTCAAGGACTCAAAGCTAACTCCCCGGTTGATTCCTCCCCTGCCTAGCTGGGCAATTCCCAATAATCAGGCTGACTAGAAATTGCAACTTAATTTAACAATTACTATTCTAAGGCACTGTTTTCCATTTGCAAACATCTGTTCTAGAGTGTGAGGATCCTTCTTTTTTTATATTGTGTTTTAAAACTCTTGATTTTCACTTTGTTATTGTCTCATGTTCTGTGTTGTTTCTCCATTTATCATTTAACAAACTACTCCATGTTTTATCCTTATATTTTTCTTGATAGGTCTCTGGCGTAAACATTTTTTTTATATTGTTCAATTACTTTTTTCACTTGTGCAAAGAAACCATTTTTAAAAAATGGCACTATCCATCCCAAACAACCCACCTCCAACCTCATTCATGCCTCACAGACACAAATGAATACATTTATACAGGGCAGACATGAATTTAAGAATTTTGTTTATAGTAGATATAGAATACAAAAACCAATCTGTTAGGTGTTATTATTGCTTTGATTTTAATCAGTCTGGGAAAGTTGGGGTAAGGGGAGCAACAAATCTTTTTTAATTGAAACTATTACTGTGTAATTATGGTAGGAAAGTTTGTGTTGTTTTCAGTTGTTGCTTTTTATTTTTAAATGTAACCTTTTTCCAGGAAAGAATAATCAGAAGCCACCATAGGTTGGAACATTGGCTTAAGTTATTTAATTTCAATAAATAGATTTATGTTAATGCCATAAATTCAGACTGAGATAGATGTCTCTTTGGGGCAAGCTGCTGTGGAACAGAAGAAAGAGGGATATTTGGATATTTTTTTTAAATACATAATTATTTCATCATTATATAAGATGTCTCAAAGATGGTTTTTGAAAAGGCAGCTGGACTGTTTTTTTCTTGAGGAAGAAATACAAAATGTTTTGTTTCTCATCCAAGCTTCACCGGTTATGATGGTGGAATGTGGGTGTGTGTGAAATGGAAGAATAGGTATGACAGTTGAGATTGGATGGTAGGAGGATGGAACGGTAGATTCTGACAAGATTTTGGTGGGAGGGGAAGGGAAATGGAAGGATTGTATTTTTGTGCAGTCATTTGGTCATTAGCACGTTCCCTGAGAATTCTTGAAGCCACTTGGGGGTTTATCTTTGTCCTCAGGTTCACCTGAATCAGAGTGCAATTGGTTGTGGAATTTTCTTGAAACTGCTGCAAGGGCTGTGTTGTAGACTGGAGACTGCAACAGTTTCAAGAAGATTTTACAAACAATTGCACTCTGATTCAGGTGAACCTGAGGACAAAGATAAACCCCCAAGTGGCCACAAGAGCTCTCAGAGAGAATGCTAACGATCAGATGACTGCAAAGAAATATAATCCTTCTATTTTCACCCCCAATTGTCTGGTCAGAATGTATCCTTCCATCCTTCTCCCCCCATTATCACAATTGATGAAACTTGTTGGATGAGAAGCAAAATATTTTGTTCTTCCTCCTCAAGGAAAAAAGTCCAGTTGCCTTTTGAAAAAACACCTTTGAGACAACTCTGTCTTGAATGACTGCGGATCTCCACAGACATTATATAAGGTACAATTTTGTACTCAGAAGTAGCTACAGAACTACATAGGCCTTATTTTAATCTTAGTAATTGTTTGCTCCCTCATTACTTTTCTTGTTAAATGTTCTTCGTTGACAAGTAAAACTAGAATCTGGACTTCATAGTATAAATTTCTTCTTTTCTTTTTAGAAGAAACAAATATTTGGAAATTTAGGCTATGCAATTAATAGAGCATGCAAAAGTTATACTCCCTTATTCAGTGATCTTTGAAAAATGTGATATTGTCCAACCCACCCACCCCCAGCAAAATACAAGAAACAATCCCACTGAGTAACCATTATTTAGATTTATTGTCAAGAAACTAAGAATCATAGAATCATAAAGTTAGAAGGCACGATGGTCTTCTAATGCAATCTTCTGTCCAGAGCAAGACTCCTCATATCACCCTAGACAAATTACTACCCAATCTTCATTTCATCAAGTCCAGTGGTAGAGTATCCACAACTTAAGAAGCAGGTTCTTCACTGCTAAAGAGCTCTCACAGTCAGAATACTGCTCTTGATTTCAAGTTTGGATCCCCCTCTGCAAATCGTCTACACCTTGATCCTTATCCTATTCTCAAGTAAATCCAAACCTTTCCCCGATGATTGCACTTTGTATTTGCTAACATGCTTTCTTTAAACTAAACATACCCAATTTGTTGGGTATACCAATATGTTTAGGTTAATATTCATGCATACTGTAGACATGGAATAGAGTTGTGCAGTGGCCTAGAAGTGGAGCTCTCGCCTCATAATCAGGAGACTGTGAGTTCAATCCTAGGTAGCGGCAGATATTTCTCTCTCTGGGCACAATGAGTAATTATCTACTGCAAACTCTGCACTGGTGACAAGATGGGCATCTGCCTAGTAAACACTCTGCTTCATTCAGTTGCCCCAACTCCACACCAATGTAGGGATTACAAGGTCATTAAAAGACAAAAAAAATACTATAGACATGGTATAGATACTGTAATATATAGAATTTTGGGAACAAAATAAATCAAGTGCCAGCATTCATTTATTATTCATTAGGCTGGAGCTTCTGAGAACCACTGAAATCTGTTGTTTCCAGGAGTGCATCCCAATCAGGATATTTAGAAATAAAAAAGATGTTATGTTTCTCAAAAGTCCTCTGTAAAAACACTCTGATTAATTTCCCTACAACAGGCCCTCTAATAAATAATAATAATACAATAGTCCTCACTTAAGGGCAATAATTAGGAACAGAATTTCCATTACTAAATGATGCCATCATAAAGCATGATGTCATGTGACCATGTTGCTTAGGAACAGCAGTTCTGGCAGGCCCAGTTACAACATTAAGTGAATTTCTGTGGGTTGTTAATTGAGTACCTCATGTGACCATAACTTCTGACTTTCTGTTGGCTTCTTCAATGAGTTTGCTTCTGGGAAGCCAGCAGGGAAGGTCACAAATCATAATTGTGATTCTGGGACACCACACTAATAAAAAAGCTGGGCCAGTTGCAAAATGCCCAGATCATGTGATTGCAGAGGTATTGCAATGCCCAGAATTTTGAGGACCACTCATAAGTACCATTCGTTCAGCAATGTCGTAAGTTCAAACAGTCACTGAACAAGTAAGTGGTCATTAATCAAGAGCTACCTATATAGGCTAATCAGATATGTCTAAGACAAAACAATAATATCAAAGTTTTGAAGAAATTTGTGCTTAGGAAATAATTAATCAAATTGAGAAACAGTTAGAAATGTTAAGTACAGTGTTTATTTTATCTTGTCCTGTTTTAAATGTTCTATTGCAATCAGCTTCAAGTGTCTCCAAAGTATTTTATTTCTGTATTTCATATTTGAAGTAAAATATAGATTTTATTATATTTTTCTCAATATATTTGTGCCATGTTTCTCCAACAATATGGCCTCCATCAATAGGAAGGCCCAGCATGATTTCTAGGCATGGGGTGAAATTAAGCCCCGCCCCCAAAATTTAGGCCTATTTAAACCATGAGTTTCCCCACCATTTCTCACATCGTTCGTTAGAACTACAGGAAGTGAAGAGAAATGGGAAGGGAAGGGGGGAGAAAACTTGCCTTTAGGAGCGCCGTGCAGGTAGCCTAGGCTAGAATACCCTGATCTACTACTGATAGAACATCGGCCGATAGAAGCTCCCCAAAGGCAGAGTGACCAGCTGCTTCTATCGGCCAGTAGAAGCGGCTGCTGACTCTGCCTTTGGGGAGCTTCCATCGGCCAATAGAAACGGCCTCGTGGTGAGGGGAGCTCGCATTAGTTGTCTTTGAATCTACCAGTGGGGCAGGAGAGAAAGCACACGCGTATCTGTGTCTGGATGCAAATTGTGAGATTGCGACAGAGGGAATGGAAGAAAAGGCCTTAGCCCAAATGTATTCTTTCTTGCCCATTCTCTGATCAATCTCTCCGGGGCAGCTTTTAGCCTAAAATCGCCCAGGTCTCCCTCAGCTAAAAGAGAGGGGAGGTCTCCAATTAGACCATCCCTAACCTCCACCATTTGAGAGGACCAAACTCATCGCTTCTCAAAGTTAGACCCACAAGTTTTTTAAAAGTTCTTCTGAACGCCTCCGATGTCCGATGAAATCAAGAAATGTCTCGTGATTGAATCAATAAAAAAAAAAAAAGAACCTGCACCTCGTTGCCAAGTCCCTGGTTTTACGGCTCCTCTCTCATCCCGAATTATGCCAAAATAAGGGATTCCGAGGCTGGTGTTGGTTAATTGGTTAATGAGGGGCACTCTTTCAGGCACTCAGAGAAAGAGAAAGAGAAAAGGAGGCGTCGCTGAAGTTATCAGACTCCCCCCAATTGTTAGCAACGCCACCCGTGAGCTGTGGCAGGATTGCCTTGGATCATGTGCAGAGTGCCTTCGCCATTCAGCTCCCCCCCACGATTCAAGGTTCATATTAAAATTAGGCCTTTCCAACCAGCCCCTGCAAATATTCGGCCCTCACCAGAGCAATAGAAAGGACAGTTTAGCTTCTCTCCTGCCCTTCTTTGCTCCAGCTCCCTCCAGCCCTCCTGTTCCATGGCGGAGACCCTTTCACACTCACCCCACTTCCCCGCTGCATTCCTATGAGGACCGCTCTCGCGTCTCCTTTCAGGAACCCACCCAATCTCCCTTCTAAGGGTAGCTGATCTCTGCTGCCTCCTCTTCCCTCCCTGGCACCCCCCCTTGCTCTCCAAGCCAGTGGCAGCAGCAGGTAAAGGGAGATCGGCTGCCTCAGGACTTTGGCAGGTTGCCT
The DNA here is from genome assembly GCA_033807585.1 of Hydrophis major. NCBI lineage: Eukaryota > Metazoa > Chordata > Lepidosauria > Squamata > Elapidae > Hydrophis > Hydrophis major. Next base: position 86,227,670 of record CM066328.1, on the reverse strand, counting down.
GGAAAAGGTCTGGCCTGGGGAGGGGAGGGCGGCAGTGGGAACCCCACAGATGTTGAGACCTTCCCTCACCAGAAGGGCTTGGCTGACCCAGTGCAGGGACGAGGACTAGCAGGGGTGGTGTGTGTGTGTGTGTGGGAAAGAGAGAGAGAGAGAGAGAGAAACTCAGCTTGCTTCCCTTCTGCTAAGAAAAGTTTGTAGCCACTCTCCCATGCACACTCCCCTCACCACGAAGCCGTTTCTATCGGCCTATGGAAGCGGCTGGTAACTCTGCCTTTTGGGAGCTTCCATCAGCTGATAGAAACGGTCTCAAGGAGACTGTGCATGGGGCGCTCCTCTCAGGAGCGCCCTGTGGGCAGCCACGCCTCACCCCAAAGCGGCTGGTGACTCTGCCTTTGGAGAGCTTCCATCGGCTGATAGAAACAGCTTCATGGCGAGGTGAGTGCGCGTGGGTGCTTGCCCCGAGGTTGCTTCTACCGGCCGATAGAAGCGGCTGGTAACTCTACCTTTGGGGAACTTTCAGTGGCAGCCTCATGGAGAGGTGAGTGCGCATGGGGCACTCTAGGTGGAGGTGTGCATGGGGGAAGAAATTAAGTCACCCCCGAAAAGACGTCCTAGCCGTTTTTTCGGGACTCAAAAAAAAAATAAGACCCGGCCTTATTTTATGAGAAACACGGTAGTAAAGCTAAAGTATAATTGAAAAAGAATATATATGTATTCAAGTTTTTACAGTTCAACTTTAAACAAAAGTTGTATTCTATACATTGGTTTAGTTTCTCTTGTTTATATTTAATTCAAACTGTTAAGCAACAGTTTCTTAAATATAAGTTTTGTAAGAAGATTTTAAAAAATGAATATAGCCTCTGTCTCCAGATCCCAGGAGCTTGCCCACTATATTCCTATAGTCATTTTATAATTGTTCTACTTTATCAGTTCTGTTCTTCTCTCTACAGGTCCAATCCAGGTGCAGCAGTAAGGAGAACATCCTCCGAGCAAGTAAGTGTTGCATCTTTGTATTCCTCTAGTGGAATATAATACCTTCATGATAAGGTAGAATTTTGCTGGAATTAGTTTGGTAACACCATAGAAAGTGATGTAACTGGACTTCTTTTAAAGCTATTTTTCTGGGCTTTTGTGTCTGCAGAATACACATGGGTATATGTAAGGAGATCTCAGTAGACAGATTGAAAGATATGCAAAATACTGTATCCAGTGATCATGGACAGATGTTCTATGACATTTATAAAGACATGATTAAAATATATACTAAAATGTAAAATAAATATTTTGTAAAGACATCTTCATCCATCAGGATATGTAGGAGAAATTTCTGGAAGTGGGGAAAAGAAATCAGTTAACAGTTTTCTGCTTTCAGGCTAGAGAGTACTGGAAAAACAGTTTTATGTTACATGCAGAAACCTTGGACACATACATTTCTCATTTCTCAAGCAAATCAAAGCCTGATATTTATTTTCAGTAAGCTGCATATTAATTATATGTATTAACAATAAACTGATTAATTTTAATTAAAATTTACTGAACCAAGTTGCTTCATTATTGCATTTAATGCAGTCATTAAAACAGGTTAGCAATGATAAGTTCTGACTAGTTGATGCTAAACTATGATAAAGTCATATATATGTGTGAACAGATCAGAGTGCACCCATGAAACAGCTATGTGTAATCTAGATTATTGAATTAAATAATTTATATAAAGCTAATTATCTTTTTATCTTTGTGATTAGCAGTGTTTTTATTGATTCTTATTAGTTAATGTTTCCGAAGCCAAATTCCTTGTGTGTCCAATCACACTTGGCCAATAAAGAATTTTATTTTATTCTATTCTAAATAGCATTGAATGAAATTGTTGAAGCTTGGATCATGGAACCTCTATAATAAAAAATATAGCAACTGGCTGTAAAAAAAGGGAAAGTTAAATATTCAGGAATATAATTCCTAAGAGAAGTCTTTTATTATCTGAGTGAAATGTTAGAAATGTAAACCCAGCTGACAGAGTGAAATGTAATGACCAGATGCACCAACTATCATCCCCGGATCCATTTTGAATCAGATTTGTGGGTGCCACAAGAGAGGATAGGTAACAATGGGAATGAAATTAAAGTTAGAAGTATAGCACAATATAACACAATGCGATCTATTTTATGTCAATACATGTAAATGCAAGAAAGTAGTCACGAATAATCACTGAAAGATAATTTCACTAAAGTAGATACAAATAATCAATTTTCAAAATATTTATGAACTACTATTAATATAGAAAATAGAAGGTATTCAATTTTGAATAATTTCACCATAGAGATTTTTCAGACTTCTTACTTATGTCTTTTTTTAGATAGACCTATTTTTCAAATTTGGATATCGTGCATCTAATGAAAATGTATTTTAATTTTCAGTTTTTTATTATAACAAATCCAGCAATCATTGCCTCACAAGAATTAAATCAATTGCTTATGTTACATTAATAGCTATAAATATAGACAGAAGTAGACTGCTGGGGGTTTGCAGGGACAACCTCCAGCTAAGATTCTATGCAGTTCGGAGAACCCCCAAATCCTACTTCTGGCTAGCCCCACCCACCCTCCCCTCCCTTCCCAGGAGACCCCATGCAGCTCATTTTGGATGCAGCTAAGTGCAGAACACATGTGGAGGCTCAGGGAGGGCAAAAAAAACGGGCCTCCCAGAAGTTCAGGAAGGCCAGAAATTGGCCCGTTTTTGGCTTCCAGAGAGTCTTTGGAGTTGGGAGAGGTTGTTTTCATCTTCCCGGTGGCTCAAGAAAAGCCTCTGGAGCTCAGGGAGGGCAAAAACACCCCCCACTATGGTGCAGGAGGTCAACTAGGCCACACCCAGCTAGCAACCGGAAAGAGAACCCTTTCTAAAATTTTCAAAGCCCATCCTGGATATAGCTAATGTCTTAAGAAATATTGCCTAAAACTAAGAGCAGGGTTTATATAAAAATTATTATTTAACAGGGTTGGGGTTTAAAGTTTAGTGATCATGGTCCAAGAAATATATTTCTTGATTATTCACCAGCAACTGTTACTGATACCTTCAAAAAAAAGATGTTTTGGTACACAGGCCATAATAACTGAGCAGGCACTGACTGATTAATTTTATAGCCTGTCTTTATAGTCAAGCATCCTGGTTTCTCATTGGACTTTGTGCCTAATCTTGATTGGTCATTTTGGTGGTCTTGATTTCAAATTGGTGCTTTGTTCATTCCAGTTTCTAGTTGGTCATTTTCGAAATCCTAATTTCTGATTTTTAAAAATTTGTCCTGGGTTCAAGTTGGTTAGTCTGAGCTACTGAGGCTGATTGGTTTTGTTAAGCCTGGGTTCCCCAACCAGGGTTAAGGAGACAAGCTAAACAGAATGTGCAGCGTTAGTCAGATAGGCACACAGATAAATGAGTGAGATTAGTTTGTATGTTTATTAACATACAGTAAAAATAACAGATACGCTTGTGCTATCAAAAATATAGTTTATTCCATTTATAGCATAGTCAAAATAACAGTCCATTAGTCATGTATCATTTAGTCAGTCCATTCAAGGATATTCAATTAGCAAAGTCCGTGTAGAATATCCTATGTCAGTTCACTTACAAATCAGTTCTTTGTTTATCTCTCCCGTTTGAGTAACGCAGTCTTGAGTCCATGCAGTAATTAGGGATCATCAAAGCCAGAGAGAGAGCAAGCTGTCTTGCTTCTTTTAAAGTGCTTTCACAACCACTCCCTTAATTACATTCCTATATTTAAAGTTGCAGACACTTTAACTTATAAACCATGATAACATATTTATTATTTTACCTAAACCAGTTAGGGTAAACAATGTTATCCCTAACATTCTCCCCTTTTAGGAAATAATAATAAATATTACTATTTACATCTTTAAATTATATTTGTTACAACTCTCTTTAAACTTAATCACTCCTTGAGCTTTTGTAAATTGGTCTGCAATGTTTTCTTCTGTCATGCAGTATTCCAATTTAATTAGCCCATTCTTTACAGATTCTCTAACATTTAAGTATCTTAAATCAGTATGCTTTGATCTAGTTTTTACAGCAATACTAGTACCTAACTTTATAACTGCTTGGTTGTCCTCGTACACAATAATGGAATCTTTAATAGTTATACCCATGTCTAATAATAACTGTTTGTACAAAATTAAGTCAGTGTATAATAATGACAGACATGAAAATTCCGCTTCCATCGTGGACAAGCTGATATGCTGTTGTCTGATTGACCTCCACCCTAGTAGTGTCTTACCAAATAATATAGCCATCCCAGATGTTGATTTTCTAGTGTTTATATCAGTTGCAAAACTTGCATCTGCATAGGCACTAAGACTCAAATCACCCTTTGGTTCTATATACAATGCATGGTTCATTGTTCCTTTAAGATATCTTAAAATTCTCTTTAATGATTGCCAATGACATTGATATGGATCTGAATTAAAACGTGCCAGCTGATTTACACTATAAGCTATATCTGGCTGAGACCAATTGCTTATATATGATAAGCTACCAATCAAAGATTGATATATGGATTTATCAAATTTGGGACTTTGATCATCAGTTTGGCAAACCTCCTGACTCATTGGAGTTTTTGCCGGTTTACAAAGTTCCACTTTAAATGTTTTAATTAATTGGCAAATTTTATCTTCTTGAGATATCTTAAATCCATTTTTTGTTTTGTTAATTGTCAATCCTAGATACCTTTTAATTTCACCTAAATGCTTTAATTTTATCTTTTTGGCTAATAATGATATAATCTCATTAGCTTCATTATTAGTCTTAGTTATCAAAGCTATATCATCTGTAAATAATAACAATAATGACACCGTTCCATTATTTTCTCTTTTAAACACACATGGATCTGATAAACCAGATTTATATTGTTTAACTCTTTCACAATATATTGGTTCCATTGATAGCCAGATTGTTTCAACCCGTAAAGACTTCTTTTTAGTTTCCAACAATCATTACTATTTACTTTATTATCTTTTATAACAATTGGCTTTTTCAAATATATAGTGTGCTGCAATGGTGTATGCAAATAAGCAGTTTCTACATCTAAATGGTTAATGACATAGTTTTTCTTAGCTGCCCACACTAATGCTGCTCTTAAAGATATTGTTTTAAGACTTGGTGCGAAAACTTCATCATAATCAGATGCAGTTTGATTAAATCTTTGAGCTACTAACCTAGCCTTATGGGTAACAGTCCCATCATTTCCAGTTTTTACTTTAAATATCCATTTGCACCCAATGGATTTTTCTCCTGGAGGTAATTTGGCATCTTCATATACTTTCATTACCTTTAATGAATTTAGTTCTTTTTCCATTGCCTTTTGCCAATTCTCCTGATCCTTAGCAGGATACATCCTAAGTTCATCTACACTAGTTGGAACTTTAGTTACTTGGCAAACTATACTTGCTTGATATCTATCAGGTGGTCTAGTTACACATGTAGTACGTCTAGGTATTACAGGACTTATAGGTGGACTTTCCTTTATTAACTGTTCTTGATTATCTAACTCTTCCTGATCAACAGTTTCCTCTTGTTCTGGTCCTATTTGCTCTTCGTGGACTTCTTCTTTAATTGGACTCTTCTTATAACTAGTCTGTTCTTTCTGCCTTTTTTAGGGTTCAATAATTACTTCATTATTTAAATCTTGCTCTAATCTATTCCATCCTACATGTTCTAGGAATATAGCACTAGCACTGGTATAAATTCTAGATGTACCTGATTCCCAGAATCTATAAGATCTATGATTAGATTCATATCCTACAAAAAATAATCTTTTAGCTCTATGTTGTCCTTTTTGTCTGAGTTGTGTAGGGATATGCACCCATGCTGGTGCTCCAAATGTGTGCATGTAACTTAAATCAGGTTTTGTACCATGCCACAATGTGAATGGCAATTCACCTGTTGTTGAATTAACAACATTATTTAATATATGATTGCCACACATTATTGCTTCTCCCCATAAATTGTCAGGTAATCCTGAATCAGACAACATAGTATTTGCTATTGATTGTAGTGTTTGGCCTCGTCTCTCTATAAAGGCATTATGTTGTGGCCTATATGGTGCAGACTTTTTTATGTTGAATACCTAACATTTTAAGTCTATTCTGGAATTTATTATTTGTAAATTCTATACCATTATCTGTTATAAGAGTTACTAATTTCTTTTTAGTTTTCCTTTCAGCAAATTTTATCCAATTAAAGAGATTTAGATACGTTTCAGTTTTGCTCTTCATTAAATAGCAAAACCCATATCTAGAATAGTGGTCCATTATACTTTGTATGTATCGAGCTCCTCCTACACTTGGTTTTTTTGGACCTATTAAATCTGCAAATACTACTTCTAAAGGCTCTTTGGTAGTAAATCCATCAACTCTATTAGCCGGTGTGACCCTGCTCTTACTTTGATTACAGGCATTACATTGCAAATACTTATTACAAGGTTTTAAACTTATTCCCTTAGATAATTTAACAGTTTTCTTAATCATTTTAAAATTTAAATGCCCTAGCCTTCGGTGTAACAAGTGAATACATTCATCATGAGGTTTCTTATTATCATAAACCGTGTTAGCCACCTCTAAACCATTATCATTTAACACATATAATTCACCTCTTAAAGATGCAGTAATTTTCTTATCTTCTTTTTCAATTATGCAGTTATCTCCCCTAAAAGTAACTACCTATCCTAGTTTAACCAAAATTCTAACTGAAATTAAGTTAAACTTAAGTTGTGGTACATATAACATTTTTACATTCTTTTATAAAAGAACAATATGCTATACCTTGACCTTTAGCTTTCAGTTTCCAGCCATTGGCTGACGATATCTGCTGTGTACTCTTGGACATTTTAATAAAATTTTTGTTATCATTTGTTATACAGTGGGATGCTCCACTGTCAACCACCCATAAATTATTTTTTACAGCTCTGTTAGTATACATGGCTAACTCTAAATTTTTATTTATCTTTTGATGACTTCTAGTATTCTGGCCAGCGTTCTGGCACTTTGCTTTTTTACAAAATCTTGCCAAATGTCCTCTTCCTCCACAATTAAAACACTTTTTAATTGCGTATGCAGTAGGAGATTTATTATCTTCTTTTTGAGGTTGTTCCCTCCTTAACTGGTATCTTTCAAGTCTTCTTCTGGCCTCTTCAATCAATCTGCCAGTTATATCAGTTAAAGTTAAACTTTCCTTTGGCAATATTTCAAGGGAAGTGACGTAGTTGTCATAACTTTCATTTAGTGAAGATAGAATTATATAGACTTGGTGTAGTTCAGAGAAAATAAGCTCTTTCTCATGCAGTTCTTGAAAAATGCTTTTCATAGTTTCCAAATGACTAAGCATATCACCATTTGTCTGGAGATGCGTCCTGAAAAGCTTCCGTGTTAGATTTATGTGAGCACCAACGTTATCTCGAGCATAAATCCTCTTCAGCTTCTGCCAACACCCAACAGCCGTTTGCTCTCCATGAATATGAACAAGTTGCTGGTCAGTTAATGTTAAACCTATTATGCAAATAGCTTGTTGATTTTTATGCATAAATTCTTCTATTTTTAGTCTAATCTTCATCATCCTCTGGATCCCATTCCTCTACGTTTGGTGGGTTTTCAATTATGTTCCACAGACCTTCTCTTCGTAGAAGTAGACTATTTCATAGACCATGATACATAGTTTGTTCCATCCAACTTGGATATTAGGGACAAACTTTGTAGATTGACTTGTGCCATGTTTTCTTTTATGGATATAAAACTATAATTAATAAAGCACAGCTGTCTGTTTACTGTAACGTATAACAACACAAACTCTCACTTTTTACATAAATCTGTTTTATCCCAGTTAAACTGACTTTGCAGCCTCTGGGCCCATAACCAGTGTTAAGCCTGGGTTCCCCAACCAGGGTTAAGGAGACAAGCTAAACAGAATGTGCAACTTTAGTCAGATAGGCACACAGATAAATGAGTGAGATTAGTTTGTATGTTTATTAACATACAGTAAAAATAACAGATACGCTTGTGTTATCAGAAATATAGTTTATTCCATTTATAGCATAGTCAAAATAACAGTCCATTAGTCATGTATCATTTAGTCAATCCATTCAAGGATATTCAGTTAGCAAAGTCCGTGTAGAATATCCTATGTCAGTTCACTTACAAATCAGTTCTTTGTTTATCTCTCCCGTTCGAGTAACGCAGTCTTGAGTCCATGCAGTAATTAGGGATCATCAAAGCCAGAGAGAGAGCAAGCTGTCATCTTGCTTCTTTTAAAGTGCTTTCACAACCACTCCCTTAATTACATTCCTATATTTAAAGTTGCAGACACTTTAACTTATAAACCATGATAACATATTTATTATTTTACCTGAACCAGTTAGGGTAAACAATGTTATCCCTAACAGGTTTCTTGTCCAAACAAATTTCTGATTTGTCCATTGCTACAGTCACAAAACTCTGAAGCCCAACACTGCCCAACAAATAGCATATACCAGTATAATTATAAATTATTCTTTAATGAATGTATTAGTTTCTCAACTCCAATAGGTTCTGAATAAGTTGAATAATTATGTCAATTTATTAAAAATTTAAACCAAAAAGGCTGCATTACTATGAAAAAATATAATATATATCCAACTTACATATTGCATAAAATCCATGTGAACTCAAAAGATTACAATCTACGTAGTACAGTTTTACTGGAGTATAATTCAGTATGGATTATCTTCATGGTGGCCTACCAAAATTGATAAATACAATTTATGTTGCCAAACATGGAGGTGAAGGTCAGTAATGTTAATTCCTAAATTATCTTCCTCATTTTTTTAAACTTTCAAGAACTCTTATCAAAACCTGTTATTCTTACTATACGAATTTTATGTAGCAACATTTTATATAATGCCTCTCCCTGATTACATCTGCCCATCCACCAGATCTAACAGAGAAGACATGCTGTGTATCTCCATCACATCTCTCTTAAGGAACCGCCCCTCAGAAGTGAGGTTAATTCCATCTTCCTTACTATTCTGCAGGCTCCTCAAAACCTAGCTATGCCTTTAGGTCTCAGAAGACAGGGGAGACCTTGTGATGACCCAATTATTGTAGCTTACATGCCCCTCTCCTGCCTTTGTGTTTTTTTATATATTTTTAATAATGAATGTTTTTATACATTTATGGATTTTGTTAATACCAAGGACAAATTATGCCCTTAAGGGTTAAATAATTTTATTCAAGGGGCTCATAACATAAGCCTTTAAATGTTATAAATACCCCTGAGAAGAATATTTAGAAACTCTTAATAATTTTACATATTGCTAAAAAAAAGCTTTGTTTTACAAAAATTAAACAACAGCTTCCTATGGTTCCAACTAAAGAAAAGAAATATCTAATAATCAGCCTATATAGAAAACCCACTGGCAAAACTTCTTTATAAAAATATGGTCTCATTTGAAACAAATCAGAGATAACTAATGGTCAGTTATCAACATTTGCTAAAAATTACATGAAACTATATTTTTAACAAAGATTGCCAAACTGCAACCCAAATTTCCACAAACCAACTCCAGATCATATAGTACTGTACAGTCTACAAAACTAGGTCTTCAGAGCCTTTTCCAAAATGCAAGCAGGATTGGAGTATCTGGAATGGGAAGGTAAAACTACTCCATAGAGCAGGCACAGCAACAGAATAAGCATGTCTCCTAAGTGCCACTTTGTCAGATTTTAATTGTTTTTATTTAGATGATAAATAAACACAGGAGAAGACTCTTCTAGTGTGCCCTAAAGAGAAAGAAAATAGATATCTGAGATAAAGCAGCTGAGATTCACAATCACACTAGCTATAAAGTTTGGTCTAGCACAGAGGTCTCCAAACTTGGCAACTTTAAGACTTGTGGAATTCAACTCCCAGAATTCTCCAGCCAGCATAGCTGAGAGTTGAAGTCCACAAGCCTTAAAGTTGCCAAGTTTGAGGACCCCTGGTCTAGCAATTGAGGCATTAAACTAGAAACCAGGAGACTAAGAGTTTTATTCCTGTTTTAAGTTGGGTGACTTTGGGTCAGGCACAACTCATCTCACAGGTTTGTTGGTGTATGAAAAATAGGATGAGAAAGGAGCTTTAGGTATGGTTGCTTCTTTCAGCTTAAAAATATAAAAACAAAACAAACAAAAACTAAACAGGCTGCATTCAGTTTAAATAAATGGAAGAGTTTTCATTTAAGCAAGATTTGGGCAATTATCTTAGAGCAATCTTATCTGAATAATACACTGCTCAAAAAAATAAAGGGAACACTTAAACAACAAAATGTAACTCAAAGTCAATCACACTTTTGTGAAATCAAACTGTCCACTTAGGTAGCAACACTGATTGACAATCAATTTCACATGCTGTTGTGCAAATGGAATCGACAACAGGCAGAAAGCAGAGGCAGTTAGCAAGACATCCCCAATAAAGGAGTGGTTCTGCAGGTGGTGACCACAGACCACTTCTCAGTTCCTATGCTTTCTGGCTGATGGTCTGGTCACTTTTGAATGCTGGCGGTGCTTTCATTCTAGTGGTAGCATGAGACGGAGTCTACAACCCACACAAGTGGCTCAAGTAGTGCAGCTCATCCAGGATGGCACATCAATGCGAACTGTGGCAAGAAGATTTACTGTGTCTGTTAGTGTAGTGTCCAGAGCATGGAGGCACTACCAGGAGACAGGCCAGTACATCAGGAGACGTGGAGGAGGCTGTAGGAGGGCAACAACCCAGCATCAGGACCGCTACCTCCGCCTTTGTGCAAGGAGGAACAGGAGGAGCACTGCCAGAACCCTGCAAAATGACCTCCAGCGGACCACAAATGTGCATGTGGCTGCTCAAACGGTCAGAAACAGACTCCATGAGGGTGGTATGAGGACTCGACATCCACAGGTGGGGGTTGTGCTTAGAACCCAACACCATGCAGGACGTTTGGCATTTGCCAGAGAACATCAAAATTGGCAAATTCGCCACTGGTGCTCTGTGCTCTTCACAGATGAAAGCAGGTTCACACTGAGCACATGTGACAGGCGTGACAGGGTCTGGAGATGCTGTGGAGAAAGTTCTGCTGCCTGCAACATCCTTCAGCATGATCAGTTTGACAATGGGTCAGTAATGGTGTGGGGTGGCATTTCTTTAGGGGGCCGCACAGCCCTCCATGTGCTCGCCAGAGGTAGCCATTAGGTACCGAGATGAGATCCTCAGACCCCTTGTGAGACCATATGCTGGTGCAGTTGGCCCTGGGTTCCTCCTAATGCACGACAATGCTACACCTCATGTGGCTGGAGTGTGTCAGCAGTTCCTGCAAGATGAAGGCATTGATGCTATGGACTGGCCTGCCTGTTCTCCAGACCTGAATCCAATTGAGCACATCTGGGATATCATGTCTTGCTCTATCCACCAACGCCACATTGCACCACAGACTGTCCAGGAGTTGGGGGATGCTTTCGTCCAGGTGTGGGAGGAGATCCCTCAGGAGACCATCTGCCACCTCATCAGGAGCATGCCCAGGCATTGTAGGGAGGTCATACAGGCACGTGGAGGCTACACACACTACTGAGCCTCATTTTGACTTGTTTTAAGGACATTACATCAAAGTTGGGGACTACTGTAGAGAGAAAAAGATGCTCCTTTCTTTTGGCCATAATTCTCAGAAATATCAAGTAATAAGAAAATGGTTTTATTTTAGAAAAATGTGAGTTATTGTTCCTCAAAAAGAGTCTTAAATTAACAAAAATATTCAATTTATTTATTTATTAAATTTATATACCACCCACCTCGCCTAGAGACAACTCTAGGTGGCTTACAACCAAGTAAATTAGATAATTGAACTTTGTGTATGTAAATAATAAATTGGATGGAACAAATTTGTTCTTGAAACGGAATATTTTTAATGTCTTACTCTGAACAGTATTTTCATTCCCCAAAGTTTATGAAATATTGGTTTGATACAAAGTATTGTTTAGATGAGGAAAATTATGTACAAGTAGTCTTTGACTTATGACCACAATTGGGATAAGGCTTTTCATTGTAAGTTGTTGTGGTTCTGAGTCAAATTAGATGCAATTTTACAATAATTTTTATAGAGGTTGTTAAGCAAATCATGTGATTGTTAATGCAAATCCAAGCTTCCCCAAAGGATCGTTTTTTCCAGAAATCAGCAGAAAGGTCACAAATCATGATCAGGTGACCTCAGAACACTGCAACCAGTTGTAAATTCAACCTGATTGCCAAGGCCCTAATAACAATCGTGTGATCATAGGGGGATTGTGACAGTCATAAGTATGGGTACAAGTTGTAAGCCGCTTTTTCCAAGGCCATCATAATTTCAAGCAGTTGTAAATCGTTATCTATAGATATCCATATCTATAGTTTATCAGTCTTTCCAGGAAAATATTAATTGTGTTATTTATTAAAAAATAATTATAACTTTAATACTCTTGCAGGTCACAGTGCCGTAGACATTACAAAAGTAGCAAGAAGACATCGTATGTCTCCATTTCCATTAACATCTATGGACAAAGCCTTCATTACAGTTCTGGAGATGACTCCAGTGCTTGGAACAGAAATAATCAATTATCGAGGTATTTAGTATCAGTTCTGGCATCCAGAAGAAGAATAAAGGGAGAACTGTTTACTTTTCATTTACATTATCTTTATTAGGACTGAGCAGATATTTGGAAAGGTGTGCTTCACAATGCACAGAAATGCATACAAAGTACCTCTCTCTGAATCATTAAAGCAGCCATGGTTTTTTTCTAGACCTGCGTAGCTGTAATGTCAACTGTTTCTGCTTGTCTGCTCAACATCCATCTGCAGGCACAGCTCACTAATGTTGAAACAGCCAGGAGTAGTTTACAAAGCAGCTGCATGAATCTAGAAAAAAAATACAGCTGCTTTAATGATTTGGAGAAAATATTTCATGCATAAGCTTATATATTGCAAAGTAACTGTTTGAAAGGATTTGCACAGCCATAGTTGTTATATTTTAAGTTATACATAACTTCTTAGAATGTTTAGAATGTTTACAGTAACCATCCTCTTGGGTTTGATATCTTTCTACTACTTATAAAAGAGCTGAATCCAAAAGATAATGGCTTGTAAAATGCCTGGAATTAAACTAATGAATTCATAGCAAAAATGTAGTTTACTTTAGATTTCCATTCTAGCAGGAAAATGGCTCAGGTAAAACAAAATGATAGGGAAATAAAAATTAAAATCTGGAACAATGTTTTGTAATCTGAAGAAAACAGAAGCAGCAGTAATTTATTATATCTGTATTATGAGAATTGAGCTATATATATTATCTAGTTGCCGCTTGGAAAAGTTTTAGCTAAAACATTTATCTCTGTCAGCAGAAGCGTGTAGTAATAGTATTTTCACAGAAAAAAATCTAGATTGAAGAAGAATCACAATAACAAACACAGTTATTAATCATACTTACCATCAGTTTCTTTCCCTGCTGCATGTCAAGTAAAAAAGAGAGTAAGTTGTACATTTATTTGGCATCCATGATTATGTTATAGGAAATCGCTTCCCAACAATCTGTCTAATAATATTTAGCAAAAAATGAAATAATACTGTACACCTACAGATTATCAGTACAAATACTGCATATATAACTGTATATAACATTACAATTATATAGCAGGTACTATATTCCTCTCACGCATCCCCCTAAACTCAAATCAGTGTAAGCAAAGTATTTTAAAAGGCTGCACAAGTAGTCCTTAATTTCCAACCATAATTGAGACCACAATTTGGGTCATACGTCATTGCAATTGTTATACGAGATGCCCATATGAGTGCCTCACTCAATATTCACAGTCCCAGTGTTTTGCAGATTTCAAGTGTGGTTTGGTATAAAGAAAGATAGAGTCCAGGTATTTACCTTGATAAGCTTTATGTGTTTATTCAGCTAAATAAAGACGCCCCACTTTTAACAAGTTACGTATGGAGAACCCTGAACACAACACTCATATTTATATGTTTGCTACATTGTCCACTTCTCCACCCAGAACCACTGGCACGCTTCATCAGACAAGCTGACACACTCTAGATAAGATAAAGATGTACAAACATAGCCATCCACCACCCTTGGAGGTCCTCCAAAGACATTGGAAGGACTTTGTGTGCTTCCTAAGGAACTTTCCATGACCTTGAAGGCCTGCAGAAGCAATGGTGACATTGGCACATATGTTCTATCAAAACTTTCAATAGAAACATTAGATTCCTGGTCAACACCAATGCCCCTGTTCTGGTCATTAAGCAATTGTAGAGGTTGTTAAATGACTACACAGGTTGTCCAGGGGGTAGGGGAGGTCCTGGGAGACACTGGTTCACATATTTTTGTTCCCTCCACAACATGCCCAAAAGGATTAGGCCTTCTCTCTGCCCCACTACTCTCATGGAGCATTTGGGCTTTCCCCTCTCCCAACCATTCCCAGAAGAGCTGGTCTCCAATTCACTACTAGAGCACTGCACAACTGGTCTTCATCTCCTGGCCCACCACTGGCACTTGTTTCCCAATCTACCTCTGTAGAAAGAGCCTTAGAACATTGCAAGATGAGCACTAGCCTTCACCATGTTTTCAAAGGTTAGAAAGAGCCTCAGAAACTTCTCAAGACAAGCCCCAGACCTCACAATGTTCTGAGGGTCTTCCTACCTTCAGAAACATGACATTTATTAACTTTCTTGAGTAGCTGCATATCACTTAGGTTGGGCGCACTTCTCAATAGCTGCATAAAAAGGAAAGGAAAGTAGTCCTGCATAGTTGGGCGGGAAGAAGGCCCAAGCCTTCCAGGAGGGAAGTGACAGAACCTCCAACAGAATGGTAGTTCTCAGGATGCATGTTACATTTTGGTCTTTGAACTTATGAAATAACTGACCCAAGATCAGGGTTTTTTGAGATCAAAACATTTTGTAAATATATCAACATACTGGAAAATCTACACTATTATATTACTATTCTACTCTTAGTCTAGTTACAATAGCCAATATTATTCTTTCTGAACGAATTTTTCAATATATATTTTTAATTGTGGTATGTCTCCATGCCTCTTCACAGTTTATTGAGAATAAAATTAAAAAGGGAAGTATTCAAAATTTTCTTGAAAGGAATACGGGCACATTTAAATAGAGAAATCAGAACTCATTTTATATTAAAAGTTATTATTTTTAGCACTGTGCATTTAGTTCTGTTCATCTCCCTTAATCTGGCTGGCAAACTTTGGAAAACTTTTCTAAATGCTCCCTTATAAATTTGAATAAAACTTGAGAGGGTTTTTTTTTTTAAATAAAGTTTTTGCTGTCAGAATTTCATGTGTGCTCTCTTTTTTTCACTGTGTTTATGTATTAGATGGAATGGGCAGAGTCCTTGCCCAAGAAGTTTATGCAAAAGACAACCTTCCACCTTTTCCAGCTTCAGTAAAAGATGGCTACGCTGTCAGAGGTGAATGTTAACAATTTTGAATATGACAGGATGCTTTTCTCCAGTTCAGTGTCACAGCATAGTGCTGATTTCTGTATGTTGCGTGGAATAATCCTCAATGGCATTTTAGTCCTTATCTTAATGAAATTCATTCATACTTACTGTACTTAAAAGTAAACTTCATTTATCATTACAAAATATAAGTTGCAAGTGATATTACAAATCAGTTAGTTTGCTTATGTATATGGTTTTTCTTATTTATAATAAAGTTTTTTTTTTTTTTAACAAACTTTATTCAGTTTTCACATTAAAAACAAAAATCTCTTTTTGGTGGACAACATATTTCCGGGTCATCATCTTTACATACAAATATGATAGAAATTATACAATGATATATGCATACTTAATTCTATTATTACCTTTTCCATTCCAAATTTTCAGTAGGGAGAGAAACAAACACATTAATTCTAGCCTCTTTCCTTAATTTCAATCAATTTTGTTTCATTTCAATTATTTCAAATTAATCCTTTAGTATTTGTCTTTAAACATAAACAATATGTATTTACCTAATAAATACTAATAAGGTTTAATTTTAAATTCTTTCATTAATCCCAATCTAAACATTTAATTTCATTTCAATTATTTCAAATATAATCCTTAATATTTATTTTAAAAATACAAATAAACAATATATATTTACCTAATAGTGGTAATAATGAAGTTACTAATGTCTCTCCTTGCTTTTAATAATCTTTATTAAACTTATTAATTTAGCTGGTTCTTTAGTCTGTCACATTCCCTTTCAATTACACACATTTAATAAGTTCTAAATTGATACAGATCTTAACACACCCACACAAAAAGAAAAAAGAACAAGTATAAGTTTCCCCTCTTTTACTATTTTGAGTGTGACACCTTAATGATCAGAATATACCTTTATTCCCTCATCTTAATTCCCAATAAACCATTAGTCATTACATCTTCTCAGTTGGGTTCCACAGCATATTTCCCCCCCTTTAATAAGAGTTATCAATATCTATATTACCCTATTTTCTAAATATTTTTAATTGCAGAAATATTCTTATTACCCCTTGTCACCCTGCAGAATCCCCCTTTTAATTCATCAGCCATTATCTCTGGAAAGGCAATTTCTTTTCAACATTTTACTAGTTCTGTGGTTCTTTCTGTCACATGCCTGTTTCTTACTGCTTCTCCGGTGCATTGTCCAGGGAGCGAACCCGAGTCTCCTCCCGCTCTCTTCCCCATGTCTTTTCTCATTCTTTCTACATTTCCTGACTTCACAAGTATTTCTTCTTTTAATTGTAAAGAAACAATTTCCTTTCAACATTTTACTAGTCTTACTGTTTCTTCTCCCTCTTTTTTCCCCATGACTTTTCTCATTCTAATTTTTCTCCTTCTTAATATCTTCCCTTTCCCTTTTCTGTTGAATCTTCCTGCCTTTTTTAACTTCACAATTATTTCCTCTTTTAATTGCTTTCTTAAAATTCAACTTTTTAACCTTCCTTCTTTCCCCACTTCTTTGTAATTTTCTTTGTGTTAATTGTCCATTCAAAATGTCTTCTCCTTGAGTCAATTCCTGCTCTTCTGAGAATCTTTCTTCTTGTTCTTCAATCGCCATTTCCATTTTTTCTAGCACAGAGCAAAGTGATTCGCCTCTTTCCTGTAGTAATTCTCTCATATTTTTAAGTTCCATTTTTAAGTCCCAAAGAGATATCATCATTCTTATATTTTATAATCCTCAAAGTCCACAAAAAAAAAAAAAAAACCACTTTTACTTTCCTTCTTTCTTCTTTCAATTTTTTAAAGTTCTCAGCTATTCCAGTTCAGGGTTCATACCAAAAACATCAGTCAGTCCCACAAACAATCTTTCCTTCCTTGCTTTTTCCTTTATTCTGGTTCTGCTTTCACTTTCTAAAATTCTTACTTTGTTTCAATATTTCTGTAATTTTATACCAGTTCATTCAAAAACAAAATGCTTTCCTTTTTATTTGAACTAAATTTTTATCAAAAGGTGACACTCTCCATTATACGAAGTCTTCACTTTTTTTCCCTTATTTTATTTAAGGTTTTTTGAACCTCAATATTCCAAGACAATCCAGTCTCAATTTATAAACTTTATTATTATTATTCTTTGGCAATATTAAGTCCAGCTTTAATTTTATACTTGATTATTCCCAAATTATTTTAGTCCAATTTCATTAAATCTTTAATTCCAGTTTCTTCCTTTCCTGGTTCGAAGCCCCATTTAGCTGTCAAAAATATTTTCCTTTTTTTTTTTCTCTGTCCCTTTGTAATTTCGCAGCTCACTTTCCTTTTCTTAAAAATTCCATATTACCTTAATCCCGGGGTACTTTTATTTGGTTATACTGCCCAGTTGTCCCGGTTCAGATGTTATCCACCTCTTTCTTCCCTCCTGCACAAATCTTAGTCAAGCTGAGTCATCCTCTTCAGGATGGCCATTTTAGACCATCACTGCAGTCGTCTTCGGGAGGAAAAAAACCCAAGCCCAGGGGCGGGAGATGCGGCTCCACACAGACAGGCTTGCTGCTTCCTCTTATTCCGCTGCCCCTCCAAGGCAGTTTCAGCCCCTAATCAGGATAATTGGGGCTCTCTGACGAAAGAGCACGAACGATAGTTGCAGAGAGTTGCGATCTACCGTCCGTCGGCAAGGAGGCTCCGCCTTCTTCCTCCAATAAAGTTATTTTTTTAAAAGCTCAGTGCTACAAAAGAAAATATCCATCCATCCCATTAAATAATTTTAACTATTATTGTAGTAATATGGCCTTTAGTTGTTGTTTTTTAAAAATTCAGGATAATTTCATTCAGAGAAAAGTATGTTGCTGAATAAAAAATATCTAGTATACCCTGTGCAGAGCAGAAATCTATGACCAATAGACCTTTCATCCTGGCTTGTTCTCAGTGAAGCATTATGAGCACTATTTTCATCTCCCCACCACCTCCTTGTGCTTTCCTAAAGCATTCTCCATAGACCTAAGAAATTGTCATGAAAAGATTGGATGTGGTTCAAGTACTGTATGAGGAGGAATAATCAAGAATCAAAATTTCAACATATGTTCCTTTCCACATTAGCCTCAATTCTTGTTTATTGGCTGGACTTATCAATAAGAATATGGCATAAATGATAACATCCTAACAAGATTTTTACATATACATGATTATTTTTTCAACATAAATGGCACAATAAAATAATTAATTGCTTTTTGCCATAAGTAAAAATTGTAATTGTGCTCCCAGAAAGTAAACCCAAGAAGTATTTCTGTAAGAAATGTTAGTAGAGTGTGACACCAAGGTGTTTACATAAAGCAGAATGTGTAACGTATGTTATGTAGTAACTTATCTTGTACAGTTATGTTGTATATTAGGAAAGTGGTCAAATCAAAATTGTTGTGCAAAAATATACATGGGAGAAGGAATTATAAAGTCAGAAATAGCCATAGCAAAAATAATGAACCTGATAATGCATATTTTATTGATAACTGTAATTATTATGATCCTATATTAACTTTCAGCTGCTGATGGACCAGGGGATCGTTTCATCATTGGGGAATCCCAAGCTGGTGAGCAAGTAGGTACAATATATTTTGCTTCCCCTTTCTATTTTTTGTTCATTATGAACTGTCATCTCATAAAATAACATGAAACCATTCCAATGACTATTGTAAATAGCACAAAGGCTATATGAATTATTGTATTTCTATAATTACATATTTTAATGTGGTGAAAGCTTCCTCCATGCGTATAAAATCTAGCAATAGTAGTAATAGAAAAATTATCATTTGTCTATAACTAAGTTCCTATGTTCATGAAATAAAAAGGCAAGTAGCATGTTTATTAGTCATTGACACAAATTCCAAAATTTAAAGAAATGAAGCAATTAAATAATGCAAAGCAATTATAAAATCACAAAACAAAATAAGGAGGCTCTAAATTAAAAGTTATAAAATCAACATCTATTCTTTCAGATTAGTAAGATATTTATTTATAGCTTCACTAAAAGCGTAAGAAGAGAAGAGTCTTAAGTTCTTGAGAGATCGATAGCATGAACTTTCTCTTATCATGTAAACAACTAGCCCTTCTAACACTCCATTTCCTCAAGTCCAACAAGTTTAAATTGTTCCCAAGCAAATCAGTCTAATGGGTCCACCTCCCTTCTAGTGGGTAGTAGTTTTAGAGAATCCCATAGAAATCCAGGCAAAGAAGACATTGAGAGGATCCCCAATCTCAGATCACATTGCCATTGCCAAATCCAAAGTGTGATCACTGTCCTGAGTCAGACTCTGGATGATCTGGGATAGCCCCATGGCTGTCATAGAACCCATGAACTCCCAAGCACCTCAAAGCCCATTCCTAGGGAAGGTAGATTAAAGTCTTAGAACCATGAAGTTTCTCCAAAACTCCACTGCCAACCCAGAAATGGAACAGAAACAGGCGGTTGCTATACAGCAAGGAGGTTGGTGCAACAGCAACAATTCTCAGCTAGAGGTCAACTTAATGAATAGGCTCTGAGGGCATTAGGGACCTTTATGATAAAACCGCTGAAAGCCATAAAGATTCCCTGTTGAAAACTGCCACTCCACCCCCACTCAAAAGTCTTGATTGATGCCACACTCAAAATATACCTTGGCAAATTTCCGAAAGGACAGATCACATCCAGATCTTGCTAATAATGACAGGTCAGCATCTCACCCACGATTATAGATTGGGGGGGAGGGGGTTATTATACACTGACCTGGCCGTCAGTAGCAGCAACCAGAGGACACAGGGCCACTGAAGATCCATTCACAGGTAATTGGGTCTGAGATCAAGGAGCTGGAATGTTGAACTGTTGTGAGACAACAGTTAGGCAGTTCTTGATCATTCAGAGAGAATTTTTCAGGGGATAAATGGATGGAAGTTTATTTTCTACACATTATATTTGAAAGCTTCTACTTCAGTCGGTTTTGTTTTGTTTTGTTTTTTAAAAAAAGATTAAACAGAAGAAAAAAATAAATTGATAATGCTTTGTATATATGTTTCCTGGAAATAAAGTGCTGGACTCAAAAGAAACTTCTTCTCTCAGTTCCTCCTTCAAAAAAGTTGCTTGTTACAACCTTACAGTCTCATAATTCATTATAGTATATTTATAGTATATTTATTCATTAACATCCTGAAAAGTGTTATGCAATTTTTTTTTAGTTTTTGGTGTTGTCCTATTAAACTAATGAAGAAAATACCTGTAATCCAAAATGTTAAAATATGTTTCATATATTTTATGATTCTAAACTTTTAAAAATAAATTGACATTTTTTGGTATTTTTTTAGCCAACTCAAACTGTAATGCCTGGTCAAGTAATGCGAGTTACAACTGGTGCTCCAATACCCTGTGGTGCTGATGCTGTGGTGCAAGTGGAAGACACAGAACTTATCAGGGAATCTGATGATGTGAGTGATACCAAAACATTCTTTCTTGCTATATCTGTAGCAGGGCAGCTCTAAGGAGCCATCCATCAATCTGTAACCCTACAACATGGATACAAACTTGCATTCACACATTTGAAATGAACAGTGTCAGCAATTGTATAGTCTAGAGACAGTAGACCATATATGAGAAGGAGCAGCGTATGTATGAGAGAAAACCGCATATTTATTTAATTGTAAATCAATATACACAAAGTTAATTTTTGAGATAAAGGGGAAAACATTCCCACTTCCCTCAGAACATTTTCAGTTGGCTGTATTTTAACGGAACAAATCTTAAAATGGCTTAAATTCTAGCCATAGAAAATAACGGGAATTCAGAAACAACTGCTAGTTCCCTACGTTGGAATTGGTCTTAGACAAAAGGTAAAGAAGAGATTCTCCTCTTCCCTTATCTCCCACTACCCCGACACACAAGAAACGATGTGGTAGCAGCTCATGCTGATTCCTATTCAAGCTACAGAATATTTGAACAAGGTCACAACTTTTTAAATTGTTTGAACAGCATTAAAGAAAAGGGATTTTTAATGATTTCTAACAAATTAAAAATAATCTCCTTGGAAGTGTTTGTGAATTCAGTGGTAATTAGCACTTATTATGGACTAACACTTTACCCAATCTATTTAGCAAGTAAGCTAAAGTACTAGAATTGTGTCCTTATAGTCATCCTGCTTCATAAACATAGGCCCAATGAAAAACAATTACTTTATTGCTCTTTGCTAGTCTTATTTGGATGCCTCTATTTTGTAGCTGCAAAAAATATAAGCTGCTTTTTTACTTTTCCATGAAATAATTACATTCCAATAGTAAAACAATGTCCTATACTGCTCAAGTTCTACAAATAATCAAAATTTGCATTTAAACATCCTGGATTTTGCACCCTGAATTTTAATAGCAACACAGCTTAAAGTGCATACCCATCAAAAGCCAAAACATCAACATAGTACTTTGTCTTTATATATTTATAATCTAAAACCTGAGCAGTATTAGCACTATATTTGTGAAACTGTATTAAATATAGCCAGACACCTTTACATTTAGCTACCAAGTGTTAGTTTTATTTATTTCTATTATGGGCAACTTTTCTGCAAATAGAGCAGAAGATCAATCAGACATGTAACCCCTACATAAGTTCTGACTTCCCTATAAGAACTACATTTTTAAACTGACAGAATGAGGCAATAAAATTGAGCCATCAATGGCTCTTCAGCCATCAATGGCTTTTCAGCTCTGAGCTATGTACCTACTAACTGTTCCTACCTTATCTCAATCAGTACAAAGCATTAACAGAATAAATATAATAGTACAACAGAGAAAGCTAGAAAATAAAGAAAAATTCAAGCAGAAAAGTCCAGTCACAATGCCCAAATAATGCTGTTCAGGCTGGTTACATTTTGTTCTGAGCATTGAACAAAAGAGCATGAAATAAAACTCTCAAATCACACATGCTTTATTTCAAATTTGAAACATTGGATCACATTTGGAATATTTCGTGCCCTCAGAAAATGTACATCCGCCTAGTAGATTCCATTGAATATAGAATCAATTTTGGTGGTGCCTTGATTGGTTTGAAGGAGGAATGAAAAGACTGATGGATGCATTCAGAGAAATATTAGAAATGAAATTTGCAGTCTTTTTCTTATGCTTGATAGGTGTATGGAAAAAGTACAGTATAAAGTATAAAGTCTATAAAACAAGTTTGAGAAATACTGTTGTACTTTTAACTCTTGTAAACTATCTTTACTATAAGATTTATAAATAGAGAAATATGTTAAGATTAATGTACTTTTTGATTTAATTTAAGATTGTTGGATAGATAGAATAGAATAGAATAGAATAGAATAGAATAGAATAGAATAGAATAGAATAGAATAGAATAGAATATTTTATTGGCCAAGTGTGATTGGACACACGAGGAATTTGTCTTGGTGTAAATACTCTCAGTATACATAAAAGAAAGATACATTCGTTTAGAATCAAGAATCATAATGTATAACACTTAATGATAGTCATAGGGTACAATAAGCAATCAAATCATACTAGGAAACAGTCAGTATAAATCGTAAGGATACAAGCAATAAAGTTATAGTTCTACAGACACAAGTGGGAGGGGAGGGGTGATAAGGAGTGATGAGAAGATTAACAGTAATAGTAATGCACACTTTGTAATAGTTGAACAGGGTTGAGGGAATTATTTGTTTAGCAGAGTGATGGCTTTCGGAAAAAAACTGTTCTTGTGTCCAGTTATTCTGGTGTGCAGTGCTCTATAGCATCGTTTTGAGGGAAGGAGTTGAAACAGTTTATGTCCGGGATGTGAGGGGTCTGTAAATATTTTCACAGCCCCCTTTTTGACTAGTGCAGTATACAGGCCCTCGATTGAAGGCAGGTTGGTAGTAATTGGTTTTGTTTTGTTTTTTTTTGCAGTCCTAATTATCCTCTGAAGTCTGTGCCTGTCCTGTTGGGTTGCAGAACCAAACCAGACAGTTATAGAGGTACAGATGACAGACTCAATAATTCCTCTGTAGAACTGTATCAGCAGTTCCTTAGGCAGTTCTAGCTTTCTGAGTTGGCACAGAAAGAACATTCTTTATTGTGCTTTTTTGATGACCTTTTTGATGTTAGGTGTCCATTTTAGATCATGTGATATAGTAGAACCTAGAAATTTGAAGGTCTCTACTGTTGGCACTGTGTTGTCTAGTATTGTTAGAGGTGGTAGTATGGGAGGGTTTCTTCTAAAGTCTACCACCATTTCTACGGTTTTGAGTGTGTTCTGTTCCAGATTGTTCTGGTTACATCACGAGGCAAGTTGTATAACCTCCTGTCTGTATGCAGATTCATCGTTGTCTCGAATGAGACCAATCACTGTTGTGTCATCAGTAAAGTTTAGTATTTTAACAGATGGATCACTTGAGATGCAGTCATTGGTATATAGGGAGAAGAGAAGTGGAGAAAGCACACAGCCTTGGGGGGGCTGTGCTGATTGCACAGGTATCAGATGTGATTCTGCCTAGCTTCACCTGCTGCTTCCTGTCTGTTAGATAGGTAGATAGGTAGGTAGATAGATAGATAGATAGATAGATAGATAGATAGATAGATAGATAGATGTCATTCTTCCCCAGAATAATATATTCAGGATTGTAATAGGATGCTAATATTGATTTACAAATAACAGAGTTGAGATTTTAATCAGTATTTGATAAATACACCATAATGGACTCAGTATAACACTTTAAGCCAGAAAGAATTTAACCATATTACTGTTTTATGGAAAGCCAGTCATTGCCTTTAACAGATTTAAATCTCTAGCCCACATGAACAAGTCTGCTTTGTTCATACCATACTGTAATGTAAGCTGAAATCGCTCTTATTTCCATAAATATAGGGCACTGAAGAACTTGAGGTACGCATTCTGGTACAGGCTCGACCGGGTCAAGATATCAGGTTAGTGATTACTTATCTTTGCATTTAAAAATGAAAAATAACTACTCAATACCTATAATATTAATAGCTTTTGAAATGTTATAAAGGAGATGTTCTTTTTGTTAGTAACAATTCCTCTCATTGTTTTGGGGGCATATTCAGACCTATAGGACACGACATTAAAAGAGGTGAATGTGTATTGGCCAAGGGAACCCATATGGGTCCATCAGAGATAGGTCTACTAGCAACTGTTGGAGTAACCGAAGTTGAAGTTAACAAGTTTCCAGTAGTTGCTGTAATGTCTACAGGGAATGAGGTAAGAAAATGTCTAATATTTATAAATTGTCAAAAAAGCAATTTTTCATAAAGAATGGTACTATAGTTCTGTTTTGATTATAGTTTTACAATCTCTTTTTGCTGCCTCTTTATTGGTAAAATGGATATTTTAAAGATTTAACATAGTGCTTTGAAATATCTGGTTTCAAAAGTATATTTACATTATATGTATAGTGGAGTTGAAAGTTTGTGAACTCCTTTGAATTTTCAATATTCCAGGATAAATATGACCTAAAAACGAATCTGTTTTCCACACGTCTTAGAACTAGTTAAAGAGAACCCAAGAAATGAGTCAAAAATACTTTACTTTTAGTTTATTTATAGAGAAAAATGAACTAAAGACACAAAAAGTATGTGAATCTTAAAGTAGGTTTATCAGTTCATTAGAAGAGGAAATAAAAGGCAATTGTTTCAATAAGTGGAATGATTCTTAGGTGTCAGAGTGGGTATCCTGCTTTATTTAAAGAACAGAATTCTGGATATTCACTATCAAAGTCTTATCTTTACAACACAGGTATGAAGAAGTATATCATGCTTGAATACAGGAGATTTCTGAGGACCTCCAATAACAAAAGAGATTGATGCTCATCAGGCTGGAAAAGGTTAAAAAATTAGTTCCAAAGAGTTTGTAAAACATAATGGTAGCAGTATTGCCATTTGGGCCTGCCCTTCTGCCTATGGACCAGGACAACTTACCTCCACTAATGGAACTGTGAATTCTGAATCGTATCAGCAACCTTACTGGAAAATACCAGGATATCTGTCTGTGCCCTGAAGCTCAAGAAAAAGTAAATCATGCATCAGGACAAAGACCCAAAATTCACAAGTAATATGACCAAGGAATTGCTAAAGCAGAAGAAAATTCATGTTTTGGAATGGCCAAATTAAAGTTTTGACCTTAAACCTCTGGAAAAGTTGCGGAAGTGCCTGACATTAGCATATCATGAGAGGAATGCCACCAACATCCCCAAGTTGAATTATTGTGAAAATAGGAATGGGCTAAAATTCCTCGAAGCCCTTGTGCAAGACTGATCAACAGTTGGAGGAAACATTTTGTTGCACTTACTGATGCCCAAAGGTAGTTACAGAAAGTTACAGAAAGCAAAGGTTCACGTAATTTTGCCCCACACATATATTAGGTTTGGATCATTTTCATCCATAATTAAATGAATAAGTGCAATGTTTTTATACATTTATTTAATTGGTTATTTATCTAGTTGTAGAACTTCTATGGAAGACATATTAAAGTTTAGGTAATATGTATGCTAAAATATTGAAAATTCAAAAAGGATTGCAAATTTTTATTGTATCACTGTATGAATCTCAAAAGTAAAAAACCCAAAATTTGGGTGAATTATGAAATGGCAGTGATACTGGCCAGAGATGGAATTCAATCAAACAGTTAAGCAAGACAAAATCTGAATGACTTTTATTTAACGTAATATAAATGCATTTTATGCCCTTGTGGTAGAATTTTCTCTCCATCATGCCCCTTACAAATCTGCTCCAAAAGATCCTATAACCCACACCAGGCTGCTTTGCGAGCCTACAATGTGTAGAAAGAAAGAAGATGCCTTTCCATCAGCAAAATCATGTGACTGACAAATATAGCTGGGTGCAATCTAGTATGTGCAGATTTGAAGCTATATACCAATAAAGGAGAATTTTTGTGGCTCAGGGTTGAAATCAGAGGTCCTTGATACTCTCTGAGCTTGGTTGTTTGCTTTCAGATATTTCATTACCCAAATTAGGTAACATCATCATTAAAGCTATGTGCATACTTTCAAAGATAAAATCCCAATAGGAAATTAAAGGAAGAATGGATGGTGAGGATATGAAAGAGAAGGAGCAGAAGAAGAATTGAAATAAGATGGACATTTTTAATTTGGGAAAGCATCATACAAGGCTATATGCATTCCAACCATGTAAAATGTTACTAATAAAATTCTATCTATTTTTCTCTTCCTCAACAACTTCAAAGCACTTCCTTGGCAACTTCATTTAATATCTGGGAAAGTGCTTGAATCTAGACTTTTACAAATCTTCAAGAAATTGTTTTTTCACTGTAGTGGTGCACACAGATATTATAAATGAATACCTGTTCACAATCTTAAGATTATTGTATATAACAAATGTGGTTTCACGGTTCAATTAATTTAATTATAATTTATTTCTAATTAGTTATTTTGACCCATTTTTCACATAATACTATTACTATTTTTTATAGCTATTGAATCCTGAAGATGACTTGTTACCAGGAAAGATTAGAGATAGTAATCGTTCAACTCTTTTAGCAACAATTCAAGAGCATGGATATCCGACAATCAACCTGGGGATTGTAGGAGATAAGTATGTGCAAAATGCTTTTTCTACCACAATATTATTATTTTTACATATCGTTATATACCTCTTTTTGTTAACAACTTTTTGAAGCAGCACTGAAAAATGTGATATATGATCAGTCCTTGAACTTAATGACTGATGCAGTGTTCTGCAGTCATGTGAACAAAATTTGGGCAAACGACATGTATTTACAATGGTTGCAATGTCACAAGATCACATGAACACCATTTGCAACCTTTCCAGGGGGCTTCCAATAAACAAAATCAATGGGGGCCAGATTTGCTTATAAACCATGACAAAAATGGTTGTGAAATTGGGTGAGACTCACTTAACAGCATTGCTTAGCAGTCCCAATTGTAGTAGTTAAATAAAGGACTACTTATTTGGTAAAAAGGTTTCTGTGACATTATGCCTAGTCAAAACATGCTGTTTTTTAAATAATGCTTTTAGGTATACATGGGGTAAATTAGATTAAGTTTTCTGCTCATAGATTTCAGTCAGATGAATGTCATATTCATTTATTGTAATATTTTTCTGTTTTCATTGATGATTCTTTGATTACATATGAAGATGTGTTCCCTTAAATTTCTCAAATTTTAGAAGCAGGAATTTTCTCATCTTCATTATAGTCATTACTTTTGTTTAGAAGTCAGGCATTCCCTTGAACTGCAATGAACTTCATTTAAATAGTGTTTAAAAAATTTTAAAGTTAAAATTTCAAAATTGTTTGACCTCTTCCTTGGGCTCAGCCTGGTTATCTCCTACAGTTTGAAAAGAAAGCTATAGTTTATTGAAAGACATCAAGATATACAGGTACAATTGATCCCCAAATCTCTGTTGCTAAGCAAGACAGAGCAAATCTCTGTTGCTAAGCAAGCTGTTAAGTGAGTTTGCTCCATTTTATGACCTTTCTTGCCACACAGTAAGGGAATCACTGTAGTTTTTCAGTTAGTAACACAGTTGTTAAGTGAATCTGGTTTATCTATTGACTTTGCTTATCAGAAGGTTGTAAAAGGGTTATATGACCCTGGGATACTGCATATGTCATAAATACATGCCAGTTGCCAAGTGTCCGAATTTTGAGCATGTGACCATGGGAATGCTGATTGTGTCGCTTACACTGTGTCACTTACACTGGGTCTTGTCGCTTTATTCAGTGGCATTGTAACTTTGAACGGTCGCTAAATAAATGGTTATAAGTTGACTGTAATTCATATGATTTTGAATCAATTAAATAGTTCTGCTAAATATTTGTGCACTGTCTAGTTTATTTAAAGTCAGGTGTAAGTTTGAAATCAGATTATATTTTCTAAGCAAGCAAACGAAAACATTAATGTTAAAATCAGATTAAGAATCACACAGTGTTGTGGGATTGTCTCCCTATACAAGATATAAAAATATATGCTAGGAATTATAGCCATATGCCATTATTCTAGTTTATATGTCCAAAACTGCAGCCTATACATATTAAGGCATGGAAGCCACTGAATTTAGTAGGGTTTATTTATAGTTGGAAGGATAAAAAATGTAAACTAAAACAAGAGGACTCCTTATTTACTATTAATTGACACTCCTCAGCGTAAATCTGGGAATCAAATCTGCACAGCTTGGGTGAACAGGTAGGGATGGAAACTGGATGCAGCAGGGCATAAATTCAATTCCACCACTTCTCTTTTTCACTGCATCCATCAGACTTGTTTAAGACACTATCAGCATTTTCTCTGAGAGAATATTGCATTATTCATTTCTCATCTTCTTGATTGTAAAAAGGAAGGGTAATCTGTTATATGCAGAAGCCGGATTGTTTTCAAAGCAGTAAATCAAGTCTGTAGTTTATTGCATTCTGCCCCTATCTCTTTCTTTATTGGCTAAGCTGAAGTACAGTTCAAATCCCCATAGATCTGCTTTGCAGTTTGCAGCACTGGAGTTTTTGTGGGCTTATGGACAAGCAACCCACTTACTCATAATCTTGATTCACTCTGACTCTTGGTGCTAGAACTCAAGATTCCCTAGCAAGTTACATACGCAATTTGATCAGTATCTGATCTTTCTACAGTAGTTCTTTAAATCTCTTTGAAGAACAGGATCAGGTTTTTTTCCTACTTATATAAAATCTTGCCTCCACACAGCAGAGCTTAGAGGTTATTTATGACAGCTGTACAATAAATGCCTGATTGCGAAACTACAAATATCACACTAACATCACATAAATTTCAGCAGAAATTTATAAGCAGGAAGAATGCTTTCATGCCTAGATAACTTTCTTGAACCCACAGCTCAGGGTTGTTTTTGTATTTGTTTTGTTCACTTTCAGATAGGTTACAGATTTCTATTTCCTTCTTTTCTGGGTATGTTTTGTATAACATGATACCATTATTGTAGTTTATTATAGCAAGGGTCCCAAACTCCCAGTCTGTGGCCTGATACCAGCCTGTTGGGAACCAAGCTGTGCAAGCAACAGGCAAGTGTGTGAGCAAAGCTCCATTTGAGTAAGCAGCAGCCATGCACACTAAAACCCCTGCTGTAGTTGCTGGCGGTCCACAGAGCCAGAAAGGGTTGGACACCATTGCATTACAGGACTCTGTTGTTACAGTTGGAGACAGAGTTTCCAAAGCTGCTTTCTGATAATTGACTCGTTTAGTGAGAATTCTATTTTTAAAATGTTAATATCAAACATGATAAAAACAAATTTCAGCAGTTGACTAAAGCAACTGAAGAAAAAAGATTAAGGCAAGAAGGTATTATAGGAGTGATATGTGGAATTTGTTGATGATCTATAGAAAATAAATCGGAACTGAACTGTGATTCAGCTCCCAGTGCCCCATTCTCTCATGCCATATTGTTTCATAATAGCTCTGTCTTTTAAACTTGTGATATAATCAGGTTAATATGGTTGATTGCCAGATTTAATAAGCAAGTTGCTGAAAAATTTTCATATGGGATTAAGCACATCAGCAGAAATAATCTAACCAAGAGAGATTTTAAATGAAGGTCTGCTCTACTTTGCCTTATTGAATTAAGACTTGTGTTGATTAGACTTACTTGATTTGTTAAATGTGTCGTGTATCTATTTGAGACTGAATGGCCATGATGGAAACTTCAAATTCAGAGAAAAGGCCAAGCTAACACTTTTTCCCCTGACATCAACTTGTCACACAGAGAAAGTTCTTAGCTGATACTTAATTTTATTTCACAAATGGAAGTGAACTTCTGCTAGAAAAACGTTCCCTGAGGATGGGCTCTAGCAAAAGTCCGAAAGCTCGGAAGAATAAAACCTCTGGTCCCAATGACCAACCCAGATTGGATCCTTAATTTTATTTGTTTGTTTTTCACATTTTTAAATCACCCATCTCTTCAAAAAATTCTGGGCAGTGTGCAATTACATGTTAAAATATGAAAACAGTATATAAATGTTAGAATGTTAGAATTAAAATTTTGGGAGGAGAAAGAATAATAATTAAACCCTGTTAAAAAGGTGAAGAGGGAGCTCTGAGGGCACCAACTAGCCCCATAGCTTTATGCTCCTTTGGGCTCCTCACGTAAGGCTCCACATGAGGCTGCAGAGCCATAGGGTCAGGACGTGTGGGGGGTGTCTGCCTCACCTCCAGAGGGATAATATTCCACAGGACAGGGCAATGGTAGAAAAGGCTGTCAGAAAAGTTGGAAGTTCTTTAACAGACAAGATTCCCTGCCTGACCAGATGCAACAGGCTAATGTAATGAGGTGAAGCTGGTTCTGCAGCTTGGCTCCATGCCATGGAGAGCTTTATAGGTTACAAACAACATCTTGAACTGGATCCAGAAGCAAACTGGCACCCATTGGCATTCATGGAGTAGAGATGTCCCATGTGCCCTTCACTGGGCATCCTAATATAGTTTGTGGAGCCTCGTTTTTCACCAGCTGAAGCTTCCTAATACATTTCAAGGGTAGCCCCACATTGCAGAGCACATTGCAGTGGTCCATGTTACCTTACGCTTCACGGGAGAAGGCTAGAAACTGTAGAGAACTAGATTGCTTGCTTTTCTGCTTTTGCAGCCTTCTGGATACTTGAAAATAACAAACAGCTTCTCTAGCCTAATTCCAGTGTTGAATCATTGTCTCACAGTAAATTGTTTGTTTTGATCTATATTGTTTGTTCAGAGTACTGCTGATTTATAATTCACTATCTGTTGCTTGATAGTCTTATTTACAAATTAAGGGAAGGAACAACAGAATAATTAAATAAACATGATGTATCTTTGATTAGGTGTGATGACATCACTGTTCATTCAGATATAATCTGTCCAGAGTAGGGCTGTCAAATTCCCAGCCTGTGGGCCAGATGCGTCACGTGCTGGCCATGCCCACACCCAGTTCAGCGAAGGGGGGGGAAAGTCCTGATAGGTCAAGTGACACCGCAGTAACAATGTGAGTTTGACAACCCTGGTCTAGAGGTATCACAGTTTGGTCTTAGAAATCTGTTCTATAAATAGTACATAATATAAAAAATAATATAAAAAATATTTTTTTCTAGCACTAGTTTAACTAAATGAAGACTTGAGCCATGGAAGGATTAAATGTTGAGCTGTATTACCGGTAGCAATCTGTTTTATTTGCTTTGTGCTATGCGGAACAATCACTAACATTGCCGTTTGGAAATTCAGTACATTTCTAAGGTGACTTTTTGAGTTGGCTGCCTTCTTTCCCTCTTCATCAGTATGGTTTTATTCTGGTTAAAGGATGATAAAAGGTGTTAAGTTCTGCGCATGGGCGCAAGTAGCGGAGACGAGACAGTGAACAGTGAACTTCAACTCTTTATTGAATATAGTGAACAGAGCAAAAACCTAGGGCAGCAGCAGCCCTTTTATAGGGTAGGCTGCTGACCTATTAGCCAATCAGAAACATGGAAGTGTTAAACCTTGAACCAATGAGAGTTGGCCCGTTAACAGCCAATCAGATTTCCCAGAAAGGACCAATCCGATATCGCTATTATCGGCCAATCAGAAGTGCAGGATTAGAACCCTGCTTTTTCTTAAGGTTGTTAAAACTTTATTAAACGCCTTTATTAGTTCATAACAAAAGGAATGTAAGCTGAACAACAGCTTACAATATTTGCAACAATATCTGTAAGTTTAAAGTTTGTAGCGCACTTTCCCATTTAGATTCACAACTTTGTACTGATTTTTCTTACTCAGAAGTAAATGTGATGGGGCAATGGTGAGAGAAAGAAAAAGCTAGCATTATATGATGTTTTGACAGAGCTGCAGTATGCAGTCCTTTCCCTTGTAATATGTGCGCCACTTTCTGGAATGCCCCAGTCTTTGAGTAAGATTTTCCAGAAAGATGCTTGAAATGAAGTCTCCCCTTCTTTCACATTTTTAAAAATCTAAGCAGAAGATTCTGTAGTTGTCAGGTACGAACTGATATGACAGAATACTTATTTATCTTATTATCACTAGAATTGTCAAAATCTTATCCCTATAAAGGAGGCATGTTTGGGAGGTATTGCAGAAACTGAGTTGGGTGTCTAGAGACTATAATTTTATCAGAAGGAGGAAAGAAAACACAAGTCTGAGAAGATGACAGCAAAAAGAGCATGAGCTGGGACATCAGGGGACCAAATAAAGAGAAGCAGAAACAGTTGAAAGCAGCCTAAAGAAAAGCAAAAGCAAAATAAAAAACAATAAATACTGAAGTACTACTCTGAGATAGTAGTGAAGCTTCTTCCAGCCTAAAAAGGAATCTTAGAGAAGTAGAAGCAGAGCCCTGCCTGAGAACAACGGCTGAGCTATTACTATGGTCTTCTTGATAAATCTTATAAATCAGATCTCTGAGACAGTTGTTTCTTGTAATAAACTAGTTTCAGTCCTGGCTGATAGAAGAAGCCTGAGATTATGTATGGAATGAAGAAAAGGTCATTGGAGACTATAGATCTGGATCTTGGCATCCAGGTTTCAGTAATTCAGGAGGAGGGACAAATGACCACCCAGAGGATTGCTTACTGTTCTGTGCATGGGTGCAAGGAACGGAGACGAGGCAGTGAACAGTGAACTTCAACTCTTTGTTTGTCATGCTGAACAGAGCAAAACCCTAGGGCAACAGCAGCCCTTTTATGGGGTAGGCTGCTGACCTATTAGCCAATGAGAAACATGGAAGTGTTAACCCTTGAACCAATGAGAGTTGGCCCGTTAACAGCCAATCAGATTTCCCAGAAAAGACCAATCCGATATCACCATTATCGGCCAATTAGAAGTGCAGGATTAGAACCCTGCTTTTTCTTAAGGTTTGTTAAAACTTTATTAAATGCCTTTATTAGTTCATAACACCCCTTCCCCCCCCAGGTTCCGTTTGAGGGCTGCGGTGATGTAATCCTGAAGATATGCAGGTTGTTTTAACTGTCTATTAGATTTGCGCTGTCCCACCGGTTCCTGTCTGTAGTCTGGTTTCGGCAGGACGTTTTTTGATATATCTGGTACAAGCGGTTCCGCATCCTCACTGGACGACTTGGTGCCGCTAATTCTGTCGTTGTCCTCCGATCTTTGCGGGCTCGCCTCCATTGAGGTATTCCTCTGTGGCGAGGCCAACCCCTGCCTGATTCTTCTTCATGTATCGCGCCCGGCTGCTGACTTCCTTCGATTCTGCTTTCCACCATCTCGAATTCGGTTTCTTCGACATCCCCTCCCCCCTCAGTTTGAGAGTCACAGAAGTCACAGGAACTGGGTTGTAGCCTAGAGCGAAGCTGATCTATATGGCGTTTCCATATTTTTCCGTCCCATGTTTGCACACGGTACGATCTGGGCCCGGTGGTTTGAGTTACGGTTGCTTCGATCCATAATGGTTCGCCGGAAAGGTTTTTAGTGAAAACTAAGTACCATGAACTCGCAGCATTTTCCGCTATATCCACAGGGTTTGTCTGGCTCGTAGGACGGGTGGAGCCGGTCGAGGTGGGAATGGAACTTGCGTCCCATCAACAGTTTAGCTGGAGTCTTGTTGGTGATGCTGTGTGGGGTGATGTGTTGGAGTAGGAGTATTCTGTTTAGTTTGTCGTCAATGTCCCCATAGTCCATTTTGTGGTAGTCTTTGATTCCGCTGGTTGCGTTGGTCACACTCAGACCGGAGCCGGTTGACCTCCTCCTCATCACTTTCTGATGGCGATTTGAGGTCCTCGTGGTGGGTCACTGTTGTGTGCCTCTCTAGGCGAGGTGAGGTATCGCTGGCGAGTTGACAGAACGGTGCGTTGGTGCAGCGCATTCAGGCGGCCGACTTCCTGGTTGCTTCTGCTGTAGTAGCGTCTTTGATGACATCAGCAAGGTTGATGTCCCCTTTGGCCATGATCTTGCTCTGTACCGTCTGGTCATCTAATCCCAGAACTATTCGGTCTCTCAGAGTTTCTTCGAGTTCTGCGAACCCACAGAGGCCTCCCAGGTTCCGGAGGTCTACGATGAAATCTGCGATGCTCTCTCCTTTCTGTTGGTCCTCTGGTAAAATTCATGTCTTCGGACAAGCGTTGGTACGGCGGGTGCATAGTGGGCCCGTAGAAGGGGCGCGAGGACATCCCAGTCCATGGTTTTCACCTCAGCTGGTTTCGCTCATGCCTTGGCCATCTTAAAGATGGCAGGCCCGCAATGGGTCAGGAACACTGCTCGCTTTTTCCCCTTAGTGGCATCCTTCAAGTTGTTGGTCTCCAGAAACATCTGGAACCGGTCTATGTACGAGTCCCAGTCTTCTTTTTTTTTTTTAAATAAATTTTATTAATTTTACAAAAACAATACACAAATAATCCAGGCATAACAACTTGAAAAATCTTTTCTAAAAGAAAAAATAATAATTAAAGAGAAAAGCCAATAGAACATACAAAATAATTCCAAATTGTAATATCAATATTTACGTTATCTATTTAACTTCATATCTTATCCCGACTTCTCCTTTTCATTCTAGTTATCCAAATTATATTTCTTGCTTATTAAAATTTTATTGCCTTTCATAAACATACAAAACACAGAACATAGAAAAAAACAAAACCTAAAACATCTTTTCTGAAGGCTGCTTGATCCTGGTTTGAAACTCTTCACACAGACACAAATTCAAACATCATATTCACTTTATATATCCTTCCATATCTTATTATCATTTTCAATATCATTCTTTGTCTGTTCTATTTCCAACTATCCATTCATCTTCTTTCTTTTAATATACTTCTCCTATATACTGATTGGAGTGACGCCTTTAACTCATTGTCCTAACTTAAAATTACTTCATATAACACTTAATTTATCTTGGGATTCTGTTTAGTACATTCTAAAATTATGCAATAAATTTTATAAAGAAGGTAAAAACCCAGCAATAACTAAATAAAATCCTATATAAGCATTATCCATATCATTAAAAAAAAAAACTAATCGTATATATTAATACTCATTTATATCTTAAGCATTTTACTCTAAACACATATATAAAGACACAATCTTGTGTACCTTCCAGAATCCCCCATTTTTTTTTCAATTAGATTCACCCATTGTCTCTAAATAAGCTTTTTTTCTTTAAATCTTGCTTCCCACTATTAAGGCTTCTCCTCCCCCCCTTTCTCTCTTGCTTATTCTTCTCCTTGCCCTTTTTACCCCTTTGTCTCTCCTCCTCCCTTTTCTTACTCCCTTTCCGTTGTTTTATAACCTTGCATCCACCTTTCATCTCATTTTTCTCTTTTTTGGTTGTTTTTTCAAACCTTAAAATCCCCTTTTTCTTATCCTCTTTCTCCTCCTCCCCAGAAAAAACCCATTGTTCATCGAAGATGGCTTCTTCTTCCTCTTCTTCTTTGTCCCAGTCGTTCTGGTGCGTAGTCAACTTTTCATAAGTGCATAGCGCCATTTCTAAAAATTGAAATAAAATGCCCAAAGTATCTTTTCCATCTTGTTCTTCCTTTTTATGTTTTTGATATTCAGTTTTTAATTCATCCACAAGCGATGCCATCATAAAAAGAGAAACTTTTCCCAAAACAACCACCCAAGTATTTTTAATCAAGAATAATTCAAAAAAGATTCCAAAAGTTAATACTGTTTTTTCCTTCTTCTATTTCTCTTTCTGGGGTTACTGTTTAATCAAAGAGGTCCAATTACCATATATCTTTCTTTAGAATTCTAGGCAATCTCCTCCTTTTTCAATTTCTGCTCCAATTTTTTTCCTCTTCCTTCTCCCTTACAACAACAATTTTTAAATGATCAGAAATCTATACCTCCAATAAGGGTTTTCCAATTTCTTAAATTATTAAGTCCAATGTCCAAAGAGTCTTTTGTCCCTTGGTTTTAACTTTCAAAATAATTCACCTTCAGTGCCCAAATAAATTTCAAATCTTCATCTGCTGTTTCTATGGGGTGGGAGAGTGAAGAAGAAGAAAAGTTTCCCTTTAACAGCTTTCTCCACTGCTTTCCGGTCTTCTTAGGGATACAATGTATCCTCTAGCAATTCAAACAATTCAGTTCCAGAGAGTTTGAGAGATGTTGATTGACCCGGCTCATCCAACACTTTTACTTTTCCTGCTTCCTCCAGCACAATCTTACCCGGTTGCAGGCTTCTTCGTGGTGGCCATTACTGACTGCCGCTCCACCACCTCAGGAAAAAGGGGTTTTTCCAGACGAGAAGGGAGTCTGCGACACCCCCAACCCCCTGTCCAGTTCCCCTCTCTCTTCGGCTGCCTTTACAGGACAGCCATATCCCCCGGATCCATTTGGATCGGGGGCACCTCGGCGGCAAGCACAGCAGGAATCGCGAACAATCGCGAATTCCTGCTGCCACCGAAGCCACGCGGAACCGGAACCTCGTCCCAGTCTTCTTGTGCCGGGTCAAATGGAGCGGGTGGTATGGTGCCGCCAGACATGGTTTCCATTGTCGATGCGCCTTCAGCCACGTGCTCTGTTTGGTGCTCTGTAGTGTTCAGTCAGCTCTGATGTCTCCAGATCCCATCCTCGTCACCAGTGTTATATTCTGTGCATGGGTGCAAGGAACGGAGACGAAGCAGTGAACAGTGAACTTCAACTCTTTATTAATCATCCTGAACAGAGCAAAACCCTAGGGCAGCAGCAGCCCTTTTTTTAGGGTAGGCTGCTGACCTATTAGCCAATGAGAAACATGGAAGTGTTAAACCCTTGAACCAATGAGAGTTGGCCCGTTAACAGCCAATCAGATTCCCCAGAAAGGACCAATCCGATATCGCTATTATCGGCCAATCAGAAGTGCAGGATTAGAACCCTGCTTTTTCTTAAGGTTTGTTAAAATTTTATTAAACGCCTTTATTAGTTCATAACACTTACGATGAGGCAGTAGCAAATAAGGTCAGCATTAGTTCCTGAATTTTTTAATGGAAGGATACACTTATTTTCACTGAATTTTTATTTGAAAAAAAAGTTCACATGGATTTAATCTAAATGATGAAATGGGCTCATTTATTTAATGCCCATAACATTAAAAGAAAATATTACTTTCTTTGTATCAAATTGTGCTTATTCTCAAGGAAATGTGTTTAATTATAAGAACAGCAAAAGCAAATCCTATTTTAATCCAATACTCCCAGTGGTGCTATGATAAGAATTAAAATGTTAAATTGTGGAATCTCAGCATATTTTTTACCAGGATAACAGATTTTTTTTCGCTTTCTTTGTTGCTTTTATACTAACATAGCAAGAATAAAACTGTTCTAATGGAATTTATTTATTTATTTATTTTATTTGCCATCCATCTCATAATGAAAAGACTTGGCACAGTTATGGCAGAAAAAAGGCAGCTACGCAGTGCATAAGGCTGAACATACAAAATTGTCTTCTTAAAGGGGCCCTCCATAATGCAGGGCTTAGTGTTAATTAGCTGCTTTAGTATATATTTTATCCAAAACAGCTCTTCAGGTTTATTGGTTCTATTACAGTGAGTTGAATTTGTATATTAAGTTTAAGAGTAATATTTGAAGAGTAACAAGCGAGAAAAAAATAGGGCTATGAGATTTAGTAGATCAGCAGCAGATTCTTTGCTGTGGATTGGATCTTGTCAGGTGCTGATAAAACCAATCTGTAGCCATAAATAAGAACTTCAGGAATAACTCTTGCATAATAATACTTGCATCTAGTAACAGCTCCGGAGTAGGAATGAGAAGCCACAAATATAATGGATTTATCTCATTTCATGGGCTCTCTGTGAATTCTGAGATTTTTGTAGACCAAATTTTTATTTCTTTCCTCCTTTTCTGGCTGCTGCTTAACTTTCTGCTGTATCCCATCAATCTAATTTATGGTAGTGTAATCTTGAAGTGGCTATATTTCCCTCTTGAGAGTCAGCCTGAAATAGCTTATTGCAGGCCAGTGAAATCTCTTCTGCATTCAATTAATATTCCCAGTAATTCTGTGCCTCCTATTATGATTTCTCGGTTGTCTTGCTCTTGAAATTTATATTCTTCCTGCTGATGAAAATCAAAGTTGTAAATTTTTGTACCTCTTCCTTTGAAGTAAATAAAAATCTACACATATGTTACCATTAATCTATTTTCATATTGTCATCCTACAGCCCAGATGATTTACTTAATGCCTTGAATGAAGGAATCAGCCGTGCTGATGTCATCATCACATCAGGGGGGGTGTCAATGGGAGAAAAGGTATGTATGATGGATGGTATTGGATAAAAGCAGATGGTTGAACTTTAAAATAAAGTAATGGGATGAAAACTCTTTAAGAAATAAGTAATAGCCTAGGGCCGTGATGGCAAACCTATGGCATACGTGCCGGAAGTGCATGCAGAGCCATTTCTGCTGGCACACAAGAGGTTGCCCGGAAGAGCCCAACTGCGCATGCAGGGCGCACAGGGGTCTTGTGTGCATGCAGAGGCATGTGTCATGGTGGGTTTGTGCACACATGCGCAGAGGCACGGCGTGGGGATTGCGCGCGCATGAACTGAGGCACGTGATGAGCACACGGGTTGTGCGCCCATGCGCAGGGGATGGGGGGGTCGCACGTGCATTGCATCATGGATGCAGGCACACAAGTGCACACACACATGCGTACATTTTTGGCACACGATGTGGAAAAGGTTAGCCATCACTGGCCTAGGCAAATCTTCAGGCACCAAAATGGAACTTAAGGACCTGGTATTAAGGCCATCAAAAAGAGAGCAATCTTGTAGAGCTGCCCAGTATTCAGACTCAGCATGGGTACCGTTTGTCTTCTCATTGATTGCTCCTTACAGGACAGCTTATTGCCATCTCCTTATCTCAAATGCAAACTTTTCTGAGCCCACGGAGGTATCTACAAGCTCAGGGAAAGTTGTGGCTTCTTTAAGGAGCATCTGGCAGGTATCGAGTGCTGCTAATGCCAAATTCAACGCAGTCTTTCCTGCTTCAAACACTATCAACATCTGTGCAAAGTCTAAAAGCTCTGGATGGCGATGTTAGCTGCCATTCTTTGCTAGACAAACAGTATGTTGGATAAACTTCAAAATATAAGATTCAGATATGCTGAATGTTCTGAAACATCTAAGCAATTGATACTCCTCTTCATAAAGGAACAATAGCATTTCACCATCTATGCAAAATTACACTTTTGTGATGCCCTTTCATGTTGTTATCAGTTTTATTACATTGTTATATAGAGATATTTATACTGATATCATTTAACACCATCTGAGGAAATGATATAAAAATTCAATAAACTGGGATGCGCAACCAATTTTTGCCAAGATCTGCAAGCATTTGAAAACCCAATTGGTAGGGTTGAAAGAAGTATTGTGTGGAATGAAAATCAAAATTGGGAAGTTGGTGAGGTGGTTGTTTTTAATTAAAAAACCTTTCTAATACTTTGCCCTCTCCCAAACTGTAGAGAAAACAGCATTTATTATATGTTTGATGTGATCTTTTGCATAGATGGTTTGCAAATTGGATTTACAAGTATATTATCTTAGCCTGCAAATTCTGGTTGCCTATTCTTGAAATAAACATATAATCTATGTCTTTGATCTATGCCTGCTTAGCTTTCTAGGACTGGATGATGGTTCATCTTACAAATATCTTAATTAATACCTTAGAATCCCTTTTTGGTTCTTTTTTCCAAATAGGACTATCTTAAACAGGTGCTGGATATTGATCTTCATGCCCAGATTCATTTTGGCAGGGTTTTTATGAAACCAGGGTAAGTAATATTTCTTTTGTAGCATTAGTCTTGCTTATAATCTGGACAATACTGAGAGCTTAATGCTTTGCCTAATAACCCAAGAAAGTGTGTTCTAATAAGAAATATTACATTGCCCCCCTTTCTCCAAAATTATTCCACTTCAAGTGCTGCTAAATCATCATGCTAATTACCAGTAAGATATCTTGATATAATTCACTGTAAATGGTGCAGAAGAACATTTAACATTTCCTGTTAAGATAGAAGAACCTGTTGAAAACAAAAGAATGAAGAAGTAGTACCAGTCAGACTGGACCTCCTTGTTAAAAAGCATGGATGCTTTTGAATATTAACTTAGATTGTTTGAGAGGACTTCCTGCCTGCTCAGCATTTTTTAATACCTCAACAAGGCTTTCTCCTTCTTTCCCTATGTTGTCAGGTCAGTTCATCTTCATTTAATTTTGTGCCCCCTCCTTTTTTTTCATTCATTTCTGTTTCCATGTGTAGCATGTCTTGCTTCTTTTTTGCTGTTCACAGCAAAAGAAAGCAGTGGGGAGAGATGCATTTATTTCTTTTTCTGAGACTGACAATTGGGAATTGTTTAATTGAAAGAATGATTGGTATATACAGACAGGGATCAGTCAGCTTTGTAAACAAGATATTTTTACAGCCAATTCATTTTAATGAACAATGATTCAGTTAAGGTAAATCCATCCATCCAAACATGCATATATACATATACATATACATACATACATATATTATACATACATATACATGCATGCATACATACATACTGTTCTGTCCTTAATTAACATTCTTGAGATCCCCGCGCTTTGATTGGCCAAAGCGCGGGGCTCTCCGATTGGTCAGGCGAGCCGCGCCGATTGGCTCGCTGAGAATCTCCCACGATTGGTCCATTCGAATCGCGGGAGATTCAAAGCGGTGCCATTGGCCGCGACCACGGCGGCTAAAGGAATAAAAGCCACGGGCTTTTTCCTTTACGCCAGTTCGGTTCCAACTTACAATAAAAGAGCATGATTTGAAGTCACCGACTCCTGGCATCATTTCGCGGACACAACACATACACACAAGAAAAAGCATAACCTCAACTGGTTTCAATGAGTTGGCAATCAGAGGTTAGCAAAATGAGAGAATTGGTATGTGCTTATGTTTCTTAAAAAAATTATCTATTTTTCTTTGCAGGATCATTTTAAATTCAGAGTTATCTTTTAGATAAATATTGTGAATACCGAAAGTTTATCAAGATGCCTTTGGCCTATATTAGATGATGAACAATAGGAAAAACTGAAAGGGGCAAAGGAAGATCAAAATTTATCATAGGAGAAACAAACTTCAGTCTGGAATCAGATTTATTTAACAAAACAAGAAGCAAGAAGAATTGGACTCCCCCATTGTTTCCATACATTAAACATTCAGATGATTGATGATATGAAAGTATCTGATGTCTGGACTATACACCCTTGAGAGGAATGATATCTGACCTGAATATAGGGGGGTTGTGTTCTTAAATTAGGGCAAATATTCGTGACCTCAGCCCAAGAATGGAGCATTTTAGAATTATACAGTAGTGCAAAGGTGTCATTTTCTTTTATTTTCAAAATATCCTTTGCATTGCATATATTTGTTTTAAATATAATAACCTGTTTAGTTGTGGAAAAAGATAATTTCTTCTCCTCCTCTTACATTATCTCCAGCTTCTCACTCTTCTATTTTTCTTACACACTTAGGCTTATCAGGTATTATGATTTACTAATTCATATAAATTGACATTTCAGGGATTCCTCAAATATTTTATAACTTCATTTTCTAGTGCTTATACACATGCAGTGATTTTTAGAGATGACTGGAAATCACTAAATAAAATAACCGTTAGAGGAGAAAATTAATTGATGCTACTAAAGTAGTCATTGATTAAGATGGGTGGTATAGATATTGAATAACAAAATAAGCAGACCCATATTTTAATTACAGCAGTGTATAATTTCATTGTTTAGTAAGTCAGACTGTTATCTTAATCATGTACATAGGATAAGATGCTCCCGTTGACTTATTTCCTTTTAAAGAAATAATTTTAGTGAAATGAAAAAATAAGAAAAGTGTGAAAAAAAATACAAAAAATATAAAGAAATGGTTTCTGATCTTCTGTACAGTAGTTACAAACTTACACTCTTCTTCATTAAAATTTCCTTATTATTCTCTTCTTCCCATAATCAACCCTTTTTAATCAGCAGATCCATAAATCACCAATTCATTTCTTTTCATTTTCAACAAGATGTCCATAAGAAATTTTCCAGTCTTTAATAAAAATATTCACTATCTTAGCCCTGATCAAACAGGTCAATTTTGCCATTCTATCATCTTTACAATCCATTCCTCCATCGTGGGTATTTCAGTATTTTTCCATCTTTGTGCATATAGTATTCTCACTGCAGTTACTACATACAAAGCCAATCCTCCATAGATCTTTTCTAATTAGTTAGTTGTCCGTAAGTCCTAGCACTAACATTTCTTATTTCATCTGAATGGTTAATATTTACAATACTTTGTATCATTATATGTATTAGTATCCAATACCTTTTTGCTTTTTCCCAAGTCCACCATGCATGGTAAAATTATCCTTTATGTTTTCCACAGTTCCAACATTGATAAGAAGTACCTTTATACATCTTATTTATTTTTTTCTGATACCATATACCAACAGTACATCGTTTTGTAAAAATTCTATCTTAAATTGTAACACAATGTGGATTTATACTCCCATTAGTCCAAACTAAAATTCTTAGCCCATTTTATCATGTACTCTTTAATTTGTTCTTTTGTTTCAAACCCCAGCAAAAGTTTATACATTTAAGCAATCACATGTTCATTGTGTGTACAGAGTTCATTTTCAAATCCCTTTTGTTTTTCAGTTCCAATTATTTTTCATCTATAATAAATCTCTCTTAATTGTGCATATGAAAATCACTGAAAACTAAATCCCTCTATGAATTCTGAGATTTTTTTAGACCAAATTTTTATTTGTAAAAAAATATTATTTGTTCTTTTCCTCCTTTTCTGGCTGCTGCTTAACTTTCTGCTGTATCCCATCAATCTAATTTATGGTAGTGTAACCTTGAAGTGGCTATATTTCCCTCTTGAGAGTCAGAAAATCACTGAAAACTAAATCCCTTTGCAGTAAATAGTTTTTTAGTTTTAGTTTTAGTTTTTCCCATTGATTTATTTCTAAATTATAGAGCTGCACTTTATTTTAAAAACAAAAAACAAATAAGGTAAAATACTTTGAAAGTGCTTCATCTTTGGAATTTTAATTGCATCTCATTGAACAATGGAATATAATTCTTAAACACTGGAAAGTGAAGTTGGAGGACAAACAAGTGGTTTGGAACATTATTATTAATACACTTTAATCATCTGGTAAATAATGGGTTACAAATGAAATTAGTTGTCTAGATGTACAATTTAGTTAA
The DNA here is from genome assembly GCA_033807585.1 of Hydrophis major. Lineage (NCBI taxonomy): Eukaryota > Metazoa > Chordata > Lepidosauria > Squamata > Elapidae > Hydrophis > Hydrophis major. Next base: position 86,183,988 of record CM066328.1, on the reverse strand, counting down.
CAGAGAAGAATTCATTTTGAAAAAAATCATACAATAAACAAGATATTGCCAATTTGGTGGATTTTACTAGCTAAAAATCTGGCCTTCTAATGGGAAAAATGATGGAATTGTGAAGTACTATTAATTCACATTTTTTATTTCCTGTGTAGAATTTTATGAGAACCATTGCATTTTCCAAGGATGTTGATGATAGCGAAAATGAGGCAATAAAAATATTAAATGTTATTGACAAAATTGATAAAGGATTTAGTTCATAATTTTAACAATTGGCAACACTTTCTAGGTTACCTACAACCTTTGCAACCTTGGATATTGATGGGGTAAGAAAAATCATCTTCGCGCTCCCAGGTAAGGTACATTACGTTCTAAATCTCTTCATTCATGCTCACATATTCCAAATGAATTTTAAACCAAATGTTCCAAATCTTCATGTTTCATACTGCAAATATCTTAGTCATGCTGTGTATCACTATATCTTCCATATGTAACAATCACAATGCTCTTATTTTTCTGAACCAAAAGTGTTTTTAATTGACTATGTTATTAATCATTCTTTTTTTTTTTGATAAAAGTTTTATTGATTTTAACGACAAACAAAAACATATAAAACATAAAACATAAAATAAAAAAAACATCATTCTTCATAAATTTACAGTGTATCGGTTGGTTTACCACTCCCTTTTGTGCATCCTTTTATTAATCATTCTTGCTCCTCAGTTCATCAAATATTCCTTTAAAAGTTTTAAAAGACTCTTGCTACAAAACACAATTTAGTTCCAAAGTAAATGTTCTTATTCTTAAAACAATTCTCAAGTAATTTATGAAATAACTGTTTCTTGATCTTTAGGGAACCCTGTGTCAGCAGTTGTTACCTGCAATCTTTTTGTTGTCCCAGCACTGAGGAAGATGCAAGGAATTCTGGATCCTCGTCCAACTATTATAAAAGCCAGGGTAAGAGTTTTCAAATAAAAGGTGAGTTTTTGAGGTGCTCTGCTTAGTTGCATTAGTATCTCAGAGCTGAAGAAATAACCTTTAAATAACCTAGAGTTCAAAGAATTCAGGTGAAGTATTGTAAAAAAGAGAAAGCATTACATAAATGAGTTTTAAGATGAATCATAACTATTGAGGATGGATAGCATTTGATCAGTAAAACATTGATCTTACTATTGATTACTTTTGTATTATTTGTAATAGAATATGGGTGCTCATATTTTGTCAGTAGAATAAGGATATGAGGAATAATTTGCTTCTAGGGAAAGAAATGCACAGATAAGTCTTGGTCATGCAACTAATCTCTACACCTCCAAATCATTATTAGACAACATTTTCAAGTCCAACTGAGGCATTAGTGAATTTTACATAAACTTTGTTAGGGATAACATTGTTTACCCTAACTGGTTTAGGTAAAATAATCAATATGTAATCATAGTTTGTTTGTTAAAGTGTCTGCAACTTGAACTATAGGACTGTAATTAAGGGAGTGGTTGTGAAAGCACTTTAAAAGAAGCAAGACGACAGCTTGCTCTCTCTCTGGCTTTGATGATCCCTAATTACTGCATGGACTCAAGACTGCTTTACTCGAACAGGAGAGAGACAAAGGACTGATTTGTAAGTGAACTGACATAGGATATTCCACACGGACTTTGCTAACTGAATATCCTTGAATGGACTGACTAAATGATACATGACTAATGGACTGTTATTTTGACTATACCATAAATGGAATAAACTATATTTTTGATAGCACAAGCGTATCTGTTATTTTTACTGTATGATAACAAAACATACAAACTTATCTCACTCATTTATCTGTGTGCCTATCTGACTAACGCTGCACATTCTGTTTAGCTTGTCTCCTTAACCCTGGTTGGGGAACCCAGGCTTAACACTGGTTATGGGCCCAGAGGCTGCAAAGTCAGTTGAACTAGGATAAAACAGATTTATGTAAAAAGTGAGAGTTTGTGTTGTTATACATTACAGTAAACAGACAGCTGTGTTTTATTAATTATAGTTTTATATCCATATAAAAGAAAACATGGCACAAGTCAATCTACAAAGTTTGTCCCTTATATCCAAGTTGAATGGAACAAACTATGTATCATGGTCTATGAAATGTAGTCTACTTCTACGAAGAGAAGGTTTGTGGAACATAATTGAAAATCCACCAAACGTAGAGGAATGGGATCCAGAGGATGATGAAGATTAGACTAAAAATAGAAGAATTTATGCATAAAAATGAACAAGCTATTTGCATAATAGGTTTAACACTGTCTGACCAGCAACTTGTTCATATCCGTGGAGAGCAAACGGCTGTTGGGTGTTGGCAGAAGCTGAAGAGGATTTATGTCCGAGATAACGTTGATGCTCACATAAATCTAACACGGAAGCTTTTCAGGACGCATCTCCAGACAAATGGTGATATGCTTAGTCATTTGGAAACAATGAAAAGCATTTTTTAAGAACTGCACGAGAAAGAGCTTATTTTCTCTGAACTACACCAAGTCTACATAATTCTATCATCACTAAATGAAAGTTATGACAACTACGTCACTTCCCTTGAAATATTGCCAAAGGAAAACCTAACTTTAACTGATATAACTGGCAGATTGATTGAAGAGGCCAGAAGAAGGCTTGAAAGAGATGAATTAAGGAGGGAACAACCTCAAAAAGAAGATAATGAATCTCCTACTGCATACGCAATTAAAAAATGTTTTAATTGTGGAGGAAGAGGACATTTGGCAAGATTTTGTAAAAAAGCAAAACGCCAGAACGCTGGCCAGAATAATAAAAGTCATCAAAAGATAAATAAAAATTTAGAGTTAGCCATGTATACTAACGGAGCTTTAAAAAATAATTTATGGGTGGTTGCCAGTGGGGCATCCCACTATATAACAAATGATAACAAAAATTTCATTAAAATGTCCAAGAGTACACAGCAGATATCATTAGCCAATGGCTGGAAACTGAAAGCTAAAGGTGAAGGTATAGCATATTGTTCTTTTATAAAAGAGAATGTAAAAATGTTATATGTACCACAACTTAAGTTTAATTTAATTTCAGTTAGAATTTTGGTTAAACTAGGATATACAGTTACATTTAAAGGAGATAACTGCATAATTGAAAAAGATGATAAGAAAAAAACTGCATCTTTAAGAGGTGAATTATATGTGTTAAATGATAATGGTTTAGAGGTGGCTAACACGGTTTATGATAATAAGAAACCTCATGATGAATGTATTCACTTGTTACACCGAAGGCTAGGGCATTTAAATTTTAAAATGCTTAAGAAAACTGTTAATTATCTAAGGGAATAAGTTTGGAACCTTGTAATAAATATTTGCAATGTAATGCTTGCAATCAAAGCAAGAGTAAGGTCAAACCGGCTAATAGAGTTGAAGGATTTACTACCAAAGAGCCTTTAGAAGTAGTATTTGCTGATTTAATAGGTCCAAAAAAACCAAGTGTAGGAGGAGCTCGATACATACTAAGTATAATGGACCACTATTCTAGATATGGGTTTTGCTATTTAATGAAGAGCAAAACTGAAACATATCTAAATCTCTTTAATTGGATAAAATTTGCAGAAAGGAAAACTAAAAAGAAATTAGTAACTCTTATAACAGATAATGGTACGGAATTTACAAATAATAAATTCCAGAATAGACTTAAGATGTTAGGTATTCAACATAAAAAGTCTGCACCATATAGGCCACAACATAATGCCTTGATAGAGAGACGAGGCCAAACACTGCAATCAATAGCAAATACTATGTTGTCTGATTCAGGATTACCTGACAATTTATGGGGAGAAGCAATAATGTGTGGTAATCATATATTAAATAATGTTGTTAATTCAACAACAGGTGAATTACCATTCACACTGTGGCATGGTACAAAACCTGATTTAAGTTACATGCACACATTTGGAGCACCAGCATGGGTGCATATCCCTACACAACTTAGACAAAAAGAACAGCATAGAGCTAAAAAAATATTTTTTGTAGGATATAAATCTAATCATAGATCTTATAGATTCTGGGAACCAGGTACATCTAGAGTTTACACCAGTGCTAGTGCAAAATTTCTCGAATATGTAGGATGGAATAGATTAGAGCAAGATTTAAATAATGAAGTAATTATTGAACCCTACAAAAGGCAGAAAGAACAGACTAGTTATAAGAAGAGTCCAATTAAAGAAGAAGACCATGAAGAGCAAATAGGACCAGAACAAGAGGAAACAGTTGATCAGGAAGAGTTAGATAATCAAGAAGATTTAATAAATGAAAGTCCACCTGTAATACCGAGTCCTGTAATACCGAGACGTACTACACGTGTAACTAGACCACCTGATAGGTATCAAGCAAGTATAGTTTGCCAAGTAAATAAAGTTCCAACTAGTGTAGATGAACTTAGGATGTATCCTGCTAAGGATCAGGAGAATTGGCAAAAGGCAATGGAAAAAGAACTAAATTCATTAAAGGTAATGAAAGTATATGAAGATGCTAAATTACCTCCAGGAGAAAAATCCATTGGGTGCAAATGGATATTTAAAGTAAAAACTGGAAATGATGGGACTGTTACCCTTAAAGCTAGGTTGGTAGCTCAAGGATTTAATCAAACTGCATCTGATTACGATGAAGTTTTCGCACCAAGTCTTAAAGCAACATCTTTGAGAGCAGCTTTAGTGTGGGCAGCTAAGAAAAACTATATCATTAACCATTTAGATGTAGAAACTGCTTATTTGCATGCACCATTGCAGCACACTATATATTTGAAAAAGCTAATTATTATAAAAGAAAATAAAGTAAATAGTAATGATTGTTGGAAACTCAAAAAAAGTCTTTACGGGTTGAAACAATCTGGCTTTGAGTGGAACCAATATATTGTGAAAGAATTAAACAATATAGGTTTTAAATCTGGTTTAGCAGATCCATGTGTGTTTAAAAGAGAAAATAATGGAACGGTGTCATTATTGTTATTATTTACAGATGATATTGCTTTGATAACTAAGACTAATAATGAAGCTAATGAGATTATATCATTATTAGCCAAAAAGATAAAATTAAAGCATTTAGGTGAAATTAAAAAGTATCTAGGATTGACAATTAACAAAACAAAAAATGGATTTAAGATATCTCAAGAAGATAAAATTTGCCAATTAATTAAAACGTATAAAATGGAACTTTGTAAACCGGCAAAGACTCCAATGAGTCAGGAGGTTTGCCAAATTGATGATCAAAGTCCCAAATTTGATAAGTCCATATATCAATCTTTGATTGGTAGCTTATCATATATAAGCAATTGGTCTAGGCCAGATATAGCTTATAGTGTAAATCAGCTGGCACGTTTTAATTCAGATCCACATCAATGTCATTGGCAATCATTAAAGAGAATTTTAAGATATCTTAAAGGAACAATGAACCATGCATTGTATATAGAACCAAAGGGTGATTTGAGTCTTAGTGCCTATGCAGATGCAAGTTTTGCAACTGATATAAACACTAGAAAATCAACATCTGCGATGGCTATATTATTTGGTAAGACACTAATAGGGTGGAGGTCAATCAGACAACAGCATATCAGCTTGTCCACGATGGAAGCGGAATTTTCATGTCTGTCATTATTATGCACTGACTTAATTCTGTATAAACAGTTATTATTAGGCATGGGTATTACTGTTAAAGATTCCATTATTGTGTACGAGGACAACCAAGCAGCCATAAAGTTAGCTACTAGTATTGCTGTAAAAACTAGATCAAAGCATACTGATTTAAGATACTTAAATGTTAGAGAATCTGTAAAGAATGGGCTAATTAAATTGGAATACTGCATGACAGAAGAAAACATTGCAGACCAATTTACAAAAGCTCAAGGAATAATCAAGTTTAAAGAGAGTTGTAACAAATATGATTTAAAGATGTAAATAGTTATAGTATTATTATTATTACCTAAAAGGGGAGAATGTTAGGGATAACATTGTTTACCCTAACTGGTTTAGGTAAAATAATAAATATGTAATCATAGTTTGTTAGTTAAAGTGTCTGCAACTTTAACTGTAGGACTAATTAAGGGAATGGTTGTGAAAGCACTTTAAAAGAAGCAAGACGACAGCTTGCTCTCTCTCTGGCTTTGATGATCCCTAATTACTGCATGGACTCAAGACTGCTTTACTCGAACAGGAGAGAGACAAAGGACTGATTTGTAAGTGAACTGACATAGGATATTCCACACGGACTTTGCTAACTGAATATCCTTGAATGGACTGACTAAATGATACATGACTAATGGACTGTTATTTTGACTATGCTATAAATGGAATAAACTATATTTTTGATAGCACAAGCGTATCTGTTATTTTTACTGTATGATAACAAAACATGCAAACTTATCTCACTCATTTATCTGTGTGCCTATCTGACTAACGCTGCACATTCTGTTTAGTTTGTCTCCTTAACCCTGGTTGGGGAACCCAGGCTTAACAGACTTAAAGTGAGATTCCCTTCCTGCCCCTCCTCGTCTTCTCTCTTTAAGCCAAGAGGAAGATTAAAATCCCTATTAAAATCCAGGAACAGCTGATAAAAAGCAAAGAACAGCTCATCCTGAATAGTTTTTTGCCCAAGGAATGTCAGTAATGGACAGCTGTTTCCTCACCAACAACCCTTTCAAAAACTATAACTTTCTTACAAAAATCAGCACTGTAAACATATTTGGTTTGCAAAATGATAATAGCATTGCAATTTGAACTTAGTTTATATAAAGATTTATACAGCTCCTGCAAATCCAAATTTCACAAAAAAATACTGAAATTTTTCCACATTTTTTGGAGACAGAAAAACTTTTCATTTATTCCAGTGCCTTATAATCTTCCTAAATTCCTTGTCTCTGTATTTTACAATTATCAGTTTTATGTACTATTTCAGATTGCATAGATTTTTTTTACTAATCATAGTTAAATATTTAATAGCTTTGTTAATGGAAATATATCTACTCCATTGTCTTTCTCCCTCAAAACTTTGCTTGGTTTGGAATGTCACAAGTTGCATTTGCAACAATATTTTTGGGGGAAAGGGCCATGGACGTATGATAGGATAAACTCAGAGATACTAAGAGTTAAGTTTGGGGTAAAACCCACGTACATGTATTTGGTCTACTCTAATCAAATTAATATCTTTATTTTATACATGTTATTTGAATCTGTGAGCTAAATATGGGCCCTTGGAGAGGGGCGTTTTAAATTTCTTAATTTCATTGTATTCAATTTGTATGTTTTCTACAGTTATCATGTGATGTAAAATTGGACCCTCGTCCAGAATACCATAGGTGCATACTGACTTGGCATCACCAAGAACCACTGCCTTGGGCACAAAGTACAGGTTCGTGCTTATAACCTCTTTTTAAAGTTTTACAGCTTACAACCTCTTTGGCAGTTTTTGTTGAGTTCATAAGTTTGAAACATAAAATAACGAAACACAAATGATTGGTGTCTTCTCTAATTTTGAATAACATGTAATATTTGAAATCATAAACCAAACATGTAATAGTTAAGGAATTTCCCTCCCCACCCTTTATCCTTTCTTGCTTTAAATTAGGTTCATGAATCTCACCAAGTTATAAAATAAGCAAGAAGCATTAACATCTTCTGATTGTTTCAGTCTCCATTACATGCCATAGCATACATAATTATACTGTATAATTGATGCAGTTTAGATTTAGTATCTTCTATTTACCTTTTGAAGTCTTGACATGAAATATTTCATTGTATATAGAAAATATCTAGGTTTGGGGGAGAGGAGAACATATATTTTCCTTAAAAAATTTTATATATAAAATTTAAAGATTTACTTAACTGTCAGGAACATCATTTTCTTTAAGTACTAAGTAACAAAATTGATCCTTCATGATACAAAAATTCATGAACCAACTGTCTGCTAGGGAATGAAACAGGTATTTTAATTTTGCATCTGGGTTCTTTATTTAATTGGGGAAAATGTTCATTTTGAAAACTAAAGCAAGCTTAACTTGCTGTGTGCAGCTTTATACAAACCTTTCAATGTATACCAAGATGAGGTAAAGAAGAAGGAAATGGGTATACACATTTTCTGCCCTCCTGAGTTATCCTTGTGCATTGCTCTTCATTTAAAAAAAAATGTTATTCAAAATTGTCCAAATAAAGAGCAATACATAGTGATAATTCAGGATGGCAGAAATGCAATATACTCATTTGCTTCTTTTTTATCTCTTCTTGGTACCATGACTTGTAAGAAAATGTAGAACAGTTTGCTTATCATTGCTTTCTGGTGCTCTTGACTTTTTGTTCTGAAACAATTCAAGGACTATAAAAAGAATAAGCATTGGTGTTTGAATCTGGCTTGTAAGAAAAGCAACAAGGCCTGCTATGTGCAAAATACTAGACAGACTTTTCCAAATGAGTTAAACAGGGGAGGAACAAAAATGATGCAAAACAGCACACAGCTTGATCACAGTAAGTTCATGTTCATTAGAATCTTGCTTTCTGTAACATTTTATTCTGAAGATCATGTAAAGTCTCTCTTGAGTAAAGGCCAATTGTTGATTTCATGGGTATGTACCTGCAGTTTACTTGGCAGAACCATAGAAACGGCTTGCTTGTGCCTCCTTACAGAATAGTTTTCAGGCTTGAGATTTCACCTCCAAGTACTAACCAGGCCTGACCTATTGATTTTCCAAGCCAAGACAGTCAGATTCTGCCTTTTAAGTATAACTCAATTATTTTTCTCTTTGTGAAAGAAAACATTTCACAGACCCATGTTTTTATTAGATGTCCAGGTTTTCATTCTGTAAAATAAGTAAATTACAAGAATATGCTGTTATTCTTAAGATGGCACTGTCTCTCCTACTACAGGTAGTCTTCAACCACAATTGAGCCCGAAATTTCTGTTGTTAGAGACAATTGTTAAGTAAGGCTTGCCCCATTTTATGACCTTCCTTGTCACAGTTGTTATGTGAAACAGTGCAGTTGATAAGTTAGTAACCCAATTGTTAAATGAATCTGGCTTCTCCATTGACTTTGCTTGTCAATAGGTTGCAAAAGATGATCACATGATACCAGGACACTGCAATCGTCATAGAGTTGCCAAGCATCCACATTTTGGTCACATGACTAGAGGGATGCTACAATTGTTCTTTGTGTGAAAAACGGTCATGTCACTTTTTTCAGTGCTGTTGCAATTTTGAATGGTCACTAAATGAACTGTTGTGTTGAGGACTGTTATATAACCTGTATTGCTGGCCATCATATAACGCTGTGAGCTGCCCAGAATCACTGAGAGTCTGGTAGCACACACGTTTAATAAGTTATTATTATCATCCTATATTTTCCTTTTCCAATCACTGTTGATGGGTATTGCAAATAATTCAACAAGATCCTTAGCTTCTGAATAAAACATCTTTCAGGATCCATTCCTTGAGGCCATCCAACGGGCAGTCAAATGTTCAGCCTGGCTGCTTTACAAGGTTAGGGAGTAGATGCGGGGGGGGGGAGGGGCATTTTTCCCACAAGCAAAGCATCTCATTGAATGATTTTGCACAGCCTTCCCATACAGTAGGAATCTCACAGAAATAAGTTCAAATGTTTTGCTTCCTTATGGCTTTAACCTTCCTCCCAATGCCTCCTCTGAAATAAAAATGCTAAGTTTGTAATTTATACACTGAATATTGTATATACACTGGAAATGTACATGTACGTATGTTTGTATGTATAGAATGCAACTTCAAATAAGATTGATTATGTGTGCATGTTCAGTTGCCAGACTTACTGTAGATATTGACCTTCTCCACCCATACTTATATTAGATGATTTTTCAGAAGGATTGAAAGTCTCAAACAATGCAGTAAACCTTTTAAAATTTTAATTGGGCCTCTTCCACTATAGAACATTATAAATTATCTGTACATTTATGGAATCTGTTTTGCAGTCTAAAAGACTGCTGCTAGTTCTTCTCTGGAAAGCTGTCTTGTTAGGAGCATGTGAAATTGTGATATAATTACTGTAATGGATCATTTATCATAAGAAAATGGCACTTTAAGCATCAACCCTTGAATACTTTTAAATGAGTTTGTACTTAAAGGATGCATGGTTCAGCATGGAACACACGTTTTTCAAAAGTTCTCAGATTCAACCCCAGTGTCATCTGGCATTAATTGAAAAGAATCCTCATAATATCCTAGAAAAATCCATTCGCACTGACAGCATTCGGCAAGACAGACCAATGGTCTGATTCAATAAGCAAGTTTCCTATATTCCCATGTAAAAGAAAAATAGTTTAATCGTGTTTTGCTTCCTTAATTTTTCCAAGTGTCTCTCAAGAAAAAACCTAGCTGAAAAGTCCTTAATTGGAAATGATGAAGAGATGATTTTGCAGTAACATTACTATATTGCGAAAAGAGAAGAGCTGTGCCTTGACAAACTGAACATGTGTTGCCCAATGCAAGTCAGATTATCACCAGTGCATCCTAGAAATAAATCAGATAAATATCTAAATGTTTATTGTGATGTTATTTTAGAAATGTCATTCCATTTATTTCATTATAACAACTTCAAATATCATTATTCACCATCTTTATTTAAATTCTGTAATATAATATTAAATTCTGTAATATAATTAACATAATTAATCCTTGGAATGTATTACCGCAAGATGAAAAGATAAGTATCAGTTTAGCTTTCAATAGACTAAATCATGAAACCTAATCCATTTTGGGTTACCAAAATAAAACAATGTAAGTTTCTCAGTGGCTACCAGTAACATTTATATGCTGCCTACAAAATAAAAAAAGTGCATATCCCTAAAAGGAGAGAAATAGGTTATGCGTTGTACTTTGGTTTCCTATCAAATCTAGGAGGCTGTGATGAGAAAGAATACTGGATCCGGTCACTAATAAACTCTATGCTGCAGAGTTGTAGTAAAAAAAGGACTGTATTAACCACAATCAACTTTTGGGTTTATCATATCCATGGCCAGTATGCAGTTTTCAGATGATAATTTAAAAGGAAAATCATTATTTAAGATTGCACTGTAAGAATTTTGGGAGAAAGACTGACAATGCATTTCTTGGCCTATGGCATTTGCCCAGCTAATGAATCTTTTTTGCTTTCTATAGGGAATCAGATGAGCAGTCGTCTGATGAGTATGCGCAGTGCCAATGGACTGTTGATGCTACCTCCAAAGACAGAGCAGTATGTGGAACTTCATAAGGGAGAGGTGGTTGACGTCATGGTCATTGGAAGACTATGATGTTACCAGCAGGAGAAAAGTTTTGATGCATGTCCACATATCATTGACTGTATCCTGTAATATGCAACGGCACAGCTAGTTTTTCTGAATTGGATAAAAGTTGATCAGTATAAACACCTTGAACTATATTTCAAATGGATTTAAATAAATACCTTTTAAAAAAACTTCAAAAACAAATCTTAAAAGAATTTATTCTGATTATATCAAAGCAACTTTTTCATTTCTTGCAATTGCTTTGTGTGTTCAATGCTAGTTCCAATAGCAGTAGCTTTTAGTAGACAGCGGTAGGTGCCTGCAGAACTTGTGTTTTTTCTCATCTTTAAGATTCAACTACTTATGCTCTTAAAACAAGGCTGTCTGCTTATTTATACTAGTGTAGACAACACTTGGATTTTCCCTTATTAGTATGCTTCATAACTGCTTCACCGAGAGCTTTCTGCTTGTTCTTTATCGTATCTCGTGTTGATGTGCACAGTGCCAAAAGCAGAGTGGCTGCCCTGGGAACCCGATCAAGCCCCAAGGTTTTCCTCCTTGCTGCGCGTTCAGGGATACCTGTCATCCCAGCAGCCACCCAGCTCAGTACTATTGGGCAGTAACTGGATACCTTTTGTTTAAACAAACAAAAAAATTGCTTCCTTAAGTGCTGACAGCCTTTTTAACCAATACATTTAAAATGTACAGAATTAAAATCTTTAAAAAAAAAATCAAAGACTGATCTTGTACAGATATTAGTGTTACCAGCATTCATGTGGAAATTAAATAAGAAATAAAAACTAATGTTAAACAACTCTGTACCATAACATTTTCTGTAATGATACTGAAATTTAAATGAATAAAAAAAAATCCTGAATCATTATTTAAAAGGTGATTGTGTTAAGCCTGTTTTCAGTCTTGGGGAAAGGACACCATGGTTCAAAAATTAAATGTGCACAGATATATTGGAGAAAAAAATTGCTGATGCATAAATTTTGAATTTAAAAGGTTTTAAAATAAGGTTGTGTTATTTTTCTTGAGTAATCTTAAAACTGCAATCCTTGGAAAATACTTTAACAATATGATTTACGAACATCAACAATACAGATTAACTTAAAAATATAGGATTTAAATCATCTAAGAAACTGACATAAGTGAAAGAAAATGTTTAACTACTGTATGGAATATTTCTCCATTTTAAAAATTATATGCCTCAGGAACACTATTGCAGTTAAGTATAATTAACCCAAAGTCACTTGCATAATGTTACACTTCTAGGTGTAAGTAAGAAGTGAAGGAAATAAATTCAGTATGAGATAACTAACTACAAGATTGCTTTCAGGATGCTGCGTAGTGAAAAAATATTTTGAGTTCAGTTGTTCCCCCTACACAGTGTTATTGTTTTCATGACCTCTTAAAATATTTGTTTTTTAAAATTCCATAAAGAGTTACATAAATTATAGTTTGCCTTAAGATAACATTTATTGCTAATAAGCTGTAAAAATATGGTGAAATGAGAAATACATTTTATTCTAGACTAGAATTAAGGCTAGTAAAAATACTATCAAATGTAGAATGTAGAGCTGAAAACTGACTTGATATTGATCATGGCACTTCATGACTGACCGCAATCCTATTTTCATTTGGGAATAAGCCAAGCAATGATGGTGAACATTTCTTCTCTAGAAGAAGAATAAGTAGAAAGTTTAACACTGTTTAGCTTAATGTCAATAGTTAGACGAGTTAGAGTTAGATAATTCCTTCCAATAACTCCTTTGATTTATCTGCCCTCTTCACTGAACATCATAACCAGATTAGAAATAAAAAAGTGTGCTTTCTTAAACAAGATACTTACAAAAATGCAGATTTATAAAAGTGCAATGCTTTTCATTTTTGTTTAAATTAGGTAAAACATCTTTTTACAAATGAAGATAATATCACAACTTGTTGGTAATGGCACAAAGACATTTGTATAACTCTTAAGAAGAAATCACTTCTTAACCTCATATTGTATTTCAAAAATCTTATTTTACAAATGGCTTTAATCCAGATTGATTCTTTGGGCCATCATTACTGTTGATTTTGATTTTTTTCTGTGTATTTCTATAAATTTCTGCTCCCCATCAAAAATGCCTTTCTATTTGTATTTCGTAGTTCTCACACTTCAATGTTCTAAGATTATTTGCCAACACAAGCATGTTCATTCACTGTTTCCTGCACTAAAGTAAGTTTTTTGTTATTCTTTTACACGTTAACAGGTCTCTTCTTTATGTTTACTAATATCTCTTCTCTAAAGCTTATATTTCATACATCTATATTCTACAATTATACTTTCTCTGCAGTTTTTTACCTTTCCTTCACTTCTGCATAGATATATAGAGCATTGTGTTCTAAGGGAACATATTCACAGCAAAGATAAACCCCCAAGGGGACTCAATGGCTCTCAGAGAGAGTGCTAACGACCAGATGACTGTAAAGAAATATAATCTTTCCATTCCGCCCCCACCATCCTCTCAGAACCTACCATTTCATCCCCTCACCATCTAATCACAATTGATGAAGCTTCTTGAATGAGAAGCAAAACCTTTTCTTCTTGCTCAAAAAAAAAACAGGCCAGTTGCCTTTTGAAAAAAACAGCATCTTTGAGACATCTATCACTAATACCTTAATTATATTAAACGACTACTTATTAACTTCACACTAGCTTTTATATTGCAAGTGCCATCAAGAAAATCATCAGAGAGATAGCAAGCCAGGCCACTTTGGCAAGGCTTAAAAAAAAGCAGAAATTTGATGAAATAATGAATGTTAAGGTACGTACTAGCTAATTACTCAATACAGAGAAATTATATAGAGAGAAACTGTATAGGGAAACACTGTATATGAATGGAAGGAAAGATGTAACATTGAGAGGAGCAAAATAGATAGCTGATAATCTATGCTGGCTGGGTACTTCTGAGAGTTGAAGTCAACCCATCTTGAAGTTGCTGAGGTTAAGAAATACTGATCTAATCAAGCAAGAGAAATTATTTCTGGGAAAAAATAACAATTTGCAGAAGGTCCCTCACTGAAGATGTCAAATAAGCTAATGGTCCTGAAAAATATATTATTTCTTAATAACTATAGGTCAATACAGGTGGCGCAGCGGTTAGAATGCAGTACCACAGATCCCTTCTGCTGACTGGTGGCTGCCAGCAGTTCAGTTCTCACCAGCTCAAGGTTGACTTGGCCTTCCATCCTTCCAAGGTGGATAAAATGAGTACCCAGATTGTTGGGGACAATATCTGACTCTGTAAACCGCTGTATAGCACTGTGAAGCGGCATATAAGTCTAAGTGCTAGTGCTAGACCTTGACTTACAACTGGTCAATTAACAACTGTTCAGTTATGATGGCTGCACCACCACCACCTTCATCACCATCACCTGCAGTCATATTTGGGGTATTTGGTAACTGACTCATCTTTAAAGCTGTTTGCAACATCTCATAGCCACATGGCTGCAATTTGTTGTATTTTTTTGGCTGGTTTCTGGCGTTCACTTCCAGTTTCCAGCAAAACAATACATATTGGGGACAACTGATTTGCTTAATGACTGTAGCATTCACTTAATGACTGCTGCATTTGCTTAACAACTTCCACAAAAAAGTGGGAAGAAAAATCAGATCCAGTCACATGATGCCTTGACTTATAATCACAACAATTAACAACCGTAATTCTGGGCTCAATTAGTCATACATCAAGGACTATCTGTATAAATAATGTTCAAATACTACCATCCTTTGTATACTTTGATAATAGTTCAATTTTAACAGAATTTAAGGGATTTGTAATCTTTAATTCTAATTCAAGACAGAAAGTATAGTAGCCTTTAGTAGTGCCTTATCATTGTGATGAGATTGGTAGTCCAAAATGTAGGGGACCATTGTTCCTCTACCCATTTACTAGATGATGTGCTATTAGGAGAATAAAGTATATTGTTACTGTTTTAAATAATATAATTTAATTCTAACATGTCCTTTCATACATTTTTGTCCTTACATTCTCTTTAAGATTTCTTTTTCAGCATCCCATCCCTTGTTCAGTTCCGAAATTTAGCTGTGCTCTGTATGATCAGTTGGTATCAGAATCCTTTCTAGTTCACTAAAGTCACCTATGTTTGGAAAAAAAATAAGCATGTTGTATGGGAACAGAATGAATAATCACTTTTCCCCCCAGACCTATTTCTAAGGTATTATTATAACAATTATATTTCTCATTTTCTCTTGCAGAAGGATATTAAATTTTGTCAGCCTTTATGTCATATATAAAAGAAGTAATACTTCATTTTCAAGAACAGGATGGCTACAGTAATAATACTAATAGATGCCAGTCTTTCATATGTCACCAATTCAACCCTTATGGGAACTGACTAGACCTGAAAATTATCATTTGAAAGTGGTTTAATGCTCTTTGTGAAAATTACTAACACAATAAACTCTTCAACTCATCTGTCAGAGAAAAGTGAAAATAGAATGTGGCTGATTGAGTCTGAAAGCAAAAATCTTAGCCGTTTGTTCTTAAGAATGCCCACAATCTTGAATGGAATATTAAAAGGTGTGTTATAAATGTGATCAAATTCTGACTTTGAATTTTTTATTTTATTTCTTGATGAGATTAAAGATTTCACTTTTCTTTGTTATGTATCACATTCACTAATCTTTTATAGTCTTTGATAAGTGTAACATTTCCAATATTAATGTGCAGAAAGTATCCTTCTCCATCACTTCTGACTTCCATCATCACAACTGAATATCAGTGATTTACAAAGCTAACTATTGTTTCTTTCCTCTGAAAAATGAGAAGGTTGTTAGTCCAGGCAAACATGACCAAACATGACCAAACTTAGTTATCTATGTTTTGTGGGAAATTTCTTTCATTTGGGGCTTTCTTTTCACCAAGAAAACCATTTAGTCATGAGCTTTGAATTTCTTTCAACATAGCTCTCTCTCACCTTTTACCTAAAGAAATAGCATTCATGAAAGCCAACATATAAATCTGTATAACCTTGAATCAGAATTATTAGCACAACCTTTCTAAGACAAATAGAAAAGAAGAAAAAGATTTTTTTAAATAGATGTATTCTAGGCAGTGCTTTGGGGTCTTCAAAAATAATGGAAGAGGGAAAGGAAGCTGAGAATTCAATCTTTTAGAACCATTAGCTTACTTTTAGAGATACAACTTGCATATAACAAAAAACTCAATATTTGCAAGAGATGTAATTTTTTAACTACTTAAAAGAAACATCAAAAATACAAATTATCTTGTCAATTCTATAACACTTGAAATGGCCAGATGGAAGTAGGATGTTATCTATAACATACAGGATGAAGATTGTACTGAATTCAGTGTCCATTCCCATTTTCCCACCAAGAAGTTAGGTGGAAGGAAACAAATTAAGTGGAAGCAAACAACAGCATTGGGGAAAAGCAGTGAGCAACTCTGTTTAAATGGAATTACTATTATTTGGATGGTGGTGGTGGTGAGATTGGAGAACAGAAGTTAGCAATATATGTACTCCAAGCACCCAATCTGTGACCTGCAAACTGAGGTTCCCTCAACCAGGTTCCTTCAGAAAACCATCTTAGTGTTTCTGTTGCTCTTTTGCTTGCCACTCTCCCCGAGAATTCATTCTAAATGAAGATATAGTCAGATTTTTAAAAATTTCTCACCTAAGTCTTTCTTACAAGAACAAGAAATTTTCTTACAAGAACAAAACATTTTCCATTAGCTGTGTTGTTGAACTGTAAAGTTATACTTTACATCAATGAAACCATAGGCATCTTGCAAAAACTTGCAGTAATGATCTATGATTGGAAGACACTACTAGGAATTCTGGACAATAACAAAGACCATTGCACAATTTATTATAATTACAATATACCCTGTGCTCATCTAGGAAATCTTAATTGTATTCTTATCAAAATTGTATGAAAAAATAATTGAACTAACTTTCTATTGAGAATCTATTCCACAGAAGTCTGAAATTAAGGATATGGTGAATGCACAATTACTGCAGACTGTTTTTCAAACATGCATTTTAACATTTAACAAACTATTTTTATGTAGCATGAGTTTAATAAGAACTAAACTATATTACTTTATAGACTTGCTTTTTAAAAGATATTATTTTTTGCTGAAGTTTATCCAGCCAAATGAAGTTTACTCTGTGCCTAGTATACAAAAATGTTTTCCTTTCCAAGCATACTTTTTACTTATGATTTTTGTAGAAAACACTTGCTTCTCTCACCATGAAAAGGTTAAGTAAACATTGTATGTAGTGATTCCTTTGTCTGACACAAATATGCTAATAAGGCATTATTGTCTCAGAACCTGCTGGGACTGGATAGGTTGGTTTATTTTTCAAATCTTTTATCCTTGTATCCACTGTTTGCTCTTGTCCAGAGAAAAATCCAGGAACATGCAGACAACCTATACAGTTTTATGTAAGAATTCTGTTGTATATTGAATAATTTTACTATGACACTTTCTAAATGTTCTTAATTTTAATATTGTGAACTTTTAAGAGTTTTGATTGCGGCCCATCTTTAACAAAATAGCTTGAATACAAGCTATTTTAATTCTGTAAACATACTTAGGACTTAAAACCCTCAGTAAGAAACACACACCATAATTTTTTATTGTGTTCTTCACCATTAATCATTAAAAAGTTGCCACTAAATAATACTATCATCAGTTTGGGCCAACTGTAATCTTCAACACTGAAGATAGTCCAGAGATTAAATGTCTTCAGCTGTTCTTTCTTACATCCCTATTCAGATCATTTTATTGAATTATATCTGGTAATAATTTCTGAACTGTGCAATGGACTTGGTATACTTTTAAGAATTCCACAATACAATACAATTACGATAGTGTGCAGGGATAATGCTTATTATGTGTTACTGATCATATATTTGCTCTCTCAAGGATTTCTGTATTTATTTTCTTCATTTCTAGCATTTGTCAAAAACAATTGATAATGTCACTATTTTGGTTCATTCTGCTCTTCAACATATTTCAGCGTGAAATAAATGTGCATGTACTGAAACAGAATGTATGAAGAACTAATATTAAACATTGTGTCAAAGCTAATGAATAATATCAGTTACCAGTGAGGTTGCTTATTTGGAGTTTTTCTCACAAATTAAAAAGGGCCATGGACCAAGAAAGCAACTGTACCCAAAAGAGGTTAAATGTAGCCATTTCCTAACAACCAGTTCCATGATTCTTATATGTACCAATACCTGTTATTTCTAACTACACCTTACTGCATGATGTCAGGTAAGCTATTCCGTTTTGCATATGCTTCTATTGTGACACAACTTTCTCTCACATCTGAATGGACCATTACAAACTGTTGGGGGAGGATGTTATTGGGCCTTTTTTAACTGTTCATCTCGAGAAATTCAATGGCCTATAAAAAAGAAAGAGAGAAATAAGATTTAATAGCCAAGCCATCCACTGTGGGAGGCCAAAAATCTAAAATGGCATTTGCAATAGTCTTTTTTTTGTGCATTGCATTTGAGACACATTTAAAAATGATGTTTTGATCACATGGCTTCAGTTGCTTTCCCTACTTCTTTGAGTACATCCCACCTGCTCTCCTAACAGAAATTCCTTTTAAGGAGAGACATTATTAGAAATTTGTAACTTGTTCACTGTGGAAATGTAACCAATATACAAATAGATACAGTATATGCTTGCTTATTAGCCTGCCATCTTTCTAATTCTAGGCTAAAATAATGAAAATTTCTTCACCTGCTTATGGAGGTCTATGGAGATTCCCAGTCATCCAGGTCATGGTTGTCCCAAAAGTACTTTTTTCAAGAGGCAACTGGATTTTCTGGATTTTCTTTGAAGATGTTTCACTTTTCATCTAAGAAACTTCTTAAGCTCTTCTCTTCAGCTCTGAAAAAGCTTCTTAGATAAGAAGCGAAACGTTTTCAAAGAAAACCCAGAAAGCCCAGTTGCCTCTTGAAAAAAGCACCTTTGGGACTGCTTATGGAGGATTGGCTTATTAGTTGCTTAAATCCAAAATAGGAATGTTAAAAATGTGTTTGTCATGTAACGCTTTTTTATATGAACTTATCCAATAAAAACTCATTTTTCAAACCAATATATATGAATTTGAAACCACTATAAGTAAAAACTCTGTCTCAGCAAATATATATTAAGGAGAAATTCATACACTGTAGACTGAAAATAATGCTTAATCTAAAAGTAACAATTTGCCCATTTCTCTATAAATAAACCAAATGTGCTTTATAAAATAGTTGGCTCTACAGAGAAATTATCTGTGAATGATGCTTCAAGTTATCCAAAAGAGCATTTGCTGAATTCAGTTCAGTCTTGCTGATGAGCATGTGTCCTAATACATTATACATTTGCTGCAGGGCTTGGCTTCCCCAGAGGGTATTACGTCCAACACTGCTAAAACTTTTCAGAAGAGCCTACTACAATCTCTTCTTACATTACCAAGTTTTAATCCTCATATAATAATTTACCTTTTCTGGATCATTTTAGTGGCCCACTTTATCAAATTTATATCAGCTCATCTCGCAAAGTAAAGTAACACTGAGCTTACAATATAATAAAACATACAGAAATAAAAACAATTCTAAAACATAAAAACAGATTAAAATTACAAACTAAAAAGTGAAGTTATCTGAAAGCCCTCAAAAGCAACCACTCATCTCTGAATCCTTAAATCCATCTTTATACAGATGGAGCTTATTAATAGCAGCAAGTATCTCTAAAATAACATGCCTGAACATTACTATGTACAAATGTCAGAGTTTACAGAAATCACCCCTAGACATTCAGGATAGTAATGGACTCCAACGCATGATATGCCTTTCAAAAGGTTTGAAAATCAATGCTTCCAAAGCACTCTCTCCAATAGTCTGAAATAGTGGAGGCAGCAGTATATCCATTAGTAAATAGTTCTTCTATAAAAGTATCATTTGTTCTTGTCTTGTGTTTAGGTATAATAAACAGCTGCCACTTTTAAAAGCTTTAAAAACACAACCAACAAAATCAGCAAACCTGCTATGGGAGATCTGCAGAAAGTTCTTGACAAAGGAGAATATATTCCCTTGAAATCTGCTCCTGTGTTTGAAAGTAAATTTATTCAGGTAATTTATTTTTTGAAGTGCATTTGTTTAATTGGTAGAAAGATTTTCAATTACAGGGACTGAAAAAGTAAAAAAGATAGATGGAAAGGTTAGCCCACTACTTGTTCCCTCAGGCTTTTCCCTCCATACCAATATAGGACAGCAGGATTAATTAGCTTTTATCAGAATTGTTGTTTAACTTTCTTTCCTTTCTACCTTGAAACAAGAAATAACTAATTTCTTTTAAGAAACCACTTTGGATACTGAGAATTCAAATAATTCAATTCAATTTTACCAATTTGGATTAAAAAAAAATTTATCTACCTTCAAGGCTAGTATTGTTCAATGCAGACAGATTTCTAAGTGGTTTTTCACAGATGTTTGCAATGTCCTTTTTTAAAAATAGGTTTTATGAAGAGTTATATCATTTTGCAGCAATTCCAATCACTATTGAAGCACCATGTCCATTCCAAATTTAAGGTCCATTACTAAACCCCAGAACTTTTAAGCTGTGGATCCTCCTAGGGTTTTCTCCTGTCCCCTCTTCTTTTCATTCCTAGTATACAGCTGTTCAAGTCATCCAGGCATTGTATATATTAAATCAAAAGCACAACATACACAAAGGGTTTATATTCTATGTAAAGCATATGAAATATTTTGTTTGCATATCCTAGTCTGCAAGGCATGCATCCTTTGTTACTCACATCATACATACTATTGCTTGAATATGTAATAGTTGCCTTTTAACTTTTTTTTTAAGTCTGTAACAAAGAAAGCAGCAACACTCAGCATTACTATTCCTTTCTTTAACCCCCAAGGGAACTCTTAATGATGAATTGCGCCTCAGAATTTAATTTGGTTTGGTTTGGTTTTAGGCCACATTAACAACTTAATCCTGTCAAAACTTGAATTAAATTGAATTTCTCCAGTTAGCAGCTGATCTATTTAGGAAAGACATTAAAACTGCTGTATTATTCCTAATAGAGGATCTGCCTCATATCTTGGTGCTTGGTTTTCTCAGATCCTATACTTTGAATTCTTTTGCAGGAAATTGGACTAATTGGTTTAGATGTCCCTTTCAAACTGTCATGAGAAAAGGATTATGCAAGGCTATGGGTTCAGGTGTCAAGAGACTACCAAAGCATAGGGGACAAATTTCAATTTTTTTGCTATGAGCTCAGGGGAGGAAGGGAAGGACAGAAAGATGTTGAGCTAGCCAAGATCAGAAAATGTGCAATTCAGGTCACTAAAACTTGCAGAGTGATCAAGCTGTCAGAGAGTGAAACACAATTGAAAAGCATTGCAAAACAAGCAAAAATTACATAATTTGGTAATTCTCAGGGAATCTGGACATGAAATGAGGTTGTCACAACTGTTACTTCCAGCAGTGTGACTAGCCTGCAACAGGATCTTTTGCAATAGGCAACTGAGATACCACTGGACTAAACTGACGAGTTATATCCAGGGACAACTCTTGAGGACTCTTATTAATCTCAAAGAATAATTTCATAATTCAGGATAACCCTGTACTTTTCAGCTCTTTGATCTTGGAGAAAGTGGTAGAGTTAGATGGTGAGGGATCAGTTCTGGCTGAAGACCTCAGGTTTGGTCTCCTGTTTTTCCATTGAAGCCTCCTCCTTCTCCTTCAAGGAAGAATACAAAATGTATTAGCTTAAACTGGTGTGCCAGTTATGGCCCTTCTTCATTAACCCTATAGATTTGCCTTATCAATGGCAAATCTACACCATTTCTAAGACTGAATTTAAATAAAAAAAGCTACTAATTAATTACTCTGATATATTATCCTCTACTTAGACTCAATTTCTAAGAGATACACGTCTATTTATGTATAAAATTTAAAATCAATAAAACTCATGTAGCTATTCTAATGCTGCAGTGCTTTAACTTTAGCATTATACTTTATATATGCTCTTTGGAGTGATTATCAAAACATACTTTTAATGTGTTTTAGTAAACACCCTAAGTTCTAATTCAATCAAAAGTAAGTTGTCAGTTGTATAATGTTATCCAGGAATTAATGTACTCTTCAGCTCAACCCAACAAATGACCTTGGTATAAGTATTTAATTACCGCAACTCTCTTCATGTACTGTACTTTAACACTTGTTTATAGCTCTTCATCATTTCATATGCTAATTATTTTTTGATGAGCCATTGAGGTGAATTCATCTTGTGGTGACTATATGAGTAACTGTTTATCATCTTGATAAATTTTTGTAATAATATAGTTTTTCCAAGAATGTATCTATTTTGAGTTCATTCATATACTGTAACCATTATTGTCAGTTTTTATAGCCCCCTGATTTGCTATAATTCTTTTTTTTAATTTCATCATTCACTCACGCACCAGAATTATGTTAGTTTCTGGTAACTGCACTTTTTATTATGCTTGGAACAAACTTTTTTTTTCAGGTAAATAGGAAAGGTGGATCAATTTACCTTCATAATCGTCCCAACTATGTGACTGTGGGCATATGTGCCTCTAGCACAAAACTGTCAATGCCAAATGTAATGCTGCTTGCCAATTCATCTCCCTATTCCTCCAAAGAAGATCTTTCAGCCTATCCACCATCTACCCAGCCCTCACATTCCAAAGAAGAACTGGTACTCACCAGGTGAGTTAACTACTGAACTAAACTACTAAACTATTTTTGAAAAATACTCAAGTATATAGTTATTTACCATAAGTTGATTGGGAGAAACAGGACAAATTGTATCCACTATTCCCATTTTCTCTTATGTAAGAACTTTTTCCATACACAAGATTAATTTCCTTTTGTAATTACTCTTAACATCAAAAATCATTTATTATTCATTATAAATCCATTTATAGCTCATAAACTACTTTCAGTTCTTGCTGAAGCCAGTGATGCCATTGATAAAATGAAAGTGTGTGATTGATATGTGATATTATATATATATATATATTTGTAGCAGTAATCATTAGTACATATCATTAGTATATATACAAATATATATATATGTTTTCTTAAGTTTTTGCGGGTACTTACATGTCTGGCATTCAGCTTTGTTCGGGTATTTTCCCACGTCATAATAGTGGTGCTTTTAAAGTTGTAGCAACGTTTCAGCAGAATCTCATCTGCCTGATGATGGCAGATGAGATTCTGCTGAAACGTTGCTACAACTTTAAAAGCACCACGTGGGAAAATACCCGAACAAAGCTGAATGCCAGACATGTAAGTACCCGCGAAAACTTAAGAAAACATATATATATATATATATTTGTAGCAGTAATCATTAGTACATATCATTAGTATATATACAAATATATATATATATATATATATATATATATATATATATATATATATATATATATATATATTTGTAGCAGTAATCATTAGTAGTAACCTATCTTATAAAATAAAATTAGTGGTTAAGACACAAGGCTAGAAAACGCAAGACTGTGGGTTTTATTCCTAGTTTAGGCACAAATGAAGCTGAGTGACTTTGGGCCAGTCAGTTTCTCTCAGCCTTAGGAAGCAGGCAATGACAAACCCCTTCCAAACCATATCTATTTTTTCTGATGATGTTCTTCTTAATAAAATAGAAAAATATAGTCTAGATCACAGATGTCAAACTCGATTGCATCACATGACGTATTGTGATGTTTTTTGCCTTTGCAAAGCCAGGGTGGGTATGTATCGCCTGCACATGAGGCATCAAGCCTCACAGGCATCCAGCTGCCAGTTTGACAGGCCTGGTTCGACAGGCCAGGTCTAGATGATATGGTATCTAAATGGCCCAAGCAAGTAACAAGTAACATAGCACTGATGAGGTGTCACCCAAATGGAAACTGGTACCAATGTAATGCTGTGAAAAACATACATGGAACATTATAAAATTAGAATGCCAGATAGTGCAAAACTAGAAATGTACCTTAAAATGTTACGCATTTTTGCATAGTTACTTTTCTCTTATTTTACCATTCAAGAAGTTGGAAGATCTGTCTGGATTACATATACTATTCAATGGCTTCTTTTTATTATATGCACTCCTGTTGCCAGTCTTCCTTCATAAAATGTACTTTTGTACATGTTTGTTTACAGGCAATCCAAATCAAATTAAATCTGTTTAAAACCTGTCCTGTTCAATGTAATGAATTGTTAAAATGTTACCTTTCTGACACTGATGTGATAACTTTGTTGCAGGTTCTTGCCTTTGCAGTTTGTAGATCTCTCCGTTCACTCTGCTAATAAGAGACGGCTGAAGCTGAAGTTGGTGAATGGTCGCTCCTACTACCTAGAACTCTGCGCTTCACCACAGAAGCAGAATGAGATATTCTCTCAATGGGTGCGGCTCATCAATCTGCTGAAATCTAAATCTGAAGGGCCTTCAATTAATACTCTTTATAAGGATTTTGAAACCCAGGAGGACAATAAAGACATCGGGAATAAAACAGGAATACAAGTAAGCATATACTGGGTAGACCCAACATTACTTCACAAGTCAGGAATATTGTTGGAAATGAGACCCTGAGCAGTCAAACACCACATATACCAACTGTTCAATAAAATAGGTATTTTTGTAAAGTTGATTTGAAAAAAAAAATGACTTCGATATCAATTCTTTGTTCACTTTACCATGTTAGGGAACGTACCTTACATATAAACTGACTTTTAATTTTTTTGATGTTTCTAAAAACTGGTGTGAAGAAAAAAACATTGCTATGCTTTTATTGCTTTGCTCTGAAATAGTCTTACAAGTCTTCAGAGAAGATTGGGAGATACAAGCATACATTGCTTAATAAAATTATTGGTTAGTGGGTTGGCCTGGCCCAAATTCCTATTTAAGCAGAAGAAAAATTTTGAACTGCTAAGATAAAAATATAGATAGACAGAAAGATGGAATCTAAATAATTCATTCCTTAAGAATCCCTACCTGAAAAATGATCATGACAAAAGGAAATCTTGAAAGAGAATATAGTCATCCAGAGCAAATTACACATTTTGCAGTGTCATACAGTTTTCAAATCAATTGCACATGTAAAAGAAACCAAGGTATCATACACACTGAAATAATTCGGAAACATTTGATATTGGGCAATTTTGTATATCACAATTAATTGCTGTACAATTAAAAAAAAAACTCCTAAGGTATTTCATGTGTAACACAAAGGCATGGCAATCCCACAGGTTCCTTTTCAAAAGGCAACTGGACTTTCTTTGTTTTTCCTTGAAGATGTTTCGCTTCTCATCCCAAAAATTTCTTCGTTCTTCAAGTAAAAAGTCCAGTTGTCTTTTGGAAGAAGTACCTTTGGGACAACCATGACCAAGATAACTGAGAATCTCCATAGACAAAAGGCATGGAAAGTAATAGAAAAAAATTTTAAATCCTGGAGAAATTTTAGGTTGTGGATGAATCAATAAAAATGTTCTATTTCTTCAAATTCTACATTTCAATTCAATAATTCAACTACATAATACATTTTCCAGAGTGGCAAAATTGACATTTGACTGTTGCATTATATAATATACATCCCATATCCCACTAGTAAAAATGTCACCCAATTAAAAAAAAGTTTTGCTGCACTTGAACATTTCACACATGATCTGCAGCCAGGGGCTCTCGATGACTGAAAAATAGGCAGCCAAAAGTCTGGAATGTTACATCTTAAGGATTCTGCAGCCTATATAGTATGACCTTAAACATGATAAAAAATATAGACTTTTCAAGAGTTATTCTAAGGAGGTTCCATTGGAGAGCATATCTTTTTTTTTCAATTCCATGTCTTTTCTACTGTCAGTCCGCAGCCAGCATAAAGCAGGCTGCTTACAAATGATACAAGATCAGGACACTGTGACATCAGCCTAAGGTGTCCTTAATGCAAGTATTTGAAAAAAATCTAGAATTAGCTGCATACCACTTGGTTAACTTCTATGTGAGAGAAACCATGTCATCTCTGAAAAGCAATGAAAAATAATGACATCTTAATCTTAATCCACAGACCTTTTAAGTCCAAATAACTGGATTTAGTGTGCAGTTAGTTATACACATTTAACTGAAATTATTACATGTAGTGACAAGAAAAATGCAAAAAGAATAAGCTGCACAGCAGAATCTTTTAAAGTAAATCAATGTTACAATATGCTCTGTGACAGCACATTTAAATATAAATCATACTTATCTATGGAAATTCTCAGTCATCCAGGTTATGGTTATCCCAAAGGTGTTTTTTCAAGAGGCAGCTCCAGAGCTGAAGAAGCTTCTTGGATGAGAAGTGAAACGTCTTCAAAGAAAAACCAGAAAGTCCGGTTGCCTCTTGAAAAAGACCTTTGGGACAGAAATCATACTTACAAATATCAAATTTAAAAATAGTTTAAAACCTATTAAAATATTGCTAATGTGATTTCATGTATTCTTTTCTGTTAGTCATTTTGTGCCTCTCATTCTTCCCAATCTACAGGGAAATATTTGGGTAAAATATTCTAGGTTGCACTCTGAATCATCTCCACAGCAAATTCACAGAAACTCACGGTAGTTTTACTGTACTGAGTTTTATACCAGGTGTTCAGGTTTTGCTACATATGGCCTGATTCTGTATGCTTTCTTGTTCTTTCTTCCTCAGGAAAAAAACACAGTAGAATCTCTTACAAATCAACCAGTCAGTCAAGAGTCAACAGAACTCAGTAAGAAAGCATCTTCCAAGCGTGTCACCTATTCAGATGTTGTGGGTTCTATTGCAGAATTTCAGAACAAGAGCCAAACAATAGTTTCTTCCGACAGCTACATGAAACAGCCCCATGCAGACTCAATGAAACAAAACAAATTTAGTCAAGAATTAATCGGGACAGCTATCAGAAAGAAAAGATCTAGGTAAGTGAATACAGATTGATGTGTGTGTGCGAGCGCACGTACGCACACACACACGCACATATAAGGACATATGCAGGCATACGTACAATACATGTATTTTCCATCTTCTGATTCAGCATAGAGTTTTTATACCAGTACATCTGGCTTTTAATACAGCCATTGGAGCACTTTACATATTCCTTGGTCCTAAGACCCCATTTATTAAGCACACTAGAGGGATGGTGAACCATAGGATTTCAAATTTTGATCTAGAACAGAAAGAAGAAAATACCAAAAGATAAATCTACATCTGAATGTCTAAAATCAAAGTAATATAACTCTAAAACTAAGGTGGTTAGGGTAATAAATTCACATTATCAACTTTGAACAATGGACATTTTGCATTACATAAGTAACTATTTTAACAGAGCAACTATCTAACATTTACTAGTTGTATAATCTCAAAATTAAATATTCTTTTAACTTGCAGTTGGAAAAAAAATTAAACAAAATGTACTCAAACAATGCAATAAAATACAGCAGCATTCCCCAATCTGATGGCCCCCAATTATTTGAAACTCATCTCCCATAATCTCTCACTGACATGAACAATTTAGAATCTCACATTTTCTGCAGAGAAAGGAATTTGTATTGGAGTTTGAAACTGCACGATATGAATATTTCTACAAATTGATATAATTCTGCAAAGCAACGATAGACGTGCCCATCCAAATGTAGCTTACCTGAAGTAGTAAATTGGGCAAAAGCATCTTAATATGGAGCAAGTATCAATGAATCACCTTGTGTTCTTCTTCTGCAACTGTTTATCACACTGTAAAGAGGCCTACAACTTTTTTAACCCCCCTAAATAAACAGCCATACCAAGTGTCTTCAAATTTAGCAAGTTTAATACTTGTGGACTTCAACTCCCAGAATTCCTGAGCTAACATGACTGGAGGAAGAATTCTGGGAGTTGAAGTCCACAAGTATTAAAACTATCAAATTTGAAGACCCCTGAGCTATACGAACAGAAGAAAACATTTAAATCAGCAACAATTCTTATCGTGGTTTTGGGAGTGATTCCAACATCGTTGAGGTGAATCAGGAAACTCTGTAAGGAAACAGCACTGAAAAGATGAGTAAGGCAGCTCCCCACATACTATGAACTCTTCTTGTGGCAAAATGTGGAACTTGATTCCTTCAAAGCCATTACAACTTTGATTTTTGTTCCCTACTTCAAATGCTCCTGCTTTGTTTAATAAAAGCAATATCTATTTGCTGCTGTGTGTAATTCAGCTTAGAAATCTTAGAAAATTTAGAAATCTTCCTTAAATTCTCTGGATAAAATCTTACTAGTTTCGATTGTCCTTATTGCTTGCAGGGAAAGGGCACCTTTTACCAGAAGTGAAAAACGACTGCAATCTTCAGGTAGGAATAAACTTCATATCAAAGTGGATTAGTGCCAGCAGGCAAAGTCTTGGAACCCTGGAAAGCTCTTAGGAACAGGCAGTTTCCAGTTAAAAAAATAGCTTTGTACCCCAGGGGAGAATTAGGAATATTCAGTTTAAAACTGCTCTCAGAATTATGCAACTGTGAAAGTATCAAGATCTTGCAGTGATAAAAACATTTTTACCACCTCTGCCTTATATGCAGTAACTATTCCTGAATTATCTTTAGCTATTTATTCAGTAGTAACTTAAAGTGAGAAAACCTTACAGGTGGTCCTCAATTTACAGCCATAACTGGGGCCAGGATTTCTATTGTTAAATTGGTGAAAAGCGAGGCATCACGTGATCAGACCCACTTATCACTGTTTTTATCATGGTCATTAAGGAACTCACACGCTCATCAAGCAACCCAGCTTCCCCAGTTGATATATTGCTTACCTGAAACAGATTGGAAAGGTTGCAAATCATGACATGACCGCAGAATGCTGCAACTGGTCACAAAGGCAAGTTGGTTTCCAAAAATGCCCCTATTGGGATCACGTGGCACAGGGGTCGTGCGATGGTCATAAATGCAAGGACAGGTCATAAACCACTTTTTCTGAAGCCATCGTAACTTGGAACTGTTGTTAAACAAACAGCTATAAGTCGAGGACTATCTGTAATGCAATTTGGTATGGCATCTTTCTGCATAGTCTGGAAGCTTCAGCTAGAGTGAAAGGCAGCAGCCTTAAGAATTCTTAATCATTTATAAAGTCCTGAGCTTCCCCACAGAAAACATTTCTTCCTATATATCTTTAATAGGCCACTGAAATCATTAGAAGCTTTTGTTGTTGGGCAATGTCTTGTGAATTTATGTTTGGCATCAGCAGGCAACCTTTTCTGTTATAGCACTCATTCTATAGAACAGTCTCTCTTAGAAATAGGCTGTGCGCTGGCTTTATTACAATTTAAGCACATGATGAATTTTAAATTTGCTTTGGCATTTTAGGAAGCCTCTAAAATTGTTCATGGGTACTGGTTTTATTACATTTTATTATTTCTTACTGCACTTTTTATCGTATCTAATATACATTTAACATTGCATGTAAGCCAGAAGTGTTTTGCATGACAGACTGTATATTTTATTCTGAGTAAAATCAAATGAACACTAGTATTAAGACTGCTAAACCTTAAAGTACAATAAAGAGGACATGTTCAGTTACTGATCTGAACAACAGTTTGTCAATTGGTCCAACTTCCTCAACCCATGCCTTTGCTTGGAATATTAACACAGATGATACCCATTTTTCCTCTGGAAAGTCTCGGACCCTTTCAATTCCTCTACATTTCTATTCCTTTCATCATTCCAATCCCATAATATTCCCTTATAGTACTGATTGATGCATTCTTCCCTCACCAGTCTTTCCTGGTTTTAATTCTTTTTCACAGCACATTTCATCATCACAACTACAGCATCAACAATTATCCTTTCTGCACCTTAACTCATTATTTACCCAGAGAGAAATGAAACAATAGCTTTCTACATGAACTTACCATTCCTTTATCTTTAATATAATATTCCTTTATCAGACTTCTTATCCGTCAAGCCCACTTATCCACCTTGAGAAAGCACAAGACCATACTTGACCATCCCCAATTCTGGTGTCCCAGGCAGCCTTCAGTAATCCTAAATATTAATAAATAAGTAGATTAGGCAAAACCTGGTTCAAAAACAGTGTCTGTGAGAGGGAGTCCTAATGGATGATCACTTAAACATGACCCAGCAGGGTGTGATAGCAGCCAAAAAAGCTAATGTAATCCGTGGTTGTATAAACAGAGGCATAGAATCAAAATCATGTGAAGTTATTGGTACCGCTTTATAAATCCTTAGTAAGACCATACCTGGAAGACTGCACCCAGTTTTGGTCACAATAGAAAAAAGATGTTGAGACTTTGGAAAAAATGCAAAGAAAAGCAACTAAGATGATTGTGAAGAACAATTGGAGGAATTGGGTATGACTAGTCTAGAGGGAAAAAAGGACTGGGGTGACATGACAGCAGTCTTCCGGTATTTGAGGGACTCCCATAAAAGAAGAGGGGTCAACTTATTTTACAAAGTATTAGAAGGCAAGACGAGAAACAATGGATTGAAACTCATCCAGGAAAGAAGCAACCTGGAATTAATGAGAAACTTTCTAACAGTGTGAACAATTAACCAGTGGAACCGCTTGCCTTCAGAAGTTGTAGGTGCTTCATCACTGGAGGTCTTTCAGAAGAGACTGGACAGCCACTTGTCTGAAATGATATAGGGTCTCCTGCTTGAATGAGGGTTGGACTAGAAGACCTCCAAGGTCCTTTCCAGCTCTATTCTGATTGATTTTGCCTTGTGTGCATCATTTTCTCTCCCAAAATTATCCACTTAGTTTAACCTCATGCTCCCAAGACTGGGAACAATAAACTTCTCACTATTCTCCTTTTGTATCTGGAGAACAAAGCCTCTTCCCCCAATCTCAAAATTTTCATCTGCTGAATCAGGCTGTGGAAACTACCTGGATCTTTGTATATTAAATTACAAAAGTAACCTCATAATTAAGTCCTGCGTCTTTTCATTGTCACCATTGTCACTGCCAACCAGAGTTTTTAACTGTCAACTGCAACCAGGCAACCGCTAATAATTACATGACTGGTTTAAGACCTACATCTGAGCAGAAGCAAGAACCTGATTCTGAAGCCAATCAGACGTTTTGAGTATTTAAAATTTCTGGCTGGATTTGGGCTTTTCTGGAGGCATGGTAGTCTGACATTCCTAGACATGTTATTCATGTGTTCTGCCTGACAATTTAAATTTGGAGTATATTTAAACTTTCCACAATATTTCAGCACAAGAATCATTTTAAGCAACCAAAGCCAAAAATAAAAAAAACCCAATAATTACTGCAATTCTAAAGAATGCCTTTCCTCATTTTTTTTCTTCCACGATTATCAATAGCGCCATTTAAAATTATCATTCTTAGGATGGACTATTCAATAAGGAATACATGTTCTTATATGTTGTGCTTACAGTACACAACTTTGAAACAGTGCAGAGCTGGAATTTTGCTTCCACGTGGCAGAACCAAGTCATATTATCCAGTGTTGTAAATCAAATTTGTATGATTTTTGTCTGTAAAATTTGAGCAATAAAGATTCAATAAGGCTTCTGAACATGTAGATTCTATCCCATTCATTAACTCAAATGGAACCAAAATCACAGAAGATGTACTCAGAGAATGACATCAGCAGCCTTTCTCTTTATCCAAAGCAGTATTTCACAATCTGTGCAACTCTGATATGAGTGCATTAAATTCCTAGAATTCATAGCAATGGTTATGCTGGCTGGAGAATTCTGGTTGTTGAAGTTCACACAGAGGCTGAGAAATACTGATCTAATGTGAGCCACGCATACTATCAGATACTGGTATGTAATATATGGGTGATTTCGGAAACATTTATCTGTGAATCTTATGAAACATCTTATGGTATATATAATAATAGCTAAGTAGCTTTTAAAAGAGAAAGAGAATGTACCCCATTCTCTTTCTATTATTTTATTCATCTGCCAACTCTTGAAAACTATGTTCACTTTTGTCTGCTCTGTGTTCTTCAGAATTTTACTAAAAATTACTTTCTAGCCTGTCAACCTAACCCAGGAAGGATAATCTATTAGCAGGAGTAGGTTTTTATACAGGCCACAACCATGTTTTAGGATCTGTATACATATCAGTATACATAAAATGATTAGTTCTATCAAAGGTTCATTCATGAACTTCATAATTAGTGACTAGGAAATTGGTCATCCACCTTCATTATTCCCAAGCGCATTTTGTCTGCAAAAGCAAAGAAATCAGAAAAACATCCATCATTAATTAAACATTGATCAGAAACTCTATTTTAAACTCCTAAGCATTAAAAGTCTGCCTTTCAATTACAAAAAAACAAACAAACCCCACCACCCTCTCCAACTCAATTTTTCAAACCAGTCAGTGACTCACAAGCAGGCTTATGAAAAGCCAATCAGATAATGGAAGCTAACCCATAGTACGACAACATGATCCTCATGATGAGGCAGCTTGACATTTAGAGGGAAAAAAACATGGGAGAGACAGCATTTCCTGAAAAGGTCTGAGAAAGGGGGAAAAAATCAGTGAAGACATAAAGACCCTTAAAACTTTGTTGACATTTGAAACTGTGTTATTGATAGAAAACCAATCAAAATGACCTTTATTAACAAAATTCATTTAGTAAATTCTTTTGAGAGTACAGTTTCTTCTGAATACTCATGTTCTGTGATTCTAACAGTAATTCAAATCCACATTCCTATTCCTATGTGTGTATCTCTGTAAATCTTTATAAAACCAATCCTTGAAACACATATGAAACATATGTATATAACATAGAGCTCTTGATTATATACGCAGTATGCATTGGAAACATAGAATGCAAATGGGGTAAGAAGTGACATTAACAATGTGTATTAAAAGAATTATATGTCAGGTGCCTAGTATCTGGCTTAATCAGGTAACAAAAAGCATCCCAGTACTCAAATTTTATTGTCAGGATCTCTATTTGCATTGCGCTCATATAAGTTGAATGGGGTGATGGCACTTTTTATCTGGGGCCTAAGTTATAGAAACATTAATCTTTTTTTATTATTGTCTGTGACTATCAATTAGAATTTTAATTCTGTGTAATTTAATTTTCATTGCATGCGGTCATATTTATAATATTCTATTTTTAAAAACTCACAACCACTCATTGTTTGGTTCTCAACGCACAAGCTAGAATTATGTTCGTCTGCCTTGTGACTCACTATATTATAGAAAAAAATGGTTTGGTACTCAATATTTTTGGTACTCATCACACCTCCTGGAACCGATTAATGATGAATACTGAGGTACCACTGTATAAAAATAAATATGGATATATATATTTACATACATTTGTATTTGCAGATCATTTCTATAGATAGTAAAACTGACTCTTTCCTCATTATCTTTTTCTTTCCCCAATCTTTTTCCACACCATTGCTTTTTCTTGCTATCCTGGATTTCTCAAATTCTTTAGCAATTTCCAGTGTAGCTATTTTCCCTCTGATTATCCTTTCTTTCCCATTTTTGCTTTAAGTCACTAAGCTTTCAAAAATTTACATTTTTCCTGTACTTCAGGTTTTCTATGCACTTCACACCTACCCACACACCTATTTCTTTGATATATTCTTCTCAATGCATGCATGCCAAGGAGTTCATTTGTTTTCAAAACAGTACTTTCCCCAGTTTTTCAACATCCATAAGATCTACTTTTGAAATAGTTTTTCAAAGAACTATCATAGCTATTTTGTGTTATACCAAATAACTGAGATACAATTAATGTTTTAAAAACTAACCTTTCCACCTAGGGATAGCAATTCTCATGTATCTTTAAAATGGACAAAAGAAAACTAGCTTGTAAGCAGATATAGTTCTAATTAAAAACATTAATTAGCAACTTTAAAAGATAGTTGACTAAAGCTGGGGAAACGAAAGTCAGTTTTGTCAAAATCCTCAAATCTGGCTATACACACATACTTCCCTTTG
The DNA here is from genome assembly GCA_033807585.1 of Hydrophis major. NCBI lineage: Eukaryota > Metazoa > Chordata > Lepidosauria > Squamata > Elapidae > Hydrophis > Hydrophis major. Next base: position 86,149,716 of record CM066328.1, on the reverse strand, counting down.
ATGCTTTTTCCTCTCTTCTTTTTCTCTTGCACTTTTTAATCTGTTTTTCTGGGCTATATTTTCCTCATGCTCCTCCTGTTTTTTTACAGGAATCCTAAAAAATATCAGTCACTCTAAACTACTTTTTAACAAATATTGAAAAAATGTGCTGTTATGAAAAGAAACTAAGCTGAAGATGCAAAGTGAAAGAAGAAAACAAAGTGATTAGACGGGAAAATGGAAAGTCAAAACTGTATGAGTGTTCTCTTAAAGAATATAAAACTATTGAAATATCAGTGTGCATTTTGTTTTGTTTTTTAAATAATTTACCCACAAGAAAAATGTGTGCCTACTGCTGTTAATTCTTTATTTCATTCTGATTAAATTATTTATATAAAAACTCAAAACACAAAAAATACAAGAGAAAATAAACACAAATTAAATCTGCCTTCCTTCACAAAAATGTATGAATAACTATTTTTAATTATTAAATATTTATTCATTACTCACTGTTTCATAAAATCATGTTATCTCTTTCCACATTTTCTGGTATCCTTTTTCTAATATTGAAAACTCAATGTTTTAAAGGTAGCTTTCTAGTTGCAGTATTTTAAAAAAGCAAAATATCTGCTTTTTAAATAATGCTTTTATTTTGTATATTAAAGACAATGGTGAATTTTAATTTCCCCGTCATCTACAACTGATAGTTGTGTAGATTTCTTTCCAAAATTTTGCTATAAAAGTTGTGCACGCTTAATATATTTCCTACCATTTTACTTAGTTTATTTGGAAGTATCTTTATAGTTATGATTGAATCAAAAATCTACTTGCAACATAGAATTTCTCAATCACTTTTTCTATAATTTTGTACTGAAAAATCTGGATTCCTAATTTTAAGCCCAATAAAAATATTTTACTGATGTTCATGGTCACTTATCAAACAAATTTGTAAACAGTCAGACAGATATATCACACAGATGTTTCCCCGCTTTGAATATATAAAATTGATTGTTTATTCAGTCAATACAATAAGCTAAGATTTCTTTATTCGTGGTTTACTGAATGAACTACGTATGTTTCCAGAACAAAGGAGACAATAATTGAACCATTCTATCAGTGGTGGGATTCAAAAATATTTTACTATCAGTTCTGTGGGTGTGGCTTGGTAGGCTTGATTTGGCTTGGTGGGTGTGGCAGGGGAAGGATACTGTAAAATCTCCATTCCCACACCACTCCAGGAAAAGGTTACTGCAAAATCCCCATCCCCTCCCCACTCTTGGGGGAAGGATACTGCAAAATCCCATTCTCTCCCCATCCCACTAACCTGCTTTCCAGCTCCGTTCTCCTGTGCAGGGCAACAAAAGAAGACCCAGCCAATCAGCAGGGACTCAGGAGACAGAGAATAGATGGGGGCGGGGCCAGTCAGAGGTGGTATTCCAAACTACTCAAAATTTCCGCTACTGGTTCTCCAAAACTGGTCAGAACCTGCTGATTACCACCTCTGTATTCTATGATTCAGCCACTGACTTTCCACTTCTACTATGTATTCTATTCCCCCCCCCCCAAAAAAAACCACCTACTCCTATATTTCTCATGGAATTTTATGAGCGCTTACCTATTGCTATGTTTACTCAATCTGAGTAGGAAGAAGTTCCAGCACTGGTGTCACTTGGATGAAAGATCACTGTAATATTTTTTAAAAATGGCTTTAGACATTCCTTGACTTACAACAGTTCAGTTAGTTACAGCACTGAACAAAGTGACTAATGACCATTTGTCACATTTATGATCTTTGCGGCATCTCTCTGGTCAGTGATCAAAATTGAGACACTTGGCAACTGACCCATATTTATGCCAGTTGCACTGTACTGGGGTCAAGCGATCACCTTCTGCCACCTTCTGACAAGCAAAGTCAATAGGGAAGTCAGTTTCACTTAACAACCATGTTACTAACACCGCATTTACTCAGTGCAGTGATTCATTTAACAACTGTGGCAACAGTTGTTAAATTTTGGGCTCAGTGCAGTATAGTGAGGGCTGCCTGTATTTGCAAATATACAAGAACAGTATCAACGAAAACAAACAGAAGATATAGATTTGCTTCCACTGAGAAAAACTGAAGAGAGATACTGAGTAGTAGTAGCAGCAGCAGTTGAAATATGAATAGGAGTTCCAGTAGTTGGAACCGCAGAACTTGGAATGAAAATATCAGCTAATTTTTAATTTCCCTTACCTTTTGCTGCCAAAGTACTAAGGACCAATTTTATCTTGAACTGATGAAAGCATTTAGCGAGAGAGGAAATGGCCTTGTTTTTTTTTTCTAAAAGTGGGTAACTACAAAGCCTTGGCCCTCAGGTTACTGAGCAAGCATTTTCCTGATGAAGTTTAATTCAACAATGGGCAGCTGGAAGCTGAGGGGTGCATGTGCTCCATTTATCCCTTCTTCACTATCCAGTTTTTTCACATCTTGTTAACTTTTTCTGACAAGTATTCTCTCCCCAAAATGGCACAGATAGCAGGCTGATCTTATCAAATCTTGAAAGTTAGACAAGATCAAGTCTAGAATGGGAGATTTCCAGGAAGTCTACCAGCACTGTATATTAGACTGGAAAGTTTTTTTTTTAAAGTTAGAAAAAAACAAAAGCAGACCAATTATAAACTGTTGCCAGGAAAACTGAACTCAAAATCACATGCAATTGCACATCCTAACTTTTGTGTGAGAAAATCATGTTTTGTGATTTGTGATTTAATACCCAATATATTAAACAATTTCATAAAATTCACACCACCAGAAACTAACTCCTGAATATAATACCGTGTTTCTCCAACAATACGGCCTCCACCAATAGGAAGCCCCAGCATGATTTATTGGCATAAAATCAAATTAAGCCCCTCCCCCCAAATTAAGGTCCATATTAAACATGTGAAATGGGGGGGGATGGCCGGGGGGGGGGCTTGCCGTTAGGAAGTACTTTGTTGCATGCCCAGATATGGTGCTGCCTGCGTTGGTGGAGCACTTCATATCAGGAGACCTTCTGCCACCGTTGCTCCGCTCATCTCGCCTGGTGGAGAGGCACTTGCTGCCTTGGTGACATTTTGGGTGCCTCCGCCGCCTCCTCGCCCATCGCAGGTGGCAGTGGAGGTGGCAAGCAGCGGCGCTTCGCTGGGGGAAAAAGAAGACAGCGCAGCCACCTTGCTTGCTTTCCCACCTGCCCGCCTCAGACAGCCTCAGGAGCGGTGGCAATGGCAGCAGGCGCGCACACTCCTGCCGGCGAAGGGAGGAGAGGCGAGGAAAGAGAAGGGAGTGCGGCAGCAGTGGCTGTCACAGTATCATCTCATAGCGGGGCAAGGCTGGCAAGCTGAGGTGGCCGCACCAGAGAGCGTCGCTGCCAATCCCGTCGTGAGGATAAAGAAGCGGGATAGAGATTCAGTCAGATGTCAGCCTCGGCTAGAGAAAAGAGCCAGCCTCTCGGAGCATTCCGGCATCTTTCCTCCCCCCTCTCTCTCTATGTATGAAAGAGCTTGCCTCACTCGGAGCATTTGGCGAAGCACACGAGTTTCGCAGTCGGAGAGGGAGGCGGCGGCAAAAAGGACGTGGCAGCAACGGCAGGATGCTGCAAGTTAGGACCTTGCATTGAAGCAGCCCGGGGGGCACATAGCCACCTCCCTCCAGCCCACCTCCAGCGGAGGTTTTTAAAATAATTCACTTTACCTTCGAAGGCAAAGGGAAGGCGGCGACAGGAGCGCCTGAAGCCAAGCGTCTCCTCAGGGCTCCGGCTGCAGGGTGGAGCCCTGACTGGCCGCACGTGGCTGCGCCAAACGCTGCGGCATTACTGTAACGCCGCAACAGCAAGGGAGAAGGAAAAGCAAAGGTGATGGAAAGTCTCCCAAACATCCAAGCTGTCGCCGCCCACCCGCCTACCCGAGGATGCAAGGGGGGGGAATTAAATCATCCCCGAAGACGGCCTAGCCGGTTTTTCGGGGGTCAAAAAAAAATAAGGCCCAGCCTTATTATGTGAGAAACACGGTAGAAAGGTTACCCTTCAAAGAGACAACAGGATGAATCATCCATGAAACAGAAATTGTGTTTGCTGAAGGCATTTTTCAGGCTGTACTTTAAAAAACACAAATAATGTGGCATTATGAAAAATTCTGCAGTAAGCAAATTGTTACATCATAATCAGTTGCAGGAGAGTTATAGATGATGGTTCCTCTTTAGCTTATTGAAAGAATATACTGAAACAAATATGCATGAACACTGGAAGGACAACACATTTTCTCCACTGCCACATTCACAGATGATGCATATTCTTCTTTAGTAGAAACAAATGGCTAGAGAGATTAAAAATTTAAAAAAATTAAAATATGTTCCTTCCTAATTGAGATATTCTTTACTTATTAGTTTAAGCTACAATGACCATATGTCAATTCCTATAAAGGGCAGTTGTTTACTTCAGAAAATTGTCCTTTAGATTTATTTTTCAAAAACTCACCTTCGTCCTTTTTGTCATTTACTTTTCCTGTACAAATGGTACCACTTAATGCAGACTTATTACATAAAAGCTTTTTGATGTTTACTTCTTATAACTTCATAGCTTTTTGTGCTTTTTAGATATTTTGCACGAATAAATATTTTTGTAAAGTTTTTCTTGATTTTGTGCTTGGATTTTCCTTCAAAGTAAAATTATAAACAATTAGGGTTTTGTTTTTGTTTTTTTTAAAAAAATCCTTATGAGTTTCTTTCAGATTTTGCCCGTTTTCCAGGTATTTTTTTCCCCAAAGAAATATAGTCACCATATTCTAAATTTACATTTGCCTTCTTTGAGAAAGGTGATGCTTGATTAAACCATTACACAAATTAAAAGGGCTGAACATTATAAAGACAAACATTTTCAAAGCTCCTCCATGCAGGTCCACCTTAAAAGCGTAAGAAGTATAACTTGGTTTGCAGCTTGCCGTCACCACGGAAATACATACAGCTATGAGAAATGCCACCGCCCCAGTTTGTACCGACGGGGCACTCAGCTACCTAAAGACACCCAGTGGGGACGTCGCTCAACCGAGCAAAGCCGGAGAGAGGCTGCCGAGGGCGGGACAAGTTCGTTCTGGGCCGCGGCGGTGACGTCACGCAAAGCTCCGCGCACCGCCCCAATCACGCCTCGCGCCCTTGCGAGGTGGGGCTTGAGGCTCGGAGGGAGGGCGAAGCTGCTGTGCACATGCGCGCGGGGTGGGGGGTGTGGGGGGATTACTGGAACGGCGGTTTTGTGGCCGGAATCCGGCACGGGAGGGAGACGGCTGAAGTTGCCGTGCTTGACTGACTCTCGCTAGGCGGCGGCGGCGGCAAAACCGGGGAGCTTCTCTCTCTCTCTCCCCCCCCTCCACCTTCGTCGCCTCTTGGTGGGAGAACTCCAGAATTGGAGCGGGAGCTGCGTGCCTCTCTGGCTTTCGCCTCGCACCTGGGCTATGCCTCGGCCGGTATTGCTGGCGGTAGGAGCGTGAAGGTGAGGCCCCACTTCTCCTCTTTGGTCCTGCTGCTGCTGCCTGACAGGTGCCTCAGCCGAAGTCGTCGTATCTAGGCTCCCTGACCCCCGACATTCTCCCCACTTACCTTCCTTCCCCGCCTTTATTGAATCCCTATGGGGGGGGCGCTGCTTCCAGTTTGGGGCCCCACAGGTTGGCTGCTCCTCTCTCCCCCCTCCCGCACTGCGCTCCTTTTCCTAAACTCCCCCCGCGCGAACTTTCATCTTTGTAGCCTGGTCGCCTCCTGCACTCGCCCCCAGCCCCGCCTTTTCCCTCTGCCTTTTCCCCCCCCTCCCCTTCCTGATTGTGTTTGTGTTTCGCTCTCTCTCTCTTGCTCTCTCCGCTCCCGAGTATGAATTGTAAAGGGGCTCTTTCCACGTCCTGATTCTTTCCCTCGAATGTTTACTAGCGGGCTGTCTTTATCTCTCCAAGGATTTAGAGTGATCGCCAGATATGTGGGACTCACGGTTTGGGTTTTTGGTTTTTAAAGGCTGCTTCCTGGGTGTCTGGCACGAATGAGGGGAAACCAAGTTAGTTTCTGTCTCTTAAGGATTCCTGGATGCAGCAGCTATTTCCTATTGCTGCCTTGCCCACGGTCTATTTCGGTGCGTCCTGCCCTTAATCCTGCCTTACTTCTTTCTCTGACCTACTGGAAGTCCTATGCTTGGCGAATTGGCCTTGTTTAAAGCTATTAAGCCCTCACTTGTTTTTGCAAAAGGAATTACTTACCCGTACGCCCGACAACACAGCATACAGTCTTGGGATTCTTATAATTTTTCTGGTGTGAGTTAATATAACCGGTAGCTCTAAGGAAAGTTGGCTTGATAAAATAATTGTGAAGAAACCTCAGTGAACGTGTGCGTTGCGCCTCTGATTGTATCATGTAATTCCAAAAGCTTCAAGCTATTGCCCGGATTGATTCTGTGAAGACTTGAGGAAATTGAAGCAGTTTAGCCTTTTCTTAATATATGCCTGCATTGACATAAATAGTAGATGAGCTTTTATTATACATTAATGATGTCTTATTATATCTTGTCTTGCAAAAAAGAGCAATAGACATAATATTTGCTGTTTTAAGCCAAATTTCCAAAAAGTTTCAGACCATAGTATAAAGTTTTGCACTAAAAGTATTTTTTTTTCTTGAATTAAAATCCTTTTCTTTCTTTAGTACTTGATTAGCATTATTTAAATGAAAAATACCTATATTTTATTTTAAAACGTGTAAGAGAGGGGCTTATTTGTGGTAGTCAAAAGGGTTAGTTTTATTTCTCTTAGCAAAGGATGCTAAATTCCAACAAATGTAAATGCAAGTTAGGATAACAAGATAGAGCATTGTCTTTTTAATTATGTAAATGTATCTGGAAAAACATGTAACGGATATTTTTTTAAATAATGTCTGTTGATATTTATTTTCTTTAAACTTATTAGTCAGTTAATATCTGGTGAATTGCTGAAGTGAAAAGTTAAAGCAGTATTAATATCCATTCTTTATGAAGAAAAACATACCTGGTTCAGTTTAACAGTTAAAAGCTTTCTAATTAAAAAGCATTTTGTTGAAATTTGCATATTTTTAAAAGCAGATGATTTGGAAACATCAGTGCATATGATTTGTTACAGTGAGTCAAGAATGTAAACAAATAATGGACTTCAGCCATGTTCTTAATACTCAGATCAAAGTTTCTCATGAAATCTCTTGCTATGCATACTCACCTGCTGCTTCCAAGATAAAAGATTTGAGATTAAAAAAATAGTTCTTTCCCAAATAACGTTACTAAGACATAATAAAATTAAAGCAATCTTATACATAACTAAAAATAAATTACATTGAAATCAATGGGATATATTTTTGAGCAGATATTCTATTGGCCACAAAAATATGGCCTCTTTTGATTTCAATATGCCATATTATTGATGCTTATTTATTTAATTTATATTATATGCCTAACTCTGGTTGGAAAACAACAATAAAAACACTTGAAAAACAACCTAAATTAAGAACAATATGTTTAAATCTCATTAAAATTAGTACTTAGTAATTTATGGATGATACTGTGATTTGCAAGGGTTTTTAAAATAGTCATTTTATTGCTGCCATATTTTAACTGGTTTGAATAATGATGTTTGGAAAGGCCACTAATTTTCTTATATCAAAATGCAATATAGCTTCTTTGCTTTTGCATTCCTGAATTTGCCATTGTACTAATCATACTTTACCTAACTCTAGCTTACATTTGGAATCTTTTGTCTGCAGTGGGAAATATTTTTGCGTGAATTAACTGCTTATTTATTTAAAAGATTTATAAGACTGCCTCTTCACAGTTTGTGATTCTAAGTTGCATTAAAAAGTTCTTTTTTTAAAAAAAATAAACATGTTACAAAAGAAAGAAAATAACTTTTTCCTTTTCCCATTTTAATAAGGAACGTTATTAATTTTTAGTTCAAACAAGATGAATTCTAAATTTAATGCCTGAATAATAATATTTTGGTATTGATGATGTAAGAACTGATCACTTAGACTGTTTTGTTCCTGCTGGGTAGTCTGATAATTCAAACTGGGACCATTGAAACAATCAACTTGTAGTTCTCGACCGATCACCATAGTCAAGCCCAAAATGTCTGTTGCAAGACAGTTTTTAAGTGAGTTTTGATCCATTTTATGACCTTTCTTGCCATAGTTGCTAAGTGAATCACTGCAGTTAATATTATTGAATCTGAATCTGACCTTCCCCATTGACTTTGCTCGTCGGTGAATGTGAAATTGCAGAGGTCAGAATAAGACATAGCTAAATAAGGAAATATTATTGGGAATACTCTCAAAATTAGAGTATAATAACTTATCACCATAATAGCTTTGATGTATCAGCTTCAAATAAAATAATAAATAAATTTAAAATTTGTTACATGTTGTATATATATTTATATATATTTAAAATGTTGATGCTTGTGAAATATTATTCAAATAAACATGAATTTTAAAATTGGTATTTAATGATGATGACTGTACCTTTCTGGGATGAACCTGTAGAGCAGATGTCATTAGCTTTCATTTCTGCCTCTGATATGATAGACTTAACCTCCAGAATTCTTGAAGAAGCAGAAGCTAATAAATGTTTCTTCAGGATAGATCTTTTTTCTTTGCTTAGCATTTTAAACTTTGAAAGTAATATTTAGGAAAAGCTATTAATTTGCCCCTGCTTAAATCTTTCAGTGTGAAACAAAATTTAAAATTCCATACTTTATCTGATTCTGGTTTAGGAAAAAGCATATTTTCCAAACCATAGGTCACAAGATACATCAGGGGTCCTTAACCCCCAGGCCACTAGTGGGCCACGGCCCATTTGGAACTGGGCAGCAGAAGTGGAAGGTGAGCATGTGCAGGTACAGCTCCATGTGTGAGCAGCTCAATTTGTGTGAGCAGCAGACAAGTTTGGCACCCGACCACAGAAACAGTTGGTGAGCTAGTGCAGGCACAGGTTCACTTGTGCGAGCAGTGGGCGAGCGTGCACACATGCAGCTCCATTTGCACAAGCAATGGATAAGTTTGGAACCAAGCTGCAGAAGCGGTTGGGTAAGCATGCACATGCAGCTTCATTTGAATGAGTGCCAGGCACACATGCCTTCTGCTCGTGCAAATGGACCCGTGTGCTTAGTCAAAACTCACACAGAACCATTTCTCTTCCTCCCACACCCGGTGGTCCTTAAAGCCAGAAAAGTTGGGGATTGCTGAAATGCATACATACATACATTGCATGCTCCTCATCCATAATATGCAAAGAGCAGAAAAAGTATAAAAGTATAAGAGGTAAGTAAAAGAAATTAGCAGACAGAAATAAGGAAATTAACAAAATCTAGTCTACCTTATAATGATTGGTCTTGCAATTGATCCTTGCTTCCACCACATATATACATACAGTACATCTCAAATGATGGGTTTGGTTTTCTTTAATCTTTCTGAGCATCTTATACACTTTATCCACCTATATCTTTTTGATGTTCTGCTTTTCAATCCATTTCACCATTCTTCATATATTTTGATCTGTACAGTTAGTCCTTGAGTATGACCATAATGAAGCCTGCCCATTATAGTCACAAGTTGTAATGGTTGTAAAATAAAATTACAATATTTTTGCAGCAGTCATTAAGTGAATGAAACAGTTGTAAGTGTGAATATTAAGCAAACACAGTGATAATAAGTGCAAATCTATTTACTATAGGTGCAGTTTTGTTGAAAACCGGAAATGCCAGTTTTCAGTCAAACTTTTGTAAAACATGGTCATATCATGTGGAATGCTGCAAATAGCTGTAAATGCGGCCATGTTGCTGAGTGTCTGAAGTGTGGTCATGTGACTGCAAGGACTGTGTGACCATCAGAACTTTGGATCCAGGGTGTAAGTTCCCTTCTCCGTAGAACTGCTGCGAGCATCCAGAGAGTGGGAGGTGCTCCAGTCTTCACTTCTCACAGGCTGAGCTGAAATTGAGGAACGCCCTCCTCCTCCACGTGACTCCTCCATGCGTTTCCCCCAGTTTTAGCTCAGCCTTCGAGAAGACAGGCAGCTTTCTTCGTTACTTGGCCGTTTCAGGTGTCGTTAATAATGATTCAGGTTTGATTTTTCCTTTCCTCTCCCTGCAAGAGTAGTGCGGTCCCAAATTTAGTTTTTGGAGTGATTGCGCTCCCAGGAGGGAAGTGAGGGGTTTGGAGTCTTTCACACCCCCCCCTTCTATCCTCTGCCGTTCCAAGCGCGCTGGGCTCAGCCGCTTGGCTCTGCGCTGTACTTTTAAAAAGCACAATTGCGTCTTCCCCCCTAGAGGCAGCGCTTCCTCTCCCAGCTCCTTCCTTCTCCTGCTTGAAGTTGCGGTGGGCTGGTACGCTTCTGAGCTGTGCGCTCTGAGCCGGGCGGCCATTTTGGGCGCGCCTCGTGGCCGGCGCCATTTTGTTTTACTGATCAAGTAAGGCCTTATCTTTTGGGATTTAAGTGTAAGCTGTGAGGCCTTTGTAGGCCCTTTAGCGGGACCGTCAGGCCGCGTGGAGCCTTTGATTTTACTGAGAGAGCACTGTGGCCCCGTGCCCTGTTGTCTCTCTTAGATTTAATATTGTTGGCTTTTTCCTTGGCCCACAGCTAGTTCAGAAGCGCAGGCACGTACTCTCCATGTTGTTGGGGGGCTGTCTACAGAGGCCCCTTTTTTCTTGTCTTGCTTTTTGCAAATTGCTTGGCCTCAGCGTTCATTTGGTCTATTTGGAATTAAGTTATTGTTTTTGCTATACCTTCTTGGGTCTATTTGGTTTTCCTTACTTGAACCTGACCCCTTTTTTTGTAGTTAAATGCCAATGTATATATTCAGGTTTTTTTAATTTAGCTTACTGGATTTTTTTCTGTTTTTTTATTGCATAGGGGTTCAAAAAAAAAAAAAAAGAGAAAGGAGATTTTTTTGAATAGATAATACTAGCTCTAGAATAAAATTTCTTCAAAAAGGGGGACGTGACCCAATTTTAGGAAAACCGGTTTACGTTTGTAGGCCGAACTCCTAGGCGTGCCAACCGCCATTTTTCTTCCAATAACATGGCAGAGGCTAATCCTACTGGCTCTTCTCTGAAGGCCAAGTCTAAGACGCACTACCTTTGCAAAAGGGACAAGGATTCTTCCAGTGCTTCTCAAAGAGATACCTTACGACGTCATAAGGCCTTAGAAAGGGAGTTTAGCAAGCAGGCTAAAGAGTCACACTCTATAACACCTGCCTTTTCCTTCTACCCCCCCCCCCCGCCGAGCCAATCCTCTTCCTCTAGGGGCGGTACTTCCACCCGAGGCCTCCAGCCCTCTCGTGTACCAGAGGCGGCCTTTACGCCAACCGCTGCAGGCCTACGCTCGGAGGATCCAGCTCCAATCATTGTACCTGAGAACATCAGGTAATGGATGCAGTCTGCCATCCATCAAGGCATAGCTGGAGGAATGCAGCTGCTCGCTAGACCGGATTCCCGAGGGAGGACTCCCGAGGCTGAGTTTTTATCCGGGAGATCTCCTTCTGCACCAGCGTCACAGCATGGTCAGGTACCTCCTCACGTGGATGTTCCATTCCCAGAGGGGGAGGATACCCAAGAAGAAGAGGGAGTGGGCCTTGAACCGTTCGGAGAGTACGAAGGTTCTGATAGAGGTTCCTTACAGTATTTGGAACCCTTTCTGGAGGGGGACCTAATGGAGGGAGAAATGTCAGAAGATGAGGGTCTTTCTCCTGACCAACCTGCTGTTGTGGGTCTTTTTAAACCCCATTTATTTAAGTCCTTGCTATTTAAGGCAAAGAACATTTCAGGTCTAGCCTCTCAGCCTCCTTCTGAACCCCCTCCATCGAGTCCAGAAGGTCCTGATGACCTTATGCTCAGACAGCCGACAGTGGCAGCAGACATTCTTCTAGTCAGGACAAGAGGTTGTTTACCCTGGATTCGGATTTCTCAACTATGTTAGACACCCAAGAAGTAGATGATCCGATTGTAAGGCTTGCTTCCTCTTCCAATCCTACCGATGCACTAGAGGCACTGAAGCCAGAGGATAAGCGAGCAAAGATGGCACTCCGGCGGGCTCACACCGCTGATGCCTGGACTATCCAGTTGGCCACGGCCGCTTCCTTTTTCACCCGATCCTCCATCAGGTGGCTCAGACAGCTGAAGCAACACATTTCCCCAGCTGATACCAGAGCCCATCAAGATATTGCAAAGATCACGGCAGCGGCGGAATTTGCAGCCGACGCTATCTTTTATTCAGTTAAGTTCTCATCCCAAGCTATTTCTTCCCATGTTTCTGCCAGACGATTGCCTTGACTTCGACACTGGCAGGCTGATATTAAAAATAAGTCTAAGTTGGCTTCAGCCCCCATAGTAAAAGGGAAATTATTCAGGCCCGCTCTGGAGCCATTGCTCCTGGAAACCCAAAATAAGAAAGAGTTTCTGCCTTCACTTTTTCGTAGGCAGGAAGCCAAGAGTTCCCGGTCTTTTTGGAGGGGCTCCTTTCGTCCCTCCTTCCAGTCATCATTCTCTCCTAGATTTCAGGGCTCCCCCTCATTCCGGCCATCCTACCAGGACCGGGGCGACTCAGGAGACAGAGACAAGAGAGGGGGCAGCTACAGAAGGCCCTTCAGGGGTTCCAGGAGTAGAGCGGCCCGCCGGCCCAGGTAGCATTGCAGTTTTTTCTTACCACAGGCGGCCGCCTCAGGCATTTTGCCGGCAAGTGGGAGGAATTCACCTCTGATACCTGAGTTGCAAATTCGGTGCGCTTTGGCTTGACCCTGCTGTTTCTCTCTCCTCCCCCCGAACATTTCAGGGTTTCACCCATTTCTAGGAATCCTACTCAACGGGCTCTTATGGCTTCTGCCATCAAACATCTCTCTGATATTAGGGCTATTCAACTTGTACCCCCATCCCAATAGGGGAGGGGTTTCTATTCACTTTTATTCTTGGTGCCTGAACATTCCGGGGGATGGAGACCCATTTTACATCTTAAGAGGTTAAATCGTTTTTATTGTACGCCATAAATTCAAAATGCAGACTCTGCAGTCGATTTTACAGGGCATCAGAGAAGGAGACTGGCTTACGTCAATTGACCTTTCCGAGGCTTATCTCCATATTCCCATTCATTCCTCGTATTCTAAATATCTCAGATTTTGTTATAATAATCAGCATTTCCAGTATGTAGCCCTCCCCTTTGGTCTAGCCTCAGCTCCGAGATCTTTCACTAGGGTGTTGGCGGCTATTGCAGCTCACCTTAGACAAATTCCCATCTGGATCCACTGTTACCTTGACGATATCCTGGTTGTATCCCCTTCCCGACATCAAGTCGAGAGCGATACTAGCGCTACCTTCTCGGTACTGCAGTCCCACAGATTCTTAGTGAACTGGGAGAAGAGTCAGCTTACCCCCTCCACTAGCATATCCCATCTAGGGGCTGTGATTGACTCTGTTGAAGGAAGGGTCTTTCTCTCTCAGGAGAGACTTATTAGTATCCGCACCACTATCAAGGATATCCAGCGGATCGGGAAAGCATCGTTGCTCAATTTATCCAAACTGCTAGGGAAGCTAGTTTCCTGTATTTCCATTATTCCATGGGCTCGCTTGCATTCCAGATCTTTGCAATGGTTCCTCCTGCCGTATCAGCGTTCAGGAAGGAGCACGTCAAGGTTTATGGTGGGGGTCCCGCCGAGAGTTCTCGCCTCCCTCCTGTGGTGGATGCGACCATCTGTTAACAGAGGTCAGTTATTCCAGGAACCTCGAAGGGTTGTTCTCACGACAGACGCAGGTCTTTCCGGATGGGGGGCCCATCTGCAATCTCTCTCAGCACAGGGAGTTTGGACTCATGCGGAGCGAAGTCGGAGCATCAACTGGTTGGAGCTTCGTGCAGTGTACCTGGCTCTGCAAACATTCCTTCATCGGGTAAGGGGGCGCCATGTCCTGGTCCTAACGGACAATACTACAACCAAGGCCCACATCAATCGGCAAGGGGACACCCATTCCCTCCTTCTCATGAGAGAGGCCGAGCGACTGTGTCGATGGGCAGAGGCGCACCTCTTATCCATCAGAGCGGAGCACATCTCCGGGGCCTCCAACATCCAGGCGGACTGGCTCAGCAGGGCAACACTGGATCAGGCAGAGTGGTGCCTGCACCCACATCTGTTCGGAGAAGCAGCAGCCAAGTTCGGTCAGTCCCTAGTAGACCTTTTTGCGTCTCCGCTCAACGCGCAAACACCGAGGTTCTTCTCCCATTATCCCTCCAGCGGAGCAGAGAATCACGATGCCTTGCGTTGCCCGTGGCCTCCCGGGCTACTGTGCGCTTTTTCCTCCGTTTCCATTGATCCTCAGGGTGATTCGAAAATTGATAGCCGAGAAAGCAGAGATCCTCATGGTGGCACGTTATTAGCCCAGGAGGCCGTGGTTTGCGGACCTCCGCAATCTGTCAGTATCTCCGCCATGGAGGATTCCGTTGGATCAGATTTCGCTGTCGCAAGGCCCGCTGCTCCATCCAGAGCCACAGTGGCTACAGGTGGCTGTTTGGAGGTTGAGCAGGAAAGGATGATTGAGGAAGGCTTATCAGCCCAGGTCATTAATACCATTTTGGCGGTTAGAAGGCCTTCTACTACTCGCATTTATGAGGCTACCTGGAAAAGTTTCGGTAACTGGTGCCACAAATCATTCATCGACCCACGCTCTCCTTCAGTTGCACAGATCCTGGCCTTTTTACAAGATGGCCTAGATGGAGGTTTGTCACCTAACACCTTAAGGAGGCAGGTAGCGGTGCTCTCAACAGTGGTTGCTGGCGGTCCTTTCGGTCCCCTTTCCCACCATCCTCAACTCAAGGCTTTTCTTAAAGGGGCTTCAAATTTGCGCCCGTCAGTAGTGCACAGGTACCCGACATGGAACCTTAATAAAGTTCTCCTGGCCTTGACTAGATCTCCTTTTGAGCCTCTCAGGGAGGTGTCACTTCAATTTCTTACATTTAAAGCAGTTTTTCTGTTGGCTATTACTTCGGCTTGAAGGATATCTGAAATTGCAGCTCTATCCATGAGAAAAGATCTGTGCATTTTTCATTCAGATCGGGTGGTTCTGAGACCAGACCCAGCATTTATGCCGAACATTAATTCACCGTTCCACAGGGCACAGGAGTTGATCCTGCCTAATTTTTGTCCGAAGCCTCTGCGCGAGCAAGAGAGGCAGTGGCATACCCTTGATGTTCAAAGGGCTTTGCGTATTTACATTTCTCGTACGCAGTCCATCAGGAAGGCAGAGTATCTATTTTTGTCATTTCAGCCAAAGACACTAGGCTGTAAAGTTTCTCCGTCCACGGTAGGCAGATGGATTGGGGCTACCATATCCAAGGCCTACTTAGTTCAAGCTATTCCAGTTCCCAGTGGGGTTACCGCTCACTCCACCAGAAGTGCAGCTACCTCGGCAGCCTGGGCTACTCAGGCGTCTATTCTTGATATTTGCCGGGCGACCACCTGGACTTCCCCATCTCCCTTTATAAGACATTATAAGATTGATGTTTACGCCTCAGCTGAAGCATCTTTTGGCAGGCGAGTTTTGCAGCAAGTGGTTAGGGATCCTGGGGAAGTTCCAATCCAGACGGACTCCCACCCGTAGGACACACTGGCTTTGGTATGTCCCACTCTCTGGATGCTCGCAGCAGTTCTACGGAGAATGGGCGTTGGTTCTTACCTGATACGCCTCTTCTCGTGGAACTGCGTAGAGCATCCAGCCCCACCCTGTTGGTCCGTCTGTAAAGGGGGAAAACCTGTTTCGGCCAATGATTTCTAATGTTGTAGTTCATGTTGTTTAATACTTAAGAGTAGAGGGTTGTTTTTGTCCTCTCGCCTTCGATAAAACTGGGGGGAACGCATGGAGGAGTCACGTGGAGGAGGAGGGCGTTCCTCAATTTCAGCTCAGCCTGTGAGAAGTGAAGACTGGAGCACCTCCCACTCTCTGGATGCTCTACGCAGTTCCACGAGAAGAGGCGTATCAGGTAAGAACCAACGCCCATTTTCAGGTAGGTTGTAACTTTGAATGCTTGCTAAGTAATTGGTCATGTTGAGGACTACTTATCACTCGTTTTTATATTAAATCCATAGTAATTCATTACTTATTCATCTGTTCCCTATATCCCATATTTACCATGTCCAATTCTTAAATAACCCATTTCCTACTGCATTCAACTTTTGTTTCTTCTGGCATAAGCAAACCACCTTATAACAAAATGGACAGACACCTATCTTGTTCAAAACTATTTTCAGTTAATTTCAACAAACTTTAATTCCTCAAAATAAACCACTAGGTTTCTACCAGTATTTTCATACTTTAGTATTTATTTTTATTTCAAGTGAACTTGCAATGTTTCCTGCATTTTTTCCTGTCATATACAACTGTCTTAGTCTTTGGTACTGTAATACTCCTTATTCTGAAGATGCTGTGAATAACTTGAGGAGCTGCTTTATAAATTTCAAACTAAAAGTAAAACAATTTGTCAACTGTAAAATGCTAACATGTAACAAAACTTTCTCTCCCTACAGCCCTACTTTCTTTCCTGTCTTTCCTTTTCTTCATAGTTCCATTTCCATTTTTCCATAGTTTACTCTTGACACTAACAATGATTTGTCTCCTAGTCAAAACATCTGATCGTTTGTATCCATTGCTAGTTGTGGTCCATATTTCAGCAGTGTAATTTCTTTAGTTACACCATGCTTACAATATTCTATATGATCTAGAATCTCTAAACTAGAGTCTGTCTTGCAAGCAAACATGTTGTCTGGATAATACCAACTAGGAATTATGTGTGATATACTAAACAATTTGCTTAGGTTAAACATCTCTGTGGGTTGTGTAAGTTCGGTACTTAATTCTAGTTTTTCTCAACTGTGAAACTCTGGGGTTCCATGAGATTTTGCGATTGGCAGAAAAAAATTAAATTTCCCATGCCATGTGATATTAGCAATTGAACTTATGGGAATTTTTATGAATCGGGACTCAGCTGCCAGCCTGCTCCTTTATTTTATTATTAACATTGTAAAGCTAGATTGTAGGTTAGAAGTGAACTGCATTGTGAAGTTTTCAAGGTTTTTAAAATATTTTTATCCAGGGATTCCCTGAGACCTGAAAAATATTTTAAATGTTCTTCCAAAATAAAAAGTTTGAGAAAACAACTTGAACCAATGAGTTTATCAATTAACAATGGCTAAAACAAAAAACCTTCTTTTGGATTGCAAGAAAATTGGCCATAAATAGGATGCAGCTCAGTTAAGTGAAAAGAAGGGAAGTAGATGGGTGCTTGGCTTATGTAATGGTATGTGGGAATGATCTTGAGACACAAGGGAAAAGTTGCTGTCTAGGCAACAGTCGGACAAGAGCTTACAGTTGCTTAACAATCAGAAAAAGAAACTTAGGAACAATCTGCTCTAATTGATCAGGCTGTAAAAAGAGATGGTAGGAGGTCTGTACTTTCAGACTTGCAAGATTCTGTCAATGTAATCTTATAATAAAGTAAAATTAGATCATCTGGTTCTGTTTTCTATTTGGTTTACCTGAGAGGGATAACAGCTTACTATAGTCTCCAGACTTCATAATAACCAAATTTGTGTCTGTCTCTTTCTCTCTTTAGTAACTTTTACTTACTTTAATCTTTATTTACTTAGATAAGTAAAGTAAATCAAACTTGTGTGTGTATCTGTAAATAAATAACAAGGCACTTATGACTGAACCACTTCTGAACAACTTGAAAGAATCTTGGGATTACATCCTGCTGTGCCTAAATCTTTTTTTAAATATCAATGCTAAGTGTTTCATTCCTTTATTTAGGACTACTTTCATGAAAATTTAAGAAAAACACTGGAGATAGAATTGGTTTGCCAAGGGGCCATATTGATGAGGAACATCAATCTCTTTAAAACCTCTGGAAAATAAATTAGCAAAATCATCAATTATCATAACTTTTTTTTTACAGGGGCACTTACATTCCTTCTGTCCTTCCAGGATTGGCTATCATGTCTCCTGTTCCAAGAGTCTTTTTTTTTTCTTCTGATTGTAGGTACTCCTTACTTATCAACCATTCATTCAGTGACTTTTAAAGTTAAAACAGTGCTTTAAAAAACCTTATAGCCCACTCTTCTCATCATCTCTCAGTCATGTGATCATCATTTTAGTCAGAACCCATCTGGTGTCTGTGTTCTCCCTCTATTCTCTCAAGATAAGGAGGGGAGAAAATGACCAAGTGATTTCTGTAAGTACTCTTACAGAAATTTTGCAAGAGAGTAAGCCGTTTGCTCTTGTATATATCAAAAGCAATGCAATATCAGTGGGAAAAAGGAGGCAAACCTTTTCAGGCAAAAGAGAGGTTGCCTACATTGCTTGCTCTCTGTCCCTAGCAGAGAGATTGAAGAAAAAGGAATTTCAAGAGAGTCAGCTGCTTGTATACCATGTCTATGGCTCCAGGCCCAGGTTGCGACACAATCACATTGTTTTTGATGTGTACAAGGCAGTAACCATGCAGTTGAGAATGCCAGAGGGCCAGGATAAAAATAAAAACCAAACTGAATAATCTTGTCTCTTTCCAGGTAGAAAGCACAGTTGCACTCATTTGATTTCCCACTTAATGACTGGTTCACTTCTCAGCAGAGTTGCCAGTCCCAATTAGTATCATTAAGCGAGGACTATCTCTGCTTTTTAAAAGTGTTTACTATTTATAGGAGTTGTAAAATACAGTGCATAAATAAGATGTGGATGATTTGAAAAAAGGATTAGATGAATCAATGCAAGAAAAAGCTATGAATTCCTGCTAATTATTGTGCATTACCTTCTTAACTAAAGAAACTGAATCTCTAACCTGCTGAGAAAATGAACTTGATGATACTGCATTCAGTATCATCATTCATTGCATTCATTATATGCTTGTGATATTTTCCATAGATGTTTGCATGGCATTGTAAGAAGATAATGGCTATTGCTAATCTTAGAAAAGTGAATAACATGCAGGTAGTCCTCACTTTACAACCAATTCACTTAATGACTGACGTAACAGCACTGAAAAAAAAGTGACATTGCCATTTTTCACACGATGCAGCATCCATGTGGTCATCTGATCAACATTTGAATGTTTGGCCATTGGCATGAAGCATTGTCCCAGGGTTATATGGTCATCTTTTGTGATCTTTTAACAAGCAAGGTCAATGGGGTAGCCAAACTCACAGTGTTACTTAAAAGTTCTGACAAGAAAGACCATGAAATGAGCAAAACTCACTGAATAACTATCTTGTTTGGCAACATAAATTTTGGGCTTAATCGTGGTCATAAATATACAAGAACTACTTGTATATATTTAAATATATAAATATAAAACAAAAACTTTGTTAGATTGGAAATCCTAGTTCATAATGCTGGTATTGGTATAGATTATTCAATTCTCAATCAATTTTCAGTTTGGGAATAGATTCATATTCTTGTCTGCTAGTGGTTTTGAGTTGTCTACTAAGGTGAGCCAAAAACTGAAAAGCTTTATATTTAAAGATTCATTAGTAGGTCCAAGATATATTCTGCTTGATATTATAATGGGTTAATTTCTGGCTACCTCAACTATACAACTAGAGATACGGCAGTATCTGAGATTGGTTGCTTACAGTGAGAATTTTTAATAACATTTTCTTCTTGATACTCACTTCGGGTGTGGTGATTGAGATTCTTTGTGGCCCTCAAGGCTTTTTCAAAATAGAGTGTAAAAATATTCATATTATTTTTAACTGGCGTTACTGGTTCCTTACGGAAATTTAGGAGGGTCCTGCAGGCACACATCAGGCAACACCTTGAAGTTGTGCGTTCCTACACATTTAAATCAATCATATTGGAATGAATAGAAGAGATCCACTACTTCACTATGTTTTATTTATTAACTATGTTTTTATTCTGATTTTTAGAAATCGGTCACATTGGCTTAGGTCAGTAAGAGCAACAGGCTCTAACAGGAAATCTACATCAGTGAAGGGGGTAAAGGCAAAAATAGATATGGAAGATTGTTTCTAGACTGAAAACAAACAGTCAATATTTATATTCTATTTTAGTTTTGCTATTTTTGTTTTAATGATTAATGGGAGTCTTTTACTTTTAAATTCTCTTCCCCTTGACTCTTGCATTTTCAAGTAAAGACCTTCAATGAGACATAATCTTGCTGGCAAAAAAGGAAAAGCACAATCCATTCATGCTATCTGCTTAATGGTTATGACAACTTTTACATGTAATTCAATTAAAATCAACTTAAAGCTTTTTGGACTAGTTAGTTTCTGTCATTTTTTGACTAGATATCTTAGATTCTATTTTGTATACAATGCTACTTGATTTTCCACATGTAACATCTCCCAAGTATATAAAGCATATTCCCAACTGGCTTGCTTTTTTCAGATATGTGAACTTAATCCCATTCTCCCTCAAGCCGCTCGGAGCATCCAGAGAGTGGGATGTGCTTCCGAGTCCTCTTCTTGCAGGCTGAGCTTTAGCTGAGGAAACGCTCCGCCCCCTCACGTGACTCCAAGTAGCGTTCCCCCAGTCTTTTGCTCAGCCTCGAAGAGTCAGGCTGTTATTGGAAGGAGCTCCTTTATTCTGACTATTTTCCTCATTTTCAGGTCTGATATTTCCTTTCCTTCCTCCTGCGCAAAGGGTTTGGACTTAGGGGAAGTCTCCTCTCGCCCCTAGGGGCCAAGCGGGCGGGTTCGCAGTGCTTCGCGTGACCCCCCCCATTATTAGATTGCGTCGCTGCCTCCGCACTGCCTTGTGGCGCGCAACTTTTGCTGGATTGCCCCCCAACCTAAACGCCGACCGGGAAGGGCCAGTCGCTCCTTAAGAGCACCAGGCGTGCTGAGCTAACCGGACAAGCCCTCCTTGCCATCCCGAAGGTGCCCGACATTGCTCAGCTCGCGGCTGCCATCTTGGGGTCGCATCGTGGTCGGGCGCCATTGTTATTTCTGATCCTTGCTGCTGCGGTGGAAGTAAAAGTTCAAGACCCCCTGGGTCAAGAGTTAGTTGCCTTTAGCGTTCCTTTGGTCTCGCTTTCATTGTCTCTGTTGGCCTCCCGCAGCCTCTATTGGGGCGAAGTTGCAGCACCCCCCCTCCGGCTTGTTGCTGGAGGCTTGCTACCAGAGGCCTCTCTCCTTCTAGGCCTCAGGCGTTTATTTGATAAATCCGGCCTGTACTGTGGTACCTCTTTGGTTCCTTTCCTGCTGTTGTATATTAAAAAAAAAAAAAAATCAGAGGATTACATCTCTGTACATATTATATATATATATATATTTATTCCTTACTACCGGTTACCACTGTACATATTAAATTCCAAAAGGGGGAGCAGCCAGCTCAAACCTCACTCGGCCCCACTCAGGCCAATTCCAGGCGAGCCAACCACCCTTTACTGTTATTACTATTATTATCACCAGGACAAGGAACCTTATGTTATTATAATTATCAAAATGGCAGACGGCAATCTCTCTAAACGACCTTCCTTGAAGGCTAATGTTAAGCCTGGGTTCTCCCCTTTTAGGAAATAATAATAAATATAACTATTTACATCCTTAAATCATATTTGTTACAACTCTCTTTAAACTTGCTTACTCCTTGAGCTTTTGTAAATTGGTCTGCAATGTTTTCTTCTGTCATGCAGTATTCCAATTTAATTAGCCCATTCTTTACAGATTCTCTAACATTTAAGTATCTTAAATCAGTATGCTTTGATCTAGTTTTTACAGCAATACTACCGTGTTTCTCCAACAATACGGCCTCCACCAATAGGAAGGCCCAGCATGTTTTTGGGGCATAAAATCAAATTAAGCCCCTCCCCCCAAATTTAGGCCTATCTTAAAATATGCAAAATAAGGGGGAAGGGCGGGAGACTTGCCGTTAGGAGCGCCCAGCGGGCAGGAATTCCTCGCCACCAGCCACTCCAATCTGGCGATCATGGCGAAGCGCGGAGAGCTCCCTACTCCCACCAAACACCTTTGCTGCAGACACCTTTGGCACCCGCCGCTGTTGCTTTCCCTTCTGCCCATTCCGCTGCCACATTTGGAGCTGCCGCTTCCGTGTTTGGAGTTCCGCCGCCATTTGGAGCTCCAAACGCGGAAGTGGCAGCTCCAAACATGACGGCGGGCGATCTTTTTATTTTGGTCCACACGAAGTTCAGAGCGAGCGAGAGGGAGACTGCGATGCCTCCCTCCGAAATGGCAAGTGGATCACAACGTGGCTGGAAGCCCGAATCGGCGGGATACGGTGGCGATCATTTTGGAGCGAGAGGAAAGGGAGAGAAGAGTTGCGAGGCGTAATTTGCAGGAGGAAGTGGGTGTACCCCAGGGCAGGGAACCCAAGGAAGAAGGGCCAGTAGGCAACGGAGAGCGTCCCGTAGCTCCAGAAGCAGCCTAGAGACGCGCCCGGGAAGAGGCGCAGGTGCTGCCTTGTTGTCCCCAAACCAACTGCGTGCGCCGCCTTTAGTTATGTGTGCTCCGCTCTTTGGGCATCTCCATGTGATCGTGACCCTGTCCTTTCCACCTGGCACCCTTGCTGCTTTCTGGCTCTTTAGCAACCGGCTTCGCCTTTGGAGCACTGCCGCTGTTTGGAGCTCCAAATGGCGGCAGAAGCTCCAAATGCGGAAGCTCCAAACATGACGGTGGGCGATCTTTTTATTTTGGTCCGCGTGAAGTTCAGAGCGAGCATGAGGGGGAGACCGCGATGCCTTGCTAAAGAGCCAGAAAGTAGCAAGGGCGCCAGGTGGAAAGGACAGGGTCGCGATCACACGGAGATGCCCAAAGAGCGGAGCGCACATAACTAAAGGCGGCGCGCGCAGTTGGTATGGGGACTACAAGGCAGCATCTGCGCCTCTTCCCGGGCGCGTCTCTAGGCTGCTTCCGGAGCTACGGGATGCTCTCCGTTGCCTACCGGCCCTTCTTCCTTGGGCACCCTGCCGTGGGGCACACCCACTTCCTCCTGCAAATTACGCCTCGCAACTCTTCTCTCCCTTTCCTCTCGCTCCAAAAAGATCACCACCGTATCCCGCCGATTCGGGCTTCCAGCCACGTTGTGATCCACTAGTGAGGTTGCCATCTCGGATGGAGGCATCGCAGTCTCCCTCTCGCTCGCTCTGAACTTCGCGTGGACCAAAATAAAAAGATCGCCCGCCGTCATGTTTGGAGCTGCCACTTCCGCGTTTGGAGCTCCAAATGGCGGCGGAACTCCAAACACGGAAGCGGCAGCTCCAAATGTGGCAGCGGAATGGGCAGAAGGGAAAGCAACAGCGGCGGGTGCCAAAGGTGTCTGCAGCAAAGGTGGGAGTAGGGAGCTCTGTGCTTCACCATGATCACCCGGTAGGAGCGGCTGTTGGCGAGGATGCAAAGGAGGGAATTAAGTTACCCCCCGAAAAGACGGCCTAGCCGTTTTTTCGGGGCTCAAAAAAAAATAAGGCCCAGCCTTATTATGTGAGAAACACGGTAGTAGATAACTTCATGGCTGCCTGGTTGTCCTCGTACACAATAATGGAATCTTTAACAATTATACCCATGTCTAATAATAACTGTTTGCACAGAATTAAGTCAGTGCATAGTAATGACAGACATGAAAATTCTGCTTCCATCATGGACAAGCTAATATGCTGTTGTCTGATTGACCTCCACCCTATTAGTGTCTTACCAAATAATATAGCCATCCCAGATGTTGATTTTCTAGTGTTTATATCAGTTGCAAAACTTGCATCTGCATAGGCACTAAGACTCAAATCACCCTTTGGTTCTATATACAATGCATGGTTCATTGTTCCTTTAAGATATCTTAAAATTCTCTTTAATGATTGCCAATGACATTGTTGTGGATCCGAATTAAAACGTGCCAGCTGATTAACACTATAAGCTATATCAGGCCTAGACCAATTGCTGATATATGATAAGCTACCAATCAAAGATTGATATATAGACTTATCAAATTTGGGACTTTGATCATTAGTTTGGTAAACTTCCTGATTCATTGGAGTCTTTGCCGGTTTACAAAGTTCCATTTTAAACGTTTTAATTAATTGGCAAATTTTATCTTCTTGAGATATCTTAAAACCATTATTTGTTTTGTTCATTGTCAATCCTAGATACTTTTTAATTTCACCTAAATGCTTTAATTTTATCTTTTTGGCTAATAATGATATAATCTCATTAGCTTCATTATTAGTCTTAGTTATCAAAGCAATATCATCTGTAAATAATAACAATAATGACACCGTTCCATTATTTTCTCTTTTAAACACACATGGATCTGCTAAACCAGATTTAAAGCCTATATTGTTTAACTCTTTCATAATTTATTGGTTCCACTCAAACCCAGATTGTTTCAACCTGTAAAGACTCTTTTTGAGTTTCCAACAATCATTACTATTTACTTTATTGTCTTTTATACCAACTGGTTTTCTTAAATATATAGCGTGCTGCAATGGTGCATGTAGATAAGCAGTTTCTACATCTAAATGGTTAATGATATAGTTTTTCTTAGCTGCCCACACTAATGCTGCTCTCAAAGATGTTGCTTTAAGACTTGGTGCAAAAACTTCATCGTAATCAGATGCAGTTTGATTAAATCCTTGAGCTACCAACCTAGCTTTATGGGTAACAGTCCCATCATTTCCAGTTTTTACTTTAAATATCCATTTGCACCCAATGGATTTTTCTCCTGGAGGTAATTTAGCATCTTCATATACTTTCATTACCTTTAATGAATTTAGTTCTTTTTCCATTGCCTTTTGCCAATTCTCCTGATCCTTTGCAGGATACATCTTAAGTGCATCTATACTAATTGGAACTTTAGTTACTTGGCAAACTATACTTGCTTGATATCTATCAGGTGGTCTAGTTACACATGTAGTACATCTAGGTATTACAGGACTTATAGGTGGACTTTCCTTTATTAACTGTTCTTGATTATCTAACTCTTCCTGATCAACTGTTTCCTCTTGTTCTGGTCCTATTAGCTCTTCATGGACTTCTTCTTTAATTGGACTCTGCTTATAACTGTTCTGTTCTTTCTGCCTTTTGTAAGGTTCAATAATTACTTCATTATTTAAATCTTGTTCTAATCTATTCCATCCTACATGTTCTAGGAATTTAGCACTAGCACTGGTGTAAACTCTAGATGTACCTGATTCCCAGAATCTATAAGATCTATGATTAGATTTATATCCTACAAAAAATAATCTTTTAGCTCTATGCTGTCCTTTGTGTCTTTGTTGTGAAGGGATATACACCCATGCTGGTGCTCCAAATGTGTGCATGTAACTTAAATCAGGTTTTGTACCATGCCACAGTGTGAATGGTAATTCACCTGTTGTTGAATTAACAACATTATTTAATATATGATTACCACACAGTATTGCTTCTCCCCACAAATTGTCAGGTAATCCTGAATCAGACATCATAGTTCGTGCCATTGATTGTAGTGTTTGGCCTCGTCTCTCTATAAAGGCATTATGTTGTGGACTATATGGTGCAGACTTTTTATGTTGAATACCTAACATTCTTAGTCTGTTCTGGAATTTATTATTTGTAAATTCCGTACCATTATCTGTTATAAGAGTTACTAATTTCTTTTTAGTTTTCCTTTCAGCAAATTTTATCTAATTAAAGAGATTTTGATACGTTTCAGTTTTGCTCTTCATTAAATAGCAAAACCCATATCTAGAATAGTGGTCCATTATACTTAATATGTAACGAGCTCCTCCTACACTTGGTTTTTTCGGACCTATTAAATCAGCAAATACTACTTCTAAAGGCTCTTTGGTAGTAAATCCATCAAATCTATTAGCCAGTGTGACCCTACTCTTACTTTGATTACAGGCATTACGTTGCAAATACTTATTACAAGGTTTCAAACTTATTCCCTTAGATAATTCAACAGTTTTCTGAAGCATTTTAAAATTTAAATGCCCTAGCCTTCGATGTAACAAGTGAATACATTCATCATGAGGTTTCTTATTTTCATAAACTGTGTTAGCCACTTTTAAACCATTATCATTTAACACATATAATTCTCCTCTTAAAGATGCAGTAATTTTCTTATCTTCTTTCTCAATTATGCAGTTATCTCCTTTAAAGGTAACTACATATCCTAGTTTAACCAAAATTCTCACTGAAATTAAATTAAACTTAAGTTGTGGTACATATAACATTTTTACATTCTCTTTTATAAAAGAACAATATACTATACCTTGACCTTTAGCTTTCAGTTTCCAGCCATTGGCTAACGATATCTGCTGTGTACTCTTGGACATTTTTATAAAATTTCTGTTATCATTTGTTATACAGTGGGATGCTCCACTGTCAACCACCCATAAATTATTTTTTACAGCTCCGTTAGTATACATGGCTAACTCTAAATTTTTATTTATCTTTTGATGACTTTTAGTATTCTGGCCAGCGTTCTGGTGCTTTGCTTTTTTACAAAATCTTGCCAAATGTCCTCTTCCTCCACAATTAAAACACTTTTTAATTGCGTATGTAGTAGGAGATTCATTATCTTCTTTTTGAGGTTGCTGCCTCCTTAAATCGTGACTTTCAAGCCTTCTTCTGGCCTCTTCAATCAATCTGCCAGTTATATCAGTTAAAGTTAGGTTTTCCTTTGGCAATATTTCAAGGGAAGTGACGTAGTTGTCATAACTTTCATTTAGTGATGATAGAATTATGTAGACTTGGTGTAGTTCAGAGAAAATAAGCTCTTTCTCATGCAGTTCTTGAAAAATGCTTTTCATAGTTTTCAAATGACTCAGCAAATCACCATTCGTCTGGAGATGCATACTGAAAAGCTTCCGTGTTAGATTTATGTGAGCACCAACGTTATCTCGAACATAAATCCTCTTCAGCTTCTGCCAACACCCAACAGCCATTTGCTCTCCATGGATATGAACAAGTTGTTGGTCAGTTAAGGTTAACCCAATTATGCAAATAGCGTGTTCATTTTTATGCATAAATTCTTCTATCTTTAGTCTATCTTCATCATCCTCTGGATCCCATTCCTCTACATTTGGTGGATTTTCAATTATGTTCCACAAACCTTCTCTTCGTAGAGGCAGACTACATTTCATAGACCATGATACATAGTTTGTTCCATCCAGCTGTTGGATATAAGGGACAAACTTTGAAGATTGACTTGTGCCATGGTTTCTTTATATGGATATAAAACTATAATTAATAAAACACAGCTGTCTGTTACTGTAATGTATAACAACACAAACTCTCACTTTTACATAAATCTGTTTTATCCTAGTTAAACTGACTTTGCAGCCTCTGGGCCCATAACCAGTGTTAAGCCTGGGTTCCCCAACCAGGGTTAAGGAGACAAGCTAAACAGAATGTGCAGCGTTAGTCAGATAGGCACACAGATAAATGAGTGAGCTAAGCTTGTATGTTTATTAACATACAGTAAAAATAACAGATACGCTTGTGCTATCAAAAATATAGTTTATTCCATTATGAGTTCATAGCATAGTCAAAATAACAGTCCAATAGTCATGTATCATTTAGTCAGTCCATACAAGGATATTCAGTGAGCAAAGTCCATGTGGAATATCCTATGTCAGTTCACTTACAAATCAGTCCTTTGTTTCTCTCCCGTTCGAGTAACGCAGTGTTGAGTCCATGCAGTAATTAGGGATCATGAAAGCCAGAGAGAGCAAGCTGCAGTGCCTTGCTTCTTTTATGGTGCTTTTTACAACCACTCCCTTAATTACAGTCCTACAGTTAAAGTTGCAGACACTTTAACTAATAAACTATGATTACATATTTATTATATTACCTAAACCAGTTAGGGTAAACAATGTTATCCCTAACAGCTAAGGCAAAGTCCCACTACTTGCGCAGGCAGGACAAGGAGCCTTCCAAGGCCTCCCAACAAGACGCCTGAAGGCGCCATGAGGCATTGGAAAAAGAGTTTGATAGGCGATCAAGCGAGTCCCGCTCGGGGCCTCCAGCCCTTCCTTCTCCCTATCTAGGTGCAGCCCACTTAAGGGTCACTTGACCCCGGGACCACCGACCAGACAGACCCCTGACAGACACCTACGGCCGCTGGTCTGCGTCAGGAAGAACACTCTACATCTGAGGTTCCAGCCCACATCAAGGCTTGGATGGAATCGACTATCCGCCAGGGCATTGCGGAAGGCCTGCAGCACATGTCCACATCAGGCTTCTCTCCATGGGCTCCCGGCCGCCACAGCCGGATCCCCCGGTTGGTCAGGTACTCTCTTAGAGGGACATCCCTCCTCCCGTAGGGGCCCAGGAGGAGGAGGAAGAAGGGGACTTTGGTGACCTCAGGGAAGAGTTACAGGACTCCCGGATGGGATCCCCCCATTATAGTGAGCCCCTCTTAGAGGCGAACCTCATGGAGGGGGAGATGTCGGAGGACGAGGGGGCTTCTCCCGACCAACCCGTATTCGGGGGGCTGTTCAAGCCACACGTATCCAGATCCTTCCTCTTTAAAGCCAAGAATGTCTCTGGTGTTCTTCCCCAGTCTCCCTCTGACTCCCCCTCCGCCTCAGAGAGACCAGAGGACTCCATTTTCACACAACCAGTGGTGGAAGCTGAGGTCATCCCAACCGAAGCAACTTGCTTCCACGGGAGCCCCCCCCCACACCCTCTATCCAAGACAAGAGATTCTTTAATCTCAATTCGGCAATGTCTACTCTTCTAAACATCCCGGAGGTTCACAACCCCATTGTGGGCCTTGCCTCCTCCTCTATCCCCAGTGAGGCCTTAGAGGCCTTGAAACCTGAGCACAAGTGGACGGAACTGGCATTGCGCCGGGCCCATCTATCCGACGCTTGGGCCATTAAATCGGCTAGGGCCACTTCATTCTTCACAAGGTCCTCTATCCGTTGGCTCCGGCAGCTGAGAGAATGTCCCCGCGTCAATGTGCGGGCGCACCAAGACATAGCGAAACTGGTGGCCGCAGCCGAGTTTTCAGCTGACGCCACTTACCAATCGGTAAGGTTCTCTTCCAGACGATAACATCA
Organism: Hydrophis major; assembly: GCA_033807585.1. Classification (NCBI taxonomy): domain Eukaryota; kingdom Metazoa; phylum Chordata; class Lepidosauria; order Squamata; family Elapidae; genus Hydrophis; species Hydrophis major. The sequence continues at coordinate 86,120,698 of CM066328.1, read as the reverse complement.
CATGTCATGGCTCGCCACCTACTGCGGCTCAAGCACTGGCAGGCGGATGTAAAAATAAAGTCAAGCTGGCCACTGCTCCCGTCAGGGAGACAAACTGTTCGGCCTGGCCTTGGAACCCCTGCTCGTCGTGGGCCGCAGCAAGAGGAAGTACCGGCCCTCCCTTTTTCGGAGGCCAGAGACAAGAGGCCCTCAGCCCTTTCGGAGGGGCTTCCCCTGCCCCTTCTACCAACTCCCCTTCCCCCCTGCCCCTTCTACCAACTCCCCTTCCCACCCAGATACCCGAGACCCCCTTCCTTCTGGTCTCAGGACCGCTCGGACAGGCGACAGAAACAAATGGGGCGGCAACCATAAGAGGCCCTTTAGAGGATCAGGGGGGAGGCCCTACAGCCAACCCAGATAGAATTTCTTCCTCCCTCCCCATCGGCGGCCGCCTTAGACACTTCGCCACTCAATGGGACAATCCACTCCCATGCACGGGTTAGGGACACCATCAGGTTTGGTCTTGCCCTTGAGTTCCGGTCTGCCCCCCGCTGATCTCTTCATGATATCCCCCACCTCAAGAGATCCCGCCAAACGTGCACTAATGGATGCAACCATCTAACACTTGCTTGACATTCAGGCCATTCAACCCATTCCACTGGTCCAGAGGGGACGAGGATTCTACTCCCACCTCTTTGTGGTGCCCAAGTATTCTGGGGGATGCAGAGCTATATTAGATTTAAAACGGCTAAACCGCCACCTTATCCAGCGCAAATTCAAAATGCACACCTTGCAATCATTTCTCTTCGGAACCAGGCGGAGTGATTGATTATCCCCATAGATCCCTCGGAGGCATACCTACACATTCCAATCCAGCCCTCTCACCACAAATTCCTTAGGTTCTGCTATAACAACCTTCACTATCAATACGTGGCCCTCCCCTTTGGTCTGGCCTCAGCCCCCAGGACCTTCACCAAGGTCCTCGTGGCCCTGGAGGCTCACCTCAGGAGCATTCCCTTCTGCCGTCACTGCTATTTGGACGATATCCTTATTCTCTCCCCGTCCAAGACCCAGGCAGTCAGGGACACTGGAGCCACCCTCTCCGCTCTCCTGGCACACGGGTTCCTCATCAATTGGCAAAAGAGTCAACTGGTCCCATCCACCCGAATCACCCACTTGGGAGCCATAATTGATTCAGTTACAGAAAAGGTCTTCTTCTCCTCGGAGAGGTTCCTCAGCATTCAAGCTCTGGTCAAACAGATTAGGCGATCAAGGAGGGTGGCGTTACCTGACCTTTCTAGATTATTGGGTAAGATGGTTTTCATGCATCTCAATTGTTCCCTGGGCCCACTTAAACAGCAGATCCCTCCAGTGGTTCCTGCTCTCATCCCAAAGATCAGGAAGAAGCAACTCGAAGTCCAGAGTCAAGGTGCCTCCGAGGGTCCTTACGTCCTTACCAACCCCGCCATTAACAGGGGCCACCTCTTCGCAGAACCTCAGCGGCTAATCCTTATTTTGGCAGGCTGCTTGTCCCCTCTCTCAGTGTTGGGTTCAAAAGGGTATGACTTCTGTCTTCTCATTTAGTTACAGTACATTTATCATTGTAATATCAGAATGGCTGGGGATGGAAAGTTCTGGTATATTCTTTGTAAAGATAGAGTATAAGTAATTTTCTGAGGCCAATTACAAAGTGTTTGTAGCTTGATTTCAGAAGAAATGTTTTAAATATTGACCTTCTTGTACTGCTAGAGAACAAAGTTCTTTTTCTCAGGGACAGGAAAAAAATGATACATGAAAGAAAGGTAATTGTGTTTGAGGCTTGCAAAATAATTTATTTCATTGCACACTGTGAAAGTTCTACTCAGTGCAAAACAAGTTGCACTGAATGAAACTAAACTGATGATTCAGAAAAGCCACTCCTAATTGAAGTAGGACAAGTGATCAAATGGCTGAAAGTTCCTTTCTTATGAAATTATAAAATATTCAGGAGTGTCCCAAGAAAGTATTCTTTGTTTCACTTTACAGTTATGGAAGTACATAATTTTTTCCCAAGTTTTATTGGTCTGCCACCCAAAATCTTCATCACAATGGGCAGCCTTCTAAATTTCACAATATAAATGTATTGTATTGTAATTTATTCAAATTGCCAAACTCATACAGAAAGAGAAATAGTAATCTGTTAAATTTATTCCTTTTCCTGTTATTCCCTATTCTTGTTATAATTGTTAAAAGAAGGGAATCACAATTATAATATGTTCAAAGCAGGGGTGGGATGCTACCGGTTGTGTCTGGCTCTGTAGAACCGGTAGCTCTGAAGATCAGCAGACACTGAACCCAGTTCTATGTCTGCTGCTGTTTGGCCCACCTATCCGCCTGGGCTCTTACCTGTCCTTTATTTCCTGCTTTTTCAATCTCAGCTGCTTTGCATAGCACAACGTAGTCACCGAACCGGTAATAACACCAGTTGAATCCCATCACTGGTCCAAAGGCTGATAGGCAATCATCTTTGGGGGGTATGTTCATTTAGATTTCTTCTGTACAAAAAAAATGGCTTTACATTTTCAAAAGAATTAATCTTACATTTTTGGATTATTCTGAGACAGTTGCCTTGTTGTACCTTAAAAATATGGTAACATTCATTGCTCTTTAGGTAGGTTGAAGACATGACTAGGGCCGAGTTTTCTTAAAACATTATTTCTGAGATCGGATTACTACTTCCTGGAAATTCTCTGCAATGTAGTAAACTTTAAAGAAGTTTTAAGCATTACAATTATTGGAAAAATGTTATACTGTAATAATTAAATTAGTCTAGAGCAGGGGTCTGCAACCTTAAACGCTCAAAAGAGTCACTTGGGCCCATTTCCCATAGAAAACAAAACACGGGGAACCACAAAACCTGGGTGGGCGTGGCCAACTCAAGATCACTCACACCCACCCAGACACATGACCCTCCCAGCTATGTCCACCCAGATTTTGTGGCTCCCCGTGTTTCCTTTTCTATGGGAAATAGGTATCTCTCTGTCCCTCCCTCCCTCCCTCTCATCTCTCTTTTTCCCTCTCTTTCTCCCTCTCTCTTATCTCTCTTTCTCTCATCTCTTTCTCTTTTTCTCTATCGCCCCCTCCCTCCCTCTAATCTTTCTCTCATCTCGGTCTTTCTCTTTTTCTCTCTATCACCCTCTCTATCTCCCTCTCCTCATCCCTCTCTCTCATTTCTCTTTCTCTCATCTCTTTTTCTCTTCTCCCTCTCCCTGCCTCCCTCTCATCTCTCTTTCTCTCATGTCTATCTTTCTCTTTTTCTCACTGTCTCCCTCTTTCTCTCTCTCTCTCTCTCTCTCTTTCTCTCCCTACCTCCCTCCCACTTCCCAAACCACACACATAGGGAATAACTGTAAGGAAAGTCAACCATGTTCTCTCTGTCTCTGGAAAGATAAACCTTGCGTTGCAAAAGAAGTGACTGTGAGGCTGTAATCACCCCATTCACTTCAGAGAAGCATCATCCCAAGCAGCAGCACACTCACATAGGCACGCATATGCATCTTGCCACTCCGTCCAAAGTGGCTGGAAAACATAGTCCCTGGGCCCCCCCGAAGATGCTTGGCAGGCAAAGGAAAACATAGTCCCTGGGCCCCCCCGAAGATGCTTGGCAGCCCCCCCCCCCATCACCAAGGCAGTGTCTGCTGAATCCTTGCAAAACTGGGCAAGGCCGAGAGAGGAGAACACTCGGAGCTGAATCTGTCTCTCTCTCGCTGCCTGACTGGTGGAAAACGGCAGGCAACTACTTCCGGCTTTGTTGGTGCTGGGCGCGACCTGCCCTGTGCCTGAGAGTTGCCAGGGGCAAGTGGGGCAAATTTCTGTTGCTAAGTGACACATTTGTTAAGTAATTTTTCCCCCATTATGACTCTTCTTGCCACAGTTATTAAGTGAACCACTATAGTTCTTAAGTTAGTAACACAATTACTGGGTGAATCCGATTTCCGCATTGACTTTTGCTTGTCAGAAGGTTACAAAAGGTGATCACATGATCCCAGGACACTGCAGCAATCATAAATATAAGTCAGTTGCCAAGAGTCTGATTTTGATCACATCACCATGGGGATGCTGCAATAAGTGTAAGTGTGAACAATGGTCTTAAGTCACTTTTTAGTGCAGTTACAACTTTGAACAGTCACTAAATGAACTTATAAGTTCTAATTATTTAGAACAGGAGTGTCACACTTGGGCCATCATGGCAGCTTCACATGATTTATCATGAGTTTTCTTCCTTTGCTAAAGCAGGAATGAGCGTGGCCAGCATGTGACACATCGGGCCCTCAGACTGCAAGTTTGAAAAAACAATTAGTCTGTTTCTGCTTAAAATACAGATTATCCAGGATGGATTGAATTGGATAGGATAGAATAGAATAAGAATTAGAAATAGAATAGAACAGAACAGAACATATTCAGACATGATATTATTCCGACTAAAATCGGAATTCTGATTTTTTGGGGGAATCAGCCCCTTTCCTCTCTTTCTTCTCCTCCTTCCCCTCCCCTCGGAGGCCCCCTGAGTCAGGAGTTGCTACTGCCCGGCGCGGCTCCAGTCCCGCGTTGCCTCGGGAAGGGAAAGGCAAAACAAGCTGCGGCGGCGCTTTGCAAAGAGGACTGGCGAAGGCGAAGTGGTTTTGCAAACGATTCCTGGCCGCCCGGATCTAAATAAACGGTTTTTTGCCCCGGAAGCCCATTCTCACGAGTTTAAAAGGCTCATGTAATATAATACACCTTTCTCTCTCCCCCCACCCACCCCCCATAGGGGCGCGCTTCAACGACTCCTCAGGCCCCTCTCGCTCTTTCAAAAGTGTGAGGCGGGAGTCAGTTGCAGGAAAAACCGAGCCAAGGAGCGGGGACACAAGTCGCAACCGCAAGGCTAGTGGCGGGCGCAGTGGGGGGAGGGAAAGAAGACTATTATTCCTGTTATTCTCGCGCTGTGGGGATAGTATGTGTTTGGGTGTTTTGTGGGTGTGGGTGTGCGCATGCGCTGATGCTGGACGAGAGCTGCCTTTGGAGTTAGAGCCGCTGCCTCTCACTGAACTACCCGCGCCGGATGCAAAAAAAGTTCTCCGTGGGGAGGAAAGTGGACCCACGTCTCTTCTCTTCTCCCGCCCCTTCCCCCCAGCTGCCAGGTGCCTGCGCAATCAGCCCGGAGGAGCCCTGCCACCTTTAACCCACAGCTTGGAGGATCTCATGCGGGGGGGCGAGGAATAGCCCTAAAGCACCAGCTGAGGCTTCCGTGCAGGGAGGGGTTGCTGGGGAAGATCTGGAGGGGAGGTGGGGGGGAGAGAAAAGAGAGAAAGGGGGGGGTGTTAGTTGAGGTCAGGGCGGGGAGCTGATCGGATGCTTAGCGGGTGCTTACGCAACCCCTGCACCCCTGGCTACTTTTCAGATTTTTTTTTTCAGAGGGGAATATCATGCCTGATATTGGATACACAAGGAATTTGTCTTTGGTGCATATGCTCTCAGTGTACATAAAAATACATTCATCAAGAATCATAAGATAGAACACCTAGTGATAGTCACAGGATACTAAATAAGCAATCAAATCATACTAGGAAACTAAATAAAATATAAATCGTAAAGACACAAGCAACAAAGTTATAGTCATAAGTGGGAGGGGCTAGGTAATAGGAAGGATGGGAAGAATAATAGTAATACAATCTTAGTAAATAGTTTGACAGTGTTGTGGGAATTAGTTGTTTAGCAGGGTGATGTCATTTGGGCAAAAACTGTCCTTGTGTCTAGTTCTAGTGCAGTGCCTATAGCGTTGTTTTGAGCGTAGAAGTTAAAACAATTTATGTCCAAGATGTGAGAGTCTATCCAGGATGCCAGGATATATCCAGGATGTCATGACAATTACTATAATGGCATTTCTTTGCAGTGAAAATTATTTTGTAAATGTTTTGAATTTTTTATTTTGCATATATAGATAAATTCTATATACAATTAATATTGCAAGTATCTCCTTGAAAGAAACAGCCAAATGTTGAGTACTTCTCTGTTTAATATTTCAGTAATATCTATGCAGCATTTATATAACTGATACATTATTTTGGATTGAATCTATTTTTAAGCGTACAGCATAAAATGAATCCTCACCTGGGTCATTAAAGTATTCAAGCAGTCTCAAATGACTGATGTAAAGCATATGTTTTATGTATTTGCTGTTCCTAGGAAATTTTGGTATCATTACTGCTACTTACTAGGGTGTTTTAGTCATTTGCCAATGGATCTGATAACTCTAGAAGTATGCTGTACTGTGTAACATCTATGAGTTTTTTTAGTTTAAAAGGTTAACCTGAAATCTTACGGGAACCCATAGTGAGAAAGAAAAGGCTTGATACAACTTCATGATGTAATTTTTTTCCCTTTAGTAGCTGGGAAAGCTGTTGCTATAGAAACAAACATTCAGTTCCAGAGAGTGCCAAAGGAATGCTAATCTGGCCTAAATGAAAAGTTCCAGCTGTTGCCTAAAGGTGGAAAGGAATAAAAAAGGATAAAATCATATACCATTGTTTCAATTTATTTATTTGTTTGTTTGTTTGTTTGTTTGTATCCTACCTTTGGGAAAGTGACTGGCCCACAGTCATCTACCTGGCTTTCATGGTTAAGGACTTGAACTTACACTCTCCTGCTTTCTAACCTGATGTCTTAAGAGTCTGCTTAGCCACCAGACTAAGAAAACTCTAAATTAGTAAAATTAACAGCAAACAAATCTGACTAGGACCTTGGCTCTTTTTTTATCAATGCTACATTTGATTCAATTCAATTAATGTTTTTTTTATCTTACATAGATAAATTTACATAAACTGCTATGGCATTTCTTGTTACAATAATAACAATAGGCAGATTGTGCTGATATTGTGGTTAAATAAAATTTTCATGAATCTGTTTTTTTGAAGATATACCTTATATATTACAAAATATTTTCTATTGCCAAATATTTATTACACTTAAAAAAGAAAAGTATACTTAAAAGATATCTAAATATTATTTTTAAAAATTTTTTACAAATTACAAATAATTTGTTATGTATGAAGGCTTACAGTTGCTATTACCTGTTTATAGCATCCAAAAATCATCTTCCTATGAAATTTGACATATCTGTCTGCCTAAATATTATTTATATTTATTTTAAGAGGTCCAAAATGAGAAAGGCAAATTGTTTTCAAATTCTGCTGAATCTGTAGAACCAAAATATAGTATAAACTTTCAATAAAATAATTTGACCGTGTAAAGAAGACCAATAATTGAATCCAATAAAATATCCTTTCCATTCATAGAAAAAAAAAGTCAGTAGCAGCTTCTGCCTAGGAGGGAAAATGGTTGTCATCAGAGGTGGTATTCAGCAGGTTCTGACCAGTTCTGGAGAACCGCTAGCAGAAATTTTGAGTAGTTTGAAGAACCAGTAAATCCCACCTCTGACAGTATCCTTCCCCTGCCACACCCACCAAGCCACACCCACAGAACCGGGAGTAAAAAAACATTGAATCCTACCACTGGTTGTCATCAACATCCATTTTCCCCAGCTGTTACCAGAGTGACCCATTACTGATTTAGAAACTTGACCCCAGTTCCTTTGAGCAACTTATCAGGGATATAGTGGGTTGAGATATTTTCATTGCTTTAAAAAGCAGTGCTGTGTTCAAATTACAAGGAAGTAGTTTTAAGCTATTAAAATGAGCTTGACTGTCAGACTATGGAGAGGCTGCTTTATAAATTAGTGAATATTTCATCAAGAACTCAAGCAGAGATTAGATGCTAATCTAGCCAAGATGTAGTGAATCGTTCCCTCAGAAGGTGATTGGACTAGATCAGGGGTGTCAAATTTAATTTCATTGAGGGCCGCACTGGAGGTTGTGTTTGACCTTGGAGGGCCAGGGAGGTAAGTATGGCCAGGGTGTGTGGGGTCAGGTATGAGCATGGTCAGCCATGGCTGGGGGGGGCCTGACACGGGACTTGTGTCGGGTACCTAATGCAGGACCCTCCCTCACTCTCCTTATAATCTCCTTTTTTTTCCTTTCCCTTTTCCTTCTTCCTTCCCCACTTTCCTTATTTTTCCTTCCTTACATTATTCCCTTCTTCCCTTTTTCTTTGTCTTTCCTCTTTCCCTTTCTCCTTTGTTTTGTTTTTAGTTTGTTTTGATAGTCCTCTGCCAACAAAAATGGAACTTGGGGCGTGCAGTCCTCCATGCCCTGTTTTCACTGGCAGAGGGTTGCAGGAGGCCGTCGTGGCTAAAAATGGGGCACAGGGGGCTGCACACTCTCTCCAAGCTCCATTTTTGCTCGCAAAGGCACCACAGGCTGGTCCTTTGCTGTTTCCAAGCTGTCCCGATGGGCCAGATCTAAGCATCCTGCGGGCTGGATCTGGCCCCCAGACCTTGAGTTTGACACCCCTGGACTAGATTATTTATGTAGCCCATTTCAAATCTATGAATCTGATTCTATAAAGGTAATTTTTGTTTAGCAATCACAATAGAGACCTATAAGTCATTTCCTAAGTGGAAAATCATGTTACCATGACAAACTAAGACATTAAGAGAAGCAACACAGCTAAGTAAAAAATCATGTGACCACAACTTGATTTTCCTTTTGCCTTTCATCACAAGATTGCAGGACACTGCAACAGTCATAAATGCTAGGATTGGTCACAATGTTATTTTTTTAAGCACTATTGTAACTGGTTGCTGCATAAGGCTGTTGGTAAATGAGGACTATATTGACAATATGTGTACAATCTATTTGCAAAGATTTTTAGTTAGAAAACAGATTATGATTACTGTGGCCAAATTTGTTCGTGACAAATCTATTTTGTCATTGTTGAAGCTGACTCCTAGTAATTACTGCTCTGTTTTCAAGATGCTCACAAACTGATCTCTATAATCTGCTCTAGAGATTAAAATCTCTAGTTCCTTGGATCCTTTTCACCCTGTCTCCCTTGAAGGTAATGATATTTGCTGTCATCCATTATCTTGCACTGCATTTCTTCCATCAGGGTTTCTCAAGAAAATTGTTGGCCAAAGTATTTCTTCATTACTTCGTTGATAATATTTATCTAAGGATTCCCCCTACAATTCTGGGCTACATGCCATGTCAGTTTGTCTTTTTCTCCTGTCTATATGTGTCCTTTTTTGCTTATAGATTTTAGTAACTAGTTAGGATTCTTCTGTTGTCTTCCATTGTATGCTCCATTATATTTATTTAAATTGTCCCATATGGCGTGTCGGGTAAGAACCAACGCCCATTTTAGGACTCACATCCCTCTGGAACTTCTTGTCCCATTCTCATGCAATAGAATCCACATTGCTTAATTTTTATTAAAATCTACTTTTTGAAATTAAAACAAGTGAAGATTTCTGTCATCACATTGCAATTTTCCATTAGTGTTCCTAGAATTTCTAAAAATTTTACTGAGTCTTCCCTATTGCATCAGTATCTATGTCAAGAAGAGTTAATCCTCTTGTGCTTTCTACAGAGTTTAGAGAAACAAAAATACCGGGATTGTTTACATTCTCTACCAGCACCTCTTCCCTCTTTGGAATGCCTGTTACTTGCTTTTGGAAAGCATCAACACTTCTTGATGGGGCAAGTGACATTAGATATCAAAACAGTAGTGCTTTTATTCTGCTTTTTTAGCCCTGATGCTTTTTACAATATTGTCAAGTTCGTTGATTAGGATTTATGAACTTGCAACAGATATTGAATTGAATTAAATTGAATTGAATTGAATACTTTATTGGCCAAGTGTGATTGGACATACAAGGAATTTGCCTTGGTGTTAATACTCTCAGTATACATAAAAGAAAAGATACATTCGTAAGAATCAAGAATCATAACGTATAACACTTAATGATAGTCATAGGGTACAATAAGCAATCAAATCATACTAGGAAACAGTCAATATAAATCGTAAGGATACAAGCGACAAAGTTACAGTCCTACAATCACAAGTGGGAGGGGATGGGTGATAAGGAGTGACGAGAAGGTTAACAGTAATAGTAGTGCAAACTTTGTAATAGTTGAACAGTGTTGAGGGAATTATTTGTTTAGCAGAGTGATGGCTTTCGGAAAAATCTGTTCTTGTGTCTAGTTATTCTGGTGTACAGTGCTCTAATAGCGTCGTTTTGAGGAAAGGAGTTGAAACAGTTTATGTCCAGGATATGAGGGGTCTGTAAATATTTTCACAGCTCCCTTTTTGACTCGTGCAGTATACAGGTCCTCGATTGAAAGCAGGTGGGTAGTAATTGTTTTTTCTGCAGTCCTGATTATCCTCTGAAGTCTGTGTCTGTCCTGTTGGGTTGAAGAACCAAACCAGACAGTTATAGAGGTGCAGATGATAGACTCAATAATTCCTCTGTAGAACTGTTATCATCAGCTCCTTAGGCAGTTCTAGCTTTCTGAGTTGGCGCAGAAAGAACATTCTTTGTTGTGCTTTTTTGATGACCTTTTTGATGTTAGGTGTCCATTTTACGTCATGTGATACAGCAGAACCGAGAAATTTGAAGGTCTCTACTGTTGGTACTGTGTTGTCTAGTATTGTAAGAGGTGGTAGTATGGGAGGGTTTCTTCTAAAGTCTACCACCATTTCTACGGTTTTGAGTGTGTTTGGTTCCAGATTGTTCCAGTTACACCACGAGGCAAGTTGTATAACCTGTCTGTGTGCAGATCTGTCGTTATCTCAAATGAGACCAATCACTGTTGTGTCAGCAAACTTCAGTATTTTAACAGATGGATCGTTTGAGATGCAGTCATTGGAAAGCACACAGCCTTGGAGGGGGGGGGGCTGTGCTGATTGTACAGGTATCGGATATGATTCCATCTAGCTTCACCTGCTGCTTCCTGTCTGTTAGGATGATCCGCTTACAATTGTGTTCAGGTACCGCTAGTTGGTTTAATTTACTTAGAAGAGTGTCTGGAATGATGGTATTGAATGCTGAACTGAAGTCTACAAAGAGGACCCTTGCATAGGTATTTGGAGATTCAAGGTGTTGTAGGATGTAAAGCAGAGCCATATTAACAAGCATGATCTGTTGATCTATGCTCGGTATGCAAACTGCATGGGATCTAACAGCAGATCCATGATGTTTTTCAGGTGGGACAGCACAAGCCTTTCAAATATTTTCATACCTACAGATGTTAGAGCAACTGGTCTGTAGTTATTCAGTTCTTTGTTGGGGGGCTTCTTTGGCACTGGGATGATGGTAGAGTGTTTGAAGCAGGAAGAAACATAGCACATCTCTAGTGATCTATTGAAGATTCAGGTGAAAATGGGGGCCAATTGGTCAGCACAGACTTTTAAACAAGAAGGAGTTATCTTGTCTGGCCCTGGTGCTTTTCCTGGCTTTTGTCTGTGTAATAGATCTTGCACTTCTTTTTCTGTGATCACCAGAAGTTGTGAACCCAATGGATTGGGGCCAGTTGTAGGAGGCTTGGCTGTTGGTGTGTTTGAGATGTGGGTTGTGGAGATAGGAGGCTGTAGTTATATTAAAACTGTAGATATTGTGAATACATAGTACAACTCTTCCTCCTTTTCTCTCTTTCCTTTCCTTGAAGCTTCAGAAACTATTCTGAAAGGGTTTAAATGCTCTTTCTAATTTCTGGTTATCACAAATGGTTATCCAGATATTCTCATCATCACATTTGTCCATTGGGCTGTTCCTTAGATGATTCACCAGATGGAGAGTTGCTTCTGTTGTGGGTTCCTATTATAGCACCCTCTTTCTTTTATTTGATCAATCTTATTCTCCAGAATGCCTTTGGGATAATCCACACATATGGGTTGAATCTGCCTTTCTGCTCAGAGACTGAGTCATCAATCTTTGCCATGCCTCCTCTTGTTGGGGCAGGAAGCCCCTAGCCCCAGTCACAACTCAGTCTTGGCCCTATAGAGACGTGGCAAAGGTTGGTTCCATTCTTTCATATTAATTGAGGTATCACTATTTGTTGTTCAAATGCTGACTCTTTCTTAGGATTTGCTATAAATTTCCATTTGCTGCCAGTATATTTTCTCTCACAAGATTATAATATGCAAGTTATAGTTTAAAATGCAAAACTATGGCCTTGCATGTGTTGAATGGGTAATGATTTATGAGAATTTCACATAGTTCTTATTCTACTTATTCAATATGTAAACTGGAGATTATCAGAGATAAACATTTTTTACTCTTTTCTATTTCAGTGCATAGAATCAATTTAAAACTGAAACATTTCATTTGTAGGAAGACTATTACTCTTTTATTTTAAAAGGAAATATATTTACTAGGACATTGCTACAATGAAGATAACAATGTACATTCTTTTTTTTTTTTTTTTTTTTATGGTCCCTTGGCAAGACCTTACAATGAGAGCAAAGGAGGTTTGAACTCAGTTCTTGAAACCGAAAAGTGTCATTAGGGACCTTAAAATGTTAATTCCCTGGCCTAAGAACAGTACTGAATATAATTAAAGCCCTGTGGTACTCCTATAAATACTGCTTATACATGAAGATAATTTAAATTGTTAAATGTTGGACATGTGTTGGTTAAGGTTAGTTAACCACCTTGGGTTTTTTCGTACATCACTTTTATAACTACATCTTAACAGAATGAAAGAGCTGTGGTGGTGCAGTGGTTAGTATTGCAGGCTAACTCTGTCCACAACCAGGAGTTTAATCTTTACTGTCTCAAAGTTGACTCAGTCTTCCATCCTTCTGAGGTAGGTAAAGTGAGGATCCAGATTATTGGGGGCAATATGCAGACATTGTAAACCGCTCAGAATGCTGTGAAGCACCATGGAGCAGTATTTAAGTGCTATTGCTTTACAAATTTTGTTAGCATAAGCATACTTTATTATCTTAGATAGAAAGTATATAGGAAGATGATTTGCTTCAAGCAATAAGAAAATCCTTTCATGCAGCTCAGAGATTTACAAAGAATTCATAATTCTTACTGCAAACAGTAATAGAAAACCTTTCTGACAACTAGTTTTTTCAACCAGATTATTTAGTGAGGATAATCTTGAGCCAATTTTATTACAAAAACATCTACCGAAATTTCACTAACATCAGGAATAATAGGTATAACATAAATGAATTGACACAAACAGCTATATTTGTGATATAATCATGTTCACTTTTAACAATAAATGTCACTCATGAAATGATGTAACAAACTGTATTTTTCCGCAAGGACATATTTTAAAGGATAGTTATTCGAGCGTGTGACAACTAGAAGTTAACTAACTTGCCTAACCTTGACAGACTATGAAAAAGATAAAAGCTAACCTGAATTGAACTTGGCAATTACAAAAATAAGAGACTATCAATCAATCACAGGGCAATAGTTAGAGATTAGGGATGGGGAAGGTAAAGATAATGGTAAAGATAATCTCCATATTGTTTCTGAGAAAATATACAAACATGCTCATATAGTCACCAGAAGTCAAATTTGTCTTGATTTTATTTTTCACAGATTAAATAATATTACCACAAAAAAGTAAAGAAACTGTTATTATTAAAGCTGTTTTCATTTGATATTTTAGCTGTTTTCATTTGATATTGATATTTCATTTGATATCGATATTGATATTTCATTTGATATTTTAGCTGTTTTCATTTGATATTTAGCTGTTTTCATTTGATATTTTGAAGCCCTTTTTGAGAGGTGTTTCCTTACCAAATTCCTCAATGCCTTCAAGAATAGTTAATCTAATGTACTGGATAATTTCTTTAAAATTCATGGAGATATTCAGAAATATATCTGCACAGTCAAACATCAGAAGTTGGCCATAGGAGACAGTTTGGATATTTTGTATTATAAGACTTTATGATAATTTTATATCATTAAATTCTTTATAAAATTTGCCAAATTTTAATTCTATAGAAGTCATGGGTTCTGAATGCATTCTTGAAAGTAGCCCATTTGAGGTACATTTGTTTAAAATTGTTGTCCTACGATTCACCACTTTCTCCAGACAGGAGAGTTTTAGTAGTATATTAGATAATAGTTGTTGGCATTTATTGGCTATAGTAGCAAACGTAATGTCTAGAAACCTAGAAGCAGTGTGACTGCATGCCAGATCTCACGGGACAGTCAGATAGTACCCATTACATTTATTATATGAACATGTGATAGTTCTATTTAAAACAAACAGTGAACTAGATGGTCTTTTCATCTAATGTAGTAAGGCAGGAGTGTCAAACTCGATTTCACTGAGGGTTGCAACAGGATTGTGTTTGATCTTGGGGGGGGGTCAGGGGACTTGGCCAGGATTAGCTTGGCCACCTTGACATACCTTATGTCTGGTGCGTCCATGGTGGCCCAACCAAAAATGGGCTCCCGAGTTCCATTTTTGGCTTTGATGGCCTCCTGCAACCCTCTGCCAGTGAAAATGGAGTTCAGGAAGGCTCTGGGAGCTCAGGAGGGCTCCATTTTCATTGGCAGAGGTACCGCGGGCCTGTCTATTGCTGTTTCCAGAGTGGGCCAGATCTTAGCACCCAAGGGGCCAGATGTGGCTCGCGGGCCTTGAGTTTGACATCCTGTAATAAGGTAATATGTACAATACATGAACAGGCAGGGAGGTGCATTTTGTATCTTTTAATGAATTAAATTTAGTTTGTGACAATAAAATATGTGCTGAGATCAAGTACAAGTTTCTTTTGAATGAAAGAAAAAAACTAAAAAAATGGGAATAAAAGTGGTTGATTGCTTAAAACAAACAATTGTTTTATTAAGTATTTTTACAGCGTAGTGATCACTATGGTTTTATTTTGCAAACCAGCATCTATTAATAAAATGGATAGAACAACATACTCAGTGATAAAGTGATATTTACAAAAACAAGAGTTTCCTATAGCATAATATAAAACATATTCTAATGAATGTTTATTGTATGTATTAATATTTTATAATCAGAACCAGAAACTCCTTGTACAGTGTGCACAGGGAGAAGGATGTATCTGTTTGAAAGCAAAGAAAAGTGCTCTTAAAACTTTTAATTAATATGATGAAATATAACTAAAAATACTTTAAATAAGAACCAGGGCATGTTTTCCTAAAATAATGACTTTGGTAGATAAAAAATATGTAAAATGAAGGCAAAAACTGTGCCATTAAACAGATGCAAAATAAAATACCATACAACTAATCCAAATACAGATGTGTCTACATGCATTTTTTCCTCTACGTTTTCAGATTTTCATACTTCAAAATGAGTTTGTATTTGAGCCTTCTTTTCCATTGTAATTTAATTATAGAATTATAATTATAATTATAGAATTATACATAGAATGTTTTCCCCCCAACTTTTAATTTAATTTGCTCCACTAAACAGAATTAGTTTTTACTTGAGAGTTGGGAACAAGGAAATTTTGTATACCTTGACATAGTTTTCTTCGAGAAAATTAAGGTACACACAATATTAAATATAAGAATTAGTTTTTCTGCATTAACTTTATTAATTTTGATATAATCTACTTTTATTATTTTCAGATTTCTTCCTGGAGATATCTTTTCATATTCCTCTGGTCATGCATAAGAATTATTTAACATTATAATGGATTTTAAGTGGAACTACCAAGAAAAGAAGTGTTATAATATAATTTATGTTTGATAAGCCGTATAGCTTCTCACATAAAACAATGACAACTTCTCATATGAATGGACATGTAACAGAAGATTCAGACAGTGAAACAAAAATTATGGATCTTGCACCTCTTGAAGAATCTCAGAAACACAGGGAAATGGCTGTGGATTGCCCAGGCGATCTAGGCAACCGCATGATGCCATTACGGCGGAGTGCTCAACTTGAACGGATTCGACAGCAACAAGAGGACCTAAGGCGAAGACGGGAAGAAGATGGGAAAAAACAAGAACTTGATCTTAATTCTTCTATGAGACTCAAGAAGCTGGCACAAATTCCTCCCAAGACCGGAATAGACAACCCTATGTTTGACACAGGAGAAGGAGTAATTCTGGAGAGTCCGCATTGTGCTGTGAAAGTCCTAGGTATGTATATTTTTAAGTAGAACCATTTATTTTATATGCAAAGGAACTTTTAGTGCTTCTAAATGAACATTTAGTTAGCCTTGAGAGATTGTGTCTATGCAGATAGTCTTCATTTACAGACCTTAACAGGGACTGAGCAACTCTACGGCTAAGCAGTGTGATCATAAAGTGAATCACAATGTCTTGTCTCGTCTCAGGTTAGAAAGGGGATATTAATTTAATATTTAAACAAAATTAAAAGCTTTAATAAAATATAATTTCATATAGTTCTAACCCAGTACTGGGACATGTTAATGGCAGAGATATTTCTGATCAGCAAGTTATTCTGTGTGCAAGTCAGTCCCAGAGGGCAATATCAAAGTTGGATAGTTGTTTGAATAGTGCCACATTCGCAGTGAATATCCAGACGTAATCTTTAGTTCTAACCAGACCAGTGCGCAGCCTATTTAAAATCTCCAGACTTTCTACTCCTCCACATCTCCAGGCAACTCCTCAAACAGTTATATCTAATTATGAAGATGTTTTACTTGAGATTTCCATCTTTTTAACTGATCTGTTTGATGTGTAATAACATTCTCATTGCAGTCTACAAAACTCCTTGCAGGAAATGTCTCCTGTAAACATTATATGACCACACTGACTTCTGATGTTGGTTCCAACTGCAGTCATTAAGTTACTCACCTGTAGTCATTAAGCACTGCTTCATATGTCTGACTTACAACTTCCTGCTGGCTTCCTCATTGACTTTGCTTCTTTGAAGCCTTTTGTGAAGTTGCTCTTGGCAGTCACATGACTGCAAGGCTTTGAATGGTTGCTGAATGAACAGCAAGCAAGGACTATCTAATAAAACGTGAGTTATTGAACTAAAAACAATGTGAAAATTCAGAATAACTGGTAAGATTTCTATGATATGCTTGCTTAGGCATTTACTCTGAGAATCTTAAAATTATATTTTAATAAAATTGTTTTACGTATGTTAGAAATTTTATTGATTTTATTGATTTGAAATAGCTCACCATAAATCAGCAATTCACAATTAGATGAATTGCTATAATAAAAAATATATAAATCTATATTATCAGCAAATATTTGATCTAGGATAGAAATCAAGAAACCATAAGTTCAAGGTCTGCCTTAGCCATGAAAGCCACCTGAATGACCTTGGGCCAGTCACTCACTCTCTGACCATCTCGCCCCACAGTGTTGTTGCAGGGAATATAGGAGGAGGAAAGTGTGTTGGAAATGTTTGCTACCTTGAGTTATTTGTAAAAATAATAAAGGCGATATATAGTGGGTAGTTTGAAATTAGTCTTCATATGAGAAATATTCTAAGGCAGAATATCTTGCATACAAGGAAGAAGAAATACAAATAGTCCTTGACTTAAACCCAAATTTCCATTGTTAAGCAAGACAGTTAAGTGATTTTTGCCAATTTTTCTACCTTTCTTGTCACAGTTGTTAAGTGAATCACTGCAGTTAAGTTAGTAACATGGTTGTTCAGTGAATCTGGCTTCCCCATTGATTTTGCTGGTCAGAGGGTTGAAAAGGTGATCACATGACCCCAGGACCTTGCAACTTTCATAAACACATGCCAGTTGCCAAAGTCCCAATTTTGATCACATGACCATGGAGATGTTGCAAGGGTTGTAAGTGAAAAACAGTCATAAGTCTCTCTTCAGTGCCTTTGTAACTTCAAAAAAATAATTGTAAGTCAAGGACTTCTTTTATGGGAAACTGTATTTTCTCCATAGAGCTGCTGCGAGCATCCAGAGTGGGAGATGCTCCAGTCTTCACTCTAACAGGCTGAGCTATAATTGAGGAACGCTTCTCCTCCTCCACGTGACTCCTCCATGCATTCCCCAGTTTTAGCTCAGCCTTGCTAGAGACAGGCAGCTTGAATGATTACTCCTTGGCTGATCCAGGTATTTTCCTACTCTTACAGATTCAGGTTTGATCTCTCCTTTCTCCTTGTTCCCTGCACATTTGGTTTCATCCCAAATTTAGTGTAGGAGCGATTTTTCGCCCCTTAGGGGGGAAATAGGGGGATTTGGAGCCTTTCCCCCCCCCACCTCCCCTCCTGCTTCCTCTGCCGTTTTTCAAGCCGTGCTGCATCTAAGCAGCGGCTTTGGCTTGCTCTACCTCTAGCGCTACGTTGCGCCTTCCCCCCACGAACGCCTTAGAAGAAGGAGAGCTGCTTCTTACAGTCCTCATGTTTTTCCTGCATTCCGGCTTGCCGTTTGTGTTTTTTGAGGGCTTGTGCATCTCTGAGATCTTCGTGCCGGGGCCGGCGGCCATTTTGGGTGCGCCTCGTGGCTGGCCACCATTTTGAAATGTTGCTGTATTGTTCCGATTGGGCTGTGACGTTTGTTAAGGCCCATAGCGGGACCGACAGGCCGTGTGGAGCCTAGATATTAAAAGGGCAGTGTGGTTCCATGCCCTGTTGCCCTTCCTTTAAGTTTTAGTTGGCCGTTTTTGTTCCACAGCTCGCTCAGAGGCACAGGCACCTACTTCCCATTTTTGTTGGGAGGCTGCCTCAGGAGGCCTTTTTTCCTGTTGTGTTTTTTTGGTTTTTGTAGATATTTTTCTTTTACTGGCCTCAGCATTCATTTGGCCTATTGGATGATTAGGGTTTAGTTCTAAATTTCTTCTTTTTATTATTGGTAAAGCTTAAATCAGCAGTAAGTTAAAAAACAGCTTATAATTAATCTTTTTTGTTTGGTCTTGATTGGCACCCTTTGGGTTCCGCCCACAAAAAATAATAATAATAACAATAAATAGATAGGTACAGAATAAAAAAAAAAATTATCCAAAAGGGGGACGTGTCCCAACTTTAGGAAAACCGGCCTACGTTGTAGGTCGAACTCCCAGGCGTGCCAACCGCCTTTTTTTGTTGTCTAATATCCTTTTTGGTATCATGGCATCGGGCAATCCCAGCAGTCCTTCTTTGAAGGCTAAGTCAAAGACGCACTATTTGCGCAAAAGAGATAAGGACTCCTCCAAGGCCTCTCAAATGGATGCCTTAAGGCGCCATAAGGCTTTGGAGAGGGAGTTTGACAAACGGTCTAAAGACTCACATTCTGTAACCCTTTCCCCCCCACCTCTGCTCAACCCCCTCCCCTGCCAGGACAACCTCTCCTTCCAGGTGCAGCTCACCCGCCCGAAGTCACCAGGCCTCTCGCACGCCTGAAGCGACCTTCACACCAACCGCCGCGGGCCTACGGCCAGAAGACCCGTTCACAACCATCATTCCGGACAGTATTAGAGAGTGGATGCAACTGGCCATCCGTCAAGGAATAGCAGAGGGTATCCAACAGCTGTCCAGACCAGGTTCCCAAATGATGGCGCCCGAGGTCAAATCTATGTCCGGAAGATCCCTCTCTAGACCGGCATCACAACACGGTCAGGTACCTTCCCAAATGGAAGCTCCTTTCCCGGAAGGGGAGGAGGCCCAGGAAGAGAAGGAAATGGGCATTGAACCCTTCAGGGAAGAGGAAGGTTCGGAAAGGGGGTCTCTTCAATATTCCGAACCCTTTTTCGAGGTGGACCCCATGGAAGGGGAGATGTCAGAGGATGAGGGCATTTCTCCTGACCAACCAGTATTTGTTGGCCTGTTTAAGACTCATTTGTTTAAGTCCTTGCTATTTAAGGCAAAGAATGTTTCAGGCCTGACTTCTCAGTCTCCCTCTGAACC
Source organism: Hydrophis major (assembly GCA_033807585.1). Taxonomy (NCBI): domain Eukaryota; kingdom Metazoa; phylum Chordata; class Lepidosauria; order Squamata; family Elapidae; genus Hydrophis; species Hydrophis major. The sequence continues at coordinate 86,101,016 of CM066328.1, read as the reverse complement.
ATCTCCAGCAACCCTGGGGGGCCCGGAAGATGCGATATTCAGACAGCCGGTCATTGAAACCGAGGTTATTCCTACCCCTCCAATCTTTTCCGACTTGGTCGCGAGGCAATTGGCCTCTGCGGGTCCCCTCCCGCCCCTTCCAGCCAGGACAAGAGATTGTTTAATTTCGACCCGGAATTTTCTACCATGTTAAACATTCCTGAGGTAGATGACCCCATAGCGAGACTAGCATCATCCTCTAATCCCACTGATGCTTTGGAAGCTCTGAAGCCAGAGGATAAGCGGGCAGAGATGGTGTTGCGGTGAGCGCACCAGTCAGATGCTTGGGTCATCCAGTCGGCCACAGCCGTGTCATTTTTCACTCGTTCTTCCATCAGGTGGCTCAGGCAGTTGAAACAGCATGTCCCCCCGTCAAACACCAGGGCCCATCAGGACATTGCCAAACTCACAGCCGCAGCGGAATTTGCAGCCGATGCCACCTTTCATTCTGTGAAATTTTCATCTCGGGCCATCTCCTCGCACGTTACTGCCCGAAGGCTGTTTTGGCTTAGACACTGGCAGGCCGACATTAAGAATAAGACTAAGTTGGCCTCAGCTCCCATATTGGGAGGAAAATTGTTTGGTCTGGCACTAGAGCCATTGCTGATGGAGAGCCGGAATAAGAAGAAGTTTCTCCCATCACTTTTTTGCAGGCAAGAGTCCAGAGGGTCCCAGCCCTTTCGGAGGGGCTCATTTCGCACCTCCTTCCAACCATCCTTCACCCCTAGGTACCAGAGTTCCCCGGCGTTCTGGTCGGCCTATCAGGACCGGAGCAACTCAGGAGACAGAAACAGAAGGGGAGGCAGCTACAGGAGGCCCTTCCGGGGTGCAGGGAATAAGGCGTCCTACCGTCCCAGGTAGACTTTCAGCATCTTATCCCATTGCCGGTCGCCTCAAGTATTTTGCCATCCAGTGGGAATCATCCACTTCGGATGCCTGGGTTAGGGACACTGTCAGGTTTGGCCTCTCTATTCAGTTTCAGTCTGCTCCTCCGGAGCACTTCATGGTTTCTCCCCTTTCCAGAGACCCGACTAAGCGGGCTCTCATGGCAGCTGCTATCAAACATCTTTGTGATATCAAGGCCATCCAGCCTGTGCCACCTTCGCAGCGGGGTGGGGGGTTCTATTCCCTCCTCTTCTTGGTTCCTAAGCACTCCAGAGGTTGGAGGCCCATTTTAGATTTAAAGAGGTTTAATCGCTATATCGTCCGTCATAAGTTCAGAATGCATACACTTCAGTCAATCTTACAGGGCACCAGGAGGGGAGACTGGCTTACTTCCATTGACCTCTCCGAGGCATATCTCCATATCCCCATTCGCCCCTTGTGTTCCAAATATTTGAGATTTTGCTACAACAATCAGCATTTCCAATACGTGACCCTTCCCTTTGGTCTCGTCTCGGCCCCGAGGACCTTCACCAAGGTGTTGGCAGCTCTGGCGGCTCACCTCAGGCACTTCCCTATCCGCATTCACTGCTACCTTGACGATATTCTTATTCTATCCCCTACCCGACATCAAGCCGAGAGTGACACTAAAACCACTCTCTCGGTGCTTCAGGCTCACGGCTTCCTCATAAACTGGGAGAAGAGTCAGCTTAACCCTTCCACCCGTATAGCTCACTTAGGGGCTGTGATTGATTTGGTTGAAGGGAGGGTCTTCCTTTCCCATGAGAGGTTCAGCAGTATCCAAAAAGCTATCAGGACTATTAGACGGGCTAGGAAGGCCTCATTGCTGGACTTATCCAAGTTGCTTGGAAAGTTAGTTTCATACATATCGATTATCCCCTGGGCACGCTTACATTCCAGATCCTTGCAGTGGTTCCTCCTGCCTTATCCTCCTGCCTCCTCCTCCGGAAGGAGCAACTCAGGCCTCATGGTGAAAGTTCCTCCAAGGGTTCTCGCCTCCCTCCTTTGGTGGACAAGACCCTCTACCAACAGAGGTCATCTCTTCAAGGAGCCCCAAAGGGTCACTCTCACAACAGACGCCAGCCTCTCCGGATGGGGGGCCCACATGCAGTCGCCTTCAGCCCAGGGAACTTGGTCAGCAACCGAGCGGCGCTGCAGCATCAACTGGCTGGAGCTTCACACAGTATACCTAGCCTTGCACGCCTTCCTCCCTCAGGTGTGAGGGTGTCACATACTGGTCTTGACAGACAACACTACAACCAAGGCCACATCAACCGTCAAGGGGGCACTCATTCCATCCGCCTCATGAGGGAGGATGAGCGGCTCTGTCGGTGGGCAGAGGTGTATCTCTTATCCATCAGGGCAGAACACATCTTGGGGGTCTCAAATGTCCAAGCAGATTGGCTGAGCAGAGCCACGCTGGACCAATCGGAATGGCGCCTGCATCCCTCTCTGTTCAAGGAGGCAGCAGAGATATTTGGTCAACCTCTGGTGGACCTGTTAGCATCTCCACTCAACGCCCAGACACCGAGATTCTTCTCACGATACCCCGTCAACGGGGCAGAGAACCATGATTCCCTGCGTTGCCCCTGGCCCACCAGGTTTCTATACACCTTTCCCCCCCTCCCGTTGATTCCCAAGGTGATTCAGAAATTGATACTCGAAAGGGCGGAAGTTCTCCTGGTAGCCCCATATTGGCCCAGGAGACCGTGGTTTGCGGATCTTCGCAATCTGTCGGTGGCCCCACCATGAAGGATTCCCCTAGACAGGATCTCACTGTCCCAGGGACCTCTTCAACATCCAGATCCACAGTGGCTTCAGTTAGCCATCTGGAGGTTGAGCGGGAAAGGCTGAAAGATGAGGGCCTGTTGGTTCAGGTCATCAATGCCATCCTGGCAGCAAGGCGGCCTTCGACTACCCGCATTTATAATGCAACCTGGAACATCTTTTGTAGGTGGTGCCATAAGTCATCCATCGATCCGCTCTCCCCTTCAATTGCACAAATCCTGGCCTTCTTACAAGACGGGCTAGATAGGGGCCTCTCCCCCAACACCCTTAGAAGACAGGTCACAGCCCTGTCAACGGTGGTCGCTGGCAGCTCTTCTGGCTCACTTTCTCACCACCCTCGCATAAGGGCATTCCTTAGAGGGGCTTTCAATCTGCACCCTCCAGTGATTCACAGATACCCTACCTGGGATCTTAATAAGCTTCTAATGGCATTGACTAAACCTCCCTTCGAGCCTCTCAGAGAGGCGCCACTTCAGTTTCTCACATTCAAAGTGGTGTTTCTTGTGGCGATAACATCGGCAAGAAGGATATCTGAAATAGCAGCTCTATCCGTGAGAAAGGACTTATGTGTTTTCCACACTGATTGGGTGGTTCTGAGACCAGACCCCGCCTTTATGCCTGAAATCAACTCAGCATTTCACAGAGCTCAGGAGTTGGTCCTGCCTAATTTTTGTTCCAAGCCTTCTCGAGAAAGGGAAAGGCAGTGGCACACTCTCGATGTTCGAAGGGCACTTCGTATCTACATCTTTCTTACACAGTCTGTCAGGAAGTCAGAGTCGTTGTTCCTGTCTTTTCAGCCAAAGACGCTGGGCTGCAAGGTATCCCCGTCTACCATTGGATTAGAGCTACCATATCCAAGGCCTATCTGGCTCAGGCCCTTCCTGTTCCTAGTGAGATAACCGCTCACTCTACAAGGAGTGCAGCCACCTCGGCAGCCTGGGCTACTCAGGCGTCGATTCAGGATATCTGTTGAGCGGCCACCTGGGCGTCTCCATCTCCCTTTATACGCCACTATAAAATCGATGTTTACGCCTCAGCTGAGGCATCTTTTGGCAGGCGAGTCCTTCAACAGGTGGCAAGAGAACCGGAGGTGATTCCGGACCAGACGGAGTCCCTCCTGTAGGACAGGCCATGCTTTGGTATGTCCCACTTTGGATGCTCGCAGCAGCTCTATGGAGAATGGGCGTTGGTACTTATCTGATACGCCCTTCCTCGTTGAGCTGCGTAGAGCATCCAGCCCCACCCTAATTGGTCCGTTTGGTGGGGAATCCTGTTTCGGCCAATGATGTATATAGTTTATAATTGAGAATTGTATAATAGTCGACATGAGAGGATAGTTGTTGTCTTTTCGTCTTCGTAAAACTGGGGAACGCATGGAGGAGTCACGTGGAGGAGGAGGAGCGTTCCTCAGTTATAGCTCAGCCTGTTAGAGTGAAGACTGGAGCACCTCCCACTCTGGATGCTCTACGCAGCTCGACGAGAAAGGGCGTATCAGGTAAGTACCAACGCCCATTCAAGTTATTGAACTATCAGCTTCAGAACTGTGCATGCTGACTGACAAAAGCTCTCCAAATTTCACTTGGATTTTCCCCAGATCTATGTGGAAATGTTCTGCTTGTTACTTATACTTTTAATTACTTCTGCTTGTGACTTCTGCCTTTTCCAAAAAGAAAATAACAATGAAAAAGATTTCAATACCAAGGAACGGCAGGCATTCCTTCCCAGTTCATACATTGCGTGATTAAAAAAATAATCATACCAAAAGCTCAAAAGAACACTCCTATATGTTCTGAGGTGATTACATTCTGCTGGAATAAAATTCAAACCATTTACAATATTCCAATTGGAAAATAATGGAAACTTTTCAGTTTCCATCATTTTCCAATTAGAATACTGTAAATAGTTTGCATTTTATATATCTTAAGTGCCTTAGGAATAAATGGGGTGGTCTATGCATTTTGCCACTTATTTTATACATTTTTATTGATAAAATATTATTCTGTTTCCCTTTCTGGAGCATTCTAGGTCTTTCACTTGAAAAATTATCCACCCAAACCTAAGAAAATTAGACAAGTGTAGCCCAGCTCCCAGCTCCATCTGCACCAAAGCTTATCAGAGTAGTTGGTCTTAACATCAAAATGCAAGCAAGGTGGGGGAGCACCACACTGGAGGGCAAGATATTCCTTAATGTGGAAAATTTGAAACGCCAGGATCCTGCTTTTTACCTTAGGTGACAAAGAAATCTGAAGCAGTTCCTCAAAGGGCTGATTCATGTCAGGAGAGAGTGTTCAGGTAGGCTAGAAAACTAACACCTTGAATTGAATCTAGAAATTGGTAGTCAGGGCAGCGACTTTAACATAGGCATAACACTACTAAATGTACTCCCACCCAGGCCACTGCATTTTGAATTAGTTGCAGCTCCTGAATTAGTATTCATTAAAAAAAACCACGTAAATTCCATTGACGATGATTAGGACATGAGTTACCATGGCAAGGTATCCCAAACCAGAAAGACCCACAACTAGTTGACCAGAGTTTTCATCTGTTCTTGAGAAAAATTTAATTAAGTTTGGGGGGATCTGCAAAGACAAATGTCTGATGTAGCTGCATTGCGTGGACTTGTTATGTGGACATTTTCAGTATAGTACCTAGGAACAAACCATTCAGTATCAGGTAATTTATTGGAAAATACTATAAATTCAAAAGCACTGTTTTTTTCTCAGCAGTTAAGCTCCAGAGAGCAACTGGGGAAACGGGCAAAGCACATGCGATGCTTGAACATGAGATTCATACTATTCCATACTGAATAAGTAAAAAAACAAGATTCTTAACAAACTGTTTTTTTGTGACTGGTAAAATGAACTTCAAGAGATCAAAGAGAATAAAAATAGGCAAATAGATATACTTACAATTGGAATGACACAAGGCAATGGAAATTCATAGTTATGCCTTATCAGAATAAATAGAAAAGCAATAATCAGCAGCATTTTTCTCTGAATATATGAAGTTTATGTAGGCCTTTCCAATATTTTGCCTATAAGCAACAAATAATACAGTATTTATGAAGACACACTTGTACAGTTCTTTATTGCCATTCCCAATCTTTGCTGTCTTTAAAGAGATACTCCGAAGCAGAAATTTCAAATCTACATTGTTTCTTTCTTTTGCTTCCTCCCACTTTTTCTGGTGGAAAGTCTGCTCCCAACCAAGCAGCAAATAGAAATGGCATGGATAACAGATAAGTCTAATGTAGCAAGAGCAGAGATAGAGAGGGAAGAGAACTGTGAAATAGCCTTGTTTTCAGAGTCTTAATAAAATTGTACTGTGGTGGTAAAACTATTGATGGGGGGAGAAATCAATCTCTCTACTTCATGAGTTAAGAGTGGGGAAGAAAAAAAAGCAATATGTAGGCAATTTCTTCTTTGTCTGATTCTTCCCTTCACAGCACATCAGAGAGATTGGAAAGGTTTACAAGAGAGTAAGCAGGCACACAGTGGAAATACACTGGGCTGTTTGCATAGTGCACTTGCTGCTACCAGTGCCAGTACATTGTTTTCCATGTGTATCCTAGTATGTCCCTGCTTTTTTGCTGGCGGATTCAGATGCTTTATTAGGATTTGGATACTTTGAAAAAGGAAGGCAGGAATGTTGGTGGTTGGGAGGTTCGTTGATTCACAAGAGGGTTGAGATTTTGGAGGTGTGTCAGCTGGCAGAGAGAGGCACCCATATTTTGCCAGAGGAGCACCCGGCCAGGTGAGATCAGTTGGGGCAGACTGATTTCGAGGCTTTGTCATCACCTCCCCCTTGGGGGCCTTTTTGAGGGGCCTGCTGATGTCCCACCCTCAGAGCTTAAGGCCGATAGCCCTCTCGGTCTTGCCCAGCACCTGGTTGTTGGGAATGGCCTTCCCAGACTCGTATTCTGTGATGACCTGAGCTTCTCGTTGATTTTCATGGTCAAGTCCTTCTGGGTCAGCCCCTTGTTCTGCCAGCCCTGCTGGATCACCTTGCCCACCTCCAGCGGGACCCAGTCGTGGTGCAGCTCCTCGGTCTCCCGGTACAGCTTGGCCATGTTCTAGGTGATCGAGTGCTGCTTATTCTGCCCTGCGGCCCACTTTTTGGAGGTCTCCATGTCTTCTCCTTTCCACTGGGCCACCAGCATAGGCTGCTTCGATTTGGCTTGAGCCACACTGGGTCCCTTCTTGTGCAGCACCGTCACTGTGTCCCAGTCGCTGTCTGCCATGAATTCTGAATTCTGTCCGCCATGAATTCTTCTGCCGCTGCCTCTTCGCTGCTCAGCCTCCGCAATAGGCCTTCCCCTATTTATTCTTGTGTAATTCCTTTCCATGAAGAATATTTGTGTTGCCATAATGCAAAAATGGATAGAAATAGCATGTAGTTTAAGACTTTTTGAGAGAGCATACCAGAGTTACTTTTAGATAAAGCAGATTTATCCATGTTTGGATAAAACAAATCTTATCCATATTTCCAAAAATTACCGTAGTATTTCTCCTTCAAGAAGTGCTTGAAATCAGTTTTTCATACATCTTCTTTAAATATTGTCAAACATATGCAATCATTTCCTTTGTTCAATTGTTTCATCCCAATTTTATTTATTTATTAAATTTATATTCTGCCAAATTTCACAACTCTCACAATTATAAAATATAGTAATAAAAGTCCACAATAGTTTAAAATTAAGATGAATTACAATCATGATGTCATAACTGACTCCCAAATCTGCCAAAATATTTCTGAACTAGTTTTGGAATGTAATTATCAATAGAGACAATCTCACTGACACAGATATAAAGAACCAAAACAATAACAGAGAAACAATCCTTTTAAGTAAAATAAAGAAACATTCTCAGGTGTACCAAATTTAGTTTTTCGTTCTAGAATTGTTAAAATCTGCATCAGCATTGATAAAGTACTCCAAGGTAATAACAGGAATCCTTTAAAATAAACTCCTAGGTGTTCGGGTATTTTCCCACGTCATAGTAGTGGTGCTTTTAAAGTTGTAGCAATGTTTCAGCAGAATCTCATCTGCCATCATTCAGGCTTCTGTATGGTGTTTGTCTGTGAGTCAGACTTTTACAGTGGTTTCAGATTTAAATTTGGGACAGCCTATTGCTGTGTCAGAATGGTTTTTTCTTCCTCCTGATTGGTTGAGAGTCCTGGTCTGTGTTTATTGGTCTTGGAGTTTGCTGTGTTCTGTCTGTCTGTCTGTCTGTCTGTCTGTCTGTCTATCTATCTATCTATCTATCTATCTATCTATCTATCTATCTATCTATATGTCTGGCATTCAGCTTTGTTCGGATATTTTCCCACGTGGTGCTTTTAAAGTTGTAGCAACGTTTCAGCAGAATCTCATCTGCCATCATCAGGCTTCTGTATGGTGTTTCTCTGTGAGTCAGACTTTTACAGTGGTTTCAGATTTAAATTTGGGGCAGCCTATTGCTGTGTCAGAATGGTTTTTTCTTCCTCCTGATTGGTTGAGAGTCTTGGTCTGTGTTTATTGGTCTTGGGGTTTGCTGTGTTCTGCTGCTAGTATCTTCTGTCTGTTTTTTTTTTGGGGGGGGGCTCTTTTTGTATCTTGATTGGCTGGCAACATTGTGTTACTTTATTGGAGGCCTTTAGTGCAGCTTGGATTCGGGTAAATGGACGGCTATCATTCGTTAGGAAGCTGGGTTTCATCTGGTGCCTGGTTGGGGTGTGTTTGAGCTTCTCATGTGCAAAACTCATACCACTTCTTGGAAATGATCAAAGATCTACACGTGGAGCAAGAAGATCTGCTTGTAAGTTTTGACGTGGTTTCACTATTCACTCAAGTCCCGATAAAAGAGACCCTCGAAATCATCAAAAATAAATACCAACCAGCTAAACACCTCATAGAACTAACAGAACACTGCTTAACCAACACATATTTCATATACAAAGGACAAAGATACAAACAAATTGAAGGAGCCCCCATGGGATCACCACTGTCACCTGTCATTGCAAACCTGTTCATGGAAGAATTCGAATCCAGAACCCTGGCTAATGCCATCCTCAAACCCAAACTATGGTTAAGATATATCGATGACACATTCGTGATTTGGCCCCATGGACAAGAAAACCTAAACAACTTCCTAACACACCTAAACAGCGCACACCCCAAAATCAAGTTCACCATGGAAACAGAAACAAACAAACAACTACCATTCCTAGATGTACTAATCTACAAGAAAACAGATGGCACACTAGGACACACCATATACCAGAAGAAAACACACACCAACCGCTACCTCAACGCCCAATCCCACCACCACCCAGCACAGATAAACTCCGTGGCTAAAACACTAATTACTAGAACCAAACGCCTGGCAGACAAGACACACATTAAGACTGAACTATGCACCCTGACTAAAATATTGACAGCCAACGGCTTCCACAAAAGCAAAATCACCAACTTGATCCACAAAAACACACTGAGACATAATAGAGACCCAGAAGATGAACAGACCCGTGGAACAGCTGTCCTGCCCTACATAAGAGGCACTACAGACAAAATTAGTAAGATTCTATACAGACACCACATCAAGACTGCCTTCAAAACAGACAGAAAAATAGCAGCCATCCTCAGGAACCCCAAAGACAAAATTGACCTGGAAAACCAAGGCATATATGAAGTCCCCTGTGCCTCATGCCCAGCCACATACATTGGACAGACCAATAGAAGAATAAGCACCCGCCTGGATGAACACAAAAATGCAGTCAAAAAGCTGGAACACACTTCCTCACTCGTCCAACACATGGAAGCCACAGGTCATAACATCAACTTCAATGGCACCAAAACCCTAGCCACCATAGAAAATCCCAGCCACAGAATCATCAGAGAAGCCATAGAGATTGAAAAAAGACCAGAAAGCATGAACAGAAGAGATGATTCCACCAGACTGTCAATCATTTGGAAGCCTGCACTCACAAACAAAAAAATCTCCACACCACAAGCCAGGCAAACACCTGGGCACAAACAGATCCCCCCTGATACCTCCAGCTCAAACACACCCCAACCAGGCACCCAGATGAAACCCAGCTTCCTACCGAATGATAGCCGTCCATTTACCCGAAGCCAAGCTGCACTAAAGGCCTCCAATAAAGTAACACAATGTTGCCAGCCAATCAAGATACAAAAAGAGCCCCCCCCCAAAAAAAAACAGACAGAAGATACTAGCAGCAGAACACAGCAAACTCCAAGACCAATAAACACAGACCAAGACTCTCAACCAATCAGGAGGAAGAAAAAACCATTCTGACACAGCAATAGGCTGCCCCAAATTTAAATCTGAAACCACTGTAAAAGTCTGACTCACAGAGAAACACCATACAGAAGCCTGATGATGGCAGATGAGATTCTGCTGAAACGTTGCTACAACTTTAAAAGCACCACGTGGGAAAATACCCGAACAAAGCTGAATGCCAGACATGTAAGTACCCGCGAAAACTTAAGAAAACAAATATATATATATATATATATATATATGTATATATATATATATATATATATATATGTTTTCTGAGGTTCTCGCCGGTACTTGTATGTGGATCTTTGGTTATTCGGGTTTTCTCCCGCGTAAGATTGGAAGTATCTAGGCAACGTTTCGATGAAGTCTCATTCATCATCTTCAGGCTTGGTCTTCAGCTCTGTGCTTCTCAGAGTGACACTCTGAGAAGCACAGAGCTGAAGACCAAGCCTGAAGATGATGAATGAGACTTCATATATATATATATATATATATATTTGTTTTCTGAGGTTCTCGCAGGTATTTGTATGTGGATCTTTGGTTATTCAGGTTTTCTCCCGCGTAAGATTGGAAGTATCTAGGCAACGTTTCGATGAAGTCTCATTCATCATCTTCAAGCTTGGTCTTCAGCTCTGCGCTTCTCAGAGTGATGTGAGCTTGCAGCTGCTTCTTCCTTTTAACTGCTAGTGGGGGTGTGACTTGATTGGGTGGGGGCTTGGCTGTGTTCTGATTGGTTGGGGGTTGGCTGTGTTCTGATTGGCTGGAGGCGTGTTCTGTTCAGGTGAGGGCTTGGTTGTGCTCCAGTTAGTCTTAGTTGCTGGGGGATTTGAGCTGGTGAGCTGTGATCTTGCTGTTTGGCTTCGAGTTCGTGGTCGTGCTGCATCTTCATGGTGGGGGTCAGTTCGCTTCATGTATGGCTCAGAGGGGTTTGAAGTGGGTAGTGATGCAGCTGCAGTGCGGTTTCTGGTCCGTGGTCATGTCTCATCTTCTGTGTGGGTGTGAGTCTGCTTACTACGTGGAAGTGTGGTGGTGGCATCTTGTGTGGCTCTCAGTGGTGTGAGTCTGGTGTCATTTTTCATGTTTTTTTTCAGTTTGTTTTTAGTTTTCTATTAGTTTTCTATTAGCCTGCCCCAACACATACATTGGACAAACTAATAGAAGAATAAGTGCATGCATTGAAGAACATAAGAACTCAATCAAAAAGGAAGAACCGACCTCTTCCCTGGTCTAACACCTCAAAGCCACAGGACATGAGATTGACTTTAAAAATACCAGAACTATCGCCAAAACCGAACACTTCAGCAGCAGAATAATCAGAGAAGCCATAGAGATAGAAAAACGCCCACACAGCATGAATAAAGGAGATGATACCTCCCGCCTACCAGCCATTTGGAAACCCACCCTCATGAACAGACAAGTACCTAACATGAAAAATGACACCAGACTCACACCACTGAGAGCCACACAAGATGCCACCACCACACTTCCACGTAGTAAGCAGACTCACACCCACACAGAAGATGAGACACGACCACGGACCAGAAGCCGCACTGCAGCTGCATCACTACCCACTTCAAACCCCTTTGAGCCATACATGAAGCGAACTGACCCCCACCATGAAGATGCAGCACGACCACGAACTCGAAGCCAAACAGCAAGATCACAGCTCACCAGCTCAAATCCCCCAGCAACTAAGACTAACCGGAGCACAACCAAGCCCCCACCTGAACAGAACACCCCTCCAGCCAATCAGAACACAGCCAACCCCCAACCAATCAGAACACAGCCAAACCCCCAACCAATGAGAACACACCCCCACCCAATTAGAACACAGCCAAGCCCCCACCCAATCAAGTCACACCCCCACTAGCAGTTAAAAGGAAGAAGCAGCTGCAAGCTCACATCACTCTGAGAAGCGCAGAGCTGAAGACCAAGCCTGAAGATGATGAATGAGACTTCATCGAAACGTTGCCTAGATACTTCCAATCTTACACGGGAAAAAACCCGAATAACCAAAGATATATATATATATATATATATATATATGTTTTCTTAAGTTTTCGTGGGCAGATGAGATTCTGCTGAAACGTTGCTACAACTTTAAAAGCACCACTACCATGACGTGGGAAAATATCCGAACAAAGCTGAATGCCAGACATGTAAGTACCCGCGAAAACTTAAGAAAACAAATATATATATATATTTGTTATGACTCCCCTTCAAAATTCAAACGAACAAAACAGAAAGCAGCCGTTTCAGCAGTAAATCCAAACAGAAAGTAGTCTCACAAGATAATGGTTGTCATAAATCACAATCCCCAGCAGCAAACCCCGCTCTATTCGGCATACCACTCCCGGCAAACAATTTTCAGCCTCAGAGCCTCTGCTGTAAAAATCCACACTCCATTCAAGCACTTTGTTCCTGACAAACTCTCCAAACCCAGCTGTGTCCTTTTATACTCATTGAGGCAACCTGCTACTTTCCCTAATCAGCATCTGGCTTGCCTCCCCCCAACTTGACGTCTCAGTCTCCTCCTAGTTCTAGTATCAAGCCACGATCTGTCAACTTCCCCACTCGACGCCTCTGATTCATTTTGTGGATCAGATGCTGGCATGAATGAGGTCTCAGGTTCTGGTGAAGAGTGTCTGTCAGATAACCTCTCATCCCCCTGGCTCACATCTGTGTCTTCTAATAATTCAGACTCCACATTCATAGCAGGCTCCAGCCTTTCATCATCAGAGTCATCAGAGTCAAAACTCACAGCAGGATCGATCCTTTCAGTCACAACATATATATGTATGTATGTATGTATGTTAGGGATAACATTGGTTACCTCACTTAGTTTGGGTAAAAATAATATATAAACTATGTTAGTGAGTATAAGTGTATGTATCACTTTAACTGCAAAACATGTATTTTGAGTGCAGTTGTAAAATCACCATAAGAAGGGAGTAAGAGAGCTCACTGTTTATTGGCTTTTACTGGAGAGCTGACAATGATGGATTGGTGGTGATAACTGCGTGTTTCCCTGCTGTTGCTGAAACGAAGAAAAGGGGTTTGATTTTCTTCATATCTCTGATTGCAAAAGAGATATATTGCTGGACTGATTATTTGTAAGTTTACTGACCTCTATTTCAACACTGGACTTTGCAATTGATTAATCCCTGGATGGACTGAACTAGTTTATGACATATGGACTGTTTTGACTATGCTATAACTCTTGCTGGAATAAAAACTATTCAACTGGCACAGTGTATCTGTCTTACTGAGTGTAAACTATAACAACGTTTATCTCACATCATTTGCCTGCCTGCTAGACTGCCGTTGCATGTTCTGCTAGGGTGTGTATCCCTAACACTGGCTATAGGCCCAGGTGCACAGTCAGACTAACCAGGATATAACAGGCTTAGATTAAAGTGAGAGTTTGTGTAGTTACACAATACTGTAAACAGACAGCTGTGTTTTATTAATTATAGTTTTTAATATCCAGATAAAGATGGCACAAGTCAATTTACCAAGTTTGTCTCTAACATCCAAACTGGATGGAACAAACTATATTTCATGGTCTATGAAATGTAGCCTACTTCTGTGCAGAGAAGGTTTGTGGAGTATAATTCAAAACCCACCAGAAGTAGATGCATGGGATCCGGAGGATGAGGATGATGCCCAGAAAATACAAGAATATCAACTGAAGAATGAGCAAGCTCTCTGTATAATAGGACTGACACTCTGTGATGAGCAGCTTGTCCATATACGTGGAGAAGAAATAGCTGCGAAATGTTGGGAGAATTTAAAGAAGATTTATGTTCGAGACAGTGTAGGAGCACATATAAATCTTACACGGAAACTGGTCAGAACACATCTTCAAAAGAATGGAGACATGCTGAGTCATATAAACACTATGAAGAGAATTTTTCAGGAACTGCATGAAAAAGAACTTATCTTCACAGAACTACACCAAGTTTATATAATTTTGTCTTCTTTAGATGAAAGCTACGATGACTACATAACTTCACTTGAAGTTCTGCCAAAAGATAACCTCACATTAACTGACATTACTGGCAGATTAATTGAAGAAGCCAGGAGAAGGCTTGAAAGGGATCAACTCAGAAGGGAACAACCACAATGTGAAGAAAAGAAAATATCTTCGTCAGCCTGTACAATTAGAAAATGTTTTAATTGTGGAGGAAAAGGACATTTGGCTAGATTCTGCAAGAAAGCAAAAAGCCAAAATGCCAGCCAGAAAGATAAAAGGCATCAAAAGGATAAAAAATGCTTAGAGTTAGCCATGTATAGCAACGAAACTGTGAATAATAATTTATGGGTTGTAGATAGTGGAGCATCGCACTGCATAACGAAAGGTAAGAAAAGATTTATTAAGATGTCCACGAGTTCACAGCAGATATCGTTAGCTAATGGATGGAAACTGAAAGCTAAAGGTGAAGATATAGCATATTGTTCTTGCATAAGAGAAAATGTAAAAATGTTATATGTACCACAACTTAAGTTTAATTTGCTTTTGGTTAGAGTTTTGGTTAAACTAGGTTATGTAATTACCTTTACGGGAGACAATTGCATAATTGAAAAAGATGGTAAAAAAGTGACTGCAACTTTAAAAGGTGAATTGTATGTGTTAAATGATCATTCAGAGGTAGCTAACACAGTTTATAATAATGTTAAACCTCATAATGAGCACATACATTTGTTACACAGACGTTTGGGGCATATAAATTTTAAAATGCTTAAAAAAACAGTAGAACTATCTAAGGGTATAAAACTGAAACCTTGCAGTAAGTATTTGCACTGCAGTACTTGTAGTCAAGAAAAAAGCAAGCAAATGCCAGCAAATAGAGTTAATGGATTTAAAACAAAGGAGCCTCTAGAGGTTGTATTTGCTGATATTATAGGTCCTAAAAAACCAAGTGTGGGAGGTGCTCATTATATACTAAGTATAATGGACCATTATTCCAGATATGGTTTCTGTTATCTAATGAAGAGTAAAATGGAAACATATCAAAATTTCTTTAATTGGCTTAAATTCGCAGAAAGAAAAACTAAAAGGAAGTTAGTAATTCTTATAACTGATAATGGTACAGAATTTATAAACAATAAATTCCAAAATAAACTGAAGATGGCAGGTGTTGAACAAAAAGTCTGCACCATATAGGCCACAGCATAATGCCTTTATAGAAAGACAAGGCCAAACAATTCAAGCAATGGCTCGTATTATGTTGTTAGATTCAGGATTACCTGAAACTTTGTGGGGAGAAGCAATAATGTGTGGTAATCATATATTGAATAATGTTGTTAACTCAACAACAGGTGAATTACCATTCACACGGTGGCATGGTAGAAAACCTGATCTAAGTTACATGCACACATTTGGAGCACCAGCATGGGTGCATATTCCTACACAACTGAGAAATAAGGGGCAACATAGGGCTAAAAGGTTATTCTTTGTAGGTTATGAATCTAATCACAAACCATACAGATTCTGGGGAAAAGGTACATCTAGAGTTTACTGTAGTGCAAGTGCCAAATTCCTAGAACATGTAGGATGGGAAAAACTGGAACAAGATTCAAGTAAGGATGTAATTATAGAACCCTACAAAAGACCAAAAGAAAAAATTAGTAATAAGAAGAGTACAATTAAAGAGGAAGTACAGGAAGAGCATATAGGACCAGAACAGGAAGAAATAGATAATTAGGAACAGATAGAACATGAAAGTCCACCTGTAAGCCCTGTAATACCTAGACGTTCTACACGTGTAACCAGACCACCTGACAGGTATCAAGCAAGTATAGTTTGCCAAGTTAGTAAAGTTCCAACTACTGTTTAAGAACTTAGAATGTATCCTGCAAAGGAACAGGAAAATTGGCATAGAGCAATGGAGAAGGAATTAAATTCATTAAAAGAAATGAAAGTTTATGAAAATGCCAAATTACCTCCAGGTGAAAAGTCCATTGGTTGCAAATGGATATTTAAGTTAAAAATTGGTAAAAATGGGACTGTTACCCCTAGGGCTAGGTTGGTAGCTCAAGGATTTAATCAAACTGCATGTGATTATGATGAAGTTTTGCATCAAATTTAAAGGCAATAACCTTGAGAGCATCTTCAGTGTGAGCAGCTAAGAAGAACTATATCATAAATCATTTAGATGTAGAAACTGCCTATCTGCATGCACCATTGCAGCACACTATATATTTAAGAAAACCAGTAGGTATAAAGGATGAAAAAAATAATAATGACTGTTGGAAACTGAATAAAAGTCTCTATGGATTGAAACAATCTGGTTATGAATGGAACCAATATATTGTAAAAGAGTTAAACAATATAGGATTTAAGGCAGGTTTAGCTGATCCATGTTTATTTAAAAAAGAGACAAAGGGAACGGTGTCATTATTATTGTTGTTTACAGATGAAATTGCTTTAATTATAAAGACAAATAATGAAGCAACTGAAATAATATTATTAGGTAAGAGGATAAAATTAAAGCAATTAGGAGAAATAAGACAATATCTAGGATTGACAATGAACAAAACCAATAGTGGCTATAAGATATCACAAGAAGATAAAATTTACCAATTGCTAAAAATGTATAAAATGAAACTTTGTAAGCTGGCAAAAACTCCAATGAGTCAGGAATTTTGCCATACTGATGCTCAAAGTTCAAAATTTGATAAGACTGTTTATCAATCATTAATAGGTAGTTTATCATATATAAGTAATTGGTCAAGGCCAGACATTGCCTATAGCATTAATCAATTGGCAAGATTCAATGCTGAACCCACTACAACACTGGCAAGCGCTAAAGCGTATATTAAGGTATCTTAAAGACAATGCACTATGCATTGTATTTAGAGCCAAAAGATGATTTGATTTTAAGTGCATATGCTGATGCAAGTTTTGCAACAGATATAAAAACTAGAAAATCAACTTCAGGCATGGCTATACTATTAGGTAAAACACTGATTGGTTGGAGGTCAATTAGCAACACATAAGTATGTCCACAATGGAAGCAGAATTTTCATGTCTATCTTTATTATGTACTGATTTAATTCTGTATAAACAGTTATTGTTAGATATGGGAGTAACTGTTAAAGATGCCATTGTAGTTTATGAGGACAATCAAGCAGCCATACGGTTGGCTACAAATATTGCTGTAAAAACTAGATCTAAGCATACTGACCTTAGATATTTGAATGTAAGACAATCTGTAAAAAATGGTTTAATGAGATTGGAATATTGCATGACTGATGAAAACATTGCTGATGGATTTACGAAAGCCCATGGTGCAGTCAAGCACAAAGAAAATTGTGAAAACTATGAGTTGAAATTGTAAATAGATATATATATTATTATATTACCCAAAAGGGGAGAATGTTAGGGATAACATTGGTTACCTAACTTAGTTTGGGTAAAAATAATATATAAACTATGTTAGTGAGTTTAAGTGTGTGTATCACTTTAACTGCAAAACATGTATTTTGAGTGCGGTTGTAAAATCACCATAAGAGGGAGCAAGAGAGCTTACTGTTTGCTGGCTTTTCCTGGAGAGCTGACAATGATGGATTGATGGTGATAACTGCGTGTTTCCCTGCTGTTGCTGAAACGAAGAAAAGGGGGTTGATTTTCTTCATATCTCTCTGACTGCAAAAGAGATATATTGCTGGACTGATTATTTGTAAGTTTATTGACCTCTGTTTCAACACTGGACTTTGCAACTGATTAATCCCCGGATGGACTGAATTAGTTTATGACATATGGACTGTTTTGACTATGCTATAACTCTTGCTGGAATAAAAACTATTTAACTGGCACAGTGTATCTGTCTTACTGAGTATAAACTATAACGTTTATCTCACATCATTTGCCTGCCTGCCGTTGCACGTTCTGCTAGGGTGTGTATCCCTAACAATATATATATATATATATATATACAGAGAGAGAGAGAGAGAGGGAGGGAGGGAGAGAGAGAGAGAGAGAGAGAGGGAGAGAGAGAGAGAGCATTCAGCTTTATTCGGGTATTTTCCCACGTCATTGTAATTGTGCTTTTAAAGTTGAAGCAAAGTTTCGGCAGAATCTCATCTGCCATCATCAGGCTTCTGTATAGTGTTCATCTGTATACAGAAGCCTGATGATGGCAGATGAGATTCTGCTGAAATGTTGCTACAACTTTAAAAGCACAACTACAATGACGTGGGAAAATACCCGAACAAAGCTGAATGC
This sequence comes from Hydrophis major, assembly GCA_033807585.1. Classification (NCBI taxonomy): domain Eukaryota; kingdom Metazoa; phylum Chordata; class Lepidosauria; order Squamata; family Elapidae; genus Hydrophis; species Hydrophis major. The sequence goes on along the minus strand of CM066328.1, from coordinate 86,082,773 downwards.
CATACATGTAAGTACCCGTGAAAACTTTAGAAAACACACACGCATGCATGTATGCATGCATACATACATACATACATACATACATATATTAAGCATAGTATTAATTAAAACTGATTCCTAAGCAAGCAACTTTTCCACCTGGCAAACATGACATAAGCATTGAGAATCTTGAAAGATGACTTCCTAAATAAAAAAAATGTTTAGAACGTTCTTAGAATAAAAGGAAGGAATAAAAATAGAAAGAAAATATCAAAATTAATCTTAAATATTTAAGAGGAATAGTCGAAGTTGTATACTGCTGAAGGTTCTTGCCATGTCATTACATATATGATAAATATCTGCCTAGATTTTTTTCATTTTTATCAAAGTGGGAGTTTGTTTTTGCTAAGACTAGATGGCTTCACAGCTGAGAAGAATATTCACAGACAGTGAACTTGGACTTTGTATATACTCTCTTATGGTATTTTCATAGTATTATGGTATTTCATTTAAGATGAAAACCAATATTTTTCTGGATTTCTCGATTCTTGGGATTGTTGCTTAGTACAATTTAATAACAAATTGTTTTAGATGTGTGAAGCTTATGACTATTTAGCAGGAATAAGACATCTGCATTATTAAGGGGAACTGATAATTCCTTGACTTGATCTTCTGAAGCACGGGTTTTTAAATGTGACAATACAACAACAGATAAATGAAAATCATAAACAGTTTTATGTATCCCACTTACACAAGCACAGCAAATCATTTCATCGGGATTAGAGCTGGACAAAAAATAAATATTTTGCTTGTATTAAAAACAAGAATATTTTTTGCCTTTAAAAAAAGAATAGCTTAATTAGAAATAAATGAATTTAAAACCATATTTTTAATGAGAAGGATGAGCTGAGGGTCATTCTCACTTTGAGAATGTGAAATTATAACTAGTTGTTATATGTTTGGGTTTGAAAATACCTTAAATATTCCACACTAATTCTATTGCCTTTCCAAGTTTAATTTGTGCTTCTGTGACAGTATCTAATGGAAGGTTTCTAGTGTTAATAGCTACTTCTCCTTAGTTTTCTTTTTCTCATACAAAAATGAAGGAAGGAAATGCAATAGGATATCAATTGGGAACTGTTGCATAGATCTCTTTAAGTCTATGAAAAAGATATAATAATAACACATCAAAACACTCATGATAAATCTTTGAAATTAAAGATACCAAAGATTGTACGCTTATAGGAAATGGATGATCAGCGTTTGAAAAATAATTCAGTTTGGACTGCGCAGTGTTCTGAAAATATTGTGGAAAAAGAATTTTTTCTGGAAATATTTGTATGTATTCTGCTGTTGCTATATGATCCTCAGAAGAGGTAGAGTGGGTGTATGGGCAAGAGGTTAAAAAGATTGTTTTCTGTACTATATTTTCAAAATACACTTTTGACTTCGTTTAAAGTTGGGAATGTTTTTAGTATTGTGAAAAATGTTGCTCCTCAACCCCTTTAAAAAAGTTTTGCCATTAAAGATTATCAGAGCTTCAGAAAAGTCTTTTTTGAGTGGAATATGACATGATTCTCTTACACAAACAGAAGAAACATCAGTTTGAAGAAAGTGATTTAAATAGGGGAAGGTTTGCCCAATCAATCATAGTCATTAAGAACAAGTTGCCTTGTATTCCCTTGACTGAAAGATGGCACAAAGGGATGTTGGTAGTGGATGCCTTTGTTAACCATATAAAATCAACAAGTCTCAAATTTCTGCCTTATTTGCTTGCTCAGACTTCCTTTCATTAAAGGTAAAGGTTCCCCTCGCACATATGTGCTAGTCGTTTCTGGCCCTAGGGGACGGTGCTCATCTCTGTTACAAAGCCAAAGAGCCAGCTCTGTCTGAAGACATCTCCGTGGTCATGTGGCCGGCATGACTAATGGTGAAGGTGCATGGAATGCTGTTATCTTCCCACCAAAGTGGTCCCTATTTTTCTACTTGCATTTTTACATGCTTTCGAACTGCTAGGTTGGCAGAAGCTGGGACAAGTAGAGAGCTCACTCCATTACGTGGTGCTAGGGATTTGAACTGCCTGATCAACAAGCTCAGCATCTTAGCCACTGAGCCGCCGGGTCCCTTATATATCATTAGGAGCTACATTAATAAAAGGTGAAACTATATCAGACATCAGGGAAAGATTGTAAATAAAAATTATTTCTATATGGTTGCCGTAGAAAGTGACTCTAAAATTATTCTAGTTACAAAATAGAGATATCCTTTGAATGTAGACTATCAGTCTGTGGTATCTGGAATCTTTGAGCCTTGAGAACAAAGCTTTGTCATTAATCCACATTTTTATCTTGTACAAATACTTTAAGGTAAGGGATTTAGCAGGGAATTAAACATTTTCTTCTCCATATCTGATAAGGTCCGGCTAATTATTAGTCCCTACACCATATTGTTTGCTTTTAATAATTGCAGAAAAATATTTAGCATAACTCCAGTTTGCTCCTTAGTCCTTTGAAACTAAAACAAAACCATAGATATATTCTTGTTTAGAGATGAAGATCTGTGCTCATTTTAGAATCTTAACTATTAAATTTCAATAATAGTTGTGTCTATGTGTCAAAATAGTCTTGAAAAAAATATCCAGAAATTCCAGTCTATATTCTCTGCTATGAAAGGACTTTGAAAGAAAAAAGAGGAACATGGAAGAAAATGTGTCCTTGTAGCCTCTGAAGATAAAAGTCTTAACATGGGTGAATTATAAAACTGAACTATCATTTCTTACTTCATTTTATTAACCAATGTGTAACAACTGAGAGGTTGAATGAAACATGTCGTGACGGCAACATGATGCCACAAGTGTGACACGCATGTTATAAGGTATAGGGCCAAGTTCCTTGAGACAATGTTTCTTTCTGTAACTATATGATTTCATGCCCCACAGCCCAGCTCACTAAAGTTATCTGGGGAGACTTAGTTACAGTAGCCCCAGGCTTCTCTTAAGAAAACTTTTAATCTTAGTTGTTTGGAATGGTTGCCCCTACTGCATTGATGGGTTTAACTTCTTTGCTTCTATGCTTTTAAAAAAAGCTGTAAAAGCTTACATTTTAAGCTTGCTTTCACTGCCTTTACTTTCTTTTTTAAACTGTTTTTAATAGCTCTAGGTTTATTTTTATTTTTACATTTATAGTTTTATTTTAAATCAGTGAAAGAACCCATGTTGGTGACCTATGTTAATAAATTGAAAATTAGAGATCAATTGCCAAGCAAGATAGAAGTAATGGTCATCTGACGTGCAATGCAGTTTTTTAATCTTGACACGGACAATTCTTTTGACTTTAAATAACCTCATATCAAATTTTAAAATTGACTTAGCCCCTGTAAAGCCTGATAGTGAACATTTAATCTCTAAAGCTTTGCTTTTCAAAAGTAATGAAGTGAGATTAAGCTCTTTTATTTTAATGAGAAAATTTTCTCATCTTCTGTTATCTTTTCAGAATTTATGGTGTACCATGAATCAGAATTTCCTGTTTCCTCCTTCCTTCACTTTCTCTAATTAAATTCCTTGACTTTTCAGCCACTTAAAAAACATACTACAACCATATTGCTGACATCAGTGCATAATTTTCCTTCCAAGGTATAACTAGCTTACACAGTACAATGATATTAAAAACCCTGAAAGCTCAGGATAATTAATTAGTAGCACCAATATGAGCAATTCTGCAGATAGTTCTTGAGATTATGTAGAACCTCCCAAATATGTGATACAAAATTACAGAAAAAAGGTAGGAAGTTCCATTTCCTCCCACAACCATATTCTCAGCTTGTGGTCTTTTGGTGATTGCTATGGGAATTGTAGCATGACAGTACTTTTTCTACATTGATATATGAGTTTGGAAGAATGGAAATCAGAAAACGAGTATAATTTACTCAGGACTGAGGCCCAAGGAAATGATATAAATTTAACAAGGTAAGGTAAACAAAGCTTGACATTCGGAATTCTTCCGAATAATTACAGAAGGCATCTGTATTTTATTTTGCATAATGAATTAATATGTAACATTTGGGGGTCTGTGTGTTTCTCCTTCCCTCTCAGTTTGCATGTATGCATATTTGTAGGGCTCTACAGGAAAGGATATGGGTTCTGTATTCTCTGTTGGGTTGTTCAACCTAGAGGGTAGGGTGGGGATTTAGATGGTCAAGAGCCTTTCAGACCACTAGCCATTGACTTCTTACATAGGGATTCATTGGGGATAAGAGTGGACATGTTTTTCTCTGTAACCTTTGCCAGATGCAGACAATTTTCAAAGTCAATATTTTATTTAGTTGCTTTTGGCCTCGTCAAATGTTATGGAATGATTTTGTGTTATTGTTAAACATACTTTATCAAGTAAAGTTGAATTTCAAGGGAGTTTGGTTTGTAACTAATTTGATACAAGATTTTGTTTATCTGATTCTATATGGTTTGTTTATGGCAAGGGTCTTGAAACTTGGCAAGTTTAAGACTTGTGGACTTCAGCTCCCAGAATTCATGAGCGACATGACTGGAGAAGGAATTCTGGGATTTGAAGTCCACAAATTTTAAAGCTGTCAAGTTTGAAGACTGCTGGTTTACGGGATAATCAGTTCACCAGACTCTTGTTTTCATTTTCATGCAGGAAATAATAACTGTAGTAGATAGTGAGAATGCTAATTAACAAAATGTATTCCATATATTTAGTATATCCATACTTATTAGTACACCTGTTCCTTTTGCAGAGGTTGATGAGCTGCTGTGTTCTCTTAAGCATGTTCAACACACACTGATAGATCCACAAAGTCAGGAGGAAATTGCTCTCATTTTACAGCTTGTACAAAATACTGACTTTCAAAATGCATTTAAGATACACAATGCTGTTACTATGCACATGAACAAAGCAAGTCCTCCATATCCTCTTATCTCCAACGCACAAGAACTTGCACAAGAGGTATGTACGGTGTACATTCTTATTTTAGTAATTAAAGTGCTAGTAATCACTTTGTTACAAAGTGGTCCTAGGTGTGGCATTAAAAGTTTCCATAATTAAATTAGTATTTGCTTTTCCTTGTCTAGAAGAAAATGATTTTTACATCCCAGAAGTAATATGTATGAGAATTTAAGTCTGCAAATATACTATTTCATATTTTAAAGACTATATTTAAGAAATGTGAAGTTTCATTCTCTAAAGAAATATAAAAGTGTGTAAAATATTTATTTATACAGTAGTTAAGATCACAGTTCTGCACATCCAAGGGAACTGCATGTGTTTCTTAAATAGCACTGCATCATTATAGAAACATCAAATAATATTTGGAACAGTAAAAGTACCCCAAAACCCTTGTGGCATAATACAGCAGCTTTTTGACCAGACATCTTCAATCCTGCCTGGATCCTCCAATAATTCTTAGGATCCAGGCAGCCTGAGAAAATGCCATACTATTCTATTTAGCATTTAATTACTTTTTCAAAAATAAAAGCATTTAAAGATATAAATAGATGAAGTAATTACACATCTCTATTCTTATATCAAATTTGTTATAATTGATTTCTAGCTGCAGTTTAATGCCCTCAAATAATTTTCATTCACTAAATTTGGTTGTATAGCAAAATTAAATTACTGAAATATTTGTATAATGTTTAAACTTCTTTAAATAAAAATATTGATCTGGAACATAAATTTCATATAAAAAACATTCTACATAGTTCTATTTCAGATTTCCTTCTGTTATCACAACCTGTCTTGCTTTTGTTTTAAAACCACCCTGAAAGCATTCCAATATAACAGCATAAGTGAACCATTTATGCTGAGTTACAATTTCTCTTCTGTAATATGCTTCTTTTGATCACAGCTATAAAGGTATTTTGGACATAACCTAAGCTTATATCTATTCTATACTCATAGTTAGGCATTTCTAATACAATTATTTTTGAAATCTAGGATAACCTTAAACTTTGTTATACTATAAACAGTTATACCAGGAGTGTCAAACTCAAGGCCCGCGGGCCACCCTGGAAACAGCAAAGGATTGGCCCGCGATGCCTCTGCCAATGAAAATTGAGCTCGGGAGAGCCACGCATGGTCCTTTCAAGTTCTGTTTTTGGCTACAATGGCCTCCTGCAATCCTCTGCCAGCGACAACTCAGCTCTGAAGGGCCTCATGCAATCCTCCCGAGTTCCGTTTTCACTGGCAGGGCACTTGGGCCACCATAGGTGTCCCCAACATGAGTGATGTTGAGCTGGCCATGCCCACCTCAGCCCCACAAAGTCAAACACAACCTTGATGCAACCCTCAATGAAATTGAGTTTAACACCCCTGAGCTATACCAATCACATTTCAGATCATACCATTCTAGTTCCAATAATCTGTTTCTCAGCATTAGCCACTCTTTCATCTGAGTTAAACAACAAACTGCAAAATACAATTTAAAAAAAAACAACAACCTTAAATCTCCTCATTCTGTAATGTCTTGTATTAACTTATACTCAGTGTGGGGTTTTTTTTAATCTTGCCACACAAAGTTAAATATGTCTTTCTGGCACTTTTTAAATATTATGCCAGCTGATAAAACAAGTACTGTGTGAAACCAAAATATAACATTCTAGGTAAAACTTCTTGATTATAGAAACTCTTTCCAGCATTGACAATGGTAGTTTTCCCATCTTCCCATTTTGATACATCTTTTTAAACTTCATTCCATATCTTAACGTAATCATTTTGAAACAATATACAATTCAAATTCGTTAAATTGATAACCAAGTATTTTACCTTTTTCTCAAACTTAAAACTTTTTTGTTTATAAATTCCGTTTTTGTGTCTTCATATTTTTGTTAGCATCCTTGTTTCCTGTTTATCTTAAGGCCAGCTAATGCATTAAAGGAGTGCTGAGCTAATTTAGACCCTAATTCATCAAACATTGGTTGAAGTAAACTTAAAGGAACTGCTTTATGATCTTTATATTCTTTCTCTAAGGGCTGTTCTGAAGATCTTTTAGCTTCATGCCTTGCCTTTCGGGCTGTCATTTTTTCAAAGTGAAAATGCTAAACAGAAAAGTAAACAAAACCTTCTAGTGTCTTTCATGCTATAATTTCAGGCACATATCTCAGTCAAATACAGAATCTATTCAAATTGCTATAATCTTTTGTTTTGCAAGTCCAGCCAATTATAAATCATATAAGACAAAACCATTCTCATTGCAGCAATTAATGCAGTTGAGGTTTTTCAATGCAGATTCATAATAAAGCAAGATTTTAAAAATAAAATTTCCCTTCCATTATTAATGTCTATAGGAATTCTCAGTTATTCAGGTCTTGGCTGTCCCAAAGGTGCTTTTCAAAAGGCAACTGAACTTTCTTGGTTTTTTCCTTGAAAAAGTTTCACTTCCCATCCAAGATGTGGGCCAGTGGAACAGAACTGAAAAAGTTTCTTGGATGAGAAATGAAACATTTTCAAGGAAAAAAATCAAGGAAGTCCAATTGCCTTTTGAAAAGCACCTTTAGGATTTCTGTTACTAGCTTTTTAGATCACACTTATCCAGCTTTTTGAAAGTGTTCAATATACTTTAAGTCTCTTTTAATGTTATATTTTAATGTTATTCTTCGCAGAATGCAAAAAACACACAGAAAAATAGTTATCTGCTATTGTAAGTCCAAAGGATCATATGCATAGGAGTCCTGGTGATGTAGTGATTAGAATACAGTATTGTGGGCTAACTGCCTGCACCCTGGAGTTTGATTCTGATGAGATCAAAGTTGACTTAGCCTTCCATCAATGAGAACCCAGATTGCTGGGGGTAATATTTTGATGTAAATTGCCGAGAGAGTGCTGTAAAGCACTATGGGGCAGTATATAAGTCTAAATGCTATTGTCCCAAAGGTGCTTTTTCAAGAGGCAACTGGACTTTGTTTTTCTTTGAAGATGCTTAGCTTCTCATTCAAGAATTGAAGTTAAATAAGCAAAGTTGTTACCTTTTCAAAAAGCACTTTGAGGTAAAACAATGACAATATAAAATGGCATTTGATATCTTCCAAAAGACTAGCAGAATGAGAAAGACTCTATGCATCTTTGAAGTGTTCTCATAGTGTGGGAGAAGCCATCAAAAAAGAGCAGCCTTGGATTCTCATCCCCTTTACTTCCAGTAGGATGGAGAACTTCAGCATTCCCTGTCCTCAGGACAAGCACATAGGTTAGGTTCCATTTATTCAGTATGGAACAGTTAGCCCCCTATCTTGTTGTGTTTGAAATGTCCTATCATTCCCCTCCTGCAGGAGTTCTACTTAGATGGCTGTTTTCCAGAGACATTTGGAATTGGAAGATCCTTGAATGCTCTGAGAGAAGGTTATGTTAAAAATGAATGGGTCTCCGATTTTTTTTATCCATTTACTGTATTAAAAAATAGGAAATCAATGTTTGTGTAACATACTACACTACTTACAGAAAATATGTTCTTGTGTGAAAAGTAAAATAGTATTTTGCTTATAATGGATGGTAACTGATACATTTTTGGTGTTCTAATTCCCAGGTACAAAATGTTTTGAGACCAAGCCATCAGAAAGATGGATTGGAACTTAATTCTTTATTGAATGCTCCTCATGTTCAGGTAGGAATACTCTGTTTTAAAGTATAAAACATTCAGTTTTTTAAAATACACTGTAAACAATATATAGATATCTACTGTTTTTTTTCCTTTATCCATATGGTAAAACTCTGATTTCAAAGAAATGGTAATTATATAATTGAGATAACTACACGTGTATTTCTATTGGTGTTTGTGCAACAATGATGAAAAATCAAGATTTAAAACAAATTAATGTGTTGACTGTGAACTTTCTGAAGTGTCAGTTGTAAAATGCTAGCAGTATGAACATGTGAGTACTTTTAATAGTACCAGAATCAGACTTAGCATCAATAATGGCCAGCACAATTATTGACTGTTTTTCATAGGATAACATGAATTAATAATAAAAAACATAATAAATGGAAAACAATTTCCTGTTACATTAACTTTTACAGCTTGTATTGATAAAAATCCCTTATTCCTTGAAGCATAATGGGTTCAAGGAATACTGGTAGTCCTTGCATAGCAAGCATTCATTTGGCAACCTTTGGAAGTTATGATGCCACTGAACAGAAATTTATGGTGGATCCTTGAAGTTATGTCTCTGTAATCACATGATTGCAATTCAGGCACTTCACAATTGGCCTGTAACTGCTGACTTCTGACAAGCAATGTCAGCGGGCAAACTGGCAGCAATTGCTGTCATGTAACAAACATGCATGCTCCTAACAAATATGCATAAGAACTGCAATCAGACCTGCTGTTGCATTCATGTGTGAAATTGGTGGTCTCAGTTACGGCTGTTAACTGACTGTAACTTGTACCATTCCTTAATGACTGTCCACCCATATGGAATCAGAAGAAAATACAAGAAAAGTGTATTCTGGTTAATACTACATCCAGTATTGAATTTTGTATCCAGTATTGAATTTTTGTGGTACTTTTACCCTGTCCCACTTACTCTTTGCTATCTACTATAATTAACACAATGGTACAATTTACTATAATAAATTTTAAGTTTACTGTTTTGCACTAGGCACTACTTTTGGCTCATGATAAAGTTGCTGAGCAGGAAATGCAACCAGAATCAGTGGTAGAAGAAAAGATATATGAAAATGTTGGTGTGTATGGAGGAGAAACAGTTAAAATTGTTCGCATTGAAAAAGCTAGGGATATTCCATTGGTAAGTATACTAAATGTGATCTGGATAAACATTGACTCCCTTATTTTTCATAATGCTTGGTCTAATCATTATACTACATTATAGTACATTATCTGAAAAAAGTGAATACAAAAAGTCTGAATAATGAGTTTTTGCTCACATTCTTAGATTCTCCTGAAAGTTCTAATCTATTTTAAACAGGTTCAAGTGCTGGTTTCGCATACATATGTATTTTTCTGCAAAAACTGAATTGAAAATTGAGCATAATTTCAATATTTATTGGGCATAGCTCTCAAATGTTCCTCAATATATGAATATACTACAGACTAATTTCAGATATCTATTAGGTATTGTTATTTTTCCATAGAAAGTATGCTAGAAAAAATTGGCATTATAGAATTTCTTTATGAATCTTTATAATTCATTTCAGTAAACTGCTGTGCTTTGGATAAACTGCACTAGTTCTGTAATTGCACTCATGTTCATCACAATATATAGAAGAGAGATGATCTTGGAAAGGAGAAGCCATTTAAGGGGTACAATGTGGGAAAATGAAAAGCCTGAGAAATAAACTCAAAATAATACCTTTGGTTCTATTTGGGTAAAAAGAAACCCTTTCACACTTGTGCTTATTATACCTTATAAAAATAGTTTTGCTGGAATACTTATGATGTGTTTCCAGACCTGCCATCTCTTGAAAGGCTGTCAGGATGCATGCATCTTTACCGTTATATCACAACTCTTCTTCCCAAAGGACATTTTTGTTTTTATCACTTTATATCCATATGATAGGTTCAAGAAAGGAAATGAAAAAAAAAAATTATCTGGTTATTTTTTCTGGCTCTGTGAGCACAAAACCTAAGTATGACACTGCACATTGATTAGAAGAAAGATTTATTTTTTTTTTGTAATGATGGGCACAAGATGCTATAAGACATTTTGTTGTGCTAACAATAGAAACTAAATATTATCTAGCAACTGTATTTTCAGTTTTTCTTTTCATTCTATTTTTAGCCTACTCATAAAAGACTGCAGAATACCATTCACAAACAAATATGAATGATTCTCTTGCAGATTTTCTGTCTTCTGTGTTACTCTATGGAATAGATCAGACCAATTTTAAGATGTCTGGACTTCTATTCCCAGAATTCCCCAGCCAGCATGTAAAAGTAGAAGTCTAGATATCATAAATTTAACATGGTAGAGAAACACTGGATTAGACTGACAGATTGAGCATAAGATGCCTGAGTGGTGTTTCTATCTGATTCAAAACAAACTTTAAAAAAATTTAATAATAAGATATTTCTCATCATCATCTCAAATGTATACTTCTTATTACATAGGGTGCCACAGTGCGAAATGAAATGGATTCAGTCATCATTAGTCGAATAGTGAAAGGAGGTGCTGCTGAAAAGAGTGGGCTCTTACATGAAGGTGATGAAGTTTTGGAAATCAATGGAATTGAAATTCGTGGAAAAGATGTTAATGAGGTTTTTGACTTGCTGGTATGTTATCACTTATTTGATAGAGCCAGTTTGATATAGCGGTTAAGACATCGGGATAGAAATCGGGAGACCATGAGTTTTAGTCCTGCCTTGGGCAAGAAGCCAGTTGGGTAACCTTGGGCCAGATACTTTCTCTCAGCCCTTGAAAGAAGGTAATGGTAAATCACTTATGAAAAACCTTGCCAAGAAAACTGCAGGGGCTTGTTCAGGCAATACAATTGAAAAAAAGAGGCTGGGGCAAAGAAAACCTGATATTATCCTTAGCATGCCAATTACAAATGGCAACAATTTCAAAGAATCTGTTCTTGGAGCTCCATCTTGGAACACCCATTTATAGAAGTCAGGGATTTTGTTTAGGCTAAACTTTAATAGCATGCATCAGCTTCTATATTTATATTTCTGGAATGTTTAATCTCTGTGTTGTAACTATTTCTGATTTAAATACTTTTTACTAATCAAAATTTCCATGTATATCTTAAGATATAATGAGACTGGCTTAATATCTGTAAGTTGCACTAAAAAAGGCTGATTATCATATTGTTAGGTACAGTACAAAACACAATAATTACAAATAAATTGAATTAGTTTGAACCCAATGAACAAATATTAACTCTAAAACAACTAGCATTACACTACATTAAAATATGCATGGGATACAGCCTAGTACAGTGGTTGCCAACCAGTGGGCCGGGGACCATTGGTGGTCCGCAAGAAAATTTTGGTGGTCCACAGAGAAATGTCACCCCCAAAGCACCCCCCAAACCAATGCTTCTTTCCACTTCTTTCTTCTTCTGCTTTTGGCTGCACGCAAGGAAAGCAGCAAAAGTCTTTCTTTCTCCATCGAGCTGCTTTGAGCATCCAGAGTGGCAGGTGCTCCAGTCTCTGCACTCACAGGCTGAGCTTTAATTGTGGAACGCTCCTCCCCGTCCATGTGACTCCCTTGTAGCGTTCCCCAGTTTTAGCTCAGCCTCGCAAGAGACAGGCAGTTTCTTTCAAAGCTCCTTGGCCGACTCAGGATAAAAAAATCAGGATTTGAAATTCAGGTTTGATCTATTTTATTTCTAGCCCCTGCGCAACTGGTCTGTTCCACTTATAAGAGGAGCATTTTTTCGCCCCTCTAAGGGATAGAAACGGGGGATTAGCAGCACCTTCGCCACCCCAAAGCCTCTCATTTCTCCCTGCCATTTCCTTAAAGCCGCTTCTGCTTGCACAGCAGCGGCTCGTTTATTGTGCGTTTTGCTGCGCTTCGTTGTTTCTTCCCCCCACGAACGCCTGACTTGGGGGGGAGAGCCAATCTCTCCTTCCTGCCCCTCAATTCAGTTTTCCAGAGTTGTTTTTTCCTTTGAGGAGGCTAATTCCGTTCCTGAGCTCTCGTGCCGGCTAACGGCCGCCATTTTGAGCGCTGCCTCGTGGCCGGCCGCCATTTTGTTTCTCTATTTAATTTGCTGCGGTGAGGTTCAGAGGCCCATAGCATGACTGGCAGGTCTGTTTAGAGCCGAATCAATCGTTTAGGCATTGTGGCTCCCAGTCCTATTGCCTATTATTAAGAGTTGTTGGCTCTCCCGCAGCCTGCTCAGAGGCGAAATAAGGGCAGCATTAGTACCACCCATTTTGGCTGGGAGGCAGCTGCAGGAGGCCCATTTCTTTTCTTTTGGCCTCAGCATTCATTTGGCTTATTGGCTAACCTGATCATTTTTTCCCTTAAATTTCAAGTGTTTTACCTCAATTGGGAATAATTCCTAGAGTACTCTGGTACTGTTACCTTCCCTTTGGTTTGGCCTCAGCCCCGAGGACCTTTACCAAGGTTCTTGCGGCTCTAGCGGCTCACCTTAGAGATTTCCCCATCCGTATTCACTGATATCTGGATAACATCATCATCCTGTCCCCTTCCAAACGGCAAGCAGAGAGGGACACCAGAACTACCCTCTCTGCTCTCCAGGCACATAGTTTTCTCGTTAATTAGGAAAAAAGCCAGCTATCTCCATCCACCCGAATAGCACATCTGGGGACAGTGATTGATTCGTTTAAGGGAAGGGTCTTCCTGTCTCCCAAAAGATTTCTCAGCATTCAGAAATCGGTCAGGGAGTTCAGACGAGCAAAAAAAGTGGCACTCTGGACTTGTCAAAATTGCTTGGCAAATTGGTTTCATGCATTTCCATTGTTCCCTGGGCCCGTTTGCATACCAGATCCCTTCAGTGGTTCCTGCTACCATACCAGCAATCAGGAAGAAGAAACTCAAAGACCGTGGTGAAGGTACCTCCAAGGGTTCTTGCATCCCTCCTCTGGTGGACCAGACCTGCCATCAACAAAGGGCATTACTTCAAGGAGCCCCAGAGGGTCACCCTCACCACAGACGCCAGCTATCTGGATGGGGTGCTCATATCCACTTGCTCTCAGCTCAGGGCACATGGTCAGCAACCGAGCAATGGTGCAGCATAAATTGGCTGGAGCTTCTCACTGTATACCTGGCCCTACGCAGCTTCCTCCCCCAGGTACGCGGACGTCACGTCCTCATTCTGATAGACAACATCACAGCCAAGGCGCACATCAACAGACAGGGGGGCACACATTCCATTCGGCTCATGAGGGAAGCCAAGCGTCTCTGTTGCTGGGCGGAGACCAACCTCTTATCCATCAGGGCAGATCACATCTCGGGGCTCTCAAACATTCAGGCAGACTGGTTGAGCAGGGCCACTCAGAACACACCAGTCAGAATGGCGCCTGCACCCCTCCCTGTTCAGGGAAGCCTCAGCAATCTTCGGCCAAACACTAGTGGATCTATTCGCATCTCTGCTCAACATCAAACTCCCAAGATTCTTCTCGAGGTACCCTGCTCAGGGGGCGGAGAACCACAATGCCCTACGTTGTCCCTGGCCCACAGGGCTTCTATACGCATTTCCCCCACTACCGTTGATCCCCAGAGTAATCCAAAAGCTGATTCACGAGAGGGCGGAACTCCTCCTGGTTACCCCATACTGGCCCAGGAGACCGTGGTTTGCGGACCTTTGCAACCTGTCAGTGGCCCTTCCCTGGAGGATCCCACCGGACAGGATCTCGTTATCCCAGGGACCCCTTCTGCACCCGAACCCGCAGTGGCTTCAGCTAGCCATCTGGAGGTTGAGCGGGACCGTTTAAGGAAAGAAGGGTTTGCCAATCAGGTCATTGATACCATTCTGGCAGCAAGGAGGCCTCAACCACCCAGATATATAATGCCACATGGAGCACCTTCTGTAGATGGTGCCACAAATCGCAAATTGATCCACTCTCTCCATCTATTGCGCAAATATTAGCCTTCATGAAAGAGGGACTAGATAAAGGTCTAGCCCCTAATACCTTGAGACGACAGATTCAGCTTTATCAACCGTCATCTCCTGTGGCAATATTGGCTCGCTTTCACACCATCCTCGTATCCAAGCATTTCTTAGAGGAGCCACCAATTTACATCCTCCAGCGGTACACCGATACCCAACCTGGGATCTTAATAGGGTCCTCATGTCACTTACTAAACCTCCCTTCGAATCCCTAAGGGAGACATTACTTTAATTCCTAACGTTCAAGGTAGTGTTTCTTGTGGCAGTCACATCCGCACGTCGGATATCTGAAATTGCAGCTCTGTCCGTTAGAAAGGATCTCTGCATTTTTCACGCTGATCGGGTGGTCCTACGATCAGACCCTTCCTTCCTGCCCAAGGTTAACTCAGCCTTTCACAGATCGCAGGAACTCATTCTTCCTAACTTTTGCCCCAGACCCTCTCGAGAGAGGGAAAGACAGTGGCACACTCTCGATGTCAGACGTGCGCTACATATTTATATCAACTGCACTCAACATTTCAGGAATTCGTAGTCATTATTCCTTTCATTTCAACCGAAGACACTGGGTTTCAAAGTATCCCCGTCAACTATAGACCGTTGGATCAGAGCAACAATCTCCAAGGCCTACTTAGCACAAGCACTTCCTGTTCCCAGCGAAATAACCACTCATTCCACAAGGAGTGCGGCTACATCAGCAGCTTGGGCTACTCAGGCATCGATAAACGACATCTGTCGAGTGGCCACCTGGTCGTCCCTGTCACCCTTCATTCGTCATTCCAGGATCGATGTTTTTGCCTCAGCAGATGCATCCTTTGGCAGATGAGTTCTACAACAAGTTGTCCGAGATCCAGAGGAGATTCCAACCCAGACAGAGTCCCTCCCGTAGGACAGGCCATGCTTTGGTATGTCCCACTCTGGATGCTCTATGCAGCTCACCGAGAAAGGGTGCATCAGGTAAGCACCAATGCCCATTCTCTCCCCCAAACTTTTCCAGAAATGAGTCTTTGGGACCCTGCAAGGCATCCTGCTCCAAGAGGCTGCGCCGGCAAAGTCTCATTTCTGGCAGAGTTTGGGGGAGAGAATGAAAGACTTTGCTGCTTCTGCTTCTTTGCTTGCATGAAGTCAAAAGTCAGCCTCCCCCCCCCTCTCTCTCTCCCTCCCCCCCCCGAGAACGGAGCAGGAGACTGTATTCTGCGATCCCAAATAAAAAATGATCAATCAGTAGGAAAACAGGGTGGGAAATTTTCTTGCAGCCTTTTGGGGGATTTTCCCAGGGTCTCTGCTCCATGGGATTTAAAATTATGAGTTTGGTGGTTCCTGAGGTCCGAAAGGTTGACGATCCCTGGCCTAGTGCGTATGCATTCCTAGTCATTTAAAATAAGTATCCTACTTTGAGTACAATGCCAGCTGGATGATCTTGGCACAGTCACTTTATTTCGGCTCAGCTCATCTTACAGAGGTTATTTATTTATTAAAAGTTGTTGTGCCATGCATCTCACTGATACTGTGAAGTTGTAGTTGGGAAAATAGGAGGAGGAAGGAGCATTACATATGTTTACTGCCTTGAATTATTTATATAAAAAAGCAAGATTGTAAATAAATAAAAAAATCAACAAATAAATAATAAATCATATCCCACTCTTTATTTGCAAAACTCTTCTAAAATTCTTTGGCTTAAAAGAAATGAAAACAATAACAGAATATGTATAGTGTCAAAATCCAGCAGATTAAAATATGTTGGAATATTGACAAAAAGTTAATTCATAAATAAAAACCAGGGATATTCTGTCTCTGAAGTGTGACCTGAATAATGGTACCATTCTTATTCTAAATTGCTTATGGTGATAAATCTGATACGTTTGGCTGATTTTTAAAAGAAGAATAATGCAGCATTTTATATCAGAATATGTCTAAATGGAGTTGTGAAATGTAGTATCAGCATACAGAAAGAAGGCAGTTGGGCAAAAACAGTAATTTACCCAGGATTTTAAATTATCATTCATTGTTGCTTTTTTTCACAGGCAGACATGCATGGCACTCTGACATTTGTGCTGATTCCAAGCCAACAGAATAAGCCCCCACCTACCAAGGAGACAGTGGTATGTGACATGTGAACTTCACATAACAGAGGCTCAGTTGATGTTTATACTCTGGGGTTTTTTAAAATCTTTATTTACATTCATTTATTTATAAAACTTATTTGCCATCTATCTTACCATCGGGGAACTCCGGATGTCTTACAGTGATAAAAATGTATCTATACGTATATGTTAAAACAAAAATAAATTAAAACCAAACATTAAAATCTAAGGACATGTTATTCAGAGTCATTTGACATTTCAAAAACTAAACATAAGGCCACCTATTCCTTGATTCTTGGTTATAGCAATCTAAAATTCATGTTTTGAATTTTACTTAAAGTCCTGCCCCAAGTTATTATTTAAAGGAAGTATTCGGGTTATATGAGAAGGAAAAGAAATTTAATTTAGAAGACCCTGAGTTCTACAAGTGTTTGGAGCAGTAATTTGAAGAGCAAATTTTTTTTCTAACAGGCAGGAGAAAATAAACAGGAGAGGGTTTCTGGATTGTTATGTCTATATCTTAGCCGAAGAAGCTTCTTGGATGAGAAGCAAAACGTCTTCAAAGAAAAACCAGAAAGTCCAGTTGTCTCTTGAAAAAGATCTTAGTGGTTTTCTTAGTATCAGTTGTCCCTTCCCCATGAGAAGCATTGAGAGAAGTAAGAGAGAAGGGAAAATCCTCCTGGGCTGTCAGCCTTCTTATTTCTTAACATGAATAAATCTACTAATAGTGCATCCTGAAAGATCTAAAGCACCAGGATAGTCAAACCTCTTCCATCCAAGAACTGCCAAAGGACTTTCTTGAGAATGACCAGTGCAGTTTCCAACCCTTGCTCAGACCTGAAGCCAGAATGCCAAGGGTCTTAGCTAATTCATATCCTCCAGAGCCCTTTGCGTATTGGCTCCACTATGTTCTCAGTATCCCCTGCTCCCCCCCCCCCAAAAAAAAAGAACGTAAAAGAGTAGAAATAGTTCAGTTTTGTTAGACTGAAGCCTGGTTTCTTGAGAAGTGGGCAAACCAACAGCTCTTTAAGGACCTCTGATAGCTCTCACTTAATCACAAGTGAGATCCAACTTCGAATCTCCTGCCTTATTGCTTTAATTCATCAGGTAGGGGACAGATCCAGTTCACAAGTGGCAAAGCTAAGATTGCAGAAGACTCTGTTCACTTTGAGGGATCTATGGGTCCAAAACCCTCCCAGATAATGATAACAACATGTTACTTTAACATTTCTATAGATTCTGCTTATCCATTTTCTAATTGGGAACACAAGCAAATAATTTTATCTATGAAATTCTCAGCCAGATAATAGCAACTTACATTGATTGGATCTTTCAGCCTATCCGAGCTCAGAAGAGTCCATTAGCTGCCCCTCCGCCCATGCCCTTGTAACTACAGCATAGGTTTGAACCTGGGCTCCTACCAATGTCAAGTTACATTCATTTCTTGAGCATCATCCCAGCTATCTCTTTGCCTACTTCACTTCACAATGCTTCTCAATAAATCAAAGAACTGCATGGGTTCAGTGGGCAGGGAGTGCCTAGTCAGGGTTAATAGCATTTACACTTATATACCGCTGCACAGTGTTTTACAACCCTCTAAGCGATTTACAGTCAGCAAATTGCCCCCGACAAGCTGGGTTCTCATTTTACCAACCTTGAAAGGCTGAGTCAACCTTGAGCTGGGTAAGATTTGAACTGCCAAACTGCTGGCAATTAGCAGTCAGCAGAAGTAGCTTGCAGTACTGCATTCTAACCGCTGTGCCACCACGGGTCTTTAAGTGCCGTAGTTGTCATATTTCAGTATTTAGCAAGGAGCCTAAAAAAAAACCTTCCAGGTTCCTGGAGAACTCCAAGAAATCTATTGAACCGATCAGATGTTGTATCCATTAGGAGTTGTAATCCGTTTTTGAAGTAAGGGTATTTTTTTAAAAAAGGGGGGAGAAACCTTTTTACTAAAATTAATCATTAGAATTGCCTATCCATTTTGTGTTTGTATGTTTTTGTGTCCTAGATACATGTGAAGGCTCACTTTGACTACGATCCTTCTGATGACCCTTATGTCCCTTGCAGAGAGTTAGGGCTGTCTTTTCAAAAAGGAGATATACTCCATGTGATCAGCCAGGAAGATCCAAATTGGTGGCAGGCTTATCGAGATGGAGATGAAGAAAATCAGCCTTTGGCAGGCCTCATTCCAGGTACTTAATGTTAAGAAAAGCAGACTATTCACATGGGCACTCATAAAATATTCCCCCCCCCCCCCCGCTTTGCTGGGAATGACAACATTTCAAATGTTGCATATTGGTCTCTTGAGCAAAGAATTTTTTTTTTATTTTGTATGATGCCTTCTAATATAATACAGTTATTCCTTTTTTGAGGAATTGACAAAAGGCAGAAGCAATAGCACAGTTAATACCAGCAGTTTAGTGACCTGGTGTTCCCTTAGGTTTTTAATCATGAAAACTTAATGTTTGGTTATGTGCTCATTTTATTGTTACGTCTTCAACAATAGTATCATGTTTTAAAACTAGTTTTTCCTGTATATTTGAAATGTAATCAGTATTATTGAAATTAGAAGAAAATATTTGAAAGTGCTATTGGTCTTAAATAAAATATGTATAAAATGTATTGAAGTTACAAAAGGAATATTCGCTGTAGGGCAAAAGCTTGCAACTGAAATGGCTCCTACTATATATAGCAAATAATAAATTTAATTTTATTCATGCTTATAATGCAGGAATCCTATTATTTCCTTAAGATATAGCAAGGTAGAATGGACCTATTAATAAATATTAGTTTGGGAATGTATTATTTAAATTGCTAAAATGTACTTTTTCACAAAACTAGGAGCATTCTAGTATTGTACCATATTAATGACTAGCAAAGTATTACATCCCTTTTTATTAGTCCTTTAGATGAGAGAACATTACAATGAAAATAGATAAACCCATAATTAATAAATCACTAGAGAAAGTAATTAAGTTTGGAAGAGTTAGCAGTAAAAGGAAACTAGGCCGCCAAAGAACTCGGTGGCTGGACAGCATGAAAACTGACCCCAGCCAGAGCATAGGAAAAACCAAAGTAGTGCAAGATCTGGAAAGACCTGGCCCAAAAAATCACCAAGAGTCTGACACAACTAAATGAATATCATCATCATCATCATAACAAAAAAGTAGACATGAAATGCAATGAAATTGCTTAACATAAATTAATTGAGTAACATCTATTTATTAAATTTATATACTGCCCATCTTATTGTTGAATGATTCTGTGTGGTTTACAACATCATAAAACGGTCATAGAAAATATTGAAACATTACAAACAACATTAAAAGTTAACAAAAATTAAGTTAAAAAGGAACCAATACATAAACAAGATGGAGGGACATCCCCATAGGACCCGCAACTAATTGGCTGAGCCAGGTCTTCAGGCCTTCTCGGAAGGCAAAAAGGGTGGGGACAGATCTCATCTTGTGGGGCACAATGTTCCAGAATAAGCTGTTCTGGATCATCAGTCAAAGTTCCTTGGCCAACTGGATCCATAGCAAGCCCTTTCTCCCAGAGCAAGTGGGGTGAGCCAATCCCATAATACAGAAGTGGTTTCAGAATTAATTTGAACCTGAAACCATTTTATTCCATTGTCTTGACTTGCCAAATAGATAAAACAACATTGCTCACAAGGCAAGAAAAATATTTCTTATACAGTTTTATAAAAGATATATGTTTAATGATCAGTGGAAGTTTTCTTCAAGCCTATTTTGAAATGCTCTCAAAATAACGTTTATTATTCTAAGAAAGATACTGTTATATTCTTTCAGTGTTAATTCTCATACATATTTTCTTTCATGAAGGAAAAAGTTTTCAGCAGCAAAGAGAAGCAATGAAGCAAACTATAGAAGAGGACAAAGAGCCGGAAAAATCAGGTAAGTGGAAAACTTCAAAAATACTTGTGTTAGCAAGTTTAGTGATTTTCAGTTGTCTTAATAATTGCAGCGGATAGATGGATTTTTTTATCTGGACAATTGATTGGTCTTAAGAGGGATATTCTTCTTTCTTTTAACATTGAGCTCAGTGTTTTTCAAATTTGGCAACTTTTAAAATGTGTGGACTTCAACTTTCAGGGTGTGCTATCCTGGGGATTCTGGGAGTTGGAAGACCTTATATCAACTTTAACATGGTCTTCCTTAAGTGCAGTTCTTATATGAAATGTTTCTTAAGCATTTTTTAGAAAAAACAGCTACAAAGATTGAGTTGAGTAACCAACTGTTTTTTGGTTGCTTTTAGGAAAACTTTGGTGTGCAAAAAAGAACAAAAAGAAACGGAAGAAAGTTTTGTACAATGCCAATAAAAATGATGGTAAGAAAGGGTTTCAACTGACTTTAGGATACTTTTTTCTGGATGAATGAAGTGTTAATGGGATATGGTACAGGTAGTCCTCAACTCGCAGCCACAAACTGGGACCAGAATTTCTGTTACTAAGCTAGGTGGTCGTTAAGTAAATCACACCCAATTTTAGGACATTTTTTTGCAATAGTTGTTAAGTGAATCACTTCAGCTATTAAGTGAATCATGGGATTGTTAATCAGATCTGGCTTCCACCATTGACTTTGCTTGTCAGAAGCCTGCTGGGAATGTCATACATGAGGTCATACATAAATAAGTACCAGTTGCCAAGTGCCCAAATTTTGATGGTGTTGTTGTGGTTCACAGGTAGCCTGTGCAGACAGCAGCAGAATCGGACAGTGGGGAAGAAAGGGGATCAGTTCGGGGGTCTGGAGAGGACTCGGACAATGGTCCTGCGCCCGATGCAGAGATGGAGCCAAGACCATCTGGGAGTGGGGTGCTGCCTCCGGAGCCTTAGAAATGGAAGCAGTGAGGCAGAGGACCCAGGGGAGCTTGTTCCCAATGCGCGTGTGCGCAGAGATGCTAAAAGGCAAGAGCAGCTGAAACAAAAGGGGAGACTCAGGAGTAAGGCTGGGAGGTGATTGCCCCTCCCATAAGGTATAAAGGACAAGCAAAGATGATGAAACCTTTGCAGGAAGCAAAGTTGTTCATTCGGTTCAGATTCATTCTTAAAGATCTTTGTACTTCGGTTGGTTTTTGTTCTAGTTTATTTGACACTTCTGTCATTGGCAGCACTTCACAGAAAAGAAAGATGGATGCTTATCTTGAGGTTCATTGACCGGCTGGGAATAAAAATAATTCCCAGCATTGCAATAAAACAAGACTTGTTTTTAAAATAAGTGTGTGCATAATTACAGTCTCAGAAGCCTTGGTCAGAACAGATGTGACTATGGGGATACCGCCGTGGTTGTAAGTGCAAGGATTGGATGTACATCATTTTTTTAGTGCCTTTGTAATTTTGAATGGTTGCTAAATGAATGTTTATAAGTTGAGAGCTACCTGTATAACTTTCCTTTCTCCTTTTTTTATCAAAATGCACAGTAGTTATGATAGCTCATTTGCTTACTTTAAAATTAAATTAGTCACACAGAACTGTTTAAAATATTTGAAATATATTTTTTGTATATGTTCTCTTGTTGTTTTTGTTTGGTTTTTGAACACATTCATGATTACCACCATACTCTTACTTGAGGGTTCGGTATCTCCATAGCAGTTCAGAAATGATTCTAATCTTCAGGGATACAGGTAGTTCACAACTTGCGACTACAATTGGGACTGGAAGTTCCATCACTTAGTAATGCAGTCCTTAAGTGAACCATATATGATTTTGTGATCTCTTTGCCTGGTGGTTAATCAAATACAGCTTCCTCCATTGATTTTGCTTGTCAGAAGCTCCCTGAGAAAGTTGTAAATGGCAAAATCATGCGACCCTGAGATGCTGCAACCATAAAAAACACAAGCCGGTTGCCAAGTGCCTGAGTTGGATCACATGACTATGGAGATGCTATGATGGTCATGTGAGGGCTGGTCATAAGTCACTTTTATCAGTAATGTCATAACTTCCAGTGGTCATTAAACAGATGGTTGTAAGTTGAAGACTACACATATGAGTATTTCTTTTAATCAGGATCAAAAATTTGGGTGGGAAATAGACCTTCTGTTTTGATACTTCATGTAATGAAGAAAGATGGCAAAAAGCATGTGATCCACATCTAATGTTTTGGATCAGTATTTGAGCGAATAATTTTCTTAATCTATTAAAGGCATCTCAGAGTACTTTTATTATTAATTTAAATCTCAACTGTCATGTGCATGTATGTGTCTATATCTGAAGTCACACAATACAGTTTACTAATAACTACTAATGAAAAGCTTTTTGAATTATGGGCACACTGCAATTTAGTATCAACATTAGCAGTTTTTAATATAATACTTCATAATACATGCAGCCACATTTATTGCATGTATAGCACAAATGTTGCATTGGGATATCTATATAGGCATCCTGTTATAATATGCATAGTGCTTTCTTAACTAAGAAGGCACTATGCATATTATTACACATAGGATATCTGTCTACTTATTTTCTCTTTATCATTATATAATTATAAAAAATAGCTGAGTTAGCAGCAAAAGAAATGAGAGAAAACTCTTCAAATTATTGTTAAAATCCAAACTGTTCTGATATTTGCAAAATAGAATTTATATTTCTCAACCTGTCAATGCTACAAGAATTATATTTATTTTTACAAAAGAATAAGCTTTTTTTAAAATTTGTACATTTATTCTGGGCTTTCTTTTTGAAGATTATGACAACGAAGAGATTTTGACTTATGAAGAAATGTCACTTTATCATCAGCCAGCAAATAGGAAACGACCTATTGTCCTGATTGGTCCCCAGAACTGTGGTCAAAATGAACTGTGGCAAAGATTAATGAATAATGAAGCTGACCGATTTGCTTCTGCGGTTCCTCGTAAGTTGAAATTATGGACATCTCACTGCTCTATTTTTTTAGTATGTCATTTTGTAGCTTAGTAGATTTGACATATAATGATATTGAGGGAAGATGCTTTAGTCTAATCTTCCTTAGTTCTGTATTTGTTATTATATATATTAATAAATAAGTCATCATAAAGAGAAATTTGTCAATCTCATTCACAAAAACTTCACATTACCAATTTAGTTATTTCACGTTTTTAAGAATGTATTATTCTGTTTCTGTTTCAGTAATTTCAATTGCATGTGTAATTCTCTGCATCCTGTGTTCATCAGTTGTCTTAATATTTGGAAATGTGCTATATAAGACTGTATATATGCCATACGAACCCATTTAAGGAATTGAAGTATTTAGGATGTAAAACGAAAAGTTTTTAATTTAGCTCAAGGATGCTCAACTGAAAAATGGTTTTTGCAGATAGCTTTTTCTCCAGCACGCCAATTGGAGAACCCATACACAGGTTGACACATGCTTTTCTGCCCAGAGACTGAGTCATCAATTTGCCATGCCTCTCCACCAATGGCCAGGACCCCAGTTACAACTTAGTCATCGCCCTATAGAGACGTGGTAAAGATGAACTCAGAATTGGAGACAGGTTTGCAGGGGACCTGGGTGATAGGCTTCCTAGTGAGGCTCTTGTCAGCCCACTGTCTCTGAATTTGTCTAATTACCCTGACAAAGCTGCGGCTTCTCCTGAACTATCACTGCATTGCCTTTATCAAGGCCACACAGGAGAGGGAGCGCACTAGATTGCAATTTCCCGCCTGCTGGGGGGGGGGGTTCCCCAAGCGATCCAGCCGCCGCCATGACCAACACATAGAACGTGCGAAAAATAGCTCGCCTGGTTAACTCCAGTGAAGCCAAAAATTGATACATTATAATATTATTCATGTACCTTCTTGCTCAAGATTTATTAAGTCTGCTTACTGGTCTTTTTTAGATACAACACGAAATAGGAGGGACAATGAAGTAGCTGGCAGAGATTACCATTTTGTATCACGACAAGTATTTGAGACTGATATTACAGCAGGAAAGTTTATTGAACATGGTGAATTTGAGAAGAATCTGTATGGGACCAGCATAGACTCTGTCCGGCAGGTGATCAATTCTGGAAAGATATGTCTCTTAAATCTTCATACACAGGTAATGACATAGGTTTTGGACTTTAAAGTTTTAAATGTATTTTATTAGTTTGTTTATGTCCTGTCTATTTTTACAAATAGTTCAAGGTGGAGAACCTATCCAATACATTTTCTTCGTCCTATTTTCCCCACAACAACCCTGTGAGGTGGGTTGGGCTGAGAGAGGGTGGCTGGCCCCAGGTCACTCAGCCAGCTTTCATGTTAAGGCAGGACAAACTTGTAGTCTTCTGTTTTCTAAGCTGGTGCCTTATTACACCAAACCGGCTATCAGCTTCAGAATATTTTTTGATTAAACTTTATTGTACTGTGATGATTGAGAAACATGAAATGGTTTTTGCTTTGTTAAAAAAAAATTAAACGTCAGTTATTAACTCTGCATATTTAAGGCTAATTTGTATTAAGAATTAATGTATGTGGCAGTGATGCTGAAAAACCTGTACTTGAATACAGTTGCCTTAGCTTTCTCTTTGGAGACTACCTTGTGCAACTTTTCACATTCCGATTCTTACCATCACAGACACTGGAAGTTGTACATCCTTGTAATATATTTGGTCATACCCCAATACATCTTAGCATACATAATAGTGTACTAGTAAGAAATCTGTATATATTTTTTATTTTTTTCAACAGTCCAATTTAGGAAAGGATTAAGTTTTTTAGAGAAACTTTATATTTTTACCTGCTAGTCTTTAAATTCTTTTCTTGGCTTTAATCAGTTTCATATTTAAAATTTAAAAAACAGAAAATGGCCTTATACAATGCTTGTTCCTGAAAAAGTCATGTCCAAATCTAGATTTATTATAATATTAATTACTTTCTATTGTTACACTACTAATATGTTAAAGGTTTTTTTTTTTTCATTATATAGCTTTTAATCATATCTGTTGTACTTCTTATGCAATTTTCTGTAAAAAGTGGCAGATTTGTTAAAGACATAGGCTAATATTAAGACGACTAGTCTTGAATTCAGTTGCTCATATCCAGTACTTGTTTCCAATTTGTATCATGTTATGACTATTTTTTGATGGTTTCATTTTGTTTGGTATGGATATTAATAGCACAAATTTGATTTTTACATTAGTCTTTGAAGAGTTTACGCAATTCAGACTTGAAACCATATATTATCTTCATTGCACCTCCTTCACAAGAACGGCTTCGTGCATTGCTGGCCAAAGAAGGCAAAAATCCAAAGGTAATACTGATAGGTAATGTTTTCAATTGTGTTTAAATTTTTGTATATCATTATACACTGCTCAAAAAAATAAAGGGAACAAACAACACAATGTAACTCCAAGTCAATCACACTTCTGTGAAATCAAACTGTCCATTTAAGTAGCAACACTGATTAACAATCAATTTCACATGCTGTTGTGCAAATAGAATAGACAACAGGTGGAAAGCAGAGGCAGTTAGCAAGACATCCCCAATAAAGGAGTGGTTCTGTAGGTGGTGACCACAGACCACTTTTCAGTTCCTATGTTTTCTGGCTGATGGTTTGGTCACTTTTGAATGCTGGCGGTGCTTTCGCTCTAGTGGTAGCATGAGACGGAGTCTACAACCCACACAAGTGGCTCAGGTAGTGCAGCTCATCCAGGATGGCACATCAATGCGAGCTGTGGCAAGAAGGTTTGCTGTGTCTGTCAGCATAGTGTCCAGAGCATGGAGGCGGTTCCAGAAGACAGGCCAGTACATCAGGAGACATGGAGGAGGCCGCAGGAGGGCAACAACCCAGCATCAGGACCGCTACCTCCGCCTTTGTGCAAGGAGGGACAGGAGGAGCACTGCCAGAGCCCTGCAAAATAACCTCCAGCGGGCCACAAGTGTGCATGTGGCTGCTCAAACGGTCAGAAACAGACTCCATGAGGGTGGTATGAGGGCCCGACATCCACCAGGTGTGGGTTGTGCTTATAGCCCAACACCGTGCAGGACGTTTGGCATTTGCCAGAGAACACCAAGATTGGCAAATTCACCACTGGCGCCCTGTGCTCTTCACAGTTGAAAGCAGGTTCACACTGAACACATGTGACAGACGTGACAGGGTCTGGAGACACCGTAGAGAATGTTTGTTGCCTGCAATATCCTCCAGCATGACCGGTTTGGCAGTGGGTCAGTAATGGTGTGGGGTGGCATTTAGGGGGCCGTACAGCCCTCCATGTGCTCGCCAGAGGTAGCCTGACTGCCATTAGGTACTGAGATGAGATCCTCAGACCCCTTGTGAGACCATATGCTGGTGCGGTTGGCCCTGGGTTCCTCCTAATGCACGACAATGCTACACCTCATGTGGCTGGAGTGTGTCAGCAGTTCCTGCAAGACGAAGGCGTTGATGCTATGGACTGGCCCGCCTGTTCCCCAGACCTGAATCCAATTGAGCACATCTGGGATATCATGTCTCGTTCTATCCACCAATGCCACGTTGCACCACAGACTGTCCAGGAGTTGGGGGATGCTTTAGTCCAGGTGTGGGAGGAGATCCCTCAGGAGACCATCCGCCACCTCATCAGGAGCATGCCCAGGCTTTGTAGGGAAGTCATACAGGCACATGGAGGCCACACACACTACTGAGCCTCATTTTGACTTGTTTTAAGGACATTACATCAAAGTTGGATCAGCTTGTAGTGATTTTTTCTACTTTAATTTTGAGTGTAACTCCAAATCCAGACCTCCATGGGTTGCTAAATTTGATTTCTATTGATAATTTTTTTGTGATTTTGTTGTCAGCACATTCAATTATGTAATGAACAAAGTATTTAATAAGAATATTTCATTCATTCAGATCTAGGATGTCTTATTTTTGTGTTTCCTTTATTTTTTTGAGCAGTGTATATTTTCAGCCTTGTTATATTTTCCTGTAACATCCCAATTTACTTCCTTATGGCTGAGTGCCCTTGTCACATTAGTAATGGTTAAAGAGGAATATTATGTGGTTATGTTCTAACCTACTAGCAAAATTATACGGTTATGTTCTAACCTACTTAGCGCTAATAGAGTTTTGGTTCTCACTTCATTGATTTCCCTTTTCTGTTAATGATGTCTCAGTTAACATCCAACTATACTTAACAAAATAATTTTCCCTAGTTCTTAAAGATAGCTTAAATTTGTATAGTGACTTCTACTAGGTTAAGGGAGGTATATTTAATAAAAGCAAGGAGAAAACAAAGATAGACTTCTTCGGACTCCCCCTCACAAACGTCCACTGTTCATTAAAACTTGTCAGAAATGTTTTGTCTGTCTTGTATATTGCTTTCTCTTATGCAGCTGAGTTCTATTTTTTTATAAGGCTATCTGTATGCATGTGAGAGGCAGCAAGATAAATATTGCTGATATAGGTTATTTTTTCCACTTCAATTTCAGCCAGAGGAACTAAGAGAAATCATAGAGAAAACCAGAGAGATGGAGCAAAATAATGGCCATTACTTCGATACAGCGATCGTGAATTCTGATATTGACAAAGCATATCAAGAATTACTTCGTTTAATTAACAAACTTGATACAGAACCTCAGTGGGTTCCATCCTCTTGGCTGCGATGAAGAGAACCACATCAATGAAGAAAAGGTTTTTGCCAATTGCATTCTTTTCATCCGTACTAATTTGTTTAATCTTCAAATCCAACAATGTTGCTGCAATTGTAGAATGTCTGACTTTCTCTACTTTTAATTAGGCACAGTGTGAGCAAGCCACATTTTAATTATTTAAATAGGTTTTTCTAACAGCTTCTTTTGTCTAGAGTTGTTCTTCAAGCAAGTATATTTATACAGTCTATGATCATTACTAATACAGGTTACTTTACACTTAATGATCTAATGAAAATAATGTAGCTCTCAAAAATACCTTTCCAAAACATTGGATGGATGAAATAAGAGAAATAAATTAATCTGCACATTTTCTTCTTAGTAGTATAAGGGGCCACTTATATGGAATTGTCCTTAGGCTTGAATTTTTTTAAAATTTAAAATTTAATTTTTTTAATTAAACATTCCTTTATCCAATAGCACTGCATTTTTTTAAAAATATGTACAATGTAAATAATAAAACTTTTTTTGTCTTTAGATACTTTGTAAATCAGATTGATAGCTTATCAAATAATGAGATTCCACTGAAGATGAATTCTGTGTATGAGTCAATATTTGAGATGTGATATTTTTATGGATTTTTCTCCCTTTTGTCTATATTGCTTGATTGGGAGCCACTGGTATCCCAAAGAACTATGGAACATTTTAGAAGGGAGCTATATTTTTATGACAATTCTTATATGGATTTTTTACAAGGCTTTGCTTCCTTACATTGTAAAATTGTTTTCATAAACAAACAAATGAACACTAGAGTTGGGAATAGTGAATATTAGCATATATTCTTATATTTTTATACGTAGGCACAAGACATCTCATGGCTGTTGAAATTAGTATTAAGTAATCAGGTTATAGCCCTGGAACAGTAACATGATATGGATGTTAGGAACTTGTCTTATTCTCTTTTCTAGAAATCCGTACTTAAAAGGTCCTAAATATTGGTGGCTTCTCCAGTAATAGCTGCTTTGGAAATAGATTAGTTTTGTTCCTTTATTGTTGATGGCACCCTTAAATGTGAATATTAATAAATGTTTTTCTCAACCATAGCTTTTATTTTTATATACTGTCTTACACTGGAATTACTTCAACGTGTAGTTGATTAGGTAAAGTATTAGCTATTTCTTTATGTTATTTCATTTTTTTCCTCATAATATATGAAATAGAAAAGAACTCTGCAAGGATAATACATTTTTATTCATTGTTGAACATGCTATATGGCATGTAGCAACTGTGTGGAAAAACTGGCTTAAGAACTGAAATTGTTCAGTATTATAAGCATCCCTCAGCAAGCAAGAAAAGAAGAAAAAATAAAAAATGGAAATATAAAACAATTCCCTCCCATTTAAATTTTGTATAGTCTAATATTTATAAGCTGATGGTAAAATAATCATCTAGTAATGTGCCTCATTCAGTAAAGCCTTTCAGTAGATAATAGAAATGACATGGAATAATTTCTGAGACATAAATATGCATCTCCAGTAGTCAACTTTGCTTCGAATGCATGAGAAGGAAAACTGGTGTTTTTTCCTCATTTGATTTGTGATCATTTCTAGCTATTGATGATTGTTACAAGTCACTAAAAAAGATGTAATGCATCCCAGCTTTTTTCTTTGCTTAAGGGATCAGAAACGCACTGTGGCGCTGTTTCTCAACCTTAGCAACTTTAAGATGTGTGGACTTCCTCCCAGAATTCCCCAGTCCTGTCCTGTCTTGTCTTGCATATAATTTAGTTTTGTTGATTCTGGTAAATTTGCATTGAACATTTAAACATAATTAAGTTTGTAGACCAGGCATACAACTTTGAACATGTATGCCCTATTCCTCATAACTATTGCTGCAAAATGACCATATCTCAATACCATTGGCTAATCTTGAAAAATTTAACAAGGATAGGCTTGGATAGGAAATAATCAGAAAATCCCAAGGCTAGAGATTAAACTGAAAAGTTGAAAAGGGCAGGGAAACATTTCAGTTTTGTTTCTAAGAAAGCTTCAAGCAAATGTCTCTGAAATCAAGAATCCAGAATCAAGCGCAACTTAAAGCAAGGATGATAGGACTACATTGTGTATAATAAAATCTGAATTTGATTTTTTGTAATAGGTGTAACATTTACATGCATGTAGAATACCAACCTACAACTTTTTTCACTATCGTACTTGAATTCTGATATAATCCAGGGTGCATTCTGGAGCAACAGATGAATTAATGATATTGATGTGACACAGCAGTGAGTGTATTACATGTTAAGATGCACGAAGCAATTTGTTATGTTTGTGTTGCCCTTTTAATGTCTAAGAATCTAGAGGTTGCTGAACAGAGAAATTACTAAATATTAGAAGATAGGTTTTAAAAAACTACAGAAAACATTTAGTAAACAGATGTAACAAAGCCAAATAATGGTATTAAGATTGTTAAAATGTTGTTTTATAGATCAATTGGTAGTAATAAATTTATTCCTTTATTCTGCTGCTGAAAGCATGCATTTTAAAGTCTTTCAAAATGTATGATTTGAAAAAAATAGAGACATTGATTACTATTTAAGTGTTTTGCTATATGCTGAATGAGCGTACTGGATTTTTCTTGGCTATTGAAACAGGAACATTTTTAATCAATTATTTCATTGGCATGAATGTAATAGTGTTTAATAAGAACAATAAGAGGCTTAAGGTAACTGTGACAATGCACCAATGTTGTAAACTGTATGCTAATGTAAACATGTATATTTCCTGACTTCAAGTAAATGTTAACTGTTAATATATTTTTATTTTAGTGGCTTAATATTACAAAATATTGTAATAAAA
Source organism: Hydrophis major (assembly GCA_033807585.1). NCBI lineage: Eukaryota > Metazoa > Chordata > Lepidosauria > Squamata > Elapidae > Hydrophis > Hydrophis major. The sequence continues at coordinate 86,051,758 of CM066328.1, read as the reverse complement.
TGAGTGTATGGAATTAGTTATAAAAACTGCAGTGCAGTCTGTTGTGGTGATAAGTATCACCAGCATTGTTCCAAATATCCTTCTACCAGCTTGGTGCTTCCAGATATATTTGGGGCTACAACTCCCAGAATTCATGGGCAGCATAGCCAAGATGAAGAATTCTGGAATTTGCAGTCATGAGAGATATGGGAACTACTTGATTGATGAAGGCTAATTATGAGGAAATTTTGCTGTTCGGGCTCTGCATGCTTTGGTTTCCTTTTGTGAATATAACATCCCTGTTTATTAAAGCATCTTGACATTTTTAGGGATTCTGGCAAGCCTGAAAAAAAGATTGCCACTGCTTAAAGGAATCTGCTTTTTAAAAATTAGTGAAACTCTTAAAGCAGAGTTGCCCCTTTATTCAAGCTCCCATAGAAGCTGGATAAAGCTCAGGCCATTATAAGAAAGAATAGAGAGGTGCTGTACTCATACAGGCCTCAAGCACTTTTGAAGTACAATTATTGTACCCCTCAGCTGTCATTGAATTTAACAATATCCAAAATTAATTCCACTGACATTACCCAGACTTGTTCCAGGGAATTCCCAAACTCTGGAGTACTCATGGAGTTACCAGTTGTGGAAGAATGTGTTCTACCAATGGCATCTCTTCAGCTGGCAGATGGAATTGGATATCATCTGTTGCAGAGATAGGATGGCACTTCCTAAAGCTGCCATGTACTAGGAGATAAAAGCCACCTGATTTTTATACTTGCTTGAAGTTCTTTCGCTATTCAAGTGCATCAGTCCAATTTACTTTTTTCTAATGATTCAGTAGGCAACTATCTTGGCACAAGTCATTATCTGTGAGAGTACAATTCAGATCCATCAGATTAGCAAACTTGGGCATGATAACCAATATTCTCTATGCATTGCTTTTCCCACCCCACCCCTTTGCAGAAAAAGATAAGTTAGTAGAGATTACTAACTACACAGCTGATTCTCAATGGTAGTTTTTTCCATATGTTATAAGTTTGCCCAAAAGTATTTAAATCAAAACTTTTTAATCCTTGAGTGAGTTTGAGAGTATTTTCACGCTGATTTAAACAGCTCAGATGCAACTTGTATCAGCCTTATGACAAGTAAGGTACAGGCTAAACAAACAAAACTTGAATATTGCGTGTGTTAAATTGTGAAGCTGTTTCACTTTCTTTTGAGAAAGAATTAGAAAATCTTGCACCGTTTATTTGCTTACCAAAAATAAAACTCACTTCTTACTTACTTTGCATCGAGTTATATTTTATATACGAGAGCCTTATGCCGATTTGTATATTTGCCTTTAGAAGGGAGGGGGGTTAGCAAGCGTTCACGTTTCTGTTTGTCCCATACAGTTATTTATTTTCAATCAAGACTCTTGTTTCTTTAAATTGTTACCCTTCTTGCATTTTCCTCCATTGCTTCTCTTCTGATATAGATATATTTCACAGACTGGTTACTGATGTGTATCCAAGAATAAAGCATAGGCAGAACAGACATAGAGATAGGATTTTCCACTAGTCAGTCTGATATCAGCACACATACAAACACTCCTCCCTAATTGGGACTTCATCTGAGTGGGAAATCATGACACTGCTTTCCACTGGAAAGACATGAGACTACTCAGTTTCACACCTTCAGCTTTTGTTTAACTCTTAATCACCCCACCTCCCCCGTTTGGAATGCTCCAATACCTGCTTACATCTTATACTCATCAAAAGCAAATGTACTTATACTGCAGCCTGCAACAGGCATCTAGCTGACAATATCTTGAAATTTCTTTCTCTCCAATCTCTATCCTCTGATAGGGAAGGGGCTCAAGGAAAAAGATTGTCTACTAAAATCACTTTTTTTCTTCCCATTTCCCTTGTATAATAGATTGGAGAGGAAGGAATTCCAAGAGATAACTGTAACAGGTCGCCAATGCAATCACATTGCTTTCAGTAAGAGCAAACGAATTATTTTTGGTAATCCTGTTTACTCCAATTAATCTGTTCTGGACTGTTGTAATGGTGATCACTTAAGTCTTTCCATTAAGTGGGGTGATACTGTTTTAGCTGTAAGTCAGGAGTTGCATGACACCAAAGAAGACAACTAGCATCCCATTCAGGGAAGTGAGGCTGAAGCAGCCATTGGTTTCTGGCTGGTGAATGAGGGGTGGCAATGGCAAACCACCCAGGGGACTTTGAGGACCATACTCTTAAGAATCATTCATGTAAAGGAGATTTGACAAACACCTATAGCCTTCATTTAGCCATATTTTTATTGATTTTACAGTACAATTGAGATACAATTTAAAGTGTTTCTTTTTTAGGAAAGAAAAAAACATAATTCCAAGTTCTGAATTTCTGAAATGCTCACTAATTTTTATCTGTGACCATGAATAAAAATTATTATTACAAGAATTTGGCAATACACAGGGAAACCATACCTATACTAAAGGAACGAAGACAGATAGGAAATAGAAATGATCCTGCTTCATGCAAGTATTTAATTAAACAGCAATTTTCCACAATAAGAACATTCCGTGTATAGGTCTGGAGTGCAATATTTAAGCTAACACATCAAAGAAAGAACTTCATAAATAAGGTCCACAGAGTTGCACAGCTTTTAGATTTCAGTCACAACTTTATATCCGTAGCTATTCAAAGAGAAGATCCTCATCTTTTTCTTCTGCAAGCAAATTAGCAGGTTCTTGCGCTCCAGCAGCCTTCCGTAATTCTTGCACTTTCTCATTTTTCTCCTTCAGTATCTTTTTCTTTTCTTGTATCTTCTTTAATCTGGGAGGCATATGAGATCAACTTTAGTGATTTTGTTATTCATCCTTTTAGAATGGAAATGCAAGATAAGAACAATATTATCCAAATTCCCCTCCCTCCCCATTTATAGAAAGGATAGGAAAAAATATCACTATGTCACATGATGGCAATGTGACACTGAGTTTGACACCCGTGCTATACACCATCTAAAGCAGTGGTGGGATTCAGTTTTTTTTTTACTACCAGTTCTGTGGGATGGCTTGGTGGGCATGGCAGGGGAAGAAAACTGTAAAATATCCAGTCAGAGGTGTTGGTTGCTGGTTCTCCGAACTACTCAAAATTTCCATGACCAGTTCTCCAGAACTGAGTCAGAACCTGCTGAACACCACCTCTGATCTAAAGTGTGCCCTAAAATCACTTGGAAAGGCTGTGCTCCAGATTTTGGTTCACAATGTGGTTAGGAGTAGGCAAGGGTAGGATTCAAAAATCCCAGCAACCGGTTCACTACCCAGTTGCTGGGTGAGCATGGCCTACCGGAACTTCCAGGAGGTCGGTTTCTTGTCTTCCCAAGGGTCCAGTAGGGCCCTGTCATTAATAGTGCCCCAATTATGGACTGTGACTAATCCCTTACATGTGTCAAAAAAAAGGACTTGATCTTAAAACCTAGTTTCCTATACTAAGTTTTGCTGAAGCAACCTCAGCTTTCAAGGACAGCTAGTATATGTAGCAACTTCATGACCACAAAGCCTTACTTTGAAATTAAAACTACCTCACAGAACACCCTTTAGCCGCCCAACAAGTATTCAGGTAGCCAATGTGGTGTAATGTGTAAGGCAGGGACCGCCAACCTTTTAAGAGATCTCAGGGACCACTAAACTCACAATTTTAAATCCCAGGGACCACTAATATGAATTTTGATTGAAGGTGGCTTGCTGATATTGGTGAGAGAGAAAGAGAGATCCTAACCTCTCTCTCACACACACACACAAATAGAGAGGCCAGGGGTGGGATTCAAATTTTTTAACCGGTTCTGTGGGTGTAGCCTAATTTGTGGGTGTGGCTTGGTGATTGGCTGGGCATGGCTTGTATGTAAATATATTTATATATTGAATTTTTTATTAATAAAAGAGCAACCTTTACCCAAAATCAGGCAAAGCAGGCAGGCAGATTGAGTTGCTCACAAAATCACAGATTCATTCAAAGATCTATCTTTCTGCCATTGGCTAGCTGAGCCTGTCACATAAAATTTGCTAGCAAGCAAACTCATAAAACTTGCTAGCAAACTCACAAAATTAACTCACAACACACCATGTATGTAAATATTGATTTTTTTTTATAAAAAAGGAGCAATTTTTACCCAAAATCAGGCAGAGCAGTCAGTCAGATTGAGTTTCTTACAGAATCACAGATTCACTTAGAGATCTGTGCTCCTGCCATCGGCTAGCTGAGTCTGCACTGCTTCAGTCCTAAGGAAGGTTCAGCTTTGCTCAAAAGCAGAGCCAAAGATCTACAGATTAGCTAGACAGAAAGAAATCCAACCATTTCCTGCTTCCTAGCTAATCTAAATCTCCTGGCACAGAACAGCTGATTGTCAGAAAAAGGAAAAAATAGAAACTTAGCAGGCAAGTTTGCGAAGTAAGGAGAGAGTGGGCGAAAAGGGCAGGCCATGTGGGCGGTGCAGCCTTGTGTTCCTGCACAGCCTGGATTAATTGCTTTGGGGGGTGCTCTGGGGGATGACATTTCTCTGCAGACCATCAAAATTTTCTCGTGGACCACCCGGGGGCCATAGCCCACCAGTTGGTGACTGCTGGTCTAAGGTACTGGATGAGGACTGAGGAGACCCATCTCACCCATCACAGCTCAGTTAGTGACTTTGACCATGTTACTTTCACTCCAAACTACTACACAAGGTTAACTGTTGCCAAAAATTGGAGGGTAAAGATGATAAAACACTGACTTCTACAGGATTTTTAATGCAGGCATCTTTCATCTTCTGCACTTTGCATCAGAAAGCCAACAATATTTCTAGATTCAAAATACTTAATATCTAACTTGCTGGCTCACCTGTAAAACTCCTCCCGTTCTCGCTCATCCAACTCGGTTATGATGTAAGACAGTGTGCGTTCAATTCTAGGAATAATCACTGTATAAAAAGGTAGTTGTTACTATCCCACACAATTTTAAAAGAAGAGCTTGTGCTATGTGGGAGCTGAAATCTTAAACAGGTCGTCTTCGACTTACAATCAGTCCCTTAACAGTTCAAAGTTATGGTGGATTTCAAAAAAGCTACTAATGACCCATCCTTGAAATTGCAACTGCTGCCTCCCATGGTGACTGACTGCATTGCAGGCACTTGGCTCATATTCACAGCCACTTTACAGTAACCTGTGGGGAAGATATTTTGGCAGTTTCTAGCATTTTTTGCCAGTTTCCAGCAAACAATGCCCATTTGGAAGAATGAATTTGTTTAATGATCACACTATTTACATATCGAGCACATTATTCATGATTATGATTATGGTGACTCACTTTATGGCCATTGTAAAAACAGTTGTAGAATTAAGTCCAGTAACAACCACAACTTAGGACTGAAATTCTGGGCTCCTTTGCCATCATAAGTTGAGGTCTACCTGTATGGAAATTCCTTCTTCTGTCAACAAGTTTGTATTCCCTTTATCAGCATTACAAGCATTTGTTTGCCATTTAGGTGGATACTTTGGAAAGTGATTCAGCCTTTGAGGTTTCTTGGATCCCTTAGCACTCCCCAACTTAAAAGTTTTGCATAGCATAGTCCTAAGCCCTTAAAGGATATCATCCAAGTTACACCAACTTATTATGTGCTGTGTCAGGCGATTGTGAATCTTCTCCATTTCTGATTTAATTTGTTTAGATTGATTTTGTTTTAAAGGGGTTCGTGTCTCCCCCATGATAGTACCCAGCAACTACTTTTGTTCCTCTCCCACCCCTGAACTGGTGAGAGATGCTGTGATTATCCAGGCTGTTCAAACCTAAAAAAGAAGAGAGCCATGGAGAAATGCAGATATTCTGGCAAAGGAGAACAGTCATTCATATATTCAATTGTTAGACATACAGAGGAAATGGGTTTTTTAACACAATGTAACAGAACTTGATGGTAGGCAGCCTTTATACCGGTAAAGCTATAGTATTTATATAGCTACCTGGGTAACTCAGCGCTAAAATAAAACACTCAATCCATAGTGCATTAATGGTAGTATGAGATATTATAATTTGAAACATAACAAAATAGTCATCTGAGGCTTCTGCAGTGTGAAACATAAATTACTAGCCAGTGTGATACAGGGCAAAGAGAAATGCCGTTAGTCTTGTTGTGAAATAATTTAGCAGGATAATAAAATAACTTTCAAGCTTCACCAATTAAATGCAATATACATTTGAATATTCTACTTCTTAGGTATCAAGTATGATCATGGGCAGGTCAAAGTTTTATTTAAACTGGGTATACAAGTCTTTTGAGGGGCACAAGTATAACACTTGAGTTTAATCTCAGGGCAACAAATTCCATCTCTTCAAAACAAGTAGAACCAGGACAAAGAACAATTTACATGTAATTGAAAGTAATTTTAACAAACCTATTCCACGTATATAAAATAATTTATTTCTATTCACATAGAACTATAATTATTAAAGTAATGTTTGCAGAGGCTTTAAGGGACGAATTTAAGGTTTTCAAGGATTATTTGTGATGCAGCTCTAGATTGGACACAGTTGCACAGATTTTGGGAACTAGAGACTTATATCCTATTAAGAAGTAGCACTGAATAGAAAATAAATAAACTGCATCAAAATGTGGCATCTTGCTTGAAATGAAAGGCAAAAAGAGTTAAATCAGGGGGATTACTGGAAGAAAAAAAACTGGTTTGAAACATATCCTGAACTGCCATGTAAAGAAGCAGGTGTTAGGAAGATGATTTCTTTGGATTATAATCCTCTTCTAATGGCAAACTTGGAAAATCTTCAAATGTTAAAACTCTTGAAACTATGACACATATCAGGGAACAAGGCCTGTCACATGATTCAGAGGGTGAGTAGATACCAGTTGTGCAACAAGCACAGAAATGACCCACACAGCTTAGTTTTAGTTTAATTTATTGTCATTGCACCTCGTACAATGAAATCAGACATCGTCTTCAGTGCACATCATGACCATGACCATGACCATGAAAATAAACACAAACACACATCCTTCACCCTTCACACATTGAACCGGAAACCCCCGACACCACACCAACACTGCACTATACAGCAGAATTCAAAAGAGCTACTGTCCTGGGATAGAAGCCGTTTTTCAGCCTATTTGTCCTTGTTTTTATTATTCTGTACCGTCTGCCAGATGGTAATAGTTCAAAAAAAAGTGTTCCCAGGATGAGATGGATCTTTGAGAATGTTTTGAACTTTCTTAAGGCAGCAAGAGCTATAAATCTCTTCCAAAGAGGGGAGAGGACAACCAATGCTCTTCTGACCAATGACATTAACCCTCTGGAGTGCTTTCCTATCTGCCACTCTGCAATTGGCAAACCATATAGAGGTGCAGTATGTTAAAATGCTCTCTATGGTGCAGCAGTAGAAGGTCACCAGCAGTTTTTCATTCAGTTGTTGTTTTCTGAGAAGTCTCAGGTAGTATAATCTCTGCTGGGCCCTTTTGACCAGGGCTGCAATGTGAGCACTCCAGGTCAGGTCCTATTTTAGGATAACACCCAGAAACTTAAAACTGGCCACTTGCTTCACTCAGTCTCCATTGATAAGCAAGGGCTGGATGTCTGATCTATTCCTTCTATAGTCCACTATAAGCTCCTTAGTCTTATTAGTGTTAAGGACCAAGTTATTGTCTCCACGCCACAAAAGCAACCGGTCCACCTCATCTCGATAGGCAGACTTATCCCCCCCGGAGATAAGTCCCACCACTGTTGTATCCTCTGCAAATTTAGCAATAGTATTACTAGCGTCAGTGGGAATGCAGTCATACACATAAAGAGTATAGAGTAAGGGACTCAACACACAACGCTGTGGCGTACCAGTGCTAAGAATACGGGCTGAAGAGGTATGATTACCTAATCTGACCCTCTGTGAGCAGCCAGACAGGAAATCCATAATCCAAAGGCAGACTGAATTAGAAAGCTTTCCACATTATCATGTTTTACTTACCATGTTCAATAGCATTCACACGCCTGTTTGTTATCTTGATTGCTTCATCCAGAGTAACAAATGAAGTCTATAGAAGCAAATGAGATGGAGTGTAAAATAAGGTATTATCAGGATTAAAGATGATAAATTGGCTTTCAGAAATTTAGTTCCAAACAAACCAAAGGCATGTCCCTAAAAAAAAACCCTGAAAAAATTTACTAAATAAGACCAAAATGAACTGATACAATACCAACATAGTCTCTCACCTGGCATTTCACATACAAAGATGAGAATGATTCTGTTTACTTGGAGCCCGTTTGTTTAAATTCAAAGGCACATTTCTTTAAATTAAGGGACTGGTATCAAATGACATCATACAGAAAGTCTCTCCTTTCCCCAAAACCCTTATCAATGATATCTAAATGGTACAGAAGTGTGTGCTTAGAACGTTTGCACAATCCAATCTTCTAATCCCTGAGCCTTCAACTAGAATGACCAGGGAGTCAGGTTATGAAAAATGTAGTTTAGATTTGCCTACTCATCTATAGTTCATAGCTTTATAAATGCTTGGAGAAGAGATTATGCAATTTGTATCTCTACTCAAATATGCATACAGAATGGCCTATAGGGTGCTCTTACCAGATCTCAGGAAGAGTCTTATGCTTCCCCAAAATAGATACAGTTACAGGCTCATTTCAAAGACAAGGCAATATATAGCAAGAAGCCGGATACAACAAATTTGTAATTTGTGCAATTAACTGTGCCTTGGCAGGGCAAAGCCAGAGGAAACTCTGGTGGAGGTCCGTAGTGGTTCTGACATGCAAATTGGTCATCCAACCTGGATATAAGGGTGAAAGACTAATCAAACCATCTAGTAGCTGGTTTCCTCCAAAGTTTCCCTCAGGATAACTGGCGCTCACGGGAGGCTGCAGACGAAATCCCTGGGGCTCAGTGAAGGGGCGTGCCAGCTGAGGTGGGATCCTGAGGCCTCTGAGCGGAAGGCACATCACTGTCTCATCTCGCCTGCCCAGTTGGGGAGGCGGAGTGTGGGCACATATGCTAGGACTCAAAAGATGATGAACTATGTGCAGTGGTCAGATAGGCAGTCTTTTGAAAAGCAAGCCTAAATGTTGCAATCTGTTTTCCTTGTTCAATTAAAGCCATTTACTATTATCAGCACCAATGAAATTCCCAACCAACAATATTAAAACATTGCCATTTTAACTGGGATATTGCATGTGGCTTCTTTTGTCATTTAACTTGGAAAGAACTATTAGATACACTTAAAAATACTAAACAAGACCCTAATGAAAATAGTTGGAAGTACTATAATCCCTTGAGTGATCATCCACCAAGTGAAGATTTCCAATGTCTTTTTGACAGCATTCTGTCTCCACCTACCTGAAGGGAAGCTAGTTCTACAAGGAGTTCTACTGCTTTGGCATAGTTCCTTTTCAGCTTGGCCAGCTGTTCACCACCTCTGGCTAAACCAGTCAGCTCATAACCTAAACAATACATTTAGACGATTAGCCAATTCATTAAAGTTTCAATAAACTTTTAAGCCAAAAGAAGACATTAGAGAAAGAGATTAATTATATGGAGGGGAAGGTTCTTCCTTGCTAGCAATAATATAATAAATTTAGCAAGCCATTCTTTCTAAAGAATTGTTACTAAATTCTAATAAATTTAGAATTTGGTAAGCAAGTGGCATAAGAACTATAGTAAATCAATAAGTGAAATATAATCAAATAAACTTTGATATTGACTCTTCTGGGAAATTACCAATGATCAGGATTCCTTTCACTTGTTTACCTTCCTCCAGCACTTAAAATCTGCTTGGTTATATAAAAACTAAATAAACTTTTTCCTTACAAAGAAATTTGTAAAACCTCAGATAATTGTTATTTAGTAAGCTATGTCATAAGAATCAGAAATTTTAGTACAGTTTATTGATACACTTAACACACCAAAAAAAAAAAAATACAAACTTACTATCCCCTCCTTCTTGGTAATGCTCAAAAACTGGCAATGTCACACCTGTAAAAAGTCACACAACAACAGATTGTAAAAATTATACATTTCCCAACTTCCATTCCAGTCATCATCCAGTTCTCTCTAGTGAGTCCAAACTGAATTCTATAGGAGATACAATCACTTGGCCCAGTGATGGTCTGCGCTGAGCATTTAACCCAGGAGTGTCAAATTTGCGGCCCGCAGACCAGATGCGTCACATGCTGGCCACACCCACCCATTTTAGCTAAGGGGGGGAAAGTTGCGATACATCATGTGACCACGTGATGCCATGCGTTTGACACCCCTAATTTAGCCAGTGTTTCTCAACTTCAGCAAGTTTAACTCGTGGACTTCCAACTCCCAAAATTACAAGCCAACATTTTTAATTGTGCTTAGAGTAATTGGACATCGTGATCTAGGACACTGTTTCTTAATCTCAGCATTTTGAGGCTATGTGGATTTCAACTCCAATCCCAATTGGAGAATTTTGTAAACTGAAATCCACAAAGCTTGTTATATAAGACTCACCTGCCACATTGTCTCTTTTAGCTCTGATCTTAACTTGAGCTTTGTTCACATTTTGAATCACAGTAGTACTGCAGAAAAAAAGAACTTTTAATTTACACAGACCTTCCATAAAGGTGCTTGAAAATTATTCGCTAAAAGATTTTCACCATATCAGTTTTAATTAACAAAACCGGTAATATGTAGAACTTTAAAAACGGAGAACTTAATGCTAGCATATCTGACAAAAAATCATGTCTTGTTACTCAATGATTATTTCTTACTGATGAAGCTAATTCACATAAAATCTAGAAAAGATCAACAGTCACAAGTGTAGCTTTTTCACATACTAAAAACAAAATTAATGGTGAAAACTGCAGAAATGTTTAAGGATTTGGTGGTATTTTTTTATAACAAAAATGACAGAATAATCTAACCTGTAAAATCAACACACTTCCATTTGTAAAATGGATTTCTATAAACTTTTTTTCACGGTAATATGGGTGAACTTCATTTTCAAGATGGTGACCACAGCAAACCATGATTATCAGTTCATCATGTTTGCAGTATGTGTTTTAAAGCATGGATGAACAACATAAAGCTCTCAACCACAGAAAATATGGTCCCAGAGCCATGGAAGTCCTGCTAATGTTCCTTTAGCTCAGCAGGAAACAGAACACTACTTCCAATCACCATTAATAGCCAGGAATCAAATAACTGATGCTTGCAATCAATTATTTCCTGCTGTTAACAGACAATCTGCAGTAATACAGTGGAAGCTCGGAATAAGGTAAGAAAATATGACACATATATAGGCTTAAGCAGCATTTGTGTATAAATATTTGAATACATAAACATGCATGTAGGAAATCTGAATCATTGTCTGGAAAACTCTGCAGCCCCAGGAGTAAAAAGTTGCCCACCTTGTTGGAAAATAGTCACAAAAAGCTCAGTAGCCTATTCCGCTAGCCAATACTTTTCACAAATTCAAATTCCTCACTGTTTCTCTTTCCCCCCATTTATGTTAAATCCTATTCTGAAATAAATCTTCTGACGAGTGTGCTTATTTCATTCTTTCTTAAAACGTCTGCTACAGAATATTCTTCTCCCTCATAATTTCATTTACAAATGCCAAAATTCATGGATTCATTTTTCTAGATTGGGCTGGCATCCCAAAAGTGCTTTTTCAAGGGTTTTTCTTTGAAGATATTTTGCTTTCTCATTTCCCTGAGAAGCAAAACGCCTGAAAAACAAACAAACCAGAAAGTCCAGTTACCTCTTGAAAAAGCACCTTTGGGATAACCATGACCTGGATAACTGAAAATCTCCATAGCATGGCATCTCACATGGATTTCCTTCATCCAAGTTTATTAGTTTCACCTAAAATCTCCAGCTGTGAACTTTGCTTCAGCAAGGGAAAAAGCAGCTTCTCTCATCACTTCACCCATCAACATCTTAGTCTGCAAACAGAACAAAAAAGAAGATCTTGTGAACTCAACATAAAAAGTTGATAAAAGAACAAAAAAAAATTTAATCGCAATAGAAACAGTACTTAGACTTACATACCACTTCACAGTGCTTTACAGCCCTCTCTAAGCTGTTTACAGACTCAGCATATTGCCCCCAACAATCTGGGTCCTCATTTTACGCACCTCGGAAAGATGGAAGGCTGAGTCAACCTTGAGCCTGATGGGATTTGAACTGCCAAATTGCAGTCAGTCAGCAGAAGTAGCCTGCAGTACTGCACTCTAACCACTGCACCACCAAGGCTTATTAATAATAATAATAATAAATATAAGTTTAAGAATAAAGCAAAACAAAACTCCTTACCTCAATAATTTTCTTCAAAATCTGCCGGAATCGTAAAGTCAGTGCATCTGATTTTTTTTTCAAGAGATTTCGACCAGTCTGGGCTCCTTTCAAACGGGCTTTCATTATAGTCTGAGCCCTATCAAAATCAGAAAAATTGAGGCCTTTTATTTTATCACATGAGATGGATGATTCTGAAAATAAACCACAGTTTTCTTTAGCACATAGATATTGAGGGTGCATTTAGAACACAGGCCTGGGGACAGCTTAAAACAAATACACTATTAACATACCTGGCAAAGCAAGCATGGAATTGCTTACAAGGGAATAAACTCCAAATTAACAATAATGGAAAATTCTTTTCTAATCTAAGGAGACTATAAAAAAGAAGTGCCAACAGGAGAATTTTCAGAATAGGAAGGATCTTTCCATCATGCGAATATATTTCTGAGCAAAGATATATTTGGCATTATTTCTTTACTATCATTCAGAGTAAGGCACATAAGAACTAAATCATTTATAATTCAAGAAACTAAGAATGGCAATATAATACATGGAGAAATTTGTTCTTGGAAATTAGTATATAATAAGTCACATGCAATATCTGGGCTTCCATACTTCCCCAATCGCCTACAAGATTAAACATTCTACTGGTTTTCCACATGCTTCAAGTTTCCAAATGAATTCAAACTATCACTAGTTTACCAATTGTCTGCACCTAAATCTATTGAATGAAGGAAAAATTAGTACCCTAACAGTAAACTATAACTGGGTGAGCATAAGTACTGTCCAAGGAGAGTTTATGTAGTTTCTTTTCAGAATTTTAATAAGTTGAAAGGAAGTTCAAGAACAGAAGCATACCTTTTAAAAGAAGGCAAAACAGAAGTTTCATATTCTTGTATCAGCTAGTTTCTGCCACTGCCTACTTAGCAGACTGATTCACTTACTAGCTAGAACAAGATTTTGTGTGTGCATTTCAACATCATTCTGTTTGCCATCAACAGTGTCATCTACTAGTCCGTCCTATAAATGTACTGTGTGTGGCTGATCTATGCAAGATTTATGCCAATAAGAATATTTACTTATAGACATGGCTCAGAACTGATCATATATACACATTTATGGTCTTCACAAGAAGTAAAAAGCAAAAATATTTTTATAATTCATATCTCTCTCATTTATGGAGTTGTGCAGTGAAAAAGTAAATAATAGTAACATTTTCTACTGGACATTACATTTTAAAAAAGGAGAAAATTAACATATATGCAATATTTCTTTCTCTAAATAATAAAATATTACTGAAAACTTAAAAATTTACTAAACATACTTAACACAGCGTATATGAATTAAAAATCTTGAAAGATCAAAAGTTCTATTAAGAAATAGATATGATTGTATTACCAGTATAGACACACTATCAAAAATATAATCAACAGAAATATTGAAAGATTACCTACATATCTGACTCTGAGTCATCTAATTTGGTGGACAGTATCATACAAAAATTGGGAGAATATTTAACAGTACTGAGTATATAAAAACCCTTGAGAAGCAGAGTTAAGAAGCAATTCTGATCAGAATTAGCAATCCCAACATGATTATTAAAGACATTTATCATTTAGGAAAGTTTGAAGTTAGTATTCAACCATTGTATTTAAAGCACACTTGAACCCATTACAATCAATACGATTATACAAACCAAGATGTACAAAAGATCATATTGCAAGGCCTCGGTGCTCACTTATTCTATTTGGGCATTTGCACCAATAAAATTATTGGAATTGATTTCTAGAACACGATAGAAGTGGACTACATGAAATCCCCCGAAAGTAGCTGTCAAATCTTTTTTGTGTGCATTAGAAATAGAAGAAATGCAATCTATAAACATCATCTATGGACTTTTATTTTTAGATACATTGGGTTAACCATTGCCTTGAAATGATGACAAAGGCAGACACCACTATATAGCATTAGGATGGGTTTTTTTTAAAAAAAAACTTCATAATTATTATCATCATGACAACTATTATGGACAGATTTTTGAGTACTACTTTTGAGATTTATCCCCCATGCCTAACATTTCTGGCAAGGCCATTCTTTATTCCTATATCTCGCACATTAGAAAGGAAGTAACGCCGAATCCAGTCCTTTCAACCAATGCCCTTGCCATTAAACGTGCACATTCAATGACAATCCTGTTCCCTACAAAGTCGTCTGCACGACTATACGACAAAGCATTTATTCTTATGACAGAACGATTCACTTCTTCATTTTCTTTAATCTGTTTCTTCCGCTTGCTCCTAACTGAGAGGGGGGGGGAGAAAAAGGGAAGTGTCGGGAAGAACTACCAGAAATAATATTCTTCCAAGGACTCTCTCTCTCTCTCTCCAAAAATCACTATTTACCTATCTCTTTCTGCAGAGATCCAGCTCCCCCACAGCTCCCAATAGCTGGACTATGCTGGACTTTTGATGCAGGACAAAAATGTACGTTGTGTGTCTTATTTCTCACCACCACCCCTCCCTCCCAAACCCACTTTGATTTAGTTCAGCCTTAAACAGCCCAAACGAATTGCCACCACCCGGCCAGTTCTTTGTAACCAAAGCCCAGCGAACCCAGCCACGTCCCAGCCAAATTCCCTCCCCCCTCGACCGGCAGGCAAAAAAAAAAAAAACCCAGAGCGCCCCCCCCCTTCCCACAACACACAACCAGGAGGAAGTGGGTTCAAGGGAGGGGGAAAATTCGTGAACCCCGCATCAGGCTGAGTTCAAGAAGCCCGCTGCCCTGCACGACCGACCGACCGTCCCCCACCCCCCACCCCCGCGCCCATCCATCCTCGTCCAGAGCGGGCAGAAGAGGAGGGCAACTCACATCCGCGAAGGGAAGATTTCGATCCTGTCCTTGCCCGACATCCTGCCAAGATCGACCCGCCAAGTCCGAGCCCACCGGACCGCTAACTTCCTCTCCCTCGGCTCAGCAGCCCGATCACGTGACTCCCTCCAGTTACCAAGGGCACCAAGCCCTCCAATTCGGCTTCCCGCGGTTGGGCCCCGCCCCCTTTCTCCTCGCGACTCAGCGCGTGATTCACGCGAACGGGGCCGCCCCGTTAGAAACATAGAGCTAAAGGAAACAACCTCAGTAGAAAAGCATACTCGATGAATTCAGACGAGATTCTCTGCTTAGTTGAACTGATAAGACGACTTAATGTCCAGTCTGGAAGAACTCTCGGACGTGGACCCGACAGACCTGGTCATGGCGAAGACAAGAGCCAAGAGGGGACCGAAAAAACTGACCTCGTGAGTAAGGGACAGGCCCCCTCAGTAAGGGACAAGCCGACTGCTCCTCAACAGGACCCACTGGCAACGAGCGTAGAAAGACCCGTGCATGCAGTGGCAATGCCGGACGTGGAAACAATCCCGGACCCATCAACAGTGACCGGCAAGGAGCTGCCGCCGACCGAGGAATTGTCCGAAAAAGTGATTTGAGCCCAACGAACCACCTCCAAAATCACTTTAGAATGAAGTTTCTGAGCTCTCAAATCATATCATGTCCCTTAAAGGAGTTGGAGAGGCATTGGACAAGAAGATGGACAGTCTCATGGCATTTATGAAAACTCAACCCAACGTGACAGAAGTTACCGGAGATATAGTCAAAGTCAACGTGGTTTCTAAGCAAGGTGTTTACTCTTGAAAAGATTTCTGAAAAAATGGACTTAAGATCTGCTGTCCACACTCCTGAAGCGCCAATGGCCGCACCCAGCGCTCCGCCAGTCACAGCTCTCGATCCAGAGTTACCTGACAAAGCATCAAGTGGGGAGACTCCCAGAACTCCCTTTTAAGAGGTCTCTACTTCGATTTTTTTTTAAAAAAAGGGAAGAACGAACTTATGAGGCATGCGAGGATAAGGAAATGGGTCGGACTCGGCGACGCCTAGTTGGAATTTCAGGGAGAAAAAGCGGGAAACAAAGACTTTTGATTCTGAGGAAAGAATAATGATAAATAATACATAAGCGTACCAACGTGCCTACCGTCCCTGTTCTATTGATTCTTTTTATTTTTTTATATGTATCCATTCCATGTATTCGTAACTGTGTTTATACTTATACCTATTATCTTGTAAGCGATTGACAAATCAAATAAATAAAGTCAGGCTGCGGAAAAGCCACTGGGCCGCATGGAAGAAGAGTAGAGCGCCTCCTTTTTAAGACTGAGTGACCAACGAGAAGAACCCCTTTTTTCATGCGTCATGATTTAAAAGTAATTGTGGATCTGGAAGCCGGTGTCTTGACTTTTGAATTGTTTAAATTAAAATTGCTCAGCGTGGATTAACACCAAAATATTGGCAAGCTTTTTTTTTTTAGAGGCGGAAACTCATATCATAGTCTCAAGAGCCAGTAAGGTTGGTCATCTTCGGGCAGCAATAGGCTGAATTGGGCCGATCTTGAGAAACAGAGACTAACACGTGGAAAATTCAGCAAAACATATTAAAACCGGAAGTCTATATGCTATATTAGACCCCTCCCTTCCGTTTCCGCTTCGTATCTCGGGGTGGGGGACTGCTGGATTGGGACATTGTTCCCGAAGTGCTTCCGATGGCTTCCCAAAACAGGAAGAGGCGGGGCGGCGGCTGCGCTGTGTGAGACGCGGTGGGGGGGGAAAGAGCACGCTGAAGAGGGAGTCGGGTCCGAAGAAGCGTTTGCAAGCGGGGCTTGTAGAGCGGACAGGTAACGCCGGGGATGCGTTCCGCGACGTTCATGCCTCGGGAGGGACTTGCTTTGTGGTTTCCCTCACCCGGGCTGCGGAGGGAAAAGGGTCTCTGTGTCGGAAAACTCTGGGTAGGGTAACCGCTACGAGCCACTTGGGCTCTCCGTGAGAGGCCCGGCGGCCATAAGAGCCTCTTACCAGCGGGATGGGCTTCTGTGGCGTCTCTTCGGACCCCCAACTGGCCCTCGGGCTCCCCTCGAAATATGTCACAAAAGGACTCCCTGGCCCCGCCACGCCGCTTTCCCCTCGCGCCCTACTGGGTCACAAACGCGCCCTTGCAGCCCCGGCGGCGGGAGGGAAGGGAAGGGAGGGCCTGCGCGGTGGTGCCCGCAAAAAGGCTCGTCAGCGCCAGAGATGTTAACCCGCCTCAGGTGCCAATGTCGGCCCAGGGTGCAGAGAAGGAGAAGGACGCTTCTAAGCGCCGGTCCTCAAACTGGCTTGCTTGGTACATTTGGGCTGCTTTTTTTTTTTTTTGGAGGGGGGGAGGGGGGGCAGAGAAACAACGTCCTGGGATCTTTTGCTCCGACTCAAGTGCTTAAGGATTTCTTTTTTAAAGAGATGGTTAGGAGACTGGAGCCTGAAACATATGAAGGACGGTTGTTGGAACTGGGTATATCTAGTTTGATGAAAAGAAGGACTAGGGGAGACATAATAGCAGTCTTCCAATATCTCAGGGGCTGCCACAAAGAAGAGGGAGTCAAGCTGTTCTCCAAAGCACCTGAAGGCAAGACAAGAAGCAATGGGTGGAAACTAATCAAGGAGAGAAGCAACTTAGAACTATGGAGAAATTTCCTGACAGTTAGAACAATTAACCAGTGGAACAATTTGCCTCCAGAAGTTGTGAATTCTCCAACACTGGAAGTTTTTAAGAAGAGGTTGGACAACCATTTGTCTGAAGTGGTGTAGGGTTTCCTGCCTAAGTAGGGGGTTGGACTAGAAAACCTCCAAAGTCCCTTCTGTTATTCTGTTATTTCTTCTCCCATTTTGGATATAAGTGGTTTAATGGTTTGGGCAGAATTTGATCTTTCCTTAACCAGCTTAATCAGATAAGGGATTTTTAAAAAATAGGCTGCTACTGCTACTGTAGATCTACCAATAATAGTTCTCCATAAAAATATTTGCTTCCAAATCACAGCTGCTTTTGGTGAATTTAGTTATTCTTGTTGTCAGACACAGAATAAACACATTTAAAAGTCTTCCTTTCCATTGATGGTACTTACCACCAACTATAACTACCCTATTGAAGTTCTGATTGAGTATTTCTAACATGGCCTTTAGCTTAACACATATTTTATGCAGGCAGCTGACAAGTAGGATGCACACTCCTCTTTTTGGTTTTGGAATTGAAAAGGGGCTTGTGAAGACAGCTGTTACAGAATTGAAGTGGGGTATTAAAGTTTAAAATACTTTAATTCTGTATCTCAGTTTGAATCAGTGCTGGCTTTTTTAGGATAGTATGTACATTTATCTGCATGCTAACTAGATTTCTGTACATTAATGCAGATTTGGACATAATACCGGGAGTGTGATTTTTATAAGGCTGGTTAATGAGCTTTTATGTTAATCTAATGATCTGTATTACAAAGATGCAGTCTTGAATGTCATAGCTGTTATTTAATGAATAATGAATTTAGTTTGACAAATTAAAGAAACAAGGTTTTCCTGATCATTGTTTACAGCTAGCCAATCATTGTGAAGTTCTAGATATTATTCTATTTTCAGTTATGCTTCGCTATTACTAGTTGTTTTGATTATAATCATATATGTACTTACAACTTTCTGATTTATTATTGCAGGATGCCTGGATTAAGTTGTAGATTTTACCAGCATAAATTTCCTGAAGTAGAAGATGTTGTCATGGTCAATGTCAGATCCATTGCAGAAATGGGAGCCTATGTTAGTCTTTTGGAATACAACAACATTGAGGGCATGATCTTACTCAGTGAGCTATCCAGGAGACGAATCCGTTCTATAAATAAACTCATCCGAATTGGCAGAAATGAATGTGTTGTTGTCATAAGAGTTGATAAGGAGAAAGGTGAGTTGCATAACAAATACAGCAACTTTTTCAATCCGTAGGAATATATTTATGGTTTTCAAAAGCATTCAACGAGAGGACTAAAATTGTAGAACAGCCTACTGGAAGAGATAGTATGCAGTAATTTGGAAGAACAGATCTTTCCTCTTGCACTTAATAACCATATATATATATATTATGAGAGAAAGACTGTTAGTTGACTTAATATATTTAAAAATATTTCTTGTTATTTTAGGTTATATTGACCTATCAAAAAGAAGAGTGTCTCCAGAAGAGGCAATTAAATGTGAAGACAAATTCACCAAATCAAAAACTGTAAGTTTTTGTAAGAAACATTTGTCCTGCTGCTTTGTTGAGTAATGAAATACATTTTAATTCTGCTAAAAGTTTCAGTTTGCTTGACCTTAAAATAAAGAAAAACAAGATAGAGCCATGCAACTAAAGTTATACAGATAGCCCTTGACTTACAACTACAATTAAGCCCTAAATTCAAATTGCTAAGTAAGACAGTTAAATGAATTTTGCCACATTTTACAATTTTTTTTTTTCCCCTGATAAGTGAATCTGGATTCCCCCTTTAAGTTTGCTTGTCAAACTGTTGCAAAAGGTGATCCCATGACCCCCGGACACTTCAATTTCATAAATGTCAGTTGCCAACCATCTGAATATTGATCACTTGATTCTGGTGATGCTGCAACTGTTACAAGTGTGAAAAATGCTCATAAGTCACTTTTTTCAATGCCATTATAACTTTGGTCACTAAAGGTAGGACTACTTGTATTGTATATGTTGTGAACAATATCTTTTCCTACCACAGTATTCTGCTCTTGCATATGTGTGTGCATGGTCCAAATAGCTATAAAAGAAAGTCCAGTTCAGTTCACCACTATACAGAGATTAGTGATAACTAGCCAATTTCCAGTATAACATGTTAATGTGACCAAATTAGTATTATGGCTGTTATCAGGGATGTAGTAGTATACAAAGAATCTCTCTCGAGCAGTGGTCCGTAACCTTTTTTGTACCACGGACCAGTACTGGCATCACACAATGAGCCACGGACCAGTACCGGCATCAGTACGCACGACCAAGGCAAGGAGAGCCGAGCGACTGGCCAGCCAGCCGTCCCCCCGCTTCTCCCCACCACCTTCAACTGCTCCTTTGTACCTTCTCGCAGTCAATGGGCTTTTCGGGCTCTTTCTTGATCTCCTGAGTAACGCAAGACTCCACCGCCATCGGGACGGCTCTTCGTTCGAAGCCGCCCCCACCCTCTTCGACGAAACTAAGGCGCGAGGATTCCTTCAGCACCCAAACGCTGCTTTCCAACCGACGACCGACAAGCTCACCCAGAAACACTTTCTCAAGCGCCGTCGAAACAAGATGGCGGCGACCAAGCAAAGTAGGCGGCCCGGTACAAAATGATCCACGGACCGGTTCGGGGCCCGGTGGTTGGGGACCCCTGCTCTGGAGATTTCATGTCACCTAAACATTTCTACATCACAGACTTCCAATTATGCTGTTGATAACTCTGGAGTAGCAGAATTTTACTTCATTTTTTTTGTTTGTTTTGCATGTGTAAATTAACTTTGGAAAATGGGATTTTGAATTTATCCAATCCACTACAAAGAGAAGAAATTAAGTAAATAAATAAATTTATCTAGGATATATTTTATGCAATAGTGCTGAATATCTGTAGCTCGAGTGTAGGATGAGGGTGAAGGTTCATTCTCCGAGCTTGTGGGTTGGTTTCTGAATATTTCATTACCAGGCTAGGTAACATCTTCAGTGGAGTTTAGGGGAGGTCAGTATCAATATTCTGTTTATAAGGGCTTCGTGGCTGACACTGGCATTCCCTAAATTTGCTGAAGATGTTACCCAGCCTGGTAACAAAATGTTCAGAAACCAACCCACAAGCCCAGAGAATGAACCTTCACCCTCATATTTAACACAGTTGCCCTAGCTTTAAAATAATTGTTTAGCTTCTGACCTCTTTGGACATATCAAAAACTCTAAAAAGATACCATCGCAGGATACAAGACCGTGAAAATTTTATCTGGATCAGGAAATTTGAACATGGGCACATTGATGAAATATTTAACATGTTAAGAAAAGGCATATCCTGTGTACAGGTATATTGCATAGGATTTTTAACCTTCATTATTGTTTCATTGGATTAGGATTCACCGTGTTAAATATAGCAATGCTACATTCTCATGCAACTTTTTCCCTGCTTTTGTTCAGGTTTACAGCATCCTTCGCCATGTTGCTGAGGTTTTAGAATACACAAAAGATGAACAGCTGGAGAGTTTGTTTCAGAGAACTGCTTGGGTATTTGATGACAAGTACAGAAAGCCTGGATATGGTGCATATGATGCCTTCAAACTTGCTGTCTCGTAAGTAAAGATGCCTTTCTAATCTTTCACTAATTTAGAAATTAGATGATAAATTTGTGTGTTGCTTGCTTTTATGCAGATTCTTGTACCCTTATTGTTACTCAACAAGTAATTTTTCTGCATTTTGAAGACACGGCAGCATGCTAGCATGCTTCTATCTATAAACTCTACTTGTATCTTTTGCAAACCTAATTTTCAGGAACAGGAGATGAGTTTAACTGTGTCCATAGTTTATTGTTTTGACACTTCCTCATTTCTCTTTTGTATGTAATTTAGGAAATTCTGGTAAGGTTTTCTTTGATTATTCATTTTATACAGTGATCCCACAATCCTTGACGGGCTGGATTTGACAGAAGATGAAAAACGTGTGCTAATTGACAATATCAATAGACGTTTGACACCACAAGCAGTGAAAATTCGAGCAGGTAAGTCCCCCAAATTGCCTAAGTTGATTGAACATTCTATATACTTGAAAATATCAATTAGTGAATATATTATGAGGATATGTTGAATGCTGCTTTCTGCTTTATGGTAACTCTAAAGCTATTATCTGAACATGTGATAATCTTGGGCTCATTGAGGACTTGAACAATAAGCATGAGTGGGAAATGTTTGAATGGGTATAGATTAGGAAAGTGAATTTCACAGTGTTATATTTCAAAATATAGCATTTTTTGTTGAATAAGTTATTCAAACAATTATTTAATTCTCTGGAGGAAAAGAACCAGAAATTCTCAAATAGATTTCTGGGACACAAGTGTTTTTGGATAGACAGGAATAGGAAAGTTGCTGGAAATGTAAGCAATCAGAGATTAATTGGCAAGGAGATAAGATGTTATAAGGTGTTATCAAAGAGAAAGCATTTAAAAGATAAATGAGAAAATTAATATAAAGGGCATACAGAACAGTGAAATAAATCAAGTAGGGTCTAATAAAAAGATGAGGATGGAAATTGTGAAATGACTGAGCCAGCTGCCTAAATCTTTAGCCCTGGTTCATATAGATTTTAATGAGTGGAAAAAAAGATCTTAATGAATAAAAGAAGTATAGCTGTATATACAACTAGAGAAAATTGTATTGTTTTACCTTTCAGTTAAGCTGAATTCAGAGTATACAGACATTAGGTAATAGGTTCATATTACATGAAACTTATTAATTGACTGTTGTTGTTTAAAGGTGCAACAATTCTGATTCTGTTATCACTAATTAGAACTATTCCACTAGGATTAGGAAATGTGGAACATTTCTGCCAAGTAATAAGATACAAATTATAATTTACAGTAGTTAAATTGTATAACAGGCTAAATGCACTTGTTGCAAAATTTCTAATGATTGTTAATGAACTTTCTCCACCCCAGAAACTTGCTTTAAACAACTCAAATTATTTCTAACATGGCAACTGATTTCTTTAAAAAATAAAAAATACCCATATGAGGGATAACGGAAAATAGGATTTTATTCAAATACCAAACCACTTGAAAAGGGATCTGGTCATATATGTTACCAGTCAGTGAAGACTTGGCCATTTATGTTACCAGTCAGCCATTGGTTAAATTCCTTTCATTTTGTAGAAGCATAAAATAGTGAAGAAAGGCTTTCTTCATAACAGGGAATAGGGTTAGACGCAAATGTGCAGGATTTGTAGGAAAACTGCATTGTAAGGGGGAAGTTACAAGGAAATAAACCAAATTCAAGAAAATTGAATATTTCATGTGTCTTCTGCTTCAAATGTTCCAACCTAACCATGTTGTAGATTAAGTACAAATGTAACACAATTTTCCTTGGGATCACCTCTTAGCCTATGGCCTTTTGGTAGTTAGGAATGTTTTTATTTTTCACTAGCATTTATCTTTAAAGTGCAAATATTATTGAACTGTGTATATTTAGTTGCTAATGATTTTAATTCATCTAAACATTTTTAACATAGCAAAATTTTGTCTTTTTTAGATATTGAAGTAGCCTGTTATGGTTACGAGGGTATAGATGCAGTAAAGGAAGCTCTGCGAGCTGGCCTAAGCTGTTCTACAGAGAGTATGCCAATCAAAGTAAGTGGACATCCTTTGACTTGGTTGTTCTGGAAAAATCTTGAATATATTTTAAAAAATCTAATATCCTCATGTGGCTTAATTGTCATGCCACTTAGTCTGTTAATGTATGGAAATGGGGTTGAGAGAAAAAGTGAGGTCTGAATTGATCTAAGAAAGCCAATAACAATCTTAAAGTGGTTGAGTTGGATTGATTATTTTACCAATGTTATAAAACATATTTTGAAAGCATAGAAAAAATATCTCCATAAGGCAGAAAATGAAACAGATTTACAGGAAGTTAATGGTAGTTACATTCTGTTAAAAATCTACAAATACTGAATTGGCTCCAAACCTCAGGAATATGCAGTTTGGCTGATTCCAATATTTTGTTGCTTTGCATGTCCATGAATCAACAGTGCCATGAGTACTTATTTGGGGGTTACAAATAAGTGAATTCACAAATACAGAACTTGCAAATAATGGAAGTTAGTCTGTATATCATGGAATACATCATTTAAAAGTTTATTATCTTGTACAGTAATATTTTTGCAAAATACTAGAAATGAACTCCTTCATGAAAAGACCCGTATGAAATAACTCCTGGAGTATATGAAATAACTCCTGGAGTACTTTTGTGGTTAGTTCAAGATTTAAACCATCTTTTATCAGTAGCTTTGAGGAGCAGGTTAAGACTTGTGAAAGCAAGTCTAATACTACCTCATTCTTTTTTAGATAAATCTAATAGCTCCTCCCCGATATGTGATGACCACAACAACACTTGAAAGGACTGAAGGCCTTTCTGTCCTCAGCCAAGCTA
This sequence comes from Hydrophis major, assembly GCA_033807585.1. Taxonomy (NCBI): domain Eukaryota; kingdom Metazoa; phylum Chordata; class Lepidosauria; order Squamata; family Elapidae; genus Hydrophis; species Hydrophis major. The sequence continues at coordinate 86,027,457 of CM066328.1, read as the reverse complement.
TGGCTGTCATTAAAGAAAAAATTGAAGAGAAGAGAGGCGTCTTTAATGTGCAAATGGAAGTAAGTATTGAGTGTTCAGCTAGGCTGGGATCAAGGGCACTTACAGACCCATCCTTCCCACCTTTGTCTATGATCCTCAGGGTTAATACCTGCAACTGTAATTATTGCCAGGTGGGGGGGAGATCCAGTGTTTTTTGCAGTCCCCAACCAGGAGCAAGAACTTCATTTTTCTTGTTCTATTTGGAAAATTAGCAAATGCTTCAAAACCTGCTTCAAAGCATGTGTTCCTTTTTCCCTGGTGTAGAACTGCCTCAGAAAACTAAGAAAATGTTTTCCTCTCTTTCTCATGTACTTCCCACTTTCTCAGCTCCATTTTTATTGGACCTGTTTGAACTCAATGTTGATAAGTCAGGAATTTGGAAAGACACAAGAAAGCCTTGTAGCTCTAGTCACAGTACTTTCTTAAGTGGAAGAAAAAGGATAGCAAATTAATCTGGCAGGTATTGCTATGGCTTGGTTTTTTTGAATATTGCCATTAACAAAGCTTTCAAATGGAGGAACAGAAGAGGAATAATAGGCAGGGGAAAGAGAAGGGAAGAAATACACAAAAATAATATTTGGGGATAAATACAACCAGAGGAAAGATACTGAGTAAAGGTATGTATCTGCTTAAGTTACTCCATATTTTCAAATATTAATTATTCCAGACCATCAAAATACTCTTCCCTTAATGAACCCAAATAGATACAAAATGGGTTTATAGGGAAGAGTAGAAATGTCTGGTAATACAATATGGAATTCTTGACAGCTTTTCCATCTGTGTACTCCACCAAGTGTGTATAGTAGAATTAAGTTCAAAGGTTGCTTTCCTTCGGGTATTCTGATTTTACACAATGGGATGTTTTATCACTCTTTTTTCAGTCTTAAACACAGAATGATTATCAAGTATAGGATACAGAACATCCCAACCATTCGGTCTGCTGGAGATGGGTTTTTACCTTTGCTCCAGAAGACTTAAATTTTTTACCATTTTGTTGTGGAAGCAAACAATAACATTTTAATGGAAATCATTAGAATAAGTTAAGTCTGTTTAGGAAACAAAATTGTTTTAAATTAAGAAAACAAGTTTGTAAAAATTCTGCTGAATTGTTTCATATGGATTGCAGCTCAGTAGAAATAAAACCCAAAATAGTTTTGCTTTTTTTTTTTTTCAACAAAACAATATCCCGAGAAATCCCAGAGTGATTTTATATGATGAGTAATTTTGTCACAGCTTTTTTGAGCAGCAACTAGTATAGCAGGTTCCACTACCTACCTAGCCTCCCAATTTTCTGAGCACCTTCCACTTCTCTGTTTCTGCAGTTCACGTCCCAGCATTGCATACACAGGTAGTCCACTACTTACAACAGTTCATTTAGCGACCATTTCAAGTTACAATGGCACAGAAAAAAGTGACTTGTGGCCATTTTTCACACTTGCAACCAGTGCAGCATGTCTGTGGTCACGTGATAAAAAAAATTAGGCACTTGGCAATCGGTTCATATTTATGGCGGTTGCAGTGGCCTGGTGTCACGTGATCACCTTTTGCAACCTTTGGACAAGCGAAGTCAGTTGGAAAGCCAGATTCACTTGACCATGTTAGTAGCTTAACATGTATTGATCACTTTGTCTTTATAGCCCAAGGTGGTAACTGACACTGATGAGACTGAACTTGCAAGGCAGTTGGAAAGGTTGGAGCGTGAGAATGCTGAAGTGGATGGAGACGACGATGCTGAGGAGATGGAAGCAAAAACTGAAGATTAAGTTTATTGGCATGGCAAAATAGATGGAAATTATGCCTTCATGCAAATCACTAAAAACACCTAGAGTCGACTGATGAGATTTCATTGTTAAAAATGCCACAGGAACAGACTTGAAATACTTTCAAATTTTTAATGAGACCAAATTTTGAACAGACAAGAAACCATCTGCTACAGTGTGTTGCTTGATTTTCTCATTGGGAAGGTACTTCTCACTGAAGATTAAAACCTTTCCTCCCCTAAACAATCCAAGCATACTTTGATGACTCTTCTTAATATTTTCACCTCTTATACATTCAGATGGCAACTGGTTCACTATGTTGTATCATTGAGTTTCTGAGGATTAAACCAATATTCCTCCATAGACCGCATTGAAGTATTCAATAAATGTATTGGATATTTACTTGGGTTTCTTTTCATTTTAAGAAATCTGTAGTGTAAAGAGCTAAAGAGGAAAGAGTAGCTTTTAGCTCTTGAAGATGGCAGTTTGCATGTCTTTTAATAATTCCTAATCTCTACATAGTTCTTAATCAGTTGTCATTATACAAGTAACTTTATGGCGACTTCATGTACAACAAGTCAGCAAGACTATATATTCCTTTTTAACACTCAGTGATGAATTGATGCACTGGTCTTCCTCTTATTTTGTAGGCTTTTCTTTTACATTTTTGAGTGTGATGCCTTAGAACAAAATATTTTTCCCTACTCTGCAAGGTAAACCATAATCTATCTCATTGATAGAACAAGGATATACTGCATTCAGTTGCCTAAATAAGTTTATTAGGGGGATGGTACATCTTGTGTTTTTTTTTTTGCTGGTCTGCCCCATCAAACTCCTACATACTATCATAGTGATTATATGTGCTAAAACTGTTATTAAATGTCATTACTTTTTCCCTTAAATACTGTGCTATTTATGTAAGAATTGTCTGTTTTTGTGTATAGCAAAATCAAAAGCTTGGTAAAGACTTCTAAATAATCAACTTTTTTCTAATAGTAACACCAACAAATGTTTTAATGGCAGCTTATAATAGTGTACTTTTTTTCCCTACCACTGGGTGTCATACAACCACAACAAACTGCCTTACTATTGCTTTAAAACAGGGGTCTCCAACCTTGGCAAAGCTGTTTGAGGAATTCTGGGAATTGAAGTCCACAAGTCTTAAAGTTGCCAAGGTTGGAGACCCCTGCTTTAAAAGGATTCAAAATGTCCTGAATTCATATTTAGTAAAGCATTACTTATTAAAGTTCTCCATCTGGCCTGCTTACTCCTTATGAAGATTCTGCATTTTGAGGAAAAGCCAGTTCTCTCTCAAGATAAATTTTCAGTGATGCAGGCAACGTTTGACGTCAACATCAACAAATAGTTTGTTAAAGCCAGTTCCTCCCACTAGGGGGGAATCTGTAGGCCTAAAGATAGGGTAATTTGAGAACTGATTAGACCTACCTGATCTGACATCACTGTCTGAGTTTAGTTTTATATCCATACAGGTTTCTACATGTTTTCTTCCAATAGGGATATGTTTAGTATTTGAAGAGTTCCTTGTAGCAGTAAAAACCCACATTTCAGTATTAAGTAGTATATAGATTGGGTAACCTTCCTCACGTCTTTAGAGTGAGAAGACGCCCATTTTCTGCAATGTCTAGGAATTTATTTTTGTGTAAAGTATAGGTTGACTGAATGCAAACTAGTATGGGCATGTATCTTTAAGAACTAATTACAATGTTTGCCCGGTACGTTTTTTTAAAGTAGCCATTTTCATACAATGGATAGTTGATAAATATTTCAAGTGCTATGGAGAAATAAAATATAAGTGGGGCTATCTAGGTATTGTTGGCATCAGAAATGTTAGGGCAAGCACAATTGATCAACTAATAGAAAACTAAATTGAACAGTATTAAAATTGGGGAGCAGGGAAAGATAATAGGGCAAATGATTAAAAAATGATAGCTTTTCAACAAAAAAGATTTAAAAGGGCAAAGGTGTAAAATAACTACCACATGAAACTGGAAGGCAGATCTATTTTTGATATTTATCCATATCCCATCATTTTTACAAATAAGGCGGTGAATATATCTGACACCTCTTCCTCTTCCCATTTTCCACACAACAACCCTGTGAAATGGGTTTGGCTGTGAAGAGAGTGACTGGGTCCAAAGTCACCTGGCCAGCTTCTACCGCTAAGGCAGGACTTGAACTTACAGTCTCTACTAGACCAAACAGGCTGTCTGGTATATCTAGCTTGATATACTTTAGCCATCCTTGTACTGTTCAGTAGTTAGTAGACTTTAATGTCTGGAGCAGAGAGCCTCCAAGAATACAGGAGCTAGACCACATCCTCTGGCCGAAAAAAATAAATACATTTTAAATACATATAACAATATTTACAAAGGGCTGGCTCATGTAAAATAGAAAGCAAGCAATTGGAGTGTATTGTAAATCTCAGTCATAAAGTCCCCCACCCACTCCAAAATAATACGTCTGCAAAGAGATTTGCTGACATGTTTGCTGATTTAGTGACAAATGCTACATTGTCTGTGACTCATACTATTAGCAAGAACAGTAATCTGGAGCTATGCAAGAATAACAATTTCTACTTATCTCTTCCTACTTATCTCCAGGAAGCTGTGTTTTTTGTGTGTGTTTTTTTTTAAATCTTGCTTTGACCATAAAAGTATTTCCCTAAAAAACAAGTAAATCTTGCAATAAGGAAAAGTATCACTGAAATCTTAACCGTAATCTTATCTGTAGTTCTGTAAGATGCTATTGGGTATAGAGTCCCTCACTACAGTCTCAAGGTAGGATACAATTTCCATAAGAAGCATCAATCTCCACCCAAACAGAAGTGTAAAATGCTTCCTCACTGTTCTTAAAGTCTTCCATAGAAAAGGGTTGCATACATTTTAAAGCAACTTTTAGGGCGTATGAAAATGACAAAGGGAAACTGCCTACACTTCTTGTCAGAGATACTACATGCATATGGACATCTTCACAGAAAGGTCAGTAGGAAGCCTTTTAATAAAAATTTATACATCTTGGTTTTGCTTGATTTAACAAATGTGCATGGGTCTACTTAAAAGTAATACCCAAATTATATATTAATGTAGCCTTACTGTTCTAGAAAGTTAAGTACAGCACATTATTATGCATTCTAAATTAGAAGGCCCAAGTACAATGGTTTTTATTCTGTAAAAGTAAGTTGAGCAAGTAGTGTACAAGTAATTACTCAACTTACAATGGCAGTTGGAACCGAAATTTCCATCACTTAGCAATGGTAGTTCTGTGCTGAACTGATTGCCTTCATTAATAAAATCTGATGGTTGACAGGTAAGGCAACTTCATGCTACCGCTGACTTGGTTGCGGGAAGCTGGCAAGTCCCAGATGGCTTGCACACAAGAAGGCAGTAAGTGGCTGCTGCTGGATAGGGAAGAGAGTGCAAGGAAGGTGTGGCACCTCATAACCGTGTGACTGGGTCAAAGCAGGTGTGTGAGGTGCACAAGGGTAAAAGAGGTGTGGCAAGACTTGGGGAGGGTATAGGGGAGCACACAAGTGGCCAGCTTGGTGTGAGCGCAGAGGGGTTGGGGGGACTGGTTGGGAGAGACCCCAACTAACCTACTGAATTTCTGGGGAAGCCACAGGGAGGTCACAAATGGAGATCACGTGGTTATGAAGTGCTGCATTTAGTCATAAGTGCAAGCCAGTTACCAAGCACCCAGATTGTAATCACTTGACTGCAGGGGTCCTGGGACAGCCAAAAGCCTGAGAACTGGGCATAACTACCAATTGTTCAGGGCAGTGGTGGGATTCAAATATTTTTACTGCCGGTTCTATGGGCGTGGCTTGGTGGGCGTGGCAGGGGAAGGCTACTGTAAAACCGGTTCTCCAAACTACTCAAAATTTCTGCAACCAATTCTCCAGAACTGGTCAGAACCTGCTGAATACCACCTCTGGTTCAGGGCCATTTTAACTGAACAGTTCTTGAACGAATGGTCTTAAGTCAAGGACTACTTATATCCAGTCATGTCCTTATTGCTCAGATGCACTTTCCTTTCACAGATCCTTGATGTCTTGGAAACATCTGATTATCAATTGCCAGAAGGAGAACATTTGAAGCATTACATTTAATTTATGCTATCTATCCTTCTTGGTTTTTTTATGATTATTTACCCATTATCAGACCCAGAAGGGAGCATTCAGCCTCATAAAGGTCTCCCATTCCTGAAATAAATAGCAAACTGAAATTTTTGAAACATCCAATTATTATTTGTAACAAGGCTATGTCAAGTTGCCTTAAATATCTCTTTTGTATATATTTAAATTTTAATTCTGGATTAAAATATCTGGCTATAATATAGATAGGACTTACTTGCTTTTATTGGTTGTTGTTGTTTTGTTGTCTTTAACTCCTTGCAGTACCAAACTGCAGTATACCATACTCTCCACTATTGCAATCATCCATTCTATTTTCTTCATGACACAGAGCTCTTAATCTTTGATATATTAATTTTAGAGCCATATATCTCACTTATTAAATAATTTAAATTTCACTGCAAATAATTTGGATTCTCTACCAATAATGTGGCATCATGTGCATGTAAAAGTATAAATGTATTTCCAATCAAGGCCTCCCTCCTACCAAGCGCTTCAAGTATTCCTTACACATGTATATTATTGTCTCATCTTCATTTGCAGCATTTGTGCATGCATCTTATATTATACATTTTTAAAAAAAACAGCTTCTTTCACTTCATCATGTAAAAAAACATCTTTTTCACACTTCCCATTAATCAAATACACATACTGGACTTCTGTAATATTATGTAACATAATTCTTGTTACCTTTTTCCAAACAGCTTCCACATCCTCTTTCCATATGTCTGTTTTCTATTCATTCAAATAGGAAATAGAGCTATCTTCTAACATTTATTCATTTCTCAAGATCCACTGTTTACACTTGCAAAAAAAAATGTTTATTTAAAACTTTTCATTCATTTACTGTGTTTCATGCATTACCTCAACCATTCCTAATAATCAAATAATGCTTTCAGGTTTATATTCATTATTCTATCATGTATACAGATGAAGATAAATACTTGAACCAAGGTTCCTTCCAATCACCCTATGATTCTATGATTCAAAATATTTGAAATAAAAATATTTTTCTAACAGATATTTATCATTCTCTTTCATTCTTGTGTTTCCAAATCTCCCAATATTTTTTTTTGTACTGTCTCATCTCATTTCCATTCATACATTCGAAACACCTAGCACAATATTTTTCCCTGAATTGCATTCATTCAAATGTTGCATTGTTTTTTCCCAAAAAACATTTCTGATTCTTTGAGTATTACCCTTCACTGGAGGTAACATGCAACTATCACAAACCTAGAATTTTCTATGTTCCTATAGCTCCACAATTTAGATGACATCAATTATTCTCCTTTCTGACATTCATTCTAGTAATTTCACTCATAATTAAACCTATACCTTCACTTTCCTGCACATACTCATCATCTTTATTCTACAACATTAGACACATTTACTAAAATTTGTAACGTCTTTTTTTCTTAATTTCACAGATATATATTTTTCTTTCTTCCATATTGTCATCTGCTCATTCTTGCTCTTTATCATTTACTTCTTTTGCATTCCAGGTTGCAATCTTCTGAGACAAATGGTTATCCAATCTTTTCTTAAAAACTTCCAGTGTTGGAGCATTTATAATTTCTGAAGGCAAGTTGTTTCACTGATTCTGTCAGGAAATTTCTTCTTAGTTCTAAGTTGCTTCTCTCCTTGATTAGTTTCCACCCATTGCTTCTTGTCCTATCCTCAGGTGCTTTGGAGAATAGCTTGACTCCCTCTTCTTTGTGGCAGCCCCTGAGATATTAGAACATTGCTATTATGTCTCCCCTAGTCCTTCTTTTCATCAGACTAAACATACCTAGTTCCAGCATATGTTTTAGCCCCCAATCCCCTAATCAATTTTGTTGCTCTCTTTCTAGAGTCTCTACTTCTTTTTTATATCGTGGTGACCAAAACTGGATGCAGTATTGGAAATGTGGCCTCACCAAGGCATTATAAAGTGGTATTAACATTTCACGTGATCTTGATTCTATCCTTCTGTTTATGGCCTAGAACTGTGTTGGCTTTTTTGGCAGCAGTATGCCATGTTTATCACTGGACAGATCTATAGAAATTGATTTCCAGTGCCCAGCTTGGTTTTGATCAAGGCTTTTACATAATATTGTTAGTAATATAGAGAAGGTGTGGATATAATTACCAACCAAACCATTTGTAACATTCTCTATTAAGACAGTACCATTAGTTTTGGCATATTTTGGACAAATTTGCTACCACAGCTCAACTAAAGCTTAGTTTTATCCCAAGCATGTTGTTCGTGCTATTCCAGACAAGCCAGGATTGTTAATCTAGAGACTATTTTCTAAACTAATATATTGCTGCCCACATCCCACTGACTCAGAAGTATATACAATACACTAACAATCCAGAGATTTTACTGTATATCAAACTTTGGAAACTCCCAGTAAGCAAAACGTTGTAGCCCCCGGTATGTTCTTGGCTTCTACATAATACAGGAATGTCTTCCTGTGATGTGTAATCAAATGGCTGATTCATATCACCCGAGGCACTCAGTCAGTTTGGGCCTTTACAACTGTAAATAGGAGCGACCTTGTTCACCATAAGGACAGGTGCTCTCTCATTGCCAGCTCAGTGTTTGCTTTCTCTACCTTGAGCAGGGAGGAGACCAGACGTCACTCTGGAGTGGGGGTGAAGAAAGGCAGCCTGCCTCTTAAAACCTCACTTTCAGAAGAACCGGTTTGCAGCTGTCTGCAAGATTCTCAACAGGCACACATTCTTCTCTTGCCCACCATGGAGGAAGGGAGGGGGATCCTGAAAGAGGGCTTTCTAGTTAAAAAGGTAAGACTTCTTCCCATTCACCTCTAACTGGGAGGATTGATTATAACATCTTGTTTAATAATACTATTATTTATTATTTTTAAATGATTACAAATAGTAATCTTCAACTGACTAGAAAAAAAAAGTTATAAATTTTAGAAATAACAAAATGCACCCTAGAAGAACTCCCATGGTCAAAGATGAAGCAACTGAATTGGGATAACATGTCTTACAAAATTGATCTCTTCTATGTCACAGTTCTAATTTCATTTGTAGCCTTTTTCAAATTCATGTTCTTAGCCTGCCTCTAGATGGGATGGCCTTTGGCTTGCAGCTTTTGAGTTATTGTAGATCCATTGTAAGTGATGTTCAGTTGATTTTTACATTTTCAGAACTGTAACATATATTTTTTTAAATATCCTGGCTTTTTGTTTTAATCTCCAATGGGCATGATGTAGCAAGTATTTTGATGATCTGTTTGAAGCTCAGTACATATTTCCATCTTTTCAGTAGGTGTGATAGGAGGACAGCTGTGTTGTTCTTTGGTAGCTAAAATTCAAAAGAGTGTAGTAACATGTTTTCCAGCTAACATCTTTTATTGAAGGCAAACTTTTGTCAGCTCACTTCAACAAATGCAAAGTGCAACTAAACTGATATAGGATTTATATTAGAATGATGGAATGAGTTGGAGAGGGAAGGCAAGGTTGGTTATGCACATGAAGATTACACAAGAGATTGATCAAAAGCACCTAATCAGTTAATAATTGTAATGTATTAAAAGTGTGTTGTATATGTTGAGATCTTTTAAGTTAACCTGAAAACTTTTGGTATATGCTAATTCTGCAACTCTTTGCTTAAAGTCTTATTCCTCCCTCCCCAAATAGTCACTTTGAGATCTACAATTGAATCTCCTGAGAGATACTTTCAATAATGGCATTTTATGACATTTTGTCATAATTGATTTCTGGCATGAAAACAGTTTTCCACTGTAGCAGCATAACACTTTTTGATTCCTACATTTTGAACTGTGAAAATGGTGCCTAGTGCTACCAAATGAGAGATACGGAAGAGTTATAGCATTTTTTTTTTTTGTCCATAACAGCTTTTTGAGAAAAGAAAAAAGAAAATTAAAAAAAGGTTACATCTGAAGGATGACCTGTGCCAAAACACATTCCACCTCAAAATAAAATTCTGTCTGCTAGACAGAATGATTATGCAATAGAAGGCTTCTCTGAAATCACACATGGCAGTATATTGTAAGAATTTAATGATTTCTCAGAACTTTATAGAAAATCCAAACAATGATCTATTCATAAACAGGATGGCTTTTCCCACTGCTACATGGTTTTCAGCCATAAATCATCCAGTGAGAATTAAAAGGGCTTCAATCAAAGGGACCTCAGACAGCCATGCTTTCTTTCCTTGAAACAGAAAGAGAAAGAAAAAGAAAAAGAAAATGTATGACGATTCTGTCGGTAGTCTTGTGAATGAGGAAGGGTAATTATATAATGCAGAACATGTACCGGGACAAAAGTGCAATTTTTCAACAAGTATATACAGGAAAATGCATGCCTAAAGTACCATGGGAGGAGCTGTTCCTGATAATGGTGGATGAGGGTCTGAAGGTGCCACTCCTTTCTCACTTTGTTTATTTTCCATTTCTGCTTCCAAAGCAATTCCTTTCTCTCCTGTCTTCAGCACCTTTCACACTTTCCTAGAAGTTCTGAAGGAAGTCCACATCAAGAAACAGAGAAAGGGAAACACCCAGTCTTATTGCTGTCCAGATTTTTGAGGTGAAATAAGATATAATACACTTTTTACAAGGAGAGAGTTTGGGATTTTTGTCAGGTTGCAGTTTGAAAAACAATAAGGAAATGCAGGCTAATACCACAAACAATATTACCATCTGGACTCTTAGTAAAATTCCATGAAGAGGGTGGGGCAATTTCACATTTTATCTGAAAGTATTTTTTAACGGATTAAACACATCTCCACCTAATTTCCAATGAATATGGGCTAGTTGTTATTTTTTTCTTTCAGAATGCAATACCTCTTATTATTCAAAATATTTTAGTTTTTATTATAATATATATCACCTGTAACAGTAGAAAGACAGTTGGGTATAGTGGTTAAAGGTGCAAGACTGAAAAATGGAAGACCGTAAGTTCTAGACTCGTTGTAGGCAGGAAGCCAACTGGTTGTCTTTGAGTCAGACACACAGAGCGCTAGGAAGAAGGACATAGCATCCTATTCCTTTAAAAAATGCAGTTGCCAAGAAAACTGCAGGGACTTGTGCAGACAGTAACCTGGAATCAAGACTTGACTTGAAGGCATTACAAAAGAAAAATAGTGGTATGGACTGTAAATGTGAGTGGGGCAATATTGGTTATATTCATGCTATGGTTTTAATGAACGTTGTAATTACTTTTATGCATCGGTATTCTGCTCAAAAAAACAGATCTCATATTGCACCCATGGGTTATTTTAAATGGAAGCATAAGGGGAAAATTTAAATAATTTTAAATTTAAATAAATTTAAATAACCCTGGTGGCTAGGATTTTGTTCAAAGTTCTATCAATCAGAAGTGTATTAATGCAATAAGTTATGAGTCTGAATGAATAAACGTATTGCTTCGTGTAATTAGCCTAGTAAATAGAGCTTCTTTTGAGCAGCTTCAGAAACCACTATTTTGGGGTTTTTTTTATTGTTTGCAGGGTCACGTTGTCCCCAACTGGAAAGCAAGGTGGTTTGTTCTTCTCCAGGACAGGCTACTCTATTACAAAGTGGTGGGAGGAAAGCAGGAGCCGTCTCCTAAGGGAAGGATTTTTCTGGACGGCTGTACCATTACCTGCCCATGTTTGGAATATGAGAACAGGCCGGTAAGCCCCATGTTGGATTCTTTGCTTAGTTCCCTTACTATATACTGTGTTGACTTTAAAATGAGAAAAAGCAATTAGAGAAGAGAACAATCCAGGTTTTGTAAATGAATTGGCATAATATTCTGAAAAAGCTGCTTTTTTTTCAAAGAGGACTCCCAAAAAGTTCATAGTTCTGTTTTGACTTACATAGCTCCAAGAAGATGTATATATTACAGCAGGGAAAAAAGCAGGGAATGGGCAAGTCAGGGGAAAAAACTTCTAACGGTTGGAATAATTCAACTGGGAAACCAGTTACTCACAGCAAGACTGAACTCTTTTACTGAATGTGCTGATGCAGGGGCCAGACATCTACCTCTCTGTGATGCCTTAATTGGGATTTTCCCTCAGTGAGCACTTCCAATTCTATTACCATATGTATCATTCTGACCTAATGAATCCAGTCAATGTAGCCAATCCCTCTTTAGTCATGATGTGCCTTAATTTAGGGTTTCACACTAACTCAGGTGATTTGATGGCCTAATCTAGTTGACCTAATCTAACTGATTAACCTAATTCAATTTTAATGTACAGTCCTCTCCCAAGCCACAAAAATCTAGCTGTTGCCTATTAGTTTAAGCTTGTTGTGTTGCTTCCCTGCAGTTCCTGCATATTGCAGATCTGTTGGTTAAGAAGGGTTGCATTTTCTGATTTAGTAAGATGGAAGATATAGGTAGACAACCTGATAAATGTTCAATAGTCTAGCAGGAACTGTTTTCAAGGCTGCAAATCAGGAGCAGGGAAAGAATGATTGGAATAATTTTCTCATTCAGATTCAACTGAAAGCTATACCAAAATTTGTATGTTAAGCTAATGATGTTCCTTGAATCTGATGAGCTTTTCAGCCTACTGATCTTGGAATGCATAGGATCCCATCTGTTTTTTAGTATTAGTATTATCTATTTCTTGATCATTTGGCTAATTTATTTAACGGGGGGATGTCTTGCTTTAGCAATGAAACATAACTCTAAGTTGGGGTCAAATAGATGTGTGCTGTAAGGCACTGTCCTTTTATGGCTATTCCTATAAACCCTGCTTCTTGTACTGTTCTTTTGCAGTTAGTTATTAAGCTAAGGACAAAAACCAACACAGACTATTTCCTTGACTGTTGCTCTCGAGAAGAGCGTGACATTTGGGCTTTGGATATCACGGGCGCTATTCATGCTGGCAATCCAGTGCAAGTTCAGCAACTTCATCTCATGAGAAACTCCTTCAAACTTCCTGCAAACATCAGTTTGAAGTACGTGGTAAATAAGTTCTCGGTCTGTTTTTGCATGCTGCTGCTTTCGACTGAAAACAATGAGCACTGTTTTCTGTATGTCAGGAATGAGAAGCCGGTAGTTCTTGTCACTGACCCAACCATCTCTGCAACACTAGGCTTCCGAGCCAGTGGCAAGGGATGCTTAATATTGTAGCTCATCCACATCTGAAAGGCTATGTGTGTCACCTCCTCTGTGCATGTACACAAAATTTCCTGTACATACACTCAACATTTTCTGATGCCTTTCCTCTGGAACTCAACATCACTCATTTATAAATCCAGCCTAGTCTTCCATACTATATCATAACATTTTGTGATGCAATGTAATGAAGGACAAATAATGGCTACTGGCATTAGAGGATGGCCATCCCTTGGAAGAAATTGACGAATTCTACTTGCATGTAAGCAGAACTGGATTCCAAACATGTTCTGAGTATTTTTGGATTGAAAACATGCTATTAGCTGAAAACAGTGGAATGTGGGTACATTCACAAACCTGGTTCTTCTGTTTGTTTATCATTGACCCTCTCTTGCTTTTTTTTTCTTCCAGTCATATTGTGGACAAAATGCATGACAGCAGCAGCGGAATCAAGATAACGCCCAGCACCAGACAAAGCAGCTTGTATAAAGAAAGCTTTACAGGTACACATGTCACCAATTTTGTTCTTCATGATGCTCCTCTACAGACACATTTTCTACCAGAAAACATTTTCAGAACCTGTTTTAATTATCAGATGTGTGAAAAATAAAAGGGAATGCATTTTCAATTTCTTTCGTTCCACTGCTTGCAAACCCCCCACACCCCAAAAGATGGCTCATTTCAGAAATTGCATGGAAATATGCTTTAGAATATGAAGCTACCAGGGCAAGTATGTTAGTGGGTAGAGGCCTAAATTAAATCTGAGAGATTCAGATTCATCTCCCTAATCAGTTGTGAAACTCTCTAGGATCTTCTGCTGAAAAAATGGAGAACTGAAGACAGCTCCAGTAAGTGTGGATCCAACAACCATGACAGAAAGAAGAATCAGCAAGTAGACCTGCTCTTCATAATTTTTCTCTGGACACGAGACTTGAGATTGCACATACTTACTCTATACACTTGTTCCCTAGGAGTAGGTTGCAAGACAATGGTGGGTTTAGAACTCTAGAAGATGAGAAAACAGCCATCTTGGTCAAACCAGAGCCTGTCTCTTCAGAAGAATGCTGAGTTTACAAACATCCTCTTCTAATCACTTCCAGAGATTTCTTGTTTCAGCTATTAGGAACTTTTGGATTAAAAAATCTGAAAAAAATGGATGATTTTTGCTTCAGTACTTAGCAAAAGGAGTTTTGAATAGAGTTTAAGGGGTTTTTTTTTTCCTAAAACAACTTTTTTTAATAAACAGAAAAAAGGTGATGCTTTCCAATACTTTGCTTTTGAAAAATTACAACTGGACTATGGATCCATATAAATTTGAAATAAGAATCCTCCCATGGGAAAAATGTTTTTGTATTTTAATTTTAAAAAAACACGAGAATTTAAAAATTGGATACTAAAGAGAACTAGAAGGAATTAAAAATAACAAAGGAGAACATTTAAATTTAACTTATTTATACAGAATGGAGCAACATATTTTAACTGTGGACATACTGAAGGATATTTTTAAACAATGGACCCATAAATTAATCATAAGAGTGTCTGCTTTATGCCTCCTTCTGTATTTTTTTAAACCATTTATTGGGGAATGTATGTTGGCAGTAACCATACAGTATATCCCCACTGTTGCTTCAATTTACCTTTTTCAGGAAGAATGTAGTTGAATTCATTCTGAAAGGTTTCTTCAAAATGACTTAATGATAACTTTTTAAATTTATCAGAAGGACATAGTATTGCTGTCTCCCTTTCTACCTGTCTTGGAGATAAGATAACAGTAGATATTGTTTGTCTGATTAACTCCATTTCTTCCTTTCAGGCTCCATACTGGTGGATTGGTTGATTTCCAATAGCTTTGCAGCTTCCCGGCTTGAAGCAGTCATGCTGGCGTCTGTGTTGATGGATGAAAATTTCATTAAACCAGTGGGAGTCCGCAGCATTGAAGCCATAAGGAATGGAGATTTGACTGAGCAATTTTTAGATGACTCAACTGCCTTGTATGCATTTGTAAGTGATGCAGACTCTGAAAGCTGAATCTCCTCCTGCATACAGATGAGGTTCAAAAGTTAGCTGTGTGAATTTACTTTGTACAGTCAAATAAGAAGTGATTATTCAGCAGGTATTCAGTCTTGGAGTCTTAGTGGACAACCAGCTAAATATGAGCCAGCAGTGTGCAGCAGCAGCCCAAAAAGATAATGCAATCCTAAATTATATTAACAGAGGGATACAATCAAGATCAAGTGAGGTATTAATACCACTCTATAAAGCCTTAGTAAGACCACACCTAGAGTACTGCATCCAGTTTTGTTCACCACATTACAAAAAAGATGTTGAGACTCTAGAAAAAGTACAGAGAAGAGCAACCAGGATGATTAGGGGGCTGGAGACTAAAACATATGAAGAAGGAACTGGGCTTGGCTAGTCTAGTGAAGTGAAGGACCAGGGGAGACATGATAGAGGTCTTCCAATATTGAAGGGCTGCCACAGAGAGGAAGGGGTCAAGCTATTTTCTAAAGCGCCTGTAGGCCAGACAAGGAATAATGGATGGAAACTGAACAAGGAGATATTTAACCTGGAAATAAGGAGAAACTTTCTGACAGTGAGAACAATCAACCAATGGAACAGCTTGCCCTCGGAAGTTGAGGGAGCGCCATCACTTGACACTTTCAAGAAGAGATTGGACTGCCATTTGTCAGAAATGGTGCAGGGTCTCCCGCCTGGACTAGATGACCTATAAGGTCCCTTCTGTTAGGTACTGAGCGTGGGCGCGAAGAATGGAGATGAGCCGGTGAAATAGTGAATTTCAAAACTCTTTATTAACATGGTGTGACAGCTCAGCTCAATGGCTGAAACGGGCCTCCTTATATAGGCAACTTATTAACTATTCAACCAATGAAAACTTGGGAGCGCTAGCTCCGTTAACCAATAGGAGAGACTCGTTAATGGCCAATCAGATTCACCTGAACGGACCAATCTGATGTCGCCATTAACAGCCAATCAGAAGTGCAGGGCCAGAACCCTGCACTTGACTTCAAGCTCTTGATAACTTTATTAACACAGTTATTCATTCACAACCCCTTCCCCCCGGGTTCCGTTTATGGGGTGCGGTTACGTAGTCCTTGAGGTAGGCCGGTTGTTTTGTTAGTCTATTTGATTTCCGTATTGCACCCAGTATTTGGCTGCAATCTTGTTGAGGTAGGACGTTATCTGGCGAAAGGGGTGTCTCTAACTCTGAGTTCGAATTCTCATTGCACCAACTTCTTCGGTACCACCATGAGGTGAGCTCACTCCCATCCCCAATTCTTCTTCACGTGTTTCTGTTTCGCCGTCGTTTCTATCATTAAAACTTTCTGCTATTCCAAGTTCATCTTCCTCCGTATCTCCTCCCCCCTCAGTTTGGATATCAGGGAACTCGGAGATTCCTGACTGTAGCCTTGATCATAGCTGATCAATGTGGCGCTTCCATAGTCTATTATCGTGACACTCCACGAGGTACGATCTGGGGCCGGTTACTCAGACCACAGTCGCCTCGACCCACAACGGATCGCCCGACAAGTTCTTAGCGAATACTAAATCGCCTACCTGGAAGGTACGGCATCGCCCGCTGGATCCGTGTGGTTTCTCAGGTTCGTACGATGGGTGTAGTCGGTCGAGGTGGGAACGGAGCCTCCGCCCCATTAGCAATTCGGCGGGAGTTTTGTTGGTGACGCTATGCAGAGTGATATGCTGCAAAAGGAGTATCCGGTTTATTTTCTCTTCGATATTGTCATAGTCCATTTTATGTAGTGTTTCTTGACGAATTGTACCATGCGCTTGACCCTTCCGTTGGCCACAGGATGCGCCGGCGAAGTCAGTGCATGGCGGATACCGCGGTTCGCCAGGTACTGCTCAAAAGACAACGCAGTAAATTGGGGTCCGTTATTGGATACCAGAACGTCTGGTAATCCATGTGTTGTAAATAGTCTGTCTAGTTTCTTGATGACCGCTTCGGTTGTTGTATTCCTCATTTCATAGATTTCGAGCCAGTTCGAGTAGGCATCTACTATTAACAAGAATGTGTGGCCTTTGGTAGGTCCTGCAAAGTCCAAATGAATACGGGACCAGGGTCCCCGCGGTGTTTCCCATTCGGTTGGGGTCGTTTTCGGTGGGGCGTTGCTTACTTCCTGGCATTTGTGACAAGCTTTGACCCATGTCTCGATTTGCTTGTCAATGCCCGGCCACCATGCGTAGCTACATGCGAGGGCTTTCATGCGCACGATGCCGGGGTGGCCATCGTGCAAGGTTCTTACTACCGCTCGTTGTAGCCGCTCTGGGACAACAACTCTATCTCCCCAGATAATGCAGCCCTTCTGTGAAAACAATTCCATTTGTTGACTCTTGAATGGGGCGTAGTCATCAGGTATCTGGTCCAATGGCCATCCGCACTCGATCCAACTGAGAACTCATGCTAAGGTGGGGTCGCGTTTCATTTCTATCGCGATATCTCGGGCTGTTAATGGTGGTGTTCGAAGTGTCTCGATCTGCAACGTTGTCACTGTAGGCGTGGGGTCATCAATGGTCTCTGGAAGCGGTGCTCGGCTCAATGCGTTGGTGTGGGGAATGGCCTTCCCCGGGTGGTGTTGCAGCCGATAATTATAGGCAGCCAAGAATTCTGACCAGCAAGTCATTCTAGGAGATAATATATAGGGGATTGGCTTATCTCCCGCTATTATTCCCAGCAAAGGTTTGTGGTCAGTCACTATAGTAAAGGCTCGGCCGTACACATACTCATGAAATCTCTTGACAGCAGACACAATGGCAAGGGCTTCTTTATCAATCTGACTGTAATTGCGTTCTGCTTTTGAAAGCGTTTTCGAGAAATAGGCAACAGGGGCTTCGCTACCGTTTGGCAAAACGTGGCTCAAAATGGCGCCTACTCCGAAAGGCGATGCATCACACGTGATCGTTAACGGCAAAGTCTCATTGTACTGCATTAGTACAGCGTCAGAAGTCAATAATTTTTTTACATTTCGAAATGCCTGCTCTTCTCTATGTCCCCATACCCAGATTGCTTTCGTGTCCAATAAACGATTTAGGGATTCAGCTACAGTTGCTTTGTGCGGCAAGAAAATGTTATAAAAATTGGTAAGGCCTAGAAATGCCTGGAGGTCGGCCTTATTTCGGGGTTTTGGGGCGTTCTTGATTGCCCCCAATTTGCTATTGGTAGGGTGAATGCCATTACTGTCAATCAAATATCCTAAAAATTCGACACAATCAGTGCATAGTTTACACTTGTTTTTCTTAACCTCAAGCCCTGTGTCTTTGAATGTCTGGAGAACCAACGTCAGGACGTTCTTGTAAAATTTTCGGGGTAAGTGCAGCGATTAACACATCATCAAAGTATGGAACAACGCCTTTTATTCCTTGTAATAGTCTTTCCATCAAACTTTGAAAGATTCCCGGGGCTACGCTCACTCCGAATTGGAGTCGGGTACATTTAAAGGCACCTTGGTGCATAACAATTGTCTGTGCCTCTGCCGTTATTTTGTCTACCGGCAGTTGTCGGTATGCCTGGGCTAAGTCTAGTTTAGTGAAGACTTTTCTGCCCCCCAGGGAATGGAGGAGGTGCTGCACCACCGGTACCGGATATGCGTTTTGTTGAAGGGCGTGGTTCAGGGTGGCTCGGTACTCCCCACAAATTCTTATCGAACCATCCGGCTTAATGGGTGTAACGATTGGGGTCTCCCAGGGAGAGTGATCGGTTGGTTCTAACACACCCTTGGCTATCAATTTATCAAGCTGCTTGTCAATCTTTGGTTTAAGGGCAAATGGCACTCGACGAGGCTTAAGGCAGATGGGAGCTATCCTGGGATTGAGGTTAAATGATATCAGGGTCCCCTTGTACTCGCCTAGTTTTTCTGCAAAGACGTCCTTGAATTCTTGGACGAGGTCCTCTTCCCAGTTACTGCTACCGATTCGGTGAATGCCTGCCACCTCAATTCTGAGCGGAGCGAACCATTGGAGGCCTAGCAGACTAGGCCGGTCCTTGTCAATCACAGTCAGGGGTAGGAATGCTGTACGGTTCTTGAACGATACCCGGACTCGACTGGATCCTACGACTGGAATCCGATTCCCTTGATAGTCTTTGAGTATGAGTCTTTGGAATCGGAGATCTTGTCGCCGGACGGTGGGGATGAGTTTCTTGAGGGTCTTTCATGAAACCATCGAGAGAGATGATCCTGAGTCGACTTCCATCAGGCAGGGCTGGTTTTCGATAGCCACTTTCACTCGGATCTTCTTGGCATCCAAAGAGGAGGCTTGACTGATCGTGATAGTTTGGTGAGCCTCTTCTCACTTCGTGGGGCAGTTTATGGTTTTGTTTCTGTAGGAGTGGTTGTTCCATTGATGGTTCACTGGTTCTCGCCTTACAGGATGGCTTCCTGTCGGTTGGCGATAGTTAGCCCCCCTCGAGGGCTGGCTGGGTCCTATTTGACTTCTACAGAACCGTCCGATATGGCCTCGTTTCCCGCACACATGGCAGAGCGCGTCGAGGAATTTGCACTCTGATCGGGGGTGGCTTGCCCCACAACCAGCGCATTGATATTGAGATTTCTGGCATTGGTCCCGTTTGGACCTTAGTCGATGGACCTCTTCTTCGTCGCTGTCTGACGACGAAGAGAGGTCCTCATGGTGGGCCGTTATAAGCTGCCCTTCTAACTGAGGTGAATTTTCGCAGGTCGGTTGGTGAACTGCGGTGCGGTTGCGGCGCATTCGGGCAGCCGACTTCCTGGTTGTTTCTGCTGCAGTAGCCTCAGCGATAGCATCGGCAAGGCTGATGTCGCCTTTCACCATCAACTTGCTTTGGATGTGTGGTGCATCCAATCCCAGAACTATTCTGTCTCTTAAGGCTTCTTCGAGATCAGCAAACCCACATAGGCCTCCCAGATTCCGGAGATCTGCTATGAAATCTGCAACACTTTCGCCCTTCTGTTGACTTCTTTGATAAAATTCATGCCTTCTGACGAGTGTTGGAATGATTGGTGTGTAGTGGGCTCTCAGTAGAGGTTTGAGGACATCCCAGTCCATAGACTTCACTTCTGCCGGTTTCGCTAGTGCCTTGGCCATCTTGAATACGGTCGGCCTGCAATGCGTTACGAATACCGCCCGTTTCTTTCCAGTAGTGGCATCCTTCAAATTGTTGGTTTCCAAGAACATTTGGAAATGATCCATATAAGAGTCCCAGTCTTCTTGTGCTGGGTCGAATGGAGCGGGTGGTATGACGCTGCCTGACATGGTTCCGCTGTTGTGCGTTCGGTCACGTGCTCGGTTATCGATCTTCATTGTTCAGTCAGCTCTGACGTCTCCACATCCCACCTTCGTCACCAGTGTTAGGTACTGAGCGTGGGCACGAAGAATGGAGACAAGCCGGTGAAATAGTGAACTTCAAAACTCTTTATTAACATGGTGTGACAGCTCAGCTCAATGGCTGAAACGGGCCTCCTTATATAGGCAACTTATTAACTATTCAACCAATGAAAACCTGAACGGACCAATCTGATGTCGCCATTAACGGCCAATCAGAAGTGCAGGGCCAGAACCCTGCACTTAACTTCAAGCTCTTGATAACTTTATTAACACATTTATTCATTCACAACATCTTCCAACTCTGATTATCTGTTATCTGTAAAAGGTTCTGACCAGTTCTGGAGAACTGGTAGCGGAAATTTTGAGTAGTTCAGAGAACTGGCAAATATCACCTCTGACTGGAGATTTTACAGTATCATTCCCCTGCCACGCCCACCAAGTCATGCCCATGGAACCGGTAGTAAAAAATATTGAATCTCATCACTGAGTCAAATAGGAAAAAAAAGTAGGCAAACAAATGATAAAATTTTGATAAATAACTTGTACTTTCTAAAGCTTTCAATACTTTTATCTAAGATTATGATATTAATTGGACTTTGCATTGGTGTGAGCAAGCCTATATAGATTTGGATGTAAATATAACCCTGGAGAACACTGCTCACAAGGATGAAATATCTTCATCTTTGTGAACGGTGTTCTCCAGGTTTATATTTACATTGAAGTCTTACGTGTAGGCTTGTTCACACCTATGCAAAGTCCAATTAATACCGTAATCTTAGATAAAAGCACTGAAAGTCCTTGGATTGTGCATTTTTGTTACTGTGATTGCTGGTCAGGATGTGCTTTAGGAAAACAATTACGCACTGCAAAGTTGCTCCTGGTGGGCACCAACTTATATTAATAAACTATCTTCTTACCTTTGGATAAAAATAGCAACAGCAGCCAATGGCCAGCTCTGGATTTGCCTGCCATTTTAATTTCCCAGATTGTACTATGAAAAATAATTAAAATGGCTGAGGAGGAGGAGGAGAAGGAAAAGGAGAATAGCTTGGAGATCAAAGCTTGTAAAAATGAATGAAAATCAATCATGCTAAAGAATGAAATCAGTATTTGCAAAACTTGTACTGACTCTTTAATAACATAGTTCAATGCTTTTGTTTTTACTGCAGGCTGAAAGCTATAAGAAAAAAATCAATACTAAAGAACAGCTCAATATTAACATACTGGAATTGAGTGGCACAATTTTAAAGCAAGGCTTTTTGATAAAACAGGTAACCATGACTTTAGAATCTCAAGATAATCACGGGATGGGGATGAGGCAATATTTTATTGGTATCTTCTAAAGCTCTTTTTGAAATAAAATGGCATTTTAATAGAAAATCACCACAATTTAATTAATGTACAGTTAGCAAATTAACATATGAACTAGACTTAGATGGCAACTAATTGAAACTCTGCCCGCTAAGTTTCTGTTAAAAAGGAAGTGTTAGAAATAGAGAATAAATAGAAGCAATCTTCTAACCACAATATGTGACTTAATGAACACATAGTTTTCCTCTCAGTTTGATATAGAAAGTGATAGCCAAGCATCATTGTCTTGTTTTTGCCATGGCAAAATTTCTACGCAGCACAATCTATACCAGAAGGCAGGCCATTGGATCACACATTACTTCTGAAAGCTTAGGGAGTGGCCCTCACAAACCAGTAAAATTTATTTACAAATTTATAATATGACAGGTAGAGGGAAATTATTAAAGTAGAGAATGGCTAGAGAACAATCTTATTTAATTATATTTAATTTTGTTGTTAAATATAATTAAATAAAATCTACTCTTATTGTGAATTCAGCCATTGGTTTGGGGACTTGAAAATTTTAGGAACCCCTGAACTATGCTCCTTCAAACAACTTGGAGGATTATGGTGTTTCCTCACACATTTACATGTACAAATATTTCTAACCATTTCATTTATGGCAGCTTCTCAGTAATAATAAAATCAGTAGATCAGCTGTGGTCTATTGCCTCTAACTGACCTTCACCACTTTCTTGTGGTCTCACAAGGTAACTTGTGCTACACCCAACCTCAAGAAAGCGGCCCTGAGTGCCAACAGCTGCCTCACAGTCAGTCCAGGTGTGCTTTGTCAGCAGCAGATGTAAGAAGATATTGAAAACCAGTTAGGGACAGGAGGGTAAGGACCATGGAGTGCAGGGGAGCAAAGGGGCCTAGATGGGGTAGTGGGGGATAGGTCGGTGGGGCTTGTTGAAGCGCATCCTGAGATTTCAAATGCAAGAGGCGGTTGCCAAGTGCCTGAATTTTTTATCCCATGACCACAGGAGCTCTTCAACAGCTGTAACTCTGGAGCATAAGGATCATTTGTTCAGCGTCATCATAACTTTCAAACAGTGCCTGAACGAATGGTTATTAAATGAGGACTACCTGAACTATCCCTTAGTTTGTCTTTCCACCTGTGGCTGCTTCTGCAGTGATAAAAGGGAGTAAACCAGGGGTGGGATTCAAATTTTGTAACAACCAGTTCTGTGGGCATGCCTAGGTGGGTGTGGCCATGTGACTGGGTGGGTGTGGCTCTCCTCTTTATTTTTGGCACCAGTGCTACGCCCACCTTCCATTTTTTGCCTTCCTGGGCCTCAGGGAAGCCACCTGGGTGAAGCAGTGAGTAAGTGAAGGGAATCCTGGCACAGCTGATCATAGGAACAGCTGATTATCGGGAGGGGAAAAAATACCTTAAGGAGTGAAGAGGAAGAACGCGGTCAGCAATGTCAGGCATGCGCACAATGTTGCGCATATGGGATAAGGACTGACTGGGCAGAGAGGGGGCAGAGCCAGTCAAGGGAATGACTTGCCGGTTCTCCGAACTGTGCAGAATCATAACAACCGGTTCTATAGAACCTGTCCGAACTGGTAGAATCCCACTCCTGGAATAAACAGATAATGTCACATTCGTTCTCTACTATAGACAATTACAAGAGAGCTGTGTTTTGGAGAAAGAAAATTAAATTTATTTTCCAACTTTCAGGGACACAAAAGAAAGAACTGGAAAGTCAGGCGCTTTGTCCTGAGGTCTGATCCTGCTTTCTTACATTATTATGACCCCACAAAGGTGAGACAATGGCATTGCAATCTTCAAAACTCCCTACCTAGGAGGCATAGGAGTGCCTTCAGGCAGTGTAAAGTGTTTGTGAAAGTGCTATTTAATCCCCAGATTGTCTAAACCTTTTAATCAACTGTGGAGATTATACTTAAGGCCTAAGTATAATCCAATCTGCTGCTAAGTATGCCAATCTGCTGCTGCTCAGCTTGTGGTAACTAAAATCTGAGACAAAACATTGTCGTTGCTTTTCAGTTTCAGTTGACAATGAGAACCACTTTAAGATATCCTGAATCACATGTGGCAGTGCTTATAAGGCAGTGTCCACATTACCATGGTTTATCATGTCGTGCAAACATATCCACATTACCACTGCCTTTTTAAATACCTACTACAGTCAACAATTGGGAAAGGACCATAGATCATCTCCTTAAATAGAGGCAAAACTTTCCTTGCTTGGGTCAAATTTGTTGAATGGAATGTAACATTTTGATTATTTGCTTTACTCCACTTTTTTTTTTTTCTCCTATAGGAAGATAACAAACCCGTTGGGGGATTTTCTCTCCGTGGTTGCCTTGTTTCAGCACTGGAAGACAATGGAGTCCCAACAGGCAAGTTATTACCTTGCAACATCCAGTCTTACTGTTATTTTGATAGCTTTCTTTCTTTTTTGTTCATTGACAAAGATTAGAATGGTCCTTCATTCATTATTTCCAGGGGCATTGGAAGCAGCCCATATTACACCCCCCCATGCCCCTTCAGTTGCCCTTGTCTCATTTCCAGACCATGTGTAACACAATAGAGGACAAGCACAAAACACAGGAGAGCAAATGGAATCGGGATTTTACCAGCAACTCCTTTTATCACCTAGCAAGGCCTATTTCTGCTAAGGAAGGCTTGTGATAAAGAGCTCCTAGAGCCCATCCAATGCATTGGAGCTTCTGCTAGGGCCAGTTCTTAGAAGAAGTCGGGGAGGGTGTGCAAAATATGGATGCTCCACACCCCGACTCCCTCTAGTTTTAGCCATATTATGCACGAACAAAGGCACACCTTTTTTAAAGTTGCAGCAAAAGTAGCTGTCCAAAAGGGAAAAAACCCTCCCTCCACGTTTCTTTAACTCAAAGTTCACCAGGATTGCTTAGGAGAGGACAATCACAGCGGCAAAAAATGGCTATGGTTTCTCTTCAGAAATGAAAAACTTGAAGCTACCTTAATTCCCAAGTAGAATAAAATAGATTCCAAAAAGAAATACTGCTTACTTGCTCACATGGACCCTTTACCTCACTTTTGAAAGCCTTTTATATATGATTTAAGCAAAGTTCATGGAATGCAGAATGGAAAAGCAGGTTCACTGTGTCTTCTGCAATATCTTATTCTGACATTCTCCCTCTGAGAGATTACTGGTACTTCAGCAGTTTTTTGTCTTTTTTTGTGTGTGGGGGGGGTTCCTTTGCGTAATTTTTTTTTTTTAATCCCAGCAAGTACCTGGAAAAATCCTCATAGTTTTCCTGGATTTTCAGAAGTGGTTTGCCATTGTCTCCTTCCTAGGGCTGAGAGAGAGTGACTGGTCCAAGTTTACCCGGCTGGCTTTTTGCCTCAGGCAAGACTGGAACTCATGGTCTCCCCGTTTCTAGCCTGATGCCTTAATCACTGCACCAAACTGGCTCTCTCTATAGATAGTCATCACTTATGGCCATAATTGAGTCCAAGGTTTCTGTTGCTAAGCGAGATAGTTGTCAATTGTGCCCCATTTTATGACCCTTCGTGCCACCCTTGTTAAGTGAATCGCTGCAAATGTTAAAGTATAACACAGCTTTAAGTGAATCTGGCTCCCCCGTGCAATGGTCATAAGTTTGAAAAATAGTCAATAAGTCACTTTTTTCAGAGTTGTAATTTCGAACAATCACTAAATGAATGGTTGTAAGTTGAACACTATCTGTATGTCCTATTAAATGACTGTTTTCTTTTCTTTTGCAGGAGTAAAAGGAAATGTGCAAGGCAACCTCTTCAAAATTATCACAAAGAATGATATTCACTATTACATACAAGCTAGGTCCAAGGCAGAAAGAGCTAATTGGATTGAGGCAATCAAGCCACTAACATAGGAGATGTATCCAAGTTGCATTTATGGGACAGTTTAATACAAGGACATAAAAAGGATCTGGGTTTTTTTTTTCTTTTGAGATTGCTGGCTGAGTTGTTTTAGCCTGGCATAGTTAGTACCTGACAGATCTACTATATTTAGGCTTTTTCTCTGAAGCAAGGAAGCATATGACACATCCACTTCATCAGAAGTTCCATAAATTCTGACAATATATGACATGTTGATTGCCTGCACTATTCTGCAGTTTGGAATATGCTGTCCGGAACCCCCATCTGAAATAGAACTAAATTGGCTGCGGAAGATAAATTAATCTGGAACCAGCATTCTGGAACCAAATCTGCCTCTCAAAACGATTTTGTGCAAATTCCTTAATGATCTACTGTATATCTTTAGATGTCATACTTGCAGGGCCTTTTTCTCTTCTATTTAACTTGTGGGAAGCTTCAGGGATGACAGCATTATTCGAGAAGGTGAAGACCAAGAATGTTGCTGCTTAGTATTTACATTTTGAAGACAGGAGCAAATTCACCATATTAATATTGCCATGGGTTTCTAACTCATAGTGCCCTAGATTTCCTGAGAGAACAAAGTTTGCTGTTTGCCTCCTGTTCCTAGCCAGGCGCAGCATAACTTTAAATCAATTATCTTGTCAGTCTGACCTGTCCTACAGGATTCTTGTAATGAAAAAAAGAAAGACGAACTGAACAGCTATCAGGTGCTACATTGAGTTCCTTGGAAAAGGGACATTTCTATTAAATACACTGGGATGGCAATATGAAAAGTCTCATGTGCTGGCTGCTGTTCTCATACGGTGGGAGTGGAAGAGGAAAAATGTCTTAAATATAATGCATATATATAATCTGAGCACAAGTTCAGATTTTACTTAAAACTGGTATTGGAAAGAATTGTTGGAAAGATCACTTATATTTTTACCATTAACACTGAGATGGTGGACTCTAGATGTCGCCAAGTTTCATCCCCCCCCCCACAATTCCAATTCCATTCATTGTATATGATCCTGCATGAATGTAAACACTGAGTAGTGATTTAAATGTTCATATTTTTATTTTAAAAATAAACCATTTTTTTTACTCTTGTATTCCTTAGCTTCCTAAAATTTCTTTTTAAAAAATAACCATTTGGGAACTCTGCGATCACATTAAGTGAAGGCATCCTGAGCAGTGCTAGGTTAAGAAGTTGGACAGGTATACCTCAAAGCTGAGTCAAATGTTCCAGAATATAGAATTCTCTGGGAAAATGCTACATTTTCACAAGATGGAAGTTGCATTTTTTATAACAACTAAATGCTTGTTTATTTTTGTGTGATTTATATTCTGCCTTTTGTATGGGAGCTTGAGACAATACCCATGTTCTGTTTCCATGCCCCTCTTGGTAATAATAACCTTGTAAAATAGGAAAGGCTGAGAAAGAGTGATTGAATTTTGTGTAGAAAACCATATATAGATAATATTGGAAGAAAGCATCCCTCTTAAGATAATAGGAGCCTGGAAAGGATGCTCTCATTGGACAAATCATTTTGGTAGATTGATAGTAACATCAATAGGATAAAAATGTTTAATTCTTGTAGCACAAACTTGATTCAGCGCTGGAATCAATTCTTCCAATCAAATGTTTTTTGCTCAGAGAATGCTCTGATCTTAACTGGAGAGAAAAGTGACGTGAAGTTCAATGCAAGAGAAACATATTGCGTTGAGTTAAATAAAATAGAGATAGTTACACACAATTATTTTATTTTCATTTTTTTTTTCAACATAGCATACACATTTACCTGGGGACAAGCTCCAATGAACACAGTGTAGCTTATTTCACAATTTTTTAAAAAATGTGCTGAAAACATCTTTATGCATATAATAGTCTTCCTCTTAGAAATTAATATAAAACCTCTGTCCACCTGCAGCTCTCTCATCCCAAAGCTTGCAATTAGATGTAACAGAATAGACCTGCAAGACTCCCAGAATCCTGAACTAAAGTAAAAAGCAATGTTTAAATTATTTTGGGAGGGGGTGGAATTTTAAGAAAACGTAACAGACCAACATTTCAAAAGGCACACATTAAGGCAAAGAAAAGAAAATGCAAAAAGTACTTTTGCCATAAAGCAGTAATGATATGGGATTATTTATTACAGAGATGGAAAATTTATGACCCTTTGGGCATTTGAGTTAAAACTCCTAGGATCTTTTGCAGTTAGTCATTTTGCCTAGGACTGCTGAATGTTGCAGCTCAACATTGGGAAGGGCATTTATTATTTTATTCAAGCCACCTTGGTAAGCTTGAGGTCTCCTGAGATTTGCAAAACAGTCATCCTTTGCACAGGCTGCACACGGTGACTGAAACTACACAACTGCCGTCCGTCGAGCAGGATTCGGATCTGCTGATGTTCACATAAAAGTTCCATCTTAAAATGAACAAAAGGCAAAAGAAATTGTTGGAAAGTTGTGCATGCAAACACCTTGCAGATAGTTAAATGTCATGGTACTTCAAGCAAGAATATTAATATTTCAATATTTAGTGAATTATAAGATATAAGATTTGGGCAATATATGCAAATGCACCAGCACCAAGTATTCTTAAAGACAACCAGTTTATCCCAAACAACAGGCCGGTCTAGTTTCTCTTCTTCTTGCTCCTGTAGGAGGTAAAGTAGAAAGCAATGTTTTGTATGAATGGGGCCACAAATTCAGTCTCTCCAGGTTAAAGGATGGTGGGGAACTTTTGTTTGTTTTAAAATTTATTTGTCACCCATCACGTATCCAATAACTCTGAGCGACTTACAATATAACTTCCTGCAGCTTGGAACCACACTTTTTTTGTCAATATTTTTGTCCTGGTTTATAGATATTAGAATTCTTGTAGAGTAAAATGTCAAACGATTTGAAGAGCTGGAGAATGTTGCTGTTGAAGATTTGGAGGACTGACAGTTAACAATGGGAATTAGGTAACATAGATTTTTTTTCTTTTTACAACCCCTTAATCCTGTTATTCAGGATGGAGTCAGAGCGACTGAATGGAGCTGAGCATCTTCTAGTCAGATGCCCTTCCTGACACCTATGTGGAGTTCACAGCAAATATTTTATCTTTGTGCCTCGTAAACATCTCCCGCTGCCTGAACTCTCAACCTTCCGAGTGGGAGGAGAACATCTTCACCTCTAGGCCACCACGCCGCTCAGGAATTAGGCAACATAGATTGCCAGGCATAAACTTATTAGAATGTGCAATACTTCAAATCTGAAGATACAAAGAGTCTTCAGAATACATAGGGCACAATAACAGGAAAAGATACAGCTGCTTTAAAGAGTTGAAGTTTGATGCTGTCACCTTTTTGCCTTTGAATCTTTGAATCCAAAGTTATACACAGTCCTAAGACTCTGTATGTGTTTGTGCATGTGTGTGTGTGTGTGTGTGTGTAAGAGAGAGAAAGATAGAGAGATTACCTTAAATGAGTCCTCTGCTGTAAATGGAAAGTAGGGAATTGTCTTCTCCTCCTTGCCCCATTTCCCAGCAATTTGCGAATTCCGAACAATGGATTTCTCACTGAAGCTGACTACAAGTAATAATCCAATATCCCTGGTTGTGTGATCATCCTTCGGTTCACAAAGCAAAGTCACTGAAAAACTACAAGAAAGTAATATGCATTAATTCAGGAGTCTCCAACCTTGGCAAATTGAAATTCCCCAGGCTTCAAGTTGCCATGGATGGAGACCCCTGCATTAAGGAACTACAGAGTTTAGCAATGCAAAATGACAGCATATGATTTATAAAGAGCTATTCCTTCTCTTTCTCCTTCCTAATATTCCATGACACCCATTATCATCAGGCTTTAAGGGATGTACAAAATGTTAAAAACAATCTCTACAATAAAACACCATAATTGCCCTGCAATAAAATAATCCCTCAAATATAAAGAATCTATACAAGACGTAGCATCTTCCCAACCATTAAAATTTGAAATTCCACCTTAAAAGTTTTCCAACCATGTGCACATAGTCATTTATTTCCACAATATGTAGCAAATATGATGTACTCTACCAGCAATTTAAAAAATCAATTATATTTCTCCTAACTCAGCCCTGTTGGTATAATACTAAAAGTGAATGAAACTCATAGCCAAAAAATGATTACAATTAATCAGCAAAGTCTTGCATGAATGCTTCCAGATCAAAATCTCCAAGCAACAGTAAGCAAAACTATTCAGTTATTTTTACACCTCTTGACTTGTGGGTGAATATGAAAAGAAAATAGCTGGGAAAAAATAGTTGGGGAAAAAAAAACCAAGGTATTGGAAATGAAAAATAAAGAGGAAGGCAAAAATAGAGGGCTCGTTACAGATTTATTTGCAACGTTGTTTGGATTATCCATATGATTCTATCAATCAGACAGGTTACAATTTGCACAATACAAAGAAATGGTATAAAAGACACGGGATGGTGATGTCATTTTGTGTAGTGTGATATAAACCTGATTTTTGATGTAATAAAAGCAGGAAATAATCCCCTTATGATTAAAAAATAAATAAATTGACCTGTTACACCCACCAGAAGTATGTCATTTGAAAACATGTATTTGTGGGCTTTGGCGCAAAAATCCAGATAATCGCTAGAAGACAGCAAAGCTTTCTCAAATGCTTTAAATCAGTAGTTCTCAACCTTTTCTTCACCACAGACCCCCACGGATCATGGCCACGAACCAACCAAGACTTTATTCAAGACTTAAATCATAACATTTCTTGAAGCCTATGCAGACTCCGAACATTCGCAGATCATAGGTTGAGAAGCACTGTTTTAAATCATTGCTGCTGTCTGGTAAGGAGCTGGATTCTTGCCAGTCAGATCTAATAAAACTAATGGTCTTATGTTAGTCTGGTGTAGAAAAACCAACAAAATCCACAGCATCCTTAGGGTGTATTAAAATACATTATTATAATGTATTTTTAATATAAAAACAACTACTGTATATAAAACTAGTGTTATGGTTTGTGTAAAATTAAGGCATTGGACAAGAAACCAGGAGACTATGAATTCTAGCCCTTCCTTTGGCACAGAAACCAGCTGAGTAACCTTGGGCTCCTCACACTTTCAGCCCAACTCACCTTACAGGGTTGTAGTTGTAGGAATAGAAGAGCATTATGTATACTGCCTTGAGTTGCCTAAATACAGGTAGATTTTAAATCAAACAATGTTTCAGATGCATCCAGAATCTCAATGATTTGTAAATTGTTTAAGGAAATAAAAACAAATAGTTCAGAGAAAATGGGGAAAAAAACCAAATGCTGGCAATTACATTAACAGACACCATGGACAAAAAAGGTGTGGGTGACAAAGGAATTCTGCCATTGTTCAACTTATTAACCCATGGAATGTCATTTTTTTAAAATGTCATTCCAATTCAAGCGAAAGTTAACAAAATGATCCTGCTGGTCTTTTATAAGACCTCAACGTCCTGGTTTTGTTACCAAGCTCGGGGATCCTGATGTGTGGCAGAGCCTACTTAATGGTTGTGTTGATTTATTGTGGGCTGTTCTGTTTTTACCTTTGTTGTTGATTATGTGCGAGTTGTTTTTTATTGTTATGCATTTTTGTGGTGTTTTAATTGTTGAGAACCACCAAAAGTCATGAATTGGAGGATATAAATTTACATAAATATAAACTGAAGGAAGGAATGAAAATGTCTTTTTAATGTAAAGCGAACAAGGCAGAAGAATTCAGAAAATGAGAAAAATAAAAAGGGGAAAACATGTAAGTGCAAAATTCATTCATACATGTATTTGATGGCACCCAGGATACCTTTCCCAAATGACCACATTGTCTCTCAATATTTGGAAACTTCTGATCTAATCCAATCTTCTACTCAATGCAATATTTACAATTCAGAATGCATCTTTTTTCCCCATTTCCCCCCCACTGGCCTCAATTTGGAAATTACATTACAAAAACTAATTGTTTGAAATAAAATGCCTTGCTCGGGAATAAGAAATGTCTTTTTATTCCACATTTCTTTTTATGTTCTCAGAGAGAAGGAAAGAATCTTTTTATCAGAGAATCCAACAGCCAGTCTGCCTTTCTTGTCTTTCAAATAATGTGTTTTGGCCCTAATGGGCAATTTAACTGCAGTTCAAATAGCAGGTCATATACTTACCTTTGGGGACTAGGATATATCATACCCATGATAGTGATTTTCATAGTTGGCCTCAGTCCACCCTTAATGTCACCGACATACTTCTCTGTCTGAATGTGGTTAAAAAAACCATTCTAAATATGTGGTTAAAGATGACATTTATAACATTAAAAAATCACTAAGATTCAGAACATTTTGATAATAGCTCTAATAGTCCACAAAATTGTTAAGTTTTCTTAACATTCAAGGAGAGGCTAAAAAGCCATCCCACAAGGAAGGCTTGAATTTGGATTCCTGCATGGGGCATCAGGCTGAATTCAGTGTCCATTTCTAGAATTCTATAGTACATAATAACATAGAAAACTAGGCAACAATTACAAACATGTTCATTATTAACCTACAAACCTATTAATGCACTGATTATTTTCCTAACAGTAAATGCCTTTCAATGCTTTTCTGCCTGTTTTTCTGAAAATTCACAGCAATAAAGAGGAAAATGGAAGGATAGCTCAGTTCTATGAAATGGATTTCATTGAAGTCTACCTTAAATAAACTCAACACTGCTATTCATCACATCATTAGAACCCTTATATTTTTTAGGTGCTTTGCTGGAATATAGTGACACTTAGGTCATCTAGGCCCCAGCTGTGGAGCAATTTCTGTGATACTACATTTTATATACAGAATTTCATTGCAGACTAATTATATTCCACAGGTTTGGTAAATCAAGATTACAATCGCCTTCTCATTTTCTGTTCAACTTGTTTATTACTCTGTTGAAGATCTTGTTCAGCAATGGAAAAACACTGATCACAGTATGGAGATATATTTTCTAAGTATTTTGCATGAATAAGGGTTAGGGGATGTATGTCTATTCTCTATACACTCCCTCCCTATACAAATGCAAATTATTGATACATAAATACTGTATATAAAATCATGCTCGGTATTAATCCCCACACATATAAGAAACTCTCATTTAGTTCCAGTAGTACTTTACAAAATCTATAGTTCTAAATGTTTATGATAACTATGCATATTTTGTGATTCTCCCTGGCTACACTGAAGCCTAAATAATCCCACAAGTGAACAATACTTCAGGCTATGCAAATATTTCTGATTCTTAATTTTGTCAGCCTTTTCTATAAAATAATTATATCAAGAAGCAATTTTAATCAATTTCAATTTGAAAACATGAGATAATGCAAGGCATAAATAGTAGTTTTTCTCTGGTTAGTTTCAAGTTTGTGAAACAGAAAGTACACTTTTTTTGTTTACCCTTCTAAATAAATTTACTCAGAAGTAGGTCTTGTTTTGTTTTGTTTACTTACATTTGTGCACCTGTCATTATCTGTCATTTTTTTTGGCTTGCTATATTTTTTAGAAATGATCCAAAAACGTTTGTTCCTATTCCTGTACATCCACATAAGAAAGAAAAATGATAGAATAAAGAGGGGATATCATGGGGAACATAATCTCTAAGAAACACCAGCTAGGCCCCACCCTTGCATATAGCTGAGTCACAATAGTCAGTATCTTCAAAATACAACCGGAAGAGTAATAGTAAGTCTGCCTTCTCTTCCAAGATCAACAACGGGTAGTTTTTGTATGGTGCTAACCATACACAGCCTCATCCAAGCTAAAATCACTGAGAAGATGATGTTGTCTGTAAATCAATACTTGGAGAATAGTGTGCCACATAATGAAATATTTTGGTGGTCTCAGTTCAGAGACAAAAGGGCTCTTCTCTTCAGGGCAAAAATAAGCAGAAAAATTAAAGATGTGCTGAACCAGCTATAATTCCAATGTCTTTACAAACTTGATTTTCAAAAGATTACAATCGCATGGATTTCAAAAAGGTGAACAAGCTTAATACCAGTGAGATGTAATGGTAAATAAATAATGGCGATTATATTCATGGCATGTACAATTGGAAATGTTAATGTTTTGGAAACTAAACTATTACAGAATCCTGGAGCAAACTGGGGAGATTCTGCAAATACTGTTTGGCCCATTGCCAGTAATGTTGTGGAGCGGTGGAGATACGAGGCAGACTCGAGCGTTCGTTCAAAAGGCTTTATTCGGTGAATTAAGGGTTGCCGTGGCTTGCCTAGGCTAACAAGGCAGATCAGCTGGCGGCAATAGCTGATGCTGTTTGACAGCTCCTTTTATAGCTGGCTGTCAAACGGCATCAGCCAATGGGAGCATTTGGCGCTCCCGCCAGAACCGCGGCTCCAGATTGGGGACTTCAGATCGTTCAATGGACACAACACTCCTTTCCCCCGGCAAGGAGCATGCGTAGTCTTGTAAATAGGCTGGCCGCCTTCGCTGCCAGCAGGACCGCCTGAGCCTGGGAAAATCTCCAGCTGGAGAAAAGTCTCTTGCCCCTGGGGGTGCCCAGGGGGCTGCAGGAGTGCCAGTCCGGTCAGTGGAAGCCTGCGGTGGATCAGATAAATCCCCTTGCTCAGTTCTCTTTGGGCGCGTCGTTCAGCTAGGGAGGTAGATTGGGTTGCTTGGCTGGGTGTCCATGTCCACGCGTTGGTAGACTGGGTCCGGCTGGGAGCTCTTGGTGCTGGCTGGGTCGCTTGGCTGGGAACCATTGTTGATGGCTGGGTAGACCGTGTCACTCGGCTGGATGTGGGAGTCGTCAGTTGCCCCTTTCCGCCTTTTCCTCAGCTGGTCCATGTGTCTGCGCCACATACGACCATTGTCTAGGAGGATCCTGTAGGATCTTGGCCCTGCAATTGATATAATCTGTCCAGGTACCCACAACGGGTCCCCTGCATAATTCCTGGCATAGACCAGGTCATGCAGGGCAAAGTCTCTGACAAAACTGTCAGACCCCAAGGGGGTGTCTGGGCTGTAGTGGGGGTGTAGTCTGTCCAAGGTGGTCCTAAGACGCCTGCCCATTAATAATTCAGCTGGTGATTTGTTTGTTGTGGTGCTGGGGGTTGTATGCTGGCTTAGAAGATGTCTGTATAATTTGGAGTGCCAGTCTATCTGGCCAAACCTTTCTAATGCTTCTTTTACTGACCTGACTGCCCTCTCAGCCATCCCATTACTCGCTGGGTGAAAAGGGGCTGTGAGAATGTGCCTGATACCTAAGTTGGCAGCGAATATTCCGAACTCACCAGATGTGAACTGGCGGCCATTGTCAGTCACCAATGTGTCAGGGAGGCCATGGGTGACAAAAATTCGAGCCAGGGCTTTAATGATGGTCTGGGTGGTTGTGGAAGGAAGTAGGGCCAAGTCAACCCATTTAGAATAAGAATCTACTAAGACTAGAAAGGTGCGCCCGTGTACTGGTCCAGCCAGGTCAATGTGCAAGCGAGATCAAGGCCCCCCAGCACTTTCCCACCTGGCAGGGGTGGCTGCTGGTGGGACTGGCCTGGTAGATTGGCATGGTTGGCACGAGCTTACCCAGCTGGAGATTTGGGCATCCATACCTGGCCACCACACGTAGCTGCGGGCCAGGGCCTTCATCCTTACGATGCCTGGATGGCCCTCGTGAAGGACCTTTAAAATTGGTTTCTGCAGAGTGGTTGGGATGACCACCCTAGTTCCCCAGAACAAACATCCCTGCAGGGATGACAACTCTTGCCTGCGAATCTTGAATGGCATGAATTCAGGAGTGTATTGTGTTTCAGGCCACCCCCTCCCCACCCCAGTCCAGAACTTGGGCAATTACCCTGTCTTTTTTGGAGTGCATTGCAATGTCTTCAGCTGTGATGGGTAAATTGAGTTCGTTGACTTCAAAAATGGCATGGATGGGTGCAGGGTCTTCAACTGGTATAGGCAGGGGGCAGCGACTAAGGGCATCTGCGTGACACAAGTTTTTGCCTGGGCGATGCACTAATTTGTATGAATAGGCAGCCAGGAACAGGGTCCACCTGGTTTGTTTATCCCCTGACAAAAGGCCTAGAAGTGGTTTATGGTCAGTGACAAGTTCAAAACAGTGACCAAAAAGGAATTCGTGAAACTTTTTAACAGCGGCTACTGCAGCCAAAGCCTCTTTATCAATTTGGCTGTAGTTTCTTTCTGCAGCAGAGAAGGTTCTTGAGAAGAAGGCAATTGGTGCCTCAGAGACATTTGGGAGCCTATGGCTAAGAACTGCCCCTATACCAAAGGGTGAAGCATCAGCTGCCAGGACTAGGGGAAGTTGTTGATTAAATTGGACTAAAACTGCATCAGATGTTAGTAAGGACTTAACTGATTTGAAAGCGTGGGCTTCCCTAGGTCCCCAATGCCAGGGGGATTGTTTATCTAAAAGTCTATGCAAAGGTTCTGCAATAGATGCCTTATGTGGAAGGAATGAAGCATAAAAGTTCAAGAGCCCTAAAAAGACTTGGAGTTCCGTCTTGTTGGATGGAGTGGGTGCCTCGTGGATAGCCCTGACTTTGGACTCAACTGGGTGAATACCAGAGGCATCAATTCTGTAACCAAGAAAGTCCACTTGCTTAGTGGCAATGGTGCATTTCTCCCTTTTAAGTTTGAGGCCATGCTGCCTAAACCTGTCTAGGACTGCTCTAACCCTTTGCATAAGTTGAAATTTAGACGTTGCTGAAACTAAAATGTCATCAAAATAAGGGACTACGCCTGGGAGCCCTTGAAGAAGTCTCTCCATGAGAGACTGAAAAATACCTGGGGCCACACTAATGCCAAATTGTAGGCAATTGCATTTGAATGTACCTCTATGGGTGACTATGGTTTGCAATTCAGCTGTTTGTTTATCAACAGGGAACTGTTGGTAGGCTTGGGACATATCAAGCTTGGCAAAAATAGTGCCAGATTCAAAAGTATGTAAAAGGTGTTGGATTACAGGGACAGGGTATGCGCTGACTTGCAAAAAACGGTTGAGGGACGTCTTGTAATCAGCATAGATTCGCACGCTGCCATCCTTTTTGAGTGGGGTAACTATGGGGGTCTCCCACTTAGCAAAATCTACTGGTTCTAATACCCCTTGTTTTAACAATTTATCTAATTCTATGTCTCACTTGGGGCGGACAGCAAAGGGTACTCTGCGTGGCTTGAGGCGAATTGGAGTTGCCTGGGGGTCTACAGTGAACGAGGTAGGGGTACCAGAATAGCAACCCAATTCGTTGTTAAAAACATCAGAATAGTCCCTGAATAGGGTGTCTACTTCAGAGGTAGAAACAGCATGGATACCAGTTATACTAAGGCCAAGGGAAGGGAACCAATCTAGTCCCAACAAACTGGGGAGGGCACCATCAACTACCACTAAAAGCAAATGGCCTTGAAAGCTTTGGAATTGAATTAAAAACTTGCCTTTCCCGAGGACAGGGATGTTCTTGCCCTGATAGTCCTGGAGGGTCAGGTGGCATTTCTGGAGCTTCTTTTTGGATACTCTGGGGTGAATCTTCTTCAGGGTCTCCCAGGAGATGATTGAGAGTGCTGATCCTGTGTCCACCTCCATTCTGCAAAGTTTACCTTCTAAAAAAACAAAAATACTTATTTTGTTAGAGTTTTTAGAAATGTGGTCTGAGTGGTAGCAGGTGTAGCAATCTTCCACTTGCCTTTGAAAATTGGTAGTAGACTGAGGCCTCTGAGGTAAAGTTCTCCCTGCTTGGCAGACTCTAGCTAGGTGGCCTTTCCTTTGACAGCTCAGGCAAATAGCATTCCTGAACCTGCAGGATGCCCTAAGGTGAGAACCTCCACAGCTCAGGCAGATGGGTAGCTGCCTGGGGGTGAGGTTGGTCCTTTGCCCAGCTCCTGCTTGGGGGGGCTTTTGCTGTCTAAGGCGGTTAACATCCATTGAGCCTACAGGATCTTCCTCTAGGGAAACTTCCTCAGAGTGGTTTGTGGAGCTTTCTTGCCTGATAGGAGTTCCTTGGATTTCAGCTGCTGATAGTTCAGCAGCTTGGGCTTCTTCTATTGCTAAGGCTAAGTTTAAGTCTTTTTTGGCTAACAAGCGTCTTTGAAGTCTAAGGTCCCTGACCCCACAGACAATCTGATCCAAAAGCATGTCTTCTAGGTAGTCTCTGAACCCACACTGTAAGGCAGCATATATTCGCTAATTGACTCCCCCTCAGCCTGTCTTCTAATTCTGAAGGCATGTCTTCTAGCTATCTGGGAAGGCTTAGGGGAGTAGTGGTTGGAAAGCTCTTCCCAAGGGACGGTTCTGACAGAGCGAGGGGCTACTAGCGCTGTAGCAGTGTCAAAAACCGCAGCTCCACAATAGCTAAGAAAGTAAGATTTTTTCCTGTGGTCTGTAGCCTCTGCGAGGTCAATGGCATCTAGGAAGTAGATGAAGCGATTCTTGTAGGACTCCCACATCTCTTCGGCTGGTTTGAAAGGTGGGAATGCTGGGCTGGTACTCATCTTGAGGTGGCAGTGGCAGTCGCCTCAGCTGTTGAAGGTTTCAAAAAAACACGCTCTTAGATGAGCGTTTTGCGGCTGTGGCTGTCAGGCGGCGTCTGTCTCCTCAGTTGAGGAGGCTTTTAAATTTTGCGCTCGTGGAGAGCGTTAGCGGCTGCGGCTGTTGGCTCTCGGTGGCTCCGCTCCTTTTTAGTGACCAGCTCAGCGATTAGAACGCCGGGTAGCCTCTTATAGAATCCCGCCCTCATCGCCAGTGTTGTGGAGCGGCGGAGATATGAGGCAGACTCGAGCGTTCATTCAAAAGGCTTTATTCGGTGAATAAAGGGTTGCCAGCGGCTTGCCTAGGCTAACAAGGCAGATCAGCTGGTGGCAACAGCTGATGCCGTTTGACAGCTCCTTTTATAGCCGGCTGTCAAAAGGCATCAGCCAATGGGAGCGTTCGGCGCTCCCGCCAGAACCGTGGCTCCAGATTGGGGACTTCAGATAGTTCAATGGACACAAGTAGAGGTCACTTCCTGTATGGGGAAGTAATGTCATCTTCCTCTTTCCACACTCAGCCTATTGCATATGGATTCTGCATCTGGGTTTTCAGCTTTGGTTCAAAACTCCTCAGTCTTCAACCCTAGAAGCTTCATTCAATCCTTAATGTCTCTGTGGGCACCGCTTCCATTTTTGCGCAGATTGGGAGAAACAAACCCTCCTTGCTTCCCCGCCCACACCACTGCAAATGCCTCCTTTCCTTTCCTTTCCCTTCCCTTCCCATCTTTTCCCAAACATCTTTAAGTTGCAAGGTAGTAACTTTAAATGAAACTCAACTGATATAGGACAAGATCCAGCAGTCTAGCTGCATTTAAAAGACAAAGGCCACTCTTTTGAAGACAGTAAAGTCCACATTTTGGACAGAAAAGACTGTTGATTTGAAAGCCGGGTCAAAGACATCATCTACCATACAGAGGGGGAGGAATGTCACATCATCTATTTCCAGTCTACAACACAATCCTTTCAATAGTTCCAAGAAGGCTCCACACCCATTTGCATTACTCAGGTAACCCTGACTACACAAATAAACCTCCAGGTGGCCTCAATGACACTCTAAAAGAATGCAAATGACCAGCTGTCATCAGGGAGTAGAAAACTTTCCATTTCCCCACCATTCAGTCAGAGCTGAAGATGTTTCTTGGATGGGAAATGAAATATCTTCAAAGAAAAACCAGAAAGTCCAGCTGCCTCTTGAAAAAGCACCTTTTAAACTGAGTATCAGAGTCTCAATACTACAATAAGAGGAAAAGGGGTTTAGGTAGAGGATTTTATGTGGGAAGACAGCTGGCTCTGTTTACATGAACAATAATTTCCATTGGGACTGACAATGACCTGAAGCAGTTGGGTGTGCACATACATGTGTTGACAGTTATGACAGTTATGACATGACAGTTATGACGTGCTTCAAAGCAGTCCCAGGAGTCTCCCAAAAAAGAGCTGGAGCATTAGCAATTTGTGCCAATCAACTTCATGAAATAGCTCTTCTTTCA
Organism: Hydrophis major; assembly: GCA_033807585.1. Lineage (NCBI taxonomy): Eukaryota > Metazoa > Chordata > Lepidosauria > Squamata > Elapidae > Hydrophis > Hydrophis major. The sequence goes on along the minus strand of CM066328.1, from coordinate 85,987,878 downwards.
AGTGCTTTACATTTTGCTCAGCAAGACTGGACAGCAACCATGATTCTAAGAGAAACCTTTCCATGATAAATGGTCCATCCCTGCCTTGAAAGAAAGAGTGCTGACACCAGGCTGACTCTGAAATTATAGATTTATAAAAGAAATTTTGTTTCCTAATCTATTCTTTTTCACATGGGTTCAATTCAAAATAACTTAAGGAATAAGGCAAGTTCTATGGGAGAAAAGACAGAAAAGTTATGTGTGTGCGTGCGTGTGTGTGTGTAAAATAACAAAATTGGAAGGGATCTTGGAGGTCTTCTAGTCCAACCCCCTGCCTGGGCAGGAAACCCTACACCACTTCAGACAAATAGTTATCCAACATTTTTTTAAAAAAAAAAACTTCCAGTGTTGGAGCATTTTATATATATATAGGTGCTCACTAAGAAAGGATTTTTTAATTGACCATTACAGCATTAGTATTTTGTATATTATTATTAACACGCTCTGATGCTAAGGAGTTCTAAGGAGTTCCGCCTCCCCATCTGAAAAGAAATCTGTTCCAAATGCAAAACACAAGCAGAGGAGTTTCAGTTTCAGAGCACCAAGCAACTTTAGTACAGAACAGTTGAGCTAAACCATGCCCAGGTTCATTGCTGTCTCCTTCCTGATCACACAGAAAATACTGTTTCAGTTTCCAAACAACCCTCAACTCTCTTATACACTGACAGGATGCTAATCAGATGAATACCGATGAATACTGTGGATAGAGGCAGAATTCCCCCTCCTATTTCCTTCCCAAAAACTAAGCCCGACCACATAGCTTCGGTACAAAACTATGTGGTCGGGCTTAGTTTTTGGCAAGGGAAATACTATATATAAAGGAACCTAAACGTGTCAAGAAAGTGAATGGGATAAGTAGGCGACCACTGATAGGCTATAGCTTATTAAAACTATACCATTACAGAATAATTTATTGAGAGCCATGTACATTCCCTACAAGGAGAAGTAGAGTAGTATACACGGTGTATAAATTGTGTATAAGAGTAGTATACACTGTGTATAAATTGCACTGGTTTCAAATAAAACGGTGTTTTGAAGTCTGTGCATATTCCTAGAGCATTGCATTTTTTTTTCATTAGGAAAGGACAGACCTGTCTTTGAAAATGTCTATTGAGATTCTTGCTCAAAGCAATTCCTAATATTTTTTTTTATTGAAGGACCTCACAGCACACGTTCCACTCTCCAATTCGCCTTCGGGAAAAGTTACTAAACTGAGCTGGGCTGGATTAGTAGTTGGATGGGAGATCACTAAGAAACCACGGGGATGTAGACCAGACTAAGAAATTAAAACAAAACAAAACACCACCCACCCCGGAACTAGAGTAGCTTTTTTAGTTTTGTACACTGCTATCACCAAATTCTGTGGACTTGTGCGTGTCCACACGAACATTCGCACTGGATCGTGGGGATCACTGCCTTTGCCTCCACCTCTCAGGACTCAGATAAATTATTTCTCTGCTTTTCTTCTTTTTTCCATAAGAGTCTGAAGCGAAGAAGAAGCGCCTGCTGTGTTGAGAGATCTCAGATGCACAAATTCAGACACGGTCTCAACGGCCGAGATTCATACAGCGCAACTCGGGATAACCCTAAAGCCAAGAACCTTTGCGCAGCCGCATTCGCACCCTCCGCGGGGCAGGACTGAACAGGCAGGGAAGACGGGGAGAGGAAAGGAAAAGTGTGAGCGCCTTCCCGTTTGAATGACGGCGCTTGCCCAGACTCGTTGCCCGACAAAGCAATGGCGTATTTCCCTTCCAGTCCGCCCGTGACGTCACTGGCCAGTTAGATCACCTGATACGCTGATCAACATGGCTGCGGCCATCACGCTTGATGGCATCGGGAAGGAGGGGTTGCGCAGAAAATAGTAACGCTATTATTTAGTTTGGTCCCCCAGGTGAGTCAGGCTGGAGGCGAGAACAGTAACCTCTTTTACAAGGTGGAGATCTGAGGGAACAAGGGGACCGTGAGAGGTCAAACTCCGAGACCGAAACAGGGACTTTCATGTCTGGGAAAGTTTTGCAGAGGCTGCTCTCATCAGAGGAGACGGCGCGTCCATCAGCAAATTCAGACGGGCAGAACTTCCCCTGTCGTTGCCTGCGTTTGCTGTGATGCAGACGGCGGCTTACTCATGAAGGCGTGGCTTCGAAAAGTTTTGGAGGCCGCCAGACCCCAGTGAGGCATTCTTAATGTCAAGACTGTACAATATTCCTCCTTTGCCTTAGGTGCAGGACCACCCGGTCTGGCCTGCGGGAATCTGGACGACCACTAGATGTCGGCCAAGAGCCAGCGAAAAACGAGTCTGTGGGAGCGAACCAGTCTGCTAGAGAAGACTTATTTCAGAGTACCTGTTGAAGAAGTGGAAATCATGTAAATTGGATACATTTAGACCTCAGGAAGGATAGATGCCTGGACATTTTGACTGAGTGGGGAATTCTAGTTACTATTTCTCATAGTTGTAAAAATAATACAGCAAATGTTGTTTTGTACAGTTTCCCAGCAGAATTAACTAAGTCTAAGTTGGCTAAACTTTGGAGAAAGACTAAAGTTCTTTTTTTTTTCCTTTTTCCAAAATCTTTTCATTTTAAGAAATACATTATAAGCAACACCTGTATATATATATATATATATATGAAATATATTTAAAAATAGGAGCTGATGAATAGAGGTTTTGCCTTTTGAAGCAGGAAAATGTATCCATTTGGTAGGGAGGAAGCAGCATCCCTTGAAAGACTCTTCTGGTTCTTCTCTGAATGTGTGCAAAGGGGAGACTGGGAACTTGCACAGGCCTGTGTCCCTCAGCTACAGCAGTTGCAGGATGATGGCTCTGAAAAGGTTGAAAAAATCCTTCATGCCCTAATAATCTGCCCCTCCCGTTTGAGGTAAGTTATATTCAACCACAAATGGGTGAAAGTAGTGTGAAAAGAGTTTTTCATAATTTATAACATGTAACAATACAAACCTGTACATGCATATGGACAAGTAATTCTTAATTATTTTCGGTGTGATTACTTGCAGGTAGATTTATAATTTACTACAGCCTGAAATTATTTTTCATGTTGTTCCCTGTGGACCAGCTGAAATTTATTTTGAGTTTAATGTGGTTAAAGGCAGAATGAAGTCTTTCTGATGCTTAGAACTAACATGAAATATTTTTCAGGAATTAAAGAAATTCCAGAGTTTTAAAACTGCTGGTGGTGCTAACACACTGATATTCACAAGATTGAATACTACTGCATGTTAGCTTTTAAATGGTTTACTACATTTTTGAGTATATAAAATTGGTGATCTATTGGAGCACATAGGGAAATAATTTTCCTAGTGGTTACTTTGGAAAAAATATTATTTTATTCTCAAAGTTAAACTGGATCATTTGCTATAGATTTCCTAAAAGTACAGTTATGGCAGATGGAAGAAGTCCAAGTGACTGGGGTTGTAGAAAGTTAGAGGAGGGAGATTACAGTATGTGCATATTTAGCTTGAGATGAAATTTTGAAAATTTGAGTTTTCTGGAATATTGTGTAATCCCTGCTGTGGTTGCAGCTTAAAACATGATTAAGAGTCTTTTTTTTTTAAAGTAAACTTATAGTATGTAAACCTATTCTTGATTACATGTTATATTTGTAGGAGTGAATCAAAGCACAGTCCTCAAAAACTTGCTTGGTTTTGGCTCCTTGTATTGAAGGAATGGCTATCACACAAACAGGTAAAGAAAAACATTTTAGTCCTATGTAGAAAAATACTATGTCTAGTATAGAGAGAATTTTGCAGTAGCAATAAAATATAGGAATCATCTTTGGAGTAATTATAAGACATCTTAAGTATTTTTTTCAATTACCCTAAGCCAAATAAGCCAACTAGTGCTGACTAGGAAGAAGCTTGGCAAATAATTCTGAACAATGCAAAGGAAAATGAATTGCAATCAAATAGGCACATTGCATTCTTTCTTACTTCAATAGAAAAAATGGTTTTTTTCTTTTTAAAATGCAGTGTAGTGGTTGAGGCATTAGGTTAGTACCCAGGAAACCAGGGGCCTTAGACACAGTGCCAGCCGGGTAAACTTGCATCAGTCATTCTCAGCCCTGGGAAGCAGGGAATGGTAATCACTTCCAGAATCTTGCCATTTTCTTGTCCAAGAGTCTTGTCCAAGAAGTCACCAGGAGTCAACACCAATTGAAAGGCAAAAAAAACCCCTCTAATTAATCAATATATCTCACTATACTCCTATACTGTAATTTTCATAAGATATGCTGTTGAATTTTTGTGAAGGTTCTCATATTTTTAAATTGTCTTGCTTCTGTTCATTGAAAATCTAACCTGCAGTTCCTGACTGTAAACCTGCTATTCAGATTCATCTCTTGACTTAATGAGAAATTGAGCAGTTGTCTACATTAATTAAATAATCTGGGAGTAGCAAAAATAATTTCCCCAGCTATATGTGTAGCTAAAATCAGTGGAACCCTTGAGTCTGAGTCAAATGTTGGTTCAATAGCTGAAGGAGAAATTGCAAATAAAAATGCAGTCCATTTCTTTGGGGAAATATCACAATAGTGGAATATTGCTAGGTGTTGTCAAAGTATGTAGCAATTCTTATTCGTACTTGCTATTTTTTTCTTACATTTTCTTATCTGTTTTTTAATAATTCTAGAAAACTGTCCCAGCAGCTCTCCAAAGAGAAACTGAATTTTTGCTTCTTCTAGAAGAACTGGAAAAGGATGTCCCGTTTGTTGTTCTAAAGGTGTGGTTCCTTTTTAAGGATAACAGGTTGTTTCCAGTGCAGACATGTCTGAACACAGTATTTAGTGCATACAGGTTGGATGTGAATTCAGAATACTAATATAAGAATATGAACTTTGCTGGATAGACAAGACTGCCAATTAATGCAGTGTTACACTTACCGTACAAGTGTAAGTGACCAACCAAGGAAGCCTTCTATTGTCGGCAATGAGGACATCAGGATCCTCCCACGCATTTCTTTGAGGATCCATTGTTGAGAAATACAATGCCTCTGATACAAGAAGAAATTATGGGCACCATGCATATCACCAGCAATTGATAGTTCCCTGGATTTATCTCAACTTTTCAAACTATAGATAACATTATATCATGTGATAGTGACTCGTAGACCTTGACTGCACAATGTCAATAAGTAGTTTCTTTGATCTGTTCTGAAGCTCCCACATTTCAGTTCAAACACAGCTCTAGTTAGAATTTTGAGAGAGGAAAAGAAATATTTTTCTTTCCATTTTGTCTATTTGTGTAACATTACTTGTCCAATATTACTTATTACACATTTTCATATATACCAGATGCCAAAGGTTTTTCCATGGGGAAGTTCTTTTAGCTTTTTGATCACTTCGATTGCCTTTTCTATATATTTACTTTTAGTAGTTTTTCTTTCAAAGTGCAGTGATCAGAATTTCCAAATGTTGTGACACAATGGAATTGTGCAAAGGCATCATTATATTGACAGTTCCACTTTTTTTGTTGTTCCTTTTCTAATAATCCTCAACATGCCATTTGTCTTTGTCAACAGAAGCTCTATCCAAAGTTTTAATGTGAAAGATTGTTATGACAACTACATGGGACAGGCCATGAAATAACTGCTTACAAAATCAAGATGGCCTGATTATTGCTTCATTAGTTAGTTTATCAAGAGAGGCCTTTTTGAATAGCCTCTCACAGCCAGAAGCTTATGTTCCTGGATTTTTTTCTGTGTCCTTTCCAGGTTATACTCAGGAGAATATTATACTTTATTATACTCAGGAGAATATTCTTGGAAGAAAAGCAAACCTTACCTCTTTTATTAAGCATTTAATTGAATTATTTTAGTGTGACTAATTTTACCTCTGATTTTAATGGTATTGTTTTATTTTTTATGAATCATTTGTACTTTTAATTGGTGCAAGCTGGCTTGAATGTTAAGACAGAAAAATGAGATTAAAAATTAATAATAGGAATAAAAAGATGGTGATAACTTCTAAAATGTGTGAATCAAGAACTGACGTTCTCTTAGTAGAATTTGGCTCCTTTCACATTTGGTTTTAATAGCAGATAATGCAAGAAACAAATGATACATCTCTTTCAATACAACACTAAAGGTCTTCATTAACATTATTTCAAGTTAACATGCTTCGCTCCAGCACCCAGTATTACGAAGCTGGGAAGTCATATAGCTACTTAATTACTTGTAAGGATTTAAATTCTGCCTTTCCTTGTGGTACAGATTTGTTTTCTCTTAACTATAAGGTAAATTGATCTGTGGGAGTTGACAGGCCTGAACTAAATGAGTGGCTATGGCTGAGGGAAAAAGCCAGTTTTGTGTAGTGGTTAAGGCATCAGGCTACAAACCAGAAAAACACCCTGCTACAGTATTGACAATGACACCACTTTCTTCTGGGTGTTTGTTTGATACCCAATTATTTATCCCAATATGCCTTACATCTAATCACAGTGCTGTTTTCTGCAGTGTGATATCCTGAAGGATTGAATTAAAATTCTCAATAATTCCAAGCCACTATCTGAATATTATAGTCTAGCACATTTGGATGGTGCCTCAGTCAGAAATACCATCCTATGAATATTGTTTGTGTTAAATAACAATGCAAGATTAGTAGAAGAACAAAGTGGTTCCCTTTGTAACACTGCTTGGTACCATGAAGATTTCTTGTGGTCCCAGAGGGAATCAAGTATATTTTCAAATCATCTTTCTTTTTCCTCTTTGATTTTGTATTGGTACCTTTGAGAATAGGCAGACCAGAGGCAGCTGTATCATAATCATAGTGCTGGACCAGGGAATTCAGCTAACATTATCAGCTCTCAAAGAAATAGGTGTTATATAGGTGTTGGTTTCTTCATGTCCTGAGGTGCTTTTTCAGGAGGCAACTGGACTTCCTTGTTTTCTTTTGAAGATATTTCGCTTCTCCTCCAAGAAGCTTCTTTATCTCTGACAGGATAGTGGAGAATTGTACAGTTGCCTCCTGAAAAAAACACTTTTGGGGCAGCCATGACCTGGATGACTGAGAATCTCTACAGACTTTTGGTTTCTACATGATATGGGCTTTTCCTCATTTCTACTGAATAGATGCATTTGACTATTAACAGGTATTTGATATATTTTTCATATCTAGTATATATTTATGGAACAAAATGTTCTTAGCTATCTATTTCCCACCCCCATCCCCCTTTAGGAACTTTATGAAGCATTTGAAGACAACCATTTGTTGCATAGGAAACAAAGAGATGGATCAGTACAGAAATTTGGTGTGGAGGTGATGTCTACTCTTCAAAAAATGCTCTTGCAGGCTCCCCGGAAATTGCAATCCATTCTGGAACTTCTTCAGCGTGATTCTGTGGACTGTAGTTCTTCAGTAGTACAAAGTGGCTTACCACAGAATGTTTTTGTCGGTTTTCTTTGGGATTCACTTAAAAGTTTGAAACGTCTTCATTTAAACCCAGAATTACTGGAGAGAGAGGGGAATAAAGTCACAGATGAAATTTATAATGCCATGAGTATGTTGAATTTGAAGATGGACAATCAGACGAGAGAACTAAAGCTCCTCTGCAGAGAACTTCTGGATGCTTGTTGGTTTGAGCAGAGTCCTCTTAGAGAGGAGAGGCTACTTGGCTGCATGTTGCGAAAAGGCAGCCATGCCTTGCTTAGTCTCTTTGGCAGTGTATTCATTGAGAAGATGAAAGAAAAACTGTTGAGTCAAAAGTCACCAGGCAAAGGTTGGTGTGGTTGAGTAGTCTGAGTTCTAACTGTACATTGTGGCTAAGGGGCATCATCTAGCCCTCGCCAGGGTTCAGGGTTGTCCCCACCCACAGAAATGATGCTGAAAGGCTGAAGAATCGGCAGCTGTTATTGGAATATTAGAGTCCACCATTCAATGAGCAGGTGGAGAGCTGGGTGACAGGAAGGGTTTGATGATGCCACAGGAAAAGCTGGAATTTATTTTTTTCACCTATTTTTTTGGGGGGGGAGGATGGAATTAAGGATGGAATAGACAGGAAGTCATTTCAATTTCTGTGCTATATCCCCACCACCACAAAAAAAAAAAAAAACCAACTCAAAATCATGCCTCCAGAATTTGGAGACAAAATGGCTGGATTTCTATAGCACAACTTTGAGGTTTGAGATTGCTTTAGATTAGAAATTGATGCATTCTGCCTCCCAGAGTTTATCCACTTCCATTCTTATTTTAGTAAGGAAAAAAAAAACAATTTCAAGGAGACGACCATAGTATGCTGGGTAGAATTTCATGAAAGCTATGGGTGTCCATACTTGATACAATAATTTGAAGATGACTAAACACTGGCCCTTTAGGCTGGGTAAGATGATCAGTTGCTTGTCTAATGAGGAATAGTGCATGGGTGGTTTCATCCATTTATTGATAGCTAAAACTTGTGTGTAGAACATGGATATCAAACTCGCAATGTCACACCATCACATGACGTATCATGATTTCCCCCCCTCTTCGCGGAGCTGGAGAGGATGTGGCCTGTGTGTGATGGCATCAGGCCCACAGGCCCCAAGTTTGACACCTAGTCACAAATCTTTAACATCTTTTTCACTAACGTTGTTGATCGACAATACAGAACTGAATGTAGTTGGAAAAGGACAGCGGCTCTTCTTATCCCTGCCTTTTGTGTTTGGGCAGATTGTGTCTTATGCCATTTGCAAGCACTAAGACTTTAAAAAGAATTCCTTTCACTGGTGGTTTAAGTCTTCTGTATCTTGGCTATATGTGAAACTAATTATTATACTTCTGAACATTTCAGGTACACCTGAACATCCAGATGCTGAACGGGTAGTGATGGCATTGTTCTTGGATCATGAGCAGGCTTATTCTTGGAAAGCTGCTTATTTCTACTATCTTAGCAGCAACAAGCACTTTTTGGAACAAATTCTGGTAAATTCATAATGAGACGTATGAAACGTTGAATAAGTTAATTGTGTAAATAGTACTATTTCAGAACTAAATCTGTCCCAAGATATTTGCTGCCTGAAACAAAAAACAAGATGGCGCACTTAATTCTAGGAACCAGTGGGACTTATAATTTTTAAGACTAGAAATGGGTCAGCATCTTCCCATGTTGGCTGTTTGGCATGACCCAGATTCAAAAAAGAACAGCCTGGAGTTCTCTGGCATAAATTATTCCAGAATTGTTCAATCTTGCACAGCCCTAAGGTGGATACTCATGGACTCTGCTCCATACAAGTAGACACATGTCTGTAAATGAGTCCCTGCCTCCCATAATCTCCTGTACTCCTATAGCCATTTCAAAACTGCTCAACAGTATGCTTTCCCTGGATTATATTCATTCGGAATGTTACACTGTTTTTCCACCAGAGTCATCTTTAGATCTTCCATTATTATCCATTGATGAAAGAATACCATGCAGTTCTTTCCATTCTGTCCAGTTTTTCTATTTTCATACATACTCTTGCAGACGATACCAGTTTATACTTTTATGAATAAAAGAGATCAACTGTACATCAGAATGTATGAATTTGATTTATCTACAGGGAGTTTTCTGGCATACTAAACCTGTATGTTCACCTTACAGCCATACTTCCAGCATTCCATAGTCATAGAATAAAGAAGTCATTTCTCTCCCCCACTCCCATTCCACCCCCCACCCATAGATTACTGCATTAACTTTACTGAAAAGGGAAGATTTCTCAAGCCTCAGCAGATTACTGACACGGGAATTCAGCTACCTCAGTCGCCTCCTGATATTGCTTGGTTGGACGCAGTGTTGCAGCTTGGAATCGGCAAAGATGCTGCTGGAGACCCTACACAAATCTCAGGCAAGTCAGACATCCCTGTCCAAAGCACATTTCACTCTCTTGACCCTAGTTTGTTTCTCAAAAAAGAAGTCAGAGAGTGGTCAGGTCCTTGTTTTTGGAACAAGGATTAAAGAAGATAATTTCTCCCCTCCCCTTTGTGTTTTAACAGGGTTTCTACAATGACTCTGTATTAAAAGACTTCTGTGATGGGCTATGTGCCCAGGTGGAGGTTCTTGAGTGGTGTATACAGCAGAATAGGTAACACAGCGTGGGAGTATTTGGCTTAATTTTTTGGTGAAAGATCTTCCCCCCACAGTCAAACTTATTGGTGTTCAAATAAAATGACAGTACTATCCATTAATTTGTGCATACTTATTGGTGTTGAAATAAAATGACAGTACTATCCATTAATTTGTGCAAACTTATTGGTGTTGAAATAACTTATTGGTGTTGAAATAAAATGACAGTACTATCCATTAATTTGTGCAAACTTATTGGTGTTGAAATAACTTATTGGTGTTGAAATAAAATGACAGTACTATCCATTAATTTGTGCATGCTTGGCCTCTGGCTGTAGCTGTGAATGGAAAGGATTAATAGCTGTCTCTGAATTTATTTGCAATCTTTACCATTCTCATCTGTATTGTTTTATTAGAGTAGATACATCCATTCCTCTATGCATCCATTCAGCTATGCTGATTTAATTGTTCTATTTCTGTTATCTATGGAGGTGTCTATCTCCATCATTGCTCACTTTTGTATCCTATATGTAGTGTGATGGGGTCAACCTTTGGTGCAGTTGTATCACAAATGGTTGGTGAATCATATGTACTCCGTAGGCTCCTGCTAGTGAACTTTGGAGAATTGCAATATTTTATTTATTTGTTTAATTTATTTGCTGCTATCTCTCCATGGGGCTGGTCTGGTATATATGGATCTGCCTTTGTCACTAAATTTATCTGCATTCTACATGTTGATTAAATTGTTCTTGAAGCTAAGGGCTAAAAAAAGACACTGCACAGACTAACTAAATTCAACTCTGGGCATGTTGTGTATCTTTATCTAGAAAAGAATCCAGATGTGAAACCAGCATTTGGTGATAGTCAAACTATGCTTACTTCCTTCTATAGTAATTGCATCCCGGAAAACATCCTTCTGCAACATCTTCACAGTTTGGAGTGCCATTCTTCCCTTTATCTTCTGTACCAACTGACAGACCTCTTGACCTTGAATGAGGAAGCAGTAATTGAGCTTTTCCAGAAAACTCCAATTGAGTATACAGAAGTTCAGGGTAAAATATATAATTGTAAATAGTAATGCTTTGGCCAGAATTTCTTCTTTATGCTTAGTACTGATTCCCTTGTTTTGAAGTTGTGCTGCGCATCTTGGCTTTGCTATGGCTTTTTTGAGGATTTCTTGAATTGGAAACACTAGCTTTGGCTGGTGAAGGATGGTGGAAGATAAAATATAGACTTTCCTGCTTTGAAATCAAAACTACTTCTCCTGTTGCACAGAAGAAAACCAAAAGAACATTCAGTCCCTGAGATGAAGAATCAATGGTTGTAGGATTTTGTCTTAAAACTATCAACTTATTAGCTATCAGTTGTTGAGTCTTAAAAATCATGCATGCCAATGTTAACTAATGGTTGGTTTTGTGTGTGTTCTCTTTTATTTTAGATTCAGCAGTGATGCCAGATGTCCGCCTTTTGAGTCAACAGCACAATCTAACTCTTTACCAGGCATTTTGTGCCATGAAGTATGCCATCTATGCATTGTGTGTGAAAGCACACAGAGATTCAAATTGTAGACACTGTGCAAGCTACTTTGTCACTGAGCTCCCTAATGAACTTCTGGAGAAGAATGAATTTCCCACTCAACCTTTCTATCCAGGTCTTGTAGAACCAGTAATTAAATTTTGTGCTGCTTTTTTATTCATTCTGCCTTTAGCTCTTTTTGAAGTGAACTTTTTGTTTTGAATGGCTTTGTTCAGAATTTTATTCAATGAGAACTCGGGGCTAGTCATTACTAATGTTGTCTATTGTTCTAGTATTACAGCACATTCTGATGATAACATTGGATAGCAATAGCACATAGATTTATATACCACTTCATAGTGCTTTACAGCCCTCTCTAAGCCGTTTACAGAGTCACCATATTGCCCCAAAATGGCTCCTCATTTTAGTGACCTTGGAAGGATGGAAATCTGAGCCAACCTTGTGCCAGAATTGAACTCCTGGCAGTGAGCAGTGAGTTAGCCTGCAATACTGCATTCTAACTACTGTGTCACCACAGCTCACTTGTACACTGATATTGTACTTCCTTTCCTTTATCCAACTGTTGTATTTGTGGAATGTGCAAAGTTTTAGGGAGAGACACTAAATTATACAATTAGAGGATAACCACATTCTGCAGAGAAAATATCATGGATCACCTTACTTGTTGCATTCTCTATTTGGATGACACTATTTAGCCCAACTTTCCCCAACCTGGCGCACACCAAGTGTATTAAAATGGCAATTTGTAGATTCCCAATCTCTAATCAATTATAAATCTCTACTTTAAAAGGTATGGGCATTTCTATAAAAAGGTCCGACATTAAGTTTTTTACGTTTAGAAGAGACCCCCGCTTGGCAGAAAATATAGTTTATAAGAACAGTAGAAGAATCAGGTGCTTAGGGCTCAGATTCTCCTGAATTTCAGAACACTCTCCATTATATTGAGCTCAGCTTCTCCCACTACAGCTATAGTCCAGCTCCCAGAGTACAACTAGGAAGGTTTTGCAGTTTAGCCTTTCACTTCCTTATGAATAAATTCTTAATCTCAAAGCTGTATTTGGGCTAATAGTGCTTCTTTAGCTTAGTCCACATAATATACTGTACATCTCCTTCTAGGATCCCCAGACTGTGGAATTTTTCTCATATAAGATAGAAAATGAGGAAATGGGTATAATGTTTGTTAATCACAGAGAACTACATTATGGGAAAGTCAGCCAAATTTTTTTCAGCTATTCTCAAACAGAATTGTTGATTGGAGAGAAATACTGAATCTGTTCACTTAACTGTTTTGTCTTCACAGATACAGATTATGCAGCTCTCTTTCCTCACTATCTCTCTAAGTGCCAGAATTATTTAAGAAGCATACCTGCTCCTCTCAGGTTGGAACTTCTGGAAAATATATTCTCTTTACTCTTTGTTTATTCAAGTGATCTGTGTGGTGACAGCCCACAAGAAGATGATAATGGCTTCAGGAAAAAAAGCCGTTTGGGCAAGAGAGCAGAGCGTTGTGCTAGCCAAGATTCATCCACCTCACCAAGTCCTCAGCACTCTGTCAGTCCTGAGATGACAGCCCATGCACCCACTTCCTCCGCACCCAAGAGCAGCCAAGCGTTATTTAATTTGGAATCAAGCAACAGAAATTGTGGTTCCTTTGGGCTGAGCTATTTGGATTTGAAACACTTCACCAGTAATATCTGTGGATTTCTAGTGGATGAGAAAGCCTTGGAAATGTTTCTCAAAATGCTCACGGAGCATCTGAAAGAAATTGAGGATTCTTTTGTGTGGGATTCAAGACACATCCCTACGATGGAATTGGCTTTGTTAGATAGCTTGAATTTATCTATAAATAGGGAGAGCTTTAACAGCCGTATGCAGCAGTTTTCCATGTATCTTTCTGAAGCGCAGTGGCGGCATAGAATAGCGCTCAGCAACAAAAACACAGGTAAGAATTATTAAGAGATTTCATACATTCTTAAACTGTCCAAAAGGATAGGTGCTTCTCTTGGCGACAGTTTAAAATGAAGCAATTTTATATCCTTCTGTGGAGAAAGTCAAGAAATAGGTGCATATACAGGTGAACCTACAAAAGTAAAATTGATTTGGTAAAGAACATGGAGAAGATACAGCAGTGCGATGTATTTCTATTGCATTACAAAATGTTATCTCTCCTGTGTAAGCCTTTAAACTTATTGTGTGATGTATCCCAAATATTGGGGCTGATGTGTTATGATAGTTCGTTTTGTCTTCCCCAAGCATACTTGAGAGAAATGTACTTGAATGTAACCAAGTTTTAGAAGTATCTGAAAAGAAGACAGCTGTAGATCATGAGGTATTCCTTGGTGCAAGCCTGATTATGATGAGTTTTCATTCTTTTGGCTAAGTTACATCTCACGATGCAGCCATATTTCTGCTTTAAACAAAGAAGCTATAAGGAAAATTACTAAAATAGAGATAGAGCAGAAATCTCAATATTTATTTCTTTTCTTTTTTTGCTTTCATCTGACATATGTTGTGATAAAACGGCAATTATACAACAACTGTGTTTTTGCAGGTAGTTGTCGTGGTCCAACTAGAATAAACTATAGTTTAACCAAAGCATCCTTGAAAAAGCACACACAGTCTCCAAGACAAAAGCCAGGTAAAGTGGTAGAAATAGCTATGAGTCTAATATCACTGTCACAGATGTACTGCTGCTTCTGCTAGTCAGAACCTCATGGCTCTATGACAGGGCCCCCCAAACTTGACAACTTTAAGACTTGTGGACTTCAACTGCCAGAATTCCTCAGCCAGCTATGGCAGTTGAAGTCCACAAGTCTTAAAGTTGCCAAGTTTGGAGACCTCTGCTCTATGAGATTTTGATCATTTATCTATTCTATATCTCTGTAGTGAATGAAGATGGCCTTGGAGCTACCAATGCCATGATCAAATAAATGACACTTTTGCCCAGGCTAAGAAAATGACTTCCGAAAACACCTTAGACCAGAGGTCTCCAAACTTGGCAACTTTAAGACTTGTGACTTCAACTCCCAGAATTCTCCAGCCAGTTGGCTGGAGAATTCTGGGAGTTGAAGTCCACAAGTCTTAAAATTGACAAGTTTGAGGACTCCTTCCTTCGACGGTCCTCCTCTCTAATTCTGATGAAGATAAAAGAGTGTGCAAACTAGATACAGAAACCTTGCAAACCTAAAGGTTTTGCTAAACCTACTTTTATTAGAACACCCATAATGAAAGACTGTTGCAAGCTTCAATGTGCTACTTTTTCTCCCCCTTTTAACTTCATAGAAATTGGGGGAGGGGCCCTGTCCTACTGTCTTTCAAGACCATATTCTTTATTCACTACAGTATCTTATGACCCATCTGGTTTATAATTGCAATCTTAAACTGGGGGTAGATAAGAAAAATTATACTCTATTTAATATTCACTGTAAACCTAGGTGCAAAGACAAATAAAATTTAAAAAGTAGCAGATGCTTCCGAATAGACTCTGTAGATCTAAAATCTTGGGGTCTCCTATCTTTCTAGCTTTCAGCAAAAGATTCTGATTAATCCAAACTACCAGAATAGCTGGGTTGGAAATACTGTTCAGCAATGTTTAAGAAAGAACTTGCTTTGTCCAAAACAACCAACTTGTGTTTACTGCAGCTGAATTTTTAAAATGAATTTGCTTTTTAAAATTAAGACAATTACCATTTAGTCCTGCAGTGATTAAAGAACAGGGTGGGAACTAGTCATGATTCTATTTGTATAATTATATTAGAAATGAATGTAATATGGGAGAACAAAGTCCTCCAAATATAGCTAAGCTGTTGCTGTAAAACATTTTGTTTAAAGGCAGACTATTTTAAATGTTCCTTCTGTGTTATAGCCTGCATTTGCATAGTCTGGAGACAAATATTGGATATTTTGGGCAATGGCTGTGCTGTCATGAATATATGAGGCCAGGGTGTACAAATTAGATAAACTGTATAGAATATCCTAACACAAAGCAACTTACAGTACTCTGCATTCAAGTTCTCTAAGATAGCCCAAGGTAATAATATAAGAATTTCTCTAGACTGGATAACCTTTAGTTTTATCACTCATTTCTCAATTAGTCTGTAGATGCTGTAATGAAAATAAAAGGATATGCTTCCCTCAACTTTTTCTCTTTATTTTTTTTTCCTGCTTCAGAACACAAAAGAACTTCAAACCCATCACGGGAGAGCTCCAGCAGTGAATTAAGTGTCACCAGCACATCAGGTATGGAAGAGCTTTCTTGGACACGGAAACCCACGTGGTTTCTGTCTCAGGAACCTTAAGCAAGCTTGTAAAATCTTCAAATGTGTTTTACAAAATACCTCAGGTTTACACATTAAAGCAACCCATTCATTGGCAGATTTCGTACAGTTGCTTTGAAAGGAGGACTTTCCAATGGCAGCTTTGGTTTCTAAATTATGGCTGAGTTCTTTTTCTTCTGTAAATGCTTGTAAATTTGTCAGTTCAGTTTTCAATCTGTTTTGATATTGTGGCTTTCCAATATACAATTAACAGATTAATTGATTGGTTGTTGTTTGGTTGATTCATTCATTCATGCTATGGAAATAGCAACTGTAAAGAATGACAATTATACTTTATAACTAATCAAAACAAAAAAAATTACCTTTTCCCATTATATTTTGCAACCATCTGATGTCATTGATTGTTCTAAAACCATTCCTCCTTGTATTGATATTTTTCTTGGGGAAGGAAACCGATCCTAATAATGTGTACAACATTTTTTGTTGATTTATTTTTAGAAGGCAGTGCTGGTGCCTCCTCTGACTGTAGTGATGCAGAATACTGGATAAAGCCTCCAGAGAATTCCCTCATCCCAGCCATGCTTTCCCCACCAGAATCTCTTCTTGTTGCATGCATCTTGAAAGGAAATTACGTTGAAGCTCACCAGGTAATGGCACAGAATCTCAAGTCGACAGAAACCAGTTGGATTCCTGAATATTGCTATAAATTTCTACTCTCTCCACAGAGCCTTTAGAAATTAATATCCCATTATCTTGATCTACTTCTTGTGCATTATGTACTCCGAGCAGTCTCTGGAGAATGTAGTGTTTTCACCCTGCTAATTGAGAAAAGTGAAATGTATTTTTGTCAGAATGTGTATTCGATGGCAGAAGAATGATCTAAATCTTTATTTGGTTTCAAAACCTAATCCAAAATTAGCCTTACCATTTTAGTTACCCCTGGATTGGCATTGTTCCTTTAGAGAAAATAATAGTGATCTGTCCATTCAGATAAGCAATAATTTCTTGAAGTTTTAAAAAGATTTTTTTAAAAAACATTATCATAAAATTAAAGGCAGTTGAGGAAGATTGAATTATTACCCAGCAGGCTTATCAAACTGCCTTATAAAATTTCTTTGATTATATCCTTCCAGAGAAATTATTAGAAAGTTATATTGGAATAAAATTGAGTTCTTGTTTTTTTTCTGTCAAAAATTAAATATATTTTAAAATCTTACTTAACAAGCATACGTTGCCTCTTAACTCTGCAATATCAGGTTGCTATTATGTTTGATTTGGAAACGTCTGCTTCCTACGGTGAACTAATTTTCCTGGAGCGTTACCAAGAAGTGATTGGGGAGCTAGCAAAAGTGGAACACAAGATTGAACATCAGTCATCGGAGGGATCTGGAAACCTAAAACAGTCCGTCAGTGGCCGTACCACTCTACAAGCGATTGGAAATGCAGCAGCTGCTGGTAAGATTTGGCTACTCGTTTTAAGAAATGAAGCCCTGGAAAATGAGGCTTCGCATACATATGTATGGTACACATGTAACTTCTACAAAATTAAATTTCGATTTGCTATATATTGTATTTGAGATGGAAAGATAAAGTTAGATAGCTAGTGGGCCGTATGTTGCCTAATGACACAGAAGTTGCACAGATGAATGTTGAATCTCTTTCTCTCCCTGCAATTGATTATAGAAGACAGATTTGGGATATTGTGAGTATTGTAGTAAAAAAGAGTTTTAGTTCTCTATACAGTGATATACGGTACTCATCATTAATTGATTCCGGGAGGCATGATGAGAATCAAAAAAGATGAGTACCAAACAAAATTTTCTCATAAGAAATAATGTAGTCAGTCACAGCTGACACCAACAAATTCTAGCTTGTGCAGTGACTACCAAACAAACAATTAGTACCAGGACAAAATTTACACATCAAAATGAGTTGCATACCAAATTCGATGAGTTTCGGAGCAGTTGAGGTACTACTGTATGTTAGGAGTTATAGTTCAAGCATGTTTTCTCTATCATTGGTATCTGTTTCTCATTTTTTTCTATTCACCTTCTGTGTATATATTGTGCATGTGCATGCAAAGAATAGTAATAGACAAACCAAAGCAAATCAAAGCTTTGGACCAAATTCAGACTGTAGATTGTTGCTATTGGAATTTCCTGGTTTTCATCCCCTATCCACATCTGCCATAAGATCAAAGAAATCCCTGAATGTGCTTGAAATGGGAGAAGTTCAATAAGGACTTGGAAACTGAAGAAATCCAATGGTATGCAAATTTCTACACTGATAAGACTTTTCTAGGTCCAAGATTTTACAACTGGCAAGACATATTTCCATCTTGCTAATGAAAACAGAAAAATGAAAAGCAATGGTTGTGCTCTGCTCAGTTTCAGACACAATAAGCATCAAAAAAAAATTGCATGCTCCTGAAGTTAGGCAAAGTGGAAGAAAAACCTAAAGAAGGCTTTAGGACTGAAAACCTGTAATAAATTAAGTCCCAAATCCTTTAACCCAACTTTAATTTTTGGCTTTCTAAGGGATGGTGTTTTACTCCATTTCGGATGTTACGGATAAGCTGCTTGCCCCTTCAGAAAGGCTTGAGCCCGTGCTCCAAGAGAACTTCTGGACTAGTAGCACCCAACTGGAATGTACTGACCCTTTGAGTAATGTTCTGGAAGACCTTTGTCCCTCTGCTATGGCCATATTCGATTTGGCAAGTACTCAGTGCAATTTATGGAAAACCTGCAAGCAGCTGTTAGAAACAGCAGAGAGAAAATTGCAGAATAGCCTTGAAATCAAAGGTAAATTTCCCTATTCTGTTTAGTGCTGGGGTATTTTAAAAATTCAAAGAAGTAAGGAGAATAATGGTGAAGCGTGTATATAATTCTATTAATATATCTTCTTCCTGGGTTGTCATCCTATATCTTAATAACAGCCAGAAGACTTGATTCCATTCACCAGAATCCAGATGGCTTGAAAGGTTTCCCAGCAGTTCTCCAGCAAATAAGTAAAATTATCAACATACCACAAGGACAGCCCAAATCAGGTAATTGTTTTGCTTTGTGTCATCAATTCATTCACACATGTACTATTCTCCATTCTTACACTTGTGTTCTGGCATCGCTTCCTAAGGAAGCTCATCGGGGCCACTTTAAGAGCCATGGTGGTGCAGTGGTTAGAATGCAGTACTGCAGGCTACTTCTGACTGCTGATTGTCTGCAAATTGGCAGTTTGAATCTCACCAGACTCAAGATTGGCTCAGCCTTCCATCCTTTCCCAGTTCGGTAAAATGAGGACCCAGATTGTTGGCAATATGCTGACTCTGTAAACTGCTTAGAGAGGGCTGTAAAACACTGTGGGGTGGTATATAAGTCTAAGTGCAATTGCTATTTAAGTGACCCTCTTTTCATGAATGAAGTTTTTTTTTTTGCTTCCTGTTTTTCATTGCTTTTCCTGAGGATTTCTTTTTATTGTATTCATTGTGTAATTCCTTTGAATTTAGTTTCACTTCTGTTTTTCTTTTTTATTGCTTTTACAGTATGTAAGATTTGTGTAATCAATATTGCTAGATAATTTTGAAATGCTAGGAAAAGTGAGGTGTAAACACAGGTATCCATAGTTAGCCATTGGAATGGAAAAATGATGTGTTCTATGTCGCAACACAACCCCCGCCCTTTCACTCTTGTGTTCTGATGCCATATACAAGCATTTAAATTTTGGAGATTATGTTGCATTGTTTTCCCTGCTCCTGTAAAATTCTGTCTGCTACCAAAAAAAAAAAAAAAAAGGCAAAAAGAAGATTAAAGGCGTTTCAGCTAAACTGATTTGTAGAGTCTTGGTACCCTGTTTCTCCAACAATATGGCCTCTCCCAATAGGAAGTCCCAGCATGTTTTATAGGCATGAAATGAAATTAAGCCCCTCCCCCCAAATTAAGGCCTATATTAAAACATGCGAAATGGGGGGAATGGTGGGGGGACTTGCCATTAGGAAGTACTTTCGTTGCACACCCGGATATGGTACTGCCTGCATTGACCCTGATACGAAGTGCCCCACCAACGCCGAGGTCAACATCCAAGCCGTCACCGCCCGCCCAAAGATGCAAAGGGGGGGAATTAAGTCACCCCTGAAAAGACGGCCTAGCCATTTTTTCGGGGCTCAAAAAAAAATAAGACCCGGCCTTATTATATGAGAAACACGGTAGAATGCAAGTCCATGTATATTAAAATATCCCATTTTATATATATTATATTGCAGAGCTCTCATTTTATTAATCAATTACGTTTCAGCTTTTATTTTAGGACAGTTTGGGGAAAAAAATCCATCATTTCTCCCCATTCATGACATTTAATTTCTTTCATGACATTTAATTTTTTACATAGATGTTTAGTGTTACAAGTGAGACTGAAATATTTATCTTAATGAATTTTCCTATTGTTTCCTAACAGAAATTTCTGATGAGAAAATAAGTTGTCATTTCCACTGCAGCATTGTGGATTTGCTGCAGACATGTTACCCAGATCTCACTGCAGACTGTATTACTAATCAGCTTGTTTTGTCACAACACTTGGATGAAATCCTGCAAAATCTGGCACACGTAGACAATTTTTCAGGTACATCTGCGGGTGAATTACTTTTTTTTTTTTTTGCTCATGAATGTTTAACTCTATTATCTGGCATGAAATGTATTTAGATTTATGCCTCACCTGCACGATGCTCAAGGCAGTTTCCAAAAATAGATTTGCAGTTAAGATGGGATTTAACATTTCAAACAATAAAGGAACTTTTAAATCCTTGAAATATAAAACTATAGATACAATAGCCGTTCCTTAATTCTTTCAATTCAGTATTACCACAAATGTGGGAGATTTCTCTTATTGATGGAAAGAGTTGGATTTCTCAGATCTGTAATTTTTTTTACAGACTCCAAAGGAAACATGCTTGCTTCTTTGGTAGAACAAGCTTTTCTGAAATCAGCAGAACTAGAAGCACATCCAATTTGCAGTCAGATCAAACATCTTCTAAAAATCTTGGACCAATACTCTGTGACTATGCCGGAGGGCTATGGACAGACTGCCTATCTGCAAACATTTTTTGATTATATTAACAAATTGGCTGCCATTATATTTCGAAGCCTCACAGGTGAGAGATTTCACCCTATTGAAGCAAGGGATGTAGGTTTAGTTCAAGAGAATCCACTTTTAGTAATGAAAGAAAGCAGATCAATGAGGAGTGGATAAAAATAGCATATTAATAGGAACTTTAAATGATTGCGTTCATATTTGCCTATATTTGAGTTCTCACTGAACTATTTAGCTATTTTAAGTATATTTTATTAAGATAGAGAGTAAAAACTATAAACTAATTTGCAGATATGTAACAGAAATTGGAATACTGTAAAAAGATCATAATAAATTCTCTGCATTTCTGCATGGCAAGAGATGTGGAAGACGGGTTTGGGGACATACAATGAAACAAAGTCCAACCGAAACATTATTTTTTTTAAATACCTGGTTTTGCTTCTAGATCAGTCTGCAGTTATCCAAGTTGGAAATCCATTCATTTTGCTCCAACAAAGTCCATCTCATTTGTTATCCCAGCTTCTATTTGAGAAACAGATTGCCCCTGACAGGTAAGGATCTTTCATTTACCTGCTGAACATGCTTCTTTGGAAATATTACAGCTAGTTCTTGTTCACCAGCTGCTTCGGAAAGTGACTATTATCAAATGGCAGCAATAATAAAACCATGGTAAGTGGTAGTAAAAAAAAAATTTTTTCCCAACCAATATGCACAATTGTGTTCAGATTTGTGCACCTGACTACAATGCATACTGGACTGGGATTCATTCTGGCATAGTACGAGAGAACTTTATCTGAATGAGACAGCAGCAACCAGCAATCTTTGCAGCATATCTCTCTGTTGCTCTCTCTTGTTTTCCACTGACATAAAGTCCAAATAGTCCTTGATCATTGATTTAACAACTGAAAGTTATGATTGTGCCCAAAAACGTGATTTATGATTGGGCCTTTCATTTACAACCATTGCAGCATTCTTGTGGACACATGATCAAAATTCAGGTGCCTGGCAACTGACTTGTATTTATAACAGTTACATCATCACATGGCTGCCATTTATAAACTTCCCAGGGGGCTTCTGACAAGCAAAGGGAAGGGGAAAAGCTGCATTCACATAATAGCTATGTGATTCATTTGACAACTATGATGATTCACTTAATAACTGTTAAAGTGACAAAAAATTGTAAAATTGAGTGTGATTCAGTTAATGACTGCATTGTTTAGCAACAGATGTTCCAATCCCAATTTGTGGTCATAAATCGAGGATTGCTGTAACTTTGTTTTAACTATTGTAAATATTAATATATGGTTAATATATGGGATCTGAACAAAGTAATTGATACATGTCCTAGTATATAATCCTCAAATGTAGATTCGAGCCTAAAGAATTGAGACTGTGTTATTTGGAGGTAATGCTGGTAGATGCTGTGATAAAAGATAACATATTTTTCAAAGTCTATTTTTGTATACAAGGCAAATTTAGGGATTATAGCAGAGAATATCAAATGAGTTCATAATTAACATAAGTTATTTATAGCACAAAATCTTCTGAATTTGTCATAGGGTGCAAACAAGCCTAAGATGCATTTTTGCACGATCCACTCTCTGATTTGTCAGTCTCCCATACAGAAGCAGATGGGAAATGTTAAAATCAGGTTATTCCACACACATACTATGTTCTATAATTTATTGTGTTAAATTTGGGAGGGTGGGGGAAATCATATTTAAATCAGAACTGAATCTGTTCTAGGTTCTAGGACCTATGTCACGCGTGCCAGAAGTGGCATGCAGAGCCATTACTGCCAGCACACAAGCCCTTGGACAGAGCAGGTCTACTGTGCATGTGCACACGCCTCATGCCAGCTGATTTTCACATGTCTGGTGTGCATGCGTGGGGGTGGGAGTGCGTGGGAGATTCACACGCATGTGCAGAGATGTGCAGTGCATAGGGGGTCATGTGCAGGGGGTGTGGGGGGGACCCGCGTCCATTGCCTTCTGGGTGCTGGCATGTGAGCGCACAAACACAATTATCGGCACAGGAGCCCTAAAAGGTTAGCCACCACTGTTCTAGGACAAGGGCCTTTAAACTTGGCAAGTTGAAGACTTGTGGACTTCAACTCCCAGAATTCCTGAGCTAACATGACTGGAGGAGGAATTCTGGGAGTTGAAGTCCACAAGCCTTAAAGCTGTCCAGTTTGAAAGATCCCTGTTCTAGGATGTATCCGTAATTAATTAAGAGTGTGCAAAATGTTTCAACTGTAATTTTTCCCCACCTAAAACAAGATGATAAATATGTACATTTTTTCCTAAATCCACTTGTCACAGTTGTGGAGTATGTCTTTAGAGCTTAGTGTGTGTGTGTGTGTGTGTGTTTTATTAAGAAATCTTGTTTTTAAAAGATTGAAGAAATATTTTTTTAGGTAAAATAAAGAAATGTATGACAAAATTCCAAGAAATCCTGGTGTTCGAGTTAAGTTATGATAAATCACAGACAGTTCAACTACCATTCCCGTATTTATTCAATCGTTATGTATTTAGATGCTTAATGGGCACAATTATTTGGGGGTGTTTGATATGTATTGAGTGACCTATACTCATCCATAGCCATTTTTCCTTTTGTGTTATGTGGGAAATAGTGCATAATGTAAGTGCCAAATGTATTTTTATGTGCTCTCAAATCTGCAGGTTGTCTTTGCTGCTAGCTAAAGAAGAACTGAACTTAAATGTGCAGCAAGTGATCATCAACTGTTGCTGTAAGGCATTGCCTCTCTGCACCAACATGCAAAACAACCAGACTAGATCCCTTTTGACAAACATCAGTAGCCTAGCTCATTTGCATGCATATCATTGTCTGCCAGATATTGAGGTTCCCGTGCATAATCCAGCCATGGAGTCTGAGAACACTTCCAAGAATCCCCTCTCTTCTGTGCCTGATCTTAACCAGCATTCACTCACCGCTTCCACCCTCAATTTCCTAAAATCTCAGTCAAAACTCATAGCTACCGTGGCTTGTCTTACTGCCTTGAAAGTGCAAAAGCCACCCAAACAGAGTCTGTCATGGATTGAATTCCGAGGAAAAAGGGAAGTGCCCTTGTCCATGGATCAGATTTCCAAAGAATGTGAAATATTGTTAAAGGACTTCCCCTTTCTAGAAACTTTTCTTCTTGCTATGATCGAGCCTCTACAGGATCCTCAGGATAAAGGCATCAGTTTGGCTAGTGAGCTTTGTGGACAGTCTTACATCACATTGCTTTTCCTGGGATTGCATTCCTCCATGGCCGTTGAAGTGTTAATGGAGACTTTTGAACAAGCTCTCACAGCAAAGGATTGGCCCAGGGCCCTCAAAATCTTGGATTTCTACAGCCAGGATATGCAAGAGCTAATCACCGTACGGGATGCTGTATTGAGTTGTGCCACAGCTGATGGTAAAAAAAAAAAAAAATCTATCTTCTTTTTTTAAACAATGGTGGTTTGGATATGAAGTTGCAAATGGGTGTTTTAAGCTTCTAGCTTTTGAGGGAAAATGCATTCAGCCATAAAATCTAGCAACGGGCTCATGCTGTATCAGATGATCTGGCTGAGGTGGAGAAGAGAGGATAAAGGAGATATGAAAATAAATTCCTTCAATTATGCAATTGAAGGCAATTATACAATCTGGGTCAGTCACCGGGACTAGAGGTTTTGTCTTCCAAGTTTTTGGATTTGGGTTGGAACCCAGCGTCAGGGAACTTCTCTCTAGCAGAGTATGTCAGAAATTCTCTGAGGATGCGTTCCAGCACAAGTTTGAATACTTGAAAGACAAAACTTCTGATCCTGGTGACCTGCAACATTATCCTGGGACATGTATATTTGCCTTCATTCCTTCAGTTATTTCTGTTTTATAACGAGAGAGAGGCTTACTGCTGTTAACAAAGGGGGAAGCTGTATCTGATCATATATTTTGCATTGTAGACCCAGGTGAAATCGCTGCCATTTTCAGGTAGAATTAGGAAAGAAAGCTTTAGGAATAGAGAAGTTAGTTCCTGCATCCAAAACTAAACTCACGAGCAAGTAGTTAATGTAAGAAAGTTTTATGTGTTCCTAATCATTGTTATCATTTTCTTACTACTAGGTTATTCATTGCATTCATTATCCCTCATAGCTAAAAATGCACTGACTGCTTCTCTGTCTTTGAAAAATGCCTCCTTTTCAGGTGAGGATGGATGGCAATACTTGTTTCCAGTGAGAGATGCTGTGCTGAGGAGCAGATTGGCCCTTCGGTGTCTGGATAGATGGCCACTGGAGGCCTGTCTGGAAATACTAGCTTATTGTGCCTGTGATCCCGAAGTAACTGAAGAACTCAAATTTGATCTGCAGTGCAAAATCAAGGAGCTTCAAGTTTATCAAAAGGTATGGAGGCATCGCATTTGGGATTCTTCCTTTGTCCCTTTCTCTGCATCCAGCCCACAGGGTCTGGCCTGTAGGGCTGCCCTGGAAATGAAAAAGGACCGGCCCGCCATGCCTCTGCCAGCAAAAGCTGATCTAGGGAGAGCCGCGTGCATTCCTCTCGAGCCCTCCATTTTCAGCTGCAAGGCAAACCTCTGCCACCACAGGCGCCCCCGACATGAGTGACATTGAGCTGCCCAAGTCCACCCTGCCCAAGCCCCCCCCCCCCCCCCCGAGATCAAACACAACCCTGATGTGGTCCTCAGTGAAATTGAGTTGACACCCTTGATGTAGAGCCTGTGGAGAATATCTCAAGTAAAATTACCAACAAGCTGAAGAGAGTTAATAAAATGTTCCTTGATTTCATAAAAAGGACAATGGTTATTGAGCGCCTCACCAGAAAAAAAAAAAGACAGGATATGTATGTTTCCAGAGTACACATTCATTAACTAATTTTTATGTAATGTATAAAGAATAACCAAGCATAAGCATACATAGTTCTCCAAGGAAATTCCCTACACCAGTATACTGAATAAACATTGTTATTTTAAGTGAACTGGGTTTGATCAAGGAGAGATTATGGTGGCTGGATCAATTTATCAGCTCCACTAGCATTTACTTCAGAATAATTCTTCAATGCTATTTAGTTACTACTAATCTCTGTACAATCTGCTTGCTTCCTATTGAAGGGAAAACTTATTAGCCAAGCTCTCTCCACAAGGTCTGTGTTGGAATATTTATGCATGTCTGCCTCTTTTCTCTTTAGAGCTCAAAGTGATGTCATAACACCATAACACGACACCACTAACACTCTCCTCCATTTCCCCCTACAATAACAATCCTGTGAGGTTGGCTCGGTTGTGTGAGAGTGATTGATTGTAATAAGTCAGTGATTGGAAGTTTCTATTTCAATACTTAAATATATTATTGGCCAGAATTCCAATTTCTAATTTTGTGTATGTACTGCCACTGTTGCATCCTTCAATAAGTTATTTTCTTGAACACTGAAGTACCCTACATTGCAATTTCCTTGTTTTCCCATTTTAGCTTTAAGGATAGTGAAAATTACTCGGTTATTACTTGATAGGATACCTGGGTTTTCTGGAAATAAAAATGTACATTATGTAGTACAGTCCTGGTATTCTATAAATTGATTTTTCTATTGTGAGACTGTGTAGAAAGTATGGAGAGTTTAAAACAGTCTTCTAAAAATAATAACCTTCTATTGAGCTAATTTTTTTTTTACCTTGAAAAGTAAGATTAGAATTTATATAGGGATGGGTTTTTTTCAGTGAAGGGGACAGGGGACAGTTCCACTGTTCCCTCTTCATTTTCTTGTCTCCTTTTTCCTTATAGTCAGATTTAGTTTATATACATATTTATGGATGGAAAATGGAGTGTACACCAATGGTGTGACAAAAAAAAAATTCCTAGTAATAACTACCAGATTTCCAGGGTATTCAGATGTTACTTATTGTCCCGGTTCAGCCAAAAACTTTCACTTTCTCAACTTCCTCCTGCACAGACTTGTCCAGCTGAGAGGTTCCTTGTGGCGACCATTGCTGGCCGCCACTCCACCGCCTTTGGAAAAGGGAGTTAAGCCGGCTGAGGAAGGGGGTTGCGATGCCCCCGGACCCCTGCCCGGATCTCCCCTGTCTTCAGTTATCTCTACGGGATAACTATAGCCTCCAAATCCAGCTGGATCGGAGGCACTCCAGCGGCGAGCGCAGCAGGGATCGTGCACAGTCGTGAATTCCTGCCACCGCCGAAGCCTGACAAACCGGAACCATTTATATACATATTTATGGATGGAAAATGGAGTGTACACCGATGGTGTGACCAAAAAAAATTCCTAGTAATAACTACCATATTTCTGCTTATGAGAAGTTGCTCACTTTTAATTTAGAATTATTCCTGAAGCAGATGTTCAGCTGTCCTCTTGAAAGAAATAAAAATTTGAGCCTAAGTGCCTGCTTGTGGAAAGACAATAACCATCCACCAGGAAAGATTTTATGTAGATAAAATGGACAAAAGATCCCAGAATTACAGCAATATATATATAACTTTATTAAATAGTGGAAGCAGCATACTCTCACACAGGAGAACTCTCACTCTGATTAGCCATGACATACAGTGGCAGGAAAGGCACTTCATCATAATGCCTATAATCTGAATTCTTTAGCATCCAGGTTAATAGTACTAGCCCCCTCCCTCCCTGAAGCCAGGATGGAGTCTCAAGGGAATTGATCATGAGGCTGAGATCTGTGAATTCATGTGGATGGAAATGAGAGGTACCTTCTGCTTCCCAAAGTTCATGTGATAAATCTACTGATGGGAACAGGAAGCTGGTTACCTGATTAGGGAGAGTGAAGGGCATTGAAAGAGTGGAAAGGTTTATTTGCATTGAAAAGGAGAGACCTGGAGGCTACCTGATAAAGCCTGACAGATAGCAGAGCTTAGAAGAAGCTGTAAGAAGAGACTACACTTAACTACGACCATAAAGAAATCCAAGTCCTGGCCAGCCTTGCAGAATAATTTTTATGACAGTGCCTGATCAGTTTTGTTTGATTTTCTTTTCTCAGATTCTTAGACTGCAGGCTGTCCACATCTGGCATGATTGGCAGGATCTAAAGAGGACCTGCACAGAAGATCCGCAGGCCATTGTGGCCATGGTTTTAGAAACAAAGGTAGGACATTTGCAGCAGTGTTTCGTTATTTTTCTCTTAGAGGCTTGTTCCCACTTATTCTCTGTCCAGAAATAATAATTCTATTTGGTTCAGCATCCCTTTCTTTACTATGGTCAGCCATTTTTTAAAACGGGCAAAAGGCAGAGCTTTTTCTTTAGTCCATATAACAATTCCGTAGTAGAAAAGTACTAAGGAAGTAGTTTGGTGGAGTGGTTAAATGCATTAGGCTAGAAACTGGGAGTTTGGCACAAAGCCATCTGGGTGATTTTAAGCCAGTCTTAGCCTTGAGAAGAAAATAATGGGAAATCCAATTTCAAGAAAACCTGGCAAGGAAACTGCAGGGACTTATCCAAGCAGTTGCCAGGAGCAGAAAGACTTAACTTTACCATGCTTTTTGCTTAACAATTTGAGAAATAACATTGTTCTAAATCCAGTTGGGTTGGCCTTGGAATAGGAAGTTCAAGTCCCATCAGGCACAACTGGGACAGAAGCCTGGGGAAGGCCAGTTGTAGAATAAGTGGGTAGCCTTGGCGAAGTTTCGTTTTTAAACTTTTTGATTTACAATCTCTTATTATTTTTATTGCAGGATTATGAACTGTGTGAAGAATGGGGCCGCTTGTATTCTATCCCAAGGGATCACTTGATCAGCCTTCACCAGGAACACCTCCTTCATTTGTTGGAAATAGGAGATATGGAAAAGGCTCTCCAGGTAACTGGTCTCTCAGGTATTCTAGGATTTTTTTTCTTTCATGCCAAAAAGGGGCATGTGCTTCTAAAATTGGGTGCTACTTTGTTTTTTTCTTCAAAGGCCAAAATGTTGACTTTGGATATGGAGCAGGATCAGTTTGCTACTAAGACGTTGAGCAATTTGTAATTATTTCATTAGGAAAGCAAAATATCGAGCTAATTTTCAGAGCGATAAATCTCAGAGATAAAAGTTTGTGACAGTGATGATAAACTTGTAAAGCAATAGACAAGAGGGAAATGCACGAGTTTGGGCTATGACATTTCCATTTGACACTGTGAAATATGCTAGATGACCAGTCACAGGAGTTATCCTTAGTTTTATTATGCTTATTTTGGCATGTGTCCTTGGAGAGAATTGTTGTCTTAGTTAAGTAATAATAGATGCAGATATGTTTTAGTCCATAACCTATTAGTGTGTATGTGTGTGTGTGAGAGAGAGAGAGAGAGAGAGAGAATTTTGCTAGACTTCCTTTGTATATACATTGTTATTTTACAAAGAAGTTATTTGAATGCATAGTAAGTATTTTAATTTTGCAGCATAACTCTAACAAATTAGTCAGAGTATGTATGCAGGAGAGTGAAAGAATTTGCTTCCAGTAGTTCTGACATGGTGGAGGAAACTGATTAAGGCAGAAATTATTGTCCAAACTGTGTAAGACTTTGAAAAGTGTATGCCTTAGAAAAGGAGATCTGCCTAGGAAGCACGATATATTGTATTGATATGATCCATTAAAATCTATATAAAGTGTATACATATCTAAATTTTTTTGTAGCTCTTGCAAAGAATAGGTGATCCAGACATTCAGTTTGTCATAAGTGAACGGAGTCTTGATAGATATCCTAGCTTAGCAGCTTCTCATTTCCTTGCGGATTATCTCACAACAAACTTCAACCAGCACCTGACAATTATGCGCCAGAATGAAATTCAAGCTCTTTACGTGGGGTCCAAGGTAAGTAGCAGAGATGATTTCCAGAACAAACTGCAAGACTGTTGTTCTCTACTCATGAGTTGCAAGTTCTTTTCTTGGTCGTTCAAGATGCTGTATTCCTTTCTCTTCTTTTTCAAGGTACTGCTGACTCTTCCTGAGCCTTCCCGATCTAACTATTCCCACCTCTCCTGCAAGCCCCTACTCATGCTGGAACAGCTATTGATGAACATGAAAGTGGATTGGGCAGCTGTGGCTGTGCAGATGTTGCACCAGCTCCTGGTTGGTCAGAAGATAGGCTTCAGCACAGAAGACATTGATGCATTGCTCTCCAACTATGCTGGGAAAGCTCTTGACTTTCCATTTTCTCTAAGAGAGAAGAGATCAGGTGACTGTGTTTTGAAAATCTCCTATCAGTGATGGTGAAAAACCCAAGATTTTTATGGCTCCACTGGAAAAATCACAAACAGATTTTCAGTCTATCGTAAAATATTTCAGAACTGTTCATGTAAACAGAAAGGACCACATTTGTGCTTCTCCCATACTCATGGTTCCATTTTTTCCAAGTTTCCTGTTTCATTAGTATTGCTGTTTTCTGCTTTGTGTTGAAGAAAGTTAAATGAGTCAGACTTTTCTCTTCATTTAGATTCCCCCCGCCCCCATAAATACACCCACTTTAATCCTCAAAATGTGACTAGTGTGGGAGAACAGTCGGTCTACGTGCTCCTTAACTGTCATAGCTTAGAGCCACTTTACTCAATCTTAAAACCTTGCAGAATTGTATGGAATTGTACATCACACAGAATTGTACATCACACAAACTGTCAAAACTCTCAACAGTGGTTGAATAGCACATGAATTATGGGAGTTGAGCTGCATGGAAAATTGAGAAAGTTGTAATAGATGCTGGGCTCTGATAATGGAAACTGATACTACTTCTATCTCGTGTTCTTTAAAAAGCTAACTTTATTACAACATGTCACTTTTGTTCCTTAAATAGCAAAGCCTATTTATAAAGCAAAAGTTTATAAAGTTTATAAAGTTTATAAAGCAAAAGAAGTAAATTCAAACTAAAGAATGTTTAGGAAACAATACATGAAAAGTATATACAAATCCGTACACATCAATCTTTCTCTTACTACTTGGAGACAGATCTGAACCATAGATTTGATGAGTTATTTGTGCGTGTGTTTGTCTGTCTGTCTGTCTTTCTCTAGCATATGTACATATATGTGTGTGCATGTATGTGTATGGTTATATATTTATTTTCTTTTGAATGCCTGCATCAGAATTTCATTTTTAATACGTCCCAATGTGTTCACAGAAAAAAGTGACAATGAAAGTTACTGATTTGCAATCTATACAAAATATTTTGTCACTTCTGTCACATGAGCTTTTGAACAAGTTTGAGCAATTGTTTTTTGACTCAGTTTATATAATCTTTACAGATAAATATAAATTGCTCAATTTCTTAACAGCATTTTCTTTTTGTCTTAGATTCTCTTATACCAATTCAAGAGAGTTTGTGTCCGGGATCTGAATCTGACACATTATCTAAGCCAGAGTCAACAGAGCATTTTCCATCTAGTCCTCCTGGTGAGAGAAAGATTTAAAACCCAAACTCTTTTCTTTCTCTTTTCTTTTTCTTTTTCTAATTGCTTTTATGACTATGGAGAAAAAATATATAACAATTTATACAAAGTAGTGCTGCTATCCCAAGCCTTAAGGACCTGGATGTTCTGTCAGGCCTTGGATTAAAAGATATTTGGAGCCACTTGATGGATATGTTTGTATTTGTTTTGGATGTTTGTTGAATTCACTAGCTTATTTTCTATTATTTGTATTTTACTGCAACATCTTGCTATGTTGTGACCCATCCAGAATTGATCTGGAGTCAGCCAGTATTTAAATTCAATAAAGCAGCAACAATATAATAATAAAAACTGTTAATGTTCTTTCTTATCAATTTTCCGATGAAGGATTTTGAGGCTTCCATCTGGGGATAAAAGTGGTTGATGTTCAGTTTTTTTGCCAAAAAAATGTTTTATTTAATGTTGCGGTAGTTTATCTCAAAGGTCAGTGATGACCTGGACAATTGAGAATTTCCATAGACAGTTGCAGTTGTTCAGTTTTGCTATTCAAAGGGCAACAAGTCAATTTTCTTTTCATGATGTAATCTCAGTAGCTTTCAATTCATCTAGAACAATTTTAACTCTTTTTAAATTTCTTACCTTCCTGTGCAATTAATAACAAATATAACTGTGCTTAGAGGTATTTGTTTTTTCTGGGAAGCCTGTACTTTTCATCTAAATGTTAACATATAATCCCCCAGTTATCAGTTGGGTTGTTTCCAAGCAAAATGACAAATTAATATTGCAGTTTCTCAAATTTTGTTGAAGACAAAGATAAACATTTTCCAATATGCCAGTATGAGTTTTCTGTGCATATGTGAACATACATTTTCTTTTCTTAAAAACTAGATGAATCAAAGCAAATTTCTCCTTAATGTAAAACTCTCCAAAAAGAAATGTTTAGGGATGAAAAATAGTTTGCTTCTATTTTCATTCTATTGTGATTTTTAGACATTCTTGATTTGGATGAAAACCTACTCTTCCATTCAAATACATGTGAATGCTATGCTGATGGATCATATATTCGTATACATTGTCTGCAAGACAATCTTATATAACGGGAGAGCTGAACCTTCTTTCTGTTGGTAATGGGAGACAGATTTGTTACAGATGATGTCTTCTGCAATAGAACCTCCAGTGCATTATCTGGTCTTCATGATAGCAGCAATTCAAATGTTCATTGGCTTTGGTTTGTCTCTTCCGTATCTTTTAGATACAACAGATGCTTCCAGCCCAAGAGAGAAAAGCCTCCAACAAGCTGCCTCTGCTCAGGACTTTGTGCCACCAGAGAAGCCCCCACCCAAACAGCAGTGGATCCCAGATGACACTGAAGTCACATGCATGGTTTGCAAAACAGAACGCTTTACGATGGTAATTGAATTCCAGAACTGAGCCTGAGGTGTATAACAAAAGCTCTTGAATGAGTATTTATCTAATGTCTTTAGAGAACTTTATATATGTCTGGATTAAACAGTAACTGCAGGAATGCCGTTGCTCATTCAAATGTCTTCTTTTATGTCTCAGTTTAACAGAAGGCATCACTGCAGACGTTGTGGGCGGTTAGTGTGCAGTTCCTGTTCTACCAAAAAAATGGCTGTGGAAACTTGTAAGGAAAACCTAGCTCGTGTGTGTGATCAGTGCTACAGTTATTTCAACAAGGAATATGCAACAACTACATTCCATGACTCAGAAATGTGTGTAAAGAATTTTTTCACATCTTTCCATTCTTTGAAATAATGGTTCTCAGTGTGAGAAACGGTTTTACTGCAGATTCCATAATTCCTGATGACTATAGTGATAAGGGATTTGTAGACTTTAGTTTAGAAGGCACCAGATTTGGGGAAAACCTGTATTATATATATATGGCGATGTTTTGACGAGGTCCCACTTGCCATCTTCAGGCTGGTGCTTTCGGTTTTGTGATTGTGTGAGCAAAGCATGATCTGAGCTGCCATCTCTCTATAAATACTGGTGGGGAGGTTGGCTGTGTTGTCATTTCTTGATTGGTTGATGGAGTTGATGTTTGTGAATTGGTTGGCTTCTTCGTAAGAACATGTGTGGCTGAGGTATTGGCTGTGTGTCTATCAGCCTCCTGTGTTGTTACGACCTGGATAATGGGCTGTGTAATGACCTTCTGAGTTCTATTGTTTTGACATCCTGAGTCAATAACAGAATATACCCATGTAAATCTACGAATATATATGTATGTGTGTGTGTGTATGTATATGTATAATTGTGTCTATAAAAATTAGCTTCCTTCGTTAGTTTTTTAATGGCTACATTTTGTGCAAGAACATATCTCTTCACATTTTTCTTTTTCTTTTTGGTTTGTGAATGTTGGTTCTGATAGTTCATTAATAAAATGGACATTGTTTAAGAGCCTGGCAAAGAAGAAGAATGAACATGTTAGAGGTTTCTTTAAGGAGGCCACTGATAGAATGTTAGAATCATGAAAAGAGATCTCTTTTTCTCCAACATACATTTATGTATTTACAAATTTTATCTTGCCTTTTCTGAGACAATCTGAGTGGACATAAAACTACATATTAACAAGATCAATTCATAAAACAATGCTGAGAATATTATAATAGTCGTCCTCTAGTGCTCTCCCCCCTCCTATGTAAAATAACAACACCAGTGGAAGTGCATATCTGCTCTTAAACAACTTCACAGTCATTCTCCAGCTTGAGGCAAATTGAATTATAGTATGAAATTAATTAGTTGATTATTGTGAACAAACCTGTAGGTATTTCCCCTTCCACTTAAGAAGAAACTATTAGTAGGACAATGTAATCAATTAAAAGAGGTACACATATTTGGTTTCTCTAGTGCATCAGTCCCCAACCTTGCCGGATTAGCGTGGGGGAGAAGAGAGGAAGCTCCATTTGCACGTAACTGGAGTTTCACGTGTGTGAGTACCTGCGCATGTTCTTCCGCCACTTGCGCAGCCCAGTTCTGAGCGGACTGTGGTGTAGTAACGGGCCCTGGCCCGGAGGTTGGGGATCACTGCTCTAGTGATTCTGCATGCAGCTAGAGGATAATCTTCAAACAATTGCTATGATGCTTCCAGGAGACCTGCTATGTTCATAGGCTTTATGTAGTCTTCATTTCCAGGACTTTTCTTTAGTGAAGGAACCAGTTTATAAGAAAAACCTGTGGTTTAATTTCATTAACTACTGACTGCAGTATTCAAATTTTATAAAGTTTGCAACCTTATTAGAATGGATGTGAAGCATCTTTCTTTTCTTTTTAATAGTTCCAATGAAGAGGAACAGAATCAAGAAGGTGAGGACACGTAATAGGTCATGTTCATAATGCTACATCTCTCTCTGGTACTTGCCTATGTCTATGGGTAACAACAACAACAACAACAAAAAGATGCAAGGAAAACCTTGTTGAGTCTTAACAAGGAATCAACAACTCAACTGTAGTAAAATTGTAGACCTTCTAGTCTGTGTTGCTGAAGGACTAATAAAATGGATGAAAACATTAATTAAACTAGCTGCCTCCTAAAAATATTTCAAGATCAGAAAGCTGAGCCATGATTCTTTATACTTGGTTAAAAAGCCCTTATTCTAAAAATACTTTTTATAAAGAGACACTAACCAAATAAATGCTATAATTTTGCAAAAGTTTCAAGGCTGCCAGAAACAAAACAGTGCAAGAAAATATCATCAGTATAACCTCAAGAGAAATAGCAATGGATAGCATTTTTGTCATAATCAGTAAAATCAGGAACAAAGTAAAAAAAAAACTGCTAGGAATTTAGCCATCATATTTTATGATGTTTTATTGTTATTCCTGGAATAACATGAAAAATACAAGTCAGATATTTTTAAAAGCAGAGTATGTAGGGGGATTGGGGGAGTTTTGGGAAATATGCAATAAGAAAAAAATGCCCATTGCAATGGGTGAAAAATATAAAAGTTTAATGTTTAAGGAAAGAAAGACCATATGCCAAGTTACTTTCCTATCAAGGTGTATTCTTCCCCCAAATTGCTGAGCTATTTGTGGAATATGGTTTCTGAACCTGAACTCATCTTAAAAGTGTTTTGTTGTTGTTCATAGCAGTTCTATCTTCTGATAATGAATGCTCAGATTGCTCTGCAGTGGTACAAATACCAAAGCCAGCAGAATTTGAATGGCAACTTTCTTTGATGGAAGAAGACAATAAAATGGTGCGCAGTGAATTCTTTTATGAACAGGTAAGTACGTTTTCCTAAAGAGACCCTGTGGTGTCTTAGGATAGGCAGAAAAGACCAAGGGACATTACTGACGTTTTAGAAAATTGCTGAAACAGTAACTTTGAAGGAGTGGACAATAAATTTGCCAGATCTCTAGATTATTATATTGCAGAATAGTTAGATATTGTTGATTTTTGGTTTGTTAGGTTTTAATTTTTGTAAACTATCTTGAGGCCCTTTGAATTGAAGTGGGAATAAACTGGATGGATGGATGATAGACGATAGACAAAGAGACCCATCTATCTGAAACTAGAGAGAAGTATTGCTTCCTTAGCTTTTAAAGTAGAGAATATTCTGTAACTATGCTGGGCTTTGTCTCATGACTTGTTCCACCTAATTTATATGGAGCTCTTTTGGCCTCATTTACCAACAGAGGTGTCACTCTTTCATTCTTTTTTTTCTTTTCTTTATTTCTTTTCCTTTTCTAATATTCAGGCTCCTAGTGCATCTTTGTGTATTGCCATTTTCAAACTGCATTCTGACAGCATTGCCTGTGGTCAGCAGTTGGTAGACTATTGCTGCAAATTGTCTCAAAGCCTGGCAAACCCTGAAGTGGATGCTGGTCTCCTCATAGACATCATGAAACAGTTGCTTTTCAGTGCCAAAATGATGTTTGTAAAAGCTGGGAGGAGCCAGGAATTAGCTCTTTGTGACAGGTAAGATGTCCATAGGCCTCCTGAAAAACCATTGTAATGATTTGTTTCTAATTAATCTTTTTGTAGAGTTTTGCAAAATAAATCACAAACCAAAGTAATGCCCTTGTATGTTTTGTGCAGTTTATTATATTTTAGGGGTTATGTGCAGAATTTATGACTTATGTATTTTAAAAATGTCCAAACCTGCCTTACCACGTGACAGAATATATTTGTGCAAACTTTTGAACAAACAATACACTGATTTTCTCGCTTTCAGCCAATTTAGTTGCTATTAACTATCCCGGGCTTTTGATCTTAGCACACATTTATGTTAAACAGATACAGAGCTGAACCATCTATGCAACTAGTAAAATGGACCCTATTATATTTAGTCTTAAGAAGAATTCTTAATGCCTCAAGAAATCATAATGCCTTATTGCCTCAAACTTAAGAAAATGTTGCCTCAGTGTGAAAGAAAATGTTGCAGCTGGAATTTTTTCTCACAAGAATAAAATTGTGTGCTATTCTGGATAAATTGTGAGCTGTTTTCAGGAGACAGCCTGAAAAGGAAACAAAAATAGTATGATCCCTGTGGTTTGGCCTCCTCTGAGTTGCAAGTTTCCTCTTGAAATTAAAATACAATTGAAACTTTCAAGAACAAAACTGAGTAAAATGAATAAAATGCATTTCATTTGTTTCACTTTTTTTCTTCCCATATCAGTTACCTCAGCAAGGTGGATGTGTTGAATATTTTAGTAGCTGCTGCTTATCGTCATGTTCCATCTCTGGATCAGATATTAGAGCCTGCAGCAGTTAGTAGGCTAAGAAATCAACTTTTGCAAGCAGAATACTATCAGCTGTCTGTAGAGGTAACACTATAGGAATGATGTAATTGTGAAGTATAGCCTATGGATTCCTTAACACACTTCTGTCTTTAGTGGAAAAGCATCTTTATGGAAAATAATTTTATCTTCATTCTCTTTCCTATCAAGGATTTTGAGTTAGGTTTTCAGCTTTAGAAATCTTTTTTGGTTTTGGTTCTAGATTAAGAAAAACTAATTATTATTACAAAGTAATAAATAGATTAATCAAATATAATTAACTGATCAAATATTATTTTGAATGATTGGATCTGTAAGTTCTTTAATACTTTTATTGTCCCAATATAAAATGTAATGTGCATTAGATAGCACTTTTGCTGCTAAGGGCGAGCTATGTATCTTAAAATGTAAATTATTTGATACTTCCTCAATATTTGAGAAGACTACCTAAGATTTTATTTTTTATTCCATGCTATTCCTATTCAGATATAATTTATTAATCAGTTTCCTTTATAATCATTTATACTCACTTAATTGAGTAGCTGAAAACGTTGCCATCCAGTTAACTTTCTAGGCTAATCTTTCCCAATCTGGTGTCCTTTTAATTCTGACCAGAGAAGATATCCACTTTTAATGATGTAGACCAGGGGTGTTAAACTTGCATCACATGGTGGCCCCGCCCCTGCTTGGTTTAGCAAAGGTGTGGAAAGTCCCGGTGCGAGTTTAACACCCCTGATATAGTCAGTCATGATTAATTGTATTTCTTACCCTACTAGTGGTTAAACTAATTTGTATTTTCTGTACTAATTATCAGAAATATTTGGAGCTTGTTGCAGAACCCTCTTCTACCTCTAGCTTAACATGCTAAAAGTTGAGCTTGGGATTTTACTGTATGCTCAGACTCTTAGCTACAGTACTTTTCCTTTAAACTGTGACTTAGTCCTAATGTTATTTTAAAAAATTACTCATTTTTTAAGGTATTGAAAAAGGTATTCTGCCATCTGAGTTTCGGTAAAAAAATGCTTCTTTGATAAGAAAATCTTATGAACAGAAATTCTCTGTAATTTTCTTCTTTTTAGTGAAAAGTGTATATTTCTAATCTTTATTAGGCAAACAGTACCCCTAATGATAGTCAGTAGGCTTTTGTTGTATCTATGATGTATCTAAACTTCTGATACATATGGACAGTACTTATAAAATGCTGTTTTAGTTGTCTTGGTGTACATTTTAAAAAAAACGTAACTATAGTAAGAATGACATTTTTAAAAAAATCTTAATTCTTTGTGGTTTTTAGGTTTCTACGAAGACTGGTCTGGACCCCGGTGGAGCATGGCATGCATGGGGGATGGCTTGCCTTAAAGGTGGAAACCTGACTGCTGCCAGAGAGAAATTTAGTCGATGCTTAAAATCACCTCTTGATTTGAATCAGCTTAATCTGGGTTCCCGTCTGGTTCAGGAAGTGGTTCAGTATCTCGAAACCACAGTAAAACCCATTCTTTCTGTGGTAAGGCTATAATCCTGCTG
The DNA here is from genome assembly GCA_033807585.1 of Hydrophis major. Taxonomy (NCBI): domain Eukaryota; kingdom Metazoa; phylum Chordata; class Lepidosauria; order Squamata; family Elapidae; genus Hydrophis; species Hydrophis major. Next base: position 85,949,285 of record CM066328.1, on the reverse strand, counting down.
ACGGGTTAGGGGCAGCATTTGAATAACCTAGTTTTCACTGGGTTGTTAGGGATAAAAGACAGGACAATGACTTGTGTTTGTGTGTATTTCTATGGACTATTTGAAGAAAGCTGTGATTAAAATATATATATTGTCTTGTTTTAATCAGCTGTATAGCAGATTGATCAGTTGTTAATTGCAGTAAAAATGTGAACTTGAACATAAAAACAAGATATGGTTCATTACTAAAACTTGCTGTATTGTCAAAATGTGACAGATTTCCTGCCTAAGAGAACTAGAAATCTCCCATTCAGGAAGATTTGGGAATGAGGAAATGACTTCCCCCCTTTTTTCCTCATGAAGTTTCTGCTCTGCTTCACAAACAGTTTCAGTTCAGTTTCAGTGGTTGTGGGGTACTTGGCCCATATTCCACAAGGAGAAAAATGCTTTTGAATGTTTTGTTGATAAACATTCTGAATTCAGCCTGTGACTTCTGATTCTCTCCCTTAATAGCAGGATGATGACTATTTTGCCACTCTGAAAGAATTGGAAGCAATGCTGAGGACACGAAGCCTCTCTCTAGAGATGACACCCGAGGGGAAGATGCAACACAACAGCTATTATCAAGAATGCCTTTTCTATTTGCACAATTATGGCACTAATCTAGCAATCATTAGTTTTTATATGAGGCATGACTGTATGCGGGAAGCTCTGCTGCATTTGTTAAATAAGGTAGGGAAACTGCATTCTATTGGAATCCGATTAAGGACTTAGAAAGTAAAGTCCGTGCCTTTAAGTTGACCAAAACAAGTTTCATAACTTCGTATATTCTATTGGTTATAAACTTGTTTTTGTTAACCCTTGCAGTTTTCTTGGAGAATAGTCCATGGGAATGGGAGAGAAGGCGGCAAGTCCATCAACTGTTTATTCACTCATTTATTCACTTATTGAATTTATACTCAATCAAATTACTTCTTGAAAATTTCAGTTACGGTTATCATTAAACAATTAAAATATCCCTTGTTAAATCACCAACCTAAATGATAAGAAAACTGAAAAGAAATAAAAATAACAAAAAATGTGCATTTTAATCAAACTTTTGTTTGCCCAAATCTTCATTGGTACCAGTTGATTTAATAGTTTGATTTTTTTTACTGCTTAAGGAAAGTCCACCAGATGTATTTATTGAAGGCATCTTTATCCCAAGTTATAAAAGTGGAAAACTTCACATGTTGGAAAACTTGCTGGAAACCATAGATCCAGGACTAGAGAGCTGGGGTGTCTATCTCATTGCAGCCTGCAAACACTTGCAGAAAAAGAATTACTACCATATCTTGTATGAACTGCAGCAGTTTATGAAGGTAAGAGTTGAAATTTCTTCCTATAACATAAACATTGCAAAATTTACTGAGAACTTTATGCAAAAAACATGGTACTTAGCCAGCTTGTTGTAGTAGTTAAGTTGCTGGCGTAGCAACTAGGAGACCGTAAGTTTGACAGTAATTCACTTTGGGCATGAAAGCATTAGGTGTCTTTGAACCAGTCTCTCTCTACCTCAGCCTAACCAACTTCACAACAGCTTGTTTTGTAGAAAATGGGGGTTTTATATTACTTTTTTTAGGATATATACTTTTGTTTATTTAAAAGAATTTTTCAAAGCTGTTCCCAGTTTAAAAAAAAAAAAACTGTTACCTCAGGTTGGAAAAAACTGCAGAAGAAAAATTTTAAAGGCTAAGTAGTCTCATGGCCTTGGAAATATTTAATCTGTGGAGAAGATATTATGAATGGTGGATTTCTGCATTAGATTTTTCATATATGCGTATTCCTCTACATTTGAGGATTCTTTGAATTTGAAATGATAAAAGTCAAATGAGATTTGCCTTTGGACGTCTTCTAGAATTTTTCCCCTTCAAACAGATTTTTTGAAAAGGACAGAAAGATAAACAATGATGGATGAATGAGTTACAAAGAGTTCTGGGCATCTCTTACCTCTTTCTCAGTAGTTGCAATGGAGATAGGGGGTTGCATGAGCAGGTTCAGATTCTACTGTATAGCAAAATATGTTAAGCAGTGGATCCCCAAACTCAAAATCAGTGCAGAACCTGTTTTTTTTTTAAATAAAGCTAAAATGTTATCTCAACTGACCAGATAGTATAATTTGAAAGCTTATCTGTTTTCCAGGATCAAGTCCGTGCTGCTATGACCTGTATTAGATTTTTCACAGAGAAGGCAAAATCTTACACTGAGCTGAAAGAAAGGCAAAAATGGCTCTTAAAGGTCAAGGATCATCTTAAAGTTTACCTTCAAGAAGTTTCTAGGAGTTCAGGAAGAAAAAAGGTTGCATGCTCTTTTCGCAAGAAAATGTCTGCTCCCGATGTATCAAGGTATTAACAAAAGTTGGGCAACATTTTTATAAGTCAACAATTTGTTATTAACCTAATTAGTAATGATATAATAAGATATAATTCAGGACTTTTCTATAAGAGCAGACAGACTTACCTGAATGACTAACTTTAATGAGGGTTTCTAATTCATGCTTTGAATTTCATCTAAAATTTCTCCTTTGGATGTTATTTTAATAATTATCTGCATTTATTTATTAGAATATGCACTGAAACATATATTCCCTAAATTAGGCACATCAATACAGTTGAGCTTCAGATGGAAGTAACAAAATTCCTCCATCGTTGTGAAAAGTCAGGATCTTTATCTGTAGTTAATTTACCTGTGTCTACCCTGTTTGGAAACAATCAAATGAAGATTGAGGTGGCTTGCAAGGTATGGAGTACCACTTAAATTTATTAGTGTGGTTTTACATATTGAAATGGAATATTGAACAGAGATTGGTGAACTCTACACCAAAATCATGTAGATTGTTTGAAGTTAACCCAAAGTCACGTATCATTTTCATTATGAATTTTGATTTGAAAGAACAGTGACTCAGAGAAACAATATTTCATTGTAGTCTTAACATGGCAATTTGATGACTGAAATCCAGGAAGAAATAGAACAAATTGTTTTCACAGCAGCTTTCCCCAAAGCTCCAGGTCATTTTCATTCATTTGTATGTTACTCAATTTTTCCTTTTTTTTTTCTCTCTCTCTTTTCTGCTGCTGTAATTTTTCCTCAGGTCATGTTGGAAGGCAAAAACATTGAAGAAGGATTTGGGATTGCATTTAGAATATTGCAGGTATATTGAATGAAGAAGCTTTATATCTAACATTTGACATTATTTTAGATTATTTTTATGTAATTTTAGATATTTACATTTTAATAATACTTTTATTAAATATTACAGTTGAAAAGATAGAAACTAATACAAACTATAAAAAATATGTATGAGTTAAAAAGAAAAATTACAAAGTGCAGAAAATGAGATGAAAAAAATAGAAAAAGGAAAAAAAAGAAATATGTAAAGAAGTAATTTCCTCCTTCATCACAAGTGTAACTTATCACATTCTCTTAAAATACAATAAAAGCTCTCATATCTCATTTCTTAACTATAAACAATATCTTAAAACCTCATCATTCATTCCTGATCAGCAAAAGTCCATTAAGAGTTACCAGGGATAGTCACATATCTATTTTAATATTGAGCAAATAAACCAATTTTATATTCCTTCTCTTCTCTTTACTTTTAACTTGGTTTTTAATCCCTTCCAATAAGTCCTAGAACCTGATTTCTTTTCGTTTTTCTCCTTTAGCCTTCTCAGAAAACCCTTCAAAACCTTTAACAGGTGTCTTTCGTAAATACAGTATAGAAAAGTTAACCCAATCATTCTTTCAGTTTTTATTTGTATGTCCATTTTAATGATTGAAACATCAACTAGCTTATTTCTACGTACAGTACATCAAGTTTCTAAGTAATACTTGTTTTGTCCACCTTCTTAGGACTTCCAGCTGGATGTTGCTGCTATATACAATAAAGTGGCTAGGCAGCTGGTGAAGCAGCAGAACTACAGCGAGATCAGGCAGCTCATTAAATGTATCAAGGAATCTGGTGCTGCAGATAAAAATGATGGGGACAATGTCATCCTCAGTTGCTTGGAGGAGTTTGATTCTATCCCTGCTGAGGTAACGTTGGCTTCTTTTTTAAAAAATATCTTTATTAGGTTTTAACATCTTACATTAAAATACAAAGTAACTTAAAAAGGGAAACACTAGTTGTACTTCTTGTAGTGTTAGAGAAGAGACAATTGTATTTTTTTCTCTGTCCTACATTATTATTGAATATTTAGAAAGCCAAGCATAAGTCCCACTTTGCTAATGATTCTTTCATAGCCAATGAATGAGTTATGTTATCCTTGTGTCTTTAAACCTACCATCTGCTAATAGGATACCCAAGCACCCCATGCAGTGCTTAAATGAGGAGAGTTACAACATCTTCATTTTGCAAAGGGCTTGAGTATACGTTTATGCCATGGTTGTGGGCATCCCTTAAGTCTCACAGTTAAGTCACATAGTTCATTAAAAGCTTCTTTTTTAAAAAAAAATTTTTATTGGTTTTTAAAAACAAACATAAACAAACAAAACATAAAAACATCAAGCTATCTTCCATAGGTGTACATACAGTGTGCCGGTTGGTTTACAAATTGTTTTGTGCTTCCATTTCATAGTCTTCAATTACAATTATATTGCATATAATCCCATATTTTCAATCAAAAATTAAATAACTTAGTATTATTAATCAATCATTTGACTATACTTTTATTCATTCATGTTTTACAAGATAATCATCATTTACTTAGTTTATTTTATAACAGTTCATATCATCATCCCAAATCTATCCTAAAATCATTTTGTAGATATAATAAGAAAGAAGTATATCTTTATATCTTTATTATTTTCTAAAAGTCTACATATTTCATTACTGTATTTTATTGTCTAACCATTGATAGAAAAGATCCCAAATTTTATAAAATTGTTTATCCTGTTGTTCTTTAATTTCAAATGTCAATCTACTCATTTCAGCACATTCCAATATTTTTTTAATGATTTCCTCCTGTGATGGTATTTTTTTCATTTTTCCAGTTTTTAGCAAATACAATCCTAGCCGCTGTTAATACATTTACAATCAGGTATTTCAAGTCTTTACTATATATTTCAGGTAAAATTCCCAATAAAAATATCTCTGGTTTCAAGTCTATATGTTTTTTTGTCATTTTTTTCCAACCACATGTGGATTTTAGTCCAGTATTTTTTAGCATCCGCACAAGTCCACCACATATGGTAATATGAGCCGGTGTCTGATGACATTTCCAACATTTTTCGGATTTATTCTTGAACATTCTTGTTATTCTTGTCGGGGGGAAATGCCACCTGTAAAACATCTTATACAGATTTTCTTTATATGCTGTTGACATTGTCATTTTATAATTTTGAGACCACAATTTTTGCCATTTCTCTAAATCAATCCCATATCCAAAATTCTTCCCCCAAGCAATCGTAGTTTCTTTAACTTGTTGTTCTTCTAATTTAATTTCTAATAAATATCCATATAGTTTTTTAATCACCTTTTCATCAGTACCTGTCAAAATCTTATCTAAATCAGTCAATTTATCATAGAAACTTTCCATTTTTGGAATCTTTATCATACCTTGAATGTATTTGCACATATGAAAACCAATTCATCTTTATAATTTGTTCCTCTAGTTTTTATATAGATTTGAATTCACCCTTTTCATTCAATATTTCACCATATCTAACTGTTTGTTCCTTTTTGTATATTATAGGATAAGAAAATGATTCAATAGTCGATAACCAGATTGGAATTTTGAAATAACATTGTCTTTTAATCTTCTCCCAGTTTAACCACAGAGACTCCCATATATAATGTCTTCTAAAATACCCCTGTGTTTTAGTTCCTTTATACCATAAAAAAGCATGCCACCCCAACAACAAATCATGTCCTAATGTCAACAATCTAGTATTTCTCAGTGTTATCCATTCCTTAACCCACATCAGATTTGTAGCTTGATAGTACAACTCCCAATTAGGCAAACCAAATCCTCCTCTAATTCTAGCATCTTGCAAAAGTTTTAACTTTATTCTCGCTTTCTTACCTTGCCATATATTTCAACACAATTTTATTTAAATCTTCAAAGTAATCTTTTCCAAACCTAATTGGAATTGTTTGAAACAAATATAAAATTTTGGGTGATATATTCATCTTGATTGTTGAAATTCTCCCTATTAGTGACAGTTGTAAATTTTCCCATTTCGCCAGATCTAGTGCTATATGCTGTTTAAGTTTGATATAATTATTCTCTTTTAATGTACTACATCTTGCTGTCAAATATATCCCCAAGTACTTGATCTTATTCGTGACCTGAACGTTCAATAAGTCTGCTAGTTCTTCCTTTTATCTTAATAGCATATTCTTTGTCAAGATCTTTGTCTTATCTTTATTTATTTTCAAACCAGCCACCTTTCCATATGTCTCTCTCTTTTCTATCAATTTTGATGCTGTTTCTAGAGGGTCTTCTAAGATGAAAACCAGATCATCTGCAAATGCTTGCAGCTTAAATTCTTCCTTTTTGATTTTCATTCCTTTTATATTCTTTTCATCTCTTAATATTTCTGTTTAGCACTTCCAAAGTAAACACAAACAACAAAGGTCATAGTGGGCACCCTTGTCTTGTTCCTTTTCTTATATTGATAGAGTCTGTCAGTTCTCCCTCTATCATTACCTTTGCCGTTTGCTTATAGTATTTAGCTTCTATTGCTTGAATAAATTTTCTAGCAAAACCCATCTGTTCCAACAATGATAACATGAATCGCCAATTCACATTATCAAATGCCTTCTGTGCATCTGGAAATATCAGAGCCATTTGTTTTTCAGGATGTGCCTCGTAGTATTCCAAGGTGTCCAAGATTACTCTCATATTGTCTTTAATTGGTCTCTTTGGCAGAAATCCATTTTGATCAGGATGAATAAAATTATTTAGATATTTTTTAAGTCTTTCTGCCAATATTGAAGCAAAGATTTTATAATCTGCATTTAGTAGAGAAATAAGTCTATAGTTCTTAATTTGTAATGGATCGGCCTCCTCTTTTGGAATAAGTGTAATATAGGCTTCTGACCATGATTTAGGTATCTTCTTCTTTAACATAACTTCATTCATAACTTCTAGCAATGGAAGATTCAATGATTCTTGTAATGTTTTGTAAAATTCTGCCGGAAGTCTATCTGGGCCTGGTGCCTTTCCATTATTTTGCTTCTTGAGTGCTTCAGTTAACTCCATCATCGTTATATTGCTTTGTAACATTGTTTCAATCTCTTTAGGTATTTGAGGTAAATTAGCATTCTGTAAATACTGTTTAACTCTTTCCTCATCAATATTCTCTTGCGTATATAGTTTCCCATAGAAGTCTCTAATGATTTCCTTCTTCTCTTTACTACCATAGCAAACTTGGCCTTGGTCATCTATTAATTGCAATATTTTCCTTGATTCTTTCTCCTTTCTCAATTTGTATGCTAACCATCTACCTGGTTTGTTTGTGTCTTCAAAGTAGTTCTGTTTAGCACCTCTAATTTTCTGTGCTAATTCTTCTTTTTCTATTTGACCGATTTTATGTTTAACTATATCGATTTTTAGCTTTATGTCCTTTTTCTGTGGCATTTTCTATAGCTCTTTTTCAAATCTTTTATACTCATCCTCTAAGGCCTTAGAGGCTAATCTTTTCATGTATTCCTTTTCCTTGTATAGTCTATTATCAAGCCTCTAACATATGCCTTCATTGTATCCCATACATTCTGAATTGATGTATCTTCTTTTTTGTTTTCTCTAAAGAAAAAAGCCAATTCTTTCTCCATCCACTGTGTGAAGTCTTTTTCCTTTAAAATAGTATTATTTAACGTCCATCTTTAAAATAGTATTATTTAACGTCCATTGTTGGATGTTCTCCACTTTTTCATCGGTTTTCCCTGTTCTTTGTTCAGTGTTCTCTGTTCTTTGTTCAATGTTCTCTATTCTCCTTTCAATATTCTCTGATCTTCTTTTTGTCCTTTCCATTTAATTGTCATTGGATTGTAATCTGCCCAAGTACTTGTTTCAATATTTATTTCTTGAATATTAGTTATTAATTCTGTTGACATCCATATTGTATCTATTCTGGACCATGATAAGTGTCTATTTGAATAGAAGCTGTATTGTTTAGTTTTAGCATTTTTTTCTCTCCATGTATCTTTTAAGTTTATTTCATCTACCATTTTAAAAAAAGATTTAGGGAGAGTCTTTCTGTTTTGTTTTATTGTTTTCTGTGCTATATAGTCCAATTTATTGTCTACAATTCCATTAAAATCTCCCATCATAACTATATTAGCATAGTCCAGTTCATTTTCATATGTAATTTCTTGTAGAATTCTTCTTGTTTGTCATTCGGGGCATAGATTGCAATCAGGAGTGTTTTCTTATTATTGTCCATTATTTCCACCATTAGTATCCTTCCACCATCATCGGTATAAATCAATTTTGCTGGAGTGGTCTCTTTAATATATAAAACCACTCCTCTTTTCTTACATTGTGTCAAGAAAGTAAATATTTTCCCTAATTTTGGCTGTATCAACAATTGTTCATATTGTTTTTTAATATGTACTTCTTGTAGACAAATTATATCAAATTTTAATTTCTCTAATTTATGAAAGGTCTTCCTTCTTTTAACGGCTGAGTTAAGTCCATTTATATTAATTGTAATCAGTTTTTTCTCTTCCATGGTTATATTTTGTAGTTAAGTTTAACAGCTCTCGTAGATCTTAGTTCACGTTGTTCTTTGGCTTCTACCTTTCCACCTACTGCACCTTCTTCTTTTTCAATTGCCATTTGGGAGTCCTCTTGGAATTCAATTAGTGAGATCTCTTTTTCTGCCTTTTCCTCTTTCCCTCCAAAAAATTCTGTATAAAATAATTCCGCTTTCTCAATTGAGTCAATTCTATGTCTCTGTTCTTGCCATGTGAACATTAAACCTTCTGGAATCAGCCATCTATAATTTACCTCTTTTTTAAGTAGCATTTTAGTCAGGAATCAGTATTCTCTTCTCATCTCTCTCACTCTTCTGGGTGTTTGTTTCAAGACCACAATCTCTTTGTCTTTATATTTCAATGTTTTCTCTTTTGCCACTTGCAATATTTGCATTTTAATGGCTTTCTTTGTAAATCTAATGTGAACTTCTCTTGGTAAGCTATTTCTCATTGCATATCTTGTGAAAACTCGATAAACCTCATCGATTCCATCCATCACCTTCTCTTCAGTTATTTCCAAAGCTTCTGCCAATGTTTCTATCATTATCTCAGCTAGATTTTGTCATTTTTCTTCCTCTATGTTTTGGAATCTGAGATAAAATTCTGATCTGTTCATCTCCCATCTCAGCATACCACTTTTATCTTGTTCAACCACAGTTATTCTGTTATCAATGTCTCCAATCTTCTTGTCTCTTTGTTTATCTTCTTCAATTTTTTGGAGTCTCTCATCATACTTCATCATCATTTTTTGGATGTTCTCCACTTTTTCATCGGTTTTCCCTGTTCTTTGTTCAGTGTTCTCTGTTCTTTGTTCAATGTTCTCTATTCTCTTTTCAATATTCTCTGATCTTGCTTGAATATTTTGAATTCCTTGCATAATCATCTGCAGTCACTTTTTCTTGCTTTAACATTGTCTGTATTGAATGTTGTCCTCCAGATGGTGGACAGGAAGAAGTAGAAGTTGAAGAACCAGGAGCTGTAAATTTCCTACTCATTTTAAGCAATTCAAAATCTTCAGGTTCTTCTAAACCTTAATCCAATTGTGAAGTAACCAATTATAGTTCAAAATAAAAATAGTAGAAAAAAGAAGCCCAATAATAATGATTAAAAAAAAGAAAAAAAAAGGGAGACAAAATTTCTTCAGGTTCTTGTATACCTTAATCCAATCAGTAGTTAGACGAAGAAAAAGGCTTGAAAAAAAAAGGAAAAGGAAAAATTATTTAGGTTCTTCAACACCTTAATCCAATTGAAAGGTCTCAAATAGAAAAGAGTCCATAAGAATAAACCAGAAAAGTAGATGAAAAAACAAAAATACCAGGAAAGGGGAAAAAAAGGCTATTCCTTTTAAATAAAAACATTTAATACTAAAGCTTTCCCTTTAAAATAAAAAGCAAACGTAGAGATTGGACTTCCAAAGAAAAAAAGAAAAACAAAGACAAGCTCCAACAAAGCCAAAAACCCAAATAGTTATTACAAGCAAAAAAAAAGATAAAATGAAATACGATAAAGCTGGTGAGGAGGGATAGCACAACTTAGAAAAAGTAAAAAGAGCACACTGCACTTTGTTTAATTATCCAAGGCTCTTATTATAGCTCTCTTCTCCAAAAACTTATCACCTTTTTTCCCCCTAGGTTTCAACACCAGACTCCAGCTATTGATAGAAACCCAGAAGAGCACCTGCAATAATACTCTCACATGCTCTTCCCTCTATCTTATCAAATAGCAATGTCCTTGAAAAAGAGTCTCAGTTCTTTCTTTCTCAGCTTTGTCTGGTCACAGGGAAATAGAATATTTTCAAACCTCTAGTTGGCAGTGTTACAAAGTTTCTTTGCTCTCATTTTCCCCCTCCTTTTCCAAGCAAGATATAATAAGAATTAATAAAAAAAGAAAAAGAAATTAAAAAAAAAAATAACTAAAAGGGAGTCTCTAGCCTAAAATATTACAAAATCAAAAAGGAGAAAAAAAAATAGATGTAAAAGAAAAAACCAGTCCAGTTTCAAAATATAAGATCGTGTATAGAAAATCCATCAATGAGAAAAAAACATTACTTTGACATTCCTGTTTAAAATCGCCGCTTAATCACTTCTGTCAAAACTTTTACAGATTCTTTCTTTTCCTTAGGGTGTCCTTTCAGATCTTAGAATAGAGGAAAAGTTCTCACCAAACCGGCACACTCTCTCTTTCTGCTCTCTTCCATTTTGGAGCTGCCTCAACTTCAGCAGCTTTAATGGCTGCCTCTTTGCCGCTGGCAAGAAGAGCTTCTCCTGGATCTACCAGGGACTTTGCAGTATCCCTGGGATCGACAGGATGTGCTCTTCACTTTCACTGTCTCTTCAGGACGGTTTAGATCCGATAGGACCGTCCAGGAACAAAAATATCGGCAGCAATCTCAGACCTCCAAGATCACATGCCGTATCATCGTGACGCCAGCTCCGCCCTCCCATTAAAAGCTTCTAATGAAATAGCTGCTTACTGTATCTTTTTTCAGTGGGCAGGACTTCGTTTATAATTGCTTCCTTGATTCTCTGGTGAATTGAAAGCAATCTATAGGGGCAAGTATAAGCAACCATATCAGTGTAAGCAATGTTTAACAGTTCATCTCATGATCTTTCTACCATTTTTATTTTCTTTCTGGGATCTAGGAGTTGGATAATTTGATCCAGGATATGGACAATGATGAAAACAAGGTGAGTAAAACAAAGAATGCTTTTTCCTGGATATGAAGTAATTTTTGGAAATTCTTATTTATGTATATGGTGTATTTGCTCATTCGTTCTTATAGATACAATCTTTTATCTACTCCTATTATTCTAAGACTATCATATTCAACAAGTGTGTGAATGTGGTTACTGATAACTCTGTAGTAACATTGAACATGATGTTCATAGTGATGCATTCTGCTTAAACATTAACAGAAAGCTACTTTGAAATGTGCTGTTCCCATGCATTTCCAGAATATATAAAGGGAAGCAAATATGTATCTCTGCCCTATCTGAATTTCAGATCTTGATTCATTAAGTGGTAGCATACTTGTAAGGTAACATACTACCTTACAATTTAATGACAGTGAGCATGGATATTGATAAATCAAAGTGTGCAGTTTTTCTGACCTAGGCTTCCTTAGAAAGCATAAAACACAATCTTAATCCTGACAAAACCTCTTTTATTTCCACAGCTGTGAATTACGTTCATTCACAGCCAGCCAGGCTTCACACACAGTCTGTCAGGGGTATGTTTATAAACACCCACCTGATCATACTTTGAATGCGGCCAGAGAACTAATTGCTAGACAGAGGGCAAGGCCAAACTTGACACAGAGTCAAACAGCAATTTTCAAAGCTTGAACTGACCAAACAAACCAATCACGTCCCATTCACTCCTCTTTTATGTCCTATGGGAAGGGCCAATCATCTCTGAGGTTTGGCCTTACTCCTGAATTGGCCCTGCTTTCTCAGTTGTTCTTGTCTTCTGCTAGCTCTGTGCATGTGCAGGCTGGGAACCGGTTCCATAAGCTCCCCCGCATCACTGCTATCCAAACCCGAAGGCAGCTGCTGACTGCCAGCCTGCCATGGCCCCTGATACAGTGCCCTCCTCCGGATCTTCCTCAGCCTCCAGACCCGGCCCAGATTTCTCCCCAATCTCCTCACTCCTGTCCAACTCTGCTGCCAGCTCCGTCAGCTGCCAGCAGGTCACAACAGCAGTCACATGAAGACTTTCGTTATTCAGTCTAATATAATCTGAAATTGTACAATAGGAAAATCCAGAAGATCCATATCGCATTCTGAATCGTTCAAGCAGTTTTTGAACATGCCATTTCCCCCACCTTTACCAGCAGTGACAAGAATCTGACAAAGTTAAACCCAGGAAGCCCATCTAGAATTTGGGGCATAAATAACCTTATATGTATCATTTATGATAGACGAACATTTTGTGCACTCTGGGCCATTTGTTGTTCCACACAATGATTCTCTCTTCTCTTGGTGACTAAACCCATTGTGTTTTCTAATTCAGTAAATTCCCATTGTAATGGACTATTATTCTCAGAAAAACTTACAACTACATTTGCTTGTTATAGAAGAAACTATGGAATAGATATTACTTTTAAATTGTTTAATTTTTGTTCTTTTGTTGGGAAACATTGATTATATAAGAAACAAGATTTTTTAAAAAAAAAATGTTCTAGGCAGAACTTATTTGTTCAGCATTGAGTTATTTTAACAAGCCAAACCTGCAAGTCTTTTGTAATACATTCCAGTGCCTGGCCCACAAAGCAACTCTTATCATCATTCTACATGCATGCATTGTTTCAGACTTATATAGTCTCTGCTGCTGTGCAGAAAACAAGCTTCTTTTGGCAGTAATCCCAATAAGAAAGTCTGTGCAACAGGGCTCACTGATATTCACTTCCCGATGCAGTCTTCTTTATATCAAACCTCTTGGTCTCCTACAGACTCATCGTTTAGGTTAAAGTCTGTATCAGAAGCTATATTAGGAAGTGAAGGAAAACTGGTGCAACCCAAGGGCAATAAATACCCTTCTTATAGAATTTCAAATCACATTATTTTTCTTTCTGTTTCAGATTCAGGCATACTTGAAATGCCACAAACTACGTTCTGCCTATCTTATCTCGGTAAAACAAGAAAACGTAAGAGCTGTGCAGTTGGTTCAACACATACGGCAAATGGCAGAGGACAGTGGGGATGATGTAGTGCAGGCTATCTGCACCCAGTGGCTTTCGGTACATCACACTAAACCGAAAAGCTGGCTTGCCCAAAATTCCAAGAAATGACTCCCAGAAATTTGTTGAGTCATTGTTTCTAGAAAGGGAAAATATTACATTGTACTAGATTCAATTATGGCTGCAAATTGGAAAGAAGCTTTATTGAATGCCTTTATTTAAAGGGAAAGGATCAACTTCCTCAAAGTGCCAGTCATGATGCAGTGACAATCAACTACCTCGACTTCAGGGTGTTTATTCTTTACATACTTCGTATTTTCACTGCTGCTTCAGCTGTAGTTTACTTGATGATCATGGAGATAGCTCTCCTTTAGGCACTGTTTTTATGAATGCAAATCCCACATCAACAAGAGTTTATATCTGCTCGTGATCCCCGACACTGCAGAACTACAGCCAAATCAATAAAGAACCAAGTCGCATTTTGAGATGGGTACAGCGCTCTATTGATTTTCATGGGAAGAAACTGTAATTGAATTCTGTGCATAAGAGATGACAGGTCTGTAAGCCTACACCTGTTACTGTCTGAAGCCAGAAAATAACCGGTTAACACAGAAAATGGAGGAAGAAATGATGAAGGTTGAATAGTAGTTACCACTTGGAACCTCTACCCCTACTTGCCACCTTTCCTTGAAACAGTCTGAAGTTCTCATTGTCCTTTCAGTGACATGATATAGAAAACAATGAGACCACAGCATGGTCTATAGAAGAGAATATGGCTCTAATTGAGAACAAGTTTTTAACTTGAAAAATTCAAACTGTTATCAAAATGGCATTAGTTTTAAGAAATTATTCAGAATGGTTTAATCTGAGTTTTTTTTTAAAAAAAAGTTATTAGATGAACATCATCCTTTCCCACTAATTTTAGCAAATGATCTAAGCTGCACTCTTCCAGGGAAACAGCCACAGCTCACAGCCACAAAAATAGTAATCCTTAGTTCACTGGATTTGGCAGCCAGAAATAACCTTGAGGTTAAGTAACTTGGGGAGGGTTATATCTAGCTTCCATCTTTTCATACCTTTGGGCTCTTGGAAGTTATGCTATTAGGAATCTAAGAGTTATAAAATCTGCTTTTGCTGTCTTATCAAGCTCAACTGCCATGAGTCCCAGGAGATAGTCTGACTGGGCTTTCTGTGACTCTGATTACTTCTTCTACCTTAAGAAAAGAACAGGATTCATTATTTGCTGTGTGCTAAGCTATGCTGCCTATTGAGTTTAGTACACAACATGGCTTATCCTTTCATCTCCAAACTCTTCTCATCAATACCTTCCAAAGGGAAGAAAGGAAAGACTTGTGTGGGAGAGAAAATTGAGGCGAATGTTGGGTCCACTCTTTGCACTGCATTTTATGCACTTTATATTGCTACTTGGATTCTTTAGGATTTTTAAAGAATCTCCTTCTCACCAGCAAAACTGTCCTGTGAACTATCCCGTACTAAACTGTAACGGAGGAATTCTAAACTTCCAATGAGCAAAAGTGTTAAACTCTCATTGAGAAAATAAAAGAATTTGGACAATGTACTGTTTAATCAGTTAATATCGTTTCTTGTTAAATATGTAGCTGCAAAATAATTCAACAAATGAAAGAAACTAAGACAACAAAACCATGCTAAAAACATCTAAAAATTTCAAAAAAAAGATAATTGATGTAATTTTGTAGCCTGGCATGTTTTCATGGCATGCTGAATCACAAATGAGCCAGCAACCTTTTAGCCAACAGCATGTTGTGCAAAACCACATCAAACAATTCATAATTCACACTGCCAGAAAACCCAGAAAAACTAAGGAGTTATTATTATTATTTTTTGTATTATTATTATATTTTTGCAGGAGACCTTCAGCATGGAGTAGATAGTTCCATACACTAAACAGTTGCTTGAGCTCTATTTTAATGGAAACGTGAGATTAACGTTTTTATTAAAAATGAACATAACCTATCAACTCGATCTGTGAACATTCCATGAAAGCAACACTTTTCCAGAGTCTTACATACAAAATACGGGATTTAGGTATAGCTGGCCTTTGCAGGTCAATTCCACTGGACACCAAGAAGTTCACAACTAACATTCCAAAGCTTCTTTGCTGTTTCATCATTACGTCCTTGAGATGATACATTTGCTGGTTTACAATCACTGTTATGTAAAGGAAGAAAGCATATTAGCATGCTGCATTGCATTAATTATTATAATTATACTTTAATCATATTAAATAATTTTATAATTATAATTAATATGTTCAGCCTTAGCAAAAAAAAAGCAGCAAACTAAAGCACACTAATTGTAAGAGAGGCAATTAAAACATACCTGAACAATGGACTCCTAATACAAGATACCAGCATTCTTTCCCTTTTGTAACAGGATTTGCGCTATATAAATATATCTGCAGCATGCTCAACTAGAAAAAGTTTCATTCTGATCTTTTTATAAACTAGTGTGTTCCAGAAGTTCTGCTGAACCCCTTTGGAGCGGCTGCAGTTCAGCCAAATAAAGCTCAGAGGATCACAGGTGGTCCTCAGCTTACAAGTACAATCGAGCTGAAAATTTCCGTTGCTAAGCAAGGAATGAGTTGTTAAATGAGTTTTGCCCCATTTTACGACCTTTCTTACTAAATTTGGTAAGTGAATTGCTGTCATCCTTTTAATATCATGGTTGTTCAGTGAATCTGGCTTCCCCATTAGCTTTTTTTGTCAGATCTCACAATGTGATCACATGACACCAGGATACTACTAACAAGCCAGTTGCCAAGCATCTGAATTTTGATCCCGTGGCCATGGGGGTTTGCAATGGTTGTAAGTGTGAAAAACAGCAAGGAGTCACTTTTTTTCAGTGCCGTTATAACTTCGAATGGTCACTAAATCAGGGATCGCCAACCTTTTGGACTTCAGGGACCACCAAACTCATAATTTGAAATTCCAGGGACCACTAACTGGTTCTGTGGGCATGGCCTAATTTGTGGGTGTGGCTTGGTGGTCATGTGACTGGCTGGGCATGGCTTGCATGTAAATATTATAAATATTTATATAAATATTGATTTTTTTTATAAAAAAGAAACTTTTACCCAAAATCAGGCAAAGCAGGCAGGCAGAATGAGTTGCTCACAAAATTATTCAGTGATTTATCTATCTGCCATCGGCTAGCTCAGTCTGTCACATAAAATTTGTTTGCCGTGAATCTGCACTGAATAATAGAACCTTCAGTCATAAGGGAAGTTGGGCTGTGCTTAAAAGCAGAGCCGAAGATCTAAAGACTAGCTAGAAAGCAAGAAATCCAACCATTTCCTGCTTCCTAGCTAATTAATCTCCCGGCACAAGAGAACACCTGATGGTCGGAAAAAGGAAAAATAGCAATTTAGTAGGCAAGTTTTCCAGATTAGGAGTGAGTGGGCAGAGAGGGTTCGCGCGGGCCATGTGGGCGGCACAGCCTTGTGTTTCTGCGCAGCCTGGATTAATTGCTTTGAGGGGGTGCTCTGGGGGGGTGAGATTTCTCTGTGGCCCACCAAAATTTTCTCACGGCCTACCAGTGGGCCACGACCCACTGGTTGGCAAATGCTGCACTAAACAAATGGTTCTTACTTGAGGACTATAAATATTGAATTTTATAATGCAAATTCAACAAGACTTGAAAGCCAATTTGATGTAGTGATTAAAAGTACCAGGTTGGAGCCTGGCAGGCCGTGAATTCTAGTTCTGCTTTAGGCCCAAAGCCAGCTGAGTGACTTTCATTCTCTTCAGCCCTAGGAAGAGGCAATGGCAAACTACTTCTGAAAATCTTGCCAAGAAAAATGCAGGACTTCTCCAGGCAATTGCCAGGAGTTAAGACTGTGCCCCCTCTCCCTACACACCACACCAACAAGGCCCTCTCCCCACAGCATTCTTCTACAGTTCCCCTCCTTTTACTCTTTTCCCTGTGTCCTCTTAGCCACTCCCACTGCCTTGGCTTTCACCTACTCTTCTACTTACCCAGAACCACCATATTTCATTCTGTATCCAGAGCAACCTGTTTGCTCATGTTATGAACTTAAATACATGTTTCAGGAATGGACCACCTGTAAAATAACTGTTCTGTGGAAACCCAAAATGTGCGCCCAGAATCTTTTGCACATTCCTTGTACAAAGCTGTCATTAGTAAGTTTTAATGCATAAAAAAAACAATTTAGACTACTTTAACACAACTATCCTGGCAGATTTTAGAAGCTACTTAACATACTACTAAGATTCTTCACTCATTCAGAACACAAAGCTCAAAGAAACACATACTCAACTGGTGTGGCTGCTATGAGTGCATCACATAAATAACTATGGATCTTTATCCTTAGCACTAGCTAAGGGAGTCATTAAGGCTGATGTCACCATGAATCTTTATGTAGTAGGACTGGACTCAGATTTCTAATCCTTTAAAGCAGTAGCTTTTAACTCTTTTCATCTCATAGCACACATCTCAAAGGCAGGACTTTCAGGCTGCAGAACTGGAAATTCCTGACAACACAAGTTGCTGGGACTCAGGAGAAGAAACTGAGGCAATGTGCCTCCTGGCAATGTCATAGGGGTGGGATTCTGCTGTGCATCTGTGCAGCACTTTTCCTGTCATGTAGCTTGGCTCACATGCATACCTTTATGGCACAGTGGCTGAAAACTGCTTGAAAGAGACAACTAGTAGTATCAACTGGTGCTGTTAGGCGAGAATCAGCAGACGAGATTCATTCTTTCTGAATGACTTTTCCATTTATTAGAGGTACAAGAACTCTTAACCCATCAGAAACTCATTACTAATGATTTGCTAAGTCCCATGTTTGCACTTAGCCTACGGGAGAGCCTCACTGATGCTTCAAAATAATATCAATAGCAAAAATAACTCCTGCTTGTATCCTGGTTTATTTTGAGATGGCTATCCAAAGCTTCTTTCCCCATTCCAGGGCTTATACGGTAACGAGGTGGTTATAGCAAAACCCCAAAAAAAGGTTTTCCCTAAATTTGGACTCAAAGCTTTGTTCTCTCTCCCCACATCCCAATGCCAATCATCCCAGATCAACCCACCTGAAATATTTTCCACTGACTGTCTCCAGCTCCTCTGTCACTGCACAATATATGCTGGTCTGAGCTCCTTGCCAAGGTGTCTTCAAGAAGATAGCAAATATGTTCCCCAAAACTTTTAGTGTAAAGGAGTGGCGAACAAGTTCAGACAAAGCTGTACCTGGATGCAGGGCATTCACGGTGACACCAGAACCTGTAGGAGGCAAACCAGGCATGTATTCAAAAATATACTGATAATGGGATCAGCCTGTACAAAAGCAAAGAGAACTTTGTTTGAATTAAAAAACGGAAAGATGATGCCAGTGTAAACTTAAAAGTGTCAATGGAAGAGAATATATGTAGGTCAAGGTTAAACTGCTGAGTCCTTGGTGCCATACTTTTAATTGTATGTATGGGACTAGTATAATTTAGACATGCTATAATATTATGGCCTCTGTTATGGGTCCTAAGAATGGTGAGTCCCCTTTGATTTTGTTTGTATATTTGTCCATTAAATTAAAAGTAGATAACGAGGCAGAGGTTGATAAAGTCTTTAATTCTGGGTATTTCAATCTTAGTGTATTTGGCTAGAACAGAATACTCCTCTCCAGCATCCAATACCCAGATAAGCAGAGATTAATACCAAGCAAACAATGAAGCAGAAAATAATGCAATAATTAAAGATTCACCAAGGAGAAAAATCACATTTCTACCCCAAACTGGAAGAGCTAACTACTATATATGAACAGGGAACAACCCCACATTCACTCACACTGGAGATGTTACTTTGGTGGGTAGTGAAATGCTTGCAAGCATATAATCAAGTTCAGAAAACACCAAGGCCTCCACAAATTAAGAATCTTTGTCCCATATGTCCACATAAAATGCATGCATGAACCAAGATTAAATAAGTCGTATTTACAGTCCATTCAATGGCAGTTGGACTAAAGGGGACCATGGCTTCCTTTGGGTGCAAACAATCATAACTATGGTAAAAGCCTAAATATCTCTCTAATTAGTTTATTTCTTATTACTTAGAAAAAAAGTCGCACAGCAATCAGTACAGGTAGTGCTTGACCTATGACCACAATGGAAGTCAACATTTTTACTGCTAAGCAAGACAGTTATTGTGACCCATTTTATGACCTTTTTGCCAATTGTTAAGTGAATCATGGCAGTTGTGGGGTGAAGTGTACAGTTGTTAAGTGAACCCGGCTTCCTCCATTTGCTTTGCTTGTTGGAAGCCAGCTGGGAAGGTTACAAATGGTGATCACATGACCCTGGGACATGGCAACTGCATGTCAGTTGTCAAATGCCCGAATTCTAAACACGTGACCATGGGGATGCTGCAACATTTCTTAAGTATGAAAACCAGTCATAAATCACTTTTTAGGTGCTGTTGTAACTTTGAACTGTCACTAAATGAATGATTGCTACTCAGGGACTACCTGTATGTATGCATAGAACAGAAACACCAGGGCAGAGGTGGGATGCTACCAGTTCTGTCCAGTTCCGTACAGCCGGTAGCTCTGAAGAGCAGCAGATATCAAACTGGTTCTGTGTTTGCTGCTGTTTGGCCCACCTGCCCGCCCGGGCTCTTACCTGTCCTTTAGTTCCTGCTTTTTCAACCTCAGATGCTTTGTGCAGCACAGCTGAAGTTGAAAAAGCAGGGAAAAATAGGCTTTTCAAATGCTGCGCACTTGCATGCAATGCTTATTAGCTATCCAGGGAGCCACAGCCTAAGGTTGTTTTACACGCAGGCCGGTTGAATCCCACCCCTGCACCACGGCTTTTGCAAGTTGTTCCAGCATACTCGGTCTTTGCTTTTTGAGGTAACATTTCCGCCAAGCTTAATCCGGGCCAATTTTGACATTCTATTTTAAATATTGGGTAGCAACAACTAGAATTTTTTTTAAAAGGTCTTACTTCAAAAATATTAGAACTTCTCCATCCCAGTACTCCAATTTTTCCAGTAGTTTTTACATCTAAATAATATTGCTGACTAAAAACACTGCAAACTTTCAGCTCACCTTGTAGATGTCTAGCCAATTCCCGAGAAAAAAGAATATTGGCCAGCTTGCTATGACAGTATGCCAAGCCCCGAAAGTAGAACTTTTCACCCTGGAGATTCTGGAAATGAATCCTCCCCATATGATGAGCCAGCGAAGACACATTTATAATACGAGCTGGTGCACTTTGTTTCAGGCGTTCTATTAGCAGGAACGTTAAGAGAAAGTGGCCTAACAGGAAAGATTATGAACAATAATTTGAATTTTGTGGTTGCTTTGTTAGACCTGCTCACATTCATTTTTATTAAACAAGCGGTTTACAAGGATTTACCTTATACCTATCCCAACATATCACACTACTAAATATCTGCAAGTGTATTAGAAAAACACTGCTGCTTAAAGGGAAAAAAAAAGAAAATTTAAAAGAAAATTACAACATTGCATAATTTTAAAAAAATCAGTGATTCGTAACACTGTTTGTTTCTCTCACTTCTTGTTAGTGTTCAGCGATACATAAGCTATCATATGTTTGTAAAATTTGACAAAAATAAAGCAAAAATGTGTGTGGGGGGGGATCCATTTTCAAGACATGACTGATAATTTATAAACTAAGTAGTTGTCCTTAAGGACTTAATCCGTTTTTTTTTAAAAAATATTCATTCCCTTTCACATATTCTGAATATTTGTATATCTTTCAGTAGTTCATGTAGGTTCTAAAATCATCATCCTGATAGATATGAAAATGTAATTGTCCTTAGATTCAGTAACTGGCTGTTGAACTCACATTTAAAGATTTTCGAGCATTAACTTGACATTTTGGATCCTACCATAACATTTCTGTACAATTTAGACCTCGACTTTGAGTTGCCATTCCAAAGAAGTAAATGTGTTCTTCTTTCATACCCATTTAAACCTGTGCCTATATTTGCAATTACTGCTTTGCAATTGCTGCGTGACCTGCCTATGCTTCAGCTGATGGACAAATGGCCTGATATTCTCATAGCTTTCTCCAATAATGACAAGTCACCCAAATCTGGGATAGGAAAGCATCTCCACCCTCCCCCATGCTTGACAGTTGGTAAGAAGTCTTTATTGTGGATTCAGCATTTGTTCTGGTATACCAAATATTCTACATGTCACGCGTTCCACTCTTGACATACAGAACAAATGTTCAGATATCTGGAAAGTTATTCAGGTGATTTTTGAGATAACCATTGATGTTCTTCCCAGTGACCCATGACTTTTACCTGTCTACTCTGTCAGGAATCCCATTTCTGCTCAGAGCCTTTCTGATGAAGGAATTATGAGCACTGACTTCAGCCAAAGCAAGTGATGCCTTCTAGCATTTTTTGTGACTTCTTGGATGACTATACTTTGACATGACTATACTTTGACATGACTATACTTTGACATGAAAATGTCCTCCATGCAAAGGGTTTTTATTGTTCTGAATATTCATGGTTTCCTCAAATCTTCTCCATTTCAAGAGTCCTGCTAGACTAATGGAACCCTCCACATTTAGAAATGAATTTGTAAGTGTTATGTATGTAAATAGTTTAAATAAAAGCAAGCTTGGGGTAAAGTGCAGGGTTCTGGCCCTGCACTTCTGATTGGGTGTTAAGCGGCTCGATCGGATTGGTTGGGTTCAGAGAATCCGATTGGTCCTTAACGAAGGACACTTATTGGTTCTGGAGCTAGCGTCTTACAGCTCCCCATTGGATATTTCACATTAAGGTCACTTATATAAGGCAGAGTTGTTGTTGTTCACTCTCTTAAGTCACTATGTAATAAAGAGCTGAAAGTTCACCAACTAAGATTGTCTCCAGTCATTTCACCCATGCCTGAAACTATATCACTGGCGACGAAGGTGGGATTTGGAGACTTCTGATCTAAAGGAACTGGGAAGAAAAACAGAGCACGTGCCAAGACGACGCCACCAACGGAAACCATGTCCAACGGCATTGTACCACCCGCTCCGTTCGATCCGAACCAAGAGGATTGGGAATCCTACATGGATCGCTTCCAAATGTTCCTTGAAACAAACAACCTGAAGGACGCCACACCAGCCAAGAAGCGGGCGCTGTTCCCGGCTGTCTTTAAAATGGCAAAGGCACTTGCGAAACCTCGAGAAGTTAAAGCAATGAGCTGGGACGACCTCGAACCTCTCCTGAGAGACCATTACGCGCCAACCGTACCTACACTCGTGAGACGTCACGAATTCTATCAAAGAAGCCAGAAAAAAGGAGAGAGTGTGGCTGACTTCGTGGCAGACCTCCGACACTTGGGAGGCCTCTGCGGATTCGCAGACTTAGATGAAGCACTGAGAGACCGCTTAATTCTGGGATTAGATGTGCTGGGCGTGCAAAGCAAGCTGATGGCGAAAGGCGACATCGACCTTGCTGACGCCATCTCCGAAGCCACTGCTGCTGAGGCGACCAAAAAGTCCGCGGCGCAACTACGGCAAAGCCGAAACCCAACGACCCCACAGACAGGCGACCTTTTATCCAAGTCAGAAGAGCAGCTTGTTACGACGCACCACAAGGACCTCTCTTCGTCGTCAGACAGCGACGAAGAAGGGGTCCATCGACTGCGGTTCGACCGGGTCCCTCGCTCTAAACCCTCACGCCCTTGCACTGGTTGCGGGGCAAACCACCCCAGGGCAGACTGCAAATTCCGTGATGCGATCTGTCATGAGTGCGGAAAACGAGGCCACATCAGTCGAGTCTGTCGCAGTTAACCGGGACCAAGTCAGGCCTCAAGGAGAACCAGCTCTCGCCAATCAGCAGGAAACCATTCTGTAAGGCGAGATCCAGCAAACCACTCCTACAGATATCGAGCGTTGCAGAAAGAAGAGGCCCACCATACTATCACTATAGGTTACGCCTCAGCCATGGACGCTAAGAAGATTCGAGTCACAGTAGCCATAGAGAACCAACCTTGCCACATGGAGGTCGATTCCGGATCGTCCCTCTCAATGGTGTCGTGGAAGACATTAAAGCAACTCATTCCTACTATCCAACACCAAGACCTTCGAATGCAACGTCTCATCCTTAAAGACTACCAAGGGAATCGGATCCCTGTGGTTGGGTCTTGTCGAGTCTGCGTCTCGTTTAAAAAACATACGGCATACTTACCTCTAACGATCATCGATAGGGACAGGCCAAGTTTGTTGGGCCTCCAATGGTTTGCGCCACTCGGCATCGAAGTAGCCGGCGTGAACCGAGTCGGTGATTGCGAGTGGGAGGAGGACCTTATTACTGAATTCAGCGATGTCTTCGCAGATCATCTGGGCGAGTATAAGGGGACCCCAATTTCATTTAGCCTCGACCCTAAGGTTGCCCCGATCCGTTTAAAGCCCCGTCGAGTTCCGTTCGCCCTTAAGGCCAAGATAGATGAACAACTTGACAAACTAATTAAACAAGGGGTACTGCAACCCATTGATCATTCTCCATGGGAAACTCCTATTGTTACCCCCATTAAACCAGATGGGTCAATCCGAATCTGTGGGGACTACCGTGCCACTCTAAACCACGCCCTCCAGCAGAACGTGTATCCAGTGCCGGTGGTACAGCACCTCCTTCATTTCTTGGGAGGCAGAAAGGTTTTTGCTAAGTTAGATTTAGCTCAAGCCTATCAACAATTGCCCATGGACGATAAAACAGCCCAAGCTCAAACGATAGTAACGCACAGAGGTGCTTTTAAATGTACCCGATTGCAATTCGGGATAAGTGTAGCCCCGGGAATATTCCAAAGTTTAATGGAACGATTATTGCAGGGAATCAAGGGCGTGGTTCCATATTTTGATGACGTGTTAATTGCAGCTCCAAGTTAAAAAATTCTACAGAATCGTTTAAAATGTGTTCTTAAGAAATGTGTTCGGTTCACGAAAATGTGTTCGGTTCACGCCGGCTACTTCGATGCCGAGTGGCGCAAACCATTGGAGGCCCAACAAACTTGGCCTGTCCCTATCGATGATCGTTAGAGGTAAGTATGCCGTATGTTTTTTAAACGAGACGCAGACTCGACAAGACCCAACCACAGGGATCCGATTCCCTTGGTAGTCTTTAAAGATGAGACGTTGCATTCGAAGGTCTTGGCGTTGGATGGTAGGAAGCGGGATTGAAAGTAAAAAAGGATAAATGTCATCTGTATACAGACAGTGTTGAATTTCTAGGTTATCGCATTGATAGTCAGGGTATCCACCCTACTGAGAGTAAATTAAATGCTATAAAAAATGCTCCCAGACCCCATAACAAAACAGATCTCCAGGCATTTTTAGGCCTTATTAATTTCTATAATGTGTTTTTACCACATAAGGCGACTGTGGCTGAACCATTACACCGGTTATTAGATAAGAAAGCATTGTGGGTTTGGGGTTACCGGGAGGAAAAAGCGTTTCGAAATGTAAAAGATTTACTTACATCTGATTCTGTACTTATGCAATATAATGAAACATTACCATTAGTTATAACTTGTGATGCCTCATTGTTTGGGGTGGGCGCTATTTTGAGCCATGTGCTGCCTAATGGAAACGAGGCCCCTGTTGCATACTTTTCGAAGACTCTTTCTCAGGCAGAATGTAACTATGGACAAATAGATAAGGAAGCTCTTGCAATTGTGGCAGCCGTAAAAAAATTCCATGAGTATGTATATGGAAGGACATTTACCATTGTAACTGACCACAAACCTTTACTGGGGATAATCGCTGGAGACAAACCAACCCCCTATATATTGTCCCCAAGAATGACTCGATGGTCAGAGTTCCTAGCTGCTTATAATTATCGATTGTTACATTGCCCGGGGAAAGCCATTCCCCACGCCGACGCACTCAGCAGAGCACCGCTACCAGAGGCTCTCGACGATCCGGCACCAACAGTATTGGCGTTACAAATCGAGACGCTCAACTCGCCTCCTATGACCACTCGAGATATCGCGAGAGAGACCAGACGAGATCACACCCTAGCTCGAGTCCTAGGCTGGGTAGAACGTGGATGGCCATTGGACCAGGTCCCAGATGACTTCGCGCCATTTAAAACAAGACAGACTGAACTTTTTTCGCAAAAAGGCTGTGTCATCTGGAGCGATAGAGTCGTTGTTCCAGAACGACTCCAAAACTCGCTGTTACAAATTTTGCACGAAGGACATCCCGAGATCGTGCAGATGAAAGCACTCACACGGAGCTACGCTTGGTGGCCAGGCATGGACCGACACATCGAGCAATGGGTCAAGGCCTGCACCAAGTGCCAACAAAACAGCAACGCACCACCAAAAGCTGCACCGACTGAATGGGAGACGCCATGCGGGCCCTGGTCCAGAATCCACCTGGATTTCGCAGGGCCGATTAAAGGACATACATTACTATTGACTGTCGATGCATACTCTAATTGGTTGGAAATTCATCGAATGACCCATACAACCTCCGAAGCTGTCATTAAAGTCCTCAATAGACTCTTTGCAACTCATGGATTGCCGGACGTCCTGGTGTCCGACAACGGACCACAGTTTACAGCACTAATGTTTGAACAGTACCTTGCTGATAATGGCATCCGCCATGCGCTCACCTCGCCGGCGCATCCTGCTACCAACGGCCGAGCGGAACACATGGTCCAATTTGTAAAAAAGACTTTGCAAAAAGTGGACTATGATAATATTGACGAAAAAATAAACCGCATTCTACTGCTACAACACATCACTCCACACAGCGTAACCGGCAGAACTCCCGCAGAACTCCTCATGGGGCGAAAACTCCGTTCCCGCCTCGACCGATTGCACCCTGCTTACGAGCCAGAAAAGCCTGCAGGATCCAGCGGACGCTACCATACCTTCAAGGTAGGCGACCCCGTTTATGCAAGAAATTTATCGGGCGACCCGGTTTGGATTGAAGCAACAATAATACGCCAGACAGGGCCCAAATCCTATATTGTAAAATGTGTTGATGAAAGACTGTGGAAACGACATATTGACCAATTACGGTCACGACTCCTTTCGGCCAGCTAGCAACTCCCCTACGACCAAACTGAGGGGGGGGAAGGAATGCAAGAAGACGACATTCCAGGGAACCTGTTCCAAGAGAACAATGAATCTAGTGAAACTCAGGAAATGGAGCAGGAGGAAGAATCGTACACTCCAAGGGAAATCACACCAGAACGAGAAGCTGAGCCACTGCCAAACAACATTTTACCTTAACAGGACTGCACACAGCCAGTCCAAAGAAAATCTAATAGACCCAAAAGACAGCTGTCCTATTTGAAGGACTATATAACCACACCATAATTGAGGAGCCAGGGGGAAGGGGTGTTATGTATGTAAATAGTTTAAATAAAAGCAAGCTTGGGGTAAAGTGCAGGGTTCTGGCCCTGCACTTCTGATTGGGTGTTTAGCGGCTCGATTGGATTGGTTGGGTTCAGAGAATCCGATTGGCCCTTAACGAAGGACTCTTATTGGTTCTGGAGCTAGCGTCTTACAGCTCCCTATTCGTTATTTCACATTAAGGTCACCTATATAAGGCAGAGTTGTTGTTGTTCACTCTCTTAAGTCACTATGTAATAAAGAGCTGAAAGTTCACCAACTAAGATTGTCTCCAGTCATTTCACCCATGCCTGAAACTATATCAGTAAGCTTTGCCAGACAGATAGACATCATGGTTTTTTTTTAACAGAGGCCTTTTGAGCAGGATACATTATGCCTTTAAGAATCTCTATGGTGAGAACTTTCCTGTGATTTATTTAATTCAATTTATATGGCTGCTGATCTCACAATGGTGACTCTGAATGGGAAATAATAGTTTAAAACACAACCAATAATGAAAATAAAATGGATAATTGGAAGCCAAGGTAAACAAAATCCAATCAAATCATGATTAACATAACCATCTCATGGACTGATGAGGAAAGCCAAAGTTTGTGAGTTTTATATAAGGCAGGACTCAGCCCCAATCAACAGAGCCTTCCTACAACTGAACTGAGATTTAAGGTTGATCACTTTTTCAGACTAGCAAACTGCACATTGGATCATTCTGTTTATGAAATAAATGAATCGAATAAGAAAAGCCAGAAATACTGTTTTGCTCACTTTCTCCCTATATCAGTTAAGAAGCATGTGAAACTCCAACAACATTCAACATTAAAAAAGCAAGAATTCAGAAAATCTGAAATAAGTGATTTTCTTTCATAGTACTGTTTAAGATATGTAGAACTGCTCTTGCTAATTTTGTGTTCTACATCTTGGTTGAGTTCAAATATATAATACATAGATAATACCAGGAATATAAGATATAAAAAAAATCAGGAAAAGGCAATGGCAAATCATTTGCATATTGCTGCCAAAAATATATATATTTTATTTATTTATTTTGTCAAGCGATTATAAAGTAACAGGTGTAAGTATAAACATAGTTATGAATACATGAAATGGAGACATATAAGAAAAATAAAAAGAAGCAATAGGACAGGGACAGTAGGCACATTGGTGCACTTATGCCCATGAAGTCCCATGAAGTCACCAGGTGTCAAGAGCAACTTGGCTTTCCAAATTGGATGAGAATGTATTAATGATCTTTGGATTTTTAGAAAGTAAAGCTATCTGGTGCAACCGTGTTCTCAAAGTTGTTTCCATTTCCCCCACCCACCCCCCAAAATTACAAGCATAATAACTTTCTGATTATTGAAATCAACTAAGGACTATGCACGTTCAAATAGCTCCTTAACTTGATGAAGAATCTGAAGCATTAAAAAAAAATTCACAGTGTGATCAAGAAAAACAGTAATCCCTGTGAGAATAATTATGATAATGTTGTTTTATCTCACCCTTCCCATGTTACCATTAAATAAAACAAATGAGCAGCAATAAATCTTATCTCAATCAGGGCTCACAGAGCCTTAAGGAAAATTTGTTACCTCAGTGTAATGCTCCTCTATATAACAAGTACAATCTCCTGAAAGACCTCTATCTGCAGAATTCAACCACTTCATAAAGATAAAACCAATATTGCAATGTAAGCTCAGTCTTTTACATATGTGGTTGCAACATTGCAATTTATATATAAAAGAGAAAGACCTAGTATTGCAACATCGCAACACTTTTCTTTTTTATCCTCCCTGCATGCCTCCATATGCAAAAGCACACAAATCTTTCCAATCTTTACATGGGCCCAAACTCTAACTTCTCATAGCACTTTAAGACAAAATTGGGGGGAAAAGGCTGAAATAGAACTTTCTAACAGAAAAACTGATCAAGGGGATCAAGTTAAGCAAGCTTACCAAGATGGTTGACTCCAAAATGCATCTCAAAACCATCAGCTGTCTTTGAATAGGGGCACATCATAACCCCTGCGTTGTTGATGAGTATGTGGAGTTCTTTCTCCTCTGCAAGAAAAACAAAAGCCATGAAGGTCATATGAATAAAGAAGCCCAAAATAAAAATACTGGAACTGGAGTCATGGAAACATAGTCACACTTCAATTTCTTTCAGATTTTCCCATGAACAATTTGACAAGGTAAAATTTGGGCCTATCAGACTCTGTAAAATCACTCCAGAAAGCAGGACAGGAAGCAGCAAGCAGCTCCTCTTCTGTTTCATTCAGTACAGTACTTCCTTTAGGGTTACTTTAGCAATCCTACTAGTTGAAGTATTGTTATGCCGCAGAGGTCTAATTTTAGAATCTGTAAACATTTTAATGTTTTTTAAAACTGTTTATGTATTTAGAGTTGCTTTTATATTTCTGTTTTTATTGATTTGTAAGCCACCCAGAGTTGCTCTGGATAGCGAAATGGGCAGTGTATATATATGCTGCCCATATATATATAATAAATAATAAATAAAAAGCATGTCTGAATTTCATCATGCCTACTGGATTTTTAAGACAAATAATCAGGTATCGTTTTGCCCAACCTCTGAGAAAACAAAGTTTCTAAGACATACCTTTCAAGAAATTACTGGCAAATTCTCTGATAGATTTGGTGTCTGCCAAGTCTAATCTTTTTGCTATAACCTCTTGGTTTCCTGTCTTGATCCGGATTTCGTGGGCTGCCATTTCTGCTTTTGCCATATCTCTGCAAGCAAGGATGACTTTGGCACCTGCAACCATTAAAATACTAAAAGTAACACAAGAAATTACATGCATGGAGGGTTACTAGTCAAATTACCATTTTGGCCAATTTTCCAGAAACAAATTTATTGCAAAAAATAAAGATAACAATACATATAACCCTTCAAGAATATGGCTTTATGAAAAAAAAGAGAGACTGATGGGGAAATAATTATTTTAAAAAACCTTGGGACTTTCCCTGGCAGGCTGAAACCAAAATATAATTCAAAACTGTTGTTATAACTTGTGGAAAGCCAAAAATATTGGTTAAATGGAAAAAATTACCAAAAATCTTGGTTAGGAGCTACCAAAAAAGCCAATGCAGTTCTGGGCTGTATCAACAGAGGGATAACATCACGATCATGAGAATAAAGTAGAGTAGAATTAATAGAACAGAACAGAATATTCTTTATTGGCCAAGTGTGATTGGACACACAAATTTGTCTCCAATGCTGCTTTATATTGCACCTGAGGGCTATACTTGGAATACTGTGAGAAAGTCTAGTCACCATAATACAAAAAAAATATGTTGAGATTGTAGAAAAATATGTTGAGATTGTAGAAAGTGTGCAGAGAAGAGCAACAAAAATGATAAAGGATCTGGAGGCTAAGTTATATGATGAACAACTGAGGAAGTAAGATATATCTAGCCTAATAAAGAGAAGGATTAGGGGGGTATGGTAACTTCCTGTAGTTGAAGGGCTATCACAGAGAAGATGAGATTGATTTATTCTTCAAAGCACTACAGAGCAGAACAAATAGTAATGGGTGGAAGCTTGTTACAGAAAGATCTAACCTAGAAGTAAGGAGAAATGTTCTGACTGTGAGAACAATTAATCAATGGAATAGCTTAATTTCCGGAATTGTGGGTGTTCCATCACTGAAGATTTCCAAAAATAGACTGGACAACCATTTGACCAAAATGGTATAAGGCAGGGGTGGGCAAACTACGGCCCGCGGGCCACATCCGGCCCGTTGGTCCTTTTAATCTGGCCCACCGAAGATTGAGGCGCACGGTTGGAGCACCCAAGCGGGAGCCGGGAAACAACAGATCCGGGCTGGACGACAGCTTGGCAGCTGAGCGGGGCGGCCAACAGCAGAGGGGAATGGAGGACAGTCAACTTGCCGGCAGAAGGGAGAGAGACTCGCTGGCAACCGCGGACAGCAGGCAGGCGCGGGTGACTACGGGCGGGGACGGACTGATGGACGGACGGGGCAGCATGCTCGGGAGCCTCGCAGGGTCTGCCTGCCTTGCTGGCTGCCTTCCATGCTGGCAAAGGGAGAGTTTGGGGCATCCGGGCGCGGATGCGTGCCGCCTCTCCATCCCTGGAGAGCATCGAGCCCAGGGCAGCGGGCGGCAGCTTCAGTGCTTGCCAGGCGGATTTCTCCCGTATTCAGGACCGGTGCGGTAGTATCTGACGTCCGGGGCTCACGTGTGTGTTTTGGGTCTCCCCCCTTTTGCAAGGGGAGGTGTTACTCGGTTCTCCAGGGGTGATGACCGACCTCTTGCCTTTATTTACGCCAAAGGGAGTGGGGGGTTGGGGGGTGGGGAATGGTCTTGCCATGGCTGGCTGGGGAGCATGCTTGCAGGGCTGCTCGGGAGGAGATCTGCGAGTGCCCGGCTCCCCAAGGTACCCTAGTTATTTCTTGTGTACATGTTTGTGTGTGTGTAGTGACAGCTCCGATGATGTCATATGCTGCTACGACCTCAGTTCTCCGCATATTCGTTTTGTCCCTTCCATAAAGAATCTTTCGCTGTCAATCTGGACCGTTGGAGAAAATTGCGCTCGGATTTCCACAATTCCCACCCTTCGTGGACTGGGCTCCGTTTCCAGCCATGAACAGTTTTGCGAGAGCGTCCGCTTGACCATGCTAACCGTGAAAACACATGGGGTTTACGCCGGGGTGCTTACTCGGGAGAAAACCTCTCTTCATCGCTGTTCAAGGTAGGGTCTGACTGACTGACAGGGGGTGGATTTTGCGGTTTCTACATTGATACCCACCCCGAGCCTTTTCAAAGCATCTCAACTACAGTGCCCATGATCCCCATCAAGAAGAGTTTGGGATAATGGGAT
The DNA here is from genome assembly GCA_033807585.1 of Hydrophis major. Lineage (NCBI taxonomy): Eukaryota > Metazoa > Chordata > Lepidosauria > Squamata > Elapidae > Hydrophis > Hydrophis major. The sequence continues at coordinate 85,917,653 of CM066328.1, read as the reverse complement.
AAAATCTTATAGGACTTATAAGAAAAAAGGATATTTTTTCTGTTTATGTTTAATATGTACTGTTAACAAATGCAGTTTTTTATATGTATCGTATCTTGTATTGACCCGGCCCATCTGTCAAATTTTAAAAGTCAATGAGGCCCCCGAGCCAAAAAGTTTGCCCACCCCTATCAGGGGTGGGCAAACTACAGCCCACGGGCCACATCCAGCCTGTTGGTCTGTCCAATCCGGCCCGCCCCTGAAAAAATATTGCTGGGCGTTGCGTATTACCCTGCGCCGCATGGCCCCCAAAGCTGCAAAACAGTGCAGAGTGCTCTTGGAGTAGGAAAGAAAAGAAGAACTTTGCAAAGGCCTCAGCTGAGAGTTTGAAATCACCTTCGAGTGCGACCTCTCCAAAGGTGAGTCCCCGCCGATCCCTCTTTTTTTCTGGGGCTTCCAGGCTTAAACTTTGCAAAGGCAAAGTTTGCAGGCGGGAGTGTCTTCCCGCCGAGGAAAGGGTTTCCCCTCCGCCGCGCTGTGCAAAGTTTAAGCCTGGAAGCCCTTTTGGCTTCCTTTTAACTTGCGGGCACTGGTGCCTGGCCCCGAGCCGCGTGGCGGAGGAAAGTCCGGAGCACCGCCGGGTCGCCTCCTTCAAGCAGCCCGCCCACCTGCTGGGCTTCCCTCTGCCACGTGGTTCGGGGCCAGACATGAGCGCCCGCCAGTTAAAAGGAAGCTGAAAGGGCTTCCAGGCTTAAACTTTGCAAAGGCAAAGTTTGCAGGTGGGAGCGTCTTCCCACCGAGGAAAGGGAAGGGTTCCACCCGGTGGGCGGGTGGGTGTGCTGCTTGGAGGAGGTGACCCAGCGGCGCTCTGGGTTTTCTCTCTGCCACATTATGCAAAGTTTAAGCCTGGAAGCCCTTTCGGCTTCCTTTTAACTTGCGGGCGCTCGCACCTGACCCCGAGCTGCCCAGAGTGCCGCTGGGTCGCCTCCTCCAAGCAGCCTGCCCACCTGCTGGGCTTCCCTCTGCCGCACAGCTCAGGGCCAGGCGTGAGCGCTTGCGAGTTAAAAGGAAGCCGAAAGGGCTTCCAGGCTTAAACTTTGCACAGGCAAAGTTTGCAGGTGGGAGCGTCTACCCGCTGACGAAAGGGAAGGGTTCCGCCCAGTGGGCAGGTGGGCGGGCTGCTTGGAGGAGGCGACCCAGCGGCGCTCTGGGTTTCTCCTCTGCCGCACTGTGCAAAGTTTAAGCCTGGAAGCCCTTTTGGCTTCCTTTTAACTCGCGGGCACTCGTGCCTGGCCCCAAGCCGCACGGCGGAGGGAAGCCCAGTGGGTGGGCGGGATGCTTGGAGGAGGCAACCTGACAGCGCTCCAGGCTTCCCTCTGCCGCGTGGCTCGGGGCCAGACGCGAGCGCCCGCGAGTTAAAAGGAAGCCAAAAGTTGGTGGGAGGTTGCTCGGGTGCTGGGAGCAGGCTTTTAAAGTGCCGGCCGAGCAGGACCGCTGAGGCAGGAAACGTGGCACCAAGGCAGAGCTAGGTTCCACCAGCAGCGGCCTAGCTTTAGGTGGGCTTGGATGCCCCTGAGAGCGGTTTGCTGTTTGTTCTCTCCTGGGACTCGCGATTGGAAAGCGTGGAAAGCCGTGGTGTTACTTTGCTTCCGGAAGCTCTTTTGGAAGAAACGCTTCAGTGATCGGACCTTGCCAGCTCGGGAGCAATTCCAGTTTTCGCTAACCTCGGTAGCAAAATAAAATCATCGAGTCAATTCAAGCCTTGCAAACTGAGACTTAACTGGCGGGCAAAGAGCTCCTTTCCTTGCCTTCTCTCTTCCCCCTCGAGCGGAGGAAATGGTGTTGGAGAATTGCTTGCTGTAATTAGAAATTGAAACTTCAATTACCCTCCCCACCCAACTAATTTTCCACTTAGCCACTGACTTCAGCATTTGGTACAAGCTTGATTTGATCGAAACTAAGTATTAGGGTTTTTTGTTTTCAACTTCAAAGAGATGGTGGTTTGGAAGACCAAAAATTTGAACGTTTTATTTAAAAGTCTTTTTTCTCCAATGTAGTTATGTCATATCTCATTTGGAATGGAAAATCATTTATGTGGGCTCAGCAGAAAGTGAGGAATTCAATCAAGTTTAGATTCAGTATTAGTAGGCCACGAAGCGCCTCTTTCCGGTGCTCCTCGCCTTGCGCCTGCCTCCTTCTCCTTGCTGGCTCGTTCTCTCTCGTTCCCCAAGCAGTGCCCCTTGCACGAAGGTTACCTGGGAACCTGGGATTGGATCTGAGGGGGTTAATATTATTTAGGAGGGGTTTCACCCACTAAGCTCCCCCAAAAATGTCAGCTCACATTAAAAAAAGGAAAGTTGATTCTGAATGCCGTGTTTTCAACAAGGCAAGGACTGCTAAATATTTATTTATGGAAGTCAAAGGCAAAGCCATTTGCTTAGTTTGTGGTACAGTTGTCGCTGTGTTTAAATATTATAATCTGAATCGCCACTATGTGACCAAACATGAGGATAAATATAGGAACTTGTCTGACCAAGAGCGAGCAAAGGAGTCGGAGATTTTGCTATCCAAGCTGCAAACTCAACGAACACTTTTTACAAAACTTAGCACATCCAGAGATACAGCTACCAAAGCAAGTTATGTCATATCTCATAAAACAGCTAAACGAAGTAAACCGTTTTCTGACGGAGAGTTTATTAAAGAGTGTTTGGTGGACTCTGCTGAGCTAATATGTCCAGAGAAAAAGGGTGCATTTGAGAACATCCCTCTGTCCCGGCGTACTGTGATGAGAAGGGTTGAGGACATTGCAGGAAATTTGGAGTTTCAGCTGAAGAACAGAGCAGTTACATTTTCCTTTTTTACCCTGGCTCTGGATGAGAGCTGCGATGCACGAGACACTGCCCAGCTACTCATCTTCTTACGTGGGATCACTGCAGACTTCAAAATAATGGAGGAACTGGCAGCCATGCAGTCAATGAAAGGGACAACAACAGGGAGTGATTTCCTAACGGAAGTAAATGCATGTTTAGACAAGTTGGGACTGAAATGGGACAAACTTGTAGGTGTGACAACAGATGGTTGTCCAAATCTGATGGGGAGAAATGTTGGACTTTTGAAGAGAATGCAGGATAAAGTTACCGAAATTAACCCTGAGCAGAAATTGACATTTTTGCATTATATCATACATCAGGAAGTGTTGTGTAGGTCAGTATTAAAAATGAACCATGTTGTTGATGTTGTAACTAAAACCGTTAACTTCATCAGAGCAAGAGCACTGAATCACAGACAGTTTGTTGCACTATTGGAGGAAAATGAGTCTGAACATCATGACATCAGCTACCACACAAATGTCAGGTGGCTGAGCCTGGGAAAAGTCCTGAAAGTTTTCTGGGACCTGAGAGAGGAGATCTGGCAGTTCTGTGAGAACAAGGGAAATGACATCCCTCAGCTTTCAGATGCAGACTGGCTGGCAGACCTTAGTTTTGCTGTAGACGTGACTTCTTTGATGAATGACCTGAATGTCAAACTGCAATGCAAGGGCCTTTTTGTGCATGAAATGTACAGCGCAGTGAAGGCTTTCATGAGAAAGTTGCAGCTTCTCTCAAGCCAAATGGGGAACAATATTCTTACTCACACGCCAACACTGAAGGAAGCCAAACCATCAGCTGATCACCTCCACAGATACTCATCCATGTTAGAAGCACTGCATGTTGAGTTTTCAAGGTGATTTCAAGACTTCAAAACACTTGAGAGTGGGTTTTCCGGTTTCGCGTGGCTTCGGGGCAGCAGGAATTCGCGACAGCTCGCGATTCCTGCTGTGCTAGCCGCCGAGGTACCCCCGATCCAGATGGGTCAGGGGGATATGGCTGCCCTGTAGGGACAGCTGAAGAGAGAGGGGAGTCGGACAGGGGGTTGGGGGTGTCGCAGACCCCCTCCTTCTCCGGAAAAACCCCTTTTTCCCAAGGCGGTGGAGCGGCAGTCAGCAATGGCCGCCACGAAGAAGCCAGCAACCGGGTAAGATTGCGCTGGAGGAAGTAAGAAGAGTGAAAGTGCTGTCTGAGCCGGGTCAAGTAACATCTTTCAAATTGGTTGGAACTGAGCTGTTTGAATTGCTGGAGGATACATTGTATCCCTAAGAAGATCGAAAGCGGCGGAGAAGCTGTTAAAAGGAACTTTTTTTTTTCTTTACTCTCCCACCCCATGGAAACAGCAGAAATGTTTGGACATATTGGACATTGAAAGTGAATTGTTTTGAGAGTTGAAGCTAAGGGACAAAAGGATTTTTGGACATTGAAAAACTTAAGAAATTGGAAAACCCTTGTTGGAGGTATGGATTTCTGATTATTTAAAATTGATATTGCAAGTGGGAAGGGAGAGGAAAAAAAAATTGGAGCAGAAGCTGAAAAAGGAGGAGATTGCCTAGAATCCCAAAGAAAGGTACATGGTAATTGGACCTCTTTGATTAAACATTAACCCCAGAAAGAGAAAGAGAAGAAGGAAGAAAAGTATTATTTTGGAACTTTTTTTTGAATTATTTTTGATTAAAAATACTTGTGGTTGTTTTGGGAAAAGTTTCTCTTTTCATAATGGCATCGCTTGTGGATGAACTAAAGACTGAATATCAAAAATATAAAAAGGAAGATACTTTGGGCACTTTGTTTCAATTCTTAGAAATGGCGTTATGTACTTATGAAAAGTTGATTACGCAGCAGAAGGACTGGGACAAAGAAGAAGAGGAAGAAGAAGCCATCTTTGATGAACAATGGGTTCTTTCCGGGGAGGAGGAGAAAAAGGATAAGAAAAAGAGGATTTTAAGAATTATAAAAACAACCAAAGAAGAGAAAAATGAGCGGAAAGGTGGAGGCAAGGTTAGAAAGCAAAGGAAAAGGAGTAAGAAAAGGGAGGAGGAAAGACAAAGGGGTAAAAAGGGCAAGGAGAAGAATAAGCAAGAGAGAAAGGGGGGGAGGGAGAAGCCTCAATGGGGGGAAGCAAGATCTAAAGAAAAAAAGTTTATTCAGAGACAATGGGTGAATTTAATTTAGGATAAAAGAGGGATTCTGGAGGGTACATAAGATTGTGTTTTTTATATGTGTATTTAGAGTATAAAATTCATTGTGTAATTTTAGAATCTTTTAAACAGAATTCCAAGAAAAATTGTTATATGAAGTACTTTTAAGTTAGGGTAATGAGTTATAGACATTACTCCAATTGGTGTATAGGAGAAGTATAATAAAAGAAAAAAGATGAATGGATAGTTGGAAATAGAACAGACAAAGAATATTATTGAAAATGGTAATAAGATATGAAAGGATATATAAAGGTTTTGTTATGCTTTTTTTTTTTTTTTTGGATGTTGTATATTGAAAAAAGGCAAAAAAAAAATTTTTAATTAATAAGAAATAATTTGGATGAAAAGGAGAAGTTGGGATAAGATATGAAGTTAAATAGACAAAGTATTGATACTATAATTTGGGATTGTTATGTTCTATTGGTTTTCTTCTTTTATTATTTTTTCTTAGAAAAGAACTTATAAGCTGTTATGCCTTGTGCATTGTTTATATAAAATTGATAAAAATGGTTTATATATATAATATAAAAAAGAAAATGATAATAAGATATGGAAGGATATATAAAGTGAATATGATGTTTGAATTTGTGTCTGTGCGAAGAGTTTCAACCCGGGATCAGACAACCTTCAGAAAAGATTTTTTAGTTTTGTTTGTGTTCTATAAAATCAATAAAATTTGTTTAAAAAAAAAAAAAACACTTGAGAGTGAAATGGACATGGTTTCTTCTCCCTTCAGCTGCAATGTGGATAATGCACCCAGTGATGTTCAGATGGAACTCATTGACTTGCAGTCTGACACACTTCTGGCAGCGCACTTTAGGTCTGTCCCACTGCTTGAGTTTTACTCATCGCTCAAAGAGGAGAACTTTCCACACATGAGGAGACATGCTCTGAAAATTCTAGTCCTCTTTGGATCTACCTACATATGTGAACAGACATTCTCAGTGATGAAGTTCAACAAATCCAGACACAGATCCTCTATCACTGATGACCACCTCTCAGCTGTCCTTCGCATAGCCACCTCAGATATTCCGCCAGATTTCAGTGCACTTGTTCAAGCCCAAGACAGATTGGATTTCTCCCACTGAACAGGTAAATGATTCTTATATATAATTTGCTGCATTTTATAATGGGCCCTTTATAATGGCCTTTTATAAAATTGGTTCGGCCCTCGAACGCAGATCTGATTTTCCATGTGGCCCCTGACAGAAATTAATTGCCCACCCCTGACTTAAATGGTTTATAGAAATAAGTTTAACAGGCAAAGTATGGTTGTGTAACGGTTCAGTTGGAAAAATAAAAAGAAGATATGGGAGGGCCATGTTACCCAGAGATTTTTAAATAATATTTTATGTTTTATTAGTAATTGTCTTCTACTTTGCTTTTTGTATCTTTATTCTTATTAAATTTGTTTAAATAACCTGTCAAGGCTTATGGAAATTTTTTTAATTAATTTTTTTATTTTATATTTTACAATACTTCCAGTTCATTTCAACCGTGTATCGACTGGGTATATATATCTTGTGCTTATAATTATAATTAATACTTTTCTTACCAATATAACAATAATCACACTTTTTATTTATGGCTGACGAGAAATGGTCTGTGCTCTGGCCATTGAGACAGAGTGAGGCTCCATGAGACAGAGTGAGCTCCCGTCATTCGCTCCCTGGCTCCTGCCCACATCCAGCAGTTTGAAAGTATGCAATATTGTAAGCAATACACAATATTGTATGCAATACACAAATGGGTACCATTTTGTTGGAAAAACCTAGCTGCCTTTGTGGTGCAGAGTGCGGAAGCTGGCGCTGGACATGGGCAGATGCAAGGCAATGCAACACGAAGCAAGGTGAGGCAAGACCAGCATAATAGGAACTTGGAAGAGCGCTGCTTATCATATGGTGTAAGCTAGTTCATCCCTTGCAGTGCATCAAGAATAGGCACACAAGCGCCCAGCAGAATGAACTAGCAATCTAGGCTGTCAGGATTGCATTGTGTCTAGCATGCATAGCTTTCCCTGACATTGTATGCCATATGCTTCATACATACATATATAAATATTACAAGCAGCCTCCTGGTATCAGATGTGGAAATGCTGAGATCTCCAACCAAAGATTTCTTCTTGTGTACAGATAATACAATTCCAGATAAGTACAATCCACACCCCCATAATAAGTTCACTATTTGAATATAGAAGTTTTGATGCATTCGTTGGGAAGCACAGTGTTAGTTATAACACAAAAAAACAAAGGCTAAGAAGAAAAGCAAAAACACACTCTACTTCTATTTACTCCATCTTCATGATTGGAGGTCAGCACTTATCTAGCTAGCTCAAGTTACAGTACCAATTCTAAATGGTAAACTGGTCCTCGGTTATTCAACCATCACTGAAACTTACAGTGGTGCTGAAGGAGCTCCAGCCATCACAGCATCCCATGGTTGTTTGGTCACCATTTGTGATCTTCTTTAGTGGCAAGCAAAATCAATGGGGAAACCAGCAGGAGGTCGCAAATGGCAACCACAATCCAACCTTGTTTAATGACAGTGTGGAATTCAGAGCCACTGGAACTACCCAAACTGCTGCCACTAAGCAATACAGTTCCATGACATCATGTTTTACAACTGCGTCGCTGAGAGAGAGAAATTCCAAGTCTCAATAGCTGTTCTTAAGCAAGAACTACCTATCTGCACTGAATTGCTGCAGTTCACTTGATGTCAAAATCAGCAGCAGGACAGTAATGGAAAGAAGTCTATTTCAAAACAGGAGATACTATAGCGGAGACCTTTCTTGTGTTAATGTGATATGTTTACCCAAATCAGCTACAAATCTTAGCTGCAGTTTGTGAGTATATTGTCAAGCTCAGCTTCAGTTTATGATAGAAAGTACTGAGTGAACAAAAAAGTGGCTTAATTCTATCATGAGTTAAAGTGAGTCTATCATGAGTATTTCCTTGTATGCTAACAAGAAGACAGTCTGCAGATTTTGAGAAATTCCACTGTACATGTCAACAAAACCTTGATAAGCTGCTGCAGCCTTATTTAATCAGTGTAAGCACCATAGAGTGCTAGAGACAGGAAGAATCAGTCTTGACTGTAAGCATGAAGGTTGACTTGTGTTGGATAAGAATGTGCAGCTTATGCAGCATTACTGCCACCTTATATTACAATGTATTTAAAAAGAGGAGATAATTTTTTCTCTAAATCTGAATCGCCTAGAACCATATTTCATTCTACTGATGATGAACTTTGATTCTGATGTGAAAGGCAAAGTTCACTTCCTGCCAATCTTCAATTCCTTTTATTACAATTTCTACCTTTCTGGAAGCTACCAGGGATAAGAGCCAATATGAATAACTTGCCTCTTCTTGCAAGGTCTCCAGCCGTTTCCTTCCCTATACCAGTGTTGGCTCCCGTGACGACTACAATTTTCCCATTCAGTTGTGCTGCAGACTTGCACACCCCTCCTCCAAAATACTTCCTATAAAATATAAAAAAATCATTTGAATGGCTGAGGTTTTAAATTTCAGCCCCTTGTTGAAGTATTCACAGTGCAATTTGTCATAATTAGCTTCTCATGCATTTAAAACACATAAACACACACACACTGGGAGGGGGGAGGGTACTTTGCACATACAACTGGGAAAAAACCAATTCACCAGAAATCGAGTGAGCGCTAATATAGGACATCGGTATTATACAGTTAAGCGATTTAAATATTTTTTAAAATGCCAGTAGCTTTTTTTTTTCTTTTTGAAGTTGCACTGGCGACAGTTTTCCAGGCCACAAGAGTTAGTCAAATCAATCCCACTACAAACCTGACATACGGCACTAGCCCAAATACTGAAAGAGGGACCAAGAGCAGCAACACGGACCCCAGGAATCCCAGCATCGTCGCCCCTTGTCTGGTCCCTTCGCTTCTTCTTCTCGCTCGGTCAAAAAGAAGGCGCGGCCTCCCAGAACCCAGCCTGATAACGGCGTGACTTCTGAGGTCTCTCGGAGGGAGGCGGTGGGGGCTCTAAAAGAGGCGACGAACCAGCCTGAATTTCCGGTGAAATGGCATCAGCCGCTGCAAGGTTGCGGGGCTGGATGGGATGCTCCTCCCCGCCCCCTTTCCAATACAGAACTCGGAGGAATCTCATTATCTGAATGTGATAATATGCCACCCAGGTTTCGGTTTGGGCAGGAAAGGGCTTCCCTTACCTCTCGGCGTTGCGTGAGGTTTAAGTTTGGAGCTGTAAGAGCCCGTGAGCTCCGCGAGCCGATCAGAAGTGGAAGGTGTGATGCAAAAGACCGGAGCTTTCGGGTTTCGAGGATATCTAGCCTTTCCCTTTCTATTGGGGGGCGAAGGGGCGGGAGGTATGCAAGGATGGTATGCACAGTACTTTCTAGGCCAACTGTGTATTTTGTTTTCCCTCACGCTCGCTACACGCTACTTTCAGTTGATGGGATAGGAGAACTGGTTTGCAAGAGAATCCGGAGTATCCATGGGAGGAGGGGACAAGTAATGTCAAAAAAAAAAAAAAAGTTAAGATGGCTGCTGTGAATAAGTAACCAAAGCCCACCTCTTTTTAATATGAATTCCTGGTGTAATATAGACAATGCTGCTACCCTTCAAAAAGATCTCGACTACCTATCAGAATGGTCAAACAAATGGCAACTTCAAATCTCAACAAATAAATGCTCTGTCTTACATATTGGCAAAAAAACCAACAGAAAATAAAATACAAGCTGAATAGTCAAGACCTTGTTGATGATCCAAACTCTGTCAAGGACCTTGGAGTACTCATCTCTAATGATTTAAGTGCAAGAGCCCACTGTAACTACATAGCCAAAAAGGCATTCAGAATTGTTAACCTAATCCTGTGTAGTTTTTTCTCCGGCAATATCACACTACTAACTAGAGCTTACAAAACATTTGCTAGACCAATACTTGAATACAGTTCATCGGTCTGGAACCCACATTAGGTATCTGATATTAACACAGTTGAAAAAGTCCAGATATATTTCACAAGAAGAGTTCTCCACTCCTCTATTCGTTGCAGAATACCTTATACCACCAGACTCAAAATTCTAGACCTAGAAAACTAGAACTATGCCACCTTAGGTCCAATCTAAGTATAGTATATAAAATCATACATTGCAATGTCCTACTTGTCAATGAATACTTCAGTTTCAACCATAACAACAGAAAAGCACACAATAGATACAAACTCAAGGTTAATCGCACCAAACTTGATTGCAGGAAATACGACTTCAGCAACAGAGTGGTCAATGTCTGGAATATTCTACCTGACTGTGGTTTCTTCCCCAAACCCCAAAAACTTTAACCTTAGATTGCCTACTATTGACCTCACCCCTTTCCTAACAGTCTGTAGGGGGTGTGAATAAGAGCACCAATGTGCCTACTGTCCCTGTCTTATTGTTTCTTTTTATTTTTCTTATTTGTATCCATTTCATGTATTCATAACTATGTTTATATTTATACCTGTTACCTTATAATCGCTTGACAAAATAAATAAAAATAAATAAAATGAAGTAATGCATTTTTAAAAGGACATCTACACTCCACCCATCCCCACCCCAGTATGCTTTGAAAGTAGTCTCTAGATTAGGGATCGCACAGGATACCATGAGCACAATTTTGGTAAAATGGGACTTTGGTTATGCATATCATACAGGTCAAAACTGACCACTATTGCCCTTAATATTTCGGGGAATGCAACACGGAATGTGTATGACCAAGGCTGGCAACCTAGTCTACATTGTATTTAACTTACTAAAAGAGTTGTGCAAAAGTGTCAGCTGGCCTACATCGTGATGGGTGGCAGAAGTCAACGTCTATGGATCTCATCTGCTGACCAGGAAATGGAAAGTATGAAGAAGGATGATAAAGTGAAAGAGAATCTGGCATGAAAAATGCATATCAGAGTATGATTGCTTTCTAAAATGAGGATGAGAAAATATAAAATAAAATATAAAATGTGCATAGAGAAAAAAAAAGTGATTGCAGGGAATATAATCAACAAAGACAAGGAACAGATAAGATTAAAAGAAACAAAATGCATAACAACTATAGTGAAAATAAATTATGCGAAGTACCTGAAAGAGTATGCTCACATACAAGATCTTTCTCCTTTTCTGGATATATCATACAGGTAGTCCTTGATGTATGACCATTCATTTAATGACCATTTAAAGTTATGATGACACTGATGAGGGTGACTTATGCCTGGTCATCACAACTGCTTTAGTGTTCCTACAGTCATATGATCCAAATTCAGACACTTGGCAAGTGGCCTGTATTAATGACAATTCCAGTGTCCCAGGGTCAGGGGATCACTATTTAAGACCTTCCCAGAAAGCTTCCAACAACAGGTCAGTAGAAGAAGCCAAATTCACCTAACAATGTCAAAATGATGGTAAAATCTGGGATGACTCAATGACGGCATCACTTAATGACTGAAGTTCTAGTTCCAATTGTAGAAGCCTGGCATTCAGCAAATTGGATTGAGGTTGAAAACATGTCTCTTCACTTTGCTTGGCAAAATGTATCTAGGACAAAATGTGTCCAAGATAGATGGGCGGTTAAGAAATATGAAGTATCAATTTTAAAAAAATTAAATCTTGTTTATAGATTATTTTTTTCTAGAGATTTGCCATGCAGGGCAACTCTGTAGGCTGTCCTGAGTTCCAGGCTTGGTTGAGCCTTGCTGGATGATGATGCACTGAAAAGAGCTTTTGGCAATTGCTAAGAGATCTTTGTTATGTAAAGTATTCTGGCCCAGGCCCTAATGGCCCACCCATTAACAAAGATGGGGATGAGATTAACAAGGGTGGGGGTGAGCTTCTGCTTCTGAAGTGAGTTTCTACTTATGAGTTTCTACTCTTTTTAGAGGAAATATTGTGCCTTTTAAATATTTTCTAGGATATTTCAATTTTCTAGGAGAGGTGTGGGTGCCAACTTCCTATACCTCCCATATCTGTTCTTTTTTAAAAAAATTATAGTTCCTTCCATTCTTCATTATATGAGCTTTTGCCTCATAAAATGATTTTTGCCATTTTAATGTAAGTTCCTGTAGATTTCATGTTGGAATATTAATTCAACTCTAAGTTAAACGATAGGTAAATATATTAATAAGATGTTTCACTTGAGTCTGTAATTCTGTAGTTTGGAAAGACACCTGAGTTGTCTAAATCAGTTGCTTCCAAATTGAACCTGAGGCCCAAATCTGAAAACAGATTCAAAGCTTCATACCACCCATTGACTAGCATGGAAATCCATAAATATCAGTACACTTTTTGTTAGGGATAACATTGGTTACCTAACTTGGTTTGGGTAAAAATAATATATAAACTATGTATCACTTTAACTGCAAAACATGTATTTTGGGTGCGGTTGTAAAATCACCATAAGAGGGAGCAAGATAGCTCATTGTTTGCTGGCTTTTACTGGATAGCTGACAATGATGGATTGATGGTGATAACTGTGTGTTTCCCTGCTGTTGCTGAAACGAAGAAAAGGGGTTTGATTTTCTTCATATCTCTGACTGCAACCGAGATATATTGCTGGACTGATTATTTGTAAGTTTACTGACCTCTATTTTCAACACTGGACTTTGCAACTGATTAATCCCTGGATGGACTGAACTAGTGTATGACATATGGACTGTTTGACTATGCTATAACTCTTGCTGGAATAAAAAACTATTTAAATGGCACAGTGTATCTGTCTTACTGAGTGTAAACTACAACAATGTTTATCTCACATCATTTGCCTGCCTGCTAGACTGCCGTTGCACGTTCTGCTAGGGTGTGTATCCCTAACACTGGTTATAGGCCCAGGTGCACAGTCAGACTAACCAGGATATAACAGGCTTAGATTAAAGTGAGAGTTTGTGTAGTTACACAATACTGTAAACAGACAGCTGTGTTTTATTAATTATAGTTTTTAATATCCAGATAAAGATGGCACAAGTCAATTTACAAAGTTTGTCTCTAATATCCAAACTGGATGGAACAAACTGTTTCATGGTCTATGAAATGTAGCCTACTTCTACGCAGAGAAGGTTTGTGGAGTATAATTCAAAACCCACCAGAAGTAGATGCATGGGATCCAGAAGATGAGCATGATGCCCAGAAAATACAAGAATATCAACTGAAGAATGAGCAAGCTCTCTGTATAATAGGACTGACACTCTGTGATGAGCAGCTTGTCCATATACGAGGAGAAGAAACAGCTGCGAAATGTTGGGAGAATTTAAAGAAGATTTATGTTCGAGACAGTGTAGGAGCACATATAAATCTTACACGGAAGCTGTTCAGAACACATCTTCAAAAGAATGGAGACATGCTGAGTCATATAAACACAATGAAGAGAAATTTTCAGGAACTGCATGAAAAAGAACTTATCTTCACTGAACTACACCAAGTTTATATAATTTTGTCTTCTTTAGATGAAAGCTACGATGACTACGTAACTTCACTTGAGGTTCTGCCAAAAGATTACCTTACATTAACTGATATTACTGGCAGATAATTGAAGAAGCCAGGAGAAGGCTTGAAAGGGATCAACTCAGAAGGGAAAAACCACAATGTGAAGAAGAGAAAATATCTTCGTCAGTTTATACAATTAGAAAATGTTTTAATTGTGGAGGAAAAGGACATTTGGCTAGATTCTGCAAGAAAGCAAAAAGCCAAAATGCCAGCCAGAATGATAAAAGGCATCAAAAGAAAGAAAAATGCTTAGAGTTAGCCATGTATAGCAACGAAACTGTGAATATTAATTTATGGGTTGTAGATAGTGGAGCATCGCACTGCATAACAAAAGATAAGAAAAGATTTATTAAGATGTCCATGAGTTCACAGCAGATATCATTAGCTAATGGATGGAAACTGAAAGCTAAAGGTGAAGGTATAGCATATTGTTCTTGCATAAAAGAAAATGTAAAAATGTTATATGTATCACAACTTAAGTTTAATTTGCTTTCAGTTAGAGTTTTGGTTAAACTAGGTTATGTAATTACCTTTAGGGGAGACAATTGAAAAATAAGGTAAAAAAGTGACTGCAACTTTAAAAGGTGAATTGTATGTATTAAATGATAATCATTCAGAGGTAGCTAACACAGTTTATAATAATGTTAAACCTCATGATGAGTGCATACATTTGTTACACAGACGTTTGGGGCATATAAATTTTAAAATGCTTAAACAAACGGTAGAACTATCTAAGGGTATAAAACTGAAGCCTTGCAGTAAGTATTTGCACTGGAATTCTTGTAGTCAAGAAAAAAGCAAGGAAATACCAGCAAATAGAATTAATGGATTTAAAACAAAGGAGCCTCTAGAGGTCGTATTTACTGATATTATAGGTCCTAAAAAACCAAGTGTGGGAGGTGCTCATTATATACTAAGTATAATGGACCATTATTCCAGATATGGTTTCTGTTATCTAATGAAAAGCAAAATGGAAACATATCAAAATTTCTTTAATTGGCTTAAATTCGCAGAAAGAAAAACTAAAAGGAAGTTAGTAACTCTTATAACTGATAATGGTACGGAATTTATAAACAATCAATTCCAAAGTAAACTGAAGATGGCAGGTGTTGAACATAAAAAGTCTGCACCATATAGGCCACAGCATAATGCCTTTATAGAAAGATGAGGCCAAACAATTCAAGCAATGGCTCGTACTATGCTGTCAGATTCAGGATTACCTGAAAATTTGTGGGGAGAAGCAATAATGTGTTGTAATCATATATTGAATAATGTTGTTAACTCAGCAACAGATGAATTACCATTCACACGGTGGCATGGTAGAAAACCTGACCTAAGCTACATGCACACATTTGGAGCACCAGCATGGGTGCATATTCCTACACAACTGAGAAATAAGGGGCAACATAGGGCTAAAAGGTTATTCTTTGTAGGTTATGAATCTAATTACAAACCATACAGATTCTGGGGAAAAGGTACATCTAGAGTTTACTGTAGTGCAAGTGCCAAATTCCTAGAACATGTAGGATGGGAAAAACTGGAACAAGATTCAAGTAAGGAAGTAATTATAGAAACCTACAAAAGACCAAAAGAACAAATCAGTAATAAGAAGAGTACAATTAAAGAAGAAGTACAGGAAGAGTATATAGGACCAGAACAGGAAGAAATAGATAATCAGGAACAGGTAGAACATGAAAGTCCACCTGGCGGCACTTTGAATCCCCCGCGACTGGCACAGCCAATCGCGGTAGATTCCTAGTGCTCCAATCACGGCCGACCTGTTGACCAATCAGGTCTCCGTTGGTCCGGACCAATCGGGTACGAGGGTTTCTGAGTATGCTAATACTGTACACCTAACACTTTTAATTTTTGAACAGAATGGGAGAAATTTCCAGACAAGTAGGAATAACAAATACTGCAAGTTACCCAGCTGCCTTTGATGACTAAAGCAGGACTCAAACTCACTGTCTCAGGACTTCTAGCCTGTACCTTATCCTTAGATTAAATCAGTGCTTCTCAATTATTTTCTGTCATGCCCCCCCTAGCAAAAATAAAACATCTCGCGCCCCCGCGTGACTATAAACTCTGTGCTGTGTGCAAAGCCCGCATGCTCAGTGCAAACAAAACTCCTACACCACCGAGCGAATGCTCCCTGCGCACACTCTGCCAATGAGAGCGCCACTGCCCCCTAATGTAGTGGAAGTGCAATTGCACTTTATTCTAGGACA
This sequence comes from Hydrophis major, assembly GCA_033807585.1. Lineage (NCBI taxonomy): Eukaryota > Metazoa > Chordata > Lepidosauria > Squamata > Elapidae > Hydrophis > Hydrophis major. Next base: position 85,901,885 of record CM066328.1, on the reverse strand, counting down.
GTAAAAAAATCAAAATAAAAAAGCATGTTCTCCGAGGTCAAACGCGCCCCCCTTGACGGAGCCTCGCGCCCCCCCCCTAATTGAGAAGCACTGGATTAAATTGACTCATTTTAAATACAAAAATGTTCAGTTTAATAATTGTCTTCAACCATTACCCTTCTGGGCTTCTCAAATTGATGCTCAATTCTGGTCTCTACTCTAGTCCTCCAAAACAACCCATTCCACTACCAATCATATTTTAGTTGGAATATAAATGTATGTCTACTTAAAAATTATCCACACAGTATTTAATGGAGCCTATTGGTACAGGTAGTCCTCGACTTAATAACATTTCATTTAGTGACTGTTCAAAGTTACAACGGCCCTAAAAAAGTGACTTATGACCATTTTATACATGACCATTACAGCATCACCATGTTCACATGATTGAAATTCAGATGCTTGGCCAATGGTTCATATATATCAGGGGTCCCCAAACTTGACAACTTTAAGACTTGTGGATGTCAACTCCCAGCTATGCTGGCTGGAGAATTCTGGGAGTTGAAGTCCACAAGTCTTAAAGTTGCCAAGTTTGGGGACCCCTGATATATATGAAGGTTGCAGTGTTTTGGAATCATGTGATCAGCTTTTGCAATAAGTCAGTGGAGAATCCAGATCCACTTAACAACTATGTTACTAACTTAACAAATGAAATGATTCACTTAACAACCGTGGCAAGAAAAGTTGTAAAATGGGGCAAAACTCACTTAACATATGTTTCATTTAGCAACATAAATCTGGGGCTCAATTGTGGTCGTAACTCAAAGATTACACTGTATAGCATAGATGAGCATAGATAAATGAGCATAGATTTATTGTGTCATTCCAGCTGACCTCTCTGACCCATGAGTAACCGTGAAAAGGTTGGATGAGGGTAGCAGCTGAATAGGAGAACAGATGCAAATCACTTCCATATTCTTCATAGAATTTTGCCTCCTATTGATCAGAGGAGATTCAGACAATAAACCAGAATCAGAATAGGGCTTGAAGGGACCTTGGAGATCTCCTAGTCCACCCCCTGCTCAAGCAGGAGACTTTATACTGTTTCAAACAAGTGATTGTCCAGTCTCTTTTTAAAAACCTTCAGTGATGAAGCACCCATGGCTGAAGGCAAGCTGCTCCATTGGTTAATTGTCCTCACTGTTAGGAAGTTTCTCATTAATTCTCTCCTTAATTTCCATCCATTGTTTCCTGTCCTGCCCTCTGGTGTTTTGGAAAATATATTGACACCCCCAACCCCCACTTCTTTGTGGCAGCCTAACTTTGTCTCCTTACTGATAGGCTTCTTCTGACATCAATATGGAATCTGTTCCCCTATTCCAGGGGTTTTCAAACTGGACAGCTTTAAGACTTGTGGCAACTCCCAGAATTCCTCCTCCAGTCACGTTAGCTCAGGAATTCTGGGAGTTCGCAAGTCTTAAACTTGCCAAGTTTGAAGACCCTTATCCTGTTCAGCTGCTACCCTCGTGGGAATAACAAACATAAACATTGCTCCTCCACCCGCCCCCAGTTTCAGAGAGGTGACTGTTTCTCCTCCGCAACGAGGGGGGGCGCTGTTGCGAATGACTGCACTGCTTTAATCACCCTGGCGGGGCGCTCTGTAAGAAAAAGAAGACGAGGATGGGATCTAAGCTCCGCCCCTTATCCCGGAAGTGTCTGGAGGATGGTTTCCAGGCGGTAGTTACCCATCTGCGGCGTCGGATCGTGAGTGGGGGGGGTGGGGGGGGGAAAAAGAGCTGCTCGCTCCCGACTTTCGCGGGATGGCGGACCGCGGCGTCGGCTCCTCGGAGCATCTGGAGCGGCTGCACGAGATTTTTCGCGGCCTCCACGGGGAGTTGCAAAGCGCCCCGGAGAGGCTGCGCGGGAGCCTGGCGGTCGGTACGTGAGAAAACAGCGCTCGGGGGCGGCGGGGCGTGGTAGTGGGGGTGTCGGAGTCTTCCAGGGTTTGGTTTAGGGCTTCTCTGTGCGATGCCGCGGATGTTCACTTGCAAGCGAGGAGGTCATTTGCCCAGGGTTACCGGATCCCGGGTAAACGGAAACAAATCGGTGGCGCTCTCAAGATCCCAAAGCGGGAAGCTGAATAGTCGGGGAGGGACAACTCTCGGCAGGACAAGAGTTACTCTTAATACCAAAGAGATGGCGGAACACAATCATTAAAGTACGCAAAAGGAGGGACAGAATGAAATGGGAATGGCAAAAATTAAAATAATTTTTATTTATTTTAAATAATAATTAAATAGAATTAATAAATTGTCTGCCAATTATAAATTTGTCTCGCGGTGAGTTGTCCTGCGAGATGACTTGTCCTGCGCCAAGGTGCCCATGGCGAGTTGGCGGTGAGTTGGCTGTAGCAAGTTGTTCCATTCGCTCAGGGAGGACGAAAGAGCTTTGCATTTTCACTATATAGTTTATTCCACTTAAAAGAAAAACGCTCATATTCAGGTTTAGACTTCTTTTCTTTCCTTTACTTCGATCCCGGGCAGCTGCTTTCCTGACTTGCTTACTTGCTGGCTGGTTTACTTGGAACAAATTGCATTGTTCAGTGTTGGATTACAGTCTTCTCGTTTCTCGAAATTGTGTGTGTGAGAGAGAGGAATTGGCAGGGAAACCTGGTTGTCAATGCTGTAATAAAGACAAATGGACAATGTAGAGTTATACAAGAGGTACAGGTAGCTCTCAACTCACAGCAGTTCATTTATGACTATTTGAAGTTACAACTGGACTGAAAAAAATGACTTAGGACCAATTGTCACACTGATGACGGTTTACAGCATCCCCATGGTTACGTGATCAAAATTTGGATATCTTGACCACTGGCTCCTATTATTTATAGCGGTTGCAGTGTCCCGGGGTTACGTAATCACCTTTTGCAACTTTCTGACAAGCAAAGTCAATGGGGAAGCCAGATTCACTTAATAACTCTGTTATTAATTTAACAACTGCAATGATTCACGTAGCAAATGTGGCAAGAAAAGTCATAAACTGGGGCAAAACTCATTTAAATTTCTCACTGAGCAACATAAATACTGAGCTCAATTTTGGTCATAAGTCAAGGACTACCTGTACTCTTGTTAAGTTCACGCAGTGTAAGACTTGAAATTCATCTTTGCACAATACATAAATCAGCAAGCTGAGTATCCTAAACGCGTGTTCATCTAGTCTCAGCTTAAACACCTCTAGTGAAGGAAAATCCTGTACCTCCTCAGACAGTCTGTTCCATCATTGCCCATGTCTTACTTGCCCCAATGACCCAATATTCAATGCCCCGATGAATTTTAATACTCTGTCATTTTAAACTCATTGTTTCTTGTTCTGTCTCCTGAAGTGGTATTTGCCAAGTCTGCCCTGACTTTTACACAGTAGCCCTGCAGGTTCTTGAAAACAGCTAGCACATCATCCCAGAGTCTTTTCCAGGCCAACATCTCCAGTTATTTTTCCTTTTGGGTCACTTATCACCTTAGTCTCTGTCCTCTGGATAATTTCAAATTTATCAGTGTGCTTTCCAAAATGGAGCACAAAGCAGAGAGAAATCCTAACCTCTCTTGACCTTTCCTAATACTTTGATTAATGCAGCCTAGGATGACTTTTGCTTTTATTTTTTGGCAGCTGCAACATACTATCCTATTATTGTGCTCAGTTGTCCAATTTTGAGGCGGCCTGATTCCTTAATGACTCTGGCCAGCTTACATATAAAAAGGAAAATCAATAACCTAAATGTCATAAGGACAAAAGCTACAGTAATCTCCTGGGGGGCAGGGGAGGTATTGCCAAACTTATCTGTTCTGAAAATAATTAAAAAAAAAAAAACATTTTAAAAATGATTTATTCAATCCTGATTGGAGTATGTGATAAGGGTGGGATTAAGTGATATATGGTCAATTTTTTTAGGACCCTTTGTTTAGCAGGCAATTTTGTTGGGCAGGAAGAGTGCTGTGTAAACTATTTAAAGTAAAGCTGACAATAAAAGGACATAAATGGTGTGAATGAATTAAATCTGTGGGTTGCTTACAAAGTTACATGAACCAATTAGGTTAATATAACAGGTATTACTTTGCATGTACCCTCCAGAACAGATTCAGGATATGTGTGAAGAAAAAAACCATTGCTTTGAGGCCTATATTGTTCCCTCAGCAGACCAATATAGTTGAATGTAGCCTATTATATAATAAAGGTACAAAAACAGCCATTTTGCATGGGATCCGCTTTTCCATAGAACTAGAGATGACAATTCTGAAGACACCTGAATGTATCTGAATAAAAATAACAGGAAAAATAAGTCAATTATTTAAAATGAATGGCCCATGGTTTTTTTATTTATTGATATTGTCGTGTCCGCAAAAAGACGCTCAGAGTCCGTGACTATAATTCAAGCTCTTTATTAAACTGTTGTGAACCGAACCGGCGAAAAGGAAAAAGCCCGCGGCTTTTATCCTTTTCGCTGCGGCGGCCGCGGCCAATGGCAGCGATTCAAGTCTCCCGCTCTTGGAGCGAGCCAATCGCGGGAGACTTCAATCGGGCCAATCAGCGCGGCTCGCCTGGCCAATCAGAAATCCCCGCGCCTTAGCCAATCAAGGCGCGGGGATTTCGAGTATTCAAATTCAGGACAGAACACCCCTCCCCTCTTGGTATGGTCCATCACGTAGCGTAGTCACGCAGGTAGGCGGGGCTCCGTCTAGTCCTAGTTGACCTGCGCAACTCAGTTTCAAGCTGTACCTCGGCCGGAGCGGTCATCTTTTTGGCTGTTCCTCCCTCTGTGTGAACCGGCTGGATGATCGGGCCGGTTCGTTCTCCGTGGCTCCCGCCTGGGCCTACCGGGTCGGTTGAGCTGCGGGTTTCGCCGCTCCCGCTTGGTTTCTCCGAGTCGGTTGAGCTGGCCAGGTGGTTCTTCTCCGGAGGGGACTCGCGATGGCTGCGTTCCGGTGAGTATTTTTGGATTTTTTCTTGCGCTATTTTATTCGGGTGTTCCCTCCCCCCGTGGTTCGAGTCTTGGGGGTTGAGGTCTGTTGCCGTACGTGACCGGAGCTGGTCGATGTGTCGTTTCCAGGCTCGCCCGTCGGTGGTTTGGAGCCGGTACGACCGTGGACCGGTGATTTGAGTGATGACGGCTGGGATCCATAGGGGGTCCTCCGTCAGATTTTTGGCGTAAACTAAGTCACCGGGGGCAAATGTCCGGTATTTGGAGCTGGAGTCTGGGGGCCGCTCCAGGTTGTAAGTCGGGTGCAACCTGTCGAGTGGGGACCTCAGCTTCCTGCCCATTAACAGTTCGGCTGGACTCTTGTTGGTAGTGGTGTTAGGGATGATGTGTTGTATGAAAAGGAGTTTGTTGATTTTGTCGTTGATCTCCCCGTGGTCCATTTTCCGGAGGGTTTTTTTAGTAAACTGGACCATCCGTTCCGCTCTACCGTTCGCTGCCGGATGCGCCGGTGCCGTTAATGCGTGGCGGATGCCCCTCTCCGCCAAAAACCTTTCAAACTCGAGGGAAGTAAACTGGGGCCCGTTATCTGAGACGACGACGTCTGGGAGGCCGTGCGTGGAACAGTTTACACAGTTCTTTGATGACAGCCTCCGTGGTAGTGGATTTCATATCGCTTACTTCCAACCAATTGGAGTAAGCGTCGACTGTGATCAAAAAAGTATGCCCATTTGTTGGACCCGCAAAGTCTAAATGGATTCTGGACCAGGGCCCCCTTGGTATTTCCCAGTCCCGGATGGGTGCTGCGGGTGGGCTGGGTCTGGTCTCCTGGCATCGATGGCATTTGGCGACCCATTGCTCAATCTGTTTGTCCATCCCCGGCCACCAAGCGTAACTCCTGGCCAGGGCTTTAGTCCTGACGATGCCAGGATGACCCTCATGCAGCATCTCTAAGACCCTCCCTTGCAATCTGTCCGGGATGACTACCCTGTCACCCCACAAGATACATCCCTTAAGAAGTGAAAGTTCAGTCTGGCGGTTTCTGAACGTTTTAATGGATTCGTCATTGTCCCTTTCAGGCCAGCCTTTTTCTAGCCAATGTAGGATTCGCGCCAGACGCTTATCCTTAACAGTCTCTCTGGCAATGTCCGATGCGGTAATGGGTAGGTTCTCAATGCTAAGGGTGTTTGTTGTTGGTGCTGGGTCAGGATCAAAGTCTGGTAAGGGGGAACGGCTTAAAGCGTCCGCGTGCGGAATTTTCTTACCTGGCTTGTGTAACAGTTCATAGCTGTAGGCTGCCAGGAACTCGGACCACCTTGTCATCCGGGGTGATAAAATGTTCGGGGTGGCTCGGTTTCCGGCGAGGATTCCCAGCAATGGCTTATGGTCTGTCACAATGGTGAACGGGCGGCCATATAGGTATTCGTGGAAACGCTTAACGGCGGCAACTATAGCCAAGGCTTCTTTGTCCAGCTGGCTATAGTTCCGCTCTGGTTTAGTCAGAGTCCTGGAGAAAAAAGCGATGGGTGCTTCCCTTTTGTCGGGGAGGGTATGGCTGAGGACAGCGCCGACGCCGAAAGGTGATGCGTCGCAAGTGACAGCTAAGGGCAAGGTTTCGCTGAATTGAATCAGGACGGCGTCGGAGGTGAGGAGGTCTTTGGTTTTCTGAAAGGCGGTTTGCTCTCGTCTCCCCCAAGTCCAGGTTGCCGCCTTATCCAGGAGTCTATGCAAAGGCTCCGCCGCCGTAGCCTTTTGGGGTAGGAAAACATTATAAAAATTCAGCAACCCTAAGAATGCTTGTAGTTCCGTTTTAGACTTTGGGGTAGGGGCTTCTTTGATGGCTTTCACTTTTTTAATTGTAGGGTGAATGCCATGCCGGTCTAGAAGGTAGCCCAAAAATTCCACTTGCTTTGTGCATAGTTGGCATTTTTCTCGTTTAACTTTAAGTCCTGTCACTTTAAATTTTGTTAAGACCTGTCTGAGTCGGTTTTCTAATTCGGCTTCGTTTGGCGCCGCTACTAATACGTCATCAAAATAGGGCACCACCCCCTTGATGCCCTGTAGCAAACGTTCCATCAGGCTTTGAAAGATGCCTGGTGCCACGCTGACTCCGAATTGGAGTTGGTTACACTTGAAGGCCCCCCGATGGGTCACGATGGTCTGGGCTTCCGCCGTTTTCTCATCTACTGGTAGCTGCTGATATGCCTGGGCGAGATCGAGCTTGGCAAAGACCTTGCCCCCTCCCAGTGAGTGCAGCAGATGTTGCACGATTGGGACTGGGTAGGCGCTTTGTTGTAATGCGCCATTTAGGGTGGCCTTATAGTCCCCGCAAATTCTCACGGACCCGTCTGGCTTTACTGGGGTCACTATAGGGGTTTCCCATCGGGCATGGTCTATCGGCTGCAATACCCCCTGTTCGACGAGCTTGTTGATCTGCTCGTCAATTTTAGGCTTCAGGGCGAATGGTACCCTCCTAGGTTTAAGCCGCTTGGGGGGAACCTTCGGGTCTAGGTCAAACGAAATAAGGGGCCCCTGGTACTTGCCCAAGCTTCCATCGAAAACTTCCTGGAACTCCTGGGCTAGCCGCTGTTCCCAACCGTCGTCGGTGACGTGGTTGACTCCTGTCAGCGCGATGTCAAGCGGGGCGAACCATTGTAAACCCAGTAGGCTTGGGCGGTCGCGATCGACGATGGTGAGTGGCAGTTGTTCGGTGCGGCCCTTGTAGGTTACATTGAAGCTCTTGGTGCCCACTACCGGGACGCGGTTCCCTTGATAGTCTTTTATGATGATTTTCTGGGTATGAATGTTCCTCTTATGGAGGGTGGGTACAAGCCGCTTAATCTCGCGCCATGCAATCATCAGCTGGCCCTCAATATGGACTTCAACGTGTACCTTTCTGGCGCCGTCGGAGATGGCGTGGCCGATGGTTACCGTCTGGTGTGTTTCTTCTTTTCGCCGACCGTCGCCGCCTCTTGAAGATCGCTGGGTACGGTCCCACCGACCGTCCGGTTGGTGCTCTCTGGTCTTGGGCGGGGGGCTTTCCTTCTTCCGGTCGTGTTGTTCCCATCTGGGCGGGCTGCGGGTCTTCTTTTGGCGGCAAACTCGAGCGATGTGACCCCGTCGTTCACAATGCCTACAAATAGAGTCAAAAAATCGGCATTCTGACCTGGGGTGGTCGCCGCCGCACCCGGCACAGTTGGTCCTCGACCTACGACCTCTTCGATTCCGCTGGTCGCCGCGTCCCGTCTGCACGCGATGTATGTCCTCCTCGTCTTCCGACGTGCTGGAGGCTGACTGGAATTCTCCGTAGTGTGCGGTTGATTCACTTCTAGGGTCGGCCGACCTTGCCGGGTTGTTGTTTCCGCCCTTTGCGTCAGATCTTCGCATGCTGTCAGCAGACGAGCGGGTTGCCTCTGCGGCTGCGGCTGCGGTGAGGGCGTCTGCTAGGCTGATGTCGCCCTTGGCCATAAGCCGGCTCTGGAGTGTAGGGTCCCATAGGCCGAGCACGAATCGGTCTCTTATGAGGCTGTTTAGACCTTCAAACTCGCAGAGTCCTCCTAGGCGCCGCAACTCGGCGACAAAGTCGCTCAATTTCTCGTCTGGTTTCTGATTTCGGCGGTAAAACTCGTTGCGCTGTATCAGGATGGGGACCTCGGGGGCGTAATGGCGCCGCAGTATAGGCTCGAGGACGTCCCAGTCCATGGCGGTTGCGTCTGCCGGCTTGGCCAATGCTTTGGCCATCTGGAAGACCTCTGGTCCACAGTGAGTAAGGAAGACGGCGCGTTTTAGCGGGCCCGGGGCGTCCTTCATTCCGGCGCATTCCAAGTACATTCGGAACCGGTCTGAGTACGATTCCCAGTCTTCGTTGGCGGGGTTGAAGGGGGCGGGCGGTGCGATCTTCGCCATCTCTTTCACTGGAACTGGCTCTTGTTGGACACGGGGTTCGATTCAGGGTCGGGATCCCACCTTCGTCGCCAGTGTCGTGTCCGCAAAAAGACGCTCAGAGTCCGTGACTATCATTCAAGCTCTTTATTAAACTGTTGTGAACCGAACCGGCGAAAAGGAAAAAGCCCGCGGCTTTTATCCTTTTCGCTGCGGCGGCCGCGGCCAATGGCAGCGATTCAAGTCTCCCGCTCTTGGAGCGAGCCAATCGCGGGAGACTTCAATCGGGCCAATCAGCGCGGCTCGCCTGGCCAATCAGAAATCCCCGCGCCTTAGCCAATCAAGGCGCGGGGATTTCGAGTATTCAAATTCAGGACAGAACAGATATACTCACAATGTCAACTTCTTGGGTACATTAGTCAGAGCCTTGACACAGAAATGAGTCATGATGGTGCAGCGGTTAGAGTGCAATATTACAGGCTACTTCTGCTGACGGCAGTTCAAATCTCACCAGGCTCAAGGTTAACTCAGCCTTCCATCCTTCTGAGGTCGGTAAAATGAAGACCCTAAGTGCTATTGCTATTGCTACATATACATATATGTGTATGTACATACCAGTATGTTGCATGATTGGTACAAGATTGTTCTTTATAATTTTGTTGTGCCTACTTGAGAGCTTATATCCAGAGACATTGGCCTAGGGATCAACACACACACACACACACACACACACACACACACATGGCATTCAGCTTTGTTCGGGTATTTTCCCACGTCATTGTAGTTGTTCTTTTAAAGTTGCAGCAACGTTTCAGCAGAATCTCATCTGCCATCATCAGGCTTCTGTATATGATGATGGCAGATGAGATTCTGCTGAAAGATTGGTACAACTTTAAAAGAACAACTAGAATGACGTGGGAAACAAAGCTGAATGCCATACATGTAAGTACCCGCAAAAACTTAAGAAAACATATATATATGTGTGTGTCTGTGTATGTATGTGTGTATATACATATATATATATGTATGTATGTGTGTGTGTGTGTGTGTATATAATATATATATATATATATATATATATATATATATATATATATATATATATATATATGTGGATCTTTGGTTATTCGGGTTTTCTCCCGCGTAAGATTGGAAGTATCTAGGCAACGTTTCGATGAAGTCTCATTCATCATCTTCAGGCTTGGTCTTCAGCTCTGTGCTTCACTCTGAGAAGCACAGAGCTGAAGACCAAGCCTGAAGATGATGAATGAGACTTCATCGAAACGTTGCCTAGATACTTCCAATCTTACATATATATATATATATATATATATATATATATATATATATATATATATATATAGTGTGTGTGTGCGCCATACTTACATGTATGGCATTCAGCTTTGTTCGGGTATTTTCCCACGTCATTGTAGTTCTTTTAAAGTTGTAGCAACGTTTCAGCAGAATCTCATCTGCCATCATCAGGCTTCTGTGTTAATGTACAGATGAACACTATACAGAAGCCTGATGATGGCAGATGAGATTCTGCTGAAACGTTGCTACAACTTTAAAAGAACAACTACAATGATGTGGGAAAATACCCGAACAAAGCTGAATGCCATATATATATACCGTATATACTCGAGTATAAGTCGACCCGAATATAAGCCGAGGCACCCAATTTTACCACAAAAAACTGGGAAAATTTATTGACTCGAGTATAAGTCGAGGGTGGGAAATGCAGCAGCTACTGGTAAATTTCAAAAATAAAAATAGATACCAATAAAATTACATTAATTGAGGCATCAGTAGGTTAAATGTTTTTGAATATTTATTTCAAAGAAAAATAGTAAACTAGCTCTGTAAGTGGAAAAGAGAGCCAACAAAACCAATATGGTATCAACAATAACTTTAAAAGTACAAAAACCTTAGCTCAATCAGCAACCAAGCTAAAACACAAGAGTTAAAATCCTTCAAAACTGGATTCCTCCTCCTCATCTGTTTGTCCAAACAGAGTTTCAACTTCATCTGGTGTGAGTCTATCAGCATAGACATTGTCATCATCACTGAGTTCGCAGTCATCACCATCACTGCTGTCGTTCTCATACAAAGCGCTGTCTTCACTGCCATCCATAGCATTACTAATGCCACATTTCTTGAAGGCACGTTGCACCATGTCCTCTGGAATCTCTTCCCATGCATCACGAACCCACTTTGCTATTAATTCTATGTCGGGCTTCATCAGATTTCCAACTTTTGTCAATCGAGCTTGACCAGATGACATCCATTCATGCCACATTTTTCGCACATGGTCTTTAAAAGGTTTGTTTAAACACACATCTAGGGGCTGCAATACAGATGTAAGCCCACCTGGAATAACAGTCAAAGTAACTTGAGAAGACTTTGCCAATTTTTTAATGTCATCAGATGTGTGGGCTCTAAACATATCCCAAACTAGCAATGATGGTTTTTTCTTTAAGGCTGTTCCTGGACGTCCATTCCAAATTTCTTCCAGCCATTTTTTTGTTCCGTCTTCATCCATCCAGCCTTTAATATGTGCACGCACTGTAATTCGTGGTGGGAATTTGACCTTTTTAGGCAAGGTCTTTCCTTTGAAAATAATGACAGGCCGCAGCTTAGTTCCATTTGCCAAACATGATAGAACGACTGTGAAATGGTTTTTTTCATTTCCTGTGGTTCTGAGTAAAATAGATTTTTCTCCCAAACTTGCCACAGTTCTGTTGCTAGGAAGATCAAAGGTCATAGGTGTTTCATCCATATTCCCAATATCTCCCAAGTCAAAGTTATGGATCCTTCTTTGTTTTATGATGAATGAATGGAATGACATCACTTTCTCATCAAGGTCTTTTGGCAACTTCTGTGAAATCTTTGTTCTTTGCCACAAACATAAGCCATGTCTATTCATAAAGCGGGTACACCATCCTGCTGACACAACGAAATTTTTAATTCCTGGTGATTTTAATTTGTCATCTTTAGCCATTTGAAGGGCATGTAAGCGAATTCCCATACGTGTCACGCAGTAACCATTTTGACGACACTCCATAACCCATTTATACAATTCAGTCTCTAGAGCTTCATATGAAGGCTTTAAACCGTCGAGCTTTTTTTGCCTTTGGAATCTTTTCCAAGTCAGCTTTCATTTTCCGCCAGTCCCTCACTTGTTTTTCGTCAACACAAAATTCCCTACTTGCAATACTGTTATTGCTCTCTTGTGCTCTTGACACCTTAAGTTTGAAACCAGCTTCATATGACCTGCGTTTTTGTTTTGGTCCAGGATTAGATGTATTGGGATCCATTTCTAACAGGATAAAAAAATAAACTTTGAAAACTTTTGAACAGTACGCATGCACTCATATTATTTATGGACAAAAGTGGATATTCATTCACTAATTTTTTAGTGCATAACAGATGAAGTGCCTGACAGATGAAAGTCCTCTTAGGAAACTTTAGATCTTAACTGGCATTACATTTAAAATCAAACATGTTCACATTCTTAACATCTCAAATTTTTTCCATGGCAAAGTGTTTCTCAAATAATCCATAATAATGCCACGGGAGGGAATTATTGTCTAATTAAAACTTTCACTAGGACAGTTGAGAATAAGTTTGATGTTCACAATTTCCTCTTTGAAAGAGACTAGTAAATAGGGAACAAGAAGATGAAGAAAAAGAAGTGTGTTTTTTCACATTTTTCACACTGCAGTGAACAAAAATGGCATCATAGGAACAGGCTTATTCTCAGTCCAAAGGTTTGTTTCTGATTTCTTCCCTGATTTAAGGGAAATTTGGGAAACGATCTCACTATCATGAAAGGTTTAATTGATTCACTAACCCAAAAGATGATGATGATGACAGTGGGAGGCAGGAATCACTCTCTCCCTTGCAAGAAAAAAGCATGTGTATGTGCTGCATGTACATCCTGTTTTGGAGAGCCACCATCTCTTTCACAGCTCTCCCTCATGCCTCCATTGCATGTGCACACATGCCATGGCTCAGTAGTAGGTCAACATACAGATGTCACACTAGGTTCCCTCCTCAAAAGGAACATCCAACCTTTCTTGAGAAGTACAAACTTCATCTGTTCAGGATTGTGGTGACAAAGGTGAAGGAGGATGGGGCTGAGAGAAGGGAAGGGAAGAAAAGATCATTGACAGGGAGAAAGACAGGGAGAAACACCTGGAAGTGTGAGCCCTCGAGTTTCCTTAGGGAAGACCAGACAACAAGGGGAGAGGAGGAGGAGGAGAGTTAAAAAAAAAGAGTGCTGCTGCCAGAGGGGTGCGGGGGGGGGGCTTTGCAAAAAAAAAGAGAGAGTGAGTAAGAGTGTGAATGAGAATACTGACCGCTCTTGCGACGGCGGAGGTGACTTAAGATGACTCCCCGTGTGGGAAGTCACCCGGCGCACACCTCCTCCTTCCAGCCTGCTCGAGTAACCCCCCCTCCCCCCACGCGCGCTTTCGTGGCTGCTTGACGCGCTGGGAGAAACCCGCGGCCGAGGCAATTCCCTTCCCAGCTCGCACTGCAGTCTGAAGGGAAGGAAAAGCCTTGCTGGAGCCCAGCCCACCCTTCGCTTTCCTCCTGGGCTCCCCCGACAACTCCACAGACAGCTTCTCTGCTGTCTTGCTAACAAACCCTGCCAACCCTCAGCCGCGATCAGAGACAGATCAAAGACAGAGACGAGGGGCGCCCCTGAAGAGCTCCGACTGCAGCGAAGGCGAGCGGCCACCACTTCCCCGGTGTGCGGCGGCGGGGCAACTCCTGGCGCAGACTGGCCCAAAGTCCGAGTGACTCGCTGAGCCCTGTAAACGGCCAGCCGAAAGACGAGAGGAGGACGCCCGGGCGGCTGCCGCCCCTGGATCCTAACTGGAAAGACCCCACTGCCGCCGCCGCCTCCCACTCAGGCAGGGTCCCCATTCCCCTGGCTGGCCAGGGGCACAGCCGCTTCCCACTCCCGAACAGCCCGGGCACCGCTAGTCAGCCTCGCTCAGCGCCCGGGGCGGCATTGCAGGCGCAGCCTTTTGCAGAGCCGAGCCGGGCCACGCCTCACCTCACCTCCTCACCTCCTTCTCTCGCTCTTCTCGACTTGGCGGCGAGCGGCTCCTTTACCCACCTGTTGTATGGGAGCTACTGCACTTGCCTCCGGAGCAGCCGTCCGCAGTTTCAGCCGGGAAGGGAGGGGGGCACAAAGCAGCCCAAACGCGTAGCAGTGGAAGGAAGGTGCGCTGGTGCGAGGAAGAGAGAGAGAGAGAGAGAGAGACACACACAGAGAGAGAGAGAGAGAGACAGACAGACACACACACACACACACACTCACTTCGCCACTTTGCACCTTGCAAATGCAAAATCCTGGGGTTTTTGCATTTGCAAGGTGCAAAGCGGCGGGGGCGGATCCCGCGTGCTGGAAAGGGCTTGACTGTATTACGGGGAGAGAGAGAGAGAGGGAAGCTGAGTGGAGCCGAAGCAACCTCGGCTCGCGTTGTTTTCTCAGCCTCGCTTTTGCCTTCTCCCTACATCTTCCCTCTGTTAAAATCCCCCCCCCACAGAGGGGAATCTGACTCGAGTATAAGCCGAGGGCGGTTTTTTCAGCACAAAAAATGGGCTGAAAAACTCGGCTTATACTCGAGTATATACGGTATGTGTGTGTGTGTGTGTGTGTTAAGTTTTCGCGGGTACTTACATGTATGGTATTCAGCTTTGTTCGGGTATTTTCCCACATCATTGTAGTTGTGCTTTTAAAGTTGTAGCAACGTTTCGGCAGAATCTCATCTGCCTTCATCAGGCTTCTGTATTGTGTTCGTCTGTGTTCGTCTGACGAACACAATACAGAATCCTGATGATGGCAAATGAGATTCTGCCGAAACGTTGCTCCAATTTTAAAAGCACAACTACAATGACGTGGGAAAATTCCCGAACAAAGCTGAATAATATGTATGTAAGTATGTTCATAAAGGCATTTAGTCAGGGATCCAGTAAAAAGTGAGCAACTCCGGATGTACATATGACCATCTATCTCTAAAAGTGGCAGCACAATTGCCACCTTTTTGAGATGGAAAACTTTTCAAATATTAATATAAAACCTCATCAAGCACAACAAAATTATACATAATACAAAGTCTATGGATTATTTTTGTACTGCTAATATTTTGTCCTTTAGTGAAAATTTATATTTTTAAAATTTTATCTTGTAGAGGAGAAAAAAAAGTTAATGCGAGAGTTTGATGAAAAACTAAAAGAGGCAAATGAAACGGTAAGAATGTGAACTATTCTTTAAGAAGCTTTAGAACCCTAGTGTATATGAAACTAATCCACAGTGATCTAAATATGGTGGACCTTAATAAAGTGCTTAATATTTAGTGAAATCATTGTTTCTCGACCTTTGTAATTTTAAAGTGTATGAACTTCAACTCCCAAAATTCCCCAACTAGCATGGGGACTTCAATTTGTGTTTCCAAGACTGAGAAACACTTGATTGAAATAATTCATTTTTAAAATATTTCCTTTTCTTTTTTCTTTTTCCCATTTAATGATTTGTCCAGACAAGCCAAAGCCAGTATTTGCAGTACCCATTTCAACAAATTAATCTGCTTTCTGTTAAAAAAAATGTTTTAAATGCATACTACATATTTTTTCTGAATTAGGCTTAAAGTAATGATTTTATCTTTAAAACACTACAAAGATTACAGACGGTAGTATTATATTGTATTTGTTTACAATGAAGATTGCTATGGAGCAAGGTGAAATATTCTTTTGAGTCTGGTCTTTGTTTTTGTTATCAGAGTGGTAACAAAACTATGTTCAGCTATGCACACTTCAAAGAAGTTAATTTTTTTCAAAAAATAATATTGCTTTCACATAGCAAAAAGAGGATAGGAAAATGTTGAAATCTAACCTTTTGCCTGATGTATTTGGTGGTTTAGTTCCATATGTTTAGTAAACAATTATATTTTTATAACCTTTTCTGAAGCATATTTTCTTCACTGCTTTGTATAAGTAACATGGAATTACTTAAAAGTTTTCTCTATTTTTGGCTTTTATTGTCATTGCATGAAGTGTATTTAAATTGGCGGAATGCTTTTTCTAAATAAGCTCAGTTTTAGTCAGCCAAAGAATAACTTTCCTAAAATAAAAACATGAGATACATATTTTTGAAATAAAGAAGTGAATTATAGATTGCATATACATAGAATATAGTTTGCATTTTATATTTTAGTGAAGTATGATTCATAAGAAATTTGAGCAGGTTTTTTATTTAGGTCTCTGATGTGATGTTTCTGGTAAATTTATCATTTTCAGTCTTGATTTTCATGTTTCAAATACAAATGTAACAAGGATTTTGATACATGTTTACTTTTGAAAATTATTCTAGTTAAGGGAAATGGAAGAAGAACTGAAATATGCCCCAGTGTCCTTCCGCAATCAAATGATGATTAAAATTAGAACTTACAAAGGAGACCTTAGCACATTTCATAGGAAAATGAAGAGTACGGATTTGGGAGTAGCTCCAAGTGCACGTGGGAGTTCAAAGTTTGGTATCTTTTCTACGGAAAATGAGCAGAGAGTAAGTACTAAGTATACAATTATTTTAAAGGTTGTTCCAATGTCACCATCCTTTGGGTTCTTATTCAGGAAGGAGAGCAAATGAAAGATGCATTCTAGATAATCATTAGCAGCACCAAACAGAGTACAGCATTGCAGTTTTTATACCTGTGCCTGAGCTAAAATGAAGACTTAAGATTTGTAGAGAAGAGACAAATTGACTTATGGAACAATTAGAAAATGCAAAAGTTTATCTGCCCTTAATGGCTTGGTGGATTGAAAGCAAGTTTAGATTATTCTTGAAAAAAATGGGATTAAAAAGAAAAGAAAGACGAATGGAGAGGTGAGGGCTTAGTTGAATAGTAAATACATAGTAAAAATCCATCCTTCTGAGGTTGGTAAAATGAGGACCCAGATTGTTGGGGGCAATAGGCTGACTCTGTAAACCACTCAGAGGGGGCTGTAAAGCACTGTGAAACGGTATAGAAATCTAAATGCTTTATTGCTATTCCTAGATTTCAGGGATTTTTGCTATTCTTTAAATTCTTGCAAATAGTAAAGGTCTCTTTAAGCATTCATCGAAGAATTTAGCAAATTAAGAGAAAACAGAACCAAGTTCTTATTTCCAAATTTGAGATATCATTGATAATATAGGTAGTCCTTAACTTACAACCATTTTTAGTGACCGTTTGAAGTTACAATGGCACTGAAAAAGGTGGCTCACATTCATTTTCGTAATTAGGACCGTAACAGCATCCTTATGGTTACATGATCAAAATTCAGACTCTTGACAGCTGCTTTAATCTTGTAACACATAAAAGGCACCAGAATATAAATAAGATAAACATTGCAATGCTTATTATTGCTTTTTATTATTGTTAATATTAATAATATTGCTATTATTTCTTATTATTGCTATTTCTCTGTTCAGTGCTGCTAGTGATCATCTAGATTAGGCTTGTCAAATTGGCAGGATGCACAGGCCACACCCACTCCAGCTCCACAAAGGCAAAAAACATCCCAGTACATCACAATACGGCCCCGCGATGCGATCAGATTTGATACCTCTGATCTAGGTACATCTTTCATATGCTGATTATATCTAAGATAACTGAATGTATTTTAATTTCTGATTGATTAATTTGATTTGTGTCCTGCTTTTATTTCGTACAACTCAAGATGTCTTATAATGGATGATGCTCCTTCCTCTTATTTTCCCCATGATAACAAACCTGTAAGGTTCACTGAGTGGAGAGAAAATGGCTGACCCAAAGCCACAAGCTAGATTCTTTGCCTAAAGGAGGACCAGCATTTTCCCTGTTTCTGATCCAGTACCTTAATTATTACACCAAACAGTCTTGGTTTTTTTAAAAAAAAACTTTAGGTATTTTTCAAAAATTACAGCATCCACTGAAATAATTACGTAAACATTATCTTTTTCTCTTTCAAGGGAAGTGAGTAGTAAGCATAGCACAGTAGCTTTTGTCATATCTAATGAACTAGCCACACATCTTGAAGATTACTAAGTCAAATATGTAGTATACTGACAAAATTTTCATTTTTAATATGCTCTGTGTCATTTGATTTTTACTGCAAGCAATTTATATAATTCTTCACTATTCAAATTTTTAGGTTTTATGTCAATTAAACTATATATTGTCTAGGTCCACCACACTGTTTGTCTGAATCCATTTAGTTCTTTGTCCTCTAAGACAGGGGTCCCCAACCCCAGTCCTTGGACAGGCACCAGTCTGCGGCATGCCAGAAACTGAGCCATACAAACAAGGGAAGCCCCATCCGTGGGGTGCAGGCAGCACATGAAACCAACCTCCCCCCCTTTGAGGCATAAAAGACAATTAACCTCAGAGGGACACAATCTTCAATTAGGTTGGCATGCTTTCTTATGGTATGGGAAGAATAAGATACATAGCTATTTTCAAAGATACTATATTAGAAATGCACTGTTATCAGTATGGGTAAAAATTAAAGAACAACATTATCTGAAAATACCAGTCTGGCTTTCCACAATGGAAGCATTGATACATCCTAATGTTATTAATATGGAAAAAATTGTAGGATATAAAGATATTTTGAATGAAAAGGGGGAATTAAAAACTAAGCAAGAACTCAGTAGTCAAGGGATGGATATAGCATGGTGGCCACAAATGCAGATACAATCTTGATATGAGAAATATGCTAAAATGTATGGTTTTAATAAAGAATTAACAGAATTGGACTAGATATTAACTAGAATGGATAAAAATATATTAATAAAGAAAATATACAGCTATTTATTATGTATCAAATTGCAAAGTGGACAATAATAATAATAGCTTTTATTGTCATTGTATATCATGTATACAATGAAATTGGTTTAGCATCTACTGCTGCAATCCATAAGAGAAATACAAAACAATATGAATAGTAAATGAGACAATGATAGTTTGAGCTAAAAATTTTGGATATGCAATAGAACTGGATAAATGGCAGAAATTGTGGGATAGAAATGTTAAATTAACTATGTCAACTGCATATAAAGAAAATGTATATAAAATGTTTTACAGATGGCATTTTTTACCAACAACATTGGCAAAAATGTTTAAAGATAGGTCCGCTAAATGTTGGAAGTGCAACCAGATACCTGGTTCATATTACCATATGTAGTAGACATGCTCAAAAGCTAAAAAGTACTGGATGAAAATACATACATGGTTGGAAAAAATAATAAAGCAGCATATAGATTTGAAACCAGAAATATTCTTATTGGGCATCCTGCTGGAAAAGGATGATAAAAGGAATATATATTTGATTTTACATGCATTAACTGCCACTAGGATTGTATTTGCACAACAATGAGAAAGTGATAAGATCCCGACATGAGAATGTACCGTATATACTCGAGTATAAGTCGACCCGAATATAAGCCGAGGCACCTAATTTAACCACAAAAAACTGGGAAAACTTATTGACTCGAGTATAAGTCGAGGGTGGGAAATGCAGCAGCTACTGGTAAATTTCAAAAATAAAAATAGATGCCAATAAAAACTTTCACTAGGACAGTTGAGAATAAGTTTGATGTTCACAATTTCCTCTTTGAAAGAGACCAGTAAATAGGGAACAAGAAGATGAAGAAAAAGAAGTGTGTTTTTTCACACTGAAGTGAACAAAAATGGCATCATAGGAACAAGCTTATTCTCAGCCCAAAGGTTTGTTTCTGATTTCTTCCCTGATTTAAGGGAAATTTGGGAAACGATCTCACTATCATGAAAGGTTTGATTGATTCACTAACCCAAAAGATGATGATGATGACAGTGGTAGGCAGGAGTCACTCTCTCCCTTGCAAGAAAAAACCAAGAGCTGTTCTTATGATCTCTCTCTCTCTCTCCCTCCCCCTCCTCCCCCTCCTCCCGAGTGGACTGAAAGCAGCTGGAGCTGAGGAAATGAAGCTGAGTGGAGCGACCTCAGCTCGCGTTGCTTT
The DNA here is from genome assembly GCA_033807585.1 of Hydrophis major. Taxonomy (NCBI): domain Eukaryota; kingdom Metazoa; phylum Chordata; class Lepidosauria; order Squamata; family Elapidae; genus Hydrophis; species Hydrophis major. Next base: position 85,882,020 of record CM066328.1, on the reverse strand, counting down.
CTCAGCCTAGAGCTCAGAAAAGCCTCCCCCTCCTCCTCCCCCTCCTCCCGAGTGGACTGAAAGCAGCTGGAGCTGAGGAAATGAAACTGAGTGGAGCGACCTCGGCTCGCATTGCTTTTTCAGCCTAGAGCTCAGAAAAGCCTCCCCCTCCTCCCCCTCCTCCCGAGTGGACTGAAAGCAGCTGGAGCTGAGGAAATGAAACTGAGCGGAGCGACCTAGGCTCGCGTTGCTTTTTCAGCCTAGAGCTCAGAAAAGCCTCCCCCTCCCATGCTTAAAAGTTGCAAAGGAAACACGGAAGCAGGGAAGCGGCTGCCCAGCTTCGGAGCTCCACACCATTTTTTTTTCAGAGGGGAATCTGACTCGAGTATAAGCCGAGGGGGTTTTTTTCAGCACAAAAAATGTGCTGAAAAACTCGGCTTATACTCGAGTATATACGGTAATCAAAAAATATTAGAATGTACAGAAATGGATAGATTAATGCTTACAATTAAGGAAAAAGAAACTGAATATTTATTGATAGGGGACTGATTTTATCAATGGTTAAATAATAAAAACAGAAGTTAGAAATATGGGGATATAAAAAGGACAAATGTTATAAAGGAGATTTGTTAAAGTAGATAAGTTAAATATTATTGTTATTATAGCATTATTATGATGATGATGAATACCATTGTAAATATCTTGATTATGATTGTTTAAAAATAATTGCACCTGGACAGCACACTGTTTGATTAAAATTGAGTTTTTACATGTTATATAAATAAAACAAATAAAACATGAGAAAGAAAGAAACCCTGCCCCTCCGGTCTGCAGAAAACTTCATGGAATCAGTCCCTGGTGCCCAAAAGGTTGGGGGCCATTGCCTCAGAAAATAGCTGAATGAACATTGAAAGAGAGTGAAACTAATTGTAAATACTCCCAACAAAATGTTGATAGCATTTGCTTGAATCAATTGGGGGGGGAAGGGATGGAATAATCTGTATGCATAGTTTCTGCTGTATTATAAGGGACATTTTTTGATTGCAGAATCAAACTAAAAACCTAGGTGTCATAAGGACAGGGATATGGGATCATCTCGGTGTCTTTGCCAACATTTTCTCAAAAGAATAGACTGTTTCTCTCATCATTAGGAAATTTCTGTTATTCTCCTATTACATTGCTAGCATGACTTAAATCTCTACTCTCAGGGAAGAACATACTGAAAGGTAAAATATCCCTTCTGCCTTTTTAAATAGGTCTTTATTGTCTCTTAGACTCAGGTGCAATCTCAGAGGGTGTTACTGCTTCAGGGAACAGAAAGCTTGAATAGAGCCACTCAGAGCTTGGATCGGACACACCAAATTGCCGCAGAAACTGATCAAATTGGTAGTGATATCATTGAAGAACTAGGTGGGCAGCGTGAGCAGCTGGAACGCACCAAAGGCAGAGTAAGTTTTCAAAATGCCACTGGCATAGTACACTCTGTTTTTTTCCTCCTATCAACAAATAGGAGACGATGGGAAAAATAAATATTTCCACACTCCCAGCAATTCTCTCTTCCCGTATCACTTTTCTATGAAGCTTTGTTCTTTCATGATGGGGATAATGCTGAGAGGAAACTATAATGAAATAGCAATCTTTAGCTTGTACAGCTATGTAATGTAACAGTATAGTTAACAAAGTACTTTTTTTTTTGGTTCTGGCAATAAAACAAGTCTACTTTTTCTAAACTTCCTGGAATCAAATACTGTTTTCTTGAGACTGGATTTGATCTTCCTTAGATATGTGTTTTAATTTATTTTAAAAATAACACTTATCTTTTAATATAGTGCTAAAATCTCAGAAACTAGATAGATAAATACATAGTCAATGTCCAGTGATGAAATTTACTTATGGTCTCTGCTCTGACACAGATGGAATCTTAACCAGCCCTCAAATGCTGCTTCTTGTTTATCTGATATCTTTGCGATTCACTATCAGTATTTTTCTGCCTCAGGAAAAGACCAAGATTTTACCTTGGATAGTGTGTTATTTGGACTTGTTATCAGAAACATAATTCAATCTAAAAATACAGAAATACATAAGTTGGGGTGCATCATACTTCTTTTAATTATTATTGCAGAATGTTATGGTCAGGAGTTGAGCTGACGCGATGTGTTCCAATTGTTACCTTATTTAAATATCTTTCTCTAAATTTGGCTCGATCTCCTAATTTCAACATTGTGCTTCACATACAACGCTTTCCAAGTGTCAAAAGTAGCACCCTAATCCCTTGCCAAGCAGATGGGAATTCATGGTTGTTTTTTTCTTGACAGTTAGTAAACACGAATGAAAATTTAAGCAAAAGTCGGAAGATCCTACGTTCCATGTCAAGAAGGTTGGTGAAATGATGCTTTAAAATGTGCTCTGAATCTTGGATCAGAATGTTTTGTATGTTTGGGATTTTTGTGAAGCTTATTCCTTTGGTGTAGGCTTTGGTGTATGTCCCTATCAAAGAATGGCCTTCATTTTCATACAGAAGTGGGAAAGATGGCAATATTCAGGGGTCAAGTTCAGCAAGTTGTAGTTAGGAGTTAGAAAGTAAGCTAAGGCCTCATATATAATTTGTATGACTGATGCACAGGCATTTTGTGCATAAATGCAAAGTCCAACAGTGAGGGAGCATTAGTGAGTTAGATGCTGAATAAATCCAAACCAAGCTTTGCTGGGGCTACAACATCTAGGCTGCAAACCACTGGACAATGAGTAGAAAGCAGCAAAAATGTACCTCTTTGTTTCCATCTAGGGGTCACCTGGATTTTTGCAGTCCAGATCTAGTAATTTAGCTTTTGCTAAAGAGTGAGGAGGAACACTTTTTTGCCAGTTCCTCCTTTTGTATGCAGCATTGTGGCTTGCCCCATGCTATACAGCAGTGGTCACCAACTGGTGGGCCGCGAGAAATTTTTGGTGGGCCGCAGAGAAATCTCGTCCCCAGAGCACCTCCACAAAGCAATTAATCCAGGCTGCGCAGAAACACAAGACTGTGCTGCCCACATGGCTCACAGGAATACTCCCCACCCACTCACTTCTTACCTGGCAAACTTGCCCGCTAAAATTGCTATTTTTCCTTTTTCCAACCATCATCTATTCTGCTGTGCCAGGAGATTTAGATTAGCTAGGAAGCAGGAAATGGTTGGATTTCTTGCTTTCTAGCTAGTCTTTAGAAAGTTTAGATCTTTGGCTCTGCCATACCTCCCTTAGGACTGAAGGTTTGCTTGCAAGCAAATTCAGTGCGGACTCACAGGAAACAAATTTGAGAGACTGAGCTAGCCGATGGCAGATAGATCACTGAATGATTCTGTGAGCAACTCAATCTGGCGGCTTTGCCTGGTTTTGGGTAAAAATGGCTCTTTTTTAAATGAAAAGTTCAATATTTACATGCATGGTGTGTTGTGAGTTAATTTTGTGAGTTTGCTTGCAAGCAAATTTTATGTGACAGATTGAGCTAGCCAATGGCAGATAGATTTCTGAATGAATCTGTGATTCTATAAGCAGCTCAATCTGCCTGCCTGCTTTGCCTGATTTTGGGTAAAAGTTGCTCTTTTTTTATAAAAAATTCAATATTTATATAAATATTTATAATATTTACATACAAGCCAGTCACCTGACCACCAAGCCACACCCACAAATTAGGCCACACCCACAGAACCGGTTAGTGGTCTCTGAGATCAAAAATTAGGAGTTTGGTGGTCCCTGGGGTCCAAAAGTTTGGCGACCCCTGCTATACAGGACAGCTAAAGGAATAAAAACCCTACAGCGAACTCAAATATTTCTCTAGCTATAATATTCCTTAAGTGGATACTGTAGGTTGATTTCCCTCCCCCTGGAACAAGAATAAAATAAGAACATAGGATATTCCCTAAATTTAAGATTCCTCTCACCTCAGAATGGGAGAATCAACCGAAAATAAGCTATATAAATACAGGTAGTCCTTCATTTAGTGACCATTCAAAGTTACAACAGTACTGAAAAAAGTGACAGGACTATTTTTCATACTTAGGACCATATTTATGAAGGTTGCATTGATCTTTTGTAACCTTCTGACAAGCAAAGTCAGTGGGGAAATCAGATTCACTTAAAAACGGTGTTAATAACTGGAGTGATTCACTTAAAAATTGTGGCAGGACAGGTCATAAAATGGGGCAAAATACATTTAACAAGTATCTCATTTAGCAGCAGAAATTTGGGGCTCAATTGTGGTCATAAGTCGAGGATTACCTGTACTATATAAAATGCTGTGTGTAATATCGAATTTCTACACCATCATGTGATTAACTGGACACATAAGGCTGAATTGTTCTTTAAAGCTCTCCAATAGGCATGGTTACAAATATTGGCCAATTTCTGAGACTAAGGCCTCATAGAAAGAAGTCTGAGCAAAGGACTCTTACTGTGGTTCCCTCATGTCCCCACGCACACCCACAGCAACAGTTTTTAGTATGCTAGGAGGATAAAAAAATCAGGGGCTTCCATTTAATAAGGTTTATTATTTATTGAAAGAACTTGCTATACAAATGGGAGCTACTAAAAACAATATTCAAGTCATGAATTATCATCAGGCTTTCAGCTCTTTCCCATTCAGCTCTTGCTAAAAACTGGAAATATTACAGCTTTATCTCTTCAGTTAGGAATAAAGTATATTTCTGCCTCTATTCTTTTATTCCCTACAGTGAGGCTCTATAACTTCCAGCAAGAGTATTTTGATGTTTTATAAGGAATCTTGGGAACCTTGATGTTTTAAACAAAAATAGTTAATACTCTACTTCTCCATCATTAATATTCTCCACAGTGGCTGTAGTTCTGTGCCTATTTACCTAGGGTTTCCCTTAAATTCGCAGTACATAAAGGGACCTACTTTTGAGTAAACATGCAAAGGGTTTGCTTCACCTAAAATGAAATTGGATGGTTCTGTGGTGTTCATAACTCCATAAATGGTAATGACTTGCAGTTTTAAAAAAACCCAACAAAGTTTGTGTCTCTTTCTTTCTAGGCTTATGACAAATAAATTGTTGCTCTCTGTCATCATCATCCTGGAGGTAATCATCCTGGGAGGTCTTATCTACTACAAGTTCTTCACCTAAGCTTTGAAGAGATGCAGCTTTTCTCCTTTGCCGTTTTCAATCCACTATATGGACATTCCTTGGCAATAGCTGTTCGACACAGATATGAAAAGATAGATTGTATTTTACTACATTTAAAATATAGTGCTGGCTTGTTGCCAGTCTTGACATGTCCTTCTGAGAACAGTGCAGTGTTACTGGGAGGAAATGTGGCTGGAGAAAAGACAGACCGTGAACTACATCTGCAATATAATACGACAGTCATTTATACTGAAGATATTGATTAATTTGTGGCACAGTTTGAACTGTCCCAACTGTAAAATAAGATCTCCAAAGCTGAGTGAAGAATTCAGAATGTAGTACACTTGATTTTTGTTTTGTCCACCTGTTTAGTTGATCAGCAGAACTATACATAATGCCCTTTATGTGGCATCTATGCCACTTGGGAGACCTTAAAGCCGGACTTGCTCTTCATTTTCCGATTCATCCGGCGAATTAGGTGTTGGTAGATTCTCAAAAACAATGTGTGCTCCTTCTCTTGTCTGCCCAAAGCTTGTAGCAATCACATCTACTGCCAAACCAGCTGTTGCATTCACTTCTTCCTGTGAAGCGCCAAGGAATGGATTTACTTCTACAAGGTCCATAGCTGAAAGCAGACCTGATAAAATGAAGGCAGTAAGTTATTCTGTAGCAAAAGACAGAAATTTGCAGTATTAAAAAAAAACAACTTAAACCAAATAACAGATCTGTCTCATTACATGTTGCATCATACTTCAATCCTACTTTTACCCAAAGCAACAATATTTTCCATTAGTTTTATTTCCTTTCCCTATGTTTTGATGTTGCCAGGAGCAGGTGAATGGTTAAATTTTTAAAATACTATGTATGTCTTTAAAACTCCCTGACAATTCTAAGCTGAGTCAAGAAGAAGGTTGGAGAAGTGTAATATAAATACACAGATAAAAAAGGGAATAATGATAACTGAGGGATGAACTGGGAACACTGACTTCTCTAAGTTATGTTTCCATATAGTTTAAATTATGTTTCCATATAGTTTATGCTAAAATTTGGTAGCATAGCTTGTAATTCGGAAAACTAAATAAGGTGCCCACTGAAAACTGGAAAAACATGGCTATTGTCTTCAGTCCAGGATGACTCATGAATTGTTGAAAGAGGGGGAGAATAAAAGAATCCAAGATTTATTTTGTTAACATTTTGATTTAAAACACTTCTGAATATTTTTGTAGTACAGATATCCTTGCAAGCATATAATTACAATTTTTGTGATTCTTGTTACCTTAACCCAAATTTTTAAAAAAGATGTTTAAGTGGTTTTTACCTGTGTTGTGTATTTCTTCAGAAATGTACATGCCTTCACGATACGTTAATCCACCTAAGACACGTGTCCCTGTTGCTGGAGCCAGGGATGGATCAAAGGCATCAATGTCGAAGCTCAGGTGGATTGGTCTTGGCCCTCTGACAAAAGATAATGCTTTTGTTTACTAAATATAGTTCACCTGCAATAGGTCACTTATCCTTGTCATCAGTAGGTATGGCTAATGGTTGCTAGTGACCGGGTTTCTGGCTTATTTAATTACCTAATAATATTTTTCAAAACATGTTACCTTCCCAAAAGATGATCGAATGTTTTTTCCATCACTTTCTGGATTCCAAGATCATCAATATGTCTCATTGAAAAGTATTGAATGCCATAATTCTTCAGAATATAACTGTTTTGAGAAAACAGGTTAAATTTAAATACTCTTACACTCACTCTAGTGAATTGGGAGGAAAGGAATAATAACATTCATTTAAACTAGCTATCGTGTACTTACTGTTCAGCAGGATCAACATCTCTCAGACCAATATATACAATATCTGATGGTGAAAGACAGGGCTTCAGCCAGGAAAATCCAGGAAGCAATGGCACCTTCAAAATAACAGAAAAAACATGATCCTGGAAAGACTAGTCTAGGAAATATTATTTGAGTGCTTGATTTTAGTATAGACTCACACACACACACCCGCCCCCAATATCCTGTTATAGAAATCTTGTTTTAGTTGATAATGCTGCAGTCATGTAACAGTTTTTCTCCCACAAGAATAACTTGTAATAGATTAAAGATACTATATTTTTTCCTTTTTTCCTCCCACTAGGCCAAATGGATATCAACATTCCTGATCAGAGAAGGTAATTAGGTCTCATTCACTTTCTTGTATAAAATTTGCTGGAATCTAGAACACAAGCTTTTGAAAACATTCTAATATTGAAATACATACAGGTAGTCCTCCACTTACAACCACAATTGGGCCCCAAATTTCTGTTGCTCAGCGAGACAAGTGAATTTTGCCCCATTTTACAACCTTTCTTGACACAGTTAAGTGAATCACTGCAGTTAAGTTAATAGCATGGTGGTTTCCTCATTGACTTTGCTTGTCAGAAGGGTGCAAAAGGTGGTCACTGCAACCGTCTGAGTCAGTTATCAAGCACCTGAATTTTGATCATGTGATTATAGAGGTGCTGCAATGGTCACATGAAAAGTTGTCATAAGTCCCTTTTTTTCAGTGTCGTAATTTCAAACTAAATGAAGTGTTGTAAGTCGAGGACTACCTGTATTATGAACTGCACTGATGGCCAGAGGACTCCACAGGAAGGTGAAAAAAGGAATGTGGATGTGGAAAGTAATATTGCACTGCAAAGTATGCCTCTATTCTACACCTGTCATTGCACTCTTATAAAACAATTATAAATTTTATTGTCTTGATGAAAACATCAGATCCTGCTATGCCCTTTACATATTCACATTACTAAGTGTGTGTTGTTTGATAAATCTCTTTTGAATCAGAGTCCATTGCCAAATTGACTCGGGTTAATGAGAGTTGTTTTTTTTTATAAAAAGATGAACCCAAATTACTTTTATCCCTGCCTTAGGGGCAATTAAGATTTAGCTGATTGTAACACTTTCCAGGTGTTAGATGTAATAAAGAGTATTTAGCTACAGTGTTTATTTTAATTTGCTTAATTTGGGTAAGAATGATAACCATGTTGAGCTGCTGAAAGCTGGAAGTAAATCTAGCTAACAAAGTCTCCCCATATCTTGAGTCAATAGTACTTTTCAAGTGGGTATGATCAAACAAGTTCTTTTTAAATTACCAGGGCAGGGGGAGCGCCATTGTATAGAAAACACATCCATGCATGATCATTCTTTTGGAAGGAAAACTGCAGGAATACCAGCAAGTACAGCCATCCACTTTCATCCACAGTTCATTAAATAACAGATTATTCCTAACAAGGAAAAAATACGGGCAATCTTTATTTAGCAACTACAATTGGATCTGTTAAACCAAGTGGTCACTAAGTAAAAATGTGACCGTGTTTATAATCTTTCTTACTTCAGTTTATCTTTCTTTACTTGTATAGTCCTGCAAAGGTCATAAATGTGAGGAATGGTTGCATCACTATAACTGCAAACAGTTGCTAAATGAGGCAGTTACTAAATGAGGACTATGTTAAGTGCGTGTGTGCTAAACTTCTGAAAGGATTGTATGATAGAATTGCCATATAGTAAACCAATAGCCACCCAATCTCAAATCATGTTGACTAACTCAATATAGAAGTGCTGGCATCTTTATGAATTATGCATCCAAAGAACACCATTCTTGGATGTTCAGGATGTATGTCCCTACAAATTTATTAACTAGCAGAAATATTCCATCTCTCTGATATCTAAAGTTTACTTCCAATAAAAAAACATACTGATAACTCAATAAGTGCTATTCCTTGTTGACATCAGCGTGCAATCTCACCTTATCCTGAAGTTCTCTTAAAAGAAATGAAACTGGCTGCCCATGGAGATTTCTTGATTGGCTTGTGAGTGGAGTGTTAATATCAGCATGAGCATCAACCCAGATCACGGAGAGATGTGGGTACTGCCTTGCGTGTCCACTGATGGAACCAAGTGCTAAACTATAAGGGGAAAACAGTTCAAATTTATATCAGACTTGTCTAAATTGGGGAAAGTAGAATTAAGGTATCTAATAAATGTGAGCTTAGAGAATTACTTTGGAAGTCAAAGGTATACGACAACTGCACTTAAATTCATATCAATGCATATCATGGATATGATCCTGCCCTCAATGCCTTGCCAGTGAGGGGTTAAAGGGACAAATGTGAAATCAATATATAACTTTACGTTCTCACATTATCTATATCAGTCTAATCAGCACCATTTAGATAGCCAAGATAGCACTTAGACTTATATCACTTCACATTTCACAGTGCTTTACAGCCCTCTCTAATCTGTTTACAGTGTCAACACATTGTCAGCACATTGTCCCCAACAATCTGGGTCCTCACTGATGGTAAAATGCTATGTACATACCTTAAAGTCAATAGCCCAAAGTGTCCACAATATGTATCCAATGGAAAATCTGCACTGAAACCAGTAATCTGTTTTTTCTAAGGGTCAACCAGATCCTCATGCTAACCATAGACAACCATAGCCATCTTCCACTGCTCTCCAGCAGCTGGAGTTTAGAGGCATTCTGGTGATATAGGTTTCCTCAAATAATGCAGGATTAGATTGAAATAGGAAGGTTTTTTTCTTGACTCACTGAGAATATAGTAATGGAAGCAGATGTGTATTCCTATCTAATTGCAAAAGAGGTTTTTTTAAAATTCAGGAGTACTTTTTGTTTAGTACAATAGTAGTAGATCCATTACCTACCTACCATTACTGTATGTCCTACAGTATAACTTTAAATGGATACATCATCATCTAGCCCCCCACAAATCATTCTCAGATTTAGTGTTGCCAGGCCCATCATTTGTGGAATTTCATCAAGTGCTATAAGCAAAATATTTTTAAAACTCAGCACCTCTTTTTATGCTGTTCATGTTGGTTACTTTCAAGAAAGCAAAGAAACATGTATTTTGATGGCCTTTATATAAAAGTCATATGATAGTTTCACTTTTCCTAACTCACCTATGATCACCTCCAATGGTTATGCAGCTATGTCCAGCTGTCACAGCTCCATTCACAGCATCAGCCAGAAGTTGGCTAGCTAATCCTACAGAGCGTGGGTACTTGACCAGGTTATTGTACAGTTCATCATTGGGCACCGGGGTGAAACTTAAGTCTCCAAAATCATATACCTGACAACCTAGGAATAAGCAGAATGGGAGAAGAAAGCAAAGTGATATAGATTAGCTTTGTTTGATGACAGAATATGATGGAATTTAGAATTGTTACTGTTTTCCTATGAATAATTCCTGAAGAGTCCTGATAAGTGAATCTTATGGAACAAAAGTAGAAAATTTTGGGGGCAAAGTGAGTGCTTGAAATTATGAAAATACAAGAGCGCTCTCACAAAATGGTTGCTGTGATAGGTATTGCCAATCATGGAACTTTATTTGCCAGAATATAGGTGCATTATACCCTTTCACTTCTCTGAATATGTTTACCCAAAGTTGTTTTAAGAGGGATGACTATACAAAAGTTTTTAATTTCATGAACTTCAACTTACTTTTTCTCTTTTTATGGGACACAACAATCACCTAAAGCACTGAGCTGCAGACACTATTTTATTTTCTAAGAACATTTATGTGGAGTTCAGAGCAGTGGTGGTATTCAAAAACTTTTACTACCGGTTCTGTGGGCGTGGCCATGTGACTGGGTGGGCATGGCTTTTCTTGCAGCCCCACCCATTTTTGGGAGCTTCTTAGCCACAGAGAAGCCTCTTAGGGGGGGTGTTTTTGCTCCCCTAAGACTCCTCTGGGACTCTGGAAGAAAAGGAACAGAGCATGGGAGGGGCATGCAACACCCCTCCAAGCTCCATTTTGGGAGCTTCCTAGCCTCAGAGAAGCCTCTAGGGGGGCGTTTTTGCTCCCCCAAGGCTCCTCTGGGGCTCTGGAAGGCAAAAAATGGAGGGGAAGGGCTCAGCTCCTCCCTCCTTTTTTTGCCTTCCTGGGCCTCAGCAAGGGGAATCCTGGCACAGCTGATCGTATCTACAGCTGATTATCGGGAGGGAAAAAAAAAACCTTAGGCGAATGTCAGGCAGGCGGGCAGGGTGAGTGAGCATCAGGCGGGAGGGCAACTGGGAGGGGCGTGGCCAGCCAGAACTTAGTACCCGTTCGGCAACCAAATTCTTGCTACCAGTTCACCCAATCCATTGCGAACCGGTGAATACCACTACTGGTTCAGAGGCATTAACACAAACATATCAGAGATATTGGTGTTTTTGCACTGCTCTAACCTACTGAAAAAAACAGAACTATTAAGGAATTGAAATCAGCTGGGACAGAAAAAAGGTTTCCATGGAGACATCAGGTCGATGGCTGCTTTGTCATCACAAATACTGTGGCAAGGTGTACATCATTTCAGGCTATTTATTTTAAGATAATCTTCAACATAACACTGCCCTTCAGATGTGTTGAACCAATTCCTAAACTTCCCAAAGATCCAGCTGCTGAGGAAATCTTGGTCCAACACATGCACTTGGGGAAGATTGCTATAGTAGTTTTACATATATAGGGGAAATTTAATGATCCAGTATGAAATGTGCATAGTCTAAATCTCTGCATGTCTTTATATTCACTTGCCTACCATCCTCACTTCCATTGTATGTGTTGCCTCTTCTTTAGGTTTGTTAGCTCTCTCTTTGTGATCTTATCTGTTCCATCCAACCATGTTTTCTTTAGCCTTCTCTTCCTCTCAATTACTATTCTTTTACATAGTTCAAGAGCAAGTCAATCCCATTTCTTCCTTCCATATTAATAAACCATCAATAAACCTCCATATCTTTCATACTAGTCACTTATTGTATTTGCTCCACATTTATTCAACATCCATTGCTTCTCAAAGCTATTTTTTCTTGTTCCACAAATGTATCTGAACTATCCTATTTCTAAAGTAACGTTTCTTTTGGCATACTAATTCTCTGAAGTGGGTAGAAGTACACTCTTACACACTGCAGTTTTCCCTTCCCTTGTTGCATCATATAGCATCTTTAGCATTTTCTGCAAATCATTTTGATATTCTCAACCAAAATAATCTGCACATACTCTACATTCAAATTCCCAAGTAACACACCTATACAATCGTTACAGGCATTCTGTTTATCCATAAACACTTCTATCCACATCATTCCAAACCCTTTTTCCTTGTCCAATGCCAACTCACTAAGCATTTCTTTCCTCTTCATGCATTTTACTTCTATGAGTAGATGTACATGTACATACTGCATTCCACAGCCAGTTTCAACTCTATATTGTATATTTCAGGTTAGTTTGCTTTATTATGTTTTCCTTAACTCTACAAAGCACAATAAATTTTATTTTTCACATCCATTCATTTCTTAATGGTTTGCTATAAAGCAAAGGCTGGGGTTAGATTGCATTTCTCAGATTGTCATCTTCTAGAGCAAGGGTCTTCAAACTTGGCAAATTTAAGACTTGTGGACTTTTCAATTCTCAGAATTCCTGAGTTAACATGACTGGAGGAGGAATTCTGAGAGTTGAAGTCCACAAGTCTTAAAGCTGTCAAGTTTGAAGACCCCTGTTTTAGAGACTTTCAAGGTTCAAACACCTTCCCAGGGACTCTCTAATTACTCTCTAACTACAAAGAAATTATGCAGTTTTTGCATTCACTCTTGGTAACTTTTCCTTTATATAAAGGAACAATAACAGCATTATTTCAACTATCAGTCATAGCAATAGTTTTCTCACATAGATAAATCACACATCACCTCCACAAGCAAGCCACATCTTTAAATTTTCTCAGTTATTTCATTTAAACTACTTTTCAAGATTTTTAGAGCACTAAATAATTCCTTTTCATCAGTTTTCCTTGGACATGAAGATTTGCATATGAACGTGTAGTCAAAATGTGTTCAAAATTATCAGGACACTAAGCAGGGAATGCTGCATACGGTGACTGGCATTAAGACTGATAATGTAGTCCTTAACTTAGCTTACTAAAAAGTTTTGTTTCATTTTCCAACTAATTATTTCTTCCTTCCATATACCTTATATGTTTTTCCTATAAATACTTCTTATTTCCTCTTTTTTTTTACTCAATAGTTATGACTCAGTTATCAACTTCAAGATTTCATCAAACTTTACTTAGTCATTTTACAATTTTAACATCAGATAAAGTTTACTCATCTTTCTTCCTTTTGAAGGATTTCCTATTTCACTACTTTTAAATAAACAGTTTTTTATCCTTTGGAACTTAACAGAAATTAGGATTTCAAAAAAGAAATTAGGAGTTGAAATGTATGATGAAACTTCTTAGTTAATAATGTATTGCAGTCATGTTCACAAAATTAAATTCACTTTTTACACTGAAGTATTATTAAACTGATCCGTTTTCCTTCAGGAATCTATGCAATGTTGTAACTGCTAATCATTTTTACTGACTGCCACAAAATTAAGCTCTGGATGATTTGAGTACATATCAGATAGTGTAAATGTGTGACTTGTGCTTTAATTCAAGATAACTTGGATTAAAAAAAACTTTTACTGTGTTAGGTTTGTTATCTTTATGATAATCTGATGGTTTCAAAACAAGGCAAGTACTGAGTTCATATTTAACTCAGAGATTAGTTTGATGAGGTTTTAAGAAGACTGAATAGCACAGTATGTTTTAGAATGATTTAGGTCTATTTTAAATTATTCAATCATTATTGAAGTCTGTTTCAAACTATTCACTTTTGCTTGATCTTGTCTAGGTGTTGAAAGTGATTAGGATCTCATAAGTCCATCTCCACAATGCCTTTCAATGTGTTGGACTACACCTTTCCATGATTCTCTACCTCCACCTCAATGAGTTAGAGAATTCATAAGAGTGCGCTACAGACTGGGTGTAATATACTACAATCATTCAAACAGGTTTCTCCTTTCCTTCAACTGGATAATGGCTGGGCAACTTTAGAACAATGGGCACACAACTATCTGGAAGGCACCAGGTTGAACAATGTTAATGTTTCAGAGGGTAGACTCATGGTGAATCATACAGGATGAACGGCTAGGTGGGGAAAGTTAGGCAGGAACACAAAGAAAGGACTCGGATCCCTTCCTGAAAGGTAGGGGCTCCTCCCATCTTTCAGGAAGGGATCTGAGTCCTCTCTTTGGACTCCTCCAATCCCACCCTTCCCACTTACCCATGCTGGAGAGCTTTCCGACCAGTCCCGCATTCCGGACCACTTCAGGACCGTGATCCACTCCTCTTTTTTTCTGCAAGACAAAGCAGGATCCGCGCTGTGATTCCAAGTTGCACCCTGTGGGAAGTGACCCCAATGAGCCCGCTGCTGCTTGGAAATTTCCACTTCCCAGGAGCGTCCCTCTGCCACCACCCCCTTCCCCCGCCAGCCAGCCAGCCAGCCAAATTCTCTGGAGCAGGGGTCTCCAACCTTGGCAGCTTTAAGACTTGTGGACTTCAACTCCTAGAATTCCTCCCATCCCAACCTTTCCTTCTTGGCTTCCGACTCCCCCCTCGACCCGCTGCACCGTTTTCCCCCTCCTCATCACGACCGCGTACAGCAGCCTTGTTACTGTTTTTTGGGGTGGGGGGGCAATCTTCGCGGATCGACTGGATCGGGCACGAACGATAAATCGACCGATCCTCTTCGGAGCATCTCTTTCCCCCAGCCCAGCACGGGGCATCAAGTTCCCTAGGCTGGCTGGGCAAGGCGGAGGTCCGCAGCTCCCCTCCTCCCCAAGGGGGAGGGGAAGAAGGCCCAAAGGACGCCCCCACCACACCTCTCTCTCTCTCTCTCTCTCTCCCAGTACTGCAGTACTCCCCCCCCCCTCGCTGCTCCGGGCTTCTCCCTTGCCCGCGACGCCCACCTACCTGGCCCCGGGAGAAGGGAGCCCCAATGATGGCCACCGAATGGGAGAGCTTCCGAGGGACCCGCAGAGGGGAGCCCGCTTGATGGAGGAGCCGAGCGAAACTGCCACGAACAGCCATGGCGGCGAATAGAGAGACCTCGGGAAGGAGAGCCACGCGCAACCCACCAGCTCCGTAACCGCGCCGGCACCCGCCTTGACGACCGCAGCTTTATAACCAGCAGAGGCTTTGTCGAGCCTCTGAAGCTTTGGCCCCTCCCCTAGGCCCTCGGCCCACTTACGTGCCAATCGGCGTAGAGCTCGCCGGAGGCGTGCCTCCGAGCCCCTCAGAAGACGCGAGCGAACGTGACCCGTCCTCGCTTCTGCATTCCTGCTTGACCTCCCTCTGGCTTTCACAGGTCGTTCCGGAATTTCGCTCCCAGACCCTCCCCCAAGACATTTCTAACTGGTTGGTTGGGTTGGGTTTGGTTTGTGTGTGTGTGTGTGTGTGTGTGTAATCAAATCGTTGTAAGGTGAGGAGTAGCCGAGTTACCTGTTTGTCGGTTGAAAATCTGCCCGGAGATTCAGGGTTTCACATATACATACACACACACCTTCCTCCTTAGCCTTAGAATGACTTTATGGTCACTTTGAATGTATACTAATAGGCATACATTAAAATGAAATTTTGTTGCATGCAGCTCTCAAAAGGGTCTCCATCCATCTATTTATTGTATTTTATTTTATTAACAAGATAATAGGTATAAGTAAAAATATAGTAATGAATACATGGATACATATAAGAAAATTATATATATGTGTGTGTGTATGTATGTATATATGTATATGAAACAATAGGACAGGGACAGTAGGCACGTTGGTGCACTTATGCACGCCCTCTACAGACCTGTTAGAAAGGGGGTGAGGTCAATAGTAGACAGTCTAAGGTTAAAGTTTTTGGGGTTTGGGGAAAAAAAACCACAGAGTCAGGTAGAGTATTCCAGACATTGACCACTCTGTTGCTGAAGTCGTATTTCCTGCAGTATCTCCAATATACACTACATAAACATACATACATACATACATACATACATACATACATATACATACACACATGCACATAGACATATACATATAGATATACATATCTCCAATATACACTACATAAACATGACTAAATAAATAAATATAATAAATAAATAAAACAGAGTGGTCAATGTCTGCAATACTCTACCTGACTCTGTGGTTTCTTTCCTAAACCCCAAAAACTTTAACCTTAGACTGTCTACAATTGACCTCACCCCTTTCCTAAGAGGTCTGTAGGGGACGTGCATAAGTGCACCAATGTGCCTACCGTCCCTGTTCTATCATTTCTTTTGTTTTTCTTATATGTATCCATTTCATGTATTCATAGCTATGTTTATACTTACACCTATTATCTTGTAAGATTGACAAATCAAATAAATAAATAAAATAAATACAAAATTATGCATATGCCCAAATATATGACCCAGAGAAACAACAGTCTAAAACCTCATAAAAATCCCACTAACAACACTTCTAAAACGAGGTTAGATATCTGCCTTTTTTTAAAAGGAAAGTTGAGCTCACAGATCCATGCAATACATGCGTACTAGACTAGGAGGGACAAGGGGACAATTCCCCTTAAATTCAGAGCAATTTATTTTAGTGGCTCTCTTGGAAGATTTAAAGATTGGTTGGTTAGTTATAATTATTCAATATGTACCCAATTCTCCACTCAAACAAATGAGCGTGTGTACAGATAAGACTTATGCAATCATAATTTCATCTTTTCCAGTTCTTCTTTTCATCTATGAGCTGTAGGATTGCGATATTGGGAAATGATGTAACGCTGACTCTTGTTTTTTCAGCTTCTATAGGAAATAATAAACTTATCTTAAGGGCAAGCCCTCTTACTCATTGCTCAATATGTTGGATGATGTTATATGTTTTTGCATATGTTTCCCTGTTCCCTTTGCCACATTTGCATCCCAAGATGTCCAAGAGTGGATTGTTGGACATACACCATTTCCATAGAAATCAGCTGTCAGCTGGTTACATTTCACAGGTATTTCTTGTGTCTACTGCCATTTCTGGAAATAATGAGAGCTAACCAGAGTTGACCCATCTGTTTTAATTTTTTTGCAATCTTAAAGCATTGCCAACTTTCCAGAAAGATGCTTGTTTTTCTAAGAAAAGTAAGGATGAAAAGAAGTTACTGGTGTAGATCAGGTTATGAGGTGCTGGTGAATATCTAGCTCCATTTTGGTAGAAACAGGTTGAAGAAAATCTGGTCTTGCCAATTCAGAATTCTTTGAGTCATGGAATACAGCCTGGAACTGCCAGATTCCAGCATTCATGTAGTTCTCAAAGAGTTGTTAGTAAAATTAACAGCATCGAGCTATGAAATCCTATTTAAAGATAAATCTCACTGTGCTCATTGGATCGTGCTCACAACTAGGCACATCTGTATAAAACAACAGACATACTTCCTTCCACAGTGTTTAACATGGGATTAGTCTTCCTGAGGTTCCTCACTTAAAAGAGGTAGTCTGGCTATTTTACTATGAACCAGGAATACAATTAATTATGTCTATAAGATATCATTAGGCCTTGAGTTCAGAATGCTGAATTTAGCCAGAGCATGTGATCTTGATGAAGTCTTGTTTTATAGATCCTTATAGGTTAAATCAACCTCTTCCAATCAGAACATTACTAAAGTGAAGACTTTCAGAATTTTCAGCTAGCCCAAAGCCACGTTGAATAAAATCTGGCACTGGAAAGGCTGCACTGCATAACTATCTTTTCTAAGTCACAACAGAACAAGTACTGAGGAGTTTCCACAACAGATTCTGAGGAGATTCTACACTTCATGGAAAGTTACTGTCCAGATCATGGAAAAACACAGGACTGTTTTGCAATCATATTTGCTAATGCAATTCCAAATGACTTAGTTCCCACATCAGTAAAAAAAAAATTAAAAAATATACTGTTTTATTGCTTTCAATTGCACCTGCTTCAGAGATTATTAGCATTTGATGCCAGTCTGCTTTTAAAAAATAAAACAAGCATAAAAGAAATGAAACAAATAGTAAAATACATTGCAACTGTACAATTAATCCTGTAAGCATTGTAATTATGAATAAAACGTATTAAGGAAACTGCCATGTGAGTAAAATATCATTAAAATATCAGTTATCGTAAGCTTTCAAAAGAAGTATTCTGTGAGATGAAACTATAAATATAAAATTGTGTCACAATTCCCTCCCCCCCCGGGAGTCACATGATGCTGTGTTCCCCACTTCTTTTAAATAATACCATTCTTGGCATCAAGACACACACACACACACCCCGAATTTTTGTAATTTTTCCTCATTGTTTTCCAAAGTCAAAAACATCAATTTCTCCAACATCAGTGTGCGGGAATAATTTTTACACGGTTCTTTTTTTGTGGATCTATGCAAAACACAGGATGCGGGACCAATCGAAATTTAAAAGAAAATCTATCCAAACCGGATCGTCTCGATTTTTCGGAACTGAGAACCAAGAACAGAACAGCGCTGCCCAAGGAAGAGAAAGACCAGGAGGACCTGATGCATTGGAGATCTTTGGGGGGGGGCGGTGGACTGTCCCTTCCTACGCTTCTGTCCCGGTTGTGTTAAGGGAGGGAGCCGGCGGCCGAAGCCAGCGGCCGAAGCAGCCCCCATCCGGCGGCCGGCTCGCCAACCATTCCAGCACAACAGACAGCTCCTAGCCGGGAGAGGCGGAGCCTTGCTACCATAGAGTGACAGCTGGCTAGAGAGGGAGAGTAGAAAAAGATGCTCTGCGCATCTGCGAACCGCCTTCACCTCGCTCCCGAGCTCGGACATGGCGGAAGAGCGGGAATACCTGTCGGTCTCCGGGGCTCCCATTAAGCTGCGGCCCCTCCACCACAGCGCCTCCTGTCGGGAGCTCCAGGTGCGCTGCCCTCGGCTGCAGTTGGGCTCTCTGACCGCCGTCACGTGCTGCGTGTGGCTCGTGGCTTACGGGCTCTTCGTCGTCAGTCAGGTAGCTAGCTGCTCTTCGAAGCGGGTTCGGAAACCCGAAGTTCGTTCAGACTCGGGGAGTAAAGGGCAATGAATGGCCCGCTATTACGATGGAACGCCCCCCTCCCCTCCCCAAGAATGCAGCGGCCAAGCAGCCCCCACAACCCTCCATTCCGGCCCCTTTCAGATTACTGGAATTGGCTGGGCTCTTAGGGTCTTGCAGTGTTTCTCTTTAAAAGGCGTGGCCTCCCCCTCCAAGAATTCCGTAGCCAGCATTGGGCCACACATCTTAAAGATGTCAAAGGAGAGAAAGATTGACCGTTGCATTGAGTAGGCATTATTGTGGAGCTGGTGGTGTACTGCATTTATCACCAGGGCAGTCACCTTATGCTTGTAGTCCTCCTCACCCTTTGTCAGGGTGGCCCAAAGGTTCTTTTTTTTTCAAGAGGCAACTGGGTTTTATTTGAAGACCCTTTCACTTCTCATCCAAGAAGCTTCTTCAGCTCTAAAGAAATAAATATCTTCAAAGGAAAACAAGAAAATCCATTTGCCTCTTGAAAAAGGCACCTTTGGGACAAAGAAGACCTGGATGACTGAGAATCTCCATAAACCTTGTCAGGATATTAACGTAAGGCATTGTCTTCGCCCCATTGTAGTCCACCCTCATAGCAGGTACCACCACCCAACTTCCCTCCAGTTTAGCAATGGGACATGAGGCCACTGTTGCCCTGCCTTGGTCCCTGGCCACTGCTTTTCAAGGCTATTTGTCTTTTGGCAGCAAGAAAGTTAGGGCTTTCTCCTTCTACATGTTCTTCAGGATCACTAGAATTCCTCTTCCACCATCAACATTCCTGTCCTGGTTGCACATGACATAGGGTGGTCTAGTGGCTCTGGAAGACTCCCAGTTGAACAATGGTTTAACTAAATGTCTCTGGAGATTCTCAGTCATTCAGGTTATGGTTGTCCCAAAGATGTTTTTTCAAGAGGCAACTGGACTTTGAAGAAATTTTGCTTTTCATCCAAGAGCTGAAGGAGCTTCTTGGATGAGAAGTGAAACGTCTTCACAGAAAAACAAGAAAATTTAATTGCCTCTTGAAAAAGCATCTTTGGTTGAACTAAAGTTCCCAAAAGTGAGGAAAGAACAAAACTCTTTTCTACATTTATCTCCTTGTATTTCAAAATGTTTCTTCTAGGGCCACATCACTTTCTGCTTATCTCACCTACCTCAACAATCTCTTTATCTGCAAGGAGATAGTTCACGAACCATCTTTTTGCCAAGAGGGTCTTTAAGCATTAATTCAAATATCTTACAATTTATTTATCTACAGTTTCTTAACTAGACCCGCAATTCAATGTAAAATCCATCATGTCTTGTGAAATTAATATGATTCTCTTTCTAAATGAAGATGCATATGATTTTGGCACTGGTTAAAAAAAATTAAGAGCCTATCAGGACAAAAAATTATTGTAAATAAAAACAGTTCAAAGATGTTTGTGACCTTCTATCTCCATTATATGTAATTATCAGTGTCATGTCTTCAACTCTACTCTTGTATCTCTGTTTTAACAATAAATATGTTCTTATTTTGCCAGAAATGTATATTTTTAGATTGATGTACCATTTTTATGTCTGATATAAGAACAAGTAATATCTGTTTTATGAAACACAAATGTACAACAAATGTACTACTGTGCTTAGGCAACTATTCATTGTGTTTGCATAATTGCAACTTGTACTCTTAATATAGTGCGTGAGCCACTCATATAGATTTAAATGGTAATGATCAGCTCTTCCTTTGAAAGTGTTTTATAGTATTGAAGTATAGTATATAACTATGTAGAATACAAAATGATTTTTGTTTTATCCATTTGAGAACTTGTTTTCCATTACAGAATAGTATGGTGCTCTCCGCTTCTATATTTATCACATTGATTGGCCTACTTGTATACCTGCACTTTGTGAAAATTGACCAAGAGTCTCTGCTGATAATTGACTCGCTTGGAATACAGATGACCTCATCTTATGCATCAGGGAAAGAGAGCACAACCTTTATAGAGATGAACCAGGTCAAAGATGTGGTAATCAATGAAGCCATTTATATGGTAAGGAGACCCTTTTCCTACACTACTAAGAAATTGTATTAAAAATAACGAGATATTTCAGAAAGAAAAAAAAATACTTGAATATTTCATGTTCCTAGTGAGAAGAATCTGAGGAAAAGAAGTTGTGCATGTGCTTGTTCTACATTATAAAATACTGTTTCATTGCTTATTAATTTTGAAATGGGAGAACTCTGAAGGACGCTCCATCTATAGAGCTTCATAGGATTGGGATGGTTCCAGAAATGGCCCAGACATGAGAACAAGTTAAATTCTAGATATAATTGGCAGATATATAGTCCGGGCATGAGCAATAGACTTGTTTGCTTTTGTCTAAAAAAATAATCGATTGCAAGTTGCTTCCTATTTAAAAACTACCATACCTTTGGAACTGTTTCAACAATCAGAAAAATGAGTGAGAAGGCAATATTCGGAGACCCAGTATCATGCAAAGCCACAATGTTGTAAATAATCTCTTATTTGACATTATGTTGTTTCTTGCAGGAAGTTCAGCTACAATCTGGCAAACCACGTCTTAGTTTAGTATATATTAGTATGTACTAATATATAATATTTATATTGTACAGTACATATTTGAACCCTGCCGTAGTCAATAATGAAAACTTGAGGTGATTCATGAAATGGGAAGGTGTTTTATTAAAAAACCTGATACTGAAAGAACTCTTTAAAAAAGGAGACTTCTGTGTTCTCAAGTTAGAAGTTTCTCTATTCATATTTGAATGCTGTTCTAAAGACTCCCACTGACACAAATATTATTTCCATGTATATTTTTCTGACCATAGAACATAGTGTAAATGGCAATCTCTTCTACAGGATTGTTGTTTTAAGAGCAGGTTTTATAGCTGGGATAGTTTTATTTTTTATGATCTTATCTATACATTACTTTTAGCAAAAAGTTATCTACTACTTGTGCATCCTTCTCCAAGATCCTATTGAACCACATGCTGTTTCTGAAGTAGTGCCACTGTTTCAGGTAAGTATGAAGTGTATTGCTGAGGATGTTAAGACCTATCATACCACATTTTTCTTGCTGAGATGCCTCTTGGAAGCCATTTGTTTCTTTGCAGTATTTCTTCTTTGGAAAATACATAGAAATAGTAAAAATATTAAAGGTGATTTTAAGTTAGAGAACAGCATTTTTACGTGATCTTTTTCTCGATCCCATGTTAAAGAATATATTTCTTTGAAACTTACTGACTTGCAATAACTATGCCTTTAGATATAGCAGTGATGTGCTCAGCTGAGCATGGACTGACCACTGAACTTTTCAGATAGTTAATTTTGCACAGGTAGGTGGAGTAGTAACCCTTGTCACTCTTTGATGCATTTAAATTCTTGTTTTTCTCAGTTATGTCAACTCTAAAGAATACA
The DNA here is from genome assembly GCA_033807585.1 of Hydrophis major. Classification (NCBI taxonomy): domain Eukaryota; kingdom Metazoa; phylum Chordata; class Lepidosauria; order Squamata; family Elapidae; genus Hydrophis; species Hydrophis major. The sequence continues at coordinate 85,859,578 of CM066328.1, read as the reverse complement.
ATTTACCACCTCACTGAGTCTATTAACACTTCTGTAATCACGTATTGTACTAAATTAACCTGTTTTTCTATGAAACTTCTGGATACTCCACAAAGAGTGTTTCCAAATGGACTTTATTCTGTTAAAAGATCATTTAGAAGTCAAAAATAGCTAGAGAGCAGAACGTAGAAAATTACTGAGTAGATTAAAAATAATAAGTACATTAATTTGTTTTAAATTGTTACATAACTCAGCAACAGTAAATATTATATATTATCTATTATTTAGCAATATGTTATAATATTTTTGAATCGATAAAGATGGAACTCTAGGCTGAATAAGAATAATTAAGTTGAACGTAATGAATTCAGGCCTCAGTATATCTAAATTCAGTATATCTAAATTCATTATACAGTATTCAGTATGCTAACATTGGAGTTAAACATGAAGCAGGAGCCATTGGCATGGAATCCTGAGCTGTAGGCTGCACTGGTAAATTAATTTCATACAGAGAACTAAAACTCAGTTATGCTTTTGGAGCTTTCCCTAGGAAGGAATTAATCAAGGAAGATTAATTTATTAAAGAACTCCCAATTTGGGAAAATTTATAAATGTGTTCAATTGGTTGTTGTGGTTGTCCTGTAAAGTCCAATAAGTCATTTTTTACAGTGGTTCTGTATCAATTTTTATATGATTTCAGCTGCAAATTCACATAAAATGTTATTTTTATTTATAGAGCTCCATGCCACGTCTAGACTGCCTTGTAGACATATACAAAAGTTGCCAAGAAATCCTGGAACAGAGGAAAAAATCTTGATACCAGCTTTTAATGTGAAACTTTTTATCAAGACAGAAGAACCACATTAATACAATTTTGCCCCATGTTATTAGGTGAAGCTAATAACCATGTTAATCTACCTGGCTATGTTGACAACTAGGTAAGAGTAGATTCAAATCCACCAAGGAACTGTTAGTGCTTTTTTGAGAAAGGATTGAATGTGCAGCTGTGAAGAAATGTTACAGAACAAAATTACTAATCCAGGTTCCACACTTTCTTCAGTCAACTTCATGATGTAAAAACCTCAATGATATTTTTTTCCTGTCAAAAATTAACCCTGTCTAAATGACTGGAAATCTACAAGGAAAGCTCAGCAGAAATAAGATGAAAATAAGGTTTTTTCCCTTCCTAAATAAAATTTCATGGAAGACTAGAATCTGTTTTCTAATAATGTTGTGTTATAGTATATGCTATGTCCAATGGTATTTCTTTTATAGACTTAATTTTTTCATAAAATATGTATACATATTAGTGGATTGTGATAATTATAAATGTAATTTCTGTAGATTTAATTTGTTAAGTAAAGTTCATTTGTATTTATGGAATTCACAAGCACAGTGATTTTTTCCTGACATAAGGATGCACTTTGATTTTACAAAAGCTGAGAAACAAAGCTATTAAAAGACCCAAAGGTATTTTTTCAAGAGACAACTGGACTTTCTGTTTTTTTCTTTAAAGATTTTTGCTTCTTATCCAAGAAGCTTCTTCAGCTCGCTTCAGCTGAAGAAGCTTCTTGGGTGAGAAGTAAAATGTCTTCAAAGAAAAACCAGAAAGTCCAATTGCCTCTTGAAAAAGCACCTTTGAGATAACCATGACCCAGATGACTGAGAATCTCCATAGACATCCTATTAAAAGAATACAGTGAAAGAAAAGATTCTTATTGTGTTGAAAATCTCATTTATCAATATCACTTCCATCTTAATACATAACACAGTTTTTATGCACAGGACATTAGCATAATTGTAAAACTAATTTTTAATCAGTTATTTCTAATGTCCAGTTAGGGCTGGGTGACATGGTCAGTATTAAACTTTGCTATGCTGAAATGAAAAATCTGTCAACGTTGCTATACTTTAAAATAAATGAACTGTAAATGTATAATAATTTACATGAGAACCTGTATGAACCAGAAGAGAGCCCCAGCTAATATCTTCCATATTGGAGTATCCATTTTCTATTTATGAAATGGGGATTTTAAATTAGTTTATAATCATGACAAACACAACTGGAACTAAAGAACTTTCAACCCAACATAAAAATAAATTGTACCATACCATGTTGATAGAATAATATTTCTTATTTTAGGCTGCTGTGTTGCTTTTTATTGAAGATGCACACCAAAGCTTACTTTTGTATATATGCATAACCACATATGTAATTGTTGTAACTATCAGTGCAATTCTGTACCATCCTAGCATTGTATCTTTTTGTAAACATCAGACTCTTGTCTGCATTGTATCTTTTTGTAAACATTAAGACTCCTATCTCTTCAGTGATCTTTGCCAGGCATGCAAAAGAGAAGAGGAGTTTAAACAGCTGTCAATACAGAATGATGTTTAAAATTGACCTGAATTCCTATAAATTACACTTTCTGATACCCTGTTGTCTTTACTAACCTGAGCTATTATAAATCTTATGTATTTCCTGCTGACCTAAGCTATTATAATTCATGAATGTCTTGTTTACCCTGGGCTTTGAAGAATTTCACCCCCCTGTGAAAAAGCATAATAAAAGAGCCTGTGTCAAGGTATTTGGCGCGCTCATCCAGAGAAAACCTCATCTCGTGTCGTTTCTCTCTCCCTTGCTCCCTTTCATGAGGCGCCCATCTAATGCGGGATGGCAGATACCGCATGTAATATCTTTGCTTCTTTGGGGAACAGAGTTTTTTTTTCAAGTTCCTGTGCTTTTACTACATGGGGGATGCTTAAAGATCATGAATATGTTTACCAGATTAAGTAAATTTAGTTGCAACTTTTAACAGATCTATTGTAATAAAAGATACTTTTATTTGACAGGAAATTGATATCCTAATTTCCAAATATTAGTTTCTGATGCAAGAATTAGTTGGTTGGAATTAATGTTAACTGGTAAGGAAGGCAGAAAGGAAAAGAAAACCATTTTAAATTTATTTATTTATTAGCTGTCTTCTTATCTAAAATAGGATGCATGAAAATAACAATCACAATGTTTTTTTTGCAGAAAGCTAATCTCAATAGCCAAATGACCAAAAACTCAAATTATTTTATTTAGAAGTGATCAGTGCCAATAGTGGGCACATGGAAAATTAATTAAATTAAATGGTTATTATAATATTACAAAGAATGTACTTGTGACTGAAAAGAAAATACAATTATATGGTGCAAGCCAAGGGATTATCTGGTTGGTGAATGTCATGCTCTGTCATGTACAATATATCTAGATTTGTTCATAATGTTGCTAAATCCCCAAAGCATTTTATGAAATTCAGTTTTTATTTTGACATGTGCATTAAAATACATCAGTGGGAATGATATATTTCAGTGAAAGTGGCTTCTGTATGTTTGTGTGTGCATGTTTGTGTCTGTGTACACATACACACACATATACATACACATACTCAAAAATCTGAGCAATACACAAGCCTACAGTACAATACCAGAACTAAGATTTAAGCATCTTTTACGTCCACTAATCCTGCTTTCCTTAAAACTTACGAAATAAAACATTCCACAAACCTATCTAACTTCTTGTGTTGCTGAGCTGCTCTTATCACTAGTCTATCCTTCTCCAAATATTTAGCTTCTCATGGCCTTGACCTATTGTTTCATTTCCTGACGTTGGTCCACAAGATGTGTAATTGATTCATATGTACATCCTTTGCACTTAGCTTAAATGAATGTAAAACTGTCAAGGTATCTCCTGTTCAACTGGATATCATGCATATTTATTTGAAGTAATAACTCATACCCTCAGGGATACATTGCATTGCAGGCTTAGGTTTCATTCTTGCTTGAACATACTAGTTCTCAATTTCTTTTTTACTTACTTGATTGTATTTTGAATAAAAGTATTAGCTCCGTTGGGGATTCAAATCTATTGGATTCAAACCCACTTTAGACAGTGTGCACAATTAAAAAGAGATTAAAAACAACAATTAACAAAAGACTTACAAGAAAAGAAACAAATATTCCCAAGAAGAACTTCAAATTAGCCCAAAGCCTGGGGTGATAAAAATCAGGTCATTCTAAAATAAGGCCGGGGCAGGGAAATGCAAATCTCAGTGGAGGGAATGCTGTTCCAAAGAGCAGGAACCACATGGGTGGCATGATTCCTGGATCTTATAAGAATATGCTATTTTATTCATGAGTCTTTGAACCTACTGACTGTCGGATCAAACAGGATGGGCAAATGCCATGGAAGATAGACCTTAAATAACTAGACTTGGTGTCACAAAGGGCTTTAAAGATGGTAACTTGCACCTTGAATTGCACCCAGAAGCTTATTGGTAACCAGTGCCGTTTCCAAATCAAGTGATTATGTGGCAAACCAAAGGTTGTCCATAACTGCCCGTGCTGCCATATTTGGGACAACCTGTAGCTTCCAAATGGTCTTCAACAACAGTCCTATATACAACACATACAACTAACAATAGTCTATATGTGAGATGACCAAAGCATGATTGACTGCCAAAAGTGTCCCTTGTTTCAGAAAAGTTAAAGTCGGCCTGCAAGATGTATCTCTGCAAAGGCTACAGCTGCCACCTGCTCAACAGGAGTTGTAAGTCCACAAAGACTTTCCAGTAGTGCAGCAGCTTCAAGAAGTGTAATCCTATTTAGGATTAAAGACAATCTCAAGATGTGGGCTGTAGTCCTTGGTATGGTTAATGACCACACATTTGGTGATAAGTTACAATAGTGCTGAATGAGTGGTGATTGTGATCAGTTCTTGAAGTCCCAGCTATCCTTCAACTTTAGCACCTCCACGATCACATGGAGGCACTTGCTGACCATCTTGCAGCATCACTTAAGGTTAAGTCAGGATTCAGATAGACAACTGGGTGTTATTGGCATATTGGAGATAACAGTGCAAGTCTTAACGAGTTCCAAGTTTTTCAAGACACTGTCCAGAGATCCAAAAGTCTTCTATTGCCTATGCTACTGGCAATGTCTGGCCATGCGTTATATTTCAGCAATAAATAAATTGTGAACAGTTGTCCAAAAAAGTACAGTTTATTAAATGATTCCATATAAACTTTATTATTCCATACATTTATGCTGCCATTGTAATCTATAAGCCACCTATTATTGGAGCTGTTCTAGATAATCTACATACTGTATTTTAATAGCAACTTACCAAACGCAAGCAAGTTTGATGGTGTGCATACCAGGTAAGGAGTGAGTGGGAGGGGAGGGATGGGGCCAACCAGTGACACGATTCACCGATTCTCCAAACTGCAGAATCGTAACAACCGGTTCTATGGAGTTAGTCTGACCAGATAGAATCCAACTCCTGATTTTACCTAATATTTTAGACAGCTTCACATCTATTCTACCAAATATTGTTATGAACAATATATGTATTAGTATTTTCTTCTTCAGATGCTGCAAACTTTGCCTATGCCTTTAACCTCCTCTAATGGAGCTAGCAAGGAAAATTTTTAGAGTCTCTGTTAAAGTAGAACATACCTATCCAATTGATGATAATGTAATCTCCTTTCCTTCTAATAAGATATTTCAGGAGAGATATATTTCTCTTGCAAGAGAAAGTGAAAGAGAAGAATTGTGAGTGGGGAATGTGAATGTTGCAGAGTTCCATCAAGTAAAACCTATGTATTCTGATTTAGTGGCTGTAAGTAATTAACATGTATTTAGAATTGTTTTTAGACTTTATTTTAAACATGTTCAAAGATTGGTCGAATTCCCTGCAGATATTTTCTCTAGGGCTACCAGATCTCGGCCACAAAACTCTAGACACCACAAGAGGGCACTCATAAGAAAGAGAAAACTCTTCCACTTAGCTGACAGCTGGTGATTCTCCAAATTTTGGAGCTCAGATATAGTTGCCCTGACTTTCCCTGAGCCTTAGTTTCTGATTTGAGTATGCCTAGCTATCATCCCTTGTATCGTACATCTTGAAAACCAACAGGCAATTCTGTGTTTTCGGGGTTGTGAAGTGATAAAAAATGGTCTAAACTAGGACAGATGATCTGTAGCTGGAATTAAGATATCCTTTCCTCCTAAAGGTGCCCATTTCCCCTTCTTTTATTCGCCAAATAAAATAAACATTTTCTTCTTCTTTTAGCCTCGCTCCTATCAGTTTGATGGGAAAGGAAAGAGAGGGGGAAAGCTCACTGAAGGGCTAAATTTAGCATTATGATAGCAAAAATGCATTGTAGAGACAATCTCTGAAAGTTTGTTAAAAATAATACTACTTGAATAATGAAGTTGTATAGTTTGTTGACAGTACATCTGCTATCTAGCTATCATTAGTCTTATTTGTCCTATACCACTGCACCAGGGGTGGGATTCAAACGGTGTTACTACCGGTTCGGTAATTACGTTTTATGTTTGTAAAAGTGGAGACCGAGGAACTTGGAGACTTGCAAGATTCTGTTAAATCCTTTCAATAAACTTAAATCTAGTATTTTTGGGGTGTGCGTCCTATCTGGACTTCCTTGCAAGACTGACACAAGGCATCTATGTATATCTGCAGACTAACTATATACTTTAAAGAGCATGGCAAAGTTTGGCTATTATCTCTTAATTTAGTTGTCACCTAGTCTTTAATATTCACAGCTTTTTTCTGAATAATTTTAGCTTCTTCTGCTCTTAGCTGTCTTTGTTAGAAATATAAAACAAATACCCATAAAAGTAGCAGCAGTAAAAGACTTCAATAGCATTGAACTTTTTGCAATTAAGATATCACAAGGTGATGAAGTTGTACTCTGCTTTGGCAATTGACACAGAAAACAAGAGAGAAGAGGCTTTTGTGCTTTTTAACTCTTTACATGAAGCTACTTACAAAGAATATGTGTAATAGATTTGTGCAGTGCAATTCTGGTATTCACCTAGTGTCAGATTTCCTCTTTAAGTTTTCCTCCCAGAGCTATCCCCCTCTAGCTCTCCTGATTACTTCCCCTCTGATGGCTTTTTAAGAGAGAATGAAAAGTAAGGAATGGGTAGATTTTTACTGTTAGTGTGCTCAGCACAGCTTGGCTTTCTCCTGGATCTGCACAGCCAAACATCTGCTGCTTTTTCATTGGAGACAGAACATCTCTCAGGGTCTTCTATCTTTTGCAGAGACTAGGGTTTTGCCAACAGCTGATGAACCCTACCTTCCTGTATTGGGTCTTTGGTATAGATATCCTGTTTATGGGTCTTCAGCTCTATTCTTCCAGGCAAGCCACTATGGACCTTTCTTCTCTCTTCCAGACCAGAAATCTTAACTGGTCTGCGCACATGCACACGCACGCATGCACACACACACACAATTTCATTTTCTATCCTTTCTCCCCAGCCACTCCATTTTCTCTTTTTTCTCTTCCCTCCTTTCCTCTTCTCTCTCTTGGTTTTGGAGCATGGAAGCTGACATGGAATCCATAAGTATCCAATACAATAGAATTTCAGAGCACAGAGGTCTTTACATCACCTAATAATTAGTATTATTAACTGGTGTTAGGCAGGGGTGGGATTCAAACTTTTTAACAACTGGTTCTGTGGGCATGGCCAGATGGGCATGGCCATGTGACTGGGTGGACTGGCTTCTTCCTTTTTTTTTGCAGCACCCTACCATTATTTTGGCCTCCTGGGCCTCAGCTAAGCCTCCTGGGAGGCGTTTTTACACCCAGGAAGTTTCCCTGGGGTCCAGGAAGGCAAAAAACAGAGTGCAGGAGGCACAGCACCCTTTGGACTCCATTTTTTGGCATCTTAGGCCTCAGGGAAGTCTCCTGGGCAAAGCAGTAAGACAGTGAGAGGGATTCAGGTACAGCGAACAGCTGATCATCGGGAGGGAAAAAAGAAGTAACTTAAGGAGTGATTGGGCAGGGGAGAATTCAGTCAGCGATGCTGGGCATGTGCAAGATGTCACACATTTGTAATAAGGACTGACTGGGAGGGATGGGACAGGTGGAAATGGGCGGGGCCAGCCAGGGGCATGGTTTGCCAGTTCTCCGAATTGCACAGAATCATAACAACCAGTTCTATAGAACCAGTCCAAACCAGTCGAATCCCACCCCTGGTGTTAGGATTATATATTGTACCTTCTGCCACCACCAACTATAAATCCTCCCCTTTAATGACAAACACAAAAGAGCTGGAAATGAGCTATTTATTTGAATTCAGTGGACTTTTGATAAAGTAAGTCAGGACTTTTAGCCACCATTGGATAGAAAAGTCCACTGTATTCTGATAGTTTTTCAAAAGGGAGTTATGAAAGAGATATGCTTTGGAGTTTTGGGTGTTAGAGTTCCTTTCATAAACTCATAAGCCTTAAAGGATCATCTATTGTTTTCTAGAGAATCTTCATTAGTCCAAGTACGGCATTTAATTCAGCAGTGACAGGAATTTTCTGAACACAAATGATTCCTTTGATGATCCTTGGCAATTTTCTGGAGGCACCTCCAGTATTAGTCTAATTTGTTCCTACTGAAGAGAGAGCAGACTCCCATAAGCCCATTTAAGAATTGAGGTATTTGCTCTTTAGGAAGAATATCCTTGACCTTTTAGGATGTTTTCCTCTACTAGTCTGGCCTTTTCACTTTAAAACTACAGACAAGTAGAGTGAAATCCAGGCTGGATGTTAATTTTTGTATGGCTTCAGATATGGATCAGTAGATATTTTTTTCCAAAGATGCAGAAAGCCATGTTCTCTTTTCTAATTCACATCTGCTGTAGCAAATAGCCTCTTTTAACAAAAGGCAAAACTGCTTGACATCCTAACCAGAAAGCCCTGCCTGCTGAACTAGATGCAGAGTTTTTATTTGAGCTGAGGATAATGATAATCTAATGAAAGATTTTGCCACTTGTCTGATTCTCAAATGTTGATTCTATGTTGGAAGTTCTGAATAACCAGGGAGGGATATGACTAGGGAGATGATTGCCTTATTTCAGGACAAAAGCAGCAAGGCATGCGGGGAATGAATCAACCCCATCTTCAGACTCAAGCAGGAAAAGAAAATGCAAGCTTTCAGACTCAGCAGACACCTCTTTAATGTTCACTGTCTGTTGCTTAGTCAAAACATGCATGCCTGTTGGCTGGTAACGCCACACTGTGCATTAAGTCTATGCCAAATTTAATTAAAGCATTTTTTTAAAAATGCCCTTTGCTCCCTGCATGAAGTTGCTGGTGCTACTACCTGGCAACAGCAATCTTTCAGTTTCAATACCTAATTTTCTAGGAACTGCCAACAGTAGAAATAACTTACAAAATTGGAGACAGACTGCTTTCAGTATGTGTCCATTGATTAAAGTTCCATCTCTTTGGGTACAAAGCTTGAAGTGCCAATTTGGTGCCCCAGATTTGTTTTTGAATGTAACTTCTATCATTTTAACCAGCATAGCATATTTTCAGGCTTGATATGAGACAATTTAAACATCAGGAGAAGACTTCTTCCTTATGTCTAGAAGCACATGGCTATTGTGTCCCACACAACAATGGATTGGAAATGGATTATTGAGACTCAATCCAGATAAAGCAGAGCTATTGTTGGGCATTGCATAGATTCAAGATGGAGTATAATCTGTTCTGGATAGAGTTGTATTTGTCTGGAGGATCAGTTTCATAGATTAGGAGTACTTTGAGATTCAGTATCATTGACATCCAAATTGAATGACACTAAATCTTAAACATCTCTTGATCACAAGGGTAGGGAGTAAACAGGAATTCTCTGCCACGTCATTGTTTATCACTCTGCTTTCTTTCATAACAGAAGGCTAATCTGAGGTCACTTCGTCTGCCTTTCTTCTCTTTCAGATGTGAACCCAAGCACATGATCCTGGCCTCTCCTTCAGATAGTATGTAGTTAGCTAGATATTAGTCTTTGCCTATCCCTCAAATGTAATCCCTATAAGTAAATCTCCTTTCTTTGTAAATTATAAAGCTTGCTTCACTAATCCTGAGTGTAGCTAAAAGCAAATATGAAGCAGAAATAAATGAATATGTATACCTTGGGGAGCAAAACCTTTCTGGCCTGTTTCTCTGCATTTTCACATCTTTGTTCTGCCTCAATTTTTCTTTGCTTCAGTTGTTGCATCTGGAATTCAAAATATAAAAGCAGGGGGGGAGCAGGATCACATTCCTAAGTTCGTGGCAGTTAGATCATACTGCATGATTTTAAATTTTCAAGGGAAGTCATCTCATCCCCTCATCGAGTCTGCATGTTTATGATATTTATAGTAGAAAACTAAAACCCTCCTTTTCAATATTTCTGACAAGCCCCACAAAACCATGAAAAATTAAGAAACCAAAAACTGCACAGATTTCATATCTTTAAATGTACTCAGGGTAAAGAGAGAAATTGTATTGGGGAAGCCTAATAGATCTTATACCCATGTTTCTCAACCTTAGCAATGTTAAGCTATGTGGATTTCTACTCCCAGAATTTCCCAGCCAGCATGCTGGCTAAGGAATTTTGAAAGTAGAATTTTGGAAGTAGAAGTCAAGCTTAATATTGCCACGGTTGAGAAACACTGTTCTATACCATAATGTCATGTCCAAGATCTTTTAGTTTACTGACATTGTTACATTGCCTGTATGCTACCCCAATATTGATATCTGGAAGGATCTTTCCCTCTCTCTAAAATTACAAAAAAAATTAGACCATAGAATGATAAAAATCTAATCATATATCATTAATGCAATTCTATTCCACATTCTATGAACTCTTACGGAAATTTAATACATATAATCGCAACTGAGCCAATAATCTCTTCAAGCTCTTACTTGCTTTTCAGGCTTAGCTATGACATCCTAATATAAGGACAAAAATAAAACACAAAATGAAGGGCAATTAAATGGTGTATCTGTCGAGACCCTGGCAGGCAGGCAGGCAGAAAGGAAGGGAAGGAGGGAGGGAGGGAAGGGTGGGAAGGAAAGAAGAAAGGTGGGAGGAAGGAAGGAAGGAAGGAAGGAAGGAAGGAAGGAAGGAAGGATCTAGTTCTAGCTAATTGTGAAGGTGCACAGTTTGAGATTATTCAAAACTTAACAAAATGCTGGCTCTTAATTTGACCATGACAAAATACAGTTGCTCTGTTTAAAGCTAGCAATAACCTAACAGTTTTATTTCGTAATTCCACAATTTGATTCTTGAAGTAAGTTGGACTTGATTCGATGATTGACTTTGAGCTACATTAGAAAACATACAGTTCCAAGAGTTAAATAAATATTTCTAGAAAAAAAATTCTAGCACGAAAGATAATCCTGAATGATATCAATCTAATAAAGATAAGGATACTTCAAGATTTGGAAGGTGTTTTCTGCCCTTCATTCTGGAATTAAATAATCAGAAACAAAGACTAATGGATGGAAACTGATCAAGGAAAGATAGAAATAAGGAGAATTTTTCTGACAGTGAGAACAATTAACCAATGGAACAGAAGTTGCCTTCGAAAGTTGTGGGAGCTTTATCACTGGAAGCTTTCAAAAAGAAACAGAACTGCCATCTGTCAGAAATAGTGTAGGGTCTCCTGCTTGGACGGGGGTTGGGCTAGATGGCCTACAAGATCCCTTCCAACTCTGTTATTCTGTCAAATGTTAGGATGATATTCATAGCCATCATATCAAAGCCATTTATGGGCAATGTTTTCAATAACATTTCCCTCAGACACAGTACTCATGTAATTCATTATCCCTTCTGCTATATTGGAATATTTTGACGAATATTTTTTTAAAATGTCTGTATTCGTTTTGAATGTTAGAACTGTACTTAATTCCTGACTTAAACAATTTGTGCATTTATCAAAGATCAAATGCTATTTTTTGACAAATGTGCCAAATCCTTGAATACATGAAAGTAAAAGCTAGACAATTCTGAAATAATTGGTATTTTGAATTATTTTTACTGTTTTATTATCTGGCTAGATAATGATAAAACAGCTGCCTTTTTTGTTTTACATCAAGTAAAAATGTAACTTCATGGTGCCTTCAGAGTTTCAGGGATACTTCAAGATGTCTTAGGAACCATGTAATCTAACAATACAATAAGTGTTCACATTTTTTCTATAATTCGGATGAAACAATTGATCCCCATATTAATTAATTGTGAAACAAACGCAGAAATGTGGGTTTTAAAAATTCACTTACTCTTTTCTGACTGATCAAATGCCACAGTGCCATATAAAGAATGACATCAAGCACAATATGGTTGATCTTTGGCAGGCTGTCCTGTTACCCACTTGACTAAAGTTTCAAAAGTGAGAAGGATGGTCAAAAATCCTGCTCTGCACTCCAATTTTGCTGCCATGGCAACACTCAGTCAAGTCAGCAGAATATCAATGCTCTTTCCCCTCAAGTGAACAATGGTGAAGCAAATGCCTGCAAAAACATGAGATTCTTGAATGCATTTTCCAGATGTATTATGTGAAGATATATTAACATTGAGAAAAAATAATCTTTGCACTGGCCCTCTAGTCTATGAATAAAAGCCAATGAGCACACATTCTCTCTAAGTTAAATCAGGTACCTGCCAAAAGAAAAGTATTTGATTCTTTTCCTCTCCGTTAAAACAATTACTCCATTTTCCTTTCAGTCCCTTTGGACCATGGCCCACAGTTCATTTCTTAATCACCATGCTTCCATAGCAACAGTTTGTCATGTTGCTGAATAACAGAATGGGACTTGTATTTTCTTTGGTGAAGGGATGATGGGAAAAGTAGAGAAAGAACATAAATGCTATCTAGTAAAGGAAGGAATCCAAAATCAGTTTATTTTAATTTCCATGAAAAATTTCTCGAAACTTTTCAAATATGTACATTTCTTCATATGTAGCTTTGAAAGATTTCAAGAAACTTTTCATGGAAATTAAAATAAACTGAATTTGGATTCCTTCTTTTATTAGATAGCATTTATATTCTTTCTCTATTTTTCCCATCATCCCTCCACCAAAGAAAATTTGACAACACCAATCTTTTATCTTTTAAATAGCATGACAGAACGCAGTTTTCTATTCTGTTACATCTTTCAATATTTATTTATTAACAGAATGATTTTCACAACCATATGGCGGTTCTGGACTTTGTGATAAAACCCCCCCACAAAAATGTACACAAGACCTTTTTGACAAGAATGGTACTAGAACTGATAAGAAATAATATGTTCTTGCAATAATGGTTTTTTATTTTGCATGCATGAAAATCTCTGCTAGATGATCACCTAGGTGGCAGCACCGAACTGACTTTGCTAATCTGGATACCTTATATTTTCTCCTGCTAGATAAAACAACAGTTATCAAATAATTTTAAAACAGCAGCAAGACATTGTTGTAGGAAATGATCTAATTTATATTCTTTCTTTCTTTCTTTTTTTCAGTTTAAAATATTGATTTCAGGCAAATAAATCTCAGGAGCTTAAATACTTAAACAGAGAGGTTTAGGAACTTTAACAATATGTTCCAGGCTCTTAGATTTTAATATTTATGATTACATATTTTCAAAGGAAAAAAAACATTTTCAAACAAAATGTGAGACTACAGTACAGCAAAACTTCTAGCCATCGCTAGCATTTGACAGGTCTCTGTCATGATATAATTTGTAACTGCTTTTTTTAAGCCTTTGAGTAAAACAGAAAAGACAACCATGTATTCATATTTCCACTGAACTAGGCAGCCAGTTACAGAATAACTTGGTCATTGAACCAAATTGCTCCATAATATGAACAATATTCAAAGTCCATAATTTGAATTAACTCTGGAGACTTCACTGTCTTTTTAGGGAGATCTTCAAGAAATTGAATTCTCTGAATATATGAAAGATGGTATGAGAGGTGTAGGAAGTTAGCATCCACCTCTCTCCTGGAAAAGTGAAATAGCCTAGGAAATATTAAAAAGGCAGAATATTTCCTCTAAATAGAGTAGTAATTCAAGAAGCAGAAATTCACTTCAGAAGCAGAAACTCACTCCCACCTTTGTTAATGGGTGGGCCATTAAGGCCTGGGGCAGAATACTTTACATATCAAGGATCTCCAGGTAAAGCTATAGCAATTGCCAAAAGCCCTTTTAAGGGCATAAATCATCCAGCAAGGCTCAACCAAGCCTGGAACTCAGGACAGCCTACAGAGTTGCCCATGGGAGTCTGACTACCAATCAGAATACAAGCTCAAATTCAAATCCCAACAGAGGGTATAAAACCCAGGCACTCTCAGCACCTCAGCCCTTTTTCTTGACCTCTTCTCACCTTGAAGCATGTGATCATCCTTCTCTGGAGCTCCAGGCCATGTGGTCCTGATATTGAACCTTCCAAACAGCCTCCATGTTTCCAGTGTCTTTTTTCCCCACTTGGAACTGAACCCAGAAGGATATTTATTCCAACAGAGGAAAGGGACAGTTTTATGGTTTAATTACAATTCAGATTAAGAAATATGGTTTCTTATGATTTCAAAGATGGGGCAATGAATTTGGAGGTTTTCAAATTTGTTTTAGAAAGTTAAAGGTATGGGTTAAGATGGTATTAAAGTCAATTTCAAAAAGATTTGGATTATAAGCAGTTTATATGGAAATAATATACTGTGCTTTTCAGTACCAGCAGAACAATAAAGTTAATTTATTTAAACTCACAACAAGTAATAAAAATTACTAAATCAGGAGATAAAAATCCCAGGTGTCCTGTAAGTCATTTGGTGCAGCATTAAAAAAATGAGCCAAAGTTCTAGTGACTGATATATCTCAGTCACTGCATTAAAAATTATATTACAATCATATAATAAGAAATATACAGCCCTTCTTCATCAACCTTTGGGCTACATGTAGAATAAATATTAGATTTCAAAAAATAGGCAATATTTTTGTCCCTCCTTGAGTGAGATCAGCAGTCTAGAAATGCAAAAGTATAAATATCATTTGCAATCCTTGGAGTCTAGTTATATCATATTCTGAAGTATGTTCCCTAGAAGCTATGTCCAAATAGATATTGGCTGGAAATAAATCAGCATACTTGGATTTAAAGAAGGGTCTCTTATTTAAGACCTCACAATATTCATTAAAATCATACATTCATTCAATTTATTTGCATCTTGTATTTCCTCATAGAGCTCAAAACAATATAAATTATGTTTCTTCCTCCATTCTCACCCCCATCTCACCTGAATGTGAAGTAAGTTGGATTGAAAACTGATCTAAAGTTTCTCAGTGACTTACCATGGCTGAAACTGTATTTATTCAGTTTATACATCTTAATAATTTTTTAAAGAAGCATTTAATACTTTCAAAAAAGATTTTATTTTAAAGTATAACCTGTAACTAATATATTATTTGTTGAATTCATCAATCCTTGAAAAATTGACTACATATTTCTATTATATGCATGCCATAGTATTATGTGCTCCTTCTATATAACTATTACTATTATCCTTGTGCTGTATGCCATACGCTAAATAAATAAAAAATAAATCTTTTTAAAGTTACTTAGCCAGGCTGTATCCCAAGACTGCTAGAATAAGGGTCATATATGTAGATTGTCCAGTTCTTCCTCTAAAGATTCCACCTATGACCTTTTCACAAATTGAGATATGAAAGGAACAGAGAATAAAACACCAAAGCTAACATGCATAATTTTATGGTATACAATTTTAGGATCTCTTGTTGTTGTGAAGTTTATTTTTTAAATAAGTTTTTTATTTTAACATTCTCTGAATTGTATTAATTATCTTGAGATTTTTGTTCAGGGAGTGAGTTGTATAATGAAATCCTTATTCAAATAAATAACATATTTTTCTAGATCTCCATGGAGTGTATTATAGCAATTTTAAATTGCAAACATTAAAACAAGTGAAAGATAAAGAGATAGTATCTTTTGATCTCAATATAAAATATAGTACTGTCTAACCACAATTTTATTTATTTATAGGCTGATTGGTAAGCATAAACACTGGATGCTCATACACAGCTTCTGCCTTGTTTTCTTCACGGATATTAGTGGCTTACAAGCAAAATTTGAAGAGCTGTGTCTCCAATGCAAGGCACCATTTATGCCAATCCAAGCATCTGGTGTTTTCAGGGAATTTTGCCATTCTGACCTCTTTTTATCCACCAGCTGAAGTTCTTAAGGAGATCTAAATGAACAAGGTAAAGAAAAAAGACAGAAAGTTTAAAATACATTACTGGTTCTCCTAGATTTCCTAGGACAAACATTTTAAGCAGAAACTGATTTTAAATGTTTAACTAAAAAACAATACATTAGTGAATCATCACATAGTGTTCTGAACCATAAATTAAGGATACCTTTTACTCAGTCTATATATATTTTCTTTTATAAAATTGTACTCTATCTAAAGCGGTGGGTGTATAGTTTAGCAGTATCCTGAAACCGAGATTTAATGTTTGATGTTCAGGTTAGTGCTGTGTATGAGAAATCTTCTTTTGACTTAGGCTAGCATACCATTTCTAGAACAGGATATCTGGTCAGAACGACCCTTCGCCTTGTCATCTCCCACTTAGTATATGGCTGGAGTTGTAATAGCTTTTGCCATAAATCTATATGTTCTCAGCTTTCAGTCAGATATGATAGATAGATAACTGTAATTTTAATTTGTAAAGTGGAAAAGACATATTTTAAATTAAAGTGGATATCCAGCTTCTGTTTATCTTTACAACACAAAGCTGCTATTTACTGAAAGATAGAAAAATGGCGTTATAACATACTGATTGAATAACTGAAGTCTTGGATTTAGATAGAGAGGCTTTTGATACCATTGACTGTGGTATTCTGCTGAATTGGCTTCAGAGGTTGGGTGTGGGAGACACCCAAAGCCTCTATATGGTGGCTCTTCTCCTTCTTCCACAGCCAGTTCCAGTCAGTATTGGTAGGAGAGGAGAGGTCACGCCTAGACCCTTGAAATTGAGGGGTGCCTCACAGTTCAAAATTTTACCATTCTTTTTAAAAAAATCTATATGAAACTGCTAGGGGAGGTCATCCAACAGTATGGGGTTTATATCATTTATATAATAGATAAACATATATAGAGTGGCTGTGGGTTTTAGCCCCCCCCAGGAGAGATGACTCTTCATCATTGAGTCCGGATGGGGTAGTACTTCCCTAGAATGAGCTGGTGCACAATTTGGAGATCTTCCTGGGCTCACAGCTCTTGCTGGAAGAACAGAGCAGGTGGCATCTGTGGTTGGGAGTGAAGTGGGGTTGCAGAAATTTATTCAGTGCACCAATTGCACTCTTTCCTGGACCAGGAGATCTTGCTCATGGTCACACATGCCTTGGTCATCTCCTGTCTGGATTATTGCAATGTGCTGCTCTTGGAGTCTATCCAGACATTTCAACTGGTCCAGAATGCAGCAGTGCTCACAATAATGGGGCCCCTGGGTTTGTCTTTTGTGCAAGCTATACTGGCTTCCAATTTCTTTCCTGGTGCAACTCAAAGTGCTGATCATCACCTTTAATTCCTATATGGCACAGGGGCAGGCTATCTTTGACATCGCCTTTCCCTAAGAACATCTACCTGTCCTATCAGGTCAGATGGGGGAGGTCTGCTCCTAGTCCCTTCCCCTAAATATGGTCATCTGATGGGAGCTAGGAAGCATGACTTTTCCATGGCAGTCCCTGCCCTATGGAACATTTGCCCCCTGAAGTTCAGTAAGCTTTCATCCTTTTAGCTTTACAGAGGCACTGTGAAACCTGACTTTTCTCCCAGTTGGGAGAAGGCTAGATAATCTTAGAAATTATTTGGCGCCAGGTTTTATCAGAAATGATTTGGCACCAGGTTTTTGCTGTTTTTACTGTTTTAATAAGTAGCATTTTATAGCTTTAATGTTGATTATTATAGTTACTTTTAACAATTGTTGTGTCTGACTCTTGGAGACTTTATAGATAAGTGCTCTCCATGCTATAAACTCTCCAAGAGTCAGATGTGATTTATATGTCTTTTAATTTTGATTAGGAGTCACTCAGAGTTGGTTGAAAGATTTATGGTGACATAAACATTTTAAATAAACAAATATAGGGAGTAGATTACTCTACATTAACTTAAAGGTGGAAGCTAAGTTACTATGTTGCATGGGAAATTAATTAGATATAACCTTAGGTGTTCTGTCCTTAATTAACATACTTGAGATCCCCGCGCTTTGATTGGCCAAAGCGCGTGGCTCTCCGATTGGTCAGGCGAGCCGCGCCGATTGGCTCGCTGAGAATCTCCCGCGATTGGTCCATTCGGATCGCGGGAGATTCAAAGTGGTGTCATTGGCCGCGGCCGCCGCGGCGAAAGGAATAAAAGCCGCGGGCTTTTTTCCTTTCGCCAGTTCGGTTCCAACTTCCTAATAAAGAGCTTGCACGAAAGTCACCGACTCCTGGCATCATTTCGCGGACACAACACTGGCGACGAAGATGGGATCCAGACCCTGAACCGAACCACGTGCCCGACGGAAGCCAGAGGAACAAACGAGATGGCGAAAATCGCACCACCTGCACCCTTCAACCCCGCCACTGAGGACTGGGAATCGTTCTCCGACCAATTCCGCATGTACCTCGAGTGCAGCGGCCTGAAGGACGCCACGGGCCCCATGAAGCGCGCCGTCTTCCTGACCCATTGCGGGACCGAGGTCTTCCAGATGGCCAAGGCGCTTGCCAAACCCGCCGATGCGACCGCGATGGACTGGGACATCCTCGAACCCATACTTCGGCGGCACTACGCTCCAGAGGTACCCATCCTGATCCGGTGCAACGAGTTCTACCGGCGGGACCAGAGATCGGGTGAGAGTTTCAGCGACTTCGTCGCCGAGCTGCGGCATTTAGGGGGGCTCTACGAATTCGACAACCTGAATGACGCCCTGCGAGACTGAATCGTGCTCGGTTTGTGGGACCCCGTCCTCCAGAGCCGGCTGATGGCCAAGGGCAACATCAGCCTAGCAGACACCCTCACCGCAGCCGCAGCTGCCAAAGCAACCCGAACTTCCGCCGACCGCATGCGCAGACCGAACACTGGGGACCGCAGCGGAAACAACAACCCAGCGAGGTCGACCGAGCTCCAACCCGAGACGACCACCCACCAGGGCGATTTCCACTCGGCATCGGGCACTTCCGATGACGAGGAGGACATCCATCGCCTCCAGACAGGCCGTGACCCACGAACCCGGCGAGGTCGTAAGTCGAGGACCAACTGTGCCGGTTGCGGCGGCGACCACCCCAGGTTGGAATGCTGGTTTTTCGAATCGATCTGCCGGCATTGCGACAAGAAGGGACACATCACCCGTGTCTGCCGCCTGAAGAAAATCGCAGCCCGGCACGATGGGACCAGAGCGACCGGAGGAGAGAAAACACACCACCCCGGACCAGAGATCGCCCCTCGGACAACCGATGGGACCGGAACGGACGATCCTCGCGAGGCGGCGACAACCGGCGAAGAGAGGAGACCCATCAGACGGTCACCATCGGCCACGCCATCACCAACGATGCCCGGAAGGTCCACGTGGAGGTAGGCATCGAGGGCCAGCCATGCAAAATGGAGGTGGACTCCGGGTCCTACCTCTCCATGATTGCATGGCATGAAATAAAGCACTTGGTGCCTACCCTCCAAAGGAGGAACATAGACAGCCAGAGATTCATTGTAAAGGACTACCAGGGAAACCGCATCCCGGTAGTCGGAACCAAACACTTCAACATCACCTATAAGGGGCACCGCCCAAGCCTACTGGGACTGCAATGGTTCGCCCCGCTCGACATCGCACTCACGGGAGTCGACCACGTCACCGACGACAGCTGGGAGCAGCAACTGGCCCGGGAATTCCAAGAGGTCTTCGACGGAAACCTAGGCAAGTACCGAGGGCCCCTTATATCTTTCAACCTAGACCCTAACGTCCCCCCAAAACGCCTGAAACCAAGGCGGGTGTCATTCGCACTGAAACCCAAGATAGACGAGCAAATTGACAAGCTCGTCAAACAAGGGGTTCTACAGCCTATAGACCATGCCCGGTGGGAGACCCCCATAGTCACCCCGATCAAGCCCGATGGGTCGGTGAGTATCTGCGGGGACTATAAGGCCACCCTAAATGGCGCGCTACAACAAAGCGCCTATCCCGTCCCAGTAGTGCAACACCTACTGCACTCACTGGGAGGGGGCAAGGTTTTCGCCAAGCTCGACCTCGCCCAGGCATACCAACAGTTGCCAGTCGACGAGCAAACGGCAGAAGCGCAAACCATAGTCACCCACTGGGGGGCATTCAAATGCAACCGATTCCAATTTGGAGACAGCGTGGCACCGGGCATATTCCAAAGCCTAATGGAGAGACTATTGCAAGGCATCAAGGGGGTGGTACCTTACTTCGACGACGTCCTAGTGTCGGCAGCCAACCAAGCCGAACTAGAGGGTCGCCTAAGGGAGGTCCTAACCAAATTTAAAGAGACCGGGTTGAAAGTCAAGAGGGAGAAATGCCAGCTATGCACGGAACGAGTAGAATTCCTAGGATACCTCCTAGACCATCACGGCATTCACCCCACAAACCAAAAAATCAAGGCCATCAAAGAAGCCCCCACACCCAAGTCCAAGACGGAACTACAGGCATTCCTGGGGCTACTGAACTTTTACAATGTTTTCCTGCCCCAAAAGGCGACGGCGGCGGAGCCCTTGCATAGGCTCCTGGACAAGGCGGCGACCTGGACTTGGGGGAAACGCGAGCAAGCCGCCTTCCAAAGAACGAAGGACCTCCTCACTTCGGACGCCGTCCTTATACAATACAACGAGACCCTACCTCTGGCCGTCACATGCAACGCCTCACCCTTCAGCGTCGGCGCTGTCCTCAGCCATGCCCTTCCCGACGGAAAAGAAGCGCCCATTGCATTCTTTTCAAGGACCCTCACCAAACCGGAGCGGAACTATAGCCAACTGGACAAAGAGGCTCTGGCTATCGTTGCCGCCGTCAAACGATTCCACGATTATCTCTACAGCCGGACTTTCACCATCATAACGGATCACAAGCCGCTGCTGGGAATCCTTGCCGGAAACCGGGCCACCCCGAACATTCTGTCTCCCCGAATGACAAGGTGGTCCGAGTTCCTGGCAGCCTACAACTACGGACTCATACACAGACCGGGTAAGATGATCTCCCATGCAGACGCCTTAAGCCGCTCGCTGCTACCGGAACCCGACACCGACCCAGCACCCACGACGACCACCCTCAGCATAGAGACTCTGCCCAACCTGCCCATAACCGCGTCAGACATTGCCCGAGAGACTAATAAAGACAAATGTCTGGCGCGGGTGTTGCATTGGGTGGAGAAAGGGTGGCCGGAAAGGGACAACGACGAGTCCGTCAAAACGTTCCGAAACCGCCAAACGGAACTCTCTTTATTAAAAGGGTGCATACTATGGGGGGATAGGGTGGTCATTCCAGAAAAGCTACAAGGGAAGGTTCTGGAACTGCTACACGAGGGGCACCCTGGCATCGTTAGGACCAAAGCCCTGGCCAGAAGTTACGCTTGGTGGCCAGGGATGGACAAACAAATAGAGGTCTGGGTAGCTAGGTGCCAACGATGCCAGGAAACTAGGCCAAGCCCACCCACAGCACCCGTCCTAGAGTGGGAAACCCCAAGGGGACCTTGGTCTAGGATCCATATAGACTTCGCCGGGCCCACAAAAGGACACACCTTCCTCATAACAGTTGACGCTTACTCCAACTGGCTAGAGGTAAGCAACATGAAGACGACAACCACGGAGGCCGTGATCAAGGAACTCTGCAAACTCTTTGCAACACACGGCCTCCCAGATGTCGTCGTCTCCGACAACGGGCCCCAGTTCACCTCGCTGGAATTTGAAAAATTCCTAGCGGAAAGGGGCATCCGCCACGCGCTGACAGCACCGGTGCACCCGGCGGCGAACGGTAGGGCGGAACGGATGGTCCAATTCACTAAGAAGACCATCCGGAAAATAGACCACGGGGAGATCCAGGAGAAAATAAACAAACTACTCTTCACCCAACACATAACCCCAAATACCACAACCAATAAAAGCCCAGCCGAACTATTAATGGGCAGGAAACTAAGGACTCCACTCGACAGGTTACACCCCACGTATAACCCGGAGAGGCCCCCAGACTCAAACAGCAAACAACGTTCAAGATGGCGAAAGCCCTAGCGAAACCCGCTGACGTCAAAGGGATGGACTGGGCCGACCTCAAACCTTTGCTCTGCAACCACTATGCCCCCGCCGTGCCCACCCTCATCAGGCGGCACAATTTCTACCGGCGGAACCAGAGACTGGGCGAAAGCATCAGCGACTTTGTTGCAGAGCTGCGGAACCTAGGAGGCATGTGCGGATTCTCCGACATGGACGAGGCCCTACGGGACCGAGTCGTGCTCGGACTTCGGGATCCAGTCCTACAGAGTCGGCTGATGGCCAAAGGCAACATCGCCCTCGCCAACGCCATCGCTGAAGCCACTGCAGCCGAGGGCACCCGGCAGTCGGTGAACCGCATGTGGAGATCGGACGCAGGGGATCGCACCGCGACCACCGACCCTGGACGGGCGACCGAGGCCCAACCGGAAGCAAGTCACCGCAAGACCACCACCCACCATGGTGAATTCCACTCCGCCTCCGACACCTCGGACGAGGAGGAGGATATCCACCGGCTCCAGGCAGAACGCAACCAGCGCAGTCGGCAGGGTCGTAAGTCGGGGACTGCGTGTGCCGGTTGTGGAGGCGACCACCCTAGATCTGAGTGCCGTTTCTTCGATGCAGTCTGTCGGCACTGCGACAAAAAGGGTCACATCGCCCACGTCTGCCGATTAAAGAAAGCCTACAGCCCCAGACGGCGGGACCACAGCGAGCGGAGACGGGACAGCACACCCCCCAGAACCAGAGATAGCCCAGCCGACAGTCGATGGGACCAGAGTGGGCGAACCCGACGAAGTGGCAAGACCTGGCGGAAGGAGGAAACCCACCAGACGGTCATCATCGGCCACGCATCAACCACCGACACCCGAAAAATCTACGTGGAGGTAGGCATCAAAGGCGAGCCATGCAAAATGGAGGTGGACTCCGGGTCCTACCTCTCCATGGTCACCTGGCAAGAGATCAAACGCTTGGTGCCTACCATCCACAAGAAGGGACTGGAGAACCAGAGACTAATCATCAAAGACTACCAGGGAAACCGCATCCCGGTAGTTAGAACCGCACAATTCAAAGTGACATTTAAGGGCCGCGCTGCAAACCTTCCTCTGACGATCGTGGACCGAGAGCGACCCAGCCTTTTGGGACTTCAATGGTTCGCACCGCTCGGCATCGAAGTCACGGGCATCAACCACATCGCTGAGACCGATTGGGAGCAACAACTGGCACGGGACTTCCAGGAAGTGTTCGACGGCACCCTAGGCAAGTACCGAGGGCCCCCCATCTCCTTCAGCCTAGACCCTAACATTCCCCCAAGACACCTAAAACCAAGGCGGGTACCTTTTGCACTCAGGCCAAAAATTGACAAGCAAATTGACAAGCTCGTCAAGCAAGGGGTCCTGCAACCAATTGACCATGCCCGGTGGGAGACCCCAATAGTCACCCCAGTCAAGCCCGATGGGTCAGTGAGAATCTGCAGGGACTATAAGGCCACCCTAAATAGCGCCTTGCAACAAAGCGCCTACTCCGTCCCAGTAGTGCAGCATCTTCTACACTCACTGGGGGGAGGCAAGGTTTTTGCGAAACTTGACCTGGCCCAAGCATACCAACAGCTGCCGGTCGACGCAGAAACCGCGGAGGCGCAAACCATAGTCACCCACCGGGGAACTTTCCGATGTAACCGACTCCAGTTTGGAGTCAGCGTGGCGCCTGGAATTTTCCAGAGCCTTATGGAGAGACTCTTGCAAGGCATCAAGGGGGTGGTGCCCTACTTTGACGATGTGCTGGTGTCGGCAACCAACCAGCAAGAACTAGAGGGTCGGCTAAGGGAGGTGCTAACCAAATTCAAGGAAACCGGGCTAAAGGTGAAGAGGGAAAAGTGCCAACTTTACACAGAGCGGGTCGAGTTCCTGGGGTACCTCCTAGACCGGCACGGCATCCACCCAACCACAACCAAAATCAGAGCCATTAAGGAGGCCCCCACACCCAGGACTAAAACGGAACTGCAGGCGTTTCTGGGACTGCTTAATTTTTACAATGTTTTCCTGCCCCAAAAGGCGACCGCAGCGGAGCCTTTGCATAGGCTCTTGGACAAGGCGGCTACCTGGACTTGGGGGAAATGCGAGGAAGCCACCTTCAGGAAAACCAAGGACCTGCTCACCTCGGATGCCGTCCTCATCCAATACAATGAGACCCTACCATTCGCCGTCATATGCGACGCCTCACCCTTCGGCGTCGGCGGTGTCCTCAGCCACACAATCCCGGATGGAAGAGAAGCACCCATCGCTTTCTTCTCCAGGACACTCACCAAACCAGAGCGGAACTATAGCCAGCTGGACAAGGAGGCCCTAGCCATCGTCGCAGCAGTGAAGAGGTTCCACGAGTACCTCTACGGCCGCACATTCACAATCATCACAGACCACAAGCTGTTGCTGGGCATCCTGGCAGGAAACTGGGCCACCCCGAACATTTTATCTCCCAGGATGACAAGGTGGTCCGAGTTCCTTGCCGCCTACAGCTACTGGCTCACACACTGACCCAGTAAGACTATCACACATGCAGACGCTTTGAGCCGCTCGCCGCTACCCGATCTAGACACCGACCCAGCACCCACGACGAGCACCCTCAGCATAGCGACTGCCTGATCTACCCATAACCGCATCAGACATTGCCCGAGAAACCAATAAAGACAAATGTCTGGCGCGGGTGTTACATTGGGTAGAGAAAGGGTGGCCGGAAAAGGACAACGACGAAGCATTCAAAACATTCCGGAACCAGCAAACGGAACTCTCGCTGCAAAAAGGGTGTGTACTGTGGGGGGATAGGGTGGTTATCCCGGAAAAACGCAAGGGAAGGTATTGGAATTGTTACACGAGGGGCACCCGGGCATAGTTAGAACAAAAGCCCTGGCCAGGAGTTACGCTTGGTGGCCAGGGATGGATAAACAAATCGAGGCCTGGGTGGCAAGGTGTCAACGCTGCCAAGAAACCAGACCAAGCCCTCCCACGGCACTGATCCGAGAATGGGAAACTCCCAGGGGACCTTGGTCTAGGGTCCACATAGACTTTGCCGGGCCCACCAAGGGACATACATTCCTAGTAACCGTAGATGCTTACTCCAACTGGTTGGAGGTAAGCAACATGAAATCCACCACGACAGAGGCACTGACCAAGGAACTTTGCAAACTATTCGCAACACACGGCCTCCCGGATGTCATCGTGTCGGACAACGGGCAATTCACCTCGCTGGAATTTGAAAAATTCCTAGCGGAACGGGGCATACGACATGCACTCACAGCTCCGGTGCACCCGGCGGTGAACGGAAGGGCGGAACGGATGGTTCAATTTACGAAAAAAACCATCCAGAAAATTGAACACAGGGAAATCCAAGACAAAATAAATAAAATGCTTTTTATACAACATATAACCCCGAACACGACAACGAACAAAAGCCCGGCAGAGCTACTAATGGGGAGGAAAATAAGGTCCCTACTCGATAGACTGCATCCCACATACAACCCAGAAAAACCCCCAAACTCCTCCAGCAAGCACCGATCCTTTGCACCAGGCGACACCGTCTATGCAAAAAACCTAACCGGAGACCCACTATGGGTACCAGCAACCATAACCCAACTGACTGTACCGGCTGCAAACAACCGATGGACGAGCGTGGAAATGCCACATCGATCAAATAAGATCGAGAACAGCCACGAGAAACACAACCGACACGCAACCAGACATAAACAATCCCCTTAACACAAGCCAAGAGGGGAGGGAATACCCCGGGAACCAAAAGCCAGAAGAAAGGAACCAGCCATACTCACTAGCAAGCAGCCAGCTCGGAACCTCACCAGGGAGAAGCAGCCAGGCCAGCTCGACCAGCCCGGAAAGACCAGGAGGGAGCGGCAAAAACCGCAGCTCAACCAGCCCAGGTAGACCGGGAGGGAGCTGCAACAAGCGGCCCGGCAAGGCCTACCAGGCGGGTCCATCGACGATGCCGAGAGACACAGAGAACCCGACCGAACCACCGGGAGCCAACCAACGACTGACCTGCGCAGGTCCAGTAGGCAAGTGCGGAGCCCCACCTACTTATGGGACTACGTTACATAGGACCAAACCAAGAGGAGAGGGGTGTTCTGTACGTTCATTTGCATTCTTGAAACCCCGCGCTTTGATTGGCCAAAGTGCGGGGTGATCTGATTGGTTTAGCGAGCCACGCTGATTGGCCTGCTGAGAATCTCCCGCGATTGGTGGAAATGAATCGCGGGAGATTCAAAGCGGTGCCATTGGCCGCAGCCACCACGGCTTGAGAATAAAAAGCCGCTGTTTTTCCCTCGGAGCCAGATCGGTTCCGGGGACTAAATAAAGAGCTGAAACCCTAGTCACCGCCTCCTGGTCTCCTTGCCGACGGATACGACACACATAACATCTTGGCTTTGGCTTTGCTTGATTTCCATTCAGCACTTCCCACCCTTTGCCGGAAAGAAAGACAGCTGGGCTCAGATATTGCAGGCAGTCCTCTAAAACCAGCACAGGAAACTGACATCAACATTATACTTCTTACTTGACTTTTTTCTGCCAAATGGAAAGAATAAATTAGGAAACTACATAACTGAAGCAACAGGGAATTTGATTTTCCATAAAATTTACTTTCATGCATTTCCATTCATCTTATCTATATGCAATATCAGTGCGTGGTGAGATTGGACAGTTTTCTCATGTGGATACCACACACCCGTTAGTTTTTATGGTCTATGTTTGCAGTCGGTGGAAATGCATCTTGAATGTCCTGCAAATGTCAAGAGCTCCACTCAAACATGCATACAGCACTGATTGAGGTATCATTATGACCTATGCTATTTCCTAGCTTTTATTTTTTGGATTGGATAAATCAGTCAATCTATGTCTTTCCTCCATAGCCTTTAAATTCCATTAAATTCCTGGTTTGCTCTCTCTTTCTCTCTCCTTATGATATTTAAGCACTTTTTCTT
Organism: Hydrophis major; assembly: GCA_033807585.1. Classification (NCBI taxonomy): domain Eukaryota; kingdom Metazoa; phylum Chordata; class Lepidosauria; order Squamata; family Elapidae; genus Hydrophis; species Hydrophis major. Next base: position 85,832,540 of record CM066328.1, on the reverse strand, counting down.
CTAAATCTGACCTTTTCCACGGTTCCATTCCAGCAGTAAAAGCTCCCATTTAAGACTGTGAGATGGATACAAATAGCAAATATGGGTGATGAATGAATGAAGATAACCAGTTCCTCTTTGATTCTTTTATCACATGCTTCAGAGAACTCTTTCTGAAGCCTCTTTAGAGCACAATGAAGCAAGCAGGGGAAAAATAATGGCACGTATAAGGCTTGGGATGCTGCTGAGAATTACTCAGCTAGATGGACTATATTGTAAAGCAGCTTCTTATATACCAGTGTTTTGGCTGCTGATCACAACAGTATTCAAACTTTACTGCATTTCACAAAAATGCAATATTTGTTATGATGACCAGAATATTACCATTCCCTTCTTGAGAATTTATTTTTGGAATATTGCAGTGGTTTTAGGAAGAAACTATGTAGATGCTTACAATTTGATGAATGCTAATATAACACATGATCAATAGATACATGCATCTAAGTGTTATGTGATACTGCCCTCTGCAGGAAAAACACACAAATTTATGCTTATTTGAATTATACTCTAAACCTATGCAGGTGGCAGAATAGTACGGTGAGTCTTGAGCAAAACTCTCCTGTAAATTTAAATGTTAATTGGATGGTTTCCCTACCTTTCATAGAATCATTGAAGAATCATAAAATTGTAGAAATTATTATTTCCATTATTATATAATTATAATTAACCAAATAGTTCAACTGACTATAGAAGAGGCATTGGCAATTCTTCCTAACCTGATTCAGTAAACTACAGGAAATATAGGGTTGTCCGCAGAGGTGGTATTTAGAAGGTTCTGACCAGTTCTTTGAGAACTGGTAGTGGAAATTTTGAGTAGTTTGGAGAACTGGTAAATACCACCTTTGACTGGAGATTTTACAATATCCTTCCCCTGCCACACCCACCAAGCCATGCCCACAGAACCGGTAGTACAAAAATTTGAATCCCACCACTGATTATCCGCATGACTTAACACTTGGTCTACCAGTTGTGTGTCTAGTTTTCCATAATTTTATAGTTTGAATTAAAAAAGAACAGAAACTACTCTCTCTCAATCACTATATATGTTCAATAACACATATGGAGTTTCAGTGAGTTCTACCCCTCTGCATAACTAGGCAGATATATATTCATATGATCAAATCAACATGTGTTGAGGATTTAGATGGTGTAATAAATATTTCTAAAATGCACAAAGACTGATCGGTGGTTTTCCTTGGTAGGATCTGCTATAATCAGTTTTACTCTCAAGACAATATTGGGCTATTTTCATCCCATATAAAATAATATAACCTTTAAAAATAAAATAAAATGACTAACTTTTAAAATTTGCTTACAAAACAGAAATTAACAGTGGCATTGTTACCAAACAAACCTGCATTGTGTGAATATACCTGAGTGTGTAGAAACCCAAATTGCATACTATATGAAAATGAGAGAAAAACACCTATACTCTATACAGGTAGTCCTTGACTTAGCACAGCTTATTTAATGACAATTTGAAGTTACAGTGGCAGTGAACAAAGTGACTTACGACTGTTTTTCATGTTTGTGACCATAACAGCATCCTCGTAGTCACATCATCAAAATTCAGATGTTTGGCAACTGATTCATATTTATGACTGCTGCAGTGTCCTGGGTCATATGATCACTTTTTTGTGACCTCCTGACAAGCGATGTCAATGGGAAAGGGAGATAGCAGTAGCACTTAAGACTTAACAAGATAAATTTAACAATCATGTGTCAGGTTCCGTCACACGACCAAAAGAAAGCACAACAGCCACAACAGGATTGGATGTAAGCAGTTTATCTTCCTCTGGATTGTGCCGGCATTTAACTGACCAGCTGCTAGACAATGCAAGCTAGCAGAGATTAAAGTCAGGGCTAATTACTTAGCCCACCCCATCACCTTTATACACCCAATGTGCCCTGCCCCGATTATCCTGGCACATCCCGATCAGCAGGCACACGCTCAGTTAGTCTTCCCGAGAGGAGCTCGCCCCCAGCTGGCGGTCCTATGCAATTTCCCTCTCAGCTCTTCTGCTGTCGCTCAAGTTTTGCCTGCAGGCTCGCAGCAGCTAAATGATCAGGAGTCACAGGGCTTCATAGCAATGTCACAGCCTGCAGCTTGTATGATTGGGAGTCTTAGGGTTTTGTAGCAATGTCCACGGATGGCCCACCCCTCCCCCCATGGCAGCCCACGGATGACGTCGGGCTGACATCATGTTACTAACTTAACAACTGCAGTGATTCACTTACCAACTGTGTCAAGAAAGGTTGTAAAATGGGGTACAAGTCATTTAACAACTGCCTCACTTAACAATAGAAATTTTAGGTTCAATTGTGGTCGTAAGGTGAGGATGACCTGTATTTGTTCTGGCATTTAGCAAGATTTAGTAATTTTCCAGTTTATAGAATCTTGTAAACTATGGTTTGGAACCAGAGAAATATATGTTGAAAGAAGCAAGCAGAATTTGAATTTCCTTCCAAGCCTCACTCTACCACCACCTGTGATGAAAATATCAGTTCGTATTTGTAGGAAGATAAGGGAATGTGTTGATTCCCTTATGCCACATGCTGAAAGAGGAAATGATTCCCAATAGTCAGGGAAAAGCACTTCAGAGAAGATCTTCAGTAAGAAGATCACTTCTTGATCACAGTTGGAAGTGCTTTCATTAAATTTTGGGTGAATCATTTTCTCCATTCCATATTCCTAAAAGATCCTTTTCAAAATATTTGTTGAATTTTATGCTGTAATAATTATTAGCCTGAAGAAAAAATCCTCATCCTTAATTTCTCATCCCAATTCTAGAGAACAGCCAGATAGCAGGGTGCGTCTGTGAGTTTTCTATTTATGTTAATCTTTATTTATAGTTAACTGAAATGTAGTAATAAAATAACCACTATTGATTTCCTCCCTTCCAAAGGAGTATCTACCAGCTGAGAAAAAACAAAGGTGGGAAGTGGGGTTGAGGTTGAACTGGTGGGGGTGTAGAGAAGGTGATCATTTGCCTTTTGACAAATTGATATTTGGCTATTATGGCCAATCAGTGGTTGTATTTTGGGAGGATTAAACTAGGGTATCAGATCTGGGCTGCAAAAACCTATACGATAACTAAATGGCAACTAACAGGTCATTCCCTCATCTCACCCCACCCCACGGCAATTTTCTGTAACTACCTCCAGTTGCCCACAAAAAAAACCCTACTGATTGAAAATACTAAATTGCAGTGGTTTTTGTTAATAATCTCTAGCAAGTTTCAACAAAGTAAAAAACAAAACAAAGATAAAGTTTGCCTTCCAGCTAAACCTCATTCACTCAGAGTGACTATACAACATAGGGGTTTTTTTGGTAGCAGAACAAAAGTGGTAATTTTCCAAGTAACTGGTGTCTAAGAATATGCAAAACTGTCTCTTTCATTCTTTCTATTTCAATGGCATTTGTTCATTTAATGCCTTTTTAAAATTATAATAGTCAGTTCAAACAGCTGAACTTTTCATTGTATTATATAACTCATTCCCCCCATTTCTGCACACACAAAGGAGACATTGTATTTTTTCTTTTTTTTTCTTTTGAAAAACTTGGTTTTAAGATAAGGTTCAAATTAAGTTAAACCCTTTAATAGGCAACAAGAGGATTTCATTTTCACTTCTCTGCCTTCAATAGAGGGATTGGCAAATTCATATAATAAAATCAATATAATAAAACCAACCCTCAAACAATCAGGACAGTATCTTTTTGAGACTGTCCTGATTATGAAAGAGATAAGAAATAGGAGTGGAAGGGTCAAGACAAAACAGGACATGCTTTGAAGCAGATTAGTTTTGTACAGTCATTATGTGTCTAAGACATGCTTATGGTATGCTATGTTTTGCATTCCAGAGGCCTTTCTATATTTTTCTTCAAGTCCACAGGCTATGGGATAAATGTTAGACAAGTGATGTCAGACACATATATCACAGAAAAGAAAAATCAACCCCAGCTGCTATGATTATGGATGTCTTCAGATTCGATCAGAACAGACAAGGAAGAATGAGAAGTACTTGGACGTCAGCTAATTAAATGAACTAAAGAACACTTGATTTAGGGGACTGGCATTATCTATCAGGTGACTTTTATGAGTATAAAGCAGAGCCCCCTGGGAACAAAAAACAAGCATTTCCCTCCCATGCCTTCCTACACTTACTTTTCTTTTGTAGTCACAATTGCCTTAGCAACTGAACAGAAACCTGTCCTCCTTTCCTGTTCAGAAGTAAGTCCCCATGAAGTTTAATGGGACATACTTTAAAAGGATGTAGTTACTTTCAAACCAACATCAGATTAATTATATTTTCTCTAACTGTATTAGTATCTTGAATAACTGTAGTTATGCTATTAATCCAATTTTATATGATTATGTGACATAATGAAACACGTTAACTACACAGTTGGAGTTGCACAACTTTGGAAGCTTAGTTTTATATAGTATTAAGATGTTGGCCTAGGACTAGAGAGACTGAGGTTCAAGTCCTCCCTCTCCCATGGAAGCTTACTGGATGAGTTTGGATTAGCCACTGTCTCTCAACCCAAATTAACTTATGATAGGAAACAATTGGAGGAAATTCTCCATACATCATCTTGAGTTTTCTTGTAGTTTGGCACCCAAGATGCGTAATGCTTTAAATATGCTGGTTGTAATATTTTATTCAGAACAGATGAAAAAAGAAAGTTTCTGTTTTTGTGAAGGTTTATAGTTAAGCAAATAAATACTTTGGCTTTAAACCTTCTGGTACTACTGTAACAGGGAGACTTAACTTGAAGCAGAATATGGGTGATGATGTACAATTAGTGATGTCAATGGGTAAACATTCCTAACCAATATCTAATTACACATCACCCAGATTCCACTAGAACTAAAAATAAATTACTGAACTGTGGAAAGCATAAGTCTGGATGTCTATATAACCTGGGTTCTTATAAACTGTTTGTAAGTTTACACTAAAGAATACTTAAAATTGCTCATCCCCAAGCATGTGTTTAAAAATTTGACAAAATGTTTATGAATCTTGTGTACTAGAAAGAAATTGCCTTTTTGAAAATAAGAAACATAACTGAAGAATTATATAAAGAAATTAGAATTGGGGTGTGTGTGTGTGTGTGTGTGTTGTAACATAGTGCTGCTTATATCATGTCAAAATATATATTCTTTCATGGGTATGATAAGGGTGAATGTTTGCTCTCAACAGCCCATTTGATTTGGGAAGATCAAATGAGTGTCTGTTCTGATGTTTTAGTACACTAGTGCACTTTGTCCAAATAATAGCAGTTAAGAGTCATGTATAACTAACTGCAGGATGAAAAGACAATGCCTCCAGTGCTATAAGTCACCAACAGGTGGCAGTACTGATCACTTCAGCTGGCTGGAAGTTGTGAGAAAAGGTATTGTTCATTAAATGGGGATCTGCAATGAGTACTTTTTAGTGTGTATTAAGCAATGTGTGTGATAGAATTTTGGATGTCAAAAGGATCCCTCTAAAATGGATATTCATCCCCTAATGCAGGTTATTTCGGATGATTGTGTTGATATACAATCATCAAAAAATGTAAAGGACCAAAAAATGTAAAGGAGGTGAACGGGGAAGAGCTGATATATGTGATCACATTTGACAGTAACCAACAAGTTTCACATAAGAAAGATTGATGACCTACAATCAGCAGATTATTCAACTGGGAAATGGTTAAAATTGGCATTTCACAAGAATGTATGGATCACATTACTGATGTTCTTCAATATCAGATGTATGCAAGATGTGTTCTTCCCATGCTGAGGGCAGAGATGAAAGCTTCCAAAGCTGAGATTACCAGCAAGTAGACCTGAAGGTTAAGAATTTTTTCACATCATGACAGATGATGAAACATGGTGCTCGTGACTCAGAAACGAAGTATCAGTGCATGGAATATTATCACAAAATTGATATTATCACCTGGAGGGGGAAAAAAATCAAAATCCTGTGCTTCAGAGGGAACATGTAGAGTTGCATAGGTTCTGAGGATGAAAATTACCTGGATTTCCTTCAACCTGGAACTAGTGTCAACTGAGTCCAACACTCAAAACTTTGAAAAATGACTAAGCAGAGTTTGGAAATAGGAAAAGGAAAATCTACTGCAAAGTAACAGGCCTTTCATTTAATAAATCACCAAGAGAGAATTGCAGTTGGATTGCAACATTTTACCCCATCTGACAACTGTTTCTCTCTTTCTTTCCTCAAGGCAGCAATCATTCCTAGTACTGTTGTTTTCTGTTTTCCCCACAAGCATAACCTTGTGAAAGTTGGGCTAAGGGAAAGGACAGGGACAAAGTCACTAAAGCTGGCTTTCATAACTAATCCAGAATTCACAGAGCCCTTGGAATATAAACATTATATTTCAGACTATGGTTAGGTGTGTTTAGGGATCTACGTAAGGGCAGTGATGTTGAGTGTGATTATATCCTTATTGCTGTATATTATTCTGATTTATTCTTTTTCTATTGTATTATAAGCTCCTTAGAACATAAAGTGAGGCAGCTTATTAACTCTTGTAAATAAATACCTAAACATGGAAATAAATAACTGGTGAGGAATTCCTTGATCTCAAGACACAAAAGGGGAAGACCTTTGATCAAATTAAGTTGTAGTAACAATGCCACAAGAACTCAGGCTTGATGAAAAAAAATGACATTCATTTCATAGCTGATGAGACATGATTGAAAGTCTGAGGTGTAACTGAAACAGTTCTACACTCACAAAAAGCTTCAGAAATATATACAGGTCATTGACTTACAACCATTCATTTAGTTCAAAGTTACAATGATAACTGAAAAAAGTTGCCTACAATTGGTCCTCACACTTGACCTTTGCAGCAACCCCACAGTCATGTGATCAAAATTCAGATGCTTGGTAACCGGCTTATGTTTACAACACTGTGGAGTCCTAGGATCATGTGATTGCTATTTTTAGTTTAGTTTTGTTTACTTTATTGTCATTGATTTACAACGAAATCAAACACCATCTTCAGTGTGTGGAAAGGGAACTTCACGAGGACAGTGGTGTCACCCAAGCAGGAAAAGCCCAAAGGGAACATCAGGCCAGCTATAAAACAAACTTGCATAGGAAAAGGAATCAAATAAAGGGTATTAAAGAAGCCCCTTAGACAAAAGCCCAAATAATTAAGAAAACTAGGGAAACAAGAAAAGAAAACCCTTACAAACACAAGAATACCAAATCAGCAAAACAAACAGACAAAAGACACAAAATATATCACAAAGGAGACAGACAGGAGATTGCTACAAAACAAATATAAGAAACCATTAAGCTAAAAGAGATTAGGACGAAACCGATAATACAATCAAACTACCCCGCAAAGTTTGCCTTCCGCACTCCGCAGAGTTTACCCTCCGGCGGAAATCAAGACAACCCCAGACAGGATTTAAAACATTAAGAAATACAAACACAAGCACTCACACACAAAAGGAGAAAAAAGGTATAAAAATCAGGGACTTACCATACGAAGCTAGCTAGCCCAGGAACGCAGCCTCTTCGCTATCTCTCGCCTGAAAAATAAAAAAGATCTGGCTTTCAAGCAGCTGTCCATATCCTTGTGCCAGAGCTCTCCCAGCGGGAAAATTTGAATCCTCGGAAGAAAGGCATTTTGACAGCCTTTCAACAAGTGCGCATCATGACCATGAAACTAAACACAAACACACATCCTTCACCCTCCACACATTGAACTGAAAACCCCTGACACTGCACCAACACTACACTATACAGCAGAATTCAAAAGAGCTATTGCCCTGGGATAGAAGCTGTTTTTCAGCCTATTTGTCCTTGTTTTTATTATCTTGTACTGTCTGCCAGATGGTAACAGTTCAAAAAAAGGATGCCCAGGATAATATGAAGTTTTGAACTTTCTTAAGGCAGTGGGAGCTATAAAGCTCTTCCAAAGAGGGGAGAGGGCAACCAATGATCTTCTGGGCAATGACCTTAACCGTCTGGAGTGATGTCCTATCTGCCATTATGCAATTGGCAAAGAGAGGTGCAGTAAGTTAATATACTCTCTATGGCGCAGTGGTAGAAGGTCACCAGCAGTTTTTCATTCAGTTGTTGTTTTCTGAGAAGTCTCAGGTAGTATAATCTCTGCTGGGCACTTTTGACCAGGGCTGCAATGTGAGCACCTCAGGTCAGGTCCTCATTTATGGTAACACCCAGAAACTTAAAACTGGCCACTTGCTCTACTCGGTCTCCATTGATAAACAAGGGCTGGATGTCTGAGCTATTCCTTCTATAGTCCACTATAAGCTCCTTGGTCTTATTGGTGTTGAGGATCAAGTTATTGTCTCCACACCATGAAAGCAAGTGGTCCACCTCATCTCGGTAGGCAGACTCATCATTTACATCCTTCCCAGCTGACTTCTGACAAGCAAAAGCAATGTGAGAAGCTGGATTTACTTAACGACCATGTGATTCACTTAACAATTGCAGTTATTCACTTAACAACCATGGCAAAAAAAGATGACAAAATTGGGTGTGACTCACTTAATCGACACCTTGCTTAGCAGTGGAAACTCTGGTTTCAGTTATGACTGTAAGTTGAGGACTACCTATATTCTATGCTGCTGATTCAGATTTGAATGGGCAAATATATTGTCGTTTCTTTCTTTTTAGTAAGTTCTATATTTAAAATTCTATCCTTGAATTTTAAACATAGAATTTGTAAAAAACAAAACAAAACTATGTGACTGCTAGGAGTAGACACTGACTTGAGGGCGTATCATAATGGATCTAGCACAATTGAACGTGGCTGCCATACCATGCCCAATTCACCCCAGGCCTCATCATCACAGCTGACCCATTGTGGGCATTCATACTCAGCTAGCCCTCAACTGGCACTCGTCTCCTGCTGAGGAAAGTGTGTCATTCCCATAAGTGCAAGCGTAGTAATTCTGCCACTCCTGCTTGCAAACCGGTACTGCAACTTCCCTTGTGTGGTAGGGTTAAACATTGTTGTTTCCCTTCATCCTCCCTCATCCTGAAACTGCCATCCTCCTTGCTTCAAGCACTCTGAGCACCAGGAGGAACCCGGAGCCAGATGTCCCTGAGAAATCATGAGTGACTTCCCTTTGCACTTGCACAGCAGGAATCTGGTGGTGTGAAGATCACCTGGGCTTCTTCACCCCAGCAGATTGCAACAGCTTGGGGAAAGTGGTACCGCTTGTTTCCTTCTGCTGAATGTACAAAAAATCACTATGCTAGTTCGGATGGAAAGTGCCAGGCACTGCTCCTTTTGAATTTGGGGTTGCAAAGCGAGGGGCAAGAAGATAGGAGGGAAAAAATAGAAGAATAACCTGCTTAGGCTGGAACCTGTCATTCCCCCACCACCACCACTGGATCACAAGCACAAGGTTACACATGGCAAAGCAACTATTATCAACCTTGCCTCCCTAGCAGCCAAGACTACCCACTCCTCAGCACATGGATTGGCTGCTGAGATGCATGGTTAAATGTCCCACGCAGCCAATTGGCTGGGGACAAATGTCTGTCCACAAATGGCCTAGGATGAGGGGCAGGGTAAGAGTGCTAACAGTGGAGGAGGTGTGCTGGTGAAGGGCCAGCTGAGTATGAATGCCTGCGGTGGGTTGGCTCTGGTGGGAGGGCGGGATGAAGTGGGAATGGTAAGGCGACTGCTTTTGTCCCGTTCTGCATCATAACAATAGTGGTATTTAAAATAAATTGTTTCCAATTTAGTTAGCATTTTTTAAAAAGAACAGAATATATTTATCCTGAGGTTCTGTAAAACATGCCTTCTGAGATCAATGAAATGAAAGTTCTAAGAAATAAGGCATTGGCTATTCCTGCCAGATTAGTGTCATCTGCAAATGTGATGAGTTCCCCTCTATTCCCTCATCTAGATCATTTATGAAGATATTAAAGAGTACTGGGCCTAAAACAGAACCTTGGGATACCCCACTACTTCCCTCCATGTGGTTGTAGTTCTGTTGAGGACTACAGATTGAGCACAGTTTGTTGACCAGTTACAAATCCATCTGATGGTGATGCTGTTTATCCCACATTTTTCTACCTTAACAAGAAGCAGGTTATGATCTACTTTGTCAAATGCCTCACTGAAAATCTAAGTTTATTATGTCCATGGTATTTCATCGACTAATTTAGTCACTTTGTCAAAGAATGGAATAAGATTTGTTTGACATGATCTGTTTTTGATGACTCCATATTGACTACTAGTTATAATTTTATTTGTTTCTAGGTTATAATTTTATTTGTTTCTAGATTTATGCAGGTTGTTGCTTGTTTTTTTCAAGATCTTTCCTGGTATTGATGTCAGGCTGATTGGTTTTTAATTTCCTTGATCTGTTTCCCCCCCTTTTTTGAAGATAGGGACTACTCTATTCCAGTCCCCAGGTAGTTCTTCGGTGCCCCAAGAACTTTGAAAGAACTTTGAACTTTGAAAGATGTGGTTCAAAGGTTCTGAGATCATGTCTACCACTTTTTTCAAAACTCTGGAATGTAATCCATCAGGACCTGGAGATTTAAATCCATCTAGAGCTGACAGGTATTTCTTACCTTATTTTTGCTTATTTTAATTTGCATCCCTAGCCTGTTTTGTTTTTGCTAAGTTGGTTTGTATTTTCTTTTTGCAAGAAGGCAGATGCAAAGAGTGAATTAAGCAGCTGTCTCTCTATTGTCTGTAACTTCCTTGCCATCTTTTCCCATTAATGGACATTTTGTTTCTTTGACTTTTTTCTTGTTTTGATGTGCTGAAAGAAACTTGTTTTATTATTTTTAACATTGGTTGTAAGTCTTAGTTTATTCTGAGCTTTAATTTCTTAACGTCATCTTTGCAGGTTCAGGCAATTTGTTGGTATTCTGCTTTAGTTATTTGTCGCCCTTTCCATTTTTTTGTACTTATTCTTTTTTTCTTTCAGTTGGTCAGAAAGCTCTTTACGCATCCATGCTGGATTTTTCTTAGCTATCCTTTTCAGTGGTATTAAGTTGGACTGAATTTTTAGAATCATATTTTTCAGAGTTTCCCAAACTTCCTGAGTTGATTTCCCCTTTAAGATTTTCATCTATGGGATCTTTCTCAAGTGTTGTCTCTGAGTTAATCAAAATCAGCTCTTTTAAAATCTAAGACTCTTGTTTAATTCTGTTATTTTGCTTGTCTGTTTTATATTGAATTCTAATATGACATGGTCACTGTCCCCCCAAAGTTCCTGCAACTTCGATCCCCTCTATTCCTTCTCTGTTAGTAAGAATAAGATCCAGTACAGCTATCCCTCTGGTTGCCTCCTCTATCTTTTGGGCGACAATGTTGTCAGCTAGGTTGGTCAGGAATCTGTTTGATCTCCCACTTGCTGCAGAGTTTGTCTCCCATTTGATATCAGATTAGTTAAAGTCACCCATTACTATTGTGGTGTATTTTATTGCATACATTTGTTAACTGTTTGGAAAAAGTTCATCCATTTCTTCTGGGTGGTTGGGTGGCCAATAGTACACACCTATGGCAATATCATTCTTTTTTCCTTTTATATTGACCCAGAAGCATTCTAACAGGCTTTTATCCTTAGTGTTATGTGGAGAGGAGGTGATCTCTAATATATAATGCAATTCCCCATTCCTCTTTTTAAAGGCCTGTTTCTTTTGTACAGTTTATATCCTTCCATCAGCACGTTCCAGTCATGAGTTCCATCCCACCAAGTTTCTGTAATGGCAACTATATCATACCTACCCTCATGTACTAGTACGTCAAGATTTAGATCTCCAGCATTTTCAGGAACATATTAAGTTTACAAAAATACATGCAGGCCAAAGTCCTGGAGATATCTGGCACAGAGTTCCTTTGTATTATAATGTGGTTTAGCCAGCAGGAGACAAGGATGAAATTTACCCAGGAGGACTTATGTTTGTGTAACTGATTGTAAAAAGCTACGGCTTGACCACTTACTGTACTATTCTTCATAGTCATTCAAGTCAGCCATTGTGAATCTGGACTGTTTATCAACATCCCGCTTTCTTTCTTTCTTTCTTTCTTTCTTTCTTTCTTTCTTTCTTTCTTTCTTTCTTTCTTTCTTTCTTTCTTTCTTTCTTTCTTTCCTATGATTGTTTATTTGTTTTCAAATGCGCAAACTTCCTTATTATCAAATGAAAAAAAATTTATATTGTTTTTAAAAAGTTACTGATTTAAATAAGTGCATTCAGAATCTCACAGATGGAATAGGAAACTGAAAATAGCATTTATTAAATTGAATAAGGCTTCAGCCCTCTGTACTGTTAAGTTCTACTGAACTTAGCAGGAGTTGATCCAATTTTATAGGCAATTGTGAGGATAAACTAGATTAGACTCACAGAGGAATGAATTAAAAAACTGCATATACCAAAAAGGGGGGAAAAATCATTCAGTCATTCTACCATTTCACATATTAATGTTATCCCAGGAATGCATTCAACTATCTTATATTGGTTTACATTTATTATTTATATTATCCATTCTTGCCTAACTCAATGACTTTATTTCAAAGCGTTTTGATTACAAGTCACCAATTCACAACAATGAACTTCAGATTATTGTTTAATTTAGGTGGTAGTGGAAAGGGGGAAGGAGGATTTGGGAAAATTTTATTTGTTTGGTTCTTAATTATTTCAACAGGACTTCTCATATTAATGTTTTAAGCAACATAGAGGTGTGGGAGGGAATTAACAAATGTCCGAGAGCCCCTCAAAAGTTAAAATAGTCATCTCTCAACACTGATTCTCTTCTAGCACTGTGATTTCAACTCAAAATAACAAAATATGGTTTCAAATGCTTGGTATATGAACGGAATTAAAACCTCAATTTTCAAAATTTACTAGCATTCTGACATCTTAGCGGTGGAATGATTCAAAGGACACACCAGTTTCTTGAAGGAAATATTATTTTTGTTAATTTCCTCTCTCTCATCTTCCAGTGCCTGTTTTGCATAACTTACCTCACAAATATTGACATCTATGAGGAAGCTAATGCTGTCACTCAGGGGCTTTTCCTTCCCCTCTTCTAACAACTCTTATTAAAAAATGGAAACCCATTATGTTTTCAAAAACAAAGTGATGTTTGAAACAGCAAGGTAAAAAGAAGAGATAATTGCAAATTGAATGCAAACAATTATATTGAAGAAATAATGCCTTTCCATTTTAAAATAAGAAATAAAAGATTAATAGTTTGCTAAGAAGTCAATTCTTATTTTCCAAAACATCCAAAGGAGAATGGACAGCTAATTTATAATTTCCTCCCACATCTTTCCAACAGCATATCAAAAATGATGCAGAGCTATGAGCCCAGAAGGTAATCTTGCAATCTATTCTTTTGCAAAAAGAGATAAATGCATATAGTTTCCACAAAAAAAAAAAGCCAAACTGAAATGGCAGGCATTACCTAAGCTATAAAATGGACATAAACATCCAAGATATTTCCTACTTCTTTTACAACATGAAATACTGGTATTGGTGTGTAAACACAACACAACAGACATCACTCTGCACTATCTGCTATATGCCTACAAAGCAATCTTGGCATTTAGAACAAACATCACCTCTTATTGAGCAAGGTACCACATATACTGTACCTATGCATTTTATTTTTCTTCCCTAAATGTAGAACCTAAATGTAGAACCTTACCTCTTCAATAGCTCACTAGAAGAGGGTTAGATTTTGTTCTGAACTGTTGTTGCTGTGAATCAACATTCAACTTGCAATCTAGAAGCTATATATTCAAATTAGAAAGTTATGAACAGCTGCTTTCCAGCTAATGGATTAAGAAAAATATCTGTTTACATCCTTGTTGATATTATTACTCAATTTATTTAGTGTGACAAGATAAATACTTTGTAGGTGTATTTATCCAGTCAAATTGTCAGAACATTATTTCTAAGAACTGAAATGTAGAACTGAAAGAATAATAATTGTCCTCTTCCCATGGAAACTGATTCATATCAAAGCTCTTGTGAATTCCCTACTGCTTACCAAGGGAAGTGTCATGCAATATTAAGCAGTTCATATTTATCCTGTGCTATTGCTGGATGCTTCTCTTACATACCAAAAGTGTAGTTCTAAGTAACCTGAAATCCTACCCTAATTAACTCTCATTTAACAATAGCTTTCATATGCAGAATGCCAATCCCTTCCTGTTCAAGGGATGGATGCAAATGAAGGTTATGCAGTATTTAAAGTATGGATCAATATTTATAGATTGCTATCATTTTCCAAAACTGAACGGTCCCAATGACAATATTCTGAGTCAGCAGATTCAACCGGCATGCAACTTAGATAAGGAATTATTTAAAATTAAGGGACTGAAAGCTAAATCCAAAGGCAGTCTGTTTTGCAGAAAGAGCACTTCTCTTGAAACCTCTAGCCAATATTCAGTCAAGCAAGTTCTACATGATGTATTTCTTCACAGAACAGGTTTCGTATTGTAAAAACTGTAACCATATATTTCAGCAACTGATGCATGAGGCACAAATTTGAGAGCTGGAACAGAATGTGGGAAGTAGAACATATACATCATAATTTAGCTTTACTGTCTTTGATTATGCTACATAGATCCCCCTTCAAGCATGATGAATGTGTGAAAATGACCCGTTTCAACAGATTTATGGATCCCATAAAAAGTCTGGAATGATCAGAGGTGCCTTATAATAAATTTTGCTAGTCTGCTTCATTTGGGCTTATCAGAGCAGAAGAAGAAAGGACTATTATTACTCTTAATAATCAGGACTGCTCCAAGATCAGTGATGGCTAATGACAACCATGAATATCAACATTGTCCTTCCAGGTAGGTCAGGTGCAACAGATACTGCAATGAGAACTCATATTATTGTAGGGTATATGAGCAAAACCCTGAAAACCTGCCTGTTTTCTTCTGTCTCTATTATACTATATAAAATTGAGGCAGCTATTCTGAGTCTCCCATACCCGCACCATTCCCAGGTGTTAGGAATAACAAGGTTACCTAACGTAGTTTGGGTAAAATAATATATATAAACTATGATAGTAAGTTTATGTGTGTGTCGCTTTAAAAAGCAAAGCATGTAAGTTTGGGTGCTTAACTGCGTGTTCCCTGCTGCTGAAGGAAGAAAGGAGGTTTGACTTCTTTATATCTTAACTGCGAGGAGATTTATTACTGGACTGATATTTGTAAGTTTACTGACCTCTTTTTCGACACTGGACTTTGCAACTGAATAATCCCCGGATGGACTGAACTAGTGAATGATATATGGAATGTTTTGACTATGCTAAAACTCTTACTGGAATAAACTATTTAACTAGCACAGTGTATCTGTTTTACTGAGTGCAAGCTACAAAAACGTTTATCTCACATATTTGCCTGCCTGCCTGACTGCTGTGCAGAATTCTGCTAGGGTGTATCCCTAACACCAGGGCTGACAGATTGTTTACTATCTTTTTTACAGACCCCTCACATCTCACACAGGACATAAACTGTTTCAACTCCTTCCCTCAAAACGATGCTATAGGGCACTGCACACCAGAACAACTAGACACAAGGACAGGTTTTTCCCGAAAGCCATCACTCTGCTAAACAAATAATTCCCTCAACACTGTCCAACTATTTGCAAAGTCTACACTATTATTACTATTAATCTTCTCATCACTTCTTATCACTCATCCCCTCCCACTTGTGATTGTATGACTGTAATTTTGTCGCCTGTATCCTTACGATTTATATTCATCGTTTCCTAGTATTTGATTGCTTATTGTACCCTATGACTATCATTAAGTGTTGTACCTTATGATTCTTGACTTTTGACAAATGTATCTTTTCTTTTATGTACACTTAAGAGTATTTGCACCAAGACAGATTCCTTGTGTGTCCAATCACACTTGGCCAATAAAGAATTCTAATTCTATTCTATTCTAATTCTACTCTATTCTTTGCTAAAGGATCTTGCATTTCTTTGCCAACATTGCCTCTGCCTTCTTGAATCTGGTTGACACTTGTCAAGCATAACAATTTTCACTACAAGGTATAAACTTTAATGAACTGCAGGTTACCTTATTAGCTGTTCACAAAAGGTTGTGCCTCATAATTAAATGTCAGTCTTACAAGGTCTCTGGAACTCTTTCTGATATTTAGCTATTAATAATTTACATTGTATCTCTCCTCCTATTTTCCCCCACTCCCCCTTTCAATTGTGCCAAATTCTTTGAGACTGTCTGGACAAGTCCCTGAAGTTTTCTTGACAAGATTTTTCAGAAGTGGTTTTCTCTTGCTGAGAGAAAGTGTCTGGTTTAAGGCCACCCAGCTGGCTTTGTGCCTAATTTGGAACTATAACTCACAGTCTCCTTGATTCTAGCCTGATACCTCAACGACTATACTCAACTGGGTTTTGCTTCAAGTACTACATTCAGACAAATCTCTCTTGACATCTGCCAAGCTCCTTGCCCTACCTATTTCTTTTAAAGTAACTTTTAAAAAAAGTGAGCATGGGAAATAAAGAAAAAGTGAAATCTTGCCTAGCTAAGTGTTAGTTTTTAGGTAAAGGTTCCTCTCGCACATACGTGCTAGTCATTTCTGGCTCTAAGGAGCGGTGCTCATCTCCATTACAAAGCCAAAGAGCCAGCTCTGTCTGAAGACGTCTCCATGGTCATGTAACCGGCATGACTAAACGCTGAAGGTGCACGGAATGCTGTTTCCTTCCCTCCAAAGTGGTCCCTATTTTCTACTTGAATTTTTACATGCTTTCAAACTGCTAAGTTGGCAGAAGCTGGGACAAGTAACGGAAGCTCATTCTGTTATGTGGTGCTAGGGATTCGAACCCCTGATCTTTCTGATCAACAAGCTCAGTGTCTTAGCCACTGAATCCCTTAGGATTATTTTATGTTCAAGGATGCTTCTGAGCTCCAAGGAGGTTCTCTAAGCCTTAGAAAATAAAAAGAACAAGTGGCTAGAGCTGACTGCTTCATGTGGAACACCTTCTACTGGACAAAAATAAAGGATTGTAAATTGGGGTATACAAAGCATCCTATAGGGTTAGAATCGCACTGGGGAGTAACCTGAATTTATTTTCTGATAAACTGATATTTCCTGATGCCACACCTCTAGATAAATCTCAGTATGTTGTTGACATTTGAATTTATCCATCAACCCTCTCCCCCACCCAGCAATTATCTCTATTCTAGATGGCATTTCTTTTGTCTATAGTTTGTGCCAAGAGATGATGAAAATATTATAGCAAATGTTAGAAGTTCAGCAAATAGTACCATTTATTGATCATTTTTCAAATGATTATCATTTACAACTTACAAGAGAATGTCAGTTGATATCTGGACAGCCAAAGTATATTCAACATAATATTAACATTTATTGGTTAATATTACTTCCTAGAACACTAGGAATATGTACAGACAGTCCTCGTTTAACAACTGATTCATTTAATGATTGTTTGCAGTTATGGCTGTGATTAAAAGTAACTCTGAGAACAATCCTCACATTTATAACTTTTATAAGTGTGTAAAGCAAAGAAAATTGGAAGTAAGATCATTGGCACAGTCCTAGCCACCACTTCATGTAATGATTAAACCAGAGATGGGGAATGATGGCCCTTTTATGACTTGCGGACTTCAAGTCTCAGAATTCCTGAGCCAGCCATGTCCACAAGTCACAAAGGGGCCATCTTTCCCCATCCCTGGATTAGGTGTTGGTCTCAGTTGTGTGCACTAAACAAGGATTACCTGTATAGCGATTTTCTATCTATGGTTGAATAATAGAACTAGGAATATGAGAAATTTGATTCATGTGATAGCTCCTCTGAAAATAAATTTCATTTCTATTTAGTTATTATTCTGGCAGACAGAATTCAGTTAAGATTCAAATTTGCATGTTGGAACTTGGGA
This sequence comes from Hydrophis major, assembly GCA_033807585.1. Classification (NCBI taxonomy): domain Eukaryota; kingdom Metazoa; phylum Chordata; class Lepidosauria; order Squamata; family Elapidae; genus Hydrophis; species Hydrophis major. Next base: position 85,814,599 of record CM066328.1, on the reverse strand, counting down.
TATTGGATAGATAGATAGATATAGATATATCTATATATAGATATATATCCTTCAGTCTTCAGCCCCTCGGAATATGTATATATCCAAAAGGAAGATGACTCTGATTTGTGATAGTTCTCCCATACCATCACTCAATTTATCTGCCTCAATTATTGTATTGTAAGGTAATATAAGACCTTTCTCCTATTATGAAAGTAATTGGGGGAGGGGGAGAAAAAATCTATTCTTTCTTCTTAGTAACTATTTTTAACCACAATCTTGTACGCTATCTCGAATAATTTCCAATAGACATACCAAGGTTTTACTGCAAATTAAAAATGTAGAAGTTGTATTATTTGAAAATATGTCATCCTGATTATGCTTTCTCTAAAGAAACATGTTAGGGGACCTTTTTTAAAGAAACACATGACAATTCTTGGTCCTATTTTCATGTTTGTTTTTAAGATTCATATTCTTGATATATAGAAATAGACTTCACAACTTAGACACAGAAAGGAAAGCTCCGATAGTCCTGCTACAGTGGTATTCTATCCATAACATTTGTTCCTTTGGAAGGCAACAAGCTAACAGGTGCCAACAGATGAGCTGCTGTACTTGTGCTGAAAGGTATTCTGTGAAGAGGAGATTCCTATTTCCTCATATTTCAATTAGGGGCTCGTACACTCCTAGCCAGAATTATAGGTCACAAAAGTCTCACCTATTTCTCTTTGTGTACAGTACATACATTCAGACAGACGCCTTCTGGGCTATCAGTCAAAAGGAGCTACACAATTCCTTCATTTATTTCTCAACTTTTTCTCAGAAAAGAAAAATTATTTAAAAAATTATAAAAGAAACAGTAAGAAAAGGATTTCACATGAACGAAACATGTCACTGGGACTTTTTGAAAAGTCCCTTGAATCAGGTCAGTCATACAATAAAAGAAGTTGAAGTTTTCTTCACTGGAAATACCCAGTTTGATTCACACAACTCCTCCTGACAGGATGCCATATACAAGGGAAACAAAACCAGAAAGACATTTAAATATCGTGAACATTATGTATATCACCATGGCTTAATAAGCTGCATAAATGTAGGGGAAAATATTTTACTAATTTCTTTTTTATTACTTCAGCAAATAGATTGAGTGTTATTCAAAAACTTTGATTTTTAGAGCAGACTAATAAGTGTCACGAGGCCAATTTTTTTCAGACATAATTTTTCATAGATTTTAAATCTTTCTTGGTTTTTTAACCTTAAAAATATATCTCGTAATGGCTGTAGAAATTTTTCAAAATAAATTATTGGAACAAAAGTAGCTGAGGTAGAACAATCTCATTTACAAAACAGAACTTTATTTCACATTTTCCCTTAAATATGCTTAAATCTCTGTGCACCCCCTCTCATTGTGGTATAATCTCTCAAGACTGGTCTTGTAGAACCCATTCCTAAATCAAATAAATTAACAGTAGATATTATCATACAAAGGAATTAATCTGAAAAACAGTTTCATTAGTATGTTAAATGAAATATATTTAATTTTGAAAAAGCACATTTGAAGGAAAAGGGATGGGTACTCTGAAACCCGGATTCACACCTTTTTTTGCTCTGTTTCCAGGCATTTATTGGCCAAAACCAAACACCACAAACTAGAACATTGTAACCAGCATTCAAAAAGTATTCAAAAAAGGTCAGGACTTACTTGACAAGGTTATATGGCATCAACGCAGCAATTTCCATTTCAATGTTAAAATACTCTCCCGGGAATAAATTAGAGTACAGTCCACCCATTAGTCATAAAACAAACAAACAGAAGTCAAAAGAAGCCAAATTTCTCCCTGGCTTTTATTTGAAGTCAAAGCACTTCTAAAATAAATTTATTTTACAATGTCACCCATTCTGTTTATGCTTTAGGGAAGGACTAAACCAAGGTTCTCCCTTGCTTCTGCAGCACCTGGTTCTCTCTCTCTTATGCACACAAAGATGTACATAACAAGCCACGGACATCATCTACTTTGGTGGGCCCAGCATATCTGTCTTAGCCCAGAGGTGGAGTCAGCCTTTTCAAATAGACCAGTGGTCAGATAAATTGTTTTTACATTTATGTAAAGCTACATTAACAGAATCTTTTAAGTCTGAAAGTACAGTTCTTCTGCCCTTTCTCTTATGGCCTGAGAAACTAGGGAGGGTACCTTCTGAGCATCTTCAGCCACCAACTTTCCAATTACAGGCTATGTTATTTCTTATCTGACTATTCTCTAGGCAGCGCCTTTCACCCTGTCACCTAAGGTCTTTCCCACAAATCATTATACTGTAGATGGATGCTGGACCTCTTTGCTGCCACCCTGAAAATCTGCCATTCCGGGTGACCTTGGGGCTCCCGTTGGTTGAGGGGACTTGTATTTGGCCTATGCAATCCCTGCTGCATAGAATCTATTGGGGTGCTGATTCCCCCCAGAGACACAATATTAGACCTATAATCCTTCCAGAGTCATTGATTGAAACAGTGACTATAGAAATTGAATAAATAGACAAACATTCACAACATTCTTAAGGAGAAACCAAAGGACTTGGCGCCTCTTCTCTTGGGGGCTCAGGGATGCAAGAGGGGACTTCCCAACTCCCACCCCCATAATAGGTGCAGGTAATTAACACCTGCAAACCTAGGTCAGATGGAGAAGGAAGGCCTGCTTTTCTTCCACTTTATCTCCTGCAGCCACCTTGGATCTAGCCTTAACTGCGACCTTTGATCTTCCACCAAAGGACATCTTTGAAATGTTGATTTTGAAATCAAGGAGCTACCAAGACAAAAGCCCCACAAACCTGTCAACATTGGCAGCCCACGCTACTGTATATGAGCAGGAAGCAAAGCCCACATTCACGAACACTGCTGGCATTACCCAATGAGGGAATGAAAGGTCTGCCAGTATATAACCCAGCTCAAAGAAGCACCAAGGACTTCCCCAGTTCGGCCCTGAGCTACAGATATTCTCTTCCAACAGACCCATCTTTCGCCCTCAAGGAGACCCGGGGGACTCGGGGCCTGGGCCAAGTGCCGAAGAAAACAAACGTGCTGCGCGCAAATTGCCAGGAGGTAAATTATTCAAGCCAAGAAGGGAACGCAGCCAACCAAGGACCTGGACGGAGTAACTCTTTCCCTTGCTTACGGCTCCTCAGCCCAGCCCGCGGGCGGAAAAGGAAGCCGGGGATGTAGCCTGCGGCAGCGTAGGGATGGCGAAACCGAGTTGAGGGAGTCGGCCTGGTCTTCCTCCCCCTCCACCCGCCCTTTGACTTCCCCTCCGCCCAGCCTGCACCCCCAGGGCGCAGCAGCGAAAGGGTTAAGCGATCGAAGGCCTGCGGGCGGGGAGGCGGCCGGCTGTCAGGAAGGAGCATGTGCAGTTTGCCTTGCAACCGCATCCACGCTATGGGTTCTCTTCATTGGCACAGTTGATCTTCGGCCGCGGCGCAAAAAAAGAACAGCTGCCGGCTCGCATCCATCCATGGAGCTGAGGCAGATGAAGCGCTGCTGAACGGATCCCAACCGCGGCGCTGCGGTGAGCAGGCACCTGCGCTGGGCGGCCCTCCTTGCGTCCCGTTGCCCAGCGTCACCCGGGTAGGTACATCCGCAGAGGCCTCCTCCTTCTTCTCCCCCTCCTTCCTGCAACGGGTGCAGATGCTCGGAGGCGGAGGACCAGGGTGCACGCGATGAGCGCCGCTCGGCCTTCCCCCTTTGACCCGATGCAACTTGCAGCCCCGGGCAATTCCGCGGGGATCCGCGCAAGAGGAAGAGAGAGTCCAGCCCGTAACAAAGCGAGGAGGTGCTTAAGGAGAAGCGGAAGGCGAACGGCAGTTTTCCTCCGGCTGCCCTTCTTTAGCCGGATCCTGCTTCTTAATCGCTCCCCAACCTCCCATCTTCCTGACTCCGTTCCCGGCTTCCGATCCGCCATGCCCCCGGGCGGACTGGGAAGGATGCTGAGCTGCTGCATCCTGTGTGGTGGGCTTGGCCTGGAGCGGGCTCGGAGGGTTTCGGCCCGAGGCTCTTTGGCGCGCGCGCGCTCCCCCCCCCCCGCGGGACCTGGGAAATCCCCGCGCGTCTTCTGCGCTCGGCCGTGTGTATCGCGGGGAAGCGGGGAATCCTCTTGTTCGGAGGCTGGCGTAGCAACTTGCGAGCTTCGCGTCACGCCTGGGCATTTCTTGCCTCTTCCAAAAGGGTTGACTTGAACGCGGTGCCCTCCTCCAGTTGTCTCGCACCCTTCCCAGGCGGCGTGGTCACCTCCCGCTGCTGTGGGAGGGTATTCCAATTGCTAAATCCTCGGGCTTCCCTCAGATTGTCTGCTCCTTTATTTTCCCTGTCATGGATTCGACTTTATCTCCCCAAATTCTGAAGAGCCCTAAATAGGGAGGATGTGCCTTCCAGCTCTCGAGATTGTTATTTCTGATCCTACTCGTCTTGCCTCCAAAATCATGTTTATAAAACTTATTACCAAAAAAAAAAAAAAAAAAAAGAGCATTGGGCGCATTGATTTTAATGTCAGTCCTGTGAGACTGGCTGGCAAATGGTTCTTCCCGTTTTGTAAATGGGAAGCTGAGGCTCGAAGAAAAAGCTAGGAGTTGACTCTTGAAGCAGATCTAAGCATTGTTCTCTCTTAAAATTCACAAGCTTTTGCAAGCTTTATTTCCTCAGTTTCTAGCTCACAGCTCACATGGTGTATGTCTCTTATCTAGTCTGCCCACTTTGACAGTTAAGGAGTTCCTTGGCTGTCTCCTATCTATAAAGACACATGTTCCCCACATAATTCAGCTAGTGATCTCCAACATGTTATTATGCTTTTAATGGATTTTGGTGTTACAGAACATGAAGTCTGTTCTCTGAAATCGGTCGTGGTCCTTCTTGCTAACTCCTACAGCAAGATTTATTAGATTGTACAGAAGCATCTATGAGTCCTTGCATGTTTAAGGAAAACTCTTCCAACATGATGCCCTCCAAAGTGTTGGATTATGCATGGCACTCCATAACCAGCATGCTTTGGTAAGCTCTCCAGAGATTATATGAATGGTAGTATCACATATCTTGGGTGCCAGTTATAAGGAGGCTGCTGAAGACAAGAGTTTTCTGTACATCCAGTGAATAGAAATTCTTATCCCAGGAGTACGGGGAGTGCACTTGGTGTGAGTATATCATGTTGTGATGATAGATTTGACCTAATCTCTTGCACATCTTAGTAACAATGTATATTTATGTAACCAGTAACTATTTATTCATGTAATCAACTGGATCATTGTATTGAATATTGTTTAGGGGATGGATGTTAAATATGCCGGTGTTGATCACTGTGGAATTCATTAAATAATATATGACACAGCCTCTGTAAGCTGTGTTCTTTTTATCATTAGCAGTATTATTTTTATACCACACCAAAAGCCAGGAAGTTTTTCCTCATTTGCTGTGATCAGCAAAACAAAAGTATATCTTCCTTTTAAAAGTTTAAGCTGAAAAATACTGTTACGGACTAAAATTGAGTGAACGGAGAAGTGTTACTTTTACTGTTTTTCCTGGTTATTCCTAAAGGGGAAAACATCACTAAATGTGTACCAGCATCCCACAGAAAATGTATTTTATTGTGTGACCAAGAATCTTGTGCTGAAACCCGTTGGACTGTATTGATTGAAGCGGCCAAGTTTTTAAAATAGTGATGATAATCTCCAGCACTGAGGAATAAACAGAACCTTGGGTGGGAGACTGAATGTCCTTCCACTTGAAGTAACCTTCTAACCCTATGAAATTGTTGCATTTTTGTGAACCATTAACTTAATAAATATCCAATTCCAAGAACAAGTTTTCTAAGTAAACTGGAAAACTTAAATACAACAAATTACTACAACATGATAATTTTATTTTCTTCAGAAAATTTTATTTACGTAAAAAGAAGAAACTTAATTAGGCCTTCATATTTCCTTATTTGAAACACAATCAATTCTGTTCCTCTTTTTCATGGAGAGAAATATTGCAGTTGAACACCAAACCATAGGAAATTATTTTAAGCCATATGACTAAACTAATGAAGTTTAAATAGGCATAGACCACATATATTGAAGTCTGTTAGTTATAGCTAGGAAATGCAGGAAGGTATTTAAAAAAATAATATGAAATTTATGGAACACTGGATTAAGTAGTTATTACCATATTGTCTGATTCTGTTCTTTTCATTATTTGTTTTTTCACCCATGATTTTAAACAGAACTCTGATTAAATTTAGTAACCTACGCAAGAGCAATTTTGATCTTATATTGTGGTATACTATACTTCTGTGGAAAAACTATTGGCCATCTATGTTGCTTGAAATTAGAAAAAGAAATCCTTAACTTTAGAAATGTGCATGTCACAAGGCAATATTTTTCTACACTGAAAAAGAAGAAAGCGATACTGGCAGTGGATTAATTGCATAGAATCTATGATGCAGTTTTTGCTTTCCACATATTTTAAATAGTAAAAGGATTGGTTAGTATGTATGACAGAAAGAACAAGTAGAAAGAGTAATTACAAATGTATTTGAGACAGGAGAATTTGGGGAGAAAAACATTAGACTCCAGTAACTGTGTAGTGTATAAAATACATGTAAGTGCTTATCCAGCCAAGTTGAAGCCTTTTTAGCAGAAGCATTCTTGCTTTCATTCTGGTTGGAGAGCACCTGCCTTAATTTCTAGGAGTAGCTCTTAAGAAATAACACAGTTTGAACTTCTTAATGTTTACATGCAGACGTGTCATATTTTTAGTATAACTCACTTCCTACTAGAAGTACACATGATGTAATCCTAGAAGTAGGAGGGTTTTATAATGGCTGAATTGCAGAACTTTGGAAGTCTGTTTATAGACACACAGTAAATGTATTGTAAAGTTAAAAAAAGAAATCCTATCAGGGATTTTTGTTGTCCTTTATTGACTAAAACTGGATGGAGGAGCAAAGTAATAAAATTTATAGACTTTCTTGAAAATATTGCTAAAAAGCAGTGGATAAATACATATTAAAACAAACCTGCACAAAAGGACAAAATATCCCTGATCATAAAGCAAGTCCTGCAATGGAATCTACTGGATTCTAATTCTAATGGAATCCAGTAGCGTCAGATACTTCATTAAATGCAAACTCACAATTTTTCCCTTTGAAAAATAAAGAAACAACTATCCAGTGTGAAAGGAAACAATTTTCAAACTATTGTATGGTGTTTGTAAAAAAATAAGCCACTGGCTTGGCAGTCAACAAAGTTTCATGGTATACAAACTTGCTGGAGTGATTTTTTAAAAGAAGGGAATCAACTTTTAACATTTGCATTTTCTGAGTTGGCATATAAGCAGTTTTAATTTCTAGCCAAATGTAAAACTTTCTCTCCCATTGCTGCTAAGCTGCTCATTCAAATCAAGAAAAGGAATTTGGTGAATAAAATACTGTGTGAGAGTGCATACATTCTTATTTCATTGTGTCAAATAGTATATCCAGGAAAAAAAAGTAGCATTCCTACTAATGCATGGGAAGCATTTATATTTACTTCTCACCTGTTAGATACAGCTTTAACTCTTCCAAATCTTAGAAACTAAGACTTGGTGCAACTTCTTCCTTTCTTGCTTATGTTTTGCATAATTCTCAGCAGCCTGTCCTTTACTGACTGTTAGGTTTGAACTATGGATTTGAGGTTTGACTTTGGCCTCCAGTCACCAGGAATTTTCTGTTCTGTAATGAACGGGGCTTTTTAAATCGGAAAACTATGGCTTAAATCTGATATTTTACCCATAAGGGCTTTCTTAAAAAAGCGTAAGGTTCCAAAAAAATTTTGATTAAAAAAAATCTTCCCATTGGTTTTTCAATTTTTTCTTCTTCTTTGAAAATGTGTTATAGAAGGTGCTAGGTTTGGGAAAAACTGGTTAAAAGGATAGAACATAATAGTGAGCCCAGCTACTACATCTTCTCCTATTTATATCAGAAATGGGAAGCTGAATAGTACTTGGTGGGATTAGAACAGTGCTTTTTGTCCATTTCTGGCTGATGGAAGTACTCCCTTCCTATCTTTTGTCATCCTGTCTCTTGCATAATAGTTGGATATAGTAGTGCTGTGCTTGTGGCTCTTCAGAACTAATAACACAAAATTGTTCAGCCACCAGTACTGTAAGTGCTTTTATCTATGTCCTAGAAAAAGGCTGAACTGGAGTAACAAGCTGAAATGATGCAATACTGAAGATGGTAATCTTGTTTTCTCCTCCCTATATTTCCTTCTGAAACCTCACAGTAGAATCTGGAAGGTGACAGAAGAAAAGGAAAGGAATACCAGATAGAAATACTGCTTATAATTCAGCTCTTTTTGTGATTCAACCTTTTCATCCTTGACTGTTGAATTATACTACAGTGGGGAATAGGAAGAGTGGAAAAAGAACAGGAAAGCATCTAGACCTACTTTATCTCAATGCAGTCAATATATTTTTCCATCAGCTGTTGACATACTGGTGAGGGAAGACAGCAACACTAGAGGACTCTGATAAGGAGAGCCTGGTAGAGTCCTCTAGTGTTGCTGTCTTTCCTCACCAGTGGCACTGCACATGCATAATTAGGAAAACACTTCTTTTTTTTCTTCTTGTGCCATATCCGTCATCGGACGTTGGCAATCATGTTGGCAACCCTATTTTTATCAACAGCCCTACAAAAAAGTGCTGTTGAGTTTTGTCCAAACCAGTCCCTTAGATTTTGAAGCCATGATATTCCTCTGACTGAACCTCCTTTGCCTTCAATCTCTCCTTGGAGGATTAAGTGAGGTATGCTGTATTTTTCTGGATGTCACATCACATGTCCAAAAAATTCTAACTTTTGCTTTTTTATGGTTTTGATGATTTCTCCCTGGCTTTCTCAGGTGGCTTATTACCTCCTCATTTTTGATTTTGTCAACCCAGCTTACAAGTAACAGCCATCTGTAAATCCACATTTCAAATGCTTCTAGTCTCTTCAAATGGCTTTCTGTCAGAGACCAACTCTCCACTCCATAGAGCACTGCTAGGTGGACCAAATACAATAGAGGCTAGATAGTAAATTGTATACAAATATAGCCTTCTACAAATTCAAGGATGAATGGACAACACTTTAACTGAGCAATATGGAAAGGCTTTTAATCTGTAGATGATGGTTATAGTGTTAAGTCATTTTTTGCAGGTCAATATGTGGTGTCGGGATTCAGCCTTCAAGATAAAGGAAAATGGTAACTCCTTACAACTTGTAAGAGGGCATAGGGAATGGCTGGGAAGGACTGGAGAAAGTGCCGCTATCAAGGCATTATTCAGACATGAACCCATTCAAAGAAATGGATTTGTTGACTGGGATGTTGAGCAAATGTCTCACACAGGCCCCTCCCTAATTTGTACAAAGATAAATTGAGGGAGACTGGGGGCACATGGAGACTTGTCAGATTCTATTGCTATAGCTATACTATAAAAATACTTCTAAACTTGGATGGCGTTGATTTCTTAGACTAGCCTATGAGTGGTGGGATTCAAATGTTTTTGCCACCGGTTCGGTTGGCTTGGCTTGGTGGGCATCTTTTGCATTCATGCACACACTTTGTGTGTACGCATGTGCCAAACCCGCACTTTGTGCAGGCGCAGAGGCATAGGCGCAGAGGCGTTCTAACTCACCTCCTGCAAGCCTACACAATCCTGGTTGCTTCAGCAGCTGCCGCACAGCACTCTTCTGTGTCACGCAAAGCAGCTGCACTTCAAATTCAGCAGATAGAAGTGAGTATGGGGCCCCCGGTGGGTGGGCCCAACAGCAGAGGGACAGAGAGGAACTCCACTGCTCATCGCTCCTACTGGCTTGCCAGAACCGGGCCAAACCAGGCAAATACCACCACTGTAGCCTATCTAATAGGACTGGAACAATTCTGTAAATGGGAAGTTTATTATTTTTCATTCTGTTTCTTCGCAAATAAACTTCTAGCTTGACAGAATAGTAGTTACTTAAAAAAAACCATATGGTAGTATAAGCTTGGCTCCCAGTGATATAACTTCATTTCCAATTCTAAAAATAATTAGGGTAATATTCTGGAAAGCAAAGAAGTTTTTCTTGTCACCGAACCTGGCTGGGTTGGTTTAAGGAAAGCATGATTAATCCCATCCCCATGTCTGCCCAGCTTTAATTAGGACAGATTTTAAGACTAAGCTCTTGGCAAAATGTCAAAACAAAAGATTGGCCTACTTTTTAAACAAATGACTTTTGTCACATCAACTTTACTTCACAGGTAAACATGGAAAGAACATTTCCTATTATGGAGCTGGAAAGACTTATTTAGGGCACCAAATTCCCATCCTTCCCCTTTACTCAGAGCAGGAATCCAAAGTGAAGCTTTTTAGACAGATGGCTGCCTATACTCCCCTTGAACTTGTTCCCTGAAATGAAGCCCATCACCTCTCTAACTAACCATTGGTCCTCTGGTCTCCTTTTCAGAAAGTATTTTGTAATATGCAAAGTCTACTTTTTTATAACTGAAATCTGTACTTGGTGTTCTGTACTCTGGATCAAGAAAGAACAGAGTACTATAAATCACGCTAGTTATCCTATACCTATCTATTTCTCTGTTTTTTTCTGGGTTCCATTTGGTCTTTCTTAAATTTCATCCTATTATTTTAGACTATTGAAAATTTCATCCTATGGGTAATTTTGGTTAAGGACCATTCATTCAGCGGCTGTTTGAAGTTGAAGCATTGCTGAATGAGTGGTACTTACCATTGGTTCTTGAAGTTAGGGCCGTTACAGCATTCCTATAATCATGTCATTGTGATTTGAACACTTGCCAGCCAGTTTGCAATTACACAACTGTAGCATCTCATGGCCATGTGATCACACTTTCTGACCTTTCCTGCTGATTTCCCATGAGACAAATAAATGGGAAACTGTCAGGGAAGGTCACAAGTCACTTTTTCTCTCAAGAAGCAGAAGTAGGCTTCAGAGTACAGAGTGGCCAAAATGGCAGAGATGGGGGAGAGAGAGATGGATGATGGAAGTTGAAGCAGAGTCAGTTTGAAGTTGGTGGAAGTTGAAGCAGAGGAGGAGATCATGACCCTGGAATCCTGCACCTGGTTGTAAATATGGGCTGGTCACCAAGTGCCCAACTTTTGATCACGTGACCGTAGGAGCACTACAATCAGAACTTTGAATGTTGGCCATTACCATTCATTTAGGGTCATCATAACTTTGTTCAAAGTTCACTGAACAGATAGTTGTAACTTGTAGTTTGCAGAAATGGAAAGATAGTATTCTGCTATGCAGAGAAAAGGGTGCTGTAAAAAAATGGTGATATATCAGATCAAACTCAACGTGGAATCTCATTGAGAATGAACCAAAGGATACACGGTTGATGCATCAGTATGATGACCAAATCATATTTTATTAGTCCAGTAGAAAACAGATCTTTCTTCTATCAAATCGTATCTTGTGGTATGAGAAATTTGTAATTCTGTAGTTGTAACATGTTAACATGTAGCTTGTTATCTGTGCATTCATCCGAGTTTGCCTATTCGAATGTTTACTTCCTTTGTTGATTAAAAGGGAAGAGATGGAGTCTGCTGAGGAATTCTTAGAGTCACTCTTGGAGGAAAAAAAGCCTTTTCTTTGAGACATAAATGTATCATTACCACTAACAATGAAATGAAAAATAAAAACAAAATCCAGATAAACAGTACTAAAATAAACGGCACTGTAATTGCCATCAAATTACAGATTCAACAGAAACTCTGGGGGAAAAAATACCATGAAGATGGGGAAAAAAGCATAAACCTATTATTATCTTAAAGGGCAATGATATCATGCATAATTATTCCAAGAATCAAAGTCCTGTTTGCTTGGGGAGGTGGCTAATTGGAAGGTAACAGGTGCTTCACTGCGACCAGGCAGGCATTTAGTCCCTGGGTGTTCCAAACAGAACCTCCCCAAAGGAACTCCGAATCTCAGCCCTCCAAGGATTCTGTCCTGAGGGGCAGTTTTCCCTGGCTCGGGCATGCAGCCGGTGTATAAGATCTTCTGGAAAGATGACGGAGAGAACAGGGGCCACAGAGAGACTGTCCTCACAGTTTAAAAGTACTTAGCAAGAGCACTTCATATACATCTTCATTGTGCTTTACAGCATTCTCTGGATGATTTACAGAGGCAGCATATTGCTCCAAACAATCTGAGAAGAATGGAAGGCTGAATCAATCTTTTTTTTTAAAAACAAATTTTATTAATTTTACAAGAACAATGCACAAACAATCAAGGCATAACAGCTTACAAATTCTTTTCTAAAAAGAAAAATAATTAAAGAAGAAAACCAACAGAACATACAAAATGATTCCAGATTATAATCAATATTTACGTTCTCCATTTAACTTCATATCTTATCCCAACTTCTCCTTTTCCTTCTAATTATCCAAGTTATTTTTTGCTAGTTAAAATTTTATTGCCTTTTATAAACATACAAAACACAAACAAAACAAAACCTAAAACATCTTTTCTGAAGGCTGCTTGGTCCCGAGTTAAAACTCTTCACATAGACGAAATTCACACATCATATTCACTTTATATATTTTTCCATATCTTATTACCATTTTCAATATCATTCTTTGTCTGTTCTATTTCCAGCTATCCATTCATCTTTTTTCTTTTACTATACTTCTCCTATACACTAATTGGAGTGACGCCTTTAACTCATTGCCCTAACTTAAAAGTACTTCATATAACACTTAATTTATCTGGGGATTCTGTTTGGTACATTCTAAAATTACACAATAAATTTTATAAGAGAGGTTAATAACTGAAGAAAAAACCTATATAACCACTATCCGTATCATTTAAAAAGAAGAGAAAAAAAACTAATCACATATATTAATACTCATTTATATCTTAAACATTCTACTCTAGATACGCATATAAAAACACAATCTTATGTACCTTCCAGAATCCCCCCCCTTTTTTTCCCAATTAGATTCACCCATTGTCTCTAAATAAGTTTTTTCTTTAAATCTTGCTTCCCACCATTGAGGCATCTCCCCCCCCCTTTCTCTCTTGCTTATTCTTCTCCTTGCCCTTTTTACCCCTTTGTCTCTCCTCCTCCCTTTTCTTACTCCCTTTCCATTGCTTTTTAACCTTGCATCCACCTTTCCTCTCATTTTTCTCTTTTTTGGTTGTTTTTTCAAACCTTAAAATCCCCTTTTTCTTATCCTCTCTCCTCCTCCCCGGAAAAAACCCATTGTTCATCAAAGATGGCTTCTTCTTCCTCTTCTTTTTTGTCCCAGTCATTCTGCTGCGTAGTCAACTTTTCATAAGTACATAACCCCATTTCTAAAAATTGAAATAGAGTGCCCAAAGTATCTTTTCCATCTTGTTCTTCCTTTTTATATTTTTGATATTCAGTCTTTAGTTCATCCACAAGCGATGCCATCACGAAAAGAGAAACTTTTCCCAAAACAATCACCCAAGTATTTTTAATCAAAAGTAATTCAAAAAAAGTTCAAAAAATTAATACTTTTCTTCCTTCTTCTATTTCTCTTTCTGGGGTTACTGTTTAGTCAAAGAGGTCCAATTACCATATACCTTTCTTTGGGATTCTAGGCAATTTCCTCCTTTTTCAGCTTCTGCTCCAATTTTTTTTTCTCTCCCTTCCCCCTTACAACAATAATTTTTTTAAAAAAATGATCAGAAATCCATAATTCACCTTCAGTGCCCAAATAAATTTCAAATCTTCATCTGCTGTTTCTATGGGGTGGGAGAGTGAAGAAAAAAAAAAGTTCCCTTTAACAGCTTTCTCCGCTGCTTTCCGTCTTCTTAGGGATACAATGTATCCTCCAGCAATTCAGACAGTTCAGTTCCAGAGATTTTAAAAGATGTTGATTGACCTGGCTCAGCCAGCACTTTCACTTTTCTTGCTTCCTCCAGCACAATCTTACCCGGTTGCAGGCTTCTTCTTGGCGGCCATTACTGACCGCCGCTCCACCACCTCGGGAAAAAGGGGTTTTTCCGGACAAGGAGGGGGTCTGCGACACCCCCAACCCCCTGTCTGGCTCCCCTCTCTCTTCGGCTGCCTCTACAGGGCAGCCATATCCCCCTGACCCATTTGGATCGGGGGCACCTCGGCGGCAAGCGCAGTAGGAATCGCGAACGGTCGCGAATTCCTGCTGCCACCGAAGCCACGCGGAACTGGGAACCAGAAGGCTGAATCAGTCTTGAGCTGATCAGGATCAAACTCTTGGCAGTGGGCAGGGTCATCCTGCAATACTGCATTCTAACCACTGTGCCACCATGGCTCCTTCCTGGCTCCTACATGGGCTGGAGATAACAGTAGAGTGGTAGGCTACTGTGCACCCTTCCTCCCCACAAAGGCTATTTTGTCTTCTTCCAGAGAGGAAGAAAACAATGCAGAGATAGTTGACCACTTGGCATGGATTTTACCAGGTAGCTGCCTATGCCTGTGGCCAATGGATTTCCTATGAAAATTGATTCAGAGACTCAGAGGATGGGTGGGTGGAAAAGGAGTCCTTGACCAGTTGGGTGAGGGTAGCAGGAGAAGGGTCTTTTGTGTGGAAGTGTGTTCATGGGTGGAGTGTGGAGGTGGTCAACTAATGGCACTGACAGCTAGTGAGAGCTAGTGAAATTAAAATGCCTTAGCATGTCTGGCTTTCCCTTCCTAGGATGGGTGAAGTTCAGGATGATGAGAGGTTCTTGGTTTAGGAATTGAGGGGGCTATATTGAGAGATAGTGCTACCTTTGAGAGGATGGGGACAAGCTGAAATATTATGGTGACAGATATAAGGAGATATGGTGGAAGGCAGGGAGCAGGGCATTCTCAGGAAATGGTGGGACTGATGTCTTATATCAAATTCAAGTTCTAGCTCCTTGGTATCAATCTCTCTACTCAGTCAGCAGATCTTCAGAAGTGCAGTCTTTTGGCTGCTGGTTCTAATTGCCAGGACAGTCTATAATAAGGCTTCCCTCAATGGCAATTCAATTGTTGATGAAAAGGCCAACCTGCCTGAACTCCTTGACTTCATTTCAGGGTTGGCAGTTGAGTTCCCCAGACTTACGGTCTTGGGGGACGTCGGGCTGCCTTATTTAGGAATGGGCTCTGAGGACGCTTAGGAGTTCATGGCCACCATGAGAGCCAGGTCCTCCAGAATCCAACACACGTAATAGTATTTGGGAATGACCTTGGAAGACAAGGGGAACATATGCCAAATGTTCCTCCTCATGTTTTATTGGCTTTGTGTGATATAATATAGTCCCATCCCTTCATAATTCAGCTTCTAAAATCAGATTTGTATTATCATTATCTAAAATCTTCAGAGATATATTTATCCATCAAAGCATATGCCTTCAAAGCCAGGGCATTTTAACTATATTTTGTAGATTTTCCAGCTCTTACCAGTTTTCTAACTGCCAGGAGGCAGTTTTATTGATGATCAATATAATGGAAAACACTGCACAGAATACACAGTGTAAAAATAGAGACATTTCCTTCCAAGGGTATATAGAAAAGTCACATCAAATCTTTGGGGGTTGTGTGTGTTTTGTAATATAATACCTGCATTTCTCTCTCTCTCTGTGAGTGCTGAACAGAAGATAGACTGTATACATATACTATTCTGTAGAACACTCTTCTGCACCTATCTCTTCTGCACACAGCAGTCACACTGCAGTCACAGTATGGAATGAAACAACTTGAAAAACATATTCTGTTTTCCACACTGAGTGCTTGTTTGTAACAGTTGTAAATTAAAGTTCTTTTGAAAAACATCTTAGCAAACTATTCTTAAAATAAATTTAGTAGGAAAGAAAGGAACAGGATGACATTGTACTGTGACTACTGCTGTTGAATTAACTGATCTACTGCAGTAAATGGGAACTCTCCATAATAAATCCTCTCCAGATGCAATCTTGTCTTCAGGTTCTGTATAAGAAACACATTTGAGTAAAGAACCTCATTTGTTAAGCACGTTCAGGATTGCACTTTATTCTCTACATATGGCATAAAATTTGAGAACTGGTGATACTAGCTGAAAGTCAAGAAGGCGTTCTTTAACTTCATTCTGTCGCTTGTTCCATGCAACCTAGTATCTTTGAGCAGAATCAAGTGTCTGATAGATATTTCCATATCAGTGAAGAGAAATGTTTAGCTAATAATTATACAATCTATAATCTTCAAGGGATTTGAGGAATGCAGCCTGATAAGAAGCCAGAAACAACTGATAAGTGAGATGAATACTGTATTTCTTTAATAAAACTTTTTCTGCTCTCAATCTTACTGATGGTTAACTTAAAATATGGTGTGTTGTATCTCAAGGCATTGCCATTCTTATTGATGCAGAAGTATTGTACTTGTTCTGCAGTTTTGTGCAAACTATTTTGTGGAATGAAATAGAAAAGCAACACATTTATTTTTCAAAAAAATTAATGACAGTTGATTTAAAACATTTTAAAGTTCACACCCATTCATCTACTGACTTGGCTAATAAAATGAGACCGACTAATAGTGTAGTCCATGGGTGTCCCAACTTTTGGCTTGCCTGGGCCACATGCGGTCTGTGGGCTAAGGATTGGATGTGCTTAGTGTCGACCTAGACATTTTATCTCAGAAGTACTGTAAATCCCATTAAGTTGAAGTGTGTATAAAATAGCAGGTCCAATTCCCTGCTCAAAATAAAATCATAAAACAGTAGGAGAGCCTGGAACAGAATTGAAGTGTCCCAGTAAATCACCCATTGCTTCTACGGAGTAGGTAACAGTTGGAAAATGTTAATCTGCTAAATTGCTAAGCAACTACATCCTGACCTTAATTCCTATTGGATCACTGTTAGTTTAACCAGTGAATTAAATGTTCTGCTTTAAAATGTGATAGAGATGATGTGATCGTTTTTATACAATTAGATCCCTTTTCCCCCTTGTTCGTAAGAGATCCAGTGGCCTATTTTGTCATTCAGTGACTTTGGAACAGCATACATTTAATAGCTTTTATCATTGTGGATTAAATCTTCAAAGGAAACTGATCCTACTAACTAGAAGTTGCACAAGTTATGGGACTGGGAATTCTGAATGATTGTTATAAAAAAAGCTTCCTATTATAAATAGCAGTTGGACAGTTGGACAAAGCCCATTATCTACATAATAGCGGAAGGTTTTTCTTCACTGAATGTGTTCAAGAAGCTAGATAGCCACCTCTCTGGGATGTTTTGAATTCTTGCATTGATCAGAGATTGAACTCAAGGGTGTAAATGCAATAAGAATAGCAATAGCACTTAGGCTCCATAGTACTTTCCAGCACTCGGAATGATTTTCAAATGTCAACACATTGTCCCCAGCGATCTGGGTCCTCATTTTACTGACTTCAGAAGGATGGAAGGCTGACTCAACTTTGAGTCCCGTCAGGGTCAGACTCCAGTTATGGCACAGAATTTTCCTGCAATACTACATTCTAACCACTGCTCCACCAGGGTTATGGCTCCTTTCTATTCTAAGATTCTGATCTTAGGATTCAAACCAGGGGTAGGATTCAACCAGTGTTACTACCGGTTTGGTGACTACATTTTGCGCAAGTTGAAAAAGCAGGAAATAAAAGAGTCTGGGCGGGTGGGTGGACCAAACAGTTTGGTGTCTGCTGCTTTTCAGAGCTACTGGTTCTTTAGAACTGGGCAGAACCGGTAGCATCCCACTCCTGATTCAAACCCTAGTAAGCATTCTTGGTTCTCAAGGCTATTGCACTGTTTGGGGAACCAAGGAGATAGCAGGACTGACACCTGAAAGCACAAAGGCATCTTTTTTACTAAAATTCCTCGTCAAGTTTGGAAAGTTCTCAAGCAAGCAAAACTCTGTGGTTTCTTCCCCAAAGCCCCAAAACTTTAACCTTTGACTGTCTACTATTGACCTACCCCTTTCCTAAGAGGTCTGTAGGGGGCGTGCATAAGCGCATCAACTTACCTACCGTCCTTGTCCTATTCTTTCTTTTATTTTTTATTTTTCTTATATGTATCCATGTATTCATAACTATGTTTTTTACTTATACCTATTATCTTGTAAGCAATTGACAAACAAACAAGTAAATAAATAAATAAAGGCTGACTTAAAGAACATCATAGGTAAGTGCAACTAACAGAGAAACATAAGAAAACCCCGCACACAATAAGCAACTTCACATTCTTTTTCTTCACTATATTCTTTTTTTCTTTCTTTTCTATTTTTCCATTTTTTTCCCATTTTATTCTTTTAGGTTTTTTTATTTTGTAGTTTTTAGCTTATTAATTACAATTGTAATATGATTACTATAAAAAATGAAAAGCTGTGGATGTTCAGACGTTTGATCATCCGTGTAAATGTTTGATGAGTTTTTCTAATGATAAATAAAGAATAGATGGTGCTTGGTCATATTGTGGCATCAAATTTTGTTCTCCAAAAGACGGGAGCTGATAGAACTTCTTGAACATAGTTTTTTGCGTGCTCTGTTGTGCTCTTTGGTGTACCTTTAAAAGGCATATTTCTGGAGTCAGTCTAGCAAGTGTCAGTACGTCATTTTATTTTAGAGACACAAGGACTGCAACTTCACAAACTCAAACAATGCTTTGTCCCATTTTTTTCTTAGAACTATTTGAACACAGCCAAGGCATCCTTCTTCTTCTCAAAACACAGGAGGGGCATCTAAGACCTTCAGGTTTAACCTCATTAAAATAGAGCGAGCAAACTTAACATGTCTGACCAACCTCCAAAGTAGAGAAGTTCAGTGCTTGCAGAACCACTTGTTCATAAGCTCATTTTGTTTTCTGCAGGTCAGATTGGGGGCTGTGGGTGAAAAGTTTAGTGCTGCAATTCAAGGAGGACAGTTGCATATGCCTATCTGGCACATGGACCTTTAGCTTCATTAATGGAGCTGCCTCTATGGGTGTTGGAGTTCTGCCTGGGGCCAGCAAATTGGAAGACCTCATTCTGATTGTTTAGCAACTTGTCCATTCTCCAATTTATTCCTGGGCTTAATTCAAAGTGCCTTTAAGCCCTAACTCAGGGATGGATGATGTTTTTGTGTACTATATTAAAAAAAAAAAAAGAATTGAAGCATGGCTAATAATGTGGGGGCATCACTATAAAGGACAGGGTAAAAACATTGAGTGCTTTTCTGTGGTTTGGGACTTGTTTTAAGATAAAATAAATGTATAAAATAGTCAAAGCTTGACATTCCAGTACTAGCCACAATTCTTTAGAAAATTCATTGCTGAAAATAAATTTGGCACTGAATTTGAGAGCCAGGCAAGGGGGTTGCAGGTAGCAAATTGATTGTGGGTTGCCTATCTCTTCATTAAAATATTGGCATTCAGAATACTTTGAGGTGCCTTCTCTGTTTTAAGCAGCTCTGAGGACTTTGCTTCACTTCATATACTTTACTTGGGAGAGCAATCATTTTCCAGATGCTATCAAAGTATAGTGGTTTTGCACAAAGTTGGATTTCTGTTATTCCAGTGTATTTGGGATTGAGTCTGTTATTATCAATACTTTAATTATCATAAATGATACCTCAATGATAATTCATATAGATGCAATAGAAATGTTGGCGTAAATGAAAATACTACCCTATTTCTTCAACAATATGGCCTCCCCCAATAGGAAGTCCCAGCATGTTTTATAGGCATGAAATGAAATTAAGCCCCTCCCCCAAATTAAGGCCTATATTAAAACATGCGAAATGGGGGGGAATGGGGGGGGCTTGCCATTAGGAAGTACTTTTGTTGCACACCCAGATATGGTGCTGCCTGTGTTGACCCCGATACGAAGTGCCCCACCAACGCCAAGATCAATATCCAAGGCATTGCCGCCCACCCGCCCGAAGATGCAAGGGGGAGAATTAAGTCACCCCCCGAAAAGATGGCCTAGCCATTTTTTTGGGGCTCAAAAAAAAAAAGACCCGGCCTTATTACATGAGAAACACGGTATTTATCTTGATTAAAAGAGAAATTATGCTGCTCTATGATTGTAATAACAATTTGATTTGATTTGATTTTAAATAAAAATAAGGGAGAGTTGCCATTTGCGTAGATAACAGGATATACCTAATCTTGTTACAGTATAAGATTTAACTATGGTTTGATTAATCGAAACAATAATTAAATTTTGGAAAAACACATGACCAAAGTATACAACACTCCCATTCTTCTCTTCATCATATCAGTATGGTGAGTGTCCTGCTCCCAGTTTCCCAACATAATTTTGTTTAATTGCAGCATTGCACTGAGGGGGAGAGATAGATCTGAGTAAAGAGCCCTCTTGTAGCTCAGTTGTCTGTTGAATTGAGTGAAGCAAGTTTTCATCAGGTGCCCTCAAGAACCATACAAAGAAAAATTAGATGCCTGCTATTATTGTTAAATTAAAACCTGAAGAACACAGATACTTTGGCAGCTGAACTGGAACATGAATAATTCATCTTCCACAAACTATGTCTCCCGTGACTTTAGCTACTGAAATACAGGTGGATTTATTTCCTAAGCCTTAGGGATTAAAGCTGTACAGGCTCTGATCACCATATAGATTCAGCAGCTGCTACGATTGTGATTTAAGAGATTGAAGGATGAGCCCTCAATTGTCAACTTAATAGTGGTAGTCAAAGAAGTTTGGCAATAAGGAAAACCATTAAAATTGGTTCACCTCTAGATGAGTCATGTGGAGAGGTGGCTTCAGAGGTGGTATTCAGCAGGTTCTGACCAGTTCTGGAGAACTGGTAGTGGAATTTTTGAGTAGTTTGGAGAACTGGCAAATACCATCTCTGACTGGAGATTTTACAGTATCCTTCCCCTGCCATGCCCACCAAGCCATGCCCACAGAACCAGCAGTAAAAAAAATTGAATTCCACCATTGGGTGATTTGGCTGGTTGCACCAGGAAGTGTGGCAGGTTTAGGAGGGCAGCAACTGGAAAATTGTCCTGTAGTTGTGCCAAGGAGCTCTTTTTGGGGGCCTAGAAGAGAACAGCACATTGTTTTTAGCAAGGCTTTGGCAGTGTAAAAAATAAGGTATTGATTCTGTCCAAGCCTTCATCTCAAGAAGCATAATTGCTTAAGTATTGCTCAGCAAAATGAAAATATGCTACTCAGAGTTACTTGTTTTGTGAGATGGGCAACTATATAAATTTGAAAAATAAATTAAAACATTCATATGAATTATGTGGGGTCACTTACATGAGAAGCATGAAAAGCTGGCCATATCTTGATTGGCAACTGAGGATTTCAGAGATAATTTCTCTCCCTGTTTCTGTGGAGATCTTTTAAGGTCAGGAGTGGGGTACATTGGCAGGCCAGCATGACTGGGAAGAAAAAGGGTAAATTGAACTTTGTTCTCCTTTGCTATTTATCCAAGCACCTGTTAAGCAGTATCTCTGCTGAATATTTCTTCTTCCTCCTTCTTTGTTCACTCATTGCCCACTATTGATTTATAGCAAAGCCTTTGTCCAGATGGTTTGCACAGGGGATAACACTTCTTTCACTTCTGTTCAAACAACTATTTGTATCACAGAAAGTACTCTGTAGAAGAATTCAAAGTAAGTATTTAATCTTAGGATGAGTCAGATATTAAAAAAAACAATAGATTATTATTGACTACTTGGAAAAATTGCAGTTTGGAGTGATGGGTATCCACTTTGTATTTTTAATTGGAAATCTGAGATCCACAACTGAAATAGACACAGTAAAGATATCCTTCCCTTCCCTTTCCATTCCATTGCATTAATTTTCCTTCAATTAATTTTCCTCCAGTTAATTTTCTTTTAGTTAATTTTCTGTGTACCCTAGGCATACTCTATCCAAAAATAATTTCAACAAGATCATCTTTTCTATAGCTGCCAGCTTTTACACATTGCTCTTATATTCTTGTTACAATAAATGTACACATTAAACATAATTAAAAAGGAAAAAGACAAAGACAAATATGAACAAAAATCTAAAAGAAAAAAAGTACAGAAAAGAAGGGGAAAAAAAATGAAAGAACAATTGAAAGAAAAAAAAGAATACCAATAGTCCTTGACTTATAATAGTTCATTTAATAACTATTTGAAGTTACAACGGGACTGAAAAAAGTGACATGACCATTTTTCATACTTACGACTGTGGCAACATCCCCATGGTCAGATGATTTATATTCAGATGCTTGACAACTGACTCACATTTATGATGGTTGCAGTGTCCAAAGTCATGTGATCCCCTTTTGTGACCTTCTGACAAGCAAAATCCATGGGGAAACCAGATTAATTTAACAGCCATGTTACTAATTTAAGAACTGCAATGATTCACTTAACAAAGGTGGTGAGAAAAGTCATTAAAAGGGGCAAAACACACTTAACAAATGTGTCAATCAACAACATCATTTTTGGGCTCAGTTGTGGTCGTAAAATTGAGGACTACTTATATAGTAAAACAAGAAAAATATGCAAAAAATGGCTTCTCCCTTCATCACATTTCTTTGTTCCTTCTATCAAATCTTCAAAATATTAACAAGTCCCCTTTGTAAATCCAATATGGGAAAGTTATCCAAATTGCTCTTTGGGTTTGTTATTTTTATACCCCTTTTAATTATTAAGACATCAGCTGGTTTCATTTGTATATCCAGTGTAACATCTTTTTCCTCATCGTTTTTATAGCCTACTATTTTTAAATATACCTTTAGATCAGTCTCTTGTCTTGTACCTCTTCATAATATCTTTTAAACATAGACAATCTATAATGGCAAACACTCTAAACATTAACATATGAATCCTTTGTAACCAAAAATCCTTCTGTGAATAATGGCTGATTAAATCTTCGAAGGTGAATGTTTCTAAATCCTTCTAATTCTTCATAACACTTTGAACAAGAAAAATAAGCAAAGAAAATGTAAAATATATACAAGTTAAGCTATTACACAAATCACAATTCAGGTTGTCTTGGTGCCAAATTGCAGGGAATTGATATTCATAAGCAATAATTGGGTTTTGGAATAGCATTCAGTTCATCTGATTGTCCATCTTCTTCATGGGCCTCATTTCTATTTCTATTCAATATTATTTTTGTCCTTAATTTCTTATTTTCTTTATATTCTATATATTTCATTTGAACTGTATTTAGCAGAATATCTAACCTACCCGAACTTAAAAGTATCCTAGTCAGTTTTCTGTGGTTAATTATTTTTCTAATCTAAAAAGTTAGAAAGTATCTCATTTAACAATAACGTACCTGTCAATAGGATTTGATTTCACAAGTGCCATTGTCAACTTCTCAGAGGGAGGCAAAAATGGGAATCATTAACTACTTGGATATCTAGAAAGATCTATATTGCTAGAATTTCGAAAGCCTTCTAAAGCAATTCTCCAGATCAACTTATACCTAGGATACTTATATCAGGGTTAGTCTGATTCTCTTTTACAGAGTAACAGAGTTGAGAGGGACCTTGGAAGTCGTCTAGCCTGCTCAAACAGGAGATCCTCTACCATTCCAGGCAAGTGGCTGTCCAGTCTCTTCTTAAAAGCCTCCAGTGATGGAGCATCTACAACTTCTGAAGGCAACTTCTCTTGAAGGCAAGAGGTTCCGCTGGTTAATTGTTCTCACTGTTATCTACTTACTCCTTCATTCTAGGTTGTTTCTCTCCTTGATTAGTTTCCGTCCATTGTTTCTTGCCTTGTCTCTAGGCTATGGTATCTCTCTGTAATAGTCCAGTTTTCTCTCCACGACCTGATAGACATTACATCATAGCCACAGGGCAAAGAAAGTTCTACAGGAAATTACCGGTTGTCATTGTAAGGCAATGTTTTTCTTTTCTACAAGGTTGAAATTTAAAACATTGTCCTATGGAAAGAGAATCTGGCACCTGGATGCTGGCTAATTTTAGTAACCTTGTACTGAATGGAACACCAATAATGAATAAGCTTAAGAGAAACTTTGTGCTAGTTGTTTTTTCTTATCTTTAAGATTTTATCTTAACATTCAGTTAAATAAAAGTTTTAATGATAGGAGGAAAAACCACTTCATGCTTCAAAATGCTCACTCCGGAGTGGAGACTTTTGTGGGGTTTTTTTTTAAAAATGTGCAACCCTTTTAAAGGTTACGGTACTTGGTATGCTTTCCTTTTCAAATACTGGAGCTCTTATAGCTGATTACTTCTTTTTGGTGTAGCCAACTCTCATGATTCAATCTTGCAGATAAATTATCAAGCTTTATTCATGCTGGAAGCAAGGAGGACAAGATTTGGATCAGTTACATTAGAAATATTTTAAGTATGATACAGTGGGGAACAAAGAATTTGGTATTTGCCAAATGTTTAATATTTATCTGAGAAAATAACTCAAATATAATTTCTTGAGCATTGCATAGTAGTTCAATCATATAAGCTGTCCTAGCAAATAAAGGTAGCCTCAACTTACAAACCTTTGTTTACTGACCATTTGAAGTTACCTATGACCGATCCTCACACTTACGATTGTCACAGAGTATCTATGGTCATTTGATCAAAATTTGGACTCTTGGTAACTGGCATGCATTTACAATGCTGCAGCATCGCGAAGTCATATGTTCACCATTTATGACCATCTTAGCCATCTTCTGACAAAGACAATGGGACAGCCACATGATTCGCTTAAAGAATGTGTCAAAAAAAGGTTGTAAATCAGATGCAATTCACTGAATGATGGCATTGCTACGTGATGAAAGTTCTGGTCTCAATTGTAGTTGTAAGTTGAGGAATACCTGTATAAAGCTTTTTAGACATATTTTTTTATAAAAATGAATTGAGAATTGAGGTTAATTCTCTGCACAATGAATAATATGGTGTTTTTTAAAACGTTTTGCAAGAAGAAAATGCTCCTCTTGCTGAAACTGCTGAATGTAAATATGTACTGAACTGACATAAAAGTACCAAGATATTTGGCAGTCTAGTTAGGTACACTAGACATAGTGCAGACATTCACTCAAGAAAACTGATGAAACTTAAAGGAGAACAATGCACGTTTTTCTTCTTACTGTAAGTATTTGCAGAAAAATAGTAGTTTGCACTATGAGTAGCTATTACAGGTTAAGAAAAGATAGGGAAAGGGATTTTCAGTTTGTTGAGTGAAATAGTAGAGTTAAAATAGCAAACAACATGGGGTAGTTTTTTTAATTCCTTGGGAAAACTTAAGTGTTATGGCTGAGATTTGAATAGAGTTAACATTAGCTTGTTAGAATTGATAATGTTTTATAGAAGGGGGGAAAACAAATAATTTAACTGTCAAGCTATTCACAACTTCTTAAAAGTTTCATGGAGGGTGATGACTACTCCGGTTTCACTGTAAGAGTTTCAAAATCAGAATAGGAGAGCATCACTCTGGAACTGTAGACCAATCATCTTGACATCAGTTTCTGGGGAAACCTGGAAAAAATAATCAAGCAGTGGATTTGTGATCATCCAGGAAGGTGATTAGTGGTAGCCAGCATGACCAGTTCTGGTCATCACAATACAAAAAAGATGCTGAGACCTTAGAAACTGTGCAGAAAAAAGCAATCAAGATGATAAAGGGTCTGAAGGCTAAACCATATGATGGATGGCTAAAGGAGTTAGGTATAACATATCCTAAGGAAGAGAAGGCTTGCAGGTGACATGATAACTGTCTTTTAATACTTGAAGAGCTGTCAAAGGAAGAGGGGATTGATTTGTTCTCCAAAGTACCTGAAGGAAGGACAAGAAGCAATGGTTGGAAGCTAGACAGAGAGATACAACCTGGAATTAAGGAGAAACAGTTGGTCAGTGGAACAGTGGTACAGCTTGCCTCCTGGAGTTGTAGGTGCTTCATTACTGGTGGTTTTCAAGAAAAGATTGGACAACCATTTGTCCAGGATGCAGTAAAGATGCCTACCTTGGGCAGGGGATAGGATTAGAAGACTTCCAAGGTTCTTTCCAGCCATATGATTCTATGATTCTATGTTCAGAAGAGGTAGGTTTTGGTGTAAACAAAGCCACTGACAGAGAACTGGCAGTAGTCTAAGCTATTTTTAGGGAATTGCTAAAATAGAACTCAAAATACATAGAGGGCAGTGAAGTGGTCCCTTCCTTGAAAAGTCAAATGAATCTGAAGAAAATAAGAACTGGCAAGAGAACTGAGGAAAATTAAGTAAAAGAAGAAGCTGAACATTCTCCGTATGTAGTCCCCCATCTTTAGCAAATTGTTACCTTGGCTAGGAGAAAAGTGAATAACTACTTAGAAACCCAACAGTTTTGCATATGCAGGTAGTCCTCAACTTACATCCATAATTGAGCCCAAAATTTATGTGGCTAGGTGTTAAGTGAATTTTGCCCCATTTTAAGACTATGCTTGACACATTTGTGAAATGAATCACTGCAGTTGTTAAATTAGTAACACAGTTAATTGGTTTTTCCATTGATTTTGCCTGTCAGAAGGTTGCAAGAGGCAATCACATGACCCCGGGACACTGCAACAGTCATAAATGTGAGTAAGTTGCCAAGCATCTGAATGTAAGTCATGTGACTGAGGAGGTGCTACAATGGTCATAAATCATGGAAAAACCATCATGTCACTTTTTTCAGTGCTGTTGTAACTTTGAACGGTTACTGAGTGAACTATTGTAAATCAAGGACTTCCTGTATTTCTCTCTTCAAATAACTGATCTCCAAGATCTTTCTTAAATCTTCAAGGAAATAGATTTGTAAAGGTGCTAATATTGTGATTAAATCAGCAGAGTTGAAGGCTCTTCAATCCTTAGTATGCTTGGAAACGGAATTGGCTAAGGGTGTCAGGAGGTGCTTAACTAAATGGGATGGTGCATCTGGGAGAATAAAAGAGAGAGGAAATGGAAGCCCTGAAAAAAACTTGGACCTGGAAATGTGGATTGGTATGGCAGATGAACAGTGTGACAGAAAATCATTATTAGAATCACATTATTAGAATCACAAAGTCTATTGATTGATTGATTATGTGCCATGAAGTTATTATTGTCTCTCAGCGACAAGATCATCTCCCTGATGATCTGTTCCGGCACCACGATGAGGGATGTCCAACAGGGGATAAAGGAAGAAAATTACAGCGTAAGCATCTATATCTTTTTGTTTTCTATGATTAGGAATGTTTAGATGGATATTTTAATGGCACATTCAATTTCCCCTTCATTTTGCCATGTGCCACCCGTTTAGTAATGGACAGTTTATGGCTTCATCTCCCTTCGGTCTTGTGCATCAGGAACAAAAATGGCAGGTTAATATTAGGTTGCAAAAGATAATGAGCAGGAGGAGTAAAAAGGAACAACTCTTGGTTGGAACAGAACAGCTGACAACTGTCACTTTGGATTTTAACAGCATATATTAGAACACAATTAGAAATGATCAGTGGGTGATTCTCAGTTTCCGAGAGAATATAGAGCCACTTTTTTATTTTCAAAGAATAAATATCTATCCCCTCTTCCCCACTTTTTTTCTTATTTTTTTCTCCCAAATATTGTTTTCTTCTGTAAAGACTTGCTGGCACTTCTGCTGTCTTTGCAAATGCACTGAGATGGAAATTTAACACCAGGGTTGGCTAAGGACCTTGATAAAACTGTGGAGTGTACTTCCAGACAACTAGTTCAAATGTCACCAAGTATCTTACAGATGAGTTGGTGAGTCCTGAGACTTCAGTCAGTTCTGTTGTAAGCAAACTAGCACCAATGACCTGCCCATGCTTGGTGCTGCAGCGAATGCAAGTGGGGTGTTACTCCTGTGAAGAAGCAGCAATACCCCAAAATACTCTTTTACATCATTTCTGAGAAAGCAAACAAGAAAGGCATCAAGTTGCTTGACCCACCCTGAAGTAGGAGTGCTGGTTGTGAATCACTCTGTATTAGGAAGATTACATTCCCAAAGAACTAGCCTTTGAGTCCATCCTTTTTTCTTCTTACTGCACTTTATATCAATGTAACATTTTTATCCATGAAAATTAATGGCCCAGTAAAAGGAGGTGTATGGGGAAATCCACAGTGCTGTGAAGATATTGGAATTACATTTTCATAGGTTAATTTTACTGCTGGAATGAAACATAAGATAAAGGTAAAGGTTCCCCTCGCACATACGTACTAGTTGTTTCTGGCTCTAGGAGACGGTGCTCATTCCCGTTACAAAGCCGAAGAGCCAGCACTGTCCGAAGACGTCTCCGTGGCCATGTGGCTGGCATGACTAAATGCCAAAGGTGCACGGAACATTGTTACCTTCCCATCAAAGTGGCCCCTATTTTTTCTACTTGCATTTTTACATGCTTTCGAACTGCTAGGTTGGGAGAAGCTTGGGCAAGTAACGGGAGCTCACTCCATTACGCAGCGCTATGGATTCAAACAACTGAACTGCTGACCTTTCTGATTGACAAGTTCAGCATCTTAACCACTGAGCCACCACGTCCCTATGAATAAAACATATGGACCCATATAATTATTTCAGATGTGGAAACTTACTTTGAGTAGGGTTCATTCCTATGCATGACACAAGAAAATTGTCCCCTTTTTGTTCCCCACATAAATGGCTGACTTATGGAATAGCTGAAACTCTAGGAATATAACTGAACCAAGTATGGCTGCACACAGTTTTGAGGGAGAATATGAAGTCCATGTCTATCTATATACGAGAAGAAG
Source organism: Hydrophis major (assembly GCA_033807585.1). Lineage (NCBI taxonomy): Eukaryota > Metazoa > Chordata > Lepidosauria > Squamata > Elapidae > Hydrophis > Hydrophis major. The sequence goes on along the minus strand of CM066328.1, from coordinate 85,785,983 downwards.
AGGGCACAGAAGATTTACTATTTACAAAGGGAAAATGTTGGGAGGTAATCCATGTCTCTAAATCAGGAAGGCAGGTGTTCTGTTTTTTATTGGCCCATCTGCTTTCTTTTACTTCTGTTTGGTGATATATCAAGAAAAATAACAATCACAGGCAAACTTCTCATATTCTCATCTGTTTAGGTACTGACAGGACAGAGAGGGATAGTGTTGTGTATGCAATAAAGATTAATAAAGTGTGAGCTTGGAGTAAGTGCAGGGTTCTGGCCCTGCACTTCTGATTGGCTGTTAAGTGGCCGGACCAGATTGGCCTGTTCCGGGGAATCTGATTGGCCCTTAACAGAGAATTTCTATTGGTTATAAGAGCTAGTATTCCTAGCTCGTTATTGGTTAAAAGTTACAAGGTTTGCCTATATAAGGCAGGGTTTAACTACTGTTAAAATGAGGAAGTCACAATGTAAATAAAGAGCTGAAGTTCACCGTTCAGAGGCTTGTCTCCATTCTTTCTCCCCCATGCTCAAAACTTAACACTGGCGACGAGGATGGGATTTGGAGATATCTGAACCAACGAAACTTCGAAGAACACCGAGCACGTGACAGACGATGCCAACAACGGAACCATGTCCGGTGGCATCGTACCACCCGCTCCGTTCGATCCAACACAAGAAGACTGGGAGTCTTACATGGATCGTTTCCAAATGTTCCTAGAGACGAACAACTTAAAGGATGCCACAGCCAGGAAGAAGCGGGCGGTGTTCCTAACGCATTGCGGTCCAACCGTATTTAAAATGGCTAAAGCACTAGCCAAACCCCGAGAAGTGAAGGCCATGGATTGGGACGACCTCGAACCTATCCTGCGAGACCACTATGCCCCGACCGTACCTACGCTCGTGAGACACCACGAGTTTTATCAGATAAGCCAACGAAAGGGAGAAAGCATGGCCGACTTCATAGCAGACCTCCGGAATTTGGGAGGCCTCTGCGGATTCACCGATTTAGAAGAAGCACTAAGAGATCGCATAGTTCTGGGACTAGATGCACCAGGCATCCAAAGCAAGCTGATGGCAAAAGGCAACATCAGCCTTGCCGATGCCATCGCCGATGCTACGGCAGCAGAAGCAACCAGGAAGTCGGCTCCACAACTACGCTGAAACCGCGCTCCAGTACCACCGCCGGCCAGCGAAATCTCACCTAGTTCAGAAGGGCAGCTTGCGACAACACACCACGAGGACCTCTCTTCGTCGTCAGACAGCGACGAAGAAGGGGTCCATCGACTGCGGTCCGACCGGGACCCTCACCCGAAGCCCTTACGCCCTTGCGCTGGCTGTGGAGCCAACCATGCCAGGTCCGAATGCAAATTCCACGACGCACTCTGCCATGAGTGCGGGAAACGAGGCCACATCGGACGAGTCTGCCGCAGCTTGCCAGGACCCAGCCAGGCCTCAAAAGGGGCTAACTATCGCCAATCGATAGGAAACCGTCCTGCACGGCGAGAGCCAGTAAACCACTCCTACAGAAATTGAGCTTTGCAGAGAGAAGAGGCTCACCATACTATCACTATCAGTCACGCCTCAACCTTGGACACTAAGAAAATCCGAGTCACGGTAGCCATCGAGAACCAGCCTTGCCACATGGAGGTCGACTCGGGATCGTCCCTCTCGATGGTGTCTTGGAAGACACTCAAGCAACTCATCCCCACAATTCAACGCCAAGATCTCCGTTTCCAACGCCTCATCCTCAAGGACTACCAAGGGAATCGAATCCCCGTCGTCGGTTCCTGCCGAGTCCGAGTCTCCTTCAAGAAGCACACAGCATTCTTACCTTTAATGGTCATCGATAGAGATAGGCCTAGCCTACTAGGCCTCCAATGGTTCGCACCACTCGGCATTGAAATGGCCGGCGTAAACCGAGTCAGTGGCTGTGACTGGGAGGAAGACCTTATCTATGAGTTCAGGGATGTCTTCGCGGACAGCTTAGGCGAGTACAAGGGGACCCCGATTTCATTCAGCCTAGATCCAAAAATAGCTCCCATTCGCCTAAAACCCCGTCGAGTTCCGTTTGCCTTAAAATCGAAAATCGACAAACAACTCGACAAACTGATAGCTCAGGGGATGTTAGAGCCCATCGATCACTCCCCTTGGGAAACCCCTATTGTAACACCCATTAAGCCAGACGGGTCAATCCGAATTTGTGGGGACTACCGGGCCACTTTGAACCACGCCCTGCAGCAGAACTCATATCCAATTCCGATGGTGCAGCATCTCCTCCATTCCCTGGTGGGCGGGAAAGTTTTCGCTAAATTAAATTTAGCTCAGGCATATCAGCAATTACCAGTAGATGAAAAAACGGCACAGGCCCAAACTCTTGTGATGCACCGAGGTGCCTTTAAATGTACCTGGCTGCAATTCGGAGTTAGTGTAGCCCTGGGGATTTTTCAGAGCCTTATGGAAAGGTTATTGCAAGGAATTAAGGGCGTGGTCCCCTATTTTCACGATGTATTAATTGCAGCCCCTACAAAAAAAATCTTACAGGACCAGTTAAAATTAGTCCTAAAAAAATTCCAAGAGGCCGGTCTTAAGGTTAAAAAAAACAAATGTAAATTGTGTACTGACAGCATTGAGTTTTTAGGGTACCTGATTGATAGCCAGGGCATTCACCCAACCGAAAGTAAATTAAAAGCGATCAAAAACGCTCCCAGGCCACGAAACAAGGCCGATCTCCAGGCGTTCCTAGGCCTCATCAATTTTTATAATGTATTTTTACCGCACAAAGCAACTGTCGCTGAACCGTTACACCAGTTGTTAGATAAAAAAGCAAATTGGCTATGGGGTTACCGTGAAGAACAGGCATTCCGAAATTTTAAAAAACTGCTCACTTCTGACTCTGTACTCATGCAGTATAACGAGACTTTGCCGTTAGTTATAACCTGCCGTTAGTTATAACCCTTATCGCCTTTTGGGGTGGGCGCCATTTTGAGCCACGTACTGCCTAATGGGAACGAAGCCCCTGTTGCATATTTTTCAAAGACTCTTTCAAAAACTGAGCAGAACTATGGACAAATTGATAAAGAAGCCCTCGCAATTGTCTCAGCTGTGAAAAGATTCCACGAATACGTGTATGGCCGGGCTTTTACTATTGTGACTGACCACACCTTTATTAGGGATAATAGCCGGAGATAAGCCGACTCCCTACATATTATCCCCTAGGATGACCCGATGGTCAGAATTCTTAGCTGCTTATAACTATCGGCTGCAATACCGCCCAGGGAAAGCCATTCCCCACGCCAACACATTGAGCCGAGCACCACTTCCAGAGACTCTCGACGATCCTGCACCAACGGTAACCACGTTGCAAATCGAGGCACTCAACTCGCCGCCACGAACCACCCGAGATATCGCGAGAGAAACCAAACGCGACCACACCCTAGCGCGAGTTCTGGGCTGGGTAGAACGCGGATGGCCATTGGACCAGTTATCAGATGACTTCACACTGTTCAAGACTCGACAAACCGAGCTCTTCTCCCAGAAAGGCTGTGTCATCTGGGGCGATAGAGTCATTATCCCAGAACGACTCCAGAAAGCGCTGCTGAGAACCTTGCACGATGGCCACCCCGGCATCGTGCGAATGAAAGCCCTTGCACGAAGCTACGCATGGTGGCCGGGCATTGACAAGCAAATCGAACAGTGGGTTAAAGCTTGTCCCAAATGCCAAGAAGTCAGCAACGCCCCACCAAAAGCCATGCCTACTGAATGGGAGACACCACATGGACCCTGGTCCCGAATTCACCTGGACTTCGCGGGGCCAACCAAAGGCCACACCTTCCTGCTTACCGTCGATGCCTACTCGAATTGGCTCGAAATCCATCGCATGACGACTACGACCTCCGAGGCAGTTATCAAAATCTTAAACAGACTCTTTACAACCCACGGATTACCAGATGTCCTGGTATCCGATAACGGCCCTCAATTTACCGCACTAGCGTTCGAGCAGTACCTCGCTGACCGCTGCATCCGCCATGCGCTCACCTCGCCTGCGCACCCTGCGACCAATGGCAAAGCAGAACGCATGGTCCAATTTGTGAAGAAAACCTTGCAAAAGGTAGACTACGACAACATTGACGACAAGGTCAATCAAATCCTCTTCTTGCAACACATCACCCAACATAGCGTCACCAACAAAACTCCCGCCGAACTGCTAATGGGACGAAAGCTCCGCTCCCACCTCGACCGGTTGCACCCAGCTCACGAACCGGAGAAACCACTAGGATCCAGCGGCCGCTGTCGCACCTTCCAGGTAGGAGACCTGGTTTATGCTAAAAACCTATCGGGCAACCCGTTGTGGGTGGAAGTGACAGTAGTACATGTAACCAGCCCCAGATCCTACCTGGTACAATACCTTGACGATAAACTTTGGAAACGGCATATTGATCAATTACGATCGCGGCTTCCAGCGGCCAGTCCACAACTCCCCTATGACCAAACTGAGGGGGGGGTGGTACAGAAGAAGATGAATTCCTAGGAAACCTGTTTGAAGGAAACGATGGTTTGATAGAAACTCAGGAAGCGGAGCTGGAGGGAGAAACGGTTGCACCTCAGGAAATTGCAGAGAATGTGGGCAACGATGTAGAAGTGAACTCTGAACCAGAAACAGCCCCACTGCCAAACAACGATCTACCTCAGCGTGATTGTGGCCAGCCGATACAACCGAAATCAAAGAGACTAATAAGACAACCGTCCTACCTAAGGGACTATGTAACGGCGCCCTGCAAATAAGAAGCCAGGGGGAAGGGGTGTTGTGTATGCAATAAAGATTAATAAAGTGTGAGCTTGGAGTAAGTGCAGGGTTCTGGCCCTGCACTTCTGATTGGCTGTTAAGCGGCCGGACTGGATTGGCCCGTTCCGGGGAATCCGATTGGCCCTTAACAGAGAATTTCTATTGGTTATAAGAGCTAGTATTCCTAGCTCGTTATTGGTTAAAAGTTACAAGGTTTGCCTGTATAAGGCAGGGTTTAACTACTGTTAAAATGAGGAAGTCACAATGTAAATAAAGAGCTGAAGTTCACTGTTCAGAGGCTTGTCTCCATTCTTTCTCGCCCATGCTCAAAACTTAACAGATAGGGATACCACAAGTAAGTTGTAAGATGGCAAGTCCATAGATAAGAAAACCTTGGATAGAATCAAAATATCAAAACGTGAATTGTTACTTTTAACTTTGTGGACATTTAGACTGCCCTTATTCTAAACTGGCTGATGTTTGTTATATACCTTCAGAGTATAGAAGGCTACCAGTGTTGGGATTCAAATTTTTTTTACTACCAGTTCTATGGGTGTGGCTTGGTGGGCATGGCAGCGGAAGGATACTGCAAAATCCCATTCCCTTCCCACCCCACTTCCAGTTCCGTTCTCCTGTGCAGGACAACAAAAGAAGACCCAGCCGATCAGCTGGGACTCAGGAGGCAGAGAATAGATGGGAGCAGGGCCAGTCAGAGGTGGTATTTGCTGGATCTCTGAACTACTCAAAATTTGTGCTACCGGTTCTCCAGAACTGGTCAAAACCTGCTGAATACCACCTCTGAATGCTACCCAAGAACCCAATTTCTCTCTTTGATTTCTGTTACTGAATTGGCTCAGTGTTGGGGTGTGCGAGGCTTAAAGCTTGCAAGGCTGTGAAAAGAGATTAGAAACAATGGTTAGCGAAGAAGAGTCCAGGTGACCTTCACATCAAAGGTAGAGAAATGAGCAGGAAAAATCTCCCCCTAAGGGCACAAGATGTGTAAATGGAGAGCCTAATTCAGGGGTGTCAAATTCTATTTCATTGAGGGACACATCAGGGTTGTTTTTGACCTTGGGGGCTGGGGTGGGCATGGCCAGCTTGATGTCACTCATATTGGGGGCGTCTGTGGTGGCCCAAGCGCTATGCCAGCAAAAACGGACACCTGAGCTCTGTTTTTGGCTGCTACAGCCTCCTGCAACCCTCTGCCTGTGAAAACGGAACTCAGGAGGACCGCACACGGTCCTTCTGAGTTCTTTTTTTTTGCTGGCAGAAGCATCGCAAGCCAATTCTTCACTGTTTCCAGGGCGGCCCTGCAGGCCAGATCTTAGTACCTCGGGGGCCAAATCCTGCCCCCGGGCCTTGAGTTTGACACCCCTGTCCTAATTGTTTGATTCTTCAGTGGATGGCCTTTATTATTAGGGCTCATCTTATCTGCAACAGAAGCAACTTCTCTATCCCAACTATATCCTTAGGTCTTTGCTACTATATTCGAAGAGGTTTCAGCTTCTAGATAAAAATTTACAGGTGAATCTGTCCTGTCCCACTCACACACACAACCATGATTTCATGGATTTATTAATATTCCCCAGCAGTTCCACTCATCAAAAACTCAGAACTGTCCCAATTAAGTCCAGCCAAAAGCAGACCAACGCCCAATGAGTCCACAAGGCACTTGAAAGTTTCCCAGACAATATAAACCCACCAGGCAAATTAAATCTGTAACACAAGAGGGTTCACAAGGCAAGAAAACTCCAGAGATCACAAGGTACAACCCAAGGTGTCAATTCAAAGCAAGGATCATGAAACACACAGCTATGAAATGAACACATTGTTCCCAGCATTGCCTCCATGTTACTGCTGTGCTAAAAAGCCAGCTTCTGGTGCAGCCCATTAAGAATAATCACAAGTAATCAGATTGACCTTCTATGCTGCCTTTTCTATGCCCTACATGTTCCTGGATCAGGTGCAGAAGGGCAGTTCCTTATCACTGCCCGGGCTATGTGCTTTCCTTACCTGAAGCCTCAGGGCTGTCTTGTTGCAGCTGTGCTTCAGCTAAATCCCTCTCAGATGGCTGCTCAGAGCTACTGACCAACTCCCTGATATGCTGGGAACTGGTTCATCCTCCTCCAAACTGACATCTGGAGAGGTATCTGAAGAAATGTCCTGGGGAGTCATCACACTATGTCTGTTAGGATATGGCATTAGTTCAGACATAGGTTAGATTTAGTCAGTACTATATTTTTGTGACTTGTAGAATTGGGTTTGTTTGAAAACATATTCCTGAACGTCCAATGCATCATCAGAAATCTTGCATCTATTATATTATTTGCACATTTATATAACGGTATTCAGAGGGATATGGATTACAAGAGGAAAAAGGTTAGATACAAAAAGGGGCCTCTAAATGTGCTAGAAGTGTATTTTCACTTCTGGCTTGGGTATTGATGGCTGAATCATTGGTAACTCTGACCTTGAGTTACTGATTATAAACATCAAGGCTATTTCTAAAAGAGCCCATGGTGGCACAGTGGTTAGAATGCAAGTTTGTGTACATATCCTGGAGTTCAATCCTGATAGAGCTCAAGATTGATACAAGCCTTCCATCCTTCCAAGATCAGTAAAATGAAGACCCAGATCATTGGAGACAATATGTTGACATTGTAAACCACCCAGAGAGTGCTGTAAAGCAATATGGTGTAGTATATAAGTCAAGGGTCTTCAAATTTGACAAGTTTAAGACTTGTGGATTTCAACTCCCAGAATTCCTATGCTAACATAACTGGAAGAGGAATTCTGGGAGTTGAAGTCCACAATCTTAAAGCTGTCAAGTTTGAAGATCCCTGGTCTAAGCGCTATTGCTAATAAGCCCTGAGTCATTCATGACTTGATTGTAGATGAGCAGATGGACCTGGTATATATCAGGTTTCATCTAGACCTGGTTGGGAGATGGTAATGATGTTATCCACCTGGAGATTATCCTCCAGTGGGTTTTAGATCATTTAGCAACCTCAATTCCAAGGCCAAGGGGGAGAGAGAGTAATGATTTTGAAAGACACCTTACTGTTATGGCCTTGTCTGAATTTTGAGTTAGAGGCTGACGATATAGACCTGAGACAGGAACAGCCTGAAGGCAATCAGACACCAGCAGCCACTGCAAGAGACATTGACCCTGAGAAATTTGATTCCAGTAATGAGGGACCTGATCCTCTGGCAGGGCATCCTAGCCCAAACCATCAGCTAAGAAGGGCTGAGCAAAGGTATTCAGCATGCTTTTCTGAAAAGATGGGAAAGCAATACATTTTAATAGGCAATACCAGCATCTGGAAGTACTTAGAGAAATATTTGGGTCTTTGTTCCACCACTGGAAACAACTCTCTAACTTCAGATCTGTGTTTCTGTCTTTCTTTTGTTCTCGCCTTGCATCTGGACTTTCAACTTGACATTTGGGCAGGCTTGTGGAGTTCTTTAATGCTTGAACCTTGGACTTGTGCAAGCAGTCTCCTATTCTGCTTTTCTCCTGCAGATGACTCAAGTTTCAAAGCAAATCATAGTGCTCTGGTTCATTATTCATTTGATTATCAACTGTTATCAGAAAGTTTATAGCTAGTAATAAAGCCAAACTTGGAACTGCCTAACTATCTGTTTTGAGTTGATTGATAGAGTACACTGATATAGACCAAACTGGCCCTGAGATGACAGAGTGTGCCTGTGTATTAAATTGGGCTGATGTGGTAAACTGGGAATCCTTCTTGAACATAGTCCAACCTGCTTCCTGATAAGGTCCCTATCTAAATTATTGGACCAGATTGTTGGAATTCTTTTTTTTGCCCTGCTGTTGAGTGACTTGTCCTCATGACTAGGATCTAGGAAGTATCAGAAGTTCATGGCCTCCATGGAAATAATGGTGCTTCTTTCAAATGGTCTTGGATTCAACCCTTTGCTGGGGTCATTTTGATCCAGAGGAGACAGATCACCACACCTTAACAAGTCTCCATGAGATGATTTAATTGGATAGACAGATTTGCTTCTGATAAAACACTTCATAATGTACCCCATGTTACACTCATAAGACTTTATATATATTGTAAGCCTTATGAGTGTAAGCCATAAGTGTAATTGATTTAGGCCCAGAAATTAGTTGGCAGGCAGTACATTGACTTCAGGAGAGGTTTTATCTCTCAATGATGAGACTGAACCATGATTACTCTCACCATAGCATTCTGGACCAGTTGTAAATTTTTAGTCAAGCTCAAAAGTCTCCCTAATGTAGAGCACACAAAAGTAATTCTGTCTGATGATGATTATAACAATTACCAGAACACTAGCACACCAGGGCAAGACCTCCTTGACTGATGTTTCTACTACTTTTTAAGCCATTGCTGTGAATCCAGGAGGACCCCCAATTTCTTCCAAGGGATTACAACCCCAATGGAGTGGTTATGTCTGGATGTTTATTAAAGGAACTACCGGTAGGTCTTAAGAGTCTGTAGAGATTCTCAGTCATCCAGGTCATGCTCTTCAAGGAGTATAAACCCTTCCATTCCCCACTATTCTGTCAGAGCTGAAGAAACTTCTTGGATGAGAAGTGAAACGACTTCAGAGAAAAAAAACAAAAGTCCAGTTGCCTCCTGAAAAAGCATGTTTGGGTCTTAAGAGAGATTTAGTGGGAGTAGTAAGCAGCTTTACTCTCTCCTTAAGTATGTATACCCTGCCTAGCTGCCTGGAAGACATGGATTTAAACTACAAGACAAACCACCCAGATCAGGGGTCTCCAACCTTAGCAATTTTAAGCCTGGCTGGCTCCCCCTGGCTGGGGAATTCTGGGAGTTGAAGTCCACCAGGCTTAAAGTTGCCAAGGTTGTAGGGAGGTTACGTACACTTCCAGGATATTCCTGGATCTGGTAATTACTGCCTAATCATCCACCTTTGGGAGAAGCTTATTGAGAAGGTGGTAAGGTAGTAGCAGCAAAGTGATGTAAAAGATGTGAATTACATATTGATCATTTCCAGTCCTTCTTCAAGGCTTGAATGGAATAGCCTTAGCTGCTGTGATCAGGTTGATAATTTCTGTCAACTCTGAATGAGAGAGAATAGCAACTAATGCTATTTCCATCTCAAGCCTGGTCCTGAACATGGACTGAAAATGATCAATATAATTCACATCTTCCATATCATACTGATGAGAAGTCTAACATTCACTTCCAAACTGGACTGAGACTGTTCCACCTTCACAAAAGACCAAGCCCCCTCTTCCTTATTTGAAAAAGTGAAAAAAATAACCAACATCTTGCTTTGAAATTGCCTACCTAGAATGACTCATAAATGTAATCCACATAGATTAACTAGATTGCTTCATATTCACTAACATCCCAGGTATTGGATAAGATGTTACACAAGGGAAGAACCATTGTAAATTTATCCCAAAGCATGGAAACATTGGGATAGATACTCCTTAGTCTACTCTACTTTATTGGAGGAGGAAGTCCTATGTATGCCATCTGAGCTTTTGATGGAAAAGCAGGTTATAAAACAAGCAGAGAATGGGGTATTGTCTCTGAAGGACATGTACCAAAGTACAGCCCGATTGAATTATTCTCCCATTACAGTATTCTCACAAACTATATTAGAGGAGATATTTGTGGTATATCTATCTTCAACACTGATGCAAGTACCATCTCTTACTTTTGTTATGTTCCAGTCCTAAACACTGGAAAAAAACTTGCACTGAAAAAGATAGATTGTGCTACCAGATTTTTGTTTCTGCTTTTATTTCGTGTGTTTATTTTCTTTCTTTCATTGTTTTATTATGTTTGGGTTTATATACCTGTTGTGAGCCACTTAGGGTTTATTTCTTTCAATTATTTTTATTACATTTAAAACATTTTCATAGCTGTCCATCTTCAAATCAAACTCTGGATAGCTCACCAGATGTACAATCCTAAGAGCTGTGCTTCTAATATGGGTGGCCATACAAGTATTGAAATGAATGAACGTGTAATATACAGGGCTGTCTTAATGCATGGGCCTGATGGGCACTTGCCCATGGGCCCCACAAGCATAGAGGCTCCATATTAATCTCTGTATATTAACCCTTCAATGCACCTTGTATCACATAAATACAGCAACATATTTATTACATTGTACTGCATTTTTATTAATACTAACATGCAAATATATGTTTAATCTTATTGACCATTTACATTTTTATTCCTGTGAGTAATTGTCATAGAGGCCCCAGTACACTGCTTTGCCCGGAGTTCATAATGCTGTTAAGACAGCCCTGGTAATATATGCATATATTTAATCCAGAAGTGGGGATTTTGTAGTCCTCGCATAATTTCATGTGATCCTCAGTTTAATTCCAGCCTTCTGTACATGTTCGAACTTCTAGTGAGTCTTGCATATCCCTGTAGCTGGGGTGTCAAAGAAATTGGTGTTTTGATTGTTTCTTTACTCTGACTTCACCCTTGTGGTCCCTGAAGAAATATGGCAATTGGTAGGAAAAATAGCCCACTCACGGTCTCTTTCACTAAGAGGTACTTTTCCTTGCTTGCCGAGTACATAAATAATTTGCAGTGTCAAATTATCATCCAAAGATTATTATTGCCTTACCCCAAGGGTTGATGTAATGCATAAAGCTCTGGTAATAGTCAACAACTTAGCAGCTTTTCTGCTAAAAGGGTTTTCTAATTCTGGAAATACCAGAGATTGAACTGGGACCTTTTGCATGCAAAGCATAAGACATTGAGCTATGGTCTTCTTCATTCTTTTAGTCATTATTTTCATTTTAGCAATTCCAAAAATAGCAGAAGAGTAATCAGACTTCTATAAACATTTAAAAAATATATCCAATAATCAAATGCAACTGGATTTTGGATATATGGATCTTTGGTTATTTGGGTTTTCTCCCGCGTAAGATTGGAAGTATCTAGGCAACGTTTCGATGAAGCCTCATTCATCATCTTCAGGCTTGGTCTTCAGCTCTGTGCTTCTCAGAGTGAATATATATATATTCAGCAAAGCTGAATGCCATACATGTAAGTACCCACGAAAACTTAAGAAAACATATATATGTATGTATGTATGTATGTATGTATGTATGTATGTATGTATGTATGGCATTCAGCTTAGTTCAGGTATTTTCCCATGTCATAGTAGTTGTGCTTTTAAAGTTGTAGCAACGTTTCAGCAGAATCTCATCTGCCATCATCAGATTCTGCCGAAACATTGCTACAACTTTAAAAGCACAACTACTATGACGTGGGAAAATACCCAAACTAAGCTGAATGCCATACATGTAAGTACCCGCGAAAACTTAAGAAAACAAACATTATATGTTAGGGATAACATTGTTTTACCCTAACTGGTTTAGGTAAATAATAATATGTTATCATGGTTTATATGTTAAAGTGTCTGCAACTTTAACTATGGGATAGTAATTAAGGGAGTGGTTGTGAAAGCACTTTAAAAGAGGCAAGACTGCAGCTTGCTCTCTCTCTGGCTTTGATGATCCCTGATTACTGCTTGGAATCAAGACTGCATTGCTCGAATGGGAGAGAAACAAATGGACTAATTTGTAAGTGAACTGACATAGGATATTCTACATGAACTTTGCTAACTGAATATCCCTGAATGGACTGACTAAATGATACATGACTATTGGACTGTTATTTTGACTATGCTATGAACTCATAATGGAATAAACTATATTTTTGATAGCACAAGCGTATCTGTTATTTTTACTGTATGTTAATAAACATACAAGCTTAGCTTACTCATTTATCTGTGTGCCTATCTGACTAACGCTGCACATTCTGTTTAGCTTGTCTCCCTAAATATATATATATATATATATATATATATATATATATATATATATATATATATATATATATATATATATATATATATATATTTGTTTTCTGAGGTTCTCGCGGGTATTTGTATGTGGATCTTTGGTTATTCAGGTTTTCTCCTGCGTAAGATTGGAAGTATCTAGGCAATGTTTCAATGAAGTCTCATTCATCATCTTCAGGCTTGTGTCTTAAGCTCTGTGCTTCTCAGAGTGATGTGAGCTTGCAGCTGCTTCTTCCTTTTTAACTGCAGCTGCATCACTACCCACTTCAAACCCCTTCGAGTTATACATGAAGCGAACTAACCCCACCATGAAGATGCAGCACGACCACGAACTCAAAGCCAAACAGCAAGATCACAGCTCAAGTCCCCCAGCAACTAAGACTAACCTGAGCACAACCAAGCCCCCACCTGAACAGAACACACCCTCAACCAATCAGAACACAGCCAAACCCCCAGACAATGAGAACACACTCCCACCCAATCAGAACACAGCCAAGCCCCCACCCAATCAAGTCACACCCCCACTAACAGTTAAAAGGAAGAAGCAGCTGCAAGCTCACATCACTCTGAGAAGCACAGAGCTGAAGACACAAGCCTGAAGATGATGAATGAGACTTTATCGAAATGTCGCCTAGATACTTCCAATCTTACATGGGAGAAAACCCGAATAACCAAAGATATATATATATATATAGATTTGTTTTCTTAAGTTTTCGTGGGTACTTACATGTATGGCATTCAGCTTTGTTCGGGTATTTTCCCACGTCATAGTAGTGGTGCTTTAAAAGTTGTAGCCACATTTCAGCAGAATCTCATCTGCCATCATCAGGCTTCTGTATAGTGTTCGTCTGTGAGTTAGACTTTTACAGTGGTTTCAGATTTAAATTTGGGGCAGCCTATTGCTGTGACAGAATGGTTTTTTCTACATCCTGATTGGTTGAGAGTCTTGGTCTGTGTTTAGTGGTCTTGGAGTTTGCTGTGTTCTGCTTCTAATATCTTCTGTCTGTTTTTTTGGCTCTTTTTGTATCTTGATTGGCTGGCAACATTGTGTTACTTTATTGGAGGCCTTTATATATATTATATATATATATATATTCAATATATATCTTGCTGTTTGGCTTCGAGTTCGTGGTCGTGCTGCATCTTCATGGTGGGGGTCAGTTCGCTTCATGTATGGCTCAGAGGGGTTTGAGGTGGGTAGTGATGCAGCTGCAGTGCGGCTTCTGGTCCGTGGTCGTGTTTCATCTTCTGTGTGGGTGTGAGTCTGCTTTCTACGTGGAAGTGTGGTGGTGGCATCTTGTGTGTCTATCAGGGGTGTGGGTCTGGTGTCATTCTTCATGTTAAGTATGCGTCTGTTCATGAGGGCGGGTTTCCTCCCGCCTACCAGCCATTTGGAAACCCGCCCTCATGAACAGACGCATACCTAACATGAAGAATGACACCAGGTAAATTATTATTAAAGTGTAGAAAGCAGTTGCTGTTATGTTCAGGAGGGAGGAGACTCCCAAGTTTGAAAACTATTCCCTTCCTGCTTTAAGACTAATTCAAATTAGTTTTTTGCACTTTAATTTCCGAAATGTAAGAAGACCTTGGAAAACTGCCCTGATAATTTTCCCCCTTACTTGTAGTTTGTTCTAAGGAACAACAGAAGGTTCCTGATAATCTACTGAGTATTATTAGTATATATTCTGTCTGCACATAAGAGTTGCATTCAAAGCTCACTGAAATGCATTAAGTAAGTCCAGCAATAGAGCCATTTAAAATTAATTCGGAATAAAGTTGAAAGGCATTGTCTTGGAGTAGGCACAGAGAAGACATCCACCATAACTGCTCATCAGTCACTTCATCCTGACAATGTAAGTTTAATTATATTCAATATAGCACAATTGTATTTCCTAATATGAATGCAGTTGTATCTATTTCTCCTTATGATATATGGCAAATGCAGAAATAATTTGATTAGGAACATGGCTAAATTAAATCCACTCCAAGGATGCATGTTTCATTTGGAGAGTTACTGGTGTTAAATGTGCCCTACTCTTAAGGTGCCATATCACATGTCATATTATCTACCAGAGAGCCAGTCTACAATAAGATTCAAAAGCTAGGATCAAAGTCAAGGTCACATTTCACAAAGCAGTCTACTAAGAGGATTTTCTCTTGTTACTTTTTATATCTTGTAATTATGAGAGACATAGATGCTACTGAAAAACGATGTGGTCTGCAGTTTCAGAGGATAGGCCCCATCTCTTCTGGACACCATCAATCATGGTTGATGCATGTGGTTTTATTTTTTAAATGGAACTAAATAAGAAATGTATCTCTCTCTCTCTCTCTCTCTCTCTCACACACACACACTGAGAGAGAGAGAGAGAGGGAGGGAGGGAGGTAGATGGTAGATGGATAGATAGATAGATAGATAGATAGATAGGTAGGTAGGTAGGTAGGTAGGTAGATAGATAGATAGATAGATAGATAGATAGATAGATAGATAGATAGATAGATAGATATCTCTCTGTGTGTAGGTCCTGGACTAACATGCATTCAACAAATTGCAATGGGGATAATAATAGCTCAACAAACCTTACTAAGTCTTAGTAACTGCTATTGAGCTACTGACCCAAAAGTAAATAGATCCAGCTATGTAATAATTCTTGATTTGTTCAGAGCACCCTGCCTAGATTGATCTCTCTTGTAACCATATTAATGGAGCTCTTTTTGTCCACAATTTTCTAGGACACTCACATTTTGTCAAGGGGAATGTAAAATAAAATTAAGAGAAGAACTGGTAGCAGAGGGATATAGTTGTCAGTGGTTCCCTATTTACAATTATTAGAAAAAAAATTAAAACAGACAAAAGAATGTGTGGTTCTGAACATTGTATGACTGAGTTTCAAATAGAATTCTGTACAAATAATGAACATGCAATTGCTAAAATGCATAAACTTATTAAAAATTGAAATAGAAGAAAAACAAGTGAAAGAATGTAAAATAAAATGGGCTAAAGATTTTGGTTATAATACAGGATACAGATGGAGCAGTGGAAAAATATGCGGCTTGAAAAGGATTGAAATTTGCACTGTGCTATAATCTTAAAAAGAATTTTTATAAATGGATGTACTGTTGGTATACAGGTAGTCCTCAATGTTTAGCAACAGTTCAAAGTTACAACTGATCCCCCCAAAAGAGTAATTAGGAACTAGATTCAAAGTGTTGACAGTTGTCTCCCCCTTCCATAGTATGTGACCGAACTTTGGGCACTTAACAACATGGCCACATTTATGGCTGTTTACAACATCCTGAAGTCATGTGACTGCGTTTTACACCCGTTTTGCTAAAAAACGGCACTTCTTATTTTAGGCTAAACTGCAACCATAGTGTACAAATGGTTTACTTAATGACCATGATGTCCACTTAATGACTGCTGCAGCCACTTTAAGGACAGCACGTTCACTTAATCTTTGCCACAAAAAGGGTCTTAAAATTGGCAGTTTTATGACCATTACAACATACAGTCATAATGAGCAGGCTCCATTATGGTCAGACTTTAAGGAGACCCATATATCACCAGAGTATGTTGTGGATGTGTAAAAATGTTAGAAAATTCTGGATTCAAATGCAAAAACTACTTCAGAGAATTTCAAAGACTTAACATACAATTAATCAGAGGTTTTTGGTTTGAGACTGATAGACAAACAGTTGGAAAAAAGTTATGGGATTTTGTTTTTGTGCATGATAACGTAAGCAAGATTATTAAATGCACAAAGATGGAAAGATTCGACAGTACTCACAATGGAAGAATGGTTGGTGAAGACACCAAAGTTGCTGAGATGACTAAATTGATTTCTTTGATCAGAGAAAAGACAATTATCTATTTTTATTGTTGAATGGAAACCTCTTACAGACTTTTGCTTGAGTCAGAAAAACTGAAGTTATGTTTCATGGTTTTAATGATAAGAAGGGAAAGTTTGTAGAAAAAAGAGAGGTTGTAACCATGGAGTAAGAGGTAATTTTTAATTGTATTTATCAAAGGAAGATTGGAAGCTTCTTCTCTGTAACTTTTTTCTTGTCTAATTTTCTTCTACTTTTCTCCACTTTTGCACACCATTAGCTTTCTCTTTGAGTTCCTTATTTTTCTTTTTCACACTTTATATTATAGATTTAAATGTATATATATTAAATATAAATAAAAGGTTTTCCCAGTCCACATCTGGTAACCTAATTTAAGACAGTCGTTTGACATTGGAACAATCATCCTACCTGTGGCTGTTTTTAAAAGGTGAGCTTGAAATCCCATTAACTATACATGGGAAGAGATCAGTCACATTGGTTCTCTTAGTGTGCTCTGAGCTATGAAAGTCAAAAGCTTGTACTAAACAAGGAACATAAGTGGCCTTTTAAGACGTACAGTACAATCCACTGCTTGTGAAAGAGCAATTTTTTGTGCTGGCAGCAGGTTTTAAATTGATCCAATTCCTTGGTATGTCCTGAATGCTCCCAAGAGGTTTGTTTACAGCTCATTTTGATATGAGCCTTTGGAGAATTATATACTTTTCCCAGAATCTTACTTCACTTTTTAATTTCATTTTTTAGGAATTGTTTGTGGCCAGACATGCCCGTGAATGTGGAGGAATCTAGGCAGGTGAGCTATGAATTGCTAATTAAACTTTTTTTTTAATTTAAGTTTTTATTGGTTTTTAAAAACAAACATAAACAAACAAAACATAAAAACATCAAGCCATCTTCCATATGTATACATACAGTGTGCCGGTTGGTTTACAAATTGTTTTGTGCTTCCGTTTCGTAGTCTTCAATTACAATTACATTGCATATAATCTCATATTTTCAATCAAAAATTAAATACCTTAGTATCATTATTAATCAATCATTTGACTATACTTTTATTCATTCATGTTTTAGCAGGATAATCATAATTTACTTTGTTTCATAACAGTTCATATTATCATCCCAAATCTATCCTAAAATCATTTTATAGATATAATAAGAAAGAAGTACTTAAAAGAAAGAAGCATTATCAGGGAGGAAGGCATTGCCAGAGAGGAAGGTCCTGGGGAGGAAGGCATTCCTAGTTCCTCCTCCTCATCTTCTGAGTCCTCTTCCTCGAACAGCACAGGCTCGGGAATCGGAGCCACAACAATTTTTTAATCACCTTTTCATCAGTACCTGTCAAAATCTTATCTAAATCAGTCAATTTATCATAGAAACCTTTCATTTTAGAATCTTTATCATACCTTGAATGTATTTGCGCATATGAAAACCAATTCATCTTTATACCTTGTTCCTCTAGTTTTTGTATAGATTTGAGTTCATCCTTTTCATTCAATATTTCACCATATCTAACTGTTTGTTCCTTTTTGTATATTATAAAATAAGAAAATGCTTCAATAGTCGATAGCTAGACTGGAATTTTCAAATAACATTGTCTTTTAATCTTCTCCCAGTTTAACCACAGAGACTCCCGTATATAATGTCTTCTAAAATACCCCTGTGTTTTAGTTCCTTTATACCATAAAAAAGTATGCCACCCCAACAACAAATCATGTCCTTCTAATGTCAACTATCTAGTATTTCTTAGATAGAGACATATGGAAAGGTGGCTGGTTTGAAAATAAATAAAGATAAGACAAAGATCTTGACAAAGAATATGCTATTAAGACAAAAGGAAGAACTGGCAGACCTACTGAAAATTCAGGTCACGAATAAAATCCTTAACCCACATTCCTTAACCCACATCAGATTTGTAGCTTGATAATACAATTCCCAATTAGGCAAACCAAATCCTCCTCTAATTCTAGCATCTTGCAAAAGTTTTAACTTTATTCTCGCTTTCTTACCTTGCCATATATATTTCAACACAATTTTATTTAAATCTTCAAAGTAATCTTTTCCAAGCCTAACTGGGATTGTTGAAACAAATATAAAATTCTGGGTAATATATTCATCTTGATTGTTGAAATTCTCCCTATTAGTGACAGTTGTAAATTTTCCCATTTCGCCAGATCTAGTGCTATCTGCTATTTAAGCTTGATATAATTATTCTCTTTTAGTGTGCTACATCTTGTAAGTACTTGATCTTATTCGTGACCTGAATTTTCAGTAGATCTGCAGTTCTTCCTTTTGTCTTAATAGCATATTCTTTGTCAAGATCTTTGTCTTATCTTTATTTATTTTCAAACCAGCCACCTTTCCATATGTCTCTATCTTTTCTATCAATTTTGGTGCTGTTTCTAGAGGGTCTTCTAAGATGAAAACCAGATCATCTGCAAATGCTTGCAGCTTAAATTCTTCCTTTTTGATTTTCATTCCTTTTATATTCTTTTCATCTCTAATATTTCTGTTTAGCACTTCCAAAGTTAACACAAACAACAAAGGTGATAGTGGGCACCCTTGTCTTGTTCCTTTTCTTATATTGATATAGTCTGTCAGTTCTCCCTCTATCATTACCTTTGCCTTTTGCTTATAGTATTTAGCTTCTATTGCTTGAATAAATTTTCTAGCAAAGCCCATCTGTTCCAGCAGTAATAACATGAATCGCTAATTCACATTATCAAATGCCTTCTGTGCATCTAGAAATATGAGAGCCATTTATTTTTCAGGATGTGCCTCGTAGTATTCCAAGGTGTCCAAGATTACTCTCATATTATCTTTAATTTGTCTCGTTGGAAGAAATCCATTTTGATCAGGATGAATAAAATTATTTAGATATTTTTTAAGTCTTTCTGCCAATATTGAAGCAAAGATTTCATAATCTGCATTTAGTAGAGAAATAGGTCTATAGTTCTTAATTTGTAATGGATTGGCCTCCTCATTTGGAATAAGTGTAATATAGGCTTCTGACCATGATTTAGGTATCTTCTTCTTTAACATAATTTCTTTCATAACTTCTAGCAATGGAAGGTTCAGCGATTCTTGTAATCTGGGCCTGGTGCCTTTCCATTATTTTGCTTCTTGAGTGCTTCAGTTAACTCCATCATCGTTACATTGCTTTCTAACATTGTTTCAATCTCTTTAGGTATCTGAGGTAAATTAGCATTCTGTAAATACTGTTTAACTCTTTCCTCATCAATATTCTCTTGCATATGTAGTTTCCCATAGAAGTCTCGAATGATTTCCTTCTTCTCTTTACTACCATAGCAAACTTGGCCTTGGTCATCTGTTAATTGCAATATTTTCCTTGATTCTTTCTCCTTTCTCAATTTGTATGCTAACCATCTACCTGGTTTGTTTGCATCTTCAAAGTAGTTCTGTTTAGCACCTCTAATTTTCTGTGCTAATTCTTCTTTTTCTATTTGACCCATTTTATGTTTAACTATATCCATTTTTAGCTTGATGTCCTTTTTCTGTGGCATTTTCTGTAGCTCTTTTTCCAAGTCTTTTATACTCATCCTCTAAGGCCTTAGAGGCTAATCTTTTCATAGTATTCCTTTTCCTTGTATAGTTTATTATCAAGCCTCTAACATAAGCCTTTATATGAGAGAGAGAATGATATTGTTTAAAGGCAAAGATGTGAAGGTGGAAGAACCCCAACAAATGTGTTTGTGTGGGGAGGGAAACAAAGTTGAAATTGGGAAAATAATATTATATATATTGATACATAAAGAATCTATTATAATTACAATGAGCACATTAAGGTTAGAAGTTGGGACAAAGATTATGTATATTTAATTGTATTATGATTGTCAGTACTGTGTAAAAAATATATTGACCCAGTCAATACGCTGTCCACAAAATATGTTGGTTGTTAAAGGAAAATTACAAATAAAACATATACAACAAAATGAGATAGACCAATATCAGAAGAAATATATGAAATCAAATGTCATTTTTTAAAAATTAGGAAAAGAAAATGTAAACATCATGTTTTACATTTTGAAATACAAATATTCAGTTTTGAAGAAGATAAATTACACAACCTTTCAGATTATGTGGGAAGAGCATGTGGATTAAAAAAGAAAATGCAAGAAGCAACACAATATTCTCAATAGACCACGTGTTGGTAGACAACTGCCACAAATAGGATTTATCCACCCCACAGTACCAGTAAAGTGAAGAGCGCTCTCCGAACAGGTAGGAATTTTTTTTGAAACCCATCCCTGATGCCAGCATGAAGAAAGTCCCGAAGGATGAGAAGATCCTCTCTCACATCTCCAGATAAGATATACACTCAGTGAAAGAATACCTTACAGCAGAGGTCCATGGACTGACACCAGTCCACAGCATGCCAAGGCTGTGCAAATAAGTTTAGAAACCCCTTCTGTGGGATGCAGGTGGCATGCAAAATCATGCCCCCTCCAGTCAGTGGGAACACCTTTCTCCATGGAATCGGTCCCCTTGTGTCCCAAAGGTTGGGGGCCACTGTCTTATAGGAGTAAGCACCCTTCATAGATGTTGATAGCAGCGCAGAAAAACAGTTTAGTAGAAGAGCTGTTCTGCAAGTGTCTTGGCCCGTATGATTTGGCAAACAAATATCTTGGCTACGTTATTTAGCAAAGATATTTGTCTGCCAATGCAAAGAAATTGATCTTTATCTTAAAATACATAGTGATAGTGTTTCTGTAGTGTTAATATTAATTAGTTTTAGTATGGCCATTTCTTCACTGTCTCTTTTCTGAAATGCACTCCAGTAGTTTTGATTAACAAGAAAGTTCTGGGTTTAACTGTCTAAATACTAGATTTTCCCATACATTTTGTCTTTTTTGTGTCTCTTACAATCTGTCAGCCTCCCAAGTAAACCATACAGGACACGACCAGATGATTTAATTTCACTTTATTGAAAGGCCACATTAACAACAACTTTCAAGTTTGAAAGTGCAGTTCTCCCTCTATTTCTTTTACTGCCTGATAAGTTAGAGTGCATCCTTTCTAAGTTTCTTTTTCTATGCATTACTACGTTGTGGGCCTCTCCTACTTTTATTTTCATTAGTTGTTTATTTATAAAATACATTTATATGGCTACCCAGCTCTCACAGGGTGACTTACATCCTTTGATTGTTCCCTAGGCAGCATTTCTTCTTCCCATCCTGCAAGGTCATTTTCACATTACTTTATATAATCAATTACTTCCTCTGTTATTGAATATGCTATCCTTATGTTTGGATATGCTATCCTTATATCCTTATCTTTCTTTAATAGACTTCAAACAAACAAAACAGCCATGTGGTTCACTGAATGGGAGAAACCCAGCAAAATTGTAATCAGCTGATGACAGTGAAACTTGGACACTGATGCTGTCTTGACTTTGCTTAATCATTTGACTGATTTGATCTTCTTTTCTTATTCATTTTTATTCTATATATCCTCTTATGCAGGATGGATTGGCAGTTTGACAGGGACTATCTGACTGACAGCTTAAAACAAAAGGTTAATGCAGGGCAGTTAATTTAAAGAAAAATGCTGAAAGCTAGATCAAATGGATGTAATATGGGTCTAACCTTTTTAATCCTTTTGGGCATATTTGTACCATTGAGAACATGTAATTCTAGAGAAATTAGGCAATCAGAAAATGCTCATTTACCAGAAGGTAAATTGGTGAAGATGCATCTCATCACATGTTTCATCAAGTCATCCAGGATGACTTTTGTAATCTCAACTTAGATTTGAAGGGGGCAAACCTTCCCAAGCAAAATTGTGGATTGGTGCTATCCATGAATTTTTATTTTCCAACAATGGCTGTAGAACACATATTGGGCATTCTTTGAAATAATGAGAATCCTTATTCATTGCAATTTTGTTCTTTAAAAACAAAAACAAAAGGTTCTTGAAAAATAGATTATTGGGTCAAGGAATGTGGAAAAGAGAAAAATCTGTGGAGATACTGAGGTTTATAGATATTTACCTTAAAGGCCCTAATTTAAAATAAACTCCAAGCTGGAAACAGTTCACTTTGTTTTCCCAAACTTGATCTCTACAGTTCAAATACAGCAGAGTTATCCTGTCAGTTTCAAATAGGTTAGAAACCTTCTCTGTAAGAAACTTCACATTCTGCTAATAAGACTAATTTCTAGCACAAGCAATTAATTAAACTGCTTGGGGAATTGTGTGTTATATGATTGGTGTGGGGGTCTGGATTGCACCTTAATTATATCATGTAAGCTGAATGATAATACTGCAAATGATTGGTGGAAAGTGATAATTATATGTTACTCTCATACAAATCTCATTTTAAAAACAGTAAGGAAAAAAGCTTTCTTTTTTTGCTATATGCCTTTGTTAGACTAGATGGAAACAATAATAAAACAGAGCTGGGAGACTCAGTGAGGCAAAAGCCAGGGTCTTCTCCCTATTCCCAGCAGGCCAGATGTTATATAGGAAAAGTGTTTCAAGGAGGGAGCTATCCCTTAGGAACTCCATCGAAGGCACAGCTATGAACCAAGTGTTCTTGCAAGCAGAGTAATGGTTCAAATAGACATCCAAACAATTCTTATTGTTAGAGAAATACTCTAGATATATTCTAAGAACACTACAGCTTTTCCTCTCTCACCCTGTGGCTTATCAAAATCTGACTTTGATTTTTCCCTCTCCACTCCTACCCTTGGAGATGTATCAATGAAACTAGCATTTCTAAATCTTGGCAGTTTGAAGATGTGTGTACTTCAACTCCCAGAACTCCCTAACCAGCCATGCCTATCCCTGACAAGAACGCCTGTCCCTGAAACCCACATCCAGGTAGATTTTTTTTTTAAGTAAAAAGGGATAGAAAGCAATATTTCTGAGTCTTCTCCCACAGAAATGACTTATTTTTCTTTACCAAGTATTCAGCAAGTCTCTCTAAAGAGAGAAAATCCTCTAATCTTTAATCTGAAGTTGTTAAAAGATGAGAAGTTGTCCTCTGACCATCCACATGTTCAACACTCGGCCTTTTCTTGGTGGGATTAGAAATGTTAAATAAGGGAAAGGAGACGGTAGGCCAGGTAGGATCTTGGCATGCCCAAACTTTCTCCAGGAAGTACTAATGGAAAAGGCAGTGACTTCAGTCAGTGCAAGCTGTACCTAATAGTCTGGTTACTTAGTTAAAGTGTAGAGAGGGGAGGGGAGTAAGAATGGAGAAGATTGTTTCTTGACTTACTTCACTGAGATATGGAAGATTTGAAGATGGCTAGCCAGTTTGGTATAGTGATTAAGGAATCGGGCTAGAAACCAGGAGACTGTGAATTCTAGTCCCACCTTAGGCATGAAGCCAACTGGTCCCAATCACTTTCTCTCACACCTAGGAAGAATCTTGTCAAAAAAAACCAAAACAAAACTCCAGGTAGTTTTTCAGGCATGATTGAATGGAAGGGGGAAAGAAAGTTAAAGATTATGCAAGACACTACCAGAGAAGAAAACCCTAATCAACAGAAAAGCATCCTAATTAAGGAAAACATTTACAGATAAATCTACATACACATTCTCTTGTGTTTATATTATTTGGAGTTTCCTAGTACCAGAGCAGAATAGATCCTGTTGGTAAAGTTGTTAAGTTGCATTGATAAATTTAACTCATTTACAGATTTAAAACAAGATTTGAATTTGGTTATAGAATATGTACCATCTATTACCTTTTATGTACCATCTATTCTGTTCCCTAGCAGTCTCCCTGTCAAATCTAGCAAAGCTGGTCCCAGAACTGAACATTGAATTTCCTCCAGTTAATTTCATTGGGAGATTTTCCATGTCAGATTATCTTCAGATTTGAAGTAGCTTGGGATCTCATAGTTTCTGGGTCAAATATGAATTTATATTTGTCTTTGTACATATAGTAAAATTAATATTTGCTTAATTAGGTGCTTTGTTGGCAGGAGAAGGAGAAAGGAGTTTATTAATATGAATAGGTCATTACTGAGTGAGGTTTAGACCTACTGGGTGCATCAAGATATTGTTATCAGCATTCCAAGTAATGCACCCATAGAAACCAGAACACTGAGGCAGGCAAGTTCCTCAAAGAACAATTTATTGGATACATCATATTGGCACAACTGGTGAAAGCCGACTCTGAAAGTTCCTGTGGCTTTCACCTAATTAAAAAATAAACATTTCCCCTTCCCCCCCCCCCAAGTCACTGGTCATGCGATCCAATCAAGGTGCTGGCTGGTTGCTTGGTTACTTCACTCCTCCTCTGACCAGTCACCTGTGAGAATGTCCTTGGTTCCCATAGGAAAACTGTATTGTTTTGGTGACAAAACCCCATCCAGCTATTTCCCCCCCCCCTCTGTTGTGTGGCAACCCTGAAGCCTCCAAGATGGCCTCAGCCAGCTTCACTTCAGGGTTGACAATTGTTTCTGCAAGTTCTGTTTTTGGAGGACCAAATGGCTAATACTCCAATTGTGTCCTTTCCCTTAAAGGAGTGGATCCAGCCATCATGATTTGTGCATTAATTAGCTCTTACTAAGATTACTTTAACACACATACACACAAAGATGGCGATTGTTTCTTTTTCTTTTTACGCCTTTGAGTCATTGTTGACTCCTGGGAACTGCCTGGAGTAGTCCTGCCATTTTCTTGGCAAGATTTCCTCAGTGGCTTGCTACTATCTCCTGCTTAGGACTGAGAGAGACTGACAGAGCCAAGGTCACTCAGCTGGCTTAGTGCCTAGGGTGGCACTAGAACTCACGGTCTCCCAGTTTCTAGCTCAGCGTCTTAACTTCTACATCCAGGTGGCTCTTATATACCTAGTTAGGATATCTAAAGTGCCTCCTTCAGCAATTTGCATTCTTCATCAAAGGACCTGTGATTTATCCCCTCACACAAAAAAATATAAGTTGATTTGTGTGAGAGAGACTACTTCTTGTGTGTTGTGTGTCTTGTTACTTCTTTCTCTATTTTGTAGCAGGTGTTAGGTGGAAAGCCTTGTGCGGGAGCTTGGGTTGGCACCAGTTGACTGAATGTTTAATAGGCAATAGAATCTGCAATATTTTGCTCTGCTGTTTATGGCATTAGTCTTGCTTTCACACTGGTTACAAAGAAGGTTCCAAGCCTTTTGTTATTTTTCTTCAAAGATGTTATTCTATTACTGTAAACTTGCTTTAAACCGCATACATATTGCTGTGGAGTTTTGATAAGTAGAAAAACATTTTGAACATATTCTATAACATCCTACTTCCACATGGAACTCTCTAGATGTGTTACCTAATCTCATAATTAACCTAATCTCTAGATGGGCTACCTAATCTCATAATTCCAATTTGCATAGCCTTTGGTATTTTTCCCATCTCCATTTTGGTTCATATTTTGCATTTTTTGTATTATACACATCATTTGTTCCAGCTGCATATTTTCAAGAAGAGTTTGGCAATATTTGTGCAGCAGCCTGTTGAACAGAGGGGGAGGGGGAAAGAACCTTACTGGTGGAGTAGAACAGCATGCCATGGCTTCTCCTGAATGTCATAAATGTCACCGAGAACTTATATGTCTTTTGGCACAGCTGGGCATGAAGACATAAACACTGCCTCCCGCACTATCACTTTTAAACATGCTCTTACCTACTTTATTCCCAAGTCAGCAAAATTCTTTTATGACTTCATCAGTGACAACTTCACAAGACTTAAAAAGGCTGGGTAAGATCCAGCCTAGGAGCAGGGGATAATGTGCCACATTCAGGAGGCCTAAAGTTGGATTTCTGGCCTGAACATGTCTCTTTGGGGGGGCTGATTTTTTAAAATTATTATTATAGAACAGGCAAAAGCAGAATGTCAACAGCATCATCTTAATCTGAGATGGAGGACCCTTTGATACCAAGTAGGTACTATCATTGCCTTTCTATTTAAGCATGCCCCATAGATGTAACACGTGTATATGCCCCTGAGGTAAAATGAAGAGGACCTAGCACAACTGACAAAAATAAATACCAAAGTGAATATTTTAATCCAGCAGGTCATTAAGCTAGTATTCCTGGCTCCATTCCTCTTCTTTCTTCCCAGCAGCCGCCCTGCTATATCTCATCTTCCTGGAAGGACAGGTTTCCCTAGGGGATGGAAGCCCTGTTTTCTCTCACAGAAGCATCTGACGTAAAATACAAGTCTATTTGGGCAAAACATTTCAGCCCTGTTCTTTGCTGTAAAAGCTTTCCGAGTGGTTTTCCAGAATGAATTAAAAATAATAATAACCCTTGCTTTGAAATTTGTAACCTGAGAGATGCAAAAAGAGAAAAGAAAAAGTAGCATAAGAGAGGATGAAAACAGTAAATCTGGACCCAGCAACTGATACAAAATCCTAATAAAACTATTGGGGCAGGAACAGCCCAGGTAGAGGAGAAGCTCACAGCATTGGCCCCTCAGCAACGCCGACACTATGGCTTTGCCTCCTAGATCTCTCTCTCTCCCTCTCTCTGCTCTGCAGCCTGATGAAAGGCCACAGCAGGTCACTTGATAGTCAGATAATCCTTGGCTCCCACAGATGAAGTTAGTTGGTATGATGCAGTAGCTAGAGGGCTAGGTTGGAATTGGGAAGACCACCCCAGCTTCCGTTGACAATATGGCATTTTTCACTATACCATAGAACAGGGCCCCCCAAACTTGGCAACTTTAAGACTTGTGGACTTCAACTCCCAGAATTCTCCAGCCAGCATAGTTGTCAAGTTTGGAGACTTCTGCCATAGAACATCTTCTACCTCCACATGATTCCCTTTCCCTGTTGGCATCAACAGTTACAGACGCTGCCGCTTCAACCATCGGAACAGAACAGAATAACAGAGTTGGAAGGGACCTTGGAGATCTTCAGCCCAACCCCTTGCTCAAGCGGGAATCCCTATCTCATTTCAGACTAATGGCTGTCCAACTCCTTCTTAAAAGCCTCCAGTGATGGAGCACCTACACTGCTCTCCTCTGCTCTTACGTCAGGAAATTTCTCCTTAGTTCTAGGTTCCTTCTCTCTCTGATTAGTCTCCATCCATTACTTCCTGTTCTTCCCTCTTCTCCATGACAGTTCCTCAAGCATTGGATAGCACTGCTATCACATCACCCCCAGTCCTCTTCATTAGACCAGACATACCCAATTCCTGAAATCATTCTTCATATCCTAGCCCTCCAATTATGTGATGACCCGGGGTGCGGCACAAAGGCAACACTGTCAGATAATCAGTAGGAGACCCTTTATTAGCTCCAACTTTTCCCCAATGTCATGATTACCTTCTGACTGGAGAAGAACTCTCCAAGGAACAGCCTTTGACTGGGGTGAATCAAGTCCAAAACGTGGTCAACAAAAATTGTAACTATAAGTCAAGGCAAAATGAGGTAATTAGTTCCGTAGAGCAAGAGCAAGAATTCCAGATGTGAAGGCACAGCAATAACAACACAGTTGGGAAGACGCCAGGAATACAGATAACCAAAGTCAACACAAGATAAACTCACGTTTTCTCCCAGCAGCTACTGCACTCAGCATGCATTTCTTTTAAACTCTGTTCCTAGCTGTGGCTAATGATGGAATTAGGTCCCATTCCTCCCCCATAAGCCACGCATCCCATGTTGCTCTCTTCTTCTCCATTCCTCCCTGTGTGACCTCGGATGAAGAGAGGGTGGGCCTGGGTCTTCCTCTGAACTCCCTCTCCCTTGTTTTCCCTTGCTCTGCCCAGCTGGACTTTGCCCTTGCCCAGTTTTCTCCATAGCCATTGGAGCCACATTCCCACTCTCTGTCAGCTTTTTGTCTTCCTCCTTGGATTCAGACTCTGACAGGGGAATGACAACTTATCTCTGTTGCTCCATCAACAGCAGAGCTCCGTGTATTTCAGTGTTACCGAAGAGTTCTCTAACCATTTTTATTTGGAGTTAATACAACGTCTTGATTTGAGCAAGAACACACTAAGGACAAAGTATATTGGACCTGAAATGAATCTTTGCACTGTATCTATTTATGTGCATATGATTGTGGTTTGAAATTGAGGATAGTGGCTGATGAACATAGGCATAGATGGGAGGGATTTAATTTGGTCGAAACTGATTTAAATCCATTTTATCATTGAGATTCCATGTTTCCACCAGGCCATCTACAAGGCACTGCAACCAAGTGTTTACAGGTAGTCCTCAAACTTACAACAGTTCATGTAGTGAACATTCAAAGTTACAACAGCACTGAAAAGAGTGACTTATGACCATTTTTCACACTTAACAACCTTTGTAGCATTCCCATGGTCACATGATCAAAATTCAGACACTTGTCAGCTGACTCATTTATGATGGTTGCAGTATCCAGGGGCCATGTGATCACCTTTGGCGATCCTGACAAGCAAAGTCAATGGGGAAGCCAGATTCATTTAAGAAGATTTCTAACTTAACAACTGCAGTGATTCACTTAATTCAGTGATGGCTAACCTATGACACACATGTCACTCATGACACGCCGAGCCACTTTGACTGACACGCCTGTTGGTGTGGGGAAAACCTGCACATTTAGAGGCTGCTGTGCTCTGCTCCAATCCCTGCTCTCTGCTTGTTGCGTGGAGGCATGGTGTCACCGCTGCCACAAGATCTTTGCAGCAGAGAACCAGTTTTAACTGCCATAAACTGAGGTTTGTCAGTTTCATTACCTCAGGAATGCTACAGGAGGAAAGGAGATCCATGAGGTTCACAGCCCTGTGAGGTGGCCTTCCGATCGCCACATCCTGCACCTGAGACTAGGGAGACGAGTTTTACAGCCCTGTGTGATCACCCCAGCCCTGTCCGTCATAAACCAAATTATTGATATTTCTTGAAGTGACACACGACCCGAGGAAGGCTACACTTTTTCCTGATTTTCGACACGCCAAGCTGAAAAGGTTAGCCATCACAGACTTAATTGTTTCAAGGAAGTTCGTAAAATGGAGCAAAACTCCCTTAGCAACAGATATGTCGGGCTCAGTTGTGGTTGTATGTTAAGGGTTACCTGTACTATGTTTTGTTTTTTCAGTGTCATCTGCTGTAAATTTTTCCTCCTCATTCTTGAAATCAAATCCATTTAAACATTATATTGGAATAAGAATTTGAAAAATGAGAGGAAATATGAGTATTTAAGGGCAAAGGGTGAGCAAAAATGGACTTCATTTATCTACCCAAATTATCATTTTAATATATCTGTGTTGACCCATTATTTTTTGTTGCCCTCTCTTACAGCTTAAAACATGTGTGATACTTATGTCATTTTTCACTATTTTTCCGTTCTTTGGCATTTCACCTGTCTTTCTTTCATTTCCAGTCCTCCGTGAACAGTGATGGGATTCAAAAAAATGTTATTACCAGTTCTGTGGGCATGGTTTGGTAGGTGTGGCAGGGGAAGGATACTGTAAACTGTCCAGTCAGGTGGTATTTGCCAGTTCTCCGAACTACTCAAAATTTCCACTACCGGTTCTCCAGAACTGGTCAGAACCTCCTGAATACCACCTCTGTCCGTGATGCTTTCTATTTGGATTAGAGTTGGACAAATCTCTTGGCTAAACAGTCTGATTAATCAATATTTTAAACCTTAAAATGTGTTTGGTTTTGGGTGTATATGTTGCATGAGCCCAAACGTTGTTATTCTGTATCCCGCAGAGAGGATAAAACAGAGAGGATGAACTGCATGCAGACTGGCAATGCATTAAATTATATTTTGCTTCTAAATGTAAATTAAATATTTGGCTATGGAGCGGGCATGTATGAGTGTTAGTGCTTCCTTAACTTAAAACATACACATTTTTCTAGGGTTGTGTACCTACTGTGGGAGCCCAGAAAAAAATGCTATTTCTAGGAAGGCACTGATACCTGTAGGGACTGCTCAGAAGTTCTTTTGAGTTTTTAAGATCTGAAGTGCAGCTCATTTCTAAATTTAAACCAAAAGCAGATAGTCCTTCTATTTTCTAATTGTTGCCGGTTGCCTCCAGTTTTTATTTTATACCTTAGCCAGCGATTTTAGGCTCTGGACACATTTTGGCTATCTGTTGCGACGATATACATAATGTATCCATCAAGATCTGGCTTTGGTAAGATTAATGGCATTATCTCTGTGTGTTTATTTCCTTGCAGAGTTCCTGCTGGGGACTGTGTGGAAGGATGGCAGCTGCAGAACCTTTGACTGCTTTCTCCCGTTGGTACCTATATGCCATTCATGGCTACTTCTGCGAGGTGATGTTCACAGCTGCTTGGGAGTTTGTGGTCAACTTCAACTGGAAGTTCCCAGGTGTCACCAGTGTATGGGCACTCTTCATCTATGGGACATCCATCCTCATTGTAGAAAAGATGTATCTGTACCTGAAGGATAAGTGTAACATACTTGTGCGCTGCCTGATTTACACCTTATGGACGTATCTTTGGGAGTTCACAACTGGCTTCATTCTGCACCAGTTTAATGCCTGCCCATGGGACTATTCGCAGTTTGACTTGAACTTCATGGGCCTCATAACCCTGGAGTATGCCATCCCATGGTTCTGTGCAGCATTTATCATGGAACAACTAGTCATCAGGAACACCCTGCGTTTGCGTTTTGATGAGAATGCTGAACCAGGTGAACCCACATCTGTCGCAACCTTGGCCAATGGTCATGTGAAAACTAACTGAATTGTACTTTAGATTACACTAAGACTAAGCAAACTCCCCCCCCCCTTCATTACAGACTTGGGATGATGGCCTCAACAGCAAAACTCCTGTTTCCTTTATGATAAACAAACCTCCTTGGTTTGGAGGTGTGCATGAAAAAGTGGAATCAGTAGGTTTTCTATGAATTTTATGCTCTTTCTCTCTCTTGGTTCCTTTTTTTTAAACAAAACTTCAAGTATCATTGTCAACTACCCGTTGACTAGATAGTTAGACTTATAACTTACTCAGAAAACAGTTCTGTGATCAGTACTTTATTATATCTGGGTTAGAAAAAACAAAAGGTTGGCTCAAACTGTTCAAATAACATTAGTAGATAGGCACAGATTTGCCCAGTTGACTTAGAGATTGGCTTATATTCCATTCAGGTGCTTGCTTGAAACCAATACCTCCCATGGGACCTGAGATGCTGCAGATTCTAGGAAAAACCATTGCCTGTTGAAACAGCCCAACAAAGTGGCAGACTACTGTGGAAATAGAACTTGCCCTGTTGTGTGCTTTCCTTAAGGCTTTTTTTAAGTTGCACCACAGTGTATAGTATTACGGTGCTGGACATCCTGCTGAATTTCTATAAAAATATTACTTTTTGAAACATCCATTCTGACACTCACCAGAGAGTTTGTTTCCCACTCTCGTGTACCTATTTTTTTAATAAAGAACAATTTCGCTGGATAAAGTCAATCATTGCTGTACAACCTGCATTATAGATATGTAGGCAAAAGGAGGAGAAAAATGGCCCAAGTCATCCCTACCTCCTCCTCTCACACTTTCTGGTGGAACTCAGTAGGAAGGTTCCTTCAGAGCTGATTCTTGCTAACTTTCATTGTGACTGTTTACACATCATCTAAATCTTCTCTGGCTTCCTTCGTGGGGAATTTTCTAGTCTCAAAAATCCAAGTGTCTATAAATATGGACTACTGACATCACATTGAAATCTTTGTTTGATGCCTGGATTCATTGGGAGCTGAAATCCTGCAGGACAGACTTTTGAAAGACCTGTGGTCAATCTTTTTTGTATTGATCTTCTCAGCACTGGTGTTCCCAAATGTACAAATGGCAGAATTAGTAGTGCGGCAGTATCTCTTCATAAAGCTATTTATGAGCAACTGTTGATGGCATCTCGCTGTAGGAACTTTGAAGGATCATCCTTTAAGATGGTCCAAGTAAGTGGAAAATAATACAAAAGGGCTGCAGATATTCTAAAGTCTGAGACCAAAGTGAATGTCCCCAAAGAAATATGTGATATGCAAGGGCAGTTAAAGAAGAAATAGCAACGAACAAGAAGGGATTCTTTCTGCAGCCATCAAAAGAATCTGTTCTTTAGGTTCATAGAATGAAAGAGAAATGAAAAAAGGAAAGGGAGTCACTTGAACTAAATACATCCAATAGCTTTAAGAAGAAGATATGCTATCACTAGGCTTCTTGGACCAGAAAGAAGTCCAGATATCATTTGCATAGAATGGAATGCACTGAGATGGAATTGCACCAGCGATGGAATGGGCTTTGTACTTTTGTGGTGGCAACAATTTTTTTATTTAAAATAAGACTGTCTTGTTGTTTGGTAAACAACTTAATTTTTAACTACCTGGCAGTTATTATATTGTGGATCTCCTTGCGTGATAGGGTAGGATTGCCATTTGAAGAACTCTCTGCCCCCAGTTTCCACTGCCAGGGAACTTTGGGATTTCTATTCATAACCTACCCGATGGCTATTGGAAAGGTTGAGTTCTGTTCTAGGAGCAACAAAATGGGCAAGCTGCTACCCTGAGTAAATGTTATGTGGGCATGATTAAGAATGAAGGTAATATTAACTTGATTGGTATTTTCAGAGTGTGATTATTTTATTTCTTTTACATTCCCCACAGACCTGATATCCATTGCTGGTAGTGGATGAGCAGGAATATTAGCAGTGGAAGTATTCTCAGGTCTACCCTACTGTATTTATTCTCCTGACACACTTCACAGGATTAAACTTTGTAATTTATTTACAACTTCTTATAATTCTTCCTTTTTTTATTTTTAATCGCTTCTGATCCAAACTGTGTTTCAGGAAAAGGAGGGACCATGCAGAGCAGAAATCTCTGTTATTAGCCCTGCAACGATGGCTATCTATACTAAAAAAAAAAAAAAAAAGGAGAAGAAGGTGGAAGTGGTGGTGTTCATCATATTTCTTTTACACCTGGCAGGAAATGGGCTACATTTGCACTTTCTGGTAACCATCATCTGTGAAGCCTTGGAAAAGACTAAAGGAGTTCAGTCTTGCCATTACTTGAAGATATGTATTCTTGGTTCACTTGAACTCCATGAAATCGTGCTACAGGAATTAGTAAGTTGAGGAGGAGGAGGATGTTATCCATTCAGTCGTGTCTGACTCTTGCATTACAAATGCACTAAATGAAGGTTAAAGATAGTAAAATTACTGAAAGAGTTGGATTTTTATGCTGGTAATACCATTTCCTTGCCTTTGACAATACTGTAATACAATTCCATGTTCTTTAGGGATTGGAGACTATACTCTGATTCTAAATGACCTCCTGTTACATAGTGGGTCAATAATTATGACATTCTGCAAACATGTTGCATTTTCCTCTGTTACATCAGCACCTTCCAAAACTTACTTGGTGTCATTTTCTTTGGAACATTGTGCACAAATGTATCCATGCACAAACACAGAAAATCTGTATGCCAGAAACTAGGCTGAGCTATACGTTTTAATATTGTTGACGCAGAAATCTTCTTGAACCTGGTGTGTTTGAATTGCATTGGACAAATTCCCAGGCAGCATGCCTGGAGGTACCAGGTCAGGGAATATTCAACATCCATCAGATAATTCATTGACTGGGTAACTTTCCTTTAACTCAATGCCAAATTCTCTCCAGGTTATCCTATTAGCTGGACTGTGCAAATCTCATTTCTGGTCTGGAAGAAATCAACTTACTGGCAGCCAGAGATTTTTCACTTTTATTTTATTTATGTTTTTTTTCCCTGAATTCAAATGGATGTGGTGGGTAGTAGGAAAAGAACCAAACTACTGATGTTTTATTACTGGATTATTGATGGCAGTTATAATATTGATAATAGTCACCAAAAGGCAGTAGAGGATGCACTGGCATCTGAAATGCATAATAATGAAATAACTCACTTAAATTTTTGCTTGTATGTGTATCCTCCTCCATAAATTAAAATTGCCTGTTTGAATTCACCAGCAATAAAAAAAACCTTGTGGTTTGTTCGTTTTGCCCTCTGTCACTTATAAAATGGCCTGTGTTTTAAATTGTGAAACATTGAGATGGACAGATAATGTCTGTAGGTGATGAACTTTCTTATACATACCCCAAATTCAAAAGCAATTCATCTTTTAAAAAGATAGAGAACTCAACAGTCTTGGATATTTAGTATCCATATTTTGGTAGACAGCTGTCCTGTCCCGTCCGGTTAGATCAGTCTTCTCAAATGAGCTTCATTCAGATGTCCTGGATTTAACTCCTATAAATTTCTGGTCAGCACGGAAGACTCTAAAAACCTGGAATAAACACAAAAGCTCCATCATCCTGTTTCAGTTTGACATTGGGCACCATTTATAAAAATGGGACATTTTGGCTAAAATGCGTTGGGCCTGGACTCAAGCTCATGAGGACTTCTAGCAGTGTGGAAAATGCTTCTCCCATGTCCTAACCCAAGAGTCTTTTCTAATCTAAGGCTCACATGAGTCTCCAACAGATGTTCCAGATGCTGTATTAGAAAAAAAGTGAATCTGGTTAGTAGATTAGATTTATATTTAATTAAAATTAAGTTAAAATATTTGAACACAGTGACTACAGCAGCTTGATTTTAATAACTTTCCCATTGACCACATTAAAGAGTACAATTTTTGATCCACCCAAGATTTCGGAGCTTCCTATAACTCTGAATTGGAGATATTCTATTTTGGAGACATTTTGTTGTTCCAGCATGACTTAAACTTTTAGTTTAATTAACTTTTACTGTAAATAGGGGAAGTTTTTTCTGAATATATCAGCATGAAGATGATTTAGAAGTTTTCTATTCAGAATGCTTCCTAATATGCAGAGAGGTCAACAGAAGTCAACATAAAATATATTAATGCAAATCAAATGAAACAAGCATTTTGCTCTCTGGTTTGTCGAAATTTGCAAAATGAAGCATCTTACATTTCACTAGAATAAAATATTTTAAAATTTGCTTGCATCCTGCTGACCTGTTTGGAACATTGCAGAATAATTAAACTTCCTCCATACTTAAAAAAAAAAAAAGAATGCCTGCCAAGCATAGTGATGTTGAAAAATGCATTTAATCAAAAAGACAGTTGGTACTTATTTGCTTTATCCATTTGCATGGAGCTGCCCATTCAAAAACATCTCAAAATGGCATATGAACATTTCTGATAAAGCATAATTAACACAGAATTATGTAGCATAATTAGCATAATTGATTTATTAGGAGTAGCCATGGCTGCGTGCAGCCGATACTATATTATGTCATATATTTCCCCCTTGACCCTGGTATTTCCCCGAACCCCTGGATGTGACTTCTCTAATGGGACACATTCATCTCCAAGAGTCATCCATCATGCTCTCCAATAACTTTCTTATGCTCCGACAACTTTGGGCTACTGGGGGTGATTAGACATTTTAGGAATGCCTTGTTTCCCCCCACTCCCTTTTTCTGGCAGCTAAAAAGACCAAAGGAGTATATTTTTAGTTGACAGGTAACACAGGTGGTTAAGTAAATCTGGCTTCCCCATTGACTCTGTTTGTCAGAAGGTGGCAAAAGGGGATCACAGGACTCCATGACACTGCGACTGTCATAAATATGAACCAGTTGTCAAACATCTGAATGTTGATCAAATGACTATGGGGATGCTAAAGCAGCCGTCAAAAGTGTGAAAAATGGTCATGTCACTTTTTTCAGTGCTATTGTAAGTGAGCGGTCACTAAATGAACTATTGTAAGTCAAAGACTACCTATATATTTTGATTGCCTTCTAATGGCAATTCTGGAGTTTTGCAGCCCAATACGCAAAATTAAATGACCAGCCTTTTTGTAGGTGTGGAGCAAGAAATGGAGGCAAGGATTACTCCAGCAGACACCCTGTGCATGTCAGCCCCATATGGCATTGTTTCTGTTTTTTACTGTTCCTAAGGAATCTACACTGAGATCATTATGACAACAATAAATCATAATATAATCCCCGTTTGAAATGTTCAGGTAAACTTCTGTTTAAAATTGTGAGCAAATAGGGTTATTAATAACATCACTAAGATTACTGCCATGAAAAATACAGATGGCCTATATTTTCTTTTCTTTTATGATAGCAATAGCGTTTAGGCTTATATATGTCCTCATGCCATTTCAGAGTACTGTCTAGGGCAGGGGTCCCCAAACTTGGCAACTTTAAGACTTGTGGACTTCAACTCCCATTCTGGGAGTTGAAGTCCACAAGTCTTAAAGTTGCCAAGTTTGGAGACCTTTGCTCTAGGGCTAGGCGGTTTACAACGTTGAAGCATTATTTGCACATTGCCCTCAACAATTCTGGATCCTCATTTTACCAACCTCGGAAGGACAGAAGGCTGAGTCAACCTTGTGAGCCCCATCGGGATCAAACTCCAGGTTGCAAATGGAGGTCAAATAATTGCAGGGGACTTGCCGTAAATACGAACAAGTTGTCAAGTTGCCAAGTGCCAGAAATCAGTTATGTAACTGTAGGGGTGGAGAAGGGAAATAATTTGCAACAGCCAGAGGCCATAAAACATCTACTCTGTTAGATGAAAGATATGAAAGATTATTAAATGGCAGGTTGTAAGTTGAGGATTACGTGTATTCTTTATCATGTTTAAATATTTTAAAAGGGCTGGCTCTCCATCTTATGATGGAGCTTTAAAATTGGATTACTCTACCTCAAATAGATTGCTTAACTCTTATGAGTTTGTTATCACATTTGGGTTTAAGTACATAAGTACACTAATATTCCAATGCAAGAATCAATATAGTTTAAAAGATGTAAGTGTACCTTTAAATTACATATAAAAAACCTGGACCTTATCACCGTATGAAGAATTATGGATTTATTGAGCATGGAGTACAGCCATAAAGATTAATTATCAGAAGAATTAGAAAGGTAATTCAAAATAAAACACTGCATCATTTGTAGAGAGAGATTACATTATATTTATGATAATATATAGAGACTCAAGTGTAAATATGAAAAATATGCTCTACATCCACAAATTACATCACATTCAATAAATATTATTCACTGTGGCATATAGATTTTGGCTATAGGTTACAGTGGAAGACAGAAGAATAAAGTAAACCCATTCTTCTTGACCAAACACATTATTCATATACCAAAGATTTGTTGGCAAAAAGATGCTGTCATTATTCCAAGGAGTTAAACCAAAATGAAATAGAATTTTGTTTACTTTTATAAAAATTGAGATTTTGATATTTAGGATTTTTGTTTGAATTTAAACAAATGCAGTGACAATTGTATGTGTGTGAAGACATTCTCCAGAACATGAGTCCATGAAGATTGTGATGTGAGCAGAGTTTGGTTCAGCAAACGTAGGCCATGAAGAGCAGAACAAGACAGAGAATTCTAGACACGGCAATGACATTAACAAGTTTGTAAAAACTTCTTGGGAAATCCATTGAAGAAAACTCAAGTCTTGGCATGAAGTTATTTGATAAGACAGTGGACATCCAGAAAAATAAAGTTAAAATCAAATTAATGCTGAATGCAAACAAAAATTTTATTTCTTAAATGATCAAACTTATCTGTAATCACTGCTATCTGAATACTTGGTAATTGGAATGCTATACCATAGCATGTACATTTATTTATTTATTTAAATGTATTTATTTAAATAGCATTTAAATGTATTTATTTAAATAGCATTGTCTGTGTAGATGGATCTTTTTAAAAAGAAGGATTGACATGCTCTTGTCATAAAGTGGCATGTCATGCTGTATCATAAAGTAGTTAAAAGTAACAGGGGAAAGGAAGTAGAGGCCTTTTTGTTCATTGTTTTTCTGCTTATCACACCTTTCAAAAACTATACTTCTGGAAGAAGGGTAGGAAAGCTATCAAAATGAGCAAGAGGCTGGAACAACTCCAAGCTGTTACATAAAAATTGAAAATGATGAATAAAGAAGTCCTACAATGGAGGTATATAAAGTTATGTAAGCTATGAGGAAAATCAATAGGGAAGCATTTTTCCCCTTCCTCTTACTATAGAACAGAGATCATTCACGCAAGCTGAACAAAGGAGGAGTCAAGCAAAATCTTTAGACAGCACAGAGATAATTTTCCAAAGAGCAGATTTCATATAGAGGACTCCAGAAAGATGAACTAATATATTCATGGGTATATTCAAGGATTTCAATAGT
Organism: Hydrophis major; assembly: GCA_033807585.1. Classification (NCBI taxonomy): domain Eukaryota; kingdom Metazoa; phylum Chordata; class Lepidosauria; order Squamata; family Elapidae; genus Hydrophis; species Hydrophis major. Next base: position 85,747,417 of record CM066328.1, on the reverse strand, counting down.
GGGGCCAAAAAAACCAGGATGACCACTAGATAGTGACAAACAATTAGAATTTTTTAGAATTATAATTTCTCTAGTTCTTTTTAAACTTGGCCTTTTTAAACTTTACTAAGCTTAAAAAAATGGAATTAGCATTATTGAAAAATAATAATTACTATGTGTACTATTATACCTAAACTAAATAGCTTTAGAGCTTTACACATTGGAGGAGTCATAGCAGGAAGTGGTTTTGGCTATTTAGGAAACAGAATACTGGATTCGATGGGCCAATGATCTTATCCATCACAACTCTTCTGTGATTAGCAGAATAACACAGTTGAAAGGGACCTTGGAGGTCTTCTACTCCAACCCTCTGCTCAAGAGTTGCTGATGAGGGAGATCATTCTTTATATTATGAATGAAGTTTGTTAGGGATAACATTGGTTTACCCTAACTGGTTTAGGTAAATAATAATATGTAATCATAGTTTGTATGTTAAAGTGTCTGCAACTTTAACTGTGGGATAGTAATTAAGGGAGTGGTTGTGAAAGCACTTTAAAAGAAGCAAGACGGCAGCTTGCTATCTCTCTGGCTTTGATGATTCCTGATTACTGCAAGGACACAACACTGCATTGCTCGAACCGGAGAGAAAACAAAGGACTGGCTTGTAAGTGTATTGACATAGGGTATTCAACACGGACTTTGATAACTGAATATCCCTGAATGGACTGACTAAATGATACATGACTATTGGACTGTTATTTTGACTATGCTATGAACTCATAATGGAATAAACTATATATTTGATAGCACAAGCGTATCTGTCATTTTTACTGTATGTTAATAAACATACAAGCTTAGCTCACTCATTTATCTGTGTGCCTATCTGACTAAGCTGCACATTCTGTTTAGCTTGTCTCCCTAACCCTGGTTGGGGAAACCAGGCTTAACACTGGTTATGGGCCCAGAGGCTGCAAAGTCAGTTTAACTAGGATAAAACAGATTTATGTAAAAGTGAGTGTTTGTGTTGTTATACATTACAGTAAACAGACAGCTGTGTTTTATTAATTATAGTTTTATATCCATATAAGAAAACATGGCACAAGTCAATCTACAAAGTTTGTCCCTGATATCCAAGTTGGATGGAACAAACTATGTATCATGGTCTATGAAATGTAGTATGCTTCTAAGAAGAGAAGGTTTGTGGAATATAATTGAAAATCCACCAAACGTAGAAGAATGGGATCCAGAGGATGAGGAAGATAAATTAAAGATAGAAGAATTTATGCATAAAAATGAACAAGCAATTTGCATTATTGGGTTAACCTTAACTGATAACCAGCTTGTTTATATCCATGGAGAAAAGACAGCTGTTGGGTGTTGGCAGAAGCTGAAGAGGATTTATGTTCGAGATAATGTTGGTGCTCACATAAATCTAACACGGAAACTTTTCAGTACACATCTCCATAAGAATGGTGATATGCTGAGTCATTTGAAAACTATGCAAAGCATTTTTCAAGAACTGCACGAGAAAGAGCTTATTTTCTCTGAACTACACCAAGTCTATATAATTCTATCTTCCCTCGATGAAACCTATGACAATTACGTCACTTCCCTTGAAATATTGCCAAAGGAAAGCCTAACTTTAACTGACATAACTGGCAGATTGATTGAAGAAGCCAGAAGAAGGCTTGAAAGAGATGAGTTAAGGAGGGAGAAACCTCAAAAAGAAGATAATGAAACTCCTACTGCATATGCAATTAAAAGGTGCTTTAATTGTGGAGGAAGAGGACATTTGGCAAGATTTTGTAAAAAGGCAAAGAGCCAGAACGCTGGCCAGAATACAAAAAGTCATCAAAAGATAAATAAAAATTTAGAGTTAGCCATGTATAGTAACGAAGCTGTAAAAAATAATTTATGGGTGGTTGACAGTGGAGCATCACATTGTATAACAAATGATAAGAAAAATTTTATTAAAATGTCCAAGAGTACACAGCAGATATTGTTAGCCAATGGCTGGAAACTGAAAGCTAAAGGTCAAGGTATAGCATATTGTTCTTTTATAAAAGAGAATGTAAAAATGTTATATGTACCACAACTTAAGTTTAATTTAATTTCAGTATGAATTTTGGTTAAACTAGGATATGTAGTTACATTTAGGGAAGATAACTGCAAAATTGAGAAAGAAGATAAGAAAATTACTGCATCTTTAAGAGGTGAATTATATGTGTTAAATGATGATGGTTTAAAAGTGGCTAACACAGTTTATGAAAATAAGAAACCTCATGATGAATGTATTCACTTGTTACATCGAAGGCTAGGGCATTTAAATTTTAAAATGCTTAAGAAAACTGTTGAATTATCTAAGGGAATAAGTTTGAAACCTTGTAATAAGTATTTGCAATGTAATGCCTGCAATCAAAGCAAGGCCAGGGTTACACCGGCTAATAGAGTTGATGGATTTACTACCAAAGAGCCTTTAGAGGTAGTATTTGCAGATTTAATAGGTCCTAAAAAACCAAGTGTAGGAGGAGCTCGTTACATACTAAGTATAATGGACCATTATTCTAGATATGGGTTTTGCTATTTAATGAAAAGCAAAACTGAAACGTATCAAAATCTCTTTAATTGGATAAAATTTGCAGAAAGGAAAACTAAAAAGAAATTAGTAACTCTTATAACAGATAATGGTACGGAATTTACAAATAATAAATTCCAGAACAGACTAAGAATGTTAGGTATTCAACATAAAATGTCTGCACCATATAGGCCACAACATAATGCCTTTATAGAGAGAAGAGGCCAAACATTACAATCAATGGCACGAACTATGATGTCTGATTCAGGATTACCTGACAATTTGTGGGGAGAAGCAATAATGTGTGGTAATCATATATTAAATAATGTTGTTAATTCAACAACAGGTGAATTACCATTCACACTGTGGCATGGTACAAAACCTGATTTAAGTTACATGCACACATTTGGAGCACCAGCATGGGTGCATATCCCTACACAACTTAGACACAAAGGACAACATAGAGCTAAAAGATTATATTTTGTAGGATATACATCTAATCATAGATCTTATAGATTCTGGGAACCAGGTACATCTAGAGTTTACACCAGTGCTAGTGCAAAATTCCTAGAACATGTAGGATGGAATAGATAAGAGCAAGATTTAAATAACGAAGTAATTGTTGAACCCTACAAAAGGCAGAAAGATCAGATTAGTTATAAGAAGAGTCCAATTAAAGAAGAAGTCCATGAAGAGCAAATAGGACCAGAACAAGAGGAAACTGTTGATCAGGAAGAGTTAGATAATCAAGAAGAGTTAATAAATGAAAGTCCACCTGTAAGTCCTGTAATACCTAGACGTACTACACGTGTAACTAGACCACCTGATAGGTATCAAGCAAGTATAGTTTGCCAAGTAACTAAAGTTCCAACTAGTATAGATGAACTTAGGATGTATCCTGCTAAGGATCAGGAGAATTGGCAAAAGGCAATGGAAAAGGAACTAAATTCATTAAAGGTAATGAAAGTTTATGAAGATGCTAAATTACCTCCAGGAGAAAAATCCATTGGGTGCAAATGGATATTTAAAGTAAAAACTGGAAATGATGGGACTGTTACCCATAAGGCTAGGTTAGTAGCTCAAGGATTTAATCAAACTGCATCTGATTACGATGAAGTTTTTGCACCAAGTCTTAAAGCAACATCTTTAAGAGCAGCATTAGTGTGGGCAGCTAAGAAAAACTATGTCATTAACCATTTAGATGTAGAAACTGCTTATCTACATGCACCATTGCAGCACACTATATATTTAAGAAAACCAGTAGGTATAAAAGACAATAAAGTAAATAGTAATGATTGTTGGAAACTCAAAAAGAGTCTTTACGGGTTGAAACAATCTGGGTTTGAGTGGAACCAATATATTGTGAAAGAGTTAAACAATATAGGTTTTAAATCTGGTTTAGCAGATCCATGTGTGTTTAAAAGAGAAAATAATGGAACGGTGTCATTATTGTTATTATTTACAGATGATATTGCTTTGATAACTAAGACTAATAATGAAGCTAATGAAATTATATCATTATTAGCCAAAAAGATAAAATTAAAGCATTTAGGTGAAATTAAAAGGTATCTAGGATTGACAATTAACAAAACAAAAAATGGTTTTAAGATATCTCAAGAAGATAAAATTTGCCAATTAATTAAAACGTTTAAAATGGAACTTTGTAAACCGGCAAAGACTCCAATGAGTCAGGAAGTTTGCCAAACTGATGATCAAAGTCCCAAATTTGATAAGTCCACATATCAATCTTTGATTGGTAGCTTATCATATATAAGCAATTGGTCTAGGCCTGATATAGCTTATAGTGTAAATCAACTGGCACGTTTTAATTCAGATCCACAACAATGTCATTGGCAATCATTAAAGAGAATTTTAAGATATCTTAAAGGAACAATGAACCATGCATTGTATATAGAACCAAAGGGTGATTTGAGTCTTAGTGCCTATGCAGATGCAAGTTTTGCAACTGATATAAACACTAGAAAATCAACATCTGGGATGGCTATATTATTTGGTAAGACACTTATAGGATGGAGCTCAATCAGACAACAGCATATCAGCTTGTCCACAATGGAAGCGGAATTTTCATGTCTGTCATTATTATGCACTGACTTAATTTTGTACAAACAGTTATTATTAGACATGGGTGTAACTGTAAAAGATTCCATTATTGTGTTCGAGGATAACCAAGCAGCTATAAAGTTAGCTACTAGTATTGCTGTTAAAACTAGATCAAAACATACTGATTTAAGATACTTAAATGTTAGAGAATCTGTAAAGAATGGGCTAATTAAATTGGAATACTGCATGACGGAAGAAAACATTGCAGACCAATTTACAAAAGCTCAAGGAGTAACTAAGTTTAAAGAGAGTTGTAACAAATATGATTTAAAAATGTAAATAGTTTTATTATTATTATTTTCCTAAAAGGGGAGAATGTTAGGGATAACATTGGTTTACCCTAACTGGTTTAGGTAAATAATAATATGTAATCATAGTTTGTATGTTAAAGTGTCTGCAACTTTAACTGTGGGATAGTAATTAAGGGAGTGGTTGTGAAAGCACTTTAAAAGAAGCAAGACGGCAGCTTGCTATCTCTCTGGCTTTGATGATTCCTGATTACTGCAAGGACACAACACTGCATTGCTCGAACCGGAGAGAAAACAAAGGACTGGCTTGTAAGTGTATTGACATAGGGTATTCAACACGGACTTTGATAACTGAATATCCCTGAATGGACTGACTAAATGATACATGACTATTGGACTGTTATTTTGACTATGCTATGAACTCATAATGGAATAAACTATATATTTGATAGCACAAGCGTATCTGTCATTTTTACTGTATGTTAATAAACATACAAGCTTAGCTCACTCATTTATCTGTGTGCCTATCTGACTAAGCTGCACATTCTGTTTAGCTTGTCTCCCTAACCCTGGTTGGGGAAACCAGGCTTAACAAAGTTGATGTCTTGTAAGGAGTTCTCACAATTTTGGCTGTGACTGTGACACTCATAAAGCAGGTCACTACGTGAACAGATCTGATTTTATGACCCTTTTTTGCAGCGGTTAAGCAAATGTGGCAGTTGTTAGGTTTATGCAGTGATCCTTAAGTGAATGCCATGGTTGTTAAAGGAACATCATGGTTGTAAAGCGAACCCATTGTTTGCCATAGGGTAGTTTTTGCCAGAACAGGAAGTAAAATTTGGTTTCTGGCAAAACATTGAAAATCGTGGTCTGCATGGAGACTGCAAGTGGTCGTAAGTGTAGCAGGGCCACTGCCAAGTGCCCAAAATGTTGTCCTGTGACCGCTGGGAAAGTGGGCAGTCATCAGAACTTTGAATCTGGGTTGTAAGTTCCATTTTGGGGATCCATCATTATAAATTCAAATGATCACTAAGTGGCTGATCATAAGTCAAGGACAATCTGTACACCCTAAATGTGCTTCTTAGGACAAGGGGATGGAGGCAGTGTTGGCCTGGGTTCTTCTTTCAGTTGCCATCTGCTGAGTAGAGCATGTACTTTCTATCAAGGACACCTGCAGCAGTTGTTCCTTTGTGGAGATAAGTGCCTTGTTGAGAATTTATTGGTAGTGTTGCAAAGCCAGCAAAAATCCCATTTTGTTGCAGAGGTAGAATTCTAAAACTGCTTGTTCCCTGTCATGCAATTTCTTTTGCAAAGGTACTTACAGGTAAATAAAGATCCATGTCTAGACCTGAAGGAAGCAAGTGTAATTAACTTGTGTTTTAAAAGGAGCCGGGTTATAAATAAATAATAGATTGAAATGGAGCTTGATTCATTGGGTCATTATGAAACAAATGCAGGCTAATGGGTTTCATTTATTTTAGTTTTCCTATTTCCAATATATGTTACTATTTTTCTGCCAAGGAACGATGCAAAGCATAATAATGAAAACACAGGACAATGTACCTTGAAAAGAAATCCACAAAACAGTACAGAAATAATATTAAAAAACTAAGGGCAGCCGGAAAAACCAATAGTCAGCAAATGCAGAGGACAGAGTAGGTAATCCTGGATCGATTTTGGATGAAAGCAGATGGGGGAAATGCTTTCCTGTGGCTTTATATAGATATTAAACAAACCTGGGGCCAAGATAAAAGCTGAGGGCTAAATCTTGTATTAACCAATGCCAATCCTACAGCCCTAACTTGGGGATCTCAGGCAGTTTTTAAAGGTGGACCATATCTGAAGTGTTACAACATGAATTGTTGAACCTGGGTCATCTTTGTGCAGGTAGTATCATAGTTTGCATACTGACCTGAGATTATAAAAGATACCTTGCTACACTTAATTTGCTTCTTCAGTGACGTCAAAAACTGAGTATCTCTATATCCGTTCATGGGGACAGCATCTTCTCAGGTAGAAGGTGAATGTCACTTGCTTATAGAGGTGACTCATTCCCTGAAAGTATCTGGTCCAGTGATTATCCAATGATTATCCAATTCAGATTATCCAATCCAGTGATTATCCAATTATCCAGTGATAATTCACCTTATTAGTCCTCATCCAAACAACTCCAGATTTCAAGTACTGATTTAGTAACTCATCATCCCACCATTCTATTGCCACAGGCAAGTATAGGTGAAAGCAATGCTCATACTGATGAAATTGAAATAATATACACATCTCCTAGGTTCATTTACCAGCCGGGTTACTAACTTATCAACTGAGAGAAAAACATACTACAGTATATGCATTCCAAAATGGTCAATCACAAATACTGGAAAGAATAAACAATTCATTATTAAACCAACTTAGTTAATTGGGTAATAATTTTCTCTACACACACACACACACACACACACACACACAAAGAACAAAGTGGGATAGAGTGGTTTTTCTTACAGAATATATGGTAGCACCTTTTTGATCTTTGTTCATTAGTGAAATCAATTGTTTCATGCATTTTAATATACTATTAAGCTACCACAGTTTATTTATGTGCTACTGCCTTCTGCTGGCAATATTTCATAGCACTAGAAAGTTCAGGTTAGTTTTTTTTAGGTTTATTTTTTATTAATTTATCAAAATATAAAATACAGAAATATAAATAAAAGTGAAAATAATGGTAAAATAAGGGAGGGAAAGGGGAAAAGAGAAAAGTGTAGGGTAGAGGGGAGAAAGAAAAAAAGGCTTGACTTCCAACTCCTTTGGTGCAAAGAATACGGTAATCACATAAAATCTAATTTTTTTTCTTTTACATAATAATATATACTACCCACTTCTATAACAAACAAACCTATTTAATCAGAAAAACCTAAAATCAAAGTTTTAATTTTTTTACCACTTCAAGCACAAAGTCCAAAAGTGTAATTTGTTTGCACTGAAGCTTAATCTTAATCAAACCTTAAGCTAACAAAAGAGGCTGCCTCTATTCAACTATGTTAATCCATAAAAACAAACAAACCCATCATTTAAATGAACACAGTTGACTTTAGAATGGAATGGAATAGAATAGAATAGAATAGAATAGAATAGAATAGAATAGAATAGAATAGAATAGAATAGGAAGCTGGAAGGGAACTTGGAAGTCTTCCACCCCCTGCTCAAGCAAGAGAACTTATACTATTTCAGATAAGTGGCTGTCTAGTCTTTAAAAAAAAAAAACCTCCAGTGATGGAATACCCAAAATTTCTGAAAGCAAGCTGTTCCACTGGTTAATTATCCTCACTGTTAAGAATTTTTTTAATTCCAGGTTGCTTCTCTCTTTGGTTAGTTTCCAACCATTGCTTCTTGTCCTGCCGTCTGGTGCTTTGTAAAATAATTTGACTGCCTCTTTTTTGTGACAGCCTCTCAAATACTGGAATACTGCTACCATGTCGCTCCTAATTCTACTTTAAACCCAAATCCTGCAGCCATTTTTTAGTCTCCAGGCCTTTGATCGTCTTAGTTGCTCTCCTCTTAACGTTTTCCAAAGCCTCAACATCTTAATGCGTTAACATGATGTTTCTACTTTTTTTTAGTTTTCATCCCATGTGGCAATAGAATAATCTCTGCATTATTTTCATGTGAACTCTGATTTGAAACATAACTGCAGCAAAAGTAAACATTCTCTTTTTATATACACACACACATATTTATATACACACATACACATAATCTACCCACACATTTATATATATAAAAGAACAGTACACGCAGAAATAAACTGCATTAAATGTACTTTCTCCTTTCCTAAAGATCCTTAAAGCATTTAACGGCGAAGACGAGTCCTTCACCAAAGCTGAACTATAATTCCCAGAATCCCTTTCATCGCGGAAGACTTGTTGCGACGAAGAGCTAGAGTCGGCGGCCAATCATAACTCGAGCTGCACTTTCGGGGTAGTTTCCCGTAAGAGGAGTGGGAGGCTTTGAAAAGAGTCCAGGTTAGGATGCGTGGTTTTGGCTTGGGTTGGGGTTGGGCAGGGTAAAGCGTTCTCCCAACGGGGGCATAATTTTTTTTTCCCCCTGCAGCGGAGGGGCGTCATAAAAAGTCTTCGCATCTTTCCCCCTCCATGATGGAGAGAGAGGAACCCGCGCGCTTTAAGGTGTAGGCTGCCATTTGGTGCTGGACTTTTATTTCAGGGCGTTTGTGCAAACGTGGATGCATCACGGTCTCGCAGAGTCTGTGGGGCGGTCGTGGGGTAGCCTGCCTTCCCGGGATGCATACCCAGCATGCATACCTGAATGCTTCTCCGTGCCCCCGGGTGCGTTGTTGGACTACCCTGGCATTAGGAATCCGGTTGCTGTTTAGCACTTGGGTGTTAGGATCTCCCTCCTTGCTTCTCTGCTTTTGCTCAGATTTATGTGACCAGCTCTATCCTGGTGAAAGTTAAGCGCCGCTTCCAAAACACGGAGAGAGTTGCGCAGCCCGGTGAAAATCTTGTGCAATCGCTGTGTCACAGGCCATAGTCTGTCCCGCAGAAGGCTGCTTTTTCTAGGGGAAAAAAATTAGCCTAATGACAACAAGAACTTTTGGCCGGGGGGGGGGGGGGAGTGTGAGTGGGAAGGAGACTTGATGGAGCTGCATATAGTTAGGCGATGAAGAAAATTGAAATCATTAAAGAGATTCAAGTAGGATAAAGGATGCATCTCTTCTATTAGAATATAGTTTAACTGTGGAAAATTCTGCAATATTTGGGTGGCCATGAACTTAAATGGTTCTAAAAGAGTTAGATGGAGCATGAAGATCCATAACAATAAGGGTTCTATATTGCTTTATACCACGAATATCACTTGTTTGAGAATATATGCAGGATAGTCATATTAACTATTATTTTGAGTATCGAGTGGTGGACTAGATAGGTCAGATGTCCTGTTTTTCTTCTGTGATTCTTTCAATTCGTGTGCAGGTTGATGATGGAGATAATACTTTGTGTGGCGTGAATAAAGGCACTTCTCATCTCTTGTATCTTCCAAATGGTCTTTTAAAATAAAGGGATGAAAAGAGTGCTAGGTTTGATATTTTTTCATCGTCATCTGCTGGGTAGAATTTGCATTTTCTCTCAAGTTCCAATGTGAAAAAAATGAGCAGAGAATTAATTTTATTATTTTTAGACCCAGAAAAAAACATCTTCATTTTGCAATAGGCTGTATTCCAATACCAGTTTGCTCCCTTTGACTTTTTTCCTCAGAGTAATTTTTGTAAAAGTAATAATTTTGCTTTCAGGAGGAGAGATTAAAGAAAGATATATCAAGGATCTGAAGGAAGCAAATATCATTTGTAAGAGTCTGGCTTCAGTTATTCCCTAAAAGATTAAATAAAGAATTGAAATGTAATTTAGGTGGATGGATTATGAAACAAATACCCTCTAATGGATTGAATGAATTTTCCTACTTCTGGTATATATAACTGCTTTTCTGCCAAGGAAAAGCATCCAAAATGTTGCAACGCATAATTAAAATATAGTACAATGCACTTTAAAAGTAGAGACATAAAATCGGATAAGTAATACTAAAAAGCCAGGCAGTAGGAAGAAGGCAGATTGAAAATTTCCTAAAGTGAAAAGAACTACAGGCAGATAAATTGATCCTAGCTGCGGTCTCCAAGTGAATAATAACATTTGGGTATTTACAATTAACACAATTAAAGTTGGCTTAAAAACAGTTGTGAAAAAAAAAGGTTTTAGTAGACACAGAAAATAAAAGTGTCGTGCAACTTGAGGCTAAATCTCATGGGGGTAGGGTGGGGAAAGATGTAAAATCATTACCCAATATGACTTTTCTTGAATCATCCAGGTAATAGAGGCATAAAGAATTAGTGGAAGGTGGATTATTTATTTACAAATGATTTGTTTTCATCAATACCACATCTGGCCCTTTGGGTCTCCCTGTCCAGTCCATCTGAGGTCAATCGGAAATTAGAAATCAAATGTAAATAAGGGTGCCGCAGGGAGCAGAACAAAAGCCAAGCCAGGTCTGGCTCTCTGCGGTAGCCATGCGCTCCTTCAGCATTTTGGCAGCCATGAAAGGGCAAGGAGAAAAACTGCTTTTCTGCAACTGTGCAGAGCTCACCTCTCACCTGGAGCAGCCTGAGTAATTGAGATGGCAAAGTTTGAGGACATCAAATCTGGTTACTCTGGTACACTTCTTCACAACAGTTCCAGTTCCTCAAGTGGCTCCTTTGGAAAATAATTATTCGTATCTGATTTAAACTATACTTTTCATCAGTAAGGCCAGTGGTTGGTCGGTCTTATACAGAACCCATTCCAGACATCTGATGCAACCCAAATTATAGTGACTTTCATTTTGAAATGGTATAATCTGAAGATTCCTGAAGTGAAGTCAATTTAGTTTAGTTTATTGTCATTGCATCTCGTACAACAAAATCAAAGACTATCTTCGGTGCACATCATGACCATGACCATGAAAATAAACACAAAGACACATCCTTCACCCTTCACACATTGAACTGGAAACCCCCGACACCACAGCAACACTACACTATACAGCAGAATTCAGAAGAGCTATTGCCCTGGGATAGAAGCTGTTTTTCAGCCTATTTGTCTTTAATTTAGTAGAATGTGCTAGACTACAAGAAAAAGAAAGACACTTGTCTTTGCTTGCATCCTGAATAATGCAAACTGGGGAAGAATAAAAAATCTTAATAAAGGGTATGATACAAAGAATGTCATGGTAGAAAGAGCAGGAACTGTTACTGGACAGCAAGTTGAATACATTGAATTGAATATATGTTTGTTCAGCACACATAGTATTATTTAATACAGTGAAAAATGATTTTATTCTTAAGTGGAGATTCTGAACTAATACTGTTTCTTTGTCAATTGGTTATAGAAGTAACTTTCTGGCCAATAACTATGTGAACATGGCAAATAAAAGGCTAAGAAGAGCAGGTTTACCTCAAGATCTTTGTGAGAGACTAAGTCGACATCAGATTATTACTTGCCGGGTAAGAAAAGTCTTTTTATGAAGGAAAATATATAATAAATGAGACTGTCAAGAATGAAACTTGAAGTTCGAAGTTTTGAGCATATGTAAAGTATGTACTTAATGCTTGTTGCAGGACTTCTTATGTCTTTCCTTCCTGGAATTAATGAAAATGACTGGACAGAGCTATTGGAGTGTCCAGAAACTTTTTCGGACTGTCAGCCTATCCTGTGCTCCCAGAATGCAAACAGTAAGTATTCTTTCACAAATCAGGATAGGAAAAAAAAATCACAAAAGTTGTAAGTTCAATCTTTACACCTTTCTGCTTTCCACCAGCTGACTAATATCTCTCCAAGTTGCTTTGATCTTAGCCCCTAACCTTGTTTTCTGTAGGGGTGGGGTATGTATTGCTGTTCTTGATTGTGTAACCATGCATCTCCAGGATTACAGCAGCTGTAACATAGATCAGTTTTTGATTTGAATGCTAATGGCATATTCTAGCATACTGTCTAATGGCCACGGTGGCACAGTGGTTAGAGTGCAGCACTGCAGGCTACTTCTGCTGCCTGACAGCAGCCTGCAATTTGGCAGTTCAAATCTCATCAGGCTCAAGGTTGACTCAACCTACCATCCTTCCGAGGTGGGTAAAGTAAGGACCCAAATTGTGGGGGCAATATGCTGACTCTGTAAATCGCTTAGAGAGTACCCTAAAGCACTGTGAAGCGGTATATAAGTCTAAGTGATATTGCTATTGTTACTTCTATACTGAGCCTTGGTAACCCATTTTGAGGATCGACTATAGCTAATTTATAGATGATCTTATGTTTCATATTAGCAGCTGTGCTCTGTAATGGAGAGTAATGATGTTTCAGCTTCAAGTATTGGCTACACAACCAACTGTTGTTCCGTGTCTTGTTAAGTTGAGTCTGGGATGTAATGTGTAGTTAGTCTTTTGCTGTGAGAGCAGCTTCCTCTTTACTATGTTGAAGTGTTGAATACCTAGCTGTTTCTCCGTTAGTGTGAATGCAAATTGTCTGTCCATCTATAAAGTTCATTCATACGTTTCATATACCTTCTATCATTAAGTCAGTTGTTGTAGGAACATCCTATCAATTCCAGGTTCTCTTGTATTATCCATGTATGGTTTGTTCAGTACACCTATCAGATTGTTCTGGTTCTTCAACATCTGGCACAAATCTTATTCATCTGGGCAATATCTGAGCTGGTATTAACTCTCCTAGATTACGTTACTCTTAATATTTTGAGGTAGGGAATCTTTGCCCAAGGATCCATAATAGTAAAGTAGATACCTACCAGGCCCCTGATCTCAAAGGTGGTGTCATTATGCTATCCAGCCGCGCTCTCTCTCATATATATACATGGATGGATGGATAGATATAAATATCCTTGATCTTTTTTTAAATAATTGCCTATACCACCAAAAGATTGGGGAGTAATAAGGTCAATTTTGGGATCCAGTAATTGTGTAAGAATGGAGATATAAGATATTAAAAGCAGGTTCTGGGTAAATTAAAAGATATTTCTTATTCAGAACCAAATTATCTACTATATGAAAGAATATATCTTGTTCAAAAGGAAGCAACTTGGTTTCTATAGTACAAAGATAAATCCTTCTCACCAGTCTTAGAATTCTTTGAGTGTTATCAAGTACCTGGATTAGGTGACCTGCTGAACATCATTGATTTGGATTTGAACTAGGTCCATTGTCATAACTTCAAACAATCCTATCATTATAGTAGCTTTTGAGTCTGCTTAAAGAATGAACTGCTGTTTAAACAGAACGACTGGCTCTTGCAGTATAGGATATGGTTCTATATGGGGACTGTTGCTTTTTAATTTATAACTGATTTTGTGAAAGCATTCAAGTCCACTGGCAAATATTAAATCATTTATGGTGGCTAAAAGTGAGTGTCCAATTCAAAATAAATATATTTCAATGGTTTTCTTATGCTAATATGTAGAGAAAGTGAATGAAGTTAGAATTACTAAATAAATGGCACAAAGGCAGATTGAATGGGTTGGCAGGAGAAAGAGAACTGAAAAATAGGTGATTGAAAAGAATTGATGAGATTCTGAAAAAGGAAAAGCTAGTCGTTTTAACATACAGAAAGCAGGGCGTGAAATAGTGGGAGGATATGGCAGAACTTTGCAAGTATAGAAATACAGTGAATGGCATTGTGAAACAGATTTAGGTATCATTTCATTTCTGTTTCTTGTGCTTTAATTTCTTAGATATAATATTTTTCCTGTTTCTCCACATTTTACATAAAAGAACTTACATTAAATGGAATAATGTGCATTTATGTCTCATCTCTGTGTGTATGTCTTATCATGTCATGAAGAAGTCCAAAAGTATCATTGCAAACTAGTAGAATAGGGATTAAAATGACAAACTTGCTTTAGCCTAAACTAGTGTATAGTGGGGGTCAACAAAATACCGACTAAACAGACACACTGATGAGTTTGAAATAGCAATGACAGGAAAGAAAACAATTTTAGGTACATAGTTAAATATATATCAAATATGTGGTTGCTGTAAATCTGGTTCACCCACTTTTTAGTGGAAGCATTTCAAATAATTCCAATCTCTTGAGGAAAAGCAAACTATTAAAACATCTTGAACTTTCCCCTATCTTTCACTTATTTAAATTTTGGATAAATTCCTTTATAAAAAATCATAGTTGTTCTTCATGGGGACTTCAATAAACCTTTCAGAGAACCCAGACTTTAGAGCCAGTCAATTTTCCTGGACAGGGATATCACTAAGTGGGCTTTCCAGCTATTTTTAACTGAAACTGGTAAAAAAAATTACTCTCCAAAAAAGGAAAAGACATATAGCTACATGCAGAGGTGGTATTCAGCAGGTTCAGACCAGTTCTGGAGAACCAGTAGTGGAAATTTTGAGTAGTCAGAGAACCAGAAAATACCACCTCTGACTGGAGATTTTATGGTATCCTTCCCCTGCCCATCAAGCCACACCCACAGAACCAGTAGTAAAAAATTTGAATTCCACCACTGGTTACATGTCATTGTAATATCAAAGTTGAAGTTTGCATTATACAAATATTGTAACTATTTTAGCCTTATCTTTGGTCAGAAAGCTTGAGAAAATCTTAACAAAGACAAGAAAATAAATTAGAAACTTACCAGGAAATTTCTTCTACATATTGGTAAGCAAAACACAGCAGTTGTACTTTTGAAAGAAAGTAATACTAACCAGTTTTCTTAACAATTATATGTAGCATTTTTAAAAACAATTCCTTGATTTAGGCTTATGAAATGAAAATGAAAAGAGCCTTCAATCCTTCAGCAGCATTCTTGCCAACAACTCTAGAAGATCTGGATAAAATATTGCATGGTGGAATTGCCTGTGGCAGTCTGACAGAGGTAAAAGGTGGACATTTTGCTAAACTTACTTGTATTTGTTTATGTAACATATTTTCAGTGAATATTCATTTATGGTTTAAAATATGAGGTGTAAAGGTCATTCCTACATATCATAATACTATCTCAAACTACTCTAGATGGTATACAGCATCAGCCTTAAAAACCACATAGAATAATAAATACCTGATTTTTTAAAAAATGTATCAAAACCAAAACAATCAGAAAAAACAAAGATAAGCCCTAAATAAAATGTTAGATTGGTACCACAGTCAACATGGACAAAAGCAGATTGAAAGAAAACAGTGTTAAGACATTTCTGGAACTGTAGCAATAGAACTTATATACCGCTTAGACTTATATACTTATATAGCAATAGAACTTAGACTTATATACTGCTTCACAGGGCTTTCCAGCCTCTATAAATGGTTTACAGAGTCAGCATATTGGTAGGAGAATTGAATGTATTTCCTGGGGAGAGTGTTCCATAAGGTGGGGGTTGTTTAAAAAAAAAGGCTCACAGACCTCATGAAGGGAGGGATTTTTTAGCTGGCCTTTTCTCTGTGACCTTAGGACACCAGCAGATTCAGTGTTGCCTTGATGTCTCCTGCTACTGCACCATTTTGAGCTTTAGAGATATTAATCAGCATGTTGAATTGGATGTGGAAGTCCACTAAGCCATTGCAGTGACTTAATATTAAATATGTAATTCTGTATTGGTAGTATCATCCCAATAATCATGCCACCGCATTTCTTTTAACCAGCTAAGTTGTCTCTAAAGACAGCCTCAGATAGAGGGCATACAATAGTCCAATCAAGTGGTGATCAAGTTTGGGTACTTCTGTTCCTGATTGGTTTAAAAATGGTGATTCAACCGAAGGTAGACATCAGTGGTATTCAAATAAAGTTGCCACCGGTTCGGTGGGCGTGCCTTGGTGGCCATCTTTTGCACACATGCACACACTTTGCTTGCATGCGTGCGCCAAACATGCACTTTGCGCAGGTACAGAGGCGTTCTAACTTGCCTCCTGCAAGCCTGCATGATGGTGGTCGCTGCAGCAGCTGCCACGCGGCGCTATTGTGCACCGCGCAAAGCAGCTGCGCTTTGAATTCTGGCCCTAAAAGTGAGTATGGGAGCCCGGGCAGGCGGGTGAGCCAACCACAGAGCAGTGAAGAGAACCGGTTCAGTCTCCACTGCTCATTGCCGCTACCGGCTCTCCAGAACCGGTCGAATACCACCATTGGTAGACATAATCTCCTCAGCTATAACTTCTATGTATTTTTTGAGCAGGAGCTATGGATTCAGGAGTACTCCCAAATCATGAACTACCTTCTGTGTGGGAAATACAACCACATGCACTACTAAGACCAGGTTATCTTTTGCCTCATCCAGGTCTTTATAACCTCATCATCCATTATGGTTATCCTCTGCTTTAGTTACCTATTCTAAAACATAGCAGTCAATACCTAGACTGCAGTTTTATCACAAGAGAAGAGGGTTTTTTTTTATTCCATACTTTTGTATCAGTTCATTTAAAGAACTGATGCTGAAAAAAATTTGCTATTTATTTTTATGACAGATGATGTGATTGGAAAATTGGAACTCGGATACACTTTTCCCCTATTGCCAGTTCTTATCCTGGTTCTCTGAGAGTCAGAAAAACGTTCTGATTCTCCAGCATTTTTTTAAAAAAACCATTTAAACGAGGAATTGAATCATATCTTTTTGTGATTAATCATTGTTTGTCTTGAAAATAATGAACCGTTATATGTAAAATGGCATTATTTCTATACAGGAAAAGTTAAATGTTGTTACTATACTACACTATACCTAACTTCAGATTAAAAATAGAACAAGGTATTTTCAATGAATTCTCAGCCATGATGGAATAACATGTTCAACATGTTTCTCTCTTTTAACATTCATTCCATCAGTTTCTAAATGAAATAATATACTTAGTCAGATTTTTGTGGGAGAGAGTTAAGCCATGCTCACATGGAAACCGATTGGATTCTAAAGCTGTCAACTTGTTATAGTTTCTGCCAAAATGTGAGATCATGCAAACACACAAATATGTCTTCAATTAATAAATATATATATAACTGTATATATAGAGACTGGTTTTGAAAATAATACAGAAATAAATTTTCATTTTCATTGATGATAAAACTTAAGATGTATACAGTTTGCAAAGTTTGTGAATATATGCCAATATGTGCCAATTGGGCATGTGTCATCCTGCAGGTGGTTAATGATTTAAGTTAAAATCCCACCTTCTCTCCATGTGCTTCTTGCTCCCTTCCTTTGTTAATTCTAACTCCATTTTAATGTTTATATTTATTGTTTTAATATTTAATGCTTATCAATTGTAAACCAGCTAGAGTCGCCACCAGGTGAGGTGGTTGGCATATAAATCAATCAATCAATCAATCAAATAAATAAATAAATAAGGACTGATATTGGATACAGAGCTTTAAAGTTTAGATTGGAAAAAATTAATTGCACCCTATAATGAAAGCAAGCAAGCAAACAAAGCATGGTTTAATTACTCATGAAAGAAGAAAAAATACGTTTATGAGAAATCTTATGTTTATGTTCCCGGCAATAGTCTGTGGGAGTTTCCAAGTTGAGCAATCAATCACTGGATTGATTTTGATGGCTGTGATAGAGTAAGGACAGGCAGACACAGTGGGCTGGGATTATGTGGTGAAGCTGTTTTGTTTTGTACATTTGATTATATACTTCATCAAGAAGAGCATTCGGTAACAACTCTGTTGTTTCTGGCAAGGCTGCATTCTTAAGTTAAAGTTAAAGAAAACATCTCAAATGAGCTAAGAGCTTGTTATATTCTGGCAGCTATTCCAAGCAATGTATTTTTGTATTTCATAATCATGTTATTCTGAGTTTATAGAAAATACATTATAACCTGCCCTTTCAGTACTTTGGGGGAAAATAAGAAACAAGAAAAGCCCATAGGGAATATGAAGAAATAACTTTTTATTGAATTTTCAGCCTCCAAAACTCAACCATCTCAGTTGGAAATGTTACAGCGTTCCATATGTTACTAGAACTGAAATCATTCACTATACTAGACTTAAGACCTGAACCAACAGCTAAGCATACAGGGCCTTCACCTATGTTTTAAGTAGTAATTGTTGTACTAGGGAAAAGAGAGGAAAAGATGTCTGAAAATAAGAATAGCAAAGTGCAGATAGAATTTAGCTGGTGAAAATATCCTGATAATTGCATTCATCTAGTTGAAATAGTATAGGTTCTCCTGCTTGAGCAGGGAATTGGACTAGAATATCTGCAAGATCCCTTCTAGCTCCTATTCCACTCTACTCTACTCACAAATTTGAACCTGAATTGAAACATTCAGAAAGCTGTTGCTCCATGGGTATAGTACTAATCACAGTGCAGCTTTCTGAAAGTTTCTCCCTTTAGGTATTAAAGAGACAGCCTACCAAACCCTGACCAGGAATCGAATCTTGAGGTATGGTGGGGAGGAGATATGAGAGGAAACAGTGTCTTTTTGAGCTCCCCTTCCTTGAAATGGCTTCCCACCTCCACCAATCTGATAGCCTTACAAAGGCAAGGAAACACTTGGTTTTTTAGAAAACTTTGGGGGATTGAAATGATAGGGACCATAACGGTTCTATTGTTTTGTATATTACATGTTAATTACATATTAATTTTGTCATTATAGTCCAAGTTATGCAAAATTTGGTGGAAATGTATTAGTCGAATGTGAGTTGTTGGAAGGAATACATGTGGATCAACAGAAGTAAAACTAGCTGTGTCTATGAGTGTACTTTTGCTTATTTTATTATATATTATAAAGTTTGGATATGTCAGGAGAACCTAAAAGGTATAATGAATAGTGTTGCTATAAACTAGATTGACTGTTTCCTTATCTTTTCTTATATTGTGCCTTTAAATTATTTTAATTATTTTACTATATTTTACTTGAAAGAAATGATGGGTGTTTTAAACATATATATGTTTTGAAAAATGACCATATATGTTTTTTAAAATAACGTATTTGGACATTGCATCATATTCTCAAAATTATCTCAAAATCTATTACTTTTGGTATTTTTCAAATTAACCTGAGATATGGTCTTGTAAACATACACGATACTACTGAAGTCTAGCAACGTGTAGTCGAAAATTAAAAACAGTAACTGCAAGTTTACAGAAAAATTATAATGCTGTTTGTGTCTATTTATGTGATTAGATAACGGGTCCATCAGGTTGTGGCAAAACTCAGTTCTGTATTATGATGAGCTTGCTGGCCACAATGCCCACTAACACAGGAGGATTGGACGGGGCAGTTATTTACATTGATACGGAGTCTGCATTTACTGCTGAAAGGTAAACACTGATCCAAAAAATATTCACAGCTTTAAAAGACATGTTTCATTACATATATAGTGCATATGCAGCCTGGAATTAATTGTTCAAGTGCCATAGGCGATGAAAAATCTAAGACAAATTCCAGTATTGTCTTCTCTTCCCTCTGCCCAATTACATATTTTGCCACCTACAAACATTTTGTATAGACCAACACTCCTTTGCAAAAATAGCCAGCTTTATTTTTTTGGAACTTGCCACCCGTCGGCATTAAAGGAAAACATTGCTTCATTGCTTTTCTAATGCTAATAATTCAGTGAAATTCCCACTAGAGTGCAGTCCTGATCCAGTTGAATTTAATAATGAAGCCATTAGAAGCATCTACAATGTGCTCGTTTCTAGTCCTCTTAAGGATAATGGATAATAAGGATAGTAAGAAATATTTGTTAAGTTTTTAATCATGTATGTAATTTAATTTGGGGCAGAAAGTTTATTCCAAAATAATTGTTAGGATTGTCATTAAATGCTGCTCCTTTGTGTTTCTTTTCACTTGACCTTTCTGGCTACATAGGTATTCCATTGCTCACCTTCAAAGAGGTTAAGCCTCTGAATACTTTCAAAAATTTGAAAGTTTGCACATTTTTCAGAGTAGTTGTTTGTAGGGACTCAAAAGCACTCAATCAAGTGCCCACCTGTCTGCTATTTTTTGGGATGCACAGAGAAGGTGATTTATAGCAAGAGCTAAAAAAAGAGACCTCTGAAGTTATGCTTGACTCATGATATGATAGGCATGTCCATATTGTTTGGTTTGCTACAATACAGGAGTGATATGCATGTTCTCTTAAGGGATGTTTTTTTGACATTCCAGAGTATACTGTAGTTTACTATAGTCTCTCACTGAATTACTGCATTAACCAACTCCAGCCTCACTTAACTTTTGGAGACCAACCAAAATCACCTACGATGGATAGAGCAAGGGTTAGAATCTACAATCTCTTAAGAAAATGGAGACGATGCTCCTTGAGGAGTGAATCTTTTGTATTCTCCCTTTCTCTATCTTGAAAGAATTTGAGAAGTTGATAGGTAGTCCCTCCTTTCATGACTATGAAATCTCATACATTCTTTTCTCGTTTGTTTATGATTCCTACTTCTTTCTATTTCTCTCTCTGTATCTCTCTGTAGTTTGTGAAAAATGAAGAAGTGTCAGCAAAAGACATCTGCTTTCAGTGTTAGAGTAGTTCTCTTCCTCTGTTAGTGATATGGCAGGTTTGGTCTTCCTGAATGATCGGTGATCTAGCTCCCGCAAGCTAGTTGGTCAAGTGGATAATTGGAAAAATGAGAAGATGTTTATAGCTATCTGCTCTTCGTTATTCATCTGTATTTATTGCTATTTTTGAGCATCAGAATATGCTGCTTAGTATGAATTTCACAAAAAATTGGGGTGGGATGTATTTAAAGATAGATGTTGAAAAATATGAGAAAGAATCAAATATATACATTGTTATCAATTTGTGTTTTCATTTAAATTTTCTGCATGGATAGCTTTCTTTCAAGTTCAATAATTCTGAAAATCTATGGTTATCCTCCCTCAGTAATTTTCTCTGGATCCCAAACAGGCTTGTTGAAATAGCACAGCATCGATTCCCAAATTATTTTGCTACAGAAGAAAAACTGATTGCAATGACAAACAAGGTTCTTGTCTATCAGGAGCTAACCTGTGATAGCGTACTAAAAAGGTAAGCAATAGCTCTCTTGGAGGCAGAATTGTGTGTAAAACATTTAATATAGAATACGAAAGCAAATGAATATCTGAGCCCTGATTGTTATATTTGGATACACACATACATACACACAGACACATATGCCCACACACGCACACATACACAAATACATTCACACACATACAACTTACACAAACACATGTATGTGTGAATAGACATAAACAATACAACATCTCCAAATCCTTAGTGAATGACAGTCTGCTAAAACATTTTATAAAAAAATGTTCTATCTTACGTTTTTGACCTGCAGCAAACAGAAGCATTGAGGATTTTATAGGTTCTTAGACGTATTTTATAGGTTCTTAGACGTATAGGTTTTATAGGTTCTTAGACGTATTTTTTTAAGTAGATGTTCCAGATAGATTGTTATTTCTTGATGTGAAGTGTCATTATAGTATAATAATATATAGTATATAGTAATATATAGTATATAGTATATAGTATAAAACTATGTGTAATAATAGCAATATGAACTACATTTAGAATAAATAATGTTTATTTAATTATAAGCTTTGTAGGCTGCCCCAATATGTAGATAATTAGTCCCTTACAAAAATAACAAATAAGGTGCAGAAACAAATTAAATAATATATTAAATTACCTAAAAACAAAACAATAACCAAAAACCTTAAGATGAAAAAAAAACCTTGTATCAAACTAGAAAATCAAGATAACAAAGTAAAAATCCAAATATCTAACTTACCTCTTTTTCTAAACTATGCATATAAAACTCATTTAAAGATTTTTTAAAAAATTTCTATGTATTTATCTATCTAAGTAGCTACTAAGATAACATTATTTAATTTTTTCTCAAGTTGGGCTTCACTTTTTAAATAATTAACTTAAATCTAGGATTTGTGAGAGACTTATGGATACTGTGCTTGGCATATAAACAGCATTCTGGGCCAAATTTTAATATATCAGTTTTAGGAATACATTTTCAAGGCAATAGTTTTACAATTTACCATTTGTATTACAATTTATTTGGGTAATACTCTAACCAACATTATTGCAATGATTAATAGAAAGGAAGTATGTAGAGAGAGTCCAGGATGATATGTCCAAGTTAAAATTATTATTTGTTGTCCTTGGGAGCTTCTGGATAAAATTATCTGAGTATGAAAGATAGGCTGGATCTTTCTCTGGGAAAATGGCAATAAGAACAATATGATTCATATTGAAGATAAGAACATTCATGGATTACTTTTCGTAGTAAAATGGAAAAATTTCTAGGAAAATACTGAATTATGAGGAATTGGCCATAGGATCAAATGAGTTTTAGTTGATTCCAAATAGAGAACTCAGCTCTGGAATGGCACTATAACAAAAATACATGCAAAATAAAATTTGAGTTCAAGTGCAAATAAAAGTTTATAATGAAAGATTACGCAAGGATTAAGTACTCTAAAACTCAAGATCACTAGAATGAAGTTGTCAATAATTAATAATGGGAAATCTCAAACAGATTCTTTGCGTTAAAATTAACTGACTGAGTTTTTTCAAAAGCTATAAATTTCAGATACTATTAGAAGAAAATAACTAAAAGGAGATAATATACTAATGGTACTAATCTACTGATCATTCTTGAAATGAGAATGTTGCATTACTGGGTCACAGTAGTGGCTAACAAATTGTTCAGCTTAAATATCTCTTGTTGGGGTTGACTTGGCAAGATGGCTTCCATTAATGTGTAACCACAGTTCCATAGTAGGAATTCTTTTAAATTACTCAATAGAAGACACACCGCAGCAGCAGCAGCAGCACTAGTAGTACTGTTAATATAAAGGATCTCTTTTGTGGCAGCCTTCAAGTTTATGTTATTACTTCCATAATAAAACAAAATCTTTAGTAAGATGCCAGAATGATATTAATAAAATGTACAAGACATATATTATAGATTCAGCGGTTGGACTTTTCTGTAGTAAAACAGATAATATGTCATTCAGACATAGGATTTCAAAATGTACATATTAAAATATCAAAGCAAGAAATTTGCAAACACATATGCCACAGAAGTACACTTTCTGATATTGGCTGCAGTTTCCTGTTGAACAAGGGGGTATGAGGACTTGGCGGTTAAAGATGCTGAGCTTGTCAACTGGAAAGCTGAATAGGCCAGTTCAAGACACAAGTGCCATGCAGCACAGTGAGCTCCTGTTACTTGCCCAACTCCTGCCCCCACCAGCAGTTTGAAAGCATATATATATATATACACACAAGTAGATAAATAGGTGGTATTTTGGTGGGGTGATAACAGCATTCCATGTGCCTCAGCCTATAATGCTGGTCATATCTTTGGACAGTGGTCTCCCTTGACTAAGAACTGGAAATGAGCGCCGCCCCCTATAGTCAGACATGACTGGACAGGGGAAACGTTTATCTTTACCTGTTGGACACGCAGAAGTGGGGGTTGTTTATTTAAACTGGAGGTCTTGGGTATATATTATAATGCATTCATATGCAGATATGGTGCTTAATTTGCTGATATGAAAAAATGGAGATTGTTTCAAGGCAACAGAGTATCTTGTGCATACTTACAAAGTTTATAGAATAACCATGCTACAAAGTGTTACTTGATTTAAAAAATATTGTACCAGCATGTCTTTGTTTTTGAGCAACAACTTAACATTAACTTCAAGAATGCCTTTTCAATTTCCTGTCCTAGGTTAGATTTAGGATTTCCTGTAAATCTTTCTCTTAGTTACTGATCAGGTTCAACCCTGCTTCAGTCTTTCAAAATTAACAAGATCCATTTGCAACTAGAATCTAGAAAGGTATGTAGATATTTACATCAAATTTTACAATTGCTATTTTGGTTATTTTTTTTCCTCCAGAATTAAATCTTTGGAAGAAGAAATAATTTCTAAGAATGTTAAACTAATAATAGTTGACTCTGTTGCTTCAGTAGTCAGAAAAGAATTTGATACAAAGCGTCAAGGTAACCTGAAAGAACGAAGCAATTTATTGACTAAGGAGGCTTCAATATTGAAATACTTGGCTGAAGAATTTTCAATACCAGTAAGCTATTTCTCTATTTTTCATATGTCAAATATTATAAAGCCTTTTGTATTTTTAGTGATTTTGAATGTCTGAAAACTTACTTGAAATGCTGTGTGTGTGTGTGTGTGTGTGTGGTATTCAGCTTTGTTCGGGTATTTTCCCACGTCATTATAGTTGTGCTTTTAAAGTTGTAGCAACGTTTCGGCAGAATCTCATCTGCCATCATCAGGCTTCTGTATAGTGTTCGTCTCCACATACTTCCAGCAGATAAAGGTAATGCCACAGTAGTAATGGATAGAAAAGACTACGAAACAAAATTGACAGACCTACTCCAAGACTCCACATACAAACCCATAAACACGGACCCAACCACATATCTGGAAAAAATAACCAAGAAGAAAATTATAACCAGCCACATCAGCAAAGAGATCCAACAGACGATCATCTCAAGAGAAAAATCTTCCAGATGCCCCAAACTATACGGCCTCCCAAAAATACACAAAGAAGTCATACCTCTCAGACCCATAGTCAGCTCCAGAGGAGCACCACTACAAAACCTAGCCAAATGCCTAGCAAAGCAGCTACGGCCCCATGCTGAAGCAGCAGCTTCAAATGTACAAAACTCATACCACCTCTTGGAAATGATCAAAGATCTACACATGGAACAAGAAGATCTGCTTGTAAGTTTCAACATAGTTTCACTATTCACTCAAGTCCCAATAAAAGAAACCCTACAAATCATCAAAAATAAATACCAACCACCCAAACACCTCATGGAACACTGCTTAACCAGCACATATTTCATATACAAAGGACAAAGATACAAGCAAATTGAAGGAGCCCCTATGGGATCACCACTATCACCCGTCATTGCAAACCTGTTCATGGAAGAATTTGAATCCAGAGCCCTAGCTAATGCCACCCATAAATCCAAACTATGGTTAAGATGACACATTTGTGATTTGGCCCCATGGAAAAGAAAACCTAAACAATTTTGTAACACATCTAAACAGCACACACCCCAAAATCAAATTCACCATGGAAACGGAAACAAACAACTGCCATTCCTAGATGTACTAATCTACAAAAAAAACAGATGGCACACTAGGACACACCATATACCAGAAGAAAACACACACCAACTGCTACCTCAATGCCCAATCCCCCCCCCCCAGCACAGATAAACTCCGTGGCCAAAACACTAATTGCCAGAACCAAACGCCTGGCAGACAAGACATACATAAAGACTGAACTATGCACCCTGACTAAAGTACTGACAGCCAATGGCTTCTATAAAAGCAAAATCACTGGCTTGATCCACAAAAACACACTGAGATATAATGGAGACCTAGAAGATGAACAGACCTATGGAACAGCTTTCCTGCTCTACATAAGAGGTACTATGGACAAAATCAGTAAGATACTACACAGGCATCACATCAAGACTGCCTTCAAAACAGACAGAAAAATAGTCATCCTAAGAAACCCCAAAGATAAAATTGACCTGGAAAACCAAGGCATATATGAAGTCCCCTGTGCACCATGCCCTGCCACATACATTGGACAGACCAATAGAAAAATAAGTACCTGCCTGGATGAACACAAAAATGCAGTAAAAAAGCTGGAATACACTTCCTCACTAGTCCAACACATGAAAGCCACAGGTCATAGTATCTACTTCAATGGCACCAAAACCCTAGCTACTATAGAAAACCCCAGCTATCAGAGAAGCCATAGAGATTGAAAAAAGACCTGAAAGCATGAATAGAAGAGATGATTCTGCCAGACTGTCAATTATCTGGAAGCCAGCACTCTCAAACAAAAAAATCTCCACACCACAAGCCAGGCAAACACTTGGGCACAAACAAACCCTCCCGATACCTCCAGCTCAAACACACCCCAATGATAGCCATCCATTTACTCGGAGCCAAGTCGCACTAAAAGCCTCCAATACTAGGAAACACAATGTTGCCAGCCAATCAAGACAAAAAAAGCCACAAAACAGACAGACAATATTAGAAACACCAATCAAGAACACAGCAAACTCCAAGACCAATAAACACAGACCAAGACTCCCAACCAATCAGGATGAAGAAAAAAAACAGACAAACACAATACAGAAGCCTGATGATGGCAGATGAGATTCTGCCGAAACGTTGCTACAACTTTAAAAGCACAAGTATAATGACATGGGAAAATACCCCAAACAAAGCTGAATACCATACATATAAATACCCGCGAAAACTTAAGAAAACATGTATATATGTGCGTGTGTGTGTGCGTGTGTATATATATACACACACACACACACACACACATATGCTTTGGCAAGAAGACTGATAAGGTAGTTTTTCTCATGCAGTAGAAAGAATAATGTTTGTTCTGGTTTTTTTTAATCACAACATGAACAATTAATGCTATCTTTTGCAGATTTGTCCAAGGATATTAGCATCTTGTGTTCCCATTCCTTAGCATTAACTATTTACTGATGAGTCAAACCTTCTTGTAGAAATAAAGTGGTGGATTATATTCTGAAACATATCTGAGATTAGATTATTCCACCATGGGGATGTTTGCAATCAGCTTTAGGATTAGCCAATATGCTACATGGATTATAGTACAACAGGAGATTCTCGCTGCTGACATGGCAGATTAGCTATGTTCTTTGCATCATAAACATACTGTATGAGATATTTGAGTGAATAGTCTCTAGTATTTTCCTCAAGTCAGAGATACCTTGCATTTTTTGAATGTGGACTCTGGTAGGATAGTTTCATGGGTTTAAAAGAAAACCCCTTAAGCTCAGGATTGTCTTGTAATTTTAATTTAACTTTGGAAAAAATAAGTTTGTTACATATTTCACATTGCTATTTTTCCTTAGCTCATAATATGCATCTCATGTAGTCAGGTCTGTAATTCAGATCTTTCTACTCCTGGTTACTTATTGTTGTTTTGAAATACTTATATCCCATTAATCCTTCTATAGTTGAATTGTGGTAAAAATAAATATACAATATTTTTTTTTTAAAAAAGAAACAATCAAAGCACAGGACAGAAATAATACAACTAGAAACCATATCAATAGTAACAGGGTCTTTGAAAGCTATAGAAACATAATGAAGGGAAATTACATGATAAGAATCAGAAAGGCAAGAACATAACACCAGGTTTGGATCCCTGAGAAATATTTATATCAATTTTATTTAAAAACAATGTAGAACTTGCAAACAGTTCAACATAAGATCAATGTAAGAACAATCTGGATGACATCTTTCTAAGTGCTATTAATGAAGAGAGGGAATTGCCAGAATTTTAGTAAACCAAACTGAGAAGTTCCAAAGGTGCTTTTTCAAGAGGCAATTGGACTTTCTGGTTTTTCTTTGAAGATGTTTCTTCAGAAAGCTTCCTTAGAAAGTTCAGTTTCCTCTTGGAAAAGTATGTTTGGGACAACCATGGCCTGGATGACTGAGAATCTCCATGGACATTAAACTGGGAAACGCATCACTCTTTGGAGGTCTTAGTGAGTTCCTAATTTGATGAAAATTATTATTTTTCAGAGAGATAAAATCAATTGTCCATACTGTGTTTCCCCGAAAATAAGACCCAACCAGAAAATAAGCCCTAGCTTGATTTTTCAGGATGCTTGTAATATAAGCCCTACTCCAAAATAAACCTCAATTAAGATTATCAGCCAGACGAACGTATTTAGTATCATATTTCCCTGAAAATAAGACCTAAAAAATAAGTATCATATTTAGTATCATATTTCCCTGAAAATAAGACCTAACTGGAAAATAAGCCCTAATGAATCTTTTGGATCAAAAATGAAAAATTATTTGGGGGGAAATGGTATTTGCTATGAGAATTTAGTAACGTAAGTTGCACTTCCCAATTCAAGGATGATGCACAGTTTGAGGCTCTTGGTGAACCCACAGCTCCTAACAACTATGGCCAGGAGGGCTTTTGCCCAGTTTCACCTGGTATGGCAGTTGCACATTTTCATCTGCCTGCCCTTCAGATCATCACTCATACCCTGGTCACTTCATGGCTTAACTACTGCAGTGATGTTCATGGGGCTGCCTTTGAAGACTACCTGTTTGATATTTTTTTTTTAGGATGATATGCCAGGAAGCCCTTCCCAAGAACAATATCTCTGGGAAACCCTTAACATTTAGTTTTGTTGTTTTCTTGATCAATGTGAATAAATTTGGATTTGAAAGTATAACAAGCTAAACAGCTTCTACAAATAATTTTTATGAATTTTGTGACCTTCTCTTACATTACAACACATCAACATAAACCAAATCCTTATGCTGTTCTGAAGGATTGACAGTTTTATTTATTTTTAATCTGTGCCTGTTATATTAGTTGTAATATAATCCAGACATCAGTTCGTGAATCATTTCAGTTTTATAAAAACAAATTCATTCATCTCAGTGAGTTCAAGTTGCATGATTTTTTTTGAAGTATCTATGTTGTATATGATGAAACAGCCACTAGATGGTGCATATTTATTATGTAGCTAAATCATCGTCCATTACAAGAGGATGCTCAAGGCTTTCCTTTGTTTGACAGGCTTTATAGTGGGAATTAAAAGCTTTGGTTCTATTTGTTGAAATGAAGTAGCACAGGAATTGTCTAACTTCCCACAATGCTGTTGCCCCTCTTCATCTGAGCATTCATTAGGATGCAAATAGAATTTATTTTATTTCTATTTATTTTATTTATTTTGATTTGTCAATCGCTTACAAGATAATAGGTATAAATATATACATAGTTATGAATACATGAAATGGGTACATATAAGAAAAATAAAAGAAACAATAGGACAGGTACGGTAGGCACATTGGTGCGCTTATGCATACCCCCTACAGACCACTTAGGGGAGGGCTGAGGTCAATAGTAGACAGTCTAAGGTTAAAGTTTTTGGGGTTTGGGGAAGAAACCACAGAGTCAGGAAGAGTATTCCAGACATTGACCACTCTGTTGCTGAAGTCATATTTCCTGCAATCAAGTTTGGTGCGGTTAACCTTGAGTTTGTATCTATTGTGTGCTCTTGTGTTGTTATGGTTAAAGCTGAAGTATTCATTGACAGGTAAGTCATTGCAATATATGATTTTATATATCATACTTAGATCAGACTGAAGATGGCGTAATTCAAAGTTTTCTAGGTCTAGAATTTCAAGTCTGGTGGCATAAGGTATTCTACAACAAGTAGAGGAGTGAAGAACTGTTCTTGTGAAATATTTCTGGACTTTCTCAACTGTGCTAATATCAGATACGTAATGTGGGTTCCAGACTGATGAAGCTGTATTTGAGTATTGGTCTAGCGAATGTTCTGTATGCTCTAGTTAGTAGTGTGATATTACCAGAGAAAAAGCTACGTAGGATTAGGTTAACAACTCTTAACGCCTTTTTGGCTATGTAGTTACAGTGGCTCTAGCACTTAGATCATTAGAGATGAGTATTCCAAGGTTCTTTACAGAGCTTGGATCATCAACAAGGTCTTGACTATTCAGCTTGTATTTTATTTTCTGATTTTTTTTGCCAGTATGCAAGACAGAACATTTATTTGTTGAGATTTGAAGTTGCCATTTGTTTGACCATTCTGACACATAGTCAAGATCTTTTTGAAGGGTAGCAGTATTGTCCGTGGTATTGAACAGCTTTACATCATCAGCGAAGAGAACGCTGTTGCTCTTAATATGATCATAGAGGTCATTTATGTAGAGTATGAAGAGAGTTGGTCCTAGAACACTGCCTTGGGGGACATCATTATTGACAGGTACAGAATTTGATAGGACACTCCCAATTTTGACCATTTGTTGTCTGTTTGACAGGAATGCTTCTATCCAGTTATGCAATTGTCCAGAGATACCATAAGATTTTAGTTTTAGGAGTAGCTTGTCGTGTACCACTGAATCAAAGGTTTTACAAAAGTCTATGTAGATTGCATCTATTGTTTTGCCCTGATCGAGTTGTGTAGTCCATATGTTTTTGCAGTGGAAGAGTTGCAGATTATAGGATAGTTTTTTTCTGAAACCAAATTGTTTATTGGAGAGTAGGTTGTTTGTCTCTAAGTGGAGGATAATGGATTGGTTAATAATTGAGTCCATGACTTTACAGGTGACGCACATAAGGAGATTGGTCTGTAATTTTCCACTAGGCTGGGGTCTCCCTTTTTGAAGATGGGGATGACCGTGACCATAGCTTAGGCAAGAAGCTGGTCCTGAAAGATTTTTTTAAAGACTATGCTTAGAGATTCTGCTATGGCAGTGGATAGCTTTTTAAAGAAGTAGGCACATAGTCTGTCCAGTCCAATAGATAGAGATGGTTTTAGATTGCGTAGTGATTTTTCAACATTGTCTTCTGTAAAATCGATATGTATTAGATCATTGTAGGAAATACTGGGCATGATCCATTGCTGTTTACAAATACTGAGCCAAAGAATGTGTTAAAGATGTTGGCTTTAATGGTGTCGTTGTTGCAGTCTTTACCATTAGGTCCTATCGGGTGGGATGGACCTTGAGTCTTTTAGTTTGTTGTTTACAAAATTGTAAAAAGCATGGGTGGAATTGGTGCGTAGAAGGTTTTCCTCTTGTTTATTGTGATAATGGTTGCATTCAGTCTTTATCTGGTGGCATAAATTTTTGTATCGGCTTTTGAAGTTGGAAACGTGGCCAGATTTGTTTTTCCGCCAGAGTGATCTCTTTTTGGATTGAAGTTTCCTTATTGTTATGGGTAACCTGTTTTTTTGTTTTTTTTGTTTTGGGAGTTGTTGTTGGTACATATAGTTTGATGACTCTTTTGACTTCAAGTAAAAATATGTTGTAATGGTCTTCAACAGTATTGCATCCAGTGAATAGAGATTGCTAATCAAGAGATCGTTGTCTATAAGATCATAGTTGCCTTATTTGAAGTTATAATTGGGGATTACATCATTGTGATGATTTTTGTGTGGGCGTATGTTGAGACAAAAGTCAATCATATTGTGGTCACTGTTGGAAAAGGGTTCTTTAATTTGTATTCTGTAAATTAAATTCAAACTATTGCAGAAGATGAGGTTGAGGCAGTTGTTAAGTCTAGTATTATTGGTTACTAGTTGTTCCAGTCCCAGATTTGTAACAGCTTTGTATAAGGTTGCATGTATGGGTTCAGTTGTACATTCGTTTAGGGTCCAGTTAATTTGAGGTAGATTGAAATCACCAAGAAAGATGCATGGGCAGGATGTTGCTCATGTTAGTAGTGAATTTAGCTTGTTTACATGTTCGATGTCATAATCAGGTGCTCTGTAACATAGTAAGAATCGAAATGTGATATTCAAGGATAGTTCACAGATGATGGTCTAAGGAAGAGCAAGTTCCTAGATAAGTTGGATGTTTTTTAGATGTAAGGACTTTTTATAGAAGATAGCGACACCACCACCTCTACGAATTTCATGATCTGATCGGTAAACATGATAGTCTCTTACTGTGGTAATGGAGTCAGGGAGAGATGTGTTGAGCCATGTTTCACAGACAAATAGGATGTCGAATTTAGCCATATTTAGTAAGAGGAGAAATTCAGGTATTTTATTCACAAGGCTTCTTGCATTGAGTAGCTTGCATTTAAGGCCAGCAGTAGTTGGAATTGAGGTAGTTAGGGGCGTGTGTGCCTACTCTTGGGTGATGGTGGATTGGTTGAGGTAGGGTTGTTGTTGAAGGTTAAAGCTGAGTTGCTGGTGGTGTGACTTACTTTTGATACAATCAGCATGGTAGTCAATGAACAGGTCCTTCTCTCCATTGTCTGGATGTTTTTGGAGTTCAATGTGGAGTACACGGGAGCGGGCATGTTGCTATATGTCAGGGAGAGAATGGAGGTTCTTATGGTTGGTGTTGCTTTTGGCAAGTGAATTTATAGTACAAATGAATTTACGTTTGCTTGATTCATTTTTGCAAATGACCCTGCAGAAGTGTGGGGCCACAGAGCTGTCTCTGTTTTTGAGCTCTCGGCCAATGCGGGAAATATCAAGTATTTCATCAGGGGACATGCTTGATGCTTGATAATCACTGATGATGTTTCGGACAGTTGTGATGTCATCATTGTCATTGATGTCCTCTAGACCAAATAAGATGGCGTTTGGACGTTTCCGTTCAAACTCAACAGCTTCTCTGATGAGGATTGTGATGAGGATCACAATCATAATTTGCTTTATTGGGGCTTACAATTATGAGAATCTTATTTATGTTTAAATAAATTGCTAGTAGAATTCTTCGGATCATGCTGCTTGATATTGCAGCATTTGAAGCTGATGAGATTTTTGTGGAAGGAGACTGTAGAAGATAATTTCAGTTTTAAATGAGTGACGAGGGCTATGTTTTAAGAAACTCTTCATTTAGTTGGATTACCAAGAATGTTATGAAGAATAATAACTTAAAGTTAAAAGAAACAGATCTAGCGATGCGATGGCCTAGTGGTGAAGACACTAATCTCCCACTTGAAATCCTAGCAGATGTTTCTTTCCTAGAGCCCAAAGAAAAAGTATCTTCTGCAAAATCCAGGTAGGCATTAGGAAGGGCATCTGGCCAGTAAAAGCGCTCAGCTCCATCCAGTTGCCCTGGCTGTACCCTGAATAGGGACAAGAGGGTCATAAAAAGCGAGGTTGTTTTTAAATGAAAAGGCACAAATAAAACTGAGATAAAACTGCAAGGAAGAAGTATTAGTGTAAATCAATAGAAAGTCTGAAAGCTGCTTTTCCAGACAATATTATTTCAGATGTAACTTCTAGGAAATAAAGGGGAACTTTCTATTATTATTTGTCCTGTCAAATTCCATTGTATTCGTAGCTTTGATTGAAAAGGGACTGAAACTTTTTAAATAATAAAAATATTTGCCGTGCTTATTCCAGAGCCAAAGACATATCAAGCATTTTGGGGTTAAAGGAGGTTGTATTTAGGGAACAATTTTAATTCCTAAGGAGCTTAAGAACAAATTCCTATTTTCAAAATTTTGGGGGCATTACTGTTTTACCATCTACATAAACAACCTTCCACTAACATTTAGAGTTTGGGAGAATGTTTATATTAATCAGTAGGAAGAGTTCCTTCCCTGTAATTTTATTTTTTCTGAACCTATTATCTATTCTGTGATATGGACAGAATATAATGAAAAAGTTATACATGGCATAATTTTGAAACAGTTATTATATTATGTGCCTTGTAATCAAATATTGTTGATGTATTTGATTAAAAACAATTGTGTTATCCTGCTCTTTTTTCCTAAAGACTTGCTGGGTGGCTGAAGTTTGGTCTTTGATTTGTAATAAACAGAATGCTTAATATGGCCATATGTAAATTGCTGAAATAATTCAATTTGGAAATCTGTAGATGGCCATGGTATTGCTGATGGAAATTAAAGCCCATTTCCTTTTGAAGTCTTTTATGTTCCATCATACTGCTTTGCCCAATTTACATCTTTCAGATCTTCTGTGACAGTGGTATTGAAATTCTGTTTATCGTATAGGGAATTGATTATAAAACATTAGTTAATCAAACTAGAGAATGATAACTATACATTAGTGAAGAATCTTTTTTTAAAAAAAATGATTTTGAAAATGATTTTGGCTAAAATTTTGCATGTAAGAAAAGCTTTTGCTTATTTGCTTTTTTTGTTTCTCCTATGTTTGCACATAAAGGACATTTGTGTGTGTGTGAGTCAGTGTTGACTCCTGGTCATTCCCTGGACAAGTTCCTTGGTAAGGTGTTTTGGAAGTGTTTTAATATTGCCTGCTTCCTGGGACTAAGAGAGAGTAACTGGCCCAAGGTCACCCGGCTAGTTTTATATCTAAGGCAGGTCTAGGACTCACAGTCTCCTGGTTTCTAACCTGGTGCTTTAAACACCACACAATTTTGTGATGTAATTGTTCTACTTTACTTTGTTTTGGTCAGATGCCATTTCATATTTTGTGTCCAATTCTAGAAACTATATGTTACTAAGCAGAAGAATTGAAATAAGTTCAGAGAAAGGCAATGAAAAGATTAGGGGCTGAAACAGAGAGACTGAAGGACCTGGGCATGTTTAGCCTCAATAATAACAGAGGGAAAATGTAGTATATTTTAAATACTTGGAATGAAATCTCATTTATTCATGTTTTCTCTATTATTCCAGATTGAAAGGTAAATAAATAAAATAAAAGAAGTAAATTAAGATTGGCAGACTGTAGATGAATAAACCAGTTCCTTAGACATATGATAGGCTTCTGTACGCTTTAATTTTCTGAAGCATCAATATTAATGATTGATAACTGTACTGAAGACCCATTCTGTCAGTTTTATGCATTTCAATATTTACCTACGTACCAATAATTTGACTGATTTTTTTTCTAGAGTTGTCTGCATAAAGCAAATTGTTTTGGAATTTAAATATCTGTTCAAGAGGTTTTCTTAACATCAGATCTCTGCTAAAAATGATCAGAATTGATAATAAAATTATACCGTACATAATGTAATCCAGTAATACTTTCCTTCTTACCTATGGCGATCAGAAGACTTAATTATTCAGAGAATAGTATTCTATTATCTACTGGGAAAGTTCCTACTTTGTTGTCTAAAAGGTGCTTTTTCAAGAGACAACTGGACTTTCTGGTTTTTCCTTCAGGACATTTCATTTCTCATCCAAGAAGTTTCTTGGATGAGAAATGAAATGTCTTAAAAGAAAAACCAGAAAGTCCAGTTGCCACTCAAAAAAGCACCTTTGGGATAACTATGACCTGGATGGCTGAGAATCTCAATAGACATTTCCTACCTTGTTTTGTTAAAGAGAGCGACTGCCACTATGTCATAAAGATGAGACTGTGCATTCTTCTGATCACTAAAAGTTCTACATTCTCAACAAAAACAGAAGCCACAATAGCTCATGTGGTTAGGACACTGGATCAGAGGACCAATGAGAGTGACAGGTCAGCAGTCTACCCTGAGACCATGAGCCACATGACAGAATGAGCTCCCATCTATGTGTCCCAGTTCCGGCCAACTTAGCAGTTCGAAAGCATTTGAATGAAAGTAGATAAATAGGTACCACTTTGGTGAAAATAACAGGGACATGCAAGGTGCCCCTTAGGGTGTTCTCTGGCCAATGATGATTTTACTGGCTAATCTTTCAATCTGAAAGCGCCTTGGTAGGTGCTTCTAACATGAATGTAGTAGTATCACAAAATATCATAATATATTTGCTTCATAGAGAAGTCTAGGAAGGATTGCAGTTAGATTTGCACATTGCAGTGTTGCTAAAAAAAATCAACTTGTTGGAAAAACAGCTTTCCAATTATTTCAGAACTTGCCAAAGATATTGAGATTTGTTTTCCCAAGACTGGATTAGAATTCTATACCAGCATTATAATTGTATATGTTTCAGAGCCAAAAAGACCTTCATCCATCCATCTGCATATATCTTTTTGGCTTTTGTTGGTCTTTAATAGAATTCTTTTAGAGCAATGTTTCTCAACCTCAACAATTTTGAGATGTGTGGACTTCTTTTCCAATAATTCCTCAGTCAGCATGCTGGCAAAGGAATTTTGGGATTTACAATCCACATATCTTAAAGTCACTGAGTTTGAGAAACACTGCTTTAGAGATGAGAGAAGCTGCTTTAGCTGAAATCTGCATGCTCCTTTCTCAAATTACATGTCACTTTTATGAATGCAGTACTACTATAATAAGAAAGCAGGGATGCCAACAAATAAAGTGCATAAAAAGTTCATGTCTTTTGTCTGTGTTGGTCTATTTATTCAATTATCCACTACATTTGGAAACCAATTTTTTAGGAGTTGGAAGTTTTTGCCCTAAAACTGCATTTGTTTTTCCTCCTGCTTCTTGCTACTACAACTATTGAATTGCAGGCACAGTAAGTGGTGCATTATATCTTGTTTTACCCTTATTGAAAATGTAGCACTTCATCAGTCAAGCATTAGAAACTTCATCTTTTGACAAAAGTAATTAAAGACTAGGTGTTTTTTTCCTCGGAACACGTGGCTGTTCTGAGAAGCCATGTTTTATATCCATTGATTTTAAAAATATAAAAGTTGATCAGTTGGGATCATTAACCAGTGTTGTACAGATAGTTTCTTTGTATAAGCAATAGTTTAGTAGTTGCGTATATACTGCATTAAATGATAGTCTTTCTGTGTTGGACAGTATTGTCTGAAAGACAGCTTGAAATCTTGAATGATGATCAATTTTCTGAGTTATTGTTCCTAAATAAGTTTTCCAAAGAGGCTTTTGCAACTTTGGTAAGTGGAAAGTAAAAATTTCTAGGAGACTTGTGAAGTATCATTCTGTTCCAGATAAAATAATTAAAAGAAAGGAACTGGCACACTCTGTTCCTGATTTTCTGCCTTGCATGTGATTTTGTTTAATTAAAAAAAGGGAGCTTTGAATCAAGCTGTCTTTGTAGGTTGCTCAACTATTTGTTTGTAAGACTAGATAAAAAAGGAATTCATTCCTTCCCCTTTTCTTTCTTTTTCAAATTCACAATATATCATGATAAAGACTTGTCTTTTTCTTACGCATTTAGCAGTTGGAGTTCTTTCCTTTTTAATCCTTCAATTTTCAAACTGGGTCAGTTTTATAGTATTTTTTATTTCACATATTTATGCTCTCAGCTTATTAATTAGCTTGAGTATTTAAATACCTTCTCCCATCTTTCTTACCTTTCATTTGGAAAGATATTTGCATACTGAACATACAAAACTAGGTGCTAAAAGCACAAGAACAAAACCCATAATCTTGTGTTAGGAAGATGGATATTTTTTTCTACCTAAGGTGACAGTTCTGTAATTATGAAAAAGATGTTTTGCAATATGATTTCATCATTCCTAAGGATTTATATTGACTTCATCAGATGCTTGAATACTTAGGAAAATTTCAAAGGTATAGAGTACTAATGATTATTTATTTGTAATAATACAGTCAGTTATCTGTCTGTCTGTCTATCTCCTTTATTCCCAGGAATTTAAAATAGATAATGAGGAATGAATTTTATAGGTGAGAAGAGGCAGGTATGAATAACATGTAAAGATGAGTATATAAAACAAAGATTAAGCAGATAAATTGGTGGCACTGTGAAAAACTGTGTTACACAAATGGATTTGAAAAAGGATGAATCCATAGCACCATTTGCATGTTTAGGAATGGAATTTTTTGCCATAGCATTGATTTGTAAAAAGAAAAATAGATATGGAATAGAATTACAATTTAAAGCTGCTTCCTAATATGCAAAGGGTAGGGGGTTATTTGCCATTTTTGGCTGGCAGAGTGCTGCAGGAGGCCATGGAGGCCAAAAATGAGGCACAGGGGAGTTGTGTGTGGCCACTCTGGACCCCATGTTGTCTGGTAGGGTGCTACAGGAGGCGTCTGTTCCATCTCTTCCCCCCCCCCGCCAGCCTGTGGAGGAGAACTACAATGTTGATTTGGCTCTCAAAGAAATCCAGTTTGACACCCCTGTTTTAGAGCATTACTTCTGCAGTTTTGAAATGTCTGAAATCCTGAATAATACTCATGCAGAAAGAGTCAGAGAGAGATGATAGGATGTTTAGTGCAACTCAATGAAAAAATACCTGTATTGGAAACGGCAGGCTACATCTCCATTATGCATAATTGTTGGCAATAAACAAAATGCAAACCTCTACCCCATAAACTAACACACACACACACACACACACACACACACACACACACACGATGTCGCTTTAAATCTATCACTGAAGAACCAATGATTAGCTGTGTTCTTTGAACAATCTTTTCCCCTTGGCCTTGTCCCATTAACATGATGATTTTCAGTCTAGACAGAAAAAAGCAGTGGCAACTAAAACCTTATCCTTGGACTTCTTCTCAGTCTTCTTAGCATGGGATATAATCAGGCCGAAGTACTCATTAGTATGTAGTAAACACAGAGCACCAACTGGGTTTAGGCAGGTCCCCAAATTTTATCACAGATGAATCCAACAGGTGCTCTGCTTCTCCCATAACATACTTAAGAAGCCTCAAAGTACCTAACGACTGGAAGGCCTTACCCTGGTACGGTGTCATACTCTCCTTTGGCTGTTTTTGGCCACCAACACAGCAGAATTCTCTACCTGCAGAGAATTGTTTCTGTGACTAGATGCACAAAAACAACAGAGCAGGTAATCCTCCAGTACTGGTATCTCAGAGACCTTCATACCGTGTTTCTCATAAAATAAGGCTGGGACTTATAATTTTTTGAGCCCCGAAAAAACGGCTAGGCTGTCTTTTCGAGGGTGACTTAATTCCCCCCCTTGCATCCTCATCTAGAGCACCCTGCGGGCAGCCTCGCCACCAGCCGCTCCTAACGGGTGATCATGGCGAAGCGCAGAGAGCTCCCTACTCCTATCAAACACCTTTGCTGCAGACCCAAGATCTTTGGCACCCGCCGCTGCTGCTTTCCCTTCTGCCCATTCCGCCGCCACATTTGGAGTGCCGCTGCCATTTGGAACAATGCCGTCATGTTTGGAGCTGCCACTTCCGCGTTTGGAGCTGCCGCCGTGTTTGAAGTGGCGGCAGCACTCCAAATGGCGGTGGTGCTCCAAACAACGGCAGCGCTCCAAACGTGGAAGCAGCAGCTCCAAATGCAGTGGGAGCTCCAAATGCAGAAGCAGCAGCTCCAAACGCGGCGGCAGCTCCAAATATGGAAGCGGCAGCTCCAAATGGCAGCGGTGCTCCAAACAGCAGTGGTGCTCCAAACGTGGAAGTGGCAGCTCCAAACGTGGCGGTGGCATGGGCAGAAGGGTAATCAACAGCGGTGGGCGCTGAAGGTCTTGGGTCTGCCACAAAGGTGCTTGGCAGGAGTAGGGAGCTCTCCACGCTCTACCATGATTGCCCATTATGAGCAGCTGGTGGTGAGGAATTGCTGCCTGCGGGGCGCTCCGAACGGCAAGTCTCCCTGCCCTTCCCCCATTGTGCGTGCTTTAAAATAGGCCTAAATTTGGGGGGAGGGGCTTAATTTGATTTTATGCCTAGAAAACATGCTGGCTCTTCCTATTGGGGGAGGTCGTATTATTGGAGAAACACGGTACTAGTCTCATTTCATCATTACTGCACCATTTCCCAGGAAACATGACAATTCTATACCACCCTGCTGCTTGGAGGTATTAATCCCGCTACAACGAACAGTGTTGTCAGGTTTTGTGCAGCAGTGCTTAAAATCCAGCAGATGATGGCCTGTGCCACAAACTACGCTTAATGAGCATTTAGTTTGTTATTTAAGAGTGCTTTGTATTGAAATTGATTTAGTTTGTTATATGCTTGCTTTTCCTTACATTTATCTGATATTCCTAACCTTCCTTTTGGTGTGTGTGTGTGTGTGTGTGTGTATATAAGTTTTAAATTAGACTTTGATGTATCTTTTATATTTTTTAAATCATACACACACACACACACACACACATATCTTTTAGCTTTTTTTTTATTCAATTCAGCATTCTGGCTGGGGGATACTATTTTTTTTTTAAATTATTGTTTGTATCCCATCTCCAACCTAGTCCAAACCTCAGTCCAGTGTAGGAATTAACTGCTGCAATGTCCTGGTCAGGTGGATCATTCCATCTCTGTTTTAATTGTTTCACCAAAGGAATGTCTACCATATTTTGGGGCAGTTTGATTCAAACAGCTCTTATTGATAGGATTTTTTTTCCACAAAGTCCAACCAAAATCTGTTTCCATGCTATTTGTTTCTTGCCCTATCATTGAAAAACTTTGAACAGTTACGCTCCAACTTCTATGTAACAATCTTTTGTATATTTTAAGAGGCTTATCATGTTTCATGTTATGAACAGAAACTGAGGCAATTTCTGTATGTTCAGAGTTTGACACATTTTTCTGCAAATATAACTATTTTATGCCAATGTTTACAGAATCAGAATAAGAAAACAGCTTTTCTTGATATGTTGTAGAAGTTGTGTCCACCTCTGTTCACTACGGCAGTGATATTTTATGCATCATTGAAATCACCTTAAGAATCCTAGGCCATGTGAGGTGATAGTTGCTTTTGCCAAATCAGAGTGGTTCCAGGTTTTGAAGCAGGCTGTGCAGGCTTGAGATATAATATGTTCATTTTTGAAGCTCATTGAGATCAGAAACACAGTGGAATAAGCTCACAATTTTACAGTTCAATCAAACATGTCCTGCAGGCTTTGGCCTTACTCCTTGATTTGCGAAAACACATCTCTTTTCCATCATTTTGAGGCTTAGGGGCCTTCCATGAGGTTGGACTTCTTCTCTTGTCTTTTGCTTCAGAGTGTTTTTCCTAAAACAAATTAGACATTTCGAAAAGGATGTGAATTGTTTTGATTTCTACTAATGTGGCATTGATTTCTAATATTTCAATGATATTTTTATAAAAACATTGCCTGAAAAGATATTGTGACAAATAAGCAAGGTGATGCTTGTGCATCCTGAAATTCAGTCTAAATTGATTTGAGTAAAAGAAAATCCTGCTTTCTTTAAACAAATGTCAGAGAGTTGATAAAATTCAAATCATAGATTGAAAGGGCATGATTATTATAGAATTTTAGAACCATCTACTGATATTTTTATTTATGAAAACTCCTTTTCCTATATGTAAAACTACTAGACCATTTTAGTTAAATTTGTAATTTAAAACAAAAACAAAAAATGTCATAGATTTAAAAAGAGGGAGATCTTCAACACATTAATCTAGTAATTTTTCAGTCTTACCTTTCTGTGCAATACACAAGAGATAGGTTTCACAAATCTAGAAACTGAATTACAGCCTAGAATGATGACTTGATATGAACTACCTTTAGGACTTATTGATTGGAGATACTGTAGACCCTTGACACATAAAATGAGTATTTTTTTATTCAGAATTACTACATAAAGATATTGCATTTTTTTCCATTATAGTATTGCTTGCCACTATCTGGAGACATAATTCCTGGACTTTGTCTTCCCTAATTCTATCAAATTGATTATCTGTTGATCAGTATGTTATTATTTAAAATTTACCACCTTTAAATGCTTTCTTTTATATGTTTATTTTTTAATCTTTCCTGCTCATAAGAAAAAAAAAGACCCACCCTACTAACTGAAATATAGCAGTTCTTCTTTGTAAATTGACAATTTCCCCAGTTTTTTCCAGCTTGAATTTGACGTACTATGCCTGCAATCCTCATTGTAGCTATGTTGTTAGGTTCTCAGTTCAGGGGTGGGATTCAAATTTTTTAACAACCGGTTCTGTGGATATGGCTTAGTTGGTGGGCATGGCTTGGTGGTCATGTTATTGGCTGGGCGTGGCCAACTCAATATCACTCACATCAAGGCACGCATCTCCTTGCCTGGCCTCTCATGACTGGGGATGCTGCAACAGTAGTAAGTGTTGGAGGGAAAAAAAACTCAGAGAAGTTCCTGAGACAGGAAGTCTAGTCCTGCCAAGAATGTAATAAGGGTTAATGGAGAGGCAGTTTCTGTAAGCAACACCAGAATGTTTCCTTCCTGTCCTCCTTATAGGATTAGTCCAGTAATTTCTTCTAAGAACCGGTTCTCCAAACTGCTTAGAATGTTAACAACCGGTTCTAGCGAATAGGTGCTAGTAGAATCCCACCCCTGTCTCAGTTACTCAGTAAACTGTTCTCTTTTATATATTGTTAGATTACACTATTTTATTAACATAGGTATCATCCAGAATACAACCCCTCATTTGTTTATGTACTGGCTATGTGTGGGTATAACAGTTTCTATATTGATCCATCCTCTGATATAAACTTTATACCGAGTCTTTCAAAATCTGTAATTCAAAAATTAGCACTGTTATGTTGTTCATTCCACATGAGAGAGGCACTATCAGAAAGTCCAGATTTCCCATGCAGTTGAATACTTTGTCTTGGTTTCTATGTGATGAATGTCCCACTTTTCAGGAGACGATTATTAAGATGGGGAAAAGTTGCTTTAAAAAAAGTATGTCATCACTTTTAATTGTATTGTTAATTAATGGGCGTTAATACCGATTGCATATAGTAAGATAATTGTATCTTGGCAAATACTCATCTATCCTTTACTGCAATGTTCTGCATGTTCTGTGGACACATAACAACATTTCTCATGGGAAGAGATACACTGAAGATACATGGCGAAATAAATAATTACTTTGTGACATGTGGGAAAAATCCCACCATAAAACAGAACTATTACAATAATCCTAGAAAAAAGTTTTCTGAAGCGTAACGTTCCCGCTTAGATTTTCTTTATCAGGTTCAAGTCATTTTTCATGTAGTCCAGCTATTTTTCTTGGAATCTGTTTTCATGACAATGAATCCCTCATTAAAATTAGCAGCACAAAGATATAGACCACAATAATACATAATAGATGGATCAAGTTCCTTTAGATTAAATATCTTCTTTTAACGACCCCATAATCCCTTGCGGGGTGGAGTCTCAGTAGCAAAATCTTCACATAGGGCAAATTAACTATTCCTAGACTAATGTCTTAATGAAGGCCATTTGTCTAAGTTGGTTTATTATTTATTATTTTACAGATTAATCTTCATTTAGTGATTGCACTTGGGACTGGCAAGTCAGTCATTAAGTGAAGCAATCGCTAAATGAAATTGTGACTCTGCTTATTATATTTCTTCAGCTTTCCTTTGCTTTACAGATCTGTGAAGGTTGTAAATGCAAGGATTGGTTATAAAGGACTTTTTCATTACTGTTGTAATTGTAAACATTTCATTATTGTTGTAAAGCTAAACGAGGCTATCACCAAAGTAGAATTACTTGTAATAGAAAAACTAGACTTCAAGTATAGTTTTATCTGTGTCAAAGATATTTTGATTATAAGCACACATACAAACTACAACCAAGTATTGAGGATTGTATATTCATGATGAAATCAAAGGAATTATCAATGAAATATCATGTACTATAATTACTTACAACTATTCCAGAATAAGGAAGATTAATTTTACTGATTCCCATATAGAAATATGTTTTCCAGTGGTGATTTTGTTTTGTATAAAGTTCTGAAAGCTTTTCTGTGATCGTTATTAACTTGGTACTGTCTTACTCCATTGAAGAAATGAAAATCTGAATTTTTAGTTCAGTATTGTAACAGTTTAGCTTTTTTCTAATAAGTAGCCTTGTGCATTTTTAATAGAGTTTAGACTGGGAAATAATAGGAATACTTGAGGAATGTGATAGTATCACCCCATATGAAATAAAGGGAACA
The DNA here is from genome assembly GCA_033807585.1 of Hydrophis major. Classification (NCBI taxonomy): domain Eukaryota; kingdom Metazoa; phylum Chordata; class Lepidosauria; order Squamata; family Elapidae; genus Hydrophis; species Hydrophis major. The sequence goes on along the minus strand of CM066328.1, from coordinate 85,703,701 downwards.
AGGATCTGATTGCTTGTCTACTCAGTAGCTACTTCCATTCTTTGGAGCACCTGGCCTTTTGAGATAAAAACTGCCTTTTACCTCCTGACCTTTGGAAAACTCTGAAGACTTGACTGTTCTAGGCATGGCACCAATGATGGCAAAGCTTTCTAAGTTAGTCATCTCACTTTTCAGTATTTTGTTGCTTCTATTCTATTCAGTATTTTGTTATTTCTATTTTGTTTGTTTGTATTCTAGTCTTTAAGTTGATGTGCAGTAGTTGTTTGATTGTAAGCCATTCTGAGTCCAAAGAAGTACAGTATATAACATTTTGTATAAAATAAATAAAAGTGTTTCAAAAAGGATACCAATACCCCCATCCCCAATATATTTTAGTATTTCATTTTCCATTGTGAATTTTGAATGGATATGATTTGCTTTGGCAGAAAATTGATTAAGTGTAATAATTATAGGGATATTTTAAGAAAGAGACTCCTTAAGCAGAGGAAAAAAAGTCAAATGTGTGTAATATAAATTATGAATCTATAGAACAAGTCTGAGAATCATTCATCCAAAACATTCATTCATCCAAAACAAAATTTTTGTCTACAGAAAAACACTAATCATTCAAAGTGGTAACGATATTGCTTATATACATTTTTTAATATCACATGACTTACAAGATCCTTTCCAACTCTGATTATCTATTATCTGACATGTATATGGATTTTTCCAGACATGTTGGCACTTGTGGTTGGTTTTGGGTTTGTTTCCTTTGATCTTTAATTATAACTGCCTTCTATCAATATGCAAAATAACTTTATGTAAATCATAATTGATGTTTATACTCCCAAGTTTTGAATACTGCACTTGTTGCAACATGTGAATAATATTATAAATTATTGGCAGTCTTGCACATAATCAATTTGCTTTCCAAATACTTCAGAAAAAATAATAATCCAAATATTCTTATAGTTTCTGTATCTATTCCTGAGTACATTAGAATTAGAAGAAGTAACAAATGTACTTACAGGATAATAGGTTGTATATCTTGGTCCAATTATTTGATGAACCATTATCTAATGACAGTAAGTCCTGATGTCTGTGGAGATTCTCTTCTTTTTAATTGGGAAAACAAATAATAGGAAAAATAGGGAAGGGAAAAGGGAAGGGAAGAGTGCAGAAAAAAGGAAAAAGAAGGAAAAGGCATTGGCTTATGACTTTGGTGCAGTAAAATAAGAGAGCAAGATCGAACCTCAACTTTTTACTTTTACATAATAGTATAAACTAGCCATTTTTATATCAACAAATCTTTTTAACCAGTAAAACCCCAAATCAAAGTTTCATTTTTTTTCCACCTCAAGCACAAAGTCCAGAAGCAGTTTCCAAGTAGAAACACAAGTAATTATGTTTTTTTCTTTATCAGAGCAGTCAATTAACAGATGACAGATAATCAGAATTGGAAGGGACCCTGTAGGCCATCTAGTCCAACCCTTTGCCCAAGAGGGAGACTCTACACCATTTCTGACAAATGGCAGTCCAATCTCTTCTTGAAAGTCTCAACTGATGGTGCTCCCACAACTTCCCAGGGCAAGCTGTTCCATTGGTTGATTGTTCTCACTGTCAGAAAGTTTCTCCTTATTTCCAGGTTAAATCTCTCCTTGTTTAGTTTCCATCCATTGTTCCTTGTCTGGCCTACAGGTACTTTAGAAAAATTTAGCCATCTTTGCTAACTGCATCAGCTTTTGCAGCCATTCATCCATTTTTGTGCATAAAATAATATTGCTGTTGTCAACATATATAACATCAAACTTCCAATTTTTCCCCACATTTTTTCCCATTAATCCAAAAGAAAAGTTTCTGGCTTTATCTTTATATTCACTTTAAGAATCTTCTGTATTAGAATATGGATCTTACTCCAATATTTCTTTGCTTTATCATATGTCCACCACAAACAATAAAAAGTTCCTTCTTTACATTTGCATTTCCAACATTTATTTCAAGTACCTTTATGCATTATCTTGTGTTAAATATCAATGATACATCATCTTATAAAAATTTCTTTTAAACTGTAATTTAGTGTAAATTTTAAATCTTATGTCCACATATTCTCCTATTGTTCAAGCTTTACATTATATCTAAAGGTCCTCACCCACTGAATCATACAATGTTTTAGATACTTACTTTCTAAATTCAAATTCAATAATGTTTTATAAACCTTAGCAATAATATGTTAATCACTACCACACAATAGGATTTCCAATTCATTTTTTAACAAAGTCAAACCCATAACTCTTTTTGTCTAATTTAATTTTTCATTTCAATTGTAAATATGTAAACCAATGGCAGACACGTCCCTCTGATTCTAGCTCTTCCTTCAGGATAGGATCACCAAGATTAAATGATATTATTTTACCAAAGGTCCACCAGTTCAGCTTCACCACCATTTCTTTTCTGAAAAAGCTTCCTGAGGGGACACTCAAAGAGGCATCTTTGCAGAAAACCTTGTTTTATTCCAAACTCACATCTAACAAAGTGGTGGTTAAAATCAACATTTACTTTAACTTTAGCACTTTAACCGTGCCATCCAAATCTTAATTCAGGACCCTCTAAACAAGTAGCCTCTTATTCTGGAAGTTCACCTACTCTTTTAGCCAGACCAAACTTCAAGCATTGCAGTACAGTTTCAAATCTGCTAAACCCAATCCCCCTCTTTCCTTAACATCTTGCAGTAGTTTATATCTAATTCTTGGTTTTTTCCCCCTTGCTATGATGTATATGGAGATTCTCAATCTAGGTCATGGCTGTCTGACCCACACCTACATCTGAAGCCCTTAGAAGAACACTGACACTGACATCCCCTAAACTCCACTGGAGATGTTACCTAGCCTGGTAATGAAATGTTCGGAAACCAACCCACAAGCTCGGAGAATGAATCTTCACCCTCATCCTCACCTGAGCTACAGATATTCACCACTATTGCAAACACATTTATATCACATTACAACCTTTAATATAGAGCTAGACAATATGGTATCTTCTAATTGTCTTAGAACAGAGCTCCTATAAACCATGGTCATTATTATGGGGATTAGTGCTTATTAGAGTTTTAAATAAAACTCCCAGAGGATAGAGATGCCTATGTGTTTTTCGTTAGGTTGGCACATTTTTTATGCAGTTCATTTTACTATTCCTTTTTGTTCTTTAATATTTTTTTAATTTGTCTTCTTGAGGTAATTTAAGGATCTTGTTAGGATTATATGGTATTATTTGTAATACATAATGCATTGTTTATTATGCTTATTTATTAGATAAATAAAATATAGATAATCAAGAAATGGTTTGTGTTTACCACGCTACATTCAGATAAAAAGAAAAGGTCTGGGTTTTGTTTGTGTTCTCAATGCGTTTTATATGACTATCTGGTTTCCATAGCCCAAGCTGTCTCCTATCAAACGCACAGTTGATACATTTTATACCACAGTAATTTAATGTAATATAAGATTGGACTTCTTTGTTCTTTGGGAATATATATGCAGGCATTGCATGCATGCATTTTTGAAGGCTGTACTTATATTACAAGGTTAAATATGACCTTGGCTCCTTGAGGTCTGATGTAAACAAAATTCTCCCTGATGTAGTGAAGCTTTTCTCCCTTTAAAATACCTTTTCAGCAGCTGGCCTGATTAAAATCAGATAGCAAATGGCATCAAGCTAACATATGTTTATAATCTTTAACCATACATTCTGTATTTTGAGTGTTATATTAATTTTGTTACAGCATATGACATACTGTTCTCATTACACAGTTTGAAGCTGTATTTATTCTTAAGGAATTATATTTGGTTTAAGAACTTTTACCCTACTTTTTCTTCTTCAAGGCATGGCCAGAGACTTCTGGGAAGGATTTGACATTTTCACTGCTTTAAAAGGGTTTGTAGACCAGCAAGAGAGCCTGCAAAACATATTTTTAGAGGTAGTGATTGATTTAAAGGTGGATTAAATGCATCCAGGTTGATTACATTTTAAGAACAACTTGATGATTTCAGTGTAGGATACACTTGTTCTTGGTTACCCCTGCAAATAGTACATATTTTTATAGTAGGTTTATATATTGAGGACCACCAGGAAACAGTGGCTTTTCAGGCTGTTCATGAAAGGAAAATTATAATAAATGTTAGTGCTGTTTAAAATGGCAAAATAAATGTGCACACATTAATTTTGGAATAAGTAAGAAAAGGATATTTCAAAGCTTTTTTAAAAACAATTTTTAAAAGAAGTTTTAATTTAATTTAATAATTAAATTAAAGTTTAAAATAATTAAAACTTTTAAATTATTTGAGCCGCTGTGTTAAGTCTAAAAGCTGCCATGCAGAATTCTACCACAGTGGGTAACCCAGGAGTTCATTAAGATTTGAGGATAAGTATCTTAGAATACTTAGAATGTTCAACTGAAAAAACCCTTCACGTCAAATAATATAATTTTTGTTAGTTTATTTGTTATTGCCAATATATTTGCACAGATTATACAGCACCTTGAATCAGAGGAATTTCTCTTTTCTGTGTGGAATGGGCTTTTATAGAAGCCAGTTGTTACAGTGGTTTTTCAAATCCTTTCCCTTTTCTGCCTGGTCTCACAGTGTGTCTCTTTAAAATTAAGTGGCTTGTGTGTGTTTTAAGTGAGGCATGAATAAGGCCCTGCTCTGAGAATGCAAGGAGCCTAAATTGGTTTGGTTAGTATTTTTCCAAAGTCTATCATAAATATCATTGGAAATCATTTTAAATTTAGTTAAGATGAATAATCTAGCCGAGTTACTGAATTCAGAGAGGCTGCTTTCCACATTGAATACACTGGGGAAAAGGATACTAAATGTACTCTTCTATGAACATTATTTTTAGGCAGCTTACTGCTGAGTCATGTTCAGAGAAAATAAATATGAAGGAAAAAGTGAAATTATTGTGTGATAACCATGTTCTTATTTATTTTTAACTCTACAAGTGTATTGAATGCACTCTTTGCTGTCATTTGATATATTAAATTTAAATATAATGCTGTTGCCTGCCTGATCAAAATGCTGGAGCTGATTTAGCAATACTGGAAGAAATTAGGAAGTCATGCAAAAGAGTTGAAATCATGAGGACAACAATTATCTTCATACAGGTTGGGTATATTGATTCTTAGGCTGAGACAAATTCCTTCAGTGACCAAGAATAATCAGTATTGGAGCCAAACAGATCTTTACCATAACTTAGGGCAAGGACCTTAACCTATGGATCATGGAGTACATGGACTGTTCATTTTACATAGTTACATCTGAAACACAGCAGGACAGAAGTAGAACAGCAATTTGCGAGCCTTTAGAGTGGAGAAATTCAAGATTTTTAAGGATCCTCTAGCTAGGGCAGTCCTACAAAGGGCTACAGTTTCCACCATCACTATCCTATTTTTCCATGCATTAAAATGAAAGGATAGTCCTATATTTGTGCTGGGCAGCCTGAGAGATAGCTGCAGTCCTAGTTCTGCAATTACTATCTGCTCTGAGCCATGATTTACAGCTTAAGCTGAAGTGATAGTAGCACTGTGTGCAAGTCTGGTATCTTGGCCCTAGTTATGATGGCTTTCTTCCTTACCCTAGGCAGGTGGAGTTGAGCTTGTGCAAGGCAATCAGTCAATTTTTAACAAGAAAAACACAGTTGATTGGGATAAAATAGAAAGAAACATTGTTCTACAATATCTAAGGATTAGAGGAGACACTGTGGCATACTGTACAAACTATAGAACAGTGTGTAGCTGTGGTCAACGAAGTAAATCTGATCAATCTGATACTAACTTAAGATAAAACGAATTGATCAGAATGTTTCATAAGGAATAGATAATAATTTCTGGCCAGCATCTGTATAGATGGGTCAATACAAATTAATATGTTCCATCATTTCAATTATTCCTTCACCGCATGGACAAGGTCTCTGTTCAAAGGGAATCTTTTGCTACTTCCCTGTTGGGAGAGCATTGAATCTGACCCAAGGATAAAGTCCTTCTAATTTTTTTAATTGATATGTGATTACCATATCTGGCTAGTTGGAGAAGGTGTCTAGGATGGTTTAGGAAAAGGTTTCTAGGCAAATCTGCTTGCTGATTTAAATCTATGCTGGCCAAGCAAGGTGATGGCTGGAGATGAAAAGCCTGAAAGTTGCAAATTAGCATGTACTGCCTAGCACCAGGAGGACTGAAGACTATTATAATAAAATTTTCAGTGAAGCTAGTTGGAAAAGAAGAGCTTAAGCCAGTAGGAAAAAAAATGAAAGTCCAAGTAGAAGTTTCTATTTTAATTTCCCAGCTTCATGGCAAAGCACCACATTTGAAATGTACTTGAAAAATTGATCTCAAAAATCTGAAACACTGAAAAAAAGCTGAATCCTTTCAAAAGAAAGGAATGATCCATAGGGGACCAAGTGAACTCCAAAAAGGACCTGAGCTCAGATTGTGGCGGAAAACACTTTAATCACTGCAGATATATGCTGCACTCCTTTGGAGAAGTAGAAAAATTGTAAAATCAATGTTTTTTTGTGTGTGTGCATTTAGGGTAACATAATTAGTGTGAAATTCACAGTTACCCATAGCATGGAAAACAATTCCCAGATAATTAAAGGTCTTGACTGATGAATGATTATTTAGGCTCCAGACATGTGCCTTAGGGGAGTTAGGAAAAACTATGACCTTGGTTTTGAAATAATTAATTTTTAGCAATTCTTCACAGTGCTCAGTGAGTATACAAAGTCCCCATTTCAGGACAAACTGTGTTTGAGAATGCAAGAGTCCAGAACTAAGTCTTGTAGCAAACTGTCCTTTGATTATGAATGTTTGCTAATCACATGGTTAATACCACTTTAAAATGCCTTGGTAAGGCCACACTTGGAATACTGCATCCAGTTTTGGTTGCCACAATGTAAAAAAGATGTTGGGACTCTAGAAAGAGTGCAGAGAAGAGCAACAAAGATAGTTCAGGGACTGGGGGCTAAAACATATGAATAATGGTTGCAGGAATTGGGTATGTCTAGTTCGATGAAAAGAAGGACCAGGGGAGACATAATAGCAGTGTTCCAATATCTCAGTGGCTGCCACAAGGAAGAGGGAGTCAAGCTATTCTCCAAAGCACCTGAGGATAGGACAAGAAGCAATGGTAAAAACTAATCAAGGAGAGAAGCAACTTAGAGCTAAGGAGAAATTTCCTGACAGTTAGAACAATTAATCAGTGGAACAATTTGCCTCCAGAAGTTGTAAATGCTCCAACACTGGAAGTTTTAAAGAAGAGATTGGATAACCATTTGTCTGAAGTGGTGTAGGGTTTCCTGCCTAAGCAGTGGGTTGGACTAGAAGACCTCCAAGGTTCCTTCCAATTCTGTTATTCTATTCTATTCTAAATGGGGAATTATGTCATCATGGCAAATTATGTTATTGTGTGGAGACGCAAACCAGGCTATTTATATAATTTGTATCACTTAACATTTTTATTGATGTTCCCTGTGGTATCAAGGTCCACTTAGTCATTAACATTGGAAACAACATTAAACGAATTTTGATTGTTTTCCTTTCAAAAGATAAGTGATTTCATAAAACTGGAGAAATACCCTTTGTCTGGAACTAATTCAATCCATTGTGCCTTGGTTAACATTTGTATTACTTTGGTTTAAATTGCTTTATAGCTTTGGTTTGTTCTTTTTATTGGCTTTACTTCTTTCTCTTCTTTCATTCTTTTTTTTTTTTTAAACAGCAGGTGCATTAAACTTTCTTGTACCAATGATCTACTAGGATATGTGAGCCCAATTTATATTTTCATCATTTAATACGGGCATAGGCAACACATGGATTGCTTGTTGATTAAGCATTGAAAAGGAGTATGTCAGATATTGTTGCATCTTGCAACAAAGTGATTGAGTATAAATCTGTCCAGGCATGTATAAATGGTAAAGATGTAATTGATTATGATTTTGAACATATTTTATTATCTGAACAGAGTATATACAAATCAACATTTTATTATTTAAAAAATACTTAATCATTATGTAATTCTTATATACCGTATATACTCGAGTATAAGCCGAGTTTTTCAGCACATTTTTTGTGCTGAAAAAAACCCCCTCGGCTTATACTCGAGTCAGATTCCCCTCTGAAAAAAAAAAGGTGTGGAGCTCCGAAGCTGGGCAGCCGCTTCCCTGCTTCCGTGTTTCCTTTGCAACTTTTAAGCATGGGAGTAATCGGAAGCAGAAAAGTTCTTGCTTGAGGATATATTGTTTTTTCTTTTTTTAACTGTTTTTTTTTGGGGGGAAGACCCACCGCCATGTGAGAATGCTCAGACACGAAATCTATCCAACCGAAAATAAGTGTGTGTGTGTGTGTGTGGATTTTAACAGAGGGAAGATGTAGGGAGAAGGCAAAAGCGACAGAAGATCCTTCAGGGGAAACTGAGGGGGAGACTCACCCTTGGTCCAGATGAGCCCCCTTCCCCTTTCTCTAGGCTGAGAAAACAACGCGAGCCGAGGTTGCTTCGGCTCCACTCAGCTTCATTTCCTCAGCTCCAGCTGCTTTCAGTCCACTCGGGAGGAGGGGGAGGAGGGGGAGGCTTTTCTGAGCTCTAGGCTGAGAAAGCAATGCGAGCCGAGGTCGCTCCACTCAGCTTCAAGATGTTGATGACAGTGGGAGGCAGGAGTCACTCTCTCCCTTGCAAGAAAAAAGCAAGAGCCGTTCTTATGATCTCTCCCTCTCTCTCTTTCTCCCCGTAATACAGTCAAGCCCTTTCCAGCACGCGCGCGCGATCCGCCCCCGCTGCTTTGCACCTTGCAAATGCAAAAACCCTGGGGTTTTGCATTTGCAAGGTGCAAAGGTGTGGGGGCGGATCGCGCGCGTGTGCTGGAAAGGGCTTTACTTTATGGGGGGGGGGGGAGAGAGAGAGATATCATAAGAACGGCTCTTGGTTTTTTCTTGCAAGGGAGAGAGTGACTCCTGCCTACCACTGTCATCATCATCATCTTTTGGGTTAGTGAATCAATCAAACCTTTCATGATAGTGAGATCGTTTGCCAAATTTCCCTTAAATCAGGGAAGAAATCAGAAACAAACCTTTGGGCTGAGAATAAGCCTGTTCCTATGATGCCATTTTTGTTCACTGCAGTGTGAAAAGTGTGAAAAAACACACTTCTTTTTCTTCATCTTCTTGTTCCCTATTTACTGGTCTCTTTCAAAGAGGAAATTGTGAACATCAAACTTATTCTCAACTGTCCTTGTGAAAGTTTTTATTGGCATCTATTTTTATTTTTGAAATTTACCAGTAGCTGCTGCATTTCCCACCCTCGACTTATTCTCGAGTCAATAAGTTTTCCCAGTTTTTTGTGGTTAAATTAGGTGCCTCGGCTTATATTCGGGTCGACTTATACTCGAGTATATACGGTATGTCTTACATGCAAATATATTATTTTACTTTAATTTTAATTACTCAATAACTCCTAAACCTTATGGAAATTGGTTCAACAAATATGACTTGGAGTCTTTACTCAACTTGGTGAACTTTCTGTGCTGTCTTTTAAAACTATTTCCTATTTTGTAAACCTATTTGAAAATGTTTCAGGTGACTCACAAGTGCAACCAGGCTTGATCGGATTTTTTTTTGGTGTGGTGAGACAAGTCCCGAAATTTACTGGCATGCATCCTTCATAGAATGCGACTGATGTCATAGAATAACAAAATCTTTCTAGTAACCCTACCAAAATGTACAGTAAACAATAAAAGTTACCACCACCATGTTTTTGGACTTCAAAGATGTATAACAAGATCATGTCTTTCTGTTGAGAAACATGAACGTGCTATTTGTAATATAATTATCCTAAATGCAAGAGCAAATAAGAAAGAGCTATCTGTGGCTTATCCATTCTTAGAAAAAAAATGTGAATATTTTACAATCCTTTCTTTTACCTGGATTGAGGAAAGTAGAAGGGAAGGATAATACATAAAGTGATAGTTAGGATTAACTAGATTAGTGGAATGTTCTAGGAATGGTCATAGATCAAGATGATGAGCATTTGCCTATTAGGTTACCAGCGGTGATTTATAACAGATGATAATTAAGCTGGTTGGTTGTGTTGGTTTTGAAAACTTGGCCCATAAACATTTAAAAATATTCTAATAATTAGTGAAAGAAATTTTCCGAATAACTTTTTTTATTAAAAAAATTAATGAGATTTTTTTCTATTTGTCAATATAAAACTGGTTTGTTAATTAAAAAAACTGATCTTGAGAGATATGGTAATTTGTAGGAGCTTTGTAAATGCATGGTTGCTTAGTGTCTAAAGACTGAAGTGGTATAAAAGCCTTAATAAATTAGTGAATAAATTATGTTTTTGAACAATACTGTTGGAGACCAGCTGCAGTATATGCTCTTAGTATTGGTGTTTATACTATATGGTAATCATAGAAAGTATGTGATGGTCTTAGATTATAATAAATTTAATTAATTATTAATTAATTATACAAAGTATGTTGAGTTATACTCTGTCACCCTGAAGTGAACCGGGTTGAGGCTATCTTTGAGGTTCAGGGTTTCCACAAAGCAGAAGAAGGGACAGGGAGAGGAGAAATAACTAGATGGTTTTGTAGCCGAAACAAAAAATTTTCCTGTGGGAACCAAGGACATTCCAACAGGTGGCTGGCCAGAGGAGGAGAACCAAGCAACCAGCCAGTGTTGGACAGCATGACCAAGGACTTGGGGGAAAGGGGAAACTTTATTTTTTAATTAGGTGAAAACTGGGAACTTTCAGAGTCGGCTTTTACCAGTTGTGCCAATATGATGTATCCAATAAATCGTTCTTTGAGGAATCTATCTGCCTCAGAGTTCTGCTTTCTATGGGTGCATCACTTGGAATGCTGACATCCTCAGGGACAAAGCATCATTTTCCCCAGAATTTTTAAATAAAGATATAACTGAAATAATTATTCAACAGTTCGAAAATAATTTTCTGAACAAAACTAGTTCTGAGAAATGATGGTGTATGGGAGAGCTTGTATAAATACAGGTAGTTCTTCACTTACAACCATTTTGTTCAGTGATTGAAGATAGAATGGCACTGAAAAAAGAGATGACCGGTCCTCGCACCTATGACCCTCATAGCATTCCCATCATGGTCACATGATCAAAATTTGGGGAGCTGGCAACCAGCGTATATTTATGACAGTTGTAGCATTTCAAAGTCGTGATTTCCAATTGTAACCTTCCCAGCTTGTTTCCCACAAGCAAAGTCAATGGTGGAACTGGATTCACTTCATGACCACATAATTCACTTCAAAATTATGATGATTTATTTTACAGCCCTGACAAAAAAATAATAATAGAATTGCCTTTCTTAACAACTGCCTCACTTAGCAACAGAAGTCCCAGTCCCAATTGAGGTCAAATATTAAGGACTACTCATATGGTAGCATTTTCAACATAATGAAATGAAATGTCTATTTGATTTAAATAGAAATTAAATATCTCACATAAAATATGTACTAATGTAAGTTTACAAGTAATTCATTTTTATTTTAGCTTTAGAATACATATAGATAAAAGTTTCCACAAAATAGCTGCAGTTGAATGGACAAGTGAAGGTTGTGGTCATATCGATTGTGAACCTTCTTGGATCATGTGGACTCTGCAATAGTGACTCATACTCTCATTAGTTCTTGACCAATAGAATTCCAGGTGCAATTCAATGTGTTGATTTTGCCGTACAAAGCCATGTATGGTTCGCTGACTAACTACCTGCAAATTGCTTTTCCTACCTAAAGTGGCCCATGTGGTACATTCTTCCTGGAAGAAGCTTATGGTTACACAATATCCCATGTTTTAAGTGTGGAGAATGGAGGCTAGGAGGTGCTATTCATACTGCTCTGGCTGTATTGAACATAATTCTCTTAGCATTACAACTTATTTTGTCCCTCCTAACAATTCTGGAAGCTTGTCAAACCTATCGGGTAGATCAGACTAAGGAAAGGACACCATGCAGAACTACCTTTATGAGAACAACTATAGTAGCAGAATCTTGCAAGTCTAATGTGCTATCTTTCCTCCTCTTTTAATTTTCATGAGAATTAGAGGGTGGCGCTGCTTGAGACATTTTCTCAAATTAGTTCCTTGGCCTGGATTCCAGTTTCATTTATCTGAGTACTGAGTCTTAGTACTGGATCTTCGCTCTGTGCTTCCAGGCCATTCTTCTTGCCTATTAGAAAGCTGCTGAAGACACAACTTTGATGAAGAACATTTGTTTGAATAATTTGTTCTCATCATGCTTAATTTAAGTCACTTGGAACTACTTATAATAATGTATTTGTAAATACAATGTTGACTTTTATTTTTATTATCATCACTTATACATTTTCCTTGGGTTGTTCTAACTTTGGTTAGTACAGGTAGTCCTGATTTATGATCACAATTGAGCCCAAAATTTCTGTTGCTAAGTGAGATATTTGTGAAATGAATGTTGCCCCATTTTACAACCTTTCTTGCTACAAATGTTAAGTGAATCAGTGCAGGTGTTAAGTTAGTAACATGGTTGTTAAGTGAATCTGGCTTCTCCCATTGACTTTTCTTGTTAGAAGCATTCAAAGAGTGTTTACATGACCCTGGGACATTGCAACCATCATAAATATGAGTCAGTTGCCAAGTGTCTGAATTTTGATCATGTGACCATGGGGAAGCTGCAGTGAAAAACGGTCATAAGTCACTTTTTTCAGTGCTCTTGTAACTTCAAATGGTCTCTAAATGAACTGAATGATAAATTGAGAATTATCTAATTTATTGATATTTATTGTGGATGTTTTTCTTGATTGTTTAAACTTGAGAGTTTTTACTGATTTGGCAATATGCAAGTCGAATGAACAAATTCATGAATAAATAAATAACTTTTTGCAACTGTACATGTCAATTTTGGGGTTTTATCCCCAGAAAAAAAGTAAATTTGTCTGCTCAGTCTGCTGTTTTAGTATGTAAAGGCTGTAATAGATGTCCCATACGCTCTGTATTTCTACTGTATATCTTAAAACAATGTATGATCGCTTGTACCGATAGTCCTTGACTTGTTTGTTTAATGACTGTTTGAAATGCCATGGCACTGAAAAAAGCGACTTATGACCTTTCTTCACACTTAGAACTGTTGCAGCATCCTCATGGTCACGTAATCAAAATTGGTGTGAATATTATATATGCAATGTTGTATTTAATCCAAAATAGTCTGAACTAAAGGAAAAATATCCCACAGGATCACAGATATATAAGCTATGGTTAATGTCTTCTAATCTGGTCAGCATTTGCCACTCAAGGTTCATTTTGTTTTTTTTTTAATAAATGGTGGACAAATGTCTTCATTGCCCATCTGGGAAGCTTATGACTGCACTTTTATCTGCTAAAATAGCACTGGACTCCATTTATTTTTCTTTTCCCAGAGCTGAGTAAGACATTTATTTAAATAATAATAATAAATTATTATTATTAATGATAAATTTATTATTTAAATAATAAATAATCAATTTATTTGTCTTAAATAAATGGGACGAAGTAAGCAAATTAGGCAGATTAATTTAGTAAACAAAAAATGGTAAACGTGTTACCAACTAAGATTAGCACATTGTAAATATGGGAAGAATTGCACAATGTTTACAGTATTTTATATAGACTGTTCTCTTTGTTCCTCAATACATTGAATACATTTTATGTATTCTAGATCTTAATACCTATAAACAGTATTTTCCTTTTCTTTGTGTTGGTAATAAGATGAAGAAAGATTGCTAAAATGCTTTAAATTGATTTCCTTTTCGGTGAATTTGCCCAATCAGTGTGTCTACCTCACCTCCTCTGTCTCTAGTTTAAGAGGAAGTGTTTGCAGCATCTCAGTAACCTGATAAAACTAGGCAGTGCCAAGTTTCCGGCATAATGTAACTGGGTTCCTTCACATTACTGGGGGAAAAAAAGGGATGTGCTTCTAAACTATTGCTCAATTTTCCATTGAAAGTGAACCAATCTGAGAATTATTTTGAAAGCAGCAAATGACTCAGTTGACTTCTGGAAAAGAAACAGCCTCTAACTCACAGGAGAGAAGCATAAATGTTTGTCTTTTCTGTCAGTGTCCCTAGTTAGGGAGTGAATCTTTGATACTCTGAAATAATGGTCTCTCAAGGTTCATTCTGACTTGATCTTGCTGCAAAAACTGATAAATTGCTACCCATTAACATGTGCTTTTTATGATATTTTCAGGGAGGGAGGGAGGAAGAGAAACTTGGTAACCTACTTGGTTATCCCTGTTTTTAATTTCAGCATTAGGAACAGGGGTTGTTGTTTTTATTGCGTCTTCTAAGTGCCTTCGAAGATGCGAATTTTTTGAACCAATGCAAGAATTTAAGGAGGTTTTATGAGAGATAATCCTCGACCTATGACCACAATTCAAAGCAGACTTTTAGTCAAAGGTCATGGTGATTGTATGTTGAAGAGCCCACGTAACCAGACCCAATTTTATGACCATTTCTATAGTGGTCATTAAGCAAATCACACAGTATTTGTAAGTTCGAATCTCACTGACTGAAGCTTGACTTGGCCTTCCATCCTTCCAAGGTTGGTAAAATGAGGACCCAGATTGTTGGGGGCAATATGCTGATTTTGTAAACAGCTTAGAGAGAGCTGAAAAGCACCGTGAAGCGGTATATAAGTTTAAGTACTATTGCTATAATTTTGGGAAATAACACCATGTTTTCAATCTATTCTTTGAAATAATCACTGTAATTTGGAATAGGGATCTCAAACAGCTGAGGTACACAGTTTATGAAATTGTCAGTTTGTCACCTATGATTCCAGGAATGTTTTGCTATTTAGAAATTCTTATGTTTACATCAGGCAAAAGAACAATTGCCACACTACCACACTGATCCAAAGTGTAGGAGTTTTTTTTCCAGACAAGCCTTGCAATCCTGAAATAAATTGGGTGCAAGTAATGAAATTGTATGAGGCCTGATTTTATTGGTAAATTATAGATAAAGACGTAAGTAGTTTTTATAGAATCATAAATTACTAGAAGTTTAACTCTGAATAATTCAGAGTTAGTTAATTCCTTAATTCCTTTGGTAATTTTATGGTAGTATTGCATAGAAAATGGAATTCATTTATCTCTATTGTTCCAGCTGTTTATCCAGTGGAATAAGTTATTACATAAAATCGTGAGTTGTCGATCATTGGGTGTTTTCAGACAAAAGCTATCAGAAATGTTTGCTCAGTTCCTATGCAGGTTTACATCATGAGTTTTCAAAGTTTTTCAGGCCATAGAACCGGAGTTAACTTTAGTTAAAAAATATGGAATCCAGGGTCAAGGGAAAAAGTTTTAGTGACAGAAAATGGCTATGTTTGACTGAATGGTTGTAATGGCATCACAGGTAGTCCTCACGACCTTAAGACTTTGGATTAAACCTTGTTTAAAATCAATCGTACATCCCCCCCCCCAATAATCACATGACTGCAATGCATTATAGGCACTTGGCGTGTAACTCACATTAGTTGCATCATCCTATGGTCAGGTAACCGCAATTTATGCCCTTTTTTTTGCCAGATTCTGGTGCTTTTTGCTGGCTTCCAGCCCATTCAGGGGAATGTATTTGGACTTACACAATTAGCCTGCAATGCTGTGTTCTAACCTCTGCACCACCACGGCTTTTTATATCATTACATAATTTATGTTAATTATGTAATTAAAGCTATATCTGTTTGGTATGTCTCTTGTGAAATGGCAAAAACTATTTTTAATTAGTCACAGGTCAAAAATATTACCACTTTTAAAATGATACCAAAATTTTAAAAAATCTATTTTGCCTCAAAATATTTTGTATTTATAGATTATAAGAATTTGTTATAATTTACTATGACGCAGAATCATTAGAAGGAGAAGTATACAGAATAACAGTTGGAAGAGACCTTGTAAGTCTTCTAGTCCATGCCCATTTTGTTGTTTTCAGATTTATTAAAGCAGATTACTAGCTCTTTGTTAATCTTTATTTGCAATTTGCCATCAAAATTCCATGATACAAAAGAGAAAAGCAATACAGAAGAGACTCCTTTAATATTTTCAATTACTTGTCTAGCAATATATTTAAACTCTGTTGTGTGAGACACACGTATTCTAAAAAATATAGATTATTGTGAAAGTTTTTTCCTGACCGTATTCTGTCAATCAAAACCCAGTGTTTAAATGTATTAAGGCAGTTATTTGCAGTACTTGCACTTACATAAATAAATAACTCAGAGCTGAGTACAATTACATGACAGCATTTTCCCGTTTTAAAATGTTTCCTTTTATTTAATGCACTCCAGCAAACATTTCACAACTGAAATTGACAAAAACTATTCCATTTCACAAAGGGAATATTATAAAGCAAACAACACTATAAGGAAAAATCACATTTTTTTTCTTTAACTTGGAGACTGACCTCATGATTCTATATTGTTGCTTGCTTTTTTTTCTTCTATTATTAACTTTTTCAAAGCAACACTTCTAAGAAAAATGTATAGTAACTTTATCCTTCAAATGCTATAAGCAATTTCACTGTACTTAACCAGGATCCTCACATTTGCTATTCTTCCAATTCTCAGTTCCTCAGCTGACAAAACAACAAGGGAGCCCAAAACTTGCATCTGCACCATCTTTGTACCCTGTCTGGCTCTTTGCTTTTTCATGTTTGTTTTCATGACTGGGGAAAACTAAAAATGGTGCCCCCGCCCCCTAAACTTAGGAGGCCTGGTAAAATGATGGAGGGAAAGAGGAAGTGAAGAAGCTAGGCAGTGGGTTCGTTAATTGGGAAATTTTTGCCCCATAGTTAGACATTAATGCTGTAAAACTGTCTTCTCAGCATTATTCCTAGCTGAGCTGCAAATTACTTTTGTTAATTTAAAAGCTGTGACTTAATTCAGAGCACTATTGAGTGAACTGGCTGTGCTTGAACCAGTCCCATGTCTCAGTCTAGGTCAGAGTCTCTCAACCTGAGCAACTGTAAGATGCAATTTTGGGGAGTTGAAGTCCACACATCTTAGTGGCTCATGCTGAGAAACACTGATTTAGGTAACTGCTCATATTACCTATCCAGATATCCAGTAAGAGTCAAATATAAATACATTGTCATTGCTTATCTTCATTTAACATGAGGACCAGCAAATTTGTTGCTGAGGAGCTGTGGTGGCACAGTGGCTAGAATGCAGTATTTCAGGCTAATTCTACCAACTGTCAGCAGTTCAATTCTAACCAGCTCAAGGCTGACTCAGCCTTCCATTCTTCTGAAGTTGATAAAGTGGAGACCCAGATTCTTGGGGGAAATATGCTGACTCTATAGACTGCTTAGAGAGGGCTGTAAAGCACTGTGAAGTGGTATCTAAGTCTAAATGCTAGTGCTATATGGTTATTAAGTGAAACTTCCCATCAGTACCATATGCTAAATAAACAAACTTCACCTGACTTCTGATTGTCTATTCCAATGCAGTTATTAAGCAAATAACAACTATGTGATATCACATGACCATGATTTGGAACTTCTGGCTACTCTATTTTTAAGACAAATTTTATTAATTTTACAAAACAATACACAAACAATCAAGGCATAATAACATAAAAGATCTTTTCTAAGAAAACCAATAGAACATACAAAATAGTTCCAAATTGTAACATATATATTTACGTCCAAATTGTAACATATATATTTATCTGTTCAACTTCATATCTTATCCCAACTTCACCTTTTCATTCTATTATCCAAATTATATTTCTTGCTAATTAAAATTTTATTGCCTTTCAAAAACAATATGCAAACATACAAAACATACAAAACATAAAACATCTTTTCTGAAAGCTGCTTGATCCCGGGTTAAAACTCTTCGCACAGACACAAATTCAAAAATCATATTTACTTTATATATCATTCCATATCTTATTACCATTTTCAATTTTTTACATAGCTTCTTCCCTCTTTTATCTTTCTTAGTTTTATTTTATTTATCTTATCTCAATTCAATTTATAATACTTATCATTCTTTGTCTGTTCTATTTCCAACTATCCATTCATCTGTTCTCTTTAAATATACTTCTGTACACTGATTGGAGTGACGCCTTTGACTTTTTCCCCTAACTTAATAATACTTAATATAACACTTACCTTATATTGGGATTCTGTTTAGTACATTCTAAAATTACACAATAAATTTTATGAGAAAAGCAAAAACACTACAATAACAAAATAAAAGCATATAAAACCACTATCAATACCATTAAAAAGCTAATCATATATATTGATACTCATTTATTTCTTAAACATTTTACTCTAAATAACACATATAAAAACACAATCTTGTGTACCTTCCAGAATCCCTTTTTCAATTAGATTTACCCATTGTCTCTAAATAAGTTTTGTTTCTTTAAATCTTGCTTCCCACCATTAAGGCTTCTCATCCCCTCCTTTCTCTCTTGTTTATTTTTCTCCTTGCCCTTTTTACCCCTTTGTCTCTCCTCTTCCCTTTTCTTTTTCTGCTTACCCCCTTTCTGTTGTTTTCTAACCTTGTATCCACCTTTCATCTCATTTTTCTCTTTTTTGATTGTTTTTTCAAACCTTAAAACCCCCCTTTTCTTTTCCTCTTTCTCCTCCTCCCCCCAAAAAACCCATTGTTCATCAAAGATGGCTTCTTCTTCTTCTTTGCCCCAGTCATCCTGCTGCGTAATCTATTTTTCATAAGTGCATACTGCCATTTCTAGAAATTGAAAAAGAGTGCCCAAAGTATCTTTTCCATCTTGTTCTTCTTTTTTATATTTTTGATATTCAGTTTTTAGTTCATCCACAAGCAATGCCATCATGAAGAGAAAAACTTTTTCCAAAACAACCACCCAAGTATTTTTAATCAAGAATAATTCCAAAAAGTTCCAAAGTCACCAAAGAATCCTAATAAACTATTTCTTTTAATACTTTTTCTTTCTTTCTTCTCTTTCTCTTTCTAGGGTTACTATTTAATCAAAGAGTTCCAATTAAGGTATATCTTTCTTTAAAGTTCTAGGCAATCTCCTCCTTTTTCAAATTCTGCTCCAATTTTTTTTTTCCTCTCCCTTCCCACTTACAACAACGATTTTCCTTTAAATGTTCAGAAATCCATACTTCCGATACGGTTTTTCCGATTTCTTAAGTTGTTAAATCCAATGTCCAGGAATCCTTTATCCCTTGGCTTTAACTCTATGGGGTGGGAGAGTGAAGAGAAAAAAAAGTTTTCCCTTGACAGCTTTCTCCGCCACTTTCCAATCTTCTTAGGGATACAGTGTATCTTTCAGGCAATTCAAGCAATTCAGTTTCCAGGGTATTTAAGAGTTGTTATTTTCCCGGCTCAGCCAGCACGTTCACTTCTCCTGATTCTTCTTTCTCCTTCTTCCTCCAGCACAATCTTGTCCAGCTGCCGGCTTCTTTGTGGCGGCCATTACTGACCGCCGCTCCATCGCCTTGAGAAAAGGAGGTTAGCCGGGTGAGGAGGGGGTCTGCGACACCCCCAAACTCCTCTCTGGATCCTCCCTATCTTCAGCTGCCTCTACGGCAGACCCATCAGGATTGGAGGCACCAAGACGGCTAGCGCAACAGGGATTGTGCAGGATCGCGAATCCCCGCCGCCGCCGAAGCCTGGCAAACTGGAAGTCTGGAACTTCTGGATACTCTATTGACTTTGCTTGTTGGGAGCTGGTTTTGAGGGTCACAAATTGTGATCATCTGGCTGCAAGATGCCATGGCCATTGTAAATGTGTGCTGATTGCCAAGCACTTGCATCATAATCATGCACTGCAATGGCCATAATTTTGAGGACTGGTTGTAAACCAGCACAGTCATAAGTTTAAACTGTTGCTAACTGAATATTACCTATAATTTAATTGAGTATTTCAAGCTATTCCTTGCCTATGGGTTAAAGATAGAAAGTTGTCTGAAACAGTATTTTGTGAGACAGTGAAGCTAGCTATAGGGCAGAGAGAATGTTATTGTTATCCTCCCAGTATTCCAAACTCGATTGTACAAAATGCTGTAACTGGTCACTGTCATGGCCATGTTTGAGCAAATGGGCTATGGAGACAGAGAATTCTTAAGCAACTCTAAGAGATTAATAATTCGTATTGAAATCAGTATTGATACTATGTAATCTTCACTTCCCAAACATAATCTTTAGATGTATTGGGATTACAACTCCCTGTAAATTCTGGAAACTAGTCCAAGCATAGCTAAGGGCTGGCCAGGTTTGTATTTAATTTAATCTTGGGTCTTAGGTGTTGAAAAGATCTGCTGGTGTTCAGAGTTTTTTACCTGTAGGATAGAATATTTTTTCTCTTCACAAATTTTGCTGGAGTGACAACATCGTAAAAAGTCAATTCAGAGGTTATATTTGTCTTCCCCCAAGAATTTTAGTAGTTTACTAAAGGAGCAGGTTGACATCATTTCCTGCCTAGCTTTCTTGTGAAGGAAGGTGTTGTATATGTAGTTTGCTAATGGGATGACTTCAACTTTTGTTGGTTGTTTTGATTTGTAACACTTTGGTTTCTATATGGAAAGAGAACTTGCAGCGTTAGAAATTGTTTACCTAATTGTTGCTTGGTAAATATGCACATAACCTTGACATCATTAAAAAAGGAATCGTACTGGTGCAACATAAGAGTAGTAGCAAATTAACTTCCACTGTTACTTCAGGGTGTGCAATCTGTTTGATTTGAAAAGTTGGTGGCCTCCAGGTTTTTGTTCTTTTGTACCCTGGCAGTAAGCATGGGAACTGCCCTCTGAGGTTATTTTTATAGAGGTGGGTATATATTAAAATGTGTCAGTCCTACTGGCTGAGAGCTCTGCTTTACATTGCTTAGTGACTCCAGCACAGCAAATGCATGGTTGTGTAGCTCCCCTGTAGGTGGACACTTTACATTGAAATAATGTAGAGTAATAAGACTTTGTAATTTTTTGTCCAATTATTGGTCTTCCAAATTGAATACTGTAGTATTGCTAGTTTATTATGCCAATTCGTGTTTTGGAAGGTACAGGAAGCGGTTTTTCTAGTGGCCTTTTAAGTTGGTGAATCTATTTTTTCCTGTTTCTCACAAACATTTAGATGTAAGCTTGAAGAAGCACTCTTAATGCTTTTGTTATAAGAAATTTCTTAAGGTATTAGGAACATAAAATCATACCACACAACCTAATAATATTAAATCATTGACGTCTTGTACATTTCAGAGGAAGACATATTACTCTATATAATGACTAGGTAAAACAAATTGTTTTATTTGCTTTCAAAACTTACTGAATTAAGAAGGGCAAATGGATGTAGTGCTATATATTTCATGTAAAAAAAAGCTACAGAAGAAGAAAAATATGACAATAGTAAGATATTAAAATTATGATGATGTTTGTCCATCGTATTCGAAGAGGACCTTGAAATCTAACAGGTTGTGGGCTGTCCATGGTGTGTCTGCAGGTGGCTGGTAAAGCCTATACGGGCACAGAATTTTGGGAAACGTGTGGGTACCATTGTTGCAGCATTTGCAGCTCTTGCTTTGCGGAGTGCTTGCTTTTCTTGTGCTGTGGTTGTTCTTCTGTCTTCAAATTAAAGTAGATTTCTCTGTATCACATACAACTTAATATTCAGGCTAGCATATGACATATGTAACTTCATAAAAGTATTCAACCATATTTTCCAAATAAGTTATTCAATTCTAAGCAACCATCCGATTTCATTTTCTTGAAAGGGATGGAGAAAGAATTGTTCATTTAAAATGGAATGATTGCTGCGTCCTATGACACTGTTTTTAATGGAATAGCCACTTCTTTCTTTTAAAGCCATAATATTCCCATAGGCTGGTGCCATTTTTTATATAATCGTTTTTTCAAGGTGTGAACATAGCATTCCATTTCACATTTTTCATTATGTCGAAAACTAGGAAAATAAAATAAAAATAAGATAAAATAGAAAATTGTATTGGTGACATAGAACTCCACTTAGATGTAGGAAGCTCAATAGTTTCTTAGAGAGATATTTGCATAAAGCACAATAAACTTACCAGGCATATTTAAAAATACTTATTATTTTTGACCACCTAAAAACCATTGAGGATTATCCATTGGAATTAAACACTGAAACTATTTTGATTGTGTAATAGCAGATTGTTATTTGTTTGATTTTTGCTCTCAGGTGTTTTTTTTTTTTTTGTATGGTAGCTCAAAATTTTATGCAAGCTAAATAACATGGGGATTTCCTATGGTTGCAAGAGTTCTGAATTTCCAATTTTATGATATGATTAGCATTCAGTATAGTTAAACTTTAACATGGAGGCTGCTGATTAACTAAAGTCAGTCATTATCTGGACAAGGCCCAAAGAAAACTACAGAAGTTTAGATTGTGCAAATATACACAGGACCTGTGCATAACAAATGTCCAAACCTATTATTTCATGTTCTGTATTTCTAAATTATTCTATATCTATAGATATATTCAGAAGTAAGTCTCACTGAACTCTGGGTAGACTGAGCCAGGCATAGACATGTGTACAAGAGTACAATCTTAAGTAGGATTTGAAGAGCTGTAGTGTTACATTGTTTTTATCAAGTAAATCTGCCTCAAATATTTTTTTCTCTTTTCAGGTATATATAGATTAAAGTCCTTTATTTAATAGGAGACTCAATATTCTATAAGATGGACAGCCAAATTGTACAGAATTACAACATGCAGAAATGAATTTTAAAATCACATACATTGTAGAAATAAATATTATTTTGAATGACTAATAGTATAATTTCTATATCAATAAACAGTGAGCTCCTGTTTTTAGAGAAGAAAAGCTATTATTTGCTCTTCCGTTTTACAACTATCCTCTTCAGGGCTGGTAGGTGACAGACATGGAACAATTCAAAACCTACCACGTTCTCAGATTAGAGGAAAAGATTAGACCAGACCACAAATATATTTAAAGTACTTCCTCCCCCATCTTCCCAGATTGATGTGTTTAATTTCAAAGCAAAGCCTACTGAAGCCTCTTTTCCTATGATATACTTTGCACAAAGTATGTAGCCTATTCTGTGGGATTATTTGGATGAATCTTTGAAACTGAGGTTAGACGTTCTCAGAATAGTCATTTATGATCTCAATATGTTTCTGTAACTATGTAGAAAGATTTTCCTGGAAGTATCTCTGTCTTCCCCCTTCCCCCTCAGCCACACTTAAAGTGGCTGCATCCTGTTGTGCAACTTTATGATTTCAACTATACCCTTCTATTGTTTTTTCCATATCCCGTGATATTGTTCATGTATAAGTTATAGTAAATGTGTAGTTGTTTATTTGTATTGTTTTTCATCTTGGAGATAGACATAGGTATAATGTTACTTAATTTATTAAATGGAGAATTAGTGTTGTGCATGCCTGAAATAATTACTCATTTAAATGTGGTGGAGATTACTTGTATCTTTAGAAATAATAGTGGAAAATTATTCTTGTGGAACAGATTTTTCCAGTATAATACTTTCCAGATGTTTTAGGAATAGATCTCTCATACCGATGGGAAGGACATTGTTGGTGACATTGTGTAGAATTATTATAATTAGTGAAAGTGAAATTTCAGCAGTTAGCTTTGGAGGAATGTAAAACACATCTGTTTTAGTGCTCCTTAAGGTAGGAATTGGAGGGAACTTCATATAAAGGCAGCTAAGGTACTTCTAAAAAAAATGTAAAGAGCTTAAGGAGTAGTAGAGCACAAATACATTTTGAATAAGTCATGTATTTTCATAATGAAAATCAGTAATTCATAATTAGGAGACTAATAATTATGAAACAATTGTTTATTTTACACATCATTATAATCTCAGAGTTATAGTCTAAAATTAAGGCTTGTGCAATAACATATTAACAATTTTTCAGAGACAAGAAATATAGCTTAAAGTTGAGTATAATTAATACAGCCTATGTTAACTCTGAAGCTCCCCAAGTGCAGTCACCAGCCACTTCGATTGACTGGTAGAAGCGGCCTCAGGGCGAGTGCACACACACACTCCCCTCGCCGCAAGGCCGCTTCTACCAGCCGATCGAAGTGGCTGGTGACTACACTTGGGGAGCTTCCATCGCCTGAAAGAGACTGCCTAATGGTGAGGGGACACGGGCAGCCATGCCATGCTCCAAAGCGGCTGGGGACTCTGCCTTCAAGGGAGCTTTCGTCGGCTGATAGAAGTGGCCTCGCGGCGAGGCGAGTGTGCATGTGTGCTCGCCCTGAGGCCGCTTCTACCGGCCAATTGAAGTGGCTGGTAACTGGACTTGGGGAGCTTCCATCACCCGAAAGAGGCTACCTAATGGCGAGGGGACATGGGCAGCCATGCCTCGCCCCGAAGCGGCTGGGGACTCTGCCTTTGGGGAGCTTTCGTCAGCTGATAGAAGTGGCCTCGCGGCGAGGGGAGTGCGTATGGGCCGCTCTAGGTGTCGGAGGAAATTAAGTCACCCCCGAAAAGACAGCTTAGCTGTTTATTCAGGGGTAAAAAAATAAAATAAGGCCCAGCCTTATTTTGTGAGAAACATGGTATTAATGACAGTCCAGTTTCCAAGGTCAGGGATTATACAAATTATTGAGTTCTGGGTGCTCTCTGAGTATAATGGAATGTGACAATGACCTTGGAAGCTGGGGATTAGTGAGTGGGTGGGAGAAGAAATTCTGCCTAGGGGACAATCAGATAACAGGGGAAGGAGGATCCCACCCCAAAGACACAGAGAAAGAAACTTGCAAAGAATCTGGCCTAATTTTTGTGGTAGTTCAAAAAAGACTGAGATTTGGACTTTCAGGTATGTAAGGTTCTATTAATGTAGCCTTACAATAAAGTAGAATTAACTCATGTTGTAATGTTTCCTCTCTGATCTACTTGGGAGTCTGACATTGAGTTTGATTGTTTTCTTCCATACAGTTCACTATTTGGTCAGGTAGCAACATCAGTGTGAGGGAGACATATATAACCTTCCTGGGAGGCTTCTGACAGGTAAAGTCAGTGGGGGAAGCTGGATTTGCTTAATGACCACATGATTTACCCAGAGATGCCAACACTCCCGATTTCATCAGGAGGCTCCCGAAAATTCACCCCAACTCCCGCCTTACGATAATTTTCCCTATCCTCCCGAAATTACGAGCAGCAAAATTAGCCCGGCGGCTCCGGCTGTATGCGCATGCGGTGTGTGAGCTAGCTGACGTAGTGTTTCAACGTGAACACAGTCACATGAGATTGCTACGGGCGCTGCTAAGGAGCGTCTCCCTGCTGAACACAATCCCTCAGCAGGTGGATTTCTACTGCCACTTCTCCCCGTCCCCGCTTTCCATGAAGCAGTTCCTGGATTTCGGTGAGTGGCGGCCGGGTCGCTTTCCTCCCCCGGCCCGGGTATCTCCTCCTCCTCCTCCTCCTCTGCGACTCTTCCTCCCCCTTAGGCCGACCATTTTCTTTCCCCAGAGGGAGAACCGCTACCCCGGCGTTTTTTTTCTCAGCTCAGGCATACCGTATATACTCGAGTATAAGCCGGGTTTTTCAGCCCATTTTTTGTCAGCCGCTATGGCACCATGCCTGGCCTGCGCTGGCGTGGCTGCAACTGATCGCGCCTCCATGGCAGCATCGCCGCCGCGGCTGTCTACCCACTGAGGTACACACAGGCGACCCCAAGCGGCCTCTCCTTCCCCATTAACGGGCGCCCGGGGCCCCCGCGAGCTCCTGTGTTGCGCGCTTCCAGCTTCGCAAAGAAACTGCCAGGCTCAGGCAGCCTCCCCCACCCCCTAGCCCAGCAGCGAAGAGCTGCTCCGGGGGCAGCGAGACAAAGTGCCTGGCTGCGCCGTGGCGGGAGCCCCGAAGCAGCTCTTCGCTGCTAGGGGAGGGGGTGGGGGAGGCTGCCTGAGCCTGGCGACCCCAAGCGGCCTCTCCTTCCCCATTAACGGGCGCCTGGGGCCCCCGCGAGCTCCTGTGTTGCGCGCTTCCAGCTTCGCAAAGAAACTGCCAGGCTCAGGCAGCCTCCCCCTCCCCCTAGCCCAGCAGCGAAGAGCTGCTCCGGGGGCAGCGAGACAAAGTGCCTGGCTGCGCCGTGGCGGGAGCCCTCGGAGCAGCTCTTCGCTGCTAGGGGAGGGGGTGGGGGAGGCTGCCTGAGCCTGGTGACCCCAAGCGGCCTCTCCTTCCCCATTAACGGGCGCCCGGGGCCCCCGCAAGCTCCTGCGTTGCGTACTTCCAGCTTCACCAACAAACGGAGCTGCAAATCTGGTAATCGCTTGCGGAGCCTCGGCACGAACCCCCTTTCCCTGCACTCCCCCCCCCGCACTCCTCTGGCGGCAGCAGGCGGAGAAAGCCCCACTTCCCCCTGGCTTTGATGGCACGCGTGAGTTGGCTTCCCACTCTTTTTTTTTTTTAACTCTCCTCTTCCTCCTCCTCCTCTCCTCTCCCCTTGTTGTCTGGTCTTCCCTAAGGAAACTCGAGGGCTCTTCCAGGTGTTTCTCCCTGTCTTTCTCCCTGTCAATGATCTTTTCTTCCCTTCCCTTCTCTCAGCCCCAATTTAAAGAAAGAAAGAAAGAAGAGAGAGAGAGAAAATGGGACCCTATACAAATAGTTTGCCCCAGACAGCACTTAACATAAAAGTAAAACAAACATTTTTTAAAAAAATTCTGATTCAGATTAAAAAATATATCCTGGCTTTTATTTGTAATCATCATGGATGTTTGGAGCCTACATTTCTGCATGATTGTTTGGCTATTTTGAATTTGATAGAATGGACTCATTGAATATCTTTATTTTTTAATCTATTTTATTTTTTGCCTGTTTCAGAAGTTTTATACATGGACAATTGAATTTGCAGATTTGAATTCACAAACACTTTTTGAACTGTTATACATGACTGTATAGAATTGGATTTCACTGCAAAGTTGAGAGTTGCCTGGTGTTTTTTTCAACCTGTTACCAGCAAATGCCAGTTGCCAGGCAGCAGATTATTTAGAAGTGTTTTTTACAGTGGTTGTCCCAGATGCAAAGATTCAAGCCTCAGGTTAGGTATGGAAAAAGTAAAGTGTTTATTCTCAAAAACAGCAGTTGAAATTGATGGAAATAGTCTCCAAAATAAGCCTAAGTTGCACCAGAGAGCATCTAGAACCCCAGAGCTTCCAGGGCCCTAGGCGGGCCCTGGACCCCGGCCTAAGGGACTTCGCGCTTCGCGCTCGTGATGTGCGCTTTGCGCACATGCACTTCGCGCACCTTATTCACTTCAGATTTTTTCAGACTTTTTTTTAAATCAGCTCTCACACCCCTGAAACATATGGAAACATTTGTCTATGTTAAGATCACAAGGGGTGCTTTCCGAGAGCAAATCTTCTGTTTAAAAGACCATTCCATTTTTCAAAGCGGTTGTTATTTACAAGTTATTACATTAGCACTTCATAGTTTGGAAAGTTCTGTCTTAGAGGCTCAGACTGCACCAAAGAGCATCTAGAACCCCAGAGCTGGACCCCGCCGTAAGGGTCGAGCGCTCTGTGCTCGAGATGTGCGCTATGCGCACATAATTTGGTGTTATTTGAAAATCCTCCCTAATTCTCATTTCCAAAAGTTGGCATCTCTGTTTACCTATGACTGCAGTCAAAAAGGTCATAAAATTGGGTGCGACTCAATCACCACATAGCTTAGCGATGAAAGTTCCAGTCTCATTGTCTTTTTAGGTCAAGGACTCCTGTATCAGAGATTTACCAGTAAATCATAATCGGTCTGTAATTCTCGTTGTATAATATCCTTGAATAAATGGAGATTCCTCAGCAAAATATAGTATAAACTAGTCATTAGAAATTAGCTAAATTTTAATTTCAGATTCAAGCTTATGTTCAAAATAATACTAAATTATTCAAGTATTGATTACCGTAACAGTAGCAAGGTGAGCTGTACTTCATTTTATTATTGATGTTTTATTTAGTGTTGAAAATTAGTGGCAGATTGTAATAATTACAATAATGAAATAAGCATAATAGGATACAAGTAAAAATAATTGCTTATCTTCCTTTCACTTTATTTATATAATCAGTTATTGCCTCTGTTGTAATAGAATAATAATTTTCATAACTAACAATATTGGGATGTTTTACTTTATTATTTAATTTTAATAAATTCATCATAAAGTCTATAAATGGCATATTAAATCTATCCATGGTGCAATTATTGCTATTTTCTCTTTTTCTTAAGCGCTTTTATTTTAGGGTCTCCAACTTTGCATGGAACTAACTAACTATTAAATGGATATATCATATATGTAATTTTCCTTGACTTATTAGCATTTGTTGTTTAAATTTTTGTGCATGAATCATCCAGTTGTCAGCTAAGGCATTTGTTTTGCTGCACATTGAACTTTCTGCTATGGCCATCTTTTTTTCCCTTATATTGTTGTGTGGTCTCATTTGTTAAAACTTTCTCACAATCCAAAGCACCTTTGGCATCTAAGCTGTGACCTCATTAAATGAAGGGGACTGGAGAAGACTTTTTATCTTTCAAATTGTGCCTCCCCTTCTACTGATATTTTTAGATGTACTTCATAATGCTTTGTGCCTTATTTAAACTGAAAATAATATCTGATGTAATTGATGAGACCATCTTAATCTATTCTAAATAGCAAAAACTGTTTGAGGTATAAATTTCTATATATCTCCCCTTGGGAGAAAAGTCTCAAGTTGTTTCTGCGTGTTAAAGAAGAATGATAAACATAAATGTTGGAAACTACATTGCCTGCCATAATTATATTTACCCTCAACATAAGAAAGAAAAATGTGTGCTATATTTTGGGTATATTTATTTGTTTATTTTCAGGACACTTGTATAGTTAAAAGAAAAAGAAAGAAAAGTGGTTTACACAAGTTTATCTGTCGGACTTCAAATATGATCTAAATGTGGTGGTGATTTGTATATACAAAGGATGGTGACATGAGCATGAAATCTAATTTTGAACTCCTTGTATATTTAAAGTAGAAAGAAAAAGCATTCCAGACCTTTATGAAAAGCTTTAAGGTCTGTGCTTTCTCCATATGGCTTTTTTAAAATGCATTTGAATTTTTTTTAACTGCATTTCATTTCATTTTGAAATGAAATTAATGCTGCAGAAGTTATTTCTCTAAGCTTCAGAATAAAACCTTTGAAACAATTCATTAATATTTAAAACTATCATGTTATCTCTCTCTCTCTCTCTCTGTCTATGTAAATCTTACTGTTTATAATACTAAAGCATTTTGAATGGTTTCAACTTCAGATTTCAAAAGTGATTGATTTGATAAACATGTGAATTTTAAAACTGAATAGAATTTGAGAATGCTTTAGTATTGTTAATATTTTTAGTTGCTGCCTTGTTTTATTGTAATTGTAATAGCTTTATAACATGTTATGATATTCTACCCTGGAACTTCACTAATAAAGTACAAAGTACAAATAGTGTACACAAATAATTATGATATAATTATTAAAACATTATATCATATATCTTCCCAGCCAGTGGATTCTAGCTAGGGATACATAATTATTTCCTGGGCTGACAACCAAACCTGATCTTTGATCAATGTACCAATGACTACTATTGGGGCCAGCAAGACCATCGCTAAGTGAAAAGGTCATAAAGTGAGAATCATGTGAACATGATCAATTTATGTCTTTACTTCTCCCTCATTTGTTAAATAACTCACAGTTGTTAAGCAAGTTATCACATGAGTGTGATTTGCAATTTTCCTGCTAGGTTCTCCATTGACTCTGCTTGTCCACATACTCGTACATGTGTGTGTGTGTGTGCCCAATATCTGGGAGGGGAAGTGTGCAGTAGGTATGAAAATGGAATTGCTGAGAACCGATGGGGAGTCTTGGACTCAGAGAGGCCAGCTTGGGTTATTTAACATCATCAAGACCAACCGTCCTGGGAAGGGCATGCACAAAGGCAGCGCAAAGCACCTGGACCAGAGATGTTCCCAAAACATTTTCCTGGCCAATAATTGCAGATTATCTGCCTGACTACTGGGGGGGGGGGGGTTTGAGATTATTTTCAATTTGTCTCTTTTGCTCTTGTTTGCTTCAGACCTTTCCTGACTTTTGCTGCAATCAGTTTGTTCTTAGCAAAAGTACCTTTTCTTTCCTAGGAATTGATCGGAGGCAGCTCTGACAATGTGTATATGTATGTAAATAATCAGTAGGATTTCAGCAGACAAATCTGAATTTAAGAAAATTCAAATTTTGACTTTATTATAGTAGATTCTATTATTGTTATTATATATTGTTATGTAGGAATAAATATGTACCTTGGAAAACTGAATTTTTCACTCATAAAAAAAATCTAGTCTGTATCCCAACAAATGTTGTGATTTTACCTTTATCCAGTGAATTTGCACAGCAAAGAGAACAAATGTATTGTCAAAATAAATCATTATTATTATTGTTGTTGTTGTTTAAGGTATAGCCAAATGTTCAGGCTGGATTTTGCATTTTTGTCCACCTGTCAAGTCCTTCCAAAGGATCTAGGATGAGCAGATATGGGTGTTTGAAATATCAACGCAGCCTGTAAGGTGTTCCAAATAAAACTGCCTCTTGCAATTGGCTGATGGTGAATTTGTCAGTGTTGAAGTCAACTGGTGCACCAATTGTTTTGGGATTGTACCCAAGGTACCTTGGTACTCTTGTTACTATAGTACCTTTGCATTCTTTTGCCATTGTTCTTCCATTTCTATTTGGTCTTTGTATTATGTTATTTTCTCTTTCTCTTCTCTTCTGCTATTTCCAGATATGCCACATCCACTATCTTTATTATTGACGGTTGTTAAGTCTGGGATATTATGTGGCAGGTATTTGTCAATTTGAATTCTAAAACCCTAGAGCATTTTAGTTTTTTCATTTCCTGCTACTTTCTCTATTTTATAGCCCTACTTACATGCAAATAGTGTTTTTTGCAGAGCTTTAAATATACCATTGGTTATTATTTTGATGGTTTGTTGGATAGTTAGCCAGATGTTCAGACTGGATTTGGCATTTTTATCCACCTATTGAGTCCTTCTCAGTGACCTGGGATACTGTTGATGTTTGATGGTATGACAGATATTGCCACAGGATGTACGTTGTTGTTGTTGTTGTTGTTATTATTACTACATTAATTTGCCACCCACCTCATGGTTTAAAATGATGCTCAGTGGTACAGGTCTAATTGTATAAAAATCAGAAAATAAATTATCAAAGGATCCAGGTTTTTATCCTTATGTAAACTTTTCCAGAAGTTGCCATTCTTCTTTAACGAGGTTCCTTGGAAAATTGTACTTTTCATGAGTTATTGTACCTTACTGGGTATTCTTAAAACATTTTTTTGAATCTCAAAGGAAATGATTTTTGCTGATTGAGCTCAAAGTAGGAAAGCGGCTTAGCCCCGGGTTACATCTTTTTGTACAGACATAAATCAAATTCATGCTCACTTTATATACCATTTCATATCTTATTTACCATTCTACATTTTCTATATAGCTTCTCCCCTCTTTTCACTCTCTTAATTCTATTTTATTTATTTCATCTCAATTTAAATCATTATGCTTGTATCTTTTGTCTGTTCTATTTCAATTATCTATTATCTTTTCTCATTAACACAAAATTTCTCTTGTAATCACTGATTGAAGTATTACGCCTTTATATCTTTCCCCTAAATTTAACACTTAAAATAATATATAATTTTCATTCTGATTCTGCTTAGTACATTCTAAAGCTACGTACTATATTTTAAAATAGGAAAGTAATAAGTTTATAATATATTTAAAACAATAATCCATAGCAAATTAAACTCTATCCTTAAATCTTAAACATTTTACACATTCCTTTTAATATTTTATCCCGTTTTATAATCATATAATGTTCCAGTTTTCTAACATTATTTCAAATACAAATACAACACTACAGTCTTCTGTACTTTTGCGGAATCTCTTTTTTAATCATATTTTTAACCATTATCTCTGAATAAATCCTGTTTCTTTACATCTTGTTTAAAAACCTTTGTAACTTCTCTTCCCTTTTTCCCTTCCTTTCTTCTCCAATCTAGCTTTTTTACCCCCCCGTCTCTTGATCTCCACCCTCTTAATTTCCACCGTCTTCTGTATTCCTCTTTTCTATTGCTTTCTAACATTGTATCAATTTTTCACCTTATTTTCCCCTTTGTTTTTTTAAGTCTCAAATTCTCCATTCTCTTTCCCCTCTTTCCCTTTTCTTCCCCAGCTAAAGTCATTTGTTCATTAAAGATGGCTTCTTCTTCATCATCCCAACCTTCTTGTTCTTGTAATTTCTGATAGGTAGAAATCGCCATTTCTAAAAAATGAAAAACAGATCCAGAAGAGCCCTTCCCTTCTTGTTCCTCTTCTTTTAGCTTTTCAAATTCCATTTTCAGTTCATCAACAAGTAATGCCATTGTGAAAAATTTTTTTAAACAACCCAAATGTTTTTAGTCTTTCAAATAATTTCCAAAGATCCCAAAGTCACCAAGCAACGCAAATACGCACAAGCTGTTTTCATTTAGCACTTTCTTCTTTTTATACTTTCTCTTCCTGGGGTACAGTTCAATTGCAAAGTTCCAAAATATATCTTTTAGAAGTCTTGTTACAATTTAACTCTATTCTTATAAGTTCCAAGCAGCCTCCTCCAGCAAAATCTTAATATTAATTCTCTCCCTTCCCACTTATAGCAAAAAAAAATTTTTCTTTCTTTCCAATGTTCAGAAATCTTTAATGTCCCCTTGGCTTTAATTTTCAAATTTAATTGCTGGTGCCAAAATGGGTTTTTCCGATTTCCATCTGCTATCACCATAAGGAAGGAGAGTGAGAAAGAACAAACTTTCCCTTTTAACTTTCATCCACCGCTTTTTCCGATCTTCTTTGGAAACGATGTATCTTTAATGAAATTAAAATTCCAGGGTATTTAAATGTTACTTATTATCCTGGTCAGCCAAAACTTTCACTTCTCAGCTTCCTCCTGCACATTCTTATCCGGATGAAAGCTTCTTTGCAGCGGCCATTGCTAACTGCTGCTCCACAGCTTTCAGAAAAGGGAGTTAAGCCAGCTGAGGAGGGGGTTGTGATTCCCCTGGACCCCTGCTGGATCTCCCCTGTCTTCAGTTACCTCTACGGGGTAACTATTAGCCCCCAAATCTGGCTGGATCGGGGGCACTCCAGTGGCAAGCGCAGCAGAAACTGCGCACGATCACGGATTCCTGCCGCCACCGAAGTCTTGCAAACCGGAAGTCTGAGATGATGGCAGCAATCTTGACGTATTACCACACACTTTATTTATCAAACCATTTAACAGAAGAAATTGTGGCCATTTTATATATAGTATAACTTATTTGGTCTTATATTTAAAGAAAGTTTGTCATAGTGAAACATCATAATGTATATAGTTTCTGGAAAATATCTGCTAGATTATGCTGCAAAATGTTTATTAAATTCAGCAAATAAAACTATTATTTATAAAACAATTTTCTATGCTGCCATGGTCAAAAGGACCATTGGCATACTTGCATAGAATATGCATGTAGTGAGTAAATAATTGAAAGCCTTAAGGAAAAACAAAATTGAGGAAAATGAAACTGAGTTATGTAACTTGCATAGTTTTCAGTCATGCTTGGCTCTCAGTGGAAATGTCATGAAATGGCATTCATTGTGTGGTAAATTGAACTGAAATTATTATGTCTGAACTTTATTTGCTTGTGTTTTGAATTTCTGAACAAATTGAGATCATTCCTGAGTTTGCCAGGTGTACTCCTGAACATATTGGGGATTCATTTTTAAAAATCCTTTGCTCTAATACTTGTGTGTATTTTATGTCACTTACTTTTTTGCAGAACTATTCCTTTATTTGTGATGCTTATATCAAACAAGAAATTATTTTAAATTAACTAGCGGAGCTAAGGGAGATGAAACAGACGAAATGATATTTAGAATGCTTCTAAAAGGCAACAAGGTATGAAATTGAGTTACTCTTAGGCCAATCTTGTAGCAGTAAGAGTGAAGAAATATCAACATTTCTCCACATTTATTGTGTCTGTGGATAGCTGCTCAAAAGCTTTATTTAAGGCAATCCAGGCTCTCCTGGGAAGCTTGGAAGTTTATTTGCAAGGTTGCTGTGAGGAATATTTGCTGGATAAAGTCACTTCGATTCACTCCAAATTGGACTCTAGCATTGAAGCAAAAGTGATTAGATTCAGTCTGACTTGATTATCTAGGAGGGGTTTGATCCTGTTGGTCCTGATAGGGTTCCTGTGGCTACTAGCTCAGCCACCTGTAGGTTAGATCCTTCCTACTTGACTAAGCCTCTTGGAAGGCAACACGTTTCCAGGTTATAGTGGTGGTGAATTTGTTTTTAACAGAGGAAGTTATATCACAAGAGGGGGTAGTTTGTCCTAAAGAAGCAGTCACTAGGCCCAATTGTGCTGTACAATTTTCACCTAGTATCCAATCTTTCTTTAGGAAAGATTTATTGTGGCAGCTCCAAAGAACCCTAGAAGAAGCATGTCATCTGGACCTCTTTCAGTCTGAACTTGGACCTGGATGTGGGACCAAGACAGTGTTGATTACACTTGTAGATGACCACAGGTGCAAATGGGATGGAAGTGGTGCACCTGTGTTTACAGTTCTGGAATTCTTAATGGCTTTCAGTACCAATTATCACGATACCCTGCTTTGCACGGCTTCATGTTGAATGCCCATTGTATCTGTTCCTAAACTGGAAGTATTCGTCACTTGTGCTTATAGTCATCTCTCAGTGGTCTGCTGCAATGTGCTTTACAATGCTCTACCCTTAAAGAACATCTTAAAGTTGTACCTGATTCAACATGTAGTGGTGTGGGGAAGTTATGTTTCCTTCTCAATCAGCGCATGTTACACTTCTGCTTTGAGAACTGAATTGTTGCCAGATTGTTTCCCGATTCAATTTAAACTATCAGTAGTTATCAGTAAAGCTCCCGATGGCCCTGGGCCAGGTTATTTAAAAGGCCACTTTTCCCTGATTGTGGTTACCAATCCCATCATATCTGGCAGATGAGCCATGCTTCAGGTCCCACCAATTACAGAAGTCCATCTGGTGGACCCAGAAATAGAGCTTGTTATGTTGATGTTGGACTACAATGTTCTTTATCATTGCATCTCAGCTACTGATTTCGTATTGTGGTTAACTGCCCAGAGTCCCAAAAATGGGATGGGGCATATACAATGAAATAAATACAACACAACACCTTAACCACGGTCAATAATAACAATAACCCTAGAGTACAATATAGCATGGAGCAGAAGAACAGAACTGAACTAAGGATGAAGAAAGGCCAAAGTTGTGGAATAGATAATGTACAGTTGATTTATGTAATTTATATGGTTGAAAAATGGTGCTTGGTTTGATCGCTAGTACAGAAGCCTTTTTCATCTGTATAGAAAAAGATGAACCACATCGGAAGCAAATCTATAGAAATATGCTTCCTGTAGAATACCTATAATTGTAGAACATCTGTAAGCTGAATGGATTTATATTTGTGTTTGTGTGGGAAATATGCATTAAAGTGTATTTTCTGAGTCAGTTGTTCGCTCCCAGTAAAGCTGGCTATAGTAATATTTCATCTGCCAATTATATTTGTCACTCTCATAAGAAATTAACTCTTTTACTTATTGGCAAGGTCATTCAAATTTATATTATTGCACATTTTTATCAGAAAACATAAATAGAAGTCTTCTAGATGCTTGTGAATTTTACCAAGGGGAGGAAAAGTCTTCTTAATAAAATAATTGGCTGTACTTGGAAAGCACACAAAATGCATAAACTCTGCTTGACTTTGGCAGCCCAACTGGAAAATCCTCCCCTGCATTCCTGCCATTATGATGAATTGCTGGAGAGTCTCGCTGTCCGTCACACCATATTGGCTAGTGAGGTAGCTGGCCTTGTTTTTTCTGTAGTGTTTTCAAGAATCCATTCTGAAGAAATCCCATCACTGAAGGTTAATCTATATTCGTGATGAAAGTTATGTTCCTTTCCCAAATTCTGTTCCCAGAGAAGTGAGAATGTTGTTTTGCGAGGAGCCAAAAATCAATGCCCCTTGAAAGTGGGTGTGTATTTACTCTAGACCAGGAGTGTCCAACCTTTGCTAGCTGAGGAATTCTGGGAGTTGAAGTCCACAAGTCTTAAAGTTGCCAAGGTTGGACACCCCTGCTCTAGACAGAAGTCCTTATTTGCCAAGACTAGCACCTTACAACAAGCCTTTAATGGAGCTTTGAATCAGGGATAAAGTGTTTTAACTCTTTATTAGCATTACTGGTATTTTATTAAAGTAACATGGGAAAAACCAGGCTGTTCTTGAAACAAAGAGTTTCCCCCTTTCTGTAAAGGGAGTTGAAGTCTGTATACCTTAAAGTTGCTTAGATTGAGAAATACTGCCATAGAGTAAAGCTAATATAAAGGACAAGTCTCATACCAAATTATAACAGAAAAATTGGGGTGGGGGTGAGAGGAATCAAGATAACAAAACTACATAACTCACTTCCAAAAATTTTGTGCCATTTTAAAAGCTAATAAATTTATTATTGCATGTTACCTTGGCAGAAAAGCTTATAAATTTGTTAAAAACGTATGAGTCTTCATTTTTTAAAAAGAATGTAAAGGAAAGGTAAATAGAGCAAAATGAATAAAATATGAACAAAACACAGTGGAAATGGGCAGCTCATGCTACAGTTTTACAATTTCCAAGAATAATAGAATTTATTGGAACAATTAAAGGGCAATTTGTATTGGTTGTGGATATGTTAGTATTATAGAAGTACGGCATGTAGGGTTTGATTTCGACCTGACAACATTTTGACAATTTACAGACTATTACTGAAATATAATATGTTTCTTTTTTGCTTAGCTATCATTTTTATGGTCAGAGTCAGGAGAAAATTCAGTCAAGTGCCAGCTATTAGTTTGTACGCATAATAAAATTACTGTTATGGAGAAGGGATAAAAAACGTTTAAGAGATTTGTTGGTTTAGATTAGTGGTTCCCAAAGTGGGCGGTACCACTCCCTGGGGAGTGGTGGGATGCCTTAGGGGGTGCTAAGAGTTCAAGGTGCCGGCCGGACCTGCAGGTTCACCCATTGAGGCTCCAGCTCCGGAGCGGTGCTACAGTCAATGGGTGAACCTGCCTCGAACGCCCCCCTGCCGTCTCTTAGCATGCCCAAGGGGGCCAGCAGAGGGGCACTAAGTGGTGACGGGGTGGTGCATCGAATGCAGCTGCGGCAGCATGTAACATGCCACCGCTTCCGCATTGGAGGCACCGCCTCTGGAGCGGTGCTAGTCAATGGGTGAACCTGCAGAGCCGGCCAGCGCCTTGAATGCCCCCTTGCCACCTCTTAGCGCCCCTCTGCCCGGCCCCCTTGGGGATGCTGCATTTGAGGTGCCGGCCAGCCCTGCAGTTTCATCCATTGACTAGCACCGCTTCAGAGCCGGTGCCTCCAATGCAGCAGCACATTGGGAAAGGCTGCCACCACTGCTTTCACAAAGTGCTGCCACTGTTGCATTCTGTCCGTCTGTCCATCCATCCATCCAAAAGGTCTGTCTGTTTGCCTGCCTGCCTGCTTGCCTATCTCTCTCTCTATCCATCCATCCATCCATGTTCGAAGCACCGGCCCCACAGGCACATCAGGAAAGTAGAGCAAAGCCAGTCTGGGAGGGAGGGAAAGAAAGAGACCTTATGCATCAGATTGAATGAGGCCTAGTTTAGACTGAGGCCCTTTTCCACATTGAAACATTGAAACCTCTTTGGCTTCTATTAAAGGTTTTGTGGACAAAACATGGTCAAGACTATCAGGAAGCTTCCACATTTTGTTGAGTTTTTAAACAAGATCCGTTGGACCAGATCTGCACCCTAAACATTACTTTTTCCTAATGCATTACAGTGCCAATTCTGAAGAAGGCAAAACCAAAATGTACTGGTAAATTACAAGGAAAACACACACACACACACACACTCCCTTCTAACCCTGCTGGAACAGGTGATTGGACTAGAATAGACATCTCATTATCCTTCTCCTCCCTCCTTCTTTATTTCTTTTTTTTTCTGTCCCTTCCTTCCATCTCCCCTTCTTTGTCCCTTTTTCTTCTTTCCCTTTTCTCTTTCTTTTCTTCCTCTCTTTCTTTTCTCTCTCTCTTTCCCCCTCTCAGGCTCATCTCTTTGGATCAGGGGTCACCAAACTTTTGACCTCAGGGACCACCAAACTCATAATTTTAAATCCCGGAGACCACTAATATGAATTTTGATTAACTGGCTTTCTGGTGTTGGTGAGAGAGAGGGAGAGAGAGAGAGAGATCGAGAGAGAGAGAGATCTGATCCAACCTCTTTTTTTATCTATCTCTCACACACACACACATAGGGGTGGGATTTAGACCCCTGATCTAAAGCTGTCAAAACTCTCAAAACAGGTCAAGTAGCTCTGGGGAGGCCAGTTATAAATTAGAACACTTGCTAAACAACCGACCATTAAGTGAGGACCACTTGTATTTGGTTTGCTAATCACCTGGCCACGCCTACCCAGTCACATGACCAGCAAGACACACCCACCCAGTCACGTGACCAGCAAGTCACACCCTTAAAATAGGCCACGTCCACAGAAATTTGAATCCCACCACTGGGTGGGGGGCACCGAGGATGAGTTTGTAGCACCAAGGGGGCGGTGGACCGAAAAAGTTTGGGAACTCATTGGTTTAGATGTTTCCAATTTTTCATTGTTTCATTATTTTAAAATGTGAAATACTATTAAATAATGTGTTGGTGGTTCAAAAAAGTAAGAAGTATTACTATTCATAGGGATTTTTCTGATTTAACCATGAAAACAACAGTAGGTGGCAGAATAGCTACATCTAAAGAACTTATTTCTGTTTGCATTGAATTGATATAATGTAGAGAGAAAAATCTGCTATATTTAGAACTGGATTTGTCAAATAATTCATTTTAGAATTCTACAAACCAGGATGATTTTTAAAAAGTTGTTATGAAGCCCATATCTTCCCTACATTTTCGGTTATATTCCATCCAGATTATTATTTTTATAAATTTTACAGCCTACCTTTCTGATAATGCATTTAATGCACCTACACTATAAAACACATGCATTAAAGTTCTATATGACATTAATATTGTAATCTGCAAAGTACAAAAAAGATTTTTTGAAAAGTATTATTGATGAAATTGTTGTAATTGCTTATTGACTAAGCCATCCGCATCATAATTTATCAACTATGTTTATATAACTCAGTATACTTTACTACATGGGTATCTGAACATGTTTTATTTTTTTATTCTTAAAGTTCTATGTCTTACTGCTCCATATGTTTCTTTTTATAGATCAAAAATAGTCCAAGTCATTTGAAAGGGGTTTTTTTTCCCTTCTATTTTCCTATCCCCTTTCCTTTAAAGAAATATTTCAGTTTTTTCACCTTAGTGATACCTTCCATTTCTTCCAAATCTTTTCCCTTCCTTTTTTTTACTTCAAACAACATCAACCTCTCATTTCCCCTCCAGCATTCAAATACTGTATGCTACTGTTCTTTTTATCTTCAGAAACTATCACTTACTCTCTCCTTCCTTTTGTTCCAAGTCATTTGAAGAAGTGGTCTACTTACACCCTCTGTAATACATTTCTCTCCTCTGATTGCTCTCTTGACCCCTTTTGGTCTTCTACCAAACCAGTTTTTGCAAAATCACCAATGGCCTTCTGGCTGCTCAACTGATGATTGTATTTTCTGTCTTCTTCTACTTGATCTTTTACCAACTATTGATGTTCGGGTTACTCCTTCTACAACCAATTCTTCACTTTTTAACTTTCAGTGATGGTTTGTCTTCCCTTACCTAGCTCGGACCCTCACCTGTAATTTACAGAAGACTTTCCTTCTAGTACATGGTAATATGTAATCATTATCTACAACCACAACAAGGGCAGAATAATAAAAATGACTATTTAAAAGGTAAAATTGGTTTACCTTCTTTTTAGTATGTGGCATGTCTGGTGGATAAGGATTCTTTATAACCTCTATTCCTCTGTCAATTTTGAATTGTAAATAATCTAAACAACTCTTTATTATTAGAAATAAAAAGCCAGGTGTTTTATAATAAAATAGTTATCATCCTCTTTCTACTTTTTTAAATTTGGTTTATTCGTAAAAGAATTAACACCTCCAGTTTCCCTTCCTTAGTTTAAATCACACATTAACAAAGCTAGTGTTAGGGATATACACCCTAGCAGATCGTGCAACGGCAGTCTAGCAGGCAGGCAAATGATGTGAGATAAACATTGTTGTAGTTTACACTCAGTAAGACAGATACATTGTGCCAGTTAAATAGTTTTTTATTCCAGCAAGAGTTATAGCATAGACAAACAGTCCATATGTCATAAACTCGTTCAGTCCATCCAGGGGTTAATCAGTTGCAAAGTCCAGTGTCGAAAAATAGAGGTCAGTAAACTTACAAATAATCAGTCCAGCAATATATCTCTTTTGCAGTCAGAGATATGAAGAAAATCAAACCCCTTTTCTTCGTTTCAGCAACAGCAGGAAAACACACTCAGTTATCACCATCAATCCAACATTGTCAGTTACTACAGTAAAAGCCAGCTAACAGTGAGCTCTCTTGCTCCCTCATATGGTGATTTTACAACCGCACCCAAAATACATGTTTTGCAGTTAAAGTGATACATACACTTACACTCACTAACATAGTTTAAATATTATTTTTTACCCAAACTAAGTTAGGTAACCAATGTTATCCCTAACATTCTCCCCTTTTGGGTAATATAATAATATATATATCTATTTACAATTTCAACCCATAGTTTTCACAATTTACTTTGTGCTTGACTGCAGCTTGGGCTTTTGTAAATCCATCAGCAATGTTTTCATCAGTCATGCAATATTCCAATCTCATTAAACCATTTTTTACAGATTGTCTTACATTCAAATATCTCAGGTCAGTATGTTTAGATCTAGTTTTTACAGCAATATTTGTAGCCAACCGTATGGCTGCTTGATTGTCCTCATAAACTACAATGGCATCTTTAACAGTTACTCCCATACCTAACAACAACTGTTTATACAGAATTAAATCAGTACATAATAAAGATAGACATGAAAATTCTGCTTCCATTGTGGACATACTTATGTGTTGCTGTCCAATTGACCTCCAACCAATCAGTGTTTTACCTAATAGTATAGCCATGCCTGAAGTTGATTTTCTAGTTTTTATATCTGTTGCAAAACTTGCATCAGCATATGCACTTAAAATCAAATCATCTTTTGGCTCTAAATATAATGCATAGTGCATTGTCTTTTTAAGATACCTTAAGATACGCTTTAGCGCTTGTTAGTGTCTTTCAGTGGGTTCAGCATTGAATCTTGCCAATTGATTAATGCTATAGGCAATGTCTGGCCTTGGTCAATTACTTATATATGTTAAACTACCTATTAATGATTGATAAATTGTCTTATCAAATTTTGAACTTTCAGCATCAGTATGGCAAAATTCCTGACTCATTGGAGTTTTTGCCGGCTTACAAAGTTCCATTTTATACATTTTTAGCAATTGGTAAATTTTATCTTCTTGTGATATCTTATATCCACTATTGGTTTTGTTTATTGTCAATCCTAGATATTGTCTTATTTCTCCTAATTGCTTTAATTTTATCCTCTTAGTTAATAATGATATTAACTCAGTAGCTTCATTATTATTCTTAGTAATTAAAGCAATGTCATCGGTAAACAACAATAATAATGATACCGTTCCATTTGTCTCTTTTTTAAATAAACATGGATCAGCTAAACTAGCTTTAAACCCTATATTGTTTAACTCTTTTACAATATATTGGTTCGATTCATAATCAGATTGTTTCAATCCATAGAGACTTTTATTCAGTTTCCAACAGTCATAATTATTTTTATCATCCTTTATACCTGCTGGTTTTCTTAAATATATAGTGTGCTGCAATGGTGCATGCAGATAGGCAGTTTCTACATCTAAATGATTTATGATTTAGTTCTTAGCTGCCCACACTAAAGCTGCTCTTAAGGTTATTGCCTTTAAATTTGGTGCAAATACCTCATCATAATCACATGCAGTTTGATTAAATCCTTGAGCTACCAGCCTTATGGGTAACAGTCCCATTTTTACCAGTTTTTAATTTAAATATCCATTTGCAGCCAATGGACCTTTCACCTGGAGGTAATTTGGCATTTTCATAAACTTTCATTTCTTTTAATGAATTTAATTCTTTCTCCATTGCTCTATGCCAATTTTCCTGTTCCTTTGCAGGATACATTCTAAGTTCTTCAACAGTAGTTGGAACTTTACTAACTTGGCAAACTATACTTGCTTGATACCTGTCAGGTGGTCTGGTTACAAGTGTAGAACGTCTAGGTATTATAGAGCTTACAGGTGGATTTTCATGTTCTACCTGTTCCTGATTATCTATTTCTTCCTGTTCTGGTCCTATATGCTCTTCCTGTACTTCCTCTTTAATTGTACTCTTCTTATTACTGATTTGTTCTTTTGGTCTTTTGTAGGTTTCTATAATTACTTCCTTACTTGAATCTTGTTCCAGTTTTTCCCATCCTACATGTTCTAGGAATTTGGCACTAGCACTACAGTAAACTCTAGATGTACCTTTTTCCCAGAATCTGTATGGTTTGTGATTAGATTCATAACCTACAAAGAATAACTTTTTAGCCCTATGTTGCCCCTTATTTCTCAGTTGTGTAAGAATATGCACCCATGCTGGTGCTCCAAATGTGTGCATGTAGCTTAGGTCAGGTTTTCTACCATGCCACCGTGTGAATGGTAATTCACCTGTTGTTGAGTTAACAACATTATTCAATATATGATTACCACACATTATTGCTTCTCCCCACAAGTTTTCAGGTAATCCTGAATCTGACAGCATAGTACGAGCCATTGAATTGTTTGGCCTTGTCTTTCTATAAAGGCATTATGCTGTGGCCTATATGGTGCAGACTTTTTATGTTCAATACCTGCCATCTTCAGTTTACTTTGGAATTTATTGTTTATAAATTCTGCACCATTATCAGTGATAAGAGTTACTAACTTCCTTTTAGTTTTTCTTTCTGCGAATTTAAGCTAATTAAAGAAATTTTGATATGTTTCCATTTTGCTCTTCATTAGATAACAGAAACCATATCTGGAATAATGGTCCATTATACTTAGTCTATAACGAGCACCTCCCACACTTGGTTTTTTAGGACCTATAATATCAGCAAATACGACCTCTAGAGGCTCCTTTGTTTTAAATCCATTAACTCTATTTGCTGGCATTTGCTTGCTTTTTTCTTGACTACAAGTATTGCAGTGCAAATACTTACTGCAAGGCTTCAGTTTTATACCTTTAGATAGTTCTACCGTTTGTTTAAGCATTTTAAAATTTATATGCCCCAAATGTGTGACAAATGTATGTGCTCATTATGAGGTTTAACATTATTATAAACTGTGTTAGCTACCTCTGAATGATCATCATTTAACATATACAATTCACCTCTTAAAGTTGCAGTCACTTTTTTACCTTCTTTTTCAATTATGCAATTGTCTCCCTTAAAGGTAATTACATAACCTGGTTTAACCAAAACTCTCACTGAAAGCAAATTAAACTTAAGTTGTGGTACATATAAGATTTTTACATTTTCTCTTATGCAAGAACAATATGATATACCTTGACCTTTAGCTTTCAGTTTCCATCCATTAGCTAACGATATCTGCTGTGAACTCGTGGACATCTTAATAAATCTTTTCTTATCTTTCGTTATGCAGTGCGATGCTCCACTA
Organism: Hydrophis major; assembly: GCA_033807585.1. Taxonomy (NCBI): domain Eukaryota; kingdom Metazoa; phylum Chordata; class Lepidosauria; order Squamata; family Elapidae; genus Hydrophis; species Hydrophis major. Next base: position 85,659,817 of record CM066328.1, on the reverse strand, counting down.
TCTACAACCCATAAATTACTATTCACACTTTCGTTGCTATACATGGCTAACTCTAAGCATTTTTCTTTCTTTTGATGCCTTTTATCTTTCTGGCTGGCATTTTGGCTTTTTGCTTTCTTGCAGAATCTTGCCAAATGTCCTTTTCTTCCACAATTAAAACATTTTCTAATTGTATAGGCTGACGAAGATATTTTCTCTTCTTCACATTGTGGTTGTTCCCCTCTGAGTTGATCCCTTTCAAGCCTTCTCCTGGCTTCTTCAATTAATCTGCCAGTAATGTCAGTTAATGTGAGGTTATCTTTTGGCAGAACCTCAAGTGAAGTTATGTAGTCATCATAGCTATTATCTAAAGAAGATAAAATTATATAAACTTGGTGTAGTTCTGTGAAGATAAGTTCTTTTTCATGCAGTTCCTGAAAAATTTTCTTCATTATGTTTATATGACTCAGCATATCTCAATTCTTTTGAAGATGTGTTCTGAACAGTTTCCGTATAAGATTTATATGTGCTCCTACACTGTCTTGAAATCTTCTTTAAATTCTCCCAACATTTGGCAGCTGTTTCTTCTCCTCGTATATGTACAAGCTGCTCATCACAGAGTGTCAGTCCTATTATACAGAGAGCTTGTTCATTCTTCAGTTGATATTCTTGTATTTTCTGGGCATCATCTTCATCCTCCGGATCCCATGCATCTACTTCTGGTGGGTTTTGAATTATACTCACAAACCTTCTCTGCGTAGAAGTAGGCTACGTTTCATAGACCATGAAACATAGTTTGTTCCATTCAGTTTGGATATTAGAGACAATCTTTGTAAATTGACTTGTGCCATTTTTATCTGGATATTAAAACTATAATTAATAAAACACAGCTGTCTGTTTACAGTATTGTGTAACTACACAAACTTTCACTTTAATCTAAGCCTGTTATAACCTGGTTAGTCTGACTGTGCACCTGGGCCCATAACCAGTGTTAGGGATACACACCCCAGCAGAACATGCAACGGCAGTCTAGCAGGCAGGCAAATAATGTGAGATAAACATTGTTGTAGTTTACATTCAGTAAGACAGATACATTGTGCCAGTTAAATAGTTTTTTATTCCAGCAAGAGTTATAGCATAGACAAACAGTCCATATGTCATAAACTAGTTCAGTCCATCCAGGGGTTAATCAGTTTCAAAGTCCAGTGTCGAGGAATAGAGGTCAGTAAACTTACAAATAATCAGTCCAGCAATATATCTCTTTTGCAGTCAGAGATATGAAGAAAATCAAACCCCTTTTCTTCGTTTCAGCAACAGCAGCACACGCAGTTATCACCATCAGCACACGCAGTTATCACCATCAATCCAACATTGTCAGCTACTACAGTAAAAGCCAGCTAACAGTGAGCTCTCTTGCTCCCTCTTATGGTGATTTTACAACCGCACCCAAAATACATGTTTTGCAGTTAAAGTGATACATACACTTAAACTCACTAACATAGTTTATATATTATTTTTACCCAAACTAAGTTAGGTAACCAATGTTATCCCTAACAGCTACTATTAGTTCTGGAGTGAAGGGAGCATAGATACAGCATTTCTCTTCACTCACCTGATAATTATTGGAAGGCAGATCGGGGAGAGATTTGAACTGTTTCTTCTCAGTATTTTTCCTAACCTCAAAAATGACCATTTAAAATTACTGATTAGTTGTATTTGTTATCTTGAGGAAAATACAGTATAAACATACATTTCCTAATTTATCTCTAGTTTAGGCCTAGGTAGCAATCTTCAAAAGGTGTGTGAGAGGTTTCTTGGAATGTATGTCAATAAACCCATTTTGTATTTCAACTTATCACGTTCTCAAAAAAAAAAAAAACCCAACCTAAAGAAATCTCTCCCCATTAATAAACATCTTTAAAGCCTGGTCGTTCAGTCCTGGTCAAAACAAAATTCCGTTAATAGCTACCAGAAACCACAACACATAAATTTTAAGCTGGTCAAATAAGTTCACTTTATATTTCTTCAGTTTACATTAAAAAAGCTTGACCTTTAATCCTGCAAAGTAATTGTTCTCCAGATGAGCTGTTCAGAGCATCCATTGTTTGGGATGATGCTTCTGTTGCTCGTCTGATAGGCTGGGCTTTAATTGAGATGACGCTCCTCCTCCTCCACGGGACTTCTCCCTAGCGTCCCCAGTTTTTGCTCAGCCTTCATGGATATAGACAGCTTAATTTCCTTGGCTGGAACAGCAAAGGCTTCAAAAGGAGACAACAAAAAGGTTTGCTTTTAAAATCTAAACAAATCCTTTAAGGCTTTTAGTTTCAATGAGTCAAGCAGCTCCCTATGGCATATAACTCGAGCCAAGGGAGCTCATCGTAGCTTCAGATAATGATCTCTCGCCCCCCAGGACTATCGGAGGTGATAACGCCTCAGTCACGTGGCTAACAACTCACATTTCTTAGTCCGTACCATGGCGATCTTTTCAAGCTGAGCAGCTACGATCGCTGCCGCCCGCGCCTGATGGGAGAGGCTCCATTTTTAAAGGGTCCGAGGCTTCTTTCTCTCCCCTGGAAACACCGTCTGGGGTGGGGGCATCAGCGCCCATCTGTTCCACTGTGCCTTTTTATTCAAGGAGAAATTCTGCGGTATCAACTCCCCACAAGGCGTGGAAGTGCTGCTAAGCCGATTTAACTCATTACGCGCCTAAAGAGATAACAGCTGGCGCCATTGCAGACTCACTAATCAGGTGGTAGTGATCTGCATTTTATTTCTGGAATGGTGGGAGGCTTTTCTTTCTCCAAGCAGGGGTCTCCTTCCTGGAACCCAGGGGAAATCACCCTAATACATGTGTGTGTGTGTATGTATGTATGTATGTATGTAGATATGCAGATATAATTATTCTATTTTGGACCCTTATTCATTAAGGAGGAAACTGTTAGCTTATGCCCACACAGAATTAAACAGCAGCACCATAGCGAGCACCAAGACCCATGTCCGCCTGTGCAGGAAGCTGTCACAGGCCTACATCTTATTTCAACAATTCCTCCTTTCTAGGCCTATGAGGTGTTCCAAATTTGGCTAATTTGGAAATAATAATATTAATAACAAAATAATAATGATAATAATAATAGGAACAAGAATAAGAATTCAATATTCTTACATAAGATTATACAAAACTGAGGAGCATTGTTTTAGGGTTCCCTGGCCATTGCTGGTTCAGGCCACTGGGCGTGCCGACTGCCCAACATTTCAGCCTCATTAACAGTAAAATGTAATAAGCGGTCACAATGGCAAGCGGCAATAGCTAAAGAGCCATGTCAAATTCTCAAAACAAATTGAAGCATTCTAGGGGTACCTCCTAAGCAGCAGAAAAAGACGCTAACAAGCGCCAAAAACTACTAGAAAAGCACATGAAGAAGTTCATGTGGGAGGATGAAGAAAATTCTCACACCTCATCTCCTCCAGGCCTACTTCGGCTCCAGTCCCCCTCTGCAACCATCCCTGGATCTGTCTGTGTAATCCCAGACACAGCACAACTGCACAAGATCAGGTAGCCCATCTGGATCAGTACAAGTGACTTGAAGGGCCTCTGTGGCAACAGCAGCCAGATTCTGTCAAGATGATGACTTGCCGGAAAAGATCCCTGCAAAGATGAGACTGTGGATGGAATTCGCAATACACCAATGTATCTCTGCGGGGGTACAGCATACTGCTCTGGACAACAACAGAGCGCTCCTTTCAATTGGAATTGCCTATAACTCCGGTCACTAAGCAGGAGAGAGCATCCTTACCCTCAGGTATCTCTCCACAGGAAATTCTGTAGTTTCAGATATACTCCCACAAGGTATGTAGAAGGAGCAAGGGCTATTGATCGGGTGGAGCCAGAGGACTCAGAGTTCTGCTCAAATTCTCAAATTCTAGTTAGATTCACATCGGCTCACAATGTGATGTGTTGAGGTAATTCCCCGTTAGGAGAATGAGCGCATACAGTGAGACGTATTTGAGAGGAGTGTTTGAATAATACACATACAGCACACAGATACACTGTACAGTAAATGTAGGTTTTTACTTCCAGAAACATAAAGCAAAGTCCAAAATAAGCAATCCAAAGTCATTCACAAGTTAAATCAGTCAGTTTTCAATCCAGGGATAATCCAAATATCAAAGTCCAGTGTCAAAAAACAGTTCAGTAACAGACGTACATTAAATCCAGTAATATCAGTCAGTTAGAAGAAATGGAGGAACGGCAATACTTTCCAACAGAAGGGAACAGAGACTGACTCACGCTCTCTTCTGAGACTAAGACTAAACAACCCAGGTTTCTGGCTCCATCTTATGGCCATTTGAGAAACCACACCTAATTACAGTTTTGCATTTTCTTAAAGATACAGTTTTAAAATGTTTATCCTGGTTTATATATTTCTAGCCCAAATACCTGTTAGGTGACTCATATTCCTAACATGATGGTTGATGCTACATCTTGATGACTAAAACAATGCCGGCATCATTTTGTTTATAAGAATTCCATGGCATTATCTATTGAGAGGTCACTTCCCCTCACAAGGATCTCTCCGTGAGGGTCCAGGGGACATTTCTGCCTATTGCGGACCTCTTTCCGAGGTTGACTGTCGGGCTTCCTTTTTAAGTTGGCAGCCCTCACAGAATATAGCAGCACAGTAACAGCGAGCGCCAAGGCCTGTATCCGCCTGGGCAGGAAGCTATTGAGGGCCAGTGACTGTAGGATCACCCAATTGCAATACAGGTCCTGAAAGGTGTTCTCTATTTGGCTTCACAGTTTGATTCCACATTCAGTCATCTAATTATGAGTTTGGTAACAGCACAACAATTTATGTTAGTAGCTGTGCACAGATATAACAAAAATATTATCAATAATAACATAATATTAATGATATCAATATTATTATGAATAATAACAATAACAAATTAAATTTACCACCCCAAAAAGGGGGGGGGGAGCAAATATCAAAAGGATTCCCTGCCTCTGTTTACATCAGGCCTCTGGACCAGTCAATGGTCCATTAATATCGCATACACATATAGATATATAGATATCTCACCTTGTGGGCTTTAGGTCAGAATCTTCAAGGGCAACCAAAAATACCCCCAGAGGACAATAAACGAACTCAAAGTAGGTCAAAACCTCCTAGAGAGACCTCTAAGGCAACAAAGGATGCCAAGAGACGCCAAAATGCATTAGATAAGCATTTTTTTAAAAAAAAAAAATGCATGAGGGAGGTTAAACAGAAGTCTCAGTCCTCTTTCCCAGCCAAGCTGGTCCCAGTTCCAGAGTGCTCGCTTCAGCAGCACATATACTAAAATTGGAATGATACAGAGAAGATTAGCATGGTCCCTGCACAAGGATGACACGTAAATTTGTGAAGTGTTCCATATTTCACCTTGCCTCCATCCCTGGGTCTCTCAACACCATCCAGGAGAGCCTCAGAAGGACAGTTCAACCCAGGCCTTCAGCAGTGCTACTTGCCTGAAAGACAGTTGTGGGACATGCCAGAATTCCTCCTCCCAGAGGATATCTCTGACAAATTGAAGACCTGGAGGGACATGGCGATTTGAAGAGGCATCGCAGCCGGAGTACAGTAGAAGTTGATGGCTAGGCAGCCTTCACAATCTGTCTCAATTCTCACTTGATTTGGTTACTATGCAGAATGGACCTTCATTACCAGCAGGTACCTCCTTCAGGGGAGTATCATATAATCCAGTTACACATTCACATGATGCACAGGATGAGGGAGAATTAGAGACCAGATGGAACAGGTTGAGGAAGGGTCTACTCACAATAGTGACCAAAATCTGTCAGAGGTGATTCCCCTAAAAAGGGGGGGGGCATATCAGACATTGAAGGCATTAAGCCATAGCACCGACCTTCAGATCTGTTTCGTCCTCAGACTTTTTTTCAAGTCTCTGTTGTTTTTTTAAAAAACTACTGCCTGCCTTGATATTCCATTCCCCTCGGCCCAACAATTGTTACTGTGAGGGGGATCAGACGATTTAATCTTCTCCCAACAAATAATGTAAGAGGAAGTCATAACTTTCCCACAGAGGTTCTTGGACCTTGTCCAGAAACAAGGGGTCTCTTCAGTGACGTATACCCTTCTTACAGAATATGATAGAAAATTTTTAATTTGGTTTTCTGATTCTGCTAAATTTCTCATCACCATGATAGTAGATAAAACAATAATGGCAATTATCATCTTCCTCTGCAATTTCAATGGAAGAAGAGGCTCTCAAGTTAAAGGATATACAGGGTCGAGTTGTCTCCATGTAGGGCATGTTGATCTGATGTGGGGGCCATAAGAGCGGAGTCGGCCACATCCCTTTTTTTTAACTGGATAGTCTCTCAGGTAGCTCTGCCATCTGAGGGAGATTATCTCAAATTCCAATATCAGGGCACACAAGGACACTGCAAACTCTATTAAATTATCTGCTCGAGTCAGGGCATCTCAGGTTACTCCTCTCCTACTGCTATGGCTCAGACATTGGCAAGCAGATATCACACAACTAATGGAAGCTTGCTTCTTTCCCAATATATGGAGATAATTTGGTTGGTGGTGCCCCTGACCTATCTCTGATAGAGACTAGAAGCAGAAAATAAGTTCCTCTCTTTTCATAGACCCCAAAATAGTCCTTCCCAGCTTTTGGGAGGGTTCCTTCATTCTCTCTACCAGGGACTTTTTCTTTCCAGACTCCAGGGACCAACTGGACGCATGACTCACCAATAGTCGGTTAGTTTCCAATCTGGAGATAGATACTGAAGGGGAGGGCAGACCAAAAGAATCTCTTGAGGAACATGAAATAGAGGTCTCTGAGGCACAACATAGGCCTCACGACTGTGCCCCTATTGGTGGAAGGCTCAAGCCTTTCACAGACAGATGGAATGCCTCTACCTCTGTTTCCTGGGTTAGAGATATCAGAAGATTAGGCCTGGCTATAGAATTTCCATCCTCTCCCTGGAACCTTTGCATTACTTACCCTCTCTCCGGGGATCCTGTTAAAGGGAGCATGATGGAGACAGCAATTATTCATTTATTGAAGATCCAGACAATCGACTTGTGGCACCGGATCAGCAGGGACAATTTTAGTTTTAAAATGACTAAATCGGTCCATAGTTCATAGGAGGCTTAAGATGAGTATACTGAACTCCATACTTCTGAGCTTCGGAAGGGGCAATTTTCTACCCTCCATTGACTTAATGGAGGCCCATCCCCACATTCCAATTAGATCCTCACATAGCAAACCTCTTAGTTTTTGTTATAATACTCATCGTTTTGAATACGTTGCACTGTCCTTTGGGTTGTCATCTGCCCAAGGTTCTTACAAAGGTTCTGATGGCTCTGGCTGTCCATCTCAGGGGAACACCTGTTAGACGGCAGTGTTATTTATATGACATTTCATTATTATCTTGTTCATATAAACAGGCAAAGCATTGGTTATCACTAAGAGAGACTTGCAGTCCATCTCTCATCACCCATGCATATGCAAGTTTCTTGCGCGGGGCTACAATCTTATGGCCTTCTGTAGTGCATTGATATCACACGTGGGACCTCAACAAGGTCCTTACCGCACTCAAGAAAACTCCCTTTGAGTCTATGTAGACCATGAGTCTCCATTCCTGACGTACAAGATGGTTCTCTTGGTTGCCATTACATCGGCCAGTTACATCTTGGATCTAGTAGCCTTGTCAGTAAGACAGGAGCTCTGTATTTTTCACACAGACAGAGTGGTCCTTAGTCCAGATCCATCTTTCACCCATAGATAAATTTGGGTTTCCACAGACCATAGGAACTGATGCTCCCATTCGTTTGTCTGAAACCAACATAGAATCCGGTACGACAATGCCACAATCTAGATGTAAGGTGAGCTTTCTGCATATATTTCAACCGCACGATGTGTGTTAGAAAATGAAGGTTCTCTTCATTTCTTTTCAACCACCCATCATTGGGTGCAAGACCTCTTCCTCAATGACCAGTGGCTAAGAGCACAATTCCCAAGTCCTATGAGACACAGTCTCTTCCTGTACCCAGGGGCATCACTGCTCTTTCGACCTGGAGCGCTGTGATGTTGGCAACATGGGCCACAAGCACCAATAGAGAAAATTTACAAGGTGACAACATGGGCCTCACTATCACCTTTTGTTTAGAAACTATTAGAATGATGTCTTCGCCTCTACGGAGGCTGCCTTTGACAGGAGAGTGTTGCAAAGAGTCCTTAGGGACCAAGAAAAAGGGGAATCTGAACCAGACAGAAGCCCTCCCATAGGACACGCCAAGCTTTGGTATATCCCAAACAATGGATGCTCTGAACAGCTCATCTGGAGAAGGGGCATTGGTACTTACCTGACACGCTCTTTCTCTGTGAGCTGTGAAGAGCATCCATCCCCACCCTTATTCGTCGAGTGGGATGCTATTCCAGCCAAGTATTAGAAAGGGTGAAGGAGAAGAAATATTTCATCACTTCGACTTCGCCAAAACTGGGGATGTTAGGGAGGAGTCCTATGGAGCAGGAGGAGCGTCCTCTCAATTAAAGCCCAGCCTATCAGACGAGCGACAGAAGCATCATCCCAAACAATGGGTGCTCTTCACAGCTCACGGAGAAAGGGTGTGTCAGGTAAGTACCAACCCCCCATTTATTAAAATTTTCTCTTTGTCTCCCTTCAGGAATAATTCCTGTAGTTTTAAAATGTCCCCTTTGTAAATCCTAGATAAAAAGGCTTTCCAAATCATTCTTCTGATGTATTATTTCTATGTTCTCTTTAGTTATTAGGATATCAGCTAAAGTAGTTAAGAGAAGAAGTGGGTAAACCCACTGTCCGTTTGAAGGTACTGAACTTTGCCTTAGGCAGGATTATTATTCCCTGGCTCTCAGAGCTCTCAAACCGATTGAAGATTTCTATTTTATGATCACTTCATTGGCAGATTCTGTATGGAGAAAACTTGTGGGTGATCCTAATGCTTTCCTTACTCCAGAGAGGAATTCCAAGGAGCTGATCTGTTTACTTGCTTCTCTTATTGCCAAGTTCTTACAGAACTGTCTTCAGTCTGCCATTGCTTTCCCAGAAGTTCCCCAACCGTGTCTTTTTTCAGTATGTTCTTTTTTTTTTAACCACCTACTCTAACCTACATCCTTAAGCTTCTCTGGTGGACTAAGTAACTGGTGCAAACCTGCTTAGCTTTCTTAGATCAACCAAGGATGGCTGGAAGCTACCACATATTAGACACTTTTAGTCAGTGGTGGGATTCAAATTTTTTTACTACTGGTTCTGTGGGCATGGCAGGGGAAGGATACTGTAAAATCTCCATTCCCTCCCCACTCCTGGGAGAAGGTTACTGCAAAATCCTCATTCCCTCCCCACCCCATTAACCTGCTTTCCAGCTCCATTCTCCTATGCAGGGCAACAAAAGAAGACCCAGCCAATCAGCTGGGACTCGGAGAAAGAATAGATGGGGACGGGCCAGTCAGAGGTGGTATTTGCTGGTTCTCCAGACTACTCAAAATTTCTGCTATGGGTTCTCCAGAACTGGTCAGAACCTGCTGAATACCACCTCTGCTTTTAGTACCACTTTAAACTTTAAGGTATAATTCATACAACACAAAAATGTCTTCAGACCTAGAACAATAAAAAGTACATCCCATTAATGTACAAAAGTTGACAGTTAGTTAAAATAGGTAAGCTGAAGAACAAGAAGAATTCTGCAGTGTTGTATCTGAGGCCTTTACAGCAACTACCGTGTTTCTCCAACAATACACTCCCCCATAGGAAGACTTATTCAGCCTGCAACAGTAGTCTTGATTGGGATCACTGGGTTTTTAGATTGAGATCAGCCATATTTTGTGTATGAGAATGAAGGGGTGAAAATATTCTTCCATGGGTACTTACTGGATCCATGTAATTTCGTCCATAAAATGACTTACAATTCCTGTGTTTATGTCAAGATAATATGTTGTTCTGTAAATAACCTGTTAGCTGGATGAAAAAAGTATCTTTTCATGTGAAAATACGGATAGAAATAATATAGTGACTGATACCCTATTTGCATGTGTACTTTGGATGGGATAAATTGATGTAGATGTTAAATCATAACAACCTTGTGGGCAAAATATCAAATGTTGATTTATCAGATCACCTTCACAATTTTGGACAAAAGCCAATAGCCAAAGGGATGTATTATTAATTTCTAAAATGCTGAACTGATTTCTAGTTGATACTTGTTCTGATGATCTCTGGAAAACATCACACACTGAGGCGTAAAGTAATGTTCCGCAATCAGCAGAACTGCCAAAGTTGCTTATGTAAAATATTGATTTGGTTATCCTTAAATGTATTCTTCAGGAGACTCAGTGAATGAACACATCATACCTAAAATCAAGTCTGTGTAAATCTGCTCAGTTTTCATATGGCAACTGACTGCAAGTGACACCTTAGGTTAATGTTAGATAAATGAGATAATATTTTATTTCTAAAAAGTGAAAAATCAAAATGGTATACTGATGACAATGGATTATTTCTTTTCCCTCTATTCCCTTTTTGCATTTTATTTGAAATAGGTTAGTTATTAGAGCTTTGTGACTCTGAAGGCCAGACTTGTCAGCATTGCTTTTTATTTCATAAATAACTCTCTAAAACAAGAATGAGGACCCAGAGTCCTATATTCAATTCATATTCCCAGCAAAAGACTGCATGTTTCCTAGATTGTAGGCCAAAAGAATGCCTCAAACTTTAACCTAACCTAGCCAACATCGATCCCATTAATCTAAATTAAAAATATCAATTTTTCTTGGAGAAGCTAGGCCTAGCTTTCTGGAAAATATATCTACTTGATTATTTCAAACTAATACTTTCTGTTATTAAAGGCTATTAAAACATAGAAGTAAGTGACATCCAGGAACTAATTTTCTTTGTCTTCTATGTAACCTCTTGAGTTGTCTGTGTTATTGAGAACATTAAAAAAAAACCTTTGATTATCCAGAAGTATATTTGCTAGCATGTTTATTTCTTTTTTTGGAAGGTCTTTTGATGCAATTCTCTTGTTTCCTTACCTATCTCTGTGGTAGTGGAAAGGAATATGTGTCTTGGAAGCCTGTTAATTGCAGCCTGTATTTAGTGGGCAGTGTTTAAATTGTCAAATATGTTCGATGTTTCCAGGAGATCCATCTACAGTAGAATATCCACCAGTATATGAATGCAGACATTGTGGGGGATAAAGGCTACATTCCTACAAGTGATGAGGGACAAGACAAAGAAAGGAAAAAAAACCCAGGACAAACTAATGGCTTAAATTTGTTAAATTTAAATTGATTAAGTGTCAGTATTATTATTTCCTGGGCATTTGAAAATTTTCTCTTGTTTATCACATTTAAAGTTATAATGTGAGATGGCAAGCTTTGGAAGTACTCTGGAATTGGACCTAAAAGATTAGTGTGTCATATTGCTCCTCAACTTGATTAATTATTAATAATTAATTAAGTATATCATTAAGTACATCATTTGATTAAGTAGATCATAAATCCAATTATTATTTTCACATGATTTAGTTGGACTTCTGGAATCCTTTGAATTTTAAGGATAATTGATTATAATTTTAAGTTTTCCAACAGTTACAATTAGAAGGAAGAATAAAGTATGGTAGAACATTGAAGTCTATTAGCGAACTTATTAAGAACTTATTAACAGAACTTATTAAGACTGAGAATCTTAAAAATAGTATTATCCCACATCAAAGCTGCTTTTAATCAGATGTTTCCTATGCAATCTCACATAAGAGTTAGTTGATGCAATCTTCACATAGTAAATGCAAACAATTAGTATAGTTTAGGATTATTCTGTTGATCAGGCCAATCAATTCAACTGTCTAGTACATTTACAATATTCACATTTTTCAAATCTTCATTCAGAAATATGTGCTTTTATTCAGAACTTTTCTGGAGGAAAAGAAAAGCATGTTGAAACTAACCTCTAAGCCCCAGTGTCTGGCAGGATGTGGAAGAGGGAAAGCAATATGATCTACCCTGCCCTTTGGGAATATCTTGCTCATGTCTTTACAAACAGGTTTGTACAAGCTGCAAGCGTATGGGCTGTTCGCCTATGGAGCAGCCCCTCCAGGCAAGTAGACTTTTTGTGGAGCAGAACAACACGGGGCAGGAGGGTAGCTTTTGAAGGTTACGTTTGTGTTGGCTGCACTCCTGGCTTAAAGAGAGGAAAGGCAATACCCTAAGGCTATTTCTGGGTGGTGGTAGTTTCAGCTAGAAGACATGTAGCTGCTTGAGACGAGCACATTTTTGCATGGTGTTTTGTGTGGTTTCCCCCCCCCCCCCCCCCCCAAGTTCTGGAACTCCTATTAATTTTTTGGTAATTATTTTTAAACCTTTGGCATAGATTTATATCCAATCTCTCCTCTTCCCAGAAAGCTTTTAAAAATGAGTTGCATAACTTGGATTTTTTTTTTTCTTTAGAAATCAGAATTAAAAGTAAGGGCTAACCTGCACTGTTGCTTCATTGTTTTCAACTAAATCTTTAGGCCCTTTTTTCTGATTTCTGAAGGCAAGTTGTTCCACTGATTAATTGTTCTGTCAGGGAATTTCTTTTTAGTTCTAGGTTGCATCTCCTTGATAAGTTTCCATCTCCTGCTTGCTGTCCTGTCCTCAGGTGCTTTGGACAATAGCTTGACTCCCTCTTCTTTGTAGTAAACCCTGAGATATCAGAACATTGCTACGTCATCTCTAATTCTTCTTTTCATTAAACTAAACATACCCAACTCCAGCAACAGTTCTTTGTATGTTTTAGCCTCCAGTCAATCATCCTTGTTCCTCTTCTCTGTACTCTTTCTAGAGTCTCAACATCCTTTTTTGTGTGAAGTATGACTCAGGAAAGAAATAGCTCTGTGCTGCTGTAGATTGCCCTTGTTAGGAATATATTTTTGTCAGCTATCATAAAGATCCAGGGACAAAATTGCTAGTTTTGCAAAGAGGGGATAAAACCTATGAAATGCCAAGCACAATTTTATTGTATTCAAAAATTTTAAGACCAGAGTATATTTGGAAGATGTGCTGAAATAAGAACGTTGGTAGGATATGGACAGAAAAGTGAATTACAAACTTAAGTTTTAATTAAAGGTTTAATTTACAAACTGAAATTCAGTGACAAAAATGTAACATTAGAATAAGAAAGATTATTTCCTGTCAATGGAAATCAGGGAGAAGCAGTGAAAAGATAACCCAACCCATACCCTTTGAACAGGTTGATGGGTCAGTATGCATTTTTGAGAACCATGGAAGTCTTTCCCTCCTCTTAGCTGTAGAAAATTGGAAATTTACAGGAAATTCCTGAAAAAAGGCATTGATGGTGTTATCTAGTTGGGTAATGAAATGCTTATAAGGAAACAACCAAACTCAGTTCCAAGCACTCTACCATTCAGCCCTGAACTATACATATGCTCTTCTACTGGAAAAGTAATAAATATGGACACATTTTTGTTTAAAAATGTGGGTTTTATTCATTGTAAACTGATCTGAGTTGGTGTTGCAGTAATGCTGATCATTGCAGTTGGATCTTAAAGAGAACTGACTTTCAGCAGCCTTATACTGTACTTTTCCAACCTGGAATTAAAATTAAAACTGATTTATTGGGTGCTACTATCAGTTCTTAAACTTTGTTTGATGAAATTTTATTATATTACTTTTCAACAAAATCTGGTAAATAATTTTGATTTTGCAGAGGATCTTGGGGCCCCCAGAGATTCCTGGCTCATATTTTGAGAAACACTGGTCTAGATTATTAAACATTTGAGATGGAGTGATGTAAGTATTGTGCTGTGAAATAGATTTTTGCAGAATCTTAGCTGAATGCCTGTTTAGTAAACTATAAGTATGAGGCCCCATTATGGCCCCATTTTGCATATATCTGCATTAAAAAGGCTTTTTTCAAGATGTTTGAAAGTTAGTATCAGATTTCAGTGTATGAATGAGGGGTCCTTTGCACTCTCTGAACTAGGTTGTTTTCTTGCAGATGTTTCATTACCCAAACTAGGTTACATCATCAGTGCTCTTCATCATCATCATGAGCACTGATGATATTACTTGGTTTGGGTAATGAAATGTCTGCAAGAAAACAGTCAACCTCCAAGAGCACCAAGAATCCCTTATCTCAGGGCTGTCAAATTCCCTGTTCATGAGCCAGATGCATCACATGCCCATGCCTGGTTTAGTGAAGGGGGAAAAGGTCCTGATACATCGTGTGATGCTGCTGTGACTACATGAGTTTGACATCCCTGCCTTATCTCAACCCTGAGCTACAAATATTTTCCTTTATTGAATGGTATCATCATATCGAAAAAAAAGTTACAGCTGGTAACCGTTGATATTAATGATTTGCCATGTTCTGCAAATAACTTAGTTATTTGGAGTTTACGAACCAGAAATATATATGAATGGCAACTTGGAGAATGAGCTGCTTTAGATTAAGCAAAGACATTTTGGAGTGCTATTAATTATTACTAAATAAAAAAATGTAATAAAAACTTGATATACCATACCCATCCTCCAGAAATTTAGTTTCTGTTAGGAATTCTGCGGGGAACACTGTCAGTTCAGGTGTGGTAGAGCTTTAACGTTGTCATTACATGCTTAAAGCTGTTTCTTTCATCCTGAAATCTATTGGTTTATCATAGTAGCTTCTTAAACTTTGTCTTCTTGTTTTTCACAGTTTAGGAAGACCATTAATTCTTTTGGAATTTTTCATTAATTCTTTTGAAATGTAACTATGATAGTGATATCATAGTGAGCCTGGTTGAGATAATGGGAACTTGTTCACCCCTGTGCTGTAAGCTGCTAATAACTACCAAATATCCTTCAGTGTTGAAGGACGCCGCTAGTCCAATGTCTAGTCATACTTATGTGTTGTCTGAAATACTGCCTGCTTCAGGAGTAAGTGCAAGTTTGAATACCACCGCTTTTACAAAGCTAGGAAGTGAACAGTGACTGTCACCTCAACTCATCGTCTTTGTCATGCTGTATGATTCCATTTTGTTTATTGGTTACAATGGCTTGCTAAATTCATTTCATAATACTTGTCACTCCTTTTTGTTGACATTAAAACTTGAAGTATTGTTTTTTAAGTAGCTTTTCAGTAATTCACAAATCATAATCACATTTCTGGGCACAAGAAGCATGTATCTCAGGTTTTGGAGATAAAATTGCAATCCTAAAGATTTAAATACATACAGTATATTCCTGTTTCCTTTGCAATATGCTGAGTTACTGTCCCATCCCTATGAAAGTGACTGGTACTTTGGTTGATTTTGTTGCATGAACTTTTTTTTTAAAAAAACATAATACCAATGAAGAAAGCTTTTTGATTGTTCTTCTAGCTTTTCCGTCTTCTACTCCCAATAGGAAGCCTTTAATACATATATTTTTCCAAATAATGTTGCATGTGAAATTGGAAATTTTACTCTGTTCTCATAATAAACAGTCATTTCATGTGAGGTTCTCCCCTCCCTTCTGGTGGATTCCAAAGCCTTTGTACCTTTCCTGGTTACTGATTGATGGTTCTGTACTGTGTTTCCTTTAATTTTGCAATAAACCAACAAGGAGGCTGAGACCACAAGTTTACAGAGGATGATTTATTTACTCAACCAGATTTGCAGGGATGACAGAGTCAGATTTAGTAGTTTCAGTGTGGTCCTTGGGAGGGCAGAAGATGTATCTGAGAAAAAAGCACCATAGAAATAACATTCTTATTCATCCATATAGAAGCAGTTTTAATTTTGTTTCTTGAGCAGTTATAAGCAGGTACAAGATTACACAAAGATGGACATTAAAGGGAATGCTACTATTAAATTACTAATTTCCCATAAGCTTAAAAAAAACCCTGCAATATTTCTGTTACTATATGAAACCCCCCCATTTCTGCGCAGAATAGAACAGGAAATCTGAGAATACTCTTAAAATACTCTACATAGGATTTTTTTAAAAAATCTGTCTTTAGTATGAGGCTTCCTTAATCACAGTCAAAATGAAATGTGTCTGGTATGCCAGCTTCCTTTTCAGTTCTTCCACAGAAAAATATTCTCTGAGCTGGGTCCTTTTTTGATGTAAGAAGGCAGCTTGAATAGAAAAAATTATTGATAAAAAGTGGTACATAAGGCTTCTATATTATACCGCATTTTTTGTGTTTTATTTCTTAAAGTGACTGCATATTCATTAAGAAATATCAGGTCAATTTATGAAATTGAAAATATCCAAATGAAATCAAATATAGTGTAGTCCTTGATCACCAACAGGAATTCTCCATGATAAAATAAAGTGATGTATGTTCAGCAGTTGATAAAATTGCAATTCCGAGTCTATTGCATATATAATATCTTTAAATACTGGACCTTCCATTGTAAGAAAGATACAAGTAAATATGTTTCAAATATTACTCATTGAATATTATATGTATTATAACACATTATTTAACTCCCCTCTAGCAGACTTTATATTTACAAAGTATTTGACCTTATAGGTAGGGCATTATAAGTCAAAATCAAATATTGAATTGAGCAAAGTGTCTGGATGTGTTTGGTATTTGAAGTTTAAAATACGCAATATTCTGCCTTGTAAGCTGCAACTAAGCAGTGGTGTTATATATCTGGAATTTCTGAACCATCCTCAACATATTATAGTAATTTAAATCCAGGGCTACAAAAGCAGGAAATTTAACGTTTTTGAGAATTTGTTTTACAGATACTTTGGAAGATGCAGTGATTGAACACAAGCTATTCTCTGGTTTCCCAGCTTTGGTTAATAATTTTGAAAAAGCTAAAGCTGTTTGGAAATGTAATTGTTTAGTAAGTGAATAATTTCTACATTGGGTTATAATTGTTTAGCTCTATATATTTGCTGGTTTTTTCTTTTCTTTTTTGTAAATTTTATTTGAGTTTTCACAAAGAGAAAAAAAAATACAAATAAAACATCTTTTTTGAAAGCAGCATAATCCCGTGTTACATTTCTTCGTATAGACACAAATTCAGATTCATGCTCATTTTTATATTCTAAGCCATATCTTATTACTATTTTACATTTTCTGCATAACTTCTCCCCTCTTTTAATTTTCTCAATTTTATTTTAATTATCTCATCTCAATTCAAATCATTGTATTTATATTTTTTGTCTGTCCTGTTTCAATTATCTATTATCTTTTCTCATTAAACAAAATTTCTCCTGTAGTTACTGATTGGAGTATGACGCCTTTATATCTTTTCCCTAAAGTTGTAATATTCAATATAATACATAACTTCCATTAAGATTCTGCTTGGTACATTCTTAAAATACACACTGTATTCTTAAGAAAAGAAAAAAAATTATAAATGTATATAATTAAAACAACATTCCATTCCAATTCAATTCTATCATTAATATTAATATTCATTAAAGTCTTAACATCTTTAACATTGCTTTTCAATTAAATATCATACTTCTATGGGAACAATTATAAGCTTTCCATAGTTAATTCCCCCCCCTTCACTTATATTTAATAAAACATTAACTAATTAAAATGTTTCCGTTCCTTACTAATTCAATTTTCTCATTTATTTTATTTCAGTTATTTTATTCACAAACATTTCACTAAATTACACTAAGTATTTTATCCCTCATTTTAATCATACGTTGTTTCCAATTTTCTAAAATTATTTCTATTACTAATATAACAATACAATCTTATGTACCTTTACAGAAGCCCTTTTTCAGTTAGATCTTCACCCATTATCTCTAAATAGGTCCTGTTTCTCTATAACTTGCTCCGGTCCTTTGTAACTTCTTTTCCTTTCCTTCTTCCCTCTTTTCTTCTCTCCCCCCTTTTTACCCCCTTGTCTCTCTACCTCTATTTCTCTCTTCTGTATTCTCCTATTCTGTTGCTTTCCAGTATTATACTTATTTTTTGAATTATTTTTCTTTTCTTTGGTTGTTTTTTTAAGTCTTAAATTCTCCATTCTCTTTCCCCACTTTCCTTTTTCTTCCCCACATAGAATTACTTGTTCATTAAAGATGGCTTCTTCTTTGTCCCAGTCTTCTTGTTTTGCAGTCTTTTCTTGTTGTTTCAAATCTCCATTTCTAAGAATTGAAAGACGAAACCAAAAGAACCTTTCCCTTCTTCTACATCTTCTTTGTACTTTTTAAGTTCCATTTTCAATTCATCCAGAAGTGGTGCCATTGTATAAATTTTTAAACAACCACCTAAACTGATTTTAGTCATTCAAATATAATAACCAAAAATCCAAAGATCACCAAATAATCCAAATACACGCAAGCTGTTTCTTTTTTGCTCTTTTTTTTTCACTTTCTCTTCCTGGGGTTACTATTTAGTTGCAAAGTTTCAGTTAAAATGTATCTTTTAGAAGTCTTGTTGAAGTTTTACTTTAAATTCTTTTTAATTCCAGGCAGTCTCCTTCCTCTTCCAGATCCTGCCCTTATTCTTTTTCTCTCCCTTCCTGCTTATGAAAAAGAAAGTTTTTAAAGTCCAGAAATCTTTATTATCCCTTTGGCATTTAGTTTTATTTTCATCTTAATTGCCTATTAATGTCAAAGCGGATTTTTCCAATTTCTTATTTAAGTCTCTTAGTTGTAAGTATAGGGAAGGAGAGAGAAGAAGAAAAAAAAGCCAAACCTTTCCCTTTTCACTTTCCTTCGCTGCTTCTGACTTTTCTTTGGGAGCGATGTTATTTTTTATAAGTTTAAATTCCAGGGTACCTTGGTTGTTGCTTTTACAATTTAACCCGGTCAGCCAAAACTTTCACTTCTTATCTTCCTCCTGCACATTCTTTTCTGGTTGAGTTCTTCTTTGTGGTGGCCATTTCTGACCACCGCTGCAACTGCCTTTGGGAAAGGGAATAATGGCCAGCTGAGGAGGAGAGATGCAGCTCTCCTTGACCCTGCTGGTGGTCTCCCGCCTCTTCACCACCTCTATGGGGTGGCTTAGCCCCGAAACCAGCCGGCTCGGGGCGCTCCAGCAGCAAGCCCAGACAGAAACCACGCACGATCGCGGATTTCTGTCTGTTGCTGAAGCCCTTCAAACCAGAAGTCCTTTGTTGTTTTTTTCTTATTTATCTTTCATGCAATTTATTGGCTGTGCCAGTCTATATATACTATCCTCTTCCAAGGATCTTATGGCAATATAGATGAAATTATCTATTTTGTCCTCATAATAACTCTGTGAGCTGTATATATGTATGTATATGTATGTGTGTGTGTATATGTGTGTGTGTATATATTTTAGATATATAAATACACAGGGATACATACATATAGATATATCCATACATTTATATAGAACATTTTCAAATATCCTGTTGTAATGAGGTATTTTTTTGTAACTGGAAACTAGCAGAATAGGACTTGTTTAATGAAATGGACTATGAATTACAGAAATTTAGTTTGAAAAAGAAATATATAAAAGTGGTATGATATGAACAAGCACACAATGGTACAGAATTCAGTTTACATTGGAACAAATTTGAAATGACTGCATCGCACATGGGTTCTTTTGACATTTGTGAATAATATAGTTAGTGTAAAGCATCTGCCAATAAAAACTTTAGACCATGTCATAATGTTGCTGCATATTCTGTACATTAATCTAAAATGTTTCCTGTTCCTTTTTTCACTGTTTAGTCTTTATATTTCTATTCATTTGGAACTGGTATTGGATTGGTATTTTTAATTCTTGCTTTAATATGAATCTATACTAATATTGAACCACTTTAGCAAATATTCTTATGTGAAAGTCATCAATATTCTATCTATCATATTGAGTTTACTACTGTGGTGCTTGAATTACTGTATTCTGGATTTTTGTTTCTTTGCCTCTTGTAGTCTTTCAAATCTCTTCTAGTAATGATGGTAGCAGGATATAATTTATTTGTATATAAAAAATG
The DNA here is from genome assembly GCA_033807585.1 of Hydrophis major. Lineage (NCBI taxonomy): Eukaryota > Metazoa > Chordata > Lepidosauria > Squamata > Elapidae > Hydrophis > Hydrophis major. Next base: position 85,639,889 of record CM066328.1, on the reverse strand, counting down.
ACCACCAAATTGTGTTTGTAACCTTTTGAATGTTCATCACTTACCCAACAGGAAGGAAGGAAGGAGGGAGGGAGGGAGGGAGGGAAGAAGGAAGGAAGGAAGGAAGGAAGGAAGGAAGGAAGGAAGGAAGGAAGGAAGGAAGGAAGGAAGGAAATCTGCCAAATTTTCTGGGAGGTAAAGACTCTTAATTGTCATTATTGGACTGACAATGGCAATTAACACTTCATGCATGACAAAAGGAAATAGCCTGGTTAATATTACCTGACCCCCATAAATTTGTAAAACTTGTAGTCTGCCTAGCTTGAATCAAATTTAATGTTTTTTTTTTTTCATTTGTGGCAGTAAAAGATGAAGGGAACATAAAACAGGTGTAGAGTCAGTCATTAACAACTTGAAGCTTTTTCACTGGTCCTTATAAGGTTCCCAAGAACCCTAGAAAAATGGAGTTTTGATTTCAGAATGAATTTCAGATTTCTGTCCCAGTGCTTGATGATGAAGATGAATGGTATTTAAACTGAGATTATTATTTTATCTTTTGTCTAATTCTTTATTGTGCAAGGATGATGGAAACTACACAGTTGTAGCCAAACTTATGATGATGCTGTTTTGGAAAACTATTGCCAGCCACTGAGTTATACAAGGAGGAAGCAGAGGTGGTGTTCGGCAGGTTCTGATCAGTTCTGGAAAACTGGTAGCAGAAATTTTGAGTAATTCAGAGAACAAGCAAATACTACCTCTGACTGGAGATTTTACAGTATCCTTCTTCTGCCACACTTACCAAGCCACGCCACAGAACCAGTAATTAAAAAAAATTAAACCCATCACTGGGAGGAAGATATAGTTATATTAATATCCTTCATCTAGCCATTGCATCGTTATCAAGTTGAATTCTATGAGAAGACAGTGCTGGAGTCTTGATTGCAATATTGACTGGCAACAGTTTTCCAATTTCCAGATAGGAGTCTAACAATATTTGGATTTGACTTTGTGCTTCCTATATTCAGAATATTTGCCCTTTCACTATATTGTGACAATATTCTAATATGGATCATCTAAGATAACAGGATGTACAGTATCTTCCCATCTTAGCATATAGTTGTAATGATGAGGTGCTCCAATTTATTTTTAACCTTTGTCTTTTTTATCTTTTATTATATAATTTATATAATTCACACTGTACTAGCTTGATATATCCAGCTGGCTCTTTATGTTGACTTAGAGAAGAACTATTTTAGTTATTCTACACTGCTTTGTAGCATATATCACATTTCATTCTGGCTTCTCTGTGCTTTGTACCTCTCTACTACTTTTCCTTTTCAACAAAGAAATTCCTTCCTTTTTTCCTGACAAATAAATTAGGTATAATATGAAGTCATTTAGTCATCTTGAGCTGAGTTTTGAAAAGATCTGCTCTCTTTAACATTTTATTAAGATGCTTGATCCAAATGTTTGAGAAAGAAATTGAAATGATGAATGTTATGGTGGGCGTTGAAGGTTGTCTATACATTCTGTATATATCTGAGGTAACTATTGTGCCTATCTTGTAATTCTAATACTTTTTCCTCCTCCATGTCTGTTTGCAGGTAATCTTGACAAATCAGATTACCACATGGTTAAGTGATGGCCTTGCTATACAGGCAGACCTCCTGTCTCCAGTTGATGACTTGTCCCTGTCTGAAGGTAAGCAATCCTTTTTATTACAGTTGAAACATGACTCTGATACACATCTCCTCAACCAATTGTAACATTCATGTTTAAGGAACAACCCCATTATAGTTATCTGGCTCAACATAAAATGAAGCTAGAGTTTAAAAGAATAAATTTCTAAAGTTGATTTAAGACCAATAGTTTAATTGATCTTAAATCTATAGCTTGGATAGGGTAAGGAAGGTTAATTCATGATTGTGTTGATGGTTTGTTTGGAAGCAAATAATACAAAACACTCATTCAGCTGGTGCATTATAGTTAAAGAAAGTTATTATATATTTTTGTCAATCTAGTATAACTTGGTGATGTATTGAGTGTATTTATCAGTTATTGAAGAAAAACAGTAAGGCTTATTATATAAAAACAAATATTATCTTGTGAATCTGTTGGATTCTCTTACAATGTGATAAAGTGCAGATATAATACAGACTGAAATTTAAAGAAACCTTAACCTTGCATCTGATAAGGATAACAAAATTATGCACTTTGAGCAAAATCTTTCATTTAACCATATGTGCTTTCTCTTTCCTTTGTTATATATTTTACTAACAAAATACTGCATACTTTTGATTTTCTGGCACAGCTTTCTAGACCTGGAGTTAATGTGAATGTATACGATTTAAGAAGTAAACTTTTTTCTAGGTCTGTTACCTTAGAGGAGGCAAGCAGTTCTTTGTGCAACACGGATAAGCAATTATTTCACAGAGTATAGCTGGAAGACATAATTTTCTCATTCTAATGTAACAGAAACCTAACATACCCTAGATAAAAAGTAACAAAAATAATGAGTATTCCTCATTAGAAGACATTGATTTAAAAAAAATCTACCTATAAATGCTTATATACTATATATGCATAGTTATTTGATTTTATACACTTCTGTTTGTCATGGCTATGTGACCTACCAATAGGGCAGTACGGTTGTATCTGGTCATTGTCACTCATTTAGCACTGCACATGAAACACATGTAGTTTAAGGAATGCTTATTGAATTGGACATCCAGTTATGCGCCACTGCCATTTCCCCATAGAAGTTTTGCATATAATTAATGCAGACTCTGTAAGAAGTAAGAGGTTACTTTTGTCATGTTCTTATAATAGTTCTTAGACTTATAATAACTTTTTTTTTTTGAAAAAGATTTTATTAATTTTCTACAAACAAACAAGACAAACAAAACATTAAAACATCAACTCTCATATGTACATCCAGTGTGTCAGTTGGTTCATCAGTTTTGTGCATTCATTTTGTAGTCTCAATTACAATTATGTGACATAACAACTCATATTGTCATTCCAAACTTATATATCCTAATATCACTAAAAAAAAGAAATTTTTGACTATACTTTTAATCATTCATGCTTTATGAGATAACAATACTTCAACCAGTTTATTCTGTAACAAATCATATAATCATACCAAATCAATCCTATAAAACCCTTACTGTCTAGCATTCTAAATATTCTATTATCGTATTTTTTCATCTAGCCATTGATAAAAAAGATCCCAAATTTCATAAAATTGTTTATCCTCTTGCTCTCTAATTTCAAATGTCAATCTACTCATCTCAGCACATTCCAATATTTTCTTAATAATTTCTTCCTGTAATGGTATTTTCTCATTCTTCCAATTTTTAGCAAATACAATCCTAGCTGCTGTTAATACATTTACAATCAGGTATTTCAAATCTTTACTATATGTATCAGGTAAAATTCCCAATAAGAAGATCTCTGGTTTCAAATCTATGTGTTTCTTTGTCATTTTTTCCAACCACATGCGAATTTTAGTCCAATATTTTCTAGCCTCCTCACAAGTCCACCACATATGGTAATACAAGCCAGGTATCTAATGACATTTCCAGCATTTTTCAGATTTGTTCTTAAACATTCTTGCTATTCTTGTCAGGGGAAAATGCCACCTGTAAAACATCTTATACAAATTTTCTTTATATGTTGTTGACATTGTCATTTTATAATTTTGAGACCACAATTTTTGCCATTTCTCTAGATCAATCCCATATCCAAAATTCTTCCTCCAAACAATCATAGTTTCTTTAACTTGTTCTTCCTCTAATTTAATTCCTAGTAAATAACCATATAATTTTTTAATCACCTTCTCATCAGTACCCATCAAGATCTTATCTAAATCAGTCTGTTTATCATAGAATCCCTCCGTTTTAGAATCTTCATCATACCTTGAATGTATTTGCGCATATGAAAACCAATTCATCCTTATACCTTGTTCCTCTAAGTTTTGGATCGATTTAAGTTCACCCTTTTCATTCAATAGTTCCCCATATCTAACTGTTTGTTCCTTCTTATAAATTATAGGATAGGAAAATGCTTCAATAGTCGATAACCAAACTGGAATTTTCAAATAACATTGTCTTTTTGTCTTCTCCCAGTTTAACCACAAAGACTCCTGTATATAATGTCTTCTAAAATAACCCTGTGTTTTAGTTCCCTTATACCATAAAAAAGCATGCCAGCCCAACAGCAAATCATGCCCTTCTAATGTCAACAATCTATGCTTTCTTAATGTTATCCATTCTTTAACCCACATCAAACTTGCAGCTTGATAATACAATTCCCAATTAGGCAGGCCAAAACCTCCTCTAATTCTAGCGTCTTGCAAAAGCTTTAGCTTTATTTTCGCTTTTTTACCTTGCCATATAAACTTCAACATGATTTTATTTAAATCTTCAAAATAGTCTTTTCCAAGCCTAATTGGTATTGTTTGGAACAGAAATAGAATTCTGGGTAAAATATTCATCTTGATTGTTGAAATTCTCCCTATTAATGACAATTGCAAGTTTTCCCACTTCTTCAAATCTGTAGCTATCTGTTGTTTGAGTTTAATTTAATTATTATCTTTTAATGTGCTACATCTTGCTGTCAAATATATCCCCAGATACTTAACCTTATTTGTAACTTGGATTTTCAAAAGATCTGCCAGTTCTTCTCTCTGTCTCAATAGCATGTTCTTTGTCAAAATCTTTGTTTTATCTTTATTTATTTTCAAACCAGCCATCTCACCATATGTCTCCAACTTTTCCAATAACCTTGGAGCAGTTTCTTCCAGAATAAAAGCTAAATCATCAGCAAAAGCTTGTAGTTTAAATTCTTCCTTCTTAATTTTCATTCCTTTTATGCTTTTATCATCCCTAATATTTCTATTCAACACTTCCAAAGTCAACACAAATAGCAAAGGAGATAGGGGACACCCTTGTCTTGTGCCTTTTCTTATATTAATAAAATCTGTAAGTTCCCCCTCCATCATTACCTTTGCTGTCTGTTTATTATATATGGCTTCTATTGCTTGAATAAATTTTTTGGCAAAACCCATCTGTTCCAATAGTAATAACATAAATCTCCAGTTCACGTTGTCAAATGCCTTTTGAGCATCTAGGAATATCAAGCCATTTGCTTTTCAGGATGAGCCTCATAGTATTCCAAAGTATCCAAGATTACTCTCATATTGTCTCTGATTTGTCTCTTTGGCAGAAATCCATTTTGATCTGGATGAATAAAATTATATAAATATTTTTTAAGTCTTTCTACTAAAATTGAAGCAAAGATTTTACAGTATGCATTCAATAAGGAAATAGGTCTATAGTTCTTAATTTGCAGTGGGTCAGCCTCTTCTTTTGGAATAAGTGTGATATTAGCCTCTGACCATGTTTTGGATATCATCTTCTTTAACATAACTTCATTCATAACTTCTAACAATGGGATGCTCAATGATTCTTGAAATGTTTTATAGAATTCTGCCGGAAGCCCATCTGGACCCGGTGCTTTCCCATTATTTTGTTTCTTAAATGCTTCATTTAATTCCATCATTGTTATATTGTTTTCTAGCATTTCTTCAGTCTCTTTAGGTATCTTCGGTAAATTAGCATTCTGTAAATACTGTTTAACTTTTTCCTCATCAATATTCTCTTGTTTATATAGTTGCCCATAAAAATCTCGAATGATTTCCTTTTTTTCCTTATTACCATAACGAACTTGGGCTTGATCATCTATTAGCTTCAATATTTTTCTTGATTCCTTCTCCTTTCTCAATTTATATGCTAGCCATCTCCCTGGTTTATTTGCATCTTCAAAGTAATTCTGTTTAGAATTTCTGATTTCCTGTGCCAATTGTTCTTTCTCTATTAATTCCATTTTATGTTTAATTACATCCAGCTTCAATTTAATATCTTTTTTCTGTGGCATTTTCTGGAATTATTTTTCAAGTCTTTTATACTCATCTTCCAAGGCCTTAGAAGCTTGCCTTTTCCTAATATTCTTTTTTCTTGTATAATCTATTATCAAACCTCTAGCATATGCCTTCATTGTATCCCAAACATTCTGCGTTGAAGTATCTTCTTTTTTATTTTCTCTGAAGAAAAAAGCCAATTCCTTCTCCATCCATTGTATAAAATCTTTCTCCTTTAAGATAGTATTATTTAATGTCCATCTCGATCTTTTTTTTTGTCCCTTCCATTTAATTGTCATTGGGCTATGATCTGCCCAAGTACTTGTTTCAATATTTGTTTCTTGAATATTGGATATTAATTCTGTTGAGATCCAAATCATATCTAATTTGGACCATGATAAATGTCTATTTGAATAAAAAATATATTGTTTAGCTTTAACATTTCTTTCTCTCCAAATATCTTTTAAAGTTAGTTCGTCTGTCATTTTTAAAAAAAATTGAGGGAGAGCCTTTCTATTTTGCTTTGTTGTTGTTGCTATGTAGTCCAATTTATTGTCCACAATTCCATTAAAGTCTTCCATCATAATTATATTAACATAGTCCAGTCCAATTATTTTCATGTGTAGCTTTTTAAAAACTCTTCTTGTTTATCATTCGGAGCATAAATTGCAATCAAGAGTATTTTTATATTATTGTCCATTATTTCCACCATTAATACTCTTCTGTCTTCATCCGTGTATATCAGTTTTGCTGGGATAGCCTCTTTAATGTATAGAACCACTCCTCTTTTCTTACATTGAGTCAAAGAAGTAAATATTTTCCCTAATTTTGGCTGTACTAACAATTGTTCATGTTGTTTTTTAATATGAACTTCTTGTAGATAAATTATATCAAATTTTAATTTCTCTAATTTATGAAAAGTTTTCCTTCTTTTAACAGCTGAATTAAGTCCATTTATATTCATTGTAATCAGTTTTTTTCTTCCATGATTATGCTTTATATTTAGGTCTAACTGCTCCCGTGGATCTCACTTCACGCTGTTCTTTACTATCCACCTGTCCACCTACAGCTCCTTTCAGACTTATAATAACTTTATGGTCCCTTTAAATATACACTAATCAGCATACATTTTAATGGATACATTAAAATATTCTAAATAAAATAAATAATACTTATTTGATGGAAACACAGGCATCTATTTGGGAAGCAAACAGAAAATGATATGGATATAATTCACACAGAAAGAAGAAGATTGGAAAAAAAGAAAGCAGCTACATTTAGTACTGTAGACTGAGGGTGGGGAGGAGTTAACAAGGAATAGTTTAAATTCAGAACAAATTATTACAGTTGAAAGAGAAAAGTGTTTTTCTCTGGTTAAAGAAGCGAGTTAAAAATGTGAAAGAAATGTAAAAATGTGAGGTGGCTTGAAATGTACATCCCCGAGCTACAGTAATCTTTACTAATTCTTACATGTACAAAGAATCTTTTTTTTGGTTCTGCAGAGTTGTTTAAGGAAAGTGTCTCAAATATAAGCTGTTCCAGCATGTTAGAAACCAAAAAACACTTGAGGGAATAACATTTTATACATGGTGGGTTGTTCCCTTCATTGTTACAGCTGCAAACTTTTAAGATCTACTATAAACTTGTTTGTACAAGCTCTTCATGAGTTTGTCTCTATGTTCTGAAATAAAGTGATTCATGATTTGTTAAATATTTAGCTTTAGTAGAAAGTTAAAACAAATCATAAATGATTAAGTAACTTAGCAGTTGCAATTCATAAGGATTAGCTTCCTGCAATAAAATATGTTGAGTTGATAATAAAATATCTGGATTTAGTTATTCCGTTTATTTCAGTTGACAAACTCCAATTTCTAAGAGCGTCAGATTTCATCTTGCCTTCCAATATCTATCTTGGTATTCCTCTCACTAAGTATATGGTGTTGAGGGAAGAGAGAGAAAAACTTAGTGGGTTGGTTTTAGGAGAGAGACAGAGATATCACACGCTATAACTTCTGTAGGAGAATCCCAGAACCAGGGGGCAGGACTAGATGAGAGTTGCCACCAATAAGAAGTCAGTAGGCCCAGATGTTACAGAGGCAGCATGAAAAGCTGAGCTAATTAACTTCCAGGGATGATTGACTTAACCTGTGGTGAACTCCCAAAGTTCCATGGCATAGTGGGATCTGGAAAGTGGTGACCTTAGAACAGTGCTACTTGATAGCTGGTAAATAGTAAAAGTATTTCAAAATGTTTTACCTGTGCATACTTAAAACAATTCCCTTAAAAAATAAACTGAAAGGAAATGGGGATTATGTTTGAACTGTTAGTGGAATTAATTCTCTAGATAAGTCTGTGAATGTGATGTTTCAGTTATGCACTCAAGTATGCTCTAGCACTGAAAAAAACTAAACTTGTTTGTAACTTTCATACTATCACATAGCCTCTTAACAAAGTAATTTTATTCTTTAACACAATAGCTGCTATACCGAAATGCAGTATGTTGTCCAGATCACAGCTATTTGAAATTGGGTCAAATGATGGCATTTTGGAAAAAAGAGAGAGAAGTAAACTTGACATTCAGTATTCCTATGCTTAAGGTGAAGGCTGTGAATTCTAACTTCTTAGTCACCATAGGAACCTGTGAAAGGGCAAGAGATTATGTATAAATAAACATTGCATCTCTCTTGTTACAGAGAAGTTCAGACATGCTGGCTGTCTGCACATGTGTAATCTATGCTTTGTTTATTTATTGGTATTACAATGACATCTTGGCTAAAAGATCCATTTTAGTCCAAATAAAGCTGCCAGGAATTAGGGAAAAAAAGATTGGTGAAGCAGGGTGAAAGATTGGTGAAAAGATGACTAGAAGTAAATTGTGTCAGAGTGGCCTCAACTGAATACGTACTTCCTCTCAGGCAGCTCTGTACACATCATGGGTAAATGCTTACCTGACTACCAGAGGATAAATAGTGCTTACTCTAATCTCCATTTTCCAAAGTTCTTTTTGTTTTGAAACAATTATATATAAACTACTTGTACTCCATTTCCTTTTCCTACTTCTTTCAGTTTTCTGAATCTACTTTTTCTGATCCTTATGTAACCCACACTATTTCACTGGCATTTAATTCCCCTGGTATCCAGCTTCCAAACATAGCTTTGCTATTTCTATAGCACCATTTTCATATTCCTAATTTGGCAAACAGTTTTAATTATCTTGCTTTCATTGTGCTTGGTATTTAGGGTTAGAGTACTAAAAGTAGTATATTGGCCATGTCCTAAGAATTGGAATATTAATTAACCAGTCCCCTTTCCTAGAGCATTTCAATGGTAAAAATAAAAGCTTTTGAATCATATTGATTGTGCTTAGCCTACTTTTATCACTTATACCATTACCTATCAAATCAAAACATAGAGCATAAACACAGTTCCAGAAACAATCCTACGTATGCATTTGTTTTTATGCTACATACAAGTTGAGGCATGTTGGAAATAGAATACATAATAGGCATTCTTAACATATCATAGAGACTAATGTGCTATTTCTATGCACAGGGAAATCTTTATTAAAAATAGAGGAAATAGTTTGGTTTTTATTTTTCTTTAATTGTAAACAATTACAGAGTTACAAGGAAACTTAAGTATTCAATTAAACCTTGAAGAGCAGGATTTACTAAGTCTGATAGCTATATGTGTTTGCCAGATGCTTTTTAATTGTCATTTTATTTTTCCTCCTCCTTAAAAAAATATGTTTTATATTATGGCTCATGATTAGTTACTAATGTTGTTCAAATACATTAAAATGTCAACTATTTCCCTCATTAGAAGAGTGGGAGGATCAAGCTAGTCCTTTTCAAATATATATAACTCATTTCTTGTGCTATTGATTAGCATAGATTAAATAATAATCATTAATGAGTGGAGGGTAAGGAAAAGACCATCATTTGGCCTGAGGGAAGAGAGACAAAGAGCCACTGTGTGTATCCCGGGCCTTAAGGAACATATTGCGAGTTGAGGAGGACCCTGGTGATAAGATCGGTCATTAAGAAAGCAGTTGGGTGCTTCTTTTTCTGTTTATATGAGTATAAGAGGAGATTGGAGTGTGAAGGCATGAAGACTGGTGGTTGGGGCTTGATTTTAGGAGATGCATCAGGAAAACTGGAGAGAAACTAGCATAAAGAATAACTTGGCAGATAAGGTGGGGAAACATCCTGGATGACAATAGCTAGCCTCTTTTCCTTTTGGACTTAAGTGATTGTATTGTAACAGTTGTGATTGTAGCCTCTTCAGCTAAAATTTCTGATCTTCAATGCTAGTTCAGTCGCTGTCACAACATCTATTATTCAGTATTTAATCCAGGATGAAGGTAATGCTTGGGCTTGTATCACAAAGGCCTGGTGTAAAGAAGGGTGGTGGTGCAGGTGAATTTACCTTGATGTCTTCCAGTTCTTTTTCCCAGAAATGATATAGTAAAGGGAAATGATATAGCACACTAAAATCAGAGTTGACTGTGGGGAGTCCATCTCACCAGCAGATGCTCTAAGTAAGTATATCAATTTTGAATACTTGTTGCTGCATTTCAGTAGCTATGACAGTACAACTGAGCCCAAAAGACAGATGTTACAACCACAATTGAGCCCAAAAGACAGATGTTAAGTGAGTTTTGTCCCATTTTTATGACTTTTCTTGCCACAGTTAAGTGACTCGCTGCAGTTGTTAAGATAGTAACACGGTTGTTAAGTGAATCTGGATTCTCCCTTGATTTTGTTTGTCAGAAGATCAGAAAAGAAGATTACATAATCCTGAGACCCTTCATCTCTCATAAATATGAATCAATTGCAAAGTTTCTGATTTTTGATCACGTGACTCTAGGGATGTTACAAAGGTTGTAAGCATGAAAAATGGTCATAGGTCACTTTTCTCAGTGCTGTTGTAGTTGAATAGTTACTAAACTGTTGAATAGTTGAATAGTTGTTGAATAGTTACTAAACAAATTGTAGTAGATTGAGGATTACCTGTATGTGAATAGTCAGCATAGCATGCGGTTTGCTGCCTAAAGGACTTTCTTCCTAAGATAGTCTGAGTGATCTCAGAGGAAATGTTGGGTTACCACAAACTTCTTGCCTTTTTAAAGATTGGCATCCATGCCTGTGTTATCCAAGGAGGAACAATTCAGAATTTCAAGATCCTCCATAATGGTCATGGACATGTTTTAATTAGTATATGGCCCCATGTATGGAGAAAAAGCTTAATTTGGATTTGGTTTCTTGTTCTAGGGAGCTGGTAATCTGAAATTTGGGGAAATCCATGTAACTTTGCTATCGTGAGCAGATTGTACCTTAGTTTTTGCAGGTGTGAAATGACCATTAAAATAATTGTAACCCAGGCCCTGATGGATTTAGTTGATTTCCTGAGTATATCTGGAGCATTTCTCAAATGTGATAGTAATGCTGTTGATTTCATGGTTGAGCAGGACATCTTGCAAAGCTTTATCAGTCCAATGGTTTATTACCAAGCTGAGAACAATGAAGTGGATATTATGTCAGAGAATTCCAAACCAGATACTCTTGGGGTGGATCATATGAAATGAAGAGTGAGGCTAAATGAAGATCCACTTGAATTATTTCATTGCGGTAGAAGCAGCAAGCACTTTGATTTCACAGTATTGCTTTTCACTCAAGATTTTGAAAGGAAGAGGCAGTACAAAAAGATGCACAGTGTAGGCAATTCACTATCTTCTTTGAGGACAAAATTGGTTGGTCGATACATACTGATTTGAACTTTGGAATTGGGGCAGTTTATATGAACAATTTAGGGCAACTGCTTGCCTTTTTAGTGGATTATAAATCATAACAATATGGACAGGATAAGTGAAAAAAATATAGTCCTCACATGATGATTCAGTCATTGCACTCTTTGGCTATTTAATGGTATCATGATGGCACTGGTCTTTGTTAATATTTACTGTCCAATTCCAAGGGAACAATTGTTGTCTGTTCAATAATGAGGAAAAACTGGAATTAACTCTAAACAAATTGGAAGAGCTATGGGCAAATAGGAAATGGGCTTAGAAACTGCTGGGTGGAGTTGTAGTTTTCTCAAAAGAGCTGGCTTGCAAACTGGGAGTACCCCTTGATCTTCAACTGACAATAGAAGCCAACAGTAGTTTGGCTTAATATGAGCAATTATGCCTAATGTGTCCCTTTCTGACGTTTGAAAAAAACAACTAGCTGCAAAATATGCATGTTTCACAGATTTCAAAGGGAATTTATATGCAGGACAATTCTTATTAAGGTCCACAAAATTTTCCTTCATGTTACTGAGTTTTTTTGCAACCACATGCACACAGCGACATTTAGAGTATGTGTGCGAAATAAATGTGTTCCTTTCCCATTCTGTGCATGTCAAGATCAGGGGGATTTTGTTAATCAAGTGTTGCCATAATTCAAGGGTTGAGTGTAACAGAATGCAAGTTTTTTTATTCTCTAATTGTTTGATTGTGAGGTTTGTAGTGTTCCATGTGTTTTCTTAGCCTTCTGAAGACAACAAGAATGAAATTGCACAGTCAACTTCAACATGCTTTGTAGAAGTTGAGGAACAGAAAAAGGTCATGTGAAAATATTCTGAGCTTTTCTGATTATAGATATATCACCCTCATTTTCTCTTAATTACAGTGTCTGATGACTATTTTTTCCTGCCATTTTGCCTGAATTAAGATTCAGTAGCTTGGGCCATGTTGTGAATCAATAAAATGCTTAATAAAGATCATTAAGAGCTTGAAGTAAAGTGCAGGGTTCAGGCCCTGCACTTCTGATTGGCCGATAATAGCGACATCAGATTGGTCTGTTCAGGGGAATCTGATTGGCTATTAACGAGCCTCTTCCATTGGTTAATGGAGCTAGCGCTCCCTGTGTTTTCATTGGTTAAATAGGTTAAGAGTTGCCTATATAAAGGGGCCCATCGTGGCCATCGGTTGAGCTGTTTAATATGTAAATAAAGAGTTTGAAGTTCACTGTTTCACTGGCTCGTCTCCATCCTTGCACCCATACTCAGAACATAACACTGGCGACGAGGATGGGATGTGGAGACATCAGAGCTTGCTGAATGAACCATAACCGAGCATGTGGCTGAATGCACCAACGGCGGAACCATGTCCGGCAGCGTCATACCACCCACTCCATTCGACCCGGCACAAGAAGACTGGGACTCATATATGGATCGCTTCCAGATGTTTCTGGAAACCAACAATTTAAAGGATGCCACCGGAAAGAAACAAGTGGTATTCCTAACTCATTGCGGGCCAACCATATTCAAGATGGCCAAGGCACTAGCAAAACCGGCAGAAGTAAAGTCTATGGACTGGGACGTCCTCAAACCACTACTAAGGGCTCACTATGCACCGACCGTGCCAATGCTCATGAGAAGGCATGAATTCTATCAGAGAAGTCAGTGGAAGGGCGAAAGCATTGCTGATTTCATCGCGGATCTCCGGAATCTGGGAGGCCTATGCGAGTTTACCAACTTAGAAGAAGCCCTAAGAGACCAAATCTTTCTGGGATTAGATGTACCAGGCGCTCAGAGTAAATTAATGGCAAAGGGCGACATCACCCTTAAAGATGCCATAGCTGAAGCTACTGCAGCAGAAGCAACCAGGAAGTCGGCTGCCCAAATGCGCCGCACGCCACGGTTCGCCAACGAGCCAGCGACATTTCACCTCAGTCAGAGGGACAGCTGGAAATGGCCCACCACACGGACCTCGACTCGTCATCAGACAGCAACGAGGAAGAGGTCCATCGACTTTGGTCCGAACGGGACCAACGCCACCCCCGGTCAGAATGCAAATTCCTCGATGCGCTCTGCCATGTATGCGGGAAAAGAGGCCATATAGGACGGGTCTGTAGAAGCAAGCCAGGACCCAGCCAGCCCTCAAGGGGGGCCAACTATCGCCAACCGACGGGAAGTCGTCCTGTGAAGCGAGAACCCATGAACCACCAATAGAACAACCACTCCTACAGAAACAAAAACTTAAACCATCCAATGAAGCGAGAAGAGGCTCACCAAACAATCACAATTGGTCACGCCTCGTCATTGGATGCCAAAAAGATCCAAGTGAAAGTGGCCATCGAAAACCAGCCCTGCCTGATGGAAGTCGATTCAGGATCGACCCTCTCAATGGTTTCCTGGAAGACCCTCAAGCAGCTCATCCCCACTATCTGTAGGCAAGACCTCCGGTTCCAAAGACTTATCCTGAAGGACTATCAAGGAAATTGAATCCTGGTTGTTGGATCCAGCCGAGCACGGGTATCGTTTAAGAACCGTACAGCATTTTTACCCCTGACTGTAATCGACAAGAATCGGCCTAGTTTGTTAGGCCTCCAATGGTTCGCTCCACTTGGAATTGAAGTGGCCGGCATTCACCGAACCTACAGCAGCAATTGGGAAGAAGACCTCGTCCACGAATTCCAGGACGTCTTTGCGGAAAAATTAGGCGAGTGCAAGGGGACCCCGATATCGTTTAACCTCAATCCCGAAATAGCTCCCATCCGCCTTAAGCCTCATCAAGTTCCCTTTGCCCTTAAACCAAAGATTGACGAGCAGCTTGATAAATTATTAGCCCAGGGAGTGCTAGAACCAACCGACCACTCTCCCTGGGAAACCCCAATCGTAACGCCCATCAAGCCGGATGGATCAATAAGAATTTGTGGGGACTACCGAGCCATCCTGAACCACGCCCTTCAACAAAACGCTTACCCGGTACCGGTGGTACAACACCTCCTCCATTCCCTGGGGGGCGGAAAAGTTTTCACTAAACTAGACTTAGCCCAGGCATACCAACAACTGCCTGTGGACAAAAAAACGGCAGAGGCCCAAACAATCATTATGCACAGAGGCGCGTTTAAATATAACCAGCTCCAGTTCGGAGTGAGCGTAGCCTGGGAACCTTTCAAAGCTTAATGAAGAGGCTATTACAAGGGATAAAAGGTGTTGTTCCATATTTTGATGATGTGTTAATCACAGCCCCAACCCAGAAAATACTAAAGGAACACTTGAGCTTGGTTCTCCAGAGATTTAAAGACTCCGGTCTCAAAGTTAAAAAGAACAAGTGTTATCTATGTACAGATCGCGTAGAATTTTTGGGATATTTAATTGATAGTCAAGGTATTCACCCCACCGATAACAAACTCAGGGCGATCAAGAACGCCCCAAAACCCCGGAACAAGGCCGACCTCCAGGCTTTTCTGGGCCTTATCAATTTTTATAACGTTTTCCTGCTTCATAAAGCAACTGTAGCTGAGCCATTACATCATTTATTGGACAAAAAAGCAACCTGGGTATGGGGATGTAGAGAAGAACAGGCATTTTGACATGTGAAAGATTTATTGACTTCTGACTCTGTCCTGATGCAGTATAACGAGAATTTGCCTTTAACGATCACGTGTGATGCATCCCCATTCAGGGTGGGCGCCATTTTAAGCCACGTTTTGCCAAACAGTAATGAAGCCCCTGTTGCTTATTTCTCAAAGACGTTATCAAAAACAGAACGCAACTATAGTCAACTTGACAAGGAGGCCCTTGCTATAGTCTCCGCGGTTAAGAGATTTCATGAATATGTGTATGGTCGAGCATTTACCATAGTGACTGACCACAAACCTTTGCTGGGAATAATCGCGGGAGATAGGCCAACACCGTATATATTATCTCCCAGAATGACCCGCTGGTCAGAATTTTTGGCGGCATACAATTACAAATTACAACATCACCCAGGAAAGACCATTCCCCACGCCGACGCATTGAGCCGTGCACCTCTTCCAGAGACTATTGATGACCTCGCTCCAATGGTCACAACGCTGCAGATCGAGACACTTCAAACACTGCCATTAACGGCCCGGGATATCACGATAGAAACGAAACGCGACCCCATTTTAGTACGAGTCCTCAGTTGGGTCGAGCGGGGATGGCCGTTAGACCAAATATCTGACGACTACGCCCCATTCAAAAATCGGCAAACGGAACTGTTCTCTCAAAAGGGCTGCATTATCTGGGGTGATAGAGTTGTCGTCCCAGAGCGGTTGCGACCAGCAATACTAAGGACCTTGCACAATGGCCACCCCGGCATCGTGCGTATGAAAGCCCTCGCACGAAGCTACATGTGGTGGCCTGGTATTGACAAGTAAAAGCCTGTTGCAAATGCCAAGAAGTAAGCAACGCCCTGCTGAAAGCAACCCCAACCGAATGGGAAACACTGAGGGGACCATGGTCCCACATTCATCTGGACTTTGCGGGTCCTACTAAGGGACACACATTCTTACTGATGATGGATGCCTACTCGAACTGGCTTGATATCCATGAAATGAGGAATACAACGACCGAAGCAGCCATCAGAAAACTGGACAGACTCTTTGCGACACACGGATTACCAGACGTTCTGGTATCCGACAACAGGCCTCAATTTACCACGTTGTCCTTCGAACAGTACCTGGCGGACCGTGGTATCCAACATGCGCTGACTTCGCCGGCGCACCCTGCGGCCAACGGAAGGGCCGAGCACATGGTACAATTCATCAAGAAAACCTTGCATAAGATGGACTGTGGTGACATAGAAGACAAGATTAACCGGATACTCCTTTTACAGAATATCACTCCGCACAACGTCACCAATAAAACTCCCTCTCCCACCTCGACCGCCTACATCCAGCATATGAACCTGAAAAGCCACAGTTCTAGCAGGAAATGTCACAATTTCCAGGTAGGCGATTTGGTTTTTGCTAGGAACCTTTCGGGCGATCCGTTGTGGGTCAAGGCAACTATAGTACAAGTAACTGGCCCTAGATCGTACCATGTAAAATGCCGCGACAATAGAATTTGGAAACGCCACATTGATCAGCTGCAATCTAGGCTACAGTTGGGTATCGCCAAGCCCCCTGATTTCCAAACCGAGGGGGGAGGAGATAGTGAGGAAGCTGAATTCGAAGCGGCAGAAAGTTTAAGCAGTAGTAATGACCGCTCAGAGGCAGCACGTGATGGAACCGGAATGGGGGTGGCCTCGCCTCATGGAGATGCTGAAAGCAGTAGCGACGATGAAAATTCAAATGCGGAACGGGAGGCACCTTTTTCTCCAGATAACGTCCTACCCCAACAAGACTGCAGCCAAATACCGGGAGGACAACGAAAATCTAATAGACAATCGAGACAACTGGCCTACATCAAAGACTACGTAACTGCACCCCTTAAACGGAACCCGGGGGGAAGGGGTGTTGTGAATCAATAAAATGCTTAATAAAGATCATTAAGAGCTTGAAGTAAAGTGCAGGGTTCAGGCAACATCAGATTGGTCCGTTAAGGGGAATCTGATTGGCTATTAACGAGCCTCTTCCATTGGTTAATGGAGCTAGCGCTCCCTGTGTTTTCATTGGTTAAATAAGTTAAGAGTTGCCTATATAAAGGGGCCCATCATGGCCATCGGTTGAGCTGTTTAACATGTAAATAAAGAGTTTGAAGTTTCACTGGCTCGTCTCCATCCTTGCACCCATGCTCAGAACATAACAGGCCATATTGCCTTATTTATTAGAATTGATTTCATATTACATAGAAAAACAAAGTTAGAAATCTATTCAATTGCTCAGTAAACTCATTAGTATATGATTATTAGGGTTAAATGATAAAAGAATATAACACATGTTCATACTTATTTGAAAGCAAAGTTGGAAATCTCATCCCTAAATTCTGATGGTAAGCCTTTTCCTATAATTATTAAACACACTGAATTTTCCAAAATATATTGCCTCATTCTTCTTATAAATGCATGTCAGCGTGTATGTGAATGGACCCAGAAATTGTGTTGCATATTGATATAATAAAATTGCTTCATTGAGCAGGACGTGCTCAACTGAAGGATCCTCTAAAGATGGAGAATTACATAATCCTACTCAGGGAATTCTTGACAAAACAGCAACATAGACCATGTATTACAAATTCTTGGAGATGTACCATCCTGAAACTTCAACCATTTAAAACATCATTTTGGCTTTTGCAATAAATAAATTTATTTTTTTAAATTACTGAATTGTTTACAGTTCTTCCTTTAAACCCAGCTGACAAAATCTACTCCAGATGTTGGTAGGCAAGACTAGGAAATGGCAAAGACAGAAAATAAAGTTGAAATTTAATGAACAGGGAATAACTTGTTAAAAAAATATAGCAGCAATAAGAAAAAAATTGTCAGTGAAACATGATATCATTTTAATATGACCAGAATTATTAACATCATATTCATAGAACATCAAATTTATACTTTTCTAACTTCAGAGCTGCAGGGGATTGGCTGATGAAACTTGAAATTGTTGTTCTATAACCTTTGCTTTTATATTAAACAAATGATCTCAGATTTTAAAACAGCTTTTGACTCCAGGGGAAATATGCCATTAAGGAAGTGCCAGAAATGTGCTTAATTGATACAATCTTTGAAATCCTCTTTAAAGGGTGTTATTTCCCACATACAGATTTTTGGGAAATGAAAGAGCCACAGTTCATACATTTACCGCAGGCCAAGGCCGAAAAGCTTAGTTAAAGATGAGCCTAAGCTTTTGCTGCATGAAGGTAACTTCCCATATAAAGCAAGGCTTCTACAAAACTATATAAAAGGAAATGGCCTATTGCACAGAGATTCATTTCAGGCAAATTTGCTTCTTTTACAAATGTGATTATGGGTGGGAGGGGAATAATTATAGGAAGAAAAAACAGAATAACAAATTTGGAAGGGACCTTGGAAGTTTTCCAGTTCAACCTCCTGCTCAAGCAGGAAAGTCTACACCATTTCAGACAAATGGTTGTCCAGTCTTTTCTTAAAAACTTCCAGTGTTGGAACACCCACAACTTCTAGAGGGAAGTCATTCCATTAATTAATTGTTCTGTCAGGACATTCCTCCTTAATTCTAGGTTGGTTGTCTCCTT
The DNA here is from genome assembly GCA_033807585.1 of Hydrophis major. NCBI lineage: Eukaryota > Metazoa > Chordata > Lepidosauria > Squamata > Elapidae > Hydrophis > Hydrophis major. The sequence goes on along the minus strand of CM066328.1, from coordinate 85,621,039 downwards.
GATTAGTTTTCATCCATTGCTGCTTCTCCTGCCTTTAGCTGCATTGGAGAATAGGTTAACTCTCTCTTCTTTGTGGCAGTCCCTTAAATATTAGAACACTGCTATCACCCTGATATGATAAGATGCTGAGCTTGTTGATCAGAAAGGTCGGCGGTCCAGCATCAAAATTGATAGAAAAGATAGAGACATATGGAAAGGTGGCTGGTTTGAAAATAAATAAAGATAAGACAAAGATCTTGACAAAGAATATGCTATCAAGACAAAAGGAAGAATTGGCAGACCTATTGAAAATTCAGGTCACAAATAAGATCAAGTACTTGGGAATATCCTTGACAGCAAGATGCAGTACACTAAAAGAGAATAATTATACCAAACTTAAACAGCAGATAGCGCTAGATTTGGCGAAATGGGAAAACTTACAACTGTCATTAATGGAGAGAATATCAACTATCAGGAAGAATATATTACCCAGAATTTTATATTTGTTTCAAACAATTCCAATTAGGCTTGGAAAAGACTACTTTGAAGATTTAAATAAAATTGTGTTGAAATATATATGGCAAGGTAAGAAAGCGAGAATAAAGTTAAAACTTTTGCAAGATACTAGAATAAGAGGAGGATTTGGTTTGCCTAATTGGGAGTTGTATTACCAAGCTACAAATTTGATGTGGGTTAAGGAACAGATAACATTAAGAAATACTAGATTGTTGACATTAGAAGGACATGACCTGTTGTTGGGGTGGCATGCTTTTTTATGGTATAAAGGAACTAAAACACAGGGGTACTTTAGAAGACATTATTTACAGGAGTCTCTGTGGTTAAATTGGGAGAAGATTAAAAGACAATGTTATTTGAAAATTCCAGTCTGGCTATCGACTATTGAAGCATTTTCCTATCCTATAATTTATAAGAAGGAACAAACAGTTAGATATGGGGAACTATTGGATGAAAAGGGTGAACTTAAATCGATCCAAAACTTAGAGGAACAAGGTATAAGGATGAATTGGTTTTCATATGCGCAAATGCATTCAAGGTATGATAAAGATTCTAAAATGGAAGGTTTCTATGATAAACTGACTGACTTAGATAAGATTTTGACAGGTACTGATGAAAAGGTGATTAAAACATTGTATGGATATTAGAAATTAAACTAGAAGAAGAACAAGTTAAAGAAACTATGATTGCTTGGGGGAAGAATTTTGGATATGGCTTGATCTTGAAAGTGGCAAAAATTGTGGCCTCAAAATTATAAAATAACAATGTCAACAGCATATAAAGAAAATTTGTATAAGATGTTTTACAGGTGGCACTTTCCCCCGACAAGAATAGCAAGAATGTTCAAGAATAAATCCGAAAAATGTTGGAAATGTCATCAAATACCTGGCTCATATTACCATATGTGGTGGACTTATGTGGATGCTAAAAAATACTGGACTAAAATCCACACGTGGTTGGAAAAAATGACAAAAAAGCATATAGAAATATTTTTATTGGGAGTTTTACCTGAAATATATAGTAAAGACTTGAAATACCTGATTGTAAATGTATTAACAGGGCTAGGATTGTATTTGCTAAAAACTGGAAAAATGAGAAAATACCATCACAGGAGGAAATCATTAAGAAAATATTGGAATGTGCTGAAATGAGTAGATTGACATTTGAAATTAGAGAACAAGAAGATAAACAATTTTATAAAATTCTATCAATGGTTAGACAATAAAGTATAGTAATGAAATATGTAAACTTTTAGAAAATAATAAATATATAAAGATGTATTCTTTTCTAATTATATCTACAAAATGATTCTAGGATAGATTTGAGACGATGATACGAATTGTCATAAAACAAATTTAGTAAAATATGATCATTTTGGAAAACATGAATGAATAAAAGTATAGTCAAATGATTGATTAATAATAATATTTAGTATTGATAGTGATATTTCAGTATTTAATATATTGATTGAAAATACGAGATTATATACAATGTAATTATAATTGAAGACTATGAAATGGAAGCAGTTCAAAAGCGTGTAAAAATGCTAGAAAAATAGAAACCACTTTTGCAATATTCCAAGGTATTGTAAAACAGTACTAACATACTAACACTTCATGTGATCTTGATTTTGTCCCTCTATAATGCAGAGGGACTGCGTTGGCTTTTTTGGCAGCTGCAGCACACTGCTGGTTCATATTTAAGTTTTTGTCCACTAGGACTCCAAGATCTGTCTCACAGTTCATACAGTTGAGCCAGGTACAGTCCTATACTATACCTGTGCATTTGGTTTTTCTTGCCTAAATGTAAAAGCTTACTTTTCTCAACATTGAATTTCATTTTGTTAAATAAGGTACAATATTCAAGTCTGTCAAGATCCATCTGAATCTATCTTTTGGAGTATTGGCTATTCCTGCCAGCTTGGTGTCATAAATTTAATGAGTATTCCTTCTATTCTCTTCCTCCTACCCACCACCCACACCGGCTGGCTAAGGGGAGATAGAACACCTAAAAAAAAACTTTATCTGTGTGGTCTTGCAATTATTGAAAGTTGTTCGTATTTTGGATGAAGATTTTTTTAAAATAAACTTTATTAATTTTACAGTTAAAATAGACAAACAACTCGTACATAAATATGAGAAAGTAAAAGGAAACAAAGAAAGAAAAGTAGAAAGAAAAATAAGAAAACAATTAAAAACAATTTGGATGAAGAATTTTTGATATATCAATGATTTCACTCTATGTTGAGTGGGCCTGTAGAACTTCATCAGTATTTTGCCTTGAGTTTATATTAAAAAAAGAAAATAGACATCATTCAAATAGAGGACAAAACAAACCCTGTGTGGCAATTTCTCAAGGTTTGCAGTCCCTCTTGTTATGGTTCTCTTTGCTTTACTTCAGAAGGAATAAAAGAGCCTGCTTATTGCTTGCAAGTAGCATTCAAGAAACAACTTGTTAAGAACCAAGAAACATTTCTGGGTGCATGTGTGAAGGATGGGGAGATCGTGCATTCCTGAAATACGCTTTTCGCTTTTCTTATTTAGAAAATCCCTTATTAATCCCTCGTTCAAGTTATCTACAGTACTTTATTGAGTGGGGAGAAACTAAGATACATGGAGTCTAATTCTTTTTTATCTGGTAATGGATATTTCTCTTTAAAGGTAGTGAAAGTGGATATAGGAAGCTAAAAATGATAAAAATAAAAAGTAGGGGTTCAGGTAGGGAGATAGGTTTTTAGTATCCTTTCAGGGGTCAGGTGACTACAGAAGGAAGAATATAATCAGAGCAATTTTACAGACATGAGCATTTAGAATTCTTTTTTTTTCTTGGACCAGCATGAAACCCAGATAATTCAGAATTTAAGATTTCCTTGTCCCATGTTGGGTTGTTTAGGGTTCCTATTTCTATGACATTTGGGTGGAAGAAGCTAGAAATCCAACCTTTTGAAATGCATTTAAAAAAAAATTAAAGCAGAACTCTTTCAAAAGCTTTTATGAGAGTGTTAATTTATGAGAGTGATGGGGAAAGATCTGTCTTAATATTGAAACATAGACTACAGGAGCTTTGCCAAATTCAAGCAGGTTTTATGAACAACTGCAATTTATCTAACCACAAAGCAATAGTCATGTCTTTTTTTTTTTGCATGTTCCTCTTATTGTTATAATTATTAGTTCTTTAGTTACACCCTGAATAAATTATCCTTTCCAGTCATGCTCCTCCCAAATGCAGTAATATATTCTTTGTTTTTTTTCTTCCTGAGCTCTGATTATGCTTTGTGTCATAAAATAAAGCAAAAAGATTGGTCAGAACAGTAGAAATTAACGGTGAAACCTGAAGTTTTTACATTATCTTTTACAAATTAATACTTGGGGAAAGTTTAAGTGGAATTTTAAAAAGACATATTTTTGTTACTGTTACCACACATATTTCTTCTTTAGAATCTTATGCATTACAAAACTATGCTTGCAGGAATTTAATTTATTAGGTAAAACCTTTCCCCTTCTAGTAAGTTTAAATCGGTCATGTTTGTAAGCCTTCCTTTTGAACTTTTAGTTCTCATTATGTATGGTAAAATTGTTGCTAAACAGATAAATAAATATATACTTTAGAGCTTATAGAAAGAAACTCAACCAATTCTGATATGTGCCTATTTTCAGATGAAAGATGCATTTTAAGATAGACAAAAGTCCTTTACCTTTTGTTCCTAACAAGCTATTTAATATTCTCTATGGGACAAATTATTTGTATTGGGTACAATCAAAAGAGAAGTGAAAAAGGAAAAATGATAGTAATACACGTGCCGTGATACAAATAACATAGAGAAAGATAGCTTTTTTCTTATGAAGAGCAAGAATTGTTGTATATACCATGTTCTATCAGAAGGTTTTCAAAGCTACGAAAGCTTATTTAAGGATTTAATAAGGAGCTCTCCTGTCTCCTTATCAACATGAAGCTCCTGGTGTGACATCTGAACACATATCCTGAGATATTATCAAAACGTGATAATTCTAAAGTTTATATCTTCACCTTGGGTATACCAAACAATGCTATGGAGGTGTCTCCACAATTGGGGCTGTTGAGGCCTGGATGAGACAGAACAGACTTCAAGTCAATCCTAGCAATACAGAATAGCTTTGGGCTTTAGGGCTTCCAGTTCTGGGGATCTCCCATTACGTTTTTTGGGATAGGGTCCCAAATGTACACAATTTGGAGGTCCTCCTGGACTCACACATCCTATTCAAGGAACAGATGGTAACAGTGGCCAGGAGGGCTTTTGTATTGTTTTAGATTGCATATGAGTGCCTTTTCCTGGACCAACTGGCTGTGCTCATAGTCACTTACCTTAGTCACTCCTGACTGACTATTGCAATGTGCTTGACATATAGATTCCCTTGAAGTGTATTTGAAAACTGCAAATTGTACCAAAGCAGTGATATGAACAGTTATGGCTGCTTCTCAAATCTCTACCTGTTAGGAGTTTGCTCCAAAAGCTACATTGATTGCCAGTATGTTTCCAGGTTCAATACAAGGACTAGGTGTCATTTATACCAGTGGTCACCAACCAGCAGGCCGGGGACCACTGGTGGTCCATGAGAAAATTTTGGTGGTCTGCAGAAAAATACAAAACAATTAACCCAGGCTGCCCAGGAACACAAGGCTTGCGTCGCTTGCATTGCGAACAACAGGAGGTAGTGAGGGGAGGGGGGAAGGGGTGGAGGGAGAGAACTTGCCCCACGCACCTCGTCTGGCTACCGGGCTGTTTCTTTCCGCTTCTTTCTTCTTTTGCTTTCTTCTTCTGACTGCACGCAAGGAAAGCAGCCAAAGTCTTTCTTTCTCTCCCCCAAACTCCGCCAGAAATGAGTCTTTGGGACCCTGCAAGGCCTCCTGCTCCAAGAGGCTGCATCGGCAAAGACTCACTTCTGGTGGAGTTTGGGGGAGAGAAAGAAAGACTTCTGCTGCTTTCCTTGCGCAAAGCCAAAACGGTCTCTTTCTCTCCCCCCCCCCCCCAAGAACGGAGTTGGAGATGATATCCTGCGATCCCAAATAAAGAACAATTGGATTGGTAGGAAAATGGGGTGGGGAACTTTCCTGCAGACTTTTTGGGGGATTTTCCCAGGGTCTCTGGTCCAAGAGATTTAAAATTATGAGTTTGGTGGTCCCTGAGATCTAAAAGGTTGCCAACCCCTGATTTATACAGTCTTTCATGGCATCAGGCCAGATTATCCGTGGGACCATTCTCCTCAGTTATATCTATCTATCCTGTCAGATCTGGCAGGAGAAGCATGTTGCAGATCTTCATTAAAAGTACTATCTGTTAGGACTCCCTTTTCCGTCGTGGCCTTTGGAACATGTTTCCCCTGGAGATCAGATTGGCCTCAATCCTGTCAGGGTTGTGCAAGGCCCTGAAGACATGATGTGTTCCTCAGTATTAAGTGTAAGAATCTGTGAAATTGTTTTATTGTTGGTTATTGCTGTTCTTTTTAATCTTAACCAGTAATTCTAGTTTTGTTTTGAGTTTTTTAAATTGTTGTTAGCCACCTAGATTCATTTGTAAGAAATGGGTGACCATATAAATCAGATAGATAGGTAGATAGATAGATATAGATAGAGTTATGTCCCTGTCGAAATCTGATTCAGAGAGGGAGGCCGAGCAGCTGGCAGAGAGTGGGAATGTTGGTCCCTTGGCTGTGGAAGAAACTGGGGAAGGGCAAAGGCCGGCTGGGCAGAGCAGAGGGAGGTAGAGCAAGAGAGAGGGAATTTGGAGGAAGACCCAGGCCCACCCCCTCTTCATCCTAGGGCACGCAGGGAGGAACGGAGAAGGGAGCGACGTGAGTTGCATGGCTTACAGGGGAGGAAAGAGCCCTGATTCCTTTCATTAGCTGCAGCTGGGGACACAGTGTTTAAAAAGGGAAGCTGCGCACAGGAAAGTTGTTGGGAGCAAATCGTGAATTATCTGGTATCATCGAGGCTTTTCTGGGTTCCTGGCATCTTCCCAACTCTGTGTGTTTTGCTGTGATTTCAGGTCTGCAATTCCTTCTCCTGCCCTGTCCAGTTAATTGCTTCAGCATGATTTGTGTGGATTTTTATTTACAGTTTGTATGTATTTTTTTTTCGGACTGAATTTCCTCCACTTAAAAACTGTTCTTGGGAGAGTTTTTTCTCCAGCCGAAGGTAACCTGGACATTGGGGGCAAAATTGGAGGTATTAAATGGACACTTCTTGCTTATTTGACTGTGTTGCCTTTGTGCCACACCCCGGGTTATGAGAGAGAGAGAGAGAGAGGGAGGGAGGGAGGGAAGGGGAGAGAGAGAGAGAGAGAGAGAGAACTATATCCATCTACAAGAATTTTAAGCATGCTCATTATAATTCTGTTTTTTGTTGAATTGGAAATGTTCCGTTCACCATCTCTAGCTATATTACAAATGCTTTTGTAAGGCCCTTCCTTTTATTTTATCAGTGGTATGGAAAACTGTTTCTAAGAAGCCCAGTACTCCACATTCATTATAATGTAGTCTTCTTATTTACACATAATTTTGCTAAGAGAGAAAGTACAGAGGCCAGTAGGAGACATCGATTTTTTTTGTTTCTTATGATTGTGATGGTGATTAGCAGAGCAGAGCCTTTTCAGTGCCTTTGACAGTTTGTATATTGTAAGTATGGGCTTGCCCACGGATGCTGTCTGTGCCAATGTTCTTTCAGTTTGGAATTAATTTCTGAAATAAAGTATCAAACATAATTTCAGGACACGTATGATGAAGAAAAGAATGATTTAGTCTGTCAATTTATTCTATTCCTGATTGCTCTATTTTATGCTGCTCGACAAGAAGGGTAGTTTTATGATAGCCAGGACTATAAATGACCTTCTTAGGAAACACATTTTGGCAGCTTAAAGCCTAAGTAGCTCAGTATGGCCGGAGCTTTTGTAGGCAGCAGTCCAAAGTTTTTCAAATCAGGTTGCAGATATCTGGGAGAACTTCTCAGCATATCCTGCAGGCTTGAAACTCCTCTTGCCAACTGCATCTCTTGGGATCTTGCTGTAGCTGAATGGGGAGTCCATTAATCGCCCAACAGTGGTTTTCGTGTTTATCTTTTTGTAACTGGCATCTCATTTAGATTTAGTTTCCTGTCATCTGTCAAAACTATCTAGGGCAACTTAAGTTCTTTCAGAAGTAACTGCCTCTGAAAGGAATAGTTCACAGTGGAGTAGTCATTTCAGCTTCCTTTGGGCTAGAGGCCAGTTTATAGAATAATGGATCTTTCTTCCTCTTGAGCTGCTGCTCTCTTTGCTCATCTTTATTATTTTCTTATGTAGATAAGGGGAAAAGGGGGATGTTTTTCATGGTGTCAAAGAGCATCTGTGATTATTCAAGGCCAGGAGGTGATTTCCCAGGTTCCAGAGGCCATTATAAATAATGGAATGTCTACCATTCTAATCTGTGTGGCAGTCCAAAGTATGGTTTCCAGTTCTGTTAAGGTCTTTTGTAAAAAAACAAAAAACAAACAAACAACAGACCAGCAAGCTTGTTTGCAAAATGAGGGTTTTTCAGCATGCTTTTATATACTTGTAATGTAATTGAGATTACAGCTGTGAGCTTTAATCAGTAGACACAGCTAAAGTTTTGATTGCTGGGGCAATTCAATCAGTGAGGGTGAATTTTACTCTGGGTTAGAGAGAAGGTCATGCTGCCCATTTGCTGCTGCATCATAATGCAGTATGATGGTTTTCTAAAAAATCAATGTTAATTCATAGTTTAATTAGAGGATGCCAAATATTTGTAAGGGATGGCAATTTTAACTGGTATCATGAAGAATGCAGCATTAGCTTGATTCTAACAAAAATAATCACTAGTGATTGTGCAGCTTTGGGACATTCTAGACCTAATAGTTATGTGGCAGTTTGGTGAGAAGAAAGCAGAAAATGTTAACACCAATTATTCTGAGTGTTCCGGTGGTAAACTATGTATGGCTCTGATTATAGTTTCTTTAAGACAATAGAAATGATTTTAATATCAAGTTTAGTTTAGTTCTCATAAATTAGTGTCTAAATCTCTCTCTTCTTTTAAAAACATACAAAGCATTTGTGTGGGCCAAATGCTGTTTGCAAGAAATTGGTTCTAGCCTCTACTAAGAGTTATCTGCTCAGACTGACTGAAACATGATGCTTGATAGACAGAGAAGAGATTATCAGAGAAAATGAGAGAGGGCAAATGGGAATTGTTAGGAAGAGAAAGAGAGCGTCAGATAATTACTGTCCTCACCGCTTTCTCTTTGACCTCATCATTGCTTGCATTAGCCCTAGTTCTCATGTGGTCTGCAACACTTACTACTGAAGGAATCTAACTCTTGAAAAAAAATGGATGAAAGTTAGGTTAGAATTAATTGAGAATACAGATCGACCTAGATTTGCGGCCTACAATTGAGCCCAAAAGTTCCATTGCTAAATGAGACAGTTGTTAAGTGAGTTTTGCCCCATTTTATGTTCTTTCTTGTTAAGTGAATCACTGCATTTATTAAGCTAGTAACATCGTTGTTAAGCGAATTTGGCTTTCCCATTGACTTTGCTTGTCAGAAGGTCACAAAAAGTGATCATATGACCTTGGACACTGCAACTGTCATAAACACAATGCCAGTTGCCAGCATCTAAATTCCGATTACATAACTATGGGGACCCTGCAACAGTTATAAATGTGAAAAGCGTCCATAAGTTCTTTTTTTCAGTGCTGTCATAATTTCAAACAGCCACTAAATGAATGGTTCTAAGTCAAGGGCTTCCTGTACCTATATTCATATAATCACATTTAAATAATCTAATTAAGTGAGCTGCAATTATCTGAAGTTTATGCTACTTAGTATGTTAGAAAAGATGTTACCAGACTCTTTTTATTTTTGGCTACCGTAGAATGGAATGGAATGGAATGGAATGGAATGGAATGGAATGGAATGGAATGGAATGGAATGGAATACAAATACAATACAAATACAATACAATACAAATACAATACAATACAAATACAATACAATACAATACAAATACAATACAATACAATACAATACAATACAATACAATACAATACAATACAATACAATACAATACAATACAATACAATACCAATACCAATACCAATACCAATACCAATACCAATACCAATACCAATACCAATACCAATACAAGTAGGTTGTGGAGATAGGTGGCTGTAATTTCCTTTCAAACCTGCAGTAAAACACATTCAGGTCATCTGCTAGTTGTTGATTTCCTTCTGCCTGGGAAGGAGGTTTGCTGAAGCCAGTGATGTTTTTAAGAGTTTTCCACATGTTTGCTGGTTCATTTGTTGAGAACTGATTCCTTAACTTTTCAGAGTAGCTTCTCTTTGCTTCTCTGATCTCTCTTGTTAATATGTTTCTGGCCTGATTATATAGCATTCTGTCACCTTTTCTGTAGGCTTCCTCTTTGGAATGACGTAGCTGCTTAAGTTTAGCTGTGAACCAAGGTTTATTGTTACTATATATTTGTAGGTTCCTTGTTGGTACACATAAGCCTTTGCAGAAGCTGACATATGATGTTACAGTATCTGTGAGCTCATCTAGGTCTGCAGAGGCATCTTCAAAGCATTCCAATCAGTGCAATCAAGAGACCATAGACCAGTGATGGTGAACCTTTTTGTTGTGGTGTAGTGAAAGTGTGCGTGCGTGCAATAGCACATGCCGGCACCCATAATGCAATCATAGTTCTAAGTTGTCCAAGCCCAAAATCTCAAGCCTGGTGGTGTAGGGTATTCTGTTGCGAATTGAGGAGTGTATTCTTCTTTTGAAATACTTCTGGACTCGTTCAACTGTATTAATGTCCGATATACAGTGCAGATTCCAGATAGTTGAGCTGGATTCAAGTATTGGTCTAGCAAAGGTTTTGTATGCCCTAGTCAGTAATTCAGTATTACTGGAGAAGCTTCGTAAGATTAAATGTACAACTCTTAAAGCCTTTTTGGCAATGCTGTTGCAGTGAGCTTGGCGTTTAGGTCATTTGATATGAGTACTCCAAGGTCCTTGACAAAGTGAGGGCCATCAATGAGATCATATTATTATTACATATACCAATATAGCTTGCATTGGTATTATTTTGTACTAAAATGAGAAAAGAATAAAGCTACATTATTTATATTCTGAATATTTCAAACTGGGATGTATTTCCTGCAGTGATAGGATTCTCTACTTAGATGATTAAGTAGCTTTTCAGCAAATCATTATGATGCATTCTGTACTTCAAAAACAAGGATGTGGGACTTTGCTGAATTTTTGTCTTGAGGGTTTAGAATATAAAAAGTAATGCTTCTCTGTAGATATTTAACTATTAGATCTTTCTTAACTAAATTGGGAATTAAAATATTGATATTGTAGAAGTCATTCTGGATTAATGCAGCATATAGCTGCACCATTCTTGATGTCCAAACATAACAAAATTTCAATAGAAAGGCGCGATACAAAATAAAGAGCAGCAATCCTCTCACTCCTATTTTCCTTTTCCATCAGATAGTTTGGGATTGTGTCCTTAGAGGTAGATATTTGGGTAGGTGGGTAGGTAGGTATGTGAAGCAGTGCCAGGCTCTGCCTTTATAAATTTATTCTAAATACTAGTTGCCCATTTAAATGTAAGCTGGAGTGAAACCAGCACTGCGTGTTATCTAGCCAGTTTGATGGTTTGTGGGAATCAGTGTCTAATAATTTCCCCGTTCTCCTCAGGCTTTTTCTTGACCAATGTCATCCTTGGTCCCAGCATGAAGCTTGTGTACCTGTTCCCGGCAGCCCAAGTGAGCCTCTTCTATTTTTTATAACCAGATACCTTGTGATAAGAGGTTAGCATGTTGGGCATCTCATAGTAATCACATTTTTATTAGATTGCAAAGGAGTTTTCAGTGCCCTAACAGTTAAGTGGAAGCCAAGAGATGGGGAGCAGGAATAAGCAATGTAGCTTATTTTTCAGGATAGGAGAAAGAGGATGGGAGCAGACTAACTTTGATGAAGCATATGGGTATGCTGTTAAATGAGATATTTTCCTTCAGTTGCAAATAGAGGGAAAGGAAGCAGAATTGTTTTCCCTAGTTTAGATTACATTCCTGCTCTTGACTTTAGGGGCCATATTCAATTGCTGTACATATGTAAGCTTTCCCTTAGCAATTGGGGGAAATTGTGTAAATATGTCTGGAGACTCCTATTGTTCTGGGGTCTCCCAGCACATGTGCAAAGATCTTTACAGTCACTCATGTAGTTTTGTTAGAGTGGATACCATATGAGGGTATGTCAAACTTAAAGCCTATTTTAAACATTTGGGGACGTATTCATTTGGGAACTAGAATCAAAGATAAAATTCAGCTTAGCTGTCCTCCTCCTCCCTTTTCTCAAATAGTAGATGTTCAATAGAAATAATAAAGGTAATCAATGAATTTTCACCACGAAAACTGTCTGGATCTGTTGCAACTAAATTGCTATAATCAAATTTTCCCACAGTTTTAGTGTATGATACAACCACGTGTCTCAGTGGAGGTTGTATTCAGTCTGTTAGATGGCGGTTTCTGTACTTCTCCCATTTCATGTGGGAGAAAATGAAATAGAGCAGAATATGCCCTGGCAAGAAAGCATTTTGTATCTGTTCTTCAGACTTCTAAATACACGATATGAATTAGAAAGAAATCAGTCACTTTGAAATTTTATCTTGCACTCAGCATTTGGCATATCTATATCCTAACCCTGGCTTCAATTTTTGGAATCTACCACATGTTTATGCTGGAAATTTCTTCATACGCATATTGAGTTTGTTCTGTTATGAAATCATGTCTCTTGGGGAGGATAATTTAAAGACATTTCCGTTTGTTATGTCTGAGCTAAACTAGACTATTAGGGTTTGTTAATGCTGCATAAACTCAAACCTAGCACAGCTTTCCATTGTGGATTGTACAATCTCTCGCAAAATGGATTCTGATCTGAGCAATCTGCTTTTGCACAACTGAAATATGGCTTCTTTCCAAGTGCAAATTTCCCATTGTTTGGGAATTAAGTGTTGCATCACACACTATCTTCTCCTTTTAGATTTCTGAGTATTGTCATGTACTGGGGAACAATAAAAGCTATGAATAGATTTCATCATATTTAACTCTACTCACTTTTTAACAGTGCTGTACAATCTTGTAGCAAGTATATACAAGTGGCTTCTTAATCTCTTGTTTACTCTTTGAAATGTACAGATTGATTCCTTTAGTTTATGTGTCTTTATTCCCTTAGTTTATGTATCTTCAGGGCAGAAATCCTGAAGCACCATTTTAAAACCTGTTTTAGAACAGAGATCTAAATTAAATTTTAAAAAACTGAACACAAATAGTTGTTTTAATGAAATATAAGTACATCCTAATCTAACATTTTGATCATTTTTAAAGCAACTTTGCTGACATTTGCTGAGGTTTATTAAGTCACCTAAATATTTTGGTATATTTTTCAGAGTTTGTAAATTACACACCCAGTTTATAGTTCTATTTGGGATAGATTTGAGATAGATTTAAAATAGTTCATCAACAGAATGACAAATGTTTTCTATTCTACTTCAAATGTGTCTTTCACTGTTTCTAAAAAAACTGGGTATCCTTCAATATAGAGATAGATTAGAGCAGCGGTTCCCAAATCTGAGTAAAATATTCACAATTGATAAAGGTGATTTTACTTTGGGTAACAGCACACCTCTTACCAATCACAATAGAGACATTTACATTGACTTTCTGATAAGCAGTGTTGTGTAATAAAGCAAAAAAGTTTGGTGAGCACCGGATCACTTTAGTCAGGTATATTTTATGATTGTACCATATTTCACATTTGCAAAAAGATTTGATAAGAGGAGGAGGATCATTCTAATCGAGGAGTACGGGCTGATTACCCGAGGCATCAATTGCAACTATCCCCCTTCTCTTGTTAGATCAGAAAAGCTCCTTCCCCAGCAACAAACCCTGTCTCAGCCTTACCCACCATGGTGCCAACTAGGAGCCATAGGAGGAACAGGCACATTATTAAAATTCAACTTCCTTAAGCAATTGCCTTTTCTGTCCCTTGACCAATTAATATCAATCTCATTGAGTAGCTCTCTAACTGAGCACCCCAGCCATTACTTGTTCAGTGAGATTTTTTATAAAAGGAGGAATATCCAAAACCCAGAGCCATTCAGCTCTTGCAAGGGTTCAGCTGAATTCTGTTGTTCCCTATCCAAACCTCCATAGTCTTCAAAAACTGGGAAAATACATTCACTGCATCACTTAGAATAGAATAGAATTCTTTATTGGACAAGTCTGATTGGACAAGTCTGATTGGAATTCGTCTTTGGTGCATATGCTCTCAGTGTACATAAAGAAAAAATAAAATACATAAGCTGCAACACTTAGTGATAGTCATAGGGTACTAATAAGCAATCAAATCATACTAGGAAACAAATAAAACAATATAAATTGTAAAGATACACGGTTATAGTAGCAACACGGTTATAGTAATAAGTGGGAAGAGATAGGCACTAGGAAGGATGAGAAGAATGCTAGTAATACAGTCTTAGTAAATAATTTGACAGTGTTGTCGGAATTAGTTGTATAGCAGAATGATGGCATTTGGGGAAAAACTGTCCTTGTGTCTACCGTGTTTCCCCAACAATATGGCCTCCACCAATAGGAAGCCCCAGCATGATTTATTGGCATAAAATCAAATTAAGCCCCTCCCCCCAAAATTAAGACCCATATTAAACATGTGAAATGGGGGGGGGATGGCGGGGGGGGCTTGCCTTTAGGAAGTACTTTGTTGCATGCCCGGATATGGTGCTGCCTGCGTTGGTGGAGCACTTCATATCGGGAGACCTTTCATACGAGCTCGCCTCGCTGGGAGCGTTCGGCGAAGCACACGAGTTTCGCAGTTGAAGAGGGAGGCGGCGGCGAAAAGGACGCGGCAGCAACGGCAGGATGCTGCAAATCAGGACCTTGCATTGAAGCAGCCCGGGGGGCACATAGCCACCTCCCTCCAGCCCACCTTGAGAATTTGCCTTTTGTTGTTGGTATACTTGGCTTCAGGCGCTCCTGTTGCCACCTTCCCTTTGCCTTCGAAGGTAAAGTGAATTATTTTAAAAACTTCCGCTCAGGGCTGCGGCAGAGCTGTGCGGGCTGGGCAAAACCAGGAAACACCCGCGGCTGGCTTTCCCAGCTCGCACGGCTCCGGCGCAGCCCTGATGGGATGAGCGGAGGTTTTTAAAATAATTCGCTTTACCTTCGAAGGCAAAGGGAAGGCGGCCACAGGAGCGCCTGAAGCCAAGTGTCTCCTCAGGGCTCTGGTGGCAGGGAGGAGCCCTGACTGGCTGCACGTGGCTGTGCCAAACGCCGCGGTGTTGCTGTAACGCCATGGCAGCAAGGGAGAAGGAAAAGCAACAGTGATGGAAGGTCTCCTGAACATCCAAGCTGTCAATGCCCGCCCACCCGAGGATGCAATGGGGGTAGGGAATTAAGGCACCCCCAAAAAGATGGCCTAGTCAGTTTTTCGGGGGTCAAAAAAAAATAAGGCCAGGCCTTATTATGTGAGAAACACGGTAGTTCTTCTGGTGTGCGATGCCCTATAGCGCTGTTTTAATTCACTGAGGTTGAGATATGTTACTAGGTATCATTAGCATGCAGAAGATATAATGGCCTCATATAGATGTTAAAAGCACTGGACCTTGGGCACCCCACATTGTAAGAACCGACATTGGGACTTCTCCAGGATTATTACCAACTGGAATCATCCACAGAGAAAGGAGACAAACATATAAGAAATATATCACTGAGATGTGTAATACAAGATGTTTAAGACATTTCTGCGAAAAATGGCTCTTGTATGTATGACCGAATGATTACCCTGTCCAAGAACCTGGATCCTATTATGACAGAAGCAGCCTGCCTTTTATGAGAAGGACATTTACTTCTTTAGAGATACTGTTATTACATTTACCATTTTATTAAACGGTATATTCTAACTCATCTGCATCCGTATGCCCCAGATATGTAACCATTCCAATGGCTGGATTCATTGCACTTGGGTTTTATGGCACACACATCCAAAGCAGCAAAAACTCAGCTACAGAATTGTTTTAGTGTCTGAATTTCAAGCACTTTTTTTTTTTCTTTCCTATTTCGTTTGTGGACTGTCCGTTTCTTTTTTAGCTTGTGTATAATTATTGTTTATCCTGTTTCATGGGTTATTTTCTCTCTCCTCTCACTTGAATCACTGGGGAATAGCTTCAGCAACACTGCTTTATTTTCTAAAAATATACTGTAGCTTGAAACCCATAGATTATCTCATGCCAGTTTAAATGAAATTTATGACTTGGGAAAGATAGAACTGCTTTCAGCTTTAGTTTCTTACTGGCTTTGCATTCTTTATACAGATTCTATATAATAAAGTGTACTTTTCCTTTTTTTCTGTGCTCTCACTTTTTTTAAAAAAGATTTTTTTTAACCTTTTTCAGTCCATCAATAATAAATTCCCATGGGTACACCAGACCTTGAATTTTTAAGCAAAATACTGTGGAAAATGTTCCATCAGTGTATAAGCCAACTCATATTTTTCATATTTTTCATAGGATTTTGATTAAATATTTGAGGGCCTGCTTATTTGTGAATGGGCATGAGTATATATGGGAAATAGGGGTATTTTAAAAACTAAGCCTTGTGTATAAGCCAAGTCTGACCTTTTGGGTGTATTTTGGCACCTAAAATTCTATGCTTATCCATGAGTATAAATGGTAATTTATTGAATGTCCTTCAAAGCAGGTCATCCCATAATAGCACATGAGTGATATCTTAAAAATAGTTGGAAATATCACAATGTTCCTTTCTGTGGTAATCAGTTTTATGAAAACTGTGGGAAAAAAAGTAAGGCGTAGTGGGAAAAATAAAAGCATTCATTCATCATTCATTCATTCTTTACCCTACCTCATCTTGTATTATTGTATGTACTCCTTAAATATCTGTTCTTGCTTCATTTAGATTTTAAGTATTTATGACATATTCAATTAGTTTCCACATTAGAATGGATAGAAGCATGTCATTACATTGTAGAACCATGCTTAAACAGTCATACTTTGCAACAGGAAGGAATTCCTTGCCAGTATTTACACCTCTTAGCGTTTCTGCATCCATTTCCCACCTTTAATAAAGATTCTACTAAAGTACAGAAATTCATCTATTGATCTATTTTCCCCCTTTTATATCTAAAATATATTCACTATTTTGATTTTTGGCACATTCGTTTTCTGATCTTTGATCCCAATTGCATTGTATGCTGCCTAACATTTGCTGGAAATTATTTGGGTTTTCAGCCCACAACATAGCATTGTTTGCCTATAGTAGTATACAAACATAAAACTACCGTATATACTCGAGTATAAGCCGAGTTTTTCAGCCCATTTTTTGTGCTGAAAAAACCGCCCTCGGCTTATACTCGAGTCAGCCGCTACGGCACCATGCCTGGCCTGCACTGGCGTGGCTGCAACCGATCGCGCCTCCAGGGCAGCATCGCCGCTGCGGCTGTCTACCCGCTGAGGGACACACAGGCGACCCCAACGACCTCTTCTTCCCCATTAATGGGCGCCCGGGGCCCCCGCGAGCTCCTGTGTTGCGCGCTTCCAGCTTCGCAAAGAAACCGCCAGGCTCAGGCAGCCTCCCCCACCCCCTAGCCTAGCAGCGAAGAGCTGCTCTGGGGGCAGCGAGACAAAGTGCCTGGCTGCGCCGTGGCGGGAGCCCCCGGAGCAGCTCTTCGCTGCTAGGGGAGGGGGTGGGGGAGGCTGCCTGAGCCTGGCGACCCCAAGTGGCCTCTCCTTCCCCATTAACGGGCCCCCGGGGCCCCCGCGAGCTCCTGCGTTGCGCGCTTCCAGCTTCACCAACAAACGGAGCTGCAAATCTGGTAATCGCTTGCGGAGCCTCGGCACGAACCCCCTTTCCCCGTATTCCCCCCCCCCGCACTCCTCTGGCGGCAGCAGGCGGAGAAAGCCCCACTTCCCCCTGGCTTTGATGGCACGCGTGAGTTGGCTTCCCACTCTTTTTTTTTTTAACTCTCCTCTTCCTCCTCCTCCTCTTCTCTCCCCTTGTTGTCTGGTCTTCCCTAAGGAAACTCGAGGGCTCACACTTCCAGGTGTTTCTCCCTGTCTTTCTCCCTGTCAATGATCTTTTCTTCCCTTCCCTTCTCTCAGCCCCATCCTCCTTCACCTTTGTCATCACAATCCTGAACAGATGAAGTTTGCACTTCTCAAGAAAGGTTGGATGTTCCTTTTGAGGAGGGAACCTAGTGTGACATCTGTATGTTGACCTACTACTGAGCCATGGCATGTGTGCAGATGCAATGGAGGCATGAGGGAGAGCTGTGAAAGAGATGGTGGCTCTCCAAAACAGGATGTACATGCAGCACATACACATGCTTTTTTCTTGCAAGGGAGAGAGTGACTCTGTTTGGACATACAGATGATGATGAGGAATCCAGTTTTGAAGGATTTTAACTCTTGTGTTTTAGCTTGGTTGCTGATTGAGCTAAGGTTTTTGTACTTTTAAAGTTATTGTTGATACCATATTGGTTTTGTTGGCTCTCTTTTCCACTTACAGAGCTAGTTTACTGTTTTTCTTTGAAATAAATATTCAAAAACATTTAAACTACTGATGCCTCAATTAATGTAATTTTATTGGTATCTATTTTTATTTTTGAAATTTACCAGTAGCTGCTGCATTTCCCACCCTCGACTTATACTCGAGTCAATAAGTTTTCCCAGTTTTTTGTGGTAAAATTGGGTGCCTCAACTTATATTCGGGTCGACTTATACTCGAGTATATACGGTAACTATGAAACCCTTCTTTATATGTCTTCTGGGTGATAGTTTAATTCTATTTCATTTATCAATATTCCTCAAGTTAAGTTTCACCTTTCTTTTAGCATATTGAAATTCTATTTCAGTCTTCTTTTGATAGCTAGGATAGCATGGTAGTTTTTTATCATTGTGTTTTTTCACTATTAAAATAGAATATATATTTAAAATATGAAAAAATATCACACATAAAAAATAACCTTCTATATAAATAAGTAATGATACTTTAACACATCACATTTACAATCCATGATTCAAAATTAAGCATTTACGAATGTCTGTGATGGTGCTTAATTTTCCAGTAGGACCTTCTTTGTGCACAAATGATCCCTCTAAAGCAGGTCTGTCAAACTCGTGGCCTGCAGCCCAGATGCGTAATGTGCTGGCCACACCCACATCCGGTGTAATGAAGAGGAAAAAAGTTGTGATACATCACGTGATGTCACTGTGACGACATGAGTTTGACACCCCTGCTCTAAAGCAATAGGGCATCAAGAGCCTTATTATTTAAGGCCCTATTGCCTTCTTATTTGTTCCTTAATTACTTATGATAAAACTTCATTTAACTCTAACATGCAATATCAACAGTGTGTTTTTCTTTTTTCTTTTTGAAACTTGAATTATTAATCACCTAACTGCATGGGGGAGGTGGTAATATATAAACATCTGCAAGCTTGAATGACAGTCCCTTATTTAAGACTAGCATTTGAGTTGATACTATTTGCCAAGTTCATGAAACAGTTCCAGATGAAATGTCAGAATAGCCTTTTTTTTAAAAAGGTAATTTCATTTCTGGTCATGTCTCCTGTGTCTTCTGTACCATATTTCTGCTATTGCATACTATATCTTCCACTGCATAGTATAGCTACAGTTGGATACATTCAAAAATTTACTACTGAAATATGTTCTGCATAGAGCTAAGTTTGTGAAATGCCTAGTAATTCCAGTTGCTGCTAACCAGCAAGATATTGGGACACAATATGTTCATATTGCAGGACCTGCATAATTTAAATGGTTGGATTTCGCTTTTCAAAGGCTTAGGTCAGTGGTGGCAAACCTTTTTTGGCTCCTGTGCCAATAATTGTGAACGCGCTTGTGTGCTCACACTTGTGGGCCAGCCCCCAGAAGGAAATGTGTGCTGGCCTCCCACACCCCCTGCACATGTGCTCACGATCCTGGTGCAGCGCGCAGCGCGCCTGTGCATGCGTGCGCAATTCTACCCTCTGTGCACCATGCATCTCTGCACCTGCGCCTACAATTCCCCCCTGTGTGCAGCACATCTCTGTGCATGCGCGTGCGATCACCCCTCCATGCCATCCATCTGTGCATGCGCGCGCGATCACCCCTCCACGCCATCCATCTGTGCATGCGCGCGCGATCACCTCTCCATGCCATCCATCTGTGCATGCGCGCGCGATCACCCCTCCACGCCATCCATCTGTGCATGCGCGCGCGATCACCCCTCCACGCCATCCATCTGTGCATGCGTGCACGATCACCCCTCCACGCCATCCATCTGTATCTGTGCACATGTCTCCCTCGCACCCCTACCCCCCGCGCATGCATGCCATATACCCAACAATCAGCTGTTGGGCGGCGGCACGCACACATGCACAGTATGGCTCTTCCCGGTGAGCTCTCACGTGCCGGGGGAAATAGGTCTGCATGGCACTCCCGGCACGTGTGCCATAGGTTCACCATCACAGGCTTAGGACATAAGTGCCTAGGCTTAGAAGGACTCCGAAGATGCCTTCTAATTGTTGAAGGTCTTTTGTTAGACTCATGAAAAAGTTTTTTTTTTTCCTATGCTGTTCCCAGGAAATGAAGCATGCTCTGTTTGGAGCTATGTTCAGGTCCAACGCTTTCTGATTTTTAGGAAAGAAATCATGACATTCCTTTTCAGTTGGGACATTTCAGTCTACATTAATTTTTCAGCAGTTTTATCTTTTTTTCTGTAACTGTTAGACAATTACTGAAAAGGTAGTTTACAATAACTTTTTCTAAACCTTTAGGAAGATCATCTAATAAGTTTGTGTATTAAAAGTAAAGAACCTGTCCTTTCTTGGGAAGCCAACTGAAAAGTGAACTAAACTAATATACTACCCAATAAAACAAGGGGATTCTAAAGCATATTCTTGCTAAAAGTTATACTAGTATTAAAATCTAACTTCACCAAAGTTTTTCTAATACTGTATCTAGGTCTGATTTTAAGGGTGTTTTTTTTCAGGCTTGATATCCTGAAAACATAATTTATTGATTTTAAAAATATGCCTGGAGTTTGTAGATTTTCATTTGGAGTCAAATATGGACATCAAGACAATGATAAGTAAAACACAATATGTATAATTTATAATCAAAGATTTTGGGTTTGAAAAACCTCCACCCGGATCTAGAAAGCACCATGTATTTAACAAAGTCATTATGTATTATTAATATTAATAGAATAAGAGGGAAGAATGACATTAATTAATAACATTAAAAATGAAATTAATATTTGTAAGTTGATGATTAAATATCTATGATACAAAAAACACAAAATAATATAGAAACCAAAGAACAAATCAAAATATCAATAATATCAAGACATAATAGTATAATCATAACAGTGTAAACAAAATTAATCATGGGTGAATTATCCTTCCCTAAAGACTCTCTGAAAGAATTTGGTTTCTTGAAGGTCTTTAGGTCTGAAGGAGATTGTATGAGGTCTCTTAACAGTTTGTTTTTCAAAAAATATATATTCTTGTAAAAAGTTTATTTTCTTGGTACACTAGAAAATTAAGTAGCATAAGTTTACAGTTTTAGATACATTCTAAGGCTAAGGTGATTCCACTGTTCTTATTCTAGTGAATGATTATTGCTTAACAGAGGGGAGAGTGAGTTTTAATTAGCATTTCTGCAATTAAATGTTTGTGTTCACAGTGCTTCATTTACATACATTTCTTCTTCAGGCTGGACTCTTGGTGACTTCATGGCCTTATCCATGTAGTTTTCTTAGCAACAATACAATACTGAAATGATTTGCAATTGTCCTCCTCCATGCTTACTTAGTTTCTTAGACCAGTGAAGGTGCATTTACAAACTCATTCCCCCTTACTTTCAGCTATCCATCTCTGAACAGAGGAACTGGTAAGTCAAACTGACTTGTTTGACTAGAGGAGTCAAACTGTTTCTACGTCTTTTTGGTGGTTCTGGGTTTTGTTTTTTTCATTTGTAATTCCCACAAAATTACAAAAAACAACAATAACAACCAAAACCTTAGCTCAGCATACATGGATTTTGGAGATAGGCAAGATAGGTGATGTGGAGATCTGCCTTTTTCCAGTTTGAAGTTTTCATGAGTTTCTCTGTAATCTTCTTGAATCCTTACCCCTGTTCCCAGGGATTGGACAACAGTCCAACTGTTTTTTATGAATATTTTCTTTCTATTGGAACTTCTTCCAGTTGAAATTCAGGACACAGCTGCATAAAGATAATCACATCACATTGTACTGTACTTCTAAAGGATTAAGAACTAAATTAAAATAAATTATCTAGATTTCAAAGAGGAGGCCCAGATCTTTTCCTATCCTTGTTGTTATTTTTCCTTAAGGTAGCCATAGTAAGAATCTAGATTTTTTCCATTTGATTGCTGTTGAAAGATCTAATTGCTTTGTCTATGTGCAACTATACATCCCTGAATTTTTGAAAAATTCTTCTGGTAGCCCACCTAATACATTGATCTAGCACATTTGTTAACTGAATTGTATTGTTCTAATGGCTATTAATTAATAAATGTTAATTAATAGAGATAAAAACAACCTTGAGAGCTGCATTGAAATAAATAGGATTTAAATTTGGTTTTGTATTGGCAGGGACTACTGAATGACTAATGATAAGATCATCGGTCACCATGGGCTGAGGTATCATCAGTATGTTGATGATATTCAAGTTTTTATCTCCACCAAATGATGCTGTGGCTGCCCTCTCGCAGTTCCTGGAGACTGTGAGGGCCTGGATGGGGGACCACAGGCTTTGATGAACCCTGGCAAGACCAAATGTCTTTGGGTGCATGGAGCTTCAAAATCTGGGACTAACATCTTTAGCTCTGGATGGGGTGGCACTACCCCAGACAGACGTGGTCCACAACTTGAGAATTCTCCTGGATTCATGACTCCTGCTTGAAGAGCAAGTGGCAGTTGTGGCTAGGTGACCTTTGCATAACTTTATCTAGTGCACCAGTTGCACTGTTCCCTGCATCAGAAGTTCCTGCTCTCAGTCGTTCAAGCCCAAATCATCTCACATTTGGACTACTGCAATGTGCTCTACATGGGGCTACCCTTAAAAAGCATTTGGAAGCTACAGCTGATAGAGAGAGTGGCAGCATGGGCAGGACCTATTATACCACTGTTCCATGAGCTGCACTGATTGCTGATTAATTCCAGGTGCGATACAAGGTGCCGTGCCCTACACAGCATGGGTCCAGGAAATTGTCTCACCCTGATGGGTTTGCCCTCCCCCATATGCATCTGCAGAGGGGCATACTGCTGATCCCATCAGTCAAGGAATTTCAGGAGAAGAGCCTTCCATGGCTCCTGCCCTTTGGAATATCTTATCCCCTGAAGTGAGATCTGCTCCTATTCTTCTGACTTTCCATTAGAGCCTTAAGACTGGTTCTGACAGATGACCAATTCCACCTCGCCCCCTGCACCCAGCTGTCTCCTTTTCCAACTTGTGTCAATGATTTAATTCTAGTGGTATTGGAATTTTATTGGGTATATATTTATACTTGATGATTTTAATGGTTTTTATGCTGAAAGCTGCCCATGGGTGCTTTGAAACAAGATGGGTGGCAAATAAATTTAATAAATAAATAAATTTTGTCTGTAAGTATTCAAAATTGCAACTCCTCTAGGTAGATGGGTTGTATAGTAAATTAACTTTTTGCCCAATTAAAAGATTATTGTCCAGTTTGCATTTTGGGATTACAGGTTAAGCATATCATACCTTTGTGTATAATGTGCATCTCTTCCTGAGCACAACTACTGCAATACTAAAATACTGAGAAGAACTTGTCTGGTAAAATGGTAACGTTTCTCTCACTACATCTTCACCCCTCTCCCCCAAAGTGTAGTATTCATATTCAATATTTATTGTTTGTTGGAACAGAAGAATAGACTTTTAACAATGTTGAAATTATTTTTGGAGCAATTTCAGTCGATGTTCACCACATGATTATTCTTTATTTGTTTGCTTATTCTGTAATTGAACTAAGCAGAAAAGTTTGGGGACTGTGGTGGTTTGAAAAATCTGTCTGAGGGGTTTCAAAAGAGGAAAGTGTGGTTAGGAGTATTTGAGCAAGATTCAACACGTAGTAGAAGAGAAGGCTGTTGATCTGATATCCAATGGAGTACAAAAAGCTATAGCCAGACTAGTCTGAGTTACTTTATCCAACTGTCTACCTGGTCACGCTTTCCATTCCAGGTTGGATTTTCCCTCAAGAAAGCAAGGAATGAGGCTGTATTTGCTCACCTGCTTCAGGCACAAAGTTTGTTTATAGTCAGTCCCCATAAGAAATCGTTGGATTATAAGAATGGGGATTATATTTGAAGAACTTCCATTGGCATCAGGTTGCTTCTGTGGGAAACAGGTTGCTGGACTAAATAGATGCTTTGTCTGATTCAAGAAGGCTCTTCTTAATCTTTATCAATAAATAAAGCAACTATTTCATTAACTTAGAATAAAGTGGTCAAACCACATAATGCAATTTAAATCTATTCTGCTTGAATGCATTTGGATGATATCATCCAAATTTTTTAGAACTTTCCCAATCAGTGTTAAGATTTCTGCAGGATTGATAAAAAGGTTTTGTATTAATGGCTATTGCATAAATTTAACAGAAGAAAAAGGATCAAGAAATATTTTTTTAATTGGAACAAAAATGGAAAAGCAAAGTTCTTCAAAGGCTGGATTAGAGGTGTTATGATTCATAAGCATGAAAAACTGTTTCTCTGATTCATGTTTTTACCAAAACAATAGTGCTGTTATTGATATTAGATTTGTAATTGTAATGAAAAAATGTATGCATATGAGTAATAACTCTGATTTTTCTGATTTACCTATAACTTTATTTTCACCATTATTTTTATATTATCATCTGTGTGCTGTGATTTTGTGAACTGAGTATTGCATAGAAGTTATTTTTGGTATGCATGGTATTCTGTTTGAATGTAATATTTAAACTTGCATTTCTAAATATAATTATCCTGAATTGAGAAACAAAATATAAAAGCTGATAGTTTTTAATAGATTTTTCTGCTGTTTGCTCTATGATGCGCATATATACAAGCAGTTTGTTCCTCTGCCTCCGACTTTCTTAGAGTCTTTATCCTTTTCTGGAAGAGGAAGAAAAGGTGAATTTTAAACACAATTTCCCCCCATAAATTAAATGGTACAAACTATTTAATTCTGATTCTACATTAGGACATATATTAATTTAATTAATTAAATTTATATGTTGCCTAGTTTCCAACCACTCTCTAACAAGCAGCTGCTGTTGTTTTCCCTATATCACTCTTCAAACATGAGAAATAAAATTATTTGTAACAAATGAAGTTATTGAGCTATCTTTGGACATGTTATGTATTTAAATATATCCTTCATAGACCACAGTTTATACTTGAAGGTTGTATTTTAAGAGTAATGGAAATTTATTCGTCATCTAATTTATTTAATGTTTATATACTTGTTTAAAAATGCTATTTGCTCCCTTTTAATGGCTGCAGATAGTGTAAAATTCTCTATATTTGATATTACATTTAATTTATTTTGCAATTCTTTTTGTAACTGTCAAAAATCGTTTTAAGAAGGAAAAAGAGCAGCAAATGTAGAATTGAAGAAAGAAATGAGACTCTAATAGATTCTGTAGATAGATTGATAGATATGATATTATCTTTCATTCTTGAACACATGTTCTCAAACCTTCCATATATAAGGTAGAAAATACAATTATTTTGATACTTTTACCGATAAGTAGATAGGCTCAATTGCATCTTGAGCTTGAATATATGCTATATTTCCTAGAAACTGTACTATAACTTGATTGGATTTAGGATTTGATTTTACAGATTAATTTCAGATTAATTTGCACTTCAACTCCATCTTGTACAGGTAGTCCTTGTCTTACAACCACATTTGAGCCCAAAATTTATGTTGCTAAGTGAGACAGTTGTTAAGTGAGTTTTGTCCCACCTTCCTTGCCACTGTTGTTAAATAAATCACTGACTGTATTGTTAAGTTAGTGAAATGGTTCCAAGTGAATCTTGGCTTGCCCATTGGCTTTGCTTGTAAGAAGATCCCAAAACATGATCACATGATCCCGGAATACTGTAACCGTGATAAATATGAACCAGTTGCCAAGCATCCTAATTTTTATCACGTGACTGTGTGGATACAATTGAGTGTGAAAAGTCACTTTTTTCAGTGCTGCTGTAAATTCTAACAGTCACTTAGAAATGGTTATAAGTCAAGGACCAGCTGTAGAGGGGAAACACTTCAGGTTTTTTAAACTTCTATAGTCACCTTCCTCAAGTAAAATCCCAGAATATGTAGCAATAGTGATGTGGCTAGGAAGAGCAATCTATAGTTATCTGTCTACAACAGGGGTCTGCAACCCGTAGCTCTAGGGCTGCATGTGGCTCTTTCATCCCTCTGCTGTGGTTCCCTGTCACCCAAAATATGCATCACAACCGCCAATGTGCAACGCCCACCAGCATGCGATTTATTGAGCTTTTTGACCCATCTTTTTTTTCGGAGTTCAAAATGTTTTTGTTGCATACAGAAATAAAAATTTGTTTTCTCTGTAGCAGTTCATTGATTTCATAAATGCAACACACTGTAATTTTTTTTATACATAAAGGTAAAAAATGATATATGCAGTGTTATCTTCATTTTAGATGTCAAAAGGGTTTTGTGGCTCCCAATGTTTTCTTTTCTGTGGGAAACTGGTCCAAATGGCTTTTTGAGTGTTTAAGGTTGCCGACCCTTGGTCTACAATAACAAGTAACTTCCAAAGTGTGGTCTTCCTGACCAACTGAGGAAAAAGGATTCTCTGTTACATAATCTGTTAAATTCTGAACAGTATACAATTGGATAGTCTCAGCAAGAATATTCAGATTCTTCCAATCTGAGGCTTAGATTTAGTAGGTAGGTAGGTCTGTCTGTCTATCTATCTATCTATCTATCTATCTATCTATCTATCTATCTATCTATCTATCTATCTACTTAATCTGATATGTAGATAGTTGTGCCCAAATTGGAGTGCTGTCTGCCAATTCTAATGTTTTAAGAAGCAGGATATAATAGCATAGTAGTGTGACTCAACTATTATGAATCCATTCTGGAATGAAGCAAGAATTATCTTACCAATGGCTATTAGTTATTTATTAATGACCAATGGTATACCCATTTCTATTTCCATCAAGGTCATTCCTGTACTCTGCAGTTTTTCAGAATTCCTGTGGCTCACATGGAATTGATGTAATTGTTTGAGAAGAGCTAGGAAAACCATGGTTTAAGTTCCTGCTCAACTTTGAAATTTATTTTGGAAAGATAGGAGAAGAATTATGACCTCTCTTGAAGGAGCAAAAACATATTAATATATAATAAAACAAGCTTTTCCTGACACTATGTCGCCTAGATATCTTGGCCTTCACTTTTCATTGGTAAAATTTCTTGGAGTTACGGGAGAAACCAGTGCATCTGAATTTCTCTGGATTAGAGAAAATTAATATTTTATATTTATAAAGGGTTAGAGAAAGAGAATGATATTTAATAGAGGATTGACATTTTGAGGTATGGCCTTAAGCTGCAAAGGTCAACATGGCATTTTTGCATTCTGAAGGTAGGTATATCTTCTGAAAAATTCTGATTTTCAATTGATGCCTATTTTGAGAGTATATGGAAGATAATCTGCTTGCCTTGAAAAATTTAGGTCATGTCAGTATGCAATACCAACCTATGGTTTAGCATTTTATGAACAAGGAAATGTGGTATTTTCTAAAAAGCAAAGATTGCCTTCTGCCCACTCTTGGGAACGGGAATTTATGATGTCAAAATTTTTTCCCTTCTCCACTGTCAGCAATACAGAGTGTGAGTCTTCAAAGCATCCCACTTCTCACATTTGGCAGAGCCAGCATCTGATTTAAGCCTGGAAAGTAAATTGCTTCTCACCTCCTGTAGTGAATGTCTCTGTGGGTCAGGGTTGAAATCCTTGGCAAAGCACACAGAGGAAGTTTGCATCAGAGCTGCCTTCACCACATCTGCTTTGTGAATAAATAGGACATTTATTTCTCAGTTGAGCTAAATATCTGACATATAGAACTGCACATATTCACACACCCCACTGTTACCCTCCCTGTGTCTCAAGTATTTTTGAGAATGCTTTAAAAGTCAACAATAAGAGAACAAGTTACCATGTTCACTTGGCTCCCATGACCAATTGATGAAAAAAAAAAAAAGAGAGAGAGACCAAAGAGACTTTTAAAATATTATATGTGTTTGTAGCTGATTGGCTGCACACCCATCCCTTTAAATCCACTAACATCTGTCCTGTAATTCAAACACCCTGGGAGCATTGTATTCACAGCTTGAGGCACACTTTTTTTCTCTAAACAAATGTTGATTGTTTCCTAAAGCAGCATCAACATGTTGTTCTAACTTAAAAACTATATCCTTCACTTCAAAGGTACATTGATTGTGGAAGATGAGCAAAGGAGATCCAAGTACATTTCAGAATTTATTGCATGAAAATTATATTTAGTTAGTGATGCAATAAAGTTGCAGTGTTATGAGGAAAACTAAATGTAGTTTGCTGCAATGTTTTAAAGATCACAGAACAGATTTTTTTTTTTACAAAATGTGTGGTCTTTGGCTTTTTTTAATTTTTTTGCACTTTTGTACATGTGCTCTAGAACATAAATTTTGTTGTGAAGAAATGGAAATTCACAACCAATTTTGAAAATGTAAACTATGTTTTAAATAGATTTTTAATGTTAATACAGTATATTAAATCAATATGGTTGATATTTTTTGTCTTCCCAGAAGGTGCTCACATAAATAATATACATTTAGGAGCCCAGTCTATCATCTACATCTGTTCATCTATATAATCTGTAGGCTCTAACCTTACTTTCACAACACCTGGGGGAACAGATAGCTCTTAACAGCTTTCCAGAAGATTAAGAGGGTAGGGACCAGCCAGATCCCAAAGGAGAATATTTCAAGGACAGGGCTGCTATGGCCAAAAAAACAAAAACAAAAACCATACTTCCTAGATCCCACTAGATGGCACCTTAAGTGTACCTACTCTGTCTGATCTGATAGAAGATTCCCAATGGTACACTATCCCTGACTGGGAAAATGCTATCCTATCAAATATCAAAGGTAACACATCATTGGACTCAAACTTCTTGCTAAAGTGAGGCAGAATTGGTTCTACTCCATCCAGACCCACACAATCTCCAGGAACTGAGTCAACACTGAAACGATATCACCTGTCTGGACAAAGATGGAGATGTATAATCTGGTACTTTCCTCAGACTGGTGGTTATTTGCGGGATTGTCTCTCTCTGGTTATCCATTCTGTCAGGTCCAGCAGGAGGGGTATGTTGTGGATCCCATAAGCTAAGGAATTTTGTTTGGCAGGAACCAGAAAGGGCCTTGGTACTTACTTGATACGCCCATTCTGTGTGAGCTGTGAAGAGCATCCAGAAGTGTGAGGTGCTTCAGTCTCCTCTGGAAAGGCTCTTCTTCCTCCATGGGACACCTCCCCAGTGTCCCCCAGTTTTGCGAAGACTGAGTGCCAAAGTCTGGAACTCATCACCTAATCCAGATCCCTGACCGGAACGGAACCCCACCAGACGGAAAGAAATGGGTGGGGCTGGATGCTCTTCACAGCTCACAGAGAACGGGCGTATCAGGTAAGTACCAACGCCCTTTCTCCCGTGAGCTGTTCAGAGCATCCAGAAGTGGGACATACTAAAGCTTGGCCTGTCCTTAAGGAGGGACTCCATCTGGATCGAAATCCACTCCTAAACTCTGTGGACCTTCTGCAGGACTTTTCTGCCAAATGAAGCATCCACTGAGGCATAGACATCAATTTTATAATTTCTGACAAAGGGCAATGGTGAAGTCCAAGTTGCCACTCTGCAAATTTTGTCTATGGAAGCCCATGTGGCCCATGCTGCTGATGTTGCCGCACTCTTCGTTGAGTGGGCTGTAATGCCCTTAGGAACTGAGATGGACTGGCATTTGTAACTTTTAGCTATGGTGGCTCTCAACCATCTACCAATGGTCGTCGTCGACACCTTGTGTCCTAAAGTGGATGGGTTGAAGGATAGGAATAGAGCCTCAGATTTTCAAAATGCCGCCATGCAGTCTAGATCGATGCTTAACGCCCTTCGAACGTCAAGTCGATGCCATTGATGCTCCATTGATGAGATGGTTTCAGACAAAAATTTGGAAGCACCAAGTCCTGCGCTCTGTGGAAGACTGCATTTACTTTAGGGGTGAACGATGGATCCAATCTGAGAACCACTCTGTCCGCATGAAGCACGCACAGGTCCTGTCTCATCGACAATGCTGCCAATTCGGAAATCCTCCCTGCTGATGTGATCGCAATTAAGAAGACCACCTTATATGTCAGGAATTTGAGACTAGCGGTTCTTAAAGGCTTGAACGGGCCAGTTGTAAGTGTGGTTAACACCTTGTTTAGCTCCCAAGTGGGATAGCAGTGAATTACAGGAGGTCGTAAGTTTGCAGCACCCTTAAGAAAGCTGCAGACATGTGGATGGTGTGCTATGGAACGAAGGTCACTCCAGGATATCACCGAGGCTAAGGCCGCCACCTGTCTGCGTAAAGTATTTGGAGATAGGCCCTTGGTCAATCCCTCCTGTAAAAAGTCCAATAATTGTCCTATTGATGGGGCGGTTGGGTCAATCTTAGACCCCCGGCACCAGCAACAGAAAGCGGACCACATGGCCTCATATATACGATTTGTTAAGGACCGTCTGTATGCTTGTATGGTGGCAATGGCATCCTCTGAAATCTGTTGGGTCCCTAAATGGCTCTGCTCAACCTTCATACGGCTAGGCTGAGCCATTGTGGGCCCGGGTGAAGTACTGACCCTTGCGAGAGGGAAACCCCCGACAGTGGAATTTTCCAAGGTTGTTCTCTCGACAGGTCCTGTAAGTCCACGAACCACGTTTGCCTGGGTCAGTAAGGGGCAACCAATATCAATTCCGCTCATTCCTCCAATAACTTCTGGATTAACCTGGGTATTACAGGGAGTGGAGGAAATGCATATAGAAGTCTGGGAGGCAACTGACATTGCAGGGCGTTGACGGCCTCCGCCCCCTGAGTTGGGTACCTTGAAATATACCAGGGCAATTGGGCGTTGAGGGGAGAGGCAAATAGATTGATCACTGGTTGCCCAAACTTCCGCACTGCTTCCTGGAAGAAAGATGGGTGTAGGTGCCACTCTGTCTGACCTATCATGGCCCTGCTGAGCCAGTCCTCTTGTGTGTTTAAGGCCCCTGCTATATACTCTGCCTTGAGTGAAAACAGATTGGACTTGGCCCACTTGAACAACCTGGCCATCTCCAACATCAGAAGTTTGGATTGGGTACCCCCCCTGTCTGTTTACATGGGCTTTGGTTGTGATATTGTCTGTCAAGACCAGAACGTGGCGTGATTGGAAAAGGGGTAGAAAACTGCGTAATGCCAGATGAACTGATCACAGCTCCAACAGGTTGATGCTTTGTGATTGTTCGGAAATAGTCCAACTTCCCTGTGCAGTGTGGGATTGGAAGTGAGCTCCCCATCCTACCAGGCTGGCATCGGTTGTGATCGTTGCCCTGCAAGGTTCCTTGAAAGGACACCCCTTGTTTATTGTGTTTTCCGATCACCAGCGGAGCGATCGGAGAACATTGTGCGGTACCTTTATCCGGACATTGGAAGTGGCTCTTCCGAATTGCTGGAAAGGTAGCAGGAACCATTGCAGATCTCTAGAATGGAATCGAGCCCAAGGCACAATGGAAATACAAGAAATCAGTTTCCCTAAAAGTTGAGACAGAACTGCCAGGGAAACCCTCTTTAAGGCACTGATCTCTCGGGTCAAAGACTAGATACTATTCAACCTGTCCTGAGAGAAAAAAGCCTTGCCCTCCACGGTATCTATCACTGCCCCTAAACGAACTAACCTAGTTGAAGGGATCAAATGACTTTGATCCCAATTTACGGAAAAGCCGTGACCTTGAAGGGTCTCCAGAGTAATCTTGGTATCCAAATTTGTTTGATGTCTGGAAGGTGACAAAATTAAAATATCATCCAGATAACATTGTAAGCGAATAGATTTGATCCTGAGGGAGGCAGCCAAAGCCGCTAGGATCTGAAGCCAGACCGAATGGTAGGGCGATATATTCGTAGTGCCGATCACAATAGCAAAATCTAAGATATTTGTAGTGAGCAGGTCTAATTGGTATATGTAGATAAGCCTCTGTGAGATCTATAGAGGTCAGGACATCGTTCTCTCTGATGGTGAGCAGAATGGACTGGAGAGTAGTCATCTTGAATTTTTGATAAAGCAATGATCTGTTCAGACGTTTGAGGTCCAGAATTGCCCTCCAGCCCCCTGAACTCTTTGGGACCACAAACAATAGAGAGTAACAGCCTTGACCCCGTTGTTCAGATGGGACCTCCTGCATCAATGCTCTCTTAATGGGGTCCATGGACCTAGGGCTCCTAATGAAAAAGTTCGGGGGGGAGGATTGAAACTAGTGCCAAACCAAACCTAATAGTGTCCTTGACACACGCATCAGAAGTGGAGCTGTCCCATTGATCAGCAAACAATTTTAGCCACCCTAACTGCTGTCAAGGACTCACTTGGGGGGTGACAAAAAAATCGGCCTCCAGTACCTCTGGGGTTTCTTCTGTTTTGGCCTCTCTGCTGACCTCTATCGGAAGATTCTGACCTATCCTGTCTAAAACTGGGCCTGTAGCCTGATGTTCTCTGAGATCTGGGAACGTATGAGCCTTGATAGTAGGGCCGAAAGGAGCCTCTTCGAAACGACTGGGATGTTCTGTTTTCAGACCTCCGAAAAAGAGGGGGAAGCACTTTTTTCTTGTTTCTATTCTCAATAAGCAGGGGCTCCAAGACATTGCCAAATAATTTATCCCCTGATGTTGGGGCTGATACCAGCTTGCATTTATGCTTGGTATCCACCTGCCAATGTCTGAGCCATAGCAGTCTCCGTGCTGATATGTGAGATGCTATGGCTCTAGATGAGAATTTGACTGCATTAAATGTGGCATTGGCGGAGAATTCTGCTGCTGCAATAATCTTAGCAATGTCCTGGTGGGCTCTGACATTTCACGCCGGCAATATATCCCTCAAGTGTCACCTTCCATTGTGGAGGACTGATTCTCTAACTTTATATTATTATTATTATTATTATTATTATTATTATTATTATTATTATTATTATTATTATTTGTACTTAGGGGTGATGCCTACCTCTGTGGTTGAAAGTAGAATGCTTCTCCAGGAGTGTAAGTCTATATATATCTATATCTATATACACACACATATATACACATACACACACACACACACACACATATACATACGTACATACATATATATATATATATATATATATATATATATATATATATATATATATATATATACGTGCCTATATCTACATGTAAAATTGTGTATATGGGAAACAGTATCTAAGGGTCCCCAACAAGGGAAGCCAGCTATACAGGGCCTGGATGGATCCTTTCCTGTCAAAAACGTCCTGCTGTTTGAAATGGCACTTGCAGCTTCACTCCAATATTATGATCCAAAAGCAATTGCAAAAGGAAAAAATTCCTGTTTAAGGACTAGCCTGCTTATCTAACGCCAGCAAGATAAAAGAGAAATAATGCCAGGGAAATGGAATGGGAAGGTACTTGCCCCGGTCCCCAAGAAGGGAAACCAGTGGGGAATGGCGCCTGTGATATTTAGGCACGAACTTGAAGCCGGCTGTTGAAAATGGAGGGAAGGTAGAATCTCTGATGTTAATTGCCTAAGCAGTTTAACGAGCCGCTGCTGCTGACTCTCTAAATTGTCAGATAAATGATCCTGTTAGTCGAAACGGCAAGGAGAAGTGAGCCGCGGCTGCGAGCGCTCCGCCAAGATTGCAGAGATAAGACGATCGGGGGATTAGATAAGCTAATTGCCTGAAGTGGCCATCTCAGGCTGCCTGTAGAGTGGCAGGCTCTCAAACTGATCAGGGGGATAACCGAATAGAGCCACAAGCCTTGAAATCACCAAATTAATTGGGGAAAAATTTACAAGCCGAATTAACCCAAGAGCAAACCTGAATTTTGACTAGCTGAATCAGAAAACCATTTCAATCAGGGAGTGCACAACCTCTTACCACGAAGGCTGAGCTAAAACTAGGGGACGCTGGGGAGGTGTCCCGTGGAGGTGGAGCAGCGTCCCGGAGTTTTAAGCCCAGCCTTTCAAGAAGAGACTGAAGCAACTCCCACTTCTGGATGCTCTGAACAGCTCATTAGAGAAGGAGAGCCTTTTCTGCCATGGCACTTGTCCTCTTGAACTTAATTCCCTCTGATGTGAGGTGAATAACCCTAGTAGCCATCTTGAAAAGCCTTAAAACCTGGTTTGGCTTGGGGATCCCATGGAGGTGTGAGACCTAACCAGTGGTTGCATTGTGTATATGTTTAAAACAGTTCTTTTTTCTTTTTTTTAACTACCAGTTCTGTGGGCTTGGCTTGGTGGGCGTGGCAGGGGAAGGATACTGTAAAATCTCCAGCCAGAGGTTGAATTTGCTGGTTCTCCAAACTACTCAAAATTTCCACTTCCGGTTCTCCAGAACTGGTCCGAACCTGCTGAATACCACCACTAGTTTAAAATGCATTTTCCCCCCATTTTTTATTATTAAAGTTTTCAAATTGTTCTAATAGTATTCTAATATTTTTTCTTAATTATGTTGATTGTTTAGCTTTGGGTTTTAATTATATGCACCATCCAGATGGGTGAGATGGGTTTCTATGTAAATTGAATGAGTGAGTGAGGAAGGGAGGGAGGGAAAGAGGCAGTGAGGGACTGACTGAATGAATATTATACCCCATAGCAATGGGAGATTTTTACACAGAGGTTTCCTGTAGCTGATAAAAAAAGAGCAGTGAGAATCTAAGGCACCCCATGTGTAGAGGTTTAGGACTGGACCTTCTTCCTAAGAGTGTCTGAAATTGGCCATAGAGAAAGGAGGGAAACGGTTCTCAACCGTAAGTATATCATGGTTAATAGTTATCAGTAGTTACTGATAGACACAGGAGGGCTAGTTGTACCACCTCTGCTCTAAGTTCTCCATGATTCATTACAGTCATAGTATAGTGAGACATACTTCATGATCATTTGAAATACTTAATTCTGAAATGAAAACTCAATTCAAATCACACTCAGTTTTCAT
This sequence comes from Hydrophis major, assembly GCA_033807585.1. Lineage (NCBI taxonomy): Eukaryota > Metazoa > Chordata > Lepidosauria > Squamata > Elapidae > Hydrophis > Hydrophis major. Next base: position 85,586,134 of record CM066328.1, on the reverse strand, counting down.
TTGCAAAATACAGAATAGATTTTATATAATATCATGTGACTTTATATCATGAATACAAGAACAGAATTTGAAATTTTAAATAAGGCTAAGGGATCCATTTTTAATCTGATTTACAATTCCCACAGAATTCGCTGCAATGTCTGTAGCCTAAACATCTTGTTTATGTTTAACATTAAGCAAATTCAAAACATAAAAACATAAAGCAAAACATAAGACAAATTCCTTGTGTGTCCAATCACACTTGGCCAGTAAAGCTTGCTTGCTTTTCTTTTTTTTCTTTCTTTCTTTCTTTCTTTCTTTCTTTCTTTCTTTCTTTCTTTCTTTCTTTCTTTCTTTCTTTCTTTCTTTCTTTTCTTTCTTTCATTCTATTTATCTATCTATCTTAGCATATTTCCATCTGATTTAACAGAAGAAGTAGCATATATTCCAGCAACTAATGAGAAGAATTTATTCGCTTAATTTATTTTGTTCCTGGATTTTGATTTTTTTTCTTTTTTTGAATGTTATCTTGTTTCAAAGCAGCATAGTAATCTAAAATACAGACATTATATAAAATATTAAATTCACACAGTAACAAGAATTTTGAAAATCATATTTTAAATGTTAAAGCAAATTCTACAATAGAGATGAAGTATACAGTATAAAATAACCATATTTGTGTATCATAATTTCCTTGGAAAAAATATCAGTGCTAACATTGTTGCTTGGTGAAATTTAATCATGCCTAAAATGTTTTTATGACATAAATCTGGTTTACAAATAGCAAGAGTGCTTGTATGCAGAAATAGATGTGTGGTATGAGATTAGCTAACATTTTATATCCCACATTTTAAAAACTCCTGCTGTTTTTGCAGAGGCCTAAAATGGTGTGGACAACAGATGTGGAATATGGAATGTGTGGGAATATACTTTAGGGGGCACCTGTCTTGAAATTTGAAAGACAAGCCCTGTTTGACAGAACTGTTTCTTGCAAAGCCAGAATATTGCCTTCTTTCTCTGTGGTTAAGCAAGAGTTAGAATCTATTTTAAATGCTACTGTGTTACCTTGGGTTACATATAATCTTGTGGTAGTGACATGACTTATTCTTGAACTACATGTTTTTCTTTTATTCTTTTCTTTTTACTCTATGTATGCTCCCCCTGATCAAGTAGTTTATAACCAGTTTTAGCAATGGAATAACAGAATAATAAGAGTCGGAAAGGACCTTAGAGGTCTTCTAGTCCAACCACCTTGCTCAAGCAGGAGACCCTATCATTTCACACAAATGGCTGTCCAGTCTCTTCTTAAAAGCCTCCAGTAATGGAGCATCCACAATTTCTGAAGGCAAGCTTTTCCACTGGTTAATTGTTTCCACTTTTAGGAAATTTCTCCTTAGTTTTAGGTGGCTTCTATCCTTGATTAGTTTCCCTCCATTGCTTCCTGTCTTGCCTTCTGGTGCTTTGAAAAAATAAGTTGCCCCCCTCTGCTCTGTGACAGCCCCTCAAATATTGGAACACGGCTATCATGTCACCCCAGTCCTTCTTTTCAGTATACTAGGATTCCAGCAACCATTCTTCATATGTTTTAGCCTCCAGAACACTAATCATTTTTTGTTGCTCTTCTCTGCAATCTTTCTAGGATCTCAACATGTTTTTTATATTGTGACAAAAACTGGATGCAGTCTTACTCCATTATAAAGCAGAACTAACACTAACAGTAGTAGCAGTGCTAACACTTCATGGGATTTGTATTCCTCTGTTAATGCAGCCTAGGATTGCATTGGGAGTTGTTGCTTTTTTTGGTAGCTGCAGTGCACTGCTGGCTCATATTTAAATGATTGTCCACTGGAACTCCAAGATCCTCTCACAGTTACTGCTATTGAGTCACATTTCCCCTAATCTGTACCTGCACATTTGGTTTTTCTTGCCTAAGTGTAAAACCTTACTTTTCTCAGTTGAATTGTATTTTGTTAGGACCCAGTGTTCAAGTCTGGATCTATTTGGACCTTGAGCCTATCATTTGGGATCCTGGCTATTTCTGCCAGCTTATTGTCATTTGATGAGTTTAGCTTCTATTCCCTTATCTAAATCATTTATGAAGATATTGAACAGTACTGGACCTAAAACAGAACCTTGGGGTACCCCACTGTTTACTTCCCTCCAAGTAAATGTAGTTGTATTAAGGACTACATGTTGAGTGTGGTTTCTCAACCAGTTATGAATCCATCAGGTGGTGATTCTGTCTATCCCACTTTTTTCTAATTGAATAAGAAATAGGTTGTGGTCTGCTTTGTCAGATGTTTTACTAAAATCCAGCTATATTCTGTCCACAGCATTTCGCTGGTCTAATTTAGTCACTTTGTCAAAGAATGAAATAAGATTTGTTTTGGCATGATCTGTTTTGACCAACCCATGTTGGCTTCTGGTTATAACCTTGCTTGCCTCCAGGTGTTTGCAGATCTATTGCTTGATTATCTTTCCAGGATATTCACAGGTATTGATGTCAGGCTGATTGGTCTGTAGTTTCCTGGATCTGTTCCCCTCCCCTTACCTTTTTTTTTTTTTTTTTTTGAAGATAGGAACCAATTGGCTCTTTACTAGTTCTCTGGTAGTTCCCCTATGGTCCAGGATCTTTGGAAGATGTGGTTCTAAGATCACGTTTGCCAGCTCCTTCAGAACTCTTTGGATGTAATCCATTAGGTCCTGAGGATTTGAACTCATCCAGAGTGGATGGGTGTTTTCTTACTATTTTCTTGCCTATTTAAATTTGTATTCCTAGTCTGTCTTTTGCAGTTCTGTTTTTGTTAGGTTGTGCTATTTTTTTCCTTTTTATATGAAGATAGATGAAAAGAAAGAATTAAGCAGCTCTGCCTTCTCCCTGCTGCCTTCCTCCCATTAGTGGACCAATTGTTTCCTTTCCTTTTTTCTAATTTGTTACATGTTGAAAGAAACTTTCTTTATTGTTATTTTTGACATTTGTTGCAAGTCTTAGTTTATTTTGAGCCTTAGCTTTTCTGACTTCATCTTTGCACATTTGGGCTATCTATTCTTATTATGCCTTGGTGATGTGTCCCTCTTGCCATTTTTTATACATCCTGTTTGTCTTTCAGTTTATAAGATAGTTCTTTGTGTAATCAATTCTTCTTTGGAGTTCTTATTTTTCTTTTTCAGTGGTATTGTGTTGGATTGGGCCTTTATAATCATACTCCTAGAATTCCCCAACCAGCATGGAGAAATGCACACACGTAGCCAAAGATCTTACAGTTGCCATGCCCACTGGTATAGCTGATGGTTTTCCTTGTGCTGAATTCTCTAATAGGCACTAAATGGCTTCTGTGTTGGTATTAACTGGCATTCGATCTTCATTTTAGCTTTGCATATAAGGAAAGGAAGCCCCAGCCCCAGATCATCCTGCAAAACGTTTAAAAGATGTTTGCCAGATTTTGAGGAAACTGAAATTGCATGAGAATCATGATGATAATGCACAGGGATTTTTATGCAAGTGCCTATATATCTATATCCAAAGACAAGCAAGATAGTTAGAGCCTATGGATCAAAAACATTCTCAACAAAGTATTTTGCTGATATGAGACTTTCTTCTGTAAAGGGAACAAGGCCTGAGAGATGAGTTTTGAGCCTCAAACATTGCTGCTATTCTTGTGACAGGAATGTTCTCAGAGATTTTTTTCCTGCGCTCTTTATTGATCAAAACAATGTACTTTTACACTCCTCTCTCTCCCTCATCACACAAACCTGTACACACCAGGATAAAATAAAAGATGCTTGCAGGTTAGATGGCAATGGTACCTTGTGCTTCCTCCATTGTTTGCATAATTTTAAAGTAATTAACCACTTCTGCCAAATTTCCTTTCAAGTGCACTGGGTAAAAATAATAGCACAGTCTCTCATGGAGAAAAAAATCAAAAGGCTTTGCCCAAGCAGACAGATTTTCCTTTTCTTGCCTGCCGCCCCCTTAGAATTTGCTCCCCAAAGTGCTATTGCTATGTTTGCATCCATGAAATCCATAGTAAAATAAAGCAAATGTCATATTTATTTCCCTTTCTAATCAGAATGCAGGATTCTTTCCAGACAGGCCTATACAGGCAGGCAGGGAAGGAGAAAGGTAGAGGAAGGCCTTATCCAGGGGTGGGATTCAAAATTTTTAACAACCGGTTCCGTGGGCATGGCTTAGTTGGTGGGTGTGGCTTGGTGGTCATGTTATTGGCTGGCTGTGGCCAACTCAATATCACTCACATCGAGGCACGTACCTCCTTGCCGGGCCTCTCGTGACTATGGGGATGCTGCAACAATCATAAGTGTGAAAAAGGTCATAAGTCACTTTTTTCAGTGCCATTGTAACTTTGAATGGTCACTCCACACAAGCAAAGTACCAGCAAAGGAGGAAAAAATACTCCAGAGAAGTTCCTGAGACAGGAAGTCTAGTCCTGCCAAGAATGTAATAAGGGTTAACGGAGAGGCAGTTTCTGTAAGCAACACCAGAATGTTTCCTTCCTGCCTTCCATACAGGATTAGGCCAGTAATTTCTTCTAACAACTGGTTCTCTGAACTGCTTAGAATGTTAACAACTGATTCTAGCAAACAGGTGCAAACTGGTAGAATCCTACCCCTGGCCCTTATCTGTCCATTGGCCAGCACCTAATTGTACTGGTCCAATGACCTGGTCCAGCTTTATTTAAATATATCTGTTACTGGTAGATTAAAAAAAAAATGCTTGTGTTGCTTTCTTTAGTTTTAGTTTGATATGAACATTTTGTGAAGGAAAACCCTTACTTAAAAGTACCTCCCATCATTGGAAGAAAACACCAGTATCTCTAATGTAGTGGCACAGAGGCATACGCAAAACACTTGTTAGTGCAGTGATTCCCCTGGCTGTAATTAACCCCCCCCCCATCCCATTCCTTTGCTTGGGGGCAGGGAGGCCAGCTTACCCACTAGAATGTGGTCTCAGTTCAACCTGAGTGTGGGAACTGCAGTTCTGACTTTTAAAACTTTAAATCCCCCTGCCTTGATACAAACACACACAACACCCCCTACCCCCACCCCGGCAGCATTATCACCAGAGGGCTGTGTCTGAAATATTCCTCTTTTGCTGAAGGGAGCTTATGATTAAAGGGAGCAGATTTCAATGAGCACGGCAAGTTCTGATCTGTCCTTTTTTTCACCTCGGCTGAGGGCAAAGACCAGCAGCTTGAAGTTGACCTCTGAAAAAAAGCTTGCTCTGAAAGGAAGATGTGAATGGCTGGAAATGCTCTTTCTAATGCTTGCCTCTGGAGCCAGGAAAAGGCAGCTGTTTCTGGCCTTTCTATTTTTTTCCCCTTGATAGCTGAGAGCTGGGCTTGTTGCCATATCTGTTTGTCTGTCCAAGTCTCCTTGTTTTTCTCAGAAAGCTTCAGAGTCCAGTTGCCCGTAGCGGGTTGCTGGGAACTGAGGTTATTCCTTGTGTCGTCTTAACTCTCCATGCCAGAGCGTTCATGCTTGAATAGGAAACAGCAAGATCTGTCAATATAGGCCTTTTCTTCAGAGCTTTGAGTCTGCATTCTCCACGGCCATCTGTTCCCTTTCACCCTTTTGGACAATGTTGCTATTTGAAACTTCTCTTCCTCCAGACTCCCACCTCCTCACCCCATTTCTATTACAAAACCAACAACAAAAAACTTTCTGTGAAACGCTTTGCTCTCCAGTGCCTTATCTATTCCTTTTCCCAAATGTTACAAAAATGACATTTTCTCTCTTCCTTTTTAAAGATGAATGACTGAAAAAAATGAATATATTACAGAAGAGATGAGATCAGCCTTTACAAAAAAAGGCTGTACTATTTGCAGTAGGTTCTTAATTTTGCTATATACAAAGTGTCCGTACTGTTATGTGTGTTCGGGCACTAACAGTTGTGGGTTGCTTATGCAAATATATTATCACACTGTTTACATTTTGATTGTTGATTTTCAAACTACAAAACATTCAATCTCAATAGGAATGTATTCTGGAACGGACAAATTTGGTTGTTTGGAGAAGTCAGTCTGTATTACAATTAAAGTGCATGACCAGCTAGGATTATCAGCCCGAAATCACAAAACTTGTTCCATATACTTTCAGTTTTAGCTGTCCACATGAGAAAGTAATAAGGTAATCACCACCCTGTGACCAGTTTCTGCAAAGATACTATACAGCTAGAGCTAATTATGAATCATTGTCAATGGGAACCATTGGAATCACATGCCACAATGATGATTTGCTATTCAAATCATAACATTGAATATATCCATGTTTTGCATGAATTTGTCATCATTTCTACCGGGCCGCCGGTTTGTTGGGTGCCGCCATCTTGTTTTGATGAGAAAGTGCTTCAGGTGAGCTTTTCTGGTTGGAAAGTGGCGTTTGGGTCCTGAAGGAATCCTCGCGCCTTAGTTTCATCGAAAGGGGGGTGGCGGCTTCGAACAAAACTAAGGCGTGAGGATTCTTTCAGCACCCAAGGCAAGGCGAGCCGAGCGACCATCCCAAAGCCATCCCGAAGCCCATCGACAAAGATACAAAGAAGGAGTTGAAGGTGGCGGGGAGAAGCGGGGGACGGCTGGCTGGCTGGTCGCTTGGCTCAGCTTGCCATTCGTGCTGATGCCAGTACCGGGCCACGGATCATTTTGTGACGCCGGTACTGGGCTGTGGCACAAAAAAGGCTGGGGACCACTGGCCTATACCATTTACAACCTATGCATTTGCACTCTGTACCAGCTGAAGCTTCTAAGTGCCCCATGTTGAGCATATTTCAATGATCTATATGAGAGGTCAGAAGGTCATGAGTGACAGTGATCAGAGCCTCTAAGTCCAGGAATAGGCACACAGTCCAAAAGTATACAAAGGCCCTCTTAGCCATGGCTACCACCTGATATTCCAGCAGGAGCCATGAGTTCAAGAGACCTCCTAAGTCTGTCTGAGGCACTATCATCCCAATATAGAAAAAAAAACAGGTACTGGAAGGCCCAAACTCACTCAATCTTGCTTTGCTTGAGCCAAAGCCCTTTGCACCCCATCCAGGTCCCCTACAGCCTCCAGATCCTGAGACAGCATATTAACAGTATCATTCAGGAAGCCTGCAGTAGATATATAGACGCCAAACTGTTGTATCACCTCACCCAGTAATCTCATGTAGATGATAAATAAAAGGGGAGACAGAACCGAGCCATGTGGCAACTCACAATTCAAGAGTGTGGGCAGCATCTCTCCCTCCTATCAACACTGACTGGAACTGACTCCAGAGGAAGGACAAGCAACACACAACACCATACCGCCCACCCCAATTTCTAAAGCTAATCCAGAAGGGTACCATGATCAATGGGTATGAAAGGCCACTAAGATGTCACAGAAAGAGCAAGGATAGAAGTACTTCTTCCAACATCCAAAGAAAACAGCATTGGGAGTTAGTTTCCCAGAGAGTAATTGTCCTCTGTTCCTTTTGTTGGGATCTTTGGAAATTTGATCACTTGATCAACATGGCTGCTCTCATAAGAAACAGAGAAGTATAGGTCATTCATAGAATGAGAAAAAAAAAAGCTCATACCAGTAATTCATAGTTTATTCATGGAAAATGTACGAACATTTCCCCCTTATGGTAGTATTCTGCTCTGGGCTTATAGAATGGGAACAGTGCCTGCCTTTGTGCAAGACAAGTAGTTGCAGGATGACATGTGGTTACTTGAATTGAGCAATTACTATTCTCTTCAGTTTTAGTAATGCCTATTGAAATAGATAGTCCGATGATGGATTACCTATCTTCTTGCCATGTGAAGCTTTATATCTAGTGAGCTATATAAAAAAAAAATTGTTTAATTGATTGAGCTCCAGGCCTTAAGTTTTGGGCTTTTAGATTTCCAAAGCTCAGCAAGAATTGCAATTCTGAGAGTAATATAACAGCTAAGTGACATGAATATTTTTATTTTGTATCTAAGCTGAACTTACTTAAAATTCGTATATGTTTAGTAAAAGATGCTTCTGCTGAATTAAAAAGGGCACAATGGCTTGTAAGACACGGACAGTACTCCATAGTAACCAGTAATTTACTTATTTATTTATTTATTTATTTTATTTATTTTTATTTATTTATTTTGTCAAACAATTATTAGATAACAGGTATAAGTATAAACATGGTTATAAATACATGAAATGGATATGAATAACAGGTGGCAGAATGTAAGTTTCTAGGTATCACCCTGAAACAAGATCTAACATGAGGGGCAAATACTTCAGCCCTAGAAAAAAAGGCTCGAACATCAACGACTGCACTTTTTAAGACTTCTAAGATCACAACAACTGCCAGAGAGTCTGTTGTTTGCCTTTTATCGAAGCTCTATAGAGAGCATTTTATCTTATGGCCTCTGTGTGTGGTTTAGGAGTTGTACAGAGGCGGAGAAAAGGGCACTCCAAAGAGTGATAAAAAGGGCACAAAAGATCAGCGGATGTTCTCTTCCCTCATTGGAGGATTTGTATAACATGGGATGTAGAAGGAAGATACAAAAGATCTTGAGAGATCCTTCATGTCCAGGCCACTCGTTGTTTGAGATTCTACCATCAGGAAGACGATACAGAGTGCTGAAAGCCAGGACAAGTAGATTTAAACATAGCTTTTACCCAAGTGCTGTGATCAGGTTAAATGCAGAGTTATGAATCTGGTGGTCTTAACATATATATATCCTGATTGTACAGTTTTTAACTGTTAATTGTTTTAATTTGTTTTGTATTGTTATTTGTATATGTCTTCTGGTGTTGTTCAGTTGTATGTTGTGAAAGAGCACCTTATTTCGTTGTTCTCAGGTTTCTGAGTACAATGACAAATTTATCTATCTATCTATCTAATAAGAAAAAAAAGAAACAATAGGACAGGGACAGTAGGCACGTTTTGGTACGCTTATGCACGTCCCCTACAGACTTCTCAGGAAAGGGGTGAGGTCAATAGTAGACAGTCTAAGGTTGAAGATTTTGGGGTTTGCGGAAGAAACCACAGAGTCAAGTAGAGTATTCCAGACATTGACTACTCTGTTGCTGAAGTCGTATTTGCTGCAATCAAGTTTGGTGCGGTTTATCTTTAGTTTGTATCTATATAGTGCTCTTATATTCTTTTGGTTGAAGCTGAAGTATTCATTGATAGGTAGGACATTGCAATATATAATTTTATATACTATACTTAAATCGAACTGAAGGCGGCGTAGTTTTAGGTCTTCTAAATCTAGAATTTTAAGTCTGGTGGCATAAGGTATTCTGCTACAAGTAGAGGAGTGGAGGATTCTTCTCATAAAATATTTCTAGACTTTCTCAATTGTATTAATATCAGATATGTAATGCGGGTTCCAGACTGATGAGCTATATTCAAGTATTGGTCTAGCAAATGTTTTATATGCTTTAGTTAGTAGAGTGATATTACTGGAGAAAAAGCTACGCAGGATTAGGTTAACAACTCTTAATGCCTTTTTGGCTATGTAGTTACAGTGGACTCTAGCACTTACATCATTTGAGATGAGTACTCCAAGGTCCTCGACAAAGTTTTTGTCATCAACAAGGTCTTGACTATTCAGCTTGTATTTTATTTTTTGATTTTTTTTTGCCAATATGTAAGATAGAGCATTTATTTGTTGAGATTTGAAGTTGCCATTTGTTTGACCATTCTGACACATAGTCGAGGTCTTTTTGAAGGGTAGCAGCATTGTCAGTGGTGTTGAATAGCTTTACATCGTCAGCGAAAAGAACGCAGTTGCTCTTAATATAATCACAGAGGTCATTAATATAGAGTATGAAGAGAGTTGGTCCTAAAACACTGCCTTGGGGGATTCCACTGTTGACAGGTACAGGATTTGATAGGATGTTCCCAATTTTGACCATTTGTTGCCTGTTTGACAGGAATGCTTCTATCCAGTTATGCAGGTATTCAGAGACACCATAAGACCTTAGTTTGAGGAATAGTTTGTCATGTACCACTGAATCAAAAGCTTTACAGAAGTCTATGTAAATTGCGTCAATTGCTTTGCCTTGATCAAGCTTTGTAGTCCATATGTTTTTACAGTGCAAGAGTTGCAGGTTACAGGACAGTTTCCTTCTGAAACCAAATTGTTTATTGGAAAGTAGGTTGTTTGTTTCTTAAGTGGAGGATAATGGATTGGTTAATAATTGATTCCATGATTTTACAGGTGACGCAGCATAAGGAGATTGGTCTGTAATTTTCAACTAGGCTGGGGTCTCCCTTTTTGAAGAGGGGGATGACCGTGGCTTGTGACCATAGTTTTGGCAAGGAACTAGTCCTGAAAGATTTTTCAAAGATTATGCTTAGAGGTTCAGCTATGGCAGTGGAGAGCTTTTTTAAGAAGTAGGCACATATTCCGTCTGGTCCAATAGATAGAGATGGTTTTAGATTGCGTAGTGCTTTTTCAACATTGTCTTCTGTAAAATCGATGTGTATTAGATCATTGTAGTTGTCTATGGTTTGACTAGGAAATATTGGGCATGATCCATTGCTGTTTACAAATACTGAGCCAAAGAATGTGTTAAAGAGGTTGGCTTTAATGGTATAATTATCAATTTAATTATCAACAGTGTTTTAGACTAAATGTTTTATTTGGCTGTTCAGCCATTATAATAATTCAAAAAGAAATGTACTTATAGCAGTGTTGATGTGGTGAATGCTGTATAAGAACTCATTTTTTAATTCTAACTCTGAGCAGATGTTACACTCAAATGTAATTAATCAAATGTAATTAATTAATCACTATTACTGGACTTAATTAACAAATATTCCAGAATTTTACCTGGAGCTTACTGTTTGAACTACTGCAAGTTTATTGCATATCATAGATTTCTAATAACATTAGTAACTGTTAATGATCAGCCTAACATAATACAATGGCTTGCATATTTCCATACTGTAACTGGACAAGAGCATCAACTCTTTCGGCAATTTGCTATTGGAAATTAAGTGTGTCAATTTAAGGTACTTCAATTTCAAATTACTCTCCATTGGACTAGAAATACAATCAGTTCATGACTGTAGCTATGAAACATATACAGCTTCACGGCTTTGTGATTTTTTTCTAGGTACAGTAAATGACTGCTGGAAGTTAATTGCTTGGAAATTAATTCACCTTGGACTTTTGTATTGTTTTCACTTTCTGAATTGATTTTTAAAAGTGTCATTTACTCCCAAGACAGACTGTTCTGATCATAGTAACTGTCCTAAATTTAATACTTTCAGTTGTTTCTGTTTCCAGAAAAGTTATTTCAAATGGGTAGAATAGTATATTTCTGCTATGTCTCTTGAACACAGAAACTATTGATGACATGCTGGTGACAAAGCAGTGGTGCAGAATACTTGTGTGAGAGATTTCTTCAGTGTTTGTTTTTAACATAAACCACCCAATGGCCCTGACAGTGCATTGATGGCACTATACATTTTCTTAAATTGATCAATAAATAATACACTCCCTACTGTCAACTTGTCCTTGGAGCACAAATGAATGTATTCCACAAATTTCCAAGATGCTTTGTTTGGTTTTTTTTCCCTTTTTCTGCACATTTCCAGTCTTTGCTTAATTCCCATCTTGGTTTCTAACAACAGATATATCTTTGTTGGAATGGAAAACTTATAAAGATACTCCCTCTAGGAATTTGGCTAAGCCTTCCACCTCCTTCATTAAACAGAATGGTAATTTCAAAAATATGATTAGATTCTCACAAGTAGTAGTTGTCGTATTAGATTTCTGTCCAGCTTTTATGACTTTATAAGTCACTCAAAGTGTAGAGCATACCTAATATGCTTTCCTTCTCCTATTTTCCCCACAATAACAACATCGTTGTTCACTCCTAAGGGAATCCCAGAACTCCCAGTATCTTGGTTTCTAGGCCAGCGCCTTAGCTCTACACAAAATGCTCTCCAACAAAGGAGATTTTTAGGCTTCTGTAAGCATCAGCACATATGTTCTTTCAAGTTTATAAGAAAGACAAATATGCTTCAGGGTAGGCAGCTTTAGGCAGGTGCATCCTCAAGAAAATAGTTACAATGACCTTATCGGATACTGCTTTGTTTTCCAAAATAGACACTTTGAAATTCAGGCCTTCTACCTGTGCCATAAATAAAGAAGCCGTGTTTAGCATTACAGCATTATCTCACATTTCCTTGTGCTCTTCCCTTTGTCTTAGGTTCTACCAGTGCGGTTTTTATAGTTAATGTCATAATCAGCTGCACAATCATTTCAAGAATTTCAACTGGGAAATAATCTGTTCTTCACATCCAGTTCAAAATTCAAGAATGAACCATGTTTGGATAGTTCTAAAGGGGTGCAGACTGGATAATTTCTAAGAGCACAATAATGAATTTTCCATTTTTCCTTATTAGACAAAGTAGTTTTATAGAATACAGTAATAATAGAATCCGTGTGAGTTTTATATAAATAAAGTCAGTAGTCTGGTATAATTAATTATTACTTAAGTTTTTAGATTTATGTTAATTTCTGATATTAAGCATGTAGGAAAAGATATATTATCTTCTCTGTTAGAGAAGACCACAAGACTTTTTCAAAATGGTGCCTGTCAGCTTCAGACAGGCTGACTGATGACCATTGTGTAGAATAGAAGACTGGTGAGTAGGCCAGTCTGGAGCTTGAGAGAAGGGAGATCATCTACAAGGGCTTCAAATGGCAACTCCTCGCGAGAAGACCTTAAAACAGTGGTCTCCCATGGGACTGAGCAACCAGGAGTCCAGGGAGACAATATCTTCACTCTTAGGAGTGCTGGAGCCTTTAATAAAGACACTCAGCCAGCCACATCATTTTGTAATCACATTAGGAGATGTTGAATGTAACCACTGTAGGGATATTAGACACCTCAAAATGGTGAGTTTTTAGAGAACTTTAGCAATGTAGCCATCATGACTGATTCTCAGAGACTGCCTGAACAAATCCCTGCAGTTTTCTTGTCAGGGTTTTTCAGAAATTGCCAAACTAAAGCCATAACATGGGGCACTATATGGGGCCACCCTTGAAAAAGAACTAGAAGCTCCAGCTATTATAGAATGCAGACAATTTTGTGTTTGCATGGGTGCCAATTTGTGCTGGCTGGTTATGACCTTTAAAGCACTACATGGCACGGGGCCAGGCTACATACACAACCATCTTCATCCCATTTCATCAGCCTGTTTCACCCAATCAGTCAGGGCAGGTATGTTCCAGACCTTGACAGTTGAAGAATCTAACTGAACAGAGCCTTCTCTGCCATTGTCCACTCTCTGTGGAACATACTCCCCACCAGAGGTGAGGCAGGACTCCACTCTCCTGGCTTTCCAGAAAGGAGTGAAAACATGGCTTTGCAACCTTGCTTGGGAAGGTTGACTGAGTCTAGAGTTTGGTTATCCTCAACCATATCCTTACTCCCCATTCAGCTTGGAACTGTCCAGTCTCTTAATTTGGACCTTTCTCTGATAAGATTTATTGTTTCCTCCAAGGAAATGTGTGCATTGCCAAAATTCTTACCCACTGATTTTCCATGTGCACATTCTATTTAAGCCACCCAGCTAGCTTGGTGCCTAAGAGAGGACTAGAACTCAGAATTTCTCGGTTGCTAACCTGGTGTCTTAACCACTTCACCAAACTGGCTCTCTTTTAGCATTTTATGAGATTTTTGGAAGGTGTTTTTGTTTTGTTTTTGCCCTTTTCTAGGGCACTGTATCTATTAGAATATTACTAGTGAAGTTGAATATATGACAGGAAAATGGATTTACTGGAACATCCTAACCTTCTGTTCTTATTCTGATTGTGTAATGAATGTTATTAAGACCATGAAAGAAGATCGATGGTCTGATTCCAATTTACACTTGACATAGTAACATAAGCAGCATATTTGAGCCATCTCTTTCCCTGCCTTTTGCAATATTCTGCTACTGAGACATCCGTTGTGTTCTAGCATTCAGCAGTGGGGCAACATACTGATTTGTCAACTGCTACTAAGGAATTGCTCTGTTTGCTCCATAGCTCACACTGAGCTTGGCTCTGTTTCACTTGACATGAAGGACTGAAGAAAGCTTTTAGCATTTCTTCTATAAATAGAACATAAAGATTAATTTTCCTGCTGCCTTATAAAATGGAAGTTGTTCTACTCTAAAATAATTTGCACTAAAACATATGCATGAAAAATTCTATATGTGGAGGGCTTATCTAAATACAGGTCATAAAAATAATCCATCAAGCAGTTGTCCATGCTGGTACTATTATAGCCTGGCATCACAAGGCTATACCACTCAGACATGAGGGCAAAGTAATTATTTTCTTTGTAATCATTGTGTCCTTGAACCTGGCTTTGTTTACTAAGGGTACCTGTTGACATCATTGGGTGTGTAGTGGAATGTGCCATTGAGCTAAGAGTAATAACCTACTTCCTCTATTTCTAGGCTATAAATTAATAATTTTCTAATGATTTTGTGGTCAGTTTATGATTTCTACGTGAGAGGTGATAAACAGTGCAATAATAAGAGTTTCAGACAGTTTGTCATGACTTGAATAATAACCCCTTCATTTTCTGATGAGACGAACTATGCCTTACACCTGTTTAGTTTGTTATGCCTATTTATTAATGGTGTGATAGAAAGTCTATAGTACTATAGTAAATTTTCAGCATTGTGAGCTTTAACTTTTTGAGGAATTTGAATGGAGGAGCAGACATGGGGGTTGCGGCACACACATGAATTGCTCAAAATACAATCCAACAAGTCTACTGTACTTTGGCTTTTGTAGTTACTCAGTGCAATTATTTAATTATTAAATAATTTGTTTACTGAGCAGAACTTTGTTTATTGGGCAAAATCATGCCAACTGTAAGCAATTGGTGCTGGGCTACTAATTTATAACTTGATAGGTTATCATCTGTTTACTGCTAAAGCGGAATGCTAAAGCGGAATAGAAAATCTGTTTGGTGTAGTTATCAAAGCCAGCAAGCTGGAAACTGGAAAACTTATTAAGCCTGAACCAGTCAAGACTGACTTGAAGGCAAGAAATGAAGAAAGAAAGGAATGGAATAGAATAAATACCTAATGTAGAATTTTCAAGTTAAATTAATGACAAAACAATTGCCTGAAGATTTTCTCATAATTTTAGACAATAAATTTGTCGTAAATGTAATTACCGTATATACTCGAGTATAAGCCGAGTTTTTCAGCACATTTTTTGTGCTGAAAAAAACCCCCTCGGCTTATACTCGAGTCAGATTCCCCTCTGAAAAAAAAAAGGTGTGGAGCTCCGAAGCTGGGCTTCCCTGCTTCCGTGCTTCCGTGTTTCCCGCTTCCCTGCTTCCGTGTTTCCTTTGCAACTTTTAAGCATGGGAGGGGGAGGCTTTTCTGAGCTCTAGGCTGAAAAAGCAACGCGAGCCGAGGTCACTCCACTCAGTTTCATTTCCTCAGGTCCAGCTGCTTTCAGTCCACTCGGGAGGAGGGGGAGGAGGGGGAGAGAGAGAGAGAGAGAGATCATAAGAACGGCTCTTGGTTTTTTCTTGCAAGGGAGAGAGTGACTCCTGCCTACCACTGTCATCATCTTTTGGGTTAGTGAATCAATCAAACCTTTCATGATAGTGAGATCGTTTCCCAAATTTCCCTTAAATCAGGGAAGAAATCAGAAACAAACCTTTGGGCTGAGAATAAGCTTGTTCCTATGATGCCATTTTTGTTCACTTCAGTGTGAAAAGTGTGAAAAAACACACTTCTTTTTCTTCATCTTCTTGTTCCCTATTTACTGGTCTCTTTCAAAGAGGAAATTGTGAACATCAAACTTATTCTCAACTGTCCTAGTGAAAGTTTTTATTGGCATCTATTTTTATTTTTGAAATTTACCAGTAGCTGCTGCATTTCCCACCCTCGACTTATACTCGAGTCAATAAGTTTTCCCAGTTTTTTGTGGTTAAATTAGGTGCCTCGGCTTATATTCGGGTCGACTTATACTCGAGTATATACGGTACTAAAAAGCAGAAACTTCATGATTTCTTAGGTTCATTTCAAACCTATTCTTAGCCATAGAAATTCACAGTGATTTTATGTGAGTTACTGTCTTTTAGATTAAGCTAGTCCAGAGGGCTGGGTATAAAATGAAGAGTGATCCTCATGAAAACTGTCTTGCGCTCTTGGAAGAAGTCCTGATATAAATCTAACAAAATCTATATATAAATAACTCCAGATAGGACATAAAATTTATTCACTGCAGAGGAGTGGATTAGCTGTGATAAATGCAAGAGGAAAATATTATTTCTTTCTGGGTGCACAAAATTGCAATCATAGATCTTATTATATTTGAGCCAGATCTCTTTCAGACTCTCTGTTCGTTGCAATATTGCCAAAGAGTTTGAAATTTGCTCCCATGGATGGGATACGACAGGGTTAACTACCGGTTCGGGATTTACGAGCTTTCCTGCCAGCTGTGAGCCGCAGGCCTGTTAATAGTTATTAGCACCCTATGTGCTGAGAAGCTGCCTTTGAAACAGCCCTCATTTCTTGTTTTTTTAACTAAAGCTGTGCCTCGTTCGGCAGCTGAACTTGAAAAATCAGGAAATAAAGATCAGGTAAGGGTGGGCGGCCAAAAACATCAGCAGACATAGAACTGGTTCTATGTCTGCTGTTCTTCAGAGCTACCCGGTTCTGCAGAGGTGGACAGAACCGATAGAAACACACCCCTGAATATATATTACTGTTCTCTATTCTTTAGTAGAACACATGGCTGCAAGCTTCTTTCTGGTATGATATGAACATTGTGATAAGTGTAACAATTTGTACATGGATATCAGCCCTTTAAAATATTGTTCTAGACAATATGAGTAGCTGTCTATAATAAACATAGGTATATTGTGTATCACCTTTTTTTAGTTCATCATTGTAAGTTTATTTTGTACACTTAGATTCAAACTATAAATTTAACTCTGGTTTCAAGAACATAACATTAATGTGTATATCTTTTTTTTAATTCTAGGATCTTCTAGAAATGGAGATTGGGATTCTGGCTATGTGACTGCAGCGTTGGGGAACACATGGAGTCATTGTGTCAACACAAGGCTGATTTTACAGTATTTGGACTCAAAAACAAGACAGGTGAGGAAACAAAAGAGGAATATTATTTCTACAGTCAAATCTCATAAACTATATGGTCAAGTTGGCCTGTTTTGCTGAAAAAAGGTACTCTAGTTTGTAATTCACATTTGAAAGTGGAAGCAGGCAGGTTCCCAAATCAAAAATTCTTGTCTATTATGTCTACTTTCTTCCCCCCTGAAGTGAAATTGTTGCTGGAACATTAACTTCATAACTTCCATAAATGACTTAGATGAGGGAATAGAAGGGAAATCAAATCTGTGAGTGATACTAAGCTGGCAGGAATAGATGATAGACTCAAGATCCAGATCTTGACAGACTTGAACACTAGGCTCTATTTAACAAAATGAAATTCAGTGTAGAGAAAAGTAAAGACTTGCACTTAGGCAAGAAAAACCAAAGGACATATATAGACTGGATGAAACCAGGCTTAATAGCAGTAACTGTGAGAAAGATCTTGGAGTCTTAGTGGACAACCAATTAAATATGAGCCAACAGTGTATGGCAGCAGCCAAAAAAACCCAGTGCAATCCTAAGTTGCATTAACAGAGGGATTCAATCAAGATCAAGTGAGGTACTAATACCACTCTATAAAGCCTTAGTAAGACCACATCTAGAATAGTGCATCCAGTTTTGGTCACCACACTATGAAAAAGATGTTGAGGCTCTAGAAAGAGTGCAAAAAAGAGCAACAAAGATGATTATGGGACTGAAGGCTAAAACATATGAGGTTACAGGAATTGAGCATGGCTAGTCTAGTAAAGAGAAGGACCAGGGGAGACATGATAGCAGTGATCCAATATTTGAGGGGCTGCCACAGAGAGGAGAGGGTCAACGTGTTTTCCAAAGCACCTGAAGGCCAGACAAGGAATAATGGGTGGAAACCAATCAAGGAGAGATTCAACCTAGAAATAAGGAGAAATTTTCTGACCATGAGAGCAATCAACCAATGGAACAGCTTCAGAAGTTATGGGAGATTCATCATTGGAGGCTTTCAAGAAGAAATAGCGTAGGGTCTCCTGCTTGGAGGGGGGGGGTTGGACCAGTTAATCTGCAAGGTCCCTTCCAACTATGTTAATCTGTCAGTTAAAATTTCAGAGCTAAGTATTAGGCAAAATATCTTGGGTTAAAGTAAAACATGTATGTCCTAAGTACTGAAAAGGAAAAAGAGTAGAGAAAAACTATAGCCCCCTATATTTATGCCCCATCCTATGGTTGTGCAGTTCCTTACTTTTTACAAGTCAAGATAGAACTTCTGAATGAAGAACTTTTTCTATCGAGGGAGACCACCAATGTGATTAAATGCTGATTTCTAGGGTTCTAAGCTGGGCAGGGTGTTGACAGATGCAGAAACAACTGGGAGAAGTCACAAAATCTAAACATGCTGCATTCATGTTGCCTTTTCATTCAAATAATACAAAAATCAGAAAATTGTCACTTATTGCCCCGTACGTTACAACCTAGCAATTTTCTGCTCTAGGTAAATATTGAGCCCTGTTAAAGCAAGCAACAAATTCCCTGGTGTACTAATGGCAGACATAATTTTCCGGTGCCCTTGGTTACAAACCAGCTGGTTTTGCTCTTGTCTAATCACTGCTGTATAAATAGCATTCCAGCATTGTGTCATAAAACTGTAATTTTGAATAGTAGTAACTGGAGAATATGTTATATTAAATATTAAAAGGAAGAATGCATAATTATGCCTCTGAGTCTTTTAAATTCTGAAAGACCTAATGTTAAAGAAAATGCTATACTCACAGGGGTTTCAACGGTTTATTCTACCGTATATACTCGAGTATAAGTCGACCCGAATATAAGTCGAGGCACCCAATTTTACCACAAAAAACTGGGAAAACTTATTGACTCGAGTATAAGTCGAGGGTGGGAAATGCAGCAGCTACTGGTAAATTTCAAAAATAAAAATAGATGCCAATAAAAACTTTCACTAGGACAGTTGAGAATAAGTTTGATGTTCACAATTTCCTCTTTGAAAGAGACCAGTAAATAGGGAACAAGAAGATGAAGAAAAAGAAGTGTGTTTTTTCACACTTTTCACACTGAAGTGAACAAAAATGGCATCATAGGAACAAGCTTATTCTCAGCCCAAAGGTTTGTTTCTGATTTCTTCCCTGATTTAAGGGAAATTTGGGAAACGATCTCACTATCATGAAAGGTTTGATTGATTCACTAACGCAAAAGATGATGATGATGACAGTGGTAGGCAGGAGTCACTCTCTCCATTGCAAGAAAAAACCAAGAGCCGTTCTTATGATATCTCTCTCTCTCTCTCCCCCCCTTCCTCCCCCTCCTCCCGAGTGGACTGAAAGCAGCTGGAGCTGAGGAAATGAAACTGAGTGGAGCGACCTCCACTTGCGTTGCTTTCTCAGCCTAAAGCTCAGAAAAGCCTCCCCCTCCTCCTCCCCCTCCCCCTCCTCCCGAGTGGACTGAAAGCAGCTGGAGCTGAGGAAATGAAACTGAGTGGAGCGACCTCCGCTCGCGTTGCTTTTTCAGCCTAAAGCTCAGAAAAGCCTCCCCCTCCTCCTCCCCCTCCCCCTCCTCCCGAGTGGACTGAAAGCAGCTGGAGCTGAGGAAATGAAACTGAGTGGAGCGACCTCCGCTTGCGTTGCTTTTTCAGCCTAAAGCTCAGAAAAGCCTCCCCCTCCTCCTCCCCCTCCCCCTCCTCCCGAGTGGACTGAAAGCAGCTGGAGCTGAGGAAATGAAACTGAGTGGAGCGACCTCCGCTCGCGTTGCTTTTTCAGCCTAAAGCTCAGAAAAGCCTCCCCCTCCCATGCTTAAAAGTTGCAAAGGAAACACGGAAGCAGGGAAGCGGCTGCCCAGCTTCGGAGCTCCACACCATTTTTTTTTCAGAGAGGAATCTGACTCGAGTATAAGTCGAGGGCGGTTTTTTCAGCACAAAAAATGGGCTGAAAAACTCGACTTATACTCGAGTATATACGGTATTTATGTTATTCATTTACGTGAAGCCAAAATCTGGGGTGAAATAAATGCAAAATTATTTTAGAATAAACAGATCCAAACTGATAAGACTGG
Source organism: Hydrophis major (assembly GCA_033807585.1). NCBI lineage: Eukaryota > Metazoa > Chordata > Lepidosauria > Squamata > Elapidae > Hydrophis > Hydrophis major. The sequence continues at coordinate 85,565,997 of CM066328.1, read as the reverse complement.
CAGAGAAGATAGAAGAAGTCAGTGTAATGTTTACCAAAAAGCATGATGTTTCTATCTTTCAATTTTTATAATTAAATTTTTATTAAAATAAACATATGTTTACTAGTATATTAATTATTTATTAGTATGCAGTAGAATTTACCAATTATTTTTAATGAACATGTGTTCTTGCACCGAATTATAGAGCAAAGGCTAGTTGTAATTGGCAGTTGAAGCCGAATAATAATGATGTATATAAATAATTATATAAAAATATTTAAAAAATTGAAATATTGTTTTAAAGATTTGCTTGGAATTGTGAAAAGCACTTAGAATGTTGCTGAAAGGTGCTTTGAATAAGACTGGGATGTATTAAAAGTCTTTAGAACCTATAAATAAGAAAGTATTACTTTATAAACACTAATATAGGGTATGCAGAAAATGAGTTTTAGAAAGGAAAAGAATCCTGCATTAAGTTTTGGTTATGCTGAGTACAGTCTGGATAGTAGTAACAAATTTGTGAGAATTTGCTAGAAAACATTTGGATCAGGTGTATAAAACTGAGATAATGCCAGGCTAGCTAATGATTCCTAATTTTTTTTTTAACACTATGATTCCAGGTTGCATTCAGGAGTCTCCATTGGATTCTAAGTGTGTACCCCACATGCTCTAAAGCAGGGGTCTCCAACCTTGGCAACGTTAAGACTCATGAACTTCAATTCTCAGAGCTCTGGGAATTGAAGTTCACGAGTCTTAAAGTTGCCACGGTTGGAGACCCCTGCTCTAAAGTACCTTTATTGAACTAAACGTCAAGCATTGCATAAATGAAACAATTAGAGCCAGTTTGGTCTAGTGGTTGAGGCATCAGGCTACAAACCAAGAGACTGTGAGTTCTAGTATCACCTTAACCATGAAAGCCAGCTGGGTGGATCCTGGGCCACTTCACTTTCTCCCAGCCTAATTCACTTCATGGGGTTGTTGTTGTGGAGAAAATAAGAGGAGGATATGTTTGCCATATTGAGTTATTTGTAGAAAATAATAAAGGCAGGATATAAATAAATAAAAACAAATACTGAGTTCAGCATTGTTGAAAAATGTTACTGATAATCCAAATCTGCTACTTTTCAAAAATGCAAGTTTCTTCTACATGGACAAGGTAATAGTAAAAAAGCAGCTGTACATGGTTTTCAATATATGGTATCTATTATTCAAATTTCCAACATAGAAAATGCCATACCATGCTTAGATATTTCAGATACAATTCTATGTATTAGCATTCCATATGGATTCTAAAACAAATCTCATAATGCTCAGATAATGACTGTAGCTATTGCCAGTTGGAGATGATAGTAGTTCTCGGCCTACAGAAAAGAAAATCCCACTGAGTTTGATCAGTTTTTTCTGGGTTGTACATGCGTAAAAATTGTAGCAACTTCATCTGTGACACTAGATCTGTTTTTTTAATTATTTTGTATTTTGGTGAACTCAATTGGCATATAGTTTAGTGGACTGAGTGCAACAGGCAATGACCACAAAAACCCAGTTCACCATTTAACAGATGTTTGGGTCTACTTCAGATCATTATCTTTCCATTAAAATCAAGGTTTCCTAAATTTGAAATTACTATTTGAATAAAAATGAAGAAAGTAGTGTTAATGAATTCATACAGTACTATATTTCAAGTTATTCACAACACATGGAGTGTTTTAATATAGTCAAGTAAAATTAGATCAATACATATTACAGATGGACATTTCCCTCAATGTCTCTTTGTAAATCATTGTTTTCCCCAGTGGAGTTGATTTATTGGGAAAAGTTATATCTTTGTTATATGTGGATCATTAACTCTTACAAGCAAAACTCTTATTAAAAAGATAAATATTTCCTTGCTTATCAGCTAACTCTATACTTACACTATTTTAATTTGAATTATTTTCCTTTCATTACTAGCCAATACCATACCAGTAGATCTGCTTAATGTTTTGATTTTCCTGTAGCTGTAGGAGAGAATGAAGGATTAAGACTATAACAGGGTATCCATTTTGATGTAGAGCTTTATCAGTGATGGATCCCACCCTATAGAAGACTATGTTCCTAAAGATTTGTCAGGTCTTACAATTTGGAGATCGACAATGAATTGATGAATTCCTCCTGCCTCTGGAAATGAAAATGAAATTTGTGTGCCATTCAATATTGATAGTAGTGCAATTCAGATGTTTGGAAGGTTTATAAAGAGGTTTATGTAGTTATAAAAGAACCTGGGGAACAGAAAGAACTCATGTGTAAGTCAAAGGCTAAGAGAAAGACATGACTTCAGCCTTATTGACACAGTACATTCTAGAAAACATCAAAGCAAGAACACATTTTTATTTCCATAGCCCACCCTGGCAAGGTAGCTAAAAAAAAATCTGTTTGCTAAAAACTGCAGAAAGGTCTAAGAGAGTCAATGGCATTGTATACATTCCTGGTAATTGAACAACATATATTCTAAGCTTATTTTCACTTTCTAACTAAATCTGAATCAAGACTAGAATGGAAATAGATAAGCAATTTAACCTGACAGTTATCCTTTCTATCTATTGCCTTGCATAAAAAGGGTTCACCGAATTATTGTCCACAATGTTTGAGTACAATATTGTTTTCCATTAATGATCTCCCAGTAGGGACTATTCTTTACCTCAGGAAATACTAGGTAGTCTTTTCTGCTGCTTTTGATCTTGATTGGGTTAAAATAGTTAGTTATAACTTCAGTTATAATTTCTTGTTAAAAGGACAATACTATTAAACAGAAGGAGTTATGTATTTCTTTAGAATTCGGCTTGGTAGAGTGTTTTGCTTCTTCATCAGTATTTACAGTCACTGTCTGACATAAATATACATCAACAAATGAAAAACTCCCCCACTTTCCCACCCCCAATTTTGTTCTATGCTGAGGGGAATACTTGGCCTAGATTCCTTTACTTATCTTTGCCTTTTAATGTATTCCATTCAGGCTCAGAAATGTGTGTTTTTCATATTGCTGAGTTAATTTTTTTGTAATCATACAGAATGAGGATTATGGCTGAATTTTGGAAAACATCTTGTTCTATGCTAAAATCATTTGGCAGGCAGTCCTGTGGGTAAAAATATTTGTACTGTGGTCTAGTGCTTGGATAGTTTTCTTGGCAAGAAACTAAGTCCCACAACTTTCTACTTCAGACTGTTATTAATGTAGGTTAGAGATGCATGCATGTGTTTGACAGAGTTTCCATTATCCCTCACAAAGTCAAATGGAGAAATGTTATTATGTTGTGTTTTTATGCCTATTCCCATAAACGTTAACTTATCAAATGAAAACTGCCAGGAACTTACAGGTTGAGGGGAAAGAATTACATATAAAAATTTATGAGCTAGAAGTCAAAAACAAAGAAACACAGCAAATGAAGTTTTATACTAAGAAGGACATTAGAGGACAGGTATATACTTACTATATATTACATATGATTATACATACAGATGAAACTCAAAAAATTAGAATTTCATGCAAAAGTTCATTTATTTCAGTAATGCAACTTAAAGGTGAAACTAATATATGAGACAGACTCATTAAGTGCAAAGCAAGACAGTTCAAGCCATGATGCGTCATGATTGAGATGATGATGGCTTACAGCTCATGAAAACCCAAAATCCACAATCTCAGAAAATTAGAATATTTCACTCTAATCAGCTAATGAAGCCATAACACCTGCAAAGGGTTCTGAGCCATTAAATGGTCTCTCAGTCTGGTTCAGTGGGAATCACGATCATGGGAAAAACTGCTGACTGGACAATTGTACAGAAAACCATCTTTGATACCCTCCATAAGGCGGGAAAGCCTCAAAAGGTAATTGCAAAAGAAGTTGGATGTTTAATAGAAAGTTATGTGGAAGGGAAAAGTGTGGAAGAAAAAGGTGCACAAGCAGCAGGGATGGAGAGGATTGTCAGGAAAAGGCGATTCAAAAGTGTTGGAGACTTTCACAAGGAGTGGAATGAGGCTGGAGTCAGTGCATCAGCTACTACACACAGACGGATCCTCGACATGGGCTTCAAATGTCGTATTCCTCTTGTCAAGCCACTCCTGAACAACAAACAACATCAGAAGCATCTTACCTGGGCTAAAGAAAAACAGAACTGGTCTGTTGCTCAGTGGTCCAAAGTCCTCTTTTCTGTTGAGAGCAACTTTTGCATCTCATTTGGAAACCAAAGACCCAGAGTGTAGAGAAAGAATGGAGAGTCACACACTGCAAGATGCTTGAAGTCCATTGTGAAGTTTCCAGTCTGTGTTGATTTGGGAGCCATGTCATCTGCTGGTGTTGGTCCACTGTGCTTCATTAAGTCCAGGGTCAACACAGCCGTCTACTAGCAGATTTTGGAACACTTCATGCTTCCTTCCACACATTAAGCGAGCTTTATTGCTGACTTCATTTTCCAGCAGGACTTGGCGCCTGCCCATACTGCCAAAAGCACCAAAACCTGGTTCAATGACTATGGGATTGCTGTGCTTGATTGGCCAGCAAACTTGCCTGACCTGAACCCGATAGAGAATATATGGGGCATTGCCAATAAAAGGTTAGAGACATGAGACCAAACAATGCAGAAGAGCTGAAGGCCTCTATTGAAGCATCCTGGTCTTCCATAACACCTCAGCAGTCCCACAAGCTGATAGCTTCCATGCCATGCCACATTGAGGCAGTAATTGCTGCAAAAGAGGCCCAAACCAAGTACTGAGTACATATGCATGCGTATACTTTTCAGAGGTCTGATATTGTTCAATGTACAATCCTTGTTTTATTGATTGCATGTAATATTCTAATTTTCTGAGCTTGTGGATTTGGGGTTTTCATGAGCTGTAAGCCATAATCATCTCACTTATGACAAATCACAGCTTGAAATATTTTGCTTTGCATGTAATGAGTCTAGTTCATATATTAGTTTCACCTTTTAAGTTGCATTACTGAAATGAATGACCTTTTGCATGATATTCTAATTTTTCGAGTTTCACCTGTACTTGTACAAATACAAACAAAAATTATAATATATTGGTATAATAGTTGATACTGTTGTATTTGGTACTGTGGTTGTAAGATGTTTTGAACATAAAAAAAGACATGGTAACCACTCTTTGCACATGAAAAAGACATGGTAACCAATCAGAGATTGGATTAATAAAGTTGAAGAATAAAATGGCACTTGATCTTGAATCTTCATTAAAGTATTGTCCGCCTTTCTGGTGGGACTCCTACCTATCATTCCACAGATGTGTTTGATCTTTAATTCCCAGAACGTCTGGTTAGCATGAACAAAATAATGCGTCCAAACTGGCTGAATTATGTTCTAAGAAAATTAGGCTGCATTTTAATTCCAATATGTAAGCATTACTGTTATAAAGTGTTTGGAGAGTTAAGCTATTATCAGGAAAGAGCAGGGGTGTCAAACTGGCGGCCTGCAGGCTGGATGTGTCACATGCAGGCCACGCCCAACCCAGCTCTGTGAAGGGAAAATTGTCGCAAAATGTCATGACGCTGTGAGTTTGACACCCATGGGAAAGAACATTCTCAGTGAAAAAATATTGTAATCATTTTTGCAGTGTACACTGTGTTAATTTGAAGGAAGGCAAGCTTGGCAAAAAAAATCCTTTTTTTTAATCTGCAAAGAGAAGTACTTCAGTAACTTATGTTTGTTCATGTTGCTCTTTATTCTGATCACTACCTGAAGTAGGGATAAATATATCTGAGTGGGATGTTTGTTAAAGCACCAGTGCAACCTATGTACTACTGGTATTTTTCATAATTAGGTTGGATTTATAGCCCACTTCTGATAAAGAGACCACAAACAGCCATTGCCAGTGATTCTATAAAACCAGGAAGAGAGAAAATCCCTTTACAAGTAACTTCCGGTGGTCAGGATTTTCTCATAGGATGGGGTGATGTATGATACATTTGGATTGCTCTGTAAATGGTTTTATTTAATGCTGACCCATTAACCTGGTTTTAATTAAAGCTTTTGTTAACTGTACTTCTCTTCAGAGGGCTATAATTTCCATTGCAGCATGCAAAAAATAAGTGTGTGGTTTTCTTATTTGGAGACAAATTCTGACATGTTTTTCCTGGGTTAACAGTCCTAGACCACAAATACCTTTTTGACTATGTTATCCAAAATATACTCTATAAGTCCCTCTGAAAGTCACCATATCTGTTTTCCACAGAACAAAAATCGAACAAATACAATCTAGAAAAAAAATTATTTCAACTATATGTTTGCAGTTAGGGTATCTGTTTTGATACAGCAGCTGGAAAAATATTCATATCATTCTTCTTTTTTGTGCAGTGTAAACTTAGATGGGTTAGATGCAGGACTGCTACTGGTTTGCCCTGGTTTGGGTGAACTGGTTGTTAAATCTATGGCCGGTTCAGTGAACTGGCGAATCCCACCCCTGGCTGGCCCTGCCCAGCCCTCCCAGGAGTCCCCATGTGGCCTCATTTTTTTGGCAGCAGTTATTAAGGTAATGCCACAGATATTAAGTGAACCCATTATTTACACTGGGTGGTTTTTGCTGGAAACTGGACCAAAAAAAATGTCATAAATCACAGTCATGAGACCATAAGACAACTGTGTTCAAAATGTGACCACATGACTATGGGGATGCAGGCCATCTGTTAGAACTTGGAATCCAGGTTCTAAGTATCTTTTTTTTGAGAGGTGGGGCCCTTTATAACTTTTAATAGTTGTTAAGCAACCAGTTGTAAATCAAGGACTATCTTTAATCATTCCACAATTGGGCTTCAATGTATTCTGCATGAGGCTGTTTTGAAGCTACAACTGATCCATAATGCAGTGACATGGACAGTGATCGGCTCCACAAACTTCAGTGGTTTCTGGTGAGCTTCTGGGTAAAATTATTATTATCTATAAAGCCCTTCCCGTCATAAAGTTTGGTTATTTGAGGAACCATCTGTCTTCCATAGTTTTGGCTATTCAGTAAGATCAGGCACATTAAGCTTACTCTAGATTTCAAAATGTAAGCTATCCAGAGTAATTTAGAGCCAGATAACTTCTTAAATAAATAGTGTGAACAGAGTTCCATACATATCTTTCAGCAATTTACTTTGGGTAAATTGCCTATGTGTACAGATAGTCCTTGACGTACGACCACAAATAAGGCCCAGAAAGTATGTTGCTAAGTGTAAATTTGTTAAGTGGATTTTGCCCCATTTTATGACTTTTCTTGCCACAGTTGTTAAGCAAATCACTGCAGTGTTAAATTAGTCACATGTTTGTTAAGTGAATCTGATTTCGCCATTGACTTTACTTGCTGGAAATTACAAAATATGATCATGTAAACCTGGGACACTGCAACTGTTATAAATATAGACCTGTTGCCAAGTATCTGAATGTAGATCATGTGAATATGGGATGGGGCAATGGTCATAAGTGTGAGAAATAGTCATAAGTCACTTTTTTTGGTCCGTTGTAACTTCAAACAATCACTAAACAAACTGATGTAGGCCGAGGACTATTTGTACTCCAATGGGAGGTTGAATTTGCACAGAGCACATTCTGAGGTGGAGAATTGCTGATGTACAGATTAGAGCCAATTCAAGGGTGTCTCTTCATCACCCTAGACCAGTGGTGGCTAAGCTTTTTGGGCTCCCATGCCGATAATTGTGTGTGTGCTTACCTGCTTGTGCTCGCGTGCCATCACCCAGAAGGCAATGCATGTGTCCCCCCTCATGCCTCCTGCGCATGCGTGAGCAACCTGCCGACTCGCATGACCTGCGCTTCTGCGCATGCATGCATAACCCCCTCATGCTTAGTTTATGTAAGTGATTCATTCGGCAGGTTGCTCACGCATGCACGAGTGTTTCCTGCGCACCGCCATACCCCCACACATGCATGCCAGATACCCGACAATCAGCTGGCGGATGGGTGGTGCGTGCACAAGCTCAGTACATGTTGTCTGGGAGAGTGCTCGCGTGCCGGCAGTAATGGCTCTGCATGCCACTTCCGGCATGCATGCCATAGGTTCGCCACCATGGCCCTAGCCCAAAGGTGTCAAACTGGCAGCCCACAGGCCAGATGTGTCACATGCAGACCACACCCACCCCAGCTCCGTGAGTGGGAAAAACATAGCAAAATGTCACGTGACGACAAGATGACATGGCGAGTTTGACCATGCCCTCGACTCTGAAACTCCTGCTCTTCCTTTCTTGCCTTGCAACAGCAGAGAAAACTGCCTAAATCTGTCAGTCATCCCACAGTTTCCTCTTTCTTAACTGGGAACTTTTCTAAAAAGAAAAAAAATTCAGAGAATAAGGAAGAAACCCCAAAGGATTTATTACAAGCTAGAAAATGTTGTGGTTTTAGTAGTGGGGAGATGTTGCTGAGCAGACGTGAGCTAGGCAACCACCTTCTTTGGAACTCTTTTTCTTAGTATTTGGTTCTACATGTGATCCGGCACTCTTCTTTCAATTTTATTATGCAGCACCTGGCATTTTTTTTATTTCATTCCTTTCCATCGGATCATTCTCTCGTTGTTTTTCATCTTCGCTCACCTTGGCATGGGAGGCACAGCTTTAGACTACTGCACACTGCTAATTAGCATCATTTCTGCCCAGTGGTAATTGGAAAGAAAGAGGAGGAAGACATCAAAGGGCAAATATACATTTCCATGTCTGTGTTGGCTTTCCTGGGTAGGTTGCTCTAGGAAACTCTTGTGTCTCTCGGATTCTGGAGGTCAATTGAAAATGATTGGGGAAAAGAAGGAAATTGATTAGGGATATGATTCAGGGAAGAAATTAATCAATGAAGATATGGATAGCAGAGACAGGAATAAAGAGAAAGAATTGCTTCTTTTACTGCTTGCTGCAACAGATTACCCACAAAGGAATGTTACTCCAGACAGGGGAAAATGTTCCACCTCTCTACTTTAAACCTTTTGAAAGCAAAAAACAAAGACAACTTGGCATGATAATCCATCCTAGGAGAAAATATGCAGCCGAAGGAAGTGGAACTATCATTTTTCCATTCAGATTGTTTATAAAAAAAAGTATTACTTGTCATAATAGCAATAAAACTTGAACATTTTCCTCACTAAAGTCACAAGAACTAGACTGGTGTTTCTTTTTTCCTTTATTTACCTACTGCTTCTGTCTTCCTGATTTGTGCCTCCCTCCTTCTCTCTTACACACACACACACACACACACTCACACTCACACACACTCTCTTTAAGCAGAAGACCAAGGAGTTGGATATTCAGATAGATAGATAAATTTCCCGTCTTTATTACAGAAAGAATCCTTGGATCCACATAGCAGCTTTTTTCAAGATCCACATAGATCCACATAGCAGCTTTTTTCTCTGGCCTGAATCAATGCATTACCTAAGAGGGTGCTACAATCAAAAGGTGCTACAATCTCCCATATGAAAATTGTACTTGTTCATGATCAGGCATAGAGGTTACATCTGATATCTTATTAAAATACCAACTATATTCACATTGGAGGTAAGTATGCAAAATAGCAATAGCCCTTAGACTTATATACTACTTCACAGTGCTTTACAGCCCTCTCCAAGCAATTTACAGAGTCAGCATATTCCCCACAACAATCTGGGTCCCACTGACCTTGGAAGGATGGAAGGCTTAATCAACCTTGAGGCACTCAGACTTGAAGTCCTGGAGTGAGCAGTGAGTTAGCCCTGCAGTACTGCATTCTGACTACTGCTCCACCATGGCTCTTTCTAGGAATTTTAATTGTTCTCATGATGAGATCACTATTGTTGTTTTTTAAATGACCAGTTTTTCAATATGTCAAGGACAATGACCAAATTTCTATCTGTAGCTTTAGCCTACACAAACCAACTGGTACCTCCTTCTTAGTTTTGAGTGACTTTATGTCATTTTTATGTATGCACTTTTGTTGTTCTGTACATTTTAATATATATATTGGCTTCAGGCTATAAACCAATAAATCAATCAATAAAAGCCATAAAGCAATGAATAAACCCATTTGCTTTTTTGCTATCACAATTTGTCATTGTAATCAACTCAGCATATGAAACTAGAATATAATTACAGTACAGTAAAGAATGAACAATTGTCTCTAAACATTTGCAAGTGAGGACTCTGATACCCATTTAACTTAATATCCTTTTATGATGGAAATCAGCCATTTTTATGCTAAGATCATAAACAGCTCTCCAGAGCAGACATGGTTTTTCATCTTGCTTCAGTCATTTATTTATTACAATTTTCTGGCTACCCTTCACCTGTCTTTGATCTACTTTTATAATGGTTTCATTCCGTTTGAAACATATATGCTGTTACGTTGAACTGACTGGAACGGAAACTTGGACTTTGTAGACAGTATTGTTTGTTTTGTTTTAATTATACTATTAATTCTTAATCCTGTTCTTACATCAGAAAATTTTATGTCTTAGAAAAGAACTGTCCCATAAGATATCTTTGATTATATATATCCTTTGTTGATTTTGTTAATCTGAGCTGAAATAAAAAGTAAAGGCTATTTGAGTTGAACTCTACTTCTTGGCGACAATAAAGTAATGATTTTCCATTTCTGTCTTTTCAGTCTAGTTTATACATATAAAATTATCCTGTGATAACCATCTTTTGGGTACTGTCTACTTATGCCTGCAGTTAAGTGCATATTTGAATGTTCCTCCAACACCAAAAATTCAGTTCAATTTAAAGATACTGTTTTCTGGTGGAGGGAGGGAGTGGAGAAATCTGTCTTATGTCTTCCTGCTTAATATCTTGGATGTCCATTCAGAGAGACATTTTTATATGCTGGAACTGTTTGTAATATTACTTTCCACATAGTTTGAAATGGTTTCGTAAAATTGTTCTGTCTATCCGTCCGTCCATCCATCTATGTTTCATATTTCCTAAACCACCAAAGACAAATGGAGGGCTCTGAGGACACTAACCAATCCCACAACTGTGTGCTCCTTTGGGCTCCCCACACAAGGACACAGAGCCATCTTTTTGGTTATTTTTCTGAAAATGTAGTTAGATGCTTTTTCCTTTGGCAATTATCCAATTAATAATATATGTACCTCTTTTCAAAGACTACTTGAATTTTTAAGAGTTGTAATAGCTATAATCTTCTTGCAGTCTTAGTTGTATGGGGTGGGAGCAAAATTATATCAATTCGTGTGATGTATCTTAAAGAGGATATAGGTAGTTCTTGCTTAATGACTCTTAACGGGAACTGGAATTTCCATCACTAAATGAAGCAGTCATTTGGTGAAATATCACAGGGCCACATCTCTTAGTGGAGCCAGTTGTGGTAGTCCCCAGTGCAGTTGTTAGACTCTGCAATAGCCATAACTTCAAGGACCAGTCTTAATTATCATTTGTTCAGCACCATCATAACTTCAAACAGTTGCTGAGTGAATGTTCATTAAAGGAATTAAAGAGTGTAATTGCCACAGTCAGAGCTAAGTGAACAGCAATTCATACAGAAAATAGAGCTTTCTGTTCAAGTCTTGTGAAGACTTCTGTAGGTAGGATTGCACTTATTTTATATCCCAGGAAGCATGTTATTTGTATGTGTTTGTCATTGCAAAAAGTTTCCCCACACTGAAGACATTACAATACAATTGAGTAAATAAAATAGTAATGTTATTACTATGGACAATAATACAACACAATCCCCAGAAGGGGGATTTTCAACAGAAAATGTTGCAGAAAAATTATATATTTACACCCACTGTCCTCTGCTACAGATGATAAAAGAGGATAATATATCAGTTAGATTATACATATCTTCTTGGTTGCTTGCCAAGTACTGTGTTCTACCTGAATATTTACATTAAAGGCCTTTGAATTAAGCGAGGGGGTACATTGCAAAACTTTTATTACCAAGAATGCTTCTGAGCCTCAGTTGAGTCCCAAAAGTTTTCAGTAATAAAGGCAGGGAAGGAAAGGAAGGAAGGAAGGAGGGAGGGAGGGAAGGAAGGAAGGAAGGAAGATGATTGGAAACTAAAAGGGAAACACACAAACAACAAATAGACAAGATCAAGGACTTTGTTGCAATGCCCTTGGAAGTGCTGTGGATTGTCTCTGGGATGGATTGAAGGCCATTTGTCTGTAGAGACAGCAAGCTCTGGACCCAACTTGATGACACTTAACTAAGACCCTCACTTTTGAGTAAAGATTTCTGCATTATAGACATACAGTATTTCTTCAAGGATGAGCTTTATCCTGGTGTCCCAGTTGTCTCTTTCTTTGAAGGAAGTATAGTAATTGTCCTAAGGAAGGGAAGGCACTTACATTGCAGGTGTCCACCATGAAGCATGTCGTTGCATTTGCCTCCTATCCAGAGCTGCCTTTGCTGGCATTACAGGTGAAACTCGAAAAATTAGAATATTGTGCAAAAGTTCATTTATTTCAGTAATGCAACTTAAAAGGTGAACCTAATATATGAGATAGACTCATTACATGCAAAGCAAGATAATTCAAGCCATGATTTGTCATAATTGTGATGATGATGGCTTACAGGTCATGAAAACTCCAAATCCACAATCTCAGAAAATTAGAATATTGTGAAAAGGTGCAATATTCTAGGCCCAAAATGTCCCACTCTAATCAGCTAATTAAGCCAAAACATCTGCAAAGGGTTCCTGAGCCTTTAAATAGTCTCTCAGTCTGGTTCAGTAGGAATCACAATCATGGGAAAGATTGCTGACCTGATAGTTGTGCAGGAAACCATCATTGACATCCTCCATAAGGCGGGAAAGCCTCAAAAGGTAATTGCAAAAGAAGTTGGATGTTCCCAAAGTGCTGTATCAAAGCACTTTAATAGAAAGTTATGTGGAAGGGAAAAGTGTGGGGGAAAAAAAGGTGCACAAGCAGCAGGGATGACCGCAGCCTGGAGAGGATTGGCAGGAAAAGGCCATTCAAAAGTGTTGGGGACTTTCACAAGGAGTGGAGTGAGGCTGGAGTCAGTGCATCAAGAGCCACCACACACAGACAGATCCTGGACGTGGGCTTCAAATATCGTCAAGCCGCTCCTGAACAACAAACAACGTCAGAAGCGTGTTACCTGGGCTAAAGAAAAACACACCTGGTCTGTTACTCAGTGGTCCAAAGTCCTGTTTTTTGATGAGAGCAACTTTTGCATCTCATTTGAAAACCAAGGACCCAGAGTCTGGAGGAAGAATGGAGAGACACACACTGCAAGATACTTGAAATCCAGTGTTTCCACAATCTTCGTTGATTTGGGGAGCCATGTCATCTGCTAGTGTTGGTCCACTGTGCTTCATTAAGTCCAGGGTCAACACAGCCGTTTACCAGCAGATTTTGGAGCACTTCATGCTTCCTTCCACACATTAAGCGAGCTTTATTGCTGACTTCATTTTCCAGCAGGACTTGGCACCTGCCCACACTGCCAAAAGCACCAAAACTGGTTCAATGACTGTGGGATTACTGTGCTTGATTGGCTAGCAAACTCACCTCACCTGAACCCGATAGAGAATCTATGGGGCATTGACAATAAAAGGTTAGAGACATGAGACTGAACAATGCAGAAGAGCTGAAGGCCTCTATTGAAGCATCCTGGTCTTCCATAACACCTCAGCAGTGCCACAGGCTGATAGCTTCCATGCCACCCCGCATTGAGGCAGTAATTGCTGCAAAAGGGGCCCAAACCAAGTACTGAGTACATATGCATGCTTATACTTTTCAGAGGTCCGTCATTGTTCTATATACAATCCCTGTTTTATTGATTGCATGTAATATTCTAATTTTCTGAGCTTGTGGATTTGGGGTTTTCATGAGCTGTAAGCCATAATCATCACAATTATGACAAATCACGGCTTGAACTATCTTGCTTTGCATGTAATGAGTCTATCTCATGTATTAGTTTCACCTTTTAAGTTGCATTACTGAAATAAATGAACTTTTGCACAATATTCTAATTTCGAGTTTTACCTGTACATTACTCAAAGCAAACCACTGACATAGGTTCCTAAACCAGGTCTTGCTGTGTTGTATATTTGTCTGGCATTTTCATGGCCTCCCAGTTGCAAAAGAAATGTGTGGGCTAGAAGATGTTAGATATAAATTGAAAGAGGTTGTTTGTGGGGACAACTCTACAGATGTAGCTTCAAGTAAAATCTGACATACTTTTTCAATCCTGGAAGGAGTCTAAGCTCTCCTGTCTTCACACCATATTCAATAGTTGTAGTTCTTCCTACCCCCATTGTTAAAGTCAGTCATTTATCTTTCCTCTCCACATTAGTCTTCAGGTAGACTGTCTGCCATATTTTATTTTTTAATGATACTTTGAACATTTATTAAAGTAAACATACATTCATTACTTAAAATAGAAGGAAAATTCATCAAATCTGTCCCCAATATCATTATGAATTCCAGCCAATTATCCCTGAGAACAGCTCAGCATTGCAAACTGAATTGTTTTCTTTCTGTTTGCTTAGAGAGGTATTAAAGTCGCCTTTGTTAGACCATACATACCAAATTCCTGCAACTGTTCATTGTATGTTTTAGCTTCCAGTCCCCTAATCATCTTTGTGATTCTTCACTGTACTCTTTCTAGAGTCTCCACATCTTTTTTGAATCATGCTGACCACAACTAAACACAGTTTTCCAAATGGTCTCATCAAGACGGTATATAGTGCTACTAATGCACCATATGATCTTGATACTATTCCTCTGTGATGCAGCCTAGAACCGCATTAGCTATTTTTTTGGGGGGGGGGGGCAGCTGTAGCACACCGCTGGGTTATACTTAAATGGTTGTCCACTAGAACTTCTAGATTCCTCTTGCAGTTATTGCTGTTGAATCAGTAACATCTATTCTATAATCATGCATTTAGTTTTTCTTGCCTAAATGTAAAACCTTACTTTTTTCTACCACTGAATTGCATTTAGTTGGATAGTGCCTAGTGGTCAAGTCTGTCAAGATAGTGCCCAGTGGGTCTTGGCACTATCTTTGAAAGTGTTGGCTATTCCGCCCCACTTAATGTTGTCTGCAAATTTGATGAGTTCCCATTCTATCATCTAAATCATTTATGAGTATGTTGGAAAAGTACTATGGCCTAAGACAGAGCCTTGCTGCATACTTCCTTCCATATAGATGTAGGTCCATTACGCACATAAAACTGAAGGAAGTACCATGGTCTGGTGTATTTTCTTTGCCTTTAAAAAATGGGCATGACATCACTGTAATTGAAAAAAATTCTGAAAGAACCAAGAGTGTGCTATGGATCAGCAGCCTTGCTAAATGGTACCCTTAGGGTTACAAAGTTGGAAATGCCACTGTGAAAACCACAGACTAGGAAATTGCTTTCCAGTGTCTTTCCTTTTTTTCCCTGAGGCAGAAATGAGTGAGGAAATCTGCTTCACATTTGGAATGCATACACATTTAGCAGAAATGACAACAATGGAATCTCTTTAGAATCTCATAAATTATCTCTCTAGAATTTCTAGAGAGTTTATAACACGGGGCTGCTTTGTTTGTTTTGCTTTTATGGTAAAACATGGATGTTTGGCTACGAATGACTAGAAGTGATTCTGGATTCTTACTATGAGAACTCTTTTCTAGGATCCCATTGTACCATATTATTTCTTGGTTTTCATCTTCATGCAGGGTTGGTTAAACACATACCCTGTTGTGTATTTCAGCAAGATAAATAAAAGGTTATGTTAAGACAGGGTAGAACTTTGCAAAGTTTAAATCACTAAATAGAACCTAAAGTAGGATTTCATGAATGGTGGAACAAACTCTTTGTGGAGCCAGTATGAGAAAATATATTAGAAGTGCTGTTTTTCCAGCAGAGTTCCTCTGAGTCTAGACACCTTAATATCACTATACCATATGCGGTTTCATTTTGTTTTGTTTTTGCAGATCCTGGTTGCTAAGACCCCTATTGCTCCATTGACATCTTTCCTATACATTATTGAAAATTCTGGTTTGGTTCTCCAAGGTAAGACTACAATAAAATGAGCTTTGTCTTATTGTAATTAATGTGGAAAGCAAGTGCTTAAAGCTGGTGCTTTTCCCAGCCTGGTACTCTCCGCATGTTTAATTTGAGCTCCCTGAATTCAACAAAGCTATTTTCTAGAAAAAATTGGCGTTGGTTCAACTCTGGAAAGTGTCAAACTGAAGAACGTAAATCTTAGTTGAATCTAGTTCTTTTTAATTGAATTTAGTAAATTTTTCGTATTAGGTAAGTCAATATTAGGCATTTTATATTGATGTTTTCTAAATTCTTGAACCTATGGATGCTCTTGAAATGTTGGTGTTAACAAAAATAAATTTAACTGGGGCAATAGCCATTGTAATTCACTGAGAGTGAGTTGGGCAGCTATATAAATTTTCTTGAATAAATAAATATCAGTATATGGCTGTAAAAGGTATGATGAACAAGCTGTTGTTTTTACAATAGTAGAGGATCATGTATGAGAATTTGCCTTGGAGAGGTGGCTTAATGTTTCAGTGTTCGGAAAAAAAGTTGATTGTGTAATAATCCAGATATACCATCTAAATATGGGTTATATTTGATTGAAACTATAATAATGTAAAACATCCTCATGTGTGCATGTACATTTCTGAACTTTTGCTTTATCTCCGAAATGTTTTCCTGTTGTTTGTTTTCTATATGAATGAGTTGCTGTAAATGTCAAAAATATATTTGCTATCTGTTTTCAAAAATTTAACAAAATCACAATTCTGTTGAATTATGAGTGGGTTGTTCAGTTATTATTTACCCTTTAGCTTTATGTCAAATGAGCTTTGGGTTCCACATTTTACAAGTAGGATGTGATACCCCAAATAAAAGATCCTGTAACTGAATTGAGAATTTCCCTGACTATTCAGTCGAAACCATCTTATTTATGAGAAGAGCTGATTAAATAGATCATATATTTAAGCAAATGTGAGATTCCTCTATTAAGATACTAGCTCATACAGACATTGAGAAAAACAGAATATTTAACACAGGCTGGTGTTAATGCTTTCTACTAGAAATCAAGCAAGAACACGTTGGGCCTTTAGCACTACCAAGTTACACAGTTAGTCACCATCCTTGAATTGACAGAAAAGTATACCTATGTGAAATTGACAATTCCCATTGCTAATCCATATCCTATCTCTCAAACTTCTGTCTCCCATCTGCCAGTCACCTGAATATTCTCCAAAATAATGTGTGACAAAGCTTAACACATTTTACCTATCTGGGGCTGCCCAACAGGGGGAAAAATATGATAAACCTGTCTCACTCATGGGCTGAGGAAGAATGAGATGAAGGTAACATTAAATAAGGGCCTGGCAAAATAAACATTGCCAGGACATATTTGTGCTGTGATTAGGGCACATGAGAATACAACCAGTGTATTTATCAGTATCAAATTGTTTATTATCTTTTCCTGTACATTCTTTATGTTGCTTTGGCAACTACCTGGATAATCCCTACAGTTTTCAGAAATAGTTGACCATTGCCAGCTTCCTAGTGCTGAAAGGGAGTGACTGGCCCAATGTCACCCAGCTGGTTTCATGGCTCAAGCAGGACTAGAATTCAGAGTCTCCCAGTTTCCCACCACTACCTCAAACTGGCTCGCTGTCTCTTTTTTATGGTCTTGTGCTTAAGTGCAGTATAAAACACAAAAGAAAAAAAAATCAGAACATAGTTAACCAATAAATAATTGGCAACAATCAGCTCTATGGAGTAGGTTTGTAAGTCGCAATTCTGCTGCTGATCTTACCACATATAGAGGTAAGAAATAATAAATACATAGGGTTTTTTTCCAGCCATCTTAAGAAAGTAGGAAGCTTTATGAAAACAAGAGTCATTTTCAAATTGGAAAATGCATTGAGAGGAGTTAGAAGATAGAAACTGCTGTCTACACTGGTGGCAGTGGAACATTTTCGTGGCAATGAATGGGCTCTGTTCCACCGGCTGACTGCAGGAGCAACATTTTCATTGATTCTCTATGGTGAGATGCAGTCAGTGTCAGGAGAAGAGTACATTCAAAGCATATGACAAAGGAACAAGTAGATGAGTGTGGGAACTGGTGAAGAACAACAACGGTCTGAAAAAACGAACTGGAGCGGGGCTGGGTGGGTGGAGAGGAATCTCATCATCATTCTGCAAATCAGGGGACCATAAAGAATTTGATGGTGGAAAACTTACCTGAAATTTCTTTTATGGTGGAAACTTGGAAGGAAGCTCAAAAAAAAAAAAAAAAAGTGGGGCAAGGTAAAAAGATTGATTTAACAGTTTTGCAGGCAATTCCTCCTGCCATCTCTAGGGGATTAAGAGATGGGGGTGAAGTCAGGCTGCAGGTTGTTCTCCCTTTGTTCTCTGGCTTGGTGGTTAATAAACCACCAAGACAGGATGAGTAGTTAGGGATTTCACTGACTGCTATTTGATGCAGTTTGAGAGGCTCCTCTGCTATTGTTACAGTTAAAATAGAAAGCAGAACTGTTCTTCATTTGCAAAAAGTTTCCAAAGTCCCAGGCTGAGAGTGAAAAAGCTATTAACATGGTAATGCAGCCCCATTCAGGGAGTGCATCAAAATCCCCTTTGTTGATGTAAATTGCTGCTCTATGGCCTGGTCTCTTTGGATCTCATGGTCTAGGTACAAGCACAAAAAATTGTTTAGTGAGAAGGGAAAAAACTCCACCTCTTATATCATTTTAGCAGATTGCCAAAAGGACCAAGAGCACTGAAGTGAGAGACTTCTATGCCTTTGTAAACCTGAAGTACCCGGGTGGTGAAAAGAATCCAATTATTCAGTTGCTTTTTTACTGGACCTTTCAGTCTTGAGAAATGCTGCTCCACACTTTGGAGACAAGGATGGTTGGTCAAAGGTTTGAGCTAGATTTGGAACCATGTTTTCAAATGCATTGTGTGAACAAGGGAGAAGATAAGCAGCAGTGAGACTTACAGGAATTCACTAATGCTGCAAAATTCTGGCTTTTAAAATTCTAATTTTCTAAGTATGGTCATTTATATGAAGGGACAAATTAAAAGCCTGTGGTTTTTTTCTTACATTACTGATCATATCCTCTTATTTGGAATTAAACAGTGTCATTTGAAGTCTGCAAAAGTATACAGTTCTAAATAAAACTGAACTTTGATTAAACCCATAAAAATATATTTGTGCTCCATGTTCATGTCACTGTTTCTTCCCATTGAGTTTGATTTAATGAGACTAAATGTGTAAATACAAACCTGTTTTTCCTCCTTCAAGTCTAGGAAATTGCTTTGCAGTTCTAGTTCTATTTTTTAATATATATTTTTTCAACAAAAGCTCTTTTTTATTCATTAGTCAGATTTGATTCTGTTGATGGGATACACATAAGAATAGTTTAGTTCATGCATCAACATTGTATTGAAAAAAGAAATATGTTTATATCAGGAAAGGAAAAAGATATGATTCAAATACATTTATGGAATATGGAGTGAAAATTTTAATTTTAAAATGTCCTATCTTTAATTGTAGAACCAATATGTAAGCAGATTTTTTTAACAGTTATAATGGCAGTCTTTGTGAAATCTTATACGAGAGTTAGTTCTGATTAGCTCAAATGTAAATGTAATCTGATTTTAATTTAGGGATTATTCTTTTGAGGGAGATTGTATAGCACACTTGATTTATTATATTAACTTGTAGAGATGGAAAATGTAATTTTCAGGAATTCAGGAAAGTATTATTTTACTTACCAGTGATCCCAACTGTGACAAATCAGGTGTGTGCCATTTGAAGTTTTGAAGTAGTTTGTAACCTATCTGACTAAGTGACTCTGTTCTCTGCCAAACTCCTACAGAGGTTTATGGTGACTGCAGTATGAAATCTCTTAATGTCTCTCTGCATTTTTTTCTTCTAATTCTCTTTGTTCTCATATCATATTCACTGGATATATTTCTGTTTCACTTCACTGCTCACCAAAATCTCTTTACAAAATCCAAACAGCATCAGCATTGCTGGTATACCTTTACAGTGGTACCTTGGTATTCACCATTAATTGGTTCCAGAAGACCCAATAAGTACCAAAAACAATAAGTACCAAACAAATTTTTTCCATAAGGAATAATGTAGTGCAGTGGTTCCCAAACTTTTTCAGTCCACTGCCCCCTTGGTGCTACAAACTCATCCTCAATACCCCCTACCCAGGGCGGGATTCAAATTTCTGTGGGCGTGGCCTTATTTGAGGGTGTGGTTTGCTGGTAACATGACTGGATGGGGTGTGGCTTTCTGGTCACATGACTGGGTGGGCGTGGCTTGCTGGTCATGTGACTGTTGGCATGGCTTGCTGGTCACGTGACTGGGTGGGCGTGGTTGGGTGACTGGCAAACCAAATACAGGTGGTATTTGGCCATCACTTAATGGTCAGTTGCTTAGCAAGCTAATTTATGACTGGCCTTCCGGGAACTACTTGACCTGTTTTTGGAGTTTTGACAGCCATGCACACACATATACACATACTCCCTTCCAACTCTGCTGGAGCAGGTCATTGGACTAGATTGCTCTCCTTTCTCAATGCTGCATTTGGGGTGAGGCCCCGCCGCCCCGAACACAGCAGCGGCAGGGGAATGTTTGAAAAAGAGAGCAAAGCCACTCTGGCTTTGTTCTCCTTTCCCAACGCTGTGTTTGGGGCAAGGTCCCCAGGATCACCCTATTGAGCTCCTTGCACCAGAGCGTGCAAGTCAATGGGATGATCCTGTGGGGCCTCGCCTCGAACGTGGCAGGGGTGGGATTTTTTCCTACCCCTGAATTGTGCCCTGCCACTCACCTCCAGCACCCCCTGCCACCTTCTAGCGCCCCCCTGCCGGCCCCCTTGCCTCTCAGCACCCCCCTAAGGGCATCCCTCTGCCCCCAGGGGGCAGTACCGCCCACTTTGGGAACCACTGATGTAGTGAGTCACAAGGCAGCAGACACTGAATAGTTCTAGCTTGTGTGCTGAGTACAAACAATGAGTACTGGGACAAAAATTTCATGTCAAAATATGTTGAGTACCAAATTCAATAAGTTTCAGAGCAGTTGAGAATCAAGGTACCACTGTAGAATGAAAGGCCCTCAGATCCAGTGGTGGGAGTCAAAAATTTTTACTACTGGTTCTATGGGTGTGGCTTGGTGTGTGTGGTTTGCTGGGTGTGTCTTGGTGGGCGTGGCAGGGGAAGGATACTGCAAAATTCCCATTCCTTCCCCACTCCAGGGGGAAGGTTACTGCAAAATCCTTCCCTCCCCACCCCACTAACCTGCTTTCCAGCTCTGTTCTCCTGTGCAGGGCAACAAAAGAAGACTCAGCTGATCAGCTGGGGCCCAGGAGGCGGAGAATAAATGGGGGCGGGGCCAGTCAGAGGTGGTATTTGCTGAACTACTCAAAATTTCTGCTACCAGTTCTCCAGAACTGGACAGAACCTGCTGAATACCACCTCTGCTCAGATCACATGCCCAAGATGCCAACTGAGTTCCAGTGCTATACTACATGAGCCTGGGTGCCATAATGTCACTAACTGGACCAACTAATCACAAAGTAGAGATCAGACACAACTCCTGGCAATTCACACAAAATCTAGGTTATTTAAGTAGCAGAGTGGTTAGCTTGAGAACAAATCTCAGATGGTGAGGAGTCATTGCTTGGAGGAAGGTAATAATGGCAAATTCCTGATCAGATATTAAGGGGTTGCTTTTATTTCAATCAAATTGATTGTTTCTGGGGTGTGTTTATTCGATATTGTAAGCCATTCAGCATTTCTGTATTTGAATTGCGTGGCCAAATACATAAATAGATGGGCGACTATAATTAGTAATTATATAAACTCAGGAAATAATATGTGGTTGTTCAGGGAGATGAAAGCTCTGATGCTGACATTGAGTTGACATTGACTCTGATGCTGAAAACTCTGAGTTGACGTTGTAAGCTTCTTTGGCCAGATTTTAATGCTGTTTACAATGATGAAAAAAATGTGCTTTGGCCCTCAGGTTAAAATTGCTAGTTTGGCATTTTAAATTTATGTCTTATTTTGGGGGGAAATTGAGGATGAGGGCTTTTTATCATTTATCTCTGTAATTTTTGTTGGGAGGGGTGTAGTGAGTACAATAAACATGCCAACAATCCAAGAAGAAAATTATAGTTCTTCTTGTGTTATCACTTTTTTATATTTCATTATCCATGTTAGCAAAATGCAAAACACACACGCGCGCGCGCACACACACACATGATTAAGAAACAAACTTTATTGGAAAAATATAAGAAACTTGTTTAAACTACAGTATAGAAAAACAATTGGATGGGGAGAAACCAACTTTGATTAAACTATGTCAAGAAGGAAAGGTTTGGAGTTTGTGGGGGGTTTGGTGAGTTATCACTTTTTACTCGTGGAATTACATGGTTGTACTTCCATGGACTGAGTTGGTGAGGAATTTGGGGGTCTTCCTGGACTCACAGCTGCTGCTCATGGAGTAAATGTCTACCGTGGCTAAGAAGACCTTTCTACAGATTCGTCATCTTACTTGTTGTATATAGGGCATATTAAGGAAAGGGATTAATTAGGACTTTCCCATAGCATGGTTTTTCTTCAGTCTCATCAGACTTCAGTGGCCTGTGGAAAATATCTACCAGTTATTCTCCGTGACTTGAAATGATGCTGTTGAAGAGATGAGTGGCAACAGGTGGCTAGAATGGCAAGTGCATTCCTCTGCCAAAACTCTGTCCAGACTCTGCAGAATCACTTCCATTTTCTGGAACAGTATTCCCTGTAATGTCAACAGGGTGCCAACCTGAGGTGTTTCTGTAAGACTGGGATTTTTCAGCAGGCCTTTGTGACTTGTGGTTTGTGACCCCCATTTCTTGATGTGTGTTGTATATGTGAGGCAGCCAAGAGAACTCTCTGCCATCTTACAGTAGTCCTTGAGTTATAACCAGCTGCTTAGCAAATGTTCAAAGTTATGACAGTCCTCCAAAAAGCTACTTACTACCTGGAGTTGAAGTTCCTGCAGCTGCCCTCTCCTGTAGTCACATGATCATATATTCCATTCTCGGCAGCCAACCCACTTTTATAGCCATTTACAGAATCCCCACAGTCACATCACCATGATTTTTCTGGAAACCAGCATTTATTTTTAGTTTCTAGCAAAAAACAAATCCATAATAAACAATGGATTCATGTTAACACATATCCACTTACATTACATTAATTACATTACAGTCACTAACATAATCTCCATATTTACTTGATAACTGCTGCAAAAAAGGTTATAAAATCAGGCATGATCACAGGATGAACCACTTAACAACTTCTGTCCAAAATTGCAGGTTCAATTGTGGTTGTAAAATGTGGACTACCATGTACAGTGTTCTTCCCACTCCATTGTTATCATTCATTTTTGGGTTCCTTTTAAATACAGTGACAAGGAGAAGGTGAAAAGAGGATTTATTTGCTTTGTGTGTGTTTGTGTGTGTGTGTGTCTGTCTATCTGTCTTGTAGGCTCAGAAAAAAAAATATAATAAATAAAGTAGTAAATTTTATAAATTGGTGCTGCAAAGTTTTGTCACACAAGGTTAGGAACTGAATATTTTCCTTGCTGGCTAGGCCAGATGTCCTTGAGCTTTGCTGTGTAAGCAACTGAGGGTCTATTCCTTGGGGTTTTGCATATTTCCTCCAAATGTCCAGGATACAGACAAAAATAGATCTCAGTTTCAAAAGATAGAAAAAGTACGGGAAAAAAATGCACTTATGCTTTAAACAATACCCAAAGTGAAAACAAAACTAAAAAGCTGTTTTGGCTGGACTTCAACTTCTTATGATCTAAAAAAAAATTTGTCGGTTTAAATCTTAAACTATGTGGGGAAAACCAGCTTTGTCTGGATCCGGAAAGTAAAAGTGGCAAAGAAAAACTTTGAATTTCCTCCTTTGTCTTTACCAGTCTGTACAAGAACAGAAAGTAAATAAACAACAAAAATAAATCATTTAAAGAAAAGCATTCTAAATGTCTGGAAAGCTTCTTAACTCTTTTTTGTCTTTTGTTTGACTTTATCCTCAAGTTTCATTTCTATGATATAAAACATAGTTTGCCAGCCTCAGGCTTTGGAATACAATCACACCCTGGCTGAGGATTATGGGAATTGGGAAAATGTATTGCAAAGACTTGACTAATTAAGTAGATGTCTCTATGCTACGGGTATGTGATTGACTAACAATATGTTTATGTTTCATTCAAAATATAAAAGTGAGAAGAGTACAGTAAGTTCTGAAATATTAAGGTGCCCGACCAGGAAAAGAGGCCCTGGAGTTACGTTGGAGATCTCAAACAAAAACATCCATTCAGTTCCTGAATTGAATGAGTAAAAGCAGCAATTTGCATTCCTTTTCCAACTTCAGTATTAATAATAGTTTTCCTATTATTTATCAGTGACTACTACTCCAGAATTATTTTGTTCTTTCTCACTTTAATTATTTGATAGTATTGTTGAACTGTTAAATAAAAACAGTGTTTAGGAACAGAATAAAAGTTCATTTTCCTTTCTGTGATAAGATGGTAGATTTGTACAATCTGCAAAATATATCTTGTCTATCAATATGCCTTTATTTATATCATAAACAGTGGGTCTTAATGCTATTTTGATTTTTACATTAAGAAGTAGAGGGAGGAATCTATTTAGAATAGAATAGAATTCTTTATTGGCGAAGTGTGATTGGACACACAAGGAATTTGTCTTTGGTGCATATTCACTTTTCACTTTTCTCTCTGTTCTCCACCAAATATGACTTACATGACTAGAAATTTCTCAAGAATAAAAATGTCTCCACAGCCCTTAATAGAGGGAGTGATCCCTTTGCTGTGCTCTCAAGAATGAATTCCTGAACCTAATGCGCTGTGCTCATCTGTTTTTAGTCAAGTGTTGGAATAAGGACTGCCATGAGTTGTCTCCAAAAGGCTTTTACATACAAAGGTTGAAGATCTTATATTGATGCGATCTAGTAATTCGTGCCAGTAAGACCTCCTGGGTGTGGAAATATAAAACAGGAGAATGGATTTAGATATTTGATTGGTGAAAAAAAATTCTGATTATTGTATAAAAGCCAAATAAATATATACCAAAAATTATCAAACCCTTCAAGTAAACAATGCTCTCTATGGAGACCTAAGAAGCACACCTTTCTTGCAACATTTGCCCTCTAGAACAGTGATCGCCAACCAGTGGGCCAGGGACCACTGGTGGTCCACGAGAAAATTTTGGTGGTCTGTAGAGATATGTCACCCCCAAAGCAATTAATCCAGGCTACGCGGGAACACAAGGCTGCCCACCCACATGACCAGTGGGAACACAAGGTTTGCGTCGCTTGCATTGTGAACAACACGAGGTAGTGAGGGGAGGGGGGAAAGGGTGGAGGGGGGGAACTTGCCCCACTCACCCCACACACCTTGCCTGGCCACCAGGCTGCTTCTTTCCACTTCTTTCTTCTTCTGTTTTTGGCTGCACATAAGAAAAGCAGCAAAAGTCTTTCTGCTGCTTTCCTTGCATGAAGCCAAAAGTCTCTCTCTCTCTCTCCCCTGAGAACGGAGCTGGAAACGGTATCCTGCGATCCCAAATAGAGAATGATTGATCGGTAGGAAAATGGGGTGGGGAATTTTCCTGCCAAGTTTGAAGACCCTTGTCCTAGAGCCTGGGATTGCTCCTTCCCTGAATGATTTGCTAGAGTTCTAAAAGGCTCCAGTGCCATGATGATTGATATATTCCATTTCAGCCATTCTTGTATTAAAAATAACTTAGCTATAATTATTTCATTTCTCCAAGTTCTATTATTGGAATTAATTGTTTATAGGTCTGTTTTTGAAGGATAACTGGAAAATGAACTTGGTTCAAAATATTTTCACTGCGCTGTTAACTGAGACCAAGAACATAGACATATGTTCATTCAGCATAACTCATAATTTTCTTTATCTATTATTAAACTTATATGCTGCCCATTTCACCAGAGGCGACTCTAGGCATCTTAACAATGATTCAATCAAAATGCATTATAAAACATTAAAACAATAAATTGGGACCTTAAATTAAATTTTAAAATTCAGTTAAAATAAAATTGATCAGGATGGAGAGAGAGAAGGAACAAAGTGAATACAGAGAGAAGAGGGTGTGTTATGTAATCCATTAGCTACCTCCAAAATCCTATATCCTGATTGGGTCTCAAAATCAGTTGACACAGCTATGTCTTCAAGACTTTTCACAGACCCAAAAATGGCGGGTGGATCTTACCTCAAGGGCACATTGTTCCAAACAAATGCAGTTCATTTGATTTTGGCTTATCATATTTTATCAACCCTACTGTGTTTAATATAATGTATGAAACTACCCCTTATCAATGTTTCAAACAATCTGGCTTTTGGTTTTTAATCCAATTAAAGGAATTTTTTTTGCTACATTACCTTTTCGATGTTCTAAGACTGTGATGGTGAACCTATGGCATGCATGCCGGAAATGGCACACAGAGCCATCTCTCTGGGCCCACCTGCCATCGCTCATTGCTCTTCTGGATTCTGGTGCATGCTGGTCAGCTGGTCTTCACACGTTCAAGAGCACCGGAAACTGGAAGAGCAGCTGATCTTCCGGTTTCTAATGTACATGCGCGTGTGAAGACCAGCTGGCCAGCATGTGCATGTGTGTTGGAAACCGCCCGGGCTTCTGGTTTTGAATGTGCATGCGTGTGCGAAGACGAGCTGGCCAGCGCGCATGCATGCACAAACAACAGCTGGTGCACACATGTGTGTTAGAAACTGACCAGCTGGTCTTCACGCGTGCATATGAATTAGAAGCCAGAAGACCAGGTGGCCGTTGCGCTTGATTGCACCAAGAGCTGCTCTTCTGGTTTCTGGGGTATGTATGGGCGCGTGCGCACATTTTGGCACTTGATGTCTTTTTGGTGCACACATGCTCCCATTTTAGCACTTAGTGCCAAAAAAGTTAACCACCACTGTTCTAAAATTTCCATCAGAATTTCTTTTTTCAACATTATGCTCAGTTCCATCTGAACTGAGAGACAGTTAAACAAGAGGCCTGGGTTAAAGCTCCCTTATCTGACCACTGCCTTGGCAGCAGTTCTTTCTGTCCTTCAAGAATATGTCCTCTAGAATAATTTTTATTTCATTCTTTCTGTGTGTCTGTTTAATACTGCATCACTGAATTCTTGCTAAGATAACTGGGTAATAATATATAGTGAGCATAGCAGGAGTGTAGAACCACTGTATCTTTAATGAAGCCCAGTTGACAAAATAAAATGAAAACCTCAAAAAAGAGCAGTTGAATCTTTTTCTAATATCAGTTAAGTGGTTTGCTTTTGATACACAGTTTAACTTTTTTTGAAGAGAGCTTTCCTGAGACCCTGTTGCTCTCTGAGTAAGTTTTTATGCTTGAGGTTGACTACAGACTGTCTCTGTTGGAAGTGTGACAAGCCACAGGCTAATTTATCCCATATGTTCTGGCACTGCCCAGGAAAAAAGTGGGAGATTGCATAAACATTACTTTATCCACAGGATCTAACTCTTACCTTTAATCATTTAATATTTGGATATGTATCAGCTATCTGAGCACTCCCAAAGAAATACAATGACTGGATAGCTTTAATGGTTAAGAGAATAATCGCCCGATACAGGAAAGGAATGAACACCCCCAAAGAGTAAGCAGAGGTTACAAGAAATATTAGATGTTGCTTGGAAAGAAACAGCTTATAATTATTATTTTTTAATCTATTCAGTTGTATCTGATTCTTGGAGACTGCCTGGACAGTCCATGATGTTTCCTTGGCAAGGTTTTTCAGAAGTGATTTGCCCTTGCCTCCTTCCTAGGGCTGAGAGAAAGTTCTTGGCCCAAGGTCACCCAATTGGCTTTGTGCCCAAGGTGGAATTAGAACTCACAGCCTCCAATCCCTAGCCTGATGCCATAATCATTACACCATACTGGCTTTCAGTTTATAATTATACTATATCCAATTTGTCCGATAAGTTCAATTTAAAATAGTTCCAGATCCTGAAGGTCAATGTTGTAAAGCAGCCTGGGATATCTAGATTGCATCCATGGCCAAATCCAGCATTTAAGACCCTTTATTGCAGCCCACCGAACATCAATTTGCCACCAAGCTATAATTTTTGAAGAAACAAAAAGCGAGGAAATAATTACATGCACAAATCATAAATGTATTAATTTTATTTAATTAATGTAATCTAATTTTACATTTACCAATTTTAAGAATTAAATGAAGTTATATTTTGTCCTGGCCCCCATGCAGTTCTGTTTTCTTGAAAGAACTGCATTTTGGAATGTGGCCTTGGTGTCAGTGTCCAAAAGATCAAGTATAATCTTTGCCCAAAAGAAAAGAAAATACTCCTGCCTTACATTTTACTCAATGTTATCTATTTCTCTTCCTCTTTTTTCCTTTATTCTTTTCAAAAATATCAGTTGGAACTATTCTAAAAGAGAAGGGGGAAATGTTTCTTAAGTGTGAAATACTTCTTCCTTTAAAATTGTGAAATTTCAATTAAAAAAATCTCTGGTGAGGAAGTTAATGTCAACTTTGTTTTCTAGAAGCATATAAATATACTGAATTTATATAACCGAACTGTTTTTCTTGACATGTTTTATGCCATAACAAATTTTAATAGCAAATGAAAGAATTTAAGGTTATTTCAGCTACATCACTCATGCCCTGCTTCGAATAGCTTCTCCAAGAGCACTAAAATATATAGAGAAAGCAAACTGTGTTGGTAATAATACAAATCCAAAAGTTACAAAAAGGCAACAAGTTTATCAGACCAATTGAAATGTTTTTAAGTTTCTCGGAACTTTTTACTAAGCCGCTAAAAACCAAGTGGAGGAGATAGGTAAAGAGAATGTTGTTTGCTTGATATTTAAGCCAGATATATAGCAGTTCATATTAATCAAGCATGGAACAAAGAATTCCTCTCTTTAACAGAAGCACATGAATTCTAACTGCCAATAATGTACCACATATGTCAGTATCCGATCAGCAACTGGGACTGCTAGATAAACACATACAGGAGTAGGTTGCAAAGCTGTGTAAATAAAACGTAGGATCAATAATGAAGAGATTCACAGCAGCTTACTGTAAAGACATAAGTGCATTATTGTGTTTGATTCTTTTTTTTAATCTCTGAATATTTGGGAGTGAGTCAAGTGGGGGGGCATCATCCAGGGCACTCCATATTTTCCAACATTAAAAAAAAACCACACACACGCTTACCATATTCACTTGCACACCTTTGGAAATTGTCAAACTGATCCTTCATTATCCTAGTGTGACATTTCAGCATGGGGGGGTGAGGTGGGGAACACTGAGCATGGTTCTTTCTTTCCTGGGTTTTTACTTGAAAATCTTTTAAATTCAGGCATTGAGGAATCAATAGCTGACAGTCAGTTTCCTTCATACCTTAACACTACAAAGATTGAACTGTGTAACATAAAGCCTCCTTCATTTTCATTTCAAAAGATGCTTTTCCTCCCTTGAGGGTAAAGGCTTACAGGCAAGAGCAGGGAATGAGAGAAGAACCTCCAGATTTCTAACTAGATTCTAGAAAGTTAAGTCTAAAAGGAGTTAAATTCCATCACCAAGTCTGAACAGGAAAAAAAGAGAAGCAGCCACAGCTGCGTGATTTGGCAGAGGCCGCACCAATTGATCTATTCCCCCAAAGGCACAGGAAACGTCAGCACACCACTGTATGTACACAAATCAAACCCATCCATTGAAGAAGGGTTAAGCTTGCTTACTGAAGCCTGGGAATACAATGAACAATTTCAGCACCCCATTCATTTCTAGCAGATTTTAGCTTCTCTTTCATTGCAGCTTCAGTTTCTGTGGTGTTTTGGCACATCCTTTGGGAGAGAGAAAGAGAGAGGATTCAGGAGAAGCTCATTAGTATCCCTCCCGACTCGGTCCTTTTATCTGTCGCTTTTTCTTATCCATTGCTTTTGAAACTGGCCAAAAACCCAAGAATTACAAGGCTGTGATTAGTGGGATATCTTTACTACCTTTTTATAAAATTATGATTAACTAGAGGAGCATGCTAACTTGAAAACCAATTCTTTACCCACCAAAGGAATAGAAATGCCCCTTATCCGCTTTATTTAATGTCTGTTGTATACTTTTATGTAAAGATGTCTCCCAATTTTAATTTGCAGGAATTGATTTTTTTTTTTTTAAAAAAAAGCATAGTTCTCAAGATGCAATATAAAATTCCCTGAAGAATAATTGGATTAATGATTGATTTCTCTTCTGTGACTTCCCTCTGAGGAAAGAACTTTTATTTTTTTGCTCATTTTCAGATGGATTTGAGGGCCAATAATCAGTAAATATGCGTAGGAATATCATTTGCATGAAGCTGCTTTCTTAAAGTCATTCAGAAAAGAAACTGAAGTTTCGCAGAAAAAAAAGCTCCAGGGAGGCTTTTCAAACTTTTCTTTTACAGTCCCATAGACATATATAGTTCTATATATGCCTACACATATTCAAGCTTTACTTATTGCTTCTAAGATTTTCTGAATTTTTCCACTTAAAAAAAAAAAATGATGAGAGACTTGGCAAAAAGTCCAGATATTGATAAAAATGGGGGAGAGTAACTTTCAAATCAATTTGATTAAAATCACCCACGACAAGAAAAGCACCGTCCAAGTTACAGATGGTATTGTAGAGAATATTCAGAGCCTCATCTCTTTTTGCACAAAGAGGAATACACACAGCTGTAATAATGATAACAGAAAATTCCCCAGGCAGATAGAGAGCGTCTGCCTTTGATAGTCAAAAGTTCCACATCAGGGGAGCGCAGAAAGACAATATTCAAGTTGTCCTTGACATAACCACAATTTAGCCCAAAATTTATGTTGCTGAGTGAGATATGGAAGATTTAGTCTTGTCGCATGCAGAAACAAATTTCTATGCAAAATATAAGAAAATATAGCTAGCAATTTGTCATTTAAAGGAAGATGTGGAGAGCAAAGAGACAGTTTTCAACAATTAGAACAATTAGAGCAATTTCAATAGTATTCCAATCTCACAGCACAAGGGAGAAAACACACTCTAGGCCTGACCATATGTGTCTAGCCTTTTGCACACATAGGAATAAATTCTTTTTAATTTGGCTAGATTTCTGAGTTGGCTTTCCTTGCTTTGGAATGTAGTATTAAAAGCAATAAACTAATGTGAGGTTGCGGTTTAAAAGTTGTACATTCTATTCAGTTTCCTCGAAAATAATTCTTAATGCAGGTTAATATCAAGGTTATGAGTCCAGGAAAACATTATATCAGAACAACTTCTAATTTAGCTGTTAATACAAACCAAACAAAGAGAGAGAAAGAGAGAGAGAGTTTTGCTACCAGAAAAGATAGGAAGCCTTGTTGTCTTTAGTGCACTTATGTGAAATTGTGAGGAAGATCAAAGCTTTGCACTATAACATTTTACCAGTACTAACTGACTAAACTTGATATTTTACGACTAAAATAAGGCAGAGGAAGTTCATAGGAAACTTGCCTCATTGTAATTATTACAGAGGCAAAAATAGGTTAAAGATTTTTTTACTTTTAATTTCTTGTCATCCTGCCTGTCCTATATTATTGGTTTTTAGTCAGATTGATTTAGTAAAATGTAATATTAAGCCTCAGAGGGTATTATTTCCCAGCAAGGTGA
Organism: Hydrophis major; assembly: GCA_033807585.1. NCBI lineage: Eukaryota > Metazoa > Chordata > Lepidosauria > Squamata > Elapidae > Hydrophis > Hydrophis major. The sequence goes on along the minus strand of CM066328.1, from coordinate 85,534,316 downwards.
GCAGCAGATAAATTCTGAAACAGACAAGAAATATTTATGGTCAAGAGCAGGTCAACATTTACCCTAAATGCAGATGGCCTTTTAAAAATATAGCTCTATAATGATAGTCTCAACAATATCATTATTTATATTGTAAATTACCCTAAACCCCCCAAAAGTGGAAAATATATTGGCTACATCTGGAAGAAGACAATATAGAGTGGTTGGAAGAGAGATCCAAATAGTCTACCAGTCTGCAGAGATTATGAATATGGAAGTCACTTTTTTGGCAAACCTCCTTGGAAATTTGATTAACCTGACTTTGCATAACATTTGAGATTTTGGAAAAATAAATACAAAGACAAGTTATAATAGGAGCATTGTAGTTGTAACATTTGAGATTTTGGAAAAATAAATACAAAGACAAGTTATAATAGGAGCATTGTAGTTGCAAAATTAATAGCACTTAGGCTTATATATTGCTGTGCAGTAATTTATAGACCTCTCTAAGTGGTTTACAGAGTCATCATATTGTCCCCAACAAGCTGGCTCCTCATTTTATCAACCTCGGAAGGATGGAAGACTGAGTCAACCTTGAGCCAGTGAGAATCGAACTGCCAAACTGCTGACAGGTGGCACTCAGCAGAATTATCCTGCGATACTGCATTCTAATCACTGTGCCACTATGGCAAATATAACCTTAGTATGTCCCTTCCTTTTAACTTCTTCTAGACTCTGTACCTCCCACTGTTTTTGTCTTTCCTGGCTACAGGATAAATGTTGGGAGATTGCATTCAGTTTTTTAACTTCATTCTTATTACCTTTGGTTTGGTCACCCTTCGCTGATCAACCATTTTGATGGGCCCATCAGATAGCCAATTGTTTGTTCTCTTTGGCTTTTGATATGACACATACTTTCCAGCAATTTCAATGATGTTACCTTGGATCACTTGCAATTGTTCATTTTGATCTTTGCTTTCTAAATTCAGTGGTTCAAACATATTTTAACTTCTATGCCAAACATAGGTGAGATGTTCCTTACACTGAATTTTTTGGGGAAAGACGTAGGAGGATATATAGGAGAAGATAAATCCCAGATGAATTAGTTTTCAGAGCAAGAGGACCATTTTAAGTAAAAGTTAATACAAATTGGCTTAGCAGGCATAGAGATTTTAAGTTCTCAATTACACAGTTAAACACTGACATATTTGAAATAAGCAGAAATAGACATTAAAAAGTAACTTATTGCATAAGCAAAAACATTGGAGCTGAACCCAATCTAGGAAGGTAGAAAAGGCAATTATGAAGAGCCGATTTCCCCCAAAATAATGGTTCTAGAAGTTAATATCTCATTATTCAATATCTATGACTTGTTGATTAATAAAACTAGAATTATATGAGAGAACTTGTAATTCTGTTCTCTGAATTTTTGTATTATTGTAACAAAAGTACTTTATATCTGTTTCTATATATACAAGTTTAAACACAGTCAGACTGAAATTAGGTTTTTGTATCTTTATTATAGCTTAATGAATTTATCACTTTTTATCTGCCCAGCCAGAAATATTTGTTGACTAAGATGACCAATCCTTGTTTTCCTTGTGCTCCAGACTGACCAACTGATTGTTTTTCTTGCTGGGTATCCACAAGTGTCCCCCTCCTCTATACCTGAGAGGTCCTGGACATTGGCCAGTTCTGGAACTGAACAAGTAAAACCAACTCACAAACCTGTCCACCTTGTTCCACAAAGGCCAAATGCCTAGTCGATGGTTTGCTTCTTACTGACTTTCACAATCTATTTTTCTCCTTGCATCTCTGTGCAGTTAGATGATTAAAACAAATTCTGTGTAAGTCAAGCCCAGAAACAAGACAGTGAGATCCAATCCAGTTTAATCTTTATTGGCTTATACCAATGGACGGAATCTTGCCAAACTAAAGCTATAACTTTCTAAGCTATTAGATATATTCTGAAAGATTCTAGGGTGTGGTTACTGTTATGGACTAAGCCAACGCATCAGTAACAACCCTAATAGCTTTACTTTAACAGCAGGCTCGTAATCCTGCACTTCTCATTGGCCCGCGAACAGCGAGTCATAATTGGTCATTTCTGGCCAATCTGATTGGCTGTTAGCGGGTCTCTCTGATTGGATGCTTGTTAGAACGGTAAACTCAAATGATTGGTTGTTTTGACAGCAGCCAGCTCTATAAAAGAGCTGCTGCTGCCCAAGTATTTTGATCTGTTCTGTATTTTGTATTCTTTAATTTATTCTATATATTATTGTAAATAGTCTTGAGCTCTAAAAACTCTTTTGTGCATACATTTTATACAAAGATACATATATCCACAAAATGTCCTTACATATGAATGACTGCAAGGACAGTAGAGGAATCTGATTTTATATTTTTTAAAAAATTGGACAGCGGACACAAATATTGGGCCAAACATTAAATAATGCTGGAATAATCTGGATATGTTGTACAATTTATGTGGGTTGGATATTTTCCTGGTATGGTGAAATTGTCAACTGCAAGAGATGTACCTTTCATTGAAAAATGGGAATTTGCGTAAGTCTGCACCATTGTAAAATGCTCACTAAATAGATATTTTGTGCTATGTCAGAAATAGGAAGTTAGCCGATTGTGATCATGCTTAAATGTTGATGTTAACTATTAATAATGTGGTTGTGTTTATTACATTAAAGTGGATTATACTTAAGTGGATTTTTCCAGGTAATGCATAAAGATTTATGAGGCTGCTCTTAATCCAAGAAGACATATGAGGAAAAAATATTCCTATTTACAGTCAGACTGTTGAGTGCAGCAGCGCCTGTAGGGACATGTAGTGAACCTCTGGATACCTGGCAATTAATTTTGTTGCTGAGGCATTTCTTGCTACATACAAGGCAAACCCAACGAAGAAAAAAGCTTGAGAGAGATCCAGATTAGCTCTCACTATTAAATAAAATGCAGGCAGGAAATACAAGTTTCCTTTTGTCATGGTTTTTTTTTTCTTCAGCTGTCTCTCCACAGCACACTCCCCCTTCTCCAAACATACACAATTAGAGATACAAATAAACCTTCCATCAACTGCCTACAATCACCTCTCTAATTATGTAGCATCCATTCAAGCAGAAAAGAAAAACTGTTCTGATGTTAACTACATATATTACTGTTTTGGTAATCTATAATTTGTTTCATTAGCTAAATATATAATTCAGTTAAATAAATAACCTAACAATAAGTGTATTGTTCCCAAACGTTGGGGAAGGGTTGTTATTTTTTATGATCCCTCATATTGTTCATAAACATATTCCACAATCCACTTTAGTATATTTGTCACAGCCCTATTATTTCTTTTCTAGAAGCATTCAAACTTAATAGTCCTCATTATTGGAAGTTTTTTTCCCCATTTGACATACTTTTCAAAGGCTTCAGTTGTGGAAAATTTGAATAAATTGATCCTAACTTGTTATTTTAAAAATTGACAAAAGATTAAATTGCGTTGTTTGCTAGCCAGACAAGGTGAATATAGTTTTGTCAACTGTGTATCTAGATGATCAATATTATCAGGAGAAATGTGAAAAGGAAGAGTAAGTTGGATCTACACATTATTGTAAATATATACAACTTGCCACTGGGGTGTGAAATACTGTATATGTTAGATCAGGTCATTCAGCTGGCTCTGTAAATCTATATATATAAAAATGAAAAAGCACTCACTACAAACTTGATATTTGCCACGTATGTTCCTCTTGGCTTCTAGGTGCTCACTAAGAAAGGATTTTTCGAAATGACTATCAGAGCATTGGTATTTCGTATATTATTATTAACATGCTCTGATGCTAAGGAGTTCTACTCCCCCTCCTCACCCGAAAAAAAAACTGTTCCAAATGCAAAACACAAGCAGAGGAATTTCAGTTTCACAGCACCAAGCAGCTTTAGTACAGAGCAGTTGAGCTAAGCCACGCCCAGGCTCCTTGCTGTCTCCTTCTTGCTCACATAGCAAATACTGTTTCTGTTTCCAAACAGCCCTGAACTCTCTCACATACTGACAGGACGCTAGCCAGATGAATACCAATACATGCTGGTAGGCAGAGGGAGAATTTTTTCCCCCTTATTTCCCTTCCCAAAGACTTGCCTGATCACATAGTTTCGTAGTGCAGCATGGGTACCCTGCTAGCTAGAAATATATGTGTGGCAGAAAACAAGACTGGAAGACAAAAAGTGATGTAGTGAAAATGACTACTTTTCTCAATATGGTGAGAAAAGTATCGTGTTTGAGAAGAAGTAGAATCTCACTATAGCATTGTCAGTTGTACTCCATTTCTATTAGAGGCTCACTATTGCATATTTTGGGCCTCAGAGATTACTGTTGCAGTTAAACTGAAATTCAACTAAGGAATAATGTGGCTGGGCAAATCTTCAAATGTTCCAGTGAAAACTCAAACGCTTGATGAAGCATTGTAACCCCTTTTTCCTAGAAACACGTTGCCTTGCCTGGCTTTGCTCTGTTCTGTTCTGCTCTACTCTAATGAAAACTCCAGCAAACAGTGCTTTTCCCAAGCTTTGGTGAGCAGTGCTGATACTCAGTCCTAATTCCAACAGTCTTATGTCTAAGGATATTTACCCATGTAATAGGGCTGCGTTACTATTATCTTTTTCATCTTTCCTACTACCATCTTCTGTTGGTATCTTATGGTTATATTACTTTGTTGTTTTTATGTACACTGAGAGCTTGCATACCGGAAATTCCTTGTGTGTCCAATCACATTTGGCCAATAAAGAATATCCTGTTCTATGCGATTCCCTCGCCAAAGTTGGGAGATGTTTCTGCTCAGACTGTGTAGAAACTTCAACTCCCAGAACTCCTTAACCAGCATGGCTGGGGAATTCTGGGAGTTGAAATTCATGCATCTTAAAATTGCCAAGGTTGAGAAACAGGGGCAGGGAGCTGATAATAGGTTATGTATAGAACAGAGAAAGCACTTAAGATCTCTTACATATCTATATCCAGTAATAAATGGATATATTATAATCACAAAGATTCATCAATTTGATGGTTTTTTCATAGTTTTTTTTTATTCAGAAACAAAAGAATGGTCACCCCAAAACTTTTTCTGAACACTGTGCAAAGAACAACCAATTCCAATAACCTCTGAAGTTCCTACTTGCATTGTGTGTTGGTGCATTTTTTTAATTACCAAAAGAAATTTGCCAGAGAAAATATTTGTTTACAGGAATGAATTGATGGTTTAATCTAAGTCAGTTAAGCTTAATTCTAGGCACAATGCCCATATCTTTCGTCCTCCTGACCTCTTTGTTTTTTCTGACAACCTCCATTGTGCTTCTCTTGCTGTCTCTCTTTCACCATATAGCTCTCCTTCAAGTTTTGTCTATCATGCACCCCATTGTTTTATCTTGTTTCCTCTCCCATCTTTGTGTCTGCTTATTGTTTTCTTGATTGCACCCTGCCTAAATAAGGGGGTTCAAAAGAATTTGGAGCCAGTCCTTTGAGTCTGAATAAACTTTTTTTTTCATGGAACTCTTGGGCCTGTTCACTCTTATCATCATGCAGGGTGTTAGATGGATTAAACCTTTCAATCCCATGATTTAACGAGGGTCATCTTGAAAAAGCTGGCCCAAGAAAGCTTGACCTCTGATTTCAAAAACAAAGACATTTAGTTTTGCTGCTGAAATATCTCATAAGGCAATTTAAGCAATCATGTTATAGGACAGTTCTTTTTTTTTTTTGAATATATCGAACAGGTATATTCTTCATGCTATTGTTTGCATAAATCATCATAGAGTAATTAATTATTATATTACTATGAAATACCACTGATATATTAGAACTTGTGACACAAACCCTTTCATGATTCCCTAATATTGACATTTTCAATATCCTCTGTTTATAGGAGGTTAGTATTGAGAGTCATGAGAAAGAGGAAGCACAATCTTATTTAATAAAACTTTAAGAGATCCAGATGCCCATCTGATTGTTAGACTTGACTCAACAAGCTTTGTTTAAATTACTGATGATTAAAACTGAATCAAGAAAAAAGCATGCTATGCAGTTCTGGTGTGCAAGAAATTGTGAATATGCTAAGAGACAGGGTTGTTAACCCAATTCCCAGGACAACTGAAGAAATATATTTTGTCTTTCTCCCCCCCTCTGGTAAAGGAATATGATGACTTTGATTTCTTTCTGTAGGGTCCTGTAGACACTATAGAAAAAAAACAATATAATCGTTTTATTCCATTTTTAAAAAAAGAATACTTGTTTCACAATTAGTGTGGTATTCAGCCAGTTTGCACTGATTCAAGTGAACTGGTAGCAAGGATTTGGTGTGGGTCGCCGAACTGGTAGTAAGTTCTGGCTGGCCAACCTCCTGACCCAGTCGCCCAGTTACTGCTAACTCACTTGCCCTGTCTACTTGATGCTCGCTCCTTAAGGTATTTTTCCCCTCCTGACAATCAGCTGTTCATACAATCAGCTGTGCCAGGATTCCCCTCGCCGAGGCCCAGGAAGGCAAAAAATGGACGGAGGGGTACAGCCCCCTCCATTTTTTGCCCTCCTGAGCCCCAAGGGAGCCTTCGGGGAGCAAAAACGCCCTCCCCAAGAGTCAGGAAGGCCCCAAAATGGAGCTAGGGGGAGTGCTGTGTGCCTCCTCCAGGCTCCATTTTTTTTGTTCCTGAGTCTGAGGGGAGCCTTCTGGGAGCAAAAACACCGCCCTAGGAGGCTTGCCTGAGGCCCAGAAGGCCCCCAAAACGGGTGGGGATGGCTGCAAAAAAGCAAAAATAGAAAAGAAAAAGCCACTCCAACCCAGTCACATGGCCATGCCCACTTAACCATGCCCATCAAGCCACACCCACAGAGCCGGTATTAAAAATATATGAATCCCATCACTGTTCAAATGGTTTTGAGTTTACAAAGATGGCTTCCAAAAAAAGGAGGTGGGGAATCCATTTTGTTTGATGAATGCTATTCCTTCAAGAAACAAAGAAAGTTGGGTAAAACTAAGACATTTTCTTGAGCATTTGTTTGATTTCTTTGGAAACATGGAAATTTTAAAATTGGAATAAGAAAATAACATCACACGGTCCCAAAGCCAGACCCATATTCTTCCTCTTAAAGAGTCCCTTTTAGATTATAAAGGCAGCAAGCAGTTGGGCTAATCCAATAATTTTTTCAATCTCTATGGCGAAAAAGACCTGAAAGCATGAATGGAAGAGATGATTCCACCAGACTGTCAATTATTTGGAAGTCTGCACTCACAAACAAAAAAATCTCCACACCATAAGCCAGGCAAACACCTGGGCACAAACAGATCCCCCCTGATACCTCCAGCTCAAATACACCCCAACCAGGCACCCAGACGAAACCTAGCTTCCCAATAAATGATAGCCATCCATTTACTCAGAGCCAAGCTGCTCTAAAAGCCTCCAATACAGGAACACAATGTTGCCAGCCAATCAAAACACAAAAAAAGCCACAAAACAGACAGAAGATATTAGAAACACCAATCAAGCAGAACACAGCAACCTCCAAGACCAATAAACACAGACCAAGACTCCCAACCAATCAGGATGAAGAAAACCAATCAGGATGAAGAAAACTCCCAACCAATCAGGATGAAGAAAAAACCATTCTGGCACAACAATGGCTAGCCCCAAATTTAAAACTGAAACAACTGTAAAAGTCTGACTCACAGATGAACACAATACAGAAGCCTGATGATGGCAGATGAGATTCTGCCGAAACGTTGCTACAAGTTTAAAAGCACAACTATAATGACGTGGGAAAATACCCGAACAAAGCTGAATGCCTTACATGTAAGAACCTGCGAAAACTTAAGAATATATATATATATATATATATATATATATATATATATATATATATATATATATATATATATATGTGTGTGTGTGTGTGTGTGTGTGTGTGTGTGTGTGTGTGTGTGTGTGTGTTTTCTTAAGTTTTCGCGGGTACTTACATGTCTGGCATTCAGCTTTGTTCGGGTATTTTCCCACGTGGTGCTTTTAAAGTTGTAGCAACGTTTCAGCAGAATCTCATCTGCCATCATCAGGCTTCTGTATGGTGTTTGTCTGTGAGTCAGACTTTTACAGTGGTTTCAGATTTCAATTTGGGGCAGCCTATTGCTGTGTCAGAATGGTTTTTTCTTCCTCCTGATTGGTTGAGAGTCTTGGTCTGTGTCTATTGGTCTTGGAGTTTGCTGTGTTCTGCAACTAATATCTTCTGTCTGTTTTTTTGGGGGGGGGGCTCTTTTTGTATCTTGATTGGCTGGCAACATTGTGTTACTTTATTGGAGGTCTTTAGTGCAGCTTGGCTTCGGGTAAATGGACGGCTATCATTAGTTATTGCAAACCTGTTCATGGAAGAATTCGAATCCAGAGCCCTGGCTAATGCCATACTCAAACCCAAACTATGGTTAAGATATATCGATGACACATTCTTGATTTGGCCCCATGGACAAGAAAACCTAAACAACTTCCTAACACACCTAAACAGCGCACACCCCAAAATCAAGTTCACCATGGAAACAGAAACAAACAAACAACTACCATTCCTAGATGTACTAATCTACAAGAAAACAGATGGCACACTAGGACACACCATATACCAGAAGAAAACACACACCAACCGCTACCTCAACGCCCAATCCCACCACCACCCAGCACAGATAAACTCCGTGGCTAAAACACTAATTACTAGAACCAAACGCCTGGCAGACAAGATACACATTAAGACTGAACTATGCACCCTGACTAAAATATTGACAGCCAACGGCTTCCACAAAAGCAAAATCACCAACTTGATCCACAAAAACACACTGAGACATAATAGAGACCCAGAAGATGAACAGACCCATGGAACAGCTGTCCTGCCCTACATAAGAGGCACTACAGACAAAATTAGTAAGATTCTATACAGACACCACATCAAGACTGCCTTCAAAACAGACAGAAAAATAGCAGCCATCCTCAGGAACCCCAAAGACAAAATTGACCTGGAAAACCAAGGCATATATGAAGTCCCCTGTGCATCATGCCCGGCCACATACATTGGACAGACCAATAGAAGAATAAGCACCCGCCTGGATGAACACAAAAATGCAGTCAAAAAGCTGGAACACACTTCCTCACTCGTCCAACACATGGAAGCCACAGGTCATAACATCAACTTCAATGGCACCAAAACCCTAGCCACCATAGAAAATCCCAGCCACAGAATCATCAGAGAAGCCATAGAGATTGAAAAAAAGACCAGAAAGCATGAACAGAAGAGATGATTCCACCAGGCTGTCAATCATTTGGAAGCCTGCACTCACAAACAAAAAAATCTCCACACCACAAGCCAGACAAACACCTGGGCACAAACAGATCCCCCCTGATACCTCCAGCTCAAACACACCCCAAACAGGCACCCAGATGAAACCCAGCTTCCTAACTAATGATAGCCGTCCATTTACCCGAAGCCAAGCTGCACTAAAGACCTCCAATAAAGTAACACAATGTTGCCAGCCAATCAAGATACAAAAAGAGCCCCCCCCCCCAAAAAAAAAAACAGACAGAAGATATTAGTTGCAGAACACAGCAAACTCCAAGACCAATAAACACAGACCAAGACTCTCAACCAATCAGGAGGAAGAAAAAACCATTCTGACACAGCAATAGGCTGCCCCAAATTGAAATCTGAAACCACTGTAAAAGTCTGACTCACAGACAAACACCATACAGAAGCCTGATGATGGCAGATGAGATTCTGCTGAAACGTTGCTACTTTAAAAGCACCACGTGGGAAAATACCCGAACAAAGCTGAATGCCAGATATATATATTTATTTATATATATATATATATATATATATATATATATATATATATATATATGTATGTATGTATGTATGTATGTATGTATGTATGTATCTAATAGCATACAATTTCAGCCTTTTATTTCGGTGTCCTAAATTTCATGTCATAGTTGAAAAAGACAATTGAAAGACAGCAGGCTAGAAGCAAAAAACAGGAAAGATAAGGCAGAGAAAACACTGAAAAATGCCTTCATATCTTGTTCCTTTGTATGGTCCAAGGCAATTTAATATCCAAAGAAGTGCAGTTTTCCTCTTATGTTTGATTGTTTATGTTCCAAGGGGTATATCTTTTGAATTTTCTCTCAATAGCTTATATGGTACTAAACATTTAAAACATACTCCAATCCAGCATGAGTCAAATTTTACTTTCTGTTTTTTAAAATTTCTTTTTGCAAAAAAGCCAATGTAAGATCAATAATTATTTTCACCATCATTCAGCATTGTGTTCGGGTCAGTGCTTATCCAGTGGCCTATTACAACACTGCATCTGTTTTTCCCCCCATATTTGAGGATCTGATTTGCCAAACAACTGTGTTATTTCTGTCTTGAAATAAATTAGTCTTTCTGTTTTGTGTCTTATATCATTTCCCAAAACACAGCTGTACAATAATCCAACAATAAAGATTGCTGGATGGAATTAGGAAGGCAAGGAAAATGGGTACAGTTAATGCCTAAGAGCAACGGGTATTACAAGAGCAATCTTCATCCACTGTTCAGAGATATGGGCCATGGTTTCTAAAATTACTAAACTGCCATTATCTGAGAAGAATGCTTGAGGCAGGTTTCTGAATGCCTTCTTTTCTCGCATTTTGATTTCAAACAACAGAAGGAGAATACTAGAAATGTAAAAGATAGTGAATAGACACCAGCCATCCATTATCTAAACCTTTTCACTCTGCTTCAAATCACAAGAATATTTTTTTCTACTTCTAGCTAGGCTGGAAAATTACAGTGGAATACACTTTTAAAATCAGTTATGCAGAAAATTATTTGCCAGGAAAAGAATGTAACTTTTTAAAAACATATAATTAAAAGCAACCTTGGATAAAGAAACCTACCTTGAGCATAACTATTGGGCAAAGCAGGAGGTCTAATAAAGGAGATGAGGAGAAAAGCATCTGGGGGCATGGAAGGGGAACTAGGAAAGGAAGTAAAAATGTAGTCAACAATAACTTAAAGGCAGGGAGCACAGTTTGTGCAGGTTATGCTCCACCTTTTAGAAAAGTACAATAGGGCACAGAAGAAAAAATGTCTGGCCACGACAAAGAAATGAAGTCAAATACAAGACTGATGAGGACCGCATCGGATTCAGAGGTTGTGTATCCCTGGCTTAAAAAGAAGGGGGTGGATAGGTGAATGGAGATGGAGAAATGATTTTTCGAACAGTAGTTTAACTGCATCATAATTTTTTGATTTGGGGGGGGGGTTGTTGTTTTGCTTTTGTTTTAGCCTCCTTAGATGATTCTATAGAGGACACAGGGAATGGCCTTGAAGGATAGAAAGAAGAGACATTTTCAAGACAACAATGGCATAGGCAGATCTTGAGTCCATTCCAAGGTACTAACTTCAGAAAATGTCTCAGGCCCTTCCGTAATTAACAGAAAATGAGGGAAAGGAAACTTTCAAGACTTGCAAGATTCCCATAATTGTTCCCATAGTTGTTCCAACAAAGATACTTTCAGACATGTATAGCATTAGTTTCTTGGTATGGTCTACTTTTATTAGCTCTTCAAAGTAGTCAGACAAGAAGCACAACCATAAGTAATGACACTACATTTATTGTAAGGTGACAGTGATAGAGTCTTGCAAGTTTGAAAGTATTTCTCCCCTCCTTTACTTTTTACTGATGGAAAACTAGGGAGGGTCCCTTCTGAAATGTTTCCCATGCCCCTTCTGTTTCTGTAGACTGAAATACATGTTATATGACAATTGTTGGTCTTTGGCTTTTCCTCCTGTTTTCCAAAATCATTCTCACATACCATTATAACTTTACAGGCCTAACAGAACCAAAGAAAACCATCATTAATTGCTTGCAGCATTTGTCTCTCAGCCCAATCTCCCACATAGGAATTTTGTTGTGGTAAAAATTGGGAAGATAGTGGGCTCTTTAAATTCTTGGGGGAAAGGTGGTCCAAAAATCTAGCAAAGTTAAATAAAACACACAAATATTGTCACCCATCTAACCATTAAAGAGTTAAAGAGATATGAACTTAGCCATTCGGTCACATTTGATCACCAATCCTTTTCCACCCACATACCCCTCCCCCCAAATCTCCTCTTCCAACTGATATTGGGAATGAGAGAATAGACTCTTTACATCTTGCTTTCTGCTCAATGCTCAAAGGACTGAGTTGACATGCCAAGTTAGTAGAAAACTAATAGGGTATGATATGTGGTGGCTATCCCTACTGCTCTAGTTTTCCTGCTTCAAGTTATTGCAGCTGACTGATTTTCTTCCAAGGTAAGATATAAGAAAGCTTCACAGATCATGTGCTGCCATCATTGAATGGATATTTGAATATTAAAAAACCCACTCAAGCTGCCTTATAATACATATGATCTTTAGTTTCAGTACCATGAAGACCAGTTGGTAATGGCTTTTCAGGATTTCAGGCAGAGATATTTTAAAACTTTTTTATGGATGGCAAGGATTGAACCCGGGACTATTTGCATATTTGGTACAATGTGTTCTACTATAGTACAATGCGTTCTACTATCTTCCCACACCAAGCAAATCATTAGTAAAAACAAGCTAGAAATGAGAAGAGCTTCTCTTCCCTCAAGCCTTGTTTTGAACATTTAAAAAGCAAGTTATGAAATGCAGGAGATTAAAACATGGTAGACTACAAGCATACACTCATCATATCTATCATTAAATGTATAATAAGTCTTCCAATGCTTGTGCAATTATAAAAATATAATTATAAATACAAATACGCAACACGGTATTGGTAAAAGAAAAGATTGAGACAGATGGGAGCTACCAAAGATACAATAGGGCTCATTTACCAATGGGGATAAAGTACAGATAAAAAAAGTTACTGCTAACCATCATTTTTGCAAACATTCTGCATAAAGTCTTACTGCGTTTGCTGCAGATTCTGATACATTAATGCTGGTGAAAAAAAGACTGCATCAAAATGATAATTTTAACAGTAAATAAATGAAGAACAGGCAATCTCACTCAGTTTGGATTTGTGTTCCCCCTCCACAGTATCCATAGACTTAGCATACTCTGGCTGTGCTTGTAAAAAACAAAATAGCTTGAATTCTGAAGAATCCTGGGATTTTTTTTTTAATTTGCAAAGAAATGTCGTGGTGAATGCTATCTGAGTGTTCCTTTGTGGCTTCTTTGATAAGTGAGAGAAATTTCAGTGACCAGGAGCTCATTCAGAGGAAGAAAACAAAATGCAACCGCTAGCACCCCACAAAAATATTTTCATTCTAACAAGCCAAAAACCCAAAGCCAAAGTTTGTGGAATTGGTTTATCTGGGAAGGGAGAAGCCAAGCATCAGATTCAAATGTAATGGTAGGTATGTTTTTGTGGATTTTAAATCATCTGATGATTTTTTTTTTACTGATTCCTAAGAGTAGAGGACCAAAGTTGGAGTCAATAAGCAACATGGCAAATTTGTGAATAGCAAACCAGGACTCTCCAGAAAGTAAATATGGCCTAGGATTAATGTCAGGTGCCAGGGAAATCAAGGAATTCAAATTAGTATAAAGATTTATTGCAAGCTTAAGTAAGCTCTCTACAAGAATATGAGCTACCAACAGTCAAGAGAAATTAGCTGGAGATAAGAAAGATATTCAAGGTGGGCTGTACTTAGACCTCTTGTAAGTGTGTAGGAATTCATGACTGACCCCTCCCTTGGGCTCAGCCTGGTCATCTTCTACACCTATGGATACAATGTTTATCCTGAGTATTAAACATATGTGTCTTATATAGAGATCTGGCTTTAGGCACAAAGTAGGCATTGACCTAGGGCATCAAAATTTATGGGATTCCAACACCATTCCAGAATCATTCTAAAAATGCAGGTCTTCCAAGTGATGGAAAGTGGTGTGACTAGGGTGTCATCTGCCCTGAACCAGCACTGCTTGTTTAAATTATTATCTCTTTTAATTGTATGTGATGTAAAGCAAGCACAGGAAAGCTAGAATTTTGGCCTTCCACCCACAATATTGAATTTGCTGAATGCTCATTTGTTCAAGTTGTATTAAAAAATTGGAAGATACAGAGCTTATGAATTATAGAATAGTGTTCTTTTATCCCAAACACACATACCACACACAGAAACAACTTTCTAGCAGACTTTTCTATTTCGGAGTTGAATTCCCTTATATGATTTTTAAAAATGGGACATTTTATATATGAAATGTACAAGTTGAAAACAAATGTGTTTCTGTTTCTGGGTTCTAATCAAGGAGACACAGGTCAGGAAGATGAATAACAGCTTCTATCTGTCTAACAAGCATTTGAAATCACTTATAGTATTGCTAAATATAACAAGTGAATTGAATTGTCCAAGAGAATACTAGAAAATACTGTCTCTCAATCTTTTCCTCACAAATGGCCTTTCAGGCTCTAAGCATTATGGAAACTGGATGATATTTCTATTTAATTGCCACCAATTATGGGAGCAAGACAGGCCTTTATGTGTGTGATCTGTGATACAGAGTGGATGGAGGCATTATTTCATTTCATTTCTACTGTACAAAACAAGCACCCTTTATGGCGTAAGAACCAAATAAAGATTTCTATCTCTCCCCCACAGTTTTTCTGCTTTTTGCTTTAAGTTGCTTTCAGCCCTCACTTTCATTTCCTTTTTTCTGGTACAAATGAGCTACATCATGAAGTCAGCTTTTCAATACATGCTATCATCCCAACAAATATGTGTAGCCACCCTGTCCCATTAGGAGAGCTCTTATGCTGCCCAACTATAACAGTTCCCTTATTGATGTTCTTGGTTAATCCAAGACTCTTCTTGTACAACTGTACTAGGCCTTTGAAGCATTTCACATGAAATACAGAAACCTAGCAGTAGGGGACTTACAGTAAATTTGGATAAGTATGCAGTTGTTATGGAGAACCATCGGGCCTTTGAATTTTTCAGCACTTTCATCTCTTCTCCTTTTTCACCCTCTTTCAGGTCAGTTGGATCAGTTTATGTTAACAAACCATGAAGCTTATCAAATAAATGCAGCTGGAGCAGGTGTTTGAACCTGGCTGTCTCGGTAAACTAGCCCTAACAAAGTTGACATTGTGGCTAATGCCAAGGTAGTGCAATAATTACTCCTTTCTGGGTATGATGCCCCCAAGAGATTTCTGGGAATGAGTTAGAAAAACTAACATTGCCAAGAACAAGATTTTTTTAAAAGGAAGGAAGCGAAAGAGAAGAACAAGAGCAGTGGTTCTCTTTGTGCCAGAGGGTGAAGACAAGCATTTCCACTACAGTATCCAGAACAGTACCCAATTTCTCTTGAACTCATCTCATATTACAGAAGAAGAGGATTATGAGAAGAGAAGGTTTGGGAAGTATATTTGTGTTTGGATGTTCACATCTGGAGGGGCAGCTTATTTTGGCTCGTGCCAACATGTGGGAAGGCAGTTGTTTACTTAAGACAGGAATAAGTGCCAGAAAGGGGGTGGTGGTGAAGCAACAAGACAGAGAAAAAAGAGTAGGATGGAGAGACTGTGGATGCAAAAGTCAAGAAATTCAAATTATATAACTTGGCACAATGGTTTATCACATAATGACTGTATAGCAGGGGTGGGCAAACTTTTTGGCTCGGGGGCCGCATTGACTTCTAAAATTTGACAGACGGGCCGGGTCAGCACAAGATTTTTTGGGAATCACCCCCCCACCCTTCCCCCCTTCTCCTCCTTCCCCTCCCCTTGGAGGCCCCCTGAGTCAGGAGTTGCTACCGCTGGCGCGGCTCCGCGCAGCTCCAGTCCCGCATTGCCTCGGGAAGGGAAAGGCAAAAAGGAAGAGCCACAGCAGTGCTTTGCAATGGCAGCAGCGGCACCGTAGGCTCAGGCTCAGTGGCTCCTGGTTTTGCCTTTTCCTTCCCAAGGCAACGTGGGACTGAGCCGCACGGAGCTGCGCCGGTGGTAGCAACTCCTGACAGTCCCAGCCGGACATCTGAGCGGAGCCCGGGCGGAACTGCCTGTTGCTGCTGCCAGAGCACTGCCGGGTCACCTCCTCCAAGCAGCCTGCCTGCCCGCCGGGCTTCCCCTCTGCCGCGCAGCTTGGGCCAGGCGTGAGCACCCGCGAATTAAAAGGAAGCTGAAAGTTGCTGGGAAGTTGCTCGGGTTTCCAGGGCTTCCAGGCTTAAACTTTGCACAGGCAAAGTTTGCAGGCGGGAGCGTCTTCCCGCCGAGAAGTGGGAAGGGTTCCGCCTGGCAGGCGGTTGGGCTGCTTGGAGGAGGCGACCCGGCAGTGCTCCGGGTTTCCCCTCTGCCGCGCGGCTTGGGGCCAGGCGTGAGCGCCCGCGAGGAAAAAGGAAGCTGCAAATTGCTGGGAAGTTGCTCGGGTGCTGGGAGCAGGCTTTTAAAGTGCTGCCCGAACAGGACCGCCGAGCCGGGAAACGGGGCACCAAGGTAGGGCAAGGCTCCACCAGCAGCGGCCTAGCTTTAGTTGGCTCCAAGCAGCCCGCTCCAAGCAGCCCACCCACCCACTGGGCGGAACCCTTCCCGCTCTTCGGCCGGAAGACGCTCCCGCCTGCAAACTTTGCCTTTGCAAAGTTTAAGCCTGGAAGCCCCGGAAAAAAAGGGGGGATCGGCGGGGATTCACCTTTGGAGAGGTCACACTCGAAGGTGATTTTGAACTCCCAGCCGAGGCCTTTGCAAAGTTCTTCTTTCTTTCTTACCCCGAGAGCGCTCCGCACTGTTTTGCAGCTTTGGGGGCCACGCGGCGCAGGGCAATACGCCACGCCCAGCGATTTTTTTTCAGGGGCGGGCCGGATTGGATAGACCAACAGGCCGGATGTGGCCCGCGGGCTGTAGCTTGCCCATCCCTGCTGTATAGTATTATTTTTAAAGCACTCATTGATACAGTGCAACCATTTTAATTAAGATATTGCATCTTATGGAAGATATGTAGCTTTTGTTTCCTATGTATTACGATTACTAGTAACACATAAACAAGGCAATTCATATTCAGCGCTCTCATTTGGAAGCACACTTGTGAGAGAAAAGTATAGCAGACCCTGGAAACTTTGAAGTCCCAGGAGTGCTGTGGGTCTTAGCAGATGCTGAATTCTCTTGATCTGAGATCTTGGCCTTGTTTGTAGTTGATAGTAAAACATGAACACAAGGCAACTCATAGTGTCTATGCTAAATGGGAAAATAGTTTCCTAGCTCTTTATTATCGTGAAACACTTCGAGCATTTTGGAAAGATATTGTATAAAGTTATACATGTGATAGCATCCTTCTGCTCTTTCTTGTTCATACCTTTGATGCTTTGATTTATCTTTCTTGAGGACATTTCAAATGCCAAAGGAAGCCTATTTTCAGCCTAGTTCATTATGTAGCTTTCTGCACAGTTGATTCCTTTTGTGGGATCAACTAAATATAGCATGACTATTTAACAATTGTCGTGATGCTATTATTCCAGAATTCTCATAGACCTGCCATTCTTTTGTGAATCTCTCAGATCTTTATATGCAAGAGACATAATGCATTTTGGTGGTAATTGTGAGTTTAAATTAAACCATTATATTAGAAATATGAGAATGAGATGCAGATATAGCCCTGCTGGATAATTAGATTATAGGTCCATGTACTGGTCCAGTATTCTCTTCTCTACAATGGTCTAGTCTGAAACTTACAAGTGGGACTTGAGAATTATAGCTTCCCTCTGCTTGAGGTCCTGGCAGCTGCTACTGAAAGGAAATGGGTAGCCTTTGTGAATAGATATTGCTGATACTCTTTTCCTCCATTAAGTTGTCTATCTATGTTTAAAAATGCTTAGTTTGACAATTAATTCTACAGATATGAGTTTGATGGTTTTAAAAGTGCCAGTGGGAAAAAGTGTTCCATCTATATGCCTAGTTCTGTCAGTCAGGTAGATAATTATGACTGATAGAATAATTTAGAATTCTAATGTTATGACAGGAGTTGCTTTCTAATCTCAAAACAACCTAATAAACATTGTAGCCTTTCTTTACAGCAGAGGCATTCAGGCCTCTCAGTCAGTTTGGCTGCTCTTCTTTTCATGTTTTCCAATTCTAATGTTGAGACTGCATCAACAAAACTACTTTTGCATAAAAAGAAAAACTCAAGATAGCCACAATATTAGCATTGGAATGCAGTCATTATCTTTACAGGAATATCATTAGAATATCTAGTATGTGTATTTTTATTAAAATATGCTAATGTGTGATACTTGCTTCATATAGTAAAAAGTTCAAATGCTTTACATAATTATATAAATTGTCTTTGTAACTATATTAGTATGTTGTTTCTATTCATTCTATTAAATAACCGTCTTGTTAACGATACCTATATTGAGGGAACAATTACTTTTCTATTATTTCTGAACAGCTGGTTTTGCAGAACATGTCCTGGAATGTACTGTGAACAGCTGGTAAAGTCTTCATTTCATTCCAGGTGGTACCCATGATTAAGACTTTTCTTCTAAGCTGTGTCGTGGGAAAGTCTGTCCAGTACTGTACCAGAATACACAATTTCATATCCCCTCCAAAATTTAGATGTTGCAAAAGACATGCTTCTTATCCTTTACACATCACGCAGTTGCCCTCACTAACAATATATTAACTTGGAGTAAGATTCTTCACAAATTGTGGCTAGGGTAATGGACTGCAGTCATTCAAACCTTATGCATATTGTCCAAATTAGCCTTTCTTTTTTAACTACTTGCAAAATTATTCCTACTAGAGCATGCAGTCAAGAAATTTAGTCTAGGTTCTAATTTGATCGTGCTGGAGTATTATCTTAAGAGTACAATTTACTGAAACACAAGTATGATATAGAAATGAACAGCTAATTTAAGGTTAGGTTGCCTCAGTGAATTTATCGCTTTCAGATTATCAATGTGTGAAAATGGGAAGCCCCTGGCTGCCTCCACCTTCCCACCACCCACCTCAACACGCTCTCTATGCTTTGCTCCTCCTCTCACTTCCTTGCCTCCCAGCTTTCCCTCTGGCTGCCTGAGGTGAATTGTCCCGATGCTGAATTGGCTGTGTGGAGTTATCTTACAGCAAATTACAGCTGTGAGTTGGCAGAGGCAAGCTGCCTGTGGTGAGCTGACTGCACTGAATTGTCCTAGACCAGGGGTATCAAACTCAAGGCTGGTTGCTTAGATCTGGCTCACAGGGCCGCCCTGGAAACAGCGAAGGACTAATCCACAGTGCCTCTGCCAGAGAAAATGGAGCTCCGTTTCAGCCGCAACGGCCTTCTGAAGCCCACCCAGGCTCCATTTTCGGCCATGACAGTCTCCAGTTTCACTGGCAGAGGGCCGCTGGAGACTGTCGTGGTAATGTCAAGCTAGCCATGCCCACCCTGGCCATGCTCACCCCAGTCCCCCAAGATCAAACACAACCTTGATGTGGTCCTCAATGAAATTGAATTTGACACCCCTGTCCTAGACACTCTTAGTGATGCCAACAGGCTGTAAAGCAACATTGTATGAACACAGCTTTCAATGCAGGTCATGTAGGCTGAGGAATCTAGGGTATCTGGATAGCACCAAATTGGTAAAAGCTGCTTTTGGTCACTTCCCAATTCTAGGTCCATCCTCTTTTCCACTTTACAATATGAACTTGAAATATTCTTACAGATTTTTGATAGTTTCACAGGTGTCACAGGTGCCATGAATGCATCATTTAATAAGAATTTTTTTGTATTGAATAAAAACCTCTTATTTTGGACACTAATGCTAAATTTCATCTTAGATTATTATATTCTTAATTTCATATGGATTTCTTTGAAGATTATCCAGAAACTGAATGGTTCATTTGTGGATTGCTAATTTCTATACACCAATGCAGATTAGAGTATAAAACGCCATGCTGAAAGTGCTTACTTTGAAAATTTATTGACAAGTGATTATCAAGGTGAAGGAGGGCCAGAGGTTCCACAATGCCCCTGGCTTCTTAATACCTCTTCTAATCTTCTCCTTTTCATTTGTAAACCTAGAATAATGTCTGACTCTCCTTTTCAATCCATACGCCATTTACCTTTGTCTACTTTTCCTTCCTTTTTATCTGTTGTCTTAGTGATATTCCATTGCAAACCTCCTAGGTTAAATGTCTCTCTTCCCACAAAGCACCATTTTTCCAGATGTCACTATAATCATGAATGCATGTCAGCCACCAATGGCACTGGGTACCCAACTTTAATGATGGTGAGTCACTGCACTCCTTCTGCATGTTGTGGGGAAACACTAGAGAAATAATAGCCAAGTAAATGAATAAATTCAGCTGTTGATTTTGATCTTATTTCAAAAAGGCCCGAAGGGATTTGGGCAATATAAAATATAAGGCAGCTTCATCTTTTGCAGTGCCAGCTGAATCATACAGCTAAATTAAATTATTTGTTTGAGGCAGATCTATGAGTTTTGGAGGACAGGGGGCAGGGAGGTGCTAATAAATGAAGTCAAGAATTGTTGTTTGAACTCTGAGCAAGATTTTTTTTTAATTCAAGGTATCGATTCTAGCAGAGGTAAAATTAGGTAGGGTGCTACACATTCTCCTTTGAGGCAGGATAATATTTCTTGGGCCAGAACAGGCAGCAGTGCATCCAAGGTAAGAGTCAGACTTCACTGTGGTTTATCTCCAGTTAGGAAGGAGTGGGCTCCATGTTTCCTGCTCCAGCAAGTTTCCCTGTAATTGCCAAGTCTGTGTTCAGTCATGCAAATTGAAACAACAAAGGAATCCTCCACATGACATTAAGTAGATCCCCTTAGCTAGAGCAAAAATAATTCTACTTTTTAAAAAATTCATACTTAGGAAATCACAGGTATACCCACAGAACTGCAATCCCTTTCTCCCTAATGCCATTCTTTCCTGCACAAATCTGTTTCAACTGTGTAATGATTTTATTAGCTTTAAAATGCAGAAAAAGAAAAAGAGAACTAAAACATAGTATCAAAAGAACACAAACTAATACAAAAATACATGAAGTAGAATGCACATCTAAAAATATTTAACAGATTAAATCTTGGTCATGTGTAACAATATTGGTCAGTTTTTCTTTTTCTTTTACACTGATTAAAAAAATAAGATCACAAGTTAAGTGTGAATGTATCAATCCAAAGTTTTAAAATCAAGGTCTTGAAAGCCAAGTCTCTCCATCAAAGGAAAAGTATCTTTTTAGGTGCATGCAGAGTAAATATAGAGTTTTTCATAAATGAATACATTCCAAATCTCTCTCTCTTTCTCTCTCCCTCTCTCCCTGCCTTCCTCCTCTCTCTCCTCCCTATATATAATCATATTGACATCTCTAAAACTTAATTCTATAGACATACTTAAAATTAATATGCCAAAGATGACCATAGAGCAAGCCGAAGACTTAGTCATATTTGTATTTTTATTTATGTCATTGAGACAGAAAATACATAATTCAATGCTCCTTCCATCATATTATATGTTCAATATTACTGAAGTTTTGTTTATTAAATTTGTATCCATGTAGGAGTCAGAATAACATTCATTGTACTCCCTTCTCATATTTTACTCACAATAGCAACAATCCTGTGAGGTGGGTTGGTCTGAGAGAGAGTACTGACTTAGTCCAAGTAATCCAGAGAGATTCTGAGGACAAGGTACCAGAATCGTTAATAGTTGGGCAAAAGAGGGAATCTCATTAGGAATGCCTAGCTGAATCTGCTAAAATAATCTATAGGTAGTCCTCAACTTATGACCACAATTGAGCCCAAAATTTCTGTTGTTAAGCTAAACATTTGTGAAGTGAATTTTGCCCCGCTTTACGATGTTTCTTGCAACAGTTGTTAAGTGAATCACTGCAGTTGATAAGTTAGTAGCATGGTTGTTAAGTGAATCTGGCTTCCCCATTGACTTTGCTTGTCAAAAGGTTGCAAATGTTGTTTGCATGACCTTGAGACACAGCAATGGTCCTAAGTATGAATCAATTGCCAAGCATATCTGAATTTTGATCACGTGACCATGGGGATGCTACAAAGGTTGTAACTGTGGAAAAAAATGGTCATAAGTCATTTTTTTGTCAGTGATGTTGTAACTTTGAATGATCACTAAATGAACTGTTGTAAGGTGAAAACTACCTGTATACTACACAGCTGTTAGAGAAAAAGGACAGCTGTTCTCAATTACATTTGGTCATTCTACTCCAGTCAACTTTTGACCTAGATGTGGCAAAGACTAAGAAAGATCCATGCATGTGAGAGAGAAAGAAAATACAACATATGTGTCTCATTCCGATATTCTTCAGTTCAGCCAACCCCCTTATCAGTTCTAAGCATAGACTATTGTATAGACATGTTTGACTGAAATCATCCAGAATCAGGTGACTACGTCCTTGTGGTATGGAGGTTATGAGATCATTATCCCCCACTTCCTCTTTGGAACTTGGTCTTAGGAACAATTGGCAGTTCTATTCTGGAGAAGACATGAAGGTGGTGCTTATATTTACTAGTATATGGCATTCTATAAAGAATATTGTGGTTTCTGAAAAAGAAAGTTCATATTATGGTAATTGCCATCCTGCCTCCCACTATTAGAAATATAAGGGTATTTTAAAGCAATTCCTTTCCCTCCAACTAATCGAATTTCCACCCAAGGACGTTCAGAGCAGCCATAACCCCCATGACATAGAGCAGCGTTTCTTAACCTTGGCAACTTTAAGATATGTAGACTTCAACTCCCAGAATTCCCCATCTTAAGTTCACACATCTTAAAAGTTGCCAGAGTTGAGAAACATTGACACCAAGATTTTCTTTTGTCCTAGGGCACTTCCATAAAGCACTTTCTCTACTTCTTCTGAAGTATTTTGAAACAGATCTGCTCATAATCTTCACTCTTGTAACACTGAAAACACAATGAGCCAATCACATCTCTCCCTCTGTGTTACCTGTTCAACAGGGCACTGCAGATAATCATTCAATCAGTGCCCAGCCTCAGCAACAACAAAATGCTCTTGCTTCCATTTCACACAAAAAGGTCATGAAATAAGTTGCTGCCTCCTCTCCTCTTAAAAATCCTATTGAGAAGATGACATGGTATAATATCCTATATAGTGCTTCTGAAGGTGATGGTGGGCTGCACTAGTATCTAATATGGGGAATGGAAGCAGTATGTTCTAAACTAGGGGTCTCAAACACAATTTACCTGGGGGCCGCTGGAGGCAGAGTCTGGGTGAGGCTGAGCCACACATAGAAGTGTTTAGCCAGCTAGCGACGCATGGAGAATGCACTAATATTATACTTTCATATCACGGTGGGGGCCACAGGATATTGGCCCGCAGGCCGCAATTGGCCCGCGGGCTGCGAGAATGAGACCTCTGTTCTAAACAAACTTAATAGTGATTAAGCTACAGGAATTAGCATTTATTGTAATGGCCGTTTCTCGTCCCTTCTCCACCTGAATGGTATAATCAAACTTCCTTTAAGCTACATCAGTGTTTCTCCATTGTCACAGCTTTAAGATGCCTGGGCTTCCTCTAGTTTAATGAAAAGAAGGACTGTGGGTGACATGATAGCAGTGTTCCAATATCTAAGGGGTTGTCATAAAGTAGATGGAGTCAACCTATTCTCCGAAGCACCTAAAGGCAGGACAAGAAATAATGTATGGAAACTAATCAAGCAGTGAAACAATCTTAAACAGGGGTGTCAATCTCAAGGCCCATGGGCCGGATCTGGCCCATGCGGTGCTTAGATCTGGCTTGTGGAGCTGCCCTGGAAACAGCAAGGGTGCCTCTGCCAGCAAAAATGGAGCCCGTTTTTGCTAGCCTGCAGAGCGCTAGCAAAAGAAATTAAAAACAAAACAAAAGGAGAAATGTTTCCCCTTTTGCATTTGACCATGCAAGAAGGGACAGGAAAGGAGAAGGGAAAGAGAAAAGAAAAAGAAAGAAAGATGGGTAGAGAGCAAGGAAGGAAAAATAAGAAGAAAGGAGAATGAAGAGGAAAGGGAAGGAAAGAAGAAAAGGAAGGAAGGAGATTATAATGAGAGGGAGGGAGGAAAATCCTGTCTTAGCAGTTGGCCACCACAGGTGCCCCCGACACAAGTGATGTCGAGCTGGCCATGCCCACCATAGCTACACCCACCCTGGCCATGCACCCCTGTCCCCTCTGAAACACAACGCTGATGCAGCCCTCAATGAAATTGAGTTTTACACTCCTGACCTAAAACTAAGGAGAAATTTATTTAAAACAATTAATCAGTGGAGTGACTTGCTTCCAGAAATTGTGGATGCTTCAACACCAGGGGTGGGATTCTACCAGTTCGCACTTATTCGCTAGAACCGGTTGTTAACATTCTAAGCAATTTGGAGAACCGGTTGTTAGAAGAAGTTACTGGCCTAATCCTGTAAGGAAGGCAGGAAGGAAACATTCTGGTGTTGCTTACAGAAACTGCCTCTCCATTAATCCTTATTAAATTCTTGGCAGGCCTAAACTTTCTGTCTCAGAAACTTCTTTGGAAGTTTTTTCCCCTCCTTTGCTGGTACTTTGCTTGTGTGGAGTGACCATTCAAAGTTACAATGGCACTAAAAACAATGACTTATGACCACCTTTCACACTTACGACTGTTGCAGCATCCCCACAGTCATGAGAGGCCAGGCGAGGAGATGCATGCCTCGATGAGAGTGATATTGAGTTGGCCACGACCAGCCAATAACATGACCACCAAGCCACGCCCACCCAATCACACGACCACTAAGCCATGCCCACCACCTAAGCCACGCCCCCAGAACCGGTTGTTAAAAAAATTGAATCCCACCCCTGTTCAACACCAATAATTTTTAAGAATAGATGAACAACCATTTGTCTGAAATGGTGTAAGGTTTCCTGCCTGAACAGGAGGCTGAAATAGAAGACCTCTAAGGTTCCTTCCAACTCTGTTGTTCTGGACTTCAGTGTACAGAATTCCCCAGCCAGCATGATACCTGGGCAAATTTGAGAATTGAAGTCCAGATATCTTAAAGTTTCTAAGAGTAAGAAACACTGATCTTCACAAACAGGGGATTGGGGGGGGGGGGAAACAGCCTGGATTTACATAATGCTTCTCCCCTGACAGAGAAGGAAGAAACAGACCCTCTCAAATGAAACCCACATTCTTCTTAAAGGATCTGCTGAGGAACTGGAAAAAAAAAAAGTGCGGTAAGCATTCCCACCAATAGGAAAAGGCCACCTACAAACATGAGGAACAAACAAAAAGTATGGTTTGTTTTGCTTTGTGTTTTTGCCATTTGGATTATGTTGCAGCTGACCTGGAAGTAAACTGGCACAGCTGTTGAATTCAACTGTAGTGTGGGATCACTGAGGCCTGCGGCTGCTTTTGTCTTAGGGCAGAGTCCTGGTTTGGAAGGGATCTTAAGAGAGAGCTGAGCTTGTCCCCATTTGCCTTTTTCAGGGAATCCTGAGAATGGGGCCTGTAGTTATCAAACTCTTTGTTTTCTAGCCATCCTTGGAAATCCCTGTGCTGAATTTCAGTGACAAACCATAGGGAAAATGGCAGCTGTCTACCCTATCTTTCTAGGAGAGAGGCCAACACAACTAAAAAATAAAAATAAATCCAGAAATCTCAATCTCATCATTGTATAATAGCAGCACATCACTCCCAGTTTTTTCCCGTATGGTGACCTGACCACCAAAATATTGCCTGCTTCTTTCATGGAGAAATCTTTTCTTTTTTCCCTTTATGGTTTCCAGCAAGCTTTTTCTTATAACAAGAAAGGCAGAATAGAGGCCATTTCTGATAATGCCAGTGTCCTTTTCTTCTTCTCTTCCCTGTAGTGCAGCCACATTGCTAATTAATTGAATTTCCTTCTTGCCCCTTTGTAAATTATTTCTATTGCTCATTAGCAGAACAGCTTGGGATTTGAGCTATGTTTTCACTCATCTTACTGGAATTTCTCTCTCTTTCTCTCAGACCCCTTTGTTGTTTCTGTGCTCTCTGTGAAAGGCATTAGAGAAGCTTTAGCAGCAAGAACTTACATTGTTCAGAGCCCCAGCTGCATACTTTTGCACTCTACCTTGTGCGTCACAGCTATTCATCTTGATTTGGACTTGGCTCAACTGCAGATGCTGTATATATGGTAATTTTAGATTCCCAATTTGAAAACGGCTTTAGGGTGGATCTGATGGCAAGAACACTCTTTGATTTACGCTGGTTTGTATTACCTCCATGCAGTTGGGAGGGGAGCAGTCCTAAGACTGAAACAGCTTTGCTTCAGTATTCTTTGTGAGAAAGAGGAGGCTGAATCCAGCTCTCTTCATCTGTATGAAAATACGAGAAACAAAATATTCCATCTCTGGGAAAATGGCTACTTTGCCTGGAGGGGAAGAAAAGCTTTTATGCTATTAGCTGTGCTTTCAAATTATGAAAGTGATGGGATTATACATACTGTAGTTTACTGAAGGATGTGCTGTGATACCCTAATTAGTATCATTAGGTTCTTTAGGGATGAGGTGACGGATGAAAAACTTTTACTGTCTGGTGTCTTTCCCCTGTGGTAAATGTGTGAATGAGCACTAAATTCATCAGTCCTGTCAAGATTTAGCAAGTGTTGTTTGGGAGTCTATTGGGTATTCTGACACTCTTGAGTAAATTGAATGAAGAAATTGATCTTCAGTTGGAAATACAAAGGCTAAAGCTCAACTCCTGAAGGCTACCTTGGAAGCATTACTGAAAGTTGGTGATATTTACCATTGTTTTCCCCTAGGGGTGTGTGTGTGTGTGTGTGTGTGTGTGTGTGTGTGTGTGTGATGTTTCATTCTAGACACTGGTCCTGGAAGTCTCTGGATCTGCTTTTTTAATTAGCCAACAACAGCTAGGTGCTACCGCTTGCTGAATATAATTGATATTTGATATTGATATTGAATATAAATGCATTAATGTATAATTTACAGCTACATTTGAGGAATTCCTAAATATTTTTTAAATGATAATGTGTTTGTCACTAGACTTTTGATAGTTTCCTTTACCAAAGTTCTCCTGAGTTACTGTTTTTCAGAGCACAAGAAACTATAATACAGTATATGCTTTCTTATATATTTGTTAGTAGCTGAGGATCATTTTTCCCTGAAGGGGGAAATGATTGCTGGGAACATAGTCACAATAAAAAAAGTCTTTATATCCTGACACTGCCAGTTTCCCGATTTTTTTGAAGCTATATTCAAAAAGCATATGCTTACAACAAACCAATTAGTTGTATCTTGGGCCTGTTGTACTTAATGAAAAATTCCTTTAAAGCCTTGTTTTGCTTTCTGTCTATTCTCACATTCTTATTTGTAGGTTAAGGCCAAACAGTGCAGTCAGCAATCAAGTAATCTGTCTTTATCATCTCCCTAAATAAATTCCCTGGCAAAACATCAGAAGCTTTGCACATTCCCATAGACTGGAAGCACTGCTTCTTTCTAACCAAGTAAAAGAGCTTTTAGCATTAATTAACCTTTCATTCCAACTATATCTAAAATATTTTAGATATAGGGCCCTTTACCATCCATTTCCTTCTCTGTTAAAACAGTTCAGACTTTTGAGCATTTTCAAACAAAGTGATGGGAACCTTTTGCAGGAGGCCCTAACTGTCTGGTGAAGAATGGGCCAGAGCTCCATTCATGACTACAGGTAGCATCGGGCCTAATATTAGTAATACTGAGATCTAAAATAGCTATATTTCTTTTCTAAGGCCTGGGTGTATACATTTAGTTCAAAGGCCATGTATCAACTTAAGTTCAGATTAAAAGTAAGACCCCCCCCCCCGGCCCTTTTCTTTCAAATCAAAGATGTTAATCAGGAAAAATAGTGAAGTTCATACCTTAGGCAAATATATCCACAGATAGTGGAAAAATAATGTTTTGCCATCACCTTATTCCTGTAATTCTCTTCCCTCAAAATTACAATCAAGGGTTTCTCATGAACTACTGTGATTGCTAGGCAGTTGGCTGGAAATATCTAGGATCAGGTTTGAAGAAAATGGGTTCATAGGTCAAATTGTTTACACAAAAACAAGAAATAGATTCCTTTAAGATTTATTAAAATACACAATTTTTCTTTTTCTTTTTTTTCTAAACTGGTACCAGATTCCTGAACACATAATTTTATTTTTCCAGTCACATATGGACTATTAAAGTTCAGTTACTGAATTAGCTCATTGCTTGCTCAGTGTAGCATGAAAACAAATGTCTTCTTGTCCATGTAGAAAAGCAAGTCCCTCTGCAGTCTGCAAGAGAAAACATTTTAATGCAGGAATAATTCTGTAATATTCTGCCAGACTTTAGCATATAGAATCTGCCCCACTAACAATTAGGGTAATTAACCATTCATTGCAAAATTTATTTGTTGAACATGCAGGCCTGTTAAGTGAATTTACTGTAAGAATACTTAGTTACTCTCCAGATAGAAAGCATAAATATCTTTCACCTCTAACATATTTTAATTTCAGGAGAAGGCTGTCCTGAGGTTCACATCAAGAGATAAATCCTTTTACTTGCAAAAAAAATCCCTTAGCTATTCAGCACAGGATCTCATTAAGAATTAGGGCTCTAAAACAAAAGAGGGTGTTGATTTCATAATTAGCAAGCAGAAGAGAGAATCAAGAAGGCTATTCAATAGGAGAATGAATATTCAAGAACCGAAACATCAGTTCTGTAAAACCATAAAAGATTCATGGTGCAAAAAATGGTAGAAGTAATGTTTTGCAGTTTTGTTGTTTTGTTTTCTAGGTTTGGTCAGGTTATTAAAGTCAGAAGTCTTTGTTTCTGTGACAGTAGTGCATCTTACTGACATGATTCAGACAGATCTGAAAGAAACAGTTCTAAAGGGCTATGTAATACCAATTTAGCATAACTGTCTATGAGAAAACATTTCTAGAAACTGAAAAAGAAGCTTAATGTTTAGTAGTTTAATTATGTCTGATTAAAAATAACTTAGCAAAGCATAGGTTTTTCTGAGATGGTCCCCTTCCCATGGATTGGATTTCAAATCCCAGGATTACCACTTCTAGAGGAGGAGTTTGGGGGTCTCTGGAAAAGAAGAAGCAAAATGTACTCATAGTTTATGAGTGCATAATTATCTTGTGCTAATGCTCATCTCTCTCTGGTGACCAGTGTGACATCTAGAGGTATTTTTCCATTTCTTCTGCTGTTTAACATAAATTTTGTAACATTAAATGAAAGACTTTTATTTCTCATTTAATAGCCTTCTTTGCATGGTGAACAGGTGCCCTGAAAATGTCTTCTTTCAGGTTTATTTAAAAGAAAGGAACCCTGTATTCCAGGCTAATAAAGCAAGAGTTAAATCCTGTCCTTTGAATCACAAGAGGTTGCCTTTCCTCCCTTTAGTCCAGCTTTCTTCTATTCTTTCAAGCAAGTAGGATATTGAAATGTGCAAACCATCAAGTCTTTGAAGTGTCGTAAATAAGATTGTGACAAACTTTGTTGTACCTCTGGTTCCTAAGCCATAATAAAATAAGTCCTGAAAGGAGAAAAGAGAGGCTGCTTCAGAAGGTCCACTACTTTACAGACATGACTCTGTGGATTTTGTATTTTGAGCACAACAGTTAGGTGTCTGAAGTGAAATGTGTTGGACTTTTTAAAAAAAACTTGCACTTAACCTTGAATGCATACATGTGAAAGAGTAATGCCAGTAATAGGAATGCTGCTTGAAAGTATAAAAGAGTCTGAACCTGATTCTTGCATTTTGGAAGTGGAAATGTAGCCCCTCCAAATAGTTACCACCTTGTCTTAATTCTGTCCCTTAATTTGAACTTGTTCACATTGTAATTTACTTTAGGCTCCATTCTCCTAGTAATAGATCCAAGCTACCTTACTGATATCATTATGGGTTCATTTGATGACTGTGGTCAAAATCACATCAGTTTTAATTTTTCCATTATTCATATTGAAAGAATCACCAGGACAGTTTTCTAAATAATAAAGCTGTGAAGTTTTACCAGTCTATATAATAAACCACCAAGTCCAGACTTTTTACATGAGAGATTTACTTTGGCATGTTGAGTTGAAAAGTATACCAAAATGTACACAAATAGTTACTGGTTTGAGCAGACCTCAGCTTTGCCTATTGCAGTATCTAGAAACCACAACTCAGTGAAAGAATGTCAATGTGATGTTTCACTGGCTAAAGGAAATCAATGTTGTTAAAGCAAGCTTGTGGTTAGACATCTCTACAGTGAGAGGATCCAAGTATCATGTTAGATTTTTTTCCATCCTCTTCAAACACATGAAAATTTATTTTTTCTCTGCAGCTTGAAGCAGCAGCACCTGTATAACATTGGTTGTGAAGGCAACTTCATGCCTCTTCTTGCACTTAGCAAACGTCCTGCCAACTTGACAAATATTTTCCTTTTTGAATTCAAAAACCATCTGAAAGTGTCCAGCTGAATATTAGAAAATGTAATGGCTGGTTAGCTCTGTTGTGTTTATGCATAAGAAAGGTGTACAATATGTACAATAAACTATACAGATCCTTACTTTTTTCTATATTTGCATAACTACAGGTACCACTTATGTTCATTCTCTGGTTTTTTTTCAACCACGTGGCATTTGGCAGCCACGAGAAACCTAGGGATATGATTGTGTACCCGACATCTTTCCCATAAAATGCACTATGTTTAACAACTTCAGAAACATTTTAGCAGCAACTAAGTGTGCCTTCAGTCAGCATTCCACACTGTGCTAATGTGGTTGAGACCATAGAGCAATTTCTAAGTTGACCATCCATATATCCAAGTTGACCATCCATGTTTTCCTGAGATCAATGCAGTCTATCACTAAGATGGTGATTTTCTCTGATTAAAAAATAGGAACTCCTTTGTCAGGTATGCTGAACTTACATAGGAGTTTTTGAGAGTTCAGTTGTTTCATCTTGCTTCATGAGTCCTCACTTTCTCTTCTTATTCTTGGTTTCCTTCACATTTATTTCCCATTTCTATTTTTACCCTTGTCCTCAACAATTCATAAGGCATGTAGTAGGGAGGCACAAGACACAACAATTACAAAAAAGTGATAAATGTACTTATTACTGGAAGGAGTGCCTGAAGATCCCCACACTCAAATACAATAATAAGAATGTTCCTGACCACAATCAAGCATCAAGCATAACAAAGCAAGACACTGTGAGCATATCTCTGCTTCCTTTATAATCCGTACTGTAGGATTATGATTTTTTAAAATGAGGGCCAACTAAGTGAACATCTAGAAAAATGTAATCAGTAAACAGTATAGGAAAACTGCCATATTCTTCATCATGAAGTACCTGATTCACACCTGGACTTTTATGATTGCACAACAGCCTATTTGAAATATTCCAGTGTCCAAAACTGTGGGTTCCAGGATCCAATGCAATCTCTCAGTGATGCATGGCCTACAGTCCTTTAAGAAACTGACTGAATGGTTGTAGCAAAATTTGCCACCCACTAGTCATCCTTTGGGCCAAATTTGTCTAACCAGCTTTCACGTAGAAGATAATGTCTTCATTGTCCAATCTGTATTAAGCACAGTTGTCAAAAACAGTTTCTCTTACTTCAGGCATCCCCTAGGAAGCAAACTTCCAATTAAGTTAATTACTCAGAAGAGCTGAGGTAGTGGAAGAGTTAGGTCCCTCTAATCCACTGCACCTCTTCACTAACTGTTACTCTTCTGTTAACCTCCTCCATATTGATGTTGCACACAGAAATACTGTTTGTGTAGGTCAGGGGTGTCAATGGCCTCCTGCAGCACTTTGCCAGCTGAAAACAGCCTGAAAATGGCCCTGAAAATAGTCTGGAAAGTGGCCCCAAAAATGGCCCTGAAAAAGGGCTGGAGAATGGCCCAAAATGAGCTTAAAAAGCATAAAAAACAGGCCAAAATAAGCCCGAAAACTGCTGGCAGAGTGCTGTAGGAAGCCACAGACAGTGAAAACGAGGCACCGTGGGGGGCATGGCCCCTGCACCCCGTTTTGGCCTGCAAGGTGCTGCAGGAGGCATTAATTTTGGGGAAGCCACATTGCCTCTAAAATTAAATAGAACAAATGTTTTAATGATAGAGTGATTTTGTTATACATTAGATACAATAAAGAGGGAAGCAAAATTGCCTCTTTTTCATCCCACGATACCTTTAGCTTAAAAGTAAATTGTTTTGTAAGAAATTAATTCTCAATGGCCTATTAACTTTTTATTATTCTGACTGCCATAGCAAACCCCACCCCCCGTAACTCCTTTAGGATGTTGTGTAGTGGAATCAGCTAATGGGAGAGAGCAATTAATCATTTTACTATCTACACATTTTCATCAGTTAATGCCTCCTTTTTCTGTTCACAATGTGCATTTTCTCAAATCAAATCCAAGTTTAGACATAAGGCTGACTGGAGTGCAAACTGGGGGAAAGGGAGGGTGAAATTAGCAGACATGAGAGTAATTCCAAGTCTCTTTCCTGCTAAAACTCACTTAGAAATCTCTCCTCCCTATACATTTATGTCACTTTGATAAAACTTGTGGGTCTATGGTATTCATTTATTGACCAAGATATTAAGTTTCTGCTTCATTTTGATGATAAACAGCACAAAAAAGAGGCCTGGGAAGAGATGTGTTGAAGCACTAAAATGGTGCTTAAGGCAGATGTGTTAATAATAAAATTGCTCAGTATGACATGTAAATCCCTATTTGGCTTGGTACCTGCTGGAGTATTTGTAAAACCTCCTCCTTGAACCAGTTATGGCCTGCTCATCCCAAATGTCCTAGAAGAACTTGGTTGTGGGTTCACCACTATTGTAAGGAGAGATGGGTGGAGGCACTCTATTGAGGTACATTGGAATAACTTCCATTCAGAAATTTAATCAGCGCTCCACATAATTTCTGTTCATTTCTGGTCTTCCACATACATTTGATAAACACCAGTTTGCATACAGAAGAAATAGATCTACAGAGGATGCTATAGCCATCACTCTTCACACTGCTCTGAGTCATATGGAACAGCGGGGGCGGGGGGCGGGCTGGCTATGTGAGGATGTTTTTTGTAGATTTTAGTTCTTCATTTAACACAATACTTCCACATAGACTAGTGTCTAAATTTATGGATCTTGGACTTTCTTATTCAATCTGCCTTTGGATTATGGATTTCCTCTCTGGCCGCTCTCAGAGGGTCAGATTAGGTAATCATATCTCTTCAGCTCTTATTCTTAACACTGGTGCATCACAGGGTTGCGTGTTGAGTCCCTTACTCTATACTCTTTATGTACATGACTGCATTCCCACTCGCGCTAGTAATACTATTACTAAATTTTCAGATGATACAACAGTTATGGGACTCATTTCCAGGGGGGATGAGTCTGCCTATCGAGATGAGGTGGACCAGTTGCTTTCGTGGTGTGGAGACAATAACTTGGTCCTTAACACCAATAAGACCAAGGAGCTTATAGTGGACTATAGAAGGAATAGCTCAGACATCCAGCCCTTGTTTATCAATGGAGACTGAGTGGAACAAGTGGCCAGTTTTATATTTCTGGGTGTTATCATAAAAGAAGACCTGATCTGGGTACTCCCATTGCAGCACTGGTCAAAAGGGCCCAGCAGAAATTATGCTACCTGAGACTTCTCAGGAAACAACAACTGAATCAAAAACTACTGGTGACCTTCTACCACTGTACCATAGAGAGTATTTTAATTTACTGCACCTGCACATGGTTTGCCAATTGCACAGTGGCAGATAGGACAGCACTCGAGAGGGTTAACATCATTGCCCAGAGGATCATTGGTTGCCCTCTCCCCTCTTTGGAAGAACTTTACAGCTCCCGCTTCCTTAAGAAAGTTCAAAACATTCCTAAAAATCTATCTCATCCTGGGTACACTTTTTTTGAACTATTATCATCTGGCAGACGGTACAGGATAATAAAAACAAAGACAAATAGGCTGAAAAACAGCTTCTGTTGCAATATTAATGCACTGTAGTTTTTTCAATTCAATTATGTAGAATGTGAAGGATGTATGCTTGTGTTTTATTTTTATAGTTATAATGTACACTGAAGATGGCATTTAATTTCATTGTACAAGGTGCAATGACAATAAAGGAAACTAAACTAAATTGGCTTTCCCTAAGTTATTAAACAGAATTATGTTGGAAGTTTTTCAATGTATGAATTGATGTCATCAGTTGATTGTGTGTTTATGGTAATTGTTTATTTCCTTTATATTTATACCTTAATTATACTTCTATTTTTATGAATGTATATAAACAGCAAAACATGTCTCTTGATTGTAGTAAGGATAACTCTAATAAATAAAGGATATAAATATAAAAATGTCAGTAAAAACCACCATAAAATGTAGGTAAGCCAATAAAAGTAAAAGTGAAAACACAAGGAAACACGCAGTTTAAACACATCAACTAAAAGAAAACAGAGTTGAAATCTACCTTGAGAAATATTATAGTTTAAAGGCCAAATGCCTGCCTCAATAAGAACATTTTTGCCTGCCAGGAGAAATTCAACAGAGAAAAATACAGGCTTTGCAAAAGAGTTCCAAAGCATGAAAGCAACCAGAAAGAAAGGTTTCTGACTTCTGTCCAGTAATCATACTTGTTGTTGTAGAGGGCTAGGCTGGCATCCTCTCTGGTGATCTTTTGCTGATTAGTTAGGATTTATCTCTTTTTATTTCCTTAGACATTGTAATTTATTTTTGAACATGCTATCTAACTGCTTGATTATATACACTTTGTAATTTTTGTATTGTATTTAATATTGTAATATTTAATACCTCATAATTTCCCTGAATATACATATGCATCAGAGGTAAGTCATACGAATATGTTTATTGATCAACTATTTAATTAATTAATCATTACAAATCAATAAAAAGTAGAAAAGTACTAAAATACTTCAAAGGATGATCAGTTCCATGGGAGATCAACTGTCCCATCAGAAGTTCATTGTGAGCAGTCAAATTAAAGCTTGAATCCCCATCCTCACTATGGCACGCATTCTGAAGAACAAATGGTGATTGTCTTTCTCATAAAGAGATGACCCTGGATGGGAGGGAAAGGGGGATGCAGGGAATCTACCAAACACTGCCTTGAAGATATCTACCAATAAACTGTGTGCTGGGAACTGTCATGCCCTTGTTAGAGTCAGACTCTGAGGGAGAGGAGTAACAGCCAACAGGGAATGGAGGTGTGGCTCCGGAGGTTGTGGAGTAGGCTGGGGAAGGGCAGAGGCTAGCTGGGCAGTCAGAGGAAGAACCAGGCCCATCCCCTCTTCATCCTAGGACACGCAGGGAGGAACAGAGAAGGGAGCAACTTGGCTTATGAGAGAGGAAGGGACCATGATCCCCCTCATTGGTTGCAGCTGGGGAGAAGTGTATATAAGAGAGACAGTTAAAACACAGTGTTACCAGAAGAAAAGCATGTTTTATGATGGGCTGAAGTTATCTTGATTGGCATCCTTTCAACAGACTGTGCCTTATTTTCTCCTTGAAGTTGATAATTACTTATCTTGGTTCTTTGTGGAAATTCCTTCATTGTAGTTTGTTTTGGTTTTCTATTTCATCTCTATCTGCTCATTAAGTTCGGACTGTATTGCTTTCTTTTGAAGACTATTTTTGAATAAGTTTTATCTCCAACTGAGAATTATTGAACAGTGGGGCCAAGTTGGAGGGATTACAGGACATTTATTTACATTTTGGATTTTGTTACGTTTGTGTTACACTCCGGGTCATCACAGGAACAATAATGCCCAACCTGGTTGCTTAGACATGGTATGATTAGGTCATGGGAAGGGCAGTACAATTTATGAACTGCAATTATGGTCATAAGTTGTGTTAAGCCTGAGTTCCCCAACCAGGGTTAGGGAGACAAGCTAAACAGAATGTGCAGCGTTAGTCAGATAGGCACACAGATAAATGAGTGAGATAAGCTTGTATGTTTATTAACATACAGTAAAAATAACAGATACGCTTGTGCTATCAAAAGTATAGTTTATTCCATTTATAGCATAGTCAAAATAACAGTCCATTAGTCATGTATCATTTAGTCAGTCCATTCAAGGATATTCAGTTAGCAAAGTCCGTGTGGAATATCCTATGTCAGTTCACTTACAAATTAGTCCTTTGTTTATCTCTCCTGTTCGAGTAAAGCAGTCTTGAGTCCATGCAGTAATTAGGGATCATCAAAGCCAGAGAGAGAGCAAGCTGTCGTCTTGCTTCTTTTAAAGTGCTTTCACAACCACTCCCTTAATTACAGTCCTACAGTTAAAGTTGCAGACACTTTAACTAACAAACTATGATTACATATTTATTATTTTACCTAAACCAGTTAGGGTAAACAATGTTATCCCTAACAAGTTGTGACATTAAGTAGATGATCATGTAACTGTGATCTCCTCAATGTTACTCTCTTTTTGCAGCAGTTGTTAAGTGAACCCATTATTTCCAAACTAAACACTGGTTTCAGCAAAAATGTCAAAAATCATGGTCATGTGACTCCACATTTCTGCAAATGGCTATAAATGACTAAGCAACATTTATAAGTTCAGTACTACTAGTACTTTCTGCCCAATTAAAGGATGAGTGAAAATATATTAATGTGGCTATGAGGAATATGTTCAACACTGGAAGGTTGTGTGATAGGGAAACTGGCAAGTGACTAGAAATTAATGCCCACCCCTGCAGCCATATTCCCCTAACCTGGAGGTCTTGCTTGCTAATTAGAGATCTGGAGGACAATACAGGGTGAGATATACTTTGATGGTGTCATTCAACCTAACTATGGTTCAATGTTCCTCTGGCAGCTGGACTGGGTGAGTTAGCATTCTAAACCAGGGGTGTCCAACCTTGGCAATTTTAAGACTTGTGGACTTCAACTCCCAGAATTCCTCAGCCAGCATAGTCCACAAGTCTTAAAGTTGCCAAGGTTGGACATCCCTGTTCTAAACAAACAGGGTATTGAAGATAACTCTGAAGGTGCTTTGATTCTAAAAGCCAGGAGGTGGCAGGATGGAGCAAATGAAAATTCTGGCCAGAAAACTCACAAGGACTACAGAGTTAAAGCACTGCAAAGAAGACTGAAGCTTTGCTCCAATCTCAAATAAATCAAAGGTGGGGGAAAACCCCGTTGTACAGTTACATAGCCCAGAGTTTGTCTTGAACTTGTGTAAAGCTGTCCTGGGAGGTGTCCTTCACATTTCTTTGTCCTTTGTTTTTAGAACTATTGCTTCCTGTTTCCTTATACCAATTTTTTTTTTTTTTTAGTTTTCAAATGATAACATGTATGGCTTTGTTTCTTTAAAAAAATATTAAACCAATGTGAGATGGATGCCAACCCAAAAACACCCATACACAACAGGCTTTTGTGTAAATTTGCAGTAATTTAATTTTATATTTGTATTGAGAATAAAGAAAAGAGTTCCAAATAGCCCCTCTTGTTTTGTTGGCCTCAATTTGCACATAGAGTTCAGAATGCTTGCCTGGGACACTCCTTGAATTAACACAACCATTCTTGCAGTGATAAGAGTCAGAAAAATCCAAAGAAATACCTTCATTGGTCTCCCATCAGCCGGCCTCAAAGCCACAAGGTGCATTTTTCTCTTCCTTTAATTTATTTTTGCAGTTAACAAAAGAATAGGACTACTATAAGAAAAGAGCCTTTCATCCTATGCGATGGGTTAGAACAGGATTTTTCAAGTAGATGGAGTTCCATGAAAGGCTAAGAGGAAGAAAAAAAATTTATTGTATCACTTAGAGTTTTATCTCTTGATCAGGAGTTCTGGGATGGATTGATGGATGGATAGATGTTTCTGTGTGTCTGTGAAAACTAACTGGTTCTGTAGCCTGTACACACACAGGACAGAGGCTCCTACCCTGCTATAATTGCAACTCTGAGGTCAAAGCAACCATGTTGTAGTAGATGGGATCTCTTTAAAAGGAACATAATGATCTCTGTGTGAGAGCCACAGCTGGGAAATAAGTTCTCCAAAGTTCAGATTACTGTTTTACAGAATGTTGAATCTGAGTCAGTAATGGAAAACAACAAATATCCATTCATAATAAAAGAGTTATGAATCACTGCAGTGAAGTCACTTTCAGTAAGTATTGAGGAAGGGAGTGAATTGGTTTTGCCCCTGTACACATCAGACAAACATGAATTCCCACTTGACACACATCCCAACTCACAAGTGAGCCATCTTTTGCATCTTGTATGTGTTATGCTGTCATACGTAATAGCAGGAAAAGGGACGAGCTCTCCTGATTAGCATGAACTACCACAATTTTCAGAAAGAATTAGTATTTGTCCATAAAGTACCCTGAATAAAGCTTCTTGATTGTTTGTTAGTCTTTGTGAGAAATTTAGCTGGAAAACTGACTCCAGATTGCCTCATCTCCCACTCCAGTAACCAGTCACTTTCATTTTATGTAATAAATTTAACAGATTTTCCTTCTGCAGTTGGTATTTATTAACCAGATTGTGTGTGCATGAACACACACACACACACACCATCCATGGGAATGTCTCTAGAATTAGATTTGAAAAAAATTCTAGGGAGGAGAGAGCAGTTAAGTCGAATGGAGCTGCAGTTACTATTATTGCTGCCTGCCCTTTAAGAGGAAAAATGGAAGAAAGATCACAACAGCTTTTCTATTAAATGAAAAGATTAACATGCCACAGATGCTTTGCCAGGGTGTGATGACATTTGCAGGAGATGGGTGGCTATGAAGTAGGACTAATGAAAAGCAGGCCTGAAACCACGTGCTCTGTGAGCCCCCAAATTATCTCTGTTCTCTCCCCTATGCAGCCTACCATCTGTATTTACTGTGATCCCACCAGAAACAAAACAGGGCTGGGATGAGATCTTTTGACAAATCTGCCTTCCTGAAGTGCTTGGAAGTGATCCATTCTTTGACTTTGCAGCTTTTGTTTCCTCCTTATGTGAAAGAGAAGTACCAGTGCAGTCTGGTTTTAAATTTCATGGTATCTTACTTGGTGCCAGTAGCTCTAAATTAGTTCTGAGCATTCACCCTGGGAGCTGGGAAGAATATTATACATATATTAACTAGATTGGGAATGTGTGTTTTGAATTTAATTCCAACTTTGTGATGTTCTTCTCCCACAATAAATATTCATTTTGTTTCAAACTCTGGGACTCAAATTGTTTCCCCCTCAGAGTGAAAATTATATTCTCAGAGGACAATACTAAAAACAAAATACACAATATTTATTTCTCTTCTTAGCATTACTGAGGAGTTTTAAGATGTGTAACAGGCCATAAGAAGATGGAGGTATATATGTATGAAGGCCATTTGGAACAGCTTAGGTTATCTGCCCAGTTCAGTTAACAACACCTAGTTGATCTTGGCCGATTAAAACAAAACAAAAAACAAAAACATCCCAACAACTTAGTTTAGCACTTTGATGGGAAATTACCAGGAAACCCAGGGCTTTAGATTAGAAAGAAAAACAGGGAAAACATTCTGGAAGAAACCAGTAGCAACCCATTTTCATATTATTGCTAAAAAAAATCATGTCAGCCCACATAATCATCAATAGTCAGGATATATTCAAGGAATCTACATTTACAAGCAGTTATACTCCACAGCATAGCTTAAAAAGCTAGAATGGTTGGTTTCAAATAATGTGCTGAGCCCAAATCAAACAAGTCATAAATTGTGACTTAGTACAATGTGCAAACAAGATTAATCTAGGCCCTGGTTTAATAGTAGGCAACTTCTACCATATGACTCTTGAGTTATGTAATTTATACCATTTGGAAAATGACAGTTGTAATCAGGGGTGGGATTCTACTGGTTCCGGCTGGTTCTGGCAAACCAGTAGTTCCAGCGATCATTTGACCTTACCCATCTGGCCCTGCCCTAGTCTGTCCTTTATTTATGTGTTTTGCAGCTCAGCTGATTTGTGCGGCACAGTGGATTGCCGCGCCTCAGCTGTTTCACTCACCAGGGCTGCAGTAGCTAAAAATGGATAGTTTTCAAGCGCTTTGCGCGCACACTGACCTAACCGGTTGTTACACCAGTTGAATCCCACCACTGATTGTGACACTGCTTCCCCAATCCCTCTGCAGGTGCTCATGCTTCCTTGGAAAATGAAAGATTTGAACTATGTCGCAGGTAAACAAAGTGAAATAAAAAAGGAAACGAGTGGAAGAAAAGGGCAATATTTTGGAATGTAGTTTTGAAGAGAAATTGATTGGGGAATTGTAAGGATGGGTATTGAATTAGAGTATAAATTTTTACAGATAATTTTTTGGGTAGGTTACTTGTTGTTCTGCCTCACTTACTGCACTTTAAGAAATCAGGATAGAAAAACATTTTGGCTTTATGGAACTCATCATCTGATCTCTGCTTTCCATTCACTTTTGAGGAAAAAGAAAAGTTCTCCAGTAGTTTATAAGGGCAGAAATAGTCTTTTTGTTGTTGTTGTTGTCCCTACTTCTTTTATGCCAGTAAAAGTGGCTCTTGTATTTGGATTTGTAAGATATAGTTGTGCACATATTAAAAAAAACATGTGGTGAGGGAAGATGCTATCTATCCAAAAGGAAGATGACCCAGAATTTAAGAAAGGAGGTCGCAAATCGACCATTCATTCAAGCAAACAAATAATTAGTTAGACTGTGCAGCTTTTCTATCTTCTTACTCATTTAAAACTTGTTTTGAAGATGTCTCCATTCACAATAGATGTGTGTATGTGTCACATGTTTGAGCACTGAAGACACATCCATAAAGGGGCACCCCCTGGACAAAAATGATAATTAAATTAATAACTACTAATGTAATTGCCTGAGAAAGAAACTTTCAGAAATTAATCCCTCATTTGCTCATGCCAAGTATTTCCTCTTACACAAACAACTTTTTCATACAGTTATATTCAAATGTGCCCTCACTTTACCTTCCAAACTTGTTTAGCAGAGAAGAACGAGAGGATGAAGATGAGGCAACGCATAAGGCCACTGGATAAAGAAAGAAAAAGAAGGCTCACATCAGGCTTAACAAAAAAGTTAAATTCAGCAGCCAAGTAGCTTCTTCCAAGCAACAGCTAATCTTTCAAAGGTATCTGCAGTTTTCAGCAGCAGGTATATAGTCCTCTGCATTTATAACCCAACAACCACCCCTTTGTTTCCAACAGTTCCAAGGACTCCCACGAGTCACAGATAAGGGAATTGTGTGTGTGAGTGTGAGTGTGCGTGCTTGCGCTTGGGTAGATGTGGCACAGGAAGCCTTAATAGTTTCAGGGATTCCATACCAGCCAGGCAACTATGGAAAAATAAAACCATAAATGACAAGATCTTCAAAAATGTACTAAATGCACACATGGGTAAAAGTCCATCTATCATTTTACACATCTGTAAAGGAACAAAAAGCCAAAAAACACAGGTGCCTGGCAAGCACAGAGAGCCAAAATTTAGATAATAGAATCACAGATAATAATAGCTGTGTGTGGCAACCACTTAGATTTTAGTTCCCAAACTAAAACATCTACCTATAGTACTTATTCCTGAACATTCCTGAAAATTTGCCCCTGCATGCCTTGGTGCATTTATTTGTTGACTGGTTTGGTAGAAATTTGATACAATGTGTAGACATTGTTTGGTCTGACATTTCCATAATAGTTTTTATATTATTATTGTTATTTATTATATTTATTTACCACCCATCTCACCACAGGGCAACTTTGAGCAGTTTACAACAGTTTGGCAGTTCGATTCTCAATGGTTGACTCAACCTTCCATCTTTCTGAGGTTGGTAAAAGATTGTTAGGGGCAATATGCTGACTCTGTAAGAAAGAGTCATAAAACACTGTGAAGCCGTATATAAGTCTAAGTGCTATTGCTATTATGAATGACTTGCCTAACCAGGAATCTAAAATAAGTGAACATTTACCAGATTGCTCATCATATTGGTCCCTAACCATGTCCATATTGTTGCCCACATGTTTGCTTTTACATCATTCTTCTAAGGTCAGGATTCAATCTTTTTCTTTCATTTCTGCCCCCCACAGCTTAATATCCAGACTTCCACATTCAAGAATCCATCTCTCTTCCTGCTCCCTGGCCCAGAATTCAGTTTTCTTTCTTTCCTGCCTTCCCAATTTTATATTTAGACTTCCACATTCCAGGATCAAGCTCTCTTCTTTTCTTTCTGACCTCAACATAAGAGCCAGCCCTCATTTTCTGACCCCAG
The DNA here is from genome assembly GCA_033807585.1 of Hydrophis major. Lineage (NCBI taxonomy): Eukaryota > Metazoa > Chordata > Lepidosauria > Squamata > Elapidae > Hydrophis > Hydrophis major. The sequence goes on along the minus strand of CM066328.1, from coordinate 85,492,105 downwards.
ACCCTGTTCCAGTTTCCATTGTTGTTGTTACTGCTGCTGCTGCTGCTATTACTACAATGTAAGATGTAGTTCTGGAAAATTACAATGGGGAGTATGAATTTGCTTCTGCATCTGAACCTGTATATAATGTGTGAATACGTGTATGTGTGTGTATGTGTATGTAGGTTGTTGGGAAGATCCATATTTAAGACTCCATTTGATCATGGAGGTGGTGCTGGGGATCAGATGCACCAAAGCAGTTTTGAGCTGTAAAAGAAAAAAAGGAGAGAAGCAACCTAGAACTGAGGAGACATTTCTTGACTGTTAGAACAATTAATCAGTAGAAGTTGTAAATGTTCCAACACTGGAAGTTTTAAAGAAGAGATTGGAAAACTATTTATCATATAGGGTTTCCTGCCTGAGCAGGGGGGAAGGCTAGAAGACCTCCAAGATCCCTTCCAACTATAGTATTCTGTATTATGTAAATACCCTGTTATATAAACAGCTACATTAGATGAAACAACCTCTTTCTCTAGAATGATTCACTTTAGAAAATCTAGGTATGATACCTCTAGCTTGATGCATTATGGGACTAGGAATTTTGTAATGAGAGAATGATTTCCATTTTCTGACTTGTTAAACTTCACTATTGAGGTATTGGTATTTGGGTCCTGAGTCTTACCTATCAAAAATAGATCCTAAGAGGATAAGACGTCAAATATAGCAGGCCAGTCTAGCTTCTTGGGAAGTATAAGACTTCTGAAACCTTAAGTTTGGGGAGCTTGCCATTGCTAGTACTCTATCCAATTCCTCAACTAACTGCACAGTCTCAATCCAACTCTGAACATTTGTTGTATAAGTTATTAAAAGTTGGAACAATTCCCTTGAATTCTTACACCATTACTTTTGATTGCCATAAAGTGTGAACTAGACGATGGATTTTTGTTTTGGCACACAATTTGGAAGCTAAGCAGTCACCATGGTGTTACCATACTAAAAGTATCTGAGTTCTAAATGAGATGTTTCCATTTAGTAAGCCCTTTCTTAAATTTCATAGAATATAATTCATAACGTTATAAACTTTTAAAGAGCTGCCACCATATGCAAAATTACAGGTCTATGCATGCTTTCTATTCCATTACTATGAGAATTGATTTTCTTATGAGACACACGATTCATGGCAATTAGAGCTTAAAGGGCTAGTATAGGAGAAGCATTGTTTTTCAAAAATTTCCTACTTTTCCTACATGTAGGGAAAAATAGTGTGTGTATGTTTACATTTTAAAATAAAATATTTATTCATACATGATATTCTTCCAATTTTTCATGATATTCTTTTCTGATTTTTCATCGTGCCCTCCCCACCTTTCCTCGCCCCCTTCTTCTCCTCCTTCCCTTCCCCTCGGAGGCCCCCTGAGTCAGGAGCAGGGAAGCAGCTGCCCAGCTCCAGAGCTGATCCACACCACCGGCTGGAAAGGAAGGGTGTGTATGTGTTGGTATGTGTGTGCGATTTCTTGGCGTGCGGTGCTGGGTCTCTTTTGGCCAGCCCCGAAAGAGCACATGTGGGGTGGGTGGTGGAGATGCAGGAGCGAATGCGACAAGGAAGCGAACCTCATTGCAAAGTGGGTTTGAATGCTCGTTGCACTCCAGAGGCTTGGAATTAGTCCGGGTTTTGGGAGGGGGAGAACGGAGAAAGGCGAGGCTGGGCTGCTCCAGGCGGAGAAGGCGGAAGGCACCCTGCAGCTGCGGTCGCCCCGGAACACCCCAATAAGCGTGAATCGGGCTTGTTTAGTTTGGCTTCACGCCCAAGATGAACTCAGCCGTTGGATTGCAACTCTGGTTTATGGTTTCATGAATTTGTGAGCCCAGTCAGTGATGTAATTGGTAAACCGTGGTCTGGAGGAGGGACCTGGTCGCATGGAAGGGGGAGACTGGGAAAGTAACAGCTGGAGTTGAGAAAGCGTCCCAGAAAGGGGGGTGTGAGGAGTGGAGACACGGGAGAGAGTGCCGTTGACACCCGTGTCACTCCCCTGTTTGCGTGCCTTGTGCCTTTGATTTCACGGGCTTCCTATTTTGCCTACTAATGTGCGTTTCTCTTCAGTTCGAGGGGGCGGGGGGGGCATAAGCGGCCTGTGTCCACAGAGGTGAAGGACGGAAAATGAGACTGTGAAGGTGACACGTTAGTGTTTCGAGCCGCTAGCAGCATCTTTCCACTAGCAGCAGCTCTTGCGTGCATCGGAGCAACCCCACGGTCCTCCTTGAATCGAGAAGGGGCTTTAAAGAAAAACCGCTGGAGGTCCAATTGCCCAGGAAGAGCAGTTTCACTTCCTGAGAGGTGGGGGAGGGGGGGAGAGGTTTTCCGGGGATGCGGAGGTGTGGAAAGAGCCAGACGGCTGCAGCTCCCTCCGGAGAGCGAAAGCAATGTTCATTTAATAAAAATTCCCCTGCGGGAAGTTGTGTGGAGGGGCGGGGGGAAAAGAGCTTGGAGACATGACTGGAACCGGAGCTCCCTTGATTAACAATTCTGAATTTTTCTCCCTTTCTTTTTTTACTCCCTTCTCGCCGTTGATAGGGCGGTGTGTGGGGGGGAAATGATTAGATTTGGGGAGGAGGATGAGGTCGGAAGGAAAAGGCTCCGGGATCAGGCTTGATTTGAAACGGAAGACTTTCCAGCCCATAAGACATAACAGCCAGCAGAGCGAGCTAGTGTAGGAGCGCTGAGGCGCGTGCTGGCAGCATGCAAATGTTGTACGCATGCCCAAAAGTCATGGTGTGGAAATTTTCTTGCATTTCGCGTCAGACTTCTGGATTTGGCCTCCTGTACCTAAAGACAGCAAAAACAGCATGGCTTCTCGGTGGAAAATTTTGGAAAGAAAGGATGAAGCCCTTGTCAGGAAAATTGATGGAACTGTCCCTGACAAGTGGAATTGGGAATGGACCCAGAGAACTGTTCATGGCACCATGATATCTGAATGCATCAGAAAAGTCGCGGAACCAGGGAAAGCTTTTTGTGTCTGGTGTGAAAGTGTTATCACCTATGCAAAGGGTGGCCTCGTTGTGATAAAGCGGCATATGACCAAGAAGAAACACATGGACATGAAAAAACTTAGGAAGACAAATGACAGCCTTAGTAGTAAGTTTCATCTGTGATCTCATTTATTTTGTATTTTATGAATGGGGTTTTTATGCTGGTTTGATTTATTTGATGAAATTTAATTAGAGAGTAAGTGATTGAAGGAGTGTTTAGTGAATGCATCCAAACTTATTTTTCAATTTATTTATTTATTCTATTTATTTAGTCTTGTTTTTTTTTTTACCCAGGGTAACTTTATCAGTGGTTTATTATAAACTGGTATGTGATGGCCCTGCATATTAATTAATATAGCATCACAAACAAAAAAAATTGAATAAACATATAATTAGACTTGATCACAAACAATTTTGAATAAACAACATGTAAATAACCAATTGTGAACTCAGCAAGTTTAGATCAGGAGAAAAATCATGCTTCCAATTCAATATCTGCCTCAGAGTAAATCTATGAACATTTATGACTTTAGGGAAGATAAATTTGTAAATAATTTCAAGGTATTGAAACATAAAGTAAATGCATCATAAATTATACTTCTAAAAATGTTTTAAAGCATGACAAGTCTCACAATATTTTCAAAAATTATTTCTTTCCTGTAATATTAATTATATAGGAAATGTCAGTACATAGTATCATAAATTTATAGTAGTACATTGTTATTAATAATAATATAATTATAATTATAATTGTAGTTATTATTATCACCATCATCATTATTATGATGTCATATTACTTTGTTTTACCTCTCCCTCTCTCTTTTTACAGCTGCATTTGCTCCCTCAACATCAACCTCCAGCTCACTGTATGGCTTGCACCCTTCCCTCAAGTCAAACGTAGCACCATCTTGTCCACTTCTTCAAGCCTCGGTTCCTCTCGTGGACAGAGTTACTAACCACTAGGCCAAGCTGTTGGCGTTTCTTGCAGAGAAGTCGCTTCCATTCAGCTTGGCACCAGATTTGATCAGCTTGTCACAGGCTCTTGCTGGAGATCCCAAGGTCCTAAGTCAACTCTCCATGGACAGAAACACTGAATCATATAAAATGCAATATGGCCTTGCGAAAACTATCAAAGATGACTTAGTGAAGGACCTGCAAAGCAGCAAGTTCTCAATGAACATTGATGAGGCAACCTCTGACAGCAACAAGAAAATTTTGACTGTCCTGGTGAGCTACTACTCTGATTCTCTGAAGAAGGTTATAATTCAGCACTTTGCCTCCCTTAGTTTGATAGTGGTGAACAGTGAGAATCTTGAAAAAGAAATCGATGCATTGCTAAAACAACACAACATACCATGGGAAAATGTCATGTCTATTCTCATGGATTCCTGCAATGTTATGAGGGGCTCAAAGGCTGGATTGGAGACACGGATAAGGACAAAGCATGCTCCTCATCTCCTGGACATTGATGGAGATGTGTGTCATCATATACAGAATTCTTGCAAGAAGTTCTCAAGTGCTTTTGAACATTATTTGGAAGAGCTATTCACCTCCATCTACAATGATTTCAAATGGTCTACGGATCTTCGCCAGTACCTGGAGGAGCTGAGCATCATTCTTGGAGTAAAGTTCACCATGCCAGAGAGATATGTTCCAACCAGGTGGCTTAGTGTGTATGATGTAGCAGTTGACACTCTAAGGTTGTTTGAAGTGTACACTATCTTCTACTTCTCCTTCCTACCTTCATTCGACCGTCAGCATTTTTTCTTCTTGTGCAAGGGTATCTTCAACACAAAGGATATTGGAGACAAAGCTGTCAGGGCTATCAGAGCAATTCAAGTCAAGCTCAGAGAGAAGAAGATGACAGGAGAGGGGAAAGAATGAAAAGAAAGAATCACACAGAAGCTGTTTGTGAATCGCAGCTACACAAGATTGCTCCTTCATTTCTACTGTGCTTCCTTGCCTCTATTGAAGAAGTTTGTTCTGGTGTTTCAGAAGAAGGAAACAAAAATCCACAAACTGCATGATGAAGTTGTAGACTTGACAAAGAACTTCTTTGCATGCTTTGTGAAGCCAAAAATACTTCATGATTGTAAAGTGTGTGCAGTAGATGTCCAAGCTGAGACTTCTTTGTTACCATGTATAGACATGTTTGTTGGGCCTGAAGCGAAAGAGATTCTCAAGAAAGAGAAGAAGGAGGTGAAGAACAGATTCCTTACTAGGGCAAGGTCTGCCTATGTTTCAGCTGGAAAATGCTTGCAGGAAAAACTGCCTATCAAGAACAAATTACTTGCTCATTTCTCAGCAACAGACCCCATTGTGAGAGGACACTCCCAAGCACTGAAGTGCATGAAGGCACTTCCATAGCTTCTACCAAATGTCTTGGAAGCTTCAGAGGTAGAGCCTTACATTCTAGAGGTTCACCAGTATCACAGTGATGCCAGGATACCTAGTGCAGCAGACCAAGCAATAATAGACAACTCGTGGACTGGGATTGCTTCAACAGGAAAGTATCCTTGCCTCTTCAAGATGATGAAAGCAATCATGAGCTGCTTCCATGGACCCCAAGTTGAGAGTTCTTTCAGCCTAATGGGTAACTGTAACTTCCAAGACATCTCGCCTTGGCATAAGGACATTTGACGCTCTTCAAAGTGTTAAATACTCATTGAAGGCTTCAGGGAAGTCTGCTGTACAGCATTATCAAAGGAAGGACCTTGAACATGACCCAGTGAATCCAAGTCTTGTAAGAAATATGAGAAGGGCACATAAATTGTACATGGAAGAATTGAAGACAATAAAACAGAAGCTTGCAGCAAAGAGGGCCAATCTGGAACTGAAGAGGAAGACAATTGTAGGCAAAAGACAGGCCAGACTCAAAGTTATGCTATCAGCTCAACTAGCTAGAAAGAAGCATAGAGAAGCAATGCTGATCAAAGGAAAGGGAACAAAGAAAAAGTCCAATTAGAGATGAAGCATTGTGGCTGTTTTTCTGTCTGTTAAGCAGGGTTTGTTTGTTGTTTTTGTTTGTTTGTTTTATCTTTTAAATGTGAAATCCTTTGCCCGAGAGCATTCTCATGGTGCTTTTTATTATTATTTTTTGTCAAATAATAAAATTATCATGCAGACTCACCTTGAAAAATCACTTTTGATTACTTTATTCTGCTAAAGCTTAAAGGGGGCGTTGGCAATTTAATTCCCACCGGGCCGCTGCGCGGACCGCGGTGGGTGCTTAGGTAACCCCTGCATCCCTGGCTACTTTTCAGATTTTTTTTTCAGAGGGGAATATCATGCCTGTTTATTGTATATTACTACCAAGATGCAATTATTTTGGGGGGTATTGCTTCCCCCATGGTGCTTCACATACTAAAGAAGCTGTGGTGGATCTTGGAGTCTTACTGATGATCACTTGAATGTGAGCCAGTTGCTAGCAGTGTGCTGCAACCGCCAAAAAAGCAAGCATAGTCCTAGGCTGCATTAATAGAATCAAGATCACATCAAGCATTACATTAAATGTTACTTACCACTTTATAATGGCTTGATAAGACCACACTTAGAATATTGTATCCAGTTTTGGTCACCATAATGTAAAAAAAAAAACATTGAGATTCTAGGAAGAGTGCAGTGAAGAGCAAAAAAAGATGACTAGGGGACTGCGGGCTAAAACATATGGAGAATGATTGCAGGGATTGGGTATGTCTGGTTTAATGAAAAGAAGGATTAGGGATGATACAATAGCAGGGTTTCAGTATTTGAGGGGCTGCTCCAAAGAAGAGGGAGTCAAGCTATTCTCCAAAGCACCTGAGGGCAGGACAAGAAGCAATAGATGGAAACTAAACGAGGAGAGAACCAACCTAGAACTAAGGAAAAATTTTCTGATAATTAGAACAATTAATCAGTGAAACAACTTGCCTCTAGAAGTTGTGAATGCTCCAACACGGGAGGTTTTTAAGAAGAGACTGGACCAGTGGTGGTATTCAACTGGTTCTGCCCGGTCCTGGAGAGCCGGTAGGAGCGATGTGCAGCAGAGACCGAACAGTTCTCTCCACTGCTCTGCTGGCTCTGCTCTTGGGCCCACCCAGCCGCCCGGGCTCCCATACTCACCTATATCTGCTGAAGTTGGAGTGCAGCTGCTTTGTGCAGTGCAGAAGAGTGCCATGCGACAGCTGCTGAAGCGACCGGGATCATGCAGGCTTGCAGGAGGCGAGTTAGTTCGCCTCTGCACCTGAGCAAAGTGCGTGTTTCACGCATGCGTGCACACAAAGTGTGTGCATGCGTGCAAAGCATGCCCACAAGGGTGGGAGTCTACCCTTTTGCACATATTCACTAGAACCAGTTGTTAACATTCTCAGCCCTTCTTAAAGTTTGATTCAAATACGTCCTCCCTACAGTACAGGGTTGGCAAGCCATCAATTTACATGAGCATGTGTTCAGATTCTTATCTGAGTTATCAAAGGAGAACAATTTATAATGCACATTTACTTATAGTGCTTTTTACAAATTAGCTTCAACTATTTAATGAAGGGAGCTGTGCCGAGAGGAAAAAAACTATAGAAGATCATGTCATAAAAAATTATATCTCTTTATATTAACATAGATTTCACCAATCTGATGTTTTCTAAATGCATTGGACTATATAATTTGCACACACATTACTGTTCGCTGTGATGACTGCAAAATATAATTACTATGGCCTGAAATATTTGGAGGCCACGATATCACAAAAGGCTCTGCTAATACCTGAGTATACACATGAACAGGACTACTTCATGCTGCACTCCTCAAAGATAGATTTTTCTGAAATGTATCAATTATTAAAAATTAAAATCAAAATCAACACTAATGATGTTACCTATTTTGGGTAATGAATTGTCTAAAAGAAAACCACCAAGCTCTGAGAGCATCAAGGACCCCTCACTTCAAAATTTAATAACTAGATAATAAAGTTAATAAATGCTTGAAGTAGAATAGAAAGAAGGTACATATAATTCCAAAGATGTTAGACCTCACGCACACAGCTGGGCTAACTTAAATAGTTAGCACATCTGCTATAATTCACTGATTTTTTTTTTTCAAAAGCTCCATCAGAGTTTGAGAACCAGTTTGCATTTTGGGGGATTGGGGGTGGGGGGAGAAAATGCAATAGTGTGTACAGTCCTAGTACTGGAAAACAACAGCTCAACTCCAACATTGCATTTGAATTTTTATAGAATTCCTATTTAATAGTTCAGTTTGAAGGAAAGTTTGAAGTTCAGTTTGAAAGAAAATGCAACTCACTCAGTTGCAATTTACAGGAAATCATAGCAATAGCACTTAGACTTACATACCGCTTTACAGGGCTTTACAGCCCTCTCTAAGCGGTTTATAGAGTCAACAATCTGGATTCTCATTTTACCAACCTCAAAAGGATGGAAGGCTGAGTCAACCTTGAGCTGGTGAGAATCAAACTGCTGCAGTTGGCAGAATCAGCCTGCAATAGTGCATTTTAATCACTGCCACCATGACTCTAACACCATATTGATATTATGAATATGAGCTGTCTGTTTTCTTGAATAGTTCTAAGTAAGATAATTTTAAACAACTCCTACCATCTTCATTTGTCCTGGAAAAGTTCCTTTCTATGCTTTTCTCTTTAGTTAAATATACACATCACCCTGAGATCAGAAGAAATTGGTTCACTCTGTACACAGCAATTGATAAACAAATAATTGAAAATCAGAGTAACTAATTTTTTATCTGTTTTCTTTTCTATTTTGTAACCATCCTCAGATTATATACAAAGATTCATCTCCCATTTGTGTATTCTGTTGATCATGAATCAAAGCAGTTATTAATCTTGCAGCTTTGCTGCACTCCTCCCCCTCCGCCCCAAAAATAATAATAATAAAACCCTTTAATCTGCCTTATTTTCCCACGGACAATGAATGCAGGGAGACAAAGACAGGATCAACGCCAACACAAGGCTGCCCTTTTTGCTACTTGTTATGGCAGGATCTTATACATAAACCAGAGTGGCTCTCCTTTTATAGTAATAGGAGGGAGGAGGGACAGGAGAGGGAATTAAAGGGGTCAGAGGTCATGCTGTCTGATGGATGGCAGAATCTTTTTCTGGTTTATGGTCTCTGGTAACTTCTGGGCTCCTTGCATTAATGACTGACCTAACAAGACATTTCAACTTTCCTTCCTTTGGAGACTAGGCCAAATGCAAAGTTTGACAAGAATTAAGAAAGAATGTATTGTGCCTTTGATCTAAAAGGACTATTTTTAATCTGTCAGCTGAGAGATAAAATGTCAGAGATGTGCCTCCATTTGTTTTCCAGAAGCTCTTAACTGAATGTTTGAAAGATCTCTTAAACCTTAATATCAGAGAGTTCTTGTGTTAACAAAAAAAGACCAATGATAGAAACCAAAAAATTTTATGATTCCAATTTGATTAAAACTCATAGCCTATTTGCTGGGAATGACATGATGCATGTAGGTTTGTTTCTTCTTGTGCTTTGAAATTATGATTACTTAAAAGCCAAATTTTGTGGCCATGAAGGAAATGAAATGTCATTAAGGAACTGTAAACTATTGATAGTATTGCATGTTCCTCTCTTTTTTCTATGAAAGGACTCAGTCTTTCCGTTGTGGCCCTGGAACCAAATTTAGATGTTCATCATGTAAATTTGCTTTAAGGAATTGATACATTGAAAAATTTTGATCACTGGAACTAAATGGAGATGTACTTCAAGAGTGTTGGTTAATCTAAATCAAGGTTTACCAACTACTTTCAAAAAGATTGTGCCGTGTGTTTTAATCATTTGGTTAAGAACAAAGAAGTGGTATATTGCTAAAACTGATCTTGCCATTTACTCTCATAGGCAGTTCTGATCATGGTTTGATTATGTTATATTAATCAGATCCTCTTGTTTGTTTGTTTTTGAAACAAGTTGGAGAAAGAAGAACTTGTTTTTATCTAAGGTTTGAATCAAACAGCATAATATATGGGGATGTTGGACATGATAGTAGAACAAAAAGCTCAATTACATTTATTAAATTTGAATGTGACAATGATCACTTTAGACATTAAGAGAGAGAGAAAAAATATGGAAAATGTTTAAAAACCAAACTAATGTGTGTGATTAATGTCATGCTAAAATAATGCATGGAATTGAGAATGCATGGAAAAAGGTAGGATATGAAATGGTTTCAATAAAGAGTTTTTGAAAAAGGGACATATGCTTGAAGTATAATTCCTTTCTGGAAGATATTCATGAAGAAAACATAGGACTGAACTGCTGTGGAGAGGTAGCAATGAGTGTTTTGTAGGGTGAATAAACATAAAAGAAGGACCCATTATAGAAAGAGCAAAGAGAAACTCCTGATAGAATGCAGTATCTTAAGGGAAAGTAGAGAAAGCCCTGTCATTTATCTAAAAGCACATCTCTAGGGTGGACTGAGTAGTGTGATTTATTTATTGTTTTGTTTTCCTGTATGTTCTCTCTGCTTTCCGATTTGCTTTCAGCTCCCTTTGAGCAGGCCAGTATTCTTTCCTAATTAGGAGGCCCTGGATTTTGTTCCTTCAACCCTGCCACCCCCACCCCCACCCCACCCCCCAAAAAAGAGTTCAGGGCATCTTGTAAATTATTGCATAAGCATCTATATCGATCCCAGGGGAATTACAGCTCAGAGGAGAGATGAAGGTAGAAATGATTTATTGCAGACTTTCCTGTTGTTGGGTTTGTTGAAGACTTGACCTCTTTTTTATGACTTCAACAGCTGTTTCTGCTTAGAGACTTCTGGCATCTTTATGAACTGTTTTTCCATTCAACCTCTCTCCTTTCTCAGCAGCAATGAATTATGTAAGATTACATTCCTGCCCTTTTCTTATTAATATTCTGGCAGACATATTACTATGAAATGTATCCATATCTTCTCTTGGATAAGTAGAAATCAGAAATATCCCCTTAACACATTTATGTTAATAAAATTACACTCAGAATATTTTCTCACAGATAGTCCACCTTTAAGCTGATCTGATTTTTTTCTTAAAGTAAGCATGAAAAATCTTATTTCTGACCAGCATTAGTATAGCTATTGGATTCCTACAGATGTCATGCTTCCACTCCTTTAGCTGTTACAAAAGACAAAGACCACAGGAATGGCCTCTCCAGTGTTGTTGCCTATTGATATTAGTGATGGTTAATGTTTTGCCAACCTTATAGAATTATATTTATAATTTGTTTTTAACCAGAATACAGATAGTCCTTGGACTTACAACCATTTGAAGTGATAACAGCACTGTTAGAAATGACCAATAACTGATTCTCATACTTAAGGACCACTACTGCATCCCCATGATCATGTGATCAGAATTCAGGCACTTGGCAACTGACATGTACTTATGGTGGTTTCAGCATCCTGGGGTCATATGATTGCCTTTTGAGACTTTCTCAACTTGTTTCTGACAAGCAAAGTTAATGGTTTGCTTAATGACCACATGTCCCAAAAGTGCTTTTTCAGGAGGCAACTGCATTTTCTTGTTTTTTCTTTTGGAGACGTTTCGCTTCTCATCCAAAAAGCTTCTTCAACTCTGACAGGATAGTGGGGAATGGAAGGATTTATATTCCTTGCAGACAGCTGGTCATTTGCATCCTTTTAGAGGGTCGTTGAAGCACTTGGAGGTTTATCTGTGTCCTCGGGGTCATCTGAGTAGTGCTCCTAGTTCCTGCAATTTTTCCTCTGGTTTTTCCTCCTGTCAGATCTGAAGGAGCTTTTTGGATGAGGAGCGAAATGTCTTCAAAAGAAAAAACAAGAAAGTCCAGTTGCCTCCAGAAAAAGCACCTTTGGGACAACCATGACCTGGATGACTGAGAAACTCTATAGACTTTAATGACCACATGAGTCACATAAGAACTGCAGTGGTTCATTTGACAACAGGGGCAAATAGTTCATAAAATTGGATATGACTCACTTCACAACTGCCTTGCTTAGCAACATAAATTCTAGACCCAATTGTGCTCATAATTTGAGAACTACCTTTATAAAACTGGCAGAGATTGAAGGCCCCTGATTGAAAGTTGAACTAGTTAGCTTGGCCTGGTTCAGATACATCCTAGATTCAGTTAGTTTGTGAACGCGGAGCCAAAGGACTGTCAAAATTGCAGCAAGTGTCACAAATTGAGTAGAGCATCTTGGAAAAAAAGGGCCTTCACAATTGAGCCACTGCTATCACAAGACCACCATCAAATTCTTTGTGCACCCCACTGACAGATGGCCAAGTGACAACCTGTACATAGATTATAATATTGATAGTATTCCTTTCTAAAACTTTAGACTCAGTTTTTCAGATTAGTATTAGAGCAATTGTATATATCACCAACAAGGTTTTGCTTACCCAAACATGATAGATACAAAAGTCATCCATGTGTTCAAGTGAATTTATTAGTAGGGTCCCATTCATTAAATGTATTGTATTGTCCAAGAGAGAGATAGGCAGTTAAGAAATATGAAAAACAAAAAAGCAAGAAAATCAATATATGCATCCTTCAGAAAAACATCTTCAAGAAAGTGGCTGTCAAGAGTAAAAGAGACGGTGGAAGTAATGCACTCAATCTCTTTCTGCATGTGACTTTTTTTCCTATTGTTCTTGTACTCCCTCATTTCTGAACATACTTCCCTGCATCATCTGGGTGATAGGAAAAACAGTAACAATTAATTTCCACCATTGCTTTTGCATCTCCATTCTCCGTTATCATCTCTTAAAACTGCTTTCCTTATATGCAGGCTTAAGGATTTAAAACAAACTGTTGGACATAGTATGACCAAACCAAAATCTTATAATCACATTTCTCAGGTGCAAGACTGCAAATTTATGTAAACTTAGGAACGAGGTGTACAGGTGCACTCCTAGAGAATACTAACTGGGCTCTTCTCTCAGTATTTATGCATAAAGAATGAGGATTTCCTTTTCTAATGACTCAGGAGGGATAAAGTTTGGAGTTTGGTTTATATCTGCCTTCCCTTCTGCATCTCTCTAAGTGGCCATTGGCCTCATAACCTTAGCAGCACAAATTCCCTAACACTAGGCTTGTGAATTATTTTTGCAGGCCTGCATGGGAACAAGGTAAAGTCAAGCTGAGGTGTTGAATTGGTCCGGGGTTGGAGTTGCAGTTCACCTGCTGTGTGGTTCCCCCCCCCCCTCCCCAGGACTTGATAAATCTCCTTTTTACCCTCATCCCTGTCTTCCACAGCAAAGGACATACACAAGGAGGTCCTTTCATCTTAGCATATCCCCCTGCTGATTAATGGGATGCAGTGTTCCCACGTAGGCAGAGACAACACTATGTCGGCCGTATAATTAGGAGCCAGATAATGAATGCTTAAAGGCTATTCAGTCAAGCTCTCTCCCACCTCCCTGCCAACCAAGGCTGTTTCTCAGCAGTGAAGCCAAGTGGAAGAAGGGGTGGCACAAATCCTATTGGCCCTCCAGTTAATTGTAGTGGAAAGCAGGGCCTCAGCCAGCAGAAAAAAACAGGGTAGGGGGCTGGACAAATGATTCTCTTTTAATACTGTAGAGCCAAACTTTCAGTTGTTTTTTTAATGTGTTTGACCTTGTGGCCACAGAAGCTCTAAACACGCACATCACTGTGTGCATTTTTTTTTGTTTCAGATCATTAGGGAAAGCCATCATAATAAGCACAAGACTCAGCCTTCTCAGTAACCTAAGGGCAAAGATGCTGCTGCTTAGTAGCCTTTGAAATGTGGGAAACAAGCCAGAGATACAATACTATTATTCTTTTTAAGGGGCTTTACAGTTACACCACCATTCATTGTCCAGTTAATAGTTGTAAAAGAGGCTCTCCTTTTCTGCAGCCCGAGGTGCTCAACCAGAGAAAATAATAATCTATTTCTGTAAGTGCTGCTACCCAGTGTTGGCCAGGCCTCTGACAAAAATAAAATATAGCTATAAGACTGTCTTTTAAGCTTCAGTTCCAAGTCAGTAGAATTTACTGCCAGGCTTTTCCGCACCCATTACCAGAAAGTTTCCAAGATGCTTTCTGATATATTTATTAACAGAAAAGAAACCACAACTTGAGTATGTAATGAATCTAAAGCATTTGACTTACATGCATTGGAGTGGAACTGATAATTCAGCCAGTTTCTAAAATGAACAGGACTGAGCAATCTTGCAGTGTGAACAGCAGCTGAACTAGTGTCTTCTTCTCAAAATGCAAAGCTCAACAAAGATTCATCTACAAGAAAAGAATAACCAAATGGCCTATTGATAAAATCTTGTTGTGATATAGCATTATGCAGTCCTGTAAGTATGAGGAAAATAAAACAGTGCATGCTATCATAAATGGATTTCTACTGAAATTAATGGAGGATTAGAGCATAAGAAGAGTCTTACTGGATCATATCTAAAGTCTATTTAGATGAATATCTTCATTACCACAGTTGACAATTTAAAGCTTCTAAACGGCTTGAAAGGAATGGCCTTTGTTTCATTATTTCTCTCTGGCTTTCTGTGATATATGAGTCTAAAGATTTCACAAAGAGCACTTACCACCTTAGCTTAATGCATCCTATTGGAGCTAAAAAGACAGCAGTTTTCCTTCTTCAAGAGAGTATCTTTGGCATGTTACTTGCATCTGAAAAGTTTTAAAATTGTGTTACAAATGAGGATGGGAAGAGAAAAATTTCATGAACTTCTTACATGAAAGTTTACAGGCATAATGTAGAGACCATTTTCTAGTACCATATTTAGAATGCTATTAGTTTTGCAAGAAAGAACTTTTCCACTGCTTTTACTTGAGATTTTTTTTTAAAGAGGACCTGAAGGACTGAATTGGTCATGTTTAAGTGAAACTTAGCCATCTCTCAAAAGCTTCTTTTACAAGTTAATTGTTCAATATAGATCATTTTGAAAGAGGATATAGAAAAAACAGAGATAAAGTTGACAAAGATAAGCAAGAAACATAGTTGATAAAAGAGACAATAAACAACATTCCAGACCTGGGAAAGAGAGAGTATGAGAAACAGAGTAAAAATAATTTGATTCGGTATGGTAAAAGAATAGGGAAAGGAAAACTCTGGCAGACTTTCAAGATTCTGGGATTATACCCTACAACAATAGAGCTCCAGGAGTGCTTTGAATATCTATTTCCTGACCTGGTCTACCTTGAAGAACTGACACATGATCAAGTCAGCAATGATCAATGTTTCTCTGCTTATATCAGGGTCAAATTCCTTCCTTCCTTCCTTCCTTCCTTCCTTCCTTCCTTCCTTCCTTCCTTCCTTCCTTCCTTCCATTCCTTCCTTCCTTCCTTCCTTCCTTGTTACACTGGTTGAATCGTACCACTGTCTGAGAGAGAATGTTTGGCCAAAAGTTACCCAGTAAATTTCTGTGGCTAAGAGTAGACTAGAACATGAGTCTCCCCCATTCCAGGTCCAACATTTTAACCATTAAGAATATTTAGGGAATTTACAACTCCAAAAGTCATAATCTATATTTTGTGTCTCTAAAATGCTCTTCCCAGATTCTCTCACCTCTGTTAGGAGGAGTATTTTAGAATGGCCACAGTTTTGTGAATACCCACAACTTTGCAAATAAAGCTGGTCTGAACATCATGGAAATTTCAATTCCATAGTTGTAATGGATCCCAGATTTTATGCACCATTTGGTCTAACTTGAAAATACAAACACAGAAAAACACAATGAGAGTTAGAGGGAGAGAGAGGATCTAGTTTCTAAATAGGCACCATAACTTCTAGTCCTGCCTTAGCACAAAGCAATTGGGTGACTTTGGGCCAGGCACTTTTTTCAGCCGTAGGAAGAAAATTGCAGGCCACTTCTGGGAGGAAAAATACTTGCCAAGAAAACTGCAGGGGCTTATCCAGGCAGTCCTCAAGAATCAGAAATGATTCAATGGAATACACACACACATACACACAAAATATATGTAAATATTCATTCATTTATTTTCTGAACAAAGTTGCTTACTACATTTTTACTATTACAGGATTTATCTTTCCTGGTCTTAGTTTCCAGGGCCTGTAATCTCTTCTTAGTCTCTTCTTCCAGCTTTATCAGTATTCCTTGGTCTTCTAATTGTTTTATAGCTAAGCTGGCAGGGTTTTATTGTTTCTTAAATCCCCAGGAAGATGATTTGGGAGAGGAATGGTTTGGCTTTCCTTTACTTGCCCTAACCAACAATTTTTCTCCTTCATCTGCAGTGTAGTTAGTCTATTAAGTGTGCATGGGAACTTATCAGGCAGCATTTTGTTTAAATGAGCATGAAAGAACACATTGAATAAATATTTTGGTCTACAGCAAGTCTCCGAGTAGAGTATGAATGGAAGAAATAATTTCAATTGTATGTTTATTAAATTAGAAAAAAGTTGTCATAAAGCTAATA
Organism: Hydrophis major; assembly: GCA_033807585.1. Taxonomy (NCBI): domain Eukaryota; kingdom Metazoa; phylum Chordata; class Lepidosauria; order Squamata; family Elapidae; genus Hydrophis; species Hydrophis major. The sequence goes on along the minus strand of CM066328.1, from coordinate 85,475,699 downwards.
AAGCTTTCTATAAGGAACATTTTGTGTGAATAGTTGAAGACTATGTGCAAACAGCAATATGTAGTAGAAATAAATCATGCATGAAAATGAACAAAATACTAAGCAAATAGTTCAGCACTGAGCAGGGAGTAAGATATGTATGTGTCATATCCCCTGGATTGTTTAATCTGTTATGGATAAATCTCTGTGGATTGCTTGGGGCAACGTTAAAGAAAATGGTTGGCAAAGGGAGAATGCATGCACTTTTGTATGTGGATGATACCAAGTTGTTGGTTGAGGATACAAATGATTTACAGTGAATAATAGAAAGATTTCTTGATGAAATGAGAAAGTGGAAGTGAAAATTAATGTATTAAAACCAAAGTAATTATGCTTGACAGAGAAAATGAACAGCTCCAAGGTATGCATAAATTGAAAGAATATATTGTAGTAGATAGATAGATTTGTGTATCTTACAATTTGTAAATGTTGGGGGAAATTAAAACATTCAAGTATGCAAATACAGGTTGAAAGGTAATGGATTTATGTTGTCTATTGGAAAGAATGGTTTGTGAAAGAAACAAAAATGGCTGTATATGAGAATTAGCTTCTGTCAATTTACTTGTGTGGAAATGGGAGTTGCAGTGAAACAAAAATATTAATTGAATGCAGTGGAAATGTAATGGGAAGGAATATTGTGTGTCTCTGTGTGCGTTTTTGCATGCGCACGTGTGTGTGTTAAAACAAGAAGAGACGGGGTAAAAATGAATGGATATTGAATCCGTATGGATTTAAAATAAATATGACTGACCAATGCAGATTCATTGTAGTGGTTTGATCATTTAGACAAAATGAATGAAGATCAGATTTTAAAGCAAATATATGGAGAAAGAGTGAATGGGTCAAGAGGCAAGGGGAAGACTGAGAAAATCACAGATGGAATTGATGAGATCCTCCAAATAGAGAACTGAGAAGTCCAAAGAACAAAATACAGTGTATGATATGCTAGATAGAAGCAAGGAAAGAAAGGTGCAGAAAAGTGTAAAGATATCCTTTTCTTTTTTCTTAATTTTGGCTGTAACTTATTTGGTTTACTATTTGTACTCCTGCACTTTACATAATATTGCTTAAGATAATTACTTGTTGGGTATGTATGATGCATAAAGATGGCAGCTTTTTTAAATCAAATTGACTGAAGACAAGGCTCCTGCAGAGTTGTCTTATCCCGATTGGACTGTCTTTTTTTCCCCCCTGATGTGCAGAGCAGAACAGTTCCCTTCCATTTCTAATTTTTCCAACCAATACCCAGTCTAAGGTAGCACGTTTCCCTTAGCAGTAAAGCTCAGTTTTCTAATGCTGGATTTAATTTTAGCTGACATTTCTGCAACAAATCTATTGCCACATCTGCTAGGCAAGTTTTTTCCATACTCGAGGTCAATATGGACCTTTTTTCCCCACGGTTTCCTAATACTGTGCATTTTCTTTGATTAATTCTTAACCCTTCTTTTTTTAAAAAAAACAAATTTTATTAATTTTACAAAAAACAATACACAATCCAGGCATAACAACTTGAAAAATCTTTTCTAAAAATAATAATAATAATAATTAAAGAAGAAAGCCAATAGAACATATAAAATAACTCCAAATTGTAATATCAATATTTACATTATCTATTTAACTTCATATCTTATCCAGACTTCTCCTTTTATCCAAATTATATTTCTTGCTTATTAAAATTTTATTGCCTTTCATAAACATACAAAACACAAAACATAAACAAAACTAAAACATCTTTTCTGAAGGCTGCCTGATCCCGGGTTGAAACTCTTCTCACAGACACAAATTCCAACATCATATTCACTTTATATATCCTTCCATATCTTATTATCATTTTCCTTTTTTTTTAATAAACCAATTTTATCAATTTTACAAAAACAGTGCACAAACAATCAAGGCATAACAGCTTATAAATTCTTTTCTAAAAAAAAAAAATTAAAGAAGAAAACCAATAACATAATGATTCCAAATTATAATATCAATATTTACTTTATCTATTTAACTTCATATCTTATCCCGGCTTCTCCTTTTCATCCAAATTATTTCTTGTTAATTAAAATTTTATTGCCTTTTATCAATATACAAAAAAAAACCATAACAAAACCTTTATATATCCTTCCATATCTTATTACCATTTTCAATAACATTCTTTGTCTGTTCTATTTCCAACTATCCATTCATCTTTTTTCTTTTACTATACTTCTCCTATACACTAATTGGAGTGACGCCTTTAACTCATTACCCTAACTTAAAAGTACTTCTTATAACACTTAATTTATCTTGGGATTCTGTTTAGTAGATTCTAAAACTACACAGTAAATTTTATACTCTAAATACACATATTAAAACGCAATCTTATATACCTTCCAGAATCCCCCTTTTATCCTTAATTAAATTCACCCATTATCTCTGAATAAACTTTTTTTCTTTAGATCTTGCTTCCCACCATTAAGGCTTCTCCTCCCCCCCTTTCTCTCTTGCTTATTCTTTTCCTTGCTCTTTTTACCCCTTTGTCTCTCCTCCTCCCTTTTCTTACTCCCTTTCCTTTCCTTTCTAACCTTGCATCCACCTTTCCTCTAATTTTTCTCTTTTTTGGTTGTTTTTTCAAATCTTAAAATCCCCTTTTTCTTATCCTCTTTCTCCTCCTCCCCGGAAAAAACCCATTGTTCATCAAAGATGGCTTCTTGTTCCTCTTCTTCTTTGTCCCAATCATTCTGCTGCGTAATCAATTTTTCATAAGTACATAACGCCATTTCTAAAAATTGAAATAAAGTGCCCAAAGTATCTTTTCCATCTTGTTCTTCCTTTTTATATTTTTTGATATTCAGTCTTCAGTTCATCCACAAGCGATGCCATCCTGAAAAGAGAAACTTTCCCCAAAACAACCACCCAAGTATTTTTAATCAAAAATAATTCAAAAAAAGTTCCAAAAGTTTATATTTTTCTTCTTTCTTCTATTTCTTTTTCTGGGGTTACTGTTTAATCAAAGAGGTCCAATTACCTTGTATCTTTCTTTGAGATTCTAGGCAATCTCCTCCTTTTTCCACTTCTGCTCCAATTTTTTTTCCTCTCCCTTTCCACTTGCAACATCAATTTTTAAATGATCAGAAATCCATACCTCTAATAAAGGTTTTCCAATTTCTTAAATTTTTAAGTCCAATGTCCAAGAACTCTTTTGTCCCTTAACTTCAACTTTCAGAATAGTTCACCTTCAGTGCCCAAAGAAATTTCAAATCTTCATCTGTTGTTTCCATGGGGTGGGAGAGTGAAGAAAAAAAAAGTTCCCTTTAAGAGCTTCTCCGCCGCTTTCGATCTTCTTAGGGATACAATGTATCCTCCAGCAATTCAGACAGCTCAATTCCAATGAATTTGAAAGATGTTGATTGATCCGGGTCAGCCAGCACTTTCACTTTTCTTGCTTCCTCCAGCACAATCTTACCCAGTTGCAGGCTTCTTCGTGGCAGCCATTGCTGACCGCCGCTCCACCACCTTGGGAAAAAGGGTTTTTCCGGATGAGGAGGGGGTCTGCGGCACCCCCAACCCCCTGTCCGGCTCCCCTCTCTCTTTGGCTGTCCCTACAGGGCAGCCATATTCCCCTGACCCATTTGGATCGGGGGTACCTCGGCGGCAAGCGCAGCAGGAATCGCGAACGGTCGTGAATTCCTGCTGCCACCGAAGCCACGCGGAACCGGAAACCGATTAATTTTACCCTTCTTGACTTCATTTAATGCAACCTAGTTAGGAATATTAGCAGTGAGTTTTTAAAAGTTCAAAAGAATGGTTTATCTGCATGTTTGTTTCATTTCTACCGAAAAGCCACATGAAGTGTGTTTCTTGTGGCAGCCATGCTATACTATCCTTAGTTGCTGTTCCCAAGGGACAAAGCAGGTCAGGCCTAACATGTCTCTGACCTGTCCAGTGGGAGCCAAGAGAGGACCAAACAGGAGAGGTTTTGTTTGAGTTGTTTATACAGTGACTCACTCTGTAGTAACTGGGTTAAAGTCCACTTAAAAAATGAAGAGAACAAAAGGCCTTCTGTTACTACTGGATATTTGCCTCAAGATATCATCGAAAGGATCTTTTTAAATACTGCAGCAGGATGCAGGAAGCCACAAGCTTACAGGGATATAGCAGCACTTTAGAAAGAAAAACAGAACCGTAGACTTAACATCTGCAACTTTCTCCCTTCAGTTCTCCTGAAGTTTTGGTTTGGTTTTAATTGCCCACTTAGAAGTGAAAATATGGGAGTCCCACATCTCCGCCACTTCTCCATCCCCACATCTCCATGTATTGTTGTACTTCCATTGTTTGTTTGTATTTTATTCCTTTGCTGTTTTTATGTTTACGTTTTTTTAAATCATTCTTTTCTGTTTGATTGTTGTAAGCCGCCCTGATGAGATGGGCACCAGATAAATTTAACAAATAATAACAAATAAATAAATACCTTAGGCTTCTGAAAAGAAAAGAAAAGAAAAAGTCAAGGCTTGGTGCCTCTATGATTGCATTTCTTGAGATTGGAGGCTTGCTTGGGTAACCTATGGCTGTACTGTAGGGTTTCCTGTTTAAAAAAGTATAGTTACATGACAATCCTGTCTCATATTTCCCCAAATTTCTAACCAAAAGAAAAAAAAATGCTGCTGAGTGTCGAAAAAATAACAAATACTAATTTATATTCTTTCTAAATATAATTTAACTGGTCATTCTAAAAGATTTTCTAAAATGTACACATGCCCAACTGGAATAAATAGAAATAGCTCTGAAAGAGAGGTATCCTTATTCAGACAGATTAAATTGATTAAATACTTATGTTATCACTTGTAATTCACTCTTGAGTGTTGCAGTATATTCAGTAAACTGCGCTTTTCCATCTCAGCTTCAACATTTTTATATCTCAAGAAGAGAAAGTGTTAAGCGTGGAGCATGGGTGCGAATGATGGAGATGAGCCGGTAGAAACAGTGAACTTCAAACTCTTTATTTACATATTGTGACAGCTCAACTCAAGAGCTGCTCTAGCCTTACTTATATAGGTAACTTATTAACTACTTAACCAATAGCGAACCTGGAGCGCTAGCTCCGTTAACCAATGGGAATGGCCTGTTAATGGCCAATCGGATGCTCCTGAACGGGCCAATCCGATCCTGCCATTAACAGCCAATCAGAAGTGCAGGGCCAGAACCCTGCACTAGACTTCAAGCTCAATGATAACTTTATTGGTATTATGCATTCACAACACCCCTTTCCCCCGGCTTCTGCCCACGGGGTGCGGTTACATAGTCCTTAAGGTAGGACGGTTGTTTAATTAATCTTTTCGATTTTCGCAAGGTGCCTGGCAGTTGGCTGCACTCTTGCTGAGGTAGATCGTTGTTTAGCGGTAAGGGTGCCTCTGGTTCCGAGTTCGCATTCTCGTTGTCATCAATATCACTGGCCATTTCCTGAGGTGCATTCACTCCAGTCCCTGGTTCCTGTTCCTGCGTTTCCGTTCCATTATCAGTCTCTTCAAAAAGGTTTCCTTCTAATAGTAATTCGCTTTCCTCTGTATCTCCCCCCCCCCCTCAGTTTGGTCAAACGGGAGTTCGGAATTGCGAGGTGGTAGCCGCGATCGCAGCTGATCTATGTGGCGCTTCCAAAGTGTATCGTCAGGGCACTGAACGAGGTATGATCTTGGGCCGGTTACGTGGATTACGGTCGCTTCTACCCACAGCGGATCGCCCGATAAGTTTTTAGTGAATACCAGATTGCCTACCTGGAAGGTACGGCATCGGCTGTTGGATCCGAGTGGCTTTTCAGGTTCGTAGGCTGGGTGTAACCGATCGAGGTGGGAGCGAAGCTTTCGTCCCATTAGCAATTTGGCGGGAGTTTTGTTGGTGACGCTGTGAGGTGTGATGTGCTGCAGGAAAAGGATCCGGTTGATTTTTTCGTCGATGTTGTCGTAATCGATCTTTTGGAGAGTCTTTTTGATGAATTGAACCATGCGCTCAGCCCTACCGTTGGCAGCAGGGTGCGCAGGCGAAGTGAGCGCATGTCGAATACCACGGTCAGCCAAGTACTGCTCAAAAGGTAGCACGGTAAATTGGGGCCCGTTGTCGAATACCAGAACGTCTGGTAATCCATGGGTTGCAAAAAGTCTTTCCAGTCTTTTGATGACTGCGTCAGTGGTTGTGCTGCTCATTCGGTGAATCTCGAGCCAATTCGAGTAGGCGTCGATGGTTAGCAGAAATGTGTGGCCTTTGGTCGGCCCAGCAAAGTCCAGATGGATGCAGGACCAGGGTCCCCGCGGCATCTCCTATTCGGTTGGGGTTGCCTTTGGTGGAGCGTTGCTTACTTCTTGGCATCTCTTGCTAGTTTTAACCCATGATTCGATTTGTCTATCGATGCCTGGCCACCATGCATAGCTTCGTGCGAGGCCCTTCATGTGCACGATGCCAGGGTGGCCATCGTGCAAGGTTCTTAGCAGCGTCTGTTGGAGCCATTCTGGGATAACGACTCTATCGCCCCAGATGACAAAGCCCTTCTGCGAGAACAACTCTATTTGACAACTTTTGAATGGTGCGAAGTCGTCTGGTACTTGGTCCAATGGCCATCCGCGTTCCACCCATGTGAGGACTCGCGCCAAGATGGGGTCGCGTTTTGTTTCTCTTGCGATGTCACGGGCAGTCAATGGCGGCGTGTGGAGTGTCTCGATCTGCAACGCTGTCATCATTGGTGCAGGATCGTTGATAGTTTCAGGGAGCGGTGTGCGGCTCAGCGCGTCGGCGTGGGGAATGGCTTTACCGGGACAATATTGTAGCTGATAATTGTAGGCAGCCAAGAATTCTGACCAGCGGGTCATTCTGGGAGAAAGTATGTAGGGAGTTGGCTTGTCCCCAGCGATGATCCCCAGCAATGGTTTGTGGTCAGTTACAATGGTGAAAACCCGGCTGTACACGTACTCATGAAACCTTTTAACTGCTGATACAATCACCAGGGCTTCCTTATCGATTTGGCTGTAATTTCGCTCTGTCTTTGAGAAGTAAGCAACAGAGGCTTCGTTACCGTTAGGTAACACATGGCTCAAAATGGCGCCCACTCCAAAAAGCGATGCATCACAGGTTATGTTTATTGGCAAAGTCTCATTGTACTGCATCAGCACGGCGTCCGAAGTCAGTAGTTTTTTTACATTACAGAACACCTGCTCTTCTTTGTGACCCCATACCCAGTTTGCTTTTTTATCTAAAAGACGATGTAACGGTTCAGCGACAGTCGCCTTGTGCGGCAAGAAAACATTATAGAAGTTGATGAGGCCTAAGAACACCTGGAGGTCAGTCTTGTTCTGGGGTCTGGGAGCGTTCTTTATTTCTCTTAATTTACTATCAGTAGGGTGAATACCCTGACTGTCAATTAGGTACCCTAAGAATTCAACACAATCGGTACACATTTTGCATTTCTTTTTTTTGACTTTCAGGCCTGCTTCCTGAAATTTTTGTAATACTAATCTTAAACGCTCCCGCAAGATTTTTTGAGTGGGGGCAGCAATAAGCACATCGTCGAAATAGGGGACAACGCCCTTGATCCCCTGCAATAGTCTCTCCATTAGGCTCTGAAAGATCCCTGGGGCTACACTGACTCCGAATTGAAGCCGCGTACACTTAAAGGCACCTCGGTGTGTTATGATAGTCTGTGCCTGTGCCGTTGTTTCGTCAACCGGCAATTGCTGGTAAGCCTGAGCTAAGTCTAGTTTAGCAAAGACTTTTCCACCCCCCAGGGAATGGAGGAGGTGCTGTACCACCGGCACCAGATATGGGTTCTGTTGCAGGGCATGGTTTAGGGTGGCTCGGTAGTCCCCGCAAATTCTAATGGAGCCGTCCGGCTTAATGGGTCTCACAATCGGCATTTCCCAAGGGGAGTGATCCGTTGGCTTTAAAACTCCCTGGGCAATCAACTTATCAAGCTGCTCGTCGATTTTCAGTTTTAGAGCGAACGGAACTCGACGAGGCTTAAGGCGGATGGGAGCTATCTTTGGATTAAGGCTAAAGGATATCGGGGTCCCCTTGTACTCGCCTAGCTTTTCCTCGAAGACGTCCTTGAATTCGTGGGCGAGGTCTTCCTCCCAGTCACTGCCGCCGATTCGGTTAAACCACTGTAGGCCCAACAGGCTAGGCCGGTCCTTATCGATCACTGTCAGGGGTAAGTACGCCGTGCGGTTCTTGAATGTAACCCGGACTCGACTGGATCCTGCAACTGGGATTCGGTTCCCCTGGTAGTCTTTTAGCACGAGCCGTTGGAATTGAAGGTCTTGGCACCGGATAGTGGGGATGAGTTGCTTGAGGGTCTTCCATGAGACCATTGAAAGTGACGATCCCAAGTCTACTTCCATCTGACAGGGCCGATTTTCAATGTTCGCGTTGACCCGAATTTTCTGAGCGTCTAATGAAGAGGCATGGCCAATAGTGAGTGTTTGGTGAGCCTCTTCTCGTCTCGCTAGACGGTTCATGGGTCAGTTTCCGTAGGAGTGGTTTACTGGTTCTCGCCTTGCAGGGCGATTCCCCGTTGATTGGCGGAGATTGGTTTCTTTCGAGGTCTGGCTGGGTCCGAGGAGGCTTCTGCAGACCCGACTGATGTGGCCTCGTTTCCCGCACTCGTGGCAGAGTGCGTCACGGAATTTGCAAACGGAGCGGTAATGGTTGGCTCCGCAGCCCGCGCACGGCTGCTGGGACTTCGGTCATCGTTCCCAATCGGACCACAGGCGATGGACCTCTTCTTCGTCGCTGTCTGACGATGAAGAGAGGTCCTCATGATGGGCCGTGGAACGTCGCCGTTCTGCATTAGGTGAAATGTTGCCGTCAGGTTGGTGGTTTGGAGTGCGAATTTGGTGTAGTTGAGCAGCCGACTTCTTGGTCACCTCCGCTGCTGTAGCTTCAGCTATGGCATCTTTAAGGGTGATGTCGCCCTTTGCCATTATTTTGCTCTGTACATTTAGAGCGTCTAGCCCAAGGATTAATCTGTCTCTCAAAGCCTCTTCCAGGTTGGCAAAATCACAAAGGCCTCCCAAGTTCCGGAGGTCTGCAACGAAATCGGCGACGCTTTCTACTTTCCGCTGGTTCCGATGATAGAACTCGTGTCGTCTTACGAGCGTTGGAACGGTGGGTGCGTACTGGGCCCTTAGCAGCGGTTCGAGGACGTCCCAGTCCATGGCCTTCACTTCAGCTGGTTTCGCTAATGCCTTAGCCATTTTAAAAATCATTGGGCTGCAGTGCGTCAGGAATACCGCCCATTTCTTCCCGGCCGTTGCATCCTTCAGATTATTTGTTTCTAAAAACATTTGGAAACAATCCATGTAAGACTCCCAGTCCTCTTGAGCTGGATCGAATGGAGCGGGTGTTATTGCGCCGCCGGACATGGTTCCGCCGTTGTGCGCTTCCGTCACGTGCTTAGTTGGCTCTGATGTCATCCAATTCCACCTTCGTCGCCAGTGTTAAGCCTGGAGCATGGGTGCGTATGATGGAGATGAGCCGGTAGAAACAGTGAACTTCAAACTCTTTATTTACATATTGTGACAGCTCAACTCAAGGGCTGCTCTAGCCTTACTTATATAGGCAACTTAACCAATAGCGAACCTGGAACGCTAGCTCCGTTAACCAATGGGAATGGCCTGTTAATGGCCAATCGGATGCTCCTGAACGGGCCAATCCGATCCTGCCATTAACAGCCAATCAGAAATGCAGGACCAGAACCCTGCACTAGACTTCAAGCTCAATGATAACTTTATTGGTATTATGCATTCACAACAGAAAGATTTCCATCATATAACAAGAATTTTGGAAAATATATTGATTGATTCATACCTCTCCTCTTTCACCCCATGTTTTATGTTCTTCCTTTGGCTGCTCAAATCACCAAACATGGTGTTTCAAATATCTCCAAATTTCTGCCATACAGCTAGGGAACACACATACAGAGGAAGGCTTGTGGTTTTTAAAAACTGGCCAAAAACTTGTATTTCACTTTTATTTTTCTTTAGAGGGGAGGGGTAAGATTAGGATGCTATGCAAAACAGGCCAGAAATTCAGTCTGCCTGGAAGATGCAATTTGGCTTTGCTTTTGAAATCATTTTCTTTTTGGAAAGTATCCTATACAAATTTAAAGTTTGGAGATGTGGTATTTGTAAATGCAGAAAAGCTATTTTGAGAATTTTATAGGGGAAGGAGGGGGATATCTCTACTTATGTTCAATACTGAAAGGAACTAACTTTGGCTGTTGCACTAAATGCCAGTGTCTATCTAGGACAGTGGTTTTCCCTGATTCCAGCTGACAGTTTCCCGAATCAGCTTTTTGCTCATGCCAAAGAAAGCAAACAGGTCCACAACTTTGATAGCATTGTAGCCTCTATTCTTCATTAATCCTGAAAAAAATGGAGAGCATGCGAAATACATTTTAGGACAGGTGAACAGTGCATTGACTGACTTTTAAACTATGAATAATTTTGCATTACTAAAAGCAAAAAAGAAAAAACCATACACACACACACACACACAAAACTGAGCATTTCTATAAATTCTTATGTTTGTCATTCTAAAATAACTACCTCTTTGCTGGAAAGAAGTTACCTTCCTTTACTAAACAAACTAGAATAACCAGGCCATCAATCATATGCTGTCCTTTGGGGGTAGCAAGTACATATATGCACTCATTAGTAATCCCACAATAACAAGCCAAGGCCTATATAGAAAAGGGAAGGCAAATGAACATTCACTGAACAGAGAAAGTAGCAATCAGAGAAAATGTCAGGGAAAGGACAGTCAGCAAAGAAAGAGAAGCAAAACACTGTATTTCATTTTAGACAGGTCTTGAGTTTCCTGAATAAAATTTTAGGATCATTCTTAAAACTTTTCTGGGCTTGTTTTAAACTGTGGCAGAAGTTAAATGCAAGCAAATCTATTTATTTATTTAAAAATAATTGTATTTGTATGGATGCTCATATCAAACCAGTGACTCTGGGTGGCAACCGCATTAGCTTTTTATTTGAATCACTGTGCTTAGAGTTCCTCTGGAGGTACCAAGATGCTACCCAATCACTTCTTAGAAAACTGCCAGTCATATCTGCCTCACTAAGTAGACCAGACTAGAAACATGACTAGATCAGCTAATTCTACTTTATTACAAGATTACATTAACAGAATCTTGCAAATCTGAAAGTACAAGTCTCCTCCCATCTCCATTACCATTAGAAATTAAGGAGGGCCTCTTCTGAGTCTCTTGCCCTGCCCACTATCCAGCTGCAGGCTAAGTTGCCTTTTATCTGATTGTTGCCTAGACAGTACCTCTGGACCCAAGTCTCCCAAGATCATTCTCACATACCATTACAAGTCAGAACTGTCTGTATTCAGTTGAATTGAACCCATCACACATAAAGAGATTCTGGGAAGCAGTTTGTATCATCGGGGTACATTTTTAATCATTGTTTTGCTTATTTTAGAAATAAACTCTCCCTCGAGATGAGCGTCCTTTCTAATTACTTCATAGAGACACCTATGCAGTTTGTTAGCAGAGGTACAAAAGTGGGTTGCCCTTCCTTTCCTTCTTTCAGAAATGTTCTGATGTCCCAGTTGCACCAACAGCCTTGGTATTCTGTAACAAACCATGTAATAATTGAGCCAAATCCTAGTCACAAAAAAGCCTTTGGCCTACCTAGAATAGTGCTAACTTACACAGACTGCTGGGGATGAATGCAGTTATTCGGACAAGAAAGAACCTCCACTTCACTGTCAACCATAGTGAAAAGTTGTAAAAAAAATTGGCCAATGTAGAGTTACTAATTATTGGTATTCAGAACAATATCTGCAGATAAGAAAGAATCAAAATGTTGGCAGACAATAAAGCATATATTTCTGTAAATGATTGCCGGTTACTTTGAGGCTATGCTTTGGTGGAAAAGTGGAATGTAAATTCAGTAAATAAATTATAGAAGAATAGCCTTTGATCAGGTTTATTTTCATCTGAAGTAGAATTTACAGGGTAAAAATGTAGAGTTTGATCAGTTATTTCTCTGCACTGTGGAATTTCCATTGAATTGGCAATGGAAATTCGAGGCATTGAAAGGTAGTGCCAGGCTTTTGTAAATAATTACAGTTCCAGATGTAGCTGTCTGTACTGATCCTAGAACACATAAATCTACCATTTGCCCAAACAAAGATTAGCAAAGATAAGTATTTATACCCACTATGAATAATGAAGGTCGGATGCAACACACATGAATCTGAAATATCTTCCGTCTCAGTTACATTACTGCATTTAAAAAATCCAAAACATGAGAATAAGGGTCAATAAAAAGGACACTGCCATCATATTCCTAAACTGTCTACTTGCAAGATGAAAATTACTGTGTATTTTAAATATGTCTGAACTGAAACAACACAAAGCAATCAATGTGTAACATCCTGGTTAGATGCTTTTCATTTGTTTATAAATCAGTCTGTAGATAAGGAATGACTGATGAGAAGAATATGTTCTATGACTGCTTTTTGAGTCACTGAAAATTTTCTGGTATTTATTATTATTAATAGTATCACTTCTACTCAAGTATTAGAGGACTAGGGAAAGAAGGGGAAATTAGAAACATGGGTCAAAAAATTCAAATGCAAATTCCTCATAGGTATCAATTCAAAATTTGTTTCTTTTTTAAAATTCTTTCCAACATAAAAAATGAATCAGGATAATGAGAATGTTGCTATTGTATTGCTATTGTATTGCTATCACTATTAATGGATGAAACCAAAAAAATCTCTGTACATGGTTGTGTTACATGAATATTCAAAGACACAATGATGGAACATGAGAACTCCAATTCCACCTTTACACAATGTGACCACTAAAATGTGTATGTCTCAAAGTCATCAATACAAAATTCCCTGTGGCATAGTGGCTAGTCAAAATACTGCCTCATATCCAACTATTTTTCATTGTTTTTCCTATGGGTTTTACAACCCTTGTAGGTATATAGAAGCCTTTATAAGTGTCTGCCTGTTCTGCAGAAGGCTGAGCCTCATGCTTTGTCTATCTGCTTCTTCTTGCCTTTCTGCCCAGATTTTCTTCCTAAAAAGACAAGACTGTTGCTTCCTCAAGTAAAGAAGACATGTGGAATCTTTGAGTTGGAAGGGACCTTTATGCTAAGTTTAATTCCAGTATAACATATTCTTTACCAGTGATTGACTTGCCTCTGCTTTCATGCATTGAAGGAGAATTCATTTCCTTTCTTGGTAATTAATTCCATTGTTGGACTCCTTTTATTGCGAAGATGTATTTCCCAGCATTTAACTGGAATTGTCTTCCTGAAACAAATCCATTATTTTGGCACTTGAAAGCAATAAAAAATACTTGTATAGAACTATCTTAGACAGTGTTTTCTTATGGGACCAAGAACCATCTCTGTCCCTATACTCACTGCCACTCCCCTGAGATCCATACAAGTATGTATCCCAACCATCCTTCAAGAGAGCCTTGAAAACCTGACTTTTCCCCCTGGTCCTGGACCAGAATGTTCTGTGAGACCACTACTGATTCTAAAGAACTACTCAGAACATAGTGAAACCATTACTGCAGTGCCTCAGGTTCAAAGGCAAAAAGATCCTTTGGTGTATATGAAGATGTAAACAGCACTTAGTGTGAATCCCTAAACTATATGCATATTTTATGGGATGAGATAGCAGCCACAGCAAATAGTCATGCAAACCATGACTGCTTTAAGGGTGTGCAAGTAAGTGCCAAAGAGTGTCCCTGTATGAGTGGATTATCTTTTTGCCTTCCAAAGTGCTGCTATTATATGTAGGATGTACAAGCAGAGGGTGACAGACAACATCTGGGGGCTTATAGGATGTGGTATGAAACAAGGGTAGAGTCTGCTTGTTTTGCTACCCAAGAAAGAGCTTTGTGGATATTTTGATCTTCATCGGTTTCTTGAACATCAGCATCATGCCCAAAATGAAAGGTGGGAAATGCATGGTCCTGTATATTTTTTAATAATGTGGTTCTTGGTCAGGCCTCTGGGACCAAAGTATTATTATTTTATACTATTATTGTTTTGTATTATATTGGTGTTAAAGCAATATTGTGGATTTAAAGGAGCAATGTGGGATTTGAAGCTCAGATTCACAGTCTAGGGCAGTGGTGGCTAAACTCTTTGGGTTCCTGTGCCAAAAAAATTGCTTGTGCACTCACATACCAGCACCCAGAAAGCAACCCTAATCCCATGCTCCTTGCACATACGTACATGATACCCCTGCCACCCCTTACCTGCACTGCACTTCCCAGCTGATTTTCGGCCTGTTTGAGGCCTTTTTCGGCCTGCCAGAGGCTTGAAGGATGACTTTGCAGGCCAAAAAAATGGGCCTGTTTCGTCACTTCCAGTATTTCCAGAAATATCAGAAGTGACAAAATGGGCCTATTTTTCGTCCTGCAAAGCCTTCAGAGCCTTCCCTCAAGCCTCCAGAAGGTCGAAAAAGGCCCAAAAATCAGCTGGGAGGCATGCGCAGTGAGGTAAATTTGCCTGGGGCTTGCATGCCTGCACAAATGGCTCTGCGTGCTACCTGTGGCACGTGTGCCATCACGGGTTTAGGGGAAAAAAAGGACGAGGGATGACATGGTAGCAGTATTCCTGTATTTATGGGGCTGCCAAAAAGAAGCGGATGTCAACTTATTTTCCAAAGCGCCAGAAGGCAGGATAAAAAACAAGGGATGAAAACTAATCAAGGAGAGAAGCAACCTGAAATTAGGGAGAAACTTTCTAACAGTGAGAATAATTAACCAGTGGAACAGCTTGCCACCAGAAGTTGTAGATACACCATCAATTTAGGTTTTTAAGAAGAGACTGAACAGCCACTTGCCTCAAATTGTTTAGGATCTCCTGCTTGAGCTAGAAGACCTCCAAAATTCCTTCCAGCTCTTTTCTGATTAATTGATGTACTCACGTTCCTAGGCAAATTATTATTAATATATAACTCAGCTTTGTGATCTTTGAGAATGCGTTCCGACTCAAGTGAATGATGAATAAATAGTGAATGTATATTGTATCAGTGGATTTTTGTTGAATACTCAAGTCATCCCATTCACAAAAGTTGAAAGAGGAACTGATTGTCAGAACTTTTGTCAGGAGATTTTTATTCCCAAAATGAGATCTGTTGTTCATAGAAGTTTGTTTGTTTGTTTATTTAGTCAAGCAATTATAAGATAACAGGTATAAGTATAAACATAGTTATGAATACATGAAATGGATACATATAAGAAAAATAAAAAGAAATAGGACAGGGACGGTAGGCACATCGGTGCGCTTATGCACGACCCCTACAGGCCTGTTAGGAAAGGGGTGAGGTCAATAGTAGAAAGTCTAAGGTTAAAGTTTTTGGGGTTTGGGGAAGAAACCACAGAGTCAGGTAAAGTTTAGTTGCAACCTAAAAGTTCTACAGAAAACAAATTGTGATTACCACACATTAGATACTATGGATCAAGTAATAAAGAGATGGAAGAGTGGCAAGACTCAAAGTCCTGGGCTGACAAAGGCTTTGATCAGCTGCTAGTTCTCCAGCTTGTTCTCCAGTTTGTAACCTGAGCCCCTCATTCATAGTGGTTAGAAGCATATGCAGCTTGTTCAAGGCTAAGAGTGCAGGAGGGCAGATACAGAATGCTCTAATAGAGGTGACAGGAAACTGGCGTTTACAGCCAAGGTCAGAGATGCTGGAACAGTTTGTCTTCAGCTGGACCATTAACCAGCTGATGAGTTCAAATGTATGTTTCCTTCCTAGTTGAAAAGAGCAGTATATTGGAAACAGGAGCCAATCTTCCTATTTTTAATTGTTGACTAGGTGTTATTCAGCCATTGTCACTTAAATGGAGCACCAAACCATAAACAGATCAATCTTCTACAAAATAAATATTTTGAATCTGGGTTTGCTTGTGAAGTAATAGATGGAGACCTTGCACAGTCTAGATCGGTGGTAGAATTCACTGGTTCTGTGGACGTGGCTTGGTGGGCATGGCTGCGGGGGAGGGGGGTCGTGCAACTCATGTGCACATGCGCCAAACACATGCTTTGCTAAAACAGTAAAAACTAAGCTACTGCACCTCTCAGCTGTTTAGCACAGCAATCCTCTCTGCCGCGCCATACAGCTGAGAGATTAAAAAGGACCTAGGAGCGAACCAGTTCTCTGCCAGCTGATCTTCCACGCTACCGGTACGCCAGAACCAGGCCGAACCAGTAAAATACCACCACTGGTTTAGATCTTGAGACAGTACAACACCTTTTTAACCCTCTTGGCAAACTGAGCTGCAAGATGTTGTGGTTGTCCTATGAGTCTCTGACACTCCTTGAAATCTGTAACATGGAGGGGATGGAGAAAGGTATGGCTTGGAATCTATATTTCAGAGTGATTTCTAAAGCATATTTCTAACAATGAAAAGCAATTCTGTGGAGGCAAAGGTCACAGGATGGAGCAGCATTACAGGCAAGTCATTGTAGAAGCCATAGATTCCTTACTGGGTAGAACCACTCTCTTATCCTCATACTTTTAAGAGAGGCTATATTCAATCCTGGTTCCGTAGCCATACAGAATAGTCTTCTTGGCAACTTTCAGCAGTGTGGGCAAAAAAACTGCCGAGTGTTCTCATGTTAGCACAAAATGCTTGCTCTGTTCATGAAAAAGATGCTGCTGGAATGGAATGAGCCAAAGTCAGTAATGGTTTATTACTTCAGTCCTGGGCTAGAGGATGTGCACACATTTTTAATGCTCCACCAGACTGACACAACAAATACTCCCAAAACTGAGAGCAGAAAGTAAAATCCTATGACCCAGTTTCAAGAACAACAAAAAAGCACATCCATCACACAGCATGGTAATTAAAAAAAATACAGAGGTTAACATTGTTTTCTAAAAATAAAGGCTTTGATCTACATCTGCAGGAATCGGTTTGCTTGAATGAAGCTTTCCTTTCCTCCCCTATTTAGGGACCCCATGGCTGTACCCAGCATGCATCTCTTCAGCATATTGGTTTTATCTCTAAAAGTTAAAAGCAAAGACAATTTGCCTTGAGAAAACCTGGATCTGACAAGGAGATGATAGCTTTTGTTGCCTTTGTACAAAGAATAAAGATTCTTATTTGTAGCCCCAGCCAAGTTTGTCTCTTTCATATGAGGAACTTACATAGTTTGTAATAGGGAAGATCAGAGATAAGGCCAGATAACAAGAATAAAATTATGGTCATTTTTCTGCTTCCCTTTCCTCACCTTATTGATTTGCCCCCGGCAATTGATCTATTCTCTCAACTCAAATATTTCAGGATTTTAAAAATTGTAAATTGAAATCAATTGTAAATTATCCATAGTAAGGAAATTAAAATACAAGAACCAAATTTATTTTGAAGCCATTTGATATTTGAAATGGGGAGAACATGTAACATTCAGATGTTTGTTGCCAGATCTTTAGGGATTCTCAACAGATGGGATAATAAAAGAATAACAGAGTTGGAAGGGATCTTAGAGGTCTTCTAGTCCAACCTCCTGCTTAAGCAGGAAACCTAATAAGGAAGCAAGTGGGAAAATATGAACATTCAAAAAACCCCTTAGATTCACTAATTGATCATACAAACTTTATTTTAATTTTTTTTATTGCCATTGGTATAATGTATTTAAATAAGGCAAACCTTAAAACTATAACTAAATGTAAAAAAAAAAACCAGGGAAAGGTCTAAACATCAGCAATAAAATAAGTCAAGAACAAGTACTGTGCTACAATTAATATATAAAAAGACTCATTCTTTAAACAACAAATTAAATCTGGTCAACATGGAATCATATTGATCAATCTTTGAATTTGTTGATAGCAGATTCAAAGTTTGAGGGTAAACTCATTCCTTCACACTAGAATAAAGAGACAGCTCTCTTGTCCTGCAAACATGAGGTTTTATCAAGCATAAACTTAGCAAACAATAACTTCCTGACAAAAGAAATTGATATATCAGAAAATTAAATTAAAAGAATGATCTGCTCCATATATTGGACCATAGGTAAACTAAGGTATGACAAGTTTCATTTTGTTACTGTAATTCTTAAATATTGATCTAAATCTAATACATTAGGTCTGGTGTCAATGCGGATATTTCTGATACAAGAGGCTAGCCATTATCGTCATCAGATAACTTCCAGTTTGTAAAACCAGCAGATAGTTAGTTAAAAACTATCAGGTAGTTAGACCCAAAATGACTGGTCCGTTAACTGAAATCTAGTCATAATTCAATAACTCAGTAATTCAGTAATTTTCCTTATTAGCATTCACAGTCTGCAGGATGTTGGATTGTAGGATATCTAGCCAGAAAATGACAGACTGAGAAGGTTAACTTACCTTCAGCAGAATAGAAGCCTATTGAAGAAGTTTTTAGGATGGATGATCCTGCCTGTTCCTTTGAGTGAAGCCGAGAGCTGAACTCCATACCATACAAAGCACTGGCTGCTTTGTAATAATTTGACAGTCAGAATTTTCAACATGGCATCTCCACTTTCCACTTCAAGAGCCCTTTCGGGATGATAGAGCAGAGGGAATTGTCAACAAGAGGTCCTGAAATCAACAGGCTATTTTTTTAATGTGTTACAACAAATCCAGTGTTCTTATATATAAGCTTTCTCTCTTGGTGATTTTGAAGTGAAAGCCTAATTATCTCTTTCTTATATAAAATTCAGTTGTTCTTGAGCAAGGTTGTCAAATTTATGGCGTCACATGAATTATCGGGACTTTTTTCACCTTCACTAAACAATGATGCACCTGGCCCACAGGCCGGGAGTTTGACACCTTGTTCTTGGGAATATAATTACTTGTCTATAGTTGCAAATCTCAAGATGTTCTGGGGAAGTAATTGGTACTCCAGTATATGTTATTTGTATTTGCGGTTAAGAAAGTAAGTGATAATGACGATCTTTTCAAACAATGTTGGTAAGGAATGAGTTAAATCACATCACTTTTCTCAATCATTGTGTAAAAGAGTTTTGAAAAGATCTCTCTATACTAGGAAGCCATGGGTGTCTAGTCTTCGTTTATTGCTGTTAAGCAGGATTTTTTTTCTCACATTTCCTATCCTCAAATTGTGAAAGAAACAGGCCACATATTCCTGGATGTCCATATAAAGAACACTTGTATGGACATCCAAAAATATTAACATTTTTTTCAAAATCAAATCAATATATTTAATGAATTGTTTTCACAATCTTAACAATGTCAAGATCTCCTCCCACCTGCCAGTGTTAGAATGAAGCATTGTTTTTACTACATCTCCAACAATAGAATGATTTATTCACTCCTTTTCTATACAAATGCAATATGGTTCCGTTGTCAAAGATGGGAATAATGTAGACTTCTGAAGATAATTATTTAATTTTAAAAGCATTACCTTTACCTATAAAATAAGCCTGGGAATATCTGATAAAGGCATAGCTTTTTTTAAACTAAAATTCATTTTTTTCCCTATGATTAGATTCCTTACAGTTAAATATTGTGGTCACTCATTGGACTATGGGTGACATAAACATTATTTTAAGTATGAGTAATGGTAAAGTAATGGGTTTCCTATGAAACGACATAAAGCATTTGATGATACAATTTTCTTAAATTTTAAGAATGTCATATTAAGTTTTAAAAATGTTATCTTCATCACTTAATGAAGCATGTTTTACTGTTATATTAAATTTCAGTGAAATCATACTTTAAAATGTTACTGTCCTTCTGTTGATTAACATAGACAATGTAGATATGAATGCATGGATCCAATTGCTATTGTCAAAACTACCCTGTTTGCCTGAAGCCAACATCAAGACAATGCATGGTTGTGGTTCCAGGAATAAGCTAACAAATAAGCCTTTTACTCTACATTTGGCAAGACTGTATCCAGGAAAAAGCACGAAACTATCCTTTTCTTTCTATTTCCAGCTATCCACTCTCCTTCAAAGTGAAAAACTATGGAACATATGCTGTCTCCTATCTGTGATTCCAAGTTATTGTGAACCAACTCACTGAGTCTCCCAAATTGCATCTTAAGTTTCCAGCAGGAGGTCTAGCATGAAACTGAAATGGACCTTTCACCTGCTCCACTGGCTTGGAGCTCTGGGTGCCTAGCATTGACCTGTCCTGGCCTTTAACCTCTGACCCCTCCTTCTGACCCTGCTGGATTATTCCTGCTGTGCCTTTGGCCCCTCGGCTGTGGCTTTAGTGTCAGGAGCAATTGTGAGATGGAATAAGAAAATCTCTCCTAATGACTTGCTATTGTTAGGGGATGTAATCAATACTCTGAGCTAAGCCAGAGTGCCAGAGAAGAGGAACTTTAACCCTGGGTGTGCTGAATTCTGCCTGTGGAAAAAAAAATCCCCAAGGAATTGCCTTAGATAACACTAAGGACCAATTAACATTGAAGGACAACTCTGGGATCTGAATAATTATGAGAAGCAATTCATCTAATCTGAGTATTATTGCAAATATGCTTCATGAATCTGCCCATCTTGCTTTGTGTCATGTATACATGTGCGTATACATGACACCAAGTAAGTGTGATTTACATGTGTGATTTTTCCCAAGAAGTCATCTATATATGTGAGTTCTTGGGGAAACCACAGAAACAATACTATTGTCTAACTTCTGTATCTAGATATAGGACGTTTCCCTATACTGAAAATAACATTTGATTGGTTGACACTTCTGGTTAAGACTTTATTTCTCAAAAACAGCAGAAGGAAGGTTACACTGTGAACTTGTGAACTTTTGACAAAAAGGACTCGGATGAATACATTTTTTAAAAAAATCAAGAAGCAAACCTAATCTTCTCTAATATGTCTTTCCTGCATGCAAAATGCTTCCTTCTTTTCGGTGAAAGGGTAGTTATGTGACGAATTCCAGATAAGCAGTTTCTCAGCATCTTGTGAAAAATAACTAAAGTTGTTTTATTAAAAGAATTGTATTTTTCCATCCACACATTGTCATCCTTGAAAAAGTTACAGAAAGAATGATTGGGAAAAAAGAAGGTATTCTTCCTCTCTCATTTCAATCTCCATCTCATCCCCAAATGCAAGGATTTCAATCAATCTCCTCTTCTTCCATTTGACAACTTGCCTGGCCTGTCTCCTTCCTTTTCTTTCACTGTTTTCTGTTACTTCCAATCTCTCTCCTTTTTTTAAATATCATGGCTGAGATGTTGGTTGAGATGTTGAAGCCCTTATGTGATACTTTTACCTGGGTCTTTTGTGATTACTGAATCTAGATCAGTGTTTTTGTTTACAGTTCACTGGTGCTGCCACAAGGAGAATAGGGCAACCACTAAAGCTATTAAGATTTCAATGTGGTTTTCGACAAATTTCTCCAGTTTTCCTACAATGCCACAGATTCATCATGATAAATACAGGATATTAGGTTTATGAAGCACCGATGTGCAGCATAGAAATTGTGATGCTATTATAAAAGCATATTTCTCTGATCTCTCTCCATTTCTGGCCACTATTGGTGCAATTCCATGTTAGCATCTGAGTTAGTTTCCCATTTCGATTTCAGGAAGTAGGAAATATCTGGAAAATTGGGAAGCCCAAACCTCTGAAGCCATGCAATGGTTTCTATCCAGAATGGCAAATTCTATTACTTCACCTTCCCCCAATTCCCAACTAGTTCCCCATGCAACATTTATTAAGCCTGCCAGTTGTAGGAGTAACAGATTAACTCTCAAGGACTGATACATGTACTCAATTATTGCATATATGTGTTCATGCTGAACACTAGTCTGAACCTATTTAATTCAATTACACAGACACATGCTTTGTATTTTAGATAATAAAATACCTTTTTGTACTATTGTGTTGGGCAACCTTTTACGGTAATGATGTGAATCATCTTGTTATGGTTGGACACAACCGTAAGCTGGGATTCTTGTGTTCTTTAATGTTGCTATGAAGTTATGATCCCTTACCTAATTATAATCTCTGTTTCATCATACAAGTAATGCAAGGCTAAGTAATTAAATCCTCTATTTGAAACAAATAAGTACTTTATAAAGAGACCTGTGTGCGGGTGGTGACATTGCAACATCCAGTTTCATAGTATTCTGTCTGTATAATTACACAATAGTCTAGTGGAGGCTGGCTAGGGATGGGAGTTATAGGCCAGAACATCTGGAGGTCATCAAGTTGGTAGTACTGTGCACAGGACAGTGATTCAAGACATCTGGAGAAATTTCCCATTACAGGGATTCTTTTGATCCCATGGATTCTGATAGGCAGGTTTATCTGCAGGATTACTTTTCTAAATAAGATAAGAAATTAGCTATTTCAGCTACCTGGGAGGTGATGATGGGTTGGATTTAAGAAATAGTGAAGGGCACTTGAGGTGGTTGATAGGCACTTGAGGTGGTTGATAGGCACCCTTCTGTGGGCCTAACCAGTTTGAACTTCTGTCTAAGGTTTCCTTAATGGGGAAGGTGGTAGAAGAGTAATTACAAGGCACCCTGGATTACATTGACTATTTATATTCCTCCCTGACTGGGTTGAAGCCCAAGCATGCAACAGAAATGGCTTTGATTGCTTAGATAGAAGACCTGGATAAGTGAAAGACAGTCCTTTCTGGTCCTGTTAGATTTCTTAGCGGTGTTCAATATCACTGACACTCTGAATAACAGGAATTGGAGCACTATTTTACCATGGTTCTCTCGTTTGTGAAGTTCCATATAGCAATGATGGGAAGGTGATGTCAAATATTTGGCCCCCACAACTGTGGGCCACCCCAGAGCTCAATTCTTTTGTGGCCTTAACATGTACATGAAGCCACTGAAATAAATTACCCATCAGTTCAGACTGACGTTCAATCAGTATGCTAATAATATGAAGCTGCATATCTCCTTTATAAGCTGAATAGGAGATGGCATAAGTCCTTATCCAGTTTTGGAAGCTGTAAAGGATTAAATGGGAAGAAATATGTTCGGATTGAGTCCCCACAAGGTGGAAGTGCTATTTGTCCAGAAACCCCTGGTTTCAGCTTAATTCCATCTGTAATTCTGAATGGGGTTGCATTTTTTTTAAAATGCAAATTTGCAGAATAGGGATTTCCCTGCACCTACAGCTCCGGCTACTCCAACAATGGCTGAAAGCGATGGTTAGAATAGTCTTTCTTCAACTTTGGCTGGGTTTTTTTTCTGTAGCAGAAGACTTAGCAACAGTGATGCATGCCCCTCTTATTTTGCATCTGGTTCCTGCAATTCCCTTTACCTGTGACTGCCCATGGTAGTAACAGTACCTGAAAGCGCAATTGGTACAACATGTGCTTGCCAACATGCTGATGGGTGAAAACTGTAAGAACTTTATTGGCCACTTTATCTTCTGGTTGAAGTTATATTATATAAGAAAACTTTGGTGATTACTTATAGATCATCTCTTTCATGTGGAAACAGCATCCTGCTCATGCCAGACCATGCTAAAGTCTACCTCCTCCTTTTCCTCCCACAAATACACAAATACAGCAGTGGAAAGAAATTAATCAACATGCATTTTCAATATTTGCCCCTGCTCTGTAGAACAACTTGTCTCCCAAGATTAGGTTAGTTCCTCTTCTTTAATTTTTTTTCAAAGCTGTTTAAGACCTTATCTTTGCTCAGCTTTCAAGGAGTTGAGGGTTACCAGAGGGAGGGGGATACTTTCTCTGCTAGTTATTAATGCATTATTTTATTGTTATCTGTTTGTATTATTTTAGTTTGAGTTTTGCAAATTGAAAGCTCTTGTAATAATATCACTTTGTAGTGGATTTTTGTCTCAAACCTCCTAGTACAGGGGTGCCAAACTCGCAGGCCATGAGCCGGATGCATCATGCGCTGGCCACCCCCACCCCTGTTTTAGGGAGGGGGGGAAAGTTGTGATACATCACATGATGACAACATGACATCTTGAGTTTGACACCCCTGTCCTAGAACAAATTAGAAGACAGAGCTTGGTTACTTTCTTGGATGAGCGGTAGTTCCAACTGATATAAAGCAGGGCAACAGCATAATTATTACTTTGAAGCAGTCGATGCGCGATTTTTTTCAATTACTTTCAATTAGGCCTAAGTTTTAATAAATGCATTTGAGATTCAGTCTCTGAATACAAAAGTTGCTTCATCTCCCCAGAGAGATCTCGGTTTAACATTTTTCTTCAGCTTTTGAAAGTCAAGGAGTTTTTCAGATGTCAGTTTCTTTGTTCAGCAAGATATTATCGGGAAGATGTAGCTGGTGGTTAAGAATGAATAAGTTACATCTCTTAAGATGGCAGGAATCTTAGATTTTTATATACAGTATATATAAAAATCTCTGACTTCTCTCCAAACTAATAGCGTGAAGTTGGAGAGTATAAGGAATGAACTGCCTTTGAAAGCGGGGCAAAGGGATTTATTTTGGGGAATTTGTTCAATTTTGTTGAATTGCCAAGAGGAGCTTGAGTATAGAAGGCAATGTTCTCATGCAGTTTTGTTGTTGGAATTTAATCTAAATTGGCAGCAGACACTGAAGCTGCGGCAGTCATATGGGTCTATTGATATATATGGATTTGTTGACATGGGCAGGTCAAATCCTGTCTTGTTCATGTTTCCAGAGTGTACTATACAGTGGATTTAATGTCAAGAAGCTGCAGTACTTCATTAAATAATTTGTGAAACCTTTCAGAACAAATAGGCTTATATTTCCAAAAATAATGTAGGGAATATCAGCCCTGATGTACATCATTCAAAATAAATTTTGTCTGATTGAACTTATTCGCTAGTAAATTAAGCAATTCTGTCAGATTCTACCGTTATCATCTTACCTTTTTGAAATCTTTGTTCCATCATCCCCCTCATGTTCAATTATTTGTTCAAAAATATGCATGCAAATATATTCACAATCTATCTGATATGGGCCCAAATATATATCAAATATATACATACATTTTTGAAGACAAGTAATTAGTTGGTATGCAACCTTCTTTTCTGAAGGCTACTGTAGCTATAGTATTTGTTCAAGATTTCTATAGCTGGTGGCAATTGCTGGTTGTATTTATCTTATGTTGTTACATTTCTTCACCAAATGAACTCCAGGGCTGAAAAAAAATATTGGGCTGCAAGAAATCAATATCCACAGAGTACCAAAATCCATTCTAACTTTAAATCCAGTCAGTTGTTCCTCATTGATCTTCTTTAATGGATACTGCTAAGGGTATTTGCAGCTCACTGGTTCCATAGGTGTCACAAGCATTCAGTGTTCAGACATGCATCATAATACGTATTAAAACCATGACTTACATATGCCAGACATCAAGACCAAAGTACAATTAGTTTGGTTTAATCTCAGCTTTCTCAGGCTACCCATGAAATTTGCCTCTTGAAATACAGCCGGGGAAAGAGGACATACTATTTTTTAAAAAATGTGTACTTTATTTACTGACTGAATCAATCATTCAGTCCTGCTTTTAAGAAAATCCTTACATTTAATATTTAAATATTCAAATAATATTTCAAGGCATCTATTTTCAGGAAGGGGGTTATATTTTAAAAGATGAAACACATAAACAATATTATCTTCCCCTTTTTAGTCTGCTTCTAAAAATATAGATTTTCTATAATAATAGTAGACTCCTTTAATGTGATTCTATCTTTTGCGCACACCCAGTGTGATGTTTTTCAAATAGCAGCTTAAAGGATGAACCCAGCTCCAAAAAAAATACTCATGTATACACATATACACACATATATAGTTTGGGGAAGAGGAAGGTTGATTCAGACATCCAGCTTGGCTCTTCAGAGAGAATCCTCTTCTATGTTGTTACAAGACTGTGACCCAATTTCATTCTTTCTCCTACCACCCATTGGCTCTCTATTTCATGCCATCTGGACATTACACTGGGAGCCAGAATACTCCAAGCATATATAGTACATTGGGATTGAGTGTGTGTGCGCGTGTGTGCGTTTGTGTGTGTACTTCATCTTGAAGTACAGTAGTTGCACAGTGGTTAATTCTGCTGACTGCCAGCTGCCAGCAGTTCGGCAGTTCAATTCTCACCAGGCTCAAGGTTGACTCAGCCTTCCATCCTTCTGAATTCAGTAAAATAAGGACCCAGATTGTTAGGGGCAACAGGCTGACTCCGTAAACTACTTATAGCGGGCTGTAATGCACTGTGAAGCAGTATATAAGTCTAAGTGCTATTGCTATCTTTTCTAAGTTAGGACTTCAGCATCTTCTGCAATAGGGGGAAGAGTGAGGTGTCAGTACAGGATCTTCTTGTATGAAGCATTACTTAGGATATATGTCCCCATGCTGTTTGGGAATCAAGGGAGTGTTCAACACTCCCTGGTATTGGCTGTGAGCTACATTCTGTGTGTGTGTGTGTATGTGTGTGTGTTTACAACAGACGTTATCTTCTGTTGTATATACATCAAAATATGATGGGATTACATATATTTCAAACCTAGACACATTAATAAAACTCCACTTATTGACTGTTATCTTCTGGGATAGACTGCAAAATTCCAGATGGGCACTAGTTGGCTGTAAAACGTAACTCTTGCTGTGCAGATGTTTGCAGCCCAAGTACAGTAGCCGTTCTGTTCCCTGTTCTCCTTGGTGTCATTTTTTTTGTTTTGCTTTTAAGCTGCATGACAGAAAAATTCCATTCTGCCCTGTTTTGCTTTGCTTAGTAAACCCTTATCTCCATCAAGCATCAATTATCTCTTTGAGTGTTTTGAAAACAGAATTATCAGCAAGCATCTTTCTTATCCTTCCTTTCTCTGAAAGGTTCAGCACAAGGGGTTCTTTCCTCTCTTTGATTCTGCAGAACAGAAGTGATTGGTTATAATCCATGTCCTTGTAAATTACCGGACTCATCAGAAAATGAAGGGTGGGGTAATGCAATCAGCTATTATTCCACCCCAATACATGCAGTGACAGTATTGTGTGCTCCCTCTGCTGGTTCAGCTAGAACTTGTTTAATAACAAACCACATTTCCATAGTTATGCATATGATTGCTCATCAGCAAGCAAAAATGTTCTGGCAAAATGAGCTGTTATATAAGTTGTTGATGAGGCTTAAAGGAAAACTGATATGTATGTTAATTGCAGCATAAATTTGAAACAAGGGATGGATGAATCAATGTTTGCCAAATTTAAAGTAATAGCATGCCAGTATTATAGGAGCAACAGATGTAATGAACATGGAAAACGTTAAGTAACAGTGATGGGATGCTCTTTTTTCTACATTTCTGTAGTGTTATACCTAAAGTTATAAAGCAATTACTTTCTGCCCTTCAGATTCTCCTTTCCTCTAACTACCATTGTTTAAGAAGGTTCATTTTCTTAATTTGCATGGGCTAATCTTAACCCAAATAGTTTTTTGCTCAGGAATCTCTTTCATTAAATTAATGTGAGATCTCCATAGTATCAATCAAACAGAGATGTGGAAAAATACAGATTCCTCACACTTTTATATTTCCCAACTATAGCCAAATCAAAGCAAAGTGATGTATACATTGTACAACAGATTATGTACAGTTTGAAAATTGTGCTTTTCTACATGTAGAGTAAGGAATGTCTTTGGAGATTTTCAGTATTCCAAGTCATGATTGTTTCAAAGGTCCATTTTCAAAAAACAATCAGGCAAGTTAGTCCTGCTGTCTCGTGGTGTGGAAGGGGTTGCATTCTTCAGCCAAAGCTAAGGCCGCGTTTCCCCGGCGACTGGCACTGCACACTCCCAATTCTCAGCCATGGCCTCCCTCTCCATCACCTGCATCTGTTCCGCCCTCATCCTGCACCACGACAAAGTCACCATCACAGAGGATAAAATCAACGCCATCATCAAAGTGGTGGGAGTGAACATGGAGCCTTTTTGGCTGGGTCTCTTTGCGAAAGCTCTAACCAGCATTGACATCGGAAGCCTCATCTGTAACATGGGAGTTGGTGGTGGAGCTCCAGCCACATCAGTTCCAACCAGAGGAGGGACCCCGACCAGCAGAGCTGCTCCCGCTGAAGAGAAGAAAGAGGAAGAAAAGAAAGAAGAGTCGGAAGAATCCGATGACGACATGGGCTTCGGTCCTTTTGACTGAGCTGCACTTTTTTCTACTCTTAATAATAAAGAGAATTTTTTTTTAAAAAAAGCAACTAGGCAATGTTTTTTACTTGAGGAAGACATTTCGTTTCTCATTCAAGAAGCTTCTTCAATTCTGATTTCAGTTCTATCAGAACTGAAGAAGCTTCCTGGATGAGAAATGAAACAACATCCTC
Source organism: Hydrophis major (assembly GCA_033807585.1). Classification (NCBI taxonomy): domain Eukaryota; kingdom Metazoa; phylum Chordata; class Lepidosauria; order Squamata; family Elapidae; genus Hydrophis; species Hydrophis major. Next base: position 85,447,408 of record CM066328.1, on the reverse strand, counting down.
AAATAAGTCCAGTTGCCTTTTGAAAAATCACCTTTGAGACATGGAATAAATTCCCATTTGGATGAAAAGTTAACAAATCATCTCTTCAGGTGACCCACAGAGCAATGAAATCAAACTTTTGTAACAACTTGCAAATGGCAGCTATGTCTGAAATCCTTTAAACTGCTGTAATGCTATTAGTAGACATCCTGCAACAAACGGGTAGTCCTTGACTTACATCAGACCACTTAGCAACTGTTCAAAGTTACAGCAGACCTCCCCCCCCCAATACATTTGAATTATCTTCAGGTGTTCAAATTTGGGGTGTTCAGCAACTGGCCTTAATTGGTAGCTGTTTGCAGCATCCCACAATCATATCACTGCAAAGTTTTCAGCAAGAATACCCCATAACCAACAGTGGGTTTGTTAATAGCTGTAGGTTTCCTTAACGACAACTGCAAAAAGTTAATAAAATTGGGTACAACCATTATATTTGTAAGTCAAGGACTACCCATAGGTAGAGTATTAGTGTGGTGGGTGGCATAGAAGCCCATTAAATATATATATATATAGGCTTGATAAATCAGTTGGGAACTTACTTATCCCTCATCCCTCATTCCTTCTTTCCAACCATTTTGGGTAAAGGGAATAAAATAAAAAAGATGGGTATCTACAGAAACTCTTTTTAATAGCCTCTCTAAGGCTCTGTTTCAGAAAGAGAAAAAGAGATCTGTTGAACCTCAACTCTGTTTAGGTAGCCCTGTGGATTTGTTGAATTGGTCCAATATATGCCCAAACAATTTCAGATCCAACAAGCCACCTCTCGGTTAGTTGTGTGGATTATAAAGGTTCCATGATATTCTAACCATTCCATTTCACCCTGTTAAGTTTGTTGTATTATTGTCCAACCCATAGGAGGATTCTTTGTTCTAACATAGCCTCATCATACTATTATGTCATTTAAAATATGCAGAATAATTACTGCAAAGGATTGTTTTAGTAACTGTAGATCAGACTTCCCCAACTCCAGATGCATTGATTTTATCTTAATCCTCAATCAGGATTAGCTCTTCTACATGTAGGGCTGGATTTCTGGACATAGACCAGGATCCAGTAGCCCAGGGAATTCCAAATATCTATCTTGAGAATATCACTGATGGAAACAACAGAAAATACAGTGATAGCATATTGGCATTCCAACAAGGACCTCATTGGAACATTAAGGCCAAAGTCTAAAATTAAGTAGTTGTACTACTTACTGCACATTGTCCCTGGAAATTTTAGTTGGGTGTTTCTGAAAGTATCACATTAAAATAGCTATTGTAATTTCTGTTTACATAAGTAACTGGTGCCAATGCTTCAGTATGTTTTTTAATTCACTATATATTTAAGAATTCAATGGTAGATTAATGGAATTAATTTGAGCTCCTAAAATGCAGTAATAGCTTTGATTTTATCTGTCTCTGGGTCTTGTTACAATATATTAAGGGTAAATTGAAGCTCAGTTAATGGAAGTAAGAAACAGAATTAATCCCACTAAGTTCCTTGGAGCAATATTCTGCAGGGTTTTTGGGGGGAGAACAGAACTAGAGAATACCAAATAGTGCAGTTTTTTAAGATTAAGTAGTCTTTTACAGATTGATCCATACAAAAATAATCTTCTACTGGACACTTCTTTGTAGACCTTACCCACCTGGTTGACACAGTGGAGGCATGACTTTTGGAAGATCTGGGCTACTGAGAAAATAATCTCTGAACACAATATTAACTCATTTGACTGGGTCATCTGAGTATTTGAATTTGCCTTGAGTTTAGTTGAAGTTCTTTTGGGCCACTCACATGGATACGTTCTGCAAGAAGAAGTCCAGCCAGACCTCTTCCTGTGTTGTCTTATTTTCAATAAAAGCTAAATGCAGAGTATCTGAAGAAAAATGAAGAAGTATAAGCAAAAGTGAAAGGAAGATATGTGAGTTTGTACATGATGTAAGATTTTGTGACATATGATCTTTCCATTATGGATTCTTTAAGGTCCATATAAATAGATTTTTATTGCTTAAAAATCAAAAGTTCCCTTCACAATATCACAGTTAATACAATATTTTATAAACAGTAATGTTCATGTAGAAATCTCAAAAAGCATTCTTTTCAGCAACAATGCTTCTCTTACACGTTATCCCGACACTTTTCTCTTTGGTACTCTAAGTGTTGCTTTGCAAAAGTAATGCACATTTGCTAATTTTGGTTGCCTTCATGTGATTGTGGCTACAATCCAGATAGCTCAGCTGTATGTACCCAAGGGCTTCTGCCTGAACAATAAAGACTTTTTTATTTTTGGAAAAACAGCCCTGGTTCACAAGCTACTTTGGAAACGCCTGATTTCCAAAAACAGGAGAGATCAAAAACATTTCAAGGCCCTGAGTAGGCAGCACAGCTTGATGACCTAAATGGTCTCTTGGTGGTTTACTCACATTACTATTATGATTTTATGAAGATGGTTAAATTGGGACTATTCATGAATTATTCACACGCCAGCAGGAACATTGTGGTTGTTGGCTCAACTTAGGCAATCTTAAGTGATGCACAAAAAGAGGCCCCAGAGTAAAAGGTTCCACAAGGAATCGTGCCTCAGAGGTATAGAATGTCTTACTAGTACAAGCCAAATTATTCATCAGCTGTTGGACCACAATATTTGGAATCCTGGGGCACAAAGCTGGCTAGAAATCCATAATAACTGTCCTCTGAATCAGCATCCCGTGTTTTTCCTCCTTGGTCTATGTGAATAAAGTCTGCACTCTGATAAAAAAAAAAGGGTAATGATTTCAAGCTTAATCCACCAGCACAATAGCTTTCTGTCACAATCTTTTTGCAACATCAAAACATTGTCATTGAAGTAAAAAAGGAAAGGAATCCTCTTGTTAGTCGATCAGCAATTAAGACCTTCTTAATATAAGGAAAATTTCTTTTGCTTCTCATCCAAGAAGCTTCTTCAGCTCTGACTGGATGGTGGGGAATGGAAGGGTTTATATTCCTTGCAGGCAGTTGGTCATTTACATTCTTTCAGAGAGTCGTTGAGGCCATTTGTAGGTTTGTCTGCGTCCTCAGGGTCACCTGAGTAATGCAAATGGGTGTGGAGCCTTCTTGGAACTGCTGAAAAGACTGTGTTGTGGAGCTGTGCTTTCTACAGGATGTTTTCTGCCCTATATCGCTTCACTGTTGAATACAGTGCAGGCTGTTGGGGATGAATCTGTGTTGTCTGCCTCTCAAACTGAAGCACAAATAGACATGGTTTCAGGGCCTTCATCAAGGTGGAGGCCAACAGTATCTCTCTGGGGATGAAATTCTACAAGGAGCAAACCTCCATGAAGAAGGTCCTCAAGAGAGGGACCCATAACATACCCTGCCTACTCAGATGACATACAGGTGACATAACTGATCATCACAAACTTTCCTCTCTCCCCTTTTGCAAGTGATCAAAAGTTTTTGCCTGCAACATTTTGAGCACTTTGGAAACCACAAAGAAAGCTGCAAATGAAGAGTAGAAAACTGTAGAATCAGATTGTAATCAGCCTTTTTCCCCACTCTCACCTAAGCAGAGCACAGACATGCTCTGGTAACACTTTTTTTTCCTGTTACATCCTCTTAATATTGCCTTTATCTCATCTTCAGCCAATGGGTCAGGCGGGTTTAAGTTGTCCTTTGTTGTTGTTAGTTGCAAAGTCATGTCTGACCCATCGCAACCCCATGGACAACATTTCTCCAGGTCTTCCTGTCCTCTACCATCCTCTGGAGTCCATTTAAGCTCATGCTGACTGTTTCAACTCAGGTAATTTGAAACAGAGGCAATAGAGGTTCAAGGAAGATCAGAAACTGGGACAGCAAATTTTTATATTGGTATACAAAAAGGAAATGTACATGAAAACAATACTATAAGAGGTTTCTACCCAACCATAAATGTATATCCTCCTTCTTTACCATATTTCTTGCATCCAGGATGCACTTCTTGTGAATAACCTAATGAACAAGAATCTTGTTCTCTCAAATCTTTCAAGTTCTCTGCATTTGGTTCTTTCCTCATAGATTTCTCCTGTGAGAAATTTATACCTGACCACTCCACATCTTCACTTGACAGCTCTCAGTAACCACTATACCTCCTGACCTATTTTTTTTCACTATCTCTCATTAATTGCCTGGGCCGAAAGCTTGTAGGGATTCAGGTTTGACACATGATGACTTTCCTCTTTTCATCTCATAAGATTTGTGGTTAATTTAGTCATTGTGATGGATGATTAAGTTCTCTGCTGCTAGGTATTTCAATTTCAGTTTTATTTTAATTGTTTTTATTTTAAAAACTTGATGTGCATGTGTGTGTGATTCTGAATGGTGCACTGTGTTTTTAAAATAAATACACAGAGATACGGGAATAGATATATAAAATCTGGGTCTATTATAGATTAACTTCCTATCTTATGGGCAAAGCTTATCATGCAGCAAGAAAGCTACCACGTTTTGCCTTTGATCAGTTTATTCATTTATTTATTACATTTTATGTTGTCTTTCTTTTGAAAAAAATATACTGATATCTATAAGTAATTCCCCTCTTTTTATTTTATTTTTTTTAATTTTCACAATGAACTTGAGAGATAGATTGGACTAAGAGATATTAACTGATCCAAAATTGCTCGGTATTCATCTCGGTATATAAGTGAAGTGGAATCTCAAACCTTGTCTCCCTTGGTCTTAGTCCAACATCTATCAAAGACACCAGTTCATCTAGAGAATGGCAGCTAGAAACACAATCTACCATATGATGGCATTTCGAGGTAGGCTGAACAGTATGAATATCCCCAGTTCCAGTAAGGGAAGAATACTTGAGATTTAGCTATGCCTTTTTATTGTAGTTTTGATCACATAATAATCTGCTTGCTTACTTTTAAAGATATGAAACCAAAAGCCAGAAATAACAGTGCATATACTTTAAAAGTACAGTCTGTGTTGGTTTTCATTTGCAATTCAGAGATCATTCCGCAGCCTTGCAACACATACAGGAATTCCCCTATTGAAGGCCAGTCTGCATTCATTTTGTTTTTGTCCTTTCTCCAAGGATTGAAAGGACTAACCTGACAATCCCCAGGACAGCAGCTTAGTTTATGCAGCACATTGTCCAGCTTTTCCTTTCCAGAGTGCTAGTAGCAGAAAACGGCTGTGTTGCCGGGGGGGGGGGGGGGGGGGAGGGGGGAGGGGGAGGGATGACACCCGAAACAATTCTTTATATTTCTTCCAGTTGCGCTTTCCTTTCTATTAAGTTTACCTCAAATTTTGCTGTAATTAAAATAATTGGAGAGAGAAAACTGCTAGAGGAAGAGTGAAACAGTCCCTTTCTTTTAGCTCCTTTGTCAGTTCAAAGAATTTCATCCCTGGCCTTGTTGCAAAGAAGAATGAATTGTTAGAACTTGTGGCAAGCAAACAATGGAGGAGCCAGGGGCAAGAGTTCCTTTGCTTAAAACAATAAGAGCCATGGGGATGGAATTCAGGGTAGACACATGTGGGTTCATGTTTATGCAGTTATGTTCATTAAGACCATCTCTATGGAATCTTTACTGTGTGGAGGAAAACATGGGGATACACATATTCTTCTCTCATATGGCAAATAGGAGCTCTGCAGGGATGGGGATTCAGTGAACAGAAAGCATATAACCGATTGTAAAAATAGATGGAGGAATAATAGAATGCATTGAGCCATAGTGGCGCAATGGTTAGAATTGCAGGATAACTCTGTCACACTGCCAGGAGTTCAATTCCTTCCATCCTGACCAGCTCAAGGTTGACTCAGCCTTCCATCCTTTTGAAGTCGGTGAAATGAGCAAGATGTTTGGAGGCAATATGCTGGCTCTTAAACCACTTAGAGAGGGCTGTAAAAGCACTATGAAGCACTATATAAGTCCTAAGAACTATTGCTATTGCTACTTGGATGGGTTTAAAAAAGAAAATTGGGAGTAAGGAGAAGGATTATGATTTTGGCTCACCAACATCCAATGGCTGCTCCGGTATTACTTCTGATGTAATTCTCAGTGATCTTTGGGTGATTATTTGTTTATCAAATGTATATGCTACTCATGAGAGGCTTACATCATGATAAAACATATGGGAATAAAAACAGTTGTAAAAACAGATTAAAATTACAAGAGATTAAAGCAAATTAAACAAAGGGGAATTAAGGGTGAAGAGGTGTTGGCGGTTTCTCTTTTATTACATAGCTTCCTTCAGCCAACTACTTCTCCTTCAGGCCCCATGCCTTCTCCTTCAGGCCCCATACTTCTCCTTCAGGCCCCACATAGCCACATTTTAAGGCATTTCCTGAAGGCCAGAAGAGTGGGGGCCCTGACTGACTAAATGATTAATTAGAAATAGCACCTGAATTTTCATATGTACACGTCAAACATTCAAACCACAGTTTTCCACTGAGTAAAGAGGAGTCAAAAACCGCAAGTTGTTGCCCAGGTGGTGCTTGGAGCTATAGGTATTTCCATTGCTCACACCTGTCTTGATTTTTCTCATTGCCGATATCATCAGTACACACTCTGAACTGTAGGTAAGAGACATGAACTAGTCAAACTAATAATGATGAATACAGCAGCAAGCCTTAGAATTCACAATGAAAATATTAAAGGCTTCTGACTTTTGATTCAATTATCAATTAAAGGAATTAGGATTCAATAATTACATAATAGATTAGCAAGTGGTAGGGGAACAATGTAGGCCTTGGGAAATATATTCACATGTTGTGATGTGTTTGTACACAACAAAACTGAAAATCATGCAGGCAATGATTTTCCTTGTGAATTCAGCGGAAGTAAAAGTTGTTAACAAAGCAAGGTAATTAATGCTTTTGAACATTGATATTTCAGAGGTCTGTTAAAAATATTATGGATGGCAAGCAAAGAAAAAAAAGGATCATACAACAAATTATTCTACAGTTCTCCAGATACAAATAACCAGGCTCAAATTGATTTGGACTTATTCTATGAAGATCCAGCTCCCTTGAAAATCTTTAGTGAAAAGTGGGAAAGGTGGAAGAGAAGAAAGTGTCCAGCAACAAAGTGAATGGACTTAATTACAACAGTGATGGATATGTAGTTGAGAGACTTAAAAGATCAGGTTGGAAAAGATTTAGGATGATGGATTTGATTTATACATAGCCTTATTTGGAGGCCTTAGACAACGTACAGAGTTAAGCATATTACAAAGAACAATATAATAAAAAGCAATGAAACTGTAAGCAAAAGTAATGATTGCTTGGATCTTCCTCTAGCTGTGTAAGCACCAAAGGCCTTCTGGAAAAGCCAAGTTTTAACTATCCTCCATATGTGTGGGAGTCATTCTTGTCTCAGGAAAGTAAGCTGTTTGAAAGGAGAGAAACAACTACATAGAAAATTCATCTGTATGCGCCCTGAAAGGAAGTGGTCTTGGGCAGATGCTCACTATTCACCTAACTGAGGGAATATCCTTGGAATAGGCAGCTTCTAAGATACTAAGGAACTAAACCTTTTTAGACCTGTCCCTTGATTTTCTTCAAAAATATTGCTATGGGTACTTGGGCTGTTTGGATTCCTTAGCTAATGGCTGCATTCATCCTAGCATGCTTTTTCTGAACTTGGTTTCCTTCCTCCGCTCATAAAGAAACCGCAAGTTGTTGTTGTGGAAATTACAGAAAAGGTAAATGATGGCTAAGCCAATGAACAAAGCTGCCCGAGAAGAAATGAAGGGAGATAACCTGTAGCAGCAGCATTCCCTGGTTCCTCTGACCACATTATGCTGCTGTTCAGAATATGCAGCAGAGCAGGAGAACTTGGCACTGGCAGGCTAAGAGTCATCAGATATTTTAAAAAGAGCTAGAATAACAAAGAAGGCCTTTGTGGTGGGAAGGCACATTAGCTGGCTTGCTTGGAGCATTACACAGTGGAATACATATTTCCTTCTCATTTCTGTGTGAAAGTTTTACATTCCACATTAGCATGTTGTATGTGGGTGCATGTAGGAACACATGTAACCCTTTCTATGCTGTGGTATTCACAAATCCAGAAAAACTTGTTCAGTTCCACTCTTAGCAAACATTCTACATGCTATCCTCAAGGAAAAGTGGAGGCATGTGGCTTTAATGTTTAGCTGTCTGGACTATTTGTCACAAGACAGATGAAGTAACTTTACAAAAATTACATTATTTCTCATGATTGAGGCTTTTTTTTCCATACAACTTTTTTGACTGAATAGTAATTGATTAATCATGTTTGATGCAAAGTTGAGCAGCAATTCCATTTGCATGTTATTGTTATATTATGATGATATACACCTTATTTGATATAATAGTATAATGTATAGATTATATTAGGTAAAAGCCATGCAGGTTGGTATATTATAACCTGTATCTTTGCAGGGGAGTTTTCAAGGTGTGGTTTAAAAGTCAAAAGATGGTAGTCACAACAGTGTGATCAAAGCTTCAAATACGTGTATGTGCATTTTTTAAAAAAAGTTCTAGAAATAGATTTTTTCAAAGAGTTTTAGATATAAAAATAGAGAAACAAATAGCTCATAATTATTAAATACATGCCCAAATTTATGCTAAATTTTATAGGGAAGTGGCAAGGCAAATCTATTCAATTATTTTGTTTTAATTTCTGTTATAAGCCACTACAAATATTACACTTTCAAAAATTACTTTCAAAATTACTCTTTCAAAAACTACACTTTTCCAAATGACATAATATAGTTTTCTAATTTAAAAAATATCATACATGAAGAAATAAAATAAAGGAAGGAAATGTCTCATTAGTGAAAAACAAATATGTTACATAGAAAAGGTTTAATATGTAAAATATTGTACCAAAGCATTGATTATAAGAAACACAAAAATTTATACATGATTGATAAAATTGAACACCAGCATTTCTGTGTGCTTCTTTTTTGCTGTCTCTGAAAATAACCAGGTTTAACATGAAGGAAATCAAGAAGGTAGGTGGATAACATTATTTTTTTTAGCACCACTACCTGTACTGCAGCCAAGTCCAACAAATTTTATTAGCAGTCATCTCACACTTCTTTCCACCTTCCAGAGGTTGCTTCCAAATTCTGTATATTTTTCTTATTTTGTTCCCACACTTTGGTATGAAAGCCCATTTGGTATAGTAATTAAGACATAAGGCTAGAAACTGGGGGAGCAGGAGTTCTAGGCCCAGCCTTAGGCCCAAAGCCACCTGGATAACCTTAGATCAGCCACCCTCTCTTAACCCTAGAAAGATGGCAAGGGAAAACCACTTCTGAAAACTGTGCCAAGAAAACTTGGAAACTAAGAGACTAAGCCAGGCAATTACCAAGAGTCAATACTGTCTCAAAGTCATTGGGAAAAAACTCTTATTTTTGGTGGTGGACCTTCTCCCTAACCTTCCTCATTCTTCCATGATAGGTGTGCACAGCCAAATCTATATTCATTCCCCATAGCTTAACTCTTCGGACTTAATCTTCAGCTGCTTGGCTCTACTGTTGTTTTAATTTTATTTCTTGTGAATGTTTATTTGATGGTCTGTATTGCTATACTTTTCAAAACTGTTCAGATTTAAATGATAAAGGAGAAAAAGTTTGGCAAGGCAACATGTTTTGTTAGATCAACATGGCCTGGGTTATGTCAGTAACATACCGGGATGGTTTGAAGCGTGGCCTGTGTCAGGCATATCAAACATTCTGATTCCATAGGGAGGGTTTTTTAAAAAAAAAAAAAAAAAATCTGGAGTGGTTTCTTTGTTGTCAGCAAGTAACCACTAAAGTAGCTCCAGAGATAAGGATGGTGTCCCCTACATTGGTCAGATCCATCTTGAAGGAGGTGAAGATAGAGTGTTACATGTGGTGATGTAATGAGTTACAGGACAAATGGACCTTAATGTGTCGCTTCTTTACTTTCTGACTCTATGATCACATTTCAACTGTTGTTCAATTAGAAATATGGGTTGCTGGAGGAAACATAGGGCCCAATAGTAGGAACTAAGAGCAAAGTCTCTCCTTTGATTCAAGTGCCAGTGCTATTAACAAACTCTTATGCCACATTTGGATAATGCTGTCTCTGCATTGTTCTACCTAAAGTAGGAATTACAAATGAGTATGATGTCTTAGTTCAGCTGGTCTTTACAGCTTATTTCATGTTCACTTCCTGTTAATTGGTGAGCTGATTCATTAAGTGAAAGAGAGCCAACTTGGTGTAATGGTTAAGGCAGGAGACGTGTAACTAGCTGGGTGACCTTGGGCTAGTAACACTCTCTCATCCCTAGGAAGCAGGCAATAGCAAACCACTTCCAAAATCTTGCCATGAAAACTGCAAGGACTTGTCCAGGCAATTGCCAGGACTCAGAGACATATACCCATCCCAAAATAAAGCTTGTTAAAAGCTACCATGGTGCTGAATGGCCCTGATGTTCAGATCAGCTCTTTTTGGGGGGGGCCAGATCTTAAAAACTATTGCAGTTGTAGAGCACAGCAGTCAATCTTTCTGACTGCAAGGATCGCTTCAAAAGTAAGGTGGTGAGTTGCGGGTCATAACTATGCATCTCTATGAACATAGAAACTTTCCCCCAACAGTTGTTTTACTGGACCTGGTGGGAGGGAGCCAGTGAGGATATTCTCTTTAGGTTTAGCACTGAGCAAAAGTTCACTCAGTCAAAGGTACAGCGATTCTTAATGCATCACTCAGTGATGCATATTAATTAACCGGGTATATTTATTCAGAAAAAAAAAAACCACTTCAGTATATTCAAGTGTACCTTGGATTATAATTTATGTTTGCTATGTCTTCATAACTCTTTCCTTGTAATAGTTCCTTCTGTAAATTTCTAGATCTCTGGGAAAGCTGGCTATCTGAAGATTTGGCTAGAGCAACTACTGTGAATTATAGAGGGTTTAATTAAATGGTTGCTTTCATTCTTAGCTTAGGACATCCTAAAAATCCTAAGAACTGCCCCCCTCAAAAAAAAAATCAAGTAGATTTTATCATTATTTTAAAGAGAAAAATTGGTGCCTCAAAACTCTGCAAAAAGTAACTCACTTCTTACAGCACATGATAATATTCTTCCATTCTTGGCTTCCAGTTGAATTCATCTGCTTCCTCACCCAGTTCTTGTGATACTAATTTCTAAAGAAATGGTGTGACACAATAGGAGTTTAAGTTTTTCATCGAAGTGGACAAAGACCTGCAGTTTTGGTTTTCTTTTGTTTTGCTAGTATCCTCTTATTGGCACAGCTCCTTCCTCTTCACGAGTTTTCTCAGCAAGACAATATCAGAATTATTAAAACTGGAGGCTTCTGGAACAGGAAATTGTACCATTTTCTTTGTTCTAAGCAGATTTATTGCTTGAATCTGGCACCTTGACATGAAATGAGTATCATATTCATTTATTCCAAGGGGGGGGGGCAAGTACTGAGAAAGAGTTTGTAGAGGGCAGATGGAAAACTCTGTTCCCACCCTCCCAAATGTGAAATATTCTTGGGAAGGAAAAGAACCTTCTTCTAAATGGATGTAACTATTTGTCAATAGATTCTATAGAAACAGGAGGGAAAAGATCAGGAAATTTAAAAAGCTATTTCATTACATTATCACTAGATCAAAAGGAAACTCCCATTGATTATGTTAGTTGAACCTATGTGTATTGAAAACTCTCTAGCTCCCACCAAAAGTCTAACTGAAAAAATGCAATGTTAACTTTTGTACCCAGGATTTAGCAATGTGATCCAATGATTAATCCAATTAATTAAAAAATTAATGATAGCTTCTTACCTGGATAGCATCTTGCCCACACTTGTAAATCTATCAACAGTAACACAGCAGTATTTTACAAAGACAAGCCTCTAGCAATTCTCTTTAAAAAAAAGAAAAGAAAAACATTCAATGTAGCATCACCTTGCAGGAAATACATAGAAGTAGGGTATGTGTCATTCAAAAGACCATATTTCCTTGAATTAAAAAAAACTGCTCCAAACAGAGGAAGCATCACTGGCAATGTTTTTTTATGAAGCTATGATTTTATCATAAGTCTCTTCCCTTTAACCAAAATATACAGTAGTATTCAAATTATAAAAATAAAGCTACAGGTGACTTTCTCCAAGAACCTTTCATGTCTGCTCCTTCATGCACTCTTGGCCTATGTTGAAGACAATCTCCCTTTTTCCTGCCTTCTTTCTACTATAAAAGAATATTTAAAAGCCTGGAAAATAGCGTATATACTCGAGTATAAGCCGAGTTTTTCAGAACATTTTTTGTGCTGAAAAAAAACCCCTCAGCTTATACTTGAGTGAGATTCCCCTCTGAAAAAAAAAATGGTGTGGAGCTCCGGAGCTGGGCAGCCACTTCCCTGCTTCCGTGTTTCCTTTGCAACTTGTAAGCCTGGGGGTAATCGGAAGCAGAAAAGTTCTTGCATGAGGATATATTGTTTTTTCTTTTTTTAACTGTTTTTAGGGGGGGGAAAGACCCACCGTCATGTGAGAATGCTCAGACACGAAATCTATCCGCCCGAAAATAAGGGTGTGTGTGGGGGGGGATTTTAACAGAGGGAAGATGTAGGGAGAGGCAAAAGCGACGGAAGATCCTTCAGGGGAAACTGAGGAGGAGACTCACCAGATGAGCCCTCTTCCCCACCCCTAAGGAAGCAGAGGCAGCCAGCAAAGGCAGGCAAGCCCCACTTCACAGACTCCGTCCGTCCTCGCTCCCACCCACCCAAAGCCACAAAGTCCCCCAATCACGCAGCCCAGAATCGCCCTCCCCTCAGGGGGCAGCAACGACGCCCGGTGTTTCCCAAGACAAGAAGCTCCGCCATGCAATGAAAGCGCCCTGGCTCTAGACTTGTGGGCTCAGAAAACAACGCGAGCCGCCACCACCTCCTCCTCCTCCTCCTCCCGAGCGGACTGAAAGCAGCTGGGGCTGAGGAAATGAAGCCAAGCGGAGCCGAAGCCACCTCGGCTCGCATTGTTTTCTGAGCCCGTGAACCTAGAGCCAGGGCGCTTTCATTGCACGGCGGAGCTTCTTGTCTCGGGAAACGCCAGGCGTCTTTGCTGCCCCCTGAGGGGAGGGCGATTCTGGGCTGCACAATTGGGGGACTTTGTGGCTTTGGGTGGGTGGGTGGGTGGGAGTGAGGACGTTGACTTTAAGCGCTGCCGACCGAGTGTTTCAAAAATACCAGTGGGACCTCTGTCCACCACCACCCCTCCCTCTTTTGCCTCCTTCCTTCTGATCAATCAGGTTTTCCCAGTATTTGCTCACAGCTGCGTTTTCTCTTCTGCGCGTGGATATGCCACGAGGTGTTTTCTTCCAAACGCCCTACAGGCAGAGAACACTGACTTTCATGATAGTGAGATCATTTCCCAAATTAATTGATTCACTAACCCAAAGGAAGAAGATGATGATGTGGGGGGCAGGAGTCACTCTCTCCCTTGCAAGAAAAAAGCAAGAGCTGTTCTTATGATCTCTCTCTCTCTCTCCATAATACAGTCAAGCCCTTTCCAGCACGCGCGATCTGCCCCCCACCGCTTTGCACCATGCAAATGCAAAACCCCCAGGATTTTGCATTTGCAAGGTGCAAAGCAGCGGCGGCGGATCGCGCGTGCTGGAAAGGGCTTGACTGTATTACGGAGAGAGAGAGAAAAATCATAAGAACGGCTCTTGCTTTTTTCTCGCAAGGGAGAGCCTCCCATTGTCATCATCATCTTCTTCTTTTGGGTTAGTGAATCAATTAAACCTTTCATGATAGTGAGATCGTTTCCCAAATTTCCCTTAAATCAGGGAAGAAATCAGAAACAAACCTTTGGACTGAGAATAAGCCTGTTCCTATGATGCCATTTTTGTTCACTGCAGTGTGAAAAGTGTGAAAAAACACACTTCTTTTTCTTCATCTTCTTGTTCCCTATTTACTGGTCTCTTTCAAAGAGGAAATTGTGAACATCAAACTTATTCTTAACTGTCCTAGTGAAAGTTTTTATTGGTATCTATTTTTATTTCTGAAATTTACCAATAGCTGCTGCATTTCCCACCCTAGGCTTATACTCGAGTCAATAAGGTTTCCCAGTTTTTTGTGGTAAAATTAGGTGCCTCGGCTTATATTCGGGTCGACTTATACTCGAGTATATACGGTATGATCTCGGCCAAAGGTTATTATCAATATCTTTGCATATCTGCAGGAAGACATTTATTATTCTCACATTTGATACAACAGAATTTGAGCAAGAGACTATAAAACCAGCTGATGAAGTGCTAGATGGCTTAACCTAGAAAATAACACAATATAAAGAAATAAGTAATGTAAGGTTGAATCCAAAGATGCTATGAGTAGCATTCTGGTTGCAGGATATTATTTTTATGTATTCTTCTTCTCTATCCAGTCTATTATACTCCTGAAAAAGATCTATTCTGGACAGAATAGATTTTTCTGAGGTTAGGATTGTAAAGAGAGGCAGGAAGTAGGGAGAAAATGAATGTTTCCCATTCTAAGAGTTTATAGTCCACAAATATAAAAAAATATTTCTGTTGATACAAAGGCCTTCTCTAGATCCAAACTAGGTAGTTTAATGTTTAGATCCTAGGGCAGCATTTCCCCACTGGTGCTCCTGAATAAGTTTGTACTATAGGACTGAAAATTCAGAGAGTAACAATTGTAAAACTACTGGAAGATAGCTGAATTGGGAATTAAACTACAATGCTTTCAAAGAAAAGGTTCTTAAATATCAGTGTTAATTATATTCCATTGTAAACTACAACCAAAATTGCCGGTAACTACCCTTATTTAAAAAAATCATCAATAGTAAACCCAAAATTTGCTATGAATAAAACCTCAATTTTTACTCGTTATAAAGTAAATAAATAGATGTTTTTCTGACCTTTCTTAACATTTTATATTATTTATTATTTTCTTATCCTGGGGTCAGAGAAGATTTTGCATAAACACTTGAGCAGCAGTGGTCTTCTTGGCTTGTATGATTATAATGTAAAACGCATTAGCTTAAAAAAACAACCAAGAAGTTAAATTTTGCAAGCTTCACTTCTATTTATAAGGTTTTTCAGTTTTATGATAATAACAAGATTTCCCAAGAACAATAGCAACAATAAACTTATTTATAAATAGTTGGGGAGTTGACTTACAGAGAGATGCAATTTGTTGGTTAATTAATATTTTTTTAAGTTCAGAGGTTGCTTTTGAAAATGGGAAAACTGCACAACTTTCTAATAATTCCTTTTGGCCTACAAACTTTCACACAAGGGCGGTTACTGCCTATGTTCCATTTGTTTGCCATTTCACAAATTTAAAATAGAAATGAAAGAACTGCTACAGATGTCCTTGCAAACAAAATCTTGCACAATTCTTGCTAAATGACTCATCTTAATATAGTCTATTTAGCAAACTGTTTAAGAGGCATGAAAAGACTTGATCTATTCTTATGGGCTCACATTTCTGTTTAGATAATTCCACTGATGTTAGTGGAATTATATTGTAATGAATAAAAAAGGAAATGAATCATTTTCTTTAGGGGCAGGGTGGCAAACTAAACTGGAGAACCACAAAATAAAATATTTTGTGCAGTGTGGTTTGTGAGCAAATATTAAACCACTTATAGACTCTACCAGTTTTTGTTTCCTTGCTAGATAAGATATTGGCTGTATACCTAATGAACTAAAATAAGAGAGCTTGGTTTCATTACTATGTTTACGAAGTGCACATATAGTCATTTTTAAAGAATGCTAAGCAACATACATTCCCTTGTTTTAGAACAACCTTGAGAGATAAATTGAGTTGCAAGAGACTGACTCCCCCCCCCCCAAAAAAAAAAAAAAAAATTCTCAATGAACTCCATTGTCAGAGAGGGATTTCAACATTGGTCTTCCTGAACCAAGTTCAACACTACACTGCCTATCTTCCAGCCAGTAGTAAATATTTAAAGACCCTAATTGCAAGTAGCAACATTAAAGAAGGAATCAGGCCCCAGCTGGAATTAAGAGGTAATTTCTGCCTATGTTGGCTCTTTCACTGATTGCTAGAGTACAACCTACTCAGTAAAAATTAGCTCTCCTCCAGTCCTCAGCCAACGTCTTCCCAGAGTTTCAGCAGGGAAGTTCAGCTTTCTACACATATCTTCAGGATGTTAAATCAAGTCTCATTCAGGGGTGGGATTCTGCTGGTTCTGTCTGGCTCTGAAGAACTGATAGCTCTGAAGAGCAGCAGACATAGAACTGGTTCTATATCTGCTGCTGTTTCGGCTCACCCGTCCGCCCAGTCTCTTACCTGACATTTATTTCCTGCTTTTTTAACCTCAGCTGCTTTGAGCGGCACAGCTGTGGTTGAAAAAGCAGGAAAACAATGCTTTTTCAATCGCTGTGCACGCGCGCGCAGCGATTTACCGGACCAGTAGTTACACCGGTCGGATCCCACTCCTGGTCTCATTCCCTTGTGGCAGCACTTTATCACTTGCATTTTGGTGAGGTCAGAGAGGAGGTCGTTACTCTAGAGTTCAGGATAGTTCATGTACTGTATAACTCTGAAGCCACTTTTCCCTCTGCTGTGGCCAGAACACGGGTACCACTCTATGCAGTCTCAGTTGATGGAGGTAACCTACAATGGTCATACACAACACACACATGTTCTCATACTCAAAAGAAGAAAATCCTAATACAATCATTTTTCTACCTCCCACCAGCTGGGCTAAGTTTAGGTTACACTGCACAGAAAGGGGAATACAAGTTCTGCCTTCTTCTATTCCTGCCCAAGCCAAACCCCAAACCTTGGTAGCCACCATACTAACAAAAGGGGCTCAAGCGAAGTCATGGGGGAAGGGCAATATTTCTGCCCCTCATTTCCAACAGAGCAAGAGGATGTTAGTTCTGAGATTTCCTTCTTCTCCCTGAAAAAGAGTACATAGGAAGATATTGTAGAAAAATACAGTCCATGAAAGTGTCTTAGCTTCCTTCCAGAAAATTGAAGTCAAAGTGTGAATTCACTAATCTGACATGCTGTTCTACCAGTTCATAGTAAATTATATCTGATGTATGTTCTTTTATGTTACAGTACGCCATTTTTGCTTTTGTCTTCTGGTATTCTTGGCTGGGAGCAAAATGTATTTTTGAAAATATTCTTAGTGTGATTTTCATTGAGTTTCTTTTGCAAGTTTTATTGAGCAACAGGCTTTTGGAAAAGCTAATAGTGGAATTTTAGCAATTAAGTTGGAATGATAACTGTTCTGCTCAAAGATGAACAAATCAGAATTGATGCAATACATGGATGGACTCATCCTAACAGTCTTGCCTATATTGTTCACACAGCAATTTAATGAATCAAATCCATCTGGTACTCTAGCTTTATGGACACCATAAAGGGTTGTTAAAATCTGTAAAAAAGCAGGCACAGTGTCTCAATCAAGCCCCTTTTGTATGTGCATGATGTAACATTCATGCACAAAGAAAGTTGAGTTTGAAAAATCAGTTTTTAAAAAGTGAACTTTGCTGAACTTTGCTATTTGAAATGACATTTGAGAATATCATGTACAGCCATAAACAAACAAATGGCTAATAGAACAAATCAATTCTGTGCTCTCACTGAAGGTACAAAGACTAAACTCAAATTATTGTATTTTGGGCAGATTATGTGACAACCTAGCTCTCTTGAAAGGTCTGTAATACTGAGAAAGGTGAAAAAGAAAGAGAAGACAGGATGTAGAGTGGATGAACTCATTTACAACTAAGTGGCACCATTGGAATACCTGAAAGGCCAGGTTAGGGATGGAACCTAACCAACAAAATGAAATTTAATGTGGAGAGAAGCAAGGTTTTACTTAAATATGAGGCAGCTGTGTGCGGTGGCAGCCAAAAAGGTTCATACAATCCTTGGTTGTGTGAACAGAGGCACAGAATCAGAATCACATGAAGTATTAATACTGCTTTATAAACCCTTAGTAAGGCCACACCTGGAATACTGCATCCAGTTTTGGTCACCACATTACAAAAAAAGATGTTGAGACTTTGGGAAAAAGTGCAAAGAGCAACTCAGATGATTAAAGGCCTAGAGACTATATGAAGAATGGTTGCAGGATTTGGGTTTGGCTAGTCTAGAGAAAAGAAGGACTAGGGGGACATGATACCAGTTTTCCAGTATTTGAGAGATTGCCACAAAGAGGAGGGAGTCAACTTATTTTTCAACCCTGTCAACTTTAAGATATATGGATTTCAACTTTTAGAATTCCCCAGGCATATGGTAGCATGATAGAGAACATCCACCTTAAAGTCTTCTTTTCCTGTTCAAGCATAGAAGGAATGCTTTGAAAGGAATCGCTGTATCAGGCCCAGGCTTGAAGCTAAATCACAGAGCACAATGCCCAGAGCATCCTGCTTCAGGACAACAGACAACTCTAGCTATCTTGTGCTGTTGTTTGGTCTTGGCTCTTGCAAAGAGGGCTTTTAAAGAAGTCCTTTTCTTTAAAACCTGGGACATGCCTAATGCTTTCTTACCCGTCTATTTTATTTACAGCACGAGCAGAAAGTGTGAAAGGAGGAATCTGCATTGAGAAATGTTGAAAAATGCATAATACCCTGGATTAAGAACCTCTAAGCCCACAGGCAAAACCCTAGATAAAGTTTAGCTAAATACATTAACCATGTTCAGGTGATATGATTACGTGTATTCAAGGAGAGTTGAGCAACCTTTCTCTCATGTCCACAGTCCTCTTCAAGGAATAAGGTTTGTGACAGTTTCCTAGTTCCAGGCAGCTGTACTGTTGCTTACACAGGATCACCAATAAAGCATAGCTTTATAGAAGAGCGCTGGGTGGGCTTTGAATAGATGGTCCTGGTTTAACAAACGGTTATTTTAAATCTACTGTGAGTCCAAAGTGTTCTTTCAGATGATTTTGCAATTGCAACATGAAATCAAACTGAGCCTCCCTACTGATAAGTTGATGCCAATAGAGGGAAGCTGCCATTGCACTATGCCCTGGTGTTCCTCTGCAGCTGTCCCCAAGTGTTTGGCAACAGGGAATTCCTGTTTTCAAACAGCAAATCAGGAGTGGTTCATAAAGTTCTAGGGAAGTCTGGATAGTGGTCAAAAGAAACGTCTACTTATCTACTGCTTGGCTCCTTATTGTGGCAGAAAAATAGCATGACTGAGTAAGATGATCTAAATATATAAATCTCATGGAAATGGAAGAAAGAATAAGAGGAGAGTGGATTCTGTGTGTTTTGTTTGCATTTATTTTTACTTTTTGGATGTACAACCATGAAGGAATAGATAACATAGTCCTAAGTACGAATAGGCAGCAGATTAGCTGTGAGTGGCGGAGACATCTCTGTGTTCATTTATTGATCAGAAACAGAAGATGGCCCTCTACAAGTGTAAATAAATAAACAAGCTTTTTTTAATAATGTTCTGATCACCTTAAATCAGGGGTGTCAAACTCCAGGCCTGCGGGCCAGATCTGACCCACAGGGTGCTTAGATCTGGCCTGAGGGACCACCCTGGAAACAATGAAGGACTGGTTTGCGGTGCCTCTGCCAGTGAAAACGGAGCTCGGAGCCCATTTTTTCTGGCAGAGCATTCAGGCAATCACAAGCGCCCAGGAACAGGAGTGACGTCGAGCCCACCCCGGCCTCCTGAGGTCAAACACAGCTCTGATGTGGCCCTCAATGAAATCAAGTTGATACCCCTGCCTTAAATAGTTGGAGCCATCTGTTCTTGGGCCTTTCTTCATTTAAATAGTGTAATCAGAAGACCTGAGCAAAGAAAAGAACAGCGGCCTAGAAGTATGTTAAGAAATGTTTTACACCTTAATATTTTCATTTCTGCAGATAGCAGAATTTCCAATTCCGTAGTTCAATATTCTTGCATACTTTTCAGATGAAAAATTTATCCGTGATTATTGAAGAAAAATATATATACAAAAATGCTTGGGGGGGGGGGAAGTACCATGAACAGCTGAGGGAAAGCAAACTACTGTATATACATTTTCTTCAATTCAGTAATTTTATTAATTTATCATTATTAATATGTGCCTAATAATGACTGAAATGTGAAAGGAATTGCTCAAGATCCTGATACCTTAAATGACCAGAGCACATCTTCTACAGCAGTCAACATTCAGATAAGCAGGGTTAAGCACCAGAGAAACAGTCAAGCAGACAACAATAATCAAGGAACTACCAAGGAGAAAACCCCCAGCATTGCTGGCAGTGCAAGCTGCTGTATATAAATAGGGAACAAATCTCACATTCGCTAACATTGCTGAGATTAACTAGTTGAAGAATGAAAGGTCTGCAAACAAACAACCAAGCTTAGAGAGTAACAAGGATTCCACAGTGATGCCCTCCTGTCCTTCAACTTTGAAATCCCTATTTTATTATCCACATAGCTTCTGAGATTCCTCAAGCCTCTCTCTCAGTGACCTAGTGAGATTTCGCTATCAGTTATTTAAATTGTCACATTCTTTTTTTAGATTCTGAAAATGCTGCATTTTTTTACAAAACGTAGAGCTCCTTTTGGACAAATAAACCTCACAATATGCAGTGATGCATATATTCATTGGACAGCGATGGTGCGTGTAATACTGTGAATATTCTAAGTCACACTGTTATAAGTTATTACCAAATGACCAGAAGCATTTGTATAATTACACATAATCTCTATCAATACATCTGCTAATTCCATATGGCATTGTTTTTCCTCAGCAGCCTTGTGGCAGCAAGTCATATAAATGCTTCCAACTTCTTAGGCTGATGTAATGGAAAAATATCATCTTATTCATTTTCCTTGTGATTCTGAATTCTCATTTTTCTTTTTCTTTTCTTTTTTTTTAAACTTTAAATAAATTATTGCAAGTCACTGTGTACTATATATAGCACTTTAGTCTATTTTCCATATGCTGAGAACTTGGCAGGCTTCCTTGCTACATTCCAGTCTAATCCAGGCTTCACTTTTTTTTTGCTCTTTTCCTGTCTCCTTTGCATACAAACTTTTGTATTTTGTGGAATGAAATAAAATAAACCGAACAGTTACTAGAGGTTTGTTGCAAGTTTGTTGTAATGCTATATTGCTGCCATAAAATGTTGAGCAAGCCCGCTGTTCCTCAGCAGCCATTTTGCAAGAATGCTCGCAAGTTCTTACAATGGCAAATAAGCCTCCAAAGACTGTGAGTCTCCAAACGTTGTGTTTGGTTAGGTTTGAAGATAGAAACTTGCTTTGTTGTAGCTTTCATTTGTTATCCAAGTCTTGTGAGATTAGTAGAACCAACAAGAAGAAACACTTCAGTGATTTGTAGGTTCTAATGCGCCAGCACAAAAGACCAGATCCACACGTGAAGCTTCCATTAAATTGATTTATTGCTAAAAACCTATGCACAGAAATCTTCTCAACTAACAAAAGACATCTGCTTAGAATTAGAAAAGAGTCAACGGCACTCAAGGGGGGGGGGGTTAAGCTTAGTTCTCTTGTGGCTACATGGGGATTCTAGGCTGATCTCCCTTTTCACTCCACCCCAAGGTTGTACCATTCTTTCTCCTACACAAGTCATTCTCTAGGTTAGGAAATCCCTATAACCGGAAGCCCTCTTATCATGCCACCTATGTCCTTTTCCAAGTGCCCATTTATCCAGGTATTTTTAGAAGTTTTATGCACACCATATGAAGATACGAAATGGGGTTGTAAATGCACTGAACATATTTACAGAACCCTGTCAGGTTTTTGTGTTAAACCCAAATATTTCTTAACATAACCAGTTAATGAGGGATTTTAGGATAGCATGCTAAAGAGCATAAATTAGGATTTCTACATGAAGACAAGAGATTTGTGTTGCAATATGTGTCAAGATTTCAAGAAGTAACAGAGTACTGATTGATTTTTTTTAAAAGGGGAGCTGTTCAATCACACACTGTTATAGGTGCCATTTTAACTTTTTCAGCCATGCTCTGCTTGGAAGTCTTTTCCAAAGATCACGTGAAGTGTTAATACCACTTTATAACTCCTTAGTAAGGCCACACTTGGAATACTGGCCTTCTTCTTATGCTGTCCCACTCACTCACACAGACATGTACCGTATATACTCGAGTATAAGTCGACCCAAATATAAGCCGAGGCACCTAATTTAACCACAAAAAACTGGGAAAACTTATTGACTCGAGTAGAAGCCGAGGGTGGGAAATGCAGCAGCTACTGGTAAATTTCAAAAATAAAAATAGATACCAATAAAAACTTTCACTAGGACAGTTGAGAATAAGTTTGATATTCACAATTTCCTCTTTGAAAGAGACCAGTAAATAGGGAACAAGAAGATGAAGAAAAAGAAGTGTGTTTTTTTACACTTTTCACACTGCAGTGAACAAAAATGGCATCATAGGAACAGGCTTATTCTCAGCCCAAAGGTTTGTTTCTGATTTCTTTCCTGATTTAAGGGAAATTTGGGAAACAATCTCTCTATCATGAAAGGTTTAATTGATTCACTAACCCAAAAGATGATGATGATGACAGTGGTAGGCAGGAGTCACTCTCTCCCTTGCAAGAAAAAACCAAGAGCCGTTCTTATGATATCTCTCTCTCTCTCTTCCCCCCCCCCAATAAAGTCAAGCCCTTTCCAGCACGCGTGCGCAATCCGCCACCGCCCCTTTGCACCTTGCAAATGCAAAACCCCAGGGTTTTTGCATTTGCAAGGTGCAAAGCGGCGGGGGCGAGTCGCGCGCGCGTGCTGGAAAGGGCTTGACTGTATTACGGGGAGAAAGAGAGAGAGGGAGAGATCATAAGAACGGCTCTTGCTTTTTTCTTGCAAGGGAGAGAGTGACTCCTGCCTCCCACTGTCATCAACATCTTCTTCTTTTGGGTTAGTGAATCAATTAATTTGGGAAATGATCTCACTATCAGAAAACAACGCGAGCTGCCATCACCACCTCCTCCTCCCCCTCCTCCCGAGTGGACTGAAAGCAGCTGGAGCTGAGGAAATGAAGCTGAGTGGAGCCGAAGCAACCTCGGCTCGTGTTGTTTTCTCAGCCTAGAGAAAGGGGAAGGGGGCTCATCTGGACCAAGGGTGAGTCTCCCCCTCAGTTTCCCCTGAAGGATCTTCTGTCGCTTTTGCCTTCTCCCTACATCTTCCCTCTGTTAAAATCCCCCCCCACACACACACACACACTTATTTTCGGTTGGATAGATTTCGTGTCTGAGCATTCTCACATGGCGGTGGGTCTTCCCCCCCAAAAAAACAGTTAAAAAAAGAAAAAACAATATATCCTCAAGCAAGAACTTTTTTGCTTCCGATTACCCCCATGCTTAAAAGTTGCAAAGGAAACACGGAAGCAGGGAAGCGGCTTTCCAGCTTCGGAGCTCCACACCATTTTTTTTTCAGAGGGGAATCTGACTCGAGTATAAGCCGAGGGGTTTTTTTTCAGCACAAAAAATGTGCTGAAAAACTCGGCTTATACTCGAGTATATATGGTAACTGTGTTTTAGTGAGTATATTTATATTCCTCAGCCAGCTTCCGATGGAGTTCATCAAGAAGGGCAAGGCTTTCTCCTTCCAAGTAATCTGGCTGACCTTCTCTGCTCCTGCCTTTTTTCTGCCCTACTTGTTCGTGGATCAGGTGCAGAATGCAGTTCCTCTTCCTCATCACTGACCTCATCACATCCAGCTACATGCTTTCCCCACCTAGAGCCTCAGGCCTGTTCTGCTGCAGCTGTGCTTTAGCTCATAGACAGCTGCTCAGAGCCATCAATCAACTCAGCTCTTGACATGCCATGAACTGGTTCATCCTCCCCCAAAGTGACATCTAGAGAAGTATCTGGGGAAGCGTCTGAAAGAGTCATCACACTTCTGTGGTTTAACTTCAGTAATAAACAGGATGAGGGAAAGAGCCAAGTCCAATAGGACTCTATATTGAAATAGCTACAGGTGTGACTCTTCCGTCATGCACCCTGATTAGATCTCTCTACTTAGGAAGGTGGCACAGCTATAACACCTTCAACCTTTTTAGGTGATCCAGAAGGCCAACATAGTCAAACACTGCTTAGAGGTCTAAAAGGGCCAGGAAAGTTACACACAGTGGTGTACTAGAGCCATATTGTATCGGCTTGCAGGAGTCAGTAGTTAAATCTTCAGGAATTTTGTGAGTTGAGAAAAAGTTGAGAAAAAAGGCTGAGTCACAAGAGCCAGCACAATGACTGGAAGTTTGATGGCTAGCAGCATGGTGTGGCAGTGGCAAAAGAATTGGTGGAGTCTTGTTCATAGAGTACCTCTAGGCCTGAACATGGATTTTTCGTAAAGATGACCAATACTATTGTTCAAGCAAATAAACCAGCATCTATAACCATTATTTCAATATAGATGCAAGGCAGGAAACTATTCATTCTGTCTCTTCTGGATTTGAGCCTGTACTTTCAAACTCTAGGCTAAATTGCATTCTAGGGCAAATTGAAGGGGTTTTATTTTCCTCCCACCAGGCTAAAAGTGTCCTGTTATCATTTCCAGAGAGAGTTTCCTTCTGTCCTGTATATGATACATATGGTATATGAACCTATGTTATTACTAAAGTATTCACTTGCTTGGGTTAACTGCTATATTTTCCAAGACAGAGAGCAGAAAAAGTTGGGCTGAGAATGTGAAGTCTGTTTTACATATGGATCACATTAAAAGCTTTCAAGGAACAATTATTTAAGACATCTCCAATAGCAGGCCTCCCTGGACTTGTTAGAAATTATTACTTCAAAGTAACACACATAAGTCTTCATGTTAATTTGCATCGTTTGTGAACTGCTATCTATAATGAAGTTTCCTTTTTAAAAAAAAAAATCAAGGTCGATTAGATATCAGCAGGACTTTATGTATTTGTTTAGAGTGATAAATGTGTTTCTTAGTATATAAAGTCTCAGTGGAATTCCAGGCCCAACTGAAATCTGGTTTCCAAGATTTGTAGTTTTTCTAAAACTGCTCTGAGTAAGATAAAAAAAACAAACAAACAGCATGCTCAGGGGACATCTAGTTCTTGTTTTAGAGATTTATGGGGGGGAAAAACCTCCCGTGCATTTCTGACACCATCCTCTCTCCCATCCCCCAAAATAGCTTATAAATAGCAGCAGTGATGATGGCATTGCTCCTCACCTCTTTAAACTCCTCTAATAGTTCCCATCCCATATGTTTCGAAGTGCAAGAGATGTCTCCTCTAAAGCAAGGGGCACTGAGGGCATATTGCATAACCCTCACAGAACACAGCTTTGTGTGGGATGCTTTGATGGGAAGGATGAAGATCACTTCCAGGCTAGAACAAGGAAATCTATTGTTTGCCTCTCTTTGAGTTCAATTTTTTTTTTTGTTTTCTCTCATTTGTTATGGCATGACCAGATCACAGCTGGCCTAAGGATATACTTTCCAATATGCTTAAAATTTGGAAGAGTCCCAGGTTTCAGAAACACATGGCAAGGGAGAAAGGGCGGGGGAGGGCTATATCCGTAAAATGAAGGGGAAAGTTAATTTCTGGTATTGTTTAGGTGAAGATTGACTTTCCTGATTACTTATCAGGATTAAACACTAGGTAATTGTGGATGGAATGACAAATCCTACCTTATAAAAAGGGATATCCAGAAGGAAGGAAGGAAATAATTATTTCTGCTTTAGGAGTCCTCAGCACGTTACTGGCATTACGTTGCATTCTTCTCTCTGATTTTTCATAGGCGTTCAGAGCGAACCTTGAACTCAGGCTTTGTGTTTGCCAGCCTGCAGAAGCATTCTCCATTTAGAGATTGTATTTTCTGCATCTTTATAGATTTTCTAAATGCTGACAGAGTAGGGAGAAAAATACAAGGTGTTCTATATTAACATACTCCAAAAGGTGAAATCCGATTGGTCCACACGGACCGTTCCCTGATTGGTCTACAGAACTGCCGTGATTGGTTTTCTAAGAATCAAACATGATTGGCCGAGCCGATCGTGGGAGATTCAAAGCCCTGTCGTTGGCCGACGAGCCGCGAGCAGTCCCTATATGAAGGGCTGCCGCAGCTCCAAGATCCTAGACAGAACTATACAATAAATAAGAGCTTTGAAGTACACTGGTCTCGCGTCTCTCATTGGGACCGATCTACCCGACCTAACACAAGGCTTCCTCAATCATCTTTCTGAGAAGTGAAACATTTGAGACCAGCATGTAATAGTACAGATCTTAAAGGAAAAAGTCCTGTTTACTGCCTCATTTAGGAAGCATAGATTGCCTTTGTTATTTATCAATGAGTCCAATCCTGGCAGACTTAATCAGGCAGGAGATGCAAGGATCGATTCCCAAGATCATTCTCCTCTTCCTACTTCAAACTGAAAAAGAGCAAAGTAAAGTACTACGGTTTTCCTCCATTTTAAATATATTGCCAGAGTTCCGGCAGTTACATTTTGTACACATGTTTTATAGTTGACATATATACTGCATGTTTGGCCTTTTGGCAAAAAACAGTTGAGATATTGGTGCAAGGGGGAAATTGCCTGACTGTCATAGACATCAGGATCCACTGCAGGAACATGCCAACAGTTGTGGAGTATAATTGTTGTATCTGGATAGTGGAGAGAGAAGACATAATTTTCCTGAGTCTAGAGGATGAGAGTAAGAGCAAGGAATGTTGGACCATACAGTTTAAAATAAACAGGGAAAATTAAATTCTGCTAGGGTTTTTAATTGGGATTGCGAAACTGACTGGAAGAATTAAAATTGTATTCACTATGAAGTCTTCCAGATTACACTGGTATTTCTGTTCAAATGATTCGGAATGGCGCAAAAAAAAAGGCAGACACTCCATGCCCACAGAGATCCAGACTACAGATAACAAAACCTTGCAGCTATCTTACAGTTCAAATCTATTGTCCCAGAGGGCAGGACCAGAATAATTGGATTATAATTATGAGGAAACAAGTTCCAGCAAGACATCAAGGGTCAATGTCCTGTACTAGTCAGTGAAGCGGCCTTCATGTTCCAGGTACTCTATACAAAGTGATGAATTCAAAGTGATGAATTTCAAAGTGATGAATACAAAGTGATGAATTCTTCTTTATTAAGATCTGGGTGATTGTCTGTCTTAGATGCTTTAGTGCAGTATTTTTCAAACTTGGCAACTTTAAAGATGTGTAGGCTTCAACCCCCAGAATTCCTCCTCCAGTATACAAAGCAATAAAAATGGTTAGAGTCTGAAGGCAGATACAATAACATGGAGGCAAAAACAATGATATAAAATATGCCCATATTCTGTATGTAACCCCCCTCCCACACTAACATAATAAATAAAACATGTCAAGAATAAGGAATAAGCATACTTGTATGGAGACTGGCTCTAAAATGCAGGGGAAACAGAGACAAGAGCTTCCTTTTGGTTTTACTCCCCACTCAGTTATTTTTAGAATCACTCCCCACATGTGGGAGGGGGTGTTTGTTCATTTTGCACTTCTGTTACCCTTTGGGTTTCCCCCAAATTTGGTGATACTGCTCTCTTGTGAAGAGATGCTATCATTTTGCTTATCCAATTGATACTGCTAGAAATATAAAGCATAATAACATAGCTAAAAAGCTTTTGTCATATCCTCTATTCCCCTAAAATGGATTGAAGATGTAATATATTTGGCTAAAATATGTCATATATGCTTAATTATAGTTAGCCCACCCTTTGAGTGAACTTTAGCCAGCCCACCAAAAATATGGCTCTGTCTGAACCTCGCCTTGATAAAAGCCGTTCAGAGATTTGGGGACAAATCTTGAATACAGCAAGATCCAGGAATTATGTTCTACACAACATTAAGTACACTTGAAGCTCAGACAGGAAAGTTTCAAAAGGAAACTCAGATCCTTATTAATCCTTTGAAAAGTATCATGACTTTAACATAAGAAAGGTCAGAAGACTGTTTCAGTTTTCCAAGATCCATAAACTTGATTAGTATGTTTATATCTCTGGAAACAGTGGCCTTGTTTATGTCAAAAAGTCCAAGGTTATCCTGATTTTACTATTTTTAATTTAGTTCAGAATAAGCAGAGCGGGAGGACTTAATTACAAACAGGCTGAACTTTATGTAGGAAACATGTATGCCCCTTAGGGGCACCTAGAAAGTGAAGGCCTGAAATTAAAACCATACCTCGCTCCCCCTCACGTTTGTATGCCTCAAATAATGGGTTGCTGTTTGTTGCACACTGTGTCCTCGGGGAGCTTTCTGCTGATTCCAATACTGGCCTTGTTGGGTTTCGGGTAGTCGCCATATGTTAAGCATTTAAAACAAAGCCTACTCTAGGACCTTTTAAAATATCTATACTTTTAAAGTCCACAAAGAAATTGCAATCTGAAGAATAAATATTCCATTTTAGTTAGAGCCCAACATTTGTCTGGTTATCTGGCATGTAAAAGTTAGCCTTTCAGCACACCTTGTACCTTAACCAGTTCCTACATTTCTTTGCTTCCAGTTGCTTCCAGCCAAGCCTTTTTATAGCTGGTCCTGTGTGAAGCTTTTCCCCTGAGTTCCTCTCCCTTTTCTTCACTTAAGGTCCACTAAATCTCTCCTTTTTTGCTACTTGCCAAATATTGTCTCTTTCCTTGGCTATGACTTGACTGTCTCTTTGTCTCCAGCTTGTTTCATTGTGGGTTTTTAGATTTCTGTACCTTGTAAGGATTCCATGCTCTTCCATGCTCTTTTTTGGCCACTTTTTCCATTAATATCTCCCATTGCTCAAAGGTTCATAAAATTACTTGCATGCACCACCAAGGTGAGAATTTCTTATCTTAATATGCCATCTTTTTTCAGTCCACTTCTGATGACATCCATGCAGTTTGATTCCATTTGATATTTCAAGATATATGGGAACCTAAAGCACTGTTACTTTTTTATTTTTTTAAAAAAAGCACTTTTCTCGGGGGGAAAATAAACTTATGAAACAGATTACGATACATATAATAACAAACAGGAATTGTTAATATCAGTCTTAGACTCTCTCGTACTTAAACAATCAATAGAAGGAATTCATTGGTAAAAATAAATAAGAATAATTCAACAACAGATATTAACAACAGAACATTATGTTTGATAGAACATAAATAACAGAGAACCCATAGAAATAACTGCCAATAATATAATTTAGGAAATATTTAACTCACTGTCAAATGTATTAAAGGAAAGTTGAATTAGTTTTACCACAGAGATTATGGTAACGTTTGTCTGTATGAATCTTTGTTTTTTGAGTCTGTTTATTTGTATATTTTATTTTTTTGTATTCAATAAAGTTGATAAAAAAATTTTTTTTTAAAAAAGCACTTTTCTCCTTATTGTTGTGCCATGCCCCAAATATGTTGTCTTAGATATGTAGCGGCAAGCAGTGTTTAACTTATTTCTGTAAAACTAAAGGATCTGTGAAGCAAATGGATGGAGAACTGCAGATTTACTATAAAATTATGTCTGGCTATACCATCAATTGCAGGATCTATGGTAGAATTCTAATTGAATGTATACTTTTTTGAGCACTATACTAAAGTTGCAGAGTGGAGTCATTCTGCTCTCAAAGTCATTTCCAGAGTGATTGCAGCACTTCAACAACACCATCATGGTACTGTAGGTTTTAAGATGCTTCAGAAAAAAAGTGTTTAAGGGAAAAGAGTCTAAATTCTTCTAGAAATATCTAAATATTGAATTTTATCTTGCTCCTGAGATCTGTGTCCCTTCCTTAGCTGCTATTATCGTTGGTGTTTAATGGTGTTAATCCCATGAAATTCTATTTCTAGAGTATGTCGGAATGTATGCAGTCAGCACATGGAAACTGCTGTACTCAACCCCTTCTACCATATTAGCAACATTGTCAGCCCTGAGTGGTTAACTCAGTGAGATTCAAACTATTAGTAGTCTCCAAGAATGGGCATACTGATGCCTGTGTCCACTGTAACTGTAGGTATTTTTGAAAGCCCCAAAAATCACAATCATGCTCCAGCCTGAAGAAAAACATCCAGAATTGCTAATTGTGGCAAGACCAAGGGATTAAAGGCAGTCCTTTTCAAGTGGAACATACTGTTGTGGTTTTCATAAACCATGGTTCATTTTCAGAATCCCTAAATCCTCTACCAAAGAGAGCCTGGTGGATCACTCTGACAGAAATGTGATTGCCTTTACTCTGGAGTATAATTCATCCTAGCTCATTGTAATATTTTAAAACTGCTTAGAAACAGAAAGAATATAAAAATAACTACTCAAGTTGAAATAAGTGCTGTTGGCAGCAAATGCTAAGCATCCTGATGTTAGCTTCTTGGGCGGAGAAGACTATTGCTCTGCGTCATTTTGTCAGAATTGGGCATTCAAGAATTTCTGTGCTGGCTTCTGGCCAAATCCATGAATTTCATCTCATAGCAACAGTTGCCATTAAATCATGATACATAAAGCAAACATACATTCTGAGCAGATTTGTAAAAAAGAGATACTCCTGATTTATTCATTGTGTTTGCATTTTAAAAATGCACAGACCAGAAATTGTAACTGGCTTCCTAAATTGGTAATCTTTTTTAAAGCCATATTTTCATATTATTTCTGTTTATTCATCTAAAATCCACATTTAGTGCAAGACCTGGGATGTGTCCCATGCTTTCTGTACAGCTAACGTTGCTCTTTGTAGTAATGAATGCCAAGCAACTAAGATACAATGAAAATCAAATCAAGCTTCTTGGAAACTATGACAGAAATAATCGTGTTATTCCTTCATTACATCCACACATTGATTTTCATTTCATCCTTATGTTCCTTTTAGGACAATCCTCCCTAAGCTAGGTGTCACCAGGTGTATGAACATCAAAATCCAGGAGATTTAACAATTGCTACATAAACTTGAGAATCTTGGAAATTGAAGTCTACACACCTGGCGGAGAGTGCTCAGGGTTGAGGTGGCTGCTTTATGGGGGGAAATATATTTTTTCAAGCTGTGTGATTTCCATTCACATTTTGCAGCAGATTTTATGAGCAAATGAATCAAGGTTTTTGTTACATTTTGTTCCTAAACAACAAGTTCTCCTACTGTACTGGAATCCAATTTAGGATACATTTACTAAAGAGAAAATTTGCATAAGCATGCATACACAGTGGTCTCTTCTCGATTGCAACTCTAGGATAATTGTGAAGAAGTACCCAATACAGGAATTACAGTTTTGTTTAGTACCATCTGGTTGTTATGAGCTGGGAGGAATGGTAATTTAAAATCTCATTGGTAGAATTCCTCAGTAAATAATAATTATGATAGGCTGCCACTAGTCTCTTACACACCCTATCTGTCCAGAAAGAAGGCCTTCTGCCAAGATCTTGTCTTTTCAGACCAATTCTAAGAAATTAGGAAGATATTTGGATCCACCATGAGAACAGCCGCTTTCCCCACCACTCATCAGTTGTAATGGTATGTGGGAATGACCTTGGGAGAGAGGGAAAAGAGCCATTAGCAGGGGAACAATTAGATAAAAGGCAGCTGAGCGTGCAGAAGGACTGTGGGTGGGCTAACCATCTCAGAAGGGACTCTCGCTAGTTTCTGGGGCTGTAAAGGAGATGGGGAAGAAATGTATTTTCAGATTTGCAAAGATTTGGTTAATGTAACCTTACAGTAAAGCATCTGGGCATCTGTCTGGACTACCTCACAAAGCTGGCATCAGTTGAAACTGCCTAATTAGGAAGAAGCAGAACCACTATGAAATAGTGCCTCTGTGCTTAAACCTTTGTAGGCATTCCAGAAGGGTTCAATGATTAATGGTATTGAAGGCTATTGAAAGATCCAAAAGAACTAGGAGGGGTGTGTTTCCTCCATCCATCCTAACAAAAATAATTTTAAAAGTTACATTTTATATATACTTACACATACACGCACACACACACACACACACACCTGGGGAGACCATTGTGAGCTCTTGGTCTGAATCCAGATTGCAAGATGCTCAGGATATCCATTTCATCCTAGGAATAGAAGATTGGAATTTGATATTTGCCAAAGAAATGGTTTATTCAAAAGAGGGAAGTTCTCTCTTAATAAAGCATTATTTGTCTCGCAAATCCAGCCCCACATTGTCCTCCAGGTATGGGTCAATCTTAATGTACAGACTGTCAGCTTGGAAGCCATTTTTCTTTGAGGCTTCTGGGCTGCCACATTTAGTGCCTGGGAATTTGGGAGGCGGGATTTCAAGGAGTGGTGGAAGATTAGCCACCACAACATTCCTTTCTCAAAAAGTCAAGGACGTGTTACCCTGAACTTGGAGGAGAGTGACTGGGAGTAGTCTCAAGTTGGAACAAAGTAATGATTGGACCATGTGATGAACTTTTGGGTGCATGGGTTGGATTTTGGATTTTCTTTGGGCTAGAAGAAACCTGGAACTCTCAGATTCGGGTTTTCCTCAGATGTGCCAATATGACATCTCTGATAAAATGGATCTTTGGGAAGATATTCTCAGAGTCTTTTTCTTTGGAAGTCGTTACCTGGAACGCTGACACAGAGCCTATAAAACAGAAGTTTCCTATTCACATTCTTAGTCCAGAAGACTCTGTTATGGTTTCTCTAGGTTCATTTTAATGTCTGCTGTACCTCATGATTCACCTTAGAATATATTTGCCTTTGTATAGAATGGAGATCAGGGGATGTTTAGTTCAGGAACCGTGGTAATTTAAGGAATATGGCATTGTTTGAATTGCCTTTTTCTTCTTCTTTTTTGCTTTAACCTCTCCTGTTTCTCAGTTGGAAGGAAACCTAATCCTGTCTATTCCCTTTTGAGACTGACAGGAGTGAACACAATTGAAAGGCAGTTTAAAATTAGTTTGTGAGGGATTGAGGGCTAGAAATAAAAAGAAAACTATGCTGTGTGGAAATACTTTCATGTTTCATCTGGTGAACATTCTCAATAGCAATTAAGCTTTACTTTTATTTCAGGTTCTCTGCATCACCCCATCAAGAACAGAATCTTTATTGTGTACAAAATTGCTTTCCAATTTGTATAATTTTTAGAAATAAGCAATGGCATTGAATAGAATACATAATGCAAGGAATCTCTTAGTTTCCGTTATGGCATTTGGGGTTCTTTTTTTTGGGGGGGGGGGTGTCAGGAATTCTTCAATTAAATCTTCAAAATGCAATTCATATGTTTCACTTCTCTTCAGGAAGAAAAGAGCGATCTACCAGACATATGTTTTGAGCAAGCAGAGAGTGATATGATGTAAATAAGGAGCCTGGAAAAAATATTTAAAGGAGGGCTCTATAGCACTGGTTCTGTGTTAGATTTACTGCCTTTGCTTATGATCATTTTTTTTCCAGGAAAATTGCTACGTTTTATGTTTTTTTTTTCAATCTTGAGTAATAAACAAAAATTTTGAAGGAGAGAGAAAGCCAAGAGGAGAAAGTCAGCCCTATTAGTCACACAGCTGCATTTCCTGTCACAAATGTCCTCTGTGGAGTAATCTGTCCAAATATGCCTATTTTCTGCTTTATTTTTATTGTGTTTGATTCTGCCAATATTTTAGTTTTGGAGAAGGAAATTAAAGATGAGTATTATTCAATAGAAGAGAGTATCTGAAGCTCAGGGTTGAACTCTGGAGTCCTTAATCCTCTTTGAGCTTGGTTGTTTGCTTGAGATGTTTCATTATCCAACTAGGTAACATAATCAATGATAATGTTGAGGTGGAAGAGGAGCGGGAGGAGGAGGACTGATGATATTATCTAGTTGTGTAACAGACATTTCCACATTTCTAGGAGATAAAACCCATTGAACATAACCTTTTATGCACTTTTATGCATTAATCGTTCTGCTTAATTCCAGTTTGGTTCATCAAGGATCTTTGTAGAGGAAGGCATTCCAGACAACCCCTCTGCCTTCTCTTCAAAATGCAGCAAGTAATAAAAAAGACAATGTTTGTCATGCTCTCAAGTTATGGTGTTCCCTTTTAGCCTTATCTAATGCAAGGCATTTGATGAACTGATCAGAATGACTTATTTCAGCTGATTGTACATTTTGCACACATGAATGCCAAATCTGGTGACACAGTGGTTAAAATGCAATGCTGCAGGCTAACTCTGCCCACAGCCTGAATTTCGATCCTGAGTGGTTCAAAATTGACTCAGCCTTTCATCCTTCCAAGGTCGGTGAAATGAGGACCCAGTTTGTTGGGGGCAATATGCTGACATTTGAAAACTACCCAGAGAGTACCATAAAGCACTATGAAACTGTATATAAGTCTAAGTGCTATTGCTGTCTTAGATATATCTAGGGAATTCCTGAGTAATTTCTTATTGAAACATGAATGAAGAAGAAAACAATCCAATATAATATTTGTAAACTATAATGTTTTTGCACAAAACCTTAATCTTACTAAAGAGGATCAAATTTTAAGATATTAATCTAAACTTGGTAGATTATATTGCTGCACTTCCTGAACATTCTCCTTTATTCTTTACTTGTTCACATTAAAAAACAAAATAATGCCATTATTTCCTTTCAGCCAAAAATTATATTGAATATTTGGTGTTAATATCTTATACAGGAAACTACTTGGCTATTTCGACATCTTGTTTGAAAGATATTTCTGGTCTCCATATTTTTTTAGCAAATTGGATGAAACTTGATTGGTCTATTAGAATCAGTGATAAAAAGTTTGCTAGAAGAGTTCTTTTAAAAGAAAGAAAAGCAGGATGCAATTATATAGATAGGACATAGAGTTCTACTTAAAATAACTTTGCTAGAATTTAGAATGGGTACAATAAGGGACAAAACATGGTCACTTATGTTTTAAGTTTGGTTTACCTTCTATAGCTAGCAGCTAGCTCACATTTTTCTTAACATCAGTACAACAATCCTGTACTTGAAAATCTGTACTCATTCCTTGCAAATTTGCTGTAGTGTAATCCTGTACAATAGAGTAAAATGTGAATACAATAGGTTGTTTCCTTTAGCATTCTTTTTTGTGTATTGGCAGCATGGAAAAAATCATACATAGTAAAAATGGCTCCAATATTGCAATAAGATACACTTGAGAGCATTAAATAAAAGCAATTCCCAAACTGCTTTATTTTTCTGGGTTTGTTTTATATGTATGTATACACATACACACAAGTTGGGGGACTATAGAATAGATTGCCACATGGCGTAAAATCCCACATCAGAAATGACAAAGTCTACATTACTGTTGGATCTTAGTCCAAATGGCCAGGCCACCTAGGAAGAATGCTTACAAGCCCATTTTGGAACAGATGTTAGTCACTGGCTTTTATAAGCCTCACTATTCTGCCCATAACAAGGTATTAGTGAAAGGAAATGTCCTGTTTGGGTGGCTGCATAAATAACAGATGAATCAATGAAGTTTACTTTTTGTAATAACAAGGCTCTGCATTCTTCATAAGTGGTGAGGTTTACATTTGTATGTAAATTAGTGGTGATGCCATGTGCTTTTCTTAATTTGCACACATCTTGCAGCTCTGATACGAAGTGATTCTAAGCCACAGTTTACAAGCAAATGTAAATTATAGCTTTTACAACCAATGAGGTTCTGTAACAGCTTTATATGCAATTATACTGAAATACTATGAAAGGTTGCTTATGTGAGTTGAGCAATGTGATTTGTTTTTTAAAATGTCCACATGTATAAAGGTAAAGATTCCCCTCACACATATGTGCTAGTTGTTTCCAGCTCTAGGGGGCAGTGCTCATCTCTGTTACAAAGCCGAAGAGCCAGCTCTGTCTGAAGATGTCTCCGTGGTCATGTGGCCGGCATGACTAAATGGCGAAGGTGCATGGAACGCTGTTATCTTCCCACCACATCCCCTAGTCCACATGTATAAATGACAATAAAACTCTTGTAAGCCTGGCTTCTCCAAATAGATGCTCTTTTGGTTAGGTGAGGATTATGGATGTTGTAAACCAATACATCTGGAAGACACTGGGATAAGAAGCTGTTTGCAGACTCTGCTGTCATCAACTGTAGGATAACTTTCTATCTTATACATCCCAGGTTTTGGTCCATTGGATGAAAACTCCTTTTTTTTTTTTTCATTTATTGTTTAAGGCTGTGAACCTTTTTCAAGGTTTTTCTTTTATTCCTTTGTTTTACTTAGGCGTTATGTACTTTAAAAGGCATTAACTAAATGGAGGCTAGGATCTTAAAACTTATTTTAGGCATATATAAGTTGGGTTTAGACAGCCCAATAGGAAATTTTGTTCTTGTTCCATTACATAACAGAACATTGGACAGCCATATTGGAAGCTCCTTCAGATAAAAAAAATGGCACAAATATGGAGTGGTGGGCTGTATTTAAGAAATTAGTATCCCAGATATCATTGATCTCATGAGACCAGTCATACATTGCTTTGGATACTGGCTAGAACAATTTCTTTTCTGGATTCTGAAGATGTGAGGCAGGCAGTCTAGTGAAGATCCATATGGGTTGGATTCTTCCCTGAACCCTTTTGCTTGTTCCATGTTGCAATATAATTTATAAAGATCATCTCCTTGTGCCAGACGGTTATCTGATTGCAATCTCATGTTGATTGACAGTTTTTTGTACTAATGGTCTCATTGTTTTTACTCCACTGTTTTGCTTATTGGCTTTCTTGGGATCCTACTCTTGGAGAACTTGGAAGCATATACTGTATTACCTTTGTCTTGCAATTACTATTTGTGTAAAGAACAAGCTTGGCCTAACAGTTGGTGTTTGTTTAGTTGGTTTTGCAATTAAAGACAACAAGAATTAAAGATGTAAAATGATCTACTGGGATAGACCAAAGGTTCCCTCTGACCAACTAACCACTATAGGATTTATTTGCAATAGCAACCTGAACTCAAGTGCTCCATTTAAATTGTTTGCATTTAGTTTGCAGCTTAGCAGTTTACAATTTCATGTTTATGTGACATGTCCCAGATAAATTGTCTGCCTATAATCTTGGATCTTTCTGGAGCAACCAGTTTGTGCACGCCCTTAATTGTATAACAGCCGGTTAACAATTTGTGACAGTCCTTAGACACTAAAATAGTAGAATCACAGAATTGAAAGGGACTGTTTAATGATCAAATCCTCTCTGCTCAGTTTAAGGAATCCAAATTAAAGCATCTTCAATAGGCGACTGCCCAGACTCTTGTCTATATCAACAGAAGGAGAGTTGATCAACCCATTGGTAACTGGTTCCATGTCAAATGGCTCTTATTCTTACCACCTTTTTTAAACACTCTTCTAACTTAAATTTATATTAATAATATATAATAATAACAAAGCACAGGTACTGGTGCCTAGTGACAATATAGAAATCTGCAACTTCTGAGGAATTTGAAGAGTTTTAAATATTCCCAATTCCTTCAGTTTCTTTTCATAAATCTGTTCTAATCCTATGATAATCTCATTTCCCATCTCAGAATATGTCACTATTTGAGAATGAGGTTCGTTCTCTGAGCTTGTGGATTAGGTAACATCTTTAAAAACCAGGATCCACGACAGTGGGATTCAATTTTTTTTACTACCAGTTCTGTGGGCATGGCTTGCTGGGTGTGGCAAGGGAAGGATATTGTAAAACCTCCAGTCAGAGGTGGTATTTGCTGGTTCTCTGAACTACTCAAAATTTCCACTACCAGCTCTCCAGAACTGGTCAGAACCTGCTGAATACTACCTCTGATCCACGAACATTGGCTAGCAGTCAAATGCTACTATCCCAAATCCTTAATCTCTACCCACACAGACACCAAACAGCGCCAGTTCAATTGGGGCAATACAAAAATCACTGGCCATACTACCACCTGCTATTCTTATGAGTTCATCGAAACCTGGCACTCCACAAGCAATTCTATCAACAGATACATTGTCCTACAACCAGCCTACGAACCCCACAGAATCCAAATCAACCACACAGCCAACTAGAAACAGTACCGACCCTCAACCAACCCATGCAACCCACCACCACCAGCAGTTCACTTCCCAATGATCCTGGCCTGATGTAATCTCCTTATCACAAGACCCATCACAAGACTCACAGCTGACCCATCACAAGACCTTCACTTGACAAACCACACTTGAGGCCCTTAAAAGAACACTGACACTGACATCCCCTAAACTCCGCTGAAAATGTTACCTATCCTGGTAATGAAACATTCAGAAACCAACCCACAATCTCAGAGAATGAAACTTCACCCTCATTCTAAACCTGAGCCACAGATATTTTCCACTGTTGCAAAGATATGTCACAGTTTGTCTGAAGTTTTCTTTTAAAGTATGATGCCCAAAATACCTGAGGTGGGGTCTGAAGTGGAAATGATTACTTCCCATGAACTTCCCAGCTGATGCCCACTCATATTGTATTTACCATTTTTACAACCATATACTGGTAATAACTGCTACCTCATATTCAGTTTTCAATAAAATGGTATTATTAGTGTAGTAAAATAATATTTTATAGATATTGCTACATAGCCAGGTACCTCTCCTCTATTCATTTGATTTGTTCTCTCTCCCTCCCTCCCTCTTTCTTTCTCTCTTTCTCTCTCTCTGTGTCCAAATACACATGGAGAGAGAGAGAGAGAGAGAATTTTATTCAAATTGTTAGATCCCATCCCAGATCAATTCTGGTGAGTATAAAAACAGACTAGGATATATACAATCAAATGAGAATATGTTAAATATTAAACAAAATGACAAGTCTGGTTAGCAATAACAAAGTATATCATACATTCATCAAGGGCTCTCACCACCCTATCTTGAAGCCTAGAGAAGAGCCAGGTCTTTATGACCTTCTAGAACATCGTCAATGAATAACTTTTTATTTATGTATTCATTCATTCACTCACTCATTCACTAAATGTATAAGACCACCCACCTCAAATACATGTCCTCTGGACAAATAACTATTAAAACAGTAAAAAAAAAAAAGCATATTCAATGTAATATAAAACAGCAGCTAATTGTTCCAAACAGCTACCATTGCTTCAGTAACAGGCTTTCTTCAAAAAAAAAAAAAAAACCCAAGCTCCCTCTGGAACCCAGTTGGGTCCATTAGATGTCTGGGGCAGGCCATTTGAATAGGCTAGCCTCCTGTGTAGAGGAGGGAAGCCATAGAATTGGAGGTTCAGCAAGGAATTATCTGACCATGGCAGGGGAGAAATAAATTACTCCTGTTTTCCAAAATATATCTATTTTTTCCAATATTATGTGTTCTGCAGATTTGATAAGTATTCTCACCACTTTCTCATTCAGATAATTAAAGAAGCATGTTGAAGACATATAAATCAGGGCTGAAACTTTTAGCATCCCTCTTGATACAAATTTGATGTGGAAACACTGATGGACACTTTGTGAGTATTCAAGCCACATTAACAGCATTGTTGTCCAATCCATATCTTAGTAGTGCTCATCTGAATATCATTTGGTATTTTGTAAAATGTTTTCTGAAATCAAAATATATTATATTTAGAACATCTCCACAAGGAAAGATGTTATCCTGGCCAAAAATGTATTAAGTTTAATCTGGCAAGATTTGTTCCTGACAATTCCATGGTCATTTGTTCTCCAAGGGGCTTACAGATATGTCTCTTAGAATTTTTCCACATATTGAATGCTTATCTATTCTTATCTATTCTTCTGATGCATCTTTCGTGGATCTTTCCTTCTCCCCTTTTTACAAAGAAGAACAGCATCTGCCCTCCTCTATTCATCTTATAATTAACCAGTTCTCCAGGCCATTAGCAATATTGTAGGATGTAATTGATTTGCTTCTGGATATTTAAACTTGTCCCATGTAAGTACAGTATGTATTTTTGACCATATTTCTGTCAACCTCAAATTTCTATTCTTCATTTTCTTGCTTAAGGATCTGCTTATTTTTAAGATTTTCCATGGGTTTGGGGTTTTTTTTTTTTCTGCAATCAAAATAGGACATTTTAATATAATAAACTTAAAATAAGATTTTTTTTCATGGTACTGAAATTGTGTATGGAGAT
This sequence comes from Hydrophis major, assembly GCA_033807585.1. Taxonomy (NCBI): domain Eukaryota; kingdom Metazoa; phylum Chordata; class Lepidosauria; order Squamata; family Elapidae; genus Hydrophis; species Hydrophis major. The sequence goes on along the minus strand of CM066328.1, from coordinate 85,407,475 downwards.
TTTGAAAGCTTGCTTTAACAGTTGGTATCAATCATCCAGTTTTTAAGTTCCCTGTTAAAATATGTTTTTGTAGAATGTCTGAAAATAAGAGAGACTGAAAGAATGTTGTCTAGAAAGGCAAGAGGTGACCATTTATTTCTTGGCATAAACACTAATTGTACTTGTTAGCTGAAGACAACAGTTGTACTGGGGAGTTGAAGAAAGAAACAACTGCCAAAAATCTTAAAACCAACAATATCTTATTCTGTTCCAACTTAGAGTACAACGTTCAAATCATAATAGTTTCCACATTTCTGCTTTTTACTGTCTTTAATTATATTCTTTAGCTTTTAGCATCTATTATCTTTTCAAGAAAATGATTGTAAAAACTTTTCTATTAGTTCATTGGTATTGGCTTAATCTTTTGAGTTTTCAACACCTAGTATCTTAAAGTGATACTTTTTCTATGAACCCTCCATCTAGCACCAACATTCAGGAAATATAGAACAATAATATGGCAATATAGCATAAGATAACTTTGTATAACAATGCTATACAGATGGTCTATTCTTACCTTTCCATTACTAGTGACTTCCAAATATATTTTGCACAGTTCCCAAAATTTGGAGCACTTCTACTTCTAATATATTCTCTACTCATAGCCCAAATAAGAAAAGCTCCACAATGTCTTAGATTTAGGGTATGAATATTTTAGGTGTATTTATATAAAGATGAGACAGCCTGTCCTTACCAGATTCTTCAATGCCTTCAATAATGATCCAACTTCTAATGTACTGCTTGAAAAGTTGGAATACATTCAGAGATGCATCTGCTGTAGATATAGCCCTTGTTGAACAAACAACACAGTCAAATATCAGCACAGGAAATGTTTTATGACATTTTATATTATGTCACAAATTGTTTTCTGGTGATTTTTACATCTTACAATGTTTTATAAAATTTGCCTAATTTCAGTTCTATGGGAGTCATGGGTCCCGGATTTTGGATGCATACTGTAAGTGGGCCCATTTGATTGATGCACCATTTCACCCAGCTGAGGGCATAATGGCTCAGCGGTTAAAGAAGCATGGGCTTGAGACTCAAGCACCACCCAACAGGGTGAGCTCTTATTACTTGCCCCAGCTCCTATCCACCTAGCAATTTGAAAGCATGCAAATGTGAGTAGATAAATAGGTACCACTTTGGTGGGAAGGTAACAGTAGTCTGTGCACCTCAGCATATAGTCATGCTGGCCAGATGACCATGGAAATGTCTTCAGAGAATGCTGGTTCTCTCAGCTAAGAAACAGAGATGAGCAACAGCCCCTAAAGTCATACACGACTGGACAGGGAAGATCTTTTACCTTTATCTTTTTATCCAGTTAAAAGTTATGGAAATGAGAGTTTTAGTAGTGTATCATGCCATGTTGTTCGGCTCCTCATTTGCCTCTTTCATGAAAAAGTTTTAGAGTCTATCATCAGACAGCATTTCAGCCTTCTTTTTTCAAATACAGGTTTGAAGTTGGTTTTCCACAAGTGAAATACTAAGTTTCATCAAGCTGACTTTTGAGACTCCTGCAAGTCCTGGGATTCCCAACCAGACTTGTGCTAAGAGTCTGATTTCTAGCAAATAAATCAAGCTAAGAGGGAATACTCTTTTTTCTTCCTACTCCAATGCATTCTTCTCATCTCAAATCCCATGCTTTCCTGGCTGTCAAGTGCATCCCTGACAGTACTTTGGCTCAGACGCAAGAACAGACACACAAAAGCGAAGTCTGTAAAGAGTTAATTCAACTTCAGGAAAAAAAAGGAGGAGGAACCCAATTTCTCCGTCTTAATAAAATACAGGTGTTTTTACTGGAGGACCAAAAAAAATTGAATTTGGGACTGCAGCAAGCACGTATAAACAAGAACAGAGTGCTATGGAAAAATGTGCTATTGAATAATGAGAAAGCAGTTTGGAAAAGCAGAAGTGGGCTGTACTAAGGGTTTATGAGGAATGTAGCAGTCTCTGGCTGAGGTTTACCTTAAGGTTCACAGGTGGGGGGAATGCATTAATCTTACATGAACTGTTCCTCCGGCAACATGAAATTAACTTCCACTGTAATAAAACAAGAATTCAGTCTTGACGTTCCTCTCCCGATGTTTCTCTTTTTCCCTAGCTTTTATCTGGGTTTGCTTTAATTCAATATGGGTGTGTGTGCACGCAGTAAGGCTTAACCTTACTTAGAGTAGACCCATTGAAAACAGTGGGGCTTAAGCTACTCATTTCCACTGATTTGCAGGAGTCTATTTAAGACCAGAGATAATGGCTCCGTCACTACATGTGGTTAAAAGCATAAAGAGAAGCAAGCATACATATTTAGGCACATGACTTCTATCACTCAGCTGCCCAATGCAAAACGTCCACATGCTCTGTTTCCTCTTCCTCAGAGGAGATGGTATCGATCATGCTGCTATCAGGCTTAACATGAATATACCATGCGGCCACGAGGCGTGCCCAAAATGGCCGCCCGGCTCAGAACGCACAGCTCAGAAGCGCACCAGCCCACCGCAACTTCAAAAAAAAAAAAGGAAAGAGCTGGGAGAGGAAGCGCTGCTTCCTCTGAGGCATTCTAGGGGGGAAGACGCAATTTGCGCTTTTAAAATACAGCACAGGGCCAAGCGGCTGAGCCCAGCACGCTTGGAACGGCAGAGGATAGATCAGAAGGGGGGGGGGGACAAAGGCTCCAACCCCTGACTTCCCTCCTGGGAGCGAAATCGCTCCACCAACTAAATTTGGGATCGCACTAGCCTTGCAGGGAGAGGAAAGAAAAATGAATCAAACCTGATCCAACTTTCATCGATCACCTGAAACGGCCAAGGAATTAGAAAAAGCTGCCTGCTTCTCGAAGGCTGAGCTAAAACTGGGAGGAACGCATGGAGGAGTCACGTGGAGGAGGAGGGTGTTCCTCAATTTCAGCTCAGCCTGTGAGAAGTGAAGACTGAAGCACCTCCCACTCTCTGGATGCTCTACGCAGTTCCACGAGAAGAGGCGTATCAGGTAAGAACCAACACCCATTCAAACACTCAGCTGCCCAAAGCAAAACGTTGTCCACATGCTCTGTTTCCTCTTCCTCAGAGGAGATGGTATCGATCATGCTGCTATCAGGCTTAACATGAATATACCATGTAGAAAAATATGACATGCCTTTTCCACTTTCCCCCAAGCCAAATTTAAAAGTATCTTTGTGGACATGCTCTGTAAGGCTTGCTCCTGCCCCAGAGAAATTGAAAATGGACCACAAATCCATCGTTTTAATATTGCAAATTACACGGGGAGCTCACGATGAATGATTTTTAGAATTTTTTTTTTTTAGTTAGCAGGAAGGATTCCACCTGAACCACATGCAGAGAGGCATGATGAAAATGGACTACAGGTAGTCCTTGACTTACAACAGTTCATTTAGTGGGAATTTAAAGTTAGAATGGCAATGGAAAAAGTGACTTAGGACCATTGCAGCACCCCCATAGTCACGTGAGCAAAATTTAGATGCTTGGTAAGTGGTTTATGTATTTATGAGGGTTGGAGTGTCTCGAGGCCCTGAGATCAGCTTTTGTGACCTTCTGACAAACAAAGTAAGTGGGAAATCCAAATTCACTGAACAACCATGTTACGAACTTAACAAATGAAAGAAAAGTTGTAAAATGGGGCAAAAACTCACTACAAATGTCTCACTTAGCAACATAAGTTTTGGGCTCAATTGTGGTCATAAGTTGAGGATGACCTGTATTTTCTTCCCAGGGTTCAGTGTCTTGTCTTTTCTCTTTTTAGGCTGTTCTAAATCCTCCTTAAAGTTATGCTTGGTTGCTTCTCTGAAGTGTATCTGTGCCCCTGATGTAGCTAATGGCTCTGCCTGCCATTATTCAGACTGCAATAGCAGCTGTGATCGTTTATATAACTTTATTTTTTAAAAAAGTTTATTTCACAATGGATTGTTGTACTTATTAAATAAAAGCTGCAGTTGAAATGCATTGAGTAATATTTGGAATCTGTAGAAACAACAAGGAAAGGGATGGGAAAAAAAAGTAATTGATTAGTCAGTTCTTTATTTACTTCAAGACCAGGCTGTTTCATTTCTGAAGACTGAACAACTTACAAATAATAACAAAGTTCAAATATTAAAAATGTAGTAACATAAACAATGGCAAGGCCCAGTTATGTCCAGAGGTGGTATTGAGCCAGTTTGGACCGGTTCTGGCGTGCCGGTAGCAAAAATTCGGAAAACTGGAAAATGCCACCTCTGACTGACCACGCCCACCGATCCCCGCCATTACCTGTCCTATATTCCCTTGGTTTTTAGCTCAGCTAATTCACATGGCAGAGCGGATTGCTGCATCTCAGCTGAGCTAAAAAACACCTCAGCTCACCAGCGTTTGGACAGAGATCAGTCTTTGAGCCCTGCACGCGTGCGCATAGAACCACTCATAGAACTGGTAGGAAAAAATTTAGAAATCCACCACTGGTTATGTCATATGTTTGGACATCAGAATCTTGCAGAATTTCTGTCTGCAAATGGCTCTCTAAAGAACCATTTTTTCATGGCTCTTCAAAGCTAATAGGGAGGGGTAATAACAGATAATCAGAGTTGGAAGGGACCTTGTAGGTCATCTAGTCCAAGCCCCTGCACAAGCAGGAGACCCTACTCCATTTCTGACATATGGGAGTCCAATTTCTTCTTGAAAGTCTCAAGTGATGGCCCTCCCGCAACTTCCGAGGGCAAACTGTTCCATTGGTTGATTGTTCTCCCTGTCAGAAAGTTTCTCCTTATTTCCAGGTTAAATCTCTCCTTGCTCAGTTTCCATCCATTGTTCCTTGTCTGGCCTTCGGATGCTTTTAGAAAATATCTTAACCCTTTTCTCTCTATGGCAGCCCCTCAAATATTGGAAGACTGCTATCATGTCTCCTTGTCTTCACTCGACTAGCCAAGCCCAGTTCCTGTAACTGTTCTTCATATGTTTTAGTCTCCAGTCCCCTAATCATCCTGGTTGCTCTTCTCTGCACTTTTTCTAGAGTCTCAACATCTTTTTTATAATGAGGTGACCAAAACTGGATGCAGTACTCTAGGTGTGGTCTTACTAAGGCTTTATAGAGTGGTATTGGTACTTCCCTTGATTGTATCGCTCTGTTAATACAACTTAGGATTGCATTAGCTTTTTGGCTGCTGCTGCACACTGCTGGCTCATATTTAGGTGGTTGTCCACTAAGATTCCAAGATCCCTCTCACAGTTACTGCTATTGAGCCTGGTTTCAACCGGCCTATAAGTGTACTTTTGGTTTTTCTTGCTTTAGTGCAAGTCTCTACTTTTCTCTAGACTGAATTTCATTTTGTTAAATATGGTGGTCTGAATATGTGGAGGAGGCTGTTTCTGAGGCTGGGCCTATCACTGGGAGGATCCGAGCATGGAATCCCTGAAATTTGTGAGTGTGACCCTCTCTCCCTCCCTCCCTCTACCACTGTGTCTGTCTATAAAATAGCAATAAATGAATCTACAGCAGAGACACAATCTCGTCCACCCCAAAATAACTTTTCTAAAGGCCAAAAAAAAGGAGGGGGGGGAGCAAAGATAAGTGTCAGAAAACAGGGATCTTGAGGCATACATTCCAGGCCAAGCTTAATATGATTGGTTGAAAATTAGCTACAAGGGTTTAATCCTATAAGGGTTAAACCGTATAGGATTCTAAGCCAGCATATCTCACGGATCATGTTAAGGGAGACCAGGTTAGGACTCGTCTGTTTCCGTAATAATGAAAAAAAGAAGCTGTATTTGTTTCAGTTGTGAAGAAAGTTCTTACAGCAAACCTTGATTCTTGGGACTTCCGTTACCTCCATTCAGCAGAATTTGGACACAATAAATGAAACTATTACTTCAAACTTCATCCCCAAACATCAAAGTCCATTGTATCCAAAGCAAAGCAATGTAATTTACACTTTTTGTGTTAGTTTCCATCATTTACATATTCACACAATTGTTGTTTTTACATCATTTTGTATTATCACCTGCATGACTTAAATTATGCAACTGTGGTAAATTATATCATTAACTTAAATCTGGATTTAACAGACAAATTTAATCCACCCTAAAATTGTTAAGTGTTTACTATATATATAGAGAGAGAGAGCACATAAAGTATGCTTCCTAGGGGCTAAGGAATAAAAAAGAAAGCTTTTTTTTCCTTTTGCATGTCTATTTAATCATAAAATACAAACCTTCATGATCATTTTTTAAAAATAAATAATGAACAAACACAAGTAAAGACCACTGTATATGCTTCAAAATGTTACTTTTATTTACTGGCTCTGACATTCTGTATAACTTTTGTACTATCATGTGGCACAATATTTACATTGATAACAATATACATTTTAGTAGTTATATATAACTCTCTGTATGTGTGTGTGTGTGTGCATGTGCATGTATGTGTGTTGCACAATTTGAACAGATGGAATTCTAACAAAGTCTTTTGACTTACCACGGGCTGAGAACAGCTACAGATTAGTGCAAGATAATCTTTCGGCCACAAAACTGCAGGAAAATGGATGAATGGTTTGAAATTACACAAGATTGCTTTTTCTTTGCTTTGGAAGAATTGCAGGAGACTTCATAAACATTTCATTAAGGATTCCTTTAACCCATGTTGTCTGAATACTGATCTGCGAATAATGGTATTTCCATAACACCAAAAGGCAACAGTCACTCAAAAAGAAGGCAACAGGATCCCAGAAGGAATCTGGTAAATACAAACACATTTTTATTTAGAAAAGAAAAGCATAGCAAAAGGACAAACACATTTCCTAGTATACAGAATGCAGAGGTCACAAGGTCAGAGGGACTAGGCTATTCATGCGTATCTTCCATTCTTTCCATAGTTGGGCTTGCTCTGAAGCAGGGCAGTGATTTAAAGAGTGGTTTTCATTTTCTCACCCTTTCTTAGCCTTAGCCATTGCATTCAGAATCCTATTGAAAGCTTCCTTTAAACAAGCATGGATCAAAAAAACCAATGAACCCAGTGGGCAAACATAATGTGAGATTTGCTCGCGGATTTGAGGGTTGTTGTTGTTTTTTTAATTGTTGTTTTTGTGTGCAAAAGCTTCTTGGTTAACTTATACTCGCAGCAGTTACAAGCAAGCACTTGTCAAATTTCAAGAGATAAAATACTCATTTTAGAGCCAGCGTCAGGAAAGAGGACCAATCTCAACCCCTAGTGTAGAATGTAAGATCGAAATCGGGCATTATGCTATGGAGAAGACCATTGCAAAAAAAAAGGATTTCCAGCAATGTGACTGTACCAGACACAAACATAATTCTCCTTCCAAAACCGCTATGTGGGGCTGAAGGGAGGGAGGAGACAATATGCAGAACTGGGGATATGTCAGTTTCTGAGAATACAGAGTAATATGTAGACAGAAAAGGAAGCAGATGATGATCCAACTTCCTTTCTTCTAAAAGGAAGTTTGCTAGTTACTTCCTAGGTTACAGTTTCTAGGCCAGAGTAGGAAACTCCTAGAAGAAAACTGGAATGGAGAAAATGGCTGTCTTTGAAGACCCTTCCAGCTATATGTTTCCACCCATCATCTAATCAAGTAATCTAGAATGGGCATGGCTCCAGGCTTCATCTGTTAAGCAGTATCATCTATGGCAGGGGTCTCCAACCTTGGCAACTTTGAGACTTGTGGACTTCAACTCCCAGAGTTCCTCAGCCAGCTTTGCTGGCTGAGGAACTCTGGGAGCTGAAGTCCACAAGTCTTAAAGTCGCCAAGGTTGGAGACCACTGATCTATGGAACCTAGGAAACATATTGTTTCCATGCCCTGTGAGATGTCCATAAGAGATTTGTACAGTTCCCACTCTCTGACCTTTCATAGACCGCTTAAGATGTGGTTGTTCTGAATATTTGTAGCTCAGGGTTGAAATGTGGGGTCCTTGGTGCCCTGTGAGCTTGGTTGGGTTTTTTTGCAGATGTTTCATTACCAAACTAGGTAATATCATCAGTGCTAGTAGGGAGAGCAAACCCCTCTCTCTACTAGCACAGATGATGTTACCTAGTTTGGCCTGTAGGAAAACAACTAAGCTTAGAGACCACCAAGGACCCCACAACTGGTTATTCTTCCTGTATACTCTCTCTCTAAGTCTCTTCTAACTCAGAATAGGCTCAAGCAACATTGAATGTTAGCTATCTTCTTTTTTTTTCTCTTTATGTATTTTTTAAATTTTTATCAGTAAATAACCCAAAGTTGCTATGCAATCGGGTACCCTCAAAATTAAAATAATTCACAAATATCCCTATAGCTAAAAGATGTGGATCTGATCATACCTCTCAGGATTCATTATTTGTCAGGGCAAAACTTTAAATGGAATTGCATGCTTACAAAGCATGTAGAAGAGGTCCCTTGCATGTAGAGGATAGTTTGAAAGCTAAAAATGTATCTACTTCCTAAGGCTAAAGCCATCTGAGGTATGTTTAAAAAAGATAGATTAAATAGCAAATGTCATCTCTCTCACTTGCATTCCCAGGATCTGTTAGCCTACTCAAGCTACCATTTCTAACCCAGTGAATGAAATAGTTTTGTTTTCCCAACTTCAAAAGCACTCTTACTTCAAGCAGCTAAGCCAAATAATTGTGGAAAGGAGAGAAGTTGCAAAAAATAAAATAAAAATGGGCAGGCCTACTGAAACCCAGATTAATGCCAACTGCAAAATTGGACTATCATCAGCTAATGTGAATATTTTGGCTAATCAGCACCATCAGCAATGATAACTGATTTGCCTGTAAAACTTTATGACAGCAAATCAGCCAATTATCATTTAAAATAAATTATTAATGCAAGTCAACTGACATTATCAATGATGGAGACAACAAAAATCAAGGGCAACATACCAGGAATGGGGAGATCACAAGATTATGAGCGGAAAGAATTTTGCAGCACAATCTGAGAGCACGATGAACAAATTATTGGGCATGCTGTTTGTGACTACATTCACCCAACTTGTACTTCACTTCCAGTGATGGCAAAGCAGTTAGGCTGCACTGTTGGAGTATAATTTTAAGACTTCCATTAACACAAAATTCATCTGCTTGAAGTCTAACTTCACCGTGGTTTGGCATATGTATCTATTTGAACTTTTGTCTGGCTAGTACTAACCCTTATTTCTGAACTTGTGTGTGTGTGTGTGTGTGTGTGTGTATGTATGTGTATTAATTCTGGAGGACTTTGAAGAAGCTGCTCTCATATGAATCAGCTAATGCTTTAGATCAGGAGTCTTCAAACTTGGCAAGTTTAAGACTTGTGGACTTCAACTCCCAGAATTCCTGAGCTAACATGACTGGAGGAGGAATTCTGGGAGTTGAAGTCCACAAGCCTTAAAGCTGTCCAGTTTGAAAGATCCCTGCTTTATATCCTTCTATGGCCTTATTCTTACTGCCTCCTTTTAAAAGAATCATGTTATTTAATAAGGAAAGGCTGCTCTGATGGCCTTCTCAAGCAAGTACAAATGCACAAGCAATTCATCATAAGAAAGCCTTTCAGAACACAAAAGCTACATAACTCTAGCTCCAACAGTTTTTCCTGTATTTTTCTGGCCAGAGAAACTTTACTGTCACATGGAGGATTTACCATGTCCAATTTCAAGCTAACTGGGCAAATAATTCTTGATTTTATGAGGGCAAGGATGATTGCTGTTATTGATATCCTGCCTTTCAAGATGAAAACCTTACCAAAGCAGCTGAAAAGTAACAACAATCATAAGAACAAAATTAAAATATAAAAATAACTGGTGTTGGGGGGGGTCCCCCATTAGCAATAAAACTTCAGTGTGGAGGAGAGAAAGCGCAACTGGGGTGGATTTTATGCCTCGCTCCTTCCAAGGATGTCTAGGTTAAGATGCCTCAAGCAATGGGCCCTTTGCTATAGCTCCATGCTTCAGTGGACATCAGAGTTACCAGCTGCTTTGATTTGTTACCTTGAGCTCCAATTCTAAACACCCAAGAGGAAAAACAAAGTACAGCCTCAGTTTTATATCAGAGATGGCTTTCAAGTCTCTTCCTTAAAGAAAATGTTTGTAAAAAAAAAGAAGAAGAAGAAGAAGAAGTGGAACTGTATGCCAGGGGTATATTTTCTTTACTTTTAATAATTTTTTTTAATGCTGGGAAGCATGGCATGACGCAGTTGTTTAGGAACTGTTTCTGGAACCTGAAGATTCTTACTCATTCATCCTTATTGAAGTGGATGAGTCTTACTACTTACTGTTTCTTACTTGCAAGCTGCTTAACCTAAGACTCCCTGGATCTGATCAACATTGCTGAGGATTTACTCAGTCCAATGGAGTTTGTGGCCTTCAGAGCTGCGTCTCTTCAGGGCCTGATAGATATAAGGAAGAGCAGTGGTGGAGAGCATCCCACTGCAAGTGTCCAAGGGCTGGAGGTGGGTGGTAGAAAACTCAAACATTCTTTTTGAAGCATTCAGACCCTCTGCTATTTCCTGCTTTGCTCTCATGGTTCTTCACCTGCTTTTATTTAACTGTTTCTCCATTGCAGCCTTTAGAAATCTGAGCTAGAAATTTGGCCTCTCAAGACTTCGAAAATGGAAATTATTTGCTACCCTTTCATTCGTTATAGGACACTTTTCGAGCCAAATTATTTTTTAAAAAGCCATTAGAGGCTGGTTCATGGACTTAGCAAGCATAGGTCAAACAAGGAAATGTCCAAGGATCTGTTGGGAGAGTCAAAAGGTATCCTGCATCTCTTGGCTTATATTTCAGAAATATTTGGTTACTTTTGGGTTTTGTCATGGCACAGAAATACTTTCTCGCTTCTCCGCTCCCACACCGGTTCCCCCTTCAAGAACTGAACAGTTTCCAGCTTGCTCTTTTTTTAACTGTGTGTCTTGCATTTTCTTTATTTCTTTCCGGTGGTTGTTTCACATTTTGCAGATAATCAGTGGAATAATGAATTGAAAATTTGACAGGAAAAGCTGGAGGAAGATAACAAGGACCACAACCAATCCGTTGAAACAGAAACAGCCTGGCCGGGGCACGGGGGTGTGTGTGTGTGTGTGTGTCAAATCTGCCAGATTCTAATACATTTCCACCAACCTTCTTCAACCAGTACGTCCCTTAGGTGAGGATTTCAATCTGCATCAACCCCTATGGATGAAGAAGTTTTAACTAAACATACTGTATCTTGAGGTCATCAGGTTAGGACAAAATGATTTACATAAATTGAATAAATCTGTTTTAACTATGGGATAAGATAGTATGTTTAACTAGGAACAGTCTAATATTAAACAAGTTAGACACTGCTAGGAACCGAATGAAGAAAAATGAGTGTAGGAGAATCATATTTAGATTACAGAACTCCAGATGACCACTAGATGGCAGCAAAGAGACAGGAAACATGAACTCTCAGTGATGATTCTTTGATGTTTTGCAGCCCTAATGGAGAGGTGTTGGTGCTGCTACACAGATTTATAAGGAGGTCCTAGCTTCCTAAACTGGACATGTTAATCACTCTAGCAGTTTCTGTATAAGGCATGTGGGGAGGGGGGAGATATGTTTTGACTTGCCTTGGAATAAGCTGTTATTAAGACAACAATCTTAAGCACATTTTGTAAGGAATAAGTGCCACTGAACTTGCTCAGATTTCTTTAGTAAACATAGTGAGAAATGTGTTGCAAGGAAGGTGGAACGACACAGAATCATTAAAGCTTTTTCCATCTTATCACAAAGCAATTCTGATAACAGAGCAATTCCCTTTCTGATGTTTTGTTCCTACATTTCTGTACAGAGCCAGGTTTAGTGTACAGATAATGATAATCCCATGTCTAACAGGTAAGAGAAAACATGTTCCAACTGTATTCTACAGAGCTTAAACCTTGCCAAACCCTTGGGTTTTCCGCAAGTATGCTCAAGATAAGTTAAACCATGAGCACACAAATTCAATAAGAACAAAGAAAATATTTCAAAACAATTTGCAGCATGGTGCAAAAATCTTGGTGAATCAGAAGAGGCTCCTTTGTCCACTGGTGCTGCTGTTATCTAACTACTACTACTACTACTATTATTACTACTCCTCCTCCTTCCTTCTTTCTTCTTCCTAGCATATTCCCACAAGTGATCTGCTTTTCAGATCATTGACCACCACTTTGCATGGTCAGCTGCATCTCCAGGGCACAGGCCCATAGCTTGCATATCTTTGTTGTTTGTGTCTTGCCACCTCTGTTTTGGACACCTGCAAGGTCGCTGGCCATTGACTTCTAGTTGGTAGGCAGTCTTGGCAATGGTGGAAGGTGCTGCTCTCAGGGCATGTTCATACCAGTGGAGCCAGCCTTCTCTCCTCTTCTCTATAATTGGTGCCACCCTAACATGCTATTGAATGGTGATGTGATGTGGTCAAGAAGGGAGATGCCCAATATCCAACAGAGCATTCGCATTTCCATGGCATAGAGACAGCTTTTGATCCCTATGTGTTGCAGCCCAGCATTTAATGCCATACAGTGCAACAGGGTAGATGGTTGTCTTGTAAATCTTAGATTTAAGACAGGTTGGCATTCATTATCATATATCACACCAGTGAGTTCTCGCCAACCCATCCAACCCTGCCAATAAAAAAACATGTTAAAATATCTAGGATGGAGTATCATCTCATGTGAGTTCCATAAACCTTCAGTTTCACATAAATAACCTAACCAGAGAGCATTGATCTTTTCTTAATTTGGCCTATGTTTTCCAAAATAACCCAGGACTGTAGTCATCTTTAAGTAATATTTATCCAAAATTGTAAAGTTTAGCAGTCAAGTGATTGAATATCCTTTATAGTGGAGGTCCTGAAACCCTGGTCCATGTACTGGCACTGGTCCACGGCCTGCCAGGAACTGGTCCACGCAAGCAAATAAAGCCCTATCCATGCACATGTGAAACCACAAAACCATGCCTCTATCCAGTCTATGGAAAAACTGCTCTCCATGGAACCGGTCCATGGCACCCAAAAGGTTGGGGGACACTGCTTTAGAATAGTATGATCAGTGGTGGGATTAAATTTTTTTTACTACTGGTTTTGTGGGTGTGGCTTGGTGGGTGTGGCAGGGGAAGGATACTGTAAAATCTCCAGTCAGAGGTGGGATTTGCCGGTTCTCCAAACTACTCAAAATTTCCACTACTGGTTCTCCAGAACTGGTCAGAACCTGCTGAATACCACCTCTGAATGTTACTCACTGCATTATTACTTGTTATTTGTGCAATCCATCATATTTTTTTCTATTTTGGGGTGTTTTCACATTTAACAAGGTACTCACTTCTTATGTTATATATATCAATCTCACATATGAGCCAAGACACAGGAAAATAAAAAGCTGTTCAATCAATACCCTCTAGCATGAACAGTAAAGGGATTTATATCAAATAAAATACTGGTATGTTTTCATGAGTAATATTCAGATAAAAGAAAACATGGTCTTTATACGTGGCAGATCTGTGTGGGAAAGGGAGAAGACTTTAAAACAACTCTGCCTTGAAGTATGTGATGATAGTCATTTTTTGTGTGGCCAAACTGTTCTATCAAAGCTTCTACTACTCTCCATACTGGAAATTTAGAGATTAGTTACAGTATCTAGTCAGGTGACCACTCACATCCAGTGCAGTGGCTCTATGGCTACTAGAAACCATCTAGTTGTGCAAGATAAAATACCTAATTATCTTATGCTTATGCTTGGGGGCATGCCAGTTTCTGTTATATTCAGGGATGAGGAATGAGAGGAAAAATAATTCAATCTGGAAAGCACAAAGTTTTACAGAGTGGGGAAAAAGAAATAAGATCTTGCTTACAATATTAAATCATGGTAACTGATAGGTCAAGCAGTCCTTTATTCTATTTCTGTCTTTTTCTGGTCTAATCAGCACAGAAGTAACTTTATGTACAATGATTTGTACATTGCTATTTTAGAAATAATATGACCTAAAGAGCCACTATCACTTAGTTGGAAGGAAAGGCCTTGATACCATGTGCTCTGTGTCCTTCAAAGCCAGATGTATTCCACATTTCTTGACTTTAGACTCAGTTATTTTAGACAAGTTGTAATTTCAAACTTTTGTTTTTGAATGATTTCATTATTATTTATTGCTGCAGTTGTATATTATTTCCTGTTATTACAAATTGCAAAAGAGATTACAATCAAACAAATAACATACAAAAAGCATTTTAAAATAAATGAAAATAAATTCAGGTATAAAATAACAAGTTCATTTTTTAAAAGTGAGGAAGAGAAGAATACCAGCTGTGTTTTTTGGACCAAGCACAAGGACAGTCTCATACTGAGCATATGACAGTTGCATAAAAATGAGGTTCCCAATAAATGAATCATGGGAGCTAAGATGTTTCCTTCCAGAAAGCTAATAATTGGTAGTCTTGGCCAGAGTTATTTGGCCCTCCAATTATAATGACTCTATGAGCATCCCCAAATTACTTCCCTGTCCTCATGGAAACGATACAGACTTCTTCAAAACAGGCAAACTTTCCAATTTCCATTTGTGGAAACTACCTACCCATCTTGTCAGGATTTAGGTTTATTAATTCAGCCCTGACTACTCCATCATGGCATCCAGACAGTGGTTCAGAATATGCATAGTCTCTTCATATTCAGTTGTCAAGAACCTGAGCTGAATGTCGTCAGTGTACTTACTGATCAGTGTTGGGATTCGAAAATTTTTACTACTGGTTCTGTAGGTGTGGCTTGGTGGGCATGGCAGGGGAAGGATACTGTAAAATCTCCATTCCCATCCCACCCCACTAACCTGCTTTCCAGCTCCGTTCTCCTGTGTAGGGCAACAAAAGAAGACCCAGCCGATCAGCTGGGACTCAGGAGGCAGAGAATAGATGGGGGCAGAGTCAGTCAGAGGTGGTATTTGCCAGTTCTCTGAACTACTCAAAGTTTCCACTACCGGTTCTCCAGAACTGGTCAGAACCTGCTGAATACCACCTCTGTTACTGATGACACCCAGTTCCCAAACTTTTAAAACTTCATTTAGATGCAAGGGGCAATGGCACCCCTCAACCACTCTAATGCTGTCCAATCTGAACTAAAAAAACCAATCTCTAGGAGGATACTATAGCCAAGAGCATCAAAAGCCAATGAAAGGTCAAATGGTTAACAGAGTGCCACTCAGAGGCATCATCAGGAAACCACGCTTTCATTAAAATGATAAAGGCTACAGTGCTACAGATAGGTGAGTGAGATGACACAAGGCATGTATAAAAGGGGTGGAGCTTGTGGCATTTAAAGAAGCATTGCCCTTATTATATCTCCAACAAGATGCTGTCCTAGACAAACATTTTCTACACAAACCTAAGTCCAATATTTATTATTTTTAGTTGTGGGTTAAGATCCATTGACATTCTAGATACAGAAATTAAGAGGCTCTCCCATTACCTAGAGTTATAGGAACTATAAAATTTGACAAATGTGCAACAAAAACTAAAATTTTCAGAGAATAATATACTCTTGATCTACATGCCTGGTACATGGAATTTGACAAGCGGACAACAGAAATGGATTCTCTGTGCCCTTCTAACAGCTAAAAAACAGATATTGCAACATTGAAAATATAAATTATTTATACAAAATACAATAGGTTTTTAAAAAGCACGTTAATCATATAAGTATTTATGCATATGTATATAGAATATATAATTATATGCTTTTGAATGATGCTATATTATCATGCTGTATGAATAATGTTTGAATTATATATAATTATTATATATAGAATTGTAACTGTTTATAATTGTAACAACATAATTACACTTTTTTTCTGCTGTATTGTTTTTACATATTTTTTAAAGCACTTTTATAATATATGTATTTTTGGATTTTTTTTCCTTTTGGATTTTTTCTTTTATTATTTTAAAAGCAATAAAATTTATGAAAAAAAAGTTAGCTTACCACTAAATATATATTTCTTTTTATCTTTTTTTCTATCTGATATATCAGTGCTTTTTCTCAGTAGAATTGGAGAAAATAAGTCTATGAAGGTATCAAATAATAAATGTCAAGAAAGATAAAACCAGATTTCAATGTAATTTTAGTAGCCAAACCATCTTTTGCTATCAGTATTAAACTTTTCTCTGTCTAACACTTTGGCTAGCTAGAATTGGGTGCATGCAGGATGACTGAATATTGAGCTGATTATCAACATTGGTTGCCTTCTGGTTTGATTGAAAACCTGCACTTCTGCTTCACAGCTATACCAAATCCAATAGTAGTTATACAGGCAAGGAAATTCCCTCATCCTACCCCTCAATTCCAATAACCCTATAAATGTTCAAAATAAGTTAGTGCTATACTAATCTTGTGAATTTCAATAGTGAAACTGAAAAATATCATTGATTTGTAGAAACTATTCCTACATTCCTGCCATTGGTTTGCCATTGGTTGCTTTCCTGCCTAGGCTTAATTAATTAATGCTCTTGCTATATCTTATATTTGAGGCTGATTTTAACCATATTAAACCATACTATTGTAATGTATAACCATATTATTGTAATGTAGGTACTGATGAGTCAATACAAAATGCTTGCATCTACCTCTATTCGTCTTTTGACTGTAATTGGTTAAATTATTAAAAGGGACTAACTGTTTTAAATATCCCTACGCTGTCAGTGCCAAGCTAGGATCGAGAGTTGCAATTCTGCTACAGCTGGAAGACTCCAAGCTGGGCAAAGCTGAGATCTAGATCCCACATGGGTTGCTTAGTTTGATCAAAGAGTCTGCCTTAATGCTGAAAAGTCTTATGATATCTTAAATTCTAATAAAAAGTACTTGAGATAAACCTTTGTTTACAGTTGTACCATCAACGATATATTTTTTATCAAAAGCTTGCACTAGAATTCTTCTTATGCCATATCCATCATCGGACGTTGGCAATCATGTTGGTGATCCTATTTTTATCAACAGCTGCACAAAAAAGTGCTGTTGAGTTTTATCCAAACCAGTCCCTTAGATTTTGAAGCCATGATTTTCTTCTTCTGCCTGGACCTTGTTTCCTTACAATCTTTCCTTGGAGGATTAAGTGAAGTATGCCGTATTTTTCTGGGTATCGCATCACATGTCCAAAATATTCTAACTTTCGCTGTTTTGATGATTCCTCTTGGCGTTCTCAGGCAGCTTATCATCACCTCATTTCTGAGTTTTATTTATTATTATATTTTTAACCCATCTTGATGCTTGGAATTTAGGTTGGTAGGCAAGGGAATCTCCCTTCATTTCATCCTAACAATTCTATGGTGAGACTTTGAGCCATTCCCAATATGTCAGCCGGAGTAGTGTAACTATATATTGTCCTGAGAAATCAGAAAATCATTTTGATGCACAGAAGCCAATTCAATTTGGTATTTATCTATTTAATTCAGTGTGCCATGCTTGGAAAATGGGGAAGACAGACATTCTTTTTCTTCCCTCATTCCCCATGAATCTTCCAAGCTCTCAAGGATTTAGTCATGAGAGGTTGGAAGAAGGGAAGTCCCACTGCAGAAATGGAGTTCATTTTGTCCATCTCTCGGTTCAATCTGGGATCTGAAAGAAAATTGTACACTCTCATTATTGGAAGTGCAAGTTGACTCTGTATGAGCTGTTCCTAATATTTGTTTATTTATATCCCGTGTCTATTTTTTTTTTTTTATAAATAACTCAAGGCAGCGAATATATATCTAATACTCCTTCCTCCTATTTTCCCAACAACAACCTTGTGAGATGAACTATGAGAAAATGACTGTCCCAGGGTCGCCTAGCTGGCTTTCTCATGGTTAAGATGGGACTAGAACTCCTGGCCTCCTAGTTTCTAGTCTGGTGCCTTTAGCCAAACTAGCTCAAATAAGATTTGAAACATTTTTTTTTTTAATCTATGGTCTGAAAGTGTCTCTAAACATCATTCCTGATTCTTGGAAAAGACTTCAGGCTAGATTCTTGATATCTTGCAAATACTGTATCTATTTCATCTTGTATGGAAACTATTGTTTTATTGACTGCAAGCAAATAAAATAAATGTTTTTCTTGGATTTTTTTAAAAAAGGATCACATATTGGTTCTCTGCCTTTTGTTTTCCGATTTTTCCTCTCAGCTTTCCAGCTGACTTTCCACCCTGCATCAGCTAGCCGGCTCATAGTCTCTTTCAAACCCTTCCCCTTCCCTTTAAACTGCATCTTTACTCACTTTATTGACAAACCTCAAGG
The DNA here is from genome assembly GCA_033807585.1 of Hydrophis major. Classification (NCBI taxonomy): domain Eukaryota; kingdom Metazoa; phylum Chordata; class Lepidosauria; order Squamata; family Elapidae; genus Hydrophis; species Hydrophis major. The sequence goes on along the minus strand of CM066328.1, from coordinate 85,389,239 downwards.
CTTTGTTCCTAAATAATGGCAGTTGATTCACCTAAGTACATGTTGCCCTGTAGGGTCCTTTGAAAAACTTTGCTTGTTCAGTTTGATCAGGTGGAGAAATCCAAAATGAGTAAGTTTGCTGAGGTCTGTGTCACCTGGCAGTGCCATTATTAACAGCAAACCGCGTTCTGTATTTTAAACTCTCTTCTAAACAGGGAAAGGGAATTCATAAATGGAATTTTAGCACACATTACATTATGGCCAGTTGTGAGTGACTAATAGAACTTACTCCAACGATCAAGTAGGTATGATGTGATTTCCCACATGAAGAGAAGATCGGGAAGAGATTGGCCACTATTGGTATAATACAATATTGACTATTATTCCAGAAGAAAGATTCCAATATCAGTTTGTTTTAAGCTCTCCTGGCTCTGTTCAAACTCAGTAAATACTTTTGCCTTTAGAAAATCTGTAATGTAGAGATTGGATAGATTAGCTGAGAGGGCTGTTTGCCTGTCCTCCTGTATTCTCTAAGACATACGTGCAGAATATGCCTTGATTCAGCAGATACAAATCAGCAGTGTTGCATTAATTTCAACAGAAACATACCAGCCCACACCCACTCAAGGTTGGCTCATGGATAGAGGAACAGCTCATTCTCTTGCCAACCAAGAGAAATCGGCAATATCCTTATTCTGGCCCCCACTTTCCATAAAATGCACTGTTGGATTGCTGACAAAGGCAGAACTTTTTCCTACTACACTGGGAATGATCCTACTCCAGAATGTTTTTTAATACATTCAAAGGAAGTTGAGAGCCCTCACCCCATGGAATTAAATGTCTCCTTTTATCATTGAAAAGGAGGTTCTCATTGCTTTGGAGCAGGCAGCCAACAAGATAGGGAAAATGTGAGTCATTTAAACTCTAGTCAATTTAAATTAGTCTTCCAAGCAAATTCTCTTCCAGGTAATTTGTTGCCTAGAAGCCTCTGAAATAGTTGATCAGACTGTTGAAAGACTGGTAATGATTCATCAATAAGAAGCAGAAGAAAGATAAGGAGCAACTGTTCAGGCAGCCAAAATTAGCTGGAATCGGAAAATAAACTCTGTGCTACTGTCTCAAATTGTGATTTTTTTTAAAAAATGTGCAAAGAATATAGTATTTGATTCTAGAAATGTACTACCTAATTAATTGAATAGGGGTTTTGTTCATTAGTTCTTAAAAGTATTTCAGCCGAGCATATGATAGTCATTGAACTGGTTTTATTTGCTCACAATTTCAGAAATGGATCCAAAGGAGCAGCCCTGTAGTAATTGGGAAGGAATAAACCCAGCCCTGCAAGCAATAAAAGTGAGGAAAGATACATTTCACAATGAAGCTGGAATGGCTTTATCCAGTTTTACCCTGTGAGTCACGTCAGCAGTTGCCAGAAGCAACCAGAAAAACAGAATACTGAAATCCAGAGAAGAAGAAAAAGTCCATGTTTTTGAACTGATATCATTATGTTCTTGATCTGAAGCAACTTCTGCATAGTTTCCAGCTTTTAGTTTACCAGTTGTAATTTTTTCAAGCTTGACTCTGACATTTGTGATCTTACAGCTTTTCTTTAAACAACATGAGCATAAACAAAATGATCAGGAACATTCATGAATCCTGTTGGTTGATGTCGAATGTCCTCTATTGGTTAAATACAATAAGACTTGTTCAAATGGTTGTGCACTCTTGCTGTGCCTCCCTCCCCCCCTTTCTCCCTGTCTTCCAACTCTAACTTGAGACTTGGGTATTGTCTGGTGAATCCAGTCAAGTTTGAAAAATGTGTGATTAACATGATATTCAAAGCACATGATAGTTGTATGCATACCCACCATTTAACTAACATGTCCAGAATGTTCTTAGAGATGTAACTTAATATCATGTAATCTTGCTACATCACAATTGACCAGCTTAATGAAACAACACTTCACCAAAAAGATACATATTCTCCTCAGGGGTGGGATTTTACCAGTTCGCACCTATTCTCTAGAACCGGTTGTTAACATTCTAAGCAGTTCAGAGAACCGGTTTTTAGAAGAAATTACTGGCCTAATCCTGTAAGGAAGGCAGGAAAGAAACATTCTGGTGTTGCTTACAGAAACTGCTTCTCCATTAACCCTTATCACATTCTTGGCAGGACTAGACTTCCTGTCTCAGGAACATCTCTGGAGTTTTTTTCCCCTCCTTTGTTGGTACTTTGCTTGTGTGGAGCGACCATTCAAAGTTACAATGGCACTGAAAAAGTGGCTTTTAACCATTTTTCACACTTATGACTGTTGCAGCATCCCCACAGTCATGAGAGGTCAGGCGAGGAGATGCCTGCCTCGATGTGAGTGATATTGAGTTGGCCACACCCAGCCAATAACATGACCACCAAGCCATGTTCACCCAGTCACATGACCACCAAGCCACACCCACCACCTAAGCCACACCCACAGAACCGGTTGTTAAAAATTTGAATCCCACCCCTGATTCTCCTGTATCTGGGATACCACATTCATCTGTGATATGTCCTACATGCCAACTAGAATAGCTAGGATAAACCAGCATAAATGGTACAACTATAAAAAAAATTAACAAATTCTTAGGCCTAATGACTTGGAATGTTCAAAGCATTTCATAAATGCAGTATTATAGCTCTTGCAGCAACACTGCTCACTAAGTTATTCATGTATTTTATATTGCGGATCTATAGCTAAAACAGGTGGTATTCACCAGATTCTGACCAGTTCTGGAGAACCGGAAGTGGAAATTTTGAGTAGTTCGGAGAACCGCAGAAACCACCTCTGACTGGAGATTTTACAGTATCCTTCCCCTGCCATGCCCACCAAGCCACGCCCACAGAACTGGTAGTAGAAACATTTGAATCCCACAAGATTATTTATTTAATGGGGGTTTATAGCAAAATCAGGACTCATCAGTCAGGTACTACAATAGCAGAGATGTCTAGATGAAAATAATAGCTTCTATTACAAGAAAATTGTTGATTTGTTTCTTCTAGTTCTAGTTCAGCATATAGGTGCTAAATGCTGGGACTATATGGGCTTTGGCACAGTCTCTGAAAATGTTTTAGAACATGTGGGAGCATGAGCACGACACCTTTGTGTAGCACTTTGAAACAGCCACATCTTTTTCCAGGAATCCTATGCTTATAGAAGAATCATCTCAAGTTTGGAACAGAAGTGCTGTGCTGTCCAACTAAATGAAACATGCTGGAAAGTAGATCAAGCATCTGTCCCCAAACTCAGAATTTCCAGACTACATCAACAATTAATTATGGAAGTCACAGTCCCAAGAAATTTGGAAAATACTATGTTGAAGGAAGAGTCTCTTAAAGAATGGATTGTCTTTTGTTAAACATGCCAGAGAGACATTGTATATCACAATTTTGATACTGTATACAGGGGTGGGCTTCAAAAATTTTAGCAAAGTGTTCTCTGCCCAGTTGCTCAGTGGGCGTGGCCATGGTGGGCGTGGCCTAGTCAGCCTCCTGCACCATGGCGGTGGGGGGTGTTTTTGCCTTTCTCGGACTCCGAAGGCTTTCCTAGAGCCCCCGGGAGAGTGAAAACGGCCTCCCCGGGCTCCGGAGGCTCTTTTGGAAGCTGGAAACGGGCTCATTTCTGGCCTTCCCGAACTTCCGGGAGGCCCGTTTTTCACCCTCCCTGAACCTCCACACATGCCCTGCATCCAAAATGGGCCGCATGGGAGAAGCAGTGTGGAATGGGCGAGGCCAGCCAGGAGTGAGATTTGGGGGTTCTCCAAACTGCACAGAATTTTAGCTAGGAGCTCTCCCAAACCCCTAGCAGTGCACCCCTGACTGTATAGCATTACACATTCAAGTGTTTTCCAGTTCCTCTTATAAACATTTAGAGTAAAGGTAGTCTTTGATTTGCAACCATTTAATTAACAGCTATTCAAAGTTACTAAAAATGTGACTTACGATTGGTTCTTACAACTATTGCTATCTTCCCACAGTCACACGATCAAAATTTGCACGCTTCTCTCTCTCTCTCTCTCTCTCTCACACACACACACATATATGCGTGCAAGGGCTAAATAGATTAATAATATATAAAGGCAAAAATCTCTGAAATGGTAGCTTAATGCTCTGATGATGTCAGTATAGGCTGACGAAAGCTTAGTAGTACATTAAATGTAATTTTAAGTTCCAGACATCACAGGATGTCTGTTTCTTCTTTTACATACATACATACATACATACACACACACACACACACACACACACACACAAAATGGGGTCACATGATTACTGTTTACAATCTTTCCAGGGGACTTCCAACAAGCAAAGTCAATGGATGAAGCCAAATTCACTTAATGATCACAGTGGTTCACTTAACAGCCATGGCAAAAAAGTTGTAAAATCAGGTGGTACTCGCTTAACAACCACATCACTTAGCAATAGACACTCCAATCCCAGTTGTGGTCATAAGTCAAGGATTACCTGTATATTCTACCAAACTCTTCACTTTAGGAAAAGAATGAATAAACCCAATAAAAAATAGGTTCTGTTCAGACCATTGATCTTATATTTTCCTGATTAATAATAATGTTAATTGTGGTGCCTCAAAATGGAACCAAAATCTATGGCTGTCGAATAGGCCCTAGGCTTCTGTAGGAGGAGCAAATCCAGAGCCTAACATTATCTGCTGCATCACTGCAAATTGTAGTTTTAAGTTGAAGGTTGTTCCCCTTTCTTTTGATGTTGAGCAACTAAAAAAAGAATATAAAAATTGCACAGATCTCTTAGATTTAAATGCACAGAACATTGCTTGAGGGAAGAGCACAAGAGCTCTATAGGGGTATTGGTACCACATGCACTTAACTGCAGATTGCACTGGGACAATGATTCATCATTAATCCAATGCTGTGTAAAGAACCATTGCTGTTCAGTGACAGACAATTTGTGTTCAAGGCAACAGGCAGCGTTTTCAGGGGCCCATGTAAACAGGATCCAGAGAGGCTCTTTTAACAACATTCCCCGGCCCTTGTTCTCCTTCCCAGTCACAACTGTTGCTACAGCTACCAAAATCATTATTAACATTGCAAATGAAGTCTTGGTGGGTGGGGAAATGTCTTGCCCGTCTTTGGATTACCTGTCAGGGAGGCTTAAATCAGAAATAGAGCCTCCTTTGATGCTCATCCTTTTAAGTAGAGAGAGCAAAGGCAGCAAGCCATTCCTCTGGATAAACATTTGAGATTTTGTGGAAACAGTCAGAGTGGGGGGGGGGAGGAATCCCAAACCTAATTTTCAGCCCTTTCAGGAGCAGTTGAATGGCAAGGAAAATTCCACCGAGGAACACAAGGTCTCCAGGGAACTGCTGTGACCTATTTAAGGCAAAAGTTTTGGGGTGGGGGAGTGGAGAGAGAGAGAGAGAGAGTATGTGCAGAGGGGAAAGGAGAAACGTTGTCGCTTTTTTAAAATGCAAAAGTTGTTTAACCAGATTCTCCTGTCCTGACAGAACATGGTGATTTTGCAAGGCCGAAGCTCTGGATATTTTCCCCAATGGTTTACTTTTTCTTCCAAGATATTCCACCCTTGGCAATAGTCTGTAAACACAAATAATTCAACTTGCACTGCTCCTCTCGTTTAAATGACAGCTTGCTATTTAATGGTGGAGTAACTGGCTCTTAAAAATCACCAAAGTCCCCTTCGCACAACACAGCCAGCTCAGGGATTCCCCTCCCTAGTCACTTGACTCACATTCTCCCTTTGGCATTATGGGAACCAGGATGACTGGGTCGATTTGCCCCCCCACCCCCCAGCTAAATCTGCATTGCTGTTTTGTTTAAAAGAAGGCTGGGAAGAAGATTCTGTTTAAAAAAGGTTCTGTTTAAAAGAAGGCTAAAAGGCTGGGATACAAGGACCTAGCCCAGGAGATCCTTTGTTCGGTACAGTGGGGGGGGGGGGGGGTTTCCCCAAAGATGTGTGGCCTTCAGCTTCCAGAGTTTGCCTGCCAGCATGAGTTGAAGTTCAAACATCTTAAAGAGTTTGGGTTTTTAAAAATACTGGCTTATCCAAAACAAGATCAGTTCAGTTGGGAACAAATCTAAACCCATCTGGGTTCATTGGTAAGAAACTTTCAGAGTTTGGGAGTTTATACAACACACTGTCTTCCCAATGTGGGAAGTTAGCACCTACCCCTCTCCTAGAATAATGAAATGTCCTGGGAAATATTAAAAAGGCAGAATATTTCCCCTAGAGAGAGTAGAAACTCAGAAGCAGAAACTCACCTCAGAGAGGCAGAAACTCAGCCCCATCTTTGCTAATGGGCCGTTAAGGCCTAGGCTAGAGTATTTTACATAATAAAGGCCTCTATCTATTTCACCGCTTGGCCTGGGAAGATTGTATCAGCCAACACTCAAGTGAAGCCATGTGGTCCAGACAAAGCTTACAAAGTTAGTTAAGACCCCCGCCTCTGGGAGTCTGACAGCCAATGGGATACATTTCTTGCACAGGAACAGGAAACACTAAGGTGGGGCCCTAAGAGAGGGTATATAAGGGTCTTTCAGCATCTTGGCCCTCTCTTCTCTTTTCACCTTGAAGCATGTGATCATCCTTTTCACTTTGGAGCTCCAAGCCATGTGGTCCTGTCCACCATTAAATCATCTTTCCAAGCAGCCTCCATGTTTCCAGTGTATATTTCCCCACTTGGAACTGAACCCAGAAGGATAATTCTTCCAACACCCGGTAAGGATGTCACATAAATAAGGCCAAAGAGCTGGGAGCACATTTGCAGAAAAGAAAATACTAAAATCTCTGAAGCAGGTTTTTAAGCTGTACCCCCACTGCAGGATAGTGAAGCAAGGAAACACTTATTGCATGAGTGATGTCCACTCACCCATGACATTCAACCCTCTGTTTCTACGCCTGGTGCTTTAAAAGAGCACTTTCTGATCTTCAGTTTGTCATGATTTTATTCTTTCTCTTGGCTCACTCTCTCCATATTTCCTTTCTTCCCTATTATCTGCTGGCCACACGGAAGCAAGCGGATCCATAGATCAGACCCTACTCCTGATGAAGGGAAAAACGTCCTTCCAGCCAAGTTCAACCTCTTTTTTTCCTGACAGCGATGGAGAATTAGCTTGCCATGGCTTTTCTCCTGGGTATTTTGTCAACTATGTTCTTTTACATCCTTTAAAGAAATAGATGATACTGACTCACAACACAAGAATTTCTGGTCCCTAAAGTACTTTAAAGTGAAGTCCTGACTCAAGAAGACAGTTCCCTGATAATAATGTAAGTCTAAAAAGGTTTTTTCTTTTACAAAAAAATAAAATAAAGGCATTTGCTTCTCAAGTTGTTTTTCAAGTTGAATCTTTCCTGATTTGGAGCCCAAATAGCAGGCTGTAATATCATTCTCCTGCTACAGGAAATAATTAAAATGTTACTATAGGTGATAATATCCCTCTTCTTTTCGATTTCCCTAGTGTAAACAATCTTTTTAAAATTACACACACACACAAGCACACAGAGTCATAGCTGGTGAGATAGGAGCCAGCGCTGCTTAGACCAGAATAACTGTCTAAATATGAAGAGTCTCAATCCAGTCTCAATCCTGAAAGAATGGCCGAGACTCAGATGACCAGAAACAGCAAGAGGAAAATATCTCTGCAGATTTGTAGGCTTGGTTTCTGTGTTCTGCATCAGGCAAATATTCTATGTATAGATGACTTATTTTTTCTCTGCCATAAAGCAATTGATCTAGCAACAACGTCATTGTTAAGTAGTTTCTAAACACAGGTTTAAATTCTGGAGCAATATAAATTTGTAGTCAGACTTGACCTGAAGTCTGATATGAAAAAGTCAGGACACCAGAATATACTATACATATTTTTAAGCAATTGTTGCCAAGAGATTGTACTGCAAAATTATTTTAATCAGAGATGCAAAGGAGGTTCCAGCATAAATGTTATTTAAGTCTGATATTGCAAAAATGAACAATAATTAAGCGAAATGAAGAAGGGAGGGACATCATAGTTTCATTCAGTGTCATCACTGCAAAGCAAGTGCAGTTGGTAAACTTAATATATAAAGGGCCATCAATGATACATGGGCTGCAAGTTGAAAATCTAATTTCATAAATAGGGTGCTTATGCAATGCTTGAAATACTTGATAGGAAACTTTGCTTAAGGCTATTCAGTAGAATTAAAATAGAATACCCTGATTAGCAACTACAACTGGGACCTGAGCTTGGTCTTTAAGTGAACCTGTCACCAAGTGAAACAGATTAGACTTTTATTTTACTTAAAGCTTTTCTTTGCTTCACAAACCTGTGACGGTAGTAAAAATGAGGACTGGTTGCAAAATTACTTTTTTATCACCATTATAACTGCAAACAAGTATAAGGCAGTTCCTGAACAAAGACTATAATTTGTTTAATCAGTGCATTATTTATAAAGCACACACATGCACACACACATATATATACAGAGAAATATGATTACTCAAATATTGCATAATTTTCTTTTTTTCCCTCTTTCTTATAATCATATAGCAGTGAACTCAGAAGTTTTGCACATTGCTAGTTTTAGAAAAGTAGATCAGGCAAAAGTAGACCTGAATGCATCACTTCAAAGGATCTTTTTCCAAAAAGTTTTGGATGGGATATTCTTTCTTTGCTCTATCCAGAGTTAAGGATATGTCCATTTACTTTTAAGTCAATGCTTGCTCCAGAACTTCCATGCTCTGTGTTTACCCCCAAATGCCAAGCTTTCCATCATCTATAACACTTACAGGAAACCCTTTCAAAGACTGCCTCTTAATCAGGAAAGCTCATAGACAAAACACTGATTAGAAGCAGAGGAACACCTTGGGTCAATGAAGAAATGCCAAGAGAAGGGCTTTGCGTCAGCAATCTCGGCTTTCTAAGTGATGTTTATGTTATCTTCCAAGAGTTAGCAATGGGGATTCCCAGCCCAGCTATGTACCAAAATAATTATATCTACTGTAATCCACTGCCAGTTATATTAACAGTCAGCTATTTCTTGCTAGCATATACTGTCCAACATTGCCTAAAGATAAAAGTAGGCAAAAAACTTGACTTCTAGTACCGTCCCCTAGTGTTTGTGATATATCATACGTCTTATCCCCTTCAGCCGATTGCGGAATCCAGGACCAATTCAATCCCAAAAGGGAACTTTGAATGTGATTGTTAGATGTTCCTCTCACCTTGGCAAATAAGCTTGTAAAATGCACTAATCCCCTCAAATGTTTAATGCCTGTCTTTGGTGTAACTTCCTTCAAAACAGCCTACTTTAAAATAAAAATTAAATCCAGGCCACTTAAAAGCACAACTATAATGACGTGGGAAAATACTCGGGTATTTGTATGTGGATCTTTGGTTATTCGGGTTTTCTCCCGTGTAAGATTGGAAGTATCTAGGCAACGTTTCGATGAAGTCTCATTCAAGCCTGAAGATGATGAATGAGACTTCATCGAAACGTTGCCTAGATACTTCCAATCTTACGCAGGAGAAAACCCAAATAACCAAAGATATATATATATAGGTGTGGCCCACTCATGAAATAGTGATAGTGTCGTATCCGCAATTAAGACTCGTAGTCAGTGACTTTCAATTCAAGCTCTTTATTAACACTGGTGGAACCGAACCGCAAAAGACAAAAAGCTTGCGGCTTTTATATCTTTTGCTTCGGCGGCCGCGGCCAATGGCAGCGATTCAAGTCTCCCGCTCTTGGCTTTAACCAATCGCGGGAGACTCCAATCGGGCCAATCAGGCGCGGCTCGCCTGGCCAATCAGAAATCCCCGCGCCTTAGCCAATCAAGGCACGGGGATTTCGAGTAGTCCATTTGCATACATGACACCCCTCCCCTCTTGGTATGGTCTTCTCACGTGGTGTAGTCACGCAGGTAGGCGGGGCTCCGTCGAGTCCTAGATGACCTGCGCAATTCATTTTCTTGTTGTATCTCGGTAGGGGCGGTCATCTTTTTGGCTGCTCCTGCCTCTGAGCGAACCGGCTGGATGATCGGGCCGGTTCCTTCGCCGCGGCTCCCGCCTGGGCCTACCGGGTCGGTTGAGTCGCGGATTCCGCCGCTCCCGCTTGGCTTCTCCGGGTCGGTAGAGCTGGCCAGACGGTTCTTCTCCGGCTGTGACTCGCGAAGGCTGCGTTCTGGTGAGTTTTTAATTTTTATTTCTTCTTGCGGTTGTTTAACCGGGTGTTCCCTCCCCCCTTGGTTCGTGTCTTGGGGGTTGAGGTTAGTCAATGTTCGTGACCGGAGCTGGTCGATATGTCGTTTCCAGGCTCGCCCGTCGGTGGTTTGGAGCCGGTACGACTTTGGACCAGTGATCTGAGTTATGACGGCTGGGATCCATAGGGGGTCCCCCGTCATGTTTTTGGCGTATACTAGGTCGCCTGGTTCAAATGTCCGATACCTGGAGCTGGAGTCTGGGGGCTGCTCCGGGTTGTAGGTTGGGTGTAGGCGGTCGAGTGGGGATCGCAGCTTCCTGCCCATCAGGAGCTCTGCAGGGCTCTTGTTGGTGGTTGTGTTTGGCGTGATGTGCTGTATGAAGAGCAGCCTGTTGATCTTGTCGTTGATCTCCCCGTGGTCCATTTTCCGGAGGGTCTTTTTTGTAAACTGGACCATCCGCTCCGCCCTACCGTTCGCCGCCGGATGCGCCGGTGCCGTTAACGCGTGGCGGATGCCTTTTTCTGCCAGGAACCGTTCAAAATCGATGGATGTAAACTGTGGCCCGTTGTCCGAGACAACGACGTCTGGGAGGCCGTGGGTGGCAAACAGCTTACACAGTTCTTTAATGACGGCCTCTGTGGTGGTGGATTTCATGTCGGCCACCTCTAGCCAGTTTGAGTATGCGTCAACTGTGATTAAAAATGTGTGGCCATTTGTGGGGCCGGCAAAGTCTAAATGTATTCTGGACCAGGGTCCCCGAGGTGTCTCCCAGTCCCGGATAGGTGCCGTGGGTGGGCTGGATCTGGTCTCCTGGCACCGGTGGCATTTGGCGACCCATGTTTCAATTTGTTTGTCCATGCCAGGCCACCACGCGTAACTCCTGGCCAGGGCTTTGGTCCTGACGATGCCAGGATGACCCTCGTGCAACATCTCTAGGACCCTGTTCTGTAATTTAGTCGGAATTACCACCCTGTCTCCCCAAAGGATACATCCTTTCAGTAGTGAAAGTTCCGTCTGGCGCTGGCGGAAAGGTTTAAAAGTCTCGTTATCGTCTTTTTCCGGCCAGCCTTTTTGTAGCCAATGTAAGATTGGCGCTAAGTGTTTGTCCTTAACCGTTTCCCTCGCTATGTCCGATGCGGTAATGGGTAAACACTCGATGGACAGGGTATTTGTTGTTGGTGCAGGGTCAGGGTCAGAGTCAGGTAAGGGGGAACGGCTTAAAGCGTCCGCGTGCGATATCTTCTTACCTGGCTTGTGTAGCAGTTCATAGTTGTAGGCTGCCAGGAATTCAGACCATCTTGTCATCCGGGGTGACAAGATGTTTGGTGTGGGACGGTTTCCCGCGAGAATGCCCAGCAACGGTTTATGGTCAGTCACTATTTTGAATGGGCGGCCATAAAGGTACTCGTGGAAACGCTTAACGGCGGCCACTATAGCCAAAGCTTCTTTGTCCAGCTGGCTATAGTTCCGCTCTGGTTTAGTCAGAGTTCTCGAGAAAAATGCGATAGGTGCTTCTCTCTGGTCTGGGAGGGTATGGCTGAGGACAGCGCCGACGCCGAAGGGTGATGCGTCGCAAGTGACAGCTACAGGCAGGGTTTCGCAGAATTGCATTAGGACGGCATCAGAGGTGAGGAGGTCTTTGGTCTTTTGAAAAGCTGTTTGTTCCCGTCTCCCCCAAGTCCAGGCTGCCTTCTTGTCCAGGAGTCTATGTAAAGGTTCCGCTGCCGTAGCCTTTTGAGGTAGGAAGACATTATAGAAGTTTAGTAAACCTAAGAACGCTTGCAGCTCTAATTTGGACTTTGGGGTGGGGGCTTCTTTGATGGCCTTTACTTTTTTTGTTGTGGGGTGGATGCCCTGCTGGTCTAGGAGGTAGCCCAGAAACTCTACTTGTTTTGTACAAAGTTGGCATTTTTCGCGTTTGACTTTAAGTCCTGTTTCTTTAAATTTCGTTAAGACTTGTCTTAAACGGTTTTCTAGTTCAGCTTCATTTGGCGCCGCCACTAATACGTCATCGAAGTAGGGCACCACCCCCTTGATGCCTTGCAGCAAGCGTTCCATCAGGCTCTGGAAGATGCCTGGTGCCACGCTGACCCCAAATTGAAGTCTGTTACATTTAAAAGCCCCCCGGTGGGTCACTATTGTTTGGGCCTCTGCCGTTTCCTCGTCCACAGGTAGTTGTTGATAGGCTTGTGCGAGGTCGAGCTTAGCAAAAACTTTGCCCCCTCCCAGTGAGTGCAGTAAATGTTGCACTACCGGGACTGGGTAGGCGCTTTGCTGCAACGCGCCATTTAGGGTGGCCTTATAGTCCCCGCAGATTCTCACGGACCCGTCTGGTTTTATTGGGGTCACTATAGGGGTTTCCCATCTGGCGTGATCTGTCGGTTGTAACACCCCTTGTCTGACGAGCTTGTCTAGCTGCTCGTCGATTTTGGGCTTTAATGCAAAGGGTACCCTTCTAGGCTTAAGCCGCTTCGGGGGAACCCTTGGGTCTAAATCAAATGAAATAAGGGGCCCCTGGTACTTGCCCAATTCTCCATTGAAGACCTCCTGGAATTCTTCGGTTAGCCGCTGTTCCCAAGCTTCAATGGATACGTTGTTGACACCTGTCAGCGCGATGTTAAGCGGAGCAAACCATTGTAACCCCAGCAGGCTAGGGCGGTCGCGGTCGACTATTGTGAGTGGAAGTTGTTCTGTGTGGCCTTTGTAGGTTATGTTAAAGTTCTTGGTGCCCACTACCGGAACGCGATTACCTTGATAGTCTTTTATGATGATTTTTTGGGCAGGTACGTTTCTTCTTTGTAGTGTAGGCACTAGTTGCTTGATTTCGCGCCAAGCAATCATAGAAAGGTAGGAACCGGAGTCCACTTCCATCTTACATGGTCGACCCTCTATGTGAACTTCTACGTGAACCTTTCTAGCTCCGTCGGAAATGGCGTGGCCAATGGTCACCGTCTGGTGGGTTTCCTCTTTACGCCGGCTGTCACTGCTTCTTTGCGATCGTTGTCTCTGGTCCCATCGACCCGTTGGCTGGCGCTCTCTGGCTCTGGGCGGGGAGCTTTCTCTCTTCCTGTCAAGTTGTTCCCGTTTGGGCGGGCTGCGGGGTTTTTTCTGGCGGCAAACTCGGGCGATGTGGCCTCGTCGGTCACAATGCCTGCAGATAGCGTCGAAGAATCGGCATTCTGACCTGGGGTGGTCGCCGCCGCAACCGGCGCAGTTGGTCCTCGACCTGTGACCTCTTTGACTTCGCTGTTCGCCTCGTCCCATTTGTACACGGTGTATGTCCTCCTCGTCATCTGACGCGCTGGAGGTTGATTGGTATTCGCCGTAGTGTGCGGTCGCTTCGCTTCTGGTGTCGGCCGGCCTCGCGGGGTTGTTGTTCCCGCCCTTCGCGTCAGATCTTCGCATGGTGTCTGCTGACGTGCGGGTGGCTTCTGCTGCTGCGGCCGCAGTGAGGGCATCGGCTAGGCTGATGTCGCCTTTTGCCATGAGTCGGCTCTGGAGTGTCGGATCCCATAGCCCGAGCACGAAGCGGTCTCTGATGAGACTATTAAGCCCTTCAAACTCACAGAGTCCTCCCAGGCGCCGTAATTCAGCGACAAAGTCGCTTAATTTCTCGTTCGGTTTCTGGTTTCTGCGGTAAAACTCGTTTCGCCGTATCAGGATGGGGACCTCGGGGGCGTAATGGCGTCTCAGTATGGGCTCGAGGACGTCCCAGTCTATGGCGGTTGCGTCTGCTGGTTTGGCCAATGCCTTGGCCATCTGGAAGACCTCTGGTCCGCAGTGTGTGAGAAAGACGGCGCGTTTTAGCGGGCCCGGGGCGTCCTTCATGCCGGCGCATTCCAGATACATCCGGAATCGATCCGAGTACGATTCCCAGTCCTCGGCGGCGGGGTTGAAGGGAGCGGGCGGTGCTATTTTCGCCATCTTCGCTGTCGCTGGTTCTTAAACGGATACGGGGTTCGGTTCAATGGCGAGATCCCACCTTCGTCGCCAGTGTCGTATCCGCAATTAAGACTCGTAGTCAGTGACTTTCAATTCAAGCTCTTTATTAACACTGGTGGAACCGAACCGCAAAAGACAAAAAGCTTGCGGCTTTTATATCTTTTGCTTCGGCGGCCGCGGCCAATGGCAGCGATTCAAGTCTCCCGCTCTTGGCTTTAACCAATCGCGGGAGACTCCAATCGGGCCAATCAGGCGCGGCTCGCCTGGCCAATCAGAAATCCCCGCGCCTTAGCCAATCAAGGCACGGGGATTTCGAGTAGTCCATTTGCATACATGACAGATAGATTAAGAAAAGGTAGGCCTTTTTTTTCTTTTAAGATTGCACTTTAATGATTGCACGAAAACATTTGGAAAAGGTGCAGTGACAGCTGACCTGAAAGTGCAGATAGGCCCAAATCAAATGTGTCAGGGCAGCCATTTGTCTGTCTTTCTGACACTTTTTTTTTTTTTTTTGAAACAAATTTTTATTAATTTTAAAGATAAAACAACACATCATTAACCAGTAAATACATAAACACATAAAACCTCTTAATATTGTAAGTCCTTACAAGTCAAACAAAACAATATTTTTATACAGCATAATTCCAATTTATCCCATCCCCATATGGACACACAAATATCTTTCATCAAATTTCTCATTATTTCTCTTTACTCCAATTCAATTTCATTTCTCTTCCATATTTATCCATTTTATAGTCATCATATTCTTTTCTTTCTGGCTTGTTTAAATTACTCTCATCTAACATTCCTCCAAGGTTTTATTGATTCTTTTTTTCCTTTTTTTTAATAAAAAACAAATTTTGTTAGTTTTATCATAAGCATAATACACAAACATACACACACAAGACATAGACAAAACTACAAGATCTTTTCTGAAGGTTGTCTGTTCCCGGGTTAAAACTCTTTACACAGACACAAATTCAAACATCATATTCAACCTAAGTCTCCTTCTATATCTTATTATCATTTTCTTTTTTATATATATAAAAACCATTTTTATCAGTTTTCTAAAAACAATACACACAAAATCAAGGCATAACAGCTTATAAATTCTTTTCTAAAAAAAAAATAATAATGATAGACCAATAAAACATAACATTTCCAGATTATAATATCAATGTTTCATATAATATTAACTTCATATCTTATCCCTACTTCTCTTTTCCATCCAAATTATTTATTAATTAAAATTTTTTTGCCTTTTATCAATATACAAAATAAAAAAAAAGCATATATATCCTTCCATTATTACCATTTTCAACAACATTCTTTGTCTGTTCTATTTCCAAACATCCATTCATCTTTTTTCTTTTACTATACTTCTCCTGTACACCAGTTGGAGTTGCATCTATAACTCATTACCTAACTTAAAAATACTACATATAAATCTTTCTTGGGATTCTGTTTAAAAAATTCTAAAATTACATAATAAATTTTTTATTCTAAATATACATACATATAAAAACACACTCTTGAATACCCTCCAGAATCCCTCTTTTAATCTAAATTAAATTCACCCATTGTCTCTAAATAAACTTTTTTTCTTTAAATCTTGCTTCCCCCCATTAAGGCTTCTCCTCCCCCCTTTTCTCTCTTGCTTATTCTTCTCCTTGCCCTTTCTACCCCTTTGCTTTTTCTCTTCGCTTTTCTTGCTCCTTTTCCTTTGCTTTCTAACCTTGCCTCCATCTCTTCGCTCATTTTTCTCTCTTTTGGTTGTTTTTATAATTCTTAAAAACCCCTTTTTCTTATCCTTTTTCTCCTCCTCTCCGGAAGGAACCCATTGTTCATCAAAGATGGCTTCTTTTTCCTCTTCTTCCTTGTCCCAGTCCTTCTGCTGCGTAATCAACTTTTCAAAGGAACATAACGCCATTTCTAAGAATTGGAACAAAGCGCCCAAAGTATCTTCTTTTTTATATTTTTGATATTCAATCTCTAGTTCATCCACAGACAATTCCATTATGAAAAGGGAAACTTTTTCCAAAACAACCACAAGTATTTTTAATCCAAGACAATCAAAAGCAATTAAAAAAAGAAAAAAAGAAAAAAGTTCCAAAAGTTAATACTTTTCTTCCTTCTTCTCTTTCTCTTTCTAAATTAATTTTTAATCAAAGAGGTCCAATTACCATATATCTTCTTTTGGGATCCACCAAGACGTTCTAGACAGTCTCCTCCTTTTTCAGTTTCTGCTCCAATTTTTCTTTCTCCCTTCCCACTTGCAATAACAATTTTAAATAATCAAAAATCCATACCTCCAGCAGAGATTTTCCAATTTCTTAAATTTTTCAATGTCCAAAAATCCCTTTGTCTCTTAGCTTAATTTTCAAAGCAATCCATTTTCAGTGTCTAATACATCCAAATATTTCTGCTTTTTCCGTGGGATGGGAGAGTAAAAAAAAATAAAAAAAAAAAAAGTTCCCTTTGACAGCTTCTCCGCCGCTTTCGATCTTCTTAGGGATACAATGTATCCTCCAGCAACAAGCAGCTCAATTCCAGGAGATTTAAAAGTTGTTACTTGACCCGGCTCAGACAGAACTTTCACTTTTCACACTTCCTCCAGCACAGTTCTTACCCGGTTGCTGATTTCTTCGTGGCGGCCATTGCTGACCGCCGCTCCACCGCCTTGGGAAAAAGGGGTTTTTCCGGAGAAGGGGGGGGTCTGCGATGCCCCCACCTCCCTAACCGGCTCCCCTCTATCTTCAGCTGTCCCTACAGGGCAGCCTTAACCCCCTGACCCATCTGGATCGGGGGTACCTCGACAGCTAGCCAGCAGGAATCGCGAGCTGTCGCGAATTCCTGCTGCCCCGAAGCCACGCAAACCGGAAGTCCTGTCTTTCTGACACTTTTATGGCGTTTTTCTGATTCATTTTTAAACCCAACCAAGCTTTCAGGACAGGAACAGCCTGGATTGCTTATCAAAGGCCTGAATTGATTGATTCCCAAGGACTTTTTAAAATTAGGCTGAAGTCCACATGAGCATAGGTGAAGGTTGTGTGCGGTCATAAGGCTGCAGGCTTTTTAGCCCCAAAGTGAACAAACTAGGCCGAAGCCTTTGCCCTGCATGTACTGTATGTTGTGTGGATTTCAAGCTTTGAGAACATTGATGGCCAGATGGGTTTTCCTGCTTCTTTACCATGTTCAGAAAGCAAACACCAGTCATTTTCCCTTTCTGTAGGCAATTCTTGGAGAACACAGGATTTACATTTGCATGAGCAAACAATATCAGGGGTCATAGACATGGAAGGAATTAGAAGGCATTTTAGAGATGGTTTTCGCAGAGTTAGGTAACAAAATATTTGGCATGGAACATGGAAAAGCAGACAGAGAATTGTCTTTTTGTATTAAATATGGAGTGAGCTCCTAACCTGGAGAAACCATTTGTGGTTTGTCCTTTCCCTGGGGTAAGCAGAAAATGCAGTGATCCCACTATTTCATTTAATTCCAAAATTCCACTTAGGACAATTGAACAAAATTTAATTGGACAAAACTTTAATGGTCAAAATGAACAAAAATTGATTGGACACTGGACAAAAATCCCACACTGGACAAAATTTGTTGGAGTTTATATTTGCCTGTTTTTTTTTAATGTGAATTTTTATAAGAGTTTGATTGCACTAGATCTGATGCTTGCAGGCACGTGGGCAGGATCTTTAGAAGGCTACACATTGTTCTGTAGCATGTTTATTAAGCTGAGCTGTCTATTTTATTTCATTTTGGAGCTCTCTTATATAATAGCATTTCATTTCTTGCATAGAATAATTCCCAAAAAATTCTCTCCCCCACCCCACCCCAATGAACTGGCAGGCATTATACTTCAAGGTGAGAATTTAATTGTATACAGAGAAATAGTACTTACTAATTTCACAAAAAAGGGGGGGGGTGCCAAAAATGTCACTTTAAATCCAGTTTCTGGATCCATCTGCAATGTTCTTTCCTCTCAGATCTTAGCAACAGGGCTGTGTCCTCCAGTAGAAATAAAAAAAATAGTTTGACTAGCACTGATGACATTGCAATTATGTAATTATAGGAATATTTCCAGAAAATAGTTTTAGAAGCAACTTTTTTTTTATTTTTCAGCTGGGGCACACTTTCCTTGAAAAGGCTTTCAAGGAATGCAGGAGACATGGCTGATGATGCAATGACTGTCTCTGCAACAGATAAAAATTTCAGCACATTTCCCCCCATTGGAGGGAGATTTACTGCAACAACTTAAACTGTATGATAAACACAGAATCATGCCTTTAAAAAAAAATATTGTCCTTGTTTTATCCTTGAATTTCAATGGCATGATTCTGAGGGGTTTGGAGGGCTGCCAAAATGGAACTTGTGGGGTCAAATGCAGTTTGTGGAGATGGAAGATGGGTTATTCATCCATGCGTGAAAGTGAATAATACATGCTCTACCAAAAATAACCATTCTATAAAGAATGGTCATCCATAAAGTACACTTTCTGGACAAGTGTGCAGGTAGGAGGGATGCATTCAAAATGGTTGCCAGAAAATTGAAACTATCTCCCTTGTTGATCACTATATATGACTAAGTATATAATTTAATGCTTTATAGGTATTCCTAGTGGCTATATTGAAAATAGTATACTAAATACAGAAAAGGAGATAACATTCTTTTCGGTGGGAAAATCATTTTGTTTTCCTGGAAAATAAACCTGGAACTTACTGATCCATGGCTTTTGTATATTCACAGGCAGTAAAAGGAGTGTGGCTTGGAATATGCAGTTCATTTCTATCTAGAACAGGTGAATCTTTTTGTTGTGATGTGCCGAAAGTGCACTCACACGCACGTGTCAGTACCCACAATGCAATGTGCCTCCCCACCGCAAATGTGTGCACAACATCCCAACACCCCCTTAACTGCACTGTGCATGTGAGCGCCTTGCAGCTGATTTTCGGCCCGTTTGAGGCCTTTTTCACCCTCCTAGGGACTCCCAGGGAAATACCAGAAGTGACAAAACAGGCCCATTTTTCGGCCTCCAAAGACTGCAGAAGCTTCCCTTGAGCCCCCAGGAGGGCAAAACAGCCTCCCCTGGGCTCCAGAGGCCCTTCGGAGGCTGAAAACGGTCACTTCTGGTATTTCCAGAAGGCCCGTTTTCAGCCTCCCAAAGCTGCAGAGGCTTCCCTCGAGCCTCTGGGAGGTCGAAAATGGCCTCAAACAGGCTGAAAATCATCTGGGAGGCATGCACATGCACAGTGCAAGTAAGTTTGGCTGGGGCTTGCGTGTCCGCACAAATGGCTCTGCGTGCCACCTGTGTCATGTGTGCCATAGGTTCGCCATCACGGATCTAGAACATACATTCCTTTAATACAGTTTCCAATGGAGTGAGAAAGACTATTTTTATGAGAAGGGGGGAAAGCTAGACTTCCTTGGCTGTAGGAGAGAATGACATTTAACAACTCTATCAGCATTTAATAGAATAAAACAATTTTTTTTCAATGAAACGAAAATGTAAATACTATACATTGTATATTCCCAACAGTAAATTTTAGCTTTAGTTCAAGACCGTGTGAGAAGGAATATATGAGAAAACAACATTGATGTGTTGATTAAAAGTATTGCAACAGTTCTTCTCATACTTGCTGATTCCTTAAAACAGTGTGCATAGAATTCCCAGTAAGTCCTGATCTGATTTCAAAGACCAAATTACATGTGGCACTTAAAGACCATTTGCAGAATGCTTGTGATGCCACAGAAGATTTATTTATTTGTATCCTGAATTCATTACAATTCAAGGCAGTGAACATACTCTTTCCTCCTCCTACTTTCCCTACAACAATAACAAACCTGTAAGGTGAATTGGGCTGGGAGAGAGTGACAGGCCTAAAGTTACCCATTTGGCTTTCATGGCTAAGGTGGGACTAGAACTCAGAGTCTCCTGGTTTCTGGTTTGATGCCTTCACCACTAGACCAAACTGGCTCTCAGATTAAAAATCTCAGGTTCTTAATATAAGATTCCCCATATTCTTGCCACTTTCATATGAGATGTCAGAGATGCAGTCTGTAACACAAGGACATTACTACTTATTGTGCATTTCCAACTAAATGTGCTGTTAGTGATTTCCATATCTATTGCTTTGGTCAGAGACAGCGCAGAAGACAACAGCAAGACCTGGCCTTTAGGACTGGCAGTCTAACATTGAAGAATCTGCAACAATGGAAAAATTATGATATTCACAGCATAGTGTAACCAAATTCAAACAAAAATAGTGAACTTATATTTATCATATCACACATCAAGCGAAGCTAAGACACTTAGAAAAAAGTGTTTTTGAAGAAAAAAGAAAAACTGTTTAAAAATAATTGCAATCAAAATGATCCAAATAAAAACAAGCAATTATCACAGAAGTCCAAAGTATAGTGTAAAAATATTCAAGCAGCAGTTAGCATCTAGGAAAAAAGGGCAACAGGGAGGAAAAAGAGAAGAAGGCTACCAGAATGTTTTTTTAATGTTAATTTTATTTGATATATTTTGCTCTTTTTTTAATTAAAAAAAATATTTATATAACCATCTTATTTCCGTCTCAACCTTAACCCCAGTGTAATGTTCATTCTTTTCCTTGTCCTTTCCTTTCTTTTGTTGCTTGTTTTACTTAATTAAAAAGAGAAAGAGAATAGAGTGGAGAAAAAACAATCGCAATAAGAAAAATTGTTCCGCTCTGTCTTCCATGTTGCTTTTTAGCTCTATGTGTGACATTCGGTGTATGTTGAAAATGGGTTTAAGTAAATGGTCCTCTCTACCCAGTTCCACCCCCTGCCCTACCAGGCAGCCTAGAAAATCATAGAAAAAGGAGTTTAAGAAATCCAAAGCGGAGAGAAACTGTTTCCCAGTAAGAATACACAAGTCATTTGTGTATCAGAGCCAGTTTCACTTTAGCAGGTTAAACAAATACAATAAAACCATTCTGTCCTTTGACTTGCCTCAAGGCCTCAAAACATATTTTAAAAGGCCAATCCATTCTGGGTGCTGGTCAAGGAGGATAGATGGTGGCTCCCATGTGGTCCTTGAGTCACACTTTGCACTTCTATGATATTAACACTGGAAGCAAAACAGGATAAACGAATGGTCAGATACAAGTCACTATTCACTTTTCCAAATAAATACAGATAGTCTTTGACTTACAACTGTTTGTTTAGTGCCTGTTGTTTAGCACTGAAAAAGTGAATTATGACCATTTTTCACATTTATGACTGGTCATGTGATCAAAATTCAGAAGTTTGGCAACTGACTCAGATTTATGACAGTTGTAGTTTCCTTTTGCTACCTGTCAATGGACAAGCCAGATTCACTTAACAACCATGTTACTAACTTAACAACTACAGTGATTTACTTAACAATTCTGGCAAACAAGATCATAAAATGGGGAGGGGGGGAATTGGAATCACTTAACAACTGTTTTACTTAGCCACAGAAATTTGGGGCTGAAATTGTGGTCGATAAGTCAAGGATTACCTGCATGTCATTTTGACTTGCTCCTGAAACTGTCAGACATTGGCCAAACCTCAGGAAAGAAATGTGCCTTTCGTGGGAACTTCAGTTTGAACATATTCTCCTCGTATTGTTGATGACTTGACAGGCCTTTTGTCTTTTTCTGGATGAACAGATGTGTGCGGAGTAATTTGCATACTTTGTATGCCCTAATGAAAGATGGATTGGAGCTGGCAACATCAGAGCTGCTTGTCTTGATGCATTAACATTCACCAACCAATGGATACTATTGATTCAGAAGTGCATACCCAAATAACGTCAGTGAAGCCAAAAGAGAAACATTTGATTCAATCTACACCAAAGAAAGCTGTCATCCTGGAACATGAGAACAGCCAACCAGTGTTATGTGGTCCCTTTAGCCTCATTTGATGACTTCCCAAACTTTCCAAGATCACAAGAGTGGTAGTTCATTGACTTTGAACTGCACAGCTAAGAACTTAAATAATTAAACTACATTAAAATTTAGCATATGTATTATGTCTTTTTCAAAGTCCAAAATCACTATTCCCCACCATAAAGGGACCAATATTAGGCCTCCGATCGTAAAAGCACAGCCCTAGGCAGAAATGTCCATGTGTAGAGCCTATTCACAATTCAACATCATAATTAAATTGAAGTGCAAATCTCTGGATATATTGTTATTTATTTGTGATCCAGAACATATTATATACCTCCAAAAGTAGAAGACTTGAATCTATGCAGTTGGCTTCAATATTTTCAGTTAATTCAAGGAAACCCTCAAGATTGTTTAAAAAGGAAGTGTGATAAAAAGAATAACTTTTTCCTTCTTTCAAAAGGAGAAAAATATTCACTCCCCAGTTATACACACCCAATCCATAAGTCTTACAGTTGTTCCTACTCTGCAAATCATAGTGACTTACCATTTCTAATTTTAAACAACAGTTGTGAGGCAAAACAAGTTGCTTTTTTTAAATGCCTTTTTTTTGTAACTGCTTTCTTTCAATCCAGACTACAGTATTCTTGCAGAGGCTGTGGTGGGGTGGCTTTTACCACTTACAAACCCCTCTTGGCTGTCTTGTTGGCCCTTCTCTCCTTGCTACCATCTCAGTATAAATCACTGCTCGTGTTATAACTGAACTAGCCATAACATGGAAGTGTGAAAGACTCTCTAGCACAAAGTCTGTTGATTGCTTCCTTCCCCATAACTTTTCCAACTGGGGTAGTCTCATGCCAAGATAAGTGAATAAACACTTAATTGTTTTTCATTGCAGAGTCCTGAAAAACATGCAGTTTTATCCAGAGGATAGCTAATGCAAAAGCACTGTGTTCAATGAAAATACAGCAACATCAGTCTCTAATATCAGTTTCTGTAAGAATTATATTGGCCTTTCAAGATGGAATGCACAAAATACTTCAGGTTGTTTTCTAGAGATATCAGAGAACCAGGATACAGTAGAAATAAAGAATATTGAGAGTATCAGCTTTGTTAATATTCATCTAGAAAGCTTTGGGATTATTTGGTATTTTTTTCAACTTAAAATTCCCCACAAGTTTATTGTGTTGTGTGTGATGGGGCTTTGTAAGAAGTGGCATGAAAATAAAGAAAATGAAACTGTAAGCACAATTCTGCTGGTTTGAACCCCAGGCCCATCTAATACAGTAATTCTTATAGTGCTTAGCCAACTCCACAGCCAATGTTTTCGCCAGTATTCTTTGTCACATGTTGACCAATCAAGAACTCACAAACATAGAGAAACACTTTTGCTTTCTTTCACTCATTATTTAAACTGACCCATAAGATGGGGTACCTGGTATTCTGATATTCTATTGATTTGTCTCATCTTCATTAAACCCATTTTAAAATGGCAGCCATCACTACAACTGGTGGCAATGAATGCCACTTATATGTTAAATAAATGGCTCCTATTATCAGATCTGATTCTCCCTTTATTTTGTTTCAGTGGATGACTGTGAGTTCAAGGGAACAAAGGGAAGTGTTTCTCTCTGTCCACATTTGCAACATCATAAACTAATTGTAACTTGGTTACCTTTATCCTAGTCTAAATATTGCAGTGCTGTATTCCTTCATCAAGAGATCTATCCGGGGTGGGATTCTACAGGTTCGCACCTATTTGCTAGAACCAGTTGTTAACATTCTAAGCAGTTCAGAGAACTGGTTTTTAGAAGAAATTACTGGCCTAATCCTGTAAGGAAGGCAGGAAAGAAACATTCTGGAGTTGCTTACAGAAACTGCCTCTCCGTTAACCCTTATTACATTCTTGGCAGGACTAGATTTCCTGTCTCAGGAACCTCTCTGGAGTTTTTTCCCCTTCTTTTGCTTGTGTGGAGTGACCATTCAAAGTTACAATGGCACTGAAAAAAGTGACTTATGATTGTTTTTCACACTTAAGACTGTTGCAGCATCCCCAGTCATGAGAAGCCAGGGGAGGAGATGCATGGCTCAATGTTGAGTTGGCTATGCCCAGCCAGTCACATGACCACCAAATCATGTCCACCAATTAAGCCATGCCCACAGAACCAGTTGTTAAAAAATTTGAGTCCCACCCCTGGATCTGTCTCTCTAACAAATTACTGGTACTTTTTTTTCTACATCCACAGTATCTTGTTAAAGGTGTGGTTACCAGAATTATACAACCAACCCAGAAACAATATAAATGTATATAAGCATTTTACTCTGTAGGCATTTTTATTTGCAGTTTCCTTCTTAATAATTCCTAGCATAAAATTGGCTTTTGGACAGCAGTCTGGATGGACTAGGTTGACTTTCTTTATTGAACTGTTACTACTATTTCAAAACCTCTTTGAAAATCAATATCTACCATCTCAGGTCTTTCTAATATATGTGTAGAATTAGAAAAATATTTATTTATGGACAGTATTTGTACCAGCACACATTACTTTTTATTTACTTATGTAAAACTCACTATGTAAAACTTACCACTTTAATACCCATCCAACCAATGTATAGGTAAATGTGTTACAAGTAAAATAAAATCTGGTTCTCAAATTGAACAGGGTGCCATCTCTCAAATATGAAAATGTTCTATTTTTCCATGTAATTGGGGATTTGGGATGGCAACCCTGCAGACCTGGAGGCATTGTATGCAGAAAGCATGATCTTCTCTTTTTTTCAGTGAGATGTGCAGAACCTCAAAATGTTTGATAAGCATCAGCCTCTAGCCTTAATGCTTTTTCCCTAATCATTCTCAAAAAGTGGGAGCTATGGGTTGTAGTCAGAAAAAGGGCCTCTCTGTAGATAACTCGTGGCATCTCATTCTCATCTATAGCTTTTCTGGGTCTGCAGTAAAGTTTTTTCTCAAAGATAGAGGATTTGTCTAACAATATAAAGACTGATTATCTTGAGACTTGATATTCTTAATGGTAGTAGAACATATTATTTTTATGACCTGACTGGCTGGGAGTTGAAGTCAACAAGTCTTAAAGTTGTCAAGGTTGGACATTCCTGGTGTACACCCTCATCCCCTAGGTTTATATCACAAAGGCTATTTCACGGTCATGAATGACACATGGAACTACAGTGTATGTTTTGCTCTAGGCAAAGATTGAGGGATCTTGTATACAGAAGCATCTGCAGCAAACTGCAACAATGCCAAAATAATGATGCCTCTGATGATGTAATCATGTACACCCTACAATTACAGACTGTGTCAGGAATAAATCACATTTGTATGATGACTTCATATATATGTTGTCCTTTGCCCTCCCATCACACACACTATTCCTTGTATGAGGAGCAGATGTGGAACAGATGTGTTTACATTCAGGATCTGAAATCTACTAGCGTGGTATATTGAGCAAACCCCAAAACTAGTGCAAATGCAGGGTAAGAGAGAGACAAGAAAGGCATTGGCTTAAACAACCCACTAGAGCTTGCTGAATGAATTTTTGCCTAGATAAGCCAAGGCATAAGGCATTCTTTACAAGACACGGTTTAATTATTTAACTCAATGCCTTTTTCATGAAATTATGTGCTGATCTTTGAATGTTTGTGATGTGATTAAAGTAATTGTATGATGTTTTCTATTGTATTGGATTCATTTGATCCAACTTTAATAAAATATAATGAAATTCATGCTTAATCAAATGTAATATTCTTCAAAGATTTGGCAAAGCATCATGTAAGGAATGGACTGGCATACAATTGTTGTAACAAATGTATGTTGACCCTTCTAAGTCATGCATATGAGTAGTGTTTCTGGGGTTTGAGTCAGGTATACCATAAGCTAGGGCTTTGTTGTTATAATTGTATTGACTTGGTAAGGAAACCAATCTGTCAGCTATAAAATACGTGCAAAGGTAGCCCTGTTTCTCAGATCCTATAGGCTCGATGTCGTGGATGAGACCATGTAGAGAAACAGGTGAAAGGCTCTGTTCCTCACTTCAATTTCTTCAGGTTAGGCTGCCTGTTTACTTCCACCTCTGCCTCACCCCTTTCTGCCCATTGGAGAGGATGTAGAAAGAGGCTGGGATGGCTGCACCCTCACCTCCGGTCCATGGAAAAACAAACACAGCCCTTCTTCTGTTTGTTGTTATAGCGCTGGGCTTGCCTTCCATAACAAAACCCATTTCCCTGCAGGCAGCAGGCAGAGACTTGTTTGCTTATCACTCCGTCAAGGAAGAGAAGGCTTCAGAAGGCTTACAATCTTCAAGCATTTATATCCTGTTGATAAACAGTACAAGAAGGAAAGGAAAGCTGTTCTTCTCCATTCTGGAAAGCCTCTCCCCCAAGTTAGGCCTAGCTTTAGCAACTGCAATTCCTCATAGACTGCACTGAGGTGGGTGGAGGTGGGGCTTGGTAGCTGGCATAGAAAAGGATCCTTTTGGGGTGCGTGTGCCGTGTTGAGCATGTGTTTGTTCTTTCAAGTAATCTTATGTATTTTGAACCTTCCTAAAACTCCTTATATAGTTATGCTCCTATCTTACACAACATGGCTATTTTCACTTACCCGTGCAATGCTTGTTGTCAACATGACTTGCATTACTGAAAAAGAACATGACCCTGATCTGTGTGTGAGGGCTTGCACATATCATCAGACTAAATGTTGCAACCAACCATTCCCTCTCCATTTACATTGTGCAAGCACATAGATCTTAAGACATAGCAGGACCCAAGAGGTCTGTGGCAGTTGAATGCAGACGTGAGCAGCTCAGTCACACCCAGCATCTTTTCAGGTTCATAGAAAGTCATCTGCCATGCATTACTTGTCAAGGTCCATTTTTCAAATCAGTCATTTTTCACTACAACCTTGTTCCTGACACCCAATTTGAGATGCATTTCACTATGTTTCACTGAACTTTGACTTGTGATGACTCAAATGTTTTAAATCTGTCTGGATTCTTTCCAGACTACAACTTACTTAAGCATGAAAAAGGCCATTTGTACATCAAAACTAACAAAAGCCTGATCTTTGTGACTTTCAATAAAATTATAGGTATATTTTTATGACAGTTTGACTGTACCTGTGCGGCCAATTGCAGGTGGTGGATGAACAGGAATTATCCAGCTCCTGGAGAATTTAAACTATTGTTTAAATATGTGACTTTTAATAAAGGAAGAATCACATCTGTTTCTTGGTTCTTCCATTTTTAAGAGCCTTCTTTTTAAAAACAACAACACTATCATGCAGTTTACTTGCATGTATTATTAAACTATCTTTGCTTGCAATATAATGCAATGCATTAGAAGGAAAGCCAAACAAATATTTTAACATCAGTTGTGACTAAATTATCAAAATGTTCAAACAAAGATTTCATGGTGTAGCTGTGCACCATTGCATAGCTTATTGAATTCTTGGTTTATAGCTTTGTATGTTGTCACAGATGACTTATATCATTGCTGAAGAACTAAAGAAGTTTCTTGGATGAGAACTGAAACATTTTTTTTAAAAAAACCAAGAAAGTCCAGTTGCCTTTTAGAAGGAGCACTTTTGGGATATGTCATTATTTCACAGTTTTGTACATTAGCAATGTACCAAGTAAATGTTGATGATGTGCATGAATTGTCTTCATTTTTTGTGGAAAAAAATAGATTTGAAATTATAGACTTTTAAACACCAATGTGCATCTTTCTTGAAACATGATCAAAACTTTTAGGTACCACGGACTTCTAGAAACACTCTCTAGAAACCAAGCAGAATGGAAGTCTACTAAGTCACTTGTAAAATTTCGATCATAGATTAATACAGATTAAATGTGCCTATGGATAAAAAATACTTTACAATGTGTGGTACCCTCAATGTACAGAAAACCTATAGTCTGTCCCTGTGCTTGTTACACAGATCCAAATAGCAGAGGTGCTAGAGCAAACTAAAGTCAGACTAACTCTGGTAACATAAAATGCCTTTGCCAAGAATGAAGAATCTGAGGCCCTCCTGAGTGTATTACAGTACCAATCCTCTCTGAATATTGCTCGTGGCTGTGAATGATGGAAGCTAAGAATGCAACAGCAGTTGGAATTTTCTGGACTTCATTATTGTACTAAGAATATTTTAGGCTAGTTGTGACCTCAGAAATTCTGATACTAGCAAGGACTCTGGAAACCATGAAATTATATTTCCTCTTGAATCCTCCAGTAATATCAGGTGACATTCTCCTTTGTTCAGGTAAGCATATCTTCCCAGACAATGGAAACCACTCAGAGAAAAATCATACTTAGCAAAGGAGCCTCCCATCTCTTGTGTCTGGTCAACATTAAGGTTATTTGGCAGCCCTGGAAAGGCTTTTCTTTACAGATGCAAAAGAAAGAGTGAGGGGACGAGTATTCTAAAGCCCTTAGTAATAAAAATACCTTGCAGAGACCACCACAACATCTGCTTTTCCCCAAAGCTTGGCTTTAAGCTTGCAGTCTCTGGATAGCTTCCATCCCAAACGCATGTCACATTTCCTCCCAATGAAAGCCAAATATTTACATTAATCTAGGGTCACTTGGAGGCTAGTCTGCTATCATAAGTTGGAAAAACTGCAGAGGAGACAATGGAGTCAGATGGATGGATTAACAGAGGCGTCCAGAGCAAGTAAAGGAATTGGTTTTGTGCTTCAGCTGGAATCGATCAATTTGGAGAATCAGAGGTAATTTCAGGTGGAGAATCAGAGCTCTGGGCAACACAATAGATTGCTCCATCTTTGGGAAGATATCTGGGTAAAGCTTTGGAAACTATATTTTCAGGAGACTGGAAAAGTTTGAGTTTTCCAGATTGAAATTGGTTTATGCCCCGATCACTTTCTTTTTCAGCCTGTGCTTTGTAACAGCAGAAAACAAGGGTTATTTTACTCACAAAGCATTCATATACCAATGGCATAGGTGAAAGAACATCACAATTGGTAAAGATGCATCATAGGTACTGTAAGCTAGCACAGGGTTGGAACAACCATGTTCACATTATGCAACTGATCTCAGATCATTTGATAAAGGAATTGCTAAAAGAAATAAATTAGGTATGTCTACTCTAATGAAAAGAAGGAATTGAAGTGACATGATAGCAGTGTTCCAATATTTGAGGAGCTGCCACATAGGGCTCAACCTATTTTCCAAAACTTGTCCAGAAAGCAGGACAAGAAACAATGGATAGAAACTAATCAAGGAGAGAAGCAACCGAGAACTAAGGAGAAATTTCCTGACAGTGAAAAAATAAACGAGTGGAATGGCTTCCCTTCAGAAGTTGTGGGTGCTTCATCACTGAAGGTTTTTAAAAAGAGACTAGACCACAATTTATCTGAAATGGTATAAGGTCTCCTGCTTGAACAGGGGCTTGGACTAGAAGACTTCAAAAGGTCCCTTCCAACTCTGTTATTCTGTTATCTCCAAATTGGATGATATCTAAGATAATCTTATAGCTGCCTTCAGGAAATATTTAAATTAGGCTATTACTATTACCATAGAGCAGGGGTCTCCAACCTTGGCTCCTGGAAGCCTGGCGGACTTCAACTCCCAGAGTTCCACAGCCAGCAAAGCTGGCTGTGGAATTCTGGGAGTTGAAGTCCGCCAGGCTTCCAGGGGCCAAGGTTGGAGACCCCTGCCATAGAGTCTGACAGTGGGGCATAATGGCCGAGTGGTTAAAGATGCTGAGTTTGTCATCTGGAAAACTGACAGCCCAGGTTCGAGGCCTCCAGTGACAGGGTGAGCTCCCATCACTTGCCCCAACTCCTGCAAATCTAGCTCTTCGAAAGCATGCAAATGCAAGTAGATGAATGGGTATCACTTTGGTGGGAAGGTAAGAGTGTCCCATGCACTTTGCCGTATAGTCATGCTGGCACATGACCACGGAAAGGGTCTTGAGATAACACTGGTGTTCCTCGGCCAAGGAATAGAGATGAGCTCTTCCCTCTAGAATAAAAAATGATTGGACAGGGGAAACCTTTACCTTTACAGAATCTGACATTTATAATTACTGTTACCACCAGGCCCACCACAGCTCATTGGTTTTGTTGGTTTTCAGGTATTTGCTCTAGTTTTTTGTCACCTATGTATAACCTGCAATCATATATTCCATCTTCCTTGTTAAACACAACAAGCTTGGTCCTTGATACAAATTTTTCAGATCTATATCACCACTGCATCATACAGTTCATCTTTCATTTGTTGCAAATTACCAGGTTCTTAGACAACATGCCATCATCTGCATAATGCATATATTGATATCCCCAGTGAACATATCTCTAACACAACAAATATTCTTTATACATCCATAAATACTTCGTACAGTTGTTGTACATCCTTCTATCTATTTCTGCTAAATGTGTGGTTGTTTGTTTTGCATGCTTTTTTTTAAATATACCACTCTTACTCTATTCAGCAACAAAACATCAGTTCCACATCCCTGCAAAACACTCCATAATTCAAACCTGTATCATGTGTTTTCTCTATATGAACAAAGTCAATAAATCTTATGTTTCTCAGTGATCTGCTATAGAGCAAAACCTGGTCTGTACCTCCCCTGCTGACATAAAGCATCATTGCACTTCCCAAATTTTGTGTGTTGTCACCTCACAACCCCTTTTGATCAGAGTTCAGTCAAACATTTTTAGGCACACATAACAAACTAATATCAATTTATTCTTCATCTCCTTTGAACAGAGGTAATAAAAACATTTTTCCAGCCACCAAGCACAGATATAGAATTCACAGACATATTAAACAAGTGGTGCAGCCACTTTATAAGCATAACATGCTTACATTGTACTGTAGTCGCTCTATCTATACCTACAGCCTTACATTTTCAATATCCCCACAGCACATATAACCTCCATTTCATATATTTTTTTTCTTGAATGCTAACATTTACACCACTGGTTTCCGTTCCAGTCTCCCATATATCTCTATTATCCCCTACAAATCTTTAAAATGTTTCTGCAGCATGCATTCCCTTACTTATCCAACATCATTTCATCTCTTTTATTTTTATCACTATCACTTAACAGATAATCAGAGTTAGAAGGGACCTTGTAGGTCATCTAGTCCAACCCTCTGCCCAAGCAAGAGACCCTACACCATTTCTGACAAATGGCAATCCAATATCTCCTTGAAAGTCTCAAGTGATGGCCCTCCCACAACTTCCGAGGGCAAGCTGTTCCATTGGTTGATTGTTCTCCCTGTCAGAAAGTTTCTCCTTATTTCCAGGTTAAACCTCTCCTTGTTCAGTTTCCATCCATTATTCCTTGTCTGGCCTACAGGCGCTTTAGAAAATAGCTTGACCCCTTCCTCTCTGTGGCAGCCCCTCAAATATTGGAACACTGCTATCATGTCTCCCCTTACATTCCTGCCTTCACTTACTTCTAAAAACAGCTGCTTATTTTCAACCAAACAGGCTGAGGAATTCTGGGAGCTGAAGTTCACAAATCCTCAATTTGCTAAGATTGAGAAAAACTGTTTTAGAGTAATCCTTCCTCTGCTGGGCTACAAGAGTCTACTTCTTTGCAACTATCATTTTCTCCCTATACAGATGACAGGATATAATTTGCTCATATAATTAGCTCATACATGGCTAAGTTCCCCCCCCCTCCCAAGTCACAGCTTCTAACACTTCCTCATTCCACCAAACATCCTTTTTCCCATTTCCCATTTGTGAATCTTCATCTACCTCTGGGGCATTTTGCAACATAATTCTTTTCATCCTTTTCTAATTCCTGTTTCTTTATATAGGTAGTCCTCAACTTATGAGCGCAATTGAGCCCAAGATTTCTGTTGTTAAGTGAGATGTTTGTGAAGTGAGTTTTGCCCCATTTTATGATCTTTCTTGCCTCAGTCGTTCAGTGAATCACTGAGCAGTTGATCAATTAGTAATCCAGTTGTTAAGTGAATCTGGCTTCCACATGGATTTTGCTGGTCGGAAGGTCGTAAAAAGGACACAGCAACAGTCATAAATATGAACCAGTGGCCAAGCACCTGAATTTTGATCACATGACTATGGGGAACGGTCGTAACTGTGAAAAACAGTCATAAGTCATTTTTTTTCAGTGCCTTTGTAACTTTGAACAGTCACTAAATTAACTGTTGCAAGTTGAGGACTACCTGTATCTACTTTTGAGAACTTCATCTGTCTTGTCATATTTTCATTAAGGTTTACATCTTCACTCCTTCTTCCAAGTGGATTTGTATCCAAGATCCACTCCTGACATTGCACAAAGATGATCTGTCCCACTTTCATGAGCCCTGATGGCAATTTCCATGTTTTTTTAGAGCAATCTCCCCCTCCCCCCCTCAACTCCAAACTAGGATTTGTTGTTACGGCACCTGCCCCCAGGAATGCCATTCCTCCAGAGCTTTGACCAACCTCCATGCTTTGATTCTTTAGACAAGCCTTAAGGCTTCAGGTTGGGATGAGTGTGTGGGTTTTTGGAGATCTGATTGTGTTATAAAGAATGTGGGCTTTTCCCTCTGGCTTAATCATTCTTGTCACTTAAGATTGCCTTATTTTCTTTCCTGATTTGGCTCTTTAGAGTCTTGTTCCCTTCCCGGAGTCATGCTTTTATTTCATTAATTCTTGTATATTGCCAAGAATAGTATTTATGGATGAATATAGAGGTGGGCAGCCACTTATTAATTTTAAAATAAACAAATCTTTTGCCATATATGCTTAAACCACAGATTTAAAACAGATTTTTAGTAAGCAGATACTCATCAAGCGATCAGTGTTTTCATCTATTCTTGGATCTTTGAATGTCTGCACCATTTTTCTGTAATCTCTTATCTCTTACCCCTCCCATCCATTCACGTTACTCAACTGAATATATATCCCCCCTCCCCCCCCCCCCGGATCTTATCTCTCACTGTATTCTACACATTTCCATAGGTCATGATCACCACCAGATGAGCCCATCAAGTTTGACCTTTGTGGCTTTGGTCAATCAAAACTTTCACAAAGTTCCTTTGAGTAGGATAAACTAAATATAAATTAGGTTATTAGCCTTAGTCATACCCTTGCCATATGCAGATTCCCTACAACAGTGAATTCAATACTTAGTCATTTTGGACAGAATTTGTCCAGTATATTACAAGCACAAAAAGAACATTGGGTAAGCATATTTCCTTTTCTATTCAGGAACAATTTCTAATCTGAACAATTCTAAAGAACAGGAAAGGGGAAAGGGCAAGGGGAAAGGAAAGGAAAGGAAGGGAAGGGAAGGGAAAGGAAAGGAAAGGAAAGGAAAGGAAAGGAAAGGAAAGGAAAGGAAAGGAAAGGAAAGGAAAGGAAAGGAATGGAAAGGAAAGGAAAGGAAAGGAAAGGAAAGGAAAGGAAAGGAAAGGAAAGGAAAGGAAAGGAAAGGAAAGGAAAGGAAAGGAAAGGAAAAGATATATGCCTCGAATGCAATTCTGAAACATCTAGAACACCACTTGAAACCTTAGGCATTGACAAAATCGCAATCAGTCAATGCAAAAAGCAGCTTTACGGGAAACAGTTTATATCCTACAATACCTTTAACACCATCAAGCAACAATATCTGGGAAGGACTCAATGGGGGGGTGGGTACAAATGCCAAAACAAGTCTAAACATCTGGCTAACCACACCACAAACCATAATAATAATAAATGTTGGATTAAGACATAAATCTGGGGAGATTTCTGCAAGGCCAATCAAAAAAATCAAAATCGAGAAATGCACAGACTGCCTTGAGGGTAGGGAGTAGTTAGACTATAAATAACCATTAAAGAAAAGAAATGCCGGATAATGTGCATATGAAGAATGAAGCTTTAGTTTAGGCAATTATTCATTGTATAAGTTTTATTTTTCTCCTGACATACCTTTTTAGGCTAAATGTGAGTTGCAGTCGGAAACTCTGATTGCCCCGTTCTTTAAATACAGTACAGGTAGTCCACGGCTTACAAAAGTTCATTTAGTGACAATTTACTAAAAAAAAGTGACCTATGTTCGTTTTCACAGTTACAACCTTTGCAGCATCCCTATGATCTGGTGATCAAAATCCAGATGTTTGGCAACTGGTTCATAAGCAAAGTCAATGGGGAAGCCAGATTGACTTAACAACCGAGTTATTCACTTATCAACTGCAGTGATTCACTCAATGATTAAGGCAAGAAAGGTTGTAAAATGGGGCAAAATTCACTTAACAAATGTCTCACTTAACAATAGAAATGTTGGGGTCAATTGTGATCGTAAGTTGAAGTTTACCTGTATGTTAAACTAAAGCATGCTACTTCAGCCAGATAATAGTTTGACTATCTACATCTATGTATGGGGAAGGAGATTGTAACCATCTCTCCTGAGATGGTAATATATCTCAGAATTATCCAATAATCACACTGCATCAGATGCAAAATTGGAATAAATCTAGTGACCTTAATGTGATCAGGAGTATTGATACTGTGCTTGTGTTAATCAAATATAAGATTGATTATAATTGATACAAGACTGACTTGGCTTTCTGTTGCTTCCCCTCCCCCCAACTATTTGCTAATATAAGAGTTTCCAGTTTCCTTCTGTATCAATTTAGTGGGTGAACCAATCAGCGAGTAGGTTGGACCCAAGCGAGACTTCTGAAAATTTGGCTGGCCAAGCATTTATGGGTATAAGTTTCCTTGGCTTGGCCTCTTCCAGTTCTCATGGAACTGCAACTCTTCATCCTTGGTAATTAGGAATTCTGGGAGCTGTGGTCCAAATATATTCGGAGGATGCCTGATTGAGGAAGGCTGCATTAAAGACTCTTATATTTTCACAACTGCTCTCCTACATATTGCCTGTTTCTTTCCAAAATCCCACTTGTAGAACAATTACTGCAGTTATAGTGTAGAGGAAGAAGACACTTTGACCATTGAGTCTAATCTGTTGATCAATGTCATATCCAAATTCAGGCATTCCAGTCTGATGGCTGCCTGGTCTCTACTCAAAGGAAGCTCACCACTCTGTGAGTAATTGACTCCACTATCAACCAAGAACACTGTTCTTACTCTGAGTGTTTTATTTCCAAATACTTAATTAGAATCTGCCTTCCTGGATCTTTGATTTATTATTTGATGTCCCTTCCTCTTCAATGAGAAATCAAGTGACCTTTTTTGTACGCAACTTCTTATTTCTTGAAAAGTGCTATCAAAGTATCATATCTCCTCAGTGATTCATCTTTTTACGGGACAAGCACACCCAGCTTTTTGGTCTCTCTTCAATGCCAGCCTCCTGATTGTGCTCACAGGTCATCTTTGCCTTCTCTGGTCCTTCTTAAAACAGGATGCCCAGAATTAAGCACAATATTTGAAGGTGGGATCGGACCAAAACAGAGCAAAGTGGAACAATTACTTTTGCTAATGTAACCTAACACTACATGTGAAGCATTTTTTTCTGCTTTGCAGCTATTGTAGTTGTGATGTTTGTGAGTGGCAGACCCAAAGCCCCTGTTATGTTAGTATAATTGTGAACTAAGGTGGGCCTTGTCTGCATATTGGAGGCATTAGATAACACAGAGAGAGGAAATACAGAGTTGTGCCTTATATTTCAATAGAAATATACTTTTCTCTGATATACTTTGCATCTGAACTAGCGATGATAAAAAGGGGAATTTCTGCCTGAAAGGGAACTCAGCATGACTCATTGCCTCATGAGCGTTCGGAGACAAATATCTTTCTTTCAGTAAAGAATATATGCTCCTGAAATGCAGCCAATCCTGTTTATAGCTAGTGCGTGCCAAATTCCACATACATCCTCTGTTAACCCTCTAAAGTTATTGCTTGATTTCTGTGTGGGGCTTCTGTCCCAAAATGAATCAACGATTGCACTAAAGTTGTATGTACATCGAGATACTGACTTTGAGGTTGCTCTCATACTCCTTAGTGTAGCTTGAAATCTTCGCCTCAGTCGTAACAATGGAAATGAGGAACTGCTTTGCCTTTTTTGTTGGGTTGGGCCTCATCTGAGCTTATTATACTATCACAAGGGACAAAATAGAACTACTTAATAAACATCATGAGCCAAAAAGGCTTTCCCCCCCCCAACACAAGGAAGTATAGCAACAATACATTTGTTCTGACAGGCTAATCTCTAGGGCAAATGGTTCATTTTATTGCCTGAGATGAAAGACAAGATGGCACTCTCTGATTTTACAACTAGATAGATGAATCTTTAATTCAACCCTGGTAGGCTATTTTACAGGTTACAGAGCAAGCCATGTGATACACGCACAGCTTTGGTTTATCTAATTTCTTGGGATCACTCTGTCTTCAAACATCTGCTATTGAAAGCAGCTGTTCTTGTCCTTGTAATAGTAGGGCTGGTTCTGGTCATTTTACAACTGTTCTGTAACACAGTGCTGATGACGTAGCCCAAATACACAGAGTATTACAAGTATCCCAGGGACACTGTCTTCTTATTCATTATTATAGCTGCTCATTTCATGGAAAGTAATTCTTGGTGATATACAACAATCCTGTAAAACAGTAACAGTTCAATGACATAGTTCAATGACACAAGTGTCTTCTTGAGTCTGTGACCCTAAACGTTTCCCTTCCAATTCTCTCACCCATCCTTGTTTTTCTTGCCCCACTAATCATTGCTCAGATGTCCACTATTACACTTTCATTTTATTTCATTTCACCTTCTTTTGTTTTGTTTTTTAGAAATAAGCTGCCCCAGGGGTTCAGTTTGAACAGAAAGGCAGGCGGTGGCTGAAGTAAAAAAAAGTAAACATATAGAAAGCAGAGCAGGACCAGTTAAGCATTAAAATCTGAAAAGCAAACATACTAGAGAAGTGAAGTCTGGGGTTTGTGCTCCAGGTCACATTGTAAGTTACAAGAGAGGACTTGTGACAAATCCAGAATGTTGGTCCTCAATTGGAAGAGATATAGAGCACCCATTTTTTCACCACATCGGTAAAAGGAAAATGTACTTTTTAATGTGCTTGTTTACTTCAATGGTTAGATCTTTTGTTCAGGAGCTGAAGGAGACAATTTTTGTCCTCCAATTTTTTTTCCTCCAATTTTTTCCTCCAATTTTTGTGTGTAATCACAACTCTGTGAGGTAGGCTGGGCTGAGAAACAGTAACAGATTCATAATTATTCAGTGGGCTTCCATGGATGAGGATAGACTAGAATTTGGGTGCCCTGATGCCAGTCCATCATGAACTTAGAAAAGAGGTTTCTTGTTCCCTCCTACCATTTCTCAAAAATAATTTTCAAATGCTGCTCCAATATGACAAGAATTTATCACTCCCTGGGCTAACACCAGTGGCCTCATGTTCTATTAAAAAGCAAACAGAGAATATCGCATGCTCAAATTAGGAATAAGAAAAACTGAAAATCAGCCTGACTCTTTTGACTTCAATTCCATAATCCTCCAACTAGTTTAACAAAGGGCCAATTGTTTCTTCATTTCTATTTATTTGCCTGTCTAAAAATTGTGCTGAACTACTATTGTTCTTGATGATGTAGAATAGGGATCCTCAAACGTGACAACTTTAAGACTTGTGGACTTCAACTCCCAGAATTCCTCAGCCAGCCAAGTTTGGAGACATCTGATCTAGAAAATAAATATTTTTCAGGACAAGATGAGGCAATTACATTTATTTTTTTAAATGTACAATTCCTACCATTGTTTTTAATTTAGCTTTTGTAAACAAGCACTCATATTAATTCTGAAACTCCATCCAACTTTTTTCATGTTGAGTACTTAACACTCATATTAGGAACATGTGAAGAACTGAAAAAGCCAGTATTCAAAATTATGACGAAGTTAACAGCAAAACAAGGTAATCTTGAGAAGACTTGGGAAGTTACCAAGCACAATACTGTTGCTTCTTGATAAGCTGGAGCATTTCATGAAAGTGTCCTATAACCAGTCTGGCTACTAAAACATCTGGCGTGCCAGCTTTCTGATTCTGAATGGTGACAGTTTTGCAAGGCTTGAGAGCCATTGGCTTAAAACTGGAGCTTTCTGCAAGCAGAACAGCTTCACTATAGTTCTGGACAATGAACAGCAGATTTTATCACTTTGAAATGTTTTGGGACACTTGGTGTTATGGACTAAGTCAACGCAGCAGTATAGATATAGATCATTTCCAGATGTTCCTAGAGACCAACAATTTAAAAGATGCTACGCCTGGCAAGAAACGAGCAGTGTTCCTGACTCATTGAGGCCCCGCTGTTTTCAAAATGGCTAAAGCACTTGCCAAACCGGCGGAAGTGAAGACCATGGATTGGGATAACCTCGCCCCGATCCTCCGGGCCCGTTACGCACCCGCAGTACCTACACTGATACGAAGACACGAGTTTTACCAGAGTGACCAATGGAAGAACGAGAGCATTGGGGATTTCGTAGCCGACCTCCGGAACCTAGGAGGCCTTTGTGGTTTTGCAAACCTAGAGGAAGCCCTGAGAGACCACATAGTTCCGGGATTAGATGCACCAGCTGTGCAGAGTAAACTCATGGCGAAAGGAGACATCAGCCTTGCAGATGTCATCGCCGATGCTACTGCCGCAGAAGCAACCAGGAAGTCAGCCGCTCGAATGCGCCGAGCGAATGCACTGCTTCACCAACTTGCTAACGATAGCCCGCTCGCCGCTGAGAAGCACGCTATTACCGCCCACCACGAAGACCTCGAGTCATCCTCAGACAGTGAGGAAGAGGAGGTCAACTGGCTCCGCTCGGAATGAGAGCAAAGGAACCAGAGATATCCACGCCAATGTGCTGGTTGCGGGGCAAACCACCCGCCATCGAACTGCAAATTCCTCAACGCACTCTGCCGTACCTGCGGGAAAAGAGGCCACATCGTGAAGGTCTGCAGAAGCAAGCGAGAGTCCAGTCCCAGCCGAAGGGAGAACAACCTCTGCCGGGAGACAGGCAAACCACCTGAGAATCGGGACTGCCTGAACCACCAATGGAACAACCACTACTACTACAGAAATCAAGCACCTGCCTCTTCAACGAGATGAGAAGAGGCCCACCAAACCATTATTATCGGCCATGCTTCATCGTTCGATGCAAGAAAGATCCGCGTAAAGGTTACTATTGAGAATCGACCGTGCATGATGGAAGTCGATTCGGGATCATCCCTATCAATGATATCCTGGAAAACCCTCAAACAGTTGATCCCTGCCATCTGCCGCCAGGACCTCAGCATTCAACGAATCATCCTAAAAGACTACCAGGGAAACAGAATTCCAGTTGTCGGTTCCAGCCACGTCCAAGTATCCTTCAAGAACCACACCGCGATGCTTCCCCTGACTGTCGTCGATTGTGACCGGCCCAGTTTGTTAGGGTTACAGTGGTTCGGCCCACTCGGAATTGAACTAGCCGGCATACACCAAACCAGAAGCGACGACTGGGAAGAGGCCCTCATCCAGAAATTCCAGGACGTGTTCACAGGAACATTAGGCAAGTACAAGGGGACCCCTATATCATTTAATCTCAGCCCCGATGTAGCTCCCATTCAGCTTAAGCCTCATCGGGTGCCTTTTGCCCTCAAGCCAAAGATCGACGAGCAGCTAGATAAACTGATAGCCCAGGGCATGTTGGAACCGATTGACCATGCCCGCTGGGAAACTCCGATAGTAACGCCCATGAAGCCAGATGGTTCGTTAAGAATTTGTGGAGATAACCGGGCCACCCTAAATCATGCTCTTCAACAGAGCACTTACCCAGTACCGGTGGTCCAACACCTTCTTCATTCCCTGGGTGGTGGAAAAATATTTGCGAAATTGGACTTAGCTCAGGCGTACCAGCAACTACCTGTAGACGCGATAACTGCAGAAGCCCAGACAATAGTTACACATAGAGGCACCTTCAAGTGCAATAGACTCCAATTCGGAGTAAGCGTGGTGCCTGGCATTTTCCAAAGTTTGATGGAGAGACTATTACAAGGCATAAAAGGCGTCGTGCCTTATTTTGATGACGTCCTAATAGCTGCCCCCACTAAAGAGTTATTAGTACAATGACTCAGAAAAGTTCTTCAGAAATTTAAAGATGCTGGTCTGAAAGTAAAAAGGGACAAGTGTCAACTTTGTATGGAGAGAGTGGAGTTCCTGGGATACCTTCTCAACAGACAGGGAATTCAACCCACCGAAAAAAAACTAACTGCAATCAAAAACGCCCCGAGACCTAGGAATAAGACAGACCTCCAAGCCTTCCTGGGACTCATTAACTTTTATAACATCTTCTTGCCCCAGAAGGTGACCGTAGTCGAGCCCCTACATAGACTTCTCGACAAAAAGGCTTCCTGGGTCTGGGGATGGAGTGAAGAAAGGGCATTCCAACAAATAAAAGACCTCTTAACCTCCGATGCTGTATTGATGCAATACAATGAGACTCTACCCTTGACGGTTACCTGTGATGCCTCACCATTCGGAGTGGGAGCCATTTTAAGCCATGTCCTACCAAATGGGAATGAGGCACCTATTGCGTTCTTTTTGAGAACCTTGTCTAAGACCGAAAGGAACTATAGTCAACTTGATAAAGAAGCTCTCGCTATTGTATCTGCAATTAAACGTTTCCATGAATATGTGTATGGGAGACCCTTTGCCATAATTACAGACCACAAGCCGCTACTTGTTATTTTGGCGGGAAACAAACCAACTCCCCATATCTTATCACCAAGAATGACACATTGGTCAGAATTTTTAGCCGCTTACGATTACCAATTGCAACACCGCCCGGGGAAAACCATTCCCCAAGCTGACGCTTTGAGCCACTCTCCACTACCAGACGTCATAAAGGACCCAGCTCCAACCTTAGCCGTATTGCAAATCGAAACCCTCAAATTGCCGCAGCTGACCGCTCGAGACATCGCCTCAGAAACAAAAAAGGACCCTGTTTTGGCACGAGTCCTCAGCTGGGTGGAATGGGATTGGCCGGTCAGCACACCCAACGACACTTTCAAGCCATTCAGGAATCAACAGACAGAACTATTCTCCCAAAAGGGCTGCATCTTGTGGGGAGACAGAGTTGTAATCCCGGAGAAATTGCAACATAAGGTATTAAAAATGTTGCACGATGGACATCCAGGCATTGTGCGGATGAAGGCATTGGCCAGGAGTTATGCATGGTGGCCTGGGTTAGACAAACAGATAGAGACCTGGGTAGCAAAGTGCAGCAAATGCCAGGAGACTCGTTCTACTCCTCCAAAAACTCCCCCAACTCAGTGGGAAACGTCTCAAGGCCCTTGGTCCCATATCCACATCGATTTTGCGGGACCCACAAGAGGACACACTTTCCTCCTAACAGTGGATGCCTATTCAAGCATGGCTCGAGTTCCACAAGATGAAAAGCACCACCACAGAGGCGGTCACTAAAAAACTGAATAAGCTATTCGCTGCCCACGGATTGCCGGATGTCCTGGTCTCCAATAATGGCCCCCAATTCACTGCCCTGCCATTCGAACAGTACCTGGCAGATCGGGGCATCCGCCATGCCTTAACATCGCCAGCTCACCCTGCGGCCAATGGTAGGGTTGAGCGAATGGTTCAATTTGTAAAAAAGACCTTGCACAAAATGGACCACAGCGACATTGATGAAAAAATAAACCGGATGCTTCTCCTCCAGCACATAACCCCAAACAGTACCATGAACAGAACCCCAGCTGAACTCCTGATGGGCCAGAAACTTCGCTCGCATCTTGATCGCCTCCACCCAAACTACACGCCTGAACAACCCCCAGGATCCAGCAGCAAGTGTCGGGCATTCCAGGAAGGTGACCCCCTGTTTGCGAAAAACTTCTCGGGCGACCCATTGTGGGTCCCTGCTACCATAATGCAACTTACGGGACCCCGATCCTATCGCCTACAAACCGCAGATGGTAAGATGTGGAAGCGCCACATAGACCAACTCCGTTCCAGACTAGCACCTAGTCCTATCTCAGCCCCTGAATCTCTAACTGGGGGGGGGGAAGGAACATCGAGGAGGCTGAAAAAGAAATAACAATCGAAACCCAACAGTCTACACAACCAACCAGGGGATACTCACTGTCAGGAGAACCGAGCCAGGGAGTGGCCTCGCCACGTGACAGCACTGCGATGGAAACAGATCCAGGGAACCCGGAAGACAGCACTGGCATAAGCAGGGCAAGCAGCCCAGAGCCATTCGAAGGAACAGCGGGACCGTTTTCACCAGCCAGCCCAGCCAGCAGCTCATCGAAACCAGAGCCAGGACAGAAACTGGTGGAACAGCGCAGGTCAAGCAGACAGGTGAAGCGACCTGCCTATTTACGAGAATACGTCACCCCACCCCTCAGACGGAACCTGGGGGGGGGTGTTATGGACTAAGCCAACGCAGCAGTAACAATCCTAAATAGCTTTACTTTGCAGCAGGCTCGTAATCCTGCACTCTTCATTGGCCCGCGAATAGCGAGTCGTGATTGGTCGTTTCTGGCCAGTCTGATTGGCTGTTAACGGGCCCCTCTGATTGGACACTTGTGAAAGCGGTAAACTCAAATCATTGGTTGTTTTGACAGCAGCCAGCTCTATAAAAGAGCTGCTGCTGCCCAAGTATTTTGCTCTGTTCTTATTTCACAATAAAGAGTTGAAGTCACCGTTCCATGTCTCATCTCCGTTCCTTGCGCCCATGCTCAGGACATAACACTTGGGGCTTGATTGGTTGGCACAGATTCATGGATCTGATAATCCATGGTCTTTCAAAGGACAGTGGGAGTTCCCACAACAGTTTCAAACAAATCTCGGCAAATTGGTAGCAGTGGTGGTGGTGGTGTTTGTGTGTGTGTGCAGGAAATGGGAGTATTGCAGAGCAAAGGCCTACAAAGTTTTCAAGAATATATTCAGTCCCCTTACTAGGATCTAGACAAATACAGGGGCCCAGGAAGGCAACTGGTCTTGCTGCTATCATTATCTATCCAATCAAAATTAAGAGGGGGCTGCAAGGAGGGGAAATAAGTTCATTTTTTTTCTGAAGTGCCAGGAAGGGAGACTCCTTTTATTTATTTTAAAATAAGAGAACTATGGCTGGCCAATCCCACAGAGAGAATTGTGATGTCGGCTTTTCCAGATGACATGTTGTCCAGCTCCATTCAATCCTGATAATGCCATTGTAGGAAAGATAAACTGAACTGTGTATATACAAACATGGAGGACAGGTTGGGGTGAGTGAATATGAATATGTTAAGAAATCTCTGGATTAGTTATGTGAACACAAATGTGTCGGCAATGTAAGCTTGTTTCAGATCACTATGTACAATTTTGTGTTCCGTGAATAAAAATATATAGAACTGGCACTTAGGAAAAGCCTTTTAATTTTTAATTTTATTCTTGAGAATGGAAATAGAGTACAGCATTTCATTGGAAGCTCAATTTA
Source organism: Hydrophis major (assembly GCA_033807585.1). Taxonomy (NCBI): domain Eukaryota; kingdom Metazoa; phylum Chordata; class Lepidosauria; order Squamata; family Elapidae; genus Hydrophis; species Hydrophis major. Next base: position 85,345,826 of record CM066328.1, on the reverse strand, counting down.
CAAAGAAAGACAAACCAAAGAAGTTATATTGAAATATATACGTCATAATGAATTATGGCGATTCAAGAACTGGGAAATTATTTTGTCTTGGAAATGGACATGTAGCTGAATAAGCCACTTAGGGAAGTTGCAGACAGCTATTAATGAGATGATGAACCACAGAAAAAGCTAACTTAGATATTACAAATGTTGCCTCATCACAGGACCTTGAGCTAAGTGTACATTATCTTTTCAAGTTCTCTGCTGCTGTGATCTTGATCACTAATCTGCATGTTCAGAACAAGCCCAAGATATTATCCTTATTTCAAAATAAAAGTATGAAATCCCATATCAAAATGCTTCCCCAATGTTAAAAAAGTCCCTGCAATTAGAAAAAGATTAGATTAAAAATGTTTTTCTGGCATATGCTACTATTAATGTACATCCTAAAATTGCATTTAAACTGAGCATGACAGTAATTGAGCATTACAGTAATTGAGGATTATAATTATTCCAGCCTTATAATTCTGAAATCATAGAAGGCCACTCCCAAGATATCTTGATTATACACATCCTTTTTCTAAACCAGCATTCTGATCAAATTTTAATCTTAAGAAGCATTTTTGAAACACTTCCATTTTTAATTAAGGTGAAATGATTGAGCAGAAAATAATGCAAAAAGATTTCTGTTTGGGAAATGCAAGTTCATTGCCTACAAATACTATTAACAACACACTCCAAAGTATTTTCAAATCATGTAGTCCAGATCAAAAACAGATTCAAAACATGATGAGGATGCAGATAAAATAATGAATTGCTGGATTTTTCCTCCCCAAGAAACCCAGTCATTAATTGATCATTCAAATACAACTCCAACAGTATTCTGGTTGCAGGTGTATTAAATAGCAGTGTGAAGGAATGTCAAAAGCATGCTGGGACATGCTCCATAGCATTGAAGGGTCTTCCAGGTGGAGCTTTCACTATTTCTTTTATCTTTCTGAGGAACAGCACTAGGAACAGTCTACAGTCTACAGTCTACAATTGTCTCTGGATATTGTGACAATAATTTCAAGTCAAAGTTTTCAAGTGCCATACAAGAAGAGGGAAGTTTGACTTATTTCAGAACTACAAAGCCCACAGATGAGAACTTTCAACAATTATAGCTAGTTAGTGTATGGCTGCAGCCTTGAAAAACTGAAAAGCCTGGGCCTGTTTTTATGCTGTGGGAACTTCCAAGAGGGAATTCACAAAATGTTAGCTCTGAAAAAAGAACTGTGGAGTTTGAATCAAGTAAAAGAGTGATTTTAATACGTTTAAAAAGGTATTAGTCTTTGGAAATTAAAAGAAGATCCGCAACATACATACGCATACATGGGGGGGAAGAGAGAGAGAGAGACTGACTGACTGACTCTTGGATTTTTGTTCAGTTGGTTTTGACTCTTGGCAGCATCATACACAAATGTAACCCACCAAAGTTCACAATCCGTGTCATTCAGTTATATTTGGGTGAGTTGTTACATAAACAAACATCTTCTGCTTGGCTTTTTTGTGATGTTTTGTGCATTTCCACTCCCCCTTCTATATTAAAAGTAGATTCTCTTCACTGCTACCAACCTCAATATGTTGTGAATAAGGGCAAAGATACTTCTTCCTTGATTCATTTCCCTGCCGCAGCAACCGGTACTTCCCTAGATCCCATAGAAGGTGAAATTAAAAGAAATCTCTTGAACAGATCCCAATGCACTACCCAAGTCATTGCTACATAGAATAATAGAGTTGGAAGAGACCGTGAAGGTCTTCTAGATACATACAACGTGGAGACCTGCTTGGAGGTCTCAACATTGTAAACGTTTCTCTGGTGGTCCTATGAAGAACAGGTGCAAAGTTGAAAGCCTCATCGTCTAACAGTTCTCATCCAACACGTTAATGATTTGATGTTGAGTTTCCCACACTGAATCATTGCATTCCTATCCAGCTTCCACTAAAAAGTCTCCAGCAAGAAAGAATCTACTACTGTTCTGGGCAAAAGATTCCACTGCTCAACAGCTTACCATCAAATTCATCAGCCTGCATCATCTTGCTTTGGATTTCAACCCTTTGTTCCTTGATATACTCCCAGTTTCAAGAAAGAACTGGCTCATTCTCTTGTACCTGGGACAGCCTTTTAGATATTTAGATTTTTTTAAACTCCTATCAGCAATCAGTCTTCCCCTTTGAAAGCTAAATATGTTGTCTTTTGCAATCATTTCTAGTAGTAGAGGCGAAAATAATACTTTAGCATTCATGTGCAACGTCACAATTCATGCAAAAAAGGTGTGTGGTTGTGTGTCACAACAGCACAATTTTACTTTCATCAGTATGACTCCGTTTGCTTTGCACTGCACATATTGCTTTTCCATCTCCTTTTTAAAGTGTGATGTCTCTTGAGTTTTTTTTTTTTTTGAAACAAATTTTTATTAATTTTAAAGATAAAACAACACATCATTAACCATTAAATACATAAACACATAAAACCTCTTAACATTGTAAATCCTTACAAGTCAAACAAAACATTATTTTTATACAGCGTAATTCCAATTTATCCCATCTCCATATGGACACACAAATATCTTTCAGCAAATTTCTCATTATTTCTCTTTACTCCTATTCAATTTCATTTCTCTTCCATATTTATCCATTTTATAGTCATCATATTCTTTTCTTTCTGGCTTGTTTAAATTATTCTCATCTAACATTCCTCCAAGGTTTTATTGATTCTTTTTTCCTTTTTTTTATAAAAAACAAATTTTGTTAGTTTTACCAAAAACACAATACACAAACATACAAACACAAAACATAAACAAAACTAAAAGATCTTTTCTGAAGGTTGTCTGTTCCCGGGTTAAAACTCTTCACACAGACACAAATTCAAACATCATATTCAACCTATATCTCCTTCCATATCTTATTATCATTTTCTTTTTTATATATATATATAAAAACCATTTTTATCAGTTTTATAAAAACAATGCACAAAGAATCAAGGCATAGCAGCTTATAAATTCTTTTCTAAGAAAAAATAATAATAAAAGACCAATAAGGCATAACATTTCCAGATTATAATATCAATATTTCATATAATATTAACTTCGTATCTTGTCCCTACTTCTCCTTTCCATCCAAATTATTTATTAATTAAAATTTTATTGCCTTTTATCAATATACAAAATCCAAAAAAAAAGCATATATATCCTTCCATATCTTATTACCATTTTCAACAACATTCTTTGTCTGTTCTATTTCCAATTATCCATTCATCTTTTTTTCTTTTACTATACTTCTCCTGTACACCAATTGGAGTAACATCTATAACTCATTACCCTAACTTAGAAATACTACATATAGCAATCTTTCTTGGGATTCTGTTTAAAAGATTCTAAAATTACATAATAAATTTTATATTCTAAATATACATATAAAAACACACTCTTATATACCCTCCAGAATCCCTCTTTTAATCTAAATTAAATTCACCCATTGTCTCTAAATAAACTTTTTTTCTTTAGGTCTTGCTTCCCCCCATTAAGGCTTCTCCTCCCCCCCTTTCTCTCTTGCTTATTCTTCTCCTTGCCCTTTCTACCCCTTTGCTTTTTCCCTTCGCTTTTCTTGCTCCTTTTCCTTTGCTTTCTAACCTTGCCTCCATCTTTTCGCTCATTTTTCTCTCTTTTGGTTGTTTTTATAATTCTTAAAATCCCCTTTTTCTTATCCTTTTTCTCCTCCTCTCCGGAAGGGACCCATTGTTCATCAAAGATGGCTTCTTCTTCCTCTTCTTCCTTGTCCCAGTCCTTCTGCTGTGTAATCAACTTTTCAACAGAACATAACGCCATTTCTAAGAATTGAAACAAAGTGCCCAAAGTATCTTCTTTTTTATATTTTTGATATTCAATCTCTAGTTCATCCACAAACGATGCCATTATGAAAAGGGAAACTTTTTCCAAAACAACCACAAGTATTTTTAATCAAAGACAATCAAAAGCAATTAAAAAAAAAGTTCCAAAAGTTAATACTTTTCTTCCTTCTTCTCTTTCTCTTTCTGAATTAATTTTTAATCAAAGAGGTCCAATTACCATATATCTTCCTTTGGGATCCACAAAGACGTTCTAGACAATCTCCTCCTTTTTCAGCTTCTGCTCCAATTTTTTTTCTCCCTTCCCACTTGCAATGACAATTTTAAATAATCAGAAATCCATACCTCCAGCAAAGATTTTCCAATTTCTTAAATTTTTCAATGTCCAAAAATCCCTTTGTCTCTTAGCTTCAACTTTCAAAGCAATCCACTTTCAATGTCTAATATATCCAAATATTTCTGCTATTTCCGTGGGGTGGGAGAGTAAAAAAAAAAAAGTTCCCTTTAACAGCTTCTCCGCCGCTTTTCGCTCTTCTTAGGGATACAATGTATCCTCCAGCAATTCAAGCAGCTCAATTCCAGGCAATTTAAAAGATGTTACTTGACCCGGCTCAAACAGAACTTTCACTCTTCACACTTCCTCCAGCACAGTTCTTACCCGGTTGCTGGCTTCTTCGTGGCGGCCATTGCTGACCGCCGCTCCACCGCCTTGGGAAAAAGGGGTTTTCCCGGAGAAGGGGGGGTCTGCGACACCCCCACCTCCCTATCCGACTCCCCTCTCTCTTCAGCTGTCCCTACAGGGCAGCCATATCCCCCTGACCCATCTGGATCGGGGGTACCTCGACGGCTAGCACAGCAGGAATCGCGAGCTGTCGCGAATTCCTGCTGCCCCGAAGCCACGCGAAACCGGAAGTTCCTGATGTCTCTTGAGTTTTGTGGTACTTGCCACCGGACTCAGTACTCTTAAGTACGGTCCAACCATTGCAGAAGATCAGCAAGAAAAAACATATTAATATTAGAGTCTCTTTTCATTTTGATCTTAACTCCTTGTGACTTCATGAATGTATTATGTGGCTTTATTGACAAGAATGTCAAAATGGATTGCTATCTTCTAAAAGATCATTCTTATCTATTTATGACTCAGTTCTAGATGAGAAGGAAAAGCTTCAAACTGCTTAGGACTGTCCTGTTAGGGTAGTCTTCCAGAAACCATTATCCTCCTGAGAAGATGAAATAAAATTCTCATAACTCCCAGTATATTAATCGGACTGCTACCTAGGGTGGTAGAAGTTGTTGCAGGACACACTGAATTTTTTATTTACAGTAAGTGCTTAACACTACTTTGGGAGCATATTTCCAAGCCAATGTGGCCAAAAGAACGGTGCAATATCTTAAGCCAGTGCTGCCCCAACCTTTTGGGCACCAGGGACTGGTTCCAGGGAGAAAGGTTTTTATCGTGGACCAGAAGAAGAATGCTTTTACATGCTGCCTGCATCGCACGGATGGGCTTTGCTTGTTTGTATGGCATGCCATGGATTGGTGCTGGTTCATGGACTGGAGTTGGAGACCCCTGTTACTTTGACCTATTATCCATTCATATAACAGGCTCATTTCATTCTCGTTAGCTCCCATTATGATTTATTCTTCTTCAGGTCATCGTTCTTCATTTTGAGGGGGAAAAGAATATTTTCCTAATTAGAGCCCTAATTATTGGCCTCTTGTCTGCTGTAATTTTGCTCCCACTGCAGGATTAATCCTGTGCAAGAAGGAATGCTTTCCTCTGAATTAGTTTACTATTCTCTTATAGCTCTAAGAACCTAAGACTCAGTACGAACATGGCTAGCGTTTTTTTAAAGAGTATATTGTGTTATGCAAACAGATCTGGATAGAATATTGTGAGGAACACTTGGAGGACACTGGAGTAAAGATCTTTTTCTCCACCCACCCTCCCCAGTTGGGAACTGCTGTTCACTGTAGACACTCCACTGAACTGATTGCAGACCTTGGGATTTGCTCTGTTTATATGACTTGCTCAATCTGTCATTGTTCATTGGTCCAGTCATTTGGAAACTATGGATCTGATCCATAGGGAATTATATGTTGGTCTCTATTGCCTTTTCTAATCTGATGCTTGTTTTTAATTTCTTTGCCACAACATCTGTCCCACATCATGGAATGACTTAATAATTTGGAACCTGTAGCAAATACCAAGTTATTTACTACTGCTGCTCTTTCTCCTCCTTTCGGGGCTTCCACGAAAAAGACATTGGGTTCTTGGCTTGTTCCGTTTTGTGCTCATGCTGCCTCTATTCAACTGTCTATGTAGGCCTGTGTCAGAATCTGCCTCAACACCATTTGTTGTCTCTTCTACATAAGGTCTATTTTCACCTGTGGCACTTTTTGGATCTACTGTAGATATTTCTAAAAGATCTTCGCTGACATTCCAAAACTTATAAAATGGGCATTTCAGAAACTGCAGCAATATTTCTTTCAGCAAATCCAGACCTCTGAAGTGGTCTTTCTACCAACAAATGACTTCATTTCCTTTTGGGGAAAAGGCAAACAGTTGGCCTCAGCATCTGTCCATTCCCACAACCAAGTACTGAGACATTTGAGGTCCCCATGAGAATAGATGTCAAAGGACAGAACTGTGAAGCTGTGTATACAGTGAGGCCTTTTGAATGCTTTTTGGCAAACATTTAGTTCTAGGAAGTTGCTGTCAGTTTTTATTCCAAAACTTTAAAAAATAACAAGGCTAAATCCATAGAAATGCCTACAAGGAGATAGATATACATGCAGTATATCAGATGTATACATATTGAATTATTGGGACTGGACCAGTAGCAGAACTGCTCATGAAATCCCCTTTCACAATTCCCACGAATTATGTCCTGTAGCTAGACTGACCTTGGACAAAAAAAGTCCTCTTGTTTGCTGTGATTCATATTTAATCACGGAAAAATAAGTCATGGCTCCTGCTATTCAACATGTAGCCTACAAGCCCGCATAAGCAATAGTTCAAAAAATGTTCAGCATTGAAGCCCTTACAATTACACCGCCTAGGAAGTTCCGCCTAGCTGCTTTCCGTATTTATGTAACTGATCAGTTTAGGGCAGTGGTGGAATTCAAATTTTTTTTACTACCAGTTCTGTGGGCGTGGCTTGGTGGGCATGGCAGGGGAAGGATACTGTAAAATCTCCAGTCAGAGGTGGTATTTGCCAGTTCTCCGAACTACTCAAAATTTCCACTACCAGTTCTCCAGAACTGGTCAGAACCTGCTGAATACCACCCCTGGTTTAGGGATCATTCTGATAGGATTTGTTTTGGAGCTTGTGCATGTTTTATATGGCCATATTGTTTAGTTTCCAAATGCCAATGGAGGCCCAGAAGCCAGGATTTTATTTGCAGAAAAAGATGTGTGGAATCTCAAGCCTGCTTGGAAACTTTACTCTTTGACCTTGGTAAATTAAAGTTCAGTGAATCAGTAGTAAGGCAACGGGCAAATTATCTAGTCCCCGTGTGCTAACCAAATACAGACTGCCCAGCAGAGCCAAGTCACCCTGTGTGCCTTGTCCTCCCCAGCAACAGCAGCTAGCATTCGATCTGAGGGTAGGTAGATAAGCCTCTAATGTTGAAACCAACAGGATTTAGCTACTGAAAAAGAGGATCACTGATGACAGAATGTGCCAATTTAATGTTTTAACTAGAGCAGCTCACCTGTCATATGCAATGTGTGAACTTGAAAATCTTGCTCTGATAGATTTGTAGCCCTTGGCATTAGATGCCTAAGGATATTTCAAGAAATGCTCTGGGTGATATCAATAAATAGCATAAGGAACAAGATGGCTGTAGTGCTCAAAGAGAAGAAGGAAAGGGGTAAATATTTCTTTTAGGACCAGTGAAAAAAGAACCAAGGTATGAACAAAGTTTCAAGTTTTTCCGAATGTCTATGGAGATTCTCAGTCATCCAGGTCATGGTTGTCTCAAAGATGCTTTTTCAAGAAGCAACTGGACTTTCTGGTTTTTCTTCGAAGACATTTTGCTACTCATCTAAGAAGCCTCTTTAGCTCTGACTGGATGGTGGGAATGGAAGAAATGGAATAGAAAGTCCAGTTGCCTCTTGAAAAAGTTCTTTGGAATTTTTCAGACAAGAGAAAGAGAGAGAGAGAAAGAGGGGGGAGAGAGAGAGAGAGATGTAGATATATGAAAGCCCAAAGCTACAAAACAAGTATGTAAACAAAAACAAGAGAAGAGCAAAAAGAAAAAGAAAATCAAGTGCCTGAAACTAAAAATAATTGAGGTTCAGAGGCTAAAATTTGTTCTGTTCCCCTAAATACGAATTCTAATCATCCTGACCCAAATGCTCAAGGAAAGACCCAATTATTAACTGCCTTCCCAAAGGCCTGCAAGTTTGGGCCCAACCATATATTGTGGGATAGATAATCACAGAGAGCAGGCGGTACCCAATGGAAGGCATGCCACCGGGTCCAGATGTGAGATACTCACTTTACTGCCCCCTTCTGTTTCAGCTCTCAAAAGACAGAGGGCCTTCCACTGGTATTTGCATAGCCTGGATCAGGGGTCTCCAACCTTGGCTCCTGGAAGCCTGGTGGACTTCAACTCCCAGAATTCCACAGCCAGCTGGCTGTGGAACTCTGGGAGTTGAAGTCCGCCAGGCTTCCAGGAGCCAAGGTTGGAGACCCCTGGCCTGGATGGTCAAAGTTATATGGGAATGAGCCTTGTAGAACCTTATAGGAGATAAATACTTTGAATTACTTCTGAATGGTAATAAGACTGTTGCATTTTGCATCCATTTCCAAGGAGTTTTTCAGGGCAGTTTGTTGTTAAGTGAATTCCAATACAGTAATGCAAATTGAGAAAGGCTGTTTAAAAAAGAAAACCCAAACTCTGAGTCAAATGGATCCTCATCCTATGTTGACAGTTCCATGGGAAAATAACGATGATAAAAGTTATCATCCAAGGTTGGTAGAGAAAAAGAGGAGACTCCATTTTATTTCTTTATTTAGGAAATTTATTTGTCACCCATCTTGTAGCCCACAACTCTTTGTGGAGTAGCAAACTATGCCCTCAAATGAATTACAATGGCGTTTCTTAGTTTCAAAGATTGACGAAAGTGCCTTATCTTAATCAAAGTACTGATACATCTGTAGCATGGTATACTCTGACTAGCAACAACTTTTTAGGAGGATATCTTTCTAACTGGAGAAGCCAGGGATTAAGCCTATGAGCTGGAGCATGCAAAACATGTGCTCTGCCTCTAAGTTAAAACCTCCTTAGCTCATGGTATTATTGGGGCAGGAAGAGAATACTATTAGTGAGAGCACAGTTATGCAACTACTTTGTCCTGGAGGATTTCTGGATCTTCTGGAACACGCAAAAGGCCAGGAGTGATCATCTATGAAGGAAATGGATATTTCAACATCACTAATTGACTGCTAACTACAACTGAGAATGGACAGAAGGTGAAGTGTGATTTGCTGGGTTTGGGAAAGCAATGCCATGAGGCAGATGGTCTTGGTGCCATATTCTCCCTGCACAATTTAGGCTTCAAGGAATTGGTGTACCTGAACCAGTGAGATCCTGTTGGACTACCTGGCTTCAGAGAAGCAACTACATTCAGAAGGTCTCTTTTTGTTGGGCTTCTTAGAGCTTCAGAAAAAATTCAAGTGAGACAATGGAGTAGTTTGATACTCTATACATATGTTCTAAAGTTCTGATTTAATGCTTATGGATGATTTTTTTTTTACCAGAGTTGAATAATACGGCATTTTTAAATTTATGCTCATTCAGTAATAATGCTATAATCTTTAAGCTGGGATGTTATAGCTATTGGCCAGGACCCAAAGCACTGCACAACTAGTTTTGCATGTTTCTCAGAGCACTTTTCTCCATAGTAGCTGCATGGCCAGACCTCTTTTGAAACTGAGGAAGGCTTCAAATAATAGTTTATGATATATCATTGAGTCACACCCAATCACTATTATATACAAACCTTCTCCTATTTCCATCAAGCTTTCTTCATTTTTGTGGACAAATTTAAATTTGTTGAAAGAGAAAAGCCTTTGTGATCTACTGCAAATTATCAGAAAATCTGTGGAAGATCTGATCTAGCTTCTATTCACTTCTGTGATGAAAGATTAAAACGATGTCTTTAAGAGTAGGAAGTGAATTCTTGCTGAGACTGCAGTACAGGAGTGAGAAAAATGATTCACTACCCATCAGTTACTAGGACGGCATAAATCATCTGTTTTCAAGGTGGTCTCTGAAACATAGAAATCTGTTCTTCAGCTGGCCCTGAAAACCTGCCCTTCAATTCAAGTTCTTTGGGTCTTGTTCTGTAATGTTACAACATGCGTAACTTAGTTCCTAGGTAAAGTGATAAATCTGCAACATACAGTATTTCATCTTCTGGGATTTACTAGATGGATATTTATATAATGGAGAAGAAATAATAATACTTCAAAAGCCAATCATGATTTTAGTTTTATTTTAGGACTTCCACAAGCAACGAACCAAAGTTTAGAAAATTGGATGTAATGAGGATGTAATGAAATATACACCAAAAGAAAAAAAGGGTGTAGTTGAGGCTGATAGCATGAACACATGCACATTTACAACATTTACGTTCTTTGACTAAGGGAAAGGATCTCTTTACTCAAACGTATTGGTAGTTGAAGAGATGTTTTTGACACGATTTGATGGCTGGTGAACCCTAGCTATTTAGTCTACAACCTTAAATACTCAAAGAGCCATTTGGACCCATTTCCCACAGAAAAGAAGACATTGGGAGCCAATAACACTGGTGTGACTGGGTGGGCATGGCCAACTCGACATCACTCACTCCCACTCAGTCACTTCGTGCTTTGGAATATGGAGCGAGTCTCAATCCCCCACCATCACCCTTATCTCCTCAGGCCAGGCGAGGAGTGACGGGGAAGGGAGGTTGGCCGCCAGTGGTGGCATCAGCTGACAGGGAGACACAGCAGAGGGCCGAAAGAGCCGCATGTGGCTTCAGAGCCACAGGTTGCAGACCCCTGGTCTACCCACTTGATTGGAAAGAAGAGCACACACAAGGGCTCCAAAGGTATAATATTACTCAGGAGATGTATTTATTTTATATGTTTAATTATTAGATTTATATCTTACCTTTCCTGAGATGGCTCAAGGTGGCCTGTGTTGTGCTTTCTTCCAATTTTTCCTCACAGCAAGGTTATGAGTTGAGCTGACAGAGAATACAGTAATTAGTCCAATGTCGCCCAGTGAGCTTCAATGGATGAACACAGACTTGGTTCTAGTCTACACTTGAACGAGTGTACCACACTGGCTCCCCAGCTGCCATTTCTGAGATCCATTATCTGTCTTTATGCTTGCCAGCATTCCCTTTCCAACTTTTATATCAGTTAATGGACAAATATAAAAAATATTGTGTGTCATGAGGGTTTAAGCTCCTAAATTGCTGATCTGAAACCATATGTCTCAAACTTCGGAAGTTGGAGAAAGACATATCTCAAGAGGATTATTCAACAATTGACCAGCTGTCAAAACTAATTATTTAGGGCAGCCTTCCCTAGCCTAGCTTCATACAGGATAACAAAATAGAGTTGGAAGGGACCTTGGAAGTCTTCTAGTCCAACACCATAGACAATACTGCTACCCTTCAAAAAGACCTCGACTACGTATCAGAATGGTGAAACAAATGGCAACTTCAAATTCAGGAAATAAATGCTCTGTCTTACATATTTGTGGTGGTCTCCCATGGAAAGAATGAGACACAGGCTGGTGTACTCAGGATGGGAGCCCAGAGCAAATTCTAGTGCCCCCTTTTATTGAGAAATTCGTACATAGTAAGCATTCACATTGTGGATTAAAATAATTACACAGAATTGTTTACAGTCGTCTGAGCTGCTTAAATGTTTCGCCTTTTAATTTCCTTGCTTTATCTCAGTGACCCTTAGGCAGACATGTATGTATAAGGTCTTAGACTAATCATTACCCAATACTGAAATCAAAGTTTATTCCCACATCTCCCCTGTTTTAGTTTTTTGATGATCGCGGATGCCTCGGTAGCTTTTCGCCATCTGCAACAACAGTTCTCCTTCCGTAGGCTTCACCCAACACATTCCTAAAAGTCCAGGGAGACATTGGATACAACAGCATACACAAAGAGAAAGTATAAAAAGCAATATCACTCCAACAATTAGGTGATGAATCAATGAACCATCTGGCAACCAGGACCAAAGTGCAGACCACACGTCCAGTCCCTCGTCCTCCGATTGTAATGGATTCTCATTCAGGGTTTGTTCCATATCCTGTATAGTAGCTGTAATGTTTGGAGAATAATCAAAGATATACATGCAACAATGTGTATGAATCACAGCGCAAACTCCCCCTTGTGCAGCCAAAATAGTGTCCACTGCATATCTGGTTTGCAGGACAAAGTCAAGGATTTTTCCTTGCTCTTCTTCAAGCAGCTTTAGAGTTTTAATGGTGTCTGTAAACATAGTAACTGTCCAATTGTTTAAACGATGCAAATCTCTATAGTTCATCATGACTCCTAAAGGAGGAATAACTCCCCTTGATATCTGTGTCCAGTAGTCATGATTCAAACAGAGTTTACTTCCGTTGCGGAACGCGCATTGCGGATATGAGCAGTCCCCAAAGATTTTAAAATGACATGAGATGGGATTACTTTCCCAAAGGTGCAGACTCCTTTCCATCGTGCTGGCATGCGATCATAGGCCATCCATCCACACAACAACCATAGATTTGCTCCCAGGAGATGACCAACTGTATTTGGTTCACCATAGATTAATTGTGCAAAGGATTCCATTAACATAGTCAAATAAGTGGGCGGTGGTGCGTATTTCCCATTTGCACATTTGGGCAGCTGGTTTTCTCTCATGGTGGGACAACATGTGGCAGGGATAAATGGACACCCATTTTCATTGATCAAAGATATGATATCAAATTTAGAAATATTATGTACAAAGTAAGTGAGATTTTTAGTTTTCATGTCATCCGGATAAACCCGACTTCCATTGCCAATAATAATTGTTTTGTTACAAAATGGATATGTTCCCAAGTAAGTCATATTCTCTACTGTCTCATTGTGGGTCCAGCAGATACCTGCCACCTCTTGGATTCAGCTTCCAAGATGCAGTATATTTATGTTACTTGTAGTCCAACTGTTAGACCACATCCCTGAACAACCATAGCATTGTCCTTATACCAGTCACCTTCGGCCAGAGGTACTGCAACCATTGGAAGCCCTGATGTTTTGTGAGTTGGCATGTGCGTACATATCCAACAATCAGTTTATTATGAAGGTTTGCTAGCTTCCCCATGTCCTGGATCAACGTGTTTCTTTTCCATTCCCCCAAATCCATCCCCTTGCCCCTTTGGCTGATGATAAGGACGCACACAGCGAGCAGGAATCCAAACAACTGTCCCCTCATCTTCAACAGCAGCGTATCCTTGGCTCCAAGTTATCAGTGGGACAGGTCCTTTCCACGTTGGATCTGGTAGTCTCTTATACCGAACTTTCGGTCTTGGCGTACCTGCAGAAGGGGAGGAAGCAAAATGCCTACTGGCTGCCGTAGCAGCGGGAGATCTTGTCATGTTTAAAAAATTTAAAGTGTATAAGGTAATATTAAGAATGTTTTGTATGTAAGGCAAGCCATATTGTAACGCTCCCATTGGTTGAAGGATGGAGTTGACAGCTCTCAAATCATGTGTCTTAATTGTAGCTGCTCAGCTACCAATTGATGTAAAGCTGTAAGCTTTTCTTTTGGAAGTGGCCATTGGTCAATCCAGACTGGCCGAGAGGTTAACAATTGTAATTTTTCCATTATCCAATGATAATTTTTGTGCGAAATTGTGACAGCAAATCTCTACCCCACAAGTTTATATGCAGGGGCAACACAAGAGATTGAATCCTTGCAGTCTCACCAGTTTCTCTATGCAATGCCTTCAACCAACGTATACTACTTCTTGCAAACTGCATACCACCCACTCCATGAACAGCCGGAGAGTCTTCAAGCGCCCATTCATTTGGCCATTCCTTTTGGCGTCTCACAGAGACATCTGCTCCGGAATCTATAAGGCCAGAAAATGATTTTCCCTGAATTTCAATTGTCATTTTTGGTTGGTCTGTAGTCAAATTTTTTGTCAGTGCTAGCAATTCTGCAGCAACTGGAGAACTTGCCATTTCAGTGGACCCAAAACCACTAGTTCGTGGGATCCCAATTAAAGGATTTATAGGGATGTATGGAAGCAATAATAACTGGGCAATAGAGTCACCGGCCATTAATTATGCAGGAGTATCAGTGTACAATTGTATCTTAATAACCCCTTTATAATCTTGATCAATAACTCCTGGAATAACAAAAAACCCTTTTTCTGATGCAGAAGACATGGGAAGTACTAATTCCACTGTTTTTTCTGGCAGTGGCCCATGCAAATGAGCGTCCTCAATGTACACTTGATTAGGAAAGGTCACATTAATTGAGTTCAACATTTTTAAACCCAAACCTGCACTCCCAGTAATTGCAGGCGATGCTTTTGTGACATCCTTGGGAGCGGGGCTAGCTGCACGCCCCAAATTTAGTTTCCCGGATTTTGGTTCTGATCAGAGCGACATTGATTTGCCCAATGAAACCCTTTTTTGCATTTTGGACAGACCGATTTTGGAGGGATGTCCTTAATTTTGTTTTTGTTAAATGCCACCCCCCCCAGGGGCACGGCACTAGGCTTTAAAATGGCCAGGCTTTCCACAATTAAAACAATTCCCTGTAGGTTTCATCCCTTTTTGCAATGCCATAGCCAAAGTCTCCATGTTGTAAGCCTGAGAACCCACCACTGCACATGCCTTTAACAGATCAGCCAGAGTAACCTCACCTCTGGCCACCAAGGGCTGTAAGATACGCTTGCAGTCAGCGTTTGCATTTTCAACTGCCAATTTCAGCAAAAGTTCTTTTGCAGCTTCCTCATTAGAGATTTGCCTGGTAATAGCCAATTGTAGCCTTTCCACAAAATCATTATAAGACTCAGATGCTGTTTGCTTAATTTGAGAAAAAGACCGTGCTGGGGTTCCCACATCCTGCATGCGGGACAACGCCCAAGGACAGCTGCCATAACCACTGGAAATACATGATCAGGCAAATTAGCAGCTTGATCAGCAGTGGATTCAAACAAGCCTGCCCCATAGATTTGGTCTGGCGTATACAGCCCCCCCGAATTCCTTCCCCTGGTGACAGCTTCCCTTTGGTATTCTGAGTAGAGCTCAATATCATTCTCATTAAATCTTTCCAGTCACTAGGAATCATGCGTGAGGTAACCAAACTTGTCAGGAGCCCCTTTGTAAAAGGACTTTGAATACCATAATCTTTAACTGCTTTTTTAATTTCCCTAAGAACTGCTAAAGGAATCGGAACCCATTCAGTCTGCAGATTGCCTTGAGCATCCACTTGCCTATTGACTGGAAGCAAATGCATCTGGGGAATCTCATCAGGCTCTAATTTCCCCTCATTGAAAGCCTGATGCATCATTGCTTGAACTTTTCCCATTTTTGGTTGGATTTTATCATCCACAGGCATAGGCGCTGTTGGAAATGATAAAGCACACTCCAGTTTTGGGGTAGGAGGGTGCAATACAATTCCTTTATAAGGAGGAGGTTCTACTAAAGTTTTTAAAAGAGGTTGTTGCTGGGTCTCTAAAGCAGTCATAACAACCTTCCAATATATCAAAATTTCAGCTGTTGCCCGTGGCTCTTCATGAAGGATAATTCCAATTCTCCTCCATATCTCTAACTTTAAAGAGCCTTTCTCTGGATACCAGGGACATTGCCGCCAGATCTCTTGCAGCAGCTCTCTCACATTATCTTTTGAAAGAACTATTTGCTCCCCCCCAGAGGGTTTAAAGATAAAGAAATTTGTCCTGACTAACTTCAGCAGCTTCATGCCGTTCCTGTGGCTGAGAGAGTTTTCCCCCCATGTTCCCTGAAAAAATCCTATTGTCCAGCAATTGTTAAGTACATACTTTACCTATTCCAGGTGAGGAAACATGGAGGTCCGGACACGTACCACCTGCAGTGGATCACGTCGGGGTCACCACTTGTGTGGTCTCCCATGGAAAGAACGAGACACAGGCTGGTGTACTCGGGATGGGAGCCCAGAGCAAATTCTAGTGCTCCCTTTTATTGAGAATTTTGTACATAGTAAGCATTCACATTGTGGATTAAAATAATTACACAGAATTGTTTACAGTCGTCTGAGCTGCTAAAATGTTTCTGGTGTTTGCTTTTAATTTCCTTGCTTTATCTCAGTGACCCTTAGGCAGACATGTATGTATAAGGTCTTAGACTAATCATTACCCAATACTGAAGTCAAAGTTTATTCCCACACATATTGGCAAAAAAAAATCAAAAAATAAAATACAAGCTGAATAGTCAAGACCTTGTTGATGATCCAAACTCTGTCAAGGACCTTGGAATACTTATCTCTAATGATCTAAGTGCTAGAGCCCACTGTAACTACATAGCCAAAAAGGCATTAAGAGTTGTAAACCTAATCCTACGTAGCTTTTTCTCTGGTAGTATCACACTACTAACATACAAAACATTTGCCAGACCAATACTCGAATACAGCTTATCAGTCTGGGACCCACATTACGTATCTGATATTAGCACAGTTGAGAAAGTCCAGAAATATTTCACAAGAAGAATTCTCCACTCCTCTACTCATTGCAGAATACCTTATGCCACCAGACTTGAAATTCTAGACCTGGAAAACCTAGAACTATGCCATCTTCGGTCCGATCTAAGCATAGTACAGTATATAAAACCATATATTGCAATGTCCTACCTGTCAATGAATACTTCAACTTCAACCATAACAATACAAGAGCAAACAATAGATACAAACTCAAGGTTACCTGCACCAATCTTGATTGCAGGAAATACAACTTCAGCAACAGAGTGGTCAATGTCTGCAATATTCTACCTGACTCTGTGGTTTCTTCCCAAACCCCAAAAACTTTAACCTTAGACTGTCTACTATTGACCTCACCCCTTTCCTAAAAGGTCTGTAGGGGGTGTGCATAAGTGCACCAACGTACCTGCCATCCATTTCCTATTGTTTCTTTTTATTTTTCTTATATGTATCCATTCCATGTATTCATAACTATGTTTATACTTATACCTATTATCTCGTAAGCGATTGACAAATCAAATAAATAAATAAACAAACAAACCCTCTGCTCATGCAGGAAACCATTCAGACAAATGGTTATCCAATCTCTTCTTAAAAACTTCCAGTGTTGGAGCATTCACAACTCCTGAAAGCAAGTGGTTCCATTGATTAATTGTTCTGTCAGGAAATTTCTCCTTAGTCTTACGTTGCTTCTCTCCTTGATTAGTTTCCATCCATTGTTTCATGTTCTGCCTTCAGGTGCTCCAGACATGCTACAAGTACTGCTCCCAGAATTTCTATCCAGCTGGCAGATCTAGTATCTCTGTCGGACATCTCTTTTAGGAATAGCTGATCATTCCATCATACCATGAGGATGCTGCCTGGAATCATGTAGTGGTAATGCCAATGTAGTGATCCAGATTTGAAGGGGAAAAGGTACTTCCAAGCATGTTTGAGTACAAATGTAGTTTCTGAATTTCAATTCCTTAATTTTTCCTGCATTTCCTTAAAATTCCTGCATTGTTCCTGAGATGATGGTGCAATTTTGAAGCACCAACATTTGAGTTTGGGACAAGGTGTATCTTTTTTAAGGGGTTGCCAACAGATGCAACGCGCATACCCACGTATTCAATTATTTTCCTTTCAGATCCAGATCATTGCATAGCTTTAGTTCAGAAAACTGGAATCCCAGATCTATATAATGTTGGAAGATTTGCATTTTCATCTTGTTGGTTTGCATGTTGGGCTGCTGTTTCAAATGTATGGAGCTTTCCCTATCCCTCAAATAGCATCTGACGCATTGTATCCGTATCCCTAAATGTCTCCTCTGCTTTCCTGCCATATCTACAAGCACTGGAAAAACAGTTCTGACTACACTCCTATTCTAGGGAATAGTCTCAATGCATTCCCTGGCATTAAAAGTTGAGCCTATTTTTGGAACTTTACAAAGCATCTTGTAGTTATATAAACATGAGCTTCTATGTTTGGAATCAACTAAGTAAAACAATGGTTCCTCTTGAATTTCTCCGAATTCCTGACTAAGTGTGCTCATCAGGCAAAAAGTCAATTAATGGGATGACCTTGCAATATTTTAAGCTGCTGTATGAAGCAAGCCCTTTTTTATTTACCTTTCCAGCACATTAAGCCCTGTCCCAGTGGCTTCCATTAGATAATCATCCCTTTGGTATCCATGGGGTTGGCTAGACAGCACAATCTATTCACTAGCTGCTAGGTTGTGGGCTATATTTGTATGGAGTGTCAACGTCAATTCAAGAGATGCAACTCAGGAACCCTTGAAACAAGGATCCTGGGAATGGAAATGCCAGTTGTTGTGGTTGCTTGGGGTGATAATATTCCAGGTTAGTTTTAATTGATCTCTTTTGGCTCCATTTAGCCTCAGTTCAATTTGTATCTCAACTCTTATATTTTCTGAAGGCTGGTGTCTTGCATCACATTCTTGCATTGAGAGTCTGCCTATTATCCCCAGATGAAAGGATCTTGGTTACGAATCTGAAAAGGAGCTGTTGGAGAGCAGGCATGTTATACAACCCAACACTCCCTCACTACAGCATGACAACACAGAAAGGGAGCTCAAAGGCAACACATACAAAGAGGGACACTCTGGATGAGGAACAATGGATTTATTTTGTTTGCTCAACTTCTCTCTCTCCCCTTTAGGTTCTCCCCCCCCCCATAGCTGATGATTAATCAACAGACAAAATAGAGCAGTTCAAACCTTTGAGAAATGTGCTAACAAAAATAAGAGAAGCAAGAGAAAAAGTGGAAGCTCTCCCACATACTTCTGAACAAATGGGACATTTTACTTTTCTGATTAAATAGTAATATGGGCCATATTGGCACTTCTATCTATTTTTAAAAATATTATACTATACTACAGGATTTCAGAATCTCTTGTAGTTCTATAAGGTTTGCTTCTATTTCTTTGCTTCCTTGGCACATATATTTATTTACACACACACATATCGCACTCACACTCACACACACACAGCTCTAGGTCTTTCCACATGTTAGGACTTCATGTTTCTTTTATTTCTAACAAGCAGTTTTGCGTGTTCCCAATTTTAGGAATTGTGACATTTTGGACCCAATTCCCTCTCACTCTAAACAGGGCTTTCTTAAACTGCTTTACTTTAAACCAAATGGCTTTTCCGTGTAATCCAGAATTAATTCATCTAATGTGCCTACCAGCTGATCATCCCTGTCTTGCAGATTTTAAGATGAAAATGCCAGAGATCATTCTTGGAGCAAGAAACAATGTTTTAGTATCTGAGGCCTTGTTGTGACATTTAAAAAAAAAAATACTTCCATCTAGTAGAGCCTGTGCAAAGAAGAAGTAGAATTGAATAACAGAAGTCTGAGTCACACATTAAAAAGTCAGAATACAAAAAAGGCCCATTACTCTGAAAATACAACAAATTGTAGCCCCATTCTTCTGATTTGTATTCCAACTGATGCTTTCCTAATATGTTGGTTTGAGACTCCCACTATTCTACATAACAGCAATTAAAGAATTGAAATTAAAGAAGGGTGATTTGCAGTGTAACAGGCGTAAGAGCTCCACCATGATTGGAGACAGGTCAGGTGAGTTTGCCATCATGACTGATTCACTTTGGTCAGGTAAGACCCTGAGTGATTTAATGCTACAGGTGCTATCCTTTATCCCGCAGCCAGGATCCATTCTGAGCTTGAAAGAAATATCAACAACTGGAGCATGCCCACAAATGTTTGGAGGAAGGGATGATGTCATGTTGTCAGATCTATAAAGAACTCTATTGCCTTGGATTGACATTGCTTCCAATCAGGCACAGGGATTGCTGCCTGGGAATGGCAGAAGTTACAGGACAGCACTCTTGGCTGAGGAGTATGGATTCTGTGATCCCAAAGCATCTAGAAAACCATTTTAAGAGAAAAGGAACAGAAAAAAAAATACAACGGACATGGTTTCCTTTTTCAGCATATGAGTAAGCTTTTTTAAGCTTCCTTTTTTTCGATCTGTAGAAAGAGGCTACACAACCAGCACTGCATCTGAGGCAAAACGCAAGGATGGATGCTGTCCTAAATCTCAGAATTTAACTCCAATCTTGTTTCACAGTAGGAAGTACACGTGTGCCAAAACCCAGAAAGTTAGCATAGGCGTGAGATTGCCATCAGTCTATATCTTGTGGCCTCTCCTGCTATGGGAGTCAGGTGGAAATGCTTCTTCAGATTGCCCCCTCACTGCACATTGCCTATAACAGGGTTGTCAAACCTGCGGCCACACCCATGTCTGGCTTAGCAAAGGGGGGAAAAGTCCCAATATGTTCACGTGATGATGCGAGTTTGACACCCCTGGCCTATAATATAACATCATGTCATTGGGGTGGAATTCTACAGGTTCGCAGCTATTCGCTAGAACTGGTTGTTAACATTCTAAGCAGTTCGCAGAACTGGTTGTTAGAAGAAATTACTGGCCTAATCCTGTAAGGAAGGCAGGAAGGAAACATTCTGGTGTTGCTTACAGAAATTGCCTCTCCGTTAACCCTTATTACATTCTTGGCAGGACTCGACTTCCTGTCTCAGGAACTTCTCTGGAGTTTTTTTTTTCCTCCTTTGCTGGTACTAAGCTTGTGCGGAGTGACCATTCAAAGTTACAATGCCACTGAAAAAAGTGACTTATGACCATTTTTCACACTTACGACTGTTGCAGCATCCGCATAGTCATGAGAGGCCAGGTGAGGAGATGCGTGCCTCGATGTGAGTGATATTGAGTTGGCCACACCCATCCAGTCACATGACCACCAAGCCATGCCCACCAACTAAGCCACACCCACAGAACCGGTTGTTAAAAAATTGAATCCCATCCCTGCATGTCATGCTTGGGATTAGACTTTACAAAGAAAAGAAACATGGGACAAGGCTGGAAACCATTGACTTCCCTGTGGGGCCAGTGGTGGAGAAGCAGCCAAGGGTTTTAGGAAGTATATTGACTTCAGTGTGTAATAAACAAACAACTAATAAACAAACATAAAGCGTGGTAAAGAACAGAATTTCTACGCAACCCATTAGCTGACTCGGCAGCATACACTAGGCTAAAATGTGGTTAGCTAGTTTGTGATTTATTGTAGTATGTTATGGATTTAGACAATATGGCTACTATAAAGCGCAATGTGCTGAATGACCCCAGGCAACCTCACCAGTATTTTAGCCCTTATAACAGGGGTCCTCAAACTTGGCAACTTTAAAACTTGTGGACTTTAACACCCAGAATTCCTCAGCCATTCATGCTGGCTGAGGAATTCTGGGAGTTGAAGTCCACAAGTCTTAAAGTGGCCAAGTTTGGAGACCTCTGCATTATAAGATCTAGTTTGATGAACGCTAAAAGAAATCCTTCCACAAACCCATCTCTAGCAATCATGGAGATCATGTATAAGTAGTCTATTTAAATACCAAGAGTATTTAGATCAGCTTTTTCAGGCCTAGGAATTTGAGGTCACTTGGGCTACCGAGGGGCAATAAGTTACAGCATGGGTATCGAACTTGTCACATCACGTTGCCGACCCATAATGTTTTGTGATGTTTTTCCCATTTGCAGAGCTGCGGTGGGCATGACCTGCATGTGACTCATCCGGCCACCAGGCCACCAGTTAGAGCTGAGTTAGCGAGTGATCAAGATGAAGGTGCTCCTGAGCTGCATTCAGATCCTGATAACGATGAATCAGTTCAGAAATGGCCTATAAACATATGTACTGTGTATCGTAGGCTCTGATCACCACAGCTAATAGATTGTAACCTAATCTATTATAGATACACAGCCCACGTGGCTAATTTAGGATTCTGCAGCCGTGCAAACTCAAAATAAATGAGTTAATTGAATAAACTATGGGTTAGTTAATGATGGGTAAGCAAGCCTGAGAGGAGATCCTGGAGGTGGAGCCTTTCCTCCCTGGTATTTCCAACTCCTTGTTGCAACGTGTCTCTTTGGACAACTGATCCTCCTTTAGATAAACCTTTTCAACTGGAACGGATTGCTTTACAGCCGCCTGGAAGGGGATGGCTGGTGATAACTGAACAAGATCAAATGCTCAGCTCAGGCACCCGTTCTCAGGCTGAGCTGCCATGCAGAAAATCCTGGCCTCCTCCTGCAATAAGGGAGGCTTGCTTGTTCCTACAACAGAACAGAAGGGATTAGCAGAAAAGGGAGGGAGAAAGGGAGTCCCTTGAAAGTAATCCAGCATCTTGCATTCCAAGAGAATGCAGGTGCTTTTGCAAGTCATCAGCCAAACTACCTTTTGCCCTCTCCACGTGGAGAATCTGAATCTATGGGTGAATTGCAAAGCAGCTAATAACTTCATTAATAACAACAGAATTGGAATTCTGAAACTGACTCCTGATAGCTGTACGGGGAGAAGGTAGCAGCAGGGCTCCAAGAAATAAATGCCCTAGACTTGCCAGGGCTCTAAGACAGCATTGCTAGAAGTGGACCATAAGGTGCAAGAGAGGATGGCAAATCTTGGAAAGCTTTCAAGTTCAGATAGTACATGTCCCTCAAATGAGTTGTCCTTCTTTTCTTTCTTCCGCTTCCTTCTCAGCTCTGCCACCCGCTCCCTTTGTTGCTCTCCATTGTGCTTACTCTTTAGTTTTTAATCACTAGGCAGCTGTATCAGCACCTTTTCTTTTCCTCTAATATTTTAACAAAGCCAGAGAACATTGCAAAATAAAAGTTTCAGTAACTTCTAGTATCTTGATTCCTCCTGTGGCCCCCATACTACAGGTTTTTAAAAAAACTTTTCAACTCCATGTAGTCTATGCATGATAAACTTCTGTTTCTTTTAAAAATGGGGGAATGAAAATTGTTTTAATCCTACTCCTTGTTTTATCCTATATATTTAATATATTATATACACTAATGGATAATAAATTTGCACTCATTTGGAGTGAGGACTGAGAAAAGGCTGCAGTGCATCTGCACCTTTATACATTCCAAAAATTAAAACTTAATTTAGTCAAGTAGGAAAAGAGAAAGAGGTTGTATTAGTGTCACTGCTTATTTAAAAAGCAAAGGTAAATAATAAGAGAGTTCTAGGAAGAAGGGAAAGAAGGAGAAACAAGAAAGAAACTGGTGAGTGTATAATATGGTCAGCAGTTCAAATGGATATTCTGGGATATCTTGTCTAGGAGTGAATTGGGGCTGCTGGTGCCACTAGGTTTTCATGGCAGTTATCTGGTTCTCCATTTTGGCCAGAGCAGGGCTGTCAAAATTGCGGGCCATGGGCTGGATGTGTCATGCATTGGCATGCCCAAACCCAGTTTAGCAAAGAGAAAAAAGTTGCAATACGTCATGTGATGCTGCGACGAACCAAGTTTGATACTCCTGGGCCAGAAAAATTCAATATCATTAAATGAAAATTATCCACACACGCGGTGATGTGGATTTTCACAACTTGTTTGTTCACTCATTTCTTCAAGGTAATGCTGACCTCATCTCCAGCTCCTTCTAGGCTTCTATGCTCCTGCTGAGAATAAAAAAAAAAAAGATGAAACATGAGAGATTTCCTGGCACCATTCTCTTTGATTAAAAGGAACAGTTCCTGGGCACAAATCCATTGCAATTGGAGGAGTCATATTCATAATCATGCCCATAAATCTGCTATGACCTGCTATGAAAAATAAGACAGGTATCAACAGCTACAGAATCATGGCCGGGCTGGAAAGGAATGATAAGTGTTGTAGTGTAATTCTTCTGGAGAATAGAAGGATGAGAAATTGTATCCTCCATTCCTAAAGGCTTCATTTCTTGGAAGTCAAGTAATATAATGAAGCAGCCTTCTACAGTCTATATATACAATATAATGGACCAATACCCATAATCTTCCCAGTCATCATTATTAGAGGCTGATACTGCTGTTATCATCACTATATACTTGTCAACTTTTCAGGATATATAAATTCCCTAATAGGAAATCCTAAAACACAGTATTAATCTATTAAAAGTTAAACTAACAGCAGTGGGCCTCTAACAGAATATCAACAATGGCAAAAATAGCAACTTTAACATCATCTGAATGATTTTAAACAAATATGGTTTTAAGAAATTTTTCCTAAAGGCCAGCAGACGATAAGCTGTCCATAGTTTTCACAAACTGCTTTTTGTGGTGGACAAGAGTGCAGTATCTCAAATAGCCATTGCAGAGATTCAACGGAGATACGGAGCTGAGGTGGTATTCAGCAGTTCTGGAGAACCGGTAGCAGAAATTCTGAGTAGTTTGGAAAACTAGCAAATGCCACTAAGACTGGAGACTTTATAATATCCTTCCCCTGCCATGCCCACCAAGCCACGCCCACAGAACCGGTAGTAAAAAAATGTGAATCCTACCACTGATATGGAGGTGTAAGCATGATAGTCAAATGATACTTTAATAGTTCCTGTATAATTAAAATCTCAAAGCTGTTGATCACTAGGCATCCACTTCCATCTTGAAGAGAAAGAAAAAAACTGGAACGCTTTTAATACACACACACACACACACACACACACACATTACCTAAGGTCTAGTTATAGTATATTGTTTATGGAGCAAGGTCTTCCAGGAAGAAAAGATCCTTTTCTCTCCTTTCATAAAAATCTAAGATAATTTAGGCAGCTTGCCTTACATTAACTAGCTTTTTAAGACTATATCATTCCCTCCTCTCCCTTTGTAAACTTTTCAGCCTTATCAAATTAGCTGGTTTAAAACACACACACACATACCCACATACAACACACAAACTGTTTAGCCAATCTTCTTTCTCCATAATCCTACACATTATCCTGAAATTCATACTGCTGGTGCATGGTTCTGTGTTCTAGCAATAGGGAGGAATCAACAGGAAGAGTTTACTAATGAAACTGCAGACAGAACGGTGTGCAAAAAAGCAATGACAATAGCGAGAGCTCAGTTTCAAATGTCCTTTCTTTTAAGAACTGCAGATTGTTCTGTACTTGCAAGCGCCGCGCTGTGATTGGCCAAAGTGCACGGCGATCTGATTAGCCGAGCGAGTCGCACTGATTGGCCCGCTGCGAATCCCCCTGCGATTGGTGGAAACTAATTGCGGGAGATTCAAAGCGGTGCCATTGGCTGTGGCTGCCGCGGCCAGAGAATAAAAGCCGCTGCTTTTCCCCTTGAATCCCGAGCCGATCTCGGGATCCAATAAAGAGCTGAACGAAGTCACTGACTCCAAGTCTCCTTCCGCGACGGACACAACACTGGCGACCTTACAACAAAGTGCCTACCCCGTCCCAGTAGTGCAGCACCTCCTACACTCACTGGGGGGAGGCAAGGTTTTTGCGAAGCTCGACCTGGCGCAAGCCTACCAACAGCTGCCAGTCAACGCAGAAACTGCCGAGGCTCAGACCGTAGTCACCCACCGGGGAGCGTTTCACTGTAAGAGACTCCAGTTTGGAGTCAGCGTGGCTCCGGGAATTTTGCAGAGCCTCATGGAGAGACTCTTGCAAGGAATTAAGGGAGTGGTGCCCTACTTCGACGACGTACTGGTGTCAGCGGCTAACCAACAAGAACTAGATGGTCGTCTAAGGGAGGTACTAACCAAATTCAAAGAGGCCGGGCTAAAGGTGAAAAAAGAGAAATGCCAGCTGTACACAGAGCGGGTCGAGTTCCTAGGATACCTCCTAGACCGGCACGGCATCCATCCAACCACGAAAAAAATCAGAGCCATTAAAGAAGCCCCCACGCCAAAGAATAAAACAGAACTGCAGGCATTTCTAGGACTGCTTAATTTCTATAATGTTTTCCTGCCCCAAAAGGCAACCGCGGCGGAGCCTTTGCATAGGCTTTTGAACAAGGCGGCCGCATGGACTTGGGGGAAACGTGAGGAAGCTGCCTTCAACAAAACCAAGGACCTGCTCACCTCAGATGCCGTCCTCATCCAGTACAACGAGACCCTACCACTTGCAGTCACATGCGATGCCTCACCTTTCGGCATCAGCGCCGTCCTCAGCCACATGCTCCCCGATGGAAAAGAAGCACCCATCGCCTTCTTTTCGAGGACCCTCACCAAACCGGAGAGAAATTACAGTCAGCTGGATAAAGAGGCCCTGGCTATCGTCGCCACAGTGAAGAGGTTCCATGAGTACCTCTACGGCCACACGTTCACCATCATCACCGACCACAAGCCGCTGCTGGGAATCCTGGCAGGGAACAGGGCCACCCCGAACATTCTATCTCCTAGAATGACAAGGTGATCTGAATTCCTTGCCGCCTACAGCTAGCGGCTCACACACCGACCCGGTAAGACGATCACCCACACAGACGCCCTGAGCCGCACGCCGTTACCTGACCTAGACACCGACCCAGCACCCACGACGGCCACCCTCAGCATAGAGACTCTGCCCGATCTACCCATAACTGCGTCAGACATTGCCCGCAGGACTAATAAAGACAAGCGTCTGGCGCAGGTGTTACATTGGGTAGAAAAGGGTGGCTGGAAAAGGACGACAACGAATCATTTAGGATATTCCGGAACCGGCAAACAGAACTCTCATTACAAAAAGGTTGTGTACTTTGGGGGGATAGGGTTGTTATCCCGGAAAAGTTACAAGGGAAGTTATTGGACTTGTTACACAAGGGGCACCCGGGCATAGTTAATACAAAAGCCCTGGCCAGGAGATATGCCTGGTGGCCAGGGATGGATAAGCAGATCGAGACTTGGGTGGCAACATTCAAACGTTGCCAAGAAACCAGGCCGAGCCCTCCCGCAGCACCAATCCTGGAATGGGAAACCCCCAGGGGACCATGGTCCAGGATTCACATAGATTTTGCCGGGCCCACGAAAGGACATATATTCCTTATCACGGTAGATGCTTACTCCAACTGGTTGGAGGTAAGCAACATGAAAACCACCATCACGGAGGCCATGACCAAGGAACTCAGCAAGCTGTTCGCAACCCATGGCCTCCCAGATGTCATTGTGTCGGATAACGGGCCCCAATCTACCTTGCTGGAATTCGAAAAATTCCTAGAGGAACGGGGCATACGACATGCACTGACAGCAACGGCACATCCGGCGGCGAATGGGAGGGTGGAACGGATGGTTCAATTTATGAAAAAAACCATCCAAAAAATTGAACATGGGGAAATCCAAGAAAAAATAAACGAAATGCTTTTTATACAACACATAACCCTGAACACAACAACCAACAAAAGCCCGGCAGGACTATTAACAGGGAGGAAATTAAGGTCCCCACTCAACAGGCTGCACCCCACATACAACCCAAAAAAACCCCCAAACTCCTCAAGCAAACACCGAATATTTTCACCAGGCGACGCAGTCTGCGCGAAGAACCTTACCGGAGATCCACTTTGGGTACCGGCAACCATAACCCAGCTGACAGGTTCCCGCTCGTACCGGCTGCAAACAACTAACGGACGAGCATGGAAATGACACATCGATCAAATAAGATCAAAAACAACCACAGGAAACACAACTGACACGCAAACAGACACAGACAGCCCCCATAACACAAACCAAGAGGGGAGGGAATACCCCAGGAACCAAAAACCAATAGAAAGAAACCAGCAATACTCACCGACAAGCAGCCAGCTCGAAGCCTCACCAGGAAGAAGCAGCCAGGCCAGCTCGACCAGCCCAGAAAGACCAGATGGGAGCGGCAACAACCGCAGCTCAACCAGCCCGGGTAGACCGGGAGGGAGATGCGACGAAAGGGCCGGCGAGGCCTTCCAGGCGGTTCCACCGATGAGGCAGAGAGCAACACAGAACCCACAGAACCGGCCGGGAGCCAAGCAACAACTAACCTGCACAGGTCAAGTTGGCAAGTACGAAGCCCTGCCTACTTACGGGACTACGTTACGTAGGACCGTACCAAGAGGGGAGGGGTTTCTATACAGTCATTAGCATACTTGCAAGCACCGCACTGTGATTGGCCAAAGTGCACGGCGATCTGATTGGCCAAGCGAGCTGCACTGATTGGCCCGCTGCGAATCCCCCGTGATTGGTGGAAACTAATCGCGGGAGATTTGAAGTGGTGTCATTGGCTGCGGCCGCCGCGGCCAGAGAATAAAAGCTGCTGCTTTTCCCCTTGTATCCCGAGCCGATCTCGGGATCCAATAAAGAGCTGAACTAAGTCACTGACTCCGAGTCTCCTTCCGTGACGGACACAACACAGATTGAGATAGAAATTATGCTAGTATCAGTTTAAAAAAGGCAAACAAGCATCAATATTAAACAAATCACTTTCTTGCTCCTCGACTTTAGTACTGATGCTTCTGAGACCAAATCCTTAAACTGAAGTATGGGAAGAGCAGTTAAAAAAAAAGAGAGAGATGAATTCATCTTCTTAATGTTCTTTCAACAGGAAAAGTAGCCCTCTCCAATCTAATCCTATTCAATTTTTGACCAAATGTTCTCTGACAAAATATATGGATAAAGCAAAGATGGATCACCACATAAATTGTCTACATTTGCGGCAAATTTCTGAGAGAGCCAATTTTGTAACTATTTTTCATTCAATATCAAACAATCTCCAGATCAGATTTACAGGAAGAATGGAATTCTGTTTTCTAAAATGTATAATGTGTCTGAAGAATCTTTGCTAACATTGTGTTGTGTTTACTAAAGTATCAAGCTCTTTGAAATGTAGAATTTTCTTCAGCATTCTCAGAATTGTCCATGTGAACAAGTAAAATTATGTGATCACAAGGTCAGTCCAGAAAATATGTAGAAAGAGAGCTCTGTTCTCCAGAAAAGTGACACTTTTCTAATCGTACTGAACTTTTTAAAAGTTAAAGAAGGGTGAAAAGATCCCTTGGCTTCTTTATGCTTCACAAATCACAATATTAAATGAAAACTGTCTCATCATGGATTTTTTCCCAAGGGCAGAAGAACATTAATACATAAAGTTTGTTTTTGATGGGTTTTTATCTGCTCATTGTAGAGGTGTAATTTTTTCTTCAGAAATGTACTCAGTAATCTAAATATAATATGTTACAGAGTCAAACTGAATATTATTGAGGGCTACACAGTAAGAACGGAACTACATATTTAATTATTTGCATATCTCCCTTAGAGATATACTTATGAGTCCAAATCTTTTCTGAAAAGTTGCTGTAGCTCACCCATGGGGAAGTGGACAACTTACAAGTTAAAGAGCATAAGAGGCAGATTCAAATCAAGGGATTGATACAGGATCCTTGAACAGAAATTAAAACTAATTCCCTCTTATTGATGTCTGATTGAAATTTTTAATAGAAAGTGGTATCATATTTAACACAACCACAATAAATGGTTGTGAGATTCACAGTTATAGAAATACAATGGAATTTGCTATGAGCCAAGCAATATTTCAAGACCCTTGGATTTTGTAAGTGACTTCTTCAAATTGTGAAAATGAGCCATGTTAATAAATCTTTCACCCTGCTCTGCTGGAAGGAAGAACAGCAAGGGCCACTATAATGAGATATATAAAGAATTTTGGAAACTTGCCTTTATGTTCATTTTACATATAATCCAGCCATTTCTGCAAACTTCTGCATTGTTAATGCTTCTCTTTAATGATGAAAAACATACTTTGTTAGCAAATGTTAGCTGCTATAACCTCAAGATACATATTGCTGTGCTTCACACTTTTTATACTTATTGCATCAAAGTTCTTGATTCTGCTTTTGACTGGAAGTGAAAATGCTGAAATGTCAAAACCGTTTAGTGATATTTGTCAATGACACAGAGGAAGCACCATAAAAAGATACTGTATGCCAGTTCAACAGTCTTCCAATTGTTGTTGGATTTCAAATCCCATAAATGCCATCTAGAAAACCCATAGGAGTTGCAGTCTGAAATATCTGAAGATTCCATGTTGGGGAAGGTTGGTTTCCTGTAAGGCACATCTCCCCAGGATTGTCAAAAGTAGCGATAGTAGGGGCATAATTGACATTAGTATTCCCTTGACTGAGTTCTAGAATTTCCCCCCTGCTCTAAAAACAATTAACCTAAACCAGGGGGTGTCAAATTCAAGATGCACAGGCCAAATGTGGCCCATGTGGGTGCTTGGATCTGGCCCACGGGACCATCTTGGAAACAAGACTGGCCCATGGTTCCTCTGCCATTGAAAACGGAGCCCAGCAGGGCTGTGTGGGGCCCTCCCAAGTTCCATTTTTGCTGACAGAATGCTAGCAAAACAAACTACTAGCAAAAGTGGCATTTGATCAGATGAGTGACGTCAAGCTGACCACACCCACCCCGTCCACCCAAGGTAAAAAACACAATCCTGATGTGGCCCTCAATGAAATCAAGTTTGACACCCCTGACCTAAACTAACTTAAAGGTACAGTTACAAATGCACATCTTTTCATAATCTCCAAAGAGAATCAAACCTTGCTGGCATATTTTGGAGAAATATTCTCTTTAGAACCAGCCAGCTAGTATTGGTTCCATTTGGAAAAGAGAGCACCAGAGACTTATGATATTTTGTAATATTTGGTTTGCTTTGTTTTAGTTGCTAAAGTTTCTCTATTTGTTTGGCTATTAGACTTCTTAGAGGCTTTCAGTACCATCAACCATGGTATTCTTCTGCTAAGGTTGCCTGAGTTAATGATGGATAAAACTATTTTGCAGTAATTCCATTCAGACCTGCATAGTTGTCTTCAGGTGGTGATGGAGGAAGATTTCTATTCAACCTCATGGCATTTCATTAATTTTCACTTGATTCTCTGCAACTGTCTAATGTGAAAATGCTGGTGAAGATCATTTGGAAATTTACAGTGAAGTGTAATGAGTATGAGATGGCTCACAACTCTGTCTTTTTAATTGCACACAGTAGTGTGTGTATGTGTATATTAATATATGCTAATATATTAGAATATATGTTATTACTGATTTGTCTAGCCAAGTAAATGGTGCTGACCCTGTTAGAACTTTGTTAGAACTTTGTTCTAAGAACTGTTAGAATTATACAATATGAAACACAGTGTTTGAACTAAAAGCAAATATGCTTTATTCTTGAAAATATTAATGGAAGATGGGTGTGACTGAAAGTAAAGAACCTGCTTTCATCTGGCACTAAAGTCATTAAATGAAAGGCTAACATTTTTTTCAAAATTTGGCAGCTAATATGCATTCTCAGACTATTATGGACCAGGCGCCTCTTCGAAATTATTTGAAATCTCATGAGATCAACATTGCGTAAACTCTTATATAAGACTGCAGAAGTTACTAAAACTTGACTGATTCATAAGTTTTGGATCATTTTATTTCAGTTTAATTATTGGGCAATTATGAGCATGGGAATCACAAATTATCTGGCATTCATATATATTACATTGCTAATCAAGGGACAAATAAAATTATTAACATTAGTCCTGGAATAACTGTTGTTCTTTTCTGAAATGGTCAGACAAACTAAGATTCTAGTGGAAGTCATAAAAAGGGACTTCTAGTCAAGATTCCAGTACAGGATTGCAATAGCTGAGATGCAAAAATCTGGATGCCCACAAGATGTTAGTAAAATGATGCAGAACATTTGAATTCTTTCTTGCCATTTGGAGATTTCTGGCTTTTTGAACCCAGATGTACAATCTACTCCTTAAAATTATGATATCATAATATCTATGAATTTAAATCCATTAATTAGTTAAAATTAATTAATTACATTTAAATGGATTGAATGAATTATGAGTTAAATTTTGACTATGAATTAAATTTATGAGAATTGTGAAAAAGCATGTGCTGTGAAGTACTGAAAATACTGATGGAGTTTGGATTTCAACTTATGCAAAGGTTGAAGGAATCCATAAAGATGTTTAGACAAATGCCTTGCAGTTGCTAAGAAACTTCAGGAGCATTTGCTGGACAATATAACTCTGAGAGACTCTTGGCACCTGCAAAAGAGAAATAGAACAATTGCACTTGCAAAAATAGCTGTCTGCTCATAATTCTGCCTAGGAGATGTACCAATGTGCATAACTGTGCCTATTAAAGAAGGTGACAAAAAGAAAAAAGTTCTACCTCAAATCATGAAAAGAGTATCATTGGAGAGGCTAATTTATACGCTTTCACCTTTATGGGAAGAAAAAATATGGACTCCTATCACAATAGGATGAAAAGGTGTATCAGGATGTATTATACTGTCATTGAATCTCTTACATAACAAAGATAATTTAAGGTTAAGATGTTGGGTTAGGACAAATGGCCAAGGTTTGAGTCTACTCTCAGCCAAGGAAGCTCCTTGAGTGACTTTTGGTCATTCACTATGTCTCAGCATAAATGGATTGGAGATTATGGGGAAAACTGAAGGAAGCGCTAGCATTTTGAGCTTCTGGAAGAAAAGGTTAATATAAATCTAATTCATAAATAAACAGAAAATATCCAAATGTAGGTGGAGAGTACCTCATTCTTTCTCTGATGCGCTCTCTTTCTTTGTTTGATAACCATCTTTTTCTCTCTTTCATTCTATTTCTCACAGCTTTTTTCTCTTTCTTCCAAGCAATAAGCTGTTGGGAAAGAAAAAATAGTTCTTACCGGTGGTTTGAATTTTTCAAAAAAACCTTCTGAAATTACAGCATGGACCCCTCAGGTAAGTCCAGATCCCTAAATCTTATTTACCTGTACCTATCTCCATATGTTTCCAACTTGAGTGGGCTTGCTCCAGGTTCTGTTCATTAAGCAGTGTCATCTTTGAGAGCTAGGAAGTGTGTCTTCTCAGTGATGGCTCTGCCTGGGGAATTGTGGAAATTTGTACTACTCTTATCCTTCTGACCTTTCATAAATCAGTTAACACCTGGCTGTTCTCTCAGGCCCTGGACTAGAATGAGGAAAGACTCTTTAGTTGGTTGCTGGCTGTTTGGCTTTTGGAGTTTCAACTGCTTCCCTCCCCCCCCCCCTTTGATATATTTCATTTGATTTTTATTGGCAAGCCATTCACAGTGGACTTGACAGCCTTAAAATTAACAAATCTATAAAATAAAGTAAAACAAAACTATTTCAGAATAATTTTAGACTTTGCTACTTCTCTTCCCTATAGATTTACATTTTAATTTTTTTAACCTCCTACATAGCACATCTAAGACAATTTTCTTTTTATCTTAAATAACATGCAAGAGAAAAATCAAATGGCAAGGAGATACAATAATTTGTCATGTTTGGGAATGCAAGCAGAGGGCAAGAGCAAACAATGGGAAATATTGTCTTTGTATGAAAGGACCTTACATAATTTAATAAGTTATAGTAAAACTCTCAGATCTGGGTGGCAAAAATCTGAATCAGTGGCAGCAAAGAGATTCAGAAAACTAACTCTGTGCTGCTATCTAATACTAAGTCAAGATTTGGGACTACCAATATGGCACTTCTATATAGTGGTTCATTTTCTATTTTTTTGTAGTGCTCACTTGGTCAACTGCATTTTCTTTATCTTCACTGATTTGACATTTCCTCCAGTTTCTTCCACTGTAGTTTGGATGTGATCAGGGTTTTTCTAATGTCCTTACATGCAGAAACTATACAAACATATTTAGTAATGAACATGAAGCATATATGAAAGTAATATTTTGGTTAAAGCAAGTAGCAGTAACAAGAAGTCCTTCTCTTGGATGCAACCATTTTTGTGTCGCAAATATACATATCCCAAGATAATGTTGCAGGATCCAATCTGGGTCAGTTCCAAGCTTTTGGACTAATGTTGGAGCCCATCTTCAGGGAACTTTTCTCTAGCAGAACACTCTTACGTTTCAACTGTCAGTAGTAAGATCACTTTTCAAGGTAGAAGATTAAGGTTCAAGGTTACTCGCATTAGAGCACATGCTGTGTCTTATGGATACATACAGTTTCTAGACTGTATCCCTGTTAAGGATTTTCCCAGCACTCAATAGGATGTGTAAAACTATATGTACATTCATGCACATATTTCTGAGCCTTGCAGCAGCTGCAGACTCCAACAGTTACAACGGTAGTGTGTAATTTTAGACCTGTTTAGGCTACTACTACTTCAATCAATGGAATGGACATTCACCTATACACAAAACCAACTAAAATGCACAGAACGGTTTCTTTAAGAACTGGAGAGAAGTTGGAGGAAGTCTACCATAAACAGAGATAAAGAAAATGCAGTTGACAAAATGAGCATTAAAAACAGAGATAGGTAAAGTTAAAAAAAATCCTGGATACTACCATAACCAAGGTCACAATACCGGTGCAGCTAAAATCCAGATGACTATGAGATGGCAACGAAGAGTTTAGAGCAGGATCAAACCTTTTCATTAACTGAGGCAAGAACAAGGTGAACCTTCTCCTGTGTTGAGGACAGCAGACTTAGCTCAAAACAGGGTCAAGCAAACCACAGCCATTATTCTGCATCCACTATCACCTACAAACAGCATGGGCAAATTTCAGTCATGTGTTCTTTTTCCCTTCCCTCTTCCTCAAGTAAGAATAGGAATGGGGACGGCATTCCCAGTCCTACCTGAACCACCAAATAACCTTTTTTTTTTTTTTTTTTTTAATGCAGCACCATGTCTTCTATTTTAAGTTGTTTAGAATGTCTGGCATTTCTTTGACTTATTTTAGCTTTGTTTTCATTCTTTATGCCATTGTTGTTCTTATTCCTCATCTTCATTCCAGCAGAGAACAGTTCATTCTGTATATTGCAATAGTAAACGTAAATAATTTATTATCTTACTACAAAAAAATGCTAACAGTAGAGAGATCGGGCAGCATAAGTACATTCATGGTATGAACTTATTCTCACTTTGAACTGAACATGGGGAGGGGAAAATCCAAGATCCAAATGCAACCTCAGTACCCCTCTCTGGCAATCCTCAAAACTCTGGCCACAATTGCCAAAAATCAGTGGCTTAGTTTCCCATCCTTCTGATACTTTTCATAGTAGAAGACTTAGCACTGCTTATTGGAAGTGGCCTTATTTCCTTAGTAGAGACCGTTCTGTGCTTCCTTCCATAGAAAAACCAACTATTCCATCAGTGCATTTACCGCTATTAAGTTATACTGAAGAATGTGATTCAGAGGTAGATATTCAGCAGGTTCTGGAGAACCGGTAGTGGAATTTTGAGTAGTTTGGAGAACCGGCAAGTATCACCTCTGACTGGCCCCGCCTCCATCTATTCTCTGCCTCCCGAGTCCCAGTTGATCAGCTGGGTCTTCTTCTGTTGCCCTGCATAGGAGCACAGAGCTGAAAAGCAGGTTAGTGGGCTGGGAAGGGAAGGGAAGGGAATTTTGCAGCAACTTTCCCCCAGGAGTGGGGTGGGAATGGAGATTTTGCAGTATCTTTCCCCTGCCATGCCCAAGCCACACCCACCAAGCCATGCCACGCCCACAGAACTGGTAGTAAAAAGTTTCTGAATCCCACCACTAATGTGACTGTATGAGTACCGCAACCAATAAGCTAATACAGCCTTCAGTGTCACATTAGCAGCTTTTCTAAGCTTAAACTGAAAATAAGAATAAGATCCTTATACATTATGAATGCTAGTGAATGCAAATGAATAACTAGAATTCATTTTTAATATTTTGATGCAGCAAAGCAATCTTTATAAATCCTTATATTACTAACTGTCATGCTGAGGAGAGAGCTCAAAAATCCTTGTTTAAAGCCAGTTTTTGATAGGATATTTCCTTACTGGTTCTGGTTAATGTAAAGTTATTCCTGTTTTCCCTTTTCTTTTTGGTTATTTGTGCTGCTTGCATCATTTTCCCCATTTCCCTCTAAGTGACCTTTTAAACCTTTGCTAATATGTCTCTTCCTCATTTTCACTCATCAGATTTTTCACTGGTTACAGACAATGGAACAACTGATCATGCTCAAAAGGTTATATTTGTTCATCCCATTGTGCCTAGATAGATAACCTTGGCTGATTCTCAAAAGCCAAGAATGGTCAGACTAATCAATTCTGGGAGCAAGGAGCAGCAGGAAATCCCACAGCTTCAAGTGAGAAGCTGAAGAAAGCTATGGCAAACTATTCCCATATTATTGCCATGAAAATGACATGAGCATGATTATGATGGATGGAGAAAAATCCCATCTGAAGTGAATCAGACCCAAAGAGTTAAGAGATCCATCTCTGTAGAGAGTGAGCAAAGACCATCTCAGACTGGGGTCAAAAAAAGTCCAATTCCCTCTTTCGGGCGGACTGTTAAAAATGGATGAGGAAAATTCCATTTTGTTTTCACGTATCTTCCTTCTTGCTGAGAGCAATGGAGTCATTCTTTCTCAGCTGTCATAAAGCCAAGTGAGCAATGGAACCTGGAACTAGATAATGCCCTTCCCCCCAAAAAAATCAGTCTTGGGAACAGTGGATCTGGATTAGTTTGAGAGGGTTTATTTTATGGAATGAAACGGGCTGTTGGGAATTTGTTTTTTGCGTGTCTTTGTTTTATCTCATTATTCCGTCCTGTTTCCTTCTGCCCTGGTTTTGTGCCAGTGCATTTCTGATAGGCTGAGAGAAATCTCTTTAAATTAGTTGCTTATTTTTCTTTTTGTTTTCCCTTCTCCCTTTGTTTTTAACTCTTGTTAATTTCCTACCTTTTTTACCTAATTTAAAAAACATGATTTTTTTTTCTTCAGCTGGGGAATTCTGGGAGCTAAATTCTTAAAGCTGCTAAGGTTGAGAAACAATGGACTAAGCTACTGAGAAAAGTCAGAGGAGATTTGCCACTCTGTTCTTTGTAAATAACACCTGTGTAAAGATACTCAAAAAAAGCTTTTACCAGAGATCGGGCAGTACTGTATGCAGTAAGAAGATTGTGGGTAGATAATCTAGAGACTTACTTGTAAGAAGTTGAACTCAATTTGAAAAATACTTTATCTGATAAGTTAATTTCTTGAAAAAGACACTTCCTTTAACCTCATAACACTCCATGCCCCAAGTTATTATTTTAGTTTAAAACAGGGGTGTCAAACTTGATTTCATTCAGGGTTGTGTTTGACATCATGGGTAGGCATAGCCAGAGTGGGCATGGCCAGCTCAATGTCACTCATGCCAGGGGCACCTGTGGTGGTCCCAGCATTCTGCCAACGAAAACGGACCTCGGGAGGGTCCCACGTGGCCCTTCCGAACTCCATTTTCACTGGCAGAGGCATTGCGGGGTGGTCCTTCGCTGTTCCAGAGTGGCCCCAGGATCCAGATCTAAGCACTCCATGGGCTGGATCTGGCCCTGGCCCTTGAGTTTGACACCCCTAGTTTAAAACAAGGAAACTTTTATATTCCTAGAAAATATATATTATAAACAGTTGCAGCCACATTGTCTGTTTAAAGTTTATGCATCTGTCCAGGAATATGATGATGATGATATCCATTCAATTGTGTCCAATTCTTGGCCATTCCATGAGTCAGGTCTCTTCACATTTTACAATCTTGCACTAGTTCTTTGATTTTTTTTTTTTCTAAATTTGGCTGGTGGCAGCTTTGATGGTGTCCGGCCATTGTGTTCTTTGGTGGCCTAGTTTCCTTTTACCACTAACTCCTCCCAACACAATTGCTTTCTCCAGTTACCGTATATACTCGAGTATAAGTCGACCCGAATATAAGCCGAGGCACCTAATTTTACCACAAAAACTGGGAAAACTTATTGACTCGAGTATAAGCCGAGGGTGGGAAATGCAGCAGCTACTGGTAAATTTCAAAAATAAAAATAGATACTAATAAAATTACATTAATTGAGGCATCAGTAGATTAAATGTTTTTGAATATTTATTTCAAAGAAAAACAGATTAATCAATTTGGGAAACGATCTCACTATCATGAAAGGTTTAATTGATTCACTAACCCAAAAGAAGATGACGATGACAGTGGGAGGCAGGAGTCACTCTCTCCCTTGCAAGAAAAAAGCAAGAGCCGTTCTTATGATCTCTCTCTCTCTCTCTCTCTCTCTCTCTCTCTCCCCGTAATACAGTCAAGCCCTTTCCAGCACGTGCGATCTGCTGCCGCCGCTTTGCACTCTGCAAATGCAAAATCCCGGGGATTTTGCATTTGCAAAGTGCAAAGTGGCGGGGGCGGATCCCGCGTGCTGGAAAGGGCTTGACTGTATTACGGGGAGAGAGAGAGAGATCATAAGAACGGCTCTTGCTTTTTTCTTGCAAGGGAGAGAGTGACTCCTGCCTCCCACTGTCATCGACATCTTCTTTTGGGTTAGTGAATCAATTAATTTGGGAAATGATCTCACTATTATGAAAGTCAGTGTTCTCTGCCAGTGGGGCATTTGGAAGAAAATGCCCCGCGGCATATCCACGCGCGTGTAAGGGGAATCAGAAATCCCCGCGTTCAATGCCTAGCACAGCAGAAGAGAAAACGCAGCTGTGAGCAAATACTGAGAAAACCTGATTGATCAGAAGGAAGGAGGCAAAAGAGGGAGGGGTGGTGGTGGACGGAGGTCCCACTGGTATTTGTGAAACACTTGGTCAGCAGCGCTTAAAGTCAACGTCCTCACTCCCACCTACCCAAAGCCACGAAGTCCCCCAATTGCGCAGCCCAGAATCGCCCTCCCCTCGGGGCAGCAAAGACGCCTGGTATTTCCCGAGATGAAGCTCTGCCGTGCAATGAAAGCGCCCTGGCTCTAGGCTCGTGGGTTCAGAAAACAAAGCGAGGCGAGGTCGCTTCGGCTCCGCTCAGCTTCATTTCCTAGCTGCTTTCAGTCCATTTGGGAGGAGGGGGAGGAGGTGGTGGCGGCAGCTTGCGTTGTTTTCTGAGCTCTAGGCTCACGGGTTCAGAAAACAACGCAAGGCGAGGTCGCTTCGGCTCCGCTCAGCTTCGTTTCCTAGCTGCTTTCAGTCCGTTCGGGAGAAGGGGGAGGAGGTGGTGGCAAAGCTGAGCGGAGCTGAAGCGACCTCGCCTCGTGTTGTTTTCTGAACCCGCGAGCCTAGAGCTCAGAAAACAACGCAAGCTGCCGCCACCACCTCCTCCCCCTCCTCCCGAACGGACTGAAAGCAGCTATAGGAAACGAAGCTGAGCGGAGCCGAAGCGACCTCGCCTCATGTTGTTTTCTGAACCCGCGAGCCTAGAGCTCAGAAAACAACACAAGCTGCCGCCACCACCTCCTCCCCCTCCTCCCGAGCGGACTGAAAGCAGCTAGGAAATGAAGCTGAGCGGAGCCGAAGCGACCTTGCCTCACGTTGTTTTCTGAGCCTAGAGCCAGGGCGCTTTCATTGCACGGTGGAGCTTCTTGTCTCGGGAAACACCGGGCGTCGTTGCTGCCCCCTGAGGGGAGGGCAATTCTGGGCTGCGCGATTGGGGGACTTCGTCGCTTTGGGTGGGTCGGTGGATGGGAGCGAGGATGGACGGAGTCCATGAAGTGGGGCTTGCCTGCAGGAAAGCGGCTGCCCAGCTCCGGAGCTCCACACCATTTTTTTTTTCAGAGGGGAATCTGACTCGAGTATAAGCCGAGGGCGGTTTTTTCAGCACAAAGAATGGGCTGAAAAACTCGGCTTATACTCGAGTATATAGGGTAATATGGTCAAGTAAGTGAGAAGCAGTTTTGTGGTTTTGCCTTCCAGTGACATATATAGTTTTATGTGCTCCAGTACTTGTTTATTAGTCACCTTTGTTAGCTAAGGAATACACAGGAGCTTTTTCCAGTATCACAACTCAAATGAATTGATTTTCTTCTTGTCTTTATTTTTTTTAAGATCTAACTTTTCCAACCATAGGTTACATTGGAGAACACAATAGATTGGACTAACTTACCTTTGGTTGCCAGACTGATGTCCTTGCTTTCCCACATTTGACTCATGTTCATCATTGCTGTTTGACCAAATGCAGTCTGATATTTTATTTCTCGGCTACATTCACTCCTTTGAGCTACCTGCAATCCTAGGAAAGTGAATCTTGGTATATTAGATGTATAAAGAGGTGCTTAGACACTATTGCTGCCTGCTATGGAAGCCATTTTATAAACAGATAAACCGTGATAATCATTTTCAGAAGACACACAGCATTCTTTCAAAAGTTATTCCTTTGAATATGTCTATTCCTTAAATAGCCTTTGGATAGCTCTTGTGCTTGTCTTTTGAAATTCCCTGCAATCTCTTTTTGTTTGCATATAATCCTATGAATCAGAATCCAGGGCAAACAGAGTTTAAATGTGTGAATGATATAGAGTGGGCTTCAGTGATAGAGCTAAAAGGTGTACTGTACATACTTTCTCTAAGCAATTACAGATATGTCTCTAAACTCTAACATTATCAATGATACTGTATTTCACAAATTGCATCCATTACTGAATTCAACTACCAGTATAAATCCTTGACATTCAAAAGTAAGTATGCTGGGTCCATTTGTAGCAATTAATTACATGGTCTTCCTGCATCAGGCACCTGCATATAACTATGATGAGTTTCCATGCTGTAGTTTCTCTTGGTTCTATAGCTCTTCATAGAAGAGAGACAAGCATAGATGGACTTGAGAATGATCTGGATGTGAGCAGATTTGGAGACCCAATATTGTTGTGATTACAAGTTATTCTTTCTTGAAAAGATAATATCTTCCTTCTCTGTTGTGCTAGAAAAAAAATAGATTTCCATTTTTATGCTACTCAGTTGTCTATGGAGATTCTCAGTCATCCAGGTCATGGATGGTTGTCCCAAAGGTGCATTTGCTAAAAGCAACTAGACTTTCTTTGTTTTAACCCTAACCCTAATAAATTAGGAAGTTCTAGCATCCAAAATAATTTTAGACAGTATCAAACCACCCAAATGTCATTTTGTGCATACAGATACAGGACAAATCATTTGCAACTTGTTAGGTATGTGAAGGAATGTAATTAATATCCTGTAAAGTTATAAAGCCAGTGAAAGTTTGACAAAAATTACATTTGCCTTGCTGTCCCCAAAGATGCTTTTTCAAGAGGCAGGTGGACTTTCTGGTTTTTCTTTGAAGACATTTCATTTCTCATCCAAGAAGCTTCTTCAGCTCTGGCTGGATTCCTTCCATTTCCCACCATCCAGATAAAGCTGAAGAAGCTTCTTGGATGAGAAGTGAAACGTCTTCAAAGAAAAACCAGAAAGTCCAGTTGCCTCTTGAAAAAACACCTTTGGGACAACCATAAGCTGGTTTCCTGAGAATCTCCATTTTGCCTTGCTACATCTTATTCAATTGAAGATTTAGGGGGAAAAAAAACATGATACAAGCATTAACACCGAGTTTAAAAAGTCTTAGCATCTATTCCCCAAAATGAAATCAGTTTTTGGATCCTGGATGTTTGTCCTTAGACTAGCAGTAACTTGGAGTACAAGCCAAAGTACATTAAGAACTGTTGAACTATGGAAAGCAACTCTAACACTTAAAAGAGGAAATACAGAAGAATAGAGTTTTTCAATATTTTTATACAGAACTGAATGTGATTTGCTTCACAGTCAGACTTCACATTCTTCAGTTTTTAAGAGGCTGCAAGAGCACATATTATGCCTCTTACCACTGTTCTCTTAATACCTATTTTATTATTAGCCATCTGCAGTGGGGAGTCAGAACTCCTAACTCCTTTCAGCTGCACATAACAGACTATGGGAAAGAGTAGAAGATGGATCAAGAAAAGAGGAGGGGAACCTTCCCTGATTGCAAAAGAAGCCTGCAGCTCTGTTGGGCTTCAGAAATGTGTCACACAATTCTTTTCTGCAAAACAAATTATAAAATAACATGAGGATTGATAGCATTTGTTCCTTATAATTTGCTGAAGTTATTTTATCTTGGCCTCTTTTCCCAGATGACAAATTCTTTCACTTTTGTGTCATTTTTCTGAAAAGTTGTTTTTCATTATGTGGTGATGAATTGAGGGTGGGTGTCTAGATTGCTGGTTTGGGGGATGTAGCAGGCTGGCTGATGAAGATATCCTCAGCCATCTGTAGAAAGTTCCAAGTTCAAACCTAGTTTAAAATAATAACCTCAGTAAATTAGGATATATTAATAATGGCTGCATTCAGAAAAAGCATCATCCAGCCTACAGTAAATCAAGATACAAATGAACTTTTGATCTGCACATATAGCATGGTCATCCATCCATTCTTTGGGGTACAGGCCATCACATCAGAATTTCTTAACAATCATAGTTGCTACTTCATCGTAGCAGGAAGTCCTGATTACGTTTTAAAATAATCTAAATCCATAAACCGGCTTCAAATTGTGGTTTAATTTTTCTCATTTCAAAATTGGAGACAGTATTTCTACAGTGTTGATGAAATGATGAACTCTGGTTAATGTACTTTTTCTTTTATGTATACTGAGAGTATTTGCACCAAGACAAATTCCTTGTGTGTCCAATCATACTTGGCCAATAAAGTATTCTATTCTATTAATTAAGGCAATTAAGGCATAAAAATAATTTTAGAGCCAAACTACACAACACACACACACAAACCAAAGGTAATTCCTAATGCCACCTTTCCCTCTAACTCTCAATGCATAATGATTCTTTTTTCACTATTCACATAATCCCAGCTAGTATAAACAGTTATGAGCATGTAAAGTAAATGAAGCAAATTAGGCTCATAAACCTGGATTTAATTTAGCACTTGGGCTTTGCTTGGTCACTTAGTCACAAAAAGAAGTTTTGTGAATTAGTTAGCTAAAACAATTACCTGACAGGTTTTCTTTTAGGAAGAGCTGAAGTTTGCCTGGGCATTTATATGCTGCATTCTTCAAAAGTCTACAATCAGCAGAAAAGACCTGCTACTTTAAGGCTGTGAATATGTT
This sequence comes from Hydrophis major, assembly GCA_033807585.1. Classification (NCBI taxonomy): domain Eukaryota; kingdom Metazoa; phylum Chordata; class Lepidosauria; order Squamata; family Elapidae; genus Hydrophis; species Hydrophis major. Next base: position 85,303,059 of record CM066328.1, on the reverse strand, counting down.
GCCCGCTGCATAGTGGGAGGAGGACGTATAGAGGAGGACAAGGTGTAATATTTCTGACTGCTTCTGCCCCATTTCTAAGGGATAATTGTGCTTCACCTGTTGTGCAGCTCTTAAAAGTTTTTTTTTTTTTTAATTATCATTATTTCTGACCTGATTAATGCTGAGGTGCAGAAGCCTGGAAGCCACATCCAAGACTATGTGAGAGGGAAGATTGTGCATGCCCCGTGTACTTTGTTTAATGAGCAGTGATTTCCTTTATCTTCACTTATTTGCCATTTCCTCCAGCTTCTTCCACTTTAATTAGAGAAGTTTGGATGTGATCCATCAGGGTTCTTCTGATGTTCTTACACGCAGAAACTATACAAACACGTTCAGTAGCAAATGGGGAGCATATATGAGGGCGCCAGGGACAGGTTCCTTGGTTGTTGTTTTTCCATGGACGGGGTGGTGGTGGTGTCATGCACTGCCTGGATTTCACACAGGCGTGGATGGGGCTTTGCTTGCTTGCATGGCCTGGTTCCTGAGTGGCCATGCTGCTCCATGGGTCAGGGGTTGAAGACCCCTGATCTATCGGATAAAGTTGCATTAAACATTAGAATCATCCCTTATAAAAACACAGCGGATAAAAACATTAACAGATAAAATCGTGGGCACAAGATGTCAAAGAAGAGACAGCCCATAGGGGAAGAGGGGTTGACTTTTAATTAGTCAACCACCTCCAGTAAGAAGCTTCCTCAAAGGGTGCCCAAGCCAACTGACAGAGCCATAATACTAAGACAAAACATCAGGAAGGGGCGGGAAGCCCTCCTCATGTCGTCTCAAGGGGTAAGTTGTTCCAGAGAGGGCAGGAGTTGCTTTAGAGAAGGTTCTTTGCCTGGATCCTGCCAGCCAAAATTCCTTGGCTGATGGGATCCACAGTATGCCCCCTCTGCTGGCACAAGTGGGGCAGGCCAGTCCCATTGGGGTGAGACAGATCTTCCTAGGTTCAGGGCTTCTGTTTGAAAGGCCAGTGACAGCTATGGCTTGGAGGACTTTTGCAGAAATTTCTTTTGTGCCCCAGTTGTGCCCATTCCTGAACTGGGAGGCATTACTCATTGTCACTTATGTTTTACTCCCCAAGTGGATTATTGCAATATGCTCTACCTTGGGCTGCTCTCAGAGACCATCTGGAAGCTGCAACCCATCCAGAATGTGGTAACATGGGCAAAGTTATGGATGTATCTCAGTATGCACATGTCACTTCTGCTGCATGAGTGCATCAGCTCCCTATATCTCAAAGTGCTCATTGTCACTTATAAAACTCATCACAGCATGGGGCTAGGTTATTTTCAGGACTTCTTCTCTCTGGTTGTTTCTATTCATCCCACTAATAGGAAAGGTTCATTTCTAGATTCTTCAATTAAGGAGTGTCACCTAATGGGACTTGCCTGTGCCAAGCACTTTCTGGAATATTTCCTGTATTCCGGAACACCATAATCTCCCACCCCGCACATTACATGGGTCTTGACTCTGCAAAGCAGTGAAGACCTGGATATGCTCTACAGTAGGGGTCTCCAACCTTGACAACTTTAAGACTTGTACACTTCAATTCCCAGAGTTCCTCAGCCAACAAAGCTGGTTGAGGAATTCTGGGAGTTGAAGTCCACAAGTCTTAAAGTTGCCAAGATTGGAGACCCCTGCTCTACGGCATGAAAATTAGGTAGCTTGCGCATTGTCACTGATTATTTATTCTTACAATAGAATAGAAGTCTTTATTGGCCAAGTGTGATTGGACACACAAAGAATTTGTCTTGGTACAAATGCTCTCAGTGTACATAGAAGAAAAGATACATTTGTCAAGAATCATAAGGTACAACACTTAATAGTAGTTCTTTGTACCTATTCTAGATGTTTTATGTTTCACTGGTATTGTTTTTCTTATCACTTTTAACATGTTATGTGATTCCCGGAGTTGTATCTTTGAGATGGGCGGTCATATAAATTGATTTAATATAAACAAACTCCAATTAATTTTACTGAAAGAATTGACATCAACAGGAGTTATATTATGAAGCTTCCTGCCTCCAATTCTTTTCTCCATTTTTAAAAACCTCTGTGCAAAACTTATACTTTTTGGATTACTGAATTCCCAGAGCATGATTTAAATGTGGTATCATAATACCATTTTTAGAAATGAAAACCAAACCACCTGTTTCTGAAATGGGAAATGATTGGTTCTCAAACCTTAGTATCTCAGTTAGATGGACTGCCAAGAGATATGGTTCTCTTTGTGGGAAAGGCAAAGTATACACAGTTTATGGGGCTAAATAATAGCCACACTGAATCTTTTTTAAATAGCTGAAGTTATTAAAATTTAAGTGGTTTTACTATTTGAGTGTTCTGTTTAGGGAACTAAGGTGCTTATAGACGTATGTGTTAGCCAACCTACTATTGGCATTAGTACCCGTAGTTTATTTAATTATTTATGGAAGATACTTTAACATCTTTACACATGAATAAGCTCCCACAATTTCCAAAGGCTATCAAGCCTTGAGCGTGTTTCTTATATTTTAGGTCATCTGACGATCTCAACCCAGTTGGTTGTAGGAAAACTGTAAAGGTGTAATTAACTGTAATAAACTTTGCATAACATATTATTTTCTCCCTCAAGCTAAATCATCGTTTTCTTTCCCCTTTCCATTACCCAAGTAAGATATTTTTCTGAATGTCAGCAGTCTTCCTCTCATTAGCCACAGGGAAGGAGGATAAGACCACGGACTACAGAGCCTTTGGTTTTGTCTGGTGTGCCTCTTATCAGTTACAGGAAAGGTTTGTTCTGGGACCGCTGGGCTAAAGAAGAAAACCAATAACAACGGTAGCTGTCTGACTGCTGAAACAGCAATCTGCATGAAGAAGTGGTAGGTTTAGTCAATGCCACAAACTCCACGCCCTCTACACCAGTCAAGCCTCAGCTTCAGTGCAGAAGCAAAATAAAACTGTTAGAGGAAGTATGTGGTTAAAAACACCCAGGAGAACATAAAGTTCTGTGTGGCATTTGGGGATGGGTGGGGGCCTTGTGATTGTGTGCTGTATAGAAAGGAAGGTGAGGTTAATCTGTGGGAACAGAGCATGCTACAACAAGCCAAGGTTTGCACCATGTGATGGCATGCCTCACCTTGATGCTGAAGCAGAGATAGATGCAATATGTAGATCCAACTTATGTAGGGCATCCTTTTCCAGTGCAGCTATACTTGTCTCATCTCTTACAGTTCTTATTCCTTTTCTCATCTATCTTCTTCAGATTACAATATCTCAAGAAAGCTCCTGCTGTTGTTTGTTTGTCATCCATATTCAGGATAGGCAGACTCAATATGAATTTGAAATGAGGGAAAATGGTGTCTGCTTTCAGGCTTATTGCAAGTTGCTTGCAGTGAGGATTTACCATCAGTCAATAAGTAGCTTGCTAAACAAATTATGCTTTCATGCACTGTGAAGCAGTTGGCAGATACAGATGCGTGACACAATACAGAGAAGGCAAATGATAAATAAGGGTTGTTGCAAAGGCTACAAGGTTCAAGGCATAGCAATAAGCCTGTGGTATACCTTTGCAGAACCCACCTACTGTATATGTAAAGAAAGGGTGAGGTAAGCAACAGCAGACTGGAGAGATTACAATCTCCAGCGTGTTGTTCTATTCGCACCTGTACTTGAAGAGGGGGGAGAGAAAACCCATGGTACTAATTAAGCCATGACAGACTTGAATGCTCTATAAGATCCACAGCCTCATCCTAAATGTAGAAGGTTTCTTCTTGTGTTATTGAGATCTCTTGACAACTGGGTTTCAGGTCATATCGACAATATTTAAATAGGGTTCCTTACACATGCAAATTTCTTCAGCTGAAAATTGTGTTTTGTGCATGCATTTGGTCTGAAGTGGTATGGAAATTCTTGGTCAATGTCAGCTGTTTCATACATGTAAAACAAATAGACAGTCAATATTTAGTGCAATGATACTATCAATTCTAGAAATGACTTTAGCTGAAGCCAAATTTTATTTTCTTTGTTTCTTAGTTGCCATACATATGGGGGGAGGGGGGACCAATGGAGTGTGGAATATTTTCCTCTAACGTGCCAGACATAACAGCGATAGGGTTTGTGGGAACCAAGGTCATCTCAACGAGCGCTTGTAACAGACAGAGGGAGCAACTGACAAGCCCACCACCTATCTGGTTGGTTAATGTGATCTGTGACACTGGGGATGGGGTGGGGGGATATCTATTATTTTAATTATATCAAACTGCTGGGATTATTTAGAGTTGGTTTCACTTTTGAACTTGCTGATATGATGTGCCCAATAGAGGAATCTTTCAGTCGCTACAGCCTTAGAGTTCTGAATTGATTGGGACCATTAGTCAGAACAATGACAGATACAACAATAAGGAAACAAATAAAAGGGGCTATATTTGTGCATCTGGTCCTGGCTGGGATTGCTTTGTTATTGCTGGAAAGTGATAGGAGTAGAGCTTTCCCAAGGACTTGGGAAGAGGACTTTGTTTGACAAGTCTTTAGCTGTAAGCCCTTGGAAAACAAAGTTCAGAAATTGTAAGGTATCAGTAAGGTAATCATTTGACTTGGGTCTTCCATGTTTCCCAGGGTTCAATAAAAGCCATACTTGGATTGTTCTTGCCTAAAATAATCAAGAATGACAACAGGAATCCTCTAAAGCAGGGGTCACCAAACTTTTGGACCTCAGGGACCACCAAACTCATCATTTTAAATCCCAGGGACCACTAACCAGTTCTGTGGGCATAGTCTAATTTGTGGATGTGGCTTGGTGGTCATGTGACTGGCTGGGCATGGCTTGTATGTAAATATTATAAATATTTATATAATATTTTTTTTTTATAAAAAAAAGTAACTTTTACCCAAAAGCAGGCAAAGCAGGCAGGCAGATTGAGTTGCTGACAGAATCATTCAGTGATCTATCTATCTGCCATCGGCTAGCTCAGTCTTTCAAATTTGCTTGCTGTGAGTCTGCACTGAATAATAGAACCTTCAGTCCTAAGGAAGGTTCGGCTGTGCCAAAGATTTAATGACTGGATAGAAAGCAAGAAATCCAACCATTTCCTGCTTCCGAGTTAATCTAAATCTCCCAGCACAGCAGAACAGATGATGGTCAGAAAAGGAAAAATAGCAATTTCGCAAGCAAGTTTTCCCGGTAAGGAGTGAGTGGGTGGGGAGGGTTCCCACGGGCCATGTGGGCTGCAAAGCCTTGTGTTTCTGCACAGCCTGGATTAAATGCTTTGGGGGTTGCTCTGGGGGTGAGATTTCTCTGCAGCCACCGGTTGGCGACCACTGCTCTAAAGGAGAAGCTATTTGGATGGAAATGTCAAACAACTACAGCAAACTCTGCATGTATTTTCCAAGAATGCCTACAAAACAAAGAATGATTCTGGAGATTGGCACTTGAAAGTAGATTAGCTCTTTGATAATAATGTTTAAAAAATATTGGGTAGGCAAGAAAGTTGGTAGGTGTCAAGGAGGTTTCGCCAATACAATAGCACCAATGATCATTGTACCATCCACTTTTATAGATTGTCAATCAGCAAAATAAATCCATTCAGTAGCAATAGCATTCAGACTTATATACCACTCCACAGTGCTGTACAACATTGTATGAGTGGTTTACGGACTCAGCATAATTGTCCCCAACAATTTGAGTCCTCATTTTACCGATCTCAGGATGGAAAGCTGATTCAACCTTGAGCCATTCAGGATTGAACTGCTGGCAGTCGGTATAGTTAGACAGGAATACTGCATTCTAACCATTGCACCACCATGGGTCTTGATTATAGTATAAAGTGATTAAATACTTAATACTTAAATAAGCTCTCCCTCTGACCTATCCATACATTAAGATCTTCAGCAGGAGCTGCCAGAGAATCTTCCATGTAGTGGAACATCAGAGCAGTTGAATTCTCTTCCCAGAAAGGTTGATTGGCAATTTACTACTTTTGGCACTGAGATAATACAACTTTATCTGCCCAACTTTTCAGATAAAATAAAAGATTTCTTACATTTTATTTTACGTTGTCTTATAATGATGATTTCTTTCCTATTAATTGTTCTGGAAATGTTATCACACAATGGGATTCACAAGAGTCCATAATAAACGTTAGTGTCAGAATATATTGCTACACATACATTATTTCAGCAACCCTTGGATCCACCCTTTAATGCTCATTTGTAGTATATTATCCCGCATTACAGAGAGACGAGGGCTTGAAGCAGAGTTAGTTATCTAGGGCAACCTACAATGAATGCATAATTCCACCTCATTGCTCACACAGTTACTTTATGGTTCCCTGATCTACTGAACATAACTGTAGTCTACTGCATTAATAGAAAGTAAATAGAATGCCTTTCAGATGGTTGGCACTGCCAACTCTGTGTGCAGAGTTCAATTGTTTTTCAGAGGCAAACTTTAACATAATAAGAGCACTGTTGCTCAATACAAATAAACTAAGCTTCTACCACCACCCCCAATGGCTGAAAATGACTAACTTCCATCTGCTTGCACAAACTCCTTAAAGCAAATAAAGCTTTGATAGCTGGTCTTTCTTTTATTCCTTTTCCTCTGGCAGTAACTGTATCTGTATATGCTCACTGTTTTATGGGGTTGAGTTCTGTAGCACTGCTCTGTGAATCAGCTTCAGTATTTATTCATTCTAATCATCCAAAACGTTCAGAAGAAATATTTCCTGTTGATGAGATGATGCCGGATGTCACGAACGAGGGATGGAGCAGAGCAATGGACAGAAGTGCTATTCCTAGGCCTACTGCTGAGTCATTGCATACCTTTTGGCCTCTTAACCAATATTGAGAGGGGCATGCTTCCACCTGCCTTTCTCCAAAGACTTCAACAGGACTCCAAGTTTGCATAAGGCTAGGAAACATATAGAAAGGTGGGAGCAACATGAATTAAAAACAGTATGCACAGACCTGTTCAATGCCCTCCTGGAAGTAGAACAAATGGTCGATTGTTGGCGGGGGGAAAATGCTAGCAAAGCTTTTATTTGTATCTTGTTTGTCTGTTGGTAGTGTAGATGAAGGGAAAAGCATGCTTGGGGAAAATGCAGGCAGCCCAGCAGCAAAACAAAAAACAAAAAACATTGAGCTTTGACTAGCTTTTAAGATCCCAGTAAGAAATAATCGTGACTACTCTTGCATCATTGCTGAAGAATGTGGAATGAGGCTGCCAATGTACTACTCGTACAATTAAACCTAGCATAGGAAAAACAAACAAACCAGAGAATGTTTATCACAAAGCATCTACAATCAATCCTCTTGATACCTATAGATTTTGATAGGTTTCCTTGTTTGCTTTAATTGACTTGAGTCGTTGCAATTATTTTCCCAGCATTTAAGCAAAGTAAGGAAATGCCAGATGGTACCCTCTGGTCTTCAAGACTTTTCTGAAGATAGTAGTCAGATGTTGAAGACAGTTGAAAAATCTGGAGGCAGTTAAGTGGAGGTTTCACTTCTGCGTGCGTGTTGAGCAAGAGGGCGAGGGTAGTGAAAACAAAATGAAACTATTTTTAAAAAAAGATTAATTTCTGGCAGCCATTAAAGGAGCAAAAGCTCTTCTGTGCCTCACCATTCTTATAAAGCCTTAATCCTAAAGGAAACTTTTTCCAAGACTCTGACAGGTCCTAAAAATTTAAGTGTCAAAATATGGGGGAAAATATGCAGATGGAACAGTGGTATTCAAAACATTTGCAATGCAATCAATTCAGTACAGCTGAGGCTAGCTTATAAAACAGTGACAGCAAATAGGGATTCTGTTATAACTATGAGGAAATGTAATAAACCACATTTTGTCTGAAAGCAACTGGCCTACAGTCCTGTTTCCTCTGTTGTTGCAGAATTGTGTTCCATAATCACCTTTAAACACTGCAGTGGTTTCCTTCCTAGCCTCTATAGTTTAATGGAAAAAGTATAAATCAAGAACCCTACTTTCCTTCATAAATATTCATTTAGGAGGGGGTTGGGCACTCTGTAACTTCTAAACATGGTTTCTGAGCCTCTTAGAACTTCTTGTCACTGATGCCACTATCAATTGAAAACAAGACCTCCTACCATTTTGACAAAAGCAGCATACGAAAAGCCTGTGCAATGGGACAAAATTACATTTAGCAATTATTTTTGGCCAAAAGATATTGCAAAAATAATAGAAAACCGGTCAATACCCTTCTCCACCTTTCCACAAAAACCAAAACAAAACTTAACAACAGAAAATTCCAGCTTCAACTTGCATGTCATGGCTATATCCATTTTTTTTTTTTTTAAACAGACAGCAGCAAATTATAAAACACCAAGGCTGGCCAAAGTCATGCCACCGATTTCCATTGATACAATAGAATAACAGAATTGGAAGGTATCTTGGAGGTCTTCTAGTCCAACCCCTTCTGGCTCTACACCAGGGGTGTCAAACTTGCGGCCCTTGGGCCAGATGGTCATGTGCTAGCCCTGCCCCTGCCCAGTTTAGTGAAGGGGAAAAAATCCCAATATGGCATGTGATACCGCCGTGACGCCATGAGTTTGACACCCCTGCCCTATACCATTTCAGACAAATTGTGAGTTTGTGTTCTTCCAGTTCACCTTTGAACGAAAGCTCTACACTCTACAGGATAATAGGCGAATGTAGCTGAGTCTTTTTCTGTTTTAGCTTAGCAGATTCTCCCTCCATGTTAATATACTGCAGTCACAGTATCCTTACAAGATAAGAGTTTAAAAAAAGCTTTTCTCCAGAGAAGCTAAACAAGAATTTGTTTCCTACTCAATTTGGTGCAGTATTATTATTTATGAAATTTTTATTTCCTGCCCATCTCATATCCAACGAGACAATAATCACTGAAACACAACCTTCATTAAGAAAAATATGTTCTTTGTAAAGCATGCTTATCACATTGTAGGTTAAAAAAAAAAAGATGCAGAAGCTAAAGAAACTGATCTGGTAGGTTAATGTGTTACACAGTCCACATGCTTTTGTTATGTCATCATTTCCTTTAGAAATGACTTGCAAGAAGTTTTAAGCCAGGAGTCCCAAAACTTGGCAACTTTAAGACTTGTGGACTTCAACTCTCAGAATTCTCCAGCCTGCTGACTTTGGAGACCTTTGTTTGGAGACCTTTGTTTTAAGCAAAGGCACTGGCTTACTTTTTCATCCTGAGCTTGAAGCTTCTAGTAAGGGATTAAAACAGATTTAAATTCTATCATTGGGAGTCGGGTGGTGTAGAAAATGAATAGATAAGTGTATAGTTGTACCTTTCTTCTGTGCCCAAGTTTTATCTCAACTGAGTGCTGAAACTACTGTATATAGGTAGTCCTTGACTTACGACCAAAAGGTGATCATCATACATGGATGCCAGTTGCCAAGCATCCAGATTTTGATCAGGTGACCATGGGGATGCTGCAATGGTCATAAAAGCATGAAAAATAGTCATGTCACTTTTTTCAGGGATGTTGTAACTTTGAATCGATACTAAATGACCTATTACGTTGAGGCTAACAGATTTCCCAAGCTGCCCTTCTGTCACAAACTAAACGTATTTGTGCTGTGTACTACTTCTTTCTTTCTGGAAATAAAAGAAACTATTTCTGTTAAAATTTGTATTGCAGCTTTTTATGCCACATGTACTCATCTGCCATGTATTATTTCTGAAAGATATGGTCTTATTGGTTACTTGCATCTTGCCATAATAAAAAGCTTACTCAGAATTGATTTTACCTCCTTGCCACATAAATGGTATTATTGTAAACCAGGGGTCACCAACCTTTTGGACCTCAGGGACCACCAAAATACTGCAGACCAGAGATCCTGGGAAAATCCCCAAAAAACTCCACAGGAAAATTCCCCACCCCGTTTTTCTACCGATTGATTGTTCTTTATTTGGGATCGCAGGATACCGTTTCCAGCTCCATTATCGGGGGCGTGGGGGGGGGGGCAGAGAAAGAGAGAGAGACTTTTGGCTTTATGCAAGGAAAGCAGCAGAAGCCTTTTTTCTCTCCCCCAAACTCCACCAGAATTGAGTCTTTGTGAGACTGGTCGCACCAGTGCAGCCTCTTGGAGCAGGATGCCTTGCAGGTCCCAAAGACTCATTTTTGGTGGAGTTTGGGGGAGAGAAAGAAAGACTTTTGCTGCTTTCCTTGCATGCAGCCAAAAGCAGAAGAAAAAAGAAACGGAAAGAAGTAGCCTGATGGCCAGGCCAGGCACGTGGAGAGTTCTCCCCCTCCCCTCACTACCTCGTGTTGTTCGCAATGCAAGTGACTCAAGCCTTGTGTTCCCATGGACCATGTGGGCGGTGCAGACTTGTGTTCCTGCAAAGCCTGGATTAATTGCTTTGGGTGTGCTTTGGGGATGACATTTCTCTGTGGACTACCAACATTTTCTCATGGACCATTAGTAGTCCCCGACCCACTGGTTGGAGAGCACTGTTGTAAACCTATTTACTTACAAGACATATCCCTCCTCATGAAAGAGATGTTATAGAATTTCTTCATAAAAGGCTTCTTTGACCCCACTTAAGCATTCTTTCTGAAGCCAAATGAGATTCAATTAGCTGCTTAGGTACCACTTCTCAACTCTTAAATAATCTCTTTCTTGAGTGGGTCACCAAATACCTTGTGTGATAATTGGAAATTCTAGAAATTGAAACATTCAATGTGCTTGGGCAATACCAGATGAGAAATGGCTGCTTCTGTCAGGCCAAAAATTGCAACCACTGTGGTAGTCACAGCTCACACATTTCTTCTCTACCTAACTTGGGGGTTTTCAAACTTGACAGCTTTAAGACTTGTGGACTTCAACTCCCAGAATTCCTCCTCCAATCATGTTAGCTCAGGAATTCTGGGAGTTGAAACTCACAAGTCTTAAAGCTGCCAAGTTTGAAGTCCTTTGACCTAACTTCATAATTCAATGATACATTCATGACCTACAGGTCATCCTTACCTATCTATTTGCACATTTCTTTCCCACTTCCTTCATCTGTCCTAGATTATTCAAATAGCACATCTCCTCCTATTCATCTCTGCACCGTCATATTAACTCCTCAGTACAAGAGTTCTGAGCTGGTCTTTTTAAGATTTATGGCAAAGCCCACGCCAAACAGATTTTTCCTTTCCTGGTGGAATCTGGATTGCAAAGGTTGAACTGCAGGACTGTTAATAGATGGATTTGTTGGTCAATGTTTTGAAAACACTGTTATCACCAGATACTTCATCCCATTATTGTGTTAATGTATATAGAAACAAATTGCAATGGTGTTCTCCCACCAGTTATTAATCTACAACTGAGCATGTGGATTGGGACAATGCACAAACTATCCCAAATCCAATAGATCTTGACCCACCCTGTTATTTCCCTTACATCAGATTGCCCTTAAATTAGTTCACATGCAAATGAAGTAGATGACTAGGGGGCAGTGCATGACCAAAATGCATTCAGTCCTATTGTTAGAGGCTTAATTATCAGAAGGAACTATAATAGCCTATATTTTTGAAGGGCATCATTATAGCAAGTACTTCTCAGATCAGAACTATTGTTTTATTTTTAGATGCACTCTTTTAAAAGGCACCGATTACTTTTGAGAAATGAACATTGTGTTTGATTTCTTTTCCTATTCATCTGCATATTGAAGGTAACAGGATTCTGATGGAGCCATAGTAACGAAATATATTAGAGAGGATATATAGTGTTGGGTGAGGACTGGGAAGTTCAAAACCACTTTCAGCTATGAAAGCTCATTGTTATCCCAACCTACCTTGTATTTATTAGGGGGAAAACTGAAAGGCATGCTTACATAGGCCAAATTTCTGAATGAAAATCAGGATACAATTTAAAAAAAAACGCCTTTTCTGCATTTCTAAAATAGTAGTGCATGCCACATCTGCCTTATGTTCTCTTTTAAGAGTTTTCAAGCTTGACTTTTCCTCTCTTTTGGATGAGAACTGTGCCATTGCACTGTACAACTGGAAATAAATCCCAGACATACAAGAACACCATTACTCTTAAATATGTGTGCCCATGTAATAAGGATTATCAGAAGGGGATTTCCTTAAATATTTAGGATAATTATTCATCCAGTGTGTAAAATGGAAAAATGCAAGATAAGGAGGATCCGAGGTTATGGGGAATTTGGTTCGGAAAGAAAGTAAATTAAAATAGTGACACTATCAACAATTCCTGGAAGCATGAGATAAGGTTTGGATTAGGAAGCAATCTGTCCAATCTTTTCCATTGGAGAGGAACTGTCTTAAAGTATGCCTTCTGTATTTTCTCACCTGGTATAATGTGCTTTGAAAGCAGGAATCCCATCTGCTGAATTAAGAATTATTTTAGGTATTAAATAATTTGCTATATTAAAAGTGTTCTACGAACAGAAGTAAAAACCAACGATAACATTAGCTTGGCTTATTTTCATTGGGACATCAGCTTTCTTAAAAACTTGTGCAAATCTGATGTTAAGAGGATTTGGCAAAGTAATATATCACTCAGGAGAGCTTCCTTTTACCTTTTTTTGCAAGTAAAACCAGTTTCACTGTCAATTCTTGAAAAAACACTTGGGATTTATTGATTTAAACTGCAAACAGTCGTTACAAAAGATTCTCTTAAATAAACTCACACAAAGGAAAAAGGAAAGAAAAAGCAATGTAGTGAACAGTAATGGGAAAAATTACATTCAATGTGTTTTTTGTGCCAGTAATGTTTACCTTTAAAAGAGGAAACACTCCATTCTTGGAATACAGAAATGCAAAGACAAACTACATTTGGAATGTCTTTAGACAGGCACTTGAAACCAAAGGGTAATTTTTTTCCCTTTAAATACTTACAAAAAAAGGAAGCAAAAACCTTCCTTTTCATCGTCTCACAGCACAGCTTTATGCTTATACATTCTAGAGGCCAGCAGTGAAATCCGTATTCTACTGAAGTCACTTGACAAAATTCTCCAATGACATCAGTATGGCCAGAATTTCACCCCACCTGGGAGCGGCCTTGTTGGGCAAAGGAAGGCAAAGAAGCACATGAAACTCAATTTGCAGTCTGACACAAAAAGGGTAACGATCTAAAATAAATAATCCGAACACAGTTGTTGCATTTTTTAAATTAAATTTTCATTTTTTAAAAATAAAATAACCAAAAAAGTGTAAAGTTACAAAAATGTCATTGTAGTATAATATATTAAACTGTGGGGGAGGGGAAAAAGAAAAAGACTTCACAATCTTAAGATTAATATGGAAGATCATAATTTAAACATAAAAGAATATATTCTATGAATTCATCATCCAGATAAATATGAACAAAATTAACAAAAAAGCATAGGTTTCAGCAATAAATACGTTTTGATAAGTTAAATAAGCTTTATATTGTTGTGCAGTGACAAGCAAAATTTGCTCTCCAATTTCTGAAGTTATACAAAATTAAAAACCCAGGAAAAAAATAAAATAAAAAGCTTGGCGTGAGTGCTCTATGGATAGGTCTATTGTACTCTAGAGCAAAACCATTAAAGCTATGACTACTGAAACTTTGTTTACACTGAACTTGCATGTGTGGAATGAACACCGTTAGATACCCCTCCCCTCCCCACTTTTTTTGTGAAGATGTCACATGTACATGCGGAGAACCTGTAGCACCAAAAGCAAGTCATTCAATGTCCATCTGGCTTAACTCTCCATTTACCAAGTCCCACGCATGTTAAAAGTGAACTGTCCATTCTCAGCTGTTCTTCTGGCTGACCTGAGTTGATTCAGGCAACAAGCCCTTTATAAAAATGTGGAAGGGGCTGGATGTTAACAGATGTCCACCTGCCAGGTGTCTACTGAACACAGGCAAAGGAAGGGAAGACAGAAGGGAAGAGGTTTCCGCATCTGAACTACTGCTCGTGACAGGAGTTGTTATTTCTAGATAACCCTCCTGCACATCTGGAAATGCAGAGCTCTACAGATGCTGCTGGTGCCCTCTGCAGCTGGAGAGGTAATATAGTCACAGTGAACATATTAAAAGGCACTACTACACTTGTAAACGTTATCACTTTCTTTTGTAATTTGGCACTTGCGGTTTCAGCCAGTGTCTGGACTCTAGGCAGGTGGACGACCTTGGCGTTAACATCAAACCCAAAGATGCTAAGGGAGATTTAGGACAGGAAGGGGGCTACAAGTTTAACATTGTAATACATGTGGGAAGAGAGGCCAAAAGGCAATACCAGATTATTCATCAGAGATGGACAGTCTGCTGAAGATGGGAAGACGTCTTGAGGTGTCCAGGATAGGTGAATCCGAGCCACTGTGGCTGCTGCTAGAGCTGCTCAGATAACCTTCCTGGTCGGAGAGGGAGCCCTGTGGACTCGGAGGAGAGTCAAACATATTTGGGGACTCAGACATGGGTCTAAGGAGGAAAGCGGTGGGCGAGCCCCCCGCAGGCATCTGCACCCCCATACTAGGAGCAAAGAGATTGGTCAGCTCCTGGCTGGAGAAGGTGAATGGATTGCTGGCACAGTCAGGCAGAGTAGGAGAGCCCAGGAGGTCATCACTTATGATGGGTGGAGGGGTTATCGAGGTGGGGCTGTCCAGCAGCCCGTTGGCAGCAATAGCACTTGGAAAGCCAGCAAAGCTGAAACTGTGTTGGAGGCGGGGTCTTTCAGCAATCACAGGCTCTCGACCGCCACCAGCTACAGCCCGGCGCTCCTCAGCATTGTGGATGAAATGACAGCGAGGCCCGTAAGGGCAGAAGCCAATGGTATGGAAAGTGCGACAGAGCTCCGTCTTGTACTTGGGATGGCGGGTCAAACTTCGCAGCTCATGGATGCCGTGAGCAAACTGGCACTTGTCTCCGTATTTGCAGGTCCCATTCTCCTCAAACGGGCGGCAGAGCTCCGTCTTGTAGCGACTCGAGTTGACTTGCCCACCAGGCTGCTTTTGCTGAAGCAGGCGCTCTCCACCTTCGGAGAAGGAGCGGTCTCGAAAGCGGTTCTCCCTGGGCCCCAAGGTTGGGGCTGGCTCTCCCTTAAGGCCGTTCAGGAGATGGGTCTGATGGAACTTAGAATTGGGCAGGGTGACAGAGTGCCTCCTGGGGAAACCCCCGCCAGCTGGAGTTCCTACGGCCTTCCTGTCCAAAAGACACCCTCCCGCAGCAGAGGGGCCGTAATTCAGCATCTTGTTACTCTGGAAGGAGGAAGTAAAAAAGCAGTCAGCAATCCAGCTTTCAGCTTCATTTGTTTATGCCCTTAAACCTGACCATTCTACTGCCCTTTTTCCACAGCTGCACAACCGATTTGCCAACAGTAAAATGACTAAAAGCTCTCTTCTGTACCAGACAGGTCAAACTGTAGGAATCACAAGCCATGAAGTAGCAAACAAGATTTTCAATGGCTTTCCCATGGGTTCATATTTACTATATCAATTTTGATTTGTCCTACACAAAGGTGTATCACCATACAACAGGAAGATGTATCAGCCATAATCTGACCATTATATCATAGTATTTTTCCCAATACTGGCTATAGATTTCTTTAATTTGTGCACAAGAGCCGAAACTCATTTTAACACAATTCCTCCCCAAACCTCTAGAGAGTAAGAACCAGATCTTTTCCAGTAACACTTTCAAGTTTATTTTTTCAGGAACCCAAAATGTAATTCTTGGTGAGGAGAGCCTATGCTACATTTTTTATAAAAAGATGTGAGCTTTGGGATAGATGTTATTTAGAATTTCTCAATGAATATCATTGTGCCACCTCCCTCTGTGCAAAGAAATTACATTTCATGTGGTGCATACATGACTTCATCTCTAAAAATTCCAGTTAGTTTTCTGACCCTACAAGAGGCATCTTTAAAAAGAAAAAAGAAAACAGTTCAAGCAATTTTTAGTTTGGGTACATGTGATCTCAACCTAAAAGCACCTTATTTCAAAACTAATTGTGTGTCTGTATTATGAACATTTAACAAAAAAAGAGGAAAAACCAAACCCAGAACAACTCCCAGGCCGCTCATTTTTGCAAGCCGTAGAGAAGCGGCAGCCCAAGTTGTGGAATCTGTTTCTCAAAAATTGAGGAAGTCGTCACTGGCTTTTCTTCCCACTTGCCTTACGCGTTAAAGCAATCAACAACTCTTCACAAACTTTTAAGAAATGCATACACCCATTGACTTCGGCTAAACAAAGATAAGCTGGGGAGGACGAGAAAAACGCAGCCACATGAGTGGGCTGAGAGATAAGAAAAGCAAACTGCAGAAAAAAGCGAGCTAAGTAAGCAGGGCAGAAACAGGGGAGGCGGGAGGGGGCGGGGTGACTTAGCCTGTAAACGGCATTTTGCAAAAAGCCTGAAATCCAGAACCTCCCTCCCACCCCAACCTTCCCGTCGCCCATCACGCACGGCTCGAGTTCCCTTGCTAGCAAGCCGAGACCGTAAAAGCGTGAGGGAAGCAGCGGCGCACCAAGCTTGCGGGAAATTCGTGGCAACAGCCATCTTTCTCCACCCCGAACAAAACGTGGTGTGCAGCCGAGTAAGTAATCCCAGTAAACTTTTCCAAAGCAGGACACACAGCTACAGCCATACATCCCAGAACACGAGTGCAAAATGGGCTGCAAAGGGACTTTGTTGCATTCCATCACATGGGGAGGAAGACGGGGGGGGGAAGAGGAGAGGGGGGGCAGAGGAGAGGGGGGGCGGCCGAGAGGAAACACGCCTTAGTCCCAAGTACCGAATTTAGGATGAAGGAGACGTTTCCACCAAAATCGGCTGATTCTCACACGGTTTTAACAATGCAATGGTGGTGTTTTTTTAAAAAAAAATATGGGGAAACTTTTCCAAACTTTTCGGATGAATGGAGCAACCATTCTAAACTTGTTTCCTCCCCAAAAGGGCGAAGTTATTGAAAACTGAAAAATCCTAGGAGACATCCCGTTTTTTAAAATCTCGATATAGTCTCGAAATAATTCAAGGGAGAGTCGAGCAAAACAAGAACTCCCCAAAGTCAAATGTAAAAACACTTCCCCACCCACTCACCCACGAAGAGACTTAGCGCTCCAGCAATTCAACTAAAATTTGGGGCTCTCATTAGACAACTTTCCCAAGTAATTTCTCAGCTTTCAGAGCGGTTATTAAGGCCAAACAATACAACTTATTTCTGTTTTCTTTAACGTCCTCGCCAACTTTAAAAAAAGCAAAAACTTGGATTTGGAGGGGGAAAAAAGGCAAGAGGGCATTAGATGTAGAACGAGAGAAACCCTGTTTATTCTCCCGAAGCAATCGGAACAAAAGCTTTATTTAAAAAAAAAAAAGTTTTAGAAGATAATGCGGGAGGTTAACTTACTTTGCATAAAACTTCACTCAAGTCGAAGATTGTTGGCGACACGAGGGCTGTAGACATCTTCAACTACCGTAGTAAAAAGAGGAATGAAAAAAAAAATTGGAGTAAAACTCTTTTTAAACAGAAAAACAAAATGATTCAGTGTTGTAAAGGCACAGCCTCCAGTTTCCCTGGGACGGACTCCCTTTTGCCCCCCTCCAGCTCCAACAATTCCCCTTTCTCGTTCCTTCCAGAAGAACTTAACCAAAAAGCTCGATTTATAAAGTTTCAGCTCTTACGCCGTGGGAGGAGTTCCAACTTCATTTAAATGAGGGAGGAGGAGGAGGACGGAGATCGACGACGGAGGGGATCACCCAGTGGGGTCGAACCTACCGAAAGCCCTTCGGGAGGACGGGGGTGGGGGGTGGAAAGAAAGGGGAGGGCCTCGAAGCTCTTATTTTTAATTTGGGACGGGGGGGGGGTGAAGTTTTGAAGAGAGTATAGTGTTTGTACAAGTTACCTCTAATTAGGCGGCGAAGGAAGGGCTAGTTAAGCCTCTTTTGTCGGGACTTGAATGTAACGTGACGCTATTCGCTGCACCCGATGCGGCGGCTCCCCCTCCTCCTCTACTTAAGGCGGGATCAATTGTTTCCTTGAGAATTTTACACTGTTCCTTCGGGCCTGTGTGAGCGGGAGTTCAGGCAAAGTTTGGGCTCTTTCCCCAGTTCCCCCACCGCTAAGAGGGTTTGCTTTTTTGTGTGTGACTGCGGGATCCATCTAAGGCAGTCACCTCGACGGCGGCAGGGGTGCTGGACGCCCCATCTTTTAAGGGGAGCCAAGGCTAGCTGAATCCCACGGGACTTGCTTCCCAGTAAGCAAAGCGGGAATTGGGTGCTGGTTGCGCGCTCATTTTCTTAGCGCGTTTACTCCGAAGTAGGTTGTGGTCAAAGCAAGGATAGAGGGCTTCATAAATTTCGATAGGATCGGAACCTAAAAATAAGGAACTCGCATGACCATGGTATGAAGAAGCAATTAGATGTAGAGGTTTCCCCCGCCCCTGCTCTTTAAAAATTCATATTCTTATAAGTTAATCCTGGTTTGTTCTGGCCCCAGAAATGTGTTGTAATGTTGAAAAATAAAATACTGCAGTCAAGTATTGGAAAGATTTCGAGAAAATTTCACGAACCATTTGGTCTAAATTCCCACAGGAAAATGACTTGTGGAGTTTTTGTCTTCCTTCCCCCTCCCCTGCAGTTTTTAGAGATTCTTCTATTGCCGCATTGCTAACGTGCGTTTCTGCAAAGGGCGCTTTTTTTTTTAAAGTGCTTTCGTGTTTATTTGAATAGCAGACTTCCCAGTGGTTGCATTTTTATCTCTGGCCTCCCCTCCACTTTTTTTAAAATTGAGTATTATGTCGGATAGTTTCCTGACCGAGTCGAATTTTGTTCCTTAACTTTTGGCGCGATTCGAGTTGGGGGACACATGCATCGGAACGTGACTGACACCTCGATTTGCATCTGGGAGGGGAAAGACGTCGACTTGTATTCTCTCTTCCCCCCCCCCCCCCGTAGCCTTTTAAGTTGTGGAAGGAAGGGCTGGGTGGTGGACCGAAGTGGAGCTGGTAATATTTCCTTCCTCTTTCCATGTGACCTCGCAACTGAAGCCTCACCTCCAGAGACGATTGCGGCACAACACTTCAGAACTCTCGGCCTGTTAGGAAACGCGGCGCCCGTGAGTGCAGTTTCCATCGCTGCGTAATGAGGCCACTTGCTAGCCGCATTTTCGCGCTCGCTCTCGAGCGCACCATTTTGGTTTCCTCTCTCCGCCCCCACTCCCGAGTATGTCTGAAGCATGTGTACATACTGCAGGTTATATCTCCGTTTTCCATCGCCCAAAAGCTTCCCGCCTTAGGCCGGCTTGCATCTCCGCTTTGATTTTAATTCGACTGCCTCGATACATATTCAGGCGTTGCCTTTTTTTTTCCTTCCCTCCCAGCGTTCCCCTTTTCTGTCTAGTTGCGAGTGTATAAGTGCAGAAGTTTTTTTAAAAAATCTCCCATTTCAGTGTCTCAAAACATGAGTTACTTCTTAACTGGTTAATTAAAGAGGACATCGGCCTTTTGAATTTCATTATCTCCCCCCCCCATTTCCATTTGGCAAGAACATGGTTTAACTTTTAGGTGTTATGTTGGAGAATTATTTACACTATTCAACAGGTGCATGAGAACCTGGACACAAACACTAAGCTGAAACAAACACTAAGCTAAAACTTCAAATGAAGTTTTACAGAAAATGAGAAAGAAACTGGGAAGTGATTGCTCTCTTTTGGAAGGTACTGCTGCCTAACTGGAGAGCTGATGCCAGACTTATTTTGGTGACAATGGAAAGTGAGCAGAACCAGCAATGCCAAAATCTGATGGGATAAGACAGGTTAACTACTGGTTTGGGATTTATGAGCTTCCCTGCACGCTGGGAGCCACCCACCTGAGTCATCAGCATGCTGTGTGCAGAGATGCAGCCTTGGAAACAGCCCTCTTTTCCTGCTTTTTTAACTGCAGCTGTGCCTCGTTGGCAACTGAAGTTGAAAAATCGGTTCTACAGAGGTGGACAGAACGGTAGAAACCCACCCCTGGCTGAAATGTTTTGCTTTACAGCATTGGTAAAAAAAAAAAAGTATATTTTCTAGAACAAAAAGTTGATTGAAAAGTTAAACCCTTGTATCCCAACCCTTGAAATATATATTATGCCTGAACTGTAAAAATCCAGTTATGAACTAGCTGTGAAGAAATACAGTAAATAGGGCCATCCTAAGTTTTACAGTCCAGATGCAATATTTCTGTTTGAAGACCTTAACCGAAAAACAGAAGCTTGCTCAGAAATACTTCCTCAGAATGTAGTGGCTCTTGCTTCTGTGTAAGAATGTTCTTCTGTCCTGATTTTTAAAATGTGATAAACTTTCAAGAAGGCATGAATGTCATTATGAAGACAGCACACCTTCCTGCTTCCTCCCTATTTGTTTCAGTCTGGCAACAAATGAATACTTCTGCAAGCCCCTTCCTCAGCTGCTTATTACTTTGTGGCCCTCCACAGGAGCTCTTAAGTAGTGTTCATAGCTTGACAGCATTCATGCAGAAGTAAGCACTATTGGTATCTACGTGATAATACCCAGCAGTGTAAATGTTGTCACAAAAGGGTTGGTACTGTGGTTGTACAATAACAACAGCTGTATAGCTATCTCAGTTGTAGAACAAATTGTGACTTGGATAGAGCAGGCATGACTTTGGCATAGGAGCAATAGACCTGGGCATAAAGCTTGCAGTTTGTACAAATATGAAATAGGCTTGACTATATGAGTGGGTTTCATCAGTCGTTAGCCCACCAGAATAGTTATTTACAAGGCTAAACTGGCTCCAGAGATACCTGAATGGGTTCAGAAAGAAGACTTCTGATTTCTGTTATTTGGGATTGATTTGAATGGTTTCTAAGAAATCTTAAGAAAATATTTCAGTAGTGGAGGTGATGTCTTTTAAAATTTCTGCTTGGATTATATCTTTAAAAACTGATTTGCTAATTTATCACAATCCATGTTTTAAGTCTTACTCTTTTGTAGTAATTTAACTCTCTGTAAAAATTATATGATTTCTTTAAGATATGGAGTGTGTGTGCGCCCCTTCAGATCAGTTTTTGACTCTTGACAAGTGCCTGGACTAGGGCCTACACTTTTCTTGGCAAGATTTCAGAAGTTGTTTGCAATTTATTTATATTAAATTTGTCTTAACCATGAGGTGGTTTACAATGTTAAAACACTGCTTCCTGTCTAGGATAGAGAGTGTGACTTGCTCAAGATTACCCAGCTAGCTTTCTGTATAAGGCTGGACTAGAGCTCATGGTCTCCCAGTTTCTAACCTGATGCCTTAACCATTGTTATACACCAAACTGGCTCTCTATAGGGTATGGCTCCTAAATATTTGATGAAGAGCCGGAATCCATTGGAATCTCCATATTATGAAGCTTATGTCACAAAAATAAGCATTTCCAATGACCTTAACTTCCTAACTTCAAAAAACCCATTTAAACTTTAATTGTTTGTGCAAAATGCTACAGTTAACAATGGAACAAGCTTCCTCAGAAGAGAGTCAGAAGTTACAATATGCCATGCTAAACAAGAAATATTCCTAAACTAAATAAATTTTTTTTGCAATACCCAGGTCTCATAGTGGAGTAAAAGAATATGATCAGCTACTTCAATGAGTTACCTCTCCCAGCCCAGAAGCCCAACTACAAAAGCAACAGGAGTGGAGTTGCTGAAGAGTTAAGAAAATATGTAGAGCTAGAGCCGGGGTCTTCAAACTTGGCAAGTTTAAGACTTGTGGACTTCAACTCCCAGAATTTTTCCTCTAGTCATGTTAGCTCAGGAATTCTGGGAGTCGAAGTCCATAAGTCTTAAACTTGCCAAGTTTGAAGACCCTTGAGCTAGAGGAGCTTCAGCATTGAAAGACAGGAGGTATTTCCAGGCCACAAATTTGCCTGTGGGTGTGTATGTGTGGAAATGTAAAGATGACAGTGCAATCTGAATACCCATTGATCATAGAAAAGAAAAAGAATTCCCCCAGGAATAAAATAATTGGCAGAAAATAGGTAAGTGTATAGCTGGAAAGTTCTGTATAAGTTGCAGCTACATCCTGGGGCAGAGACTTATAGTTACCCTAATGTAGGAAACTTCCATGCGTGTCCATACAAGGAAGGGAAGTAAGAGGGTGAAGCAATGTATGTAGGGGTAGAGCAGCCATTACAGAACAGGATGATCTAGAATTATTGGTTTTGCCTTTGGATGAGATTCATTTTTTTTTTTGTTCTCCATGCCTCCAAATTTGCAGATGCCTATGAATTTGGGGGACAAGAGTTCTTGTGTAAGTGTCTTGCCTCTGATTACTTTGTAATTTATACAACAGATATTTCCAGCTGCTAACTTGAGTAAAACAACAGAGATAGTCCTGAGGAATTTCTCCCATGATAATGTTTGCAGCAGGGCTTTTTCTTGCATTTTGTATAAAGGGCTGGGCCATTTGAAGACTCATAAACCACAAGGGAAAAGTTGGTCATGAAAAGCTAGGATTTTATTTGGCGTTTGGAAGTTCTGTACACCGCAGGACTTCCAAATTGTCAAATTGAGGCTTAATTGAAAAATGTTCAGAATTAATGCAGCTGGTAGGACATCCCCAAGAAAAATATGCCATTTGGACATGGTTTATAATTTGGGAAGAAATAACACTTTTCTGGATTTTAACTTTCTTTAACCAGACAATATTTGTTCATTTAGCATGATGCAAAGGAGAAACCTACCTGATTAAATTTTCATTAGACTTCTCTAAATGTTCATGTTTCAGGCATGCTGTGTATGTGGAAAGTGCCCATTTCTCTTGCTATGTTTCTGTGAGTCAAGCATTACAAATCTGTCAGGAGGTACTGAGTCAACCTGGTCATTTTTGGAAGAATCTTTATAGAAAAACCATGTGCTGTAATTCTGTTGACTTAACACCTGTGAATAATATAAAAGAATCTAAGAAGAACAGATTAGATGACTTAATAACAAATGATGTTCTTAAATCAGCTGATTGTAAGAGGATTCATAAATTTCTCAGAAGCTGGAAGCTCTAGCTAGGAATTATGGGAGCTTTTATCAAACAAATGTAAAAGGTAAAAATTTGGCAAGACTTTCAATAGCATACTAAGCAACCAGAAACTGTTCTTAATTTTTTTCTTTATGCCATGATGTTTAGAAAATGCCTGTAAGCAAGCCATAAGATAATTTTTCATGCTATGTCTACGTTTCTAGGAGGCAAAATGTATAGAAAATAAAATTATGTACGGTATTATTTGGATAAAATACATAGATGTACAAATTATAAATGCAAAACCCTCAACAGGTTAGCTTGGAACATGCAGGAATGCATACGAAGTGTCTCTTCAGATTAATAAAGTGGCCACATTTTTTTCCAAGGCTTTTTTGGTTGCTCTGGAAGCACTTTTCAGCTGTCTGCATGTATGTGCATGTACACCTTCACTTTTCCCAGCATGCAGAGACAACTCGGGAACCTCTTTTTTTTTTTTTTTCAGGACCATGTGGCTGTTTTAGAAGTTGCCCCTGGGTGTTTTCTGCATGCTGAGAAAAAAGCAGAGCTGAGTGGCTGTGCATGAATACACATGTATTACGCAGCTGGAAACAGCTTCTGAAGCAACCACACAAGACTCTTAAGATAAGGCCTTCTTTAACAGTTTGAAAACAGATTCTTTGTACGTGTTCTTGCACATTCTGAAGAACTGCTCAGAGGAATTGCTTAGGTTTAATGTATATTCATTACAGAAGCAGGAAATCCCAAAAGATTCAGGACTGTTTGCATGCAGTGAACATATAAATGAAATTAATAAATGAACACCTAATTTATATCAGTAATGATCATTTAGGAAAACTTTCCCAGTGAATCTTTCCCAGTTCTTATGCTCTGAACCAACATTTTAGTGTTTGCAGAATTCTATCTTCACAATCCAAGTGAAACCCTATTGGTTTCTGTTGCATGATAATGGAAAGTGCAGGTGTAGCATTTAACAGCTTATTTTACAAAATACTTTAAAATATTTTAAATTCAATGGGTAAATACTGTGGAGGGCAGTTTTGGAAGGGCAATGAGGGTAATCAAAGAAGTTGATTTGTCAAACTGTATAACCAAACAATGAAACAGGTTACTGTGGTTACAAGAAGATAGTAATAGAAACTGCAGAGAGGTTGTTTTGAAAGAAAAAAAAAAAGGGAAAAAAACCTTAAAGAGCATTTGTTCCTTTTGGGAACCAATTTTCTGTGTTACATGGATAACACTTCAATAATTAAGATTTGCAAATACAGGGATTGTTTGGCAGCATTAAGTAGCAACAATTTTAGGCAGTAGGATTAGAACATAATTCCAAGACACACCCTTTTACAAAGTAGTTCTGTAGTGCTTTCTCCACTCCACTCAATAACAGATCAACAGACCATGTTTACATGGAATTCTTATCCATGTTTAAATTAACCAAGGGTCATGGAATTAATCTATTGCGGTTTATATGAGAGGTTGAACCTTATAAAGCACTGAAGTTAGGGATCATCACAAAATACACAAGGGGAAATGTGGTTAATTGATCAAATAAAGAACAGAAAGTGGCATAACATGTTCCAGTGGGAATAGTAACACAACAGCTTATTGATTTCTATATGGTAAGATGTTTAAAATTTCTAATTTAAAATTAGTTTCCTTGTTTTTAAACATGAATTGTGCTAGCTGAAGAATTCAAGATTTGGTGGAAAATTTAATTTGTTGCAATTTAAAATGCTTTGCCAGCTGGAGAAATGAGCAGACAAAAATAGTCAGTTAGGAAACAAACATACATTGGGGGTATGGCTGAAATTGAGCACAAGGATACCAGAAAGGAGAGGGGCATTTTGATGCCATAGTCATGTCCCAGCCAATAACAGACACTTAGAAAAACTACATGAATTTTTCTTATGAGTGCCCCTCCCACCACGTAGTTGAATCAAAGTACTGGACCATTATCAATATACGGAGAAATCTTAACTCAAATGCTAGACCAGACAGCTTTATTCCTTGAGATTATATACACTTACTTATAAAGGGGGTGTTGCTGAAAACAGTAGTGAGAAAGAACAGTTCTTTAAAAGTCTAGCCTGACAGGCACAAGAATGTCTGAAAACTGTTAACACTTATCAGTTCCACCAGATATCACACCATATACCAGACGGTGTCCAAACACAATCCCTCAAACTTGCTACATGTGGGGTTACAGGCAGAAGCACTCATATATGTAAGTAATGGAAGGGAACAGCAGACAAATTCTGAAGGGTGTGGTCATAATACAACTGAATGGTGCCTTGCAAGGAAGAAGGCTGGCATTTTAATTACCGTAGCAGTTTTTATTATAGCAATACAACACTACTGAAACAATATCAACAGTTATGACCTGGAGCTCCTTCAAGGTCCACAGACAATCTACAAAAGTTATATTCAAATAAGATTGAAATGTGATTCAAAGAGAAATACATCTTTCCATTTTTTAGCCCAAAGTTAAAGTTAAAACAATCACACTTGAATAAAAATTTTCTTACATTAACCATGGTTTCTCTAGTTTTACAAGAATGCGCTATGTGATTAACTTCGAATTTAAATTAAGTAAATTGAATGAAAATAATACTTCCTTGTTTAATAATGTGCTTGTGTCACATAGGTAACACCTTTTTGAAGTCTTATGCAATTCTGGCTTTCATGAACTGCAGGATAGTTTAACTCCAGGGGTTAAATTTATTTTTCCTTGACCTGATGTCCTTCAATCTCCATAATTAGTAGCTAATGCAAAGGACAGTATGGTGGTTGTGGAAACTGAAAGGCACCAATTTGGGGGGAAATGAATTTATGCATTCTGCAGTTTCTAATGTTTCCATTAATAACTACCATTTGTCATAGCCATCTAGGAAAACTTAGATGCTTCATAAGAAAGGACAGATGAGAACAATTTGGACATCGTCATTAGTTCCAGCCTCTTGTATTCATTCTCCCCAGTTGGAATTGGACTTAGTATGTTATATACACAGAAAAATGTAGCCTAATGCAGTTTTCAAGAGACATATGGTTTGCTACTTCCTTCTTAGGGTTGAGAGAAACTTCCCCAAAGTTTCCCAGTAGGCTTCATGCCTAAGGTAGGACTAAAAATCAATCAATCAATCAATCAGAATAGAGTTGGAAGGAATCTTGGCAGTCTTCTAGTCCCCTGCTCAAGCAAGAGGCCCTATATCATTTCAGATAAATGACTGTCCAGTCTCTTCTTAAAAATCTCCATTGATGAAGCACCTACAACTTCTGGAGGCAAGTAGTTCCACTGGTTAATTGTCCTTACTGTTAGGAAGTTGCTCCTTAATTCCAGGTTGCTTCTCTCCTTGATTAGTTTCCATCCATTGTTTCTTGTCCTGTCATTTTGGTACCTTGGAAAATAAGCTGACAATCTCTTTGTGGCAGCCTCTAAAATACTGGAACATGCTAACATGCCCCACCAATCCTTTTCTCTAGCCAAACCTGAATCCTGCAACCATTCTTCATATATTTTAGTGTCCAGGCTTTTAATCATCTTAATTGCTCTTCTTTGCTTCTTCTTAAAAACTGGCTTTCTAATACAATTTGGAGATTATATATATATGACCATTAGGACATCAACCTTAGCATTACACTTCTTGACTTTGCAGAGTGGAACATGACTTTTAAAACTATTGAATATCTTACAATCGGCAAGATAATTAAATCCTTTATGGCATCTTTCCATTTTTTTCCAGTTTTAGTTTTTAAGCTATTTGCATTATTTTGAATTATTTATTGAACTTGAGATTCTACAACAGAATTATGCCAATATTACTTTTAACTACTGGTTTTATTCTAAAATTGAAATTTTCTGTTGGGCAAGACTGAATAATTCATATTAATGAGATGCCTCATTTAAAATTTTAACACTTAACCACTTTATTTCAACAGCCTTCAGGATGAATACCCAGCAAGTTTGAATTTTTTAATTTTCTTGAACATAATAGCAGAATTCTTTATCCTTATATGTGCTTCATTGTGACTTCTAAGTAACTTGCTTTACTTCTCCTCTCAAAAACACTATGTCTGAGAATCCCTGTTTCAGGTACACATCGAATTTCATTAAATATGCATGTTAAATATCAACAGAACAAATTCCACTTTCTTAAAGGCAGTTAATTTTCCCCACTAATGTTAATACAAAGAGTTGATGGTACTATTCTGGTAGGCCTTTCAATTTGTCTTGCTTCAAAACTATTTTTTGTTCTCTGTTCATGTTTATTTAACTTCATTTTCTGTGGAGCTGCCCTCCCTCAGATCTTCCATTTCCTTCCTGTATCTGTTTTGATAATATTTATATTTTATTGTGATTTTCTTTGTTATCTTTACTACTTCCTTAAATTTTACATCCCATATATTTAACTTTGCTCTAGTGCCCTCTGTTTTCAAATTTATTCTTCCCCATTTTTCTTTTAAAGGCTTTACTTTTTCATCTTTATACTTGATCTGTATTTTTAATTCTTTGTTATTCAACATATTATTGAAACAATGGATTAACACCTATCAAATGTGATGCCATTTCTTATTTCTTCCTTTTAGCTGCATTGATTAGTTAATGAGCTGTTATTTCCTGCTTTTCTTTGTATATCCATGGAAATTAATTATATTTTTTCCTAAATTTTATAAGAATTGATCTATTTATTAGGTAGTACAATCATCAAATAACTTTATAACAAGGTATAATTTTTTCCTGATATTAATTGGATTTAATTACTTACATTGTTTCATCTCTCTTCCTAATAATTACTCAAACTATTGGACTAATAGTTTCCTATATATTATAAAAGCTTTCATTATGAAAGAAGGAGAAAGAAGGGAAGAAAATAAGTGTGGTGCTTGCAAATATTTTCTGTCAAGCAAAGATCCATAATTCAGGCCCTCATCATGTGGTACTGGAAAGATTTGCAGTGCATTCAAAAAGTATTCAGACTCCCTTTTGTCAATTTTGTTATGTTGATTCTACAATTGTTGAAATTCATATTTTTCTCTCTCATTAATCTACATTCAGTACTTCGTAATGGCAAATGGAAACAGAATTTTAGAAATGTCCGTAAATTAAAAAGAAAAAACAAATATCACATTGGCATAAGTATTGAAACTCTTCACTCAGTACTTTGTTGAAGCACCTTTTGGAGGAATTATAGCCTCAAGTCTTTTGGGGTATAACATGAGAAGCTCTGCATATCTGGATTGAGGGATTTTCTGCCATTCTTCCTTACAAATCCTCTCAAACTCAATCAGATTGGCGGCGACGATTGGTGGGCAGCCATTTTCAGGTCCCTCCAGATATGTTCAATAGGGGTCAAGTCAGGGCTCTGATTTAGGCTCTCTAGGATATTCACAGAGTTGTCCCCAAGCCGTTCCTGTGTTGTCTTGGCTGTGTGGTTAGGATTGTTGTCACGTTGGAAAGTGAACCTTCTGCCCAGCCTGAGATCCTGAGGGCTGTGGAACAGGTTTTCATTAAAGTTATCCCTGTGCTTTGCACCATTCAGCTTTCGCTCAACCTTAACCAGTCTCCCAGTCCCTGCGGCTGACAAAAACCCCACAGCATGATGCTGCCACCACCATGCTTCACTGGTGGAATGATATTGGGCAGATGATGAACGGTGCCTGGTTTCCTTCAGACATATTTAGAATTGAGGCCAAACAGTTCAATCTTGGTTTCATCAGACCAGAGAATCTTTTACCTCACAGTCTGAGAGTCCTTCAGGTACTTTTTTTTTTTTTGCAAACTCCAAGCAGGCTTTCATGGGTTTTGCAATGAGGAGAGACTTCTGTCTATCCACTCTGCCATAAAGCCTAGATTGGTGGCTTGGGGACAACTCTATAAATATCCTAGAGGGCTGCAGTAATGATTGTTTTTCTGGAACTCTGTCCTATCTTCACACAGGAGCTTTTGAGCTCAGTCAAAGTGACCATCAGGTTCTTGGTCACCTCTCTTACTAAAGTCCATATTCCCCCAATTGCTCAGTTTGACCAGGCGATGAGCTCTTGGAAGAATCCTGGTTGTGCCAAGCTTCTTCCATTTGAGAATTATGGAGGCCACTGTGCTCTTAGCACGCTTCAGTGCAGCAGAAATGTTATTGTAGCCTTCTCTACATCTGTGCGTTGCAGTAATCCTGTCTCTGAGCTCTGTAGGCAGTTCTTTTGACCTCATGGCTTTTGCTCTGCTACAGTATGTACTGTCAAATGTGAGGCCTTCTATAGTGAGCTGTGTGCCTTTTCAAATTATGTCCGATCAATTTAATTTACCACAGATAGACTCCAATCAATGTCTAGAAACTTGTCAATGATTAAGAGAAACGGGAGGCACCTGAGCTAAATTTCAAGTGTTGTTGCAAAGGGTTTGAATATTTAATACCAATGTGATATTTCAGTGAGTTTTTTTTCTTTTTAACAAATTTAAAGACATTTCTAAAATTCTGTTTTCACTTTGTTGTTATGGGGTACTGAGTGTAGATTAATAAGGAAAAATTGAATTTCAACAACTATAGAACCAGGCTGCAAAATTGACAAAAGTGAAGGGGGTTTGAATACTTTCTGAATGCACTATAGACACAATCTCCAGAACTTCTTTTCTTGTTACAATTAAATTATATTTTTCAGGATGATAAAAGGAACAAGCTACTAAACAATGAGGAATAATCATAAAATAATCAGATCAATCATTTGAGTGCTGTCTGGCAATTCTGGATTAAGTCCTGAAAGATGTTTCAGGGCATGCATAAATGTAAGTACTGTATACTTTAAAGCACCTGTTCCCAGGATTTATTCTCTCTCAGGCTCCTGAGAAGGCCATGGCTGTTTTAAGATGCTGCCAGCAGCTCCTGTGTGCTCCAAAACACCAGATCCAAAGTGTTGCACAACCTTAACTATAATAATGATGCTAGTCTAATTCCATTAAACGTACACTCAAATTTAATTGTAATCTTGGCCTTAGTCATTTTTGGGCCCTTTCAAAATGTTTTGCATACCTGTTAACACACCAGGGTAAAATGCTAGAAAATGTTGGGATACGGCTCTTGTGATACTTCCAGCAAAATTTTCAATCTTGAATTGTTGCCAGAAGAATTGCAAGCTTTCTGGTATGTTTCTACAGTATTTTATTTTGTTTCCGTATTTTTTGTGGCAAGAGGTCTGGTACTTCCTCAGGGGAAATAGAGTCCAAAATAGCTGCTGGCTAGTGACTTTGGAGTTTCACTGGGGAATAATTAATAGTGTTATTTCTGCTTCTCCCAGTGATTTTTTTGTTGTTGAAAGTCAAATAATTTAATTGTTTTGGTCTACATGAGTAAATATGGATAAATAATATACTTCTAGACTAGAGACAAAATGTCACAGAATCAGGCAGCTGAAAGCAACTACTTAAGACCATCAGGTCCAACCCACTGCTTAATGCAGGAATCCAAATTAAAGTATCTCTTGACAGTTGGCTGTCTAGTCCGTTTTTGAAAACCTCCAGTGAGGGGAAACCAACCGCTTCTCGAGTAAGAGGTTCCATTGTCAAATTGTTTTTTATAGCATTCAGTCAGAATATGAGAGAACAGATCTTGACCTTATTCTGTTTAACTTCCTTTCAGGTATTTCGAGGAGGAGATATTTCTGTCATAACGCCAGTCTTCTCATGGGTAAACATTCTTACTTCCGTCAGTCTTTTTCTTTATAAGACCAAGTTTCTGATAATTTCAGATGACCTCTCTTAAACAGTTCCAGTTTGTCTGAATTCTTCTTAAAAGAATGGTGCCCCAAACTGGTTACAATACTCAAGAAGTGATCTGTTCAATTCAGAATAAAGTGGAATGATTACCCCTGTGATTTAAAGATTATACTTATCTTAAGACTATATTTGCTTTTGTATTATTTTAATTCATTCAAGTAGCATTTCAAGATTATTTTCATACATTTTATCAAGCACAAACAACCAGGTCCATGCTTGAAGGTTCAAAATTACTAATTTATTGCATACTGGAATCTTTTCAGACTAATGATTTGCACCTGGGCAAACTAGATAAGGGCCAATGGGTATTCAAGGGGGGGGGGTTGGACTTTGTTCCTCTTGTGACTATGTAGAGACTTGAAATCATTGCCCCGTTTAACTCTTTCCCCTGACTCTGCCAGCCTCTCCTAAAAAATTCTACCAAACCAGGTATCTCTGTTTGGCTAAACTGTTATTTTATTCTTAGGCCTGTTCTCTAATAGAGATCATTTTGAATTAAACTTCTGTCTTCTGGGATATAAGGGATTTGATTTTCCTTCATGTTTAAAAATGCAAAAAAGGTAGGGGGGCAAGGATAAAAATTTGGTGTCTACGCTTCCTGGGACTACAAAGAGACTGCTGATGGGCTGAATGTACTTTTTGTGCTTTTATTCTAGAATATTAGCTAACCATTTTATTTAATAAGTTATTCTGTCCACATCATTAATAATGTTGAAAATTAATGGCCTATGACTGGAGTTTGGCATCCTACTCAGTATGTCAATCCAATTTGATGAGGCATTATTAAAAAGCATTATTTTCTACCGGTACTTTTTGAGCTAGCTATACAGTTAATTAATTGTCATACAACCCACATACAACTGGCTTGCTGATCATAATATTAGGAGGTTCTTTACCATGGAATACATAACATTTCCACAGTCTACCATGGAAATTATTAACCAAAAATAATATAAGATTAGCCTGGCAAAAGTGGTTCTTGGGAAATCTTTGCTGATATGTGTTTTTCAAGATGCTTCCAGATACCTTTCTGAAATAGAAATGTTTGCTCTTCTTCAGTCATCTGGCATTTCACTAGTTTTTTTGAGTTTTCTCAAATAAACAAACACATGAAGATTTCACCAAACCATCATAGCTTCTTCAGAAGTTTACAGTGCAATTCATATGGCTTAGAGTAGAGGTTTCAAAACTTGGCAACTTTTAAAACTTGTGGATTTCAACTTCCATGGCTGGCTGAGGAATTCTGGGAATTGGAAGTCCAGACATCTTAAAAGTTGCCAAGTTTGGAGATCACTGGGTTAAAGATTTAAAAATTATTCAAAGTAAGCAGCCAATCTCTGATCATTTTTTATCAATTTCAGAGGATTTTCTCTACTTGCACCCAACTATGAAACAAACATGTTGCATGCTGGATTCTGACTTGCCCTTTGTTCTTTTTCACACACTAATTCATTTGGAATTGTACTTTTATTCTCTTTCTTTTTTCTAGGAACTCCATTCATTTGAAGCTTTGTTTCCCATTACTTCTGCCATTGTGTCTTACTTTGAACTTGTCTGGAATTCAAAATGTTTCATTACATTCATCTGTAATCTGTCATCATCTGTTTCATTACACTAATCTCATCTGTCATCTTTCCTTTAAAATCAAAAGAGCTTGATTGCCCTTAAAATAAAGATCATTTTTCTCCTATGTTCTTGCTACTTCCACTTCCTCAGCTAATACCAAGTGAATAGAATACAAATAATGCTTTTGTGCTTTTCTCACTCTTTAAAGGAGAAAGTTGAGGCATTTCCTGGAAGCCTATACTTGACTGAGTTGATTTTCCAATAGATGTTGGTAATTAATCTCCATCAGTACTATTTCCTATTTGGCATGTATGTAAAATTCAACTAGACCACTGATGGCAGAGCCCTTATGCAGTAATTCTCTTTTTAAGATTATAACTGCTATTTCTGAGTTTTAATCAGAAATCTTGTTTTCATTGTTTCTTGTACATTTTCTTGACTGCTGCCTTTTCCTATACTGCTCTCTGTAGGCCAGACTGATGTTTCTCTTAAACACTGCTTTCTTTTCCTCTGTCATAATTTCTACTTCCCTTTAACAAAATATCATTGTCCACTTTGTTGGCTTCATTCCTGCTTCCACTTTTTTTCTCCAGTCAACCTGCTGTCATTTTGTGACTTCTTTCTGTTTGTTATTTTAAAATAAAATCACCTCCGTCTCCTTTTGGTGTGTGACTTCACAGCTTGAGTTGGTGCATGGCGAAAGGAAATTCTGTGATTGCACCTTTAACAATGGAGGTTGCTGCTAAGGCACAAATTGTAATTTCTGGAATAATAGTACTGAAGTGATGACCAATTTTTTTAAAATAAGCAGGAAAGATAAAAGGCAAAGGTATCTCACAGGTTTTATTCTACTAGTTCTAGCTGATTTTAGGGAGCAGTGCGCATCTCAATTTCTTTAAGGCATTGAGCCAATGCTGTCCAAAGACATTTCCATGTCCATGTGTCCAGCATGACATCATGGAGTGTTATTACCTTCCCACTGAGGTGCGACCTATTTATTTACTTGCATTTGCATGCCTTTGAACAGCCAACTTGGCAGGAGCTGGGATCTCACCCTGTTGCGTGGCATTGGGTCTCGAATCTGGCTACTGGCTTTCCAGCCAACAAACCCAGCCTTCTAACAACTGAGCTACCGCACTATCCCCATAACATCCATAAGCAATACGAAACAAAGTTTAAAAATATATAAAGAAATGAATTCTATAAAATGATGGTATTAAATCCAAACATGGACCAAAGAGAAAATTTAAATACTCTTTGAAAACTCCCACAAAATTTGAATTTAAGAACTGGATAGATTCATTAAAAGATAGGTTACGTGTCTTGGAAAACTGGAAATTCCTGCAAAAGGTTTTCAAGGGAGAAGACTTTCCTCAATAGGACACTTGAAATAACTCAGCGCTCACTTTATCCCTTGCTGGAATAGCAGTAGACTGTTCTTTATTACATTACAGGTAGTCCTCAATTTACGACCACAATTGACCCCAAAATCTCTGTTGCTTTGTAAAATATTTGTTGAGTGAGTTTTGCCCCATTTTACACAATTTTTCTTACTCCAGTTTTTAAGTGGATGGCTGCAATTGTTAGTAACATGGTTGTCAAGGGAATCTGATTTCCTCATTGACTTTGCTTGTCAGAAGGTTGCAAAAAGGGACCACGTGATTCCAAGGGACTGCAACCGTCAGAAATATGAGTCAGTTGCCAAGCATATGGATTTTGGCCACATGATCACAAGGATGCTGCAACAGTCATAAGTGTGAAAAGCGGTCATAATTTTTTTCAGTGCCGTTGCAACTTTGAACGTTCACTAGAACAACTATTGTAAATCAAGGACTAGCTTTAGTTCAGAAACATGAATGAACCCAGCAATGTTGTAGAAAACATATTGTATAAAGTTATAAATAAAAGCAGTATTAGCGTTGGGGACCCATGTTGATTGGATAAAGCCAAGGACAAAGTTTTGATGGTATTTCTCAATAGCAAATTAAAGATCTTTCCAAGAGGAAAGTAGTAGCAATCGGGGAATTTAATTGCCTGCCAAGCACAGTCCTTCCAGGAAGTTCCTGATATCTTTTGGAGGGTGGAGGAAAGCACAAGATGATTAGCTACATTACACTAATCAATAATAAAGTTGAGTAAGTAAAATCACGACTAAAAAGAAAGTTACATTCAGATACTGATTGAATGTTTAGAATTCTGATTGTTGGGGGGGATTCCATCAGAATCATTGGATCAGTGGATTTTCTTCACTGAATAGTTTTATGCAGAAATCTTAAAAACCTGAATATGATTCTACGAGTCTGCTCGCTCACAACTCTAATGCTTAACATAACTAAGGATAAGTAAATTACTTACTTATTTTACTTACTAAATTAATTTACTTACAAGATTAATTACTTACTTACTTAATGCCTACTACCTTTGCCACTATTCCCCTTCCTCATTTGCCTCCCCACTGCCACCATTTAGAACAGCGGTCACCAACCAAATTTTGGTGGGCCGCAGAGAAATGTCACCCCCAGAGCACCCCCCCCCCAAAGCAATCCAGGCTGCGCAGAAACACAAGACTGCACCGCCCACATGCCCGCGGGAACCCTCCCCGCCCACTCACTCCTTACCCCGCAAACTTGCCTGCTAAGTTGCTATTTTTCCTTTTTTTTTCCTCCTGAGCTTCAGCTGTTCTGCTGTGCTGGGAGATTTAGATTAGCTAGGAAGCAGGAAAGGGTTGGATTTCTTGCTTTCTATTAGTTCTTCAACTCTGTTTTTAAGCACAGCCAGAACTGAAGATTCTATTATTCAGTGCAGACTCATGGCAAGCAAATTTTATGTGACAGACTCAGATAGCCAATGGCAGATAGATAGATCAATGAATGATTCTGTCAGCAACTCAATCTGCCTGCCTGCTTTGCCTGGTTTTGGGTAAAAGTTACTCTTTTTTATAAAAAAAAAATCAATATTTTATGTAAATATAATATAATAATATTTATGTAAATATTTATAATATAATAATATGCATAATATTTACATATAAGCCATGCCCAGCCAGTCACATGACCACCAAGCCACACCCACAGAACTGGTTAATGGTCCCTGGGATTTAAAATTATGAGTTTGGTGGTCCCTGAGATCCAAAAGGTTGGCGACCCCAGATTTAGAATGTAAGTTATTTGGGAGAAGAGACAGGTTTCTTTCTTCATCACTAATTCTGCTAAGTTCTAACTATATCAGTATGCCCAAGACATACAAAATATAATGCTTTCTCTAACTGATCACACTAATTGACTGGATTCGCAGATTGTCTTAAACTTTAATAAAGTTTATTTGCTTTTTGTGGCTTAGTAAACAGTTGCGCGTAAATAAAGCATGGTTTGATGTGATGTTCTGAATCCAGTTCTGTTCTTCAGTGCCTTCTGTATTTTTGAACAGTTCTGCTGTCTTTTTTGTCTCTTAGTTACCTTTTCTTTGGTTTGCTATGTGGAGAACACAAACGCACCTTTTCCTCATAGCTAATAATCACCACACCCAGCTCTGCTGGTATTGTTGTCCCAAAGTGTAATCTTATGTTTGTTTGCTCGTATTTAAACTGTAAATGCTTCAGGGCAGGGAGCTAGCTTTATCTCTGTTTGTCAAGCCCTCTGCAAGTTCATGGGCCGATATAAGTGCTTTCAATAATCCACAACAACTATAAAATAGGGCACTTTAGAAAAAGAAGCTATAGGGAGATGAGAGGATAGGTCAACTCCATACTTCTTTCTTTCTTTTTTTAACCTTGCAAGAAGCAGTTATGAGAAAAAAGGATTATTGTTGGGTTTAAATGATGTTTTGTGGCAAAGAATAGTTTTCAGTTGCTGCCAAGTCTAAAATCTCTGCCATGTTATTGTTCCATTGCATTTGTTTTCTTTCAGAATAATAAAAATAAATTTGCAATCTACTCTAAATAGCGTTTCAGAGGGCTGTATCAAACCTAAAGGAAAACCTTAAGCAGGGCTGTCAAACTCACAGCCTGTGGGCCAGATGCCCATGCCTGGTTTAGTGAAGGGAGAAAAAGTCCCGATACGTCACATGACAATGCCATGACAATGCGAGTTTGACACCCCTGCCTTAAAGAGTATCTACAGTGGTGATTGTATCCAGTTAGAGAATCATGTTAGGAGTGGAAAAACCAATATGACGAGCAATTACAAGAGCTGTTCTATTCAGTCATAACTTAAAATACTCTACCTCTACCTGTTGTCCTCCCCAAAATACATTATATACATTTCCTAAACTATAGAATCATTGTATGGAGTTCTGGGAATTCTGATTGAGGCATGTGGAAGGCAGTAATTTGGACAGCACTACTTTAAAGCCCCATCTTTTAGTGATTTGAATGTATGTTTGTATAAAGAGAGCCACCAATTCTAGGTTGCAAAAATCCAGATGACAATTAGATAGCAACAAATGTTGCTGTGATCTAATAGTTATAAAGATTTTTGCAATCCAGATACAGTAATCTTATATAAAACTGAAACAAAACATGCTCAGAATTATCCTTTATCATGTGTGTGGTATACACATCCACAAAGAATTTTTCTTTTTACTTAAGGAAAACAGGCATTCCAAAAAGCCCATTATTAACACTGGTCTTATATATAGATATAGATAGATATAGATATAGATATAGATATAGATATAGACACAGCATCTATGTCTCTTCTGTCAAAGTAAATCTTACCAAGTTACATTTATCCTGTTTCCAACCTCATTTGTTTCTACCCTATAGAATTTTGTACAGCAGCCTTTCTCAATTGGTGGTTACTAAATAGGTTGAAAACAATCTTCCTAACATTTCTGGCCATCAACCTGGGAAAGTCTCTTACACATAATTAACTAGAAATAGGCCCATTTGACTTGAGATATTTCTGAATAAACATACAACTGCTGGTTGGCATTTATCTGTCTTTATTAAAATCTTATTTTGAGTGCGAGTTTGGTTCAATGGTTAAGGCATCTGGCTAGAAACTGGGAGACTGAGTTCTATCTGCCTGAGTCATGAAAAATGGCTGATGACTTGGGGCCAGTAACTCTCAGCCCAGCCCAACCCACCTCAAAGGGTTGTTGTTGTGGGAAAGATAGAAGGAGGAAGGAGTATACAGGTGAAACTTGAAAAGTTAGAATATCATGCAAAAGTTCATTTATTTCAGTAATGCAACTTAAAAGGTGAAATTAATATATGAGATAGACTCATTACATGCAAAGCAAGATAGTTCAAGCCGTGATTTGTCATAATTGTGATGATTATGGCTTACAGCTCATGAAAACCCCCAATCCACAATCTCAGAAATTTAGAATATTACAAGCAATCAATAAAACAAGGAATAGAATAGAATAGAATATTTTATTGGCCAAGTGTGATTGGACACGCAAGGAATTTGTCTTGGTGTAAATACTCTCAGTATACATAAAGAAAAGGTACATTCATTAAGAATCAAGAATCATAACATAAAACACTTAATGGTAGTCATAGGGTACAATCAACAATCAAATCATACCAGGAAAGAGTCAAGTGGGAGGGGTTAGGTGATAAGGAGTGGTGAGAAGATTAACAGTAATAGTAGTGTACACTTTGTAAATAGTTGAACAGTGTTGAGGGGATTATTTGTTTAGCAGAGTGATGGCTTTTGGGAAAAAACTTCTTGTGTCTAGTTCTGGTGTGCAGTGCTCTATAGCGTCGTTTTGGGGGAAGGATAGTACATAGAACAATATCGGACCTCTGAAAAGTATAAGCATGCATATGTATTCAGTACTTGGTTTGGGCCCCTTTTGTAGCAATTACTGCCTCAATGCAGCGTGGCATGGAAGCTATCAGCCTGTGGCACTGCTGAGGTGTTATTGAAGACCAGGATGCTTCAATAGCGTCCTTCAGCTCTTCTGCACTGTTTGGTCTCATGTCTCTCATCTTTCTCTTGGCAATGCCCCATAGATTCTCTATGGGGTTCAGGTGAGGTGAGTTTGCTGGCCAATCAAACACAGTAATCCCACAGTCACTGAACCATATTTCAGTGCTTTTGGCAGTGTGGGCAGGTGCCAAGTCCTGCTGGAAAATGAAGTCAGCATCCCCATAAAGCTCATCTGCGGAAGGAAGCATGAAGTGCTCCAAAATCTGCTGGTAGACGGCTGCATTGACCCTGGACTTAATGAAGCATAGTGGACCAACACCAGCAGATGACATGGCTTCCCAAATCAACACAGATTGTGGAAACTTCACACTGGATTTCAAGCATCTTGCAGTGTATGCCTCTCCATTCTTCCTCCAGACTCTGGGTCCTTGGTTTCCAAATGAGATGCAAAAGTTGCTCTCATCAGAAAAGAGGACTTTGGACCACTGAAGCAACAGACCAGTTCTGTTTTTCTTTTGCCCAGATAAGACGCTTCTGATATTGTTTATTGTTCAGGAGCAGCTTGACAAGAGGAATATGACATTTGAAGCCCATGTCCAGGATCCGTCTGTGTGTGGTGGCTCTTGATCCACTGACTCCAGCCTCACTCCACTCCTTGTGAAAGTCCCCAACACTTTTGAATGGCCTTTTCCTGACAATCCTCTCCAGGCTGCGGTCATCCCTGCTGCTTGTGCACCTTTTTCTTCCACACTTTTCCCTTCCACATAACTTTCTATTAAAGTGCTTTGATACAGCACTTTGGGAACATCCAACTTCTTTTGCAATTACCTTTTGAGGCTTTCCCTCCTTATGGAGAGTGTCAGTGATGGTTTTCTGCACAACTGTCAGGTCAGCAATCTTTCCCATGATTGCGATTCCTACTGAACCAGACTGAGAGACCATTTAAAGGCCCAGGAATCTTTTGCAGGCGTTATGGCTTAATTAGCTGATTAGAGTGGGACACTTTGAGCCTAGAATATTGCACCTTTTCATAATATTCTAATTTTCTGAGATTGTGGATTTAGGGTTTTTATGAGCTGTAAGCCATAATCATCACAATGATGACAAATCACAGCTTCAACTATCTTGCTTTGCGTGTAATGAGTCTATCTCATATATTAGTTTCACCTTTTAAGTTGCATTACTGAAATAAATGAACTTTTGCACGATGTTCTAATTTTTTGAGTTTCACCTGTATATTCACTGCCTTGGGTATTTATAAAAATAATAAAGGCATGATAAAAATATAAAGAACATGGACCAGATTAAAACTCTTGTGAACACCTTAAATATCTGTGTATTTGCTTTATTTACAGAACACTCACGCAGTTCATTTGAAAGCAAATGTATCATTATTTCTAGATAAATGTATAATTATTTCCAGATATTTCCAGATACAGGGTACTATTCTAGTCAATTTTAAAACTACTTACCTTGCTCTGTTAGCATAATAACCAGCAACTTGCTTGGGTCAAACAATGGGTCAACATAAGCAACAGATTAAATACATAGGTAAGAGGGATGAAGCTGTTGCACTTTGATGGTTTCATTCTCCCTAGTCCTAGACCATGCTGGTTAATGCTCAGCAATTCCTGGAAAACAAAATTTCCCCATCCCAGCCCTGTTGAAAACAGAAAAAGTAAGATTGGGGTTTTTTTTTTAAATGTGGCCAAAGTCACCGAGTGCTTGAATGACCACTTAAGCTACGCTGTCCAAATCCAAGACTGTTTTCTCATTATATCAATATAATGAGGAACTGGAAGATTTTGTAGTGGTTGTTTGGTTTCTTGATGTTTTTATTGTTTTGTGAGCCAGCCAGGGTTGTGGTTCATAATACAGGTGGGTTTGTAAGTCTTTTTTATTAAATAAATACTCTGCAGGATTGCTGCTTTAAGCCCTTGCAATTTTTTCTTTAATTAATGTCATACCAAAAGCTCTAAAGGGATTTCTTATTTGTAAAATTAAATTTGAATTTTCAGAAGCAGAATTTGTAAACTTGAAGAATCCTGCATCTGTGAACTGTAGAAGCTTTGTAACAATCCTCTATTTACTGGCAGTATGATGTAATGATATTACATTGGCCTTAGAGCAGAGAGAGTTGAATTCAAACCTAATGTTGTCTTAAGCAGGTTACTTTCAAGAGTTTTGAAGATTACAGTGATGTTATTGGAGAGTTGAGGCCCTGAGTTCTTTTGAAGAGAGATCAAATATAAAGTTACCTTACATTTATAAACTTAGAATGGTTGCATAGAACTTTTTCTTTGCAAAAATGGTGTTTTCTTTGTGTTAAAATTTTCCATAGTAGAACTGTTGGCCAATAACAATAGTTCATATATAATTTCAGGCAGAAGGCTACATCAGTTTCCAATAAGGCAAGTGTAAGAATTTAAAATCATTTTTAAGCCAGTGTTGAAATATTTCCAAACTCTGGGCATGCAGGTAGGTGAGTATGCGTTGCTGGATTGCTAGAGTGCTTCTTGCTACTCTTTTGAAATCCTGTCTAAACTAAGCTGAATTTACATGGAGCCTTTTGCACAACTGCTTGGAGATAGGGATATCTAGGGCTGGATATTTATTACTTTTAATAAACTTTATTAGAAGCATGTCCCATTGCTAGTGCTATAATTTGGAACAATATTTTATAGGATATTAGGGAAGCCATTTGCCTTGATGGCTGATATATAGTTATTTTCTCCTCTGCATAGTTTGAATGGATAGGGATTAGTTTGTTAGCTCTTCATAAACCCAATTTACCCATTTCAATCTCCCAAGATTTCAGTTGGTGGTGTAATGTTTTTTTCAAATCTCTTTTTCCAGCTGCTAATGCTTCTCAAGGTAGTCAGAATGCTACGGTTTTTGCTCAAAGGCACAATATAGCTCCTGTTTTTTTTATTAATCATTATTAATCCATGCTTTGCATAGCCCAGGCTCCACCATTAATCTCAATTCAACCATTACACAATAGAATAATGAGCACAAAACAGTCCGTGTGTGTGTGTCTGTTTAGTTATTTAGTGTTTGGGTTAGTCATGTCCAATGCCCTACTATTAGGACAGGAGCTTCCAGAACTCCCAGCTGACATGGCCAGTTTAACTAACCCAGACACCAAACCCATTAAAATGATTGAGACAGGGAAGTGTCATTTTATCTCTTACTCATTAAAGCAGCTATAGCATTCAGGGGAACATATAGAAGCAATTCTGAATAGTTGGGAAATCATCGTGGGTGAATTACAAGAGAGTAGTAGTGATGTGTGGGGAAAAAGCTATCTGTGCTGGGAGCATAATAAGAGACTATGTAATAATAATTACTGTTATTGTAACAAGGGTTGGGTGCCTTTCTGGATAAAAGGTGTCTGACAATAACCTTGGGTTGGTTTGTTTTCCTATGTGAGTAAAATAGTGTTTATATACATCTGGCATTAATACCCATGGCCAAAACAGAATCCTGGCTCTTGATCAACTATGCATATTTACTTCAAGTGTACGTAGGCCAACCAAATAATTAATTGAAGCTCACATACACCTTCGCCCTATGTTGTGCAAAAAGTCTGCAGCAGAGCCTAAAACTGGCTCTGAGCTGCAACACTGCTACAAGGGCTTATCCTCAGATTTATCTCCTTTTTCCAGAGCTAGAATCAGCTTTAATCCTGCCCCAAAGTAATACCCTCCATTGGCAGCGCTCCTATATGATCCAGACTAGAAGCTGCAACAGGATTTAATGGGAAAGGATAGACCTAATTCAAATGGGAAACGAAGATGGTTGAGAAAGTCCTTTCCTGTCCCATACAAAATAATTGTTAGAATACTCCCCTAGAACTATTCTAACAATTATTCTAAATTTGATGGGTATGACATGCCAACAGTTGCTTGCCCTACACCATTGGTGAAAGGAGAATTGCTACTTTCCTTTGTGATGAGTGCATAACTAGGTAAACTAAGTAGGGAAGGTCACCATGAAACTTATATTTTCTTAGGCTGCTTTATTTGCTTTTGTAGGGACTTGGTCTGCATCACTTTAGACATGTTGCCTACACACACACAAACACACACACAAAACCTTAATCATATTTGACTTGTTTAGAGGGGAGGGAAATCCCCTTTCTATATTTACACATTTCTTTTCATTTTATCTCGTCAGACAATCTATAATTATTATTTAATAGGCTTTTATGTTGAATTAGATTCCAAAAAGATGCATTGGAGCATGCAGAGGTGCAATGTAACCCCTCCCCGTATAATTCTTTAAAGGAGCCACATCTTTTTCCAGATTGCTTTGTATAGCTACTACATAATCCCAGGGGGAAAAGCACAGCTGCTTTAAAAAAATGGTACACATGTGCTATGTTTGAACAACTGTGAACTGGTAAGCACTGCCCTATTATTTATCGCCATGGTTGATCATCAAACATTAAAGACAGAAGGTAGCTTTTCTCAAAGAACTACCTTCCAGAATGTACTTCAAGTAGTTCCAGCCAGAAAGCCAAAAGCTGGTAGAATATAGAAAGAGTGGAGTCTCTTCTTCATTGGTCCACATTAAGCATTATCTGTTACGTGCTTAAACCAATATTTGCATTTTACAGTGGTGTTAGCATGATGGCATGCACGGCAGATATCAAATCTTTTGGGGATATATCGATTCAGGTTCTTATGACTGTGTAAAATTATTAAGGATGTATTGAATTCATACTTTTGCAAGCAACTATATACAGTATGCACTATGTGTATTTGTCATGCAAGATGTGACGGTGGAAAATTCCAAAGGGGAAAAAAAGGAATACATGTGAGAAAGAGAAAAAAGAAACATTGAAGTTGAAAATCCAATGCATTTACATCCTTTCTGTGCTGTTAAAAGTTAGGTTTGGAAAATCTAGCTAAAATCTAAACTCTGGCTAAAATGCAGCAGAGCTTCACTGAATTGTTTTATTCAGTGAAAATGAAGGGCACTATGTACTTTGGAGATATTGTGTCAGGCACCTCTTGCAATTTCTAACCAGAGAAAAAAGCACCCAATGTCCACTGAGTAACTTTGACTCATTGTGACTTCATAAAAATGTTCATGTGATTTTCTTGATTACAGTAGTGGTTTGAACACACCCTCACCAAAATTGTATTTGTTTACAGCAAGGTTTATCTGTGATGATCACCATTTTTCAAAAGTTGCTTGGTGTTCACTTAAACCTATGACAAGGACTACTGCATAATATGCATGAACATGAGAACATAGAACAATAGAGTTGGAAAGGACCTTGGAAGTCTTGTAGTCCAACCTCCTGCTCAAGAAGGAGACCCTACCATTCCAGACAAGACCCTACACCATTCCTGCCAAGTTTCTTCTTGAAAGCCTCCAATGATGGGAATATAGGGCTGTGAAATCTCCGATTTTACGTGTAATTCCGATTTTTTCCCTCAAACACCAATCTACATTTTCCGCGTTTTTTTCCCCCCATCGGATCAAGATCCGAGAGTCGGAAATTCGCTCTTCAGAAAAG
Organism: Hydrophis major; assembly: GCA_033807585.1. Lineage (NCBI taxonomy): Eukaryota > Metazoa > Chordata > Lepidosauria > Squamata > Elapidae > Hydrophis > Hydrophis major. The sequence goes on along the minus strand of CM066328.1, from coordinate 85,259,371 downwards.
CGGAACACTTCAGTTCTCAGGCATACCGTATATACTCGAGTATAAGCCGAGTTTTTCAGCCCATTTTTTGTGCTGAAAAAACCGCCCTCGGCTTATACTCAAGTCAGCCGCTACGGCACCATGCCTGGCCTGCGCTGGCGTGGCTGCAACTGATCGCGCCTCCATGGCAGCATCGCCGCCGCTGCTGTCTACCCACTGAGGTACACACAGGTACCACAAGCGGCCTCTTCTTCCCCATTAACGGGCGACTGGGGCCCCCGCGAGCTCCTGTGTTGCGCGCTTCCAGCTTCGCAAAGAAACTGCCAGGCTCAGGCAGCCTCCCCCACCCCCTAGCCTAGCAGCGAAGAGCTGCTCCGGGGGCAGCGAGACAAAGTGCCTGGCTGCGCCATGGCGGGAGCCCCCGGAGCAGCTCTTCGCTGCTAGGGGAGGGGGTGGGGGAGGCTGCCTGAGCCTGGCGACCCCAAGCGGCCTCTTCTTTCCCATTAACGGGCGCCCGGGGCCCCCGCGAGCTCCTGCGTTGCGTGCTTCCAGCTTCACCAACAAACGGAGCTGCAAATCTGGTAATCGCTTGCGGAGCCTCGGCACGAACCCCCTTTCCCCGCACTCCCCCCCCGCACTCCTCTGGTGGCAGCAGGCGGAGAAAGCCCCACTTCCCCCTGGCTTTGATGGCATACGTGAGTTGGCTTCCCACTCTTTTTTTTTAACTCTCCTCTTCCTCCTCCTCCTCTCCTCTCCCCTTGTTGTCTGGTCTTTCCTAAGGAAACTCAAGGGCTCACACTTCCAGGTGTTTCTCCCTGTCTTTCTCCCTGTCAATGATCTTTTCTTCCCTTCCCTTCTCTCAGCCCCAATTTAAAGAAAGAAAGAAAGAAAGAAGAGAGAGAGAGAAAATGGGGCCCTATACAAATAGTTTGCCCCATTCACAAACACTTTTTGAACTGTTATACATGACTGTATAGAATTGGATTTCACTGCAAAGTTGAGAGTTGCCTGGTGTTTTTTTCAACCTGTTACCAGCAAATGCCAGTTGCCAGGCAGCAGATTATTTAGAAGTGTTTTTTACAGTGGTTGTCCCAGATGCAAAGATTCAAGCCTCAGGTTAGGTATGGAAAAAGTAAAGTGTTTATTCTCAAAAACAGCAGTTGAAATTGATGGAAATAGTCTCCAAAATAAGCTTAAGTTGCACCAGAGAGCATCTAGAACCCCAGAGCTTCCAGGGCCCTAGGCGGGCCCTGGACCCCGGCCTAAGGGACTTCGCGCTTCGGGCTCATGATGTGCGCTTCGCGCACATGCGCTTCGCACACCTTATTCACTTCAGATTTTTTCAGACTTTTTTTTTAACCAGCTCTCACACCCCCTGGAATACCTACAACTTGTGAAGGCAAGCCAGTCCACTGGTTAATTATTTTCACTGTCAGGAAATTTCTCCTTAGTTCATTGGAACAGGAAGCTATCTATACTGCTTTTCTGATGCACAAAGATGCTAAAAATGCCATATTTGGGGCCAATCAGTAGCCTGGTATTCATAATTTCCATTTGATGCGAGGTTGGTTGATTTGTGGGGCCCATTTTTTTTTATCAGCCAGAAAAAATAATGCCAGAAATCTGGATTGGCATTAGTGCTCTAGCCGGAGTTTACTATTTTGTAAATAAGCCAATTAAAAACAGCCAAGTGTGCTTTTTTATCTGCTGAAGTGTGTTAGGATATTTTCATAGCTAGGAAAAAAACGTTACCAGGTGAGACTGATAAAACCAACATTAAAAAAGCCGATTCAAGTCAATAATGTTGCAGCTGATGAATTCCTTTAGGTACAATTGATAAACTAAGACCATTAAAACCAAAACAAATGAGAGCAGAGAAGAGACTTTTGTACGGATTGCCCTTCCCTCCTTTGCAGCTGATTATTAGATATTAAAAATCTTTTGAAGCAGAGTAATAAAAGATTATCAACAGTGACTCATTCCAGATAAATAGTTTGAACTTGTTTAGTTACTCTTTTTTAAAGTAACATGAGTGCAATCAAAGCCTGGAAAACCATTGATTAACTTGGGAGTCTTCTTTTTAATATTCTGTCTACACTAAGTACACTACCTTAGTTTGCAGCAGAACTTGGCCCTGGACGTTCATCTGCAAATAGAGTTCATAACTTATTTTCTGCCAACTGAGTTTCTGTATAAAGTATAGATTTTCTCTCTCTTTGATCCCTGTCTCTGCCATCAGTGGAGATCAGCCAAATCTTTGGGGAAGCAGAAATCCATGAGTTTTACAATGATTTGAAGGAAGGTCCTGACATAAATGGCTCAAGTCCTTCAAAATTCTTTTAAAATGCCCTTTGTTATTAGATTGTATGGCGGAAAAAATTGGTTATATTGCAGCCATGTCAGAGGTAGTTTGGAAACCAGGGTTCTTGTTTTTTTCATGAGAAATTTTATTATTTGCCTTTGAGAAAGGCAGAAACTGGGCTGAGGACCCTTTCAAATTTCTGTATGTACTAAACAGAGAATAGGAGTATTGATTAGCATCTAAATGCTCTCAAGTACTCTTCAGTAAGAGGGCAGGAGAGAGTTAATAAAATTTTACGTATGTAGTCTGTTACCTCTTTGTATTTCACTACTTTGCCTGATTAGAAAATGCTAATCTGAGGTCATTTCCTTCTTTTTTTTTTTTTGAAAGAAAATTTTATTAATTTTCTACAAACAGACAAGACAAACAAAACATTAAAACATTCCACTCTCATATGTACATCCAGTGTGTCAGTTGGTTCATCATTTTTGTCCATTCATTCTGTAATCCCAGTTACAATTATGTTACATAACAACTCATATTATCAATCCAAACTTATATATCCTATAATCACTAAACAAAAAAAAAAGAAATTTTTGACTATACTTTTAATCATTCATGCTTTATGAGCTAACAATACTTTAACCAGATTATTCAACAAATCATATAATCATACCAAATCAATCCTAAAAAAAAAACCTTTATAAATATAATATCAAATAACAAAATAATAGCAAAATAGCAAGATAAAGATATTTCTTAGCTATCTAAAATATTCTATTATCGTATTTTATCATCTAGCCATTTATAAAAAAGACCCCAAATTTCATAAAATTGTTTATCCTCTTGCTCTCTAATTTCAAATGTCAATCTACTCATCTCAGCACATTCCAATATTTTCTTAATAATTTCTTCCTGTAATGGTATTTTCTCATTCTTCCAATTTTTAGCAAATACAATCCTGGCCGCTATTAATACATTTACAATCAGGTATTTCAAATCTTTACTATATATATCAGGTAAAATTCCCAATAAGAAGATCTCTGGTTTCAAGTCTATATGTTTCTTTGTCATTTTTTCCAACCACATGCGAATTATAGTCCAATATTTTCTAGCATCCTCACAAGTCCACCACATATGGTAATACGAGCCGGGTATCTGATGACATTTCCAGCATTTTTCAGATTTATTCTTAAACATTCTTGCTATTCTTGTCGGAGGAAAGTGCCACCTGTAAAACATCTTATACAAGTTTTCTTTATATGCTGTTGACATTGTCATTTTATAATTTTGAGACCACAATTTCTGCCATTTCTCTAAATCAATCCCATATCCAAAATTCTTCCCCCAAACAATCATAGTTTCTTTGACTTGTTCTTCCTCTAGTTTCATTCCCAATAAATAACCATATAATTTTTTAATCACCTTCTCATCAGTACCCATCAAGATCTTATCTAAATCAGTCTGCTTATCATAAAATCCCTCCGTTTTGGAATCTTCATCATACCTTGAATGTATTTGTGCATATGAAAACCAATTCATCCTTATACCTTGTTCCTCTAAGTTTTGGATCGATTTAAGTTCACCCTTTTCATCCAAAAGTTCCCCATATCTAACTGTTTGTTCCTTCTTGTAGATTATAGGATAGGAAAATGCTTCAATGGTCAATAACCAAACTGGAATTTTCAAATAACATTGTCTTTTTATCTTCTCCCAATTTAACCACAAAGACTCCCGTACATAATGTCTTCTAAAATAACCCTGTGTTTTAGTTCCCTTATACCATAAAAAAGCATGCCAGCCCAACAGCAAGTCATGCCCTTCTAATGTCAACAACCTATGTTTCCTTAATGTTATCCATTCTTTGACCCACATCAAACTTGCAGCTTGATAATACAATTCCCAATTAGGCAAGCCAAAACCTCCTCTAATTCTAGCATCTTGCAAAAGCTTCAGCTTTATTCTCGCTTTTTTACCTTGCCATATAAACTTCAACATGATTTTATTTAAGTCTTCAAAATAGTCTTTTCCAAGCCTAATTAGTATTGTTTGAAACAAAAATAAAATTCTAGGTAAAATATTCATCTTAATTGTTGAAATTCTCCCTATTAATGACAATTGCAAGTTTTCCCATTTCTTCAAATCTGTAGTTATCTGTTGTTTAAGTTTAATATAATTATTCTCCTTCAATGTGCTACATCTTGTTGTCAAATATATCCCCAGATACTTAACCTTATTTGTAACTTGAATTTTCAAAAGATCTGCCAGTTCTTCTCTCTGTCTCAATAGCATATTCTTTGTCAAAATCTTTGTTTTATCTTTATTTTTTATTTTTTATCTTTATTGAGGTCATTTCCTTCTGTCTTTCCAGGGATGCATGCATGGAGGATGTGATTTGGGTCACTCTTCCTGTTAGGAAGTTGACTAAGTGTTAAGTTTTGCTTGTCTTATAATCTGTGTCTTGTAAAGAATTCCCTTTCTTTTACAATTATAAATTCTGCTTCACTAATCATTGTACAAGCAAGGAACATCCACAGTTTCATGTATATGTGCATACAGGCTTGCACGTACTTGCACTTGTGTGCACACACAGGAAAACAAACACAGCCTGGACTTTCAACAGCAGAGAGTTGACCCAAGAGGACTTCTGTAGTCCTATGGTTGAACCTCTAGGCTTTGGTTCTGTGACATTTTGTTTTCTTTTAAAGGTCTTTTCAATTTTTGTTGCATGTATGCAATTACTTATTTATTTCATGTCTATTTATACTTTCTGCTAGAAATTCAAGGCAGTGTTTTAGGTTTTTCTTTCAGGCTCCCATCTCCTCTACAGCAGGGATGGGCAATTAATTTTCCCAAGGAGCCACATGAGAAACTGGGACTGTTGTGTGTGTGTGGGGGGGGGGGGGGGGGGGGGCACTGCTATCCCCTGCCACCATGACCTGAACAGGGACAGTTGAAGGGCCAGATGTGGCCTGTGGGCTGTAAAACTCTCAGATCTGCTCTATAGCTTGAAATATGGCAAATAAACTGAAATGAAATTATTGAGGAAGTAGGGTTTCTTTGGTCAAAGTCTAACCTCTGCTGCCTCCAACCTTAGTGTCAAGTTCAAGAGCACAGAGTGAAATCTTAAAGACTATCATTTTCAAAATCAGAATCATGATTTCATTCAGAGTTAACCTTTAACGACAGTAATTAACTATTTTCCTGCAGTGTCTTACTAGCTGCATGGCAGGTGAACATTTATCAAACAGTTCCTGATAATGTCTAGGAAAAACTTCTAGACTTTTGCCCTGCTGTATGCTAAAATTAAAGATACTGTTAGCATTGGTGGAGATCCCCTATGATACTGTTCCAGTACTGACTTAACAGGCCTTATTCCAGCAGTCGTGGGAAGCTGTTGTCTTCACAGATCTAGCAGAAAGACACTGCCAGAATACAGAAGTTCGCAGGATTTTAAAAAAGTTCTTAAATGTGCTATATTCAGTCTAAAAACATACCAAGGAAGTTAACTTTAAAACTATCTCGTCTTACCGGAAAGTCTAAAAAATTAGTACTATAATGGAATTTGGATTTATGCTTAAGTGAATATTAGCTTGTAGCGTGAATTAATTTGTAGTTCATGTTATTGCATGTTTAATCTATTACTGTTTTCAACAAACAATTTAGAAATGTAAACTAGCAATTCATCTTGAAAACTAATTAAGTTAAACAGTAGAATTGGGAACTCAGAATTTTACACTTACTGTGGCCTGAATAACCTTTTGTAAGATAGCGGGCTTTTTTAAGGAATGTGAAATCAACCAAAGGCATATTTCCACTATGTTATCTTATGTACTTGGGAAGTTCTTAACTATTAACAATGATATAGGTCTTGCATGTTCTGGCATTCCACTTGTGCAGATGTAGCTTATTGTGACTTTGTGAGGAGGAACATTGATATTTAATGCTATGAATATGCTGAGTTCAGATGTGAGGAGGAACATTGATATTTAATGCTATGAATATGCTGAGTTCAGACGAGATCAACTAGAGTTGGAGAAAAAGAGTGAGGTGATGACTTTCACTGATCTCTTTTGTGAGGGGAACCATTGTAAAAGTGGATTTGGCCCTGAAAACTTAAAGGGGCTGATAAATCACCAACTCACTCTATTTCTCAGCAGGAAAACTCCCAATTTCCTCTATAAACAGGAGTGGGTCTACATTTAGAGTGGCAAGTCTGGATTTAAACTGTTTAAACTTTGAGTAAGAAAAGCACCACAGAAGAACGGAGAAATGATTTTGCTTATTAATGTGCAAAACTAATAATGTTGGTTTAAATTGGTAGGTGTTTAACTTAAGAGGGACTTTTACCAGCTATAAGTATCATGCGGCCAGTCAGGATGTGGCTTACAGCTGTGCTCCTCCCATTAGATACTTTTTATTTCAAAACTATTCACTTCCCTGTTTGCTTTTCCATTTAGGAAGTGAAACTTGGGCTTAAGATACCATGTCTAAACTCTTTACATTTGTCACATGCAGTAGATTTTTTTGTCAAAGGAAAATGATTGTGTTTTCAAAAATCTACAAAAAGTTACACTTATTTCAATTTATCTTTCAATGTATCAATAAAGTATTGTTTTTCAAATATTTCACAAATACTGCTGTATGAAGTGCATGCATGCTTCAGGCTTTTTGCAGTACCTATAATCAGTTTGATTTTTGCTAGCTTGATATTACATATATTATACAGAGTAATTCTCTATAAGAATATAAAAAAATCAATAACCGGAAAGCTTTTGTATTCTTTGATGAGCTGAAATGAGATCTACAGATAATCTTACCTTACCTATTTTGTATTTTATCATTAGTGGTTTGTGATCTAACAGCCAGTTGGAGTCGCGTTAAGGCATCAGGCAAGCAATCAGGAGACCATGAGTTCTAGTCCCATCTTAGGCACACAGCCAGCTGGATGATCTTGGGGCAGTCACTCACGCTCAAACCTAGGAAGGAGGCAATAGCAAAGCACTATTGAATAACTCTGTTAAGAAAACATGCACTTTTCCAGGCAGTTGATGAGAGTTGGATACAGCTGAACAGAAGTGAAAAAGTACTATGATTTAGTGAAAAATCTGTTCTCTCATATTAGAACGCAGTTTCTTAATGAACCCACTAGACCGGTGATGACGAACCTATGACACATGTGCCCACAGGTGGCATACAGAACCATTTGTGCCGGCACATGAACCCCAGCCAAACTTACCTCACTGCGCATGCTCGGAAATACCGGATGTGATGAAAAGGCCCATTTTTCAGCCTCCAAAGGCTGCAGAGGCTTCCCTCAAACCTCTGGGAGGCTGAAGAAGGCCTCAAATGGATCGAAAATCAGCTGGGAGGCACACGCATGTCCAATGCAGATAAGGGGGTGGGGGGCAATCACACGCACATACACAGGGGGCGGGGGAGTGCATTGCCTTCTGGGTGCTGGCACGCGAGCGTGAAATTTTCGGCACAGGAGCCCAAAAAGGTTAGCCACCATTGCACTAGACTCTTCTGTTTTCCCACCCAAACTCGGACTGTTTACTTTTATGATTACAATTTTAACTTGAAACTCTAATAACCAGATTTTGAAAATACCAAGGATCTTTTAAATCTTCTGAAAACATTTTGTTCATCCTATGTTTTCTTTTTTAAATATTGATGGAATTTGGATGCATCTTATGTTCTTTTGAAATCATCTTCCTAGATTTGTGCCTTTTGAATGCAGTGGCCTTTATGTGATCTAGGGATGTGGTGATTGAATTATGGCAACTGAAATCCAACATATCTGGTTGATGAATTCTGTTTTAACAGCTACTTATCTAATCCAGTATATATACTGGCCAGAGTCAAGTCTTTTCTTTTGTCAGACATAACATCTTCCAGGGATTATGAATAGATACAGTGCAGATTTTTTGGCAAGTCAACTGAGCAGTTCCATGCAAGACTAAGGATAAACTTAATCTACAATTTGGATGAGACTGCAGCTAGTTTTCCAAACCAAATCTTGTTGTCCTCATAGCTCCTGGAGACCAAAAGTAAAAATATTTCAGATAACCCAGGAAGACTTTTGCATTCTGCAAACAATCTTAAACAGCAACTAAAAAGAAGCTGCTCTAAAATATGGAGAAGGAAAACATGGCAATGCTTCCTCCCACAAATACAAGATAAAAACTGGAAGAAAGAATCTTCCCAAAGCCCTCACATAGTGAAGAAACAGATTATCACAAGTCTATCTTTGGCAGAGCAGATGCTCTTTCCATTGTAGTACTTGGCTGCAAAGCAGATACTTGGGTCAGCAACTTTGGGCCAAGGAAACAAAAGGGCATTTGTTGTCTTTCTGGCAACATTAACAATCTTTACTTTGAGGTATTGTGGACTGTGTAGCAGATAATCCGGTCAGCAACTTTGAGCCAAAGAAACAAAAGAGTATTTGTTGTTCAACTAAAGAAATGCTCCATCTCCTAGTTAAAGAATTACTGGACTTTACCTGCTCTTATCCCTTTGCAGTGCAAAAGGCAAAGGGCTTAATAAGTTACCTGTTGGATCTGATTACAATTAAAGAGGCACAGTGAAGAAATACAAATGCCCTCCCTTTTCTTTTAGATCTCCCATGCAAAATCTCATAACAATTCTTGAGTTCTCTTTTAATTAAAATAGAAAACAGCCCATAAATCCTTCACAACCCCACTTTTTATCAAATGGACTGAATTAGCCGCTGCACATGTAAGTTATTCTGAAATAACTAATAGCTGGTATGTCACCCTGGGACAGCTCTGGTTTGTAAAAAGTCATTTACTGCAGGCCGACAAAGATTACTGCTGAGATAGAGGGAAGTGATCAGGCAAAACATGATCAAAATCGAGGAGGAGGAGGAAGAAGAAGAAATTTAGCCATGTCTCATGGTTTAAAACTTTTTTTGTAAAGTAATGAGTACAACATTATGAAAATGTAAGACATTTAAACAAAAGGTTCATGTACGTGTGTGTGTGTGTGTGTATGTGGAGGATAGAAAGTATAATCTTCCCATACAATGCACTGAAGATAATTTGTTTTTTAATTTGAAAGATTTCAAAGGGATCCTCAGGTAAAATAGATCTTTTCCCTCAAAGCTGAGCAGAGCAAGAGTAGTCTGCTTTGTTTCCCTAACGTAGAGATCTGTAATCTGAAAGCATCCAGTCTGGGGCGCCTCTTTTCTACCCAATATTGCTAGACTACTATTCTGTGGCCTCTGAGTCATTCCTTGAATAGAAGGAGATCTAGGATGGCTAAAAATAGTGCTTAATTCTGATGGACTCACCCATCCAGGTAAGCTGTGGGATATAGGAATGTTGGAAGCAGAGGATAAAGGGACCATAAGGAGCCAGAAGAGATTGTGGGAAGTGAGGTATGTGGTATTTCTTTAAGAGAAGTGTAGGGTGTTGTTTTTTTAAATGGTCATTTTGCCTAGCATGTGTGTTTTCCATCATGTATTTTTTTTATTGGTTGCATTCTGAACTTTATACATTTCCCTACCGTGAAACAACATTTATTATATACTTTATAATGGCAAATGTACAATACTTTTAGTGCTCTGATACTTTCCTGCCATCTTATTCCTATTCCACTGTCGCATTTGGTTGCTCAACAAATTTTTTTCCTTATTGTCCTTTCCTTAGAGTCTCATCATTTTGCAAATCAGAAAACAAAACAAAAAGGAAGACCCTAACCCTAACTCGCATGTTATATCTGCCTTGTATTCCACTTAGACAAGTTCCTTTCCTTAGGCCTCACCATTCTTGTTCTGGGAAATCTCTTTTTTTATTATTGGTGTCACAAAATAGACAACTCTTTTGGAAAGTCATCATGGCCAACATTTAATGGAGGTGCTCACAACGGTTGCTACATTCCGAATGTTGACTTGACAAGTTTAATTTAAATTTTAAATCAAAAAGCTCATATTGAGGAGGCGAGTGTAACAACATTTGTTTTAAAACTAGGATAGAATACTTGGCTATTTCTGGATTTGGAGCTTAAAGTAAACCCTAAACTTATTCTTTCAGTGGTAGGAACATTAAGCTGAGTTTGGTAGTCTGCAAATCCTCACATTGCATGTAAGAAAATTTTGTTTTTCTTTTATTGATATCTATCTGCCTTGAATGGTTATTATCTTTTTCTTAAGATATCAAATAGTTGGCTTCATGCATGAAAAAATAGCCATTTGCTGGTAAGTAGTTTTAATACTGAACTCAACTTTTTCTTCTGAATGTAACATTTGTTTCACAAGCAATTTAAATAAATCATCTCAGGAGAATAGGACATACTCAAGTGCCATGCTGAGTGTTGTCAACATATAAATAATACAGTCTATATGTTTTATCCTTGATTGAAGTAATAATGCCAGCAATTGTTCCTGGTTTTGAATCATGAGCCTAAAGAATACGATTGGATATCAAGCAGAAATTAAATCATCACCAGGAGTCAAGTGATCCAGCCATCCTATTTCATGATTTTTTGTACATAAAGCAGGTTGTAAATATTTTAGATAAATAAATATTGATTATGAGAACATTTCCAACTCCAGAGTTTTTGAAAGACTTCCCTGTAAACATTATAGCATTACAGATGGTTCTCAACTTACAACAGTTTGTTTAGTGACTGCTCAATGTTACAGCAGCACTGAAAAAAGTGACTTACAATCATTGTTTACGCTTAATGACCGTTGCAGCATCTCCATGGTTACATGATCAAAATTCAGACACTTGGCAATTGACTCATATTTATGATGGTTGCAGAGTGTCCTGGAGTCATGTGAATCACCTTTTGCGAACTTCTGACAAATAAAATCAATAGATTCACTTAACAACTTATTCATCGTATCCTGGGCACCCCTTTTTGAACTATTACCATCTGGTAGATGGTACAGAATAATAAAAATAAGCACAAAAAGGCTGAAAAACAGCTTCTATCCCAGGGCAGTAGCTCTTTTGAACTCTACTGTATAGTGCAGTGTTGGGGTTTTGGGGTTCAACGTGTGGAGTATGAAGGGATATGTGGTTGTGTTTATTTTCATGGTCATGATGTGCACTGAAGATGGTGTTTGATTTCGTTGTACGGGGTGCAATGACAAGTAAAGTAAAGTATACTAAACTAAACTGTGTTAACAACTGCAGTGATTCACTAAGCTAATGACAGCAGTGATTCACTTAAAAACTGTAACAAGAAAGGTCATAAAATGAGGCAAAAATCACTTAACTGTTGCGCTTAGTAACATAAATTTTGAGGTCAATTGTGCTTATAAATCAACTACCTGCAGAAGAGCAACATTTACGTTACAGTATGGATCTATGTCTTATCATTCTTGCATTATGTTCTATCTCTAACAATTTGTCTTCTTTTCTTTTCCATATTCCCTGTTTTGTCCTTAAAAGAGGTTTTTCCAGTCAGTGTTGAAGGATAGCAGGTATGGTGACTTTGATGAAGGAAGGGAGAAAGAATTTAAAATTATTGCACAGAAGCAACAGAAAGACTAATGGATATTTTCCCTCTGTTGTTTCCTTCCTTATGGCTGTTTTTCAAGTTCTGTTTTTCAAATCTCATATTGGAATGAGTGACTAAAATCGTAGGAGGTTTTTATGTTTGAGCAAAGCACCGATCTTCGGTCGCCGAGTTCAGTGCTAAATAGTTTAGCTGCTAACCCAGACTGGTGAAAAGTTGTCTTGCGTTTCTCATGCATTTTCCTCTGCTTATGGGGATCTTATTGGCTACATTTCTAGGATCTGCTGTTTCAGCTCTTCCAATAAGTCATTCAGTCAGGACAGGGGTGACCTGGTTAATCTCTCGCTCTTCACTTTTGACTTATCCTTGTAAATGATTTATCAATTGGCGTGGATCCCTGTTTGCTTAAGGAGGCGTGTAATGACTTCAGGCATGCACTGTATACTGAAATGTAAACTATATCTTTGATAATGACCATTGCTGCAACTAGCAAGAGGCCATTTTGCTGGTTGCACCAATGGCTAGAAGTGAAAGCAGACAAATATCTTCTAAGACATAAACTGTAAGAAGCCTCTTAATTATCATACTATAAACAAGTTGCATTATAAACAAATTGCAAATACATTTTTTTTTTGACAGCATTAGCTTTAGTTTCATTGTGTTCATGTTTGTAACTTCTGACTTAAATTTTGGGCTCTTTGATCTCTTCTCTATTATCTTCTCTCTTTTTTGTATGAAAAATTCAAATGCCTGCATACTCTTTAATGTCATTTTAGAATTTGATTCTAATAATGCTGTAAAAAGCAGTATCACGCTGGTCTTCTCGGGACTTAGAAGCTAAGCAGATTGAAGTCTGAGTAATACTTGAAAGGGTAACTTCAGAAAATTCCAGAAGTGTAGGCCAATAATAATAGTAGTAAACTACTTCTGTATTGTTGATCAAGAAGATCATGGTACATGGAGGGCTTCATGTAGTTATTTTCATTGAGAGTAAAATGCAATTTGAACAGTTCAAACACATAAAGTTTGACAAGACAAGGTTTTTTGGGCCACCTAACTTCTATTACAACAGTACTATTTGATAATTTATACAGGCAATCCTCAACTTACAACAGTTCATTTAGTGACCATTCAAAGTTACAGCAGCACTGAAAAAGTGACTTCTGACCGTTTTTCACACGTATGACCATTGCGGCATTCCCCATCAAAATTAAGGCACTTGGCAACTGGCTTATATTTAGAACGGTTGCAGTGTCTTGGGGTCATTTTGCCACGCAAAGTCAATGGGGAAGCTAGATTTACTTAACAACCATGTTACTATCTTAACAACTGCATTGATTCACTTAACAACTCTGGGTGCAAAGATCATAAAATTGGGCAAAGTTCACTTAACAACCTGTCTCAGCAATGGAAATTTTGGGTTCAGTTGTGGTTGTAAGTTGAGGACAATGTAATAAAATTGTAGAGGGGATGCTTTCCATGGCAGTTAATACTACAAAGTGTTCTCTTTGTTTTGCCACCTTAAAAAAGAGAGCCAAAATCTTTCTAATAACACATTTAGCTAGTGGATGTTTTTATTATTTTTTATGTTTTTAAATTGCTTTATAATTGTAGAATTGTAAGCCGCCCAGAGTCACTTGGTTGAGTTGGGTGGCTATAGAAATTTAATGAATAAATAAACACCTTCTAGCATTGCTGAGTCATCGCTGAGGCACTTTAGCACTTGTTCTCATTAGCATTGTTTTGGCATAATGATGGATGAATTATGCCACAAGTCCCTGGTGAGGATCATGTCCAAATGTGGGAAATAATTACTTTCAACTATGTGCATGGTTGTTGTATAATGGATCTGCCACTGGGATTTCTTGTCGCTGTATGAACTGAGTTCTTATTTAGAAACTAGTGCTAAGTCTAAACAAATGGTGTAAAATGCTCTTTATTTGATTGTGCCTATTTATTTAGCATTAATCCTGAGAAATGGATGGAACATGCTTCCTGTTCACTGGCCAGTATAGGGTAGTGATTTATAATGCTGTTCTAAATATGAAAAAATGTAAGGAAAATGTAATGATAGCACCATGAAAGTGAATCTATATTGGAAAAACAGCTTTGCTGAAAATAAGTTCTGGGGAAGAAAGTAACTTCTGAGGATGGCATGGCAAACTGAAGATGGCTCTTTGAAAGTGGAACTGACTACTGCAACAAAGACCAAAGAACCAGTGAATAGACCGCTAGCAGAATAGCCCTAGTGACATAAAAATGAGAAATATAATTCCTGATTAAACAGAGGGAAGACAAGCCTGCTAATTGGTTGGATAAATTTATCACTTCTTTGGTGATATCCAGCATTTGTGGCGCAGTGGTTAGAGTGCAGTACTGGGGGCTACTTCTGCTGCAGCTAGCTGCCTACAATTTGCCAGTTCAAATCCCACCAGGCTGAAGGTTTACTCAGCCTTTCATCCTTCCGAGGTGGGTCAAATGAGGACCCAGATTGTTGGGGACAATATGCTGACTCTGTAAACTGCTTAGAGAGGGGCTGTAAAGCACTATAAAGCAGTATATAAGTCTAAGTGCTATTGCTATTTTGGTCACTTGCTTCTATTGACTATAATGTTTTTTTTCCATACTCTAAAAATATTTGAATTTACACAGAAAATCTACTGAACCTTATAAAGCATTTAAAAGCCATTGTTTTCTTTAATATAATTAATTGTTATTGTATCTAAACATTACTTCCATATGTATAATAATAGGTAAAGCCAAACCAGTAGTTGTCTTAATTGTCAGGCGCAGTCATCATGGGATAAAGGATGTATCTACGAACTAATGTTTTGTCTCATATATAATGGGTGCGTTAATGATTCTTCCTGAATTCAATTGAACAGTCAAATAATATGTCAACATCCCAGTGAATCAGCCTAATTGTCCCAGATATCTTTATTTCATAAATGCTTGATCCACCTTGTAATTAAACCTCAGTCTTTTAAACTCTCAATTACTATTAAGATCTGGAGAAAGGACTATAATTGAAATAGTAGGTTAGCTTAAAACCTAAATACAAGGTTCTTAAAAATTCAGGACTCTTACTGAGCCTCAGCAATGAGTCAAAATATTAATGGAGAATATTTAAATTATGTATCCGTGTACCATTGTTACAGAGGTGGTATTTAGCCGATTTGCACTGGTTGCAAACTGCTAGCAGCAATTTGGCCTGGGTCCTGAATGGGTAGGGACTTCTGGCTGGCCACGCCCCCTGCTGGGTGGACTGGGTTCTGCTAACTCGCTCCATCCACCCGCTCGATGCTTGCCCAGCCCACCCCCACCATATTTATGTTGCCTTTGCCACGCGGCCCAGCTAATTGCCTCACCAGTCAACTTACCGACACCTGCTCAGTTCACCAAAGGTAAGCAAAAAAAAGACAAGGTGGCTGCATGCTTTTTGCAGAGAAAATTACTGACCTCCGGCTCCGCTCTGCTTCTCCAACGTGCTGCTCCATTGCCTGCTGTTGCTGCACTGGAGGGACTTGCCCAGGCGAGTCCGAGCAGAGCGGCACAGCAGGCAGTGGGGTGCGCCTGCATGGCTGGCACAAAGAACAGGGCAGTGGCGGCTTTTTTGGCACATTCGAGACCTCTGGTAGTTTTTGGCAGCCACTGACCAGCCGCCACAACCACCAAGGCTTCTTGCAGTCACACTGAAAAAGAGAGCTTGCCTTCCCCTCTGCCACCAGCTGCCGCGGGAGGAAGGTAAGCATGAAGAAAGAGGTGGTCGTGGAGGAGGAAGGGGGCTAGGGTTGGGACCTCTGAAGGAGGGGAAACAGGGTGACGTGTGACTAGGGAAGGGAGAGCAGGCGGCATGCAGGAGGAGGCCTTTGAAAGATTAGGCCAGATCTGGGCAGAAAATAGGTAGAAAGAAAGGCTGCAATAGCTGTAAGTTCAATTTTTTTCCTACCGGGTTCTGTGGGCATGGCTTGGTGGGTCATGTGACCTAGTGGGCATGGGTGTGATGACCATGTTGGCCATGCCCAGTCACATGACCCCCTAGGCCATGCCCACAGAACCGGTAGTGGAAAAATTTGAATCCTACCACTGCATTGTTACCATTTTATTTTCTAAACAATTTTGCTCAAATCACCTCAGCTTTTTGAATGAGCACATGATGCTTTGACATAAAAATACCAGACTCAATATTGCAACTTTTGCTGTAATATTGAAATTCTGGGAATATTGAAAACTAAATGCTTTCTAATGCAGTATATATTGAATAATAGTATGCATTTTAGGAGTGAGTGAAAGAACAAATGAAGGAGCCTTCAGTAGAATGAATGGAATTAAAAATGCAGAAGTAATTTGAAGTGAGGGAATATTAAAAGGAGTATATTAAAGAGTTGTGTGAGAATGAGAGTGATATGTCAAAAATGGAATTGAACCAAGGGCTATAAATGTCAAGGTCCAAAAATAATGATGAAAAGGAAATTATGAATGCTACAAGAATGTTGCAAAAATGTAAGCCTGTGGGGATAGATGGCATAACTGAAGAGTTGTAAATTATGTAGTTTATTTCTCATTAACTATGTCTGAAAGATGTTCCCAGAAAAACTGCAAGCCCTTGTCAATGCAGTCAGTCATTGACTCAAAGGCACATAGATACACAAAAAAGGTAAATTTAGCAAATCGTTTGACATTTAGGAGGAAGTAAGACAAGGGCATCTGATAGCTTATGGATAAATGTATAAGAAATCCTTGTAATGATATTAGAGGTTTGTTGACCAAGATAACAGTGTCTGCGTACTTTTGTATGCGGAGAATGCCATGTTATTTATTAAGCATGTGAATAATTTTCAGTAAATATTAGTTGTTTGATGCAAGAGGAAGTCTGGATCTGAAAATTAATGAGTCAAAGGTCAAAGTAGTTGTTTTTGATAGGGAAGATTATACTTTGTGTGTGTATGTGTGTGTAGAGAGAGAGAGAAAGAAATACACACACACACACATACAGTATATACTTGTGTATATACATACACAAGTAGATGTTATGTCTCCCCTTTAATTTCAGGCGATCAAAACAGAAAGCAGCCGTTTCAGAATTACTTCAACTCAAAAACAAACCCCCACAAAATAACAGCTGGAGTAAATTCCAATATACAGCAATAAATCCCTACTCTGTCCGGCAATCTTGGCGTGGCAGTAAATCTCAAGCCTCAGAGAGTTTGCTGCATGTCTTCACTCCCAATTAGTCACTTTGCTTCTGGCGAATTCCCAGCTGTGTCCTTTTATTCACTAATGAAGTGTGCTAATTTCCCTAATTATTGACTAGCTCTAAGCTTTCTTTCTAACTGGGTTTGTCTTCTTAGCCTCCTTCTGTTTCTTACATCTAACCATAAGTTTTCCAGATTCTCATCTCCGCTGGAAAACTCTCTCATGCCTTCCCTGTCAGCCATTCCCGGCTGCTGATCAGATAAAGAACCAGAGGAGGTCGAAGGTCCTGACAACTCTATTATTTCAGGTCTATCTTCCCTTGTTACATCCATCTCCTCATCCTGGTTACTATCCCAATCACTAAGCAATGCCGGCTCATATTTTGCTGCCATGTCCTCATCACTTGAACTCATATCTGCCACAGGAGCAGAATCCAAACCCGGAGCCACAACATGTAGATATATTGAAAAATTAGAGCAAGTAGACAAATTTGTATAATTTGATAGAATGTTTTCCTGGGGAAATGAATTCAGCAGGTTCTGACCACTTCTGGAGAACCAGTAGCAGAAATTTTGAGGAGTTCAGAGAACTGGCAAATTCCACCCTTGACTGGAGATTTTACAGTATCCTTCCCCTGCCACGCCCACCAAGCCACTCCCACAGAACCGGTAGTAAAAAAATGTGAATCCCACCACTGAAATGAATGATTTTTTTTAAACGTGCAAAGGCATGAATGTTTGTCAGAAGTGAAAATGGCTTGTTTATAAGACGATGTTATGCCAACTGTCATATATACGAAATAGAAATATATATTGGGGGGGGGGAATGAACACAAGAAAGTACTAAAGAAATGTTTGTAATAAAATAAGAAGAGATAAGGTCAATAGTGACTGGGTACTGAAGATGAACAAAAATAGGAGTGTCCAGTACAAAAGTGTATTGAAGTGGTTAATCATATAGAAAGAATGAATGAGGATCCAATCATAAAGCACACATGAAAAAAGAATGAATGAGTTGAGAGGAAGTTAAAGACCAAAACAGTTGGATTGAGTTGACGATAGCCTCAAAAGAGAGAGTGGAGAACTTTAAATATACATATATATGAATGCAATATACAACTTGCTGTATAGACACCGTAAAATCAAGAAGACTTTAAAAGCAAGGAATTGGAGATATATAAATAGATGGTCTTGATATAAAATAAATTTAGCTATATTTCCTTTTTCTTCATTATATATTTTCAGTTTCTTTGCTTTACATTTAACATAAGATTATTATTTGCATAACATTGATTATTTCAGAAGAGAGTAGCAGATGCGCAAATAGGATATGTATACAGATATGAGTTTGTGTGTGTATGTGGTATGTGAATTGCCATAAATAAATACTTGCTATATTAAGTGAAGGATTCAGAATGATTTTACTTCCTTTTTTAGGCAGTGTATAAATCAGCGTTCATTTCAAAATAATTAGTTCCATCCATTGTACTATGTATACTTTCTGAAACTTCAGCCTTTACTTGAAGTGTAGTTTCTACAGTACTATAGTGCTATATATATTAAAACCGCAAAAACCAAAGATGGTGCCTGCTAATCCAGGAAGTTTTAGATGTTTGGTTGTCAGATTGTAAGATAGAAGCTACAAAGTGAAATGTGTGCAGCTATAAATTATTTGCAAGCTGGATGCAAGTCTAGATGATGGAGTGAGCATTCATGCAATAAAGGAATATTGTGTCTTCCTCACTGGCTTTAAATGATTGCCATAATATTTCTGAAATGTTTTTTCATGTACATCCTACCCTAGTCTTAATGAATTCCTAAGTTAAAATATGGAGCAGAGAAGCAAAGGAAAAAAATTATGGAAATTTTCACATTTTCCTGTTTTCTAACTCAATCACAAAACTTTGGGGTTTTTTTGCATTAACTTTAAAAATTACTTTCAAAATACTGTTTTAACAGAGGAAGTTTATCTGAACTGTTGAAACTAGAAAGGGGCATTAATAAAGAGACTCAGATTTTTTTATTTTTCCTTTATGGGCAGAAATATATAACTGTCTTTATTTATCCAAGGGTATCAAGCCTTGATTCCCCCAACTCACCCCCTTTCCTGCTGCTATTCAAGGCCATTGTTCTGTGTCCTGAAATTTTTTCCATGCATATTGTTCATGTAGAATAGGAATAGGAATAGGAATAGGAATGGAAAGGAATAGAATAGAATAGAACAGAACAGAACAGAGCAGAACTCTTTATTGGCCAAGTGTGATTGGGCACACAAGGAATTTGTCTTGTTGCAAATGCTCTCAGTGTACATAAAAGAAAAGATACATTTGTCAAGAGTCAAGAATCATAAGGTACAACACTTAATGATAGTCATAGGGTACAATAAGCAATCAAATCATACTAGGAAACAGTCAATATAAATTGTAAGGATACAAGCGACAAAGTTACAGTCCTACAATCACAAATGGGAGGGGATGGGTGATAAGGAGTGATGAGAATCTTCTCATGTCATTAATAGTAATAACAGTGCATGTATGTGGATACTTTGTCACTGTTTCTCTATAGGACAGAGGTGGGTAATTAATTTTCCCAAGGGGCCATATGAGAGACTGGGACTATTGTTGAGGGCTGCCACCATCCCACTCCTGCCAGCATGCTCCTGTCAGGGACTCACAGGCCATAAAATGCCCAAGTCTATTCTAGAATGAGGATCAGAACAGAATAGTAATGATTAAGGTGGCATAGTATTTCTTTCATTAAATAAGCTTCTCCCACTCTTCCCTTTGAAAGTCTGAATTTTTACATATGACAACATCTCTTGATTATACATCAGTGATGCAACTCTGTTGACAAAGTCCAACTGGCTCCTCAAACATTGCAGACTTTTTGTCCTTAACTAATCACATGCAAGGCTCTAATGAAATATTCCAACACTCCAGATAGCAAATTTCTCTCTTTAACTTTTCCTTCATTGATGCTGTTCATTCCCACTTTTTACTTTGTTTAATCTGGGTAGGAATGCTATTTAGATCTGATCCATTTTGCTCTTTCTTTAGCATCTATCTTTAGTTTGTGTACTCTTGATTTGTTTGTGTGTGTGTGTGTGGTACAGCATTGCTTCCTCCAGAATATTTTGGGAGAAAAACAGATATGTTACTTCAAATGATACAGGACTTTACTGAAGCCTTCAACAATGAACTTGGATGTGAGAAGAACTTTTCAAAAATCAAGAAGAAAAGTTGCACTGAGAAAGTTACAGCAAAAATTGTTGAAAAACATGGGATACATATGTGTGGGGAAGCCAGACAGATTTAGGTTCAAGATATGGCTCATAGTATATGATTAAGGTGTGGCAAGAATTGTGTTACAACTAGTCAGCCTGGGCAGAAAGAGGCCAAGAGTTTCTCTTCAAGACATCCTCTGGAGGTTTAAAATTTAAAGAATCATATACTGCTTCTGCGACTAGAATAGTTTTACTGAACATCTGAACAATGAATAGGAAGCAGAGAACAATTAAGGGAATGCAAAATTAAAAACAACAAGCAATTCACTTCTATTCCTTCCCTTGTCTTGTGTGCCTAACTTGATAAGAAACCTGTTCTAAGTACACTAACAAATCTTTACTTCCCTGTGACTTAGTAATGTCTAGACTGATTTTAATGGGCAGTACAAACAATTGTTCAAATTTTACAGAGCCTTGAATTTTAGCTTCTCTTTTATGTACATGAAGATGGAACTAATTATTTTGAAATGAACGCTGATTTATACACTGCCTAAAAAAGGAAGTAAAATCATTCTGAACACTTTGCTTAATATAGCAAGTATTTATTTATGGCAATTCACATACCACATACACACACAAACTCATACCTGCATACATACCCTATTTGCGCATCTGCTACTCTCTTCTGAAATAATCAATGTTATGCAAATAATAATCTTACACTAAATGTAAAGCAAATAAACTGAAAATGTATGATGAAGAAAAAGGAAATATAGCTAAATTTATTTTATATCAAGACCATCTATTTATATATGGTCTGAGGCTCTTCTCATTTGTTCAGTCACTCTCATGGCATGGGCTAGTATCAGAGGTGGTATTCAGCAGGTTCTAACCAGTTCTGGAGAATCGGTAGCAGAAATTATGAGTAGTTTGGAGAACCGGCAACTACCACCTCTGATTGGAGATTTTAGTTTCCTTCCCCTGCCACACCCACCAAGCCACGCCCACAGAACCAGTAGTTAAAAAATATTATTGAGACATTTGTTGAGTGTTGTAGATTATGATTCTTGATTCCTAATGAAGGTATTCTTTCTTTTATGTACACTGAGGGTATTTACACCAAGACAAATTCCTTGTGTGTCCAATCACACTTGGCCAATAAATAATTCTGTAAAAGAAGTTTGTCCCATTATAAAATCTTCCTTGCCTCAGTTGTTAAGTGAATCATTGCAGTTGATAAGTTAGTAACCCAGTTGTTAAGTGAAACTGGCTTCCCCATGGTCTTTGCTTGTCAGGAGGTCGCAAAAGGAGATGGCCAACCCCGGGATAGTGCAACTGCCATAAATATGAACCAGTTGCCAAGCGGCTAAATTTTGATCACATGATCATAGGGATGCTGCAAAGGTCACTTTTTTCAGTGCCATTATAACTTTGAAGGGTCACTAAATGAACTGTTGTAAGTCAAGGACTACTTCTAGTTCTTTATTGAGGAAAATGCACACCAAAGTTAAATATTTATGTATGGTGAAAGTGTGTGAATCTTTGGGATTTTCAGATTATTAAAAGGAGAAATTAGAGTCGGGTCAAGGAGGAATCTACTACTCTCCAGAAATAATATTGCTGGCCATCTAAAGCAGTGGCCCCCAACCTTTTTTGTGCCACGGCCCGGTACCAGCATCACAAAATGATCTGTGGCCCGGTACTGGCATCAGCACGCATGACAAGGCAAGGTGAGCTGAGCGACCGGTCAGCCAGCCGTCCCCCGCTTCTCGCCGCCACCTTCAACGCCTCCTTTGTACCTTTGTCGATGGGCTTCGGCATGGCTTTGGGACAGTCGCTCGGCTCGCCTTGCCTTGGGTGCTGAAAAGAATCCTCGTGCCTTAGTTTCGTTCGAAGCCGCCCCCCCCCCCTTCGATGAAACTAAGGCGCGAGGATTCCTTTCAGGACCCAAACGCTGCTTTCAAACCAGAAAAGCTCACCCGGAAGTCCTTTATCATTGAAACAAGATGGCGGTGCCCAGCAAACCAGCGGCCCGGTAGAAAATGTTCCACGGACCGGTCCTGGTCCGGGGCCCAGTGGTTGTTGACCCCTGATCTAAAGCATATGTGTCCAACCTTTTGGCTTGCCAGGGCCACATTGAGTGATGAAGAGTTGTCTTGGGCTGCATATAAAATATGTAATGTGTATAAATCATATGTTAAAAGTTTATAATCTTGTGGGGTCACATTATTAGCTGTCCAGGGCTGTATAAAACTCATTGGCCACGGGTTGGATGTGTCTGGACTGGTCTACAGTTTGCAGAAAATCATGTGGATAGTCAAAAGGTTATTGGAAGAATGTTCTGTGGATGGATGAGACGAAATCAGTTTTTGGTTTCCATAAAAAGCATGAAGTCTGTTGAAAGACAAACACTGAATTCCCTCGTGAAAACCTTATTTCATCTGTGTAACACGATGATGGCAGTGTCATGATTTGGGCTTGCTTTAATGCTTCGACCAGGATAGCTTGCCATCATTGTTGGAACCAAAAATTCTAAAATCGTCATTCATGGAACTATGAATTCTGTCTGTGAACTAAAGCTAAAGAGAAAGGAGACTGTGCAGCAAGACAACGAAGAATAGTTAAATTAGAGAAAATTAATGTTTTGGAATGGCCAAGTCAAACTTCCGAACTTCATCCAATAGAAATGTTCTGGAAGAACCTGAAGTGGGCAGCTCACTCCAGCCCATAACCAGGGGTGGAATGCTACCAGTTCTGCCTGGTTCTATAGAACGGGTAGCTCTGAAGAGCAGCAGACACCGAACCAATTCTGTGTTTGCTGCTGTTTGGTCCACCCGTCCACCTGGGCTCTTACCTGCAAAATGTAGTCACCAAACCGGTAGAAACGCCTGTTGAATCCCACCCTGCCCATAACATCCCTGGGTTAAAGCTGTTCTATAAGAAGGAATGGACTCAAGATTCCTCCAAGGCCATGTGCAGGGCTGATCATTATTGGAAATGTTTAGTTGCAAGTTATTGTTGGCCAGAGGATAGGAGTGGGATGCAAACAATTATTGAAAGCAAAGGTTCACATACTTTTGCCATAGAGATTTATAGTTTAGGATCATTTTCTTCAATAAATAAATGAATAAGGACTATTTTCATTCCTTTGTTTTCTTGGTTCTTACCTATGTGAAGAACAGATAACAAACTAGACCTTATTCATGCAGAAATATTGAAAATTCAAAAGGATTCACAAACTTAAAACACCATGGTATTAAAAGGAATCTATTGAGAAAAGGGAAACAGGAAAAATGAGGGGAAACAATATTCACAAGCTCAAAATTTCAAATTTTGTTAGTCCCTGCGAAGCAAGATACAGATTTAGGGTCTTTTTGTTAAAAAGAGGTCCTCTTGACAATCTGCCCAGATGTGAAAAGCAGGCGTCTTGCTCTTGCTTTTGCTTTCTGAGAACAGACTTTGATGTTTTTTTGGAATACAGAGATAAAGATGAAGATGTGCAGGGCTGATCATTATTGGAAATGTTTAGTTGCAAGTTATTGTTGGCCAGAGGATAGGAGTGGGATACAAACAATTATTGAAAGCAAAGGTTCACATACTTTTGCTATAGAGATTTATAGTTTAGGATCATTTTCATCATAAAGATGAGAAATTTCTGGTAACCCTTGAGATTTCAGCACATGCTTAAAATTTATTGCAGATAAAATGATTGGAAAAAGTCTGGGCCATCTCTGGAATAAAGATAGATAACTCCTTCCTTCCAAGCCAGAATCCATCCTTCCTTCCTTCCTTCCTTCCTTCCTTCCTTCCTTCCTTCCTTCCTTCCTTTCTTTCTTTCTTTCTTTCTTTCTTTCTTTCTTTCTCCCCTCCCCTCCCCTCCCCTCCTCCTTCCTTCCTTCCTTCCTTCCTTCCTTCCTTCCTTCCTTCCTTCCTTCCTTCCTTCCTTCCTTCCTTCCTTCCTTCCTTCCTTCCTTCCTTCCTTCCTTCCTTCCCTCCCTCCTTCCCCTCTCTCTAGCCACAATTTCACAGAATGAAAGGGATAACTCATAACTGAAAACCAGCTGTATGTCTAGTTAAGAAAAATCCTACATTTCTAATGCCCTGGGTCTAATCAGCAATTCATAAACTTTGTAACGATTAAACATCTGTTCTTAAAAACCCTTGGAATGATAAAGGCTCAGTCTAGTTTATTGCCAGCTGTGATATTGAATAAATAAGATTACATGGGAGAGGCCGGGGGGGGGGGGATTCCATCCATTCAGGCCATTCAGCGTTGGGCGAATTTATCGGATGCTTTGGGGGCATCTGTTTGTGGGGGATTGTCACAGAACCAAAGCTTTCAGGGTAGGCAGGTATGGCCAATCAGGTCAAGATTAAAAAATAACAGTAGTTGTACAGTAACTTGTTCGTGAACTCTCTTGTGTACCATTTCAAGGGAATTTTTTAGGGTGTGTGTGTGTGTTTATCTCTACTTGTGGGAAGTTGGGATGGGTGAGACTCTGCGTTCTTTCAGTTTTATAAGATTTTGTCCAAAACATAAAAAGTATGTTCCCTAAGTTAACTACTGGACTTTTTCTCAGCCTAAATTTCTGAATCAATGTCCATTTATGATTCCAGGTCTTGTATACAACTGTCCTTTCCCCCCCATAATGAGTTGTTAAGCACTTTATTTACAAATAGTAAACTAAGACATTTATAGAAGTTTTGGAATCACCTTTTCTAAGCTGCATTTAAATAAATTGGTACTTTGGGGGTAAGACAATTCAAGTAGGGTTAATTGCTAACAGCATTCTCTTTGCTTAACTTTGCTGGGACAGTAAGATTGATTGGTTTAAAATGTACAAACAAAAGGCATTTCATCAACAGGATATCAGTTCATTCACCTTCCTCTATTACATCATGCAGCAAAAAAATTATTACTTCGTCCCCTACAAATATTTACTTTTACCAACATTCTAGAAAAGAAGTTGCACCCACCACCATTTTATTGTTAAAATATTAAATTAAAAATGAGATGGATCCTTATGAAACCTTTAATCCTCATAAAAATGGTACCAGTTTGTCAGTGTTTCTTCTCTCTTTGACAAATATTGTGTCAACTGATATATGTACAATATTTGCTTATGACGGCTTCTGGTTTAGTTTTTAATTTAATATTTTGGGGAATGGCCAAAAGTACTTGAAAGTAAAATGTTGCCTGCTTATCTTTTGCCCCAGTAGATTTCTATAGAAATAAAAATCATTTGTCAAATATTTTTTTAAAAAAGTTGTTCCTTGTCATCAATTGATAAGTTGGACATGAGCTGGCTCCTTACATTTGGATTTTGCCCCTTCAATTAAAAGAAAGAAATATGGCTATATTAGTATATGTTTAGCTTAGGACAAGGGTGTCAAACTCGACCCATCACATGACAGATCACATTTTTTGCCTTTGCGGAGCCGATGGGCATGCCGTGTGTTGTGGAGCGGCGGAATAACCTGAGGCAAACACGGAGCGAACTTCAGCTTTTTATTGTAGCAAGGGTTGCCTCGGCTGCCGCGCTAACAAGGTAGCCAGCGGGCAGACAACAGCTGATGCCATTTGACAGCTCCCTTTTACAGCCGGCTGTCAAACGGCATCAGCCAATAGGAACGGTCCGTGTTCCCGCTGGAAACACAGACCGGAGTGAAGACTTCAGCTCAGTCTTTTCCGAACGCCACAGCGTGCATGTGATGTATCTGGCCCACGGGCCAATTTGACACTCCTGGGAAGTCTGTAAATCCATCCAGTATAGTTGTAAACCATAATTTCTCTCTTCAGATGGGTTTACACACTATAGCAAGCCAAAACACAAACCACTTTATGATTAGCATTCAAATATTTGTATGCAGAAGTTGAGTCATAGATCAACTATATATTTAATTCAACAAACCTCAAATGACTGAATTTACCCAACACAATAAGCCAAAAAGGAGTCAAACCATATGATGGTTAATATGCTGCACAAATATAGCCAGTAAATAGGTGGACAGTGGCAGATTGGCTTCTGGTTCTTTCTTTGGCTTTTCCATTTTTTAAAAATTCATGAAAGAAGAAAAGATAAATATGTCACTTTTAAAATAACATTTTAAAATAGTATTCACTATTTTAATGAAAAGAAATGAACCACTGGGTAGGTCTTTTTTATCCTAGTATGTTGCTTCTTCTCTGAAATTTATTAATTTTAGATGCACAAGATGGAAAAATGGCTGAGAACTTTCTAAGCAAAAGAAGGTGAAGGATATGGAAGTTGAAGTTCGGTGAATATATTCTAATGACAGTGGCCTTTTCTTCTCTTAAAAGGTGAACTTTGCATCTTGGAACTACCCTCAGCTTTGCCTGCCCAGGAGAAAGTTGTTTCTAGCATCAAGTTAAATATTGTAAGTGATAGTGTTGTGAATGTGAAATCTGTGCCATTATTTGTCTGCCCTCTACATTATGCTTTATATGCGGGGCTTTCCCTAAAGACATTCAGAAGCTGCAACTTCTCTAAAACTTGGCATCTACATGAGTGTTCAAGCTTAGTTTCAATGACTTCCTCTGGCTTTCAGGTTGTAAAAAGTAATGTGATTATATGCAATTATTTGTGTGTGGGGGTTTTAGTTCTGATGTTTGCATAACAACCTTCCATCAAAGAGTTCATGTTTTCATTTTTCGTTTTATTGTTCCAACAACCCTGGCAAGTTAGAATGAGAGATCTCGATGGAACTTAAGACACTCAGTGAATTTTGTACCTGAGCAGGTTGTAGTGCAGTAAGGTTTCCAAAGAGCAGGAATTTTTAAAAATCAAATATACTTTGTTTAAAAAAATTAATATGTTCGATTGAAATTGAGAAGGTATTGATATAAGTTTTGGTCAGTTTAAAACTGCAGCTTTGAATTTGATACTTGAATTTTCCTTTGCTTAATGGATTAGCACAGGGGTGAGCAATTAATTTTCCCAGGAGGCCACATGAGAAATTGGGGATGGTGGTGGAGGGTGGCTGCCCCACACTGCCACTGCCCCCATTGCTGCTATGGGCTGGATGGGGAGAAGGCCAGATACGGCCCACAGGCTGTAAAATGCCCAGATCTGGGTTAGTCTCTGTGTGGACTGTATGATTAGATTGTGATATGGCTGAAGACTGATACTAATCACACAATTATTGCAAAACAAAAATCTGTAGATAACATATGATGTCAGTAAATCAAGATGTCAGTAAATAATCAAAACTGATGTCAAAGAAATGAGGTAATAATTATCAATTTTATTTCCATTGGTCATAGTCACAGAATTGACCCCACTCGGTAAAAAGCCATGTCCATGAAAAAGCCAAGTCCATGAAAGAGATCTAAAACAAAATGCATTGATTAAATCAGCAAGTTATTGTGGGCCTAATTGGCACAAGAAAAAGTATAGGTTGGAAACATGCAGAAGGGGCCTTCACCCTGCAGTAGATAGATAATGGCTAGACTGATGATGAGGATGATTTCCATTGGTATATATTTTAGATGTAATGATGGTGAATTTAGGAACCATGGCAAATATCAATTGTCATGGACATTTATCTTCATTGTACAAAGTCCTTGCTTTGCTTGCCAACGAATTCCAAAAACTAAAAACGACAGTTTAGGGAATATTAGCAATTCAGCAAAATATACCACATTAGCATTTATGCTGCCTTTGCCTCTCATTTTGGGTACACACAGGGTTTTAGCTCTACTTAGTGGAAATCTTACAACAATCAGATTTAATCTAGAGAAACCATTATATAGAATAGCAACATTCATGTTCTACTACATCTGTCTGAAAAGTCTACCTTAATCTGTTTCTCATTAATTGTGGCTGCTTGTAGGTGAACTACTGAACTTTACAACCTGTGTTCTATTTTTAAGTTTAAAAAAAAAAGTATTTGAAGTTGCAGCAGTATCAATCTTTAGTTGCAGTATGAGTCCCATCTAGTGGTTAAACTATCTTTTTTAATTTCCCTGTCCAGAATTTAGTTCCCTCAAGCCATTGGTGGAAACAAGGTAATCTTAAACTCAAAATTTCATGGTGACTTTGCTGCTCTTTCTAAATGAGCTTCTGTTCCAATAATGTTGCAGAAGACACGTTGGAGAGGGTAGAAAGGTGAGGGAAGGAGGGGCTGTGGAGGGGTGTAAGACAGTGAAGAACGAGGATAAGATTGAATGCTATGAGATTGCCATTACTTATGTGTGTGTGTAAAGCTAGGAGAAGAACGCATTACAGCTTGTTTCAAGGGGTGACTAAACTAGGTGGTTTCGAAGAATAGGGAGGCCTTGGGGACCCTAAAGGAGAAAATTCTGTGATGTATTCTAACATCTTTGTGAATCTTATACGTGCTTGTGAAGTGCATGTGGGGCATAGCTATTGAATATATGAAGTATGATCCATGTGCCTGCAAGATGAGTACATTTATATCATGCTCTATTTCAGGGGTACATTTGAAAACATTGTAACAGGGATCCCTCCCTATAACCAGTTTGAGTGGCTGTGTTTTTTGTGAACAAAACCTGCTTATTCAAACACTGTTATAGAGAAATAATGATTCTTCGCAGCTCCTCTTTTTCCTTACAAAATGTCTCCTGTACATTGGGGAGTGGGGAGAGGAAGGAATCCTTGTAGAGTACCATGTGAGTCTAAATGAAAAGCAAAATTGTGTTACTCTAGACAGTAATGGGTGGGTATGTTGGCATGAATATTAAATAGCAAGTATGAAAGTAAAGCAACACTCTTTCATTGGTCTGCTTGTGCCTGTTGTGTTCAGACACAGGCTGTGCACGAAAGAGCATGGGCGTCCTCTGGTGGCCTTCAGAAGGCCACACAAAAACTCTATGGTGGGAAATGTAATGAAAATGTGAAGCTAGCAGCTCTCATCATATCTAACATACAAGGGAAATAGCAATTTGGAAAAACTACCCAGCTTAAAGATTAAAGAACTACCTGTTGATTGAAGCTTTAATACTAGACAATGTTGATGCTCTTTGAAAAGAATCACATGATCCATAAACGGCAGATTAGTGAAATAAACCATAGAAGACTACAGTTATATGAAACTGAAAATGTTTTATCAAGCATATGCTAGGATTAATCCTTAATTTGAGAAGGCAGTCAAGACCTATAATAAAAGTGCTTAAATTACTTTTATGCAGAAAGGGATTGCTGTGTTCTTCAGGTCACTGGGAAAGAGATTAATGGTCAATGCCTGGAATGCACTACCTGACTGTTGTTACATCCTCTAACCCCCACTCCTTTAACCTTAAACTATCCACTATTGACCTCACCCCATTCCTAAGAGGTCTGTAAGGAGTGTGCATAAGTGCGTAATTGTGCCTACCATCCCTGTCCATTTATTTGTACCTATTTCCTGTATTCTTACTCATATTTATACTTATATCTATCATCTTGTAAGCAATTGACAAATCAAATCAAATGAAATAAAAAAAATATATAAAGAGATACGTTGGGATCCCATGTGATTCAAAAGGGGACAGTAAGACACTATGTATACGTACCATATTCAAAGTGCTATATTCTCTGCAGAGAGAGAGAGACTAGGAAACTTGCAGCAGCATCACACTAACAGAAATGAAAGTCCTACTTTCCACAATACACTAAGACAGGATTTAGTGAATAAACTACAATTAGATGGGTTTACATAACATACTAAACCAAAAACTAGAGCATCTCGTTATGGATTTGGGCAATATATGATCACCACTCAAGATGAGCTGGGATGTCCAAAATAACCTACATTCAATCTTAAAGGTAAAGTAATTTAGGTGGTGTTGTGACGCACCATAATTGATCAAAAATCACTCCCATGGGGAGGCAGAAGCTGTTAACAAACCCATATATTTGCAAGAAAGAAGATACCGTGTTTCTCATATAATAAGGCCGGGTCTTTTTTTTTTTTTTTTGAGCCCCCCAAAAATGGCTAGGCCGGCTTTTTGGGGGGTGACTTAATTCCCCTCACTTGCATCTTCGGGCAGGCGGGCGGCAACGGCTTGGATGTTGACCTCGGCATTGGTGGGGCACTTTGTATTGGGGTCAATGCAGGCAGCACCATATCCAGGTGTGCGATAACCAGTACTTCCTAATGGCAACCCCCCCCGCCATTCCCCCCCATGTCGCATGTTTTAATATAGGCCTTAATTTGGGGGGAGGGGCTTAATTTCATTTCATGCCTATAAAACATGCTGGGCCTTCCTATTGGGGGAGGCCGTATTGTTGGAGAAACAGGGTAGTAATTGGGGTTTTTACTGAGAAATTTAACGCATCCAATTTGAATTTTAGTTTAAGAAAAAATATGCTAATTATTAAATATTTCTTGGGCAATTTATTTGGGAAAGGAAATGTTATTTTCTCCTCCATGTGCATCGAGAGCCCAGGATGGGTTGACTCCTTCCTATGACGTCATAGCTGAATCTGTACTAAGATATAAAAGCCAACCCCAGCTTTTGACTCAGCTCCTTTCAGTCAGTAGCTGTGTCTCTGAAAGTGTTCTGTTAGATAGCACTCACCAGCTGTCTTCAGTACTTTTTTCCTCTCTTCAAGCAGCTCCCAGGGATCTGGGCAGCTGCTCTCTCTCTCTCCTGCAAGTTGGGAGCAGCGTCACAGAGCTCTGTGCAGGCAAGCTGGGCAGCGTCTGCAGACCTCCCCCACGCCTGCAGTTTGGAGGGATCCTAAACATGATTGGCAAACTGATAAGAGCTCAAGCCACCTGATCATATAGCTGGTTGCTGTGTTTTTCCCTTGCTGACTTCGCTCGGGGCTCTGTATAACCTAAGGAGCGATTCTTCAATCTTGGAGCCTGTTTTCCTGTAGTCAACCCATCCTGGGCTCTCTCGCAGCATAGATAGAAAGGGCTTTCACGGTAACTTCTACCAACGACCATTCCTTTCCAAAATGTTATTTTATGGGGAAAATGTTCAGAGGTAATTAAATCTTCATGGCAGTCATTTTCCCAAGGTAAGATTTTTCTTCTCCTCTGTAAGAATGTTCTTATGCCTGGTTTTACTTTGAATCAGTTATTTAATGTTTACACCAAACCAGAGCATTTCTTTATCATTGCAGTTAGAAACTTGTTTCCAAATTTTTATCCAGGAAATCAAAACTAATGTTTGAAGAGTTAATTTCAAAAACAATTGTTTATAAATATGTTTCCAAAAAAATGTAGCACAACATCTGTGTGTTTTGAGTTGTATTTGTACACGTAAGCAGGGCAGTAAAACTTAAAACAGGTTTTGCTTTTAGAAAAGCCAGGCTAGATAAGTAGATATGAACAGGAATTATATACTTTTTATCATTCTTTCTCTCTAATATATTCCAAAATATTTATAGTGCCCATCAACCATAGCTAAACATGATGGGATCTATAGTCTAATACAGAGTTCCCCAACCTTTCTGGCTTTGCAGTCTGATGGGGGTAAGGGGATGGTTCCATGGGAGCAAGCATGCATGTGCACATAGCTCCATTTGCATGAGCAAATTTGCTCATGCAAATGAAACACACGATCACGCCTGCCCTCTTTTTGTGCAAGTAGGGATGCGTGCGCATCTGCTCACCCATTTCCGTGGCTCGGTCCAAAATGGCTTCAAGGCCTGGCTGTGGGCTGGGTTCTAATATACACGTCTGGAGCCTTCAGTCAAAGAAGGTTATTAACATATGTAGAAGATGCTAGAGGATTTTAATCAATCACCAAACCCTGTTAAGAGGATATACTCTTGAATATACGTAGTGCTAAGAGAATAGTAAATAATTCAATAGTAATACTTCCCATTTTCTAAAAAAAGAAACCATGGTTTTTTTAGGGACAGCATATAGGATTAGCTGAATTGGTAATGAATGCTAAGAGAAATTCATTATATTTTAAATACATGCAGTTTCTTAGGAAATATATAAAGACCAAAAGGCCTTGATTCTGCCTTAAACTATGTACATAGTCCTCACTTAATAATGAAATTGGGACCAGAATTTCTGTTGCTAAGCAATGCCGTTATAAAGAACGTTGTCTTGTGTCTACATCACTGACCAACAGAAATTCCAGCATTTCTGCTCGCTGTCATTAAGAGAATCACTGGATTGATAAACAAGGGTGTCGCATGGTCATGTTGAGACCTCCTGTCAACGTCCTTGTTCATCTTGCTTGTAGGAAACTAGCAAAGAAGCAGGTAGATGATGATTGCATGGAACACTGCAATGTTGCAATGACAAGTCGTGCTGAGTATCTGGAGCGGGATCAAGTGACTATGGAGATGGTGACATAAATAGGCATGATATTCCCCTCTGAAAAAAAAATCGGGGCAGGCCAAGAGACCCCCCGCCATGCGCCAAGAAATCGCACACACACCAACGCTACACACCCTTCCTTTCCAGCCGGTCACGTGTGGATCAGCTCCAGAGCTGGGAAGCCACTTCCCTGGGGGCGGGAACAAGGCCGCCGCCCGGGGAGTGCCCACTGCTTTCCCTCGCCAGGGCCGGGTGGTGGCATATTGCACGGAGACTGGTCTGTGGCTGCCCAGCTCCCTTTTCCTGCCGCTCAGCGGCCTCCGCTCGCACCGCCCAGGCTCCGCTCAGGTATCTGGCTGGGGCTGCCAGGAGTTGCTACTGCCAGCGCGGCTCCAGTCCCGTGTTGCCTCGGGAAGGGAAAGGCAAAACCAGGAGCCGTTGCTGCCGTTGCAAAGTGCCACCGCGGCTCTTTCTTTTTGCCTTTCCCTTCCCGAGGCAACGCAGGACTGGAGCCGCGCGGAGCCGCACCAGCGGTAGCAACTCCTGACTCGGGGCCTCCAAGGGGAGGGGAAGGAGGAGAAGAAGGGGGGGAAAGGGGGGGCGATTCCCTAAAAATTCAGAATTCCGATTTTAATCGGAAGAATATCATGTCTGCATAAAGACTACTTGTACCATTTGTACCGTCATTCAATAGCAATACTTCCCATTTTCTTAAGTCTTGCTTAACAAGTAGTTGTTAAACAAGGCCTATCTGTATCTGTAGGAGGAAGAGAGGAAGTTTTGTCTCTTAAAAACAGACTCATTTTATTACCAACATTTCAGGTGTAAGAAACAGATGCATGGACATGTCTAGTGATTGAATAGGCTTATAAATGAGAAGTGATGGAGTCCCCACTGAAAAGGAATTTGTAACAGGCCCGAATTTAGTTTTGTGAGACAAAACCAGCTGGTGGTAGATGAAGATACCTTTTCTACACAGCGCTTCTCGAGGCAGGTGATGCAGGCAGAAAGTAATAGGAGATCTGGCTATTGACTTGGCCAACAAGAAGAACAATGCAGAGCAGAAAAAGTTAAAGGTGACAGTTGTATGTTGCAGGGAATACTACCAAACAGAACCTTTGCTGCTGCTTCTAAGAACCGAAAAGAACAAAATAATAGCTAGCAGAGAAGAAATAACTCAAGAAAGGAGGCAGGCAATAGCAATGGGATTGTGTTTGCCTTTTAAAAGGTTTTAGATCAAGCTACTGATGCATTTTTTCCCCTGTATTTTCCAACATATTCTGCATTTATTCCCACATGAACACAAAGCAATGACAGCGAAGCACAAGAAACTTCCCTCTGGAGTCATCTACAATATCCAAAACTCAGATCCTCATGTTTGTTCAAGGATTTTCTCCCTGTGATTTTTCAAAGGGATGTGGGGAGATCTAAACTAGTCAGCTTCTGCATCAGGCATGTTAGCAAAAATAGTCTAAACCAAAGTAAAAATGTAATTAAGCCTAGTGACAAATCTTGCTGAGCAAAGACAGTGTAACTTTCTCAAAGGCAAAAGCAAATCCATCTTTGTGACATTTTTGAAGTTCAGAATGTCTAAGGGGTACTTGGATAAAGATTTGCCCTTTTATCCAACAAGCTTAAATGGAAGAAAAAGGCATGAATTGACAGCTTATTCAGCAAGGAATTTGGAAGAAGAGTTCCTCAGGGACATATGGTGGGATTGGTGCGTTTAATCTTTTATAAATAAATGGTAAACAATGAGCTTGACCAGTTTTCAGAAACTACTTACAATGGTAGAAACCAAAAATGACTGAAGGGTTCTACAAGACACTAAACTAGGGAATGGTGCATGCAGTTCTACAGAAATGTCAAGTGATGCACATTGGGAATCCATCCATCTTACTATATATGCATGAAGTTATACATGTATTTCATTTATGAAGTCATATACATATGCACACAGGACTGCATTTGTAGTGGTTAGAATGCTCTCTTTGATGTGAGAAACAAGAGTTCAAATCCTACTAGTACCTACCTTACCAAATAGAGATCCTTGGGCTTCATCTGCCTTCTTCAAACATAAGTGATATGAACTAGGAAAGTCATGCTGGCTCAGATGTGACCCGAAAAAACAAGATCTGCATCAGAAGTTGGGGAACCAGAATAGTCTGACAAGTGGGGAGCTGGAACAAACCATACATGAACAAGAAAATCTGGAATTGATAAAATACTATTACAACAGTAGACTTAATGAGAGGAGATACATGAAACATCTGAGGCAACTATGGATGGACAGAAGAGAAACAGCCAATTAATCAATGCTTCAGTTTGAGATAGAACCACACATTGTATCCCAGACTTGAAGACCTGGAAGAATAAGTAGATGTGTAGCCAACACTTGAACCTGGAATGTAACTGCTACCCTTCCATTGCAGAGCCCTGCAGCTGATAATAGATAAACTAGCCCTAGTCATTTGAGAAGTTACGGGGCTCAGTGGAGATGTACCATGCTAGAAGATGCTACTGGAGTCCACGCAGCAATAACAATAGAATTTAGCCTTAAAAACTGCTTTACAGCCTAAATGGTTTACAGAATCTATATATTGTTCCCATTCTCATTTTACTGACCTCAGAAGGATGAAGGCTGAGTCAACCTTGAGCTGCTGGCAGAATTAGCTTGCAGTATTACATTCTAACCAAGCCACCACGGCTCTATCTCTAACAATCACTACTACCACCATAATGCAAATCAATGTATATATTATAGCTGTTGTGAACCTGGAAATGCTTGGCTTCATAATCATGAAAAACAGCAATACATACCCCATCCCCAGAAAATGAAGTTAGTGGCTAAGATCAAGACAATTCTGGCAGGTTAGTCAGCTGGTGAAATTACTAAAAAATAAAATAAAAGGGACTGCTCAATAAAGGCTCACAACATAAGGCTAAGAGAAGCAGAGGCAAGAAGCTAAGCATCCCGTCCTCCAAAGAACCATCCAAGATGTACCCCCAACTGCAGTGCAATAATAGTAATAGCAGGGCCACCAACAGCAGAAACTGAATAGGACGGGAAGAACATACAGAACACAAGGAAAATGGCTGCAGGATGTTGGTCACATTTGAAAGTGAATATAATACAGCTGGAGAAGTATAAAAGACAGCAACCAGAATAATTATGTATCTTTAATGTTCTACCTAAATAAAGAACTATTGTTTTGTAAATTACAATGATTCCAACTGGGAATAAGTATATGATTGTTCTGTGAGTGAGATGGGTAATCTCCAGATTTGATAAAGTCTGATTTGATGGTGGCTTCAGAAATATGTCTTGTAAAAAATAAGGTTACTGTTTAAAAAAAACACAGTAGACTTGGAGATAGAGAATGACTACAACTGTCCAAGTGTTCTAATTTACATTACACTTAAATAAATTTGCATAATAAATATATCTCAGTCCTTATCCCCCAGTCTTGTATCCTTGTTTGAACAATGACTGACAAAACAAGATTTCTTTGTTTATCAATTTTATTGGAAACAAAACTGTTGTTAACAAAGAAAAGTTTACCAATGTAGCTTAAATGAGCAACACAAAGACCGCCAAAGCTGCAGAAAGCATGGGAGATACAGGGGAGATTTATATACTATAGCACATTGGTACATTTAAACATTTTTAAGGTTGCTTACAAATATTTCAAATGGATTCCCTCATTTTAACTACATGGAAGCCAGATAATTTAGTTGATCTCAAAGCTAAGGATTAGCAAAGTACTAGCTATTAATAAAAGCTAAATCATGTTTTGTAGAACTAAGAAAAATGCCATTTCACAATTTAGCATTCATAAAATCACAAATACATTAAGCTTTTACTTACCTTGACAACTGAATATTATCTTCCATTATATTTGACAATTTACTGCTTCCAATACTTCATGTACCTCTAACAATTACTCTTTTGTACTGGAAGCCATATAAAAAGAACAATACTCTTGTATGCTATTAAAATAAAAACTTGGAGCTTCAGTAAGAGGGAGCATGTCTTTAAATTTTAAGGGCATCCTCTACAAAATGACAGCGTTCTCATAAATGGATGAAATATTTTACTGAACTGCTGTATTGAAGATTCCTTTCTACTTGGAATATTATGAAAAAATTCATTACCAGTCCAGAGCAAACTCAAAAGTGGAAACACGCTTCTCAACCAAGAACTAACTTAAACTAGCATTCCAAAAGGTATTGCAACTTAACCTGGTAACATTAAATGTTTCTGAGATTTGCTATTTTGATACATAAATATTAGTGTAGTATAAGCAACTAATCATTCAAGATCAACATACTTTTCTGTGCACTATTAAACAGAGCTGCTATGTCCACCTTCAAATTTCACATTAGTAGTTAACTTGGTGGTTTATTGGTTGCTAAGTACAAAACAATCAATGTACAAAGCACAAAGGATTCCGAAAAGCAACACCACAGTCTAGGTCTTAAATTCATTGAATATACCAATGAGGAAAACACTCCCAATGTGTCCTACTTTATTCAGCAAGGCCTCAACACAGTGCATAGTACATTTGAGTAATTATAATTTGCCAATTGTTTTTTTTTACTGTTTACAATTTACCTACCTACTCTTCAGATGTCTGTGCTCATTTGAGAGCACCCCCACCCACAACTTATTTAAGCTTGTAGAAAATGTGATTTGGAAATTAAACATTTATACATTTCTCAAAATATCTTTTTAAGTACAGCTTTCAGCAGAACTTGACCTTGAGCGAGACCTCTTCTTTGGTGGTGGAGATGGAGAGGAATTCTGCGTGCCAGAGTGGTTTTTTTCAGAGCTTTTCCTTTCAGGTGTACGGCTTCGAGAGCCCCTTTTTTCTGGGGTACGGCTTTTAGAACGAGACTTGCTGGTTGACTTAGAGGATCTTGCAGATCTGGACTTGCTGCGAGACCTTGAATAACTTCGAGAACGAGACCTGCTCCTAATAAATATTCAGCCATTAGTTTTCATTGTGCATGACATTCTATAATTGGTCTTCGTGTTCACCAAAAATGTTTGTGTGCAGTTTTGCTTATCTCTTATCAAAGAATTTAAATCATATAGAAGTCTGAAGATCTTACTCTTTAAAGGACTTTCTTTATAGTTTATTTCTTTCTTGTAACACATTTACCAAAAATCCTGAAAAATGCAAGTTTCTCTCTTGATTTCTTTTTCAACTTCACTGGATTTACTGCTTCTTGAAGCACCAAGAATATGCTACTTGGCTTATAGCTAATTTTTCTTCCCCAGTCTATTTCCAAGAGTTACACATTTAAATTTAAATTTCAGCATAGCACACAATACACGCACCAGTATTTAAAAAGAAGTAATTTTGAAATGCTCTGTTGTGCAACTTTAGCAGAATTCAATAAATCCAACCATTTATCCATTAACAGTAATTCCTCTGTCCTATCCAGTAATTCCATACATAACTCCAATCTAGTAAAAAAACAAGTAAAAATTTCACAATTCAAAAGGGAAAGAAAGGTTTCCTTCCCTGAAACCTGGGCATAGTGTGTTTATTTAAAATGGGCAACCAATACAAATCTCTTAATTTACTCTGGGTGGCTCACAAATGATTGGAGAAGCAGCAAATTAGTTGCTTTCGTTTGTATTTTATGGGTTATTCTCTTTCCTAAGTTTTTGAACAATACATTAACTGTTTATGTCTCATATCATTCTCTCTTGTAGATTTTGCCATGCTTGCTTTGGCCAACAATGTACAAATGATGCTGCCTGAACTGTGAAATGGAGCCTTGAGAGGATTTGTGCAAAATAATA
The DNA here is from genome assembly GCA_033807585.1 of Hydrophis major. Lineage (NCBI taxonomy): Eukaryota > Metazoa > Chordata > Lepidosauria > Squamata > Elapidae > Hydrophis > Hydrophis major. Next base: position 85,221,113 of record CM066328.1, on the reverse strand, counting down.
CCAAAAGAAAAATGACAGAAAATTTATGCTTTGGTAGAAAAATTTGGGGATATAATAATACTGCTTCTGCAACATTCCCTGAATTATCATATAAATATTCCAAATTATTTTATTGCCATTCGTATTGTGTTTTTATCTAAAAAGATACCTGCGCCTTTTGCGATCTTCAATTAGTTTAATTCTACGTCCATTCAACTCACTGCCATCCAATTTATCCATTGCACTCTTCATGTCACTGGATGATGCAAACTCTACCACACTGTTGATTCATTAGCAAAATTACAATAAAAATTATTAGTGGTGATAAATGTATATTACATTTCTTCTTTTACAGAATTATAAAGACATTACTTGTCATCTTAGTTTCTCCCAACTCCAATACCTGAGCCTAAAATTTTACAATTTCAGAACATAACAGACGTGAAATATTTTTTCTGTATGTTCTTTAGAACTTCTCCATGGAAAAATTTCTGTTTTTAGCAAATGACTGTGTAGGAAACAATTTTTAAACAAGATATTAAAAGGAGTTGTTTCTCTCAGTGGTTTTCTACTGATTCTACATATAATAAAAACAGTTAACAGATTTTTGGGTTTTCTAGTTAGTAACATCCAGAAAAAATCCATGATCCCAATAAGTAGGATGCAGATCTGATCTGAATAAGTCTGTGCTAATTCTGGAATCTAATTTTAATAGTATTTTCAGTTATATTCTGGAACAAAGTTGTCTGTTAAGCAGTATGATGGAAGGTCTGGTGTTTGAAGCCCTCCCAGCCTCAGTTGATGCAAAATTTCAACTTACCCTTCATTTGGATTGTTTCTGTGAGCATCCACAAAAGTAACTTCCCCAGCTTTCCTCATGAAGTCTTTCAAATCCTGCAGTAAGAGTTGAGGGTGCAGATTAAGAAATGAGCATTAAGACTCAAGATGCACTGTTAAACAGGACTTAACAGTTAACAAACTATAGCCAAATGTCATATGCTATAACTATGAGAAAAATTAAACTAATTTGTACAATTAAGACATACCTTCTATAATGCCTAAAGTATTATAACATGTATTTTAACTATGAATATATGCATGGTGTTATTAAATGCAAGCATTTGATTGCCTGAAATCTCAGTTCACTTGTATATTCCAAGTTTGCCTAGAAACATTCTATGTCCCAATCTATAAAAATTAAACACAAATGTCTTTATTAAGTTAATGCTAAGATTGTCACAACCTGTCAAAAGATAGCATTAAATTTTTATGGCTTTTGTCAGTCCGTGCCACAACCTTAGCGTTATTTTAACAGAGACTTGCATTTAATGTAATTGAGACTTTGTTTATTTTGCAATGCTATGTAACTAAGTGTTAAAGACGTTTTTAAAAAGTCGTTTATGCATTATTTCTTAACTTTTACAAAATGTCCCAATAATAGCTGACATTTTATAGCCAGAGGCTACTTACCATAACATACCACAAGTGGTCAGATGATATAAGCAGGTACCCTTAAGCAAAGAGTCGCTTGTCCAATAATTGCCTAGCAGTTCAAGAGGAACTCCCTTACATGGGAGGGGCAGAGGAATGGAGCATAGCAATGTGCTTCAGGGGAAGGTACCAAAGACCCTGAAAGCATTGGAAAGTCTCCGGAAGTGGCTCTAGAACCTGAGGTTGACCTGTGCTAGCCAATCGAGCTGTGAGCCAACCAGGGTCTACATCGCCATGATAGCTGTGTCATGGGTACCAAAGGGAAAACTCAGAACAGGCCAAGCCCTAGAAATTCAGCCACTAGGAACCCCAACCTCTTGGGTGTTTTCTCCTCCACACAAGAGAAACGAGGGCTAACCCAAAGCAAGGCTGTTAAAAGAGGTTCAAAATGAACTTGGTTAGAGTATATTTGTGAAAAAAATATACAAACAAAAAACCTAAAGTTGAACTAGATTATAGGATACCTCAAGTTATATAGTGTTTAATAAAGTTCTGCTCAAATTTTACAAACTAGCATGTGAATCTAACAGTTCAAACATCTGAGCCTTCATCCTAATGCAAAACAAACTTGAACAGACATTCTTTCAAAGCAGGGTTCAGTTATAGTATACTGAATACTCCAGTCAAAATTCTCCATAATAGTGAGTTTTTTAACAATAGAACTTTGAAATCAAGATAGGAGTAATTAATATACACTTGAACGAATCCTCTCAATATAAAGATTATAACATATAATGCAGTATGATGGCAACAATAATTCAAATGATTTTATCATGGTAAAAGGTGTATTTAAACAACCCGTGCATAGTTTTTAATTCATTAATTATGAAATAATTTATCTATAAATCTGATTATCATATTTCAAATTTGATTACCTGGTGTGAAATTTAATTAAGCTGAATGTTAGCTCTATATATTTCAATGTCACAAGACATTCAATTATTTTTTTTCAGAAATTAGGAAAACTGAAATAACTATATTAACACTTTTATTTAAAAAGTATTTTATTTTTCTCATTCTAGATAGGTGAAAAACTTTTAGTGGGGGAGAAATAAGTTGTATTAGTGGGAAACTAATACCTTTAAACATGTCTTAAAATTCTAACTTAAAAGTTATAATCCATTAAATGCTAGCTAAAGATATTTTACTGAATTTGTGAACTTAAGTAAAGCCTTGCCTAAGGCATGATTGCTGACTTCTGTTAGCCAGGGTCAAGTCCTGGCTTTATGTCCTTTGCTAATCACATCAAGTAAACACAATTAAGTACCCCTCCCATTCAAACAGGAGGGAAAGTGATTTCAAAGGACTATGAAACTTAATTTGTGTTAAGAATTATCCCAGGATTTTCCTCTTCCAATTATATTTCCTAAGATCTCACAAAGTGTATCTTTTGACAATCTCATACTATATTTCGTTATGTTTTAATTACCCTAGGAAAATAGAAAAAATAGGTGGTTGCTATTAAGTCTCTCCTGTTTCAAAGGAAATTAAGCTAGGCAAACAAGCTAATTAAGAAATGGGGATGGATGCATTATAATATATTTTCTTTCTGCCAATAGCAAGCAGACACTAATATTTATCAGGTTAAAACATCTACTTTCTTTCAAGCACAGTATGAACTCAAAGACTAACTGATGTCTAGTAAATAATACCTGCAATAACTTAGTGTTTCTTATACAAATGATAATCTTATCTAAATCAAAACTTTTAATACCTTCCTTCAAAACAATTAGCTGCTTGCATCATGGAAGCAAAATAGATTTGAACAGAAAATCACTTTATAGTTTAAAAGCAATGAACTTTTAAAAAGTTGTTTACAATGAAGAACCACACGGAACCCATCTATAATTTGTTGTAAGGCATGGATCACTCACAAATGGGGAGGATGGCATACACTTAACCTGACAAAGTGATTGTTGTGGTTTTTCCATGCATTTCAGCAGTATAGTGCTTGATGTTGCCCAGTGAAAACTGTCACATTAACTGCTTCATACAATTTCTCTCTCCACAGGTAACCCAGAACAATTAGGATTTTTAAAGATACAAATACTAGCTCATAATAAATAAATACACACATACAAACGTGTGTGTGTGTATACGAAGTCCCAGAGAATCATACTAGATGTGACTGAACACAACTGCCAGAATGTGGTTGTTAGTCATAAATAATCTAGTGGGTTTGCCCAAGGTTTATTTCTCTTATGTTTTCCTGCTTTTGCTATAAAATACACAGAAAGGCATTTAGAAACCATCATGCCAGCAATAGCAAACAAAACATGCATACATTTCAGAAAATGAATTGTGAAACATTTTTTTTCTGGCTAAAATGTCAAAAAGACAACATGCTAAGTAGTAAAGGTAAAAATTTCCCCTGTCCCATCGTGTGATGTCTCTAGAGGGCGAATCTCAACCCTGTTTTTTAGCTGAGGGGGCCTGCATTATTCAAAGGCATTTCTGGTCATGTCGCCAGCATGACTATACACTGAGGCAATGGAACACTATTACCTTCTCACCAAAGTGATACCTATTTATCTTCTTGTATTTGCATGGTTTCAAATTGCAAAGTGGGCAGGAGCTGGGTAGGAACAAGAGCTCATCCCATTATGCAGTATTTGAACTACCAATCTTCTGGTCAACAAGCTCCCTATGGTAAGTAGTATCAACAGGCAATTGAATCTGGTACTTGATAGGTGACTAAACAATGAGAAACGAAGAAGCATTCTTCAGGACTAAAATAATAGAAGGACACCTCTTGTAGTTAAATATTACAAGTCACAGAATGCTGAATCTCAGATGCTGTGATAACAAACTAAGGGCTATTAACTTCATTCCCTATTTAAATACTAGAATGGATGCATACTGGAAATCAAATGCTGGGCTAAGTAGGTGTGATTAATAGCATTTCACTATTTTAAAACATTGCCACTGGAAACCTTATCCTTTCCAACTTGGGTTTTTATAAAAACAACATTACATACTTAAATCTCTAAGCCATTATTCTCTTCAGAGATTTTATTTCTTCTGCATCAGGTCTGTTAACCTGTGAATCATTTTTGCAGGAGTTGCAGATTATGTGCTTGCCATAACACTCATAAAAGATACAAGATAACTTTTTTTTTCAAACTACTCACTTTTCCCTGAATTTTAAGAAGATTTTATATTGCTGAATGTAATCGGTATAAGACAAGTTTCATATTCATGTCATAAGATTGCATACCTGGAAGATCAGAGATGCACCAATTAAACAAAATGTTTTTAATTTTGGACAGTGGGCTCCACAAAATAATCAAAGTTCCTGATTTCTCCCATGTGAATTTCTCATATTAAGAGCAAGTGTAGCATGCTATGCTATTCAATCAAGACATCTGTTCTCCAAATGCTATGACCTATCTCTATGTTGACCTAAAATTATTGTGCAATATATTAGACTGCTAAAATCAGTCTCTTGACAGCTCTCCAGTTCATACTTGTGCAATTATAATAAATCTTGATGTAACATGTTGGTTTAGAAGACTTCAGATGAATCAGAGAAACTTTGTTGAAGTTATATACTACGTGCACAAAATACGTATATATATTAAATCCCATCTGCCAACATATATAAATATATATATATAAATGCCAATGGATTTAATATTTTTTTTATTTTAATAGATAACTCCTTTTCCCCATTAGTCTGTTAAACTAAGGGTTTAGTTTACTTTTATTTGTTTTCCTTCTTTGAGATAGTGGAAAACCCTATTTAAAGAACAGATATTTAAATTCATAGAGTGAAAAAATGTTTCGAGGCAGATTTTTTATTTTAAACCACCGAGAGGTGGCAGTGAGACTGGCAATGTAGAAATTTGATTGCTGTCTCTTTCAATCATTTTTGTACACTTATACAAAAAGGACATAAAAATGAAGTTCAATAACAATGACGGCCATAAAATGACATGTGAAAAATGTATTAGCATTGTATTAGTTTATGTATAATATAGTTCTTCATACAGGCTAGAATTATAGAAATGTTGGATAAATTCTAAACAAAATTGGTTAAAAGAGCTGTAGTAGTTAGAATGCAGTACTGCAGGCTAATTCTGCTCACAATCCTTACCGGCTCAAGGTTGACTTAGTCTTCCATCCTTCCTGAGGAAAATGAGGACTCAGATTGTTGGGGACAATAATGTTGACTCTAAACTGCTTAGAAGGAGCTGTAAAGCACTATGAAGCAGTATATAGGTCTAAGCGCTATTGCTATTAAAATACAGATTTACAATTTACTGAGTTGTTACTTCTGCTCTATTAACATCTATTCTTTCAATCTAGCATAATGCAGTGCTTTTTTAAAAAAAATCTGGAAATGTATACTTTTTAATACATTGACAACAGAATTTATGCTGTAAGAAGCACATAAAAAAATAGTATGTAGGGAAGAATGGTTTAGTAACCTGAACGCTATTTTTAAAAAATTTAATGGGAGAATGAAATGTAACATATAATTGTTTCCAAACTTGTTGAGAGAGGTATACAGTTTGCTAAAAAAAAAAAAAAAAAAGTTTTAAGTAATTCCAAACAGTTGCTAAAGGCCAAAACAATCCCATTAGTAATTCTAATTCAAGGACACCTCAGAGAAAAACAAACTTGTGGTCTAAACTTTCACTCCCAAATGAATATCCAAAAACAACCCCAAACAGGATTATTTCACTGACAATACTTATGCCCAAATACATGCACAAATTGGATATTTAAAATCATGTTAGCTACTCACTGTAAGCCACAAGTCCCTTTCAGAATACAGATAACATAATGCACGAAACATCCTGCATTAGAACATAACACAATACTTTTAAACAGGTGAATAATTCTGTTCATTCTATTGAAGCCAGATATAAAATTGGAAGCAACTTGCAGTTTTATCTCTCTCAATGAGACCAGTCTTTTATTTTTTCATTATATTGGATGTTTAAACATTGAGAGCTTTTTATTCTGACAGTCTTATTAGGTGAAGATTTCATTTGTCAAGAAACACTAATCAGCAGTTTTAAAAATATATGCACTGTTTGCTTGTTGATAATGCAAATGAAAGAACTTTAAGCCTCTTACTTAAAAAAAAGGGGGCTAATGCTTTATGTTACCTCTTTTAGGAAACCAAAACCTATCCTTTAAAAAAAAAACATTGTTATTTAAAGTAAATGCCAACTCACCTGCCAGCTGACCCGTGAAGATAGATTCTCAACTATAAGTCTGTGTTCAGTACGAAGAGGTGGACCATACTGACTACAAATGGAAAACATTTCCTGTTACTCTTTTAACTAAATTTCCAGCAGAAAATTTAAACACTTTCTACTTTTGTCAGATTTTATCTCTTCAAAAAATTTCTAAGAAATATGGCTACTCTGTATTTAAATAATAAGAACAGCAGAGTTGTTACTAGTTTACATTATGAAAACAAGCAGGACGACTTATGACTACCAATCTCCCAATTATGTGATTGCATTTTGGATAATTGGCAACTGGCTCGCATTTATGACTTGTTGCAGCGTCCTACGGTCACATGACTGTGATTAGCAAGATTTTTTGCAGGTTTCCAACACCCCCAAAAAGCATATTCAAAAAACTTGATATACTTATTGATCACAGGGTTTACTTACAACCACCTGATTAAATTTGCAATCATTACAACTGTCATCAAGTCTGGTTACATGGTGCCTCAACTTAGGACTGCAAGAACTTGCAACCAAAATTTTGGGCTCCATTGCAATCATAAGTCAAGGACTACCTGTACAACATTTAAGTATAGGTAGTCCTCGAGTTACAACCCAAATTTTATGTTGCTAAGTGAAAGATTTGTTAAGTGAGTCTGCCCCATTTCACTTTTCTTGCCACAGTTAAGTGAATCATTGCATTTGTTAATAGCAATAGCCCTTAGACTTATATACCACTTTATAGTGCTTTACAGCCCTCTCTAAGTGGTTTTACAGGGTCAGCATATTGCCCTCAACAATCTGGGTCCTCATTTTATCCACCCCGGAAGGATGGAAGGCTGAGTCAACCTTGAGCCTGGTAAGATTCAAACTGCAAGTAGCCGGCAGTCAGCAGAACTAGTGTGCACTCTAACCACTGTACCACCATGGTTCATGTAACATGGTTGTTAAATGAATCTGGCTTCCCCATTGACTTTGCTTGCCAGAAGTTTACAAAAGCTGATCACATGATCCCAGGACACTGCAACCATCATAAGTATAAACCACTTGCCACGCACCTGAGTTTTGATCATGTGACCATGGGGATGCTGCAAAAATAAGTGTGAAAAACTGTTATGTTACTTTTTTCAATGCTGTTGTAACTTTGAATGGTCACTAAATTAACTGTTGTAAGTCGAGGACTACCTGTACTGAAAGCTTTCATATTGAAAGATAATAATACAACAATTTCCAAGGAACTTATACCTTTTGCACAAATAATGAATACATATAAATAAATCAGCCCCGAGAGGATAAAGTTGTGGGTTATATGTGCTTTTCAATAAAGTAAGCTCAGCAACTACTCAGGAACTACTACTTACTTCAATAAAGTAAGCTCAGCAACTACTGAGTCCATTGACATTACAACAGCTCTGCTACTACAAGAACTGGCTTGTTGCCATCAACTCCCAAGGTGTTATAAAAGAAGTGTATGAATAATTGAAGCCTCCACATTTGTTTATTCAGTCTGTCTTAAAAGTGATCGCTTTGTCATATCAAAACAAATGCAACAATCAACATTTTTGGGAGAATTAAAGAGGCAATTTAGTTGCACACAATTTAATTTGCATACCTCTAAATGCCCCCTTTTTCAGAATATCCAGATCTTCAGAGCATTTAAACAGAAGTTTCAGAATCCCCCAACTGGCAGGCTGAGGCATTGGAAATAGTAGTCTCTTCTTGTCTGGCACTATCTGTCATGAACGTTACTACCATGCCAGATACCCATGAAAATCAGTCACATATCCTACTTTAAAAGTTCATTTTTAGCCTGGACCTTGGATCATTCCTACTGCAGCAATAGCACTGCATTAAAAAAAAGAGAAGCTGAACAGGACATTTCAATATGCAAAAGTACAAATTCTCAATGTTTTGTACTTGTGGTTGGCAAGACATTTGCCTCAGAATGTAATGCAAAAATACAAATGTTATATGACTTAGAATAACTTTATTGTCACTTTGAATGTACACTACTAGGCATACATTAAAATAAAATTTCATTATATTTTATATAACCATCAATGCAAGGGTCTGAATATGTACTAGCTACTTCCAGTAATGGTTTATACCAGAGAATCTGAGAAATGTGAGTTATTTTTTTAAAGATACTATCAATACTGTTTCAAAAGAAGCATTACTTAAGATCTCAAATTTCAGTTTGTGATAGTCCTAGGATACTGCTAGCTTTTACAGCTATATTTTTCAAAGATAGTCCAGCTGCCCTGCAACTTAAAATTAAAGACAACCAGGGCACAATACAGCTTACACTAGCCGTTCTATTCAATGATGCTCATACAAGAACAAGTTTTACAGATTGAAATTTAAACTTTATGAAATCAAATTATAAAACTCTCCTTTCGAGACTGAATAGAAGCTGAGAATAATTTGAAGCAATTATGTGCAATCTGTAAATACATCACAGTTACAAGCAGTAGCAGTAACCTCTCTTCTCAGTGTTGAAATTATTTGAAACTAGCATCTTCAACCAATAAAGTGCATATACCAAAAATTGTTTGCAATTACATTAGCAAGGAGTTACGAAAATAAAAAGATGATTTTATTGCCTTACTGGAGAAGTATCTTAAAATGTATCTAGAAGTATCAACTATATTACAATCCTGAATCTAAGGACTGCGATATTTTAAAACCACGTGAAACAGTAAACGAAATTTCCTTCTTACCTTGATCCACCCGCATAAGACTGGTAATAATTGAACCGTTGTGGGTATCTGCCCCTACCCCCTCTTCGGGCTCTGGCATGTTCAATTGTAACCCTATTAAAAATAAATAAGTTTAGTATTTCAGTCTTTTTCTAGTGGAAATGAATACATTAAACAGCCAAATATGATGGTGATAATTTTGAACAAACTTAAGAACAAAAGCAAATTCTTCTTAACTCAGATCATTACAATCAATAAAATATCTCACTGCCTAAATTAAGGTCTTCAGACATTTATAACTGAAAAGTAAAAAGATATGTAAGATGACTAAACAATGTGCATTCATTTCTACAGCATTTATTTAGTTAGGAATTGGCCAAGAAATTAGTTGAAAAGCCGATTTCCTAAATAGCATATTACTCCCCAACTTTTCCATCAAGGTGTACACAGAAGACTTTGTGGGGTGGGGGGAGATTCTCTACTGTCTATAAGAGAATAAAGATGATTCAGTAGGGAGACATTTCTGATGTTTCTTAATTTACCAAACTTCTGCACAAGTGAATCCCATTTGTGTTTAAGGACTTCTAGGGGGTACCTCTAAGACCTGAAGTTGTCTGTATCAGAGAAGTCATACATCTCTGATATAAACCAATATTACTTTGGGCTGCTTCAGAAAACTGAATATTTATTAATTTTACAAATTAATAAATACAAATACACTATGTTACAATACACTATGTGTTTGTCTCAAATATAATCTGAAATCTTGCCTATGACACTTTATTCATTCTCTTTCATTAATCTTCTGATTTAAGACTTTGTGTTTCAAAATTACTTCAGATTGCTTTTACCCATTCAAATAAAGTTTTTAAAAATATCTTTTGATTCTCAACTATTATTCCATAATTTCTGTGTAAATTTAATTGGTCCTGGTAAACATACTGCCCGACTGTTCATTTGGGATTTTTTTCCATATTAATTGGCATATATGGTGTTGTCCCTTTTTATTCAATTCTCTCAATAATTCCACAAAGTACATTAGAATGAAACAAAAAAGTCAGACTTGCAATTGCGCTGTCATATGACTTGAGATTAAAGAGTACCTTTCATTACACAGCTCTTTGCCATTCAATTCATAAACTGCATCATCTGCATCTCTGTGATCCTCAAATTCCTAGGAAAGCAAAAAAATGAAACAAGTAAAATATTTTTGCTATTAAAAATTCTATTAGCTATTGCTCTGGTTATTATTAGAGCTGTAATTTAAAATTGCCTAACTCTGATTTTAATTCCTGGGATAATTTTTATCCATTGCATTATATCAGGTGGAGAATTGAGATGTATCCACATTATGGTCACAATTCTCAGCATTCCTCCCTATTGGTATAAATGTACCAGTCTGGTAGTCCTTACTTATTGACTACCTCACTTAGTGAAATATTGTTTTTTTAAAAAACTTTGCAACCAATCTTACATTCACAACTGTTATGGTGTCCAATATATGTGTGCATTGCTACTGACTTACAACAAAGTAAAGTTAGTAGAGAAGGCAGAAGTAAAATCATAAGTCATGGTCATGTGATTTTTCATTTAGTGACTAAAGGGGAACTGAGGAACTGTCATGGTTACATGATTTTCTCCTTAGCAATCGAACTGACCCAATTGTAGTCACTAAGTGAGGGCTACTTGCATAAGATATAGTTCAGAAAAACATATACAGGCTCCTTATGCTTGACCCAGACAGTGTTATCCTTTTATATGACTATATCTGAAGGAGGAAAAGATGAAAAAAATCACTGGCAGCTTTTTCAGTCCTGGTGAACACGTTCACCAGGACTGAAAAAGCTGCCAGTGATTTTTTTTTGAAAAATATATTCATTATAAGTAAATAAAACAAAATATACCTTATTTATATGTATATCTAGAATATGCAAGGATTTCACACCAAAAGATTCAAAATAACGTTCTAAATCCTGTAATTTTTCATACCAGAATGTTTGAAAATTTCTAAAAATATTGGCATTGTCCTTAACATTTCACCAATAAAACCCTCTTCATAATGTTTAAATAAATTTTCAAATATTCAAAAAAGTCATTAACAGAATTTCATAATATAATTTTAACCACCTTTTCATGTTAGGTTTTAAAATATATAAATGATGACCAAAAGCTATAAGTTATTTAAAGATACAACTACTTGCAGCCTCCATCAACATGGAAGGCTAAATGTAAGGGGATCCTCTCTGTTGCTTGGAAGAACTGCTCAATTTGCCCATTTTCTTTTCCTTTCAGAGATGAGAGAAATTATATGACATTCTCAACATTAATCATTAACTTTTGGTTCTCTGATTAGCTGCAATAATATGCAGCAAGACAAAGTGTCAAATTTATTGTTGCCTACAATGGAGGAGGTTGGTTAGCTGTTTCTGTCTTAGCAGCAGAAAAGACAAGTGCATATAATTTTGTTTGTTTGTTAAAAACATAACTATTTTTCTTCTCCAGTTAAAAGTGGGACAGGTATGCACTTCTATCAATAATGTATTCTTTATTTTTTTGAGAGAATGAAGAAGTGTGTTGGGTTTCTTTCTAGCTTTATCAATTTTTAACAGTATTATGGAGAAAAACTGTGCAGGGAATATAATTATGGACTCTTCTACTCCTTTTCGAGTTCATATTTTCAAAAAAACCTGCAGCACCAATATCTACCCTTTCTCATTTCTTAAAAAGGGTTTACTGGAGAAGCATGTATGAAGGACCCAGAATGAAAAAATAGTTACAAGAGAAAAAAGAATATATGTAGTCCTTGGTGCTCTCAGTTTGATTATTTGCTTGCACACATTAAATTATCCATTAGGTAACATCTAGTGATGTTGGGTTGCTCCCTGTTTATACACCTTAGCTTGCCCTGCCAGTGTTGGTGGGTGTGTGGTTTTCTCCTTGTAATTCCATGATTAGGGTATTGTTTTGAGCCTATTCTTGAATTAAAAAGCTGAGGCTGCAACCAGAGATTTATGAGCAAGTTACAGCACAGACTACACTCTAAGGGGATGTTGACAATACCAACTATAAATAAAAGCAGGTATCAAAGCAAATGAACACATATATAGTACATCACCATACATATTACCATATATCGCTCCACTAGCTGCCTAAAACAGAAAATATATCTGAATATACTTACCACAAAACCAAAGCCATTTTTGAGATTAATCTCACGTATACGGCCATATCCTTTGAAAAATTTCTCTACGTCTCGTTCCCGAGCATGGGGGCTTAAACGCCCAACAAAGACACGACAGCCACTCATTCTATTCCAAGCTGCAAAAAAATATAAAGTTCAGGAATTCTTGTTAAAATTGCTGCTTAATTAAATCCAAGTTCAGGGGTCTTTAAAATATTTTAAACCATGTTTTTTTTTTTTTTTTTTGGAATTGGTCTTGTCTAAGCCCCCTTTGCTCAGCCAGGAAGGCCTATGCCATTTCAGACAAACCATTCATTGTCCAATCTCTTCTTCTGGTGCTGGAGCATCCACAACTTCTGGACGCAAAAATTGTTCCACTGATTGTTTAATAACTTGTCAAGAAATGCCCAGAGGTTCCGGTTCTGCATGGCTTCAGTGGCAGCAGGAATTCGCGACTGTTCGCGATTCCTACTGCGCTTGCCGCCGAGGTACCCCCGATCCAAACAGGTCAGGGGGATATGGCTGCCCTGTAGGGACAGCTGAAGAGAGAGGGGAGCTGGACAGGGGGTTGGGGGTGTCGCAGACCCCCTCCTCGTCTGGAAAAACCCCTTTTTCCCGAGGTGGTGGAGCAGCGGTCAGCAATGGCCGCCACGAAGAAGCCTGCAACCTGGTAAGATCGTGCAGGAGGAAGCAAGAAAAGTGAAAGTGCTGGCTGAGCCGGGTCAATCAACATCTTTTAAACTTACTGGAACTGAACTGTCTGAATTGCTGGAGGATACATTGTATCCCTAAGAAGAGCGGAAAGTGGCGGAGAAGCTCTTAAAGGGAACTTTTTTTTTCCTTCACTCTCCCACCCCATAGAAACAGCAGATGAAGATTTGAAATTTATTTGGGAACTGAAGGTGAACTATTTTGAAAGTTGAAGTCATTGGACTTAAAAATTTAAGGAATTGGAAAACCCTTATTAGAGGTATGGATTTTTGATCATTTAAAAATTGATGTTGCAAGTGGGAAGGGAGAGGAAAAAAATTGGAGCAGAAGTGGAAAAAGGAGGAGATTGCCTAGAATCCCAAAGAAAGATATATGGTAATTGGACCTCTTTGATTAAACAGTAACCCCAGAAAGAGAAATAGAAGAAGAAAAGTATTAACTTTTGCAACTTTTTTTTGAACTATTTCTGATTAAAAATACTTGGGTAGTTGTTTTGGGAAAAGTTTCTCTTTTCATGATGGCATCGCTTGTGGATGAACTAAAGACTGAATATAAAAAATATAAAAAGGAAGAACAAGATGAAAAAGATACTTTGGGCACTTTATTTCAATTTTTAGAAATGGCGTTATGTACTTATGAAAAGTTGACTACGCAGCAGAATGACTGGGACAAAGAAGAAGAGGAAGAAGAAGCCATCTTTGATGAACAATGGTTTTTTTCCGGGGAGGAGGAGGAGAAAGAGGATAAGAAAAAGGGGATTTTAAGGTTTGAAAAAACAACCAAAAAAGAGAAAAATGAGAAGGTGGATGCAAGGATAGAAAGCAATGGAAAGGGAGTAAGAAAAGGGAGGAGGAGGAGACAAAGGGGTAAAAAGGGCAAGGAGAAGAATAAGCAAGAGAGAAAGGGGAGGAGGAGAAGCCTCAATGGTGGGAAGCAAGATCTAAAGAAAAAAAGCTTATTTAGAGACAATGGGTGAAGGATAAAAAAAGGGAGGGATTCTGGAAGGTACATAAGATTGTGTTTTTATATGTGTATACATCTTTCTTACAAAATTTGTGTATACATCTTTCTTACAAAATTTATTGTGTAATTTTAGAATGTATTAAACAGAATCCCAAGATAAATTAAGTGTTATATGAAGTATTTTTAAGTTAGGGCAATGAGTTAAAGGCGTCACTCCAATTAGTGTATAGGAGAAATATAGTCAAAGAAAAAAGATGAATGGATAGTTGGAAATAGAACAGACAAAGAATGTTATTGAAAATGGTAATAAGATAGGGAAGGATATATAAAGTGAATATGATGTGTAAATTTCGTCTGTGTGAAGAGTTTTAACTCGGGATCAAGCAGCTTTCAGAAAAGACGTTTTAAGTTTTGTTATGTTTTCTGCGTTTTGTATGTTGATAAAAGGCAATAAAATTTTAATTAGCAAGAAATAATTTGGATGAAAAGGAGAAGTTGGGATAAGATATGAAGTTAAATAGATAAAGTAAATATTGATATTATAATTTGGAATCATGATGTTCTATTGGTTTTCTTCAATTATTACTATTTTTTTTTTTTAGAAAAGAATTTATAAGCTGTTATGCCTTGTTTGTTTGTGTACTGTTTTTGTAAAATTAATAAAATTTGTTTTTTAAGAAAAAGAAATGCCCTGGATTTTTTTCCTGGAACCTGGATGCAATGTTGTCAAAAACACATCTGGTGGACCAAGAAGCCTACTACTAACTCTAGCGAAAACAGATGATCCTGTCTTTTCTATTCTTACCCCAATTGCTACTAGCATGGAGCCTGCAGACATCTTTCCAGGTTCTTATATAACCCTTGGATCCCTCGGTCAGCGGCTCCAAAATAAACAGGGAAGTTCCTAAATCATCCTAAACCCACTTAAAGTAAAGACACTCAGAGGGCCAATTCCTACAAGACCAGTCACCAAAAAAAAAAAAAAAAATCATCTCCCATTCAGAGATAGCGCTCAGGGCTGTAGAAAAACAGGGATAACAAGTGTTCTTTTTTTTAAATTTTAAATAAGGACATTGCTTATACAGAGAAAATGCAAGCGTTCAAAGAGGAGAATAATAGAGGTCATTAAAAATCACCTCTGCTTTCGCCGCCTTCTCCAGACTTCCTCTTCAAACAGAACTGGACGTTAATCTGCTCGGTTTGAGAGAGGCGGGAGATACGGGGTGCACAACTTTGGAGGAAAGCAACACCGGCCGGAGGAGGAAATGAGCAAGGAAGCTCAAGAAAAGAAAGGAAAGCCGGGGGGAGGGGAGAGGAAAGGGAAACTTAACGGCAACCGTGACGGAGGCGGAAAGGGGAGGCTGCTGGGGGAAGGAAGCTTAGACCAGGCTGAACAACCGATAAGGGAAACAGCCCTGAGCTTGAGCCTCAAAGCCACCTGCCGCTTTCAACGGAGCCATTTAAAATCGTTACCCTCAGAAGTTTTGCTCCGACTCACCTTCGCTTCTGCCTCCGCTCTACCGCCTGAAAGGAGACCGATACTCACGGCAACGGCAGAGCTTTTCAGGAAACTCGTTTCGCCCGTGCGGAACCGCAAACGTTCACTTCAGTCCGCCAGAGAAAATGGCGGCGCTACTTCCCTTAAGAGGAGCGGCAATGAGGCAACGGCGCCTGCGCAGATTCTTTAAACTCGGACCCGCTGGCGGACTGCTATTCCCAGACTTCAGCGCGCGCGTATTCTGAGCTCGGGTAAACCTGGGTGGAAAGTAGGCTTCCTTCTATGGGGGAGTTACAGGCGGAAGTAACGTACTGGGGCCGCATGGAGAAGCGGGATAGTGTTTGTGGACGGAAGAAAGGGAGGCTGGGGAATGTTGTTATTAGAAGAGTGAACGGTTACCTCGTTCTTCTCTGTCAGTTTCTCAATCTCAGCAACTTTAAGATATATAGATTTAATCTCCCAGAATTGTCCGGCTTGTTAGCTGAGCATAAGAAAATGTTCGAAATCATGCGGGCAACTAGTTTTGGAACTTTGAAAGGAAATTATGCAAATGTTGCTTTTATTTCAGATTAATTATTCCTTCCTATTTGTATTTGGTAAGAAGTCTAAATCCTCCTAACAATTAAGTCCTTTCAGGCAATAGGAAAAAAAATGTTTTCATCCCTGTCCTGCAGAAAGAGGCATCTCTACAATGCTATTTTCTTGGAGACTCTCCAAAACTTGAAGAAAATGTGGATTCATTCTCCATAGCACCTGAGGGTAGGACCAGAACCAATGGAAGCTTTAGAGGGAGATCTACATTCAAAATGAGGAGGAATTTTTTCTTCTGCATACCTTTGGCAGTTGAAGGTGCTCAGTTCTCAAGTTTTCAACGGTTGAACAATCATTTGTTTGAAACAATCTTCCATCCCTATGGTTTTATTTCAGTGTTTTATATTGTGTTATTGAGTGCTCAGAAGTGATAGAAGGGGGATAATTTTAAATACACAAATATGCTCATTTATTCCTCAAATATTTGACATAAAATACCCCTCCCTTCAACAGATTAGGCTGTATGGCAGGAAGATGCAACAGATACTGCTCAACTACATGTTATTTCAGTATATTTAATCACTGACAATGCTGGATGGGGTTGCTTATTGTTGCAGTTTGGAAAATGCTGTCCTGTGTATGAAACATGGGGTTTGGTAAGAACTCCAGTAGAATACAATAAACGGTTAACTTCATATTATTTGCATGTATATCCTATCTGTCTGTTTAGTGGCAACCCAACTGTGTTTGAAAGTTAAGTCTCCTGAAATTATGAAAGAAAACTGATTGATATAACTACAAAGAGCTTTTAGGGAAGTTTGTAATTGCACTTATAAGCTGGGTTCAACTTTAATTTTAAACAGATCACCTTTACATCACATAAGGCATAATAAATAGTTAAGAGCATTGTTAAACCAATGGTAGGAATAAAATATTTGAAGTTTTTGTGCATGTGTATATAAAAGCAAGTGCTATGGATTCTCCTAGATATTCTCAAAATTTTTTTCCTGAGCTTCTACCAGAGCATTATCTTAAATCTATTACTGCCTTAAAAATAAGCAAATATATACATATGTATGTATGTATGTATAAATGTGTGTGTGTGTGTGTGTATGTATATTGCAATGACATTATATAATAAAGGGATGTTATCATAATAAAGATAAAGCGGTTGAGGATATTCAGGAGGAGGATTCTTGTAATCAGCCAGTGTTATTTGGATAAAGCCAAGGAAAAAAAAACAGGTGCCCCCTGTGGATTTGTAGATTACTGCTTAAGCAGGGCTCTTATTTTTGGAACAACAATTAAATTATAGTACTCTAACAAGAATCCATATCACCTACACAGACCCAAATACTCTTGGGGAAAAATCTGGGAAAGGAGAAAAACATTTCTTCCTCACAAATACTAGATTGATTGATTGATGTAGTAGAGATGCATGTTGATAATATATTTTCTAAAATCTAACTTGTGCATTGTAGAATCAAATGTAGAATAATAAGAATATGGGAGATTAAGGTCTTTGCCTTCGAATGAGAGATACTGGGGTAACTCATCAAGACATGGGAGTTAACACCACTCCTATGCACTCTTACTAAGAAATTGTTTTTCTTTACACACACATAGTAAGTTAAGGTATCATCTCAATAGTATACTTTTCTGTTTCTTTTTCTAATTTTCTATTAATTTTCTACTTTTCTATTTCTTTCTGTTAATATGCTATTACTGGTATGCTAATAAAAATTATTATTATCTTGCAGGATAAATTCTTGGGACCGTAATCCATCACAACGATCTAGTGTGAGTTGGTAGAAGTTTTTTTGACTTCCCAATCAAGAGCTGAAAATCCCTGATCCAAAATCACCCAGTCAACTTATTGGTCTAAAAGGAGAATTACACTCAGTCCAGCACCTTAACCCCTGTGGTTCCACTAACTCTAGTATTTCTTGCTTTCTCTTTCTCCTGTCTCATGGTGACTTCACTGATATATCCATATAATTCTCTTGGCAACAATATGGAAGTGCAGCTGCTGTTTTCCAGGGTATTTCTCTGACTTCCTGTCTAGCATATTGCCCTGATATTCCTTAGGAATTTCTCAGCCACATACGATGCATGCTGTTTAGCTTCTCAGCCTAGACTTGGTAACACTAGGGATATAAACATCAATGCATTCAAAGGAGAAAGAGGGATACATTTTGGGGTTTTTCTGTTTTTTTAAAAAAATATTTAAATATCATACCTTCCCACATGGTCAAACATGTATTTAAAAATCTAGCTAAACAGTTAAGTAACTGAAACAGACAAAATAATGACATCTAGATTTGTTATTACAAGATTTTTTTTAATATGGTCTGTGACAAGCAATATCAAAGATGCCAACTCTCAAGCGCCATATTTGGAGACTAGACAAGTTTCAGCAACAATACAGATAGGCAGATTGTAATTTTAATTAAATATGAAAACATGAGCTGTGTACATTATTTTTCCCTAAAAAAAACACAGCAATCTCAAAAAGTTTTATTGTAAAATATTTTCATGAAATGAGTGAACCAGCAATACATGCATTTGCCCATCTCCTTCTCTGTAAAACAGTATGATAAAGAAATAAGAGACAGGTGAGAAAGTTGACTCAGGATAGAAGAAGCGTGCCAGGCTTCAGGTATAAGAATGGAATACAACACTGACCTCCATTTCCTATGTTGGAACAAAAGGGAAAAAACGGGGGACGGGGACGGGGACGGGGGGGACACTTCCTCACCAGCCATATTTGGTGTAATACTTTAAATGTTTTTCTATTTATGCTTCAACCTTTGAGAAAAATACTTTTTCTATAATAAAATAAGTTTGCTTAAATGTAACCTCGTCCCGCCTCCCCCTGCAAATTTTGGAAACTGCCCTTTTTCAAGGCTGTGATTGGCTATTTCATTCCAAGACCTCCCCTGCCCATCCCAAAGGAAAGCTGTTCTTTGATGTGGAAGCAAAAAGGGGGACAAGAAGGTAGCTCAGAGCCTGTTTGCAGACAGAACGAAAAGTGCACCTGGATGGAACAGGGTCAGGTGGTGTGGTGGATAGAGAGGTGTTAGTTAAAGGTCACTTTCGCCATAGAGAGCTGTTGAGAAAGACATGTAGTCCAGGGCACCAGGTACAGAATCCAGCCCAGTATAAGGTGCCATTCTAGCAATGCAATATTCAGCTTGATCTGGAGGCAGTTCCCGCCGTAATTCATCCACAGTGATATAGTTCTGCAAGAGAATACACAGATTTTCATTTTAGCTTATTAAAAGCTTTAGCTTATTGATATCAAGCAAACATTATTTGCTAAACAGTTTAATTCAATTCCTTTTCTCTTTAATTGGATGTAATACAGAAAACTGCAGTTGAGGGTACAGGTTCATTTGTTTTTAAAATGCAAATGAGTGCTGGGTGAAACTTACATGAAAGAGATCAGGTTTTTCCTTAGGGATGCTTAGGATCTGTTTCTTTTTAAAAATTCTTACTTTTTTAAAAAAAAAAAGCTGTGTGTACGTACACATGTAATATGTCAGACAATAGACAGAGGGTCCATGAAATCCAATGATGTCAACTAGGTCTTTTAAACAGAGCAACTGAAGTAGAACAAAAAAGATCTACCAAAAAGCACCTAAACAATTTATGATAAATGTTAAATTCAAATCAGGCACTTCCTGATTTGAAATTCAGTCCCTTGCTAGAATAAACCCCATTTAAATAATTATCTTACTAGAATAACTGAAGAAAATTTCAATTGATTCCCAAAAGTTTGTTACGGAATTTGGGAAAAGTGCTAGGAAAAGTCAGGTAGACTTGCCAGAGCCTAAAGCAGATTCTTACAGGCTTTCTTCTATAAGTAGTCTTTGACATCACCATTTAACAAAGATTAGAAGTTTATGGCAGCTTTACGAAAAGTGACTTATAACCTGTCCTGTTGCACCATCCCTGCAGACACATGATCACAACCAGCTCACATTTATGATGGTTGTAGAGTTTTATGGGCATGTGATCAAAATTTGTGACTTCTCCAATTGGCTTCCAATAGTCAATTGGAGAAATTTGATTCACTTGTGTGTGTGTGTGTGTGTGTGTGTGTGTGTGTGTGTGTGTATGCATGCAAGAGAGAACGCACTAAGATCTTCCTTTTGTATTTATATTTTAGTAGCCTGAAATCAAGCTTAAATTTTGCTACAAATCAGCATTCTTTTCACTCAACCTGAACTCACTTTATCTCCAGCGAGGATCTTAAAAGAGGCCATAACTTGGTCAGCTGTATCGGTATCTGCTGTTTCCCGGGACATGAAGTCAATGAAGGCCTGGAATGTCACCACTCCAATACGATTGGGATCCACAATGCTCATGATTCGAGCAAACTCTGCCTCACCCTGGGCCAGGAAATAAAATTCAGCAACAATTTAATCCAAAGGTGGCAGGAAATAATTGAATAGAAATTTGTTGCACTTATACAATATTCCTTGGAATAATTTTCCTACCCTTTAAATGCATGAGTCTAAAATGTCTATCATCCCAAATCAGCATAGGTTTAACCAGATTGAAGAGCAACTAATGCAAAGGGCAAGATGCTCAGCCCAAACTAGAGTGAACCTGAATGCCTTTTGAAGGCACAAGGGACTCGAATCCAACAAATCTGAGGCTATTTTTTTCCTTTTTAAAAAATATTTTAACTCCCCCTCTCAAAATAAAATACAATCTGACAAAAAAGGGGAAGGGGGAAGGATTAGGGTTAGAGACTCACATGGCTCGGAAAAGGAAATATCAGATTCTGTGCTGCTTTCCCCTCTGTATTACTTCCCAACAGATATATACAAATCTCATTCAACCTGCTGAAATTTCTCCCTGGAAGATGCTATGACTTCAGCAAAAAAAAAAAAAAAAGCTCTGCCAGGTTTTGCCTTCATCTTTTGCCTATCTCCAGTTTTTCAGCACTCTGCTGAACTTTGTAACCCTCCTTCCTCTGTTTTCTTTTTTCTACTCTTCCTAGAGGTTCCTTTTCAACTCTGCCTCCGCTTTTGTTACCCATATCATTCAAATGAGGCATAATTTCCAAATTAAGGGCTACTGAGATTTCTATCTATGGAGTCTGCAAATATTTTTTTAAGCCCGTTTTTCTCTGCAATCCCATTGGTGAAACAACTAGATCAGGGGTCTCCAACCTTGGCTCCTGGAAGCCTGGCGGACTTCAACTCCCAGAATTCCACAGCCAGCTTTGCTGGCTGTGGAACTCTGGGAGTTGAAGTCCGCCAGGCTTCCAGGAGCCAAGGTTGGAGACCCCTGAACTAGATGCTTTTACTTATAAAATGTAATATTTCATTTTTGGTAAAGTATAGCTATATGCAGATTGTAATTAAGTCATACCCAGCTTTATAACCTGATACTAATGTATTGAAACCTGTAGTTTAACTCTTTCAAAATTATGGGGATTAGCCCAATACAGGTGACAACTGGTTGTATTAACGGTTAGAACAGGGGGCCCCAAACTTGGCAATTTTAAGACTTGTGGATTTCAACTCCCAGAATTCTCCAGCCAGCTATGTTGGCTGGAAAATTCTGGCAGTTGAAGTCCACAAATCTTAAAATTGCCAAGTTTGGAGACTTCTGGGTTAGAAAGACTAGAAACTACTGGATTGGATAAAAGAACTTCTGAGTCGCTGCCTATAAGGTTAGCCCATAACAGTCACTGACATTCAAACATCAAGATAAGTTCATTCACAAGTAATGTATTTTATCATTTCTACTGAGACATCTGGCCTGACCTTCTGACTTGACAGAAAAACATTCAGATGTTTTCACATCAAGTTCAACATAGCATCCTCTCCAGTAAAAATGCAGTCATACCATGATTAACTGCAAATGCAATGAGATCAGAAAGCTTTCCAAAAATCAGGGCTAACCTTAATTAGACCACCAAAGCTTATCTCTATGTGTGCCTTAGAAATGTTAGAGCAATCAACTGCTCTTAGTGGAACACATAACTGAACTGAACTGTAAGATGCCAACAACCCAAATATGTGTACAAAAATGTCTTAGCTGAGGAACTGCGAGATTGAGGGCAAATTCCATTAATATGGAAACACATCCACTATGATCAAAACAGAAGCTGAACTGCCCAGATGGGGTCATTGGAGTGGAGATGTCACTGGATTATAGGTACTACATTACACACCGTACATACAAGTGGTGCAAAAATGTGTGTTGGCTCCTTCTGAATGCTAATGGCAGGTGGGGGTCACTGATCTAATTAGCTGGCATGCATTCTGGACTACTATCATTTTAATATTTCTACTCATGTGATTCTTGGATTGAGTACATGTTAAATGCACAGCTAGATATCTCCTAGAGTAGTGGCAGAATATGTCTACATTCCCAATGTTTAAAGGAATTAACACTTAAAATTTCAATCTAGAAAAATAAAACCACTCCCTCAGCAGAAAGGAAGTGGTTTTGAAAGGAAATGTTATGCATTTGCATGATGGTCTAGTAATGAACATTAATTCTTTCAGAATAGCAGCCAGTGAGAATAGACCTTATATAATTTTGATTCAGTCTTTACTATTTCTTTTATTCAGAAGATTCCCAAATAAACTAATATCAGGCAACATTCTGTTTCTTTTGAAAAACTTAGCTCGGGTTTAGATACTTCTGTCTGTAATTAATAGGCATTAATTCTCTTTCAGCACAATTTTAAAAATGTAAGGTTTTAAGTTATTTTCTATTTGAAAATCATGGACTGATGTATTTTTACCTTAATTTTTTTGATGTATGCTCTTTCCCTTTTAAAGGGCCAACTATACCAATATGAAAAGAAGTGCTGCTGATGCTACATTACCATATTGTAACCAATGGAGATAAGGAAGGTGTGGAAATCTTCAGCATCCATCATGCCAGTCTTCTTCTACAAAGAGGAATTTAAAAACAGAAGAACAAAGGGAGAGGGGGGAGAAGGAAGAAACAGAAATGGGGAGAAAAGTCCAAGAAGAGATGAACCCATAGAAGATGTTATAAGCAATGGATATGCATTAAGAAGGAATGGGAGATAAAGCATTGCATGTAATGAACATTAAAAATCAATTGAGAAAATAAGATTTGGACATTTTTTGCAAAGATGAGATGGACATTTAAATGTAGACAAGAAGAAAAATAGTTATGGGAATATAAAAGAAATGAAAAATGGAAAAGTGAAGGCAAGACAGCAAGATTTTAGGGAATTAAGCAAATTGAAAGTTTAACACAGATGTATGAAAATGCATAAAAAGAAACAGCACAATGGAATTGTGGGAAAACCAGAAAGTAATACATGGAAATATGTGCAACAAAATATAAGAGCATTGACAAGAGATGGATTAAAACAAAACAAAACAAAACAAAAGAGGAGAAAAAATTGTTACTTCCTCATAATATCTGGAGATGTTCCCCATTAGCATTCAGTACCTGTGCATCATTTCCAATATCATAACCCAAGCTGATGAGGCAGGCTTTAAATTCTTCAGGGCCAAGAGTGCCGGAGTGGTCCTGGTTGTGCAGTGTATCAGATAGCAGGACATGCATTGGTGGTGATGTAAAACCAAGAAACAAAAAAAGAGATGAGGTGGGGAATAGAAGTGCAACATGCAGTGAATGAAGATATGTGAAAGAAGAATGGCATGCAGAAAAAGACAGAGGGAGGGAGAATAAAAAGTGCACAAGTTAGACACTGTGTTACCATTTCACTGGGCCAATGCATTAAAAAAATATTCATAAAATGTGACCTGACTAGCCAAGTGTGCGCATAACAACCACTGCTAATAGCAAGCGTTGAAAGTGGCTTTGCCCCTCGTATCACTGATTATATAACTTTAGAATTGCCATGTTTACCCAGCAGCCAAGCACACAGAGACAACGAATTCAAGATTGTGCTCTCAAAATAAGAATAAAATCTTTTGAAATAAATAATAGGGCTTAAGAAGCTTTACGGGTAACTACATTTTAACCAAGTGCAGTAATTTTTAATCAAGGAGCTGTTTGATGTTTTCTATGTTCATCTTCAATTTAGAAATACATACATATAGCTATTTTAAAAAATGGTTCACATGTTGATCTTGAAACAAATCAATCAATGAAGAAGCCAGAAAATAATTCTAGAGAAACAACCCCCAATTTATGATTCATAGCAAATGCTAAACAAATCACATTCTGTAGTATCTTAGCCACACACAATCACAGGAGATATCAATAGATATGGTAATAGCAATAGCCCTTAGACTTATATACCACTTCACAGTGCTTTACAGCCCTCTCTAAGCCGTTTACAGAGTCAGCATATTGCCCCCAACGATCTGGGTCCTCATTTTACCCACCTCGGAAGGATGGAAGGCTGAGTCAACCTTGAGCCTGGTGGGATTTGAACTGCCAAATTGCAGGCAGCCAACAGTCAGCAGAAGTAGCCTTCAGTACTGCACTCTAACCTCTGTGCCACCAATTGTTGCTTCATGTGAACCAGCATAATATTAAAATGTAAATCAAGAAATCCCACACTACATATAAGCTCTATTGAACTGCAGCTAAGGCAAAGAATTAAACAGAGTCGAGTTTCAGTGTGTATTATTAGATCATGATCTGACTTCTGTTCTTGAGAAGTCTATCTATGTGCCCCTTGTAGTCATAGTGAATATGACAAGTTTGAAGATTGAGTGTTTTAAGTTGGTATTTTATGAAAGTTGGCCTTGGTCTTTTTAAAGTTCTAAAAACCCTCCTGAAGTAAAAACAAATGTGAAACAGAGGAGAGACAGCCAAGACTGTTTCTAAAAGGAATATATAACTGTAAAACCAACAGCAAAACCAATTTGCTCTGATTTTAGTGGTATATATGCTTTAAGTAAAGAACTTTTTTTTCTGACATTTGGCTTAAATCTAGCAAAAAGGTTTATAAATGGGGAATGATGCTGATTAAGTGTCAAATATTGAAATACATGATCAAAGTGCATTCCCTGAGGACAGTTTTGCAACTAAAATATATAAACCTATCTATGGAATTAGATATAAATAAATTGTTGATATATAATAAAACAACCCTGTGATCATTAGCTACTAAGAACTAGACTTGCCCAATGAGACTGAGCCTTTAAATTTTATCTGGGAAGAAATATTGAGCCAAATATTGAAAATGAATGAACTGTGTACGTAGTTCAATTGCTTCTATCAATCGTTCCTCTGAAAGATGCTGGCTGCAAGGGTTTCACAAATAATTTCAAAATAATATTTGGATTGATACTAGGATTTGGGACTTCAATTTTCATTCAGCCCAGGGAGACCCCCTCTTGAGTGCTTACAAGTATTGCTATTTCTTTCCATCTTACCCTGTCAAAGTGATTGAAGGAGGCACGAAATTCATTCATCTGTTCTTGGCTAATTCCTTTGGCATCCCGAGTCAAAATCTGGTTCTCCACTTCATTGATAGTTCTAGCAATTGTTGTAAGAAGTTGTTCCCAACCTACTCTGATGTGCTGGAAAGAAAAAAACAAAAACAAAGATAACTTATTTCCAGACATCTTAAGCTGAGGGGTAGTATTTGATGCCTAGTTCAAATGAAGTCAAATCTTGAAACAAATGTTACTTGGGTAATGATATTAGGTGAAAGTCCTGTGGGAGAAAACTGTTAGTCTACAGAAGGAAAACATCAAGAGTCTGGTAGCATCTTTTCTGACTAACAAATCTTATAAAAAGGCATAAAGTACTGTAAACTGCAGAGAACAAAAACATATCTTTTTAAATACAATTTGTTAATAGGAAAAAGTGCTAGTTTATATGAAGTCCATAATGCTAGGAAAGTGGAAGGAAAGAGAAGAAAAGAATGACTGAATTATAGTGAAGATGAGTGCACCGTTGAGAGCCCTGAAGGGCCCAGTTGAGGATAGACTTCCTGGAGAAGGTATACATATGTGGCTAAGGATCAATACAGATGTCAATCAATTTTTTTAAAAACTACCTTAGGGATAAAGGTATTTCTAGATTTTAAGGCCATGTTATTCATTCTATTAAATATGAGCAGGTAACTCTTTGCTTCACAGAACATGCCGATTTGGAATTGGGCCATGCATAAATCAGTTTTTTTCATTAATTGCACATCTATATAACATCTTCCCATTGGCTCAAGGAGAGTTACTCCATTTCTGTTTTCTATTTCTGTCTATGTTGGTAAAGAGGATTAAATCTTTGCTCCCCGTGTTCTTGTTTATAGAGGTTGATGCAACAACACTGTATTTCAACCTTCTGATAATGAAAAAAAAAAAAGAACCTGGGTCTCTAAAGCAAATGACTAGGTCCTGAGACAGTCTTGGAAACAGCAGTTGACATACTGTAATTATTGCCAGACATAGTGAAGGGAACACCTTTTTTAATTCTCTGAGGACTTTTTCTTTACCCCTGGGATCTCCAACATGGAGACGAACAAGCCTGAAGACACTTTACTTGGAGCCTGCCAAGCTTTCTGTTCTACACTCATTTTGAAATACAGGTAGTCCTCAACTTACAACAGTTCATTTTGTGACCATTCATTTTTTCACACTTATGACCATTGCAGCATCTCCAAGTAACATTCGGATGCTTGACAACTGGTTCATTTTTATGATGGTTGCAATGTCCCAGGGCCATGTTGATCTTTTTCTTTTCTTTTTTGCAACCTTCTGACAAGCAAACTCAATGGGGAAACCAGATTCATTTGACAACCGTGTTACTAAGTTAACACCTGCAGTGATTCACTTAACAAAGGTGACAAGAAAAGTCATAAAGAGGAGCAACGCTCACTGTTCTCACTTAATGTAGGTTTTGGACTCAAAACTGTGGTCGTAAGTTGAGGACTGCCTGTATCTCAAATATTACTTACTTTTAGACAAAATTGGAAAGGAAGCTGGCAGGCTCCAAACTGATATTCCTTGTAGGAAACTTAAATGTTTACAGAAAAATAAAAAGGCAGTTAATTGCTTTGTTTGAAAATTTTGTGACCCCCCACCCCCACCCCTCCCAAAAATAAATTAAAAAAATCCTATGGTAAATTGGAGATTGAGTGAGCATCCTGCAGGGTTACAGCTCATCAATTCGGTAAAGGATGAAGTGACAAATGGGTGCTTCGTAATTGGCCACACTTAACTACGATTGCTATTTTATGAATGGATAAGACTTACCTGGCAGTCATTTGTTTCAACCACCAAACTATGCTCTGAAAAAAGAGTACCCTGACTCTTAAACTCTAGGATTTCTCTGCCTAAAATAATCTCTAAGTGCTGTGCGACCTTCATTATATGAGAACAGCAGCTGCCAATCACACCTACATTCCTCTGTTTATCTTAAACTAAGCAGATCCAAGTAGAAATTCTGGACTTTTGAGGTCTCCTTACCATGTCTTTGCTTACAGTACAGCAAATATTGCATTGCACGTGTTTATATTTCTACACAATGTCAGCGTCAGCCAAAGGTATTGGTCTGTCATTTTTTTGGCAAGGAATCCTTTTATACATAACAGGACTGTGTAGTATGAACGTTCATTTCCTTCAAAGGTCCTTTCCTTGCAAGCTTATACAATACTCCAAACCTTTTACCTCCATAGTGTAGTTGGTGTGCTTATTATCGAAGATTAGTGCCTCCTGAATCAGCTGGTGATCTCCCTCCAGCTGATCAATCTTTGGTTTATAGTTCACAATGCTCTTTTCGTACTGCCGCAGGTGATTAAGCTGGTCCTCCAGAGTGCCATGCATCTCTATGGAGATACGGCCAATTTCCTATAGGAGCCCAAAGGAAACAGAGAGGTAAGTAACAAGTTCCAACACGAAAGGTATTTGCTCTGACTGTTCCCTAAATGAACTAAAATGCTTTAACCACCGGCCTTGCAGTCTCAAAAGAATTTGACTTGACTTACAAGCTTTTTTTAGAGGAAAGTAAACAGAACAGAACACTAGATCTTATGTAAGGATGCCTTTCCTGGGGTGGATGGAGAATACCTATCATGGGGATTGCCCCTACCACTGAAGGACATCTTCATACCTATTTCACTACAGAAAAATATAGTGTAATTCTTATCTCAGATATTAATCACTAAGATTGCTGTCTAACTTGATGAAAATATATTGAAATGCATTTCCCATCCTCTCCAAGCAATAGATCTTTGGCTGCAAGATGATAAAATGAAGTTCAATGCATTTGGGGGACAGCATATGGAGGAAAGTGTTTTAAATCTTTAATTCATAATTGGCAGTAACTTCTTTTCAGATAAAATGTAATAATAGGCACAATAAAATGATTGCAAAATGCAATAAAGGGCAAAGAATGCACATAATATGGTTTGGAGCCAATGTAGAGAGGTGTCCAGTTAAGAGCTATTATAAAGTTAATCAAAGCTAATTAAAAAGGAACAAATCTGGAAAAACATTTAAAATACAAAATCTCAATGTGGCCTCAATGTGTATTTCATGTTCATTTCTCCACAGTCCTCGGTCAAATTTCCCCAAGCAACATTCTGAAGAAATCATTCTGAATACCAATGCTCTGTTGGACAAACAGATGTGACCTCAATATTCTGTTGAAATTCTTTTGGCTTGCCTAGATCATAGAGGTGGTGGCATAATGAATTCATTTCTGATTATATGAAACCAATTGATTGTAAAGGCCCATTCAGATGCTATTCCAATTCCATGAAAAAGGTACAAATGACACGGGATTCAGGTTTTTCTCCTCAATCCTTGGCCCAAGTAAAAATCAAGAATAAATTGGAAATTTCTCATGTTTATCTGAACAAAGCCTGTTTCTTTTATCTAAGCAAGTGAAACATGAAGGCACTGTATAGGGCCAAGAATCATTCTACATCCTATGGTGTGTACCTATTTTATAATGCCAGAGTGAGCAGGGTCCAAAATTTTGGTTTTGTTTTTTTTAAAAAAATGCCTTTTTTAGTGGGAAGATATCTAAGGTACAAGGTGAGTGCCTTACATCTTAAGACACCCACTTCATCTATTAACTTACCTACTACAAAATAATCAGGCCATTTCCCCCCCATTTGAGAGATTAAAGAGGAAAATGTTGCCTTAAACTACTAGAAGCCAGCCCTCTTAACTACACACATACCCACAAATTTGGGTCCATCCATTCCAGTGACATCAGGTCCCATACTATAATCACACTGGAATTTGTTTTTAAAAATGGGGCTTTCAGTCACAAGATAGTTGTATATCCCTGCTATTGATCACAGGGTTATCAAACCCATTTCAGCCATTGCCACATTTCACCTTTGTCCAAAACCTATTTTATATAGTTTTCACTTTTCTTCATATAAGCTTACACACACACACACACACACACACACACACACACACACACACACACACTATTGTTTGTGGAATTGTTACATGACAATATGAGCTCATTTGAAACCTATTGATTTTAATGAGATATTTTTATCTACCTATCTGTGTCCACACAGACATATATATACACAATTTTAATCCAGAAGCAATATGAGAATTTTTGGCACTGGCCATTAAATACCACTATATAACAATTTGCAAGAAAAGAGGGGATGACAGGAAAGTGCCGGATGACCCCTGTCTTTAGAAGACCAGAGAAGCAAAAAGATGATGAGGAGGAGGCAACAAGTTGCCATCCATAAGAAACCATCAACACGAGGAAAAGGGCTACAATTTTCCAAAAGTACCTTAAAATTTATTGCAATGATGTTACCTTTTGAAGTCAAGGTTAGGTCATTTTGTAAAATAGCCTTTCAAATAGCCTTAACTTTGATATAAATTTGGCTGGAAATTAATATTTATTTTTTTCGAGAGGAGCTATCACAAGGCTCAGCATCTCATGTCACACATACACCCCCCCACACACAATACCATCTTTCAGCATTTTCTATGGAGTAGCAGCTGAATTTAATCAGTTCAGCAGCTGAAAACCTCCCCCAGACCAGTGGTGCCATGTGAAGTCAAAAGAAGGGCATTAATCCTCAAAGAGCAGAGCTGATGCCTAGGAGTCAAAATGTCCCCAAATCAAGTGTGGAAGCAGCCTAGGAGATCTTTCTTTCATTTTTTTGGCTTGAATATGTTTTGAAACAGTAAGATCTTCAGCAGAAAAGTTTTTACCTCCATCTTGGTTTGGATCCAAGGCCCAATGACATTGGCCTGAGCCCCAAATTGTTTGCGGAGTCTTTCATTATGCTGCTGGCGTGCATGTTCTTCCATCAGGGCCTGATCTCTCCTGGGAACAAGTTGTCTCACCTTTAGCAAAAACACAAAAACTCAATATCATTTGCTCAGTATTGTTAAACATGAACAAACAAAAACGATTCCTGAAATTGGTGAAGCAATATTTCCTACATTGACAGAACATAAAACCATTATTACTATAAAACTGAAGTCGTGCCCACAAATAATACAATCTCCACAGATGAGGTGCAACACTAAACACATCCAGACATCAGCCAGTACAAATACCAAAGTTTCTACATAAATTCTAAATAAATCATTTTAATCTGCCATAGCGCTAATAGCTATAACTACCTTTCCACAATCTAGTGCCTACCAAAAACATTCAGACCACTTCTACTGAAATCTCCCAGCTGTTGGTCATGCTAGCTAAGAATTCTGATAAGCACATTATTAATACTTATACAGCCATCAGATAGAGAAAGGCTGGTTTAAGCCATCATGCCTCTCTGTAAATAATCTATCCTTTGACAACTCAAGAATAAGGTATAATTCAGAATTAGCTTTTGAAACCAACACCAAAGATTCCTTTCCTATAGAACAAGAGCTCAGAAAAGTTGAACAAAATATTGGGCACCTGAGAGAATTTACACTGAAGTTGAAGATCCAATGTATACTTAGGCAGAATGAAGTCCCACTGAACTCAGGAAGATTTACTCCACAAAGAAATGCTTGGGATGAACCACCAAAAAGGTGCCAGAAAACCCAGAGGGGCAAGCAGCTTAATCTTGAAAAAAAGACTCACACGGTCCCATTTGCCATTGATTTCCTGTGGGCTGATAGTGGTGTAAGGATTGGTTCCTGCCATGTTGACATGGTAGGTCTGGACAATTTTTGACACCTCATTGTGGATTCCTAGGATAGCTTGTCGCTCTTTGTCAGCATCTGGCAAGGTAGCTTTAAACTGTTCATGGGCTGTGGTGAGTCCCTGCCAAGACAAAATAACATAGTAATGAGAAATGAAACACTCCCTAAAATATAACATTATAAACCCATCACACAGAAAAATCTATATCTGTCTATAACAGCTCAACAGAGAATTTCATGGCATCACTGCATGGTAAGAAAATACTTCTTTTCCAGAAATTAGAATTTTTTAAAAACAATTTGGAAAGGGAAAATTTAAACTTGGTTCAAATACATTTTTCTACAGTGTGGCTGTTTGCAGTTCTCTTTAATAACCTTGGAGGCTAAATTTTTATATCATTGAATAAGCTAATTTTTTATATCATTTACATGATAAATTTAATTCTTTCTGAAGCAGAAATGGATATATTTTTTTCTTTTTAAACATAAAAGCATCCCTATGCATTTGTGATTAAGGCCACCTTTTCACTCATTCATTCAAGGAAAATCCTTGATACACTATAACCAAACTTACATATTGATTCTACTAAGTCCAGAGACATCCAAAATAATCACGTCCCATGGCTTACCAACTATTGACTCTCTTAGATATCCAGACTAATGTTTTCAAATGGAATAGCTCATCTCTCCTTTGAGCATTAGATCTGAGTTAAGAATTTGCTTGTATGCATTAAAAGGGAGACATATTTGGCACATACATATTATGACTTGGTCTTCATTGCCGCTCCTCTGCCATGTTCTCTTAACTATGATCCATGGAAAAGAAAAATATCCTGTATAGTTGTCTCCCTAGCTTTACTAAATCATGACAACTTACTTTAGTGGCAGATGGGATAAAATCGGGAAAACTGATTTAGACGAATTATCCACTCCTACAAATATCATAAAATAGATCATGGGACAAGGGACTGAGAAACACTTTTTCCTTCATGTTCTGCGTTTGCTCCCAGCTGTATATGTGGTATGGACTGACATTCACCAATATTTGTGGTATGGACTGACATACACCAATATTTCTCATCCATTTAGGGATAGCAGCTATTGTCACCTGCCTGTGTCTGTGGGAGAAGCGAAGCTATTTTTTGTTGGAAAGATAGTGTCAGAATCAGCTAGTGCAAAGGGTGTCAAACTGATGGCCTGTGGGCTGGATGTATCACACGCAGACCATGCCTACCCCAGCTCCGCGAAGAGGAAAAACATTGCAAAACGTCATATGATGGTGAGGTGATGTCACAAGTTTGACATCCATGAGCTAGTGTCATGAATCTACTGTAATCAAAGATTGAAAAGGCAGTATTTCAAACATACATACCTGAATCTCTTCAATTGTGTGGACAATAAATGTATCCTGAAGGTCCTCCATAGCCCCCTCCATCCAATTATTGAAAGGTGCAGCTCGTTTGGCATATTCTAGATACAGCTGGTCAATTGTCTCCAGCAGTTTTTCTGTTCTCTGCAATGAGTCCAGAGAAAAATAATGCATAATAGACAAAAAGGTAGGTATTATATTATTGTGAATATTGAATGACCTATATAGTAAGATGCAAAATGTTCTGACCTTACCAGGTCAAAAGAACAGGTTCAACACTGCTCTAACCATCTCAGAAATGTGCCAATTTTGAACAATTCTTGTAAGAGTGGAACATTTTACACATTCCCATAAGCTCATTGACTCTGATGGAGAGGAGGAACAGCCGACAGGGAGTGGAAGTGTGGCTCTGGAGGTTGTGGAGGAGGCTACGGAAGGGCTGAGGAGTCAGAGGAGGACCCAGGTCCATCCCCAATCCATCTTAGGGCATGCAGGAAGGAGAGGATAAGGGAGAGACATGTCTCCTTGGGAGGAGAGGGCCTTGATCCTCTTCATGGGCTGCAGGTGTGAGAACTGAATAAGAGTTTCGACCTGCGTACTGGCAAACGCTGGAAACAGAGCGTGTTTTGTTTTGGTCTGAAGTTATCTTGGTTGGCGTCCTTCCAACAGACTGTGTCTTGTTATCTCCTTGAATTTGGTAAATACTTCTCCTGTTCCATTGTGGAAATTCCTTCATTGTAGTTTGTTTGTGCTGTGTTCAAGGACTAGCAGCAGTCCTCCCTCTGGTCCGCCGCCTACGCGGGAGCGCCAATCGCTCCCATTGGCTGATGCCGTTTGACAGCCGGCTATAAAAGGGAGCTGTCAAACAGCATCAGCTGTCGTTGCCAGCTGGCTGTCAGATTAGCCTCGGCAGCCGCGGCGACCCTTTATTCGCGAGAATAAAGTTTGTTAGCCTCAGCCTGGCTTCGTCTCTCTGTAACCGCCGTTCTACAACAGTTTGGTTTTTTATTTCACCTCTATCTGCTCATTAAGTTTGGACTGTATTGCTTTCTTTTGAAGACTATTTTTGAGTAGGTTTCATCTTCAACTGAGTATTACTGAACAGTGGGGCCAAGTTGGAGGCATTAAAGGACATTTATTTACGTTTTGGATTTTGTTGTTTGTGTTACACTCTGGGTCATCACACTGGTCTCAGCAATGTATTTCCCTTCTAAATTCCTCTATCACCATTTAACAAAAAGAGGAGATAGATATTTGACCATTAAGTCAATTTTTACTTTCCTGCTCCCAAAATTTAAGAGAGGAACAGTCAGAAAAACTAGGAAAAATGCATTGCAGCCCTAGAATTTTACCTCCAATGCTTCTCGTCGTTTTTGGGTTAGAGCTCCAAGGTTATCCCACTGGTCACATATTTTCTGACATCTGGCATTGACACTCGGTGAATCATAATAATCTAGCTCACTAACAAAAACAAGAATTTTAAAAAAGAGAGAAAAGAAAAAACTTTTATCCGACCCATTCCTAGAAGATTAATATAAAATCTTTTATGAAACAATGTAAATTAATCGATGACACACAAAGGTTATAAAATAGTTGCACTGGAGAAAACAAAGTCCATGTAACCCAAGATCCTGCTATCCATTCTGACCAGCTTTGTCCAGAATACTTTTATACATAAACAATTCATTTGACAGTTTCATAGGTTTTAATCTCCTCTTGATAGTTGCCTTTGTTAATCTGATGCCCAAGAGTTAATTACTATTTCCACAATGGTTGGGAATGCTGGGAATGACAGTGCTAGATTGAGGACTGATTTATGGGCTTGGTTGTCCTTATTTGAGCTTGCAGACAAAATTAAGTCTCAAAAAGTAATGATGAAATATGCACACCAGCCATGTATCTCTTATTGTTTGTTAGAAGCCATAGTGCAGTGATGGAGAACCTTTTTGTTATGGTGTTCCAAAAGTGCGTGTGCACGCGATAGCACACGCGCATGTGTGTGTGCCAGCAATGTAATGCACCCCACCCCTGCATGTGCATGCGCAACCCTCCCTTACCTGCAATATGCACGCGCGCTTCTCTCAGCTGATTTTCGGCCTGCTAGAGGCTGTTTTTGCCCTCCCAGGGGCTTGAGGGAAGCCTCTGCAGCCTTTGGAGGCCAAAAAACAGGCCCATTTCGGCACATCCATTTCAGCACTTCCGGTATTTCCGGAAGGCCCATTTTTCAGCCTCCAAAGGCTGCAGAGGTTTCCTTTGAGCCCCTGGGAGGGTGAAAAAGGCCTCAAACAGCCTGAAAATCAGCTGGGAGGCATATGCATGTGCAATGCAGGTACGTTGGGCTGGGGCTCGCGTGTCCGTACAAATGGCTCTGCGTGCCATAGGTTCGCCATCACGGCCACAGTGCATAGTTCCCTTTCTCATCCCAACGGATTTTTTTTTTTTTTTTTGTATTCAAGTTCGTGCTTCTCTAAAGTTCTGATTTAAAAAGGGAGCAGAGCTGAATTTGAGAAGAAGAGCATCAACCCGCAAAAAGTAAACAGCGTGCATGTGGGAGCCATACTTAAGTTCTTGTGCAATAGCAGCGATCTGTTCTACACGGTCCTGGTGAGCAGCCAGATCACTTTCAAATGCCTCATGTTTCTTTAGCAGAGCTTTGATCTCCGAGAGGGTGGCAGTTTCATAATCCTTCTGCTGCAACATGGCTTCTTTGCCTATCAAGGGGTGGACAGCAAAGAGGAATGAATAAAGGGCCTAAAAGCAATCAGTTTTACCTAAGAAGTATCTTCTAATAGAAATTCCTTTATAGTAGCCTAATCGTATTTGTAAGAAATAAGATCTGTTCTGTGAAATACAGACTCGGAGTCACCATATTTATTTGGCAATATCTGATCCCCTTTCAGTTCCATCATTTTTCAGCCCTTCTGTTTTCTAGAGCATAAACCATCCTATTGGGGGGTGGGGGGGTATCTTCCTTCCATTTAATCCAGAGGCAGGACTGGAATGTTAAAAATATCTTAATGTTGCTGCATGTGGGAGGGCGTAGCAAGTTTCCCAGTTCTACCATAACCCCAAAAAGACACATAAAAGGAAATACACTTGAGAAAGCTAAGCATAATGTGTGATACTTGTATAATTGGTTATGGATACTGATGCTCCCTGCACATCTTCCCCTCTACATTGCCCATATGCCTGATAAGGTGGATGCCCTATCTCTGCTAAATAAAATCGATGTTCAAGGTATGATTAATGTACTATTTTCATATAGCAAAGTCAAGATGTCTTATCATGTGACGTATCCGAAGGCAGGGTATTATATTTTATTCAAAGCACTCTTAGTCCTTGTTAGGCACCCTTTACAACTACAACTTCCACCAAAGGAAATTTTGGCTGAAAAGTAAGGTTTTTTTATTGAAGAAATAAGTAAAAGTTCCTGTGGAAGTTTTATAGGTGTAATCCTCTAAGACAGTAGTATCAAAGGTTGCCAAGATCGGTGTGTTTCTAGTGGAACGGCCCAGAATTTCCATGGGACAGGCTTATTCTGTGTCTGGTATATTAATTTGACCTTGAACTACCTGGAGACTGTGGTCAATAAAGCTTTGCAGACCAAGTGTCCTACAGCAGCAAAAAAGCAAGAAGCAATCAGCACATTTCCAATATGCTTGGTTGCAAGCCAATTAGCATCTAACACTAAAACTGACTGAGCTATAAATTAGGCAAAGAACAATCCAGAGAGTCTCTTCCTTGTTACTTGCAGCTAGATTTTAAATATGGACAAGAAGACGTCTACTGAACTATGATAATCTAGAGTGGAAGCCATCCACAATTTCCATTCCAGCCAAAGTTCCACTTGTGGGCCATGGGGCCAGGAGAATTAATGCCCTTCTTCTTGCATTCTTTTAGAGACACTGAGGCCATGGAGTTTTATCTATGTCATCAGGGTCACCCGAATGGTGCAAATGGGTGTGGAACCTTCTTGGAACTGTTGGTGTGAGAACTGTATTGTAGACTGGAGATAAGATGTCATGTCCTCTATTGAGAGAGGGCTGTTTAATTTTGACATAGTTGGCCACTTTGACCCCTCTTTCAAACTAGCGCTCCTCTCTGTCCAAAATGTGGCCTTTGCTATTTTCAAAAGAGTGGCCTTTGTCTTTTAAATGGACTGCTGAATCTTGTCCTGATGGGTTTGTTCTCCTATATTGTGCCATGCCTTTATGAATTTGCATTATGTAGGTGACCCTGAAGACACAGATAAATCTCCAGGTGGCCTCAATGACTCTACAAGAATGCAAATGACCAGCTGTCTGCAAGGAGTATAAATCCTTCTATTTCCCACCATCCAGTCAGAGCTAAAGAAGCTTCTTGAATGAGATGTGAAATGTCTTCAAAGAAAAACCAGAAAGTCCAGTTGCCTCTTGAAAAAGTACCTTGACCTGGATGACTGAGAATCTCCATAGACACTTGACCTTTTTTAGTTGGGGGCTTAGTTTTTTCCCCAAGCTCAAGCTCTGACACTTTGCTATTTGAATCAGAAGCTGGTCCTGTCTTTCTCCACACATATAATTGCAATAATGAGAGCATTATTGCAAGAAATTGCAGAAAGTCTGTGGTAGATCTTTGGTAAAAACATTTGTGGCCTTTTATCTCTGGTTGGAAAACATGAAATGAAGCTTTCCAGTTTGTAATTGGTTGAAGTTGACCAAAGATGCATTTGGTGATCAACCAAACATTAAAAAAAAAAAAATGCTTGAATGCCCTGAGATCAAGACTTCATTCACCAGGGTGCAGGCTTTACAAACGAGCCTGTATGCCGACATGTCACAGGTTCCTTTGTCATATTTTGCCATAAGCTATGGTATATTTTCTTCAGTCCTTCATTAGCAGAATTTAACTGCTGAACTCCCCATTGCCAGATATGGAATTTGTTGAAGGTATTGTGTGCAGCTCCAGAAAGCTTATTTTGGTCTTTGCTGTTGCTTTCGCTAGACTCCCCAGGCTTACTAAGTATGGTCATCAGTCTGAGCGACATCTATGGAGAATTGGATTTGGTGAGGAGACTGTAAAGATGGGAGCCACCACTTGAGGGAGCTCTTCAACTTCAATGGGTGTAAAGGAATTTTGGGTTAGGGAAGGTATGAGACTATATTAAGAGGAGAAAGAAGGGGTGAGCTGTTGAAGAGGGGCTTAAGAAAAGAGATACAGGAAAGTATGAGAAAGAAATTCAAAAGAACTCTGGCCTTGACTTTGTTTAGTATATGACTAGAATCTTGGATAAGGTTTCAAGACTCTTGTTAATAAATCCTGTGACAATAAAGTAAGCATTTTTGGAA
The DNA here is from genome assembly GCA_033807585.1 of Hydrophis major. Classification (NCBI taxonomy): domain Eukaryota; kingdom Metazoa; phylum Chordata; class Lepidosauria; order Squamata; family Elapidae; genus Hydrophis; species Hydrophis major. The sequence continues at coordinate 85,183,113 of CM066328.1, read as the reverse complement.
TTCCTGTTTCTTGGCTTAGCCTGCCTCAAAAGGCTCATCCTGGGTTTTTATATCTTTAAGTTCTGGAAGACGAGGGAAATCCATTGGGGGTGTGTGCATGAGTGGAATCTTGTCAATGGGAATGAATCTATGGAGGCTCCCATCCGGTGCTGCAGGCTGGTGAGAGGCCTGCTCTTCCATGCTCCCTGTGGAACAACTGGCTAGAGAGTCATAAGTTATTCCTTCTTGGAGTGGATGATCATGAGGGTGACCTGAATTTGTTGTGGCATGGCCCAATTAATTATTACATGGCCTTCCCCTGAGGAAATACCTGATGTTTAAAAATTGTAGCATCTTGAGGAGGCGTATTTCTTGATGGAGCTATCTGATCGAATCAAGTGCTTCCCTGACCATAGCGGTGGATTGAATGTGTGTTTTGCAGGCTCTCTAAACTAGAGCAATGGTAAGCCAGTGAAGGCTGAGAATAAGACTTGGTTCAAGGATGGTGACTCAATTAAGGGAGTCCTGGTCATATAGAAAGGTTGGCAAAGCTCAGCAAAAGGAGCAATGTTGGAGCTACCCCCTTCCCACACCAACCAACTTCAAAATATTTGTTTTGATCCCTCAGGTCACAAGCTTTTTTGGCTGGGTTAAGAACTAGGATCTGGAGACACTTTAAAAGTTCTATTAATAGGAAGCTTTCCCCTGTTCTTCTGTATAATAATCTATAACATAGCAGTATACTTTAACATTTATTTTACATACATACATACATACATACATACATATGTGTGTGTTTTCTTAAGTTTTCGCGGGTACTTACATGTATGGCATTCAGCTTTGTTCGGGTATTTTCCCACATCATAGTAGTGGTGCTTTTAAAGTTGTAGCAACATTTCAGCAGAATCTCATTTGCCATCATCAGGCTTCTGTATAGTGTTCGTCTGTGAGTCAGACTTTCACAGCCGTTTCTGCTTTAAATCTGGTGCTAACCTACTGCTATATTAGAATGTTTTTTTCTTCATCCTGATTGGCTGGAAGTCTTGGTCTGTGTTTATTGGTCTTGGAGTTTGCTGTGTTCTGCTTGATTGGTATTTCTAATATCTTCTGTCTGTTTTGTGGCTTTTTTTGCCTTGATTGGCTGGCAACATTGTGTTTCCTGTATTGGAGGCTTTTAGTGTGGCTTGGCTCCGAGTAAATGGACGGCTATCATTTATTAGGAATCTTTGTCCTTTGTATATGAAATATGTGTTGGTTAAGCAGTGTTTTGCTAGTTCCATGAGGTATTTAGCTGGTTGGTATTTATTTTTGATGATTTCAAGAGTTTCTTTTATCGGGACTTGAGTGAATAGCACAACCAGCTAAACACCTCATGAAACTAGCAGAACACTTCTTAACCAACACATATTTCACATACAAAGGACAAAGATACAAGCAAATTGAAGGAGGCCCTGTGGGATCACCACTGTCACCTGTCATTGCAAACCTGTTCATGGAAGAATTTGAATCCAGAGGCCTAGCTAATGCTACCCACAAACCCAAAGTATGATTAAGATATATCGATGACACATTTATGATTTGGCCCCATGGAAAAGAAAACCTCAACAATTTGCAAACACACCTAAACAGCACACACCCCAAAATCAAGTTCACCATGGAAACGGAAATAAGCAAATAACTACCATTCCTAGATGTACTAATCTACAAAAAAATAGATGGCACACGAGGACACACCATATACCAGAAGAAAACACACACCAACCACTACCTCAACCCCCAATCCCACCACCACCCAGCGCAGATAAACTCCATGGCCAAAACACTAATCGCCGGAACCAAACGCCTGGCAGACAAGACACACATAAACTATGCACCCTGACTAAAGTATTGACAGCTAACAGCTTCCACAAAAGCAAAATCACCGGCTTGATCCACAAAAACACACTGAGACATAATAGAGACCTAGAAGATGAACAGACCTATGGAACAGCTGTCCTGCCCTACATAAGAGGTACAACAGACAAAATCAGTAAGATACTACACAGGCATCACATCAAGACTGCCTTCAAAACAGACAGAAAAATAGCAGCCACCCTTAGAAACCCCAAAGATAAAATTGACCTGGAAAACCAAGGCATATATGAAGTCCCCTGTGCATCATGCCCTGCCATATACATTGGACAGACCAACAGAAGAATAAGTACCCGCCTGGATGAACACAAAAATGCAGTAAAAAAGCTGGAACACATTTCCTCACTAGTCCAACACATGAAAGCAACAGGTCATAGCATCGAATTCAATGGCACCAAAATCCTAGCCACTATAGAAAACCCCAGCCACAGAATTATCAGAGAAGCCATAGAGATTGAAAAAAGACCTGAAAGCATGAATAGAAGATTCTACCAGACTGTCAATTATTTGGAAGCCTGCACTCACAAACAAAAAAATCTCCACACCACAAGCCAGGCAAACACCTGGGCACAAACGATCCCCCCTGATACCTCCAGCTCAAATACACCCCAACCAGGCACCTAGATGAAATCTAACTTCCTAATAAATGATAGTTGTCCATTTACTCAGAGCCAAGCCGCACTAAAAGTCTCCAATACAGGAACACAATGTTGCCAGCCAATCAAGACAGAAAAAGCTTCAAAACAGACAGAAGATATTAGAAACAACAATCAAGCAGAACACACCAACTCCAAGACCAATAAACACAGACCAAGACTCCCAACCAATCAGAATGAAGAAAAAACCATTCTGGCACAGCAGTAGGCTACCCCCAAATTTAAAACTGAAACGGATGTGAAAGTCTGACTCACAGACGAACACAATACAGAAGCCTGATGATGGCAGATGAGATTCTGCCGAAACGTTGCTACAACTTTAAAAGCACAACTATAATGGTGTGGGAAAATACCCGAACAAAGCTGAATACCATATATACATACATATACAGCTGTATCCTATTCTAATGCAGGGGTCTTCAAACTTGACAGCTTTAAAGACTTGTGGACTTCAACTCCCAGAATTTCTCCTCCAGTCATGTTAGCTCAGGAATTCTGGGAGTTGAAGTCCACAAGTCTTAAACTTGCCAAGTTTGAAGACCCTTTGCTCTAATGCATATACATTACTCTTGCAAGTTAAAACACTCAAAGTTTTGTCCCTACTAACTTGATGGTTTTTATCATTCAATTCTATCGTGTCTAGACTATAAAAATCTCTTAATAATAAAAGGACACATTTGGGTGTTGTGTTACCCTCTGTCCAGCATTCATGAATGGAAGCTTTTTGCCGGAACTTCTCTGCCAAATGATCCAGTCGTTCTAATCGTCGAATGTCATTCAGCAGCCACTCTTCATAGCCTTTCTCAGCCTGCTCCAGGCCACTCCAGGCGTTATTTATATCCTATAGTATAACGACAGCAGAAGCATAACACTCTCAAGAAAAGACAGATGGATTCAAAATAATTGAAACATTTCTCCACACAGTGTGAATTAAGTTTGGGGGAGCCCCTACAATCACACTATGAATGGGTGGCAAAGACTGGAAGATAGATTGGTGACAAATGACTAAAGCTCTGGCAAGGGGATCAATTACAAAACAAGGTCCGAGCGCTAAAGGCAGTTAACAACTGAAATCAGAAAGGACTGGGACAGATAACAGATTGTTTGGAGAAGTTCCCTACCAAACATTTTAAGTTGCTAAGGCCTGAAGTTCTCCAGCAGAGGGATGTATTTTCATTTCCCTCCTGGGATTGATATGGTGGTGAAGAATTTGCTCAGAGATTTTGATGATAAGAAATTTAATCCCCTCCAGTGATTTTTATATTTTCCTCCTTATTTAAGGAAGTTTGTTTAAGAAGAGGCCACTTCCTGTCTTCATCTAAGGAGGGGTATCCAATCTTGGCAACTTTGTAAGTTGCGGATGCTGGCTAGGAAATTCTGGGAGTTGAAATCCATAAGTTTTAATGTTTCCAAGGTCAGATGCCCTTGATCTAGGAAGATGCTGTCTGCCTTCTCTAATATGTAGGTCTTTGGCGCTATGAGATTTCTGTTCTAAAACAGCCACCATGGTATAACCTGGTATTAGACTAAGAGATCTGGGTTCAAATCCCCCATTGACCATGGAAGCTCATTTTACTGCTCAAGCTAATTCAGGGCAAGCTGAGAGGGGAAAGCTGGAGGAAGGAGCACTAAAATACTATTTTAAGCTCATGAAAGGAAGATGGATTTAAATCTAACAAAACCATTTAAAGAGTATGTGAATATGTTATTCAGTTATCGTAGGTTAAAACAAAAGATCTTACATGTGGTGTCTGTTTTCTAGAAGGGACAACCTGTTAGAATAGTATGGTATCACTTGGCAATTTGTAATCGGTGGCTACTACAGTTGTAGTAAGGCCCATGGCAACCAATATACATTCAGCTCTAGGAAATTGAGTTCCACTGGGCCATGAAAGCAGCAGTAACAGTAGGAAAACCCTTTGCCAAGTCATTATGTATGAACTCATTAATCTAACACACCGAAACCATTTTCCCTTCTGAAGGCATGAAGGCTGGCCTGTTGCTAAGCCTCAGCTTAGTTTGCAATGTGTTGAAGTTGATTTCCAGCTGGCATTTCTCTTGGACTTTGGGAGGCTTGTGAAGGCGGCGGTAATCTCGGAAGTCTTCCAGTTTCTGCTGCATGGCTTGCATGGTGTTCTCAGGTGTCCGATTCTCCAACCATGGTATGGTGCGTCGGATCCATTCCAACAGCTGGAAATATCAAGAAGGGAAAAATCAGAATTGCTGGAAACTAAAATCATAGCTAGTATTAAATTTGGCCAAGACTTTGATTTCTGTTGGGAAATTTTGCATTTTCTTCCATAGCATGTAGCAGCACACAGCCAGACTTGGCTGATCCTCTCCCAAATTAAGTAGAGATAACTTAACTAGTATTTGGATGAAAGGTTATTTGGAAATGTCAAGACTCTGGCTAGATAGGGAAGTCTTAAGATATTCTGGAAGACGGCCATAAAAAATCTTTTATTTATTACTGCCAGGCAAATCACACAGAGAGACATTAAATTCAGCATGAGGGAGCCCTTTTCCCTTTTGTCTTTACATGACTGCATGACAAATTTGTTCATTCATCCCTGAGACTAATTTTGGGAGGCAGGATTAGTATTAGGAAGGGATCTATCTTAAGAGAGGACTTGTGTTTTTACAGCATGAGGAGAGAGGCAGCAGTTCTTTGTGTCTTGTGGAACTGTCTTGATTAAAGATAACTGCTCAAACATTTAGAAGACCAAAGGTTCTATCCCTGATGGTATGTGAGAATGACCTTGGGAGACAAGGCAACGAGATGCAGCCAAGGTCAGATAAAAGCCAACCTTCTCACAAAGCTAATTCTGGATCATAATGTGTATCTATTTATCTTACAGATTGAATAATCTATTATTATATTTATTTATTACTATCTGGCTACTTAATCTTGGTTCTATGCATACTGTTTTAAAATTACTAGAGAGCTCAGGTATTTAAGTAGTATGAACTGCTGATATTAGTACTCATTATAGATTTAAAATCCGCTTGGATACAATACTATTTTAATGTAAATGTAAATATTATATGAAGCCACAGTTCCAGGAACCATCCCAAGAGACATGGCAGCAGCATACCCCCATTGCAACTGTTCACAAAGATTTTGATTGTTATATTCCATACTGACTTTCCTGGGACAGGGGCTCTCCAGCTGTCTTTACCTGTACCATCTGGACCATAAAGAAGGGCCATGCTTCAGATCCCAACCGTGTATGGGCTGATAGGGCCCTGAGGAGAGCTTTTTCTTTCATGGGGCCTGAAATATCATCTCTTTGGAGATTAGATTTGTCCTGCACCTGTTGGCCTGCTGTAAGATTTTGAAAACGTGGCTTTATTCTGAAGCCTGGGACCTTGGGGGGATACAAACCCCATCTTCTGATTATGTTGAATGTTGGACAGGTGTTTTTACAATCTCTCCTGGTTCCTGTATGTCTTATATTTATTCTGTATGTGTTTAGCTTTTTAATATTGTTAGCTGCCCAGAATTGAAATGGAAGGTCATATAAATCGACTAAATAATAAAAACAGCATGCTGTAAACAACAGTGCTGTTCTGTTTCTTCTCTCCTTGCACATTTGCTGTTGCACTCCAGTAAATTAGACTGTTCTAAAGAACTCCCCTGGCTATACCAAAGAAATCGAAAGCAAGGCTACCTACATCACTGGCCAACTTCTCATAGTCTTCCATTAGCTGTTCATTCTCTTGATTCACAGCCAGCACCTTGCAGATGCGATTGGCTGCTGTTTCAGCCTGTTAACAAGAGAGAAAGAGAACAAGAGAGGGGGAAAAACAGAATAATTAGCAAAGATGTTCCATGTTCCAACCCATTTCTAAGAGAATGTTATTTGTCTCATTTTCTTGTAATACTTCAAAAACTTGTTAGTACCACCACTTCTGGGAGATTAGGATGAGAGATGCATTTTGGGAATTTCAATTTGAATGTGAACTTGTCCAACCTGAAATGATTTTATTTTTCCATCCATTAAAACAAAATCATCAAAGATAAAAGGGCCTGAAGTAATCAATGGAAAGAATGGGAAGAAAAGCAACCAGCCCTGAATTCAGATCCCAGTTAAAAACAAAAACTGATGATCCTTTGCATTGTTATGAGGTTAGGCATTTGGCACAAGCCATATGATGTCAATATGAGTCACAAGGTCATCATGCAAATTATGTAAATGATCGCATAACATGTGACATCACTTGTACCTTTGTACATCCAGCAAAATGCTGATGATTGGGAGTTGCAATATTCCATGCTGCAATATTATTTCAATGGAGTTATTTGCAAATTTTACTTGACAATAATTTTATTTTAAAAACAGGAGCAGCTGTTTTGTAACTTTCTGTCTTTTGTTCTTGTGGGTTTTACTGGTTGCTAGCAAACAGTAACCTCAATTCTCTAGCATGTTTGAACTTCTGTATCCTATCACAATGGCCAAAATAAATAACAAAGTCCAAGCTTTGTTCCAAAATGTTCAAATACTTCTTTACAGTATTATATGGGACCACCTATATAGAGACCAAAGAGAACTAAGCTTTCAGAGAACTATGCTTTTGCTTTACAAACTTTTAGTGAAGAAGCAAAGGAAAAAAATCATAAATAATAGTACTTAAAGTCAATAAATATGTATTTTAAAATACATGGCTATATCATCCCAAATTAAAGAGATAGCATCCAAAGTACACTTTGTAGGAAATAGTTATTTTAAATCTCCTCTGATCCCAATAAGCAGGTTGCTACAAAATATTTTATATATAAAAAAAAGGAGATCAACAAAACAGCAAAATTGTCTCGCTTTTTCTCTAGGATAAAGGTGTGCCCTAGGTTTAAAAGTGCCATAATAAAAATGTTATCCTAAAAAACTATGTTCTGCAGTCTTTATTAGGTTAAGTGTTTCATTATATCATTGCTTTGTTATTTTTCATATGTGATCTCCATCTTCTAATTAAAGTGCAGTACGGTACTGTTCTCTGAACACTGAAACTTTTTATGATTTTAAGCTTGTATTAAAATCAGTCAATAATAATTGTCAATTGCAAAAGGCTACACTACTTGGATCTGTACATATACTACACTGATGCATTGTGACATCCTAGATTCTTGGGAAGAACTCTATGCATATAAGGTCCAACACCAGCTAAAGAATTGGTAGCTGAGACTTCACATTGTTGTGAATAGTTAATAATAATTTGCTTCTATTTACCTTACTTTGATCAATAAAAATACAAGCTTTCAAATTCCACAAGACTGTTCTCGCAATCTGGATACTGACAGCACAATTTGATATATTTTTATTTCAAATTAAGTCTGAGTTTGACTCATGCTTAGTTTTAGATACGTCACATAATATACAGTAATTAAATTTTCAGCTATTTACTGAACATTGTGCTCTGGCTCATACAAATACTTTTAACCAGTTTAATTAAAGCAGGAGGTTAAAATTCCAGCTGTAAGTAGCTATACTCTTGAAGCACTGATTTGGAAAGTGAGAAATTAGCTATGTTACAAAATCCACTTCTTCACATTAACTGCTCATAAAATATATTGTACTGTATATGTATAATACAGAGTGAAAAATACTGATCTATGGACTTACATGAACTGATTGTTTCCTCTATCAAGGATCAAATTGTTTTGAAGAGATTTTTTTCAACTATTTTTTACTGTAAAAAAGTTTATTTTTCCCCAAGCTATGTTTGTCCTAAAGTTTCATTCATCAGAATACACCATTTTTCTGGGTCACTGTCCAGTTTAAAAAAAGGAGGGGATCTTAATTAATGAACTAAGTATGAGAATCGCTTGGACAAAGACACATCCATGGAATTTCCCTGAAAGATGCCAAACTGCAGTGGCTCTGAGAGCTGCAGATTTTACAAGTTTGGCTCACCTCTTTGCTTCATTATCACATTAAAAAAAATACAGAATAAACATGGTAATTGCACTTTGCTTCTAAGTTAATCCATAAATGAAAGTCAATATCCATTTTTTCAGGAAACATAAAAAAAAGACTAAAGCTGAATTAAAAGGCTTTATTTCCAGAAATCCACAAAATAATGTATTAAAAACAAGTTATAAGTACCAATTTAGTAATTAAAAATGCTCATGCACTTTAGGGTTATGAAAGTTAGAAGCAGCTGGGGAGGAAAAGAAGCAAACTGACTGTAGGGAGTGTATATTTAGAGAAATACTCAGATAACACCCCCAGACACACACACACACACACACACAAATCAAATGAAGGAAAAGCAACCCTACATACACACACATATGACAGGCAGGGGCCCTGTACCTTCAGTGACTCAGTATAACAGAATGAAAGAAGCAGAAAGTTGACCATGTGACCTCCCCTTCAGAGCTGGTAGCAGTAATGAGAAATCTGAATGAGAAATGGAGCAACAACACAGTAAATCACCTAGTCAAGAACTGGGGTGGCAACTGAAAAGATAACCATGTGCTCCTAGGCCTGCAGCAAAATGCTACATACTCACTGTGCATTAGCCCTGCCAGCTAAAAGAAATGGGTCAGGAAAAAGGTTCAGAGGAACCAAATCCTTGGGGTAAGCCTCCCCACTCTGATCCCTTCTAAAGTGGTCATAGTTCGAGGAGACCTTTAACCAAGCCAATGCGGTCTAGAACACCTCACCCCTGGTCAACTCACTCCATCTGTCTTGCTATAGCCAACTCCCCAAAGGACAACTCCACTCAGGATAGATAACTCAAGAGAGGGACAAGTAAATTGCAAGAGGCTTTGTCTTGCTTCAAGTTTGAATCTTCTCAAGTTGGAATTCCTCAAGGCTGGGGTCAGCCAGAGCACGGAGTCACTTGTCCCTCTCTTGAATTATCCTGCACTGAATTGTCCCACGGTGAGTTGGCCGTGAGAATTGGCCATGACGAGTCGTCCCATTCCAAAGCCAATGAAATGAACGATTATGTCATGCACGCCCTAGAGCCAGGTCATTTCTGAGTCAGGTTCATCCTCATTGTGCTTCTTGTGTACCTAGATTTAACCAGTGGGTTACGCCTTCATCTAAACCAAGGACTTTGCATTGTTTGAGTTGAATCCTCTCTTCCTGTCCTAAGATACAAAAGGGAGAAGCTAGAGTGGCTGTGTATTTCTTAATTCTTTCACTTTCTTGCAGGTAGATTGTGGGGATGTGAAACTTAGGGCTTCCTACCCCCACTCCCCACTTTTATCCAATTTACTTTTTGTGAAACAAAACAGGAAGTATGAGTTTGTCAGTAACCACAACTTTTGTGAAATGTTAAAACAGGGAGCATAAGCCTGTCAACTACACAAAGATGTATGGAATTCTCACTGATATAACTAAGTCAGCCAATAGTTCTGTCTTGACTGTTAACCAATTCCAGGTAGGACAGTTACTCATGATCTGAGCCAAATCCATCATGTTAATATGAACATAACTGACATGTTAGACTTTAACTTCCACTGTCCCCATCCAACCCATGGTTTGGTCCAATTCCTCTCATTGGGGAAGGCAGTTACTTGATCAATTATGTTTAATAAACTTTACACCAGTTATTTGTTCTGTGAGAACAAATCTAACAAATATTCTAACTGAGAAAAATTTTCCAACAAGGTAGGTAACAATACTAATTGCAGGCTAAACATAGAATCTACTCATTGGTGGATGGAATGTTATTTTAACAGTTGTATTCACCTATCACTCAAAGAAATGAAATAGTGAATTGTTATTTAAAATGAGTAGCAAAAAGTATATATTTCTATTTATTTACTGACAAGGATTTCACAGTTAACATATTGAAACTTGCTGGAAAACTTCTGTCAAATTGCTACTTTCCAAAGAAATGAAACCAAATCTATGTATTCAAACAAAACTCTTTGATTGTAAATGTGGTAAGTTTAAAAACCAACTCTGTATATGCTGATGTATATATTCTGCCTTCTGCTACATTTTATAATATTTACAGAAGAGGATTTTCCACCAGTCTCAAGCAGAACTGAGCAAAGTTTTAGGGACCATTCTAAAATAAACTTGCATTTATAATCCACATTTTCTCTTAAGCACTGAAACAGCTTTAGAAAAGGTGAAGGTAAGCATTTAGTAAACTGGTGACACAGGTATTTGAAAACCTGGGTTTTCAATTTAAAATAATTGATATAAATTCAATTTATATCCCAGTTTTCTCAAACTTTTTTTATATATTAAAAGGAGAATGAATAAAATGTATTATTTTAAAACACACACACCTATCTGCACACATTAAAAATATCTGCTATAAGTAACATCCTTTTGCAGAGTATATTCTCTAAATAGTCACTTTAAGCACATTATTAAGTTTTAGGTCCAATTCTATCATTTCCAAAATGACAAGGAGGTACTACTGGAAACAACTCAATCAGCTACACATGAACTGGGTCTGTACTTACAACTTAGTTTATAGTATTTAAAATTGAATGCAAACTTTAAAACCCTATAGCTTGATAATTATTTTGGAAAATAATTGAATAAAAATGTGCGTGCTAATTGTTATTATAAGAAGACTACATAATGGAAAGTTAGGGTGAAATTTCTAAGATTGCCTTATGCAGTGAGCAAGATCAAGGGTCACATTGGCTGTCCTCAAGTAAGCCCAAGGATCCAATGCGAAGCTATAAGAACATGGACTAAAGACTGCTTTCCCCTTGGTAACTTATACTCAGGTATGGATAAATACATTAATGCCAATTCTGAATGCACACATAAGCTGTTTTTTTTTTTTTTTAACAAACTGCACACAATCAGTGAAATCCATAGAAAGCAAATACAAGCTGTGCCCAAGTACAAAAAAGTCAAGGGAAGAGCAGCTAGCTGTATGGCATGGGGGAGCAGCTAGCTGTATGGCAGTAGAGATGATTATAGAGAATTTAAAGAACAAAATAAAGCTGAAAGGATAAGAAAACATCACAGATGACACAAAGTAAAAATAATGCCAGGAATACCACTGAGTGGCAGAAGACAGAGATGGAAGCAAGGATAAGCAAGAAAAAGAAAGAGTATGCAGAAACTCTTGTAATACAATCTAGCCTTAGGACTAGATATTAATGCAGCTGTACCCCAACAAGTGTGTTGGAGTGTAAATGGAATTCTTCACTCCAATGTAGGGTTTCCAGCACATAAAAGGTAAGTTCCAGGTTGGGGAAAGCAAAGTAGGACAGGACTTAATACTGCATTTAAGTATTACAGTGGCCTTAGAATTTTCTCCTCATGTGGAGGAAAGATCTGGGATCTTCAGAATGACTCCTGAGAAATCTTTTGAAGGGTGGAACTGGAAAATTGGACACATGTGTCTTTTTAAAAAAAGTTGTTTTGGGAGAAGTCCGTGTAGGCATGTTCTGATCACATTGATATTAAAACATTATCAACAGGAGAGAAGGGTTTTTTTTATGATTACATATATCCTAAAGAGCAAGTTTATGTCTACAATTATAAACAAGCTGGAATCTATAACTCTACTAATCATATATGTAGCCAATAGCTAATGGAATCCTCTCGCTTATTGAAAAAAGAAATAAAACCTTTTGAATGGCTGGCTTTTTTTTTCCACTACAGGAAACAAATCATATACAATGGCACTCATGTACAGCTTTTTTCAATATAGATACATAAACTACAGCCTGGAGAGAAAAATCAGAATGAAGGCTCTGCTCATCCATGCTCCTCTTTTTTAACATTTTTCTGCCAAAGGTTGCCTGATTTCTCTTCTGCCCCTCTCTCAGGAAAAATGAGTCATGGTTCCCTTCCACTTTGGAGACATTTCTAATTTCCAATTTATCCTCCACGAGAACTGGGATAAAGATTCAATTTGAAAGGAAACCATGTTTTAGAAGAAAAAACATCGGAAGAGTTTAAAAAGGACACCTCTCTACAGGTCCTACAACTGGCCATTTCACTCCACATTGAAGTCTGTGTGGTTGCACTTGCAAAACATCTGAAAAGAAGAAGTGTGGCTCCAACAGCAGCAGGGTCTCGCCTCTAGTATAATGGTAGTTATGGCCACACTACTAAAAACACCTATAAACTGGCCTTTTTAACCAACCCCCCCCTCCAACTGTTTCACTACTGTAAATATTAGACTAGTGCTACCTCAGTCTTGAAGAACAATCAGGCGTTAAGAGCTTCCAAGGGATTCTGCACCCGGCAGAGAAAATTGAGACTTTGAGGAAGCTTCCCACTTGGAGAAGACATGAGCATTGTCAAATAAAGTAGAACGTGTTTCCTTAATTTGGATTAGTGTCAATACAGCTTGGGAGCTGTAGGTGGGAAACTATGTCCAGGAAAAAGCAGAGTTCTTCTATGTTGCAAGAAAGAAACAGAGAGCTCAGCAAAGTTAAGGTCTTTTTTTTTTTTTAATCCCCAAGATGTTAAGAGCTCAAAATGAAAGCCAGCACTGGATTCCATATCTGTAAGAATTTATAATACTTTTTTCTAAATTTGATGGGCAGGAAATAGGAGGAAGAGGAGGGGTGGTTAGGAGTAAAGGCTCACCTTCTGCGCACCTGAGAAGGCGTGGTAGTAACATGAAACATAGGTCATAATGGCCTTCTCATCCGGCCTTAGCGTGCCTATAATATCTGTGCAAAGAAGGAGAAGAGGTTGAAAGGATAAAGTAAGAAGCAGCACACAGAATAAAATAAAACAGTCATGGGTGATAAAGAGAGGGGGGAAACTTCCCAACATGCATTGCAGGACAGGCCAAACAGATTTCCATGCGGAGTGCTGGGAATTTGAATCAGAATATGGTTGGCAGAATTGGCTTTGTGGACTCCATGAACCTATTACCACCACCCCTGTCAGTTTTACGCACTATTGAACTTGCACCTTTTTTTTTTTTTTAAACACAACTCCACAGTCAGTATATTCAGCCCACTTGGACATGGGCAAAATTAAATTTCTAGGAAACCAATTCCTGGCAGAAAGTAGACCTAGCAAAACAGAACCATGTTATAACTTCTTTGGATGAGTTATTTGTTTACTAAATTTTGTGCTCATGAAAAACCTTCATAACTATAGTGCTCTTTTGACTGAATAAACCTTTTGGCAAATTAGAGCCTAACTTGGGAAATATTGCCAGCACTCCCTTCAAACAGTTTAACTTCCAAGTTGCATGACTACCGTGAATGAACATTCCTCATCAACAGAACTTCTCTCTTTCTAAGTGTTACTGTATCAGAACAAAGCAGTCTTGCTTTTTCTCCAACATGTTAGCTTTCCTTAAAGAGAGAATTATTGCCAGGGGGAAACAGATTATATGCATTGCATGATCCTTCTGATCAGACAGATCAGCCCTTAGTGTCATCTTATGAAATACACCCAATTCCCAGAAATTTCAGGTTTGTAATTATAGAATAAAGGGGTGTGTGTGTGTATGTTGAATACTTGCTATTTCAGACATGTGCAGCAAAAAAAGCTCTGGATTAATCCCTTGTCCAATATAGAAATATCATAAATCAACTATGCCATATAATCAGATTGGATATTGGATTACTATCCAAGAAATGGTAGACTGAACTCAATTATAAGATCAGTGATATCATAGGGGAATTCATATTGAAAGTATTTAATCATTTGGAAGGTTTGAAATACAATAACAAATGTTTTAGATTAGCTTCTGCTTTGTTTTAGAAGACATATATCTCTCAAACCAAAAGTGAAAGGCCTATCTTGAGTTCAACACAGTTCAATAGGTTTGACAGTCACCTGTTAGAATTCCTACAATATTTGGAATATGCATGTATGTTTAAGAACATAAGTTTTTGTAGAATACGCTCAAGCCCATTTAGTCCAGAATTATTTTGTAAATATTCCCTACATCTTTAAGGGGATTTTGGTGATTCTTCTATCTATTGCTGCCTTGAGTCAAAATTTATGTGCTTTTTAATGCCTTTTTGAATTAGTTTGCAAGTTCAAACTGAGAAAGGCAAGCTTATCTAATCACTTTCATGCTGCATCTTCATTTGTAATTATATAGTTAATTTTCCAAATTTCTGTTTTCATATTATATACCCAGTACACATCTGTGTCTTCTAAATGAAAAATGGGGAGCATCTGTCAGCCTGGATCTTGGTACTAAATCATCCACGCACCTGACATGAAATAGTTTCTTATTTATATCTCAGTTCATTGCAGTAATTCAGAATTAGTTCTTACTAGATTCAATCACATTTACTTCTAAGCAAATGTGAAAATTATTGCAAAGCCCCTTTGATCCAGAACAAATTATGAGACAACAAGGAACAATTGATTCATTAAATTATAATCTTCAGTGACAAGTTCTTACTTGGGAATGAGCAACATTTCAGAGGATTAAAAGAAAATAATGCATACCTACTTATCTAGGAAAGCCAGCCATTTGCAAGATTGTGCAGTTTCACAAAACAAGTAGAACTACCCTATGACAATTCTTTTTTTAGAGGGTAAGGTCTTCTGACATCAGCAAAACAATTCTGCACAAAGTGACATAATGGCTATTAAATTGTCAACTTTTACAGTACTTCATTCACAAAGTTGTACTGCTGAGGTATTGTGGATGAAAAACATTTTTGCAGAAGCCCAGTTATTTATTTTCCTGGTGAAAATGGATGTTCCTGAAGCTCACCTCAAGAGAAATGCTTGCACTGAGTGGGTCAAGGGAGAGTTCCTAGGGCTTTCAAAGAGGCCACAAGACTTATTCAGAGAATGACTTGGCGTTGCATCACTGACTGTAGAACTGCATTTGATTAATATGTGCTCCCAGATTCCTACACACTTGGAGTACCACTAAGACAACGCTGCTTTCAAATAATAATAACAAAGATGCCCATAGCTAGATAGGAAAGAGAAAGGGAGAGAGCCAGAGAGAGCAAGAAAGAGGCTTGGACATTAGCAAGAGGACCAGGTGCGCTGTGTGGAAGGAGCTTGGAATCCTGTGATACCTTCTGGGCTCCTGAGAAGGCGTGGTAGAAGCTAGAAACATAGGTCATGATGGCCTTCTCGTCAGGACGGGCTGTTCCAACAATGTCTGTCAAAGAAAACCTGAAGTTAAAGAGCATCTTAACTTATGGGAAGTGAGAAAAAGTGAGGTACTAGGGGCACCAAGTGAAGAGTGGAATAATTTTTTAGCTCCTGTACGTTTTTTACAAAGGCCTCTTTGGAGAAGACTCTCCTGGGTTGAAGGGCAGTTATGCCTGCTTTTCTTCCCCTTGCTTAAAAAAAAGTTCTTTGAGAAGTGTGCAGATTAGCACCTCCAAAAGGATAAGTGTCTATTAGGTCAGCAAAAATATGGAACATACGACCTCTAGATCAGGGGTCTCCAACCTTGGCAACTTTAAGACTTGTGGAGTCCACAAGGTCTTAAAGTTGTCAAGGTTGGAAACCCCTGCTCTACATAGTTACTGTACTAAATGAAACTTCTATTGTCCCTCCAACCAAAACTTGCCAATTGTTTTCAATCTGCTTTTGGCCTGAGTGTTCCAAGGGAGAAAAGGAATGAGTATGATGATCTCCAGAATACAAAAAAAAAAAAAAAACCCTTTGATGTGGGTCTAACTATTCATTTATTCTATGAGTTTTGTTGGGATCCCATTTAAACTCTTTACCTTGAGATAGTAAGTCCAGAGGCTCTCTGTAAAAGAGCATGGTGTCTTGGGAATCTCACCTAAAATTACTTGAAGAGCATAAAGGTGAACATTAAACAAATTCATGACCTAGATGGAAGGAAACAACTCCAAAGAGCCTAGCAAACAATAAAACCTTTCCCCAAACTTTAAGGAAAAAAGTAAAGGGCCTGAAAAACAAAGGCAATGATAAAACTAGAATTCAGTGCCAGTGTTGATTTCTAAAATACAAGGAGCAAAAACGAGTATTTAACATCAGTACCCTAGAAGCAGATGTCCAAGAACAGAGGGTTACATTGGACCTCTGTTGATCCTATTTAAAGGGCAGTGACCTAAGAAATAAAATGTCAAGATAAACTATTTAAAAAGGGAAAAGACAATGAAGGATGACTAGTCCTTTGTTCTATTTTCTCGTTATGTATTGTAGATTGCTATCATATCACTGTTTGCTGAGAATTCAACTTGTTTGCCCAAAGTGGAACACTGCGTGAGTCAGAGACAGGTGTGCAGCTATTACTGAGGATCAAAAAACACACCAGTTAAAGAAAGCATAAATGCCACTCTGCTACTATTTGTCTTAGCCCCGCTCATGTGCTTTTGCTACTACATGGAGCTAATTACCATGACAGGATCTCATGACTGGAACAAAATCATGCAGGACTTGACAGATCATGTTAGAAAGCCCCAAATCTGTGCTGCTCCTACTGATATGTACACAAATGTTTTCTCTGTTGTCCTGTTAATCAAATGGCATTAGTATTGTGCAGGATCCAGAAATTAGAGCAATATTTTAAGACTGGTTGCTGTAGATGTATCAGAACTTAGTCTGATCTAAATGGGTCTAAATGTGTGACAAGGAGGGAATGATCTAGTAAGAATCTCAGTTCTAATAAATAAAGCCACTTTGAGGAACCTTTTGGGGGAAGTGGGAGGAAGAGAAGGGAAACAAAACTGGATTTTACTATACCTTCTGCATCCAACATCTTTGGAATATCTAAGTGTCTTTCAGCCACATCAAAAGCTGTATTCAGATTTGTAAGAGGATCGTCCTAGTAAAAAGAATGGTTTTATTAGCAATAAATACATAATACAATAAAATACTTCAATAATCATCCGTTACATAGCATATTTCACTGAAAAGCTAGATTAGTTGACCCAAAGGAAATAAATTTAACTGATCTAGCACACTTCTTCATGAAAAATTACTTTCTATGTTCTCCAGATTATAAATAACCTATAGGCACATTTTTATTTAGCTTTTTGAGTATTTTAATAGTAATTTGTTTTACTGTCTTATATAGAGAAGACTGCTATGCTTTTAACAATAGTCAAACAAAGTCAACTCCCTCCAAGGCCTGCACATTCAAGGTTATCATTTGACTGGACCTAGAAATGGACATTTTGATTGATACCCCCACGGATTATGGAATTCCCTCTCCATAGAGACCCACATTGTTCCTACTCTTGCAGGTTTCAGGTAAACAGTTAAGATCTATTTATTTCATTTAGCAGAGGAGGCGGGCATATTGTGAGTGAAGGTTGGAATCTGGTACAGTTATAACTATTATTTTGATACTTGGCAAAATGCATACTTTTGATGTTTGGTTTTGCCTGTATTATGGATTAACTTTTGGGTTTTGAGGGAAGTGCTTTTTATTTTATGCTGATCTTGATTATCACATACAAATAAATACATATACATCTCAGTTCAGGTTATATACACTACAAGAAACAGAAGATGTAGTCTTGTCATTAATTCTGCTATTTTCACATTTTTTTTTAAAAAAAGGAGGGGGGGACCAGAGAACTTTATCTGCTTTGCATAGGTAGCCTCATAAACACCCTTCTATGAAGAAGAGCATTTTAGGAACTGACAATTAAGACATTTCTTCTAAAGGAGGACAATGAAATCCTTTTGCCTTTAATTTGGGGAACTCAATGTAACAATGTACAAGAAACAAAAAGAACCTTTTAAAAAGTTGCTGAAACATCCATTTTAGTTAACTACAAAACCATGTGAATTATATTATAGATAACATTTGGAGCAAATCTACAATCACTGCAGTTTTGTTTAAATTGTTCTTCTTTTTATCAATGTTAAGCATAGAAAGATGAGATTAACCTGATTTTCCAGTATGCCATGTTAT
Organism: Hydrophis major; assembly: GCA_033807585.1. Classification (NCBI taxonomy): domain Eukaryota; kingdom Metazoa; phylum Chordata; class Lepidosauria; order Squamata; family Elapidae; genus Hydrophis; species Hydrophis major. The sequence continues at coordinate 85,164,784 of CM066328.1, read as the reverse complement.
TATTTTCTAATATATATGACCTGTTAGCTGAAATATCTCCACTTATTTTAACTTAGAGAGAGTTGAGGAAAAGCATTTTTAGAACTTACTGATAAATTAAATGAGTGTCAAAACTTTTATTTAGAATCGGCAATAGGATTTAAATTGCAGATGGCTGCTATTTAACAAATGTTATAATCACAGTGATTTATCAGACTCAGCTAAGTGAACTTCAGAAATTGTGGACATATTTTCCATTTAGATACGTTCCCAAAATGATGGATAAGTCCAACTGTATCAAAAATAATTTCAACAATTGACTGAATTTACATCATGGGTGCAATTACATATAATCTGTAAATTGATGCAAATAAAATCAGATGTAATAGATATTCAGCTTTAGCAGCCATGCCTTCCTTCTGAAAAGTCAATTTAACTGTATTGTTTAAAAACACTAAATACACATTTGTGCAAACACATGTTAAACATTATTGAAATGTCACAAACTGCTATCTTTCTACCTTCTGCAAATTAAAACATTTGAATTACCTGAGCTAGAATTCTGAAGACCAATCTGCTGTTAATCTAGATCTTCATCAGCATATAACTGTTTCTCTTTCCAAAACCTAGTGCCTTCCACATGTGTTTTGAAATGGGAATCAGTCCAGCACATTTGGAGAACATCAAGTCAAAGAAGACTGCCTCAAAATATATCTGAGCTTTTCAGAGAATCTATTTCATCTTAGGTAAAATTATCCAAAGGTTTTATTCTTTTGGGATCTATAAACTTGAGACAGCCCCAAAGTTTAATACAGTACCTTTCTTAGTTTTCCATAATCAATAAGTTCTGGACGATGTCTGTGGATCAATGCACAAAAACCAAGACCATCCTTCCAGCTATAAGAGAGATGAAACACAATTAGATATTTTTCAAGATACCCAAGGACCACAAGGGGACAAATTTGAAATCAAACTGAAGAAATCTAAAAACAATAGTGTTTTCTTTGCACACAACTGGGCAGAGAGAATATAGCTGGTTTAGATGGCATGAGCCTTGGTGGGGCAGTGGTTAGAATGCAGTACTACGGGTTACTTCTGCTGACTGTTGGCTGCCAGCAGTTTGGCAGTTCAAGTCTCACCGGCTCAGCCATCCATGCTTCCAAGGTCAGTGAAATGAGGACCTAGATTATTGGGGGCAATATGCTGACTCTGTAAACTGCTTGGAGAGGGCTGTAAAGCACTGTGAAGCGGTATATAAGTCTAAGTGCTATTGCTATCTTCCAAAATTACAAATGCTATTAACTTACAGATCTCTTCATCCTGCGCCAGCACAACCAACAATCAGGGGCAATTCAAACTGAGGGCCAACATGAAGTGGGGGGTGGGAAATAAGTTGGCCATCTAGAGATTAATTGTACTTGAATTAAATCAAAGTTTCTATTCATTTTTGAAAGGTCAACCAGTTTCATATTTAGAAGGACCTGGCACCTAGTACCAAAGTAGACTATGGAATAAAAATAAATAAGGTATATTGTTTTATCAGTCACTAATAATGGGTATATCCAATAAAATAATGTTAAATTATTGTTTGCTCTTCCTTTTCTCAGATTTTGGCAAACAATTATTCTAGTTTGTCCACAGATGTAAAAAGGAATACTGTGACATAACACATGAGCTGTTTTCTTCAAATGAGCGAAATATATTTATTTACAGGTAGTCATTGATTTACAACAGTTCACAGTAAACCACTCTTCTTTTGTCTTTATCTGCCACAACTATTCAAGCTATTCAAACAGAAATACCATTCAGATGAGGGCATAAGAGATTTATGCTTTGGGAAGAGAATTTTAATGCTGTGGGCATAAGCACATCCCCATCATTCAAAAGTCACTGTGCCCATCTCAAAACTAGTTCAATATTGCAGCAGCTGGAAATGGGGAAATGCTTCCCTGGCTGTGCTTTGGCTGAAAGTGCTTGTGCTTCTCGGGGAAGAAGGACTAGCCACTTAACATTTAAGTGGACGTGAAAGGTGCAAGGAATAGCTTTAGGATTCTGGCATTATCAGGAGGTGAAGAGAACCCAGTGGAAATAACTTAAGAGATATGTGTAAAGCAATATTGAAGAACCATTTCCAGAAATACCGGAAGTGACAAAATTGGCCTGTTTTTCGGCCTCCAAAGGCTGCAGAGGCTTCCCTTGAGCCCCCGGATGATGAAAACGGCTTCTCCCCAGGCTCCAGAGGCCCTCCGGAGGCTGAAAACGGGCACTTCTGGTATTTCCAGGAAGGCTCAACCCCCCCTCCCCAAGGCTGCAGAGGCTTCCCTCAAGCCTCTGGGAGGCCGAAAAAGGCCTCAAACGGGCCAAAAATCAGCTGGGAGGTGTGTGTATGTCTGCAGGTAAAGGGTGGCGGGCGGCAGTGTTGTTGCATGCGCATGCACACGGAGGCGGGGTGCATTGCATTGTGGGGGCCAGCACATGCATGCTTTTGGCACACCACAACAAAAAGGTTCGCTGTTACTGATATATAGGTAGTCAGCACAACAGTTCACTTAGTGACCATTCAAAGTTACAACAGAACTGAAAAAAGTGACTTATGACCGTTTTTCACACTTTTGACCATTGCAGCATCCCCCATGGTCACATGATCAAAATTTGGATGTTTAGCAACTGATTCACATTTATGACAGTCGTTCCTGGAGTTATGTGATCCCTTTTTGCGACCTTCTGACAAGCAAAGTCACTGGTAAACCAGACTCACTTCACTAATTTAACAACTGCAGTGAGTCACTTAACAAATGTGGCAAGAAAAGCCATAAAATGGGACAAACTCACTTTAAAAAAATGTTTTGCTTAGCAACATAAATTTTGGGCTCAATTGTGGTCCTAACTCGAGTACTTTAACAGAACTGAGGTGAGAGAGGAAAGAATAAACATTTCAACATCTCTTGCTCGGTTTCAAGATATAATATTCCTTTACATTCTACTTCTTTGTAGATTTTTGGCAGTTGTGTTGACTAACTATATTTCAATGGCTCAGGAGGAGGAGAGCAGTAGAGAAAGTAAATACACAAACATGTCATTAGAACATGATGCATTACTTCCATTCTGGGCTGCTGGGATCAACCACTGTTAATGATCAGCTCATGCCTAGCTTTATCATTCAAGCTTTCAAACCCAAGGTATACAGAAATGTAGATAGAAACAGGTCTGGTAGAGAAATGTGTATTTTGAAATGAATGTCTTATATGAGTGAAGCCTCTTGTCAGGCAACGATAAAGGAAGAAAAACAGCAGTAGCAACTACATTTCCTTCCTTGGCTTCTCAACCCATAGTTTGCATTAATTACTTTGTAAGTAATGTAAAAGCCATTTTACATGCTGCTGTATATAACTTTAAGTCCTATAAAAGTTCTTTTCATCATCTCTCCATAGATTGCTAAACCACAGCATAACATTAGCTTTCCATTTGAACATTGAATAAACCAACATGAAACGACATTGCTGTCATGTTTCAAGTATAACAAAGAACTGTTGTTTAACTTAACAACAGATGAAGGGATGAAGAAGGAAAATGAGCTCAGCGTTCATGTTTATCTTGACAACTTTTAGTTTAGCAAAGTGGGAATTTAGTCTGAACTGGTCTTATCTTTATCTTGGCTAGATAAAAGTTTTTTTAAAAAGCTTCAGCATTTTAACATACATACCAGGGGGGGAACTGCATGTGGGTCACAAACAACAAATTATGAAAGCAGCATTGTGTTTTTGTGATACAAGGTCCAACTGTTTCGCAGGGAAGTTGTCACACAAATGTAAAAAGGGGCAAAGTTTCTGTTGCATCAATGCAACATTGTTTGACAGAAATCCCAGTCCTGAAGATGTGTCTGATGCCACGGTAACAGAGGAAGAAACCTTTCAGCCAATCGAAGCCTTCAAATCCTGAACTGGAAGAGCACAAACACTCCATCTTCCTCCATCTAAGTTACGGGCGTCAAACTTGCGGTGTCACATTGCCATCACGTGATATTTTGCAACGCTTTACCCCCTGTGGACCTGGGGTGGGAGTGGCCTATCCGTGACTCGCGGCGTCCCATTGCCATCACGTGATATTTTGCAATGTTTTTCCCCCTGTGGACCTGGGGTGGGAGTGGCCTATGCGTGACTCGCGGCGTCCCATTGCCATCACGTGATATTTTGCAATGTTTTTCCCCCTTTGTGGACCTGGGATGGGTGTGGCCTGTTTCTTAATGTGAGGTTTAAGAAAAGCTGAGTTGATCATTAAGCAGTATTCAAATCTTTTAAATGAGCTTTTTCTTCAACTCGGGACAGGCACTGGTTGTGCAACTGAGGTATGTGACATATCAGAAAAGCAATATTTTCAGGAAACTGCTCTTTTTATGCTCTTTACCTAATATGGAAGTTTTGGATGTTCACATTTTTGTAAGGGGCAGTTTTCCTCTGGCACCACAGCAAAAGCCCTTCTTTCGCAGATGTCTCTGCAGAAAAAAAGATACAAGCATTAGTTCCAAGTTTTCTTTGATCATTCTGACCTTTGAATCCATTGAAGAGAATGTAGACGGCACCTTTCATTTGCACTTCCAAATCCCCCAAGAACTAGTTTTATGTTGAAAGCTCAAAGTAAAATAGTAAAAAGTAAAATAAAAGTAAGTAGCCCAGAGTCTTCTGGATTGAACAGCCACAGCTAATTTTAATTAATAATAACAATACTAATAATAATAAAATGCAAACTAAAATTAGCAACCTAGCAATGAAAGAAGTAATAGTTTACTCAACTCAAAAGTTATGATAATTAGGTGCAAGCTTTAGAATGCTCAATAACTTTTTAAGATGAACTGCCTTAATACAAATATTGCTATGATGGTTGATAAGTCTTATGATCAATTTGATTATATGCATTGCACTATTTTAGTGACTGAGAGAGTGCAGCATTTAATATTTAAAAATAAATGTTTACATTTACCTTGTTATTTACATCCAATCTTCATTATTTTTATAAATAACTCAAGGTGGCAAACCTATGTAATACTCCTTCCTATTTTTATTTTCACAGCAACCAAGAAGAGAATGAATGACTGGTTCAAAGTCACCTAGCTGGCTTTCCTGCCTAAAGCTGGTTTCTAGCTGGGTGCCTTAACCACTAGACTAGATCAAATATAGGCTTCAATATTAAATATTTAAGGTACATCAGTCTTATTTTAAAAATGTAAAGTACAGTCACTGGTATTTTTCCCATACCCCTTTCCCTCATTGAGATTTTATGATGCTTTTGATACTTGGCACCTGAAAGTGAAAAACTGCCACTGATGTTGCGTTTCCACACCACAGTGTTCATTTGAAATGCTCTTTCTTTAAGGTTTCTTTAAAGTTTAAAAAATTAGGTTATAAATCTAGAATGCTGTACTTTCAACTCTTTTCAAAAGCACTTAGTTGAGTAAAATAATACAGAGAAATAGTCAAATTTGCTTTCTGTCAAATGCAAATACTCAGTGATTATGTGAACATGCCCATGTAGTTTTATTGACAATAACATGGAATTAATTTGCTATTGGTTTTTTCCCCTCTGTGAGGCTGTTTTCAACTTCCCAGCCCTCTAATTTTTAATGATCACACATCCAAGGACTATGCAGACCCAGCTCTAAAATCAGATCTTCCTTTCTCTTTCTCAGGACTATCAACATGCTGCCGCATATATAAAACAAATCAGTTCACAACTATTAATGTAGCACAATAATTACAAAGATGAACTAAGTATAAAATAATACTAAGTGAATAAAAAGGCCAAACTAAAGAGGCATCTCTTGAAGTCTTTCAGAAAGCTAAACTAACTGAGATTCCTGAGGAAGCTTATTCCAAAGTGTAGACAGGCAAAAAGAGCGTGGAAAGAGAACTCTGCCTTCCCTGAAGACCTTAATGCCTAGGCAGGTTCAGAATAATAAAGTGAAGCCTGCTCTACAATGTCATGAAACCTGTCAGCCTGTGTCCATCATTCTTCTGCCAAGTGAGAGAATCCAGACCTGGAACTCCTTAACTCTGCAGTTTGCAAATAGAATCAGCAACTTTCAGATACCTCAGTGCAACTAATCAAGCAGAGACACTAACTTCCAGCTGACATGCAAGTATCCTTCATTCAGAGTATAGGTTTCATGTTCTTTCCTTGAGGCAGCTCATAATATACACTTTCTTCATCATAACTATCCGCGGAAGAGATGAGAACCTGTTGGGATTTACCTTCTACTGAGATATCTTGAATGGCAAAACGGAGGATGATGGTCCAAATCATGCCAAGGGTCATTTTTGCATTTCCATCAACAATCTCTGTAAAAAAAAAATGGAGCAGTTGAACAACTAAAAATAAATAAGCATGTTCTTAAAGGAACCATTAATTCAACAGCAGAGCTAGATACTCCTTGAAACCTACGATGGGAAGAGGGGCAGAGGACACATAAAAACTCTCTGGACTTATGGAAGAAGATCAGCAATCATCCACCAAGGAGAAAAAGATCCAAATTCTCTGAATGCATACTGCTTCTCTGGTCTGAGGTTGAATGGTTTAGTGTTCTTTTTAATATAGTTCCATTTATTTATTTTAGTTTTAGTTTACTTTATTGTCACTGCACCTCGTACAAGGAAATCAAACACCATCTTCAGTGCACATCATGACCATGAAAATAAACACAAACACAATTCTTCACACTCCACACATTGAACCGAAAACCCGCAACTCTGTACCAACACTGCACTACACAGTGGAATTCCAAAGAGCTACTGCCCTGGGATAGAAGCTGTTTTTCAGCCTATTTGTCCTAGTTTTTATTATTCTGTACCGTCTGCCAGATGATAATAGTTCGAAAAAAGGGTTCCCAGGATGAGATGGATCTTTGAGAATGTTTTGAACTTTCTTAAGGCAGCGGGAGCTATAAAGCTTTTCCAAAGAGGCGAGAGGGCAACCAATGATCTTCTGGGCAATGACATTAATTCTCTGGAGTGCTTTCCTATCTGCCACTCTGCAATTGGCAAACCATACAGAAGTACAGTAAGTTAAGATACTCTCTATGGTGCAGCGATAGAAGGTCACCAGTAGTTTTTCATTCAGTTGTTGTTTTCTGAGAAGTCTCAGGTAGTATAATCTCTGCTGGGCCCTTTTGACCAGTGCTGCAATCTGGGCACCCCAGGTCAGGTCCTCTTTTAGGGTAACACCCAGAAACTTAAAACTGGCCACTTGCTCCACTCCATCTCCATTGACAAGCAAGGGCTGGATGTCTGATCTGTTCCTGTTATTTGACCGATGTATATGATGCCTTCCTGTCTGACTGCTCAAGACAATTTACAGTTTAAGTTTTAGCACATCCTGCTTTCAGAGGGTTAGCTTGAGAATCTGTTTTTAAAAACCAGAAACAACAGCTGGGCTCAGTCAATGTTTAAAAAATATGATCTGGTTGGCTGAATTAGCCTCCTTTCACAATTTGTAACATTTAGAAATAGGCTGGTTGTTTACTGGTGTTACCCAATGCCTGTGTCCACATCAGCACACAAAAGGAAGTTCAGTTCCTATCAACTGGTAGAAGAATCTTGAAGGTAGTCAAAAAAAAAGAAACCCGTTTGTTTTTCTGGTCAATATGATGCTCAGAGATTCCCATCAGATCTTGTTTCCCCCCAAGATATCAGCTAATCAGTTCCTCTAATAGCTGTGAACCTGCAGCTGAAAATTAACAATAAAATGCTGGCACATAAACATTTCTGCTCCACTTAGAGCTCCATAGAGAAGCAGCTATATCCTCCTTTACAGCAAAACAACAGAATCTTGTGATTTCTTAAAGATCCGTCTATGTTGGATAAGATTTCCTGGCTCACTAATGAGATTCATGGAGTATTGCCCTGAGAGAGGAATATGTAGAAACCCACTATTGCTATAGATCAGGGGTCTCCAACCTTGGCTCCTGGAAGCCTGGCGGACTTCAACTTCCAGAATTCCACAGCCAGCTTTGCTGGCTGTGGAACTCTGGGAGTTGAAGTCCGCCAGGCTTCCAGGAGCCAAGGTTGGAGACCCCTGCTATAGATGGTAGGAACAGAGACAGTAAGTGCAAAGAAATGAAATGCGGGTGGTAGAGCCACTGGATTTATTTATATGGCCGTTCATTATACAGTTTGGGATATTACAGGTATTTTTGCATCAAACTAACAGTGTTATGTGATAAGAAAAAAAAAACTGTTTTGTTTAATCCAGAAAGGCGTTAATTCTTTTACTTAATTCAAGCTTGATTACCCTATTACATGAAAAAAGGTCTATCGTGCCCACCCAATGCAAATAACACTACCTTAAGCTATATTAACGAGTGTTAGGGTGTTTATATCTACCTGCATAGCAGACAGACACTATTATTTTGGAATGTTCAGCAGTTCAAAAGAATTGCTTAGATCAGTGGTCGCCAACTGGCGGGCTGCAAGAAAATTTTGGTGGGCCACAGAGAAATCTCACCCTCCAGAGCATTCCCCCAAAAGCAATTAATCCAGGCTATGCAGAAACACAAGGCTGCACCGCCCATATGGCCCACTGGAACCCTCCCTGCCCACTCATTCCTTATCCCGCAAACTTGGCTGCTAAATTGCTATTTTTCCTTTTTCTGACCATCAGCTGTTCTGCTGTGCCAGGAGATTTAGATTAGCTAGGAAGCAGGAAAGGGTTGGATTTCTTGCTTTCTAGCTAGTTTTTAGATCTTCAGCTCTGCTTTTAAGCACAGCGGAACCTCCCTTAGGACTGAAGGTTCTATTATTCAGTGCAGACTCATAGCAAGCAAATTTTATGTGACAGACTCAGGTAGCCGATGGCAGATAGATCACTGAATGATTCTGTCAGCAACTCAATCTGTCTGCCTGCTTTGCCTGATTTTGGGTAAAAGTTGCTCTTTTTTTAAATAAAAAATTCAATATTTACATACATGGTGTGTTGTGAGTTAATTTTATGAGTTTGCTTGCAAGCAAATTTTATGTGACAGACTGAGTTAGCCAATGGCAGATAGATAGATCACTGAATAATTCTGTGAGCAACTCAATCTGTCTGCCTGCTTTGCCTGATTTTGGGTAAAAGTTGCTCTTTTTTATAAAAAATTCAATATTTATATAAATATAATATTTACATACAAGCCATGCCCAGCCAGTCACATGACTATCAAGCCAACTCACAAATTAGGCCATGCCCACAGAACCAGTTAATGGTCCGTGCGATTTAAAATTATGAGTTTGGTGGTCTAGATCAGCTGAAGGATTCACTCCAATAAATCACATCAGTGTTAACAGCAGGTCATATATAAAGCTCTTAATTCAGGAAAAATAATAATAATAATAACAGCAACAATACTAATAACAATGCCCCCAGTGAGGCATTACCTTGATGTGGTTGTGGGCCTTGAATACCCTGAGGAAGATGAGAGCTATACTCAAACATACAGATCTCATCAGGAGTCAGACAAAGAGTGTGTCTCCCATAAAAAATATGGTCAGATGTAAATTTCAGAAAGTCAGTCTGAACATCTGGCTGTGTGATAAATCATAACAATACCATCAAATATCCATATCTGCCTATCCCAGGTCATTGGAAAAGACTTGATAGATAGACAAAAATGCCAAATCCAGTCTGACTATGTGCCAAACTATAACAATAACAAAGGAAAATAAAGGTAATATCAATAATATTGGTGCCTTGGGTGTAATTCCAAAACAACTACAGCACCTTTTGAACACCATTGGCATTGACAAATTCACCATCAGTCAATTGCAAAAGGCAACTTTACTTGGAACAACTTACATCCTGCAACAATACCTTGTTTTAACATTTAGTATTATCAAACATCAACATCTGTCTGTCCCAGGACTCAATAAGTATATAAAAATGCCAAATCCAATCTAAACATTTGGCTAAGTGTGTGACAAGCAATAAAGTCAACCAACAGTCTAAAAGCATTTCAAGAGAAGTAAGACAGTAAATTTATGATGGACAGTTGGACTGCTTCACAATTATGCCAATAGGAGAAGTCTTCATTCAAATGTTAGCTCTTCCAGTTTAGTTCTTTATATTATCTATGACTGGGCAGCAGGAGCAGCAGCAGCAATGGAAATAATTAAAAACAAATTCTGAAAGAAACAATCAGGGGTAACAATTTGCACCCAAAATATGTTCCTGCCAGTTTCTATCACCTCATTCCAATATCTGACTATTTTGCAACAATAAAAATGTGGTAAGTCATAAAGAAATCTTTAAGACAGATTCATGAATACAGAGCAACAGTTTGGATTTTATTTGCTAAAGTTGGTAACTATCTTGTCCACCTCAAAACCAATGTTGTCACCCTGATGTCAGGAATATATCTTTATATCAAATGTGAAGATATGTTCATATGCAAAACATTCATTCTGTTGCAGGGGTTAAGCATAGAGCAAATCTGTTTTTTTTCTTGAAATTCCAGAATTTTGATATCACAAAGAAAAGGCTAACAGTTCTTAAAGGGGTTCAGGGTAGGGAATAGGAGGGTTGTCAACAATCTTTAGTATAGCTGGTGGACTCACCCCTTTCCTCAAAAATCAATGGGGACCATTTGGGACATTCGTACCAATGGAGAATTGAGATTCTGTTTGCATCTTTCACACTTTATGAAGCATCTTCATTAAAAGAAAAAGGAGTTGACAGAAATATGAAATATGGGCTGAAGACTAAGGATGATAATCTGAATCCTCCAAGAAGTAATTGTGAAAACTTATAACAAAGAATACTTAAAAAGTCAAGCAGGTGACTCAGGTGTGAAATCTAGAACAGTTGTCACTATCCTTTTTCCACAACCTCAGAGTGCTGTTCACAGCACACTCAACAAAGAAAAATGTTCAGCTAGATCTACATTCAGTCTGTAAAAAGATATAGAGTGCTGTTTGAAGAACTGGAACAGCTGGAAAGAGGAAACCAAGTGCTCTGCTTTAACGAGTATATTTCCATATAACTGGTTTTACTACAATAAGTCTTTGTGTACAGAATATACAAATAAAGATACAATTTCCATCTCTTTGGTGCTCAGTTCTTTCAAAAGGAAAATAACCTTTGAATATTCATAATAAAACTGGGTTCTTCAAAAGGACTCCCAAATGCATTGAAATGTATAACCCTGTCATAATATTCTAACTCTGATGTTCCATTATCTTCTTGTTTTACATAGGAGGATCACAGGATTTTTTTTGCATCAGGATTTCAAAGAGGATTCCATGAAGTTATTTCATATGCAAATAGGAAATATGGCGGAAATGCATCAAGAGAATAAAAATATGTTTACACTCCGTGTTGCAGTTCATTTTACTACAAAATGTGGACTGCTTTTGTGCTATTGATGAGAATTTACTTTGGATTTTAAAAAATCCACTACTAAGTGTGAGGGGGTATGTGCAGCAGGATAAGCAACCAAAGGGAAATGTTTTCTTGAACCTGCAGAATTTGTAGAATGTGAGCAGTACTTTAAGCCATATAAGGTGGCTTTAATTTAGCCAATAAAAACAATAGTTTCACTATTTAGGATTTCACTTTTAAAAATTGTTCCAAATGTCAGTGTCTCTTTCTTAGTTTCCTTTTTGCATCACATTAAGGAATGTTGGCATTGCCAATTCAAGTATTAATACATAATTCCGGTGTTTTCTCTTCTTTTTCCAAATTTCTGATATAGTTCCTTGGATATTTTGGAACCAAGATAATAATTAAAAAGTGATTAGTGATTACCGTATATACTCGAGTATAAGTCGACCCGAATATAAGCCGAAGCACCTAATTTAACCACAAAAAACTGGGAAAACTTATAGACTCGAGTATAAGTCGAGGGTGGGAAATGCAGCAGCTACTGGTAAATTTCAAAAATAAAAATAGATGCCAATAAAAACTTTCACTAGGACAGTTGAGAATAAGTTTGATGTTCACAATTTCCTCTTTGAAAGAGACCAGTAAATAGGGAACAAGAAGATGAAGAAAAAGAAGTGTGTTTTTTCACACTTTTCACACTGAAGTGAACAAAAACGGCATCATAGGAACAAGCTTATTCTCAGCCCAAAGGTTTGTTTCTGATTTCTTCCCTGATTTAAGGGAAATTTGGGAAACGATCTCACTATCATGAAAGGTTTGATTGATTCACTAACCCAAAAGATGATGATGATGACAGTGGTAGGCAGGAGTCACTCTCTCCCTTGCAAGAAAAAACCAAGAGCCGTTCTTATGATATATCTCTCTCTCTCTCTCCTCCTCCTCCCGAGTGGACTGAAAGCAGCTGGAGCTGAGGAAATGAAGCTGAGTGGAGCGACCTCGGCTCGCGTTGCTTTCTCAGCCTAGAGCTCAGAAAAGCCTCCCCCTCCTCCTCCTCCCGAGTGGACTGAAAGCAGCTGGAGCTGAGGAAATGAAACTGAGTGGAGCCGAAGCAACCTCGGCTCGCGTTGTTTTCTCAGCCTAGAGAAAGGGGAAGGGGGCTCATCTGGACCAAGGGTGAGTCTCCCCCTCAGTTTCCCCTGAAGGATCTTCTGTCGTTTTTGCCTTCTCCCTACATCTTCCCTCTGTTAAAATCCCCCCCACACACACACACACTTATTTTCAGTTGGATAGATTTCGTGTCTGAGCATTCTCACATGGCGGTGGGTCTTCCCCCCAAAAAAAAAACAGTTAAAAAAAGAAAAAACAATATATCCTCAAGCAAGAACTTTTCTGCTTCCGATTACTCCCATGCTTAAAAGTTGCAAAGGAAACACGGAAGCAGGGAAGCGGCTGCCCAGCTTCGGAGCTCCACGCCATTTTTTTTTCAGAGGGGAATCTGACTCGAGTATAAGCCGAGGGGGTTTTTTTCAGCACAAAAAATGTGCTGAAAAACTCAGCTTATACTCGAGTATATACGGTATATCACTTGTGGTCTAGTGATATCAGGGATCTTTTGATAAATTATGCTGCTTGTGGTCTAGTGATATCAGGACTCTTTTGACAAATTATGTTGCTTAGGGTTATGTTGCTTTGTGTGCGTATTAAAATATGCACAGAAAATCTCTTTTATTGGCCCATCATGATTTCTAGTTAAATTCCACCTGCTTGATATGATTTATTCTGCCTGAGACATGTTAACAACATTCAACCTGCTTCACTGACTTTTATTTTGTTACTATCATAATGACAATCTTTAAAACAGTGATCTGGGTCTTTCAAAATGCTGTGTTTGAAAAAGTTCATAATCCTTTTCACAATCCAGTCACCATATAGCATGCTATCAGTCAATCCAATACAGTACAATTAAAAACACATAATACAAAATAAAACACATGCATTGGGTACAGCAAGAATCATATACAGTATGTTCATAATTATTCTTACATTAATGGAAGTAGTTGTGGATTAATTCTATTTTTGCACATATATTTTGTTAAATTATATAGGTTTGATATAATAATGAAACATGATGACCTAATTATATCTATGTTCTTGTTATATCTTATGCTGAATTTAAAGACTAACAGACAACATAAACTAAATAGATTCACTTGGTTGAGTTGGGCAGCTGGATAACGTGAATAAATAAATACATCCTCTTTATTTTTGAAATGCTGTCTATTCCTATAGCACATTGGGCATTTTCAGAGACTGCTTCTTCCCTTCCCCTTACTCAGATATATCAAGTTGTAATCATCCATAACACTGTTTCACTCAAGTATTTTGGGAAAAGTTTGTGATGTTTAAGAAGACAATTTGGTTCATCATGTTCTTGGATAAGTGAATCCATGAGCAATTTTTTTTTCTAAGATGAACAAAGACATCGGATTCTTTCTTTTCTCTTCTTCCCCCAAATCAAAGATAATGAGACAGGATAATAATCCTTTAGAAGGAACACAGTTAGCATGTATCTATACACCTGGTTCTTGGTGACTAGGTATGATACAAATGAATGTAACAAATGAATGAATGGAGGGATAGAAGCCAAAAACTGCTTCCAGCTATTCTAAGATTCTATAGTTGGTTGGTCTTTAAACGTGAAGTCCACATTTATGAAATACATTATTTTTTAGCAATGCATCTAATATTAAATATGTATCAGATAAAAGCAGGTTCGTTATTGCTACTGTCCAGGTCCTGCTTGAAGTAAATGCTGCTTACCTTCCGCTCCAATGGAGACCAACTTGACTCCTTTGCTAGCAATAAAATCCAGAGCTTTGTTCACATTTGAGATTTTGTGCACTCGCATTTTGCCTCTTTCTGGCTTAGCCAAACGTTCACCTAGCCAGGTTGAGAAAAAAAAGATGTGATTTTTTTTTTTAATTCCCCTTTACCAAGAATTTCTATACCACACAAAGAAAACAGTTGCTTCTCTTTTGCTGTAAAACCACAACTGGCGCATTGGGATTTGTTTACAGCTGTAATTTTGTAAATACCTGATCATACCACTTAATAATGTAGGGCAGGGCTCACAGCCCATGGGCTGGATGCATCACATGCTGGAAATGCCCACACCCAGTTTAGCAAAGGGGGGAAAGTCATGATATGTCACTTGATAACCCCATGACGACACGAGTTTGACACCCCTGATGTAGAAGAATCATGTATTTGACTACTTCCCACAAGTGACAAGTTGTACGCATACCAAGCAGTACTTTGATCAACATTAATGCTACAGTAATCATATCAGGGTCACAAGCAGGAATGAAATTAAATTGTCTTCAAATTTGCTTTGTTTATTTTTTCTTTTCCAACAGTGAAGATCTTAATAGCAAGTGATCAATTTTAAATCAAAACTTTTATTGTACATCAAATATTTTGATATAACCTGCAGTGTTTTTTAGTGTTGTATTCAATTCTGGATGAAAAAAACCAAATAGTTTTATGCTTATTCACATTTTAAATCAAAATTAAAATTGATATTTTTTTCTTGTTTTGAATCCTCAATGGTTTAAGTTATCTAAATATTATAGTGGTAATGTTTACTCAACATTGTATTAATTGATATAGTTATAGTCAATGCTGTAGCAATATAATGTATTGTGTAAGCTTTATAACTATGTAATGAAAAAAATTACAAAAAATAAAATAAAAGGAGGAACACTTTAAGTATGCAATTGCCTCGAATTCCAAAGTGGTATTGTTTCAGAAGGACTGACCTCATTATTTCCTTTAACATGTATATCAATACATATGTCCCCAAAACAACAATGCTTCCCTCCCCCTGTAAAATATCACATACAGTGATATACATATAATTTTTCCAAGGGCCTCGCCTAGACAGAATGAAGTGCCTAAACAAATGTGCTCAATTAACTTCATAGTGGGCAATTGGAAATGTATACAGAATTAAATAAAAGCAGAACTAAGTTGTCATGGCAGTTTTCATTGGGATTCTTTTTTCTAAAGATGTGCAAAATGCAGAGAACAGCTGATTATGGGTGGTCTATGCCTGAATGGAAACATACATGCTTCGGGAGCTTTGGCCCATGCAGAGAACAAAATGAAGTTGTTTTCATCCAGACACAAATGGCTTGATATTGGAGGCAGCGGGAGCAGAGGAAAAGCCAAGGACACTTGATGGTGAAGGAGAGGCAGCAAAGAAAAACACAGGAAGAAGATCTGGGGACAGGCTGGCCCAGGGAATATGGTGTGCTGCAATAACATCAGGGGTGGCAGTGCAGAGATGAGGAAGGGAGAGCTCTGGAAAATAAGAGGGGTGGACAGGCTGGTGGGATATGCTGCACTGGGAGCCACAGAAGAGGGTAAGGCAACATGTAACAACCTCTGGGTTTTTTTTTAATGTGAAATCCAGAATAACTAAAACATTGTTTTGTTCTACTAAATCACGGGCTTATGAGGCTTTTAGTTTCTTTTCGCCCATCAAAAGGATTCTTTTTTTTGCCTGCCACATACCAACTGATTGCTCTGCTTATTGCAGCTCACTTGTACTGCAACATTTCCCCCAATCCCCTTCCAATGAGTTAGGGTTACCTCTGCAAGTTTATATATCTGCACCATAATCACAGAGAGATCATATCAATGCATTATGTGTGAAGTGGGCAAAAACTTTTCAAACATGAGATTTTAAGCCTGGTGGCAGGCAAAAATAAAAAAGGAATAAACATCCTTTATCTGAAACAAAACCTCTGGAATCTGATGGGCTTGAATCAAACCATTCTTTCCCTTTTGGGGGCATATTTATAATTATTTGTACGTATATATTTCCAATATTCTACTTTAACATACCCCCAAAGGCTCCCTTATGTCAAAAGGTTATTTATACACAGCAGCAGCAACAAACCTTATAGTAAAAAAATAATAAAGTTGGAGAGAGATAAATGGGATCTTCTTCCTTGCAAAGGATTCAGTCTACAATCCCTTGGTTTTCTTCAGTTATGTGTCCCTTTTTAAAAAAAAGAATTTAAAAAAAAAATGCAGCATGTCCAGCCATTATAACTATGTTTACTTTGAACTGCTGCCAAAAGCAACTGAACCTGAAGTTCAAAGAGGCAGGAGTCTTTCCTTCTGACAAAAACGAACTGACTATCCTTCGGCAGTCACAGTAATCTTTACTAGACGATGCCACAACAAAGCAAGGGTTTGTCCTATACTTTCAAGAGATCAGTGACACATGCCAACTGTACATGTTTACCAGACAGGAAAAGGGCTTCTACCAGGGAAAACGGGAACCATTGAGATTTTAAGAGGCCATGGAATCTGCTTACATATAATGTAGCAAACTACCATGTTAAATTGCAACAAAAAATATTTTAAAGCATTTTGGCTTTCCCATGATCAGTGACCCTCTAGATTTGTTGGTACTATAGTTACCAGAATTCCTGGATAGCCAAAGGCTAAGAATTGTTCATGCCAAAGTCCTAAACAAAACCTGGAAAGCAGTGCAGAGAATGGGCGTTGGTCCTTACCTGACACGCCATTTCTCTTGAGCTGTGAGGATCATCCAGAGAGTGGGAGGTGCTTCAGTCTGCGTCGTTGAACGCTGAGCTTAATTACTGAGGAACGCTCCGCCCTGTATCACGTGGCTCCCTTGCGTTCCCCAGTTTATGCGAAGTTGAGAGTGGAGAAGGTCATGCTCTCATCCTACTATACTAAAAGGTTCATTAGACGAAACAAGACCCACCAGACGGTGAAATAATAAGGGTGGGGCTGGATGATCCTCACGGCTCCAGAGAAATGGCGTGTCAGGTAAGGACCAACGCCCATTCTCCTTAGAGCCATTTGGATCATCCAGAGAGTGGGACATACCAAAGTTTGGCTGTCCTACGGGAGGGACTCCGTCTGGTCCAGTAGTCTCTGCGGTTTCTTGAGGACTCGCTGGAGGACTCATCTACCAAACGAAGCCTCTGCCGAGGCAAATATGTCGATCTTATAATGTCTAACGAAGGGAGAAGGGGAGGCCCAAGTGGCCGCCCAACAAATATCAGCAATTGGAGCCTGGGTGGCCCAAGCTGCCGAGGTGGCTGCACTTCTGGTGGAGTGTACTGTTATTCCGCTGGGGACCAGCAGAGCCTGAGACAAATAAGCTTTGGAAATAGTAGCTCTAATCCAGTGGCCGATGATTGAAGAGGACACTTTGTGGCCTAATGATTTGGGCTGAAAGGAAAGGAGTAGGAATTCGGACCTCCTGAAGGGCTGGGTACGCTTAATGTAAATGCGGAGGACCTGTCTCACATCCAGGGTGTACCAAAGCTTCTCCCTTTCCCACGAGGGATTGGGGCAGAAGTTCGGAAGTGTTCCTGTGCCCTGTGGAAGGCTGAGTTGACCTTGGGCAAGAAGGTAGGATCCGGTGAGAGAACCACCCGGTTGGCATGGAAGATGCAAAGGTCCTTCCTCACCGACAAGGCTGCTATCTCCGATATTCGGCTAGCTGAAGTAATGGCCACCAGGAACACGACCTTGAATATTAGAAACTGGAGTGTGGATTCCCTGAGAGGCTCAAAGGGGTGTTTAGTAAGGGACACAAGGACCTTATTGAGGTCCCAGGTAGGGTATCGGTGAACTGTTGGGGGACACAAGTTAGTGGCTCCTCTGAGGAATGTCCTAATGCAAGGGTGGAGGGAAAGGGAACCCAGATTGTCACACGCAATGACGGTTGAGAGGACTGCGACCTGACACCTCAGGGTGTTCGGGGAAAGTCCTTTCCTCAGACCTTCTTGGAGGAATTCCAAAACTTGAGCGATGGAGGGTGAAAGTGGGTTAACCTGGAAATTATGGCACCACTTGCAGAAACTATTCCAAGTGGCGTTGTATATTTGGGTTGTTGAGGGCCGCCTGGCGGCTAAAATGGTATCAATAACCTGGTCAGAAAAATGCTCCTTTCTTAGACATTCCCGCTCAACCTCGAAACGGCTAACTGGAGCCACTGAGGATCCGAGTGTTGGAGGGGCCCCTGAGAAAGGGATATCCTGTTTGGGGGGATTTTCCAGGGAGGTGCCACCGATAAGTTGCGGAGGTCCACAAACCATGGGCGTCTGGGCTAGTAAGGGGCCACTAGAATCAGTTCTGCTTTCGGAGAATGAGCTTCTGGATGACTCTGGGGACTAGGGCTAATGGAGGGAATGCATATAGAAGCCCTGTGGGCCAAGGGCAACGGACGGCATTGTAATTCTCAGCCCCGTGGGAGGGATACCTCGAGAAAAACCTGGGGAGTTGTTTGTTGAGGGGGGATGCGAAGAGGTCTACTGACGGGAGACCGAACATCATGGTCGCCTCCCTGAACAGTGACGGGTGGATGCGCCACTCGGACTGGTCCACCGTGGTCCTGCTCAGCAAGTCTGCTTGGGTGTTTGAGTCCCCTGAGATGTGTTCGGCTTTGAGGGAGAGGAGATTGCGCTCCGCCTAACGGCAGAGGCGCTCAGCCTCTTTCATCAAGCGTATGGACTGGGTGCCCCCTTGTGAGTTGACGTGGGCCTTGGCGGTGACGTTGTCCATGAGTACAAGGACATGCCGCCCGCGTACTTGAGGGAAGAAGTTGCGCAGGGCCAGGTGGATGGTGCGGAGTTCCAACCAGTTTATACTGCATGTCCGTTCTGCCTGCGACCATCTGCCCTGTGTCGAGAGCGAGTGGATGTGAGCGCCCCATCCAGACAGGCTGGTGTCTGTGGTGAGGGTGAGGCGTTGGGGCTCCTTGAAGCAATGGCCCTTGTTGATGGCGGGACTGGTCCACCAGAGGAGAGACGTGAGGACCCTTGAAGGCACCTTGACCATGGCCTTTGAATTGCTTCCTCGGTCCTTTGGAACGGGAGCAGGAACCACTGTAGGGATCTGGTGTGTAAACGGCCCCAGGGAACAATGGAGATACATGAGACCATTTTACCTAGTAATTTAGACAATTCTAAAAGTGTTACTTTTCTTGATCGTCTGATATGTTTGACGGTTTCCTGGATGCTAAAGAATCTTTCCGATGAAAGGAAGACCTTTCCTTGAACTGAGTCAATGACGGACCCCAAGTGGGTGATCCGGGTAGATGGTAACAATTGACTCTTTTGCCAGTTTACTAGGAACCCATGGTCTTGGAGGGCAGAGAGTAGCTCTGATTCCTTCTCTGCTTGGAGTTTGGAGTGAGACAGGATGAGGATGTCATCCAGGTAAAAGTGGAGATGAACCGGGAGGTTCCTGAGATGGGCCGCCAGAGCCGCGAGGACCTTAGTGAAGGTTCTTGGGGCAGAGGGCAACCCAAAAGGAAGGGCCACATATTGGAAGTGGCAGTGGTTGTAACAGAACCTGAGGAATTTGGAATGGGAGGGCCGGATTGGGATGTGGAGTTACGCCTCTGAAAGGTCTATAGAGGATAGCCAGTCCCTCTACCTGATGCCCAGTAGAATGGACTGTAGAATGGTGGTCTAGAATAGCCCTCCATCCACCTGAGGATTTGGGGACCATGAAGAGGTGGGAGTAAAAACCTTGCCCCCGCTGGAATGGTGGGACGGGTGTTGAATAGCCTGTATGTTAAGGAGATGATGGATAGCTGAATCCATTAAGTTGCGTTTGGTGGGATCCCTCGAGGGGGGGGATGCCATAAAAAGTCAGGGGGGGGCGCTGGAATTCAAGAGCGAGACTGAGTCTGATAGTGTCCCGGACCCAGGAATCGGAGGTGGAGGAGTCCCATCAGTCGGCGAAATGCTTGAAGTGTACGCCGATGGGAAGGGAGGCACGGGATCAATCTGGTGCGCTGGAAGGGCTTCCCTCCTGAACCCCTGAAGGGACACCTGTAGCTGCCGCCCCTCCTGTACCTGTCTCCCGGATTGGTTCGATCCTGGGGCTGGAATGGCCGGAAGGAGGGGGTCTCGGATACCTGGGTGGGAAAGGTGACTGGTAGAAAGGTCGGGAGGAACCCCTCCGAAATGGCTGAGGGGCTCTTGACTCTGTCCTCCGAAAAAGGGGAGGAAGAAATTTTTTCTTGCTTCGGGTTTCGGCTAGTAATGGTTCCAGGGCGGTGCCAAATAGCTTGTCCCCCTTGAAGAAGGCAGTGGCCAACTTAACCTTGTTTTGTACATCCGCCTGCCAATGTTTGAGCCAGAGCAGGCGGCGGGCTGTAACATGAGAGATTATTGCTCGGGTGGAGAACTTAACCGCGTGGTAGGTGGAGTCGGCCGAGAATTCTGCCGCGGCCATCAGTTTGGCGATGTGCCCTTGTATTGGGGGGGGGACATGCTGTTTCAGCCACCAGATCGAGGACCTGGTGAAGAAGGAGGCGGCCGTGGCCGATCTAATGGCCCAGGTGTCAGCTTGATGAGCCCTACGTAAGGCTAGTTCGGACCTCTTATCCTCAGGTTTCAGAGCCTCCAGGGGATCACTGGGGGAGGAGGAGGATGCTAAGCCAACGATGGGCTCATCTACCTCGAGGGTGTTAAGCAGGTTGCAGAAGCTTGAATTGAGGTTAAAGAACCTCTTGTCCTGGCTGGATGGGGCAGGAGGGACCCTTGTAGAGTCCAACTGGTTTGAAACCAGGTCGTGAAATATGGGTGGAGCCGGAATAACCTCCGCTTCCACCACGGGCTGCCTAAAAATGGTCCTCTTGTCCCTCTACCAGGGAAGGGAGAGCCGAGGGGGACTGCACAGATAGGCCAGATATGTTCCTAGCCTTAAATAGGAGCGATTTAAACATGTGTGGCTTGAACAGGCCCACAAAGATGGGTTGATCGGGAGTGAGACCCTCGTCCTTGGACATGTCCCCCTCCATGGGGTCTATCTCCGATAGGGGCTCCCCAGTGTGCGTAGACCCCCATTCAAATTCCTCCACCTCCCTGAACTGATCCAGGTCCTCTATGGCTTCCTCCAGTTCCCCTTCTGGAAGAGGACTGTCCCTCTGCAAAGATACCTGACCATGAGGAGGGTCCGATCTAGGCAAGGACCTGACTGATAGCGACTCGTGTTCGGGTGCCATCGAGGGGGGACCGGACCTGGACATCTGTTGGAGCCCCTCTGCAATCCCCTGGCGGATAGCCCATTCCATCCATGCCTGCATTTGTGCAGGGATCTCGACTGTGGCGGGCTCCTCCTGGCGCAGACCAGCGGCCATGGGCATGAATGTAGCTTCGGGCGTCCGTCTGGTCGATGGTCCGGGGACTTGGTGTCCCTGGGATGAGCTGCGCCTGGAGAGGGAAGAGCAATCTGGAGGAGGGGGGGGTGTCTGGAGGTAGAAGGAATGGAGGGTGGGAGGGCTGGAGGCACCGGTTGTGACTCTCTAGATCGCCTGGCAAATTCTTTCTCCAGTGCCTTATGATGTCTTCAGGCATCTCTCTGAGAGGCCCTGGAGGTTTCCTTAGAAGCTTCCTTAGCCTGTCTGCGCAGGTGATAGGACTTAGATCTGGCCTTCAAGGAAGGGCCTTAAGCGGAATTGTCATCTGCCATTTTTGAAGTAAGGACTGTAATAAAAATCTAAAGGCGGTTGGCTCGCCAAGGGTTCAACCTACAACAAAGGTGTCCTTTCAGCTGGCCCGCGCCCCCTTTTGGAATTATGTATACAATCTATAATATTGTTATTGTTATAGTTATTAATATATATATACGTATACGTACAATTAAATATATAATCCAATTAGTATTAATAATGTGTTATAGTCATATATCGATAAGATATGTTTTCTGAGGTTCTCGCGGGTATTTGTATGTGGATCTTTGGTTATTTGGGTTTTCTCCGAAGATTGGAAGTATCTAGGCAACGTTTTGATGAAGTCTCATTCATCATCTTCAGGCTTGGTCTTCAGCTCTGTGCTTCTCAGAGTGATGTGAGCTTGCAGCTGCTTCTTCCTTTTAACTGCTAGTGGGAGTGTGACTTGATTGGGTGGGGGCTTGGCTGTTTTCTGATTGGGTAGGGGTGTGTTCTCATTGGTTGGGGCTTTGGCTGTGTTCTGATTGGTTGGAGGGTTGGCTGTGTTCTGATTGGCTGGAGGCGTGTTCTGTTCAGGTGGGGGCTTGGTTGTGCTCAGGTTAGTCTTAGTTGCTGGGGGATTTGAGCTGGTGAGCTGTGATCTTGCTGTTTGGCTTCGAGTTCGTGGTCGTGCTGCACCTTCATGGTGGGAGTCAGTTCGCTTCATGTATGGCTCAGAGGGGTTTGAAGTGGGTAGTGATGCAGCTGCAGTGCGGCTTCTGGTCCGTGGTCGTGTTTCATCTTCTGTGTGGGTGTGAGTCTGCTTTCTACGTGGAAGTGTGGTGGTGGCATCTTGTGTGGCTCTCAGGGGTGTGGGTCTGGTGTCATTTTTCATGTTAGGTACTCATCTGTTCATGAGGGCGAGTTTCCAAATGGCTGGTAGGCGGGAGGTATCATCTCGTTTATTCATGCTGTGTGGGCGTTTTTCTATCTCTATGGCTTCTCTGATTATTCTGCTGCTGAAGTGTTCGGTTTTGGTGATAGTTCTGGTATTTTTAAAGTCAATCTCATGTCCTGTGGCTTTGAGGTGTTGGACCAGGGAAGAGGTCGGTTCTTCCTTTTTGATTGAGTTCTTATGTTCTTCAATGCGTGCACTTATTCTTCTGTTAGTTTGTCCAATGTATGTGGTGGGGCAGGCAGTGCAAGGGATTTCGTATACTCCTTGATTTTCTAACTCGATTTTGTCCTTAGGGTTTCTTAGGATGGTGGATATCTTTCTGTTTGTGCAGAATGCTGTCTTAATGTTGTGTTTTTGGAGGATCTTGCTGATTTTGTCTGTAGTGCCTTTTATATATGGGAGGAGGGCTTTGTTCTCTGTCTTGGATTTTGGTTGGGGTTTCTTTTTGGATTAGGTGGGTGATCTTCTTTCTTTGGAATCCATTGGCTGTCAGCACGCCGGTGAGAGTGTGTAGTTTGGTCTCTAGGTGTTGTTCGTCGGCTAAACATTTTGTTCTGGAGATGAGTGTCTCGGCTACGGAATTGATCTGTGCTGGGTGGTGGTGTGAGAGTGCGTGTAGATAGTGGTTTGTATGTGTTTTCTTCTGGTAGATGGTGTGTCCTAGGGAGCCATTGGATTTTTTGTATACCAAGACATCTAGGAAGGGAAGTTGGTTGTTAGCTTCTACACCAACTTCTAACCGATAGCTTCTAACCGCTATCTACACGCACTCTCATACCACCACCATACAGAAGCCTGATGATGGCAGATGAGATATGTATATGTATATGTATATGTATATGTATATGTATATGTATATGTATACGTATATGTATATGTATATGTATATGTATATATATATAAAATATTTATTTATTATTATTATTATTATATTATTATTATTAACAAATATCTAATTCAAGAGCTGGTTCAGTGCTCCCAGGAGGGAGTGGCCACAGAGGTTGATGTTAATTATCTCCAATTTGCCAAATGAATGCCTGAGGCTGGAAAGGAGGCCTCTGGCAGCTGGAGCTCCCAGGCAACAACCGGGAGGGATAGGCTGCAATTCCTTGTACTGAGCACTGCTGCAGAAAGCCAACAATTTTTTCAATCTTTATTAATGCCCAATACAGCTCTCACAGGCCAGAAGGCCAGTGAATGGAGCTAGACCCTTTACAGCTGCAATGAGGCCGGTTTAAAATGGTGCCCGAGCACACGGCGGCGCCCAAAATGGCGGCCGCCCACGATCGTCTTATAAACGGGCTGCTCAGGGGGAAGACTAAGCCTCTCTGGCAAGTTTAGAGGCCGAGAGAGGCAGCCAAGCAAGATTTCGCCCCTTCCTGGGGCGATCGGCATTCGCAGTGGGGGGGAACACCAGCTGCGCTTTTATAGCGCAATCTGATCAGGCTGCTACAAGGGCGGCGTGGAGAAGCGGCAGGAAGAAACCGAATGGGGGGAGGGGGTTGGCGCCAGAGCACGAAAGCTGCCTGCTCTTATCCCCCCTGGGGGCGAAGAATGCGCTCCCCTTGCTGCAAATCCACCCCAAATGCGCAGAAGCTAAGGAAGGAAGAAACAGTAATAAATCAAACCTGAAATTAATAGGGAATATTTGAATCGGCCAAGGAGAGAAGATACACACAGCCTATCCTCACGAAGGCTGAGCATAAACTGGGGAACGCAAGGGAGCCACGTGATACAGGGCGGAGCGTTCCTCAGTAATTAAGCTCAGCCTTCAACAACGCAGACTGAAGCACCTCCCACTCTCTGGATGATCCGAATGGCTCTAAGGAGAAAGGGAACATTCAAAACAAAAGGCTTATAAGTAAGGGCAAAGAGATGAAGACAGAGAGGAGAATGCAACATTAAGGAAATATAAGTCCATGATAGAATTCTGTATATAAAAACACCAGAGGGCTATTTTCCCTCTGCCTATAAGCTGCTTCCTCTTGGCTTTCCTCTTCTTCCCCATGCATGAGTGAACACTTCACTAGCAAGATAAACAAGTCAGGAATAAATAACACAAGAGACAAATCCAGCTGGTTCTGGAAGACTTCAAAAAAAGCCACATGACATGGAGCAATCAACGTTTTGCTTTTCAATTCTGCAGAGGACGGAGGGCCACTTGTAGCTCTCTCCTAGCCCTTTGGTTGTCGAAGAGCAATCACAACTCTATACAAGTAATCCTTGACTTACATCTTTCATTTAGTGACCATTCAAAGTTACAATGGCACAGAAAAAAATGACTTATGAACACTTTTACAACCATTGCAGCCTCCCCATGGTCATGTGATCAAAATTTGGATGCTTGGCAATTGATTCTTATTTATGACGGTGTCCCGGGGTCATGTGGATTCCCTTTTGCGACCTTCTGACAAGCAAAGTCAATGGGGAAGTCAGGTTCATTTAACAACCGTATTACTAATTTAACAACTGCAGTAACTCTCTTAGCAACTTTGGCAAGAAAGATCATAAAATGGGACAAAAATCACTTAACAACTATCTCGCTTAGCAAAATAAATTTTGGGCTCATAAACATAAATTTTGGTTGTAAATCGAGGGCTACCTATACAGGAAGCTACGGAGGACAGCACAGTGAAACTTAACTGGGAAAGGTGACCCAACAAAAACATATGGAAGTGATACTATTGCTTTGGCTGACTTGGTTTCCAACCCTAAGAAAATACTGGATAAGCAATGCTGAAACGCCCTTCCCCAGTTGACACTGTTCAGATATCCTGAATTATGGCTCTCATGACTGGCATGACCAGTCTAGAAAGCACCAGGTTTTATTTGGATGCTTCATGTCCTGACAATAAAAAGATGCTGATGAAACAAGTGATAATGAATATGGGATGTGAATTGGTTCCCATGTATTTGTCTCTATGAAGTTCTTTCTCTCCATAAATTTCCCAACATGAACTTTGTGCACATGGGATACTGATTCAAACAACGGCCATCTTGGCTCTTTTGTTTTTCAACACAGGAAAGCTTGATGTTTCCCCACTCCAGCCCATTAACTACTGCACAACAATGGTCTCACCGGATATAACTTCCAGGAGGAGCATGAGCTTCAGGCCATCTCTGAAATCTTCTTCTATGTTCTCAATCTGGGTGCCAGCCTTGCGGAGGTGAGAGTTACACCATGCTGTAAAAGTCTGGAAAGAGATAAAATGAGAAGAAAAGGGATTAATTCTTCCCCTAAGAGAAACTGAAAAGCTGCTGAAAAAAATCCATAGTATTGCAAAAACACTGCTGCTGTGTGATTTACTGAATTAATGTCAGACTTTAATTAGATGCATTAGTTCTTCATGTTCTACTTCCTTAGCGCCCAGGAAATAATAGCGCAAACTTGGGGGGAGGGGTATTTTTTGCTCCATAAGACACATTTTCCTCCCACAAAAGTGGGTGGAAATGTCTGTGCGTCAGTGCCAGTTCCTTTGGTGAATAGCAGCCAGGCCACGGCAGCAGGGTCCTTTTACAGTGCTGAACCCTGCCTCTTCTGTCTTTGTCACTGCCCGCCTCTTCTGTCTCTTTTCCACAGTGCAGGAGTCAATAGGCAGAGCTGGCACATGAGAGGACACCTGTTTGTGGTCCTCTCAGGCTCTGCCTGATTTTTTTCTTCTTGTTTTCCTCCTTATGGTCAGGTACGTCTTATAGTGCAAACAATACGGTAATTTTGCATGTCTGGGAGAGTGTAAGCTTTTGCAAAGAATGACTCTAGAGTTCATTTGCCATTTTCTCTGAATGGGCCCCCCGTTGTTGGAACAAGCTGTATTCCTGCATAAGGATTCCTGCCTTTACAGTTTCCACCTCAATCACAGAATCCACTCATTCCCCCAGTATTACACCAGGGTTATTTTAAGCTGAGGTTGCCAAATCCAACAAAGCCTCCAATGCCAAAAATGAGTAAATCTCAGTTTTGCAGGAACTATTTCTTTTTTATTTAGAATACAAAGATTCCCCAGCCAGAGCCAGATGCTAAAGTAGGCTGGCAGTACTGAAGAAAGCTAAAACCAGATATTGATTGCTATTCTTTATAAATATACAAACTGAGTAGACTTTAGTACTCTTTCAGGTTAAAATGAACCCTTGGCTATCCTCCAAACATTTTTCATCTCAACAGCATAATGTGGGGAGGCAGACAAGGAGAATTGTGTTACTGTTGCTGCTGTTCACAAGTAGGAGTCAAAAACTTTTGCTAATCATTGTAAATCCCTAAAGGACTGTCAGTAGATTAAACTCAAATTTCTTTCAACTGTTGAATAAAAAAAGTTAGTCCAGCAGGTAGTTTTCCCACACCACCCCGCAACTTTCTAAATGACTGACCCCAAAAATACACAATCTGCTGTTTGCAACTTTGCCATTTAAAAAACAACAACAACACCATAAAGCTGTCATGTCTCCAGTCCAATTATTGCACATTATCAACTAAATCCTTCATTAGTGGCTGTCAAATATAATATATGGCGTGCAACTAGGTAATTTGTTTAGCTCCCACATGAAAATGTTCTTTAGCAAATGCTTTTATTTGAGTTTTCAATCATTGTTCTCTGAGTTTACAGATTTATGGCATTGATAAGAGGAGATACAATTGAAAAAAAGAGTTTTTTATGTATACGTTGCTTTAGGGAACCAATTATAGTTTTCCTATAACTGCTAATTTGGGCAAAATGTTGCTGCGCTATAGTTTCCATTGGAGGCCAGTCTAAAACTGCTTTGTGTGTCACTTCCAGAATATGTCTATTTTCTGTGAAATTTCTATCCCACATTTTCTGTGCCCATTAACATTTTCAGAGTGACCTCCAAATATTATTGGCTCAAAAAAGCAAGATCTTTATACTGAACTCAAAATCACAGAAGCAGTGGTATCACATCAAATAAGAAATCAGTGTCAGAATTAATGATGGCAGAAAGGGGGCCAAATTTGAATAGGTTTGTTTGCTATTATGTCCTGAACAGTATATGGCTTGGCATCAACTTTGTTTTAGCTGTAACAGGGAAATCTATGATGTTACCGTGAGAAAAAAAAATGTCATTATTCACAGTAGTTATGTCCTATAAAGTCACTGCAAACACTGAATTAGCAAATACTGAATTGTTGCTCCTAAGGAAAATAAGAGTTGGGTTCCTATGAACATCAGGTCACAACATTTTTTTTTTTTTTTTGATAAAAGTTTTATTGATTTTAACGACAAACAAAAAACATATAAGACATAAAACATAACATAAAAAAAAATTATATATCATTCTTCATAAATTTACAGTGTATCAGTTGGTTTACCACTCCCTTTTGTGCATCCATTTCATAGTCATCAAAATAATTATATTACATAATAACTCACATTATCAATCATCAGTAAAATATCCCAACATCATTATTGAACAATCATTTGACTATAAGTTTATTAATTCATACTTAAGCGAGATAACTATAATTAAGTTAAATTATTTTATAACAAATCATAGAATCATACCAAATCTATCTTAATAAAATATTCTAAAAAAATTATCACAACCAAGAAAAATTATATATTCATTATTTCCTAAATTTCTAAATATTCTATTATTATATTGTATTATCTAACCATTGATAAAAAAGATCCCAAACTTCATAAAATTGTTTATCTTCTTGTTCTCTAATTTCAAATGTCAATCTACTCATTTCAGCACATTCCAATATTTTCTTAATAATTTCTTCCTCTAATGGTATTTTCTCACTCTTCCAATGTTTAGCAAATACAATCCTAGCCGCTGTTAATACATTTACAATCAAATACTTTAAATTTTTATTATATATATCAGGTACGATTCCCAATAAAAAAAATCTCTGGTTTCAAATCTATGTGTTTCTTTGTCATTTTTTCCAGCCATATGCGAATTCTAGTCCAGTATTTCCTGGCCTCATCACAAGTCCACCACATGTGGTAATATGAGCCAGGTATCTGATGACATTTCCAGCACTTTTCAGATTTATTCTTGAATATTCTTGTCGGGGGAAAGTGCCACCTGTAAAACATCTTATACAAATTTTCTTTATATGCTGTTGACATTGTCATTTTTTAATTTTGTGACCACAATTTTTGCCATTTCTCTAAATCAATCCCATATCCAAAATTCTTCCCCCAAGCAATCATTGTTTCTTTAACTTGTTCTTCCTCTAA
This sequence comes from Hydrophis major, assembly GCA_033807585.1. Lineage (NCBI taxonomy): Eukaryota > Metazoa > Chordata > Lepidosauria > Squamata > Elapidae > Hydrophis > Hydrophis major. The sequence continues at coordinate 85,135,809 of CM066328.1, read as the reverse complement.
TTTAATTTCTAACAAATAACTATATAGTTTTTTAATTACTTTTTCATCAGTACCTGTCAAAATCCTATCTAAATCAGTCAATTTATCATAAAATCCTTCTATTTTAGAATCTTTAAGATACCTTGCATGTATTTGCGCATATGAAAACCAATTCATCTTTATACCTTGTTCTTCTAAATTTTGCATCGTTTTAAGTTCACCCTTTTCATCCAATATTTCCCCATATCTTACTATTTCTTCCTTCTTATAAGTTATAGGATACGAAAAAGCTTCAATAGTTGATAACCAAACTGGAATTTTCAAATAACATTGTTTCTTAATTTTCTCCCAATTCAACCATAACGATTCCCGTATATGCCTTCTAAAATAACCCTGTGATTTAGTTCCCTTATACCATAAAAAAGCTTGCCAACCCAATAATAAATCATGACCTTCTAATGTCAACAATCTAGTCTTTCTTAACGTTATCCATTCTTTAACCCACATTAAGTTTGCAGCTTGATAATACAACTCCCAATTAGGAAGGCCAAATCGTCCTCTAATCCCAGCATCCTGTAAAAGTTTTAATTTTATTCTCGCTTTTTTGCCTTGCCATATATACTTCAACACAATTTTATTTAATCCTTACTTAACCTAATTGGTATTGTTTGGAACAAATATAAAATTCTGGGTAAAATATTCATCTTAATTGTTGAAATTCTACCTATCAATGACAATTGTAGGTTTTCCCATTTTTTCAGGTCGGATGCTATCTGCTGTTTAAGTTTAATATAGTTATTCTCTTTCAGTGTAGTACATCTTGATGTCAAATATATCCCCAAATATTTAACTTTGTTCGTAACTTGAATTTTCAATAAATCTGCCAGCTCTTCTCTTTGTTTTAATAACATGTTCTTTGTCAGAATCTTTGTTTTGTCTTTATTTATTTTTAAGCCAGCCATCTCACCATACGTCTCTATCTTTTCCAATAGTTTTAAAGCTGTCTCTAAAGGGTCTTCCAAAATAAAGACCAAGTCATCCGCAAAGGCTTGCAATTTGAATTCCTCCTTTTTGACTTTCATTCCTTTTATGTTTATATCCTCTCTAATATTTCTATTTAAGACTTCCAAGGTCAATACAAATAACAAAGGAGATAATGGGCATCCTTGTCTTGTACCGGTCACAACATTTTTGTTCACCAATCAAAAGATAAACTTGATATATGCGTGTTTCTGTTTAAGGATGCCTTTTTAAATATTTTTTTTTCAGCACAAAAGCGAAAAAATGACATTAAACAGACCACAAAAAGGGACTTGTTTATAGGATAAGAGCTGAAACAAAAAAGGCAGACTGTTGCCTTGTTCAACCTCAGCTGATAAACTGCAAATGACCAGGAAAACATTGATTTTGGGAGTTACCAATACATTTTGGCACATACCAGTAGCAAATTTAAAAATACAAAATTCATAAATAATGAGGATCAACTGCATCTATAAAAGTAAGGCCTCAGCTAGGTCCACTTCTAAGGTAAAAATCACTATAAGCCCAGAGTCCATAATATTGGAGCAATAACTTCTAATTTCTCTAGTATTATTATGTCCATACCACCTTTTTTTCCATTTAAATCAAATTAAATTAATACAAGCACCATTAAAAACAACTTTATAGGGAATCTTTATATATAGTCTCTATAGTTCTATACATATAAGGTGTTTCTAAATTTTACACACATACAGAGACACACAGAGGTTTCCCAGAACTGTTCCCCAGAATCTGAAAGTCATAGATTCCCTATCTCCAGAGATGATAGGCAGGCAGACAGACCAACCAAAGATGCTTCTTTTCCTTTTCCCCAACAATTTTAGTTACTATATTTTACCCTATAATATTTGAAATACAGCCAGTAGAATTGTATATCCCATAGAAATTGCTATCTATAAAAACATATTTTGTAATCACAATGCTGGTAATTTTATTTTAGGATTCCCTTGTAATAACTGTTACGATGGAAAATAATGTTTTCATGGTTACTGAAATTTGGGTGAACATTTTCATTGGGCTAGTAATGGTTTTCCAAACATATTTTCTTTTGATAGGTTATATTAATTTCAGATTTTAATGCATAATTTAAATTAAGGTTATCACAATGTATAAATCATTCCACACTAAATAGGATACATAAATGTCATATTTACTGATCATTCAATCAGTTTAGAACATAGTGGACTGAAAGACCATCCTGAACTATGGTTTAATTTCAGCTATGGACTACGCACCTATCACTATTAATTCCTGCTTCAACTTATTCCCACAATTTCCTTCTTCCCTTCCCTTCCCTTCCCTTCTTCTGCCTAACAAGATTATAAAAGGATTCCAAAACAAATCTCACCCTAGGATTCCATGCCTGCAAAATCATTGGTAGTCTTGTCTTGCTTCCAGGTTTATATTTGTGTAGGCTGGCAGATGCTAACCTTTATCATATAAAACTATGACAAAAGTGTATTCTCTCTCCTCTCTCACACACATATAAAACTGTTCTATGCACAGACAAAACGATTCTTGCTCCAAATACAAGAATCATGCCAAATGATGCATGCCCAACTCAATAAAGCACTCAACAGTTTTCTAAAATGAAATGGAGAATTGCCATTATATGACCATTCAATTGGGCTACAGGCAATATTATAAAATTTATTGCAGCAAGCCAATACATTAAGTTTAACATCTCATTTATAACACGTTGTCATCAGCCAGACAGTCATGTCTCTGCCAATTTAATCCCACTAGAAAGTTTTTTTTCCCTATCTGTGGAGTCAATCAGCAGTCCATCTATGTTCAATGTACTTCTAGAATGATAGTTCCTAGGCTACCAATTCATAAACTGTATGCAACAATTTTATCTTGTCATCCAGAACTGATGGGAAAACACAGGATGATTACAAACTGAAGACAACGATCCCCGAACCACCATAAAATGTTGAGAATGAGGCAGAGGGATTGCTTGACAAAAGCCACAATAAATAGCATCTAAAGAGCAAGATACTGCTTTCTATTCATTACGAGCTAGCATTTCTTATATGTTTCTTTTTAAACCCCTTGTGGGTTTCCATATGAAGAAATGGAAAAGCTATCACTTTCAAAGGAATTAACTGCTGAAATTACTAAATTTCATTCACACCCTCTTCTTTTCCCTTCTTTTTGAATAATGCCATAGAGAAGCATTTCACAACCTGGCCACTGTCTCCACATCGGAAGATTTCAGCATCCAGAATTAATCACTAGCAAAGACATTCTGGAAATCCACATATCTAGAGGATGACTGAGCTAGTCTAGGCTGCCGTTTAAAATTAAATAATCTTCTGCAAACACACATACATGCATATCAAAACAGAAACTGAAATTTTATTAACGGGTAAGAAATTCTGCCAGGCTGAATCCAATTTTAATCTGGTTTTAAACAACAAGCTGTCAATAGCATTTTTGTTTCAACAGCTGTAATTCATAACTAGTCGAACTAGGAAGAGTAGGAAATCAGTAAGTGTTGCCATGTTACTATGGAAGCGAGGTTATCTGTGTATGTGTAAATCAGGCAAGCCTTGAAAGATGCCAAACTGACATCCTTTAAAAACACCATTATGAACAAATAAAGTTGATAAGGCATATATAATCACCTGAGATTCTTGGAAACTCTGAGGAGTTTTCCAGGAAAAATAACAATTCAGACTGAGACATGAAACAGAGTAACTTTAGAATAGACATTTGCCTTCCAATCTAACCCATCCAACAGTAACTTAAGGCAACAGAAGCATTGTTTTTCCTGTTTTTCACATTGATGAATTTCAACACTTGAGAACACAGGAAAAAAACAGGTTGTTTTCCTTGGGCTCATCATTCATTACTCCCTGACTAAGCTAAAATTTAACCCAACATCCAGTAATATCCAGAATGCTTGTTCAGTTTTCCTGATTCACAATTTTTATTTTGAATCATATGCATTTCTTTTATTGAACAGCCATCTGTGGCTCAATTTTTAAAATTTCTAAATAAACCTGTCTCTGCACCTTTGCAGAAAAAGGTGTTAGTATATTAGGCTTCCAGGCAACGGAGTTCAAAAAACAGGTTTATTTAGCCATGATAGTGCAGTGATTGGAAGCTTATTGCAGGCTAACTCTGCCCACTGCAAGGAATTTAATCCTGACTAGCTCAAGGTTGACTCAGCCTTCTAGCCTTCCGAGGTCAGTAAAATAAGGACTCAGATTGTTGGGGGCAATATGCTGACTCTGTAAACAGTTTATAAAGCACTATGAAGCAGTATATAAGTCTAAGTGCTATTGCTAAGGCTATCAAACCAATCAACAGATTTAAGGAGGTGTGAAAAGCCCATTAGGGTGATAGAAGCAGATACAGAATAGTTCACATGTTTCTGCATAATCTTCCCATTCATTTCCTTAATGACCAAACAAACCATTTCAGACATTCATATACCCACTTAACATTGTGTGGAAGCCATGGGAGCTAGCAATATCCATACAGTCATAGACCAATGTGTCAGCAGCAAGGATGGGATTCTACTGGTTCGGCCTGGTTCGGCCAAACCGGTAGCTCTGAAGATCATCGGTAGCTCCGACGATCAGCTGCTGGGTCCATGCATTTGCCCTGGCTCCATACTGACCTTTATTTCCTGCTTTTGATGCTCAACTGCATCGCGTGGCACAGCAAATTGCCACGTGTCAGCTGTTGAAGAGACAGGGAGAGTGCAGGAATGCAGGAGAAAGTCAGTCGGAGTGCCTCTGCGCACGCACAAAGCACATCCACCAAACTATGCCCACTGAACCAGTAGAATCCCACCCCTAGTCAGTAGTATGTCTGCAGTGGGAAAGCTCCTGAGTTCAGCCTATATCTGTTTTAAGGAGCCCCCACCAGCACACCAAAGATGTCTTCGGTGGGTGACAGCACAGGTTGGAAGTAACATAGAACCTTGTTCCATCTCAAAAAGTAGAGCAATAGGTCATTTAAACTGGAGCACTTGAGTATCTCCTGCAAATGGTCTGCCATAGCTTTACTGAACCTGGTGCTAGATGTGCTAAGAATGAAGTTCACAGCAATCCTTCCATATTGATTGGTAATTCTGAAAATAGCAATTCCAAAACTAAGGAAGATTTCCCTTCTCAAAGGGAATTGAGGGAGTTTAGATTCCTGGATTCAAAAGTTTTTATATAACGTATACTCCTCTTTCTTGCTTGTATGTTTCCAAGCAACATTGTTGTTAGCTACCACAAAGCATCCAATTCTCCCTCATCCCCATATTAATTTCCCAAAGGTAAATTAGATCTTAAACCAAACTCTGGGTGCCTTACAATCAAGAATAAAACACTATAAATTAGTTCTATGAGCACTGTGCCACATGCCATCAAGACTAAGGTTTATATTATTCATCCTTAGTTCTCCATGTGAACCTATGCTAATATTCATTACAGTATGTATAGTATATCAATACTGAATCCTATTTCTAAATCAAGGGTCTTCAAACATGACAGTTTTAAGACTTGTTGACTTCAATTCCAGAATTCCTCCTCCAGTCATGTTAGCTCAGGAATTCTGGGAGTTGAAGTCAACAAGTTTTAAACTTGCCAAGTTTGAAGACCCTTGTTCTAAATGGTTGAACATTACTAGCCCCTCTCAGCCACTGTAGAAGCATATATAAAAACAGCAGTCATTGGATCTCATAAACTTACCTGAGTATCAAAAGTAGCAGAGAAACCTGATAAAAGAGAATGTGCTTTATGGGACCCCAGGACTATTGTTTTACATGAATCCAGATCTAGATTGGGAATTCAGAAAGAAATGGGGGAGCTTTAATCTTCTGCTCCCAATCCATCTGAAATTTAATCCTGAATTCAGAAACATGCCTGAATTCAGCATCTAATGATACTGCAGGGAAAGATATACTTAATTGGCATATACTTAAAACTCCCAGAGAAAATACTTGGCATATACTTAAAACTCCCAGAGAAAATACTGGAATAAAACAGAATCTGATAAGACTGCTTTGTACAGGTCCAGCCTATTTTCCTTTCTTCCACCATGATTTCCAAAAGCTCATCCTTTTGAAATGAGACCCAAGACCAGTGGTGGTATGCTAGTGGTTCAGACCGGTTCTGATGAACCAGTAGTAAAAAAAAAAAAAAGCCGATGATCAACTGAGAGGAGGAAAAAAAATCCACCGACAATCAGCTGAGAGGAAAAAGAAAGGCACAGGACTGACCCTCCAACTGGCCCCTGCGCTTTTCTCTTCTTTATCCTCACAGCTGATTGGCACTGCAGATCTCAGCTGGTAGGGGAAAGCTGCACGTGAACGTTAGGCAAAGCACGCCCACCAAACCATGCCCACCGAACTGGTGGTAAAACAATTTGAATCCCACCACTGTCCAAGACATCTATACAACATGGCCAAACTCCACAGCTATACAAAGGCTACTCCTCACTATGGTAACAGTGCAGGTCTCATAAGTCCTGCAATTACTTTCATCTGATTTTCCCTGCATTTCACTGGCTTGAAACATTATTGCTTTGAAGCCGCTGTTTATCTCAATTGGGTATTCAAGGCAGAGGTTTTGCAATTATATAAAAGGCCACTAATATTTCACTTCATCTATGCAAGTCCAACAAGAATTACAAGGGCAAAGTAAGTGTCTACTTGAGCGCCCACAATTTCTATTGGAATCATTGCCAATTCATTCTCAGGTCACTTACGCTTCTAAAAAGTAAGTCGTCCCTCTTACAACATTCTAGAAAGCATTGGCAGATGTATGACACAATCAAGTGACAAAATGTCAGCTGTGCCTCCATTCAAAATCCAAGAAAGAAATCCTCAGACTCCATTAAAATAGAGAAAACTACTTTTACTGGATTTTAAGTGATAGTAACAAAAGGAAAGCAAGATCTGAGGCAAATAGGCATGGAAATTACATATTGAAAGTCATCCCAAGTTCCCTCCCCCAGGAATCCAGACTGGTCATCCAATCTGAGGGGCGTATAATGTTATGTGGGGAACATTTTCAGATGGTTTCTCACACATCTGGTACGCCAAGATGGTTGAACTTGGCTTAGAAGAGATAAGTGTATGCAGTCACGGTGCAGTTCACACAGAAATGTCTTCGCACTCCAGCATCCTTCCCCCCCCCAATACCAAATTACCCCTCCCCCCATTTCTATGGCAGCTGACAAGAGTCAAGTGGCAAAAGTTGTCAGTTAAACTTTTTGGAGGCTGACACAAAATCTGTTCCAGGCTCAGAAGAAAAGTATTATATCACAACTTGTTTAATATGACTAGTATGGTAACAATGAAGGAACTAATGAAAGAAGCAAAACACCTACAGGCTTGAAATATGGAACTTTCAGCAATGAAAATCATCTCAGGAAGTCGGAGAAAACTTATCTAGTTAACAAAAAGTTGGCATCAACCTTCTTAAGATAAGCAACACCATAATAGCTCTCTGACATTGCTAAAGTCACATTCTGCAGAAGTCCTTCAGCTCCTTTTAAGGCTGCCTTGACCCCGTAAGCACCTAATCAATTCCCATTTTCTTTTACCACATTAGTCCAATATACTTTAGGTTGGTATTGCTCAAGGGAGGGTCAGTAGATAATCCTATCAAAACATATTACACTACCTTTGATCTTATCTCCTGCGATAGCTTGCCAAGGTCCTGCATCTGGTAAATCATTCACAGCCATCAATGCAATGATTGGTGCATTTAATGTGTTTTATTTATAACATCACATCTCAGAACATATTTCTCCTTCCCGCAGGCTTTTCCTTACGAAAAAAGCAAGGTTTGATTTAATGGCTGGAATGTAAACAACTTTGCTCAAAAAAACCCTTTGTTGAGATTATATCTATATTCAGCAGATTTCTTTAAACTGAAGTAAGATTTTCTCATAAACCTATCCCTTTACTTCAAAGGCTGCTGCTATAAGATGAAACCTATCGCCTTCCGGTTTGAGTTCCTTCAGCGACAGACAGAAATCCGTGATTGTGCGTGGTTTCGGTCTGGGCTCGCCGCTGGAGCACGAGCCGGCTGGTTTCGGGGCTAAGCCACCCCGTAGAGGTGGTGAAGAGGGGGGAGACTGCCAGCAGGGTTGAGGAGAGCCACATCTCTCCTCCTCAGCTGGCCATTACTCCCTTTCCTGAAGGTGGTTGCAGCGGTGGTCGGAAAGCATGAAATTGAATTTGTGTCTGTATAATTTTGTGTCATAATTTTAAATCCCGTGGACCAGAGACCCTGGGAAAATCCAAAAAAGGTCTGCAGAAAAGTTCCCTGTTTTCCTACTGGTCGATTATTCTTTATTTGGGATTGCAGGATACCATCTCCAGCTCCGTTCTCAGGAGGAGGGAGGGAGGGAGGGAGGGAGACACACATACACACACACACGCACACACTTTTGGCTTCATGCAAGGAAAGCAGCAGAAGCCTTTCTCTCTCCAAACTCCACTAGAAATGAGTCTTTGTGAGACCTGTCTCACCAGTGCAGGCTCTTGGAGCAGGATGCCTTGCAGGTCCCAAAGACTCATTTCTGGCGGAGTTTTGGGGAGAGAAAGAAAGACTTTTGCTGCTTTCCTTGCATGCAGCCAAAAGCAGAAGTAGAAAGAAGCAGAAAGAAGCAGCCCGGTGGCTAGGCCAGGCACGTGGGGTGAGAGGGGCAAGTCCCCTCCTCTGCCCTTTCCCCCCTCCCCTCCCTACATGTTGTTCGCAATGCAAGCGACACAAGCCTTGTGTTCCCACAGGCCATGTGGGTGGCACAGCCTTGTGTTCCCATGCAGCCTGGATTAATTGCTTTGGGGGGTACTTTGGGAGTGACATTTCTCTGCGGACCACCAGAATTTTCTTGTGGACCACCAGTGGCCTCCGACCCACTGGTTTGCAACCACTGTTCTATTACACATCGCAGAGAGAGGAAGGTTAGCAGTTTCAGATTTCACATCTGTACTCCTCATCTCATATTGTAACCGTGCAGTGGTGGGATTCAAAAATTTTTACCACCAGTTCAATGGGCGCGCTTTGCATGTGTGCACACACACTTTGCCAGATGTGCACTTTGTGCAGGCGCAGAAGCATTCCAACTCCCCTCCTGCAAGCCTGCACTCTCCCGGTTGCTTCAGCAGCTGCCGCACAATACTCTGCTGTACCGTGCAAAGCAGCTACACTTCAAAAGCAGAGGATAAAGGTGAGTATCGGAGCCTGGGAGGGCGGGTGGGCCCAACAGCAGAGCAGCAGAGAGAAGCAGTTCAGTCTCCGCTGCTCATTGGTGCTACCGGCTCAGCAGAACCAGGCCGAACCGGTAGAATACCACCACTGTATCCATGACTTAGTTATAAAAGCATGATATATAATTAAAATGTAAGGAGTACTATCATTGTTTTCTAAGAACTGCAATAAGTTTTCGCTAAGTAAAATGATAACCAGTTCAGGTAGTCCTCGGCTTACCATTCATTTAGTGACCGTTCAAAGTTACAACGGCACTGGAAAAAAAGGGACTGATGATTGTTGCAGCATCCCCGTGGTCACATGATCAAAATTCAAATGCTTGGTCACTGGGTTCATATTTATGATGGGCACGGTATCCTTGGGTCATGTGATCCCCTTTTGCCACCTTCTGACAAGCAAAAGCAACCGGGAAGCCAGATTCTCTTATCAACCGTGGTATTAACTTAACAGATGCAATGATTCACTTAACAACTGTGGCAAGAACAGTCATAAAATGGGGCAAACCTCACTTAACAAATGTTTCGCTTAGTACTATAAATTTTGGCTCAGTTGTGGTCGTAAGAAGAGGACTATCTGTATTATTACTGAAGCACTAACTGCAGCAGAAAGAGACATATTGAAATTATAATTCACTTGAGCCCTTCAATGATGCTTGCAATCTAAATGTCGAAGCAGCAATCACACAAATACCACAATGTTTAAAAAGCCAAACAAGCATTCTTATCTCCTTACTGCTTTAAAAGTGAATTCCAGTTTTAAATGACCTTTACATCTGTTCTTTCAGTTCTCTCTTTATGGTCTCTCAATGCCTTCTCTCCATTCAAATCCCTCCTTTCCCCTATTAGACCCAAATTCCTAACTACTTAATCTAAGCTACCATATTTAAGAAAGTGATTTAGCCATCAAGGGAAAATGGTGATTGAAGGCCGATTCCACAACTTTTATGAAAAACACTAATAGCTGGGAAGCAGATTTGGTCTAGTTATGTTCAAGCCTATCCTTAAATACAACCACAAGGTCCCCCCCCCTACCCTACACACACACAATATTAAGCCACTATTGCAAGTATTGGCATCCACTGAGGTTGTCAGGAAAGATAAAGTCCATCACCAAAAGAATGAAATCTTGTCCATTTTTCCAAGCATTCTGTGATGAATGTCAGGTCATGTAATCAAAAATTCAGATGCTCAGCAACTGACTCATATTTTAAACAGTTGCAGTGTCTCCAATTGATTCACATTTATGACAGTTTCTCCTGGTGTTATTTGATCCCTTTTTGTGACCTTTTGACAAGCAAAGTCAATGGAGAAGGCAGACTCATTTTACAACCATGTTGCTAATTTAACCACTACAATGATTCACTTAACAACTCTGGCAAGTAAGTTTGTAAAATGGGGCAAAACTCACTTAACAAATGTCTCACTTAACAACATACATTTGGGCTCAATTGTGGTCATAACTAGAGGACTGTTTTTCTTTGCAGAGTAACTGGACTGCAATTCCAGTTCCATTAAACCAAGATCCAAGAACTTGAACATGCCTCCCAGATGATTTTTGGCCCATTTGAGGCCATTTTTGTCCTCCTGGAGGCTTGAGGGAAGCCTCTGCAGCCTTGGGAGGTCGAAAAACTGGCCTTCCATAAATACCGGAAGTGTTGAAACGGGCCTATTTTCAGCCTCCTGAGGCTGCAAAAACAGCCTCAAACGGGCCGAAAATCAGCTGGGAAGCACACATATGCACAGTGCAGGTAAGGGGGCAGGAGGTGTTGCACACGCATGCACAGGGGGGCAGGGCGCATTGCATGTGGGTGCTGGCACACATACGAATATGCGATCACGTGCACACGCACTTTGGGCACACCACAACAAAAAGAATCACCATCACTGGCTTATATGCTGTGTCCTGGATAGAAGGAAGAAAACTAGCAATAATCTTTTCTGCCATCCTCACCACTCTCTGCACCACCTTCCTGTCTGAAGCAGGAATGCTTCCAAACCAGATAGTAATACCGTATGACAGGATGCTCTCGATCGTCCCTCTGCAGAAAGTGGTAAGGACAGGGGGAGGAAGGTGTACTCTTCTCGTGAGATGCAGAAAATGCAGACGCTGTTTTGCCTACTTCACTAGTGAGACCACAGTTGAGCGACCAAGGTAGCCTATTTGCTAACTGCACACCCAGAAACTTGATGCTGCTAACCATCCCCGCAGAAAAATTATCTATGTGTTCAAAGCAGGGACCTATATAAAAGCAAGATAAGGCAGTCAAACGTTTGTCTCCTGCTGTTTCTACATAGAAATCTAAAAGCTTTGTCTTTTTTTTTTTATTGAGGGCTGCCTGCAACTGTTCGCTGTTTTAATCACTGTTATTCCAATCAGAGTGGGAAGTAATTTCCATATGTAATACAGCAGTGCTCTGAATCTCTCTCTCTCTCTCTCTCTTTCTGCTTTTATTTGGAAACTGAATGTCACTGAAGACAGCTGTGAAAATAACTTTTATAGTTACTTTTAATGGGGCTTAAAAATTCAGCTGACTACAAATGAGCAGCTAAGAAAATCAATCAGTCTTTCAATAAATCTGGTACCAACCACTGGTTAGTTGTTTGGATTCTTGCTGTATCTGTCAGCTCTAACTATACTATTTTCACTACAGGCAGCAAAGACACTCGATGATAATTTGGTATCTAACATTTACTGATAGGACTGCTTCTTGTGGGTCATCTTTATTTTGTCAAAATTTGTAAACAATAGCTAATTAACTTGTAAATTAAAGTTGGTAATCTTATCTTTTTAAAGTTATGTAATGTTTCTACATTTCTAAAATATCTTCTGACAGATTAAAGACTAACATTTATTATGAAATGATATTTGCTTGGGTTCTACTCCACTGCATTTAACACTTTATTTTAGTATTCAAAATATCTGAAACTTATTTATCTTATCTTGGAAAATATATTCTTTTCAAAAATATTTTATTAACTTTTGAACTCTGTGTATTGTGTTTGTATGTGTGCATTCTATTCTCTAAGGTTTTTCCATCCAAATTATCCTTCTATTTTAATTCTACAGTTGACCAATGGTATTCAAGTTGTACCTGTAGCTCAGAGTTGAACCAGATGTTCTCTGAGGTTGTTTGTTTGCTTGCAGATGTTTTACTATCTGACTAGGCAGCATCATCAATGTGAACGAGTGTGACAAACTGAAACGTTTACAAGCAAACAATAAAGCTCAGAAAGCACCAAGAACATGTTTTTACTAACAGTGGCAGTGCCCCAAGAGCCGTGTTGGCGAACCTATGCCACGCATGCCGCAAGTGGCATGCAGAGCCATTTTCCCCGGCACGTGAGAGGTCACCCAGAAGAGCCCCACTGTGCATGCGCGTGCCGGCCACCCCCCCCCCGACAGCAGATTGTCAGGTATCTGGTGCGTGTGCGGAAGGGGTGGAGGGTGTGTGTGTGTGTAGAAGATGTGCGCGCATGCACAGACACACACACAGAGTGAGTCACACATGCATGCGCTACACGCAAGGGGAGAATCGCGCACGGACACAGATGCAAGGTGTGTGTGGGGGAATCGCGCGTGCATGCTCAGATGCTTGGTACGCAAGGGAGGGTGGCGCACACAGGTGACAGGGGCATGGGGGGGCAGCACGCATTGCCTTCTGGGTGCTGGCACGCAAGCGCCCGCAAGGGAGGGCACCATTATCAGCACGGTAGCCGATAAAAAAGTCCACCTACCACTGCCCTAGAGGAAGAGATACAAAACCAATCTATTCTGATTTCTCACTGAGTGGTTTCTATGAAAGTAGTCTAATAGCCAATTTTCAAGGAAGAGAAAAATAGCACTGGGAAATAAAATATAAGGTCATATTCAGATATTTCGATAAGCCACAATGATAAATAAAAAAAAAAAAAACCCAATCCTGATTTATACATGAGTCATTATGGTTTTTGCTTTGCTAGTAGCCATAATATCTTGACAGCATCTTCAACTTCTTTATCTTTGTGTGCACCCCAGTAATTCTGGCAAAGTTCTCTCCTAATAAGCAGAAATTAAGGGGAAATAAATTCTGGCTTCTTAGTAGGAAAACCAGGTAGAGTTCCATATTTCCATTTAACACCAATGCTAAACAGTCATGATGTAAGTCAAACCGTTTTACAGTTCGGGCATTAACGTCCAAACACAGCCTGTGATAAATGTGGCATATATTGCTCCCTGCAATATACTGTTCCACATAGCTATCTAATTTTAAGGCCAGCCATAATGTTCATTGCTTCTTACAGCTGAGTACTGCTTTTGTGTAGTTGCTAAGAGACTCTTTTTGATCCAAACATTGCTTTTAGGAGGTAACAGTACCTCCTAAGCAGCAGCCAGGAGCTATTGCAGCAACAAACTAGGAACTCACTGCCTGTCATTCCTCAAAACTGGAGTTAAATGCTACTTAACATATTGCCATAATTCAAGACTGGCTGAGCTAGTATTCTAACTGCTGGAATAGTATTTTCTCCTTATCTTAAAAGCGCAAGGAAACTAAACATTAACGTCACTTTAATATGTAACAATGAACCATAAGACATTTAAGTTAATAAACATGACCTACTTCACAATTGTACAAATTCATTAAATTGGGGAAGGGGATACATAGGACACTGATCTACTGTAGTGTTTGCCCAATTATCAGGACTGGAATTCACATCCTATCCATCTGGAAGGTGATGGGGTCAGGAATGGGGTTGTTAATTATCTCTTCTTCAAAGTTGGGTTACTTTGATATTCATTTGTTTTTGCAGTCAATTCTGAAAGCATATTTTTAGATAGTTATTATATGCAGGGAAAAAGCCATTTCTTGTTCAAATTATACAGTTTTAAAAAAATGAACAGAGAGACACAGCTTTTACTTCAGAAATCTATTATTGTATCAATATGATGGAGAAAGGACACATTTTATAAAAATAAGATTTCTGTGGAATTCTTATTTGCTTCTTTTTATAACCTACAACGCCATTGACAAAATAATGTCATGTGCTTCATAAAGTTTCAATGCAAAGATTGCCTCTTTGTATTTGAGTCACAAGTACAAATGTAAATCACTTGTACATAATTGACACAAGGACATTAAGTCATGAGACATGCACTGTGATGTCAAGATGGATGTTGGGACATTTGTTCAGCTTTGAAAAAAAACAGTGTAGCTCAGTTTTGCATCTATACTTGCCAAATTACTGTGTTCAGAGCTAAGAGCTGCCTGAGAATTTTAGGAGCTTCTATACTGAATATCAGGTTGACATCAAGTTGGAAAATATTACTGTAAACCAACCTACATCTTCAGAGCAGATAAATAGTAGATAAAGCTAAAAATATACCCATAATCTGTTTCAATAATGATAGCCTCTGAGTGATAATTGCTGAGTGGGATAAAATTACTTAAAAACTTATGCCAAGGAAAGTGATTTATAGGAGGTAAAGATTTTATGGCAGTCAGGAAATAAAATGAAAGGGTGCCAAAAGCACAAAAGGAAAGGAATAGTTCCAACGACAGCATATTATAGTGAAGTGATATATTCTTCACTTCATTAACCAATTTGGTGTAGTGGTTAAGGTGCTGGTCTAGACACCAGAAGTCTGTGAGTTTTGGTCCCGCCTTCGGCAGGAAAACTAGCTGGGTGTCTTGGAGCCGGTCACTCTCTCTTAGCCCAGTTTATCTCACTAGGGTTATTATTGAGGGGAAAATGGGAAGAGGAAGGAATGTTATGTTTGCTTGCTGTGTTGAATAAAAATAAAAGAAGCCAAACTTTTTTTAAAAAAATCTAATAAGTAATAAAACAGTATACATCGACTGCCCAATTGGAGTTATTTTTCCCCACATGCACTGAAAAATGTTATGCCCTGAACATTTCAAGAGGAGAGAACATCTCAGTTATGTTTAAGTGCAGATGTACGAATGGAGAAACTTTCAACAACAAAATAATGAAAAGAGCTGGGTTCCAATGAACCCAGTAACACTTTGCTATGACATGAAAAGAAATAATAATCATACAGGAATGTGAGTTGCATCAGACTGCCACAGAATGATATTGCTTAGTAGAATGAATTCTTTATTCTTTTAAAATCTTCTGCAAAATCGAATCTAGAGATTTGGAGAACGCTCCAGAAGACATTTGAATGTGTTTACAGAAGAAGCAGCAGGATTGAACAGAAAATGGATTTAGAATTTGTACACAAGTTACAAACTACAGCTAATTTAAACCTGCTGAGGCCAGTACACTGTAAGTCAGTGTTTTCAAGACCACAGAACACCACTGACCATATATCATTATTTATTATTTTTAAAGGAGTTGGAATAAAAGGAATATTGAAATAAAATGGGTGTTAATAATAGTGTTTATTTGGCCTTGCAACGATGCATTGATTGTCAATCTTCATGGAATGCATGACCCTGAATATGATGGCATATTTTATCAGTGAAACATTTGTCTTAGATTTGGCACAACACACAAGAAAAGCTCCATCAAGCTTCATTCCTTCCTTCCTTCCTTCCTTCCTTCCTTCATCCATCCATTCATTCATTTATTTATTTAGATTTGTACAGCCACCCATCTCACATGTGTAACTCTGGGCAGCTCACAACAATTAAAAACAATAGTGAAAATAGTAGAAAATGTAAATAAAAACTATACAGCCAGACACATGGTTAAAAAGTCAGTTAAACACAAAATATAATCACAGTCAACAGATAAACACAATTAATTCAGGATAACTATTAAAGAGGCTCGCCACTCCCTCTGGATAGCTTCCTTTCCCTCGGGCCTGCTAAACTAGGACAGCCTTTTCTGGCATTGCCTTCTTCTTGGCACTCACTATAACCGAACAACAATAATAATAATAGATTCCCAGCAGATGAGATTATGCATAGTGGGTAGGACCCTCTCCTCCCAATATTCAGGTTGTTTGGGAAACACTGATGTTCATATATTCACTGGTGAACATAGATTAAAAATTGTTGGTGTAAATGATTTGTGAGTCTTAAATATGCTGCATGACTAATAAATGATTTAGAAACTTTCTTTTTGTTCTTTACAGTCATTAGCATACTTGCAAGAGCCGCGCTGTGATTGGCCAAAGCATACGGCGATCTCATTGGCCGAGCGAGCCGCACTGATTGGCCCGTAACGAATCCCCCGCGATTGGTGGAAACTAATCGCGGGAGATTCAAAGCGGTGCCATTGGCCGCGGCCGCCGCAGCCAGAGGATAAAAGCCGCTGCTTTTCCCTTGAATCCCAAGCCGATCTCGGGACCAAATAAAGAGCTGAAACTGAGTCACTGGCTCCGAGTCTCCTTTCCTGCGACGGACACGACACTTTTATTAATTGATTTCATAACCTTAAATGTCAGCTAGTGCTAAATATGACTTTCTTTTCTTTGATCTGCAAATTTTTGTCATAATTTAGAACTTGGATGGAATTTCTTAATAAGATTTTTGCTATACGTAGATAGTTTAGTAGGACGCATTCTTTTTGTAGAGTAATATTAGGTTGCTAAACGTGTGTTCTGAGAACAATTAAGTTGCAAAATTCCAAAGCTACAGTAGCACTGTATTTATTATTTTCCACCATCTAAATTAAGATATTTTCTAGGCTTCATTGCAAAGAAGCATCATATATGTCTCTTGGGGGGGGGGGGAAATAATCAAATCAATCATCATGGTTTTTTTAAAAAATAAAGCCAGTGTAAAAAAGAATAAATGTAATTCCAGAGTACATGTTTTAATGAAATGATTTATGCTGCACCCACTTTGGTTGAAAGGATTTTGGATTTTCCAACTATGTATATGTATACATATACACACATATGTATATACACACACACGTACACACAAGTATATGTATACAAGCATACACACAAACACACACACACTTCCATCATTAATCCCTCCAATCTTCTAGGTATAACCTTTGCGCTTGATTAGCAATAATGCAGCAGCATTGCATTTACCTAAAAGGTTAATTTAACATAACGCACAGTAGAAGAAGTTTACAATTAGAAGAAAGGAATTTGAGTTGCAGGATCTAAAATCAGAATCATAACTTTTATAAGATAAAAGCTGAAATCTGCAAGGCAATTGCCAAATGCTATATAGTCAACTCCGCTCTTATTCTGTCTTTGGACAAAGTGATGGTCATGCTGCTGGGCTAGGATAATTGGATTAGCCATTCTCTCACAACCCAGCTGAACTGACTTAACAGTATTGTAGCTGTGGGGAAAAACTGGAGGAAAGAGAGAGCTGTGTACGCTATCTGAGTCCTGGGGAAAGGGCGGGATAAAAATTTAATTACCTACCTACTTACCTAATAAAAACAAGACTGAATAAGCAGTGTTGCACAAGCCATAATCTAACTTGGCAACAAAAGCTATAGTTCTGAATACTATTTTTTATTTGATAAATTTATAAAGCCAGCTTACTCACCATTGCCTCTGGACAGCTTATAGATAAGAACAATTTAAAAGAAAAAAAAAACAATAAAAACCCAAGGCTTGAGGAAAGAGAAATTCCCCTATACCATTATTTTTGGGTTCAAGTGCCATCACCAACTTATAGATTGTGGAAAATGGGAAGACACACTTCCTAGGTCCTCCTGATAGGACCTGGAGAATGTCAAATGAATCTTACAAGATGGGCAGAACAAAATAGGATGGGTCCACTAATACTCAGGTCCTATATCTCGGGTGTCAAACTCAATTGCATCACGTGACATATCGTGATAGGGTTTTTTTTGCCTTTGCGGAGCCGGGGTGGGCATGGCCTGTGCATAATGCATCTGGTCCGCAGACCGCCAGTTTGACACCCTGCCCTATATCATGAAAGGTTTTAAAGATGACCACCAGCACCTTAAACTGTACCTACAAGCCCAGGAATAACCAATACAGTGCACAAAGACTCAAAATGAAATGTAGCCATAACTATGTGCAGTATTACATTTTTGTGCAGCTGTAGTTTCGAAGTAGTCTTTAAGGACAGCACCAGGTAAAGTGAATTGCAGCATGCCAAGTTTTGATGCAATTAAAACACTGAGTATCTGTGAGAAAGCCCCACCACCAATTCAGGATTGTTGGGGGCAATATGCTGACTCTGTAAACTGCTTTGAGAGGGCTGTAAAGCACTATAAAGCGGTATATAAGTCTAAGTGCTATTGCTATTGCGTGCAACTGTTGATAAAATGAATCTGGAATTAAATTTCCTTGTTCTATGCACAGCTACCACTTGTTATTTTAAAAGCAGCAGTGAGTCCAAGAGCAGCTGCCTCACCCCCTAAAAATTGAACAGTAGTTCTGTCTGGGTAAGTGCAAACCCGTATAAAATTAAAATTGGAAGGTCCCATGAAATGGACACTCCCTGAACCCTGTTTTGCTATGTTTGAGTTTAAATTTGTTCCACCCATCCAGATCTCAATAGTTTCCAGGCACTACAACCCTAATATTATTACTTGACCAGCCTGGGGTTGAGACACACAACCTGGCATCACTGATATATCGATAATGCCTGACCTTGTGCTGTCAATCAAATAACATCTAGCAGTTTCATGCAGATATTAAACAGGAGAAGTGAGAGCATTGAGCTCCAAGGAACCCCACAGTGCAGGGACCTTCGTTACTGGGACCAACCCTGGAGAAACGAAAGGAATTACACAGCACTTTGCCACCTTTTGCATCACACAGAGCCAACCCAGAAGGATATTATCATCAATAGTAAAGGAGGCCACTGAGAATGAAGACCAAGACAGTTGCATCATTCTAATCCTGGTTGCACCAAAATTAATCTCCAAACATGCTATTCAGACTGAAATGGAAATTCAGATTTAGTTTTGTGGTGTCCTCAAATTCTAAGGGCATCAGGCTTTCATTTACAGTGGAATAAAAACACTCTTTGCTGAAACAGGCATTTCTAATAAAAATCAGATTCTGACAAATTGTTTTTCAACTATAGTCTGTACTCTATTTAAAATCAAAAGTTCTCTTACCACAGTTAGATTTGGAATCAAAGATTTTGCAGTTTGTCTTTCAGCATTCTGCAAAGAGACTGAATGTGGATATATGTTTCAAATGTAAAGTTTTGTTCAGTCCTTTTTCAAAATTTTCTAGAATGTTTTTTTTAATTTATCAACCTTGCCAATTTCACTGTTGTTTTAACATAGGTTCCAAAAGCAGGAGACTTTCTATATTTTTACTATGAATCCTGAAAATAAATAAATGGAACATTTTTATCCATCATAAATCAGAGTTTATAAGAATATACAATGAGCAGGGAGTACAATCTGTATTAGCACTTTTTTTTAAAAAAAGAAGCAACTTGTTGACAGGCGAAAAATTCAAATAATCCAATATGTTGTCTCCACAATGAGATTTTCTCCATCGTCTAGCAGAAGAGCATTGCTCTTGTCCATGGAGCATTTGATTTAATGCAACAGGAATTAGCCAATGAATCAATTTTCAATGGGTTTACTTAGTCTTCTAAAAACCAGCAGCCAACACCACATGTCAGGGATTACAGATTCTATATATAAACCAGGACTCTGCAAAGCTTTGGACTAGAAGCCAAAATGAGCCTGCGGAGATGTGTGTGTATATCCTGTCTATAACTTCTTAAACCAAGAGTGGTACAGCTGTGGAAGACAATGTTGCAAGTGAATAGATACAGACTTCTGTCTGTAAGGACAGGTGCTAGGTGAATACTACTGCTCTTCAAAGCACCCTTTTGTCTCCAAACCCAAAGATACTCAGCCCACTTCAGGTTAATCCTGCATTTTGCAAAGGATTCCCTTTTGCTTCTCATATCCAAAGGAGGAGGAGGAGGAGAGTGATTGGGAGAGAATGATACATCCTGCCTGGAGCACTATGAAGGAAAGGTAGAAAGCAGAAATACCAGAAATCAATTAATAAGTAGGATGAAAGTTCAACAATATTTTAGCAATCAATATTTTTGTGAGATAATGTGTCAGGATTCCGGCAGTTACTTCAATTAAATCATGAGTCTCCCAAAACTTCAAAGGATTTATTAGAAGTCAACATGTCAGCATGACCTGGGCACAGCCGACTCTGAGATACGTAATTCACTGTCACCCTTGACCCAACTTGACCCCTCTGGGTTTATGATAATTCTTGACATCAGAAAGTTATCAAATGGATTCTGTATAGCTTGAAGTTGAACTGATCCACTCTTCCCCATGCAAGTGACCTCCAGAGTTATTAATATTGCCCCTCCACCCCAAATTCTGGGAAAAGTTGTAGTCCAAAGGATAAGACTCCCTCTGAAGAAGGTCTCTAGAGCACAAGTGTCAAACTCGCAGCATCACATTGCCATCACGTGATGTTTTGTGACCTTTTTACCCTCTGCAGAGCTGGGGTGGGCGTGGCCTATGCATGATGCATCCAGCCCGCAGGCTGCCAATTTGACACCCCTGCTCAGAGGAACAGCAAAAGAAACAAGATCTCATCTCAGAAACATTTAGGCCGAGGGTCTCCAACCTTACAATTTTAAGACTTGTGGACTTAAACTCCCAGAATTCCTCAGCCAGTCTTAAAGTTGCTAAGGTTGGAGATCCTTGATTTGGGCCATAAATGCAAAAAGATATTTTTACTGCTCAAATCATTTCAGTCTGAACAGTCCACATCTCCTTCATCTTTGTGAATCACTTCTGCTTACCTCCCTCCTATTTACCATGCATAAAAACAAGGCTTAGTCACCAGGGTGCTTGCAATCTAATGAATCTGTCTGCAGGATATATTTCCTATTACTCAGGGGTATCAAACTCGCGGGCCGCGGGCCAGATGCGTCACGTGTTGGCCCCGCCCCCACCCAGTTTAGTGAAGGGGGGGAAGTCCCGATACATCACCTGACACCGCCGTGACGATGTGAGTTTGACACCACTGCCATAACTTATCTCAGTACTGGCAAAATGGGACACTTTCATCAATAGCACTGGTTGGTACTAGCTTCTATTTATATAATTTTTGTGACATGAAAAACAATAAACTATGCAAGGTTCTCTCATTCATAAAATGGGGACTTTAAATTGCCTTATTTAAGGTTGCTTGCTCCACTCTGTGCCACAACAGTAATGACAATTGTAGAATTAAAAAAAAAAAACACCAACAAAACAATATGCTATCATTTTGAAAACAATGTTTTTTCATACTTTCACTTCAGTTTAATTAAGTTATATGTTACTTCTTCTTAAAATGCCCCACTATAGTTACAGAATTCATCAACTCTTCTTTATAGTAAATTCCAAACAGTAAATGGGTAAAGTACAACGTAATTTTGACTTTATAGTGTTATGGCTGTTTTGGGTTTTTTTAAAGTGCCCGGTGCAGAGACCAGAATGACATGCTTAAAGAATATAAAATCTCCCAAGAGGAGACACTCAAACTAATTAGGAATCCCAAGAATTAAAAGAATGAAAGCAAGGGGGAAATGTCCCTGTTAACTATCAGAGGAAAATCAATCCTTGTCTCTAAAACTGTGAAGGTGTAACAGAATGATGTTTTCACATATAATTCTTGATTAATCTATTGAATCTGCCAGCAGTGCCTAAGACTGGAAACAAAATGCTTTAACGGTTAAACATTGGCATAGTTAACACATCTATAACCACATTTAAATATCTCACCTATCTCACCTATCCCGTGACCTCTTTTGAGGTCGTTGGGGCGCCTGCAAAGATTTAACCACCACGCTTCTCCATCCGTCTCTGTCCTCCACTGCTCTCTGGGATGCTGCCAGGTTCAAGCCTGTCCAATCATGGATATCATCCTCCCATCTCCTTCGTTGTCTTCCCCGTTTGCGGCTTCCTCTTACCGTCCCTTGCATGATGGTCTTTGCGAGGCCAGTAGAGCGAGACACGTGTCCGTACCATCTCAATTTCCGTTTCTTGACGACAGTAAGAAGGTTGTCGTGTGGTCCTATTGCCTGTTGTATTTTATTTAAGACCTCTTCATTTGTCACATGGTCTGTGTAGTGGATGCCAAGGATCTTCCGGTAGCATCTCATTTCTGTTGCAAGGATTCTTCTTTGTAAATCCGCATTGAGTGTCCAGGTTTCGCAGGCATATAAAAAGATTGATATTGCGAGGGAGCGCATTAGGTGGATCCTTGAGCGCAGACTGATGTTCTTATCTTTCCAAATAGTTTGGAGCTTCGAAAGCGCAGCTGTTGTTTGTGCTATCCTTGCCATTACTTCTGGTTTTGAGCCTTCATCGGAAATGATGGACCCAAGATATTTGAAATTTTTTACTATCTCTAGGGGTGTTCCGCTGACTCTGATGTCTGAGGAGATACCTTGGGTACTGTTCGTCATCAGCTTGGTTTTCTCGGCATTGATCTCCATGCCGTACGCTGAAGCCGCTTTATCTAAGTGTTGGACAAGGCTCAATAGTTCATCCTCATTTCCTGCCAGGCCATCGATGTCATCTGCGAATCGCAGGTTGGTGATGGTTCTACCACCGATGGAAACTGTGCCTTCGTGATCTTCCAAGGCATCTTCCATGATCCGTTCGAGGAATACATTAAACAGTGTGGGGGAAAGCAAACATCCTTGACGCACTCCTACACTCGTCCGGAACCAGTTACCTTTGCTGCCGTTCAGGAGGACGGCGCTTGTGGCTTTCTCATAAAGTTGTTCTATCACTCTGACAAGGTTATCGTTGACGTTATATTTCCTCATGGTAGACCACAAGGCTGCATGCCACACCCTGTCGAAAGCCTTTTTGAAATCAACGAAAATGTGGTATAAGTCCTGTTGGTGTTGGAGATATTTCTCACAGATCACTCTCAAGTTGAATATTTGCTCAATAGTGCTCCGTCCTGCTCTGAAACTCGCTTGTTCTTCTGCAATGATAGTCTCTGCTTGTGGTTTCAGTCTGTTAAGAATGATTTTTAATATGACTTTGCTTGGGTGGCTGATTAAGCTGATGGTACGATAATTCTGGCACATCTGAAGATTCCCCTTCTTGGGCAGGGTTATGATTAATGATTGAGTCCAGGGGACTGGCCATACTCCAGTGGTCCAGATCTTGTTGCAGATGACAGTGAGGATGGTGATCACTGCCTCTCCTCCTTCCTGAATCAGTTCTGCAGATATGTTGTCAATTCCCGCTGACTTCCCTTGTTTAAGTGCCTTTATTGCTGCTTCGACTTCCTCACGTAGTATTGGATGGCAGGCATCATCTGGACTTGTCCGTGGGCCCTGCAATACTGTAGTGTCTCCATTGTGCTGATGGTTGTACAATTCAGCGCAGTATTCTGTCCATCTGTCCATCACCTCTCTTTCCCCAGTGAGTGTTTTGCCTGATTTGCTCTGTATGCTCGAGGGTCTCCCTTGTTTCTGTGTGGTGAGGCTTTTAACCATTTGGTATGCTTCCTTGGTGTTATTTCTCTTCAAGTTTTCCTCGATGTCTTTACACTGGTCCTCTATCCAATTTTCCTTTGCCTTTTTCATCCCCTTTTTTACTTTGTTGTTAACTTCTCTGCACTTCTGAGCTCCATCTGGATCGCTTTTCTTTTTCTTTAGTTCCCGTCTTTTGTTACATAGACCTAGGAGTTCACTTGTGACCCACGGTTTTTTGGGACGTTGGTGTTTCCCCAGGACATCATTAGCGGTCTCTATCACTGCTATGTTGAAAGAGCTGACTGTTGTCTCGAGGTCCACGTCATCATCTAGGACCGTCAGAGGAGCGAACTTCCCTCCAATCATTGCTTGGAATTCTTATCTTACTGCCAGGTCTTTCAGTTTTTCGAGGTTGAAACGTAGTCATGTGAACTTGGGCTTGTTGATCTTCTTCAGGCGCAGTTTGAAAGTCATCAGCACTAAAGCATGGTCACTTCCTATATCTGCCCGCGGGAAGCTGCGTGTAAGTGCAGTTTTTACTCCTGAGCGAAATCGCTTTTGGATCAGAATGTAGTCGATCTGGTTTCGTGTATGGCCATCTGGGTGGTTCCAAGTCCATATTCTTGAAGGTTTGTGATTACCAAAAGTGTTCGCAATGACCAGGTTGATGGTAGCAGTAAATTCTAGTAGCCGGAGACCGCGTTCGTTTGTGACAGAGTTGCAGGATGTTCCATAGGTACCCGGCCAATTTGTTCGAGTGTTCTCTCCTATTTTTGCGTTCCAGTCACCTTGCACTACTAAGATGTCTTTTTTGGGTTTTTCATCGATGGTTGCTTGGAGTAGGTTGTAGAAGTCCTCCACATCGTCATCACTGTATTCTGTTGTTGGGGCATAGACTTGGATGACGGTGATATTAAACGGTGATGCCTTCAGGCGGATGGTGATCAGTCGGCTAGAGACAGGGCGACACTCCATGACTGTGCCCACGGTATCTTTGTGGACTAGGAAACCTACGCCTTGTTCGTGTCGGTCGTCTTTCCCACTGTAACATTTAAATATAGGCAATTGCAAACTGAATACATCCAAATGGTTTCAGCCTTGCTTTACCATTTGGCTTTGTAAGGAGAGCTTTAGTCATAGGAAATATTCTCAGGAATGTATATGAAACAGCCTCTTCAGCAAACCTTTTTAGGCCTGAAACTGAGCCAGAAGCTTTAATGGTTAAAATGATGGACTTGGAACAGGAAAAATGGGCGTTGGTAGAAGTTACCATGAGCGCCCTTTCTATCTATGCTGCGAGAGAGCCCAGGATAGGTTGATTCCTTCCTATGACGTCATAGTTGAGTCTGCACTAAGATATAAAAACCAGCCCCCAGGAGAGACCCCAGCTTTGGCGAAGATACTTGACAGACTGAAAGGTGTCCCTGAAAGCCCAAATACAGAAATATGTCTTACCCTCTCCGGACGAATCAAGGGAGGGGCTGGGCTCTCTTACAGCAAAGATAGAAAGGGCGTTCACGGTAACTTCTACCAACGCCCATTCTCCTCCATGCTGCATCGAGAGCCCAGGATGGGACATACCAAAGCTTGCATGTCCATGGGCGGGTTCTCGTCTGGCTCATCACACCGACTGTGGAACCATTCGTTGAAGCACCCATCTGCCGAAGGCTGCAGTCGCCAAGGCAAAAGCATCCAGACAGTAGTGTCTGATAAAAGGAGATGGGGATGTCCATGTGGCCGCACAACAAATCTCCTCCAAGGATGCCCAGGCAGCAGAAGTGGCCGCGCTTCTGGTAGAGTGCGCCGTCAGACCTCGGGGAACCAGAAGGGCCTCAGCTTTGTAGGCCTGCTCAATGCAAGACCTGACCCACCTGCTAATAGTAGGAGAAGAGGCCTTGTGCCCCAAGTGAGAAGGGAAAAAGGAAACAAACATGGCTTCTGACTTCCTGAAGGAGGAAGTGCGCTTAATGTATATTCTAAAAGCCCTTCTTACGTCTAGCGTGTGCCACTGCCGCTCTAAGTCATGGTGCGGGAGAGGACAGAAGTCGGGCAAAACAATGTCCTAGGACCTGTGAAACCAGGTGTTAACCTTCGGAATAAATGAGGGGTCCAGACAAAGAACAACCCTATCATCGTGAAAGGAACAAAGGTCCTGTCTGATGGAAAGAGCAGCAAGCTCGGAAACCTTCCTGGCAGAAGTGATGGCCACAAGTAACACTACCTTCAGAGTCAGGACACGGAGAGACACTGTTCTAAGGGGTTCAAAGGAGGGCTTTGTAAGGGCATTAAGGACCAAATGAAGATCCCAGGAAGGATACCTGTGAACCACCAGAGGATGCAGGTTGGAAGCCCCTTTCAAAAACCTCCTGACTGAAGTGTGATGGGATAAGGAAGGAAGTGAAACCCATGAAAGGACTGAGGAGAGGGCCGCAACCTGCCTGCGTAAGGTGTTGAGGGCCAAACCTTTCTCCAGCCCATGCTGAAGGAAGCTAAGAACTTCTGCCAACTGGGCTGAAGCAGGAGAAAGACCCACCCTGAGGCACCATCGGGAAAAAGCCTTCCAGGTGGCATCATAGATGCACCTTGTAAAAGGTTTGCGAGAAGCCAGGATAGTGAGGATGACCCCTCTAGCTGCTGCCACTCAAGTGCCACATGAACCACTGGGGCTCTGGGTGGAGCAGGCCCCTCTGGTGAAGAGAGATTAGATGGGCAGGGATCCTCCAAGGAGAAGCCACCGATAGGTTGACCAGGTCCGCAAACCAGGGCCTCCTTGGCCAATAGGGTGCGCACATTCCCCCAATATCTTCCAAATTACTGCCGGAATGATGGGAATCGGGGGAAAGGCATAGAAGGGACCCTTGGGCCATCTGCACGAAGATGCTCCCCGGCAAGGAAACCTGGTGAAGAATCTGGTGACTTGGGCGTTTTGAGGAGTGGAGAAAAGATCCACCTCCGGTGTTCCGAATCTGAGGGAAAGATCCCTGAATAGAGACGGCGGAATGGACCATTCTGCCTGGTCGACTAGGGTCCTGCTGAGCCAGTCAACCTGGGAGTTGTCAACCCCAGAGATGTAGTCTGCTGAGATCGTTAACAGGTGTTTCTCTGCCCATAACCCCAGCCGTAGCGCCTCTCTCATGAGGGCTTTGGACCTCGTCTCCCCTTGCCGGTTGAAATGAGCCTTTGTGGCCATGTTGTCCATAAGGACTAGAAAATGAGAGCAGGTCACTGATTGCCTGAAATGCTTGAGAGCCAGAAAAATAGCTCTAAGCTCTAGCCAATTTATGGGAAGAGTCTGTTCCGATCTGGACCAAACGTCCTGAGCTATCTGGTCCTGCATATGGGAACCCCAACCCAGGAGGCTGGCATCGGTGGTTATCACTAGCCTGTCTGGGTCCCTGAACAGGAATCCCCTCCAGATAGATGGGGAATGCCACTAATTGAGAGATCTCCGGATTTGTGGTGGGAGTGGGACCTTGATGGATGAGTAGCTGGTTCCTGCTCGTTGGTAGGGAAGCAGGAACCATTGTAGGGCTTGGAAGTGGAGCCGAGCCCACGGGACAATGCCAATACAGGAAATCATCTTCCCCAGAAGTTTGGACAGCAGCGACAGGGGGACAATTTGATGTTGCTGGATCTGGCTGATGATCTCTGCAAGGCTCTTTCCATGAGCTGGGGACAGGAAAACCTGGCATGAAATGGCATCGATGACTGCTCCCAAGTGTTGCAATTTGGTTGTAGGAGAGAGCTGGCTCTTTTTGGTGTTGATGGAAAATCCGTGGCTCTGGAGACATGACAGGGTAATTTGCAGATCCCGATGGGCCGCAAGGATGGAAGAGGAAAGAATCAAAATGTCATCCAAATAGCATCGGATACTCACTGGAATAGAACGCAGAGATGCCACCAATGCTGCCAGAACCTTTGTGAAGACCCTTGGAGCCGATGAGAGGCCGAAGGGAAGTGCTCGATACTGGTAATGGATATTCTGATAACAGAAATGGGGAAAGTGGCGATGATGAGGCCAAATTGGGATGTGGAGGTAAGCCTCGGTGAGATCAAGGGAAGAGAGGAGGTCGCCCTCCCGAACGCTCTCTAAAATAGAATGCAGAGTCTGCATTTTAAATCACCTGTATTTTACAAATTGGTTGAGAAATTTTAGATCAAGGATGGTTCGCCACCCCCCTGAAGCTTTGGGAACGATGAAAAGGCAAGGGTAAAGCCCACATCCCTGTTGAGACGGGGGAACAGGTTGAATAGCCCTGATTTCAAGAAGGTGCTGAATGGCCTGATTCATGAGGGCTTGCCTGGAAATGTCCCAAGACACAGGACAGATCAAAAAAATTTGGGGGGGTGGGGTTATGAAGTCTAATTGTAACCCTGACCAAAAAAGTACTGAGCACCCAGGTGTCCGTCGTTGACTCCTCCCATTTGGAGGCAAAGAAGGCTGGGTGACCTCCGATGGATGGGGAAACGAGGGATTACTTAGAGCGATGGAAGGAATGACCCCCCACAAAGGGCCGTTTGCCAGCAGAAGGTTGTTGCCTGCCAGATGTTTCCGCCCGTTGGTCTTGGCATTGGGAGTATGGCCTGTGAGAGTGGGGAAAGCGAGATGAGGTCTCCGCTCAGAAGGTAGGAGGGCGATAAGGAGCAGGGTGATGATAGTTGGCTTTCTTCCCAGAGGAAGAGCGAATTTTACATTTATCTCTGGTTTCGATGAGATAAAGTTCCAGAGCATCGCCAAAAAGCTTATCGCCTGAGAAAGGAACTGAAGCCAGCTTCCATTTTCGGTGTGACTCCACCTGCCAATTTCGGAGCCATAAAAGTCTTCTTGCTGCTACAGAAGATGCCATGCATGGCCTTGGATGCAAATGTGGCAGAATTGAGAGTGGCATCCCCAGTGAATTTTGCCGCTGCAATAATCTTATTAAAGACTTGGTGAGACCGAAGGTCAGAAGCAGGCAATCTATTCTGGAGTTGGCGCAGCTACTGTATGGATGCCCTGGTGAAGAAGGATGCTGCTGTTGAAGCCCAAACAGCCCAAGCAGCTGTCTGGTGATTGTGCTTGAGGGTCTGTTCGGAACGTTTATCATCCAGTTTCAGGATATCTTTTGGCTCCATGGGAGTGCCAGAAGATGAGAACGAGGCCAGAACCAGAATGTCAACAGAAGGCACTGCCAGGGCATTGTCCACGGCTGCGCTGACATTGTAGAAACGCTTATCTAGAGAAGATGGGCGAAGACCTGCCGAAGGAGATGCATATTGTTCCTTCACCATGTCCAAGAACAAAATGAGAGAAGACAAAACCTCTGCATGCACTACAGGCTTGGAGAAGAGCGAATCCCCTTGGCTAGAGGGATTTTCTTGTGGCTCGGGAGCCACTTCCTCTGGCAACAGCTTGGCAGTGACCAAGGCCTTGCTGAGTAATGGTCTGAAGAGAGTAGGTTTGAAGACCAATGCAGAGGATGTCTGCTCTGGGTGAGAATCCTCCTCCTCTGAAAGATTTTGGTCAAAAATCTCA
This sequence comes from Hydrophis major, assembly GCA_033807585.1. Classification (NCBI taxonomy): domain Eukaryota; kingdom Metazoa; phylum Chordata; class Lepidosauria; order Squamata; family Elapidae; genus Hydrophis; species Hydrophis major. Next base: position 85,106,669 of record CM066328.1, on the reverse strand, counting down.
CCCTCTTCACACTCTGAATGAGAGGAGTAACTGTGTTCAGATGTTGAAGGCCTTCCTTCTTCATCAACCTCCTCCCCATTCTGGCAGAGAAGAATGGACCCTGAGGTCCTGAGGCCTGTGTAAATGATGAGGCAAGGAACTTATAGATTGAGAATGGAGAAGGGCCTGAACCCTTTCCAGAGGTTGAAGAATTTGCTTGAAGCCTTCAGCCAATCCCTGCCTAATGGCTGATGAGACTATATCTTGGATATCCCTTGGTCTATGCTCAAAGGTAGAGGCAGAAGGCCGAAGGCCTGCTGCTGTGGGAGTGAAAGTGGCTTCAGACCTAGATTGAGGAGAGGTTCGAGGCCTGGAGGGAGGGGGAGGAGCATAGGGCACAGAAGCCTGTTGAAAATAAGGCCCAGATCTGCTTAAATCCTGAGGATCTGACTGTACAGCAAGAGCCTCAGAAGACCAGGATGGAGGATGGCTCATAGATAACTTCTCCTCCCCTGGGAGGGCTTGGTTGGGGCCCACGAGTATCACCTGAAACATGCTATAGTTGCACTCCCTTCTGTTGAATAGTTCTGTTGAACTGCCTCTCTAGGGCTGCATGTCTGCGCTTCTCTGTCCTCAATTCAGCCTTGCTTTCTTAGGGGCTAGAGCCTTAGCTTTGATTTTAGCAGCCACCTCCCTCTGGACTGATTTGGGTGCGTTGCCTATGTCTTTTCTCCTATTGGGCTTAAGAGACTGTTCCACGGGGGGAAAGCTCTGCCAGAGCTTTATCTTGCTCCATTTGTAAAATAAAGGCTCTTGCATTGGAAAGAAGCTGTTTAGAAATTTTTCTATTAAGTCCCTTAGGGTATAAATGGCCCCCGGGCTTACAAAATGGCTGCTCACCTCGTGGTGGAAGGCTTGAATCCAAGATGGCCACTGACTACAGGAAAACAGGCTCCAAGATTGAAGAATCCCTCTTTAGGCTATACAGAGCCCCGAGCGAAGTCAGCAAGGGAAAAACACAGCAACCAGCTACATGATCAGGTGGCTTGAGCTCTTATCAGTTTGCCAATCATGTTTAGGATCCCTCCAAACTGCAGGTGTGGGGGAGGTCTGCAGACGCTGCCCAGCTTGCCTGCACAGAGCTCTGTAAAGCTGCTCCCAACTTGTAGGAGAGAAAGAGAGAGAGCCCTGCTCTCTGGAAGAGCAGTTGCCCAGATCCCTGAGAGCTGCTTGAAGAGAGGAAAAAAGTACTGAAGATCGTTGTGATTGCTATCTAACAGAATGCTTTCAGAGACACAGCCACTGACTGAAAGGAGCTGAGTTAAAAGCTGGGGTCTCTCCCGGGCAGCGTTGCCAGATTCAAAATGTAAAATTATCGTACCCGAGACTCAAAATTATCGTTTTTTTGAGAAAATTATCGTACATATAGCAAACTCTATATCTCACAGGAAGTACCAACTGTAGGCATATATCCATGTGGAAAATGTCCGAACTGAAGGCATGAAGCCACAAGATACGATCCCGCAAAACTTACGATCAGCAATAAACTACCTCAATGGGCCTGACGCGCGCGACGACTAGCTGACTCGACTCGTACTCGTACTTGTACGTAGCTCGTGAGCGAGCGTGTATCACGTATGCACAAACTACACGCGCGTATGCACACACACGTGATCTAGACTCATGAAGTTGCATGAACCCACGAAAAGTACAGTATGGTAAAATACTAGCTCTTAAGGTAAAATACTAGCTCTTAAATTGCCAAACTGTAAAATTATCGTACATTTGACCTTTTTGGGAATTATTGATCGTACATCGTACAGAGGGCCAAATTATCGTACAAATACGATAATTATCGTACGTCTGGCAACACTGCTCCCGGGGGCTGGCTTTTATATCTTAGTACAGACTCAGTTAAATGACATCATAGGAAGGAGTCAACCCATCCTGGGCTCTCGATGCAGCATGGAGGAGAATAATACAGATTAGATTTGAGAAGGAGATATAATCCTGAGCAGGTTAAAGGATCCATGTCAGGAATTTCTTAATCCAACCACGTCTTTTGCACAGCTCCATTAGCTTTGCAAACCCAGGAAAAGACACTCGGCTGCTTCATGGTATTCCTGCAGACGCTACATAGCCATTCACCGTTTGCCCTCTGGATTCAGGTTGCAGCATAGTTCTAATATAATCATAATTATGGAACACTTTTGGAACAGTAATCCAATAAATAATTCTGAGGCCTCTGTATTATGCAAATTTCTTTTATGATGTACTGTATCTCTGATATTCCTCAAGTCAAGTACAGCCAAATAGCATGAAGAGGAATTCAGAAGTGAGAAGAGCAGTTACATATCATAACTCCTCTACTTTATATGCAATTAAAGTAGTAGGAAGGGTACTTTTTAGAGCAAAGCGGGGGCTGAGGTAGGGGAAAAATCTCCACAGCTCTATACTGTACATGCTTTTTATACAAGAAGACACATGATAACTTCCTGGTACTTCCATACAGGACAGAAAAGATTCCTATCTGAAGCCTCTTTAAAACACAAGCATGAACACAGCTCTCTGAGATTTTCCAAAGGAAAATTTCTGAGAATTTAGGCCCTGATGAATTTCAGAATGTTATATATTATATTCACTTTAAATAAGGCTTTCTATTTAGAAGCACTTCTAACACAGAAATAGCACCCAAGAATTTTTAAAAAAATGAAAAACAGTATGTGCTAACTCTATCATTCATGTGTGGCCATAATAATATAATTTTTAATGTGTAATCCTGAGCATGTAATGGGAGAATTCATCTATCCATGCCTCCATCTTAGGAGATGAAAACAAAGCATATTTAAACACCTTCCACAAAGTCATCTTTTTACTTTTTTTAGCATGGAACCGTCATTTAGTCTACAACAACTGTAAATTGGCTCATTTGACTCAACCTCTTCTTCGAAAATTGTGGCTGGCTATGAATTGTCTATTTTTTAAAACTTTTATGACTTACCCTAAGTGTATTAATGACATTTCTAGGTTTAAATAGTTTTTATTCACATATAAGTTTTAATTTACTGCTGCTTTCTAAATCTGTCTATCTAATGCACACTGAGTAAAGAAGAACAGGCCACCTCATCTGGTACTACTCTATGAAGAGACATAATGAAGATTGGAAATTGTATGCAAAAAGTACATATGTCAGTCCTGCCACTAGCAAACAATATATATCTAAAATATAGAAATCTAAATAGATCTGGCAATTTTTGAGGGTTATTTATTTGAGTATATATACTGAAAATAGGAAAAACTAATCAAGCCAACACAAATGTGTTGTTTCTGAAGGATGTTCAAAACTTTGTGGGTTTCATGCCTGTATTTATACCCAAAGATTGGCAGGAAAATAATTGACAAAGGCTGTCAGAAGAACTGGCTGCCATTTTGGGTGGGAGGCAGAGCATTCACAAGCATGTTAGAGATCTATTCTGGCAATGTTGCTAATTTAGAACAGAACACCCAATGGTGTGAAAGATTTATGATGTGGGTTTGCTGACTTGTTGCATAAATATGATGGGTGAGATTCCCCCCTCCTACTAAAAGAGAGTCCATGGAAAAAAGAAGACAGTTACTGGCCAGTTGCAATTACTATGGAAGCTAATGAAGAAGACCTGAGCAACTCCTTATTAGCCAGCCATGATACCAAAGTGGTCTACACTGGAAACTGACATCTTTTGTATAATTGATATTTAGAAGAATTTATCATATTTTCATACTTCGAGATCCTATAGTTTTTTTCCCCACAGGAATTGGAACATGGACTCATATGGACAACCAATGAGTGCCTGGATTCATGGAAATGTTAGAAGGATCACTCATCACAAAGAAAGAAACCTCTGTGGCATACAGAATATGGCTATGCAAAAATGGCAGATGAGACAGTGAAGACACCACTAACAATAGGTTTGAATACATTTATTGGTGGCAGGTATTCAAAGAGTTTCTGACAATCAAAGCAGATAGGTTGTTATTGATATTTTATCCTAAACTGAAGTTATCAATGTGATGTCTTCTACAGGCACAATCTCCTCATCATGGCCGGTCAGTCACTTGTTCAGTCACTTGTTCTGATAGTATCCCTGGCCGGATCACAAAATAGTAGACAAAAAACACAATAAATAGCCGAAATGACTAGTGGGTAGAGGAAGACTACCAACTTGACTTTTAAAACAGATGAAACTATGAATCTAATTTCAAGACGAGTTCCTTTCTCACACTCAGATTAATGTATATGTGTAACAGATTTAGGGATAAGGGACAAATCCACAACTGTGATATCATTCCCCTAAAAGTTTATTATTAAGACTCATCAGAGTCTTTGTTTATTTCAGTGCAATACAGTTCTCAAGCCCTCTTTATGACGAGTTCAAACCCTGGAACACAAAATGGTGATATGACGACCCAAGATAATTATTGTAAGAATAGGCCCATGACTTGTTGGTTCCTGAAACCAAACTACTAAGGGGATTTAAGCAGAAGGCATGAGCGCAAACACAAAGCTAACACAATTGGTCCTGTATCCAGGCGACAGCCTGTAAACATTTGCAGTACCTTGACAACCAGATATCACACCAGCTGGATGATAGCCTTATCAACACAGGGAAGACCTTCATCCTTGTATCTTCCTCCATTTCTTCATATTCCTATTCCTTAAAGTCTGATTAAAAACTGAAGACTAGGCATAGTCACAGCATTCTGGTGTTCCACTGATCATCCTGATTTGCACCATGCAATTTTTATTTAAGGACAACTGAACTATGCCAAAACTTGAACAGCCAGAAAAATTGCCCTTTAGCAAATGTCCACTGTAAACCACTCTTCTTTCATCTTTATCTGCCACAACTATTCAAGCTCAAGAAACAGAAATACCATTCGGATGAGGGCATAAGAGATTTATGCTTTGGGAAGAGAATTTTAATGGTGTGGGCATAAGCACATCCCCATCATTCAAAAGTCACTGTGCCCATCTCAAAACTAGTTCAATATTGCGGCAGCTGGAAATGGGGAAATGCTTCCCTGGCTGTGCTTTGGCTGAAAGTGCTTGTGCTTCTCGGGGAAGAAGGACTAGCCACTTAACATTTAAGTGGACGTGAAAGGTGCAAGGAATAGCTTTGGGATTCTGGCATTATCAGGAGGGGAAGAGAACCCGATGGAATAACTTAAGAGGTATGTGTAAAGCAGTATTGAAGAACCATATATAGATAGTCAGCACAACAGTTCGCTTAGTGACTATTTGAAGTTACAACAAAACTGAAGAAAATGACTTATGATTGTTTTTCACACTCATGACTATTGCAGCATCCCCCATGGTCACATGATCAAAATTTTGATGCTTCGCAACTGATTCACATTTATGATGGCTGCAGTGTCCCAAGACCATATGATCCCCTTTTGCCACCTTCTGACAAGCAAAATCAATGGGGAAGCCAGATTCACTTAACAAGCATGTTACTAACTTAACTGCAGTAATTCACTTAACAACTGGGGCAAGAAAAGTCGCAAAATTGGGCAAGACTCATTTAAACAACTTTTGTTAAGCAACAAAAACTTTGGCTCAATTGTGGTCATGCTTTGAGGACTCCCTGAAATTAAACAAATTAAGTAAAGAGAAAGTACCTATTCCAGGGGCCAAAGATTCAGGACAGGATCATGTTATGTTTTATGTCAAAAACGAATTGTATTTATTTGTTTGTATATATGTACATTTTAGCCTCAGGCTGCTACTATTTATGATGGAGAGGGACCACTAATATTTACTGATTGAATGAGGTCAAACCAAATAATATTTTCATCTACCAGGCCAAACCTAACTATTTTAAGAGTTTTGTTCTTAAAAATGTTGCATTTATTGGTAAGATCTCCTAAGCTGCAGCTTTTGAAAGCTATTATACTTTACTAGAAGTTCTTAGTAGAAAAAACCTTGATATTACCAGACTGCTCCCATTTTTAGTTACCACGGACTAACATGGGTCTCTTTTTACAATATTTATTGATAGGAATTAAACATTGTCAAATTTAAAACCATGTCTTCTCATCTTAATATATACAGTATATCAGAAAATAGCAATTCAGGCTGGAAAAAAAATAGTCAAGTTTTATTTGAACTGAAGCACATAAAGCTTAGGTTGGCTGCTATGGTAACAATGTAACATGGTAACTCATCCAGATTGTCCCAATTTGGAGCAGGGTAAGGTGAATCCAAATAATAAGTAAATATGAGTTCTAACTGCTTTGCACCTAAACATATGAAACTAAAAAGAAAAGACTGCATGCGCTCCATCCAATTATATAAATCAATGTTTTTTAACTTGTCAACTTTAAGGTGTGTGATCTTCAATTGCCAGAATTCCCCAGCCAGCAGCTGGCTCAGGAGTTCTGGGAGTTGAAGTCCACATATGTTAAAAGCTGCAAGTTTGAAAAACACAGATGATGATGATTGCATTTCTCTTTGTTAAAGCTGTATGTGTGCTATTGATAATAGCATCCACACAACAGTGCTCCTTGCTGCCTGTAAACCAACACAATTACACAGTATAACTGACTACATCCTGCTGAGGGTTGAAGAGACTATTCTGTCCAAGAACATCAATTTGTGGAAACTCAAAATATCCACTACCTTCCAATGATCATAAGCTTTACTGAAGGAGTTTTCAAGGGAATCTTCACCTCTTATAGTCGGCAATGACTAGCGGAATAAAATCCTTCCTTCCTTCCTTCCTTCCTTCCATTCTTCCTTCCTCCCCTTCCCTGATTTGCTGATTCCCTCCCTCATCTTTTGCTGATCTGAAAACTGCCAGCCCGAACATATGAGGTGAAGCTTTTGTTTTCTGTTGATAATCAGATTATTTGAGGAGGCAGTATTAGTGTAGGATCTAAGGGAGTAATGACAGCAAAATAATAATAATAATAATAATAATAATAATAATAATAATAATAAGAAGAAGAAGAAGAAGAAGAAGAAGAAGAAGAAGAAGAAGAAGAAGAAGAAGAAGAAGAAGAAACCAATTACACATCTAAAAGAAAAGACAGCTTAAAAATCTGACACTGAGAAAAAACTCTCTAAAGTGAATTAAATTTCTGCTTGAAAATTGTGCAACATTGGATAGTTATGTTACATTGAAATGGCCTTATGTGTGCATATTATACATTGCAACAGAAAGTAGTGAGTGAGTATATTTTCTCAGGTGTTCTTTTTTAGCAAACTGGAACAACTGGAATTTCCATGTTGTTGTTTATGAAACTAACTCTCAAATGGCCCATCCATTTCAGTATCACTCAGCGTGCAAGCATTGGCGAGGCTTCTTTCAGCACCAACAGGAAGCCTTAAACCATTACCTTTGAATTGACCTTATTCTTCCTTATTTCCCAGTATAAGCAAGAATAAATGTATTAATATTTAAATTATGAAAAACCTGACTGAGGGAACAATAGAAATGGAAACCATCACTATAAATCCTTTCATATGCATCCAATTAAAATTAATTTATCATTCATAAATGCATATTTCAATTAAAGAAAGAAAAAAACAAATAGATTGGGCAAAGTAATATTTGGAAACATTTTGAAAATAAATACCAGATTTGTTCATATGAAGAAAACCATCTCTACTGTTTTTATTCACTCACTCTGATTATACCTTTAGCATTAAAAAAGCTTATAAAGAAGATAAAATAGGTATATTTCTTTTTTTTTTTGGTAGAACAGGAAATAAATATATTTAAAACTTCCTGTTAAAAATGTAGTTTTGAAAGTTGTTAAAGGAAACCCATTTTTTAATAGTACTTCCAGATACTTTTCTGACAGCAACAGTAGTAGTAAACAATGAAAAAGGACATACTTCTGAGAAGAATTTACTGACTAACACCATATTTAGAGGAGTTTGGTACCTTTCAAATGTGCACAGGCTACAAATCTTATCATGCACAACCAGCACAACTATTGTTTATGGGAATTGAGGGCTACAGGACTTCTAATCTAGCCTAAGGCTTTATTGCACTATTTCCTCTGGTGCTTCAGCCAGCCTATACTTACATGAACACTCAGCCTGTTTCCTGAATTTATCAGCAATAAAATATGTGCTAAGCCCACTTTCAATTCTGCTGTTTCATTCTTGACAGAGAAAAGAGGGTGAAGAAATCAAAACTGTGCTCAAATTCACTTTATCCCTTTGTAGTAGTTATCAGGACGCCATTTTCCATTGTCAGCATTAACTTTAAAGTAAAAAATAACCTTTTAATACAAAAATAGCTGTTTAAAGTAGCAAAAATCCTCACTTAAAGATCTTAATTGGGATAGGAATTCCTATTGCAAAAGTGATCATTAGGCGAACTATCAGATACTCTACCACTTTAGTGATGGCACTTCTGGTAATCCCAGTTGTGGTCGTTTGACAAGAACCAAGCTGTTGTTAAGCAAGGAACTCACACTTTTTCTGTTCTCCCCAGCCAGGGCACTAAACTGATTTCACCCCTTTTGGCCACCCTGCACTCTGCTGCTGCTGCCATCTAGTACCCTGACATCCCCTCACCGCCTGTTCACAAGGCACATCTTTTGCAACACTCGCTTGCTACAACCTCTGCCAGGCCTCGCTTTGCTTCTGTATGGCCTCATGGAAGGGCAGGGAAAGGAAAAAAATCGTGATGGATAGCTAAAAGGTGCAAGGCAGAGTGCAGGGCAACAGGGGTGGCAGAATGAAGAGCGGTCGAAAGTGCAGAGGTGGGAGGAGATCGATGGGGGGATTTGAACTGTGGGCTGCAGTCATAAATGCAGGTGGGCTGCTAAGTGCCTAAATTTTGATCTTATAACTGAGAGGCCATTGCAATCATTTATCATAATTTCCAACAGTCACTGAATGAATGGTGATTAAATGAGAACTACCTGTTTATATAATATATAGCATAGAGCAAATATTTCAAGGGAGATTTCAGAATTCATCCAGTCATGGATGATAGATAATTCCTGTCCTCTTCCGAATAATAATGCAGGCATTTCAACTGCTGCTCCATGCCTTTTACTGATTTTTAATATCAAATAAATAAGCATGCATACTTTTAAAAGTTGTGTAATCCACTGACCAGGATAAGATCTTTGACCCCCTCCTCTTTTATCTAAACCAGTACAACCAAGAACTTACATATTTTCTGGATGAAAGCAACTTGAGTATAGAAAGATGGGTATTTATGTTTGATTATCTTCGTTCTTTAAAAAAGCATCTGATGCATATAAATGTTCACTTGCAGATTTTCTGTATCCTAGAATAATCAGGCATGTAAATGTCTTCCCTCCTCCCAAGCTTTTTACTTCAAGCAAAGGACTTTAGGAAAACCTTTTGTTTTGCTGAGATCCTTTTAATATAAATTTCTGCAAACCCAGAGGGTCCTTTCTCAGAGCTTGAGGTCCAGAAGAGAGCTAAAACAAACTCAGACAAGGCTTACTGTATTCATCTTCAACTAATGCCCGAATAAAATATATTCTTCCATCCTTATGGTAACGTTTGCAATATCCTTCAGGCATAGCACCTCCTGATCACAAAATAAAAATGTGAAAATGCAATGAGATCCATTTGTAATTTTGTCATACAGTTTGCCTTGACAACAGAAATGAAGTGAAACACTGAAGCAATCTTCATCAAAGGTGATAAGCCAGTTGGATTATTAGATGAGTGAGTTTTTTCATAAACAGAATTAAAACTCAGGATAGAAAAATGGGATTACAAATCAAATTAAAAGCAAAGATAAAAACACAATGTAACAAGCACAGTTAATCACTAAAATTATTAAAATATTAAACTTCTTTAAAAGTGCAGTTTCCAAGTACGCCTTTAACAATCTGTACACAACATTTTTCCCATCCAACCTCAGATTCAGTTACTGATCAATCCTGCTGCTTCCACCTATGCCTTGGGAGAATCTTTTGGGTCTGAATTCTCAACCACTCCAGATAAGAGATTGTGAGAACTGAAGATTATGGAATTTACAATCACTTACAACTCTAGTTTACAGATTGCAAGAAAATTTTTAAAAAAACACAAATGGTTCTAAAAAAGAGCTTATTTATGACTCCTTCAGTATCTTCTGATGCATATCCAACTATTGTGTTCTTTTGTGCAAAGACTTTTAAATTTTCTAAGGTAATTCATAAGCAGCTCTTCCCCCTGCACTTTTTTTTACTTTCTGGGATGCAGAAAATCAGTGGCAAAATGCAAAATCAATTGACCAAGAATAAGGGGAATCCTTGGGAATGCAAGGTTATAAAATCCAGGCTAAATTAATATTTTCCGACTGAAGTTGGGATTTGATTTTTTTTTCCACGCCAGGCAGAAAGCTGAAGCTGGATGGAATCTAATCCTCTACTGACAGAAGTGTTGCTTTGAGTAGTTTGAGTGGGCATTTTCTTCCCAGATGCCCTTAAAACTGGCTCAGAGGCATATTTTGGATGGTTGTTGGAAAGTCTAGGAAAAAGAAAATGTTTTGTAATGCCAGGAGTTATCTACTGGCAGAACTCTCAATGTTGTACTGAAGTTAGGATCTGCAAAGTGTTGGCAATCCTCTGAGGTTTGGAAGCATTGCTACAAGAGAGAGAATTGTGATCCTACTTATCAGCATATTTATATTTTATTAATGAAAACAGAGAAATCTTCTATGGTTTCATAATCTCAGAAAGTATCATTATCTTCCATTATTGATACAATATTCCAGAAATTATATAGTATTGTGTGTCTCATACACTAGTAATCCATATTATAGAGATAGTTATCTCTGGTGGACTGAATGAATAACTTTCTTTAGCCTGAAAATGAAATATCTTAACAGATATGTATGATAATACATTTCTAGATTCATTTTTAGATACATGTTTCCAATAAGGTATCTTCTTTCTTCATAAGCCAAATTTGTCCAGAACAAGGAGACATTCTAAATAAAACATGAGGAAATTCATGTTCCATCTACACTGGCAGTACCCCATAAACAGATGGATGCAAGAAAACTGATGATGACCTTTATGGATTAACCAGTGTTATAACCTGAAAACCATTTACTGTTTCAGACCCCAGAATTGAACAGCAGTCTTAATTTAAATCACTATTAAGAACTAGTCAGAGGTAGTATTCAGCAGGCTCTGACCAGTTCTGGAGAATCAGTTGGGAAAACTTCTGAGTAGTTCGGAGAACTGGCAAATTCTACCTCTATTCTCTGCTCCCGAGTCCCAGCTAATTGGCTGGATCTCCTTTTGTTGCCCTGCACAGGAGAACGGAGCTGGAAAGCAGATTAATAGGGTGGGGAGGAAATGGGGATTTTGCAGTAACCTTCCCCTGCCATGCCCACCAAGCCATGCCCACAGAACTGGTAGTAAAAATGTTTGAATCCACTGGAACTAGTACATAAAAAGAGATTCCACCTTTGTTAAATCGCAGTTAATTCTCTTTACGCTGGCAGAGCACTTGCAGGCAACAGAAGGAGCTGGAATATGTTGGCCAACTCCTATTCACAGTGTACCTCTAAAGAAGAAAATTAAATCTGTGTACAAGGACTATAATATATTCTTGCCATCCTACATCAGGGCCTTGATGTTATTTGCAGATTAAAGCATATGTTGTCACATGCCCACCCAGGACAACTTGAAGGCCCTCATCTGAGATTTTTTTTTTTTTTCATTTCTTGCTTAGTATATTCATCTGAAATTGATTATTTTGATTAATATTTAATTCAATTTGGATGCTGCCCAGCTCCAACTGACTCTTAGACACTGAAGATTGTTTCTAAAAGGAACCTAAAATAATTGCAGTTTTCCTTTCCTATCAGGACTTAATGTTTGCTCACGCAAGTAAATTAAGGCACATGTACTGTATGCCTGAAAAGAAAAAAAAAATTGATCAGTGTGTGCTACCTGCTCTAACGTATGCCAGTGAAACATGGACACTAACCTCACAGTTGATAGAAAAGCTACGAATGGTGCAAAGAGCCATGGAAAGTTACATCCTTGGTATTACAAGACAAGATAGAAAGACCTGCATATGGGTTAGAGAACAAACAAAAGTATTATCAAGAGAACAAAAGAATTGAAATGGAAATGGGCTGGTCACATAGCAAGAAAAACTGATGGCAGGTGGACCAAGGCAGTCATAAAATGGGTCCCACTTGATTAAAAAAACATCTACAAAAGAGACTTAAAACAAGATGGATTGATGACATCAGCAAATATTGGGGACCCAATTGGCCAAAGAAAGCTCAGGACCATATTGGTTGGAAATATCCTGCAGTGGATAGACAATGGCTAAAATGATGGGGATAATGATGATGATATTTTAATGGAGTTAGCACAAATGGAAGCTTCCTTTATTTATAAATAACAATGCGGGGCAATTTTAGCATGAAAGATTTTCCAGTTCAAGTTGCTTTCTCTGTGCAAGAAGGAAGATTTTTTCCAATGCTCTCTTCAAATTGTCCCAATAAGATCCCTAGCTTTCTTTGTAAGAATAAAGAACATTATATGTATTTGGCTTAATCCTGCATTTAATATTTAGATGCAATTTAAATTTAATTCTGTGAGTTCTTGGAAATACCCTCTCGCCAAACATTGAAGAGAAACTTAAAAGGGACGCCCAAGGTCATATAGATAGAAGAAGTCAAACATATTTTAAGATCTGTATTAACAATATGTTTTAGATATAAAATACAACCACTAATGAGCTAAATGAATTAGGACAATTATTAAAGTAAAAAAAAATACTCATTTTACTTACAGGCAGGTGAGCTGCTGTGAGATTCCCCCCCCCCCCCCCGGTCTTATGTGTCCCTAGGTCAGTGCCTGGACAAGCCCTTGCAGTCTTCTTGGCAAGATTTTTCTATGTGTGGCATGCCATTGTCTTCTTCCTTGGGCTGGGAAAAGTGACTGCCCAAGGTCACACAGCTGGCTTTGTATCTAAGGCAACACTAGAGTTCACTAGGGTTTAGCCTACTGTTTTAAAGCATCGCACCAAATTAGCTCTGTTATGAGAATAGACTATTTTATTCTGTAAGTCTGGTCTTTATGCCTTGAATGCTTGTGGCAGATAGATAATTTAGCAACAGTTTCACTGCATTCCAATAATGAACCAGCTTTTCATTTAATATATTGCTGGCAGCTACATCCAATTTTAGCTAATGCTTTTTTGGTTGCTCATCCTATTATAGTATTATTTTTAACTTTCTTACTGTAAGCAGTTTTTCAACGGCTTGCCTAAAAAAGCTAGGGTGGAATTACAAGCAAAAAATGTCTTTTTCCTTCAAACTTGTTTCTATAGAGTTCAACTCCTTATATATAAAACAATTTAACCATGTCGTTGAGATCATTCAGGGTAAATATTTTTTTCTTTCTTTTCTGTAAGTGCCATTCTGTAAGTGCAGTGACTTTTAAAGTTAAGCTAAAACTAGAAATGCATAAATTGCATTGTAAACAAAAAATTCAACTACAGAAGACACATTTACCAGAAAGACTATAATTCTATTTTTACACCATTTTCATATTTTTTTTTAAAAAAAGGGCTACTATTTTGATGCTTATACTGTATGCCACACAGAACTGTATTATATTTATTATTGGGCAAGCTGGCTTGATGAAATTATAGTTGGTAAGGCGACAGGAAAACTAATTACATAAATAATTCTAAAGTTCAGATACTTCAGAATCCCCATTTTTTCTAACTGCAAAACCATTCTTCCATTATATATTTAAGCATGTTTGTGTATAGCAGCACATCTTGGGTTCTGTATAGTACACAAAATTCTAGATGAAAAAGTGCTCTATGTCCTATAAGAAATTGTTCATAAATGCACTTCTTAAGTTACCTTCTCTTAATTTTTATAAGAAAATTTATGTAGATAACAAGTATTAGTCACCAATGAGAGGGATAGGTGTATTTTCCTTATTTTTTCAATAATTACCTATTAGGACACCATAAAAAAAGCAGAAACTGGAGGTAATTGTTAATTGTTCATTTACTATAATATCCAGTATTTCCTTCCAGGGCTGCATCTATTCATGAATGCAAAAGTTTTAAAAGTCAGCTTCTGAAAGCACTAGAGAAAAAGTATGACAGAACATTGGACAAGACCACAGAGGATCCAAGTGCATCACATTACTGATGGAAGAATCATGCAACATTTTAAAGAGTTTTATGTGAGACCAGGGGATAAAGTTGTGTAAGTTATGGTAAACATAAAACATCAGTCCCCAAATGCATTTCGAAAAACCAAGTAATTTGTGGTGCTGTCATATAGAAAACAATACAGAGTCACTTACGTTACACAATTTTCTTCTATCTATACAGGCTGAGACTGCCTGAAGATCCTTAGACCCTTTTAAGAATGGTATCCACCACAGATAAACCCACTGGAAAACCAAACTCTGGCCAATCACTTAGAACTTCAGTTGATTTTTTTGTTCTTTGTGGAGATTATAATCTCTGCATAACACTAATCCATAATGTATGCTTTTGATTTTAGCACAATGTGCAAAGCTGTCCATTAAAGGTTTCAGGCTATCTGTGAACCAAGCTTACATCTTTTTCCAGCTGAGCTAACTGGACACTTATGGAACACCTTATAGTTCTGATTAGCTGCTCACATGACATTCAAAGCCAAAGTAGTGACTTAGCTTGTCTTGATCTGTGCATTTTTACCAAGACTTGACTTTAATCTGATTGACCTGAGCTAGGCTGGAACTGACTTCAGTGATCTGACTGATTCAACCTGATTGTCTTGACCAAATCTGATTTGCTTCATTATTAGTCTGTCCTTCCCACGCAGGCTTTAATCCTTGGCAAAGAGATCTGTCACTTTCCATTAACTGGAACACATGAGACAGAGTTTAATTTCTGAGCCAAAACCTGGAATTTTGGATAATCTGGAATATTTTCGTGTAGGGTTCACTCAAAGGAGCCAATCTGAGTTCTTGGTAGTCTCTTTCATGTCTTCAATGCTCTCTTTTCTCAACCACGTCCTTCTATCTCCAAGCATCACAGTATCTCTCTAAGTCTAGTTTCTGCATGAAATATACCTTTAAAATGTAGCAACCAAATGTGTAAACTACAAGTATGCAAAATGAGTTAATTTGCATGCTTTTCTGCTTTAGCCAAATTACACTGAGGGAAATGTTTGTTTGGTTCCCAAGGAAGTATAAATAAGTTTGATTCCTAAAAGACACTAAGAAAAAATGGACACGACAGGAGCAACCTTTTTTCATTGTTTTTTTTATTTTGTTTGTTCGATTTATTTGTCACCCATCTCATTTTAAAACAACTAAATTAAAGCAATTAATAAATCCCAGCTAGGTTTTCCAATTGCTTCTTCACTCAGGCATCAGGCCAACACTTATATGAACCAATAATGTACCTCAAAACACACATAGTTTGAAATATGAGATAGCTTTTTTTGGTAGCACAACAAACCAGCATTTCAGTTCTGGCCTTTTTGCAGTCTTAGCCTGCCCTCTCCATAACCATCTCACTTGTGCCATTGTTTGTTTGTTTATAAACCCTTGAATTCAGTATTTTTCATGATGGCTCCCTGACTTTACAATGGGTTTGCAGCAACATACCAAAAATAATTTTAAAAAATGAATGAATACACAAGGATTACCAAGTAACTAAAGAAATAGAAAGGTAAGTGAAAGAGGAGGAATGGTCTGTAAGTTTGTCATTATCCTGGTAGTGTCGGAAAAGACAGAAGAAATCATCTGGGATTTAGCCCTAAGTGATCCACTGCTACATATTTAAATGAATAAAAGTGTTCTTTCTGCCTAGAAATACATAAGTAGTTCAGTGCAGTACTACATGAATGCACTCAGAAAATGGAATGCTGCAGGTGTCAGGCCTAAGCTTAAAGACAACACAATCCAATGGAGTGCAATCATTTATTTCCTTACACCTAATGGACAGCTTCTTGCCAAACTAAAGCTATATCGATCTAACTTACTGTATCTTGAGAAAGTCTGAGCAATCCTGAACTGCAACTGACTGAGCAATCTCTCTGATGAGATTTACTGCTACATTTCTGGGAAATCTGTGTTGCCAAAACTCCTATCCACTATTTTTCCAGTGCATATTCCATCACAACAGAAAGGGAGTAGAGCACAAGTAGAAAAGAATGCCCAAATTCACTAGAGCAAAAGCGGGAGGTGGTAAATTGATATGGATTGAGAATATACTGTATACCTAATGAATGGAAACACATATTTGTATAGAGCATAATCCAATAACAACACCCAGGAAGATAAACATTCTTCTTTTTAAAAGTTCAATAACTCAAAGTTGGTTTCAGCATTTGTATGACTTCAGAATATCTTTTGATTACCAAAGATAGATGACATTTTTTACTAATAACCGGCTATCAAGAATATAATTCTATAATGTACAGAAGTGATAATCATAATTGCCTTTCTTTGCGTTAATGAATATAGGGATTAGCTGAGACTACTATACTATAGTAACAGGCAATCAGGCTGAGAGTATGGCTGATCTTAAGTTAGCCATTGTAACCAAATTTGAACCTAAGAGTAACTGCAAAATTAATTTATGACAGAGTGAGCAGAGTGCTGGTGTTACTTATTTGTTGTATCTGGGGGTTCATCAATTTTGCAGGAGCATTGATTTACTCCTGATCTAGATATACAGCATTCTTCACCAAAGGAAATTCAGTGTCGCTCTCAGGCAAAACATAGTTTCCAGCCAAATTAAATGCAGCTGCCGAAATGTTTTATTCTGGATTCCACTGAACACCATCTACAACAGGGCTGTCAAACTTGCAGTCCGCTGGCCAGATGTGTCATGTGTTGGCCACACCCACAAGTGGTTTAACGAAGTAGAACAAAGTCGTGATACATTACCTGAGGACGCACTGAGGACGTGAGTTTGCCACCCCTGATCTACAACATTTGAAATTAGCTTGTGAAATGTCAGTTTTAAAAATACTTGTTTGAAAGTGCCATTGATGGCAATATAGAATAATGGGGTTCCTTCAGTGCCTTCGAATCAGTGTTGACTTCTGCCTGGAGAAATCCCTGCAATTTTTTTTGGCATGGTTTTTCAGAAACTGTATGCCACTGCCTCCTTCTTAGGACTGAGAGAAAGTGACTGGCCCAAGGTCATCAGCTAGCTTTGTGCCCAGGGAGGACTAGAACTCACAGTCTCCTGGTTTCTAGCCTGAGGTCTTAACCATTGCATTAGACTAATTCTCATGGGAATATTAATCTTAATCTAGATTAAATACTGAATGTGAGCTAACCCAGCAATAAACCACTTCTATCTTTATCGAATTGTAAAGTGGACATGGTGCTACTATGAATCATGAGAGTATTTCAAACTAAGGCAGAGTGTAGAATTAGTTTGTGCCAAGGGCTGTGCTACACTGTGAATGGTGTATTGGAAACTTAAAAGATAAGTAGGGTAGAGAGCAGAACTGACTGCATAAAGCAAAACTAAATTTTGATTTAATTTTCATATTTAATTAAAATTAAATTAATGCAATGTTGATAATACGATTACTCATCACATGTTGAGTAATTTTTCTCTCCTCTAACTCTGTGAGAAACAGGGAAATCTGCTCCCAACTTATACAGCGAGCTGTAAATTAATTTCCCATATTTTGAAAGGTCCGTCTTGTAGGAAGGCCAGGATTTGGGCAATTGATGGGGAGAGCAGATTGATGGAAGACTTGTGGCATCACTTTCAAAAGATGTTCCAGGTTGCATTATAAATGCGGGTAGTCGAAGGCCGTCTTGCTGCCAGGATGGTATTGATGACCTGGACCGACAGGCCCTCATTTCTTAGCCTTTCCTGCTCAACCTCCAGACGGCTAACTGAAGCCACTGTGGATTTGGGTGTTGAAGAGGTCCCTGGGACAGCGAGACCTTGTCTGGCAGGATCCTCCACGGGGGCGCCACTGACAGATTGCGAAGATCTGCAAACCACAGTCTCCTGGGCCAATATGGGGCCACCAGGAGAACTTCCACCCTCTCAAGGATCAACCTCTGAATCATCTTGGGAATCAACGGGAGGGGGAGAAATGCGTATAGAAGCCCCGTGGGTCAGGGGCAATGCAGGGCATCGTGGTTCTCTGCCCCCTTGGTGGGGTATCATGAGAATAATCTCGGTGTCTGGGCATTGGGTGGAGATGTGAACAGATCCACTAGGGGTTGACCGTATATCACTGACGCCTCCTTGAACAGGGAGGTGTGTAGGCGCCATTCCGCCTGGTCCAGAGTGGCCCTGCTCAGCCAGTCTGGTTGGACATTTGCGACCTCCGAGATGTGTTCCGCCCTGATGGATAAGAGATTGACCTCTGCCCACCGACAGAGCCACTCGTCCTCCCTCATGAGGCGGATGGAATGAGTGCCCCCTTGACGGTTGATGTGGGCCTTGGTTGTAGTGTTGTCTGTGAGGACTAGTACATGGTGCCTTCGCACTTGAGAGAGGAAGGCGCATAAGGCCAGGTATACTGCGTGAAGCTCCAGCCAGTTGATGCTGCAGCGTCGCTCAGTTGCTGTCCAAGTTCCCTGAGCTGAAAGTAACTGCATGTGCCCCCCCCCATCCGGATAGGCTGGCGTCTGTTGTGAGAGTGACCATTTGGGGCTCCTTGAAAAGATGTCCTTTGTTGGTAGCGGGTCTGGTCCACCAGAGGAGGGAGGCGAGAACCCTTGGAGGAACCTTCACCACGAGTCCTGAATTGCTCCTTCCGGAATGCTGATAAGGCAGGAGGAACCACTGCAGGGATCTAGAATGTAGGCGGGCCCAGGGAACAATAGATATGCATGAAACTAATTTTCCAAGTAATTTGGATAAGTCCAGCAATGAGGCCTTTCTTGCCCGTCTAATAGCCCTGATCGATTTCTGGATACTGCTGAACCTTTCGGGGAAAGGAAAACCCTCCCTTCAACCGAGTCAATCACTGCCCCTAAGTGAGCTATTTGGGTGGAAGGACTAAGCTGACTCTTCTCCCAGTTTACGAGGAAACCGTGAGCCTGAAGCACTGAGAGGGTGGTCTTAGTGTCACGCTCGGCTTGGTGTCGGGTAGGGGATAGTATGAGGATGTCATCAAGATAGCAGTGAATGCGGATAGGGAGGTGTCTGAGGTGAGCCGCTAGCGCTGCCAACACTTTGGTGAAGGTCCTCGGGGCCGAGACTAGACCAAAAGGAAGGGCCACGTATTGAAAATGCTGGGAGATTTTGTGGCAAAATCTCAAATATTTGAAACATGAGGGGTGAATAGGGATGTGAAGGTATGCCTCAGAGAGGTCAATAGATGTGAGCCAGTCTCCCTTCCTGGTGCCCTGCAAGATGGACTGAAGTGAATGCATTTTGAACTTATGACAGACAATGTAGCGATTGAGTCTCTTCAAGTCTAAAATGGGCCTCCAACCCCTGGAGTATTTAGGAACTAAGAAGAGGAGGGAGTAAAAACCCCTTCCTCGCTGCGAAGATGGCACGGGCTATATGGCCTTGATTTCAGAGAGGTGCTTGATAGCGGCTTCTATGAGAGCATGCTTAGTACGGTCTCTGGAAAGAGGAGAAACCATGAAATACTCCGGAGGGGGGAACCGAAACTGAAGGGAGAGGCCAAATTTTACAGTGTCCCTAACCCAGGAATCCGAAGTGGATGATTCCCACTGGTTGGCAAAATACTTGAGGCGACCGCCAATGGGATAAACAGTTGAAGGCCTACCTGGGACGGCGGGATGCTTTATTACCTGCACCCCGGAAGGGCCTCCTGTAGCTGCCCCCCCTCTTTTTCCTGTCTCCCATGTCGCCCCATTCCTGATAAGCAGGCCGAAATGTCGGGGAGCTCTGATATCTGGGGGTGAAAGGTGTCTGAAAGGAGGTACGAAAGGAGCCCCTCCGAAAGGGCTGGGACCCTCTGGACTCTTGCCTGCAAAAAAGGGATGGGAGGAACTTCTTTTTATTCCGGCTCTCCATCAACAAAGACTCTAGTGGCGGGCCAAACTATTTGCCTCCCGAGATGGGAGCAGAGGCCAATTTAGTTTTATTCTTAATGTCGGCCTGCCAGTGTCTAAGCCAAAGCAGTCGCCGGGCAGTAACCCTGCGAGGAGATGGCCCGAGAAGAAAATTTCACAGAATGAAAGGTAGCATCGGCCGCAAATTCTGCTGCGGCCGTGAGCTTGGCAATGTCCTGATGGGCCCTGGTGTTTGACAGGGGGATATGCTGTTTCAATTATCTGAGCCATCTGATGGAAGATCGGGTGAAAAAAGAGGCGGCCATGGCAGATCGAATGGCCCAAGCATCCGATTGATGCGCCTGCTGTAGCGCCATCTCTGCCCGCTTGTCCTCTGGCTTCAGCGCTTCCAGAGCGTCAGTGGGGTTAGAGGATGATGCTCGTCTCACTATGGGGTCGTCCACCTCGGGAGTGTTTAACATGACAGAGAACTCCGTATCGAGATTAAACAATCTCTTGTCCTGGCTGGAAGGAGCAGGGGGGGGGGGCAAGAGGCCAATTGTCTCACTACCAAGTCGGAGAAAATTGGTGGAGTAGGAATGACCTCAGTTTCTACGACCGGTTGTTTGAATATAGAATCCTCTGGGCCCCCCAGGGTCATTGGAGATGGATCAGAGGGTGACTGGGAAGTCAGGCCCGAAATATTTTTTGCCTTAATTAGCAAGGACTTAAACAAGTGAGGCTTAAACAGGCCTACAAAGACAGGTTGGTCAGGAGGTATGCCTTCGTCCTCTGACATTTCTCCTTCCATAGGGTCTACCTCGAAAAAGCGTTCAGAATATTGTAGGGACCCCTTATCTGACCCTTCCTCTTCCCTGAAGGGTTGAAAGCCCATTTCCTCCTCTTCCTGAGCCTCCTCCCCTTCTGGGAAAGGAGGCTCCATTTGGGAAGGTACCTGACCGTGTTGTGATTCTGGCCTGGAGAGGGATCTTCCTGAAACAGATTCGATATTGGGCGCCATCATTTGTGAACCTGGTCTGGACAGCTGTTGGATACTTTCCGCTATTCCTTGATGGATAGCCAACTGCATCCATTCTCTAATACTATCTGGAATGATGGTCGTAGATGGGCCTTCTGGGCGTAGGCCCACAGCGGTTGGTGTGAATGTCACTTCAGGTATTCGAGAGGCCTGGCGACTCCGGGCGGGTGAACTGTACCTAGAAATAGAAGGTTGTTCTGGTGGGGGGGGGTGAGTAGAGGTAGAGGGGGTGGGAAGGGTAAGGGTTACAGAATGCGAGTCTTTGAACCGTTTGTCAAACTCCTTCTCCAAAGCCTTATGACGCCTTAAGGCGTCCTTCTGAGAGGCTTTGGATGAGTCCTTGTCCCGTTTGCGCAAATGTTGCATCTTTGACCTAGCCTTCAAGGAAGGTCCGCTGGGATTGTCCTCTGCCATGATAATAATGAAAGATATAAGACAAAAAGGGTGGTTGACACGCCTGGAAGTTCGGCCTACAATGCAGGCCGGCTGTCCTAAAGTTGGGCCGCGTCGCCCTTTTGGGAAATTTTTTTTTTTATTTTATTTATTTATTTTTATTATTACTATTATTATTATTATTTTTTGAGGGAGGAACCCAAAGGGTGCCAATTGAATAAAAAAGGTTAATAATTTATTCTATCTTCTTGTTTATTTATTGTTTTCAAATAAGTAACACAAAAATTAAGGAATATCTCTGATTATCCAATAGGCCAAATGAACGCTGAGGCCAGGAAAAACAAATAACAAAGCAAAAAAAATGAAAAAAGGGCCTCCTGAGGCAGCCTCTGAAACAAAATGGGAAGTTGGTGCCTGTGTCTCTGAGTGAGCTGCGGAAAATGGGCATTGGTTCTTACCTGATACGCCCCTTCTCGGCGAGCCGCGAGGAGCATCCAGAGAGTGGGATGTGCTTCTGAGTCCTCTTCTTGCAGGCTGAGCTTTAGCTGAGGAAACGCTCCGCCCCCTCACGTGACTCCACGTAGCGTTCCCCCAGTTTTTTACGATAACGAGAAGAAAGGTTATGAAATCCTTCTAATCAACTATTGGCTCCTGGCTGAAACCAGAGTATCCACTAGACGGAGGAGTTAGGGTGGGGCTGGATGCTCCTCGCGGCTCGCCGAGAAGGGGTGTATCAGGTAAGAACCAACGCCCATTCTCCCTCGAGCCGCTCGGAGCATCCAGAGAGTGGGACATACCAAAGCTTGGCTGTCCTATGGGTGGGACTCCGTCTGGGAAGGAAGCCCTTCCGGGTCACTGATGACCCTCTGTAGGACTCGTCGGCCAAAAGAGGCCTCTGCTGAGGCGTATAAGTCTATTTTGTTATGTCTGATGAATGGGGACGGAGAGGCCCAAGTGGCTGCCCGACAAATGTCAGCGATTGGGGCTTGTGTGGCCCAAGCCGCCGAAGTAGCTGCACTCCTGGTGGAATGAGCGGTTATTCCCCCAGGAGCGGGCAGAGATTGTGATAGGTAGCACCTGGCGATCGTCACCCTGATCCAGCGACTGATGGTTGAGGGAGAGACTTTGAGCCCCAATGTCCTGGGCTGAAAGGAGAGGAAGAGGGATTCTGATCTTCTCAGGGGTTGTGTGCGCTTAATGTATATGCGCAAGGCCCTTCTAACATCCAGGGTGTGCCAAAGGGTTTCCCTGTCCCTCGAGGGTCTGTGGCAAAAGTTTGGGAGGACCAGTTCCTGAGACTTGTGGAAGGGTGAGTTAACCTTGGGTAAGAAGGTGGGGTTGGGGCGAAGGACCACCCAATCAATGTGGAACACGCATAAATCCTTTCTGATTGACAATGCTGCTATTTCCGAGACTCTACGAGCAGAAGTAATGGCCACAAGAAAACCTACCTTAAACGTTAGAAATTGAAGGGAGGACTCCCTCAGAGGTTCAAACGGATGCCTTGTAAGCGAAACGAGGACCTTGTTGAGGTCCCATGTGGGGAACCTGTGAACAAGTTGGTGGCGCCCCTGAGGAAAGCTCTAACCCAGGGGTGATGAAAGAGAGAACTGAAGTTATCACAAGAAACAACGGTTGAGAGGGCAGCGACCTGCCGTCTCAGGGTGTTGGGGGCAAGCCCTTTACCTAGGCCTTCTTGAAGGAATTCCAAGACCTGCGCAATAGAGGGAGAGAGGGGGTCAACTTGGAACCCGCTACACCACTTGCAAAAGCCCTTCCAGGTGGCATCACATCATAAGTTCGTGTGGTGGAGGGTCGCCTAGCGGCCAAAATAGTGTCGATTACTTGACTGGAAAATTTTTCTCTTCTCAAACGGATCCGTTCAACCTCCAGACGGCTAACTGGAGTCATTGGGGCTCCGGATGCAGAAGGGGCCTCTGAGAGAGGGAGATCCTGTCCGGGGGGATCTTCCATGGGGGCGCTACCGAAAGATTGCGGAGGTCCACGAACCACGGTCTCCTGGGCCAATAAGGAGCCACCAGGAGCAAGTCTGCCTTCTCATGAATGAGTTTCTTTATGACTCTGGGAACTAGCGGCAGCGGAGAGAAGGCATATAAGAGCCCTGGGGGCCATGGGCAGCATAGCGCATTGTAGTTCTCCAACCCGTGAGACGGGTACCTGGAGAAAAACCGTGGAAGCTGTGCGTTGGACGGGGAGGCAAAGAGATCCACCCTCGGGAGGCCGAATATTCTAGACGCCTCCTTGAATAGGGATGGATGGAGGCACCATTCTGCTTGGTCCACTGTGGCCCTGCTCAGCCAATCCACGTGGATGTTGGAGATTCCGGAGATGTGCTTGGCTTTTAGTGAGAGGAGGTTGGATTCTGCCCAACGGCAGAGGCGCTCGGCCTCCCTCATCAACTGAATAGACTGGGTGCCTCCTTACCTGTTGAAATAGGCTTTGGCCGTGATGTTGTCCGTGAGAATAAGGACGTGACGCCCGCGTACCAAGGGGAGGAATCTGCGCAGGGCCAGGTGGACGGCGTGAACTCCAGCCAGTTGATGCTGCATCTTTGCTCGATCGGTGACCACTTGCCTTGTGCCGAGAGCGAGTTGACGTGAGCGCCCCAACCGGATAGGCTGGCGTCCGTGGTGAGGGTTAGCCGCTGAGGTTCTGAGAAAAGGTGGCCCCTGTTGATGGCGGGGTTGGTCCACCAGAGGAGGGACGTAAGGACCCTCGGAGGCACCTTGACTCTGGACTTCGAGTTGCTTCTTCCGGATCTTTGGAATGGGAGCAGGAACCACTGGAGGGATCTGCTGTGTAAACGGGCCCAGGGAATAATTGAGATGCATGAAACCATCTTACCCAATAATTTAGAAAGGTCAAGTAACGCCACCCTCCTTGATCGCCTAATCTGTTTGACCAGAGCTTGAATGCTGAGGAACCTCTCCGAAGAGAGGAAGACCCTTTCTGTAACCGAATCAATTATGGCTCCCAAGTGGGTGATTCGGGTGGATGGGGTCAGTTGATTCTTTTGCCAATTGATGAGGAACCCGTGTGCCAGGAGAGCGGAGAGGGTGGCTCTGGTGTCCCTGACTGCCTGGGTCTTGAACGGGGAGAGAATAAGGATATCATCCAAATAGCAGTGAAGGCAAACGGGAACGCTCCTAAGGTGAGCCGCCAGGGCCGCGAGGACCTTGGTGAAGGTCCTGGGGGCCGAGGCCAGACCAAAGGGGAGGGCCACATATTGATAGTGAAGGTTATTATAACAGAACCTAAGGAATTTGTGGTGAGAGGTCCGGATTGGAATGTGTCGGTATGCCTCCGAGAGATCTATGGAGGATAACCAGTCACCCCGCCTGGTACCCAAGAGAATCGATTGCAAGATGTGCATTTTGAATTTGCGCTGGATAAGGTGGCGGTTTAGCCATTTTAAATCTAATATAGCTCTGCATCCCCCAGAATGCTTGGGCACCACAAAGAGGTGGGAGTAGAACCCTCGTCCCCTCTGGGCCAGTGGAACGGCTTGAATGGCCTGAATGTGAAGCAGGTGTTAGATGGCTGCATCCATTAGTGCACGTTTGGCGGGATCTCTTGAGGTGGGGGATGTCATAAAGAAATCAGCGGGGGCGGACCGGAACTCAAGGGCGAGACCAAACCTGACGGTGTCTCTAACCCATGCATCGGATGTGGATTTGTCCCATTGAGCGGCGAAGTGTCTAAGGCGGCCGCCGATGGGGAGGGAGGAAGAAAATCTATCTGGGTCGGCGGTAGGGCCTCCCCTCTGATCCCCTAAAGGGCCTCTTATAGTTGCCGCCCCGTCTGTTTCTGTCGCCTGAGTCCGAGCGGTCCTGAGAGCGGAAGGAAGGGGGTCTCGGGTATCTGGGCGGGAAGGGGAGTTGGTAGGAGGGGCGGGGAAAGCCCCTCCGAAAGGGCTGAGGGCCTCTTGTTTCTGGCCTCCGAAAAAGGGAGGGCAGGTACTTCCTCTTGCTGCGGCCCTCGACCAGCAGGTATTCCAAGGCTGGGCCAAACAGTTTGTCTCCCTTGACGGGAGCAGTGGCCAGCTTGACCTTATTTTTAACATCCGCCTGCCAGTGCTTGAGCCACAGTAGGCGGCAAGCTGTGACATGGGATGTTATGGAAGAGAATTTTACCGATTGGTAAGTGGCATCAGCTGAAAACTCGGCTGCGGCCACCAGTTTCGCTATGTTTTGGTGCGCCCTCACATTGGACGCAAGGACATGTTCTCTCAGCTGCCGGAGCCAGCGGATAGAGGACCTTGTAAAGAATGAAGCGGCTGTAGCCGATTTAATGGCCCAAGCGTCGGATAGATGGGCCCGGCGCAACGCCAGTTCCGTCCGCTTGTCCTCAGGTTTCAAGGCCTCTAAGGCCTCACTGGGGGTAGAGGAGGAAGCAAGGCCCACAATGGGATCGTCGACCTCCGGGATGTTTAGAAGAGTAGACATTGCCGAATTGAGATTAAAGAATCTCTTGTCTTGGTTAGAGGATGTAGGGGGGGCTCCCGTGGAAGCAAGTTGCTTCGTCAATAGGTCTACGAAGATGGGCGGGGTTGGGATGACCTCGGCTTCCACCACTGGTTGTGTGAAAATGGAGTCCTCTGGTCTCTCTGAGGCGGGGGGGAAGTCAGAGGGAGACTGGGGAAGAAGACCAGAGACATTCTTGGCTTTAAAGAGGAGGGATTTAAACAAGTGTGGCTTGAACAGCCCCCTGAATACGGCTTAGTCGGGAGAAGCCCCCTCGTCCTCCGACATCTCCCCCTCCATGAGGTCCGCCTCTAAGAGGGGCTCACTATAATGGAAGGATCCCATCCGGGAGTCCTCTTCCTCTTCCCTGAAGTCACCAAAGTCCCCTTCCTCCTCCTCCTCCTCCTCCTCCTGGGCCCCTACGGGAGGAGGGCTGTCCCTCTGAGAGAGTACCTGACCAACCGGGGGATCCAGCTGTGGAAGGGATCTGATGGATAAAGAGTCGTGGTCGGGAGCCCGTGGAGAGAAGCCTGATCTGGACATGTGCTGCAGGCCTTCTGCAATGCCCTGGTGGATAGCCGATTCCATCCAAGCCTTGATGTGGGCTGGAACCTCAGATGTAGAGGGTTCTTGCTGACGCAGACCAGCAGCCGTAGGTGTAAAGGTAGCTTCAGGGGTCAGTCTGGTCGGTGGTCCTGGGGTCAAGTGACCCTGAAGTGGGCTGCGCCTAGATAGGGAGAAGGAAGGGGTGGAGGCCCCGAGCGGGACTCCCTTGATCGCCTATCAAACTCCTTTTCCAATGCCTTATGGCGCCTTAAGGCGTCTCGTTGGGAGGCCTTGGAAGGTTCCTTGTCCTGCCTGCGCAAGTAGTGGGACTTTGCCTTAGCCTTCAAGGAAGGTCGTTTAGAGAGATTGCCGTCTGCCATTTTGATAATTATAATAACAGTAATAATAATAGTAATAATAGCAAAGGGCGGTTGGCTCGCCTGGAATTGGCCTGAGTGGAGCCGAGTGAGGTTTGAGCTGGCCCGCTCCCCCTTTTGGAATTTAATATGTACAGTGGTAACATGTAGTAAGGTATATGTATATGTATACGTATATGTATATGTATATGTATATGTATGTGTGTGTGTATATATATATATATATATATAATATGTACAGCTATATAACCCTCTGATTTTTATTTTTATTTTTTTTTATTTTTTATGCTATCTGCATGTAAAGGTTATCTATATATATACATATAAAAACGTATAATTTTGTCTGTAAATTTTTCTCTCTTTCTTTTCTTTTTTTTTAATATAAACAATAGCAGGAAAGGAACCAAAGAGGTACCACAGTACATGCCAGATTTACCAAATAAACGCCTGAGGCCTAGAAGGAGAGAGGCCTCTGGCAGCAGGCCTCCAGACAACAAGCCGGAGGGGGGGGTGTGCTGCAACTTCACCCCGATAGAGGCTGCGGGAGGCCAACAGAAACAATGAAAGCGAGCCCGGAGGAACACTAAAAGCAACTAACTCTTAACCCAAGGGGTCTTGGACTTTACTTCCATCGCAGCAGCAAGAATCAGAAATAAAGATGGCGCCCGACCACGATGCGGCACCAAGATGGCGGCTGCGAGCTGAGCTAT
The DNA here is from genome assembly GCA_033807585.1 of Hydrophis major. Lineage (NCBI taxonomy): Eukaryota > Metazoa > Chordata > Lepidosauria > Squamata > Elapidae > Hydrophis > Hydrophis major. Next base: position 85,079,170 of record CM066328.1, on the reverse strand, counting down.
GTCGGGCACCTTCAGGACGGCAAGGAGGGCTTGTCCGGTTAGCTCAGTACGCCTGGTGCTCTTAAGGAGCTACTAGCCCTTCCCGGTCGGCGTTTAGGGTGGGGGGGAATCTAGCGAAAGTTGCGCACCACAAGGCAGTGCGGAGGCAGCGACGCGATCTAATGATGGGGGGGTTGCGCGAAGTGTTGCGAACCCGCCCGCTTGGCCCCTAGGGGCGAGGGGAGACTTCCCCTAAGTCCCAACCTTTTGCGCAGGAGGAAGGAAAGGAAATATCAGACCTGAAAATGAGGAAAATAGAATAATATGCGTAGTATGAATCAGCCAAGGAGCTCTTTCCAACAACAGCCTGATTCTTCGAGGCTGAGCAAAAGACTGGGGGAACGCTACGTGGAGTCATGTGAGGGGGCGGAGCGTTTCCTCAACTAAAGCTCAGCCTGCAAGAAGAGGACTCGGAAGCACATCCCACTCTCTGGATGCTCCGAGCGGCTCGAGGGAGAATCAGCCAAAGAGAACTGAAAAAGGGGGCAACAGGGCACATAACCACACTACCCTCTAAATAATTAGGCTCCACACGGTCTGCCAGTCCCGCTATGGGCCTTCAGAAGCGTCGCAGCAAGATCGTGCAAACAGAGGGAAAAAACAAAATGGCGGCTGGCCACGAGGCGCGCCCAAAATGGCCACCGGCCCTGGTGCGAAGAGCTCAGAGATGACACATGTCTCTCAATAACAACAAAAGGCAAGCCAGAAAGTAGGCGAAAAAGAGGGATGGCAAGAAGAAAGCTTTCCTTCTTCCAAGGCGTTTGTGGGGGGGAAGGCGCAACGGAGCGCTATAGAGAGCGCAAGCAGAAGCCGCTGCTTAGATGCAGCACGGCTTGAAAAGTGGCAGAGGTAAAAGGAGGGAGGGTGGGGGGGACAAAAAAAGGCTCTAAACCCCCCTATCTCCCCCCTGAGGGGCGAAAAATCGCTCCTTTGCTAAATTTGGGATGAACCAAATGCGCAGGGATCAAGGAGGAAAGGAGAGATCAAACTTGAATTTGTAGAGAGAAGAAAACCTGGATCGGCCAAGGAGTAACTGTTAAAGCTGCCTGTCTCTAGCGAGGCTGAGCTAAAACTGGGGAACGCTATGGAGGAGTCACGTGGAGGAGCGTTCCTCAATTATAGCTCAGCCTGTAAGAGTGAAGACTGGAGCACCTCCCACTCTGGATGCTCGCAGCAGCTCTATGGAGAATAATCTTTTTCAAAGAGATGGGAAAACCACAGCAGCACTCTCAAATTCATGAGAGGCAATTTGAGAATAAATACCCTGCACCGAAGCTCAACATCTGTGGACCTTGTTTGCTGTCTTAGAATCCCAAATTGTCAGTCTGGTTCCAGTTTGGTAGCTATATTGTACTTAAGCAAACGCTAGTCTTTCCTGGACAGCAGTCAATATTAGAGGGTCATATAAAAATAAGTAAGATTCCTAGGAGAAAGTTTGCTTATGCAAGAACTTCCAAGTAAAGCCAATTGTTCTGACCAAGGCTTCCTGAGACCGTAATTAAGCACACCAAACAACTCATTTTATTTCAATGCTGGGAATTATGTTCATTTCCAGCCTGTAATGAGTCCCAAACAGCCCCTCAAGACAAGCATCCACCTTTATCTCCTTTGAATTGCTGCCAACTAAAGTGCCAAATTAACTGTAAAAAAAACAAAGTACAAAGTCCACACAGAGCTTCAAAGTTTAATCCGAACAGAGTGACTGACTTTGCTTCCTGCAAAGATTTCTCTACCTTTGCATGTCGTTTATACTTTAGGGGAGGGGCAATCACCTCTAAGCCTTACTCCCGAGTCACCCCTTTTATCTTAGCTGCTCTTGCCTTCCAGCAGCTTTGTGCCCACGTGCATGAGGAACAGGCTCCCCTTGTTCCTCTGCCTCACTGCTGCCAGACTCTGGAGGCTCTGGTATCAGCACACAACTCCCAGATGGCCCTGGCCCCATCTCTGCATCAGACACAGGACCCTCGTCTGAGTCCTCCCCAGACTCCGAGATGGGTCCCTGTTCTTCCCCACTGTCCAATTCCACTGCCGTCTGGACAGGCCGCCAGCAAACCCCAACACCAATGTAGAACAAAGTCAATAATATCTTAAACTGTTCAAATGTTATGGCACTCTATATAGAGATCATAATAGATAGCATTATATTAAAACATTTTAGTCATTATATACAGTAAAAATTTATAGTTATCCACATTACAGTAAGATCAGTATTTGCATATGCTTTGTTAAGGTAGTACAAATGCAGATAGTCCTCGACTTACAACAGTTTGTTTAGTGATTATTGGAAGTTAGAACAGCACTGGCAAAAAAGTGATTTATGACTATTTTTTGAACTTATACAACCCCTGCAGCATTCCCATGGTCATGCGATCAAAATTTGGACACTTGGCAACTGGCTCATGTTTATGTTGGTTGCCGTGTCCCGGGGGTCATGTAACCATCTTTTGCGACCTTCTGACAAGCAAAGTCAATGGGGAAGCCAGATTCACTTAACAACCGGGTTAATAATGGAACAACTGCAGTGATTCACTGAACAACCCATGGCCAGAAAGGTCATAACATGGGGCAAAATTCACTTAACAAACGTTTCACTTAGCCACAGAAATGTTGGGTTCAAATTGTGGTTGTAAATTGAGAGCTAACTGTACCAGGAAGATTAGCCACATGCCAATATGACTCGAATGATCTGCCTGCGGCAGATAAGGCAGGCATTCAAAGAAGATGTCTACAAGACAAAAGCTCTCCTGGCTCCACAGGATCCTGGTTCCTATAAAAGCCAACTGTTAACTCATAAAATAATTCTATGGTCTTTTAGAGTTGCCAACAGAAAGGGAGGAGGGAGCAGTGCAACAGCTTGCAACCGAAACTGCATTCCATAAATGTTTTCAAAGATAGTAACTAGGTGACCGAAGTTTCTGCCATGCAAAATTCTAACTGGAGAGCATGACTGATGACTCTTGGTTATGAATGTGTCCCATTGGAGAATATGAATTACGATACACCCAGGGGTGGGGGAAAACCTGGGTCAAGGGTGACAATAAATGATATGCCTACACCCAGGCAATGCTGCACCTTTTAACTCCCAATAAATCCTTTTGAAGTTTTGGAAGTCTGACTCGAGATTTATGATTTAAATGGGGTTAAGTGCCGGAATCCTGACACCAAAAGGTGTGCAAAAGTTTTCCTTGAATGTCTGTAGGAGACTAACATCCTTTAAGGTCTTCAACAAACAGGGGCATATTAGGGGTTAATCCTGATTTTGTAACATTTGCGGAAGGGTTTGCTTTACTTCAGCAATACTGATAATTTTTTCGACTGCTGTACTGAAGTGCAGTTGTTGAAATCCTATTTCTAGAAAACAGCAAGGAAAGCAAAAGGAGGAGGAGTCGCTCTCAACTTTGCCAGCAGTGTGAGGTCAGCACCTGGCTTCATACCATTGCTGAGTATGATTGGCTCTGTGCCACCCTTCAACAGTTGAAGAACAGGAAACAGCCACATCCTCATGATAGGCTGCATCCAAGCAGTCAGTTTCCTGTGCTGTTAACCAAGCCAATTAAGTACATTTCTGACATTGTTTGTGTGTGTACTGTGCAAGGCTATATACCAGTGGCCTCCAACCTTTTTTGTACCACAGCCCGGTACCGGCATCACAAAATGATCCACGGACCGGTACCGGCATCAGCATGCACAACCAAGGCAAGGCGAGCCGAGCGACCAGCTAGCCGTCCCCCGCTTCTTCCCGCCACCTTCAACTCCTCCTTTGTACCTTCTTGCAGTCGATGGGCTTTTCAGGCTCTTTCTTAATCTCCTCCTGAGTAACGCGAGACTCCACTGCCATCGGGACAGCTCTTCGTTCGAAGCCGCCCTCCCTTCGATGAAACTAAGGCGCGAGGATTCCTTCAGCACCCAAACGCCGCTTTCCATCCAACCGACAACAGACAAGCTCACCCGGAAGCACTTTCTCAATCACCGTCGAAACAAGATGGTGGCGCCCAAGCAAAGTAGGCGGCCCGGTACAAAATGATCCACGGACCGGTCCCGGTCCGGGGCCCGGTGGTTGGGGACCCCTGTTATATACCCTCTGCAATCAGCAGTCTCCTAATACACTTATTTCCTAGGAAACAGTTCCAATCCCCCATTACATACAACAGCTAGGACAGTTTTTTGTTTTGTTTTACAATACTTATAACGGGGGAAAGGCTAGGAAAGAAGGAAAACTGGGAATTGATGGTGGCATAGGGAGATTGAGTAGATGCTATCCAGTGGAGTTCAGGATGCAACTCCAAGCATTCCCAACTCATGTAATCAATGGTTTATTCAGGGCTCACTAGCATCTCTTAAAGGCCTTGATTCAAAGAAGCCTGAACTGTGGAAACCACACCAGAACATAAATAAAACAAGAGAAGGGGGGGGGAAATGTGGCACCTGTAAATCCTCACTTCCATGTTACACTACAACATACCAGTCAATCAACTTTAACTGGTTAAAAATTATCTTCCTTTTATACATTCAGCAATGACAGAAGCATTAGAATTTAGAACTTTCATTGTCAACTGTTGCAACCAAAGTAAACTCGACATTGATTTCCAATTACAACCTATTTATTTTATTGGTAGCAATACAGAATTGATTCATTATTGCTTCTTTTTTTAACTTCCCTGACTCCCTTACAGACCTGGGTATTCCTGGGGTTTTCCATCTATATGTTAATAAGGTCAAACCTTGTTTAGGTTTCTTTGAAATCATCCACAACTGGCTAGGGGCTGCCAGATGTTAATGACATACCAAAATGCAATGGGTGCCATCTATGTCAAATCTCCTGCATATTATAGAAATATAATGCAAAACTGCAACATCTCATTCATTGTTGCAATATCTAGGTGATTTGCCAGAAAACTTCTTAAAGGAAAGCATGAAATATTTTTGTGTGGTCTTAAAAAAAAACAATCAGTTAAAGAGCTAATTAGTCCCACCAAAATAAATTGCTGCAAGGCTTTAAAACTGAGTTGAATATTTTCTATTTATTTTCTGTGATACGTATTCTTTCTTTTTTTACACCCATCTAACAAGATCCTTTTCTGACAAGTAGGCAATTTTTGAAGAATAAGAAAACAGGCACTTCCCTTTCTGCTTTCTTCCAAGCCAACATTTCCTACATGACTATAATAGGCAAGTTAGTAAAATTTTCTGGCATATATGCAAAGTCATGGTAAGTCTCAGCTAAAATGAAAAGTCACATCTGTCATTATACACTCCACATCTATTCCAGTTCATTCAAATATATGTGTGTGTGTGTGTGTGTGTTTTCTGAGGTTTTCGCGTGTATTTGTATGTGGATCTTTGGTTGTTCGCGTTCTTCAGGCTTGTGTCTTCGGCTTTGTGCTTCTTGGAGTAATGTGAGCTTGCAGCTGTTTTTTCTTTTAACTGCCAGTGGGAGTGTGACTTGACTGGGTGGGGGCTTGGCTGTGTTCTGATTGGGTGGGGGGGTGTTCTCATTGGTTGGGGACCTGGCTGTGATCTGATTGGTTGAGGGGTTGGCTGTGTTCTGATTGGCTGGGGGTGTATTCTGTTCAGGTGGGGGATTTGAGCTGGTGAGCTGTGATCCTATTGTTTGGCTTCGCGTTCGTGGTCGTGCCACATCTTCATGGTGGGTGTCAGTTCGCTTCATGTATGGGTCGGAGGGGTTTGAAGTGGGTAGTGATGCAGCTGCAGTACGTCTTCTGGTCCATGGTCGTGTCTCATCTTCTGTGTGCGTGTGAGTCTGCTTTCTACTTGGAAGTGTGGTGGTAGCATCTTGTGTGGCCCTTGTGGATGTGGGTCAAGTGTCGAAACCAATGTCCTTTCGAAAGGATTCAACTTTGCTGTCGCTCCCAAAGCGAAGCCAAACAGGATCACAGCTCACCAGCTCAAATCCCCCGACATCTAAGACTAACCTGAACACAGCCAGGCCCCCATCTGAACAGAACACACACCCAGCCAATCAGAACACAGCCAGGCCCCCAACCAATGAGAACACACCCCCACCCAATCAGAACACAACCAAGCCCCCACCCAGTCAAGTCGCACTCCCACAAGCCTGCAGGTGACGAATGAGATTTTGTCAAAATGTCGCCAAAATACTTCCAATTTTACGTGGGAGAAAACCCGAATAACCAAAGATAGATAGATGGATGGATGGATAGATAGATAGATATTCTAGTCATTATAGGCTATATTGTATGTGTGTGTGTATATACATATATATATATACATATGCATACATACACACATACTTATATATATATATCTTTTTTCAAAGCAAGATCCCATTTAGTAAATGAGGCGAGAGAACCATTGTAGCAGCAACAGTGCCACAATTAATTAATTAACAATATATACAGAAAAAGAAAATGTCACATCATTGGCTAATAAGCAAGGCCAGTTCCAAAGTGCTTTCCCCCTTGCTCAATTAAAATATACAAAAAAGGAACTACACACAAGTATTCCGTATCCTCCTCTCTAACAGTCTTCATATTTGCAGTTGCAGCATCACTCAGTTGGCAAACTTTTCTTGCTTCAACATCCACATTTCCGCTTTCCCTCCCCGCTTTCCATTACTTCCCATTTTAGCCCAGACTTTTCCAATCTAGTACCCTCCAGATTTTCTGGGACTATACTTTCCAGGAAGTCCAGCCAATATAGTTGAATACTTCTCAGCTCATATGGATTAACCCCTCTTTTTTTCTAAGCTGAGTTTTCAATTCAAAGTTCTGTGGCTTGCCTCAGATTTGCAGATAGTTGTTTGATCAAAGCAGATTCTCCAGGTTTGATCAAATCCCTGAAAGCAGTTTTAGTGGTTCATTACTAGTTACACAGAATTTTATTACAAAACAGTCTCTTCAAGCTAAGAGGGAAAATCATTAATTTCTTAATCAGTGAGTTAAAAATTTCTAAAAGATCATCTTCCAGACACTCATTAACTAAATAAAAAGCCCATCTATCTATGGTATAAAACCAGAGGAATGTGAGTCAACCTGCTGATAAGAGGCCCTATTTACACCGCACACTTACCTTGATCAATTACAGACTTAGCAGCGGCAGCATTTGTACAAGGCGCCAATTTATTTAGTGGTTAAGTTTTAGTATGTTTTGTGACCCTAGCTTGTTGGGCAAATTTACAGTTTAATTTATATTGCAGAAATAGATTAACCCCCGACCTAGTTTATGCACATTATCTAAATGGTGTGACTTTTTCCTTAACGACACTCAAAGATAGGACCAATTTATCAAGTGCATATGTCCAAGCAAAGATGTTTTCAGCAAAGGAGCAACTGAGAAGAATTGCACCATAATAATGCTTATGCATTATTAGCAACTACAAAATAAATGTCACAAGTCAATTCATCTCATTCATGAAAAACTCTCAGGAACAAGAGGTTTTAAGTACTAGTTTACCTTGTACTATATTGATTCCTTATCAGGCATTTTACATTGTTCTCCCAAGCAACCAAAATTCAAATTTTCCAGGTAACATGAATGCATTGCTCTAAATGAAATGGAACAAACTAGGACAATATGTCACGATAATTTACTGGACAGAAAGGCTAGGGATATGGATTTTGAGCATATTCCAAAAATGATTAGATTAGATTGGATTTTTTTTTTTTAAAAAAGGCAAGGATGAGAAATAAAATTAGAGTCACAAAAATGTTTTACTCTATCAAAAATGCCCTTCAGATAATGCTATGGCAAAATATTGTGCTGGACTGCAAATGAATATGCAATAGCAATGAATGCTGAATCTTGCTTTACCTTTAATATATATCTATACTCCTGTGTCAAAAACTAGTGTGGTTGCTTTTCAATACAGGTAGTCCTTGACTTACAACATTTCATTTAATGCCTGTTCAAAGTTACAGCGTCAACTAAAAAGATATTCCTTTGGTCTTTTTAGCTGCCAGAAAAAGGGAGTGGGGGAAAACAGTGCATTCCTTAAGTGCTTAGATAATCACGCTGGCAGCCCAAAGTTGTCAGAGCACAAGAATATTATTAGAGAGCATAACTGATGACTCTTGGGGATGGATGTGTCCCATTGGAGAATATACATCCAGGGGGTGGGAGGGTGAGACCAGGGTCAAGGGGGAAATGAATGGTGTATTTTAGTATCAGCTGCATCCAGCTAATACCAACATGGCCACTTTTAACAAATCAATTTTCTTTTCTCTGAGATGCAGCTAGAGACTTATGATTTGATTGGGGGTAGATTTGTTGAAGTCCTAACAGCCAGCACTGAAAAAATGACTTATGACCATTTTTCACACTTACAAATGTTGCAGTACCATAATCACATTATTTACATTTTAATGCTTGACAACTGGTTCATATTTCTGATAGTTGCAGTGCCCTGGGATCATGTGAACACTCTTTGCAAACTTCTGATCAGCAAAGCCAATGGGAAAATCAGATTCACTTAACAACCATGTTACTAATTTAACAACTGTAGTAATTCACTTAACATATGTGGCAAGAAAATTTGTAAAATGGGGCAAAACTCACGGAACAAATGTCTCACTTAATAATAGAAATTCTGGGCTCAAATGTGGTTGTAAGTTGAGCTACCTGTAGTTAATTTTCAATATCTGCTCCACTTCTGCCAAACTTTTTGAGGCAGGAAAGAGAACCTCATTTCAGAATGCTAATCATCTTTCTGATCATCATACATTTCAGCTAACACACACAATTTCCTATACCATTATCCCTGATCAGTCTACCCCCTTGAGTCTCTACAGGTAGTCCTCAACATACAGCCATATGTTTAGTGAGCATTCAAAGTTACATTGGCACTGAAATATTGACTTATGTCCATCATTCATTCACACGTACAACTGTTGCAGCATCCTCAGGGTGATGCGATCAAAATTCAGGCGTTTGGCAACAGACATAGTATTCATTACAATTTCAGTGCTCCAGGGTTGTCTTTTTAAAACTTGACAAGTCAAGTCAATGCAGAAGCCAGATTCACTTAATTATATTACTAATTGAACAACTTCAGTGATTCACTTTTTGTGGCAGGGAAGGCTGTAAAATGGGGCAAAACTTACTTAAGAACTGTCTTGCTTAGCAACTGAAATTTAGGGCACAATTGTGATCATAAGTTGAGGACTATTTACATACGCCAATCACACAGCTCACAGCATCACCATTCTGAGAAAGTTTAAAATATTAAATAAAAAAGAAACCATAGCCCAATGGATTTTTTCTCCAACTTGACATTTTCCAAATAACCTGGACAATAGTATCAGAATTCCTTATCAATTAGGCTGTTTGCCATTAAGACTGGGAATTCTAGAAATTTTGTGTAAATTTTAAACAAAGACTGGAGAAAGAAAGTTGGTACAAGATATTAGTTGTTCCTTTAAAGGATCATATAACACACTACAGCACCTACCAGTACATCAAAAGGGATTACAAATTTTCATTCTCCAAGTGCCAGTATCATCTAAATCTGAATACTGTTTACACTCCAGCATACTTATTGCATTAGTATGAAGAGCAGAGTGGAGGCAGGCTAGTACATCAAAAATTCCTTGGTGTTGACACTTCTGAAAGGTTATCTACTGTCTCCTGTTACTTTGTAAATTTTGTTGCAGAATATTGTGCTTTATACTGAGATATTAGCAATGAAGGAACATCAGCATGTGAAAAATGGGTCTGATTGGGAGGACAGAGTAAGGTTTTTTGGGCAATATCTGCAGCTGAATTGGGGAAGGAAATTGGGAAATTATTACTACCTAGTATGGGAAAACTCCGTAAACAAATATCTGGTGCAATCTAAAGAATTTTATCACATGATAAAAAAGTGATAACTGGATTTAATTGCTGCTTAAGCCAGGTGCTAACTTGTCTCTAAGCTCCAGGCTCCATCTTGTCTATTACTGTGTATCCCACACCTGTCTCAGGTGCCTCTGAGAAAATCACAAGCAGGACATTTCAAGAGCAGTTTGCTAGGTGGTGTGTGGCAAATGAGGGAAGTTGTTTAGAAATGAAACCCAACTAACATTGCCCCACTCTCCCCATCACTGAAACTAATTTTCAATTCAGTCAATTTTGTGATGTCTTTAGCAACCAGGATGTGCAGACTGTCAAAGAGAAATGGATTTGGTCTCCAAGAGAGATTATTACAATATCATTTTGAAATGCAAAATAGATATGGGAAATACAGGGAAAGGTTTGGAAATATGCTTCCTACTTATGAAAAAAAAAAACTATCCAGTGCAGGGGTGTCAAACTCGTGGCCTATGGGCTAGATGCATCATGTGCTATCCACGGCCACCCCATTTTAGTGAAGGGGGAAAGTTGTGATACGTCAGGCGATGTTTCATTGTGAGTTTGACACCCCTGATCTAGTGTGTCAGCAAGTAAGAAACTGGTTAAAATATATAACAAACAAATCCCTTAACAATCAGCTTGTTCTGGTAATACAAAACTACAAAATGAAAACACTTGATTGTCCTTAGAGCTGCTCAGAGCATCCAGAGAGTGGGTGGTGCTTCAGTCTTCTGCTCTTGTAGGCTGAGTTAATTCTTGAGGAACTCTCCTCCTTCCGTCACGTACTTCCATTGGAGCGTTCCCCCAGTTTATGCTCAGCCTCTAGCAGAGTAGGCAGTGTTTTTTTTCTCCTCTCTTGGCCATTTCAAGACTGCAATATTTGGATTGTTTTTCTCCTCTCAGGTTGTATTTAATTTATGTTATTTCCTTAGCCCTGCACAGTAGTTGTTTGGGATCCTAAATTCCCCTGGGAGCCTTTAGCCCCAGGGACGGCCAGGGAAAAGGCTAGCCAGTTTTCCAGGCTACCTCCCCCATCCTTTCTCCATTGCCTTCTGCCAGTTTTTCTCTGTTGATTTTTATTACTGCATCGTTCCGCTCCGTCCCCCCTCCCCCAAACGCCGTTTTCCTTCTCTGTCTGAAAGTTGCTGGCTCTCCTTGCTTGCCTGGGGACCTTTGCCTTGTCCTGGAGAGCTGTTTTCTCGCCACTGCTGGAACCCGTAAGCCCATGTAGCAGGCGGACACCATTTTAAGCGACGCCTCGTGGCCGGGCGCCATTTTGAATTTCTCTTATCTTTCCGATCGCTGCAGCGTGCTCGGAATCAAGCAGCAGGACCGGCTGACCTGCTCAGATTCCGTTTAACTCAGCTATTGCCTGTTTTTCTTTCATTGGAGGCCAGTTCTCTGCCTCCTTTGTTGGCTTCTTCCGTGGCCTGCCTTAGCTGCTGCAGTTTGATTCCCACCACTCCCGCCCAGTGTTGCCTGGGAAGGCAGTCTGGTTAGGCCCTGCTTTTGCCTTAGGGCCCGTGGCATTCCTTGTTGTCTGGACCAGCTTCCTCTTCCTCTAACACCTTCGGACGGAGAGTTTTTTCTAAAGAATCATTTATAACATATATAAGACTAGAGGAATTTAAAAGATAGAGGAAGCTCTCATAGATATATAGATATGGATATAGATATAATAATAATAACAGTAAATAATAATAATAATAACAAGCACCAGAATAATATATATATATATTCAATTATGCTATAGCACCCCAGAAAATCCCCACAGAATCCATCATATGTGCAGTAGAATCCAGCCTAACTAAATTAAATACAGATGAAGCTGATAAAATAAGACACCAAGTTACCAACATTCTATGCACAAGCAAACCACCCAAAAGCAACTTACAGCAAAATGAAATTAAAGCGCTACAAACCCTGAAAAGAGACAGCAGCATAATCATCCTCCCAGCAGATAAAGGGAATGCCACTGTAGTAATGGACAGAAAAGACTATGAAACTAAGTTGACAGACCTACTCCAAGATTCCACATACAAACCCATAAACACAGACCCAACCACATATCTGGAAAAAATTAACCAAGAAGAAAATTATAACCAGCCACATAAGCAAAGAGATCCAACACACGATCATACCCAGAGAGAAATCTTCCAGATGCCCCAAACTATACGGCCTCCCAAAAATACACAAAGAAGGCATACCTCTCAGACCCATAGTCAGCTCCAGAGGAGCACCACTACAAAACCTGGCTAAACACCTAGCAAAAGAGCTACAGCCCCATGCTGAAACAGCAGCTTCTCATGTACAAAACGCATACCACTTCTTGGAAATGATCAAAGATCTACACGTGGAGCAAGAAGATCTGCTTGTAAGTTTTGACGTGGTTTCACTATTCACTCAAGTCCCGATAAAAGAGACCCTCGAAATCATCAAAAATAAATACCAACCAGCTAAACACCTCATGGAACTAACAGAACACTGCTTAACCAACACATATTTCATATACAAAGGACAAAGATACAAACAAATTGAAGGAGCCCCCATGGGATCACCACTGTCACCTGTCATTGCAAACCTGTTCATGGAAGAATTCGAATCCAGAGCCCTGGCTAATGCCATACTCAAACCCAAACTATGGTTAAGATATATAGATGACACATTTGTGATTTGGCCCCGTGGACAAGAAAACCTAAACAACTTCCTAACACACCTAAACAGCGCACACCCCAAAATCAAGTTCACCATGGAAACAGAAACAAACAAACAACTACCATTCCTAGATGTACTAATCTACAAGAAAACAGATGGCACACTAGGACACACCATATACCAGAAGAAAACACACACCAACCGCTACCTCAATGCCCAATCCCACCACCACCCAGCACAGATAAACTCTGTGGCTAAAACACTAATTACTAGGACCAAACGCCTGGCAGACAAGACACACATTAAGACTGAACTATGCACCCTGACTAAAATATTGACAGCCAACGGCTTCCACAAAAGCAAAATCACCAACTTGATCCACAAAAACACACTGAGACATAATAGAGACCCAGAAGATGAACAGACCCATGGAACAGCTGTCCTGCCCTACATAAGAGGCACTACAGACAAAATTAGTAAGATTCTATACAGACACCACATCAAGACTGCCTTCAAAACAGACAGAAAAATAGCAGCCATCCTCAGGAACCCCAAAGACAAAATTGACCTGGAAAACCAAGGCATATATGAAGTCCCCTGTGCATCATGCCCGGCCACATACATTGGACAGACCAATAGAAGAATAAGCACCCACCTAGATGAACACAAAAATGCAGTCAAAAAGCTGGAACACACTTCCTCACTTGTCCAACACATGGAAGCCACAGGTCATAACATCAACTTCAATGGCACCAAAACCCTAGCCACCATAGAAAATCCCAGCCACAGAATCATCAGAGAAGCCATAGAGATTGAAAAAAGACCAGAAAGCATGAACAGAAGAGATGATTCCACCAGGCTGTCAATCATTTGGAAGCCTGCACTCACAAACAAAAAAATCTCCACACCACAAGCCAGGCAAACACCTGGGCACAAACAGATCCCCCCTGATACCTCCAGCTCAAACACACCCCAACCAGGCACCCAGATGAAACCCAGCTTCCTAACGAATGATAGCCGTCCACTTACCCGAAGCCAAGCTGCACTAAAGGCCTCCAATAAAGTAACACAATGTTGCCAGCCAATCAAGATACAAAAAGAGCCCCCCCAAAAAAAACAGACAGAAGATACTAGTAGCAGAACACAGCAAACTCCAAGACCAATAAACACAGACCAAGACTCTCAACCAATCAGGAGGAAGAAAAAACCATTCTGACACAGCAATAGGCTGCCCCAAATTTAAATCTGAAACCACTGTAAAAGTCTGACTCACAAACACCATACAGAAGCCTGATGATGGCAGATGAGATTCTGCTGAAACGTTGCTACAACTTTAAAAGCACCACATGGGAAAATACCCGAACAAAGCTGAATGCCAGACATGTAAGTACCTGCGAAAACTTAAGAAAACATATATATATATATATATATATATATGTGGATCTTTGGTTATTCGGGTTTTCTCCCACGTAAGATTGGAAGTATCTAGGCAATGTTTCGATGAAGTCTCATTCATCATCTTCAGGCTTGGTCTTCAGCTCTGTGCTTCTCAGAGTGAAGTGAGCTTGCAGCTGCTTCTTCCTTCCTGCTAGTGGGGGTGTGACTTGATTGGGTGGGGGCTTGGCTGTGTTCTGATTGGTTGGGGGGTTGGCTGTGTTCTGATTGGCTGGAGGCGTGTTCTGTTCAGGTGGGGGCTTGATTGTGCTCAGGTTAGTCTTAGTTGCTGGAGGGTTTGAGCTGGTGAGCTGTGATCTTGCTGTTTGGCTTCGAGTTCGTGGTCGTGCTGCACCTTCATGGTGGGGGTCAGTTCGCTTCATGTATGGCTCAGAGGGGTTTGAAGTGGGTAGTGATGCAGCTGCAGTGCAGCTTCTGGTCCGTGGTCGTGTCTCATCTTCTGTGTGGGTGTGAGTCTGCTTTCTACGTGGAAGTGTGGTGGTGGCATCTTGTGTGGCTCTCAGGGGTGTGGGTCTGGTGTCATTCTTCATGTTAGGTACTCATCTGTTCATGAGGGCGGGTTTCCAAATGGCTGGTAGGCGGGAGGTATCATCTCGTTTATTCATGCTGTGTGGGCGTTTTTCTATCTCTATGGCTTCTCTGATGATTCTGCTGCTGAAGTGTTCGGTTTTGGCGATGGTTCTGGTATTTTTAAAGTCAATCTCATGCCCTGCGGCTTTGAGGTGTTGGACCAGGGAAGAGGTCGGTTCTTCCTTTTTGATTGAGTTCTTATGTTCTTCAATGCGTGCACTTATTCTTCTGTTAGTTTGTCCAATGTATGTGGTGGGGCAGGCAGTGCAAGGGATTTCGTATACTCCTTGATTTTCTAATTTGATTTTGTCCTTAGGGTTTCTTAGGATGGTGGATATCTTTCTGTTTGTGCAGAATGCTGTCTTAATGTTGTGTTTTTGGAGGATCTTGCTGATTTTGTCTGTAGTGCCTTTTATATATGGGAGGAGGGCTTTGCCATTCTCTTGTTCTCTGTCTTGGATTTTGGCTGGGGTTTCTTTTTGGATTAGGTGGGTGATCTTCTTTCTTTGGAATCCATTGGCTGTCAGCACTCCGGTGAGAGTGTGTAGTTCGGTCTCTAGGTGTTGTTCATCGGCTAAGCATTTTGTTCTGTAGATGAGTGTCTCGGCTACGGAATTGATCTGTGCTGGGTGGTGGTGTGAGAGTGCGTGTAGATAGCAGTTTGTATGTGTTTTCTTCTGGTAGATGGTGTGTCCTAGGGAGCCATTGGATTTTTTGTATACCAAGACATCTAGGAAGGGAAGTTGGTTGTTAGCTTCTGTTTCCATGGTGAATTGTATTTTGGGGTGTAGGCTGTTGAGGTGTATGAGGAAGTTGTTCAGTTTTTCTTTCCCGTGTGGCCAGATTATGAAGGTGTCATCTACGTATCTGAGCCAGAGTTTGGGTTTGTGATCATATTTTTCTAGAGCTTGTGTTTCAAAGTGTTCCATAGAGAGGTTAGCGATGACAGGTGAGAGGGGTGATCCCATGGGTGCTCCTTCTATTTGTTTGTATTTTTGTCCATTGTAGGTGAAGTATGTATTGGATAGGCAGTGGTTGGTCAGATCTAGGATGTGCTTGGGGGGTTGTATTTGTTTTGGATGGCTGTCATACAATTTGGAAGCCATTTGGAAACCCGCCCTCATAAACGGACGCGTACCTAACATGAAGAATGACACCAGACCCACACCCCTGAGAGCCACACAAGATGCCACCACCACACTTCCACGTAGAAAGCAGACTCACACCCACACAGAAGATGAAACACGACCACGGACCAGAAGCCGCACTGCAGCTGCATCACTACTCACTTCAAACCCCTCTGAGCCATACATGAAGCGAACTGACCCCCACCATGAAGATGCAGCACGACCACGAACTCGAAGCCAAACAGCAAGATCACAGCTCACCAGCTCAAACCCTCCAGCAACTAAGACTAACCTGAGCACAATGAAGCCCCCACCTGAACAGAACACGCCTCCAGCCAATCAGAACACAGCCAACCCCCCAACCAATCAGAACACAGCCAAGCCCCCACCCAATCAAGTCACACCCCTACTAACAGTTAAAAGGAAGAAGCAGCTGCAAGCTCACATCACTCTGAGAAGCGCAGAGCTGAAGACCAAGCCTGAAGATGATGAATGAGACTTCATCGAAACGTTGCCTAGATACTTCCAATCTTACGCAGGAGAAAACCCGAATAACCAAAGATCCACATATACATACATACATACATACATACATACATACATACATACATACATATATATATATACACACACACACACACACGTTATTAGATGCATATATAATTAAACAAATAAATAAATAAGTAGGGGGGGCATATAACCTTTCCAAGGGCGCCCGGCCTTGTTGTAGGTCGCCCTCTAGGCGCGCCAACCGCCACTTATTGGTCCTTGTTTCTTACTGAATTATCAAAAAAAAAAAAAAATGACAGAAGGCAATCCCTCCACTGGCTCTTCCTTGAAGGCCAAATCAAAGACTCACTATCTGCGCAGGCAGACTAAGGAGCCCTCTAAAGCTTCCCAGAGGGATGCCTTAAAACGCCATGAGGTGCTGGAAAAAGAGATCAATAAACGAACCAGGCAGGCAGACTCAGTGCCTCCCACACTACCTCCTTCTTCCTCTTCTCAACCCCCTCCTCCTGTAGTTCATTCCTCCCTATCCAGGCGCAGCTCGCCCTCTCAGGGCCACCAGGCTCCTGCAACACCAGCCAGACGAACTCCAGAGGCTACCTTCACGCCCACGGCTGCTGGCCTACGCCAGGAAGAACCTCTCATCCAGGTGGCTCCGGAGCAACTGAGATCCTGGATGGAGCAGGCTATCCACCAAGGGATTGCGGAAGGGCTCCAACAGATGGGCAGGTCTGGTCTACCACCGTGGCCACCGAATCTGAGTCTCATTCAGTAAGATCACTCCCACTCGGATCGGAACTGCCACAGGATCAGGTACCCCATCAGGGGGAGGGTTCCCCCTCAGTCAGGGAGGAGGAGGAGGCGGTAGGGGAACTAGATCCTTACAGGGAGGAGGAGGAGGAGGACTTTGATTTGGGGGTCCCTTCAATATAATGAACCCCCTTATGACATAGAACCATCAAAGGCAGAGATGTCAGAGGACGAGGGCCTTGCTCCCGACCAACCCACTTTTGTGGGGAAAAAGCCCCAATTATTCAAATCCCTCCTGTTCAAGGCCAGAAACATTTTGGGCCTAAAGACTCCGATCCCCTCTGACCCCCCTCTTTCCTCTCCGGAAGGTCCAGAGGATTCCATTTTTCAGCAGCCTGTCATGGAAGCCGAGGTTATACCAACCCCCCCCCCTCTTCCTTGACCTGGTGTCCAAGCAACTTGCCTCCTCGGCAGCCCCTCCCGCCCCCTCAGCTCATAATAAAAGGTTCTTCAATTCAGACCCAGAGCTTTCCACCCTATTGGACACTCCGGAGGTGGATGAGCCCATAGTGGGCCTGGCCTCTTCCTCCTCCCTCAGCGACCCCCTAGAGGCCCTGAGACCAGAGGAGAAATGATCGGAGCTGGCTTTACGCCGTGCCCACCAGTCAGACGCTTGGGCAATCAGATCGGCCACGGCCGCCTCATTCTTCATCAGGTCATCCATTTGCTGGCTTCGCCAGCTTAAGCAACATGTCCCAGCCTCCAATGTCCAAGCCCATCAGGACATAGCCAAGATTACGGCCGCGGACAAGTTCTCGGCCGATGCTACTTACCACTCGGTCAAATTCTCCACCCGTGCCATTTCCTCCCATGTCTCCGCCCGCCGTCTGCTCTGGCTAAAGCACTGGCAGGCAGACCTCAAGAACAAAGTTAAATTGGCTTCCGCTCCCCTCATGGAAACCAAATTGTTTGGACCATCTCTGGATCCCCTTTTAGTAGAAAGAAGGAACAAGAAAAAATTCCTTCCATCCCTCACCCGCAAGCCAGAGCCAAGATCCCTGCAGCCCTTTCGGAGAGCACCCTTTTGCCCCTATTTCCAAGCCCCTTTTCCTCCCAGGTACCATAGACCCCCTCCCTTTGGCTCGGGTCAGCCTCAGGTTAGGACCGACTCCTCTGACAGGCATAGGAGAGGCGGGGGCTTCAAAAGGCCCTTTCAGGGTGCAGGCAACAGGCCGTTCAGGCTCTCCAGATAAGCCACCTGAATTGATTCCCATTGGTGGGCGTCTCAAAGACCGTCGCCAACCAGTGGGACTCCTCAACCTCCGACGCCTGGGTCAGGGACACTATCAGGTTTGGCCTTACCCTCGAATTTCAGTCTCCTCCCCCCGATTTTTTCATGCCATGCCCCCTATCCAAGGGCTGCACCAAGCGCAGCCTCATGGACTCAGCAATTCAGCACCTACTTGATATACAGGCCATTCAACCCGTTCCTCTGTCTCAAAGAGGACAGGGTTTTTACTCCCACTTATTTGTAGTACCCAAACACTCGGGGGGATGGAGAGCGATTTTGGATTTAAAGCGGCTTAACCGCCATCTCGTATACTGCAAGTTCAAAATGAACATGCTGCAATCCATCCTACTGGGGGTGAGGCAGGGAGACTGGTTGTCATCCATTGACCTCTCTGAGGTATATCTACACATCCCAATTCGACCCTCCCATTACAAATTTCTCCGTTTCTGCTACAATAACGTTCACTTCCAATACGTGGCTCTCCCTTTCAGGTTGGCCTCACCACCCAGAACTTTCACCAAGGTTCTGGCCGCTTTAGCTGCACACCTCAGAACCTTCCCAGTGGGCCTCCACTGCTACTTGGACGATATTCTTATCCTTTCCACTTCCAGGGAACAGGCAGTGAGGGATACCCAGACTACCCTATCCTCTCTCCAGGATCACGGGTTCCTCATCAATTGGAAGTCAATTATCCCCCTCCACCAGGATAACTCACCTGGGGACAGTGATCGACGCTGTGAGGGGAAAGATATTTCTATCTGAGGAGAGAATCCTCAGGATCCAAAAATCTGTAACAAGTATCAGATGCCTTAAGAGGGTCTCCCTTCTGGAACTATCCCAGTTACTGGGAAAAATGATATCTTGTCTCTCCATTATTCCCTGGGCCCATTTCCACTCCAGATGCCTCCAGTGGTTTCTGCTCCCGTTCCAAAGATCCGGATCAAGCAACTCAAAGCGCAAGGTCCGGGTTTCACCAAGGGTGCTCACCTCCCTCCTTTGGTGGAGCAGGGCATCTATCAACAAGGGCTGCCCCCTCAGGGAGCACCCAAGAGTCACCGTCACCACAGACGCCAGTCTGTCCGGTTGGGGAGCTCACCTCCAGTCCCTTACAGCACAGGGCAGATGGTCAGCGGCGGAGAAACTATGCAACATAAACTGGTTGGAGCTTCGCGCCGTCCATCTGGCCCTCCGCAGTTTCCTCCCCCAGGTAGGCGGCCACCACATTCTCATCCTCACCGATAACATCACGGCCAAAGCCCACATCAACAAGCAGGGGGGCACTCAATCATTCCGCCTAATGAGGGAGGCCGAGCACCTGTC
This sequence comes from Hydrophis major, assembly GCA_033807585.1. NCBI lineage: Eukaryota > Metazoa > Chordata > Lepidosauria > Squamata > Elapidae > Hydrophis > Hydrophis major. The sequence continues at coordinate 85,059,649 of CM066328.1, read as the reverse complement.
GGTGGGCAGAGTCTCACCTACTTTCTCTCAGGGTGGACCACATCTCGGGCATCTCCAACACCCTAGCAGACTGGTTGAGCAGGGACACCATAGACCAGTCGGAGTGACGCCTCCACCTAGCTCTATTCAGGGAGGCGACATCCATCTTCGGGCCACCAGTGGTAGACCTGTTTGCCTCCCCCCTCAATACCCACCTTCCAAGGTTCATTTCAAGATTCCCATCCCCGGGGCAGAGGACCACAACGCTCTTCAGTGTCCATGGACCCCAGGCCTCATTTATGCCTTCCCTCCTCTGGCGCTGGTCCCCTTAGTCCTTCAGAAGGTCCTACAGGAGAGGGCGGAACTGATTCTGGTAGCCTTTTATTGGCCCCGTTGTCCTTGGTTCGCGGACCTCCGCAGCCTATCAGTAGCCCCCCCTGGAGGATGCCAGCAGATAAAATCTCCCTGTCCCAAGGTCCCCTCCTCCACCCGAACCCCCAGTGGCTTCAACGAACCGTCTGGAGGTTGAGCGGGAACGTTTGAAGAGGGAAAACCTCTCAAACAAAGTCATCGATACCATTTTAGCAGCCAGCTGTCCCTCCACTACAAGGATTTACGATGCCACCTGGACCATCTTTCATAAATGGTGTATCAAGCTTCTTATTGACCCAACTAACCCCTCCATTGCCCAAGTGCTTGATTTCCTTCAGGAGGGTCTCAGTAAAGGGCTGTCACCCAACATGCTAAGAAGGCAGGTAGCTGCCTTGTCTACAGTCATCTCAGGTGGGGAAGGCAGTTCCCTCTCGCACCATCCCCATATTCGAGCCTTTCTGAAGGGGGCCGCAAATTTGCATCCCCCGGCCCTTCACTGGTACCCGACCTGGGACCTCAACAGGGTCCTTACCTCCCTCACAAAGCCACCTTTCGAACCCTTAAGAGAGGTTTCACTTCAGTTTCTATCCTATCAAGTAGTTTTCCTGGTAGCGATCAGGTCAGCCCGTAGGATATCAGAGATCACTGCCCTGTCTGTTAGGAAAGACCTTTGCTTCTTCCACCCCGACTGGGTGGTCCTCCGGCTTGATCCTTCCTTCTTGCCCAAGATTAATTTGGTCTTCCATAGGTCTCAAGAACTTCCCAACTTTTGCCCCAGGCCAACTCATGAAAGGGAGAGACTCTGGATGCTCCTCTCAGCTCAAAGAGAAACGGCATGTCAGGTAAGAACCAACGCCCACTTCCACCACTTGTCTTTTTGAACATCCCTTCACACCTCACGGAGAAAAGGGTCTCACCATTCTTAACCGCTATGGCTTTTCAGGACTTGATTGCAAGGTAGCAGCTGGGAAGCTGCTCAGGCATTTATATTTTAAATAAGAACCATATGGTATCTTAGTGAAGATTTATGGTTTCTTAGTGAAGATTTATGGTTTCTGTAGCAATTTGTTTACCCATTTATCTATTTCTCTGAAAAAAAGGAGAGGGGAGGAAATAGGGTAACTTGTACTAAACACCAAGGGATGCAGATGTGTTGAAAGGGAACTCATGAAAACATCTTAGAGGTTAGAAAACAGTTAGAGGTTATTTTAAAAGTGTACCGGCAATATTTATGCACTGGGGAGTTGTTCCAAAGGATAAAAGACATTTATTTGGATGCTGCTTAAAGGACCCTCGTCCCATCCATTTCCAACCCCACTGCCATCTCAGAGCATAAGCATATACAGATTGAACAAAACAATGTTCTGACTGCAAATGGCAATTATTTGCTTGGCAGTTATAATATTCAGAATTTCTCCACAGTTTACTACCTGAGGCATTGTATCATACTTATGATGACTCAAGACAAACTTATGCATTCCATCTCCACGCAGTTAGGTTTTATACGCCAACATTTCTGCTTGGTTTTGGCTCATGCAAAGGTGTACAGTTCATATGCAGTAGAAGATTGCTTCTTTTTCTTTTCGGCTTTTAAGGGACATAAGAAATGCGACCAATAAAACACCCAAACAGGTAGCTAAACTTATTTGGGTTTTAAAAGGAAAAATTAATGACTTAAGATATTCATCTTCTAAAGCAGGTGATTATCATCTAATCTTTTATCCCCACAAATTGAAAATACTGTTTTAAGAACCCAAAAATTGATTCGATTCACTTTAGAGGTTCTCTGAAGGTTACAAATGGAAAATTGGGTTGGGGGTGACATATGCTTCATGGATTGCTTGCTTCAAGCTTACTGTGATATGTGAAGGCAATCTGTTTGTCTAACAGACATGAATTATGGTTTAGCTTTGGATCCGCGATATAGTGCCTCTCTCAGCATTTGTCTGTCCCACTCATCATGTAAAATATCATTCTAAGCATAAATAAAATTAAACGGGCGATGCTGCAATTTCCATTTAGTTCTAGGAATTTCATACAGGCCTCTACAGATTTTTAATTAACTAATTCTTAACAATTAAAAGAAAAATGGTGGGTGGTATTAGCCAAGTACTGTTTTGGAAATGCTTAAAAAGAGGAAGATAAACTGGTGTTAGAAATCCACCTGAACCAGCTAGAATAGTGGGGTAGACAGTGCAGACATGGCTACTAGTTTGTGAATGCACCCCCAACATGCTTTCAAAAATGTCAAAAGTATCCACCTGTCCAAAGAAGTTGGGGAGGCCCATTTGAACATAATGCATGAACAAAACGTCAATGTGTGAGATTAGGGCTCACAGGCCAATGATTCTCCATCTTACCCCAATGCAATGGGATAGGATCTCCCTGGAAATTAGATAAGCCCCAACTTTGTTGACCTTTCAGAAATGAGTTAAAATTGAGATTTTTCAGATAATTTGAATGAGAAAGCACCACTTTAAATATAACTGTTGTATGAATTGGCACCATTTAAAGTTTTGGTTTATTGTTTTTCCAAGATTAATGGTAATTTTTAATGTTTTTTGGTAGATATTAAAAACATAGTAAACAACACTGCCGAGGGACTGATAATTGTGGCATTATAAACAATTAATAAAATGATTAATAAAATGATCCAGTTAGAAAAAGTCACATATGGATATAAGAAACCGCAAAATCCCAGTAGACATCATTTGAATCATACAAGAATGTCAAGTACCGTATATACTCGAGTATAAGTCGACCCGAATATAAGTCGAGGCACCCAATTTTACCACAAAAAACTGGGAAAACTTATTGACTCGAGTATAGGTCGAGGGTGGGAAATGCAGCAGCTACTGGTAAATTTCAAAAATAAAAATAGATACCAATCTGTCCTTCCAAAACTGCAGAAACAAGTGAAATACAGCATCCTTATTTTAAGACAATAAGTAGGAAACCTATCAATTATGAAACCATATATTCTTTGCCTCCTCTTTACCATATATGTGTTGTGTATGCATTCCTTTTACTCCTTCCTTTAAAAAACATTATAGATATTCCTTGTCTTACAACAGTTCATTTGGGGACCATTCAAAGTTACAACACTGAAAAAGGTGTCTTATGACCATTTTTCACACTTATGACCATTGCAGCATCCCCAAGAAAAGTCATAAATGTGACTTTTCATAAATGTGACAAGAAAAGTCATCAATGTGAGTCAGTTGTCAAGCATCCAAATATAAATATGTTTTATATGATTTATATTTGGATGCTTGACAACTGACTCATACTGCAGTGTCCCAGGGTCATGGGATCCCCTTTTGTGACCTTCTGACAAGCAAAACCAATGGGGATACCAGATTCACTTAACAACAGTTTGACTAATTTAACAACTGCAGCGATTCAGTTAATATATGGGACAAGAAAAATCGTAAAATGGGGCAAAAGCTCACTTAATAAGTGTCTCACTTAGCAACAGAAATTTTGGGCTCAATCATAAGTTGAGGACTACCTGTAACAACATATTCTGAATTTTAAGCTGGTCTTGGGAATAAAAATGTTTTTCTTTAAAATCATTGATTAATACAAAAACTGGTGGGTACAATATATATTTATATGTAAGCTGATTCACAAGGGACTTGCAGAAGCACCGAATCAGCATTAACTGTTTTGAACTAATGGATTTCCTTCTGCTCAGACTAATGTAACCACTTCATACATTTCTCAAGGGACCCACACAATCAAGAATATGCAAGCTGGTGTCAAGGACAACTTGGAAGTTGCATATATTACCTCAATGAAAAGGGCTAATTATTTTTGTTGTATGGATTACATTACCCATGTTTAGCCGATATGAATAAATGAATTTATCTTCTTCCGAACTCACAGCACAACAGACAGCAATTATCCTATTAAAACCCTGCAAGAGATATTTTAGCATCGTGGCGGCATCTAATATGTTAAACGACAACCCTCAGAATTCCTATCCAACACAAATTTACCTGTGGGAAATATGAGAGTTGTAATATTCCAGCACACTGGGAAGGAAACTTTGCTGTTTACTCTAATAAGATCAAGCAGCTCAGCTCAGAAACATGCAAAATATTTTGGAATTTAAAAAGAAAAGCACGTTAATCCCATAAAACAAGTCTCCTATAAGAAACAGAAGGCTGTACAAAAGTCAAAACCAGGCCTGTTTATCATTTCCCCTTCTTTCCTTTACATTTTAATAAGACAAGCTTTTTAAAGATTACAGTTCCTCATCGCTCAAAAAAATATAGATCTCCCATATCCAGTATGTAGGATACTGCCCTTTTCTTATAACTATTGGGGGGGGGGGGGGGAGGAGCTTGTTTTTCAGATAATAAAATAAAATTTGATTAGCTTCTGTCTGCATATTCTGGGAACAGGAAGCAAACTATTACCCTGTTTCTCCAACAATACAGCCTCCCCCAAAGGAAGTCCCAGCATGTTTTATAGGCCCCTCCCCCCAAATTAAGGCCTATATTTAAACATGCGAAATGGTGGGGAAATGGTGGAGGGGCTTGCCGTTAGGAAGTACTTTTGTTGCACACCTGGATATGGTGCTGCCTGCGTTGACCCTGATACGAAGTGCCCCACCAACACGGGCTGGATGGCCTGGATCGGAAGTAGGTGCTGAATGGCAGAGTCCATGAGTCTGTGGTTCTTGGGGAGGGGGCATGGCATGAAAAAGTCAGGGGGGGGAGATTGAAATTCGAGGGTAAGGCCAAACCTAATGGTGTCCCTAACCCAAGCGTCAGAGGTGGAGGCGTCCCATTGGGAGGCGTCTGCCAATGGGAGTCAAATCCTGTGGTCTATCGGGAACGCCAGAAGGGCCGGCTACCGGGGCCTCGAAAGGGCCTTTTAAAGCTACTGCCCCTTCTGTGCCTGTCAGAGGGGTCGGTCCTTTCTTGAGTCTTGCTCGACCCGAAAGAGGGGGGCCTTGGGGAGAAGGAAGATTGGAAATAGGGACGAAAGTGAGGGAAGGAAGGAATTTCTTTTTGTTCCGCCTTTCCACTAATAGGGGATCCAAAGATGGTCTGAACAGCTTGTTGCCCATGAGGGGCACGGAAGCCAATCTAACCTTATTTTTGAGGTCTGCCTGCCAATGCTTTAACCAAAGCAATCGGCGGGCAGCGACGTGGGAGGAGATGGCTCTGGTTAAAAATTTAACCGAGTGGAAGGTGGCGTTGGCCGAGAATTCGGCTGCGGCTGTGATTTTGGCTGTCCTGATGGGCTCGGATTTTGGTGATTGGGACGTGCTGCTTGAGCTGACGAATGGAGGACCTGGTAAAGAATGAGGCGTCTGTGGCCGATCTAATTGCCCAGGCGTCTGATTGATGAGCTCGGCGAAGAGCCAGTTCGGCTCACTTATCATCCGGTTTCAAGGCCTCTAAGGGATCGGTGAGGGTGGAGGAAGCGGCTAGACCCACAATGGGTTCATCAACCTCCGGGGTGCCTAGAAGGTTGGAAAGGTCTGGGTCCAGGTTGAAAAAGTTCTTGTCGTGGGCTGATGGGGCCGGGGGCCCCCCGCAGATGACGCTAACTGCTTGGACATCAGGTCAAGGAAGATGGGAGGGGTAGGGATAACCTCTGCTTCCACTACTGGCTGTTTAAAAATGGAATCCTCTGGGTCCTCCGATTCAAGGGGAGAGGGCTCAAGGGGGGCCTGGGACTTTAATCCAGAAATGTTTCTGGCCTTGTACAGGAGAGACTTGAATAACTGGGGTTTGAATAACCCTAACAAGGTTGGTTGGTCGGGAGTGAGGCCCTCATACTCAGACATCTCCACCTCAGAAAGCTCCACATCGGAGAGGGGCTCGTGGTACTGTGAAGCCCCCAGCTCGAGTTCCTCCTCCTCCTCCTCCCTGAATGGATCCAAACCCCCTTCCTCCGCCTCTTCTGCCTCCCCGACTGAGGGGGAACCCTCCCTGAGGGGGTACATGATCCTGGAGCGGTTCCAATCAAAGGGAGGTATCTTACGGAGAGAGATTCAGGCTCAGGGGCCAGCGAGAGGAGGCCTGGCCTGACTATCTGTTGGAATCCTTTCGCAATGCCCTGTCAGATAGGCGACAACATCCAGGCTCTCAGATGCTCCGGAACCTGTTTGGCTCCTCTTGGCGCAAGCCGGCGGCTGTGGAGGTAAAAGTAGCTTCTGGTGTTCGTCCGGCCGAGGTCCCAGGAGCTTGGTGACCTTGAGAGGATGAGCTGCGCCCAGATAGGGAGGAATAGGCTAAAGGAGGCGGGGGTTGGGTGGAGGGAGAGGGAGTGGGAGGTGGAAGCACCGGAGGCACTGCTCCTGCCTGTCTGGTGCGTCTATCAAACTCTTTTTCTAATGCCTTATGGAGTCTTAGTGCATCCTTCTGTGAGGCTTTGGAGTTAACCTTAGCCTGCCTGCGCAGATGATGGGTCTTGGACTTGGCCTTCAAAGAAGAGCCCTTAGGCGGATTGCTCCCTGCCATTTCAAGGATAATTAATAAGAGGTGGTAGACACATCTAGGGGTCGGCCTACGACAAAAGCCGGGAGCCCTAGCAAATTTCTTTCCACCCCCCTTCTATTTCTGTTTTTTTTTTTAAATTAATTACTTCCTCTTTCTCCTTGCTTTTCCGTTTGAATCTTTATTTATTTTTATTTGTTTATTTATTTTTATTTTTATTTTATTTTATTTATTTATTTATTTTTTTGAAAAAAACAAGGATGTAGGGGAAAAAGGAATTTGTTTGTATCCTACTAATGAACGCCAGAGGCCTGAAGAGAGAGCAGGCCGAGACTGACTGCCTTCCCAGGCAAGAACTGGGCGGAAGTGGTGATTTGAGAAACTACTGCTGCTGGCTGATATAGCTGTGAGAAATCACTGAAATTGGTCTCGGTTTGAGGAGGCTGAGGTCAGAAACAAAAAAGGAACTCTGTGCCCTGAGCAGGCCTACGGGTCCTGCTGCTGGCTGAGAGTAACGCAGCACTCAATGCGAGTTTTGAAAGTAAAAAACTCGAAAAACAAAATGGCGTCTGGCCAAGAGGCGGCACCAAAATGGCGGCTGCCTGCGACGGGAATGGCGGGGCCTCGCAGCCACACAGAAAAAACACTTCCCCAGAGACTCAGAAGATCCACAAACGAAGAGGGTAAGGAAAAACGAATGAAAATTTACTTAAGGCAAAAAAACGGCGTTAGGTGGGGGGAGAACGGAATGGAACGCAAACGGAATTAACTTAAATAACAAGGAGAGCTAAGAGGGAGGAAGGCAGCAGGGCTGGGCAACTCCGGAGGGAGTGGGGGGGGGGTAGCGTGAGGACACTGCTAGCCCTCCCCTTGCCACCCACTGGGGCAAGCAAACCATGCTACCCAGGGGAATTTGGAGTCTGTACCACTGCGCAGGGCTAAGAATCTGAAATAAAAAGAATACAACCTGAGAGATGAAGGAAAAGAATCAGCAAAAGGAGAATTTGGAAAGGCCAAGGAGAAAACACAATATACGCCTAGTCTCGCAAGAGGCTGAACAAAACTGGGGAATGCTACACTGGAGCCACATGATGGTGGGAGGAGCGTTCCTCAAAATTAAGCTCAGCCTACAGCTGCAGAGACTGAAGCACCACCCACTCTCTGGATGATCCGATCAGCTCTAAGGAGAAACACGGTAACTTAATAATCCCGTAGGTGGGAAGCCATAAATGAAGGATTGTTTGCATGCTGAAAAACCAAGGATTCCAAAATTATGTCCCAATCTGATGAAACGCAAAGCTATGGGATGTCTCAGGATATACGGATAAATTAAATCTCTTGAGTGCTGAACAAGTCGTGAACTGAATGAGAGGCAGACTCTATTCATAGGACAGGGTTTTTTGCCTCTAGTCCTCAAACTGATTGACACACTTATTATATGCCTATATTCTGTCTCACCCAGAAGCACAAGCTGGCATGCATGTTCTCCTTTCTACAACTATGTATTGTGATGCAGGAAGCTTAGGTTGAAAGATAACAAGCAGCCGATCCAAGCAGAAACATGTGAAGTTAGGTTTCCACCATTTTAATCTTCTCATTTGGCTTTCTCAATCCCCAATTTGTAGAGTAAAGGAGATAGAGCAGGGCAGACCTGTGGTAAGGGAAAAGACAAAGCTCATTCCAAATTCTGCCAAGGCATGCCGTTTCGTCAACAGAAGGGCTTAATTGATTCCACCCAGTGTAGTCAGAGGCAACCAGTTTGCTTGCTATAAAATAATATTCCTCAGATGTGAAGGAGTGACATTTTCAGTTATAACTTACAACTGCATAATAACAATAAATGTTTCTGAAAGAGTACTTGTGTTTACTTCATACTGCTCAGTCTGTAAAGGAGATTGCACTGTAAATAGTTTAGAACAGGGGTCTCCGGCCTTGGCAACGTTAAGACTTGTAGAATGCAACTCCCAGAAGTCCACAGGTCTTAAAGGTTGCCAAGGCCGGAGACCCCTACTTTAGAAACAAGGCAGGTGTGACCAAAGTTAGGTTTATATTTGGAGGCAGAGTCTTTCCATATTCTGCTGATCCTTATGCCAATTCAGTACCAGTTACGAATTTACTTCCTGCACTTTAACCAATAATTTATTTTAATGCATACTTTGGTTTTGCTGCTTTTATTATACTATTTGCATTCTATCACAATGCAAAATATTAATTTTCTTCCCTTTGGTTAACTGCCTTTAGAAGCATCTACTGAAACACATAAAGCCATTTAAAAATAAAGGTTGAGATGAGAAATGCACTTGAAAATATAACATAGATAGTGCTTGACTTAACAACCATTCGTTTAGTGACAACGGCACTGAAAAAAAGTAACTTATGGCCATTTTTCATACTTACCACCATTGCTTCATGGTCACATGATCAAAATTTGGGTGCTTGGCAACTGACATGTATTTATGACAATTGCACTGTCCTGGGGTTATGTTATCACCATAACCTTCCCTGCTGGCTTCCAACAAAGGCAATGGGAGAAGCAAGATTTGCTTAACATCCACATGACTCATTTAACAATTGCAGTGATTCACTTAACAACCATGGCAAAAATAAAATAAAACGAGGCACAACTCAGCAACTGCCTTACTTAGCAACAGAAATGTTCGGGTCCTACAGTATACTACAAATTGTCTTGTTTCATTCTGCCTTAATTTTATGGGGACAGAAATACAGAACAGCACAAAGTTTCAAATCTCTCTACTCAAGAAGAATTCACAAGGTGAGTTTGGGCCAGTCGCTGCCTGTCTCACTCACCTCACGAGTCCGGGGTTGGGATAAATTAGGAGAGGCCTTACATCACCTTGAGCTTTCAAAGAAATAGTGCAATACAGATTCAAGAAGTAAAGTAGAATAGTCCTAATTTCTAATTGAAGGCCTTTTATATGCAAGGCCTATGTTCACATTATACCATTGACCATCATGGTGGTTAGTTATGAAGTTTAGCAGAGTTGTGCTTTGGTTATGTTCTCTCATTAGGAGCTGTGCCCACATAGACCTACTTTTATTTTATTTTTGTCAATTGCTTACAAGATAACATGTGTAAGTATAAACATAGTTATGAATATGTGGGTACATATAAATAAAAGAAATAAAAGAAACAATAGGACAGGGACGGTAGGCACATTGGTGTACTTATGCACGCCCCCTACAGATCTCTTAGGAAAGGGGTGAGGTCAATAGTAGAAAGTCTAAGGTTAAAGTTTTTGGGGTTTGCGAAAGAAACCAGAGTCAGGTAGAGTATTCCAGACATTGACCACTCTGTTGCTGAAGTCATATTTCCTGCAATCAAGTTTGGTGCGATTAACCTTGAGTTTGTATCTATTGTTTGCTCTTGTATTGTTGTGGTTGAAGCTGAAGTATTCATTGACAGGTAGGACATTGCAATATATGATTTTATATATTTATATTTAGATCGGACCGAAGGCAATGTAGTTCTAGGTTGCCTAGGTCTAGAATTTCGAGTCTGGTGGCATCAGGTATTCTGCAACAAGTAGAGGAGTGGAGAACTCTTCTTGTGAAATATTTCTGGACTTTCTCAACTGTGTTAATATCAGATATGTAATGAGGGTTCCAGACTGATGAGCTGTATTTTTAAGTATTGGTCTAACAAATGTTTTGTATGCTCTAGTTAGTAGTGTAATATTACCAGAGAAAAAGCTACGTAAGATTAAGATTAACAACTCTTAATGCCTTTTTGGCTATGTAGTTACAGTGGGCTCCAGCACTTAGGTCATAAGAGATAAGTACTCCAAGATCCCTGACAGAGTTTGGATCGTCAACAAGGTCTTGACTATTCAGCCTGTATTTTATTTTCTGAAATTAATCTTTAAATAAAAAAAAAAAGAGTTGGGTTTATAAAGGGGCTAAAAAATCCAAATATATCATTATACAATTCACTGCTCAAATTGTGGCTGTGATTGACTGAATATGCCTAATGTTGACTGGCTGTAGGTATCAACTAATTCACATCTAATATGCATGCACGCATGTGCGTGCACACAAGCTGTTGTCAAGTTGCTTACAGACACTCTTCCTTTCCTCTTAATGACTCCAAATGAGAAATTGTGCTTCTTTGTTTACCTACATACTAGGAGCTCTCTGTAAATAAAGCATGCTGTGAACATTGCTATGTGGTGAGAAGTATTTGCGTGATATTTACTCCCTTGTATTTTACAAGGCCTATCAAGTTTTCCTGGGCATCATAGATGATAAGACTACTTGTGTGTTTCTTTTGTTCCCTTTCCTTCGCTCACTGACAATATCTTCTGCTCTCAGTGAGGATTGACATTGGGAAGGCTGCTTCCTTTCTAGTAATCAAAGGCTATCTTACCTAAAGTTTTTAAGAGGCCTCTGAGCATGTGGGAATCTATTTGTCTGCAATATTTCAAAGTAACTATGTTTTCCCCCTGGATTGGTACTTGGCTTCAGAATATATTTGGAGACTGACTCCTTCATGAGCTTGTTTTCCTTTGGGGGGGGAGGGGGGAGCTAATAAGAGGTGATTTGGGTAAGGACCAAAGCAGATGGGATCTGAGAGGCTTTACCATACTTATAGCTTGTCTTCAGTGGCTGTGTTGAGGGAGGGAGGGAGTTGGTGTTGGTAGAGATTGAGGAAACAGATGTTGCTGGAAGCAAGCATGACAGCAAGAATAGGCAAGCCAGACTGAGATGATGTTGAAAATGTAAATTGGCCTTGGAACCCAGCCGGTTTTCCCCCCTCTGCTTTTAGCCCCTCCCAGTCCTTCTGCACTGCTACCTGCCTGACCAACTAGGAAGGGCCAATCACATCAGAAAGATTTTCTGGGATGATGACCTGGAGCAAGGATTTTAATGTAAGTGCTGGAAAAATTGGGCAAAGGCTTAGGATACCCCAAAGGGTGACCTGTGTTCCTTTTAGCATGAGTTTATGCTCTTAGAATGACCAATATGGAGATATGATTGAGTTAATGGCTGACTGGATTGTACAGATACAGCCACAGGATCATAGCTGAAAGCAGATTAAAAAAATCTATATTCCACTAAAGAACAATAAAGATCACTTAGGACAGAATACTTATTACTACACCTAGACCTTCAAAATTAATACAGCAATTCAAATGTACAAAAATCAGACCTGCTCCCAAACATTTATCTTCTTTGACTCCTTCCTAATCGTACCATTCCCCTCATTTTTTCCTCACGTACCTACCTAGGGCTGTTACTTGGGCTGTTCACTCTCTTCTTACATCTCTCTCCACTATTTGTATTCTATGTTAATCAGCTGCTATCTCAAAGTCACCATATAAAGATCGGTACAAGATCATAAGGAGCTGCTCCTCTCCCCTCTCTGCAAAAATGGTTAGATCTCCAATGCATGGCTGAAGTTTTTGAGAGGAGGGTGAGATTTACAGAGAACTTCAGTATAGTAACACAATAGCACTTAGAGTTATATACCACTTTACAGCCCCCAACAATATAGTATAGTAGAAGTACAGCATAAATTAATATATACATGTTACATTAATATATATTAGCATAGCATAGCATAAGGGAGCCTTGATGCTCTCTGAGACAGTTTGTTTGCTTGCAGACATTTCATTACCCAAGCTAGATAACATCATCAGTGCTGATAGACTAGCACCAAGAACTCCTCATATCAACCGTGAGCTATAAACATTCTCTTTTATTAATAGTATAGTTCTAGACATTAGAAGTGGATATAAGTTATTTGAATTATTTAGAGCAGGGATTTCAAACTCAAGGCCGGTGGGCCGGATCTGGCCCACAAGGTGCTTAGATCTGGCCCACAGGGCCATCCTAGAAAGGACCAGCCTGCAATGCCTCTGCCAGCAAAAACCGAGTTTGGGAGGGCCACGTGCAGCCCCCTCCCGAGCTCCGTTTTGGCTGACAGAGGGTTGCAGAAGGCCGGCACAACCGAAAATGGAGCTCAGGAGCCCATTTTCTCTGACAGAGCATTCGGGCGGTCACAGGCACCCCTGACATGAGTGACATCAAGCTGGCCACGCCCACCCTGCCACGCCCCCCACTGTCAAACACAACCCTGATGCGGCCCTCAATGAAATTGAGTTTGACACCCCTGATTTAGGGAAATACTTCAAATGTTAGGAAAAGACAGAAACATAAATTTACGTAAATTTCTATCATGGGTTTTCCAAAATAATTCCAAAAAGTTTGCCACACAAGATAATTCTGAGCATTTCTTTTCACATGTAGGACCACAGACCTCTTCTAGTTACTTGTGCAATATTTTTCAATATATAAGCTTATTCCCCCATTAAGAGTGATGAATGAAGATCTGTCACCTTAGAAACTCCTCTGTTTTAACCTTGTCTCTATTTTTAAAGAGTTTTTAAAATAACTTTGAAAAATTATTATTAAATACCAAGGGTATTTTTAAAAAAATCCATTTGGAAGAGTGTTACCTATAAACCAAATAAAATTATATATGTGATAATGAAAGAAATTCTTTTTCTTATGGGAACATGATTGATAGAATTTCTCATTTTACTCTAGTTTACTAATTGATACACAAAAAATATGACTGCTAGATAACTGTTTGGATCTGCAGCTTAACATTCGTGCTGCATGAATAAGAAATTAAATTCCCTTCGTTTTAAACTCTTGCATTACAAACCTTTTTCACCATAAATATTGTGTTCTTAGGGATTTATTCCTCTGCTTTCCTTGTGTCTGTGGAGCCTTGTCAAGCTAGGAGGCAGATCCAGTTGAAGAGAGTTTTACTTATGTTGGCTTCCACTGAAAACAGTCATTGAGTTATCTCTCCTCCTTTTTACCATTAGACAAGGGGAATAATAGGCTATTCTTTAATTACTATGTTTTTGAAGCAAGACTTTTCCCCCTCTGTTCAGAGCTCCTTGTAATGAAAGCTTTCTTTTAAAATAGTGGTATAAGGTATTCCTTTCATTTCCAGGCCGCTGCCCAAGTTCTCTCATATGACAAAAGGGCTGCAAAACTCAAGTCTTGACAGAAAAAGACTGACCTCCATGTGCCACATGGCTAGGAGGAAACTTTGTCAGATCTCTCCCTTTTCTAATTGCACTTCACAAATGACTAAAAGGGAAGTGTTTAAGAGCTTAGGATTCCAGAGTGAGCTAATACAGGATGTCTTTGGTTATTGGGGATGGGGGGGGAGGAGAGGTGGAAAAGGAGAAAGCAGCCTCCTAATCTCCCTCCCTCGCTGCCTCCTTAAATTTAAAAATGGGACGAATGTTACCATTTTTGGACATGAGTTTTGCACAAGCCCGGCCCTAAACCGCACTATTCAAAACTGATCCCGCTGGTGAAGGGCTATCTCTGGGGCAAGGGGGAGCACCCATCTCACCTCGCCAAACCGGGGCCATGTCATCCATCAGCCCTTGGCATCCTTGCTCAGGAGGATGTACCCAGGTGGGTTCCCACCCACCCCCTCTGCAAGACCTAGAGATCAAATTCCTAAGGGGGCCTCCAGAAGAGCTGTATTCCCAGGGGTTTTAAGGCGGGGTGGGCGAAGTGACTGACACTCTAACTTTCGCTTTATCTCCTTCTGCCTTTACATCGATCTCTTTAAATCGCCTACTACGGTATTATTTGGGGAGGCGGGGGGGGGGAGAAGTACTGCTATTCGAACGACACTTTGTGACCACGACACGCGTTAGTTGCGCCCTTTCCTCGCTTCTGTGTGCAAACAGCCCAGCCTCCAAACGACAGCGTTGAACGGCAGCCACTTCCCTCTTCCAACAGCCCTCCGGGGAAGGGGGCTTTTCGTCGGTTGCCTTGCGAAACGCCGGAGGGGCCAGCAGAGCCTGCCAGGCAAGTCTGCCGACGTTAAGCAAGGGAAACATCTGTTGCTTCAGTAGAAAGGAAAAGCAACTTCAGAGCTACCGCTGGCGACGGGCCGGCAAAGGCTTCCACTGACCTCTCTCTCTCTCTCTCTCTCTCTCTCTTCCCCCCCCCCCCGATTTCCTGATAGATCGAATTATTTCAGCAACATCTCCCCCCCACGGCACCCCGCCTCCCCTTCGCACGTCACCTCCGCTCCGTTCTCCAGCAAGCCTCATGCTTTTTTCTTTTTTTCTGGAACAGAAGGCGATTTTTAAAAACACAAAATATTGGGGGGGGGGGGGGGGGGGAGGAGAGATGGTGGAGATTGTGCAAGAGCTAATCTCGCTTTATTCCTCAAAATAATGGTCGCCGCTTATTGCAGCGAGTCAAGCCTCCTAACTTCAGCCAAGGCTCTGCAATTACCTTTCTCTTTCCACCCACCTCACCCGGCAGAAACAAGGTGGGGGTGCAAATCGGTGATTATCATTAGCACTCTCTCCCACGCCTGGCCTCACCTTCGGAGGGGTAAGGCGGGGGGGGCGTGCGTGCAGGGAAGAGAGCAGATCTCCCGGGGTTACTACAAGTATTCCTCAAGTGGAATCACACACACCCCACCCCGCTTCTCGTCCCCTTCACCAGAAATCGGGAGAGGAGTAAAAACAAAACAAAATAAAGAAGAACGCTACGCTTTGCAAAACGTGGATTTGCAAGGCGAGGATCCACGCCAGGACGTTCGGGGCTTCCTCCGGGCAACCTGCACACCACAAGGCTCCGTGGGAAAAGGCGGGCAGAGGGAAAGAGAAAGAGACGGCCGGGGAACATGTGCGCCCGCCCGCTCGCTCCGGAATCTCGCTCGCACTGTTCCCAAACCCACGTTGTTCGGGAAAGAGTTCTCCACAGGAGTCTCGGGCAAGGCGTCTTCCCACCCCCCACCGACACCGCCCCGCCCGAAAGCAATAATAATAATAATAATAATAATAATAATAATAATAATAATAATAATAATAATAATAATAATAATAATAATAATATTGATGATGATGATGATGATGATGATATTGATGATATTGATGATAATACGGTTTACCTTTCTCTGCTGCTTCTCCCACGCTGGATCCAAGAGGAGATCCCTGTCCCAGTCGTCCTCCGGCTGCATATAGTCATTGGTCTGCTGGGAGTCATAGTGATCCATCCCGGCGTGGCTGGCTGTCCTTTGCTCCGCGCTTGCTTCTGAAGCTGCTGTCGCCGGCGCGGCTTCTTCTCCCGCCTTTCCTTCCTCCTCTTCGGCGCTGCTTAGGCTCCCAAGCTCCCTGCCGAGGCACAGCTACCACACAGCAGCACCAGCGAGACCGAGAGCGAAGAAGGTAGAACCCTCAACCAGACCGCAAGCTAAGCTTTGCACGCCCCGAGCTGGGGGGGGGGGGAGGCGGAGCGGGCGGGGGGGGGGAAGAGCAGGAGACAGCACTCGGCCCTGCCTCCTGAGGGACCTCATTGGCTAAACAGTTGCCCAAAGTTCACTTTCGAGGGCCACCAAGACCCCCCCTCCCATTGCATCTCTCGAGTGTCAATCGCAACTTGCGGCAGCTCCTATAGGTTGTTTTGAGAGCGCGCCCCCCGTGGTCTTCCCCTTATAAGACATGTTGACGTCTGAAGTATTTCATCTGTTCAAGTGAGAAGGGGGGGGGGGCAATTTTTCCCTTCCCTTCCCGTCTAGGTGCTCCTCGGAGTTGTAGGTCGGCTGGCTGGACTGATGCTTTTGAGCGAGATCCGTGGTCTTCGCTCAAAAAACGCGAGGGGATTTGTAGGAAAGCGATGGGTTTATTTCTCTCCTCCTTACTCTTGCACTAAGCAGAGAGGATCGACGTTTTTAAGGCATCCCGAAAGTTTAATGACCAAAATACAAGTTGGGGAGGGAAAACAACAACAACAACAACAACAAAAACCACAAGGTTCTTCTTCGGTTCAAACCCTTTTTGATTCAACCCTATTTCTGCGTGCGCTTGGTTGAGAGGCAGAGGTATGAATCTGGTTCCTCCCATTTCTAAGGAGAGTTCTAGAAATATAAATAAACCCGTGAATTAAGGGAGGAGAGCCGATTAGAATCTTTGATGATATTTTCACTGAAGTACTCTAGCAAAAACTAGCAGAGTAAATGTTTAAGCCAAAGAGTAAACCTTATAAATTGGGCAATCAAACCAACTCCAAAAGTTATGACCGGGTTGAAACTTCCTATGTGAGCAAGGGAAAGTGTTAAATGCAGAAGGTTAAATACAATGTTAAATACAGAATAATTTCAACTGTATTTAGTTAACTTTAGTTTTAGTCCGAGCCATATCTTTTTGTTTGGTCATATACACTTTTGAAGAGTAATCCAACTATAAAAACAGAGAAAATTGTGCAACTATGCTGTAAAACAACAGGTTTTTTTTTTTTAAAGGATTGTATCAACACTTTCAAAATACTTTTTCTTCCTTTAAAGGAAGTCAAATTTTTCTAAAGATGACCTAACATTTCGCGATGAGTTCCTGATTGTTTTACATCAAGTATTGATAAAGCAAGCACCTTGTTGAATCAGACTCAGTCTCTTGCTTAGAGGTTCTGCCTCTCCAAAAGTTATGTTTTCACTTTCATTTTCATCCTTGGCTACTGGTCAGGCTGACTGAAGTGAATAAATTAGTAACATTTGTCAGAGTGTAGATTTTCTACTTCAGGAACAACCAGCTACAACCAAGCCCTGAAAATTGCTTTGTTCTTTATTTCCAACATCTTGGACATCTATTGGCTAGATTTAGGTGACATGGACATTTCAGTCATCACCTCTCTCACTCCACAGACTAATCTTCTTGCATCAGCAACACACAACATGGGAAGACTATTCTTACAATCCTACCAAATAGCACAAGGGATGTTAGAATTATTATTTTTAAATGATGTCATGACCAACACTGTTCCACTTCTACTCTCACTTTTTCTGCCATTTCTGCCTCCCCAATCATGGTTGGCAGAAGGCAGAGAAAATATAGATGCTCTTCGTGCTAATTTTGGAACAGATAAGGGTTAACTTACTCTACTGGGACAGTTGATTGTGTGAGGAGGCTGGCTAGGAAAGCAGATATGACTCAGTAAAGCATATTGTGGCAAATGGTGCTGCTGGACATTCTTATTATTATTTAGCATAACTAATGCTGACCAAAGGATCTATAGCCCATTCAAATGAGTACTTTAAAAAAATTGATAACATCATCTAAAGACTAAATTCCACAAGGACTTCCTTTGGACCTATCTTTCAGTTTGTTTGTCCAGCTATTTAAGTGACCCCAATCAGTTCTGCTGTTGCTAAAGTGTCCTTGTTTCTATCTCTCTGTATCATTGTTTCTCACAATATGACTTCTTTACCCCAGCTAGAAAAACAGCATACTTACAATCTGTATTGCTCACTTTGCTATTGGATTTTAATGACTACAAAAGGAGTAGTGGTAAGAGATCTACACAGGGCTGTAACTTGAATAAAGCAGGCTACAGTTTTTGTTTGGGTGAGATAATTGAGGGAAATAAAAGGAGTTGGGATTTAGAGCATGGGTACATATCCAACGGTTTAACTTGGAAAACTGTCAAAAACCTAAAAATGATTACTAGAAGAACTGGTATTTAGAAAATTACAGGGTGTTCAAGTTTTTTTTATAGGCTTAGGTAATTTGCAAGCATGTCCCTGTGAAGTACAAAGTCAATTCAATCTACGTAACATCAGGAAGACCGCAATTATTAAGGCACTCTTCCACATCTTTGTGGTTTTGTAACCCAGTTGTCTACAAAATAGTTTGAAGTCAAGAACCATAATCATATTCACTTAATGGTAGTGAATCCTAAGTCCAGAGAACACACAAAAAAAGATGAGAAGGCCATTAAGGCTAATTTTCTTTCTCTCCAGTTGACAAGCAGAAAGACTCAAAGAGCATAATTCACTGATTGTCTTGCTCCCAAATTATGACCCATTCCTATTGCATACAAAAAGGAAGCACTCCTCCAGTTTTGATCATTTTAAAAATAGATTTTCATTGTTTTATTAAATAACATAACCAATAATATACCTACAATAATATAACTACCTACCTAAAGGTAGTCCTTGACTTACAACCATTTTAATGACTGTTCAACATTACAACAGCATTGAAAAAAGTGATTTTTGATCATTTTTTACACTTATGATCACTGCAGCATCCCCATGGTCATATGATCAAAATTTGGGTGTGTGGCAGTTAGGATCTACTTACGATGGTTGCACTGTCCTGGGCCACATGATCACCATTTATAACATTCCCAGCTAGCTTCATAAGCAAAGTCAATAGGGGAAGCCAGATTCACTTAATGATGATATGATTCACTTAACTGCAGTGATTTTCTTGACAACTATGGCAAAAAAAATCACAAAACAAGGCACAACTCAATTAACAACTATCTTGTTTAGCAACAGAAATTTTGGGCTTAATTACGGTTGTTAAGTTGAGGACTACTATATATAGAAGAGAAAGAAATTTATGTGGGAGAAAAAGAAAATGTGATCTGTATTATTGCTGAGACAGTTGAGAGCAAAATAGAAGTTGTTCAGGCTGTAAGATATATTTTTTTCATTAATAATCTGGCCACAGAAATATCCATTCATTATGGACTTTGATATTAAATGAGTGGATAACCTATCTTCATTAGCAGGGAATAATCTCTCAGCATAATAATCTTGTTAGAATTAACTGGATGGAATCTTAATAAAAAGTTAGAGTGGTAATTAATAATTTGTGCTTTAGCTGTTAGCTTTTCAGAGTAAGAATGCTGTCCTGTCATATTCATTTTTCAATTCTGTTCTTATGAGCATTTAAGCAAATGTCATTGAACAATGACACTTTTTTACATATGCAAGCAGATCCTACACATGTGAGCAGTGAAATAATAAGCATTAGATTCAATGAAACATCCCTAAGTAAGTTTGCATAAAACTGCAACCTGAGTGTATTTATGATCAAAATATTCATGTATTACATCTGCATGCTGTCAAATCAGATGGGCTCATGGCATTTTACAATAAAAATCAAATGAATAATAAGATGTTCTGCAACCAAGCCCCCCCCCCCCCCAGTCAAGAAATCATTCCACATACATAAAGGGGAGGGCTGGAGTTTCACGACTACAATCTTGTTTTCTTTGACAGTTCTACCCCACAGATGTCACCGCCTGACTTTAGGTAGGACTGCAAGGCTGCTGGTTGCTACTTTCAGAAAAAAATAATATCGGTAAGCATTTTGAAAAGTTGCATGTCCTCAATGCCAGATATTACATAAGTCCAATGCACAAAAATAATTGATATATTTAGTATGTAGTTTCTTTTTCTTTTTTGAAAAAGATTTTATTAATTTTCTACAAACAAACAAGACAAACAAAACATGAAAACATCAACTCTCATATGTACATCCAGTGTGTCAGTTGGTTCATCATTTTTGTACATTCATTCTGTAGTCTCAATTACAATTGTTACATAACAACTCATATTGTCAGTCCAAACTTATATATCCTAATATCACTGAAAAAAAAGAAGTTTTTGACTATACTTTTAATCATTCATGCTTTATGAGCTAACAATACTTTAACCAGTTTATTCTATAACAAATCATATAATCATACCAAATCAATCCTAAAAAACCCTTTATAAATATAATGTCAAATAACAAAATAATATCAAAATATCAAAATAAAGATATTCCTTACTGTCTAGCATTCTAAATATTCTATTATCGTATTTTATCATCTAGCCATTGATAAAAAAGATCCCAAATTTCATAAAATTGTTTATCCTCTTGCTCTCTAATTTCAAATGTCAATCTACTCATCTCAGCACATTCCAATATTTTCTTAATAATTTCTTCCTGTAATGGTATTTTCTCATTCTTCCAATTTTTAGCAAATACAATCCTAGCTGCTGTTAATACATTTACAATCAGGTACTTCAAATCTTTACTATATATATCAGGTAAAATTCCCAATAAGAAGATCTCTGGTTTCAAGTCTATGTGTTTCTTTGTCATTTTTTCCAACCACATGCGAATTATAGTCCAATATTTTCTAGCGTCCTCACAAGTCTACCACATATGGTAATACGAGCCGGGTATCTGATGACATATCCAGCATTTTTCAGATTTGTTCTTAAACATTCTTGCTATTCTTGTCGGGGGAAAGTGCCACCTGTAAAACATCTTATACAAGTTTTCTTTATATGCTGTTGACATTGTCATTTTATAATTTTGAGACCACAATTTCTGCCATTTCTCTAGATCAATCCCATATCCAAAATTCTTCCCCCAAACAATCATAGTTTCTTTGACTTGTTCTTCCTCTAATTTCATTCCCAGTAAATAACCATATAATTTTTTAATCACCTTCTCATCAGTACCCATCAAGATCTTATCTAAATCAGTCTGCTTATCATAGAATCCCTCCATTTTAGAATCTTCATCATACCTTGAATGTATTTGCGCATATGAAAACCAATTCATCCTTATACCTTGTTCCTCTAAGTTTTGGATCGATTTAAGTTCACCCTTTTCATCCAAGAGTTCCCCATATCTAACTGTTTGTTCCTTCTTATAAATTATAGGATAGGAAAATGCTTCAATAGTCGATAACCAAACTGGGATTTTCAAATAACATTGTCTTTTTATCTTCTCCCAGTTTAACCACAAAGACTCCCGTATATAATGTCTTCTAAAATAATTCTGTGTTTAGTTCCCTTATACCATAAAAAAGCATGCCAGCCCAACAGCAAATCATGCCCTTCTAATGTCAACAACCTAGGCTTTCTTAATGTTATCCATTCTTTGACCCACGTCAAACTTGCATCTTTATAATACAATTCCCAATTAGGCAGGCCAAAACCTCCTCTAATTCTAGCATCTTGCAAAAGCTTTAGCTTTATTCTCGCTTTTTTACCTTGCCATATAAACCTCAACATGATTTTATTTAAATCTTCAAAATAGTCTTTACCAAGCCTAATTGGTATTGTTTGGAAGAAAAATAAAATTCTGGGTCAAAATATTCATCTTGATTGTTGAAATTCTCCCTATTAATGACAATTGCAAGTTTTCCCACTTCTTCAAATCTGTAGCTATCTGTTGTTTGAGTTTAATATAATTATTCTCTTTTAATGTGCTACATCTTGCTGTCAAATATATCCCCAGATACTTAATCTTATTTGTAATTTGGATTTTCAAAAGATCTGCCAGTTCTTCTCTTTGTCTCAATAGCATGTTCTTTGTCA
The DNA here is from genome assembly GCA_033807585.1 of Hydrophis major. Classification (NCBI taxonomy): domain Eukaryota; kingdom Metazoa; phylum Chordata; class Lepidosauria; order Squamata; family Elapidae; genus Hydrophis; species Hydrophis major. The sequence continues at coordinate 85,037,665 of CM066328.1, read as the reverse complement.
AAATCTTTGTTTTATCTTTATTTATTTTCAAACCAGCCATCTCACCATATGTCTCTATCTTTTCCAATAACCTTGGAGCTGTTTCTAACGGATCTTCCAGAATAAAAGCTAAATCATCAGCAAAAGCTTGTAGTTTAAATTCTTCCTTCTTAATTTTCATTCCTTTTATGCTTTTATCATCCCTAATATATCTATTCAACACTTCCAAGGTCAACACAAATACCAAAGGAGATAGGGGACACCCTTGTCTTGTGCCTTTTCTTTTATTAATAAAATCTGTAAGTTCCCCCTCCATCATTACCTTTGCTGTCTGTTTATTATATATGGCTTCGATTGCTTGAATAAATTTTTTAGCAAAACCCATCTGTTCCAATAGTAATAACATAAATCTCCAGTTCACGTTGTCAAATGCCTTTTGAGCATCTAAAAATATCAAAGCCATTTGCTTTTCAGGATGAGCCTCATAGTATTCCAAAGTATCCAAGATTGCTCTCATATTGTCTCTGATTTGTCTCTTCGGCAGAAATCCATTTTGATCTGGGTGAATAAAATTATTTAAATATTTTTTAAGTCTTTCTGCTAAAATTGAAGCAAAGATTTTATAGTCTGCATTCAATAAGGAGATCGGTCTATAGTTCTTAATTTGCAGTGGGTCGGCCTCTTCTTTTAGAATAAGTGTGATATAAGCCTCTGACCATGTTTTGGGTATCATCTTCTTTAACATAACTTCATTCATGACTTCTAACAATGGGATACTCAATGATTCTTGAAATGTTTTATAGAATTCTGCCGGAAGCCCATCTGGACCCGGTGCTTTCCCATTGTTTTATCTTTTAAATGCTTCACTTAATTCCATCATTGTTATATTGCTTTCTAACATTTCTTCAATCTCTTTAGGTATCTTCGGTAAATTAGCATTCTGTAAATACTGTTTTGATTTTTTCCTCATCAATATTCTCTTGTTTATATAGTTGCCCATAAAAATTTCGAATAATTTCCTTTTTCTCCTTATTACCATAACAAACTTGGCCTTGATCATCTATTAACTTCAATATTTTTCTTGATTCCTTCTCCTTTCTCAATTTATATGCTAGCCATCTACCTGGTTTATTTTGCATCTTCAAAGTAATTCTGTTTAGAATTTCTGATTTTCTGTGCCAATTCTTCTTTCTCTATTTATTCCATTTTATGTTTAACTATGTTAATATAATTATGATGGGAGACTTTAATTGAATTGTGGACAATAAATTGGACTATATAGAAACAACAACAAAGCAAAATAGAAAGGCTCTCCCTAAATCTTTTTTTAAAATGACAGACGAACTATCTTTAAAAGATATTTGGAGAGAAAGAAATGTTAAAGCTAAACAATATACTTTTTATTCAAATAGACATTTTTCATGGTCCAGATTAGATATGATTTGGATATCAACAGAATTAATATCCAATATTCAAGAAACAAATATTGAAACAAGTACTTGGGCAGATCATAGCCCAATGACAATTAAATGGAAGGGACAAAAAGAAAAGATCGAGATGGACATTAAATAATACTATTTTAAAGGAGAAAGATTTTATACAATGGATGGAGAAGGAATTGGCTTTTTTTTTCAGAGAAAATAAAAAAGAAGATACTTCAATGCAGAATGTTTGGGATACAATGAAGGCATATGCTAGAGGTCTGATAATAGATTATACAAGAAAAAAGAATATTAGGAAAAGGCAAGCTTCTAAGGCCTTGGAAGACAAGTATAAAAGACTTGAAAAAGAATTACAGAAAATGCCACAGAAAAAAGATATTAAATTGAAGCTGGATGTAATTAAACATAAAATGGTATGTAGTTTCTTTAGTTATCATCAGAGGAATGCTATGGTGCTTTATTCTTAATTTTGAATGATTGTTTCATTTCAATAAAAACCTCACATTTCATCACTATAAATTAAGCAATTAAACATGTTACAAGTGCTCCTATCCTCAATAGCTGTGAGACATGCATGTAACCAAGACATTTCTCCCACATTCAGATAGCAGCAGATAGACAGCTAAGGAGAGCTGACAAAAGAGTCATGTGGCTGAAACAAAATCCAAATATTCCAATGCATTGGCCAGAGCAGATAATATCCCAACAGGCAAAATATATGAAAACTTCTTCTCATGATAGCTTTTAAGTAGATTTGATTATCTATGACACTTCTACTTGAAGGAACAATAAGCAAAATATTACACTAATGCAGAGAGCAAAATAATGGGTTCTAAACTTTCATTTAGTTGAAATAATAGATTCTAATCTGCATTTAGCTAAGAAATTGAACAAATTAAATGTCTCTCCATGCCTTTAAATATATATTGGCTCGGAAGTTGTTATAGAAGATGTTTGCCATTTTCTGGTGAAAATAAATGTATACATTTCTTTCCAGGGATGAGAACAATAAAAAAATCCACTTCTACCAGTTTGTAGAACGCCACAATCACCAAAGATGAATGACTGAATTGTTAGTAGCTTGTAACATCATAGCCCATATCCAAAGCAGTTTTGCAATTTTACACTGTTTTCCCCTTTAAAAAAAAAGTTGTTGTGGGAGTAGGTGGAATGTAATTTTGGAAGCAGATGAAATAAGTGACAATTGAAATCAATCAAAGGAAGTCTGTCATTAAACTACCAAGGCTGAACATGCCAGCTAATCAGTATGATACTGTTGCTTGCTGTTGTCATATGAAGAACCTTAAAAATAATATAGCTTTTAGAACAAAGTGGGAAGGAAATGTATCCCTTAATGCATGCTGTAGGAACCAGAGATAGAAGGTGTAGCTAAGTAAAAAAGTATTGTAGCACTGTAATGAGGACTTGAAATACACAAAGCTATTTTTTTCAAGGTGGATGTAATACAAACATTCTACCAGCTTCTCATGGGCTCCTGCAGTTCAGACATGGTGAACTTACTCCCTCTGGGCGGTGGGACACCCTCCCATTTTTACAGATTTCAAAGGCTCTCACATTACCAAAATCAGTAGCATATCTGTGGAAGTTTTGGTGGTGGTGTTTTTTTTATGTTATCTGATAGTTTATTCAGTATAGATGCATCATGTTACTGTAAGCACTAAATAAAATTCCCTTTAAAAAAGGATGCCACTAAGCAGGGGTGTCAAACTGGTGGCCCATGGGCCAGATCCATCACCTGCGGGCCACGCCCATCCCCGCGAAGTGAAAAAACATTGCAAAACATCATGCGATGTGACACCGCGAGATTGACAGCCATGCACTATAGCATTACACTTTTCTTTTCTTTTTTGACATCACTTCAGTATTTTTGTTATTGTAAGGTTAGTTACTGTATTTGTTATTATTGGTAGTTTGGTCTACTTTAGTCTTAGTCCCATTTTTTCACTCTGAAGGTTTTGTTAGTAGAACTTGCAGATCATTTGTATTGTTAGCAGTTGATGCCATCAGCATAGTGTAGGTCAGTGGTGGCTAATCTTTTCAGGCTTCTGTGCCAAAAATTGTGTGCATGCTTGCGCTTGCATGCCAGGACCCAAAAGGCGATGCACGCAGCCCTGTTCATGCACGTGCAATCCCCCTCACCACCCCCTTACCTGCACTGTGCCTCCCAGCTGATTTTCAGCCATTTGAGGCCTTTTTCAGCCTGCCAGAGGCTTAGGACCTCTGCAGGCTTTGAAGGCCAAAAAATGGGCCCGTTTTGCCACTTCCGGTATTTCTGGAAATACAGGAAGTGATTAAATGGACCTATTTTTTGGCCTGCAAAGCCTGCACAGGCATGCCTCTAGCCTCTGGCAGGCTGAAAAAGGCCCAAAAATCAGCTGGGAGGTATGTGCATGCGCAGTGAGGTAAGTTTGCCTGGGCCTGGTGTGCCTGCACAAATGGCTTTGTGCCACCTGTGGCATGCGTGCCAAACGTTCGCCGTCGTGGGTGTAGGTTGATGTGTCTTCTTCCAACTTCAAAAACACATCTTCCAACACAGTTTTTTCCCCAATATTTATTCCACATATAATTGACAAAGGGAGAATGTATAATCTTGTCTAGCTCATTTCCCAACTTGGAGGTTGTCCTTTTTGCCATTTTCTGTCTAGTTTCCTGACATGTGTATAGGTGGTCTTTGATTAACTACGACTTGTTCAACAACCATTAAAATTTGAGACTGGGATGAATGAGTGGTAGTTACAACCAGTTCTCAGAGATCTGGCTATTGCAGTACCCTTGCAATCACATAATCGCAAGCCAGGCGCTCAGCAACTGGTCCTGATTTCCAACTGTCACAGTGATCATGATTCAAGCAAAATCATTGTGGAAGCCAGCAGGAAGCTTCCAGAAATCATAATCACCTGAGGTGCTCATTTAACAATGGCAACCAGAGATTGCCAGAATGCTGTTGCTAAGCCATGAAGTCACGTAACATTACATTTTACAACCACATTGATTAGCAATGGTAATTCCAGACCAGGTTACCATTGTTAAGTGAGAATTACCTGTATACTTTTCACATGAGTTGCTCTGGAAGTTATTTTTTTAAGCACATTCTACAGCTCAACATGGTTGACACAATTGAAAGTGTTTCTCTAATAATCAGCGAAACACACACTTTCTTTTAGAGACTTTTTTTAGCTTTCTCAATTATCCAGCATACATCAGCAAAAATTTCTAATTTGCTCAGCTCTTTCTGAACCCATGCTCATCCAGCATCTCCCTGGCATGCCAAGGTGCACAAAACACTGTTACTTCCCCACTGAAGTGTAACCTATTCATCTACTTACATTTGCATGCCCTTAGACATGGCAGGATATGGGGCAAGAACCAGAACATACTCCATCCCATGGAACATGGGTTTTGAACTGGCAACTCTCTGGTTAACAGTCCAGTGTCTTAACTGCTAGGCCACCCTGTTTCTGCCATTGAAATAACTAAGCAGAAATAAGACCACTGCTATAACCAATCTGTAAAAAAAATGATAAAAGTTTTCTCTGTTCCAGTTTTAACTGAGAATAAAGCCAAAGAGTTCTGCTAATAGGGTCTGTTTATTTTTGAAGGATGTAGACGTTATTCTTATTTTGATGGATGGTACCAGTGCATTCAGACCTGTGAATATATGGGCAAATTGTTTAAAAGTTCAAAACTCTTCTGACCAATGAAAGAACATCCTTGAGGAAAAGTAGGACTTAATGAAAGTTGCTATCAACTTGAAAAGAAACAGCAGTGAGACTTCTGCTGAAAAATATTCCTGTTGGACTTTGCCCTTTAGATAATCATTGGCCTGGCTCTAATTTAAATGTTTTAGTAAGGTATTCCAAGTAATTGATAGCTGGTTAAAAAGTTGCAGGGTTGTTGCTTTAAAAATTAAGATGGTTATATTTCTTGTACTACAGGATTATAGATTTTGGAGAACAGTGGAGAGTCTGAGTCCCCAAACTTCACTTTTGATGCAGGGAAAACGTTTGGGGTGACATAAACTGGATTTATTTCCCAAGGAGAAACAGCGGTGAAGGATACAGCACCTTAACCTATCTCCACCCACATGTGAATAAGGAGGTTGATGGGGGGGGGGGGACCTTGTCTGGACAGGAAAGCACCTACAAAACCCATCTCTGTCCCTCAGCGCTCCTGACTGAGCCCAGACTTGTCCCTGGAGAACCCTGGCTCTCGGAGCAAGGGAATCAGAATCGAATTGGAAGGGATCTTGGAGGTCTTCAAGCAGGAGGATCTATACCATTTCAGACAAGTGACTGTCCAGTCTCTTCTTAAAAATCTCTGGTAAGAAGGACCCACAACGTCTGAAGGCAAGCTCTTCCACCGGTTAATGGTCCTGTTAGGAAGTTTTCCTCAATTCCAGGTTGCTTCTCTCCTTGATTAGTTTCCATCCATTATTTTCCTGTCCTGAGCCCTCCTGCCAGCTTCCAACAGGACTGCCCCGCGTCCCGGAAATGGCGGTTTGTCCACCTCGGGCGGCAGAGATTGGGGCTCTGCAAAGAGGCTCAAGACAGCCATAGCCTTCTAAGGTAAGGCTGGCTCTTTCCACCCAAACTCCCCACAGCGCGGCAACCGAGCAGAGAGAGAGAGAGAGAGAGAGGAAAGGTGAAAAAGTCTGCTTGCCTTATATGGCTATGCTTGCATACCCGAGCGATGTGAGACAGTCGCGTCACGGGGCTGGAAGACATGGGGAGCGGGTGAGGGCGGAGGGAAAAGGAGGGGGCTTGGAGGTCTAACCCCGGATACAAGTGGCGCTTGGAGCACGCCCATCAACGCTCCGCCACTCGGAGGCGAGCCTATTTCCTGTGACACGCCCCAGCCCGAGGCTTCTCGGCTGGAGACGCACCTCGGGGGCAGGGAATTGGAGTCAGGCCCCGGTCTGGCAGAAACTCTGCCCTCGATACTTCTCGAGAGGACGGGCCCGTGCGCGCCTCGCGCTTCCGGAGGTTTGAGGCGACACCGCCAAATTTCTTACGAATCCTGGCAGTGGACTTAAAGCGGGGGGGGGGGGGGATGTCCCCTGTCCCCAACCCAAACTGGCTGGAGAATTCTGGGAGTTGAAGTCCACAAGCCTTAAAGTTGCCAAGTTTGGAGACCTCTGCCTTAAAGGAAAAACTGCCCAAGTTGATGGGCGGTCGCTTTTAGAACAGAAGTAGCCGACCTTAAAGATTTGTGGACTTCAACTCCCACAATTCCCCAGCCAGCGAAGTCCACACATCTTAACAGTTGCCAAGGTTGGACACCCCTTGCTTGAGAGCTAGGCAGATGAAGGATTTTCGCTTTTGGTAGCTTTGCTTTACAATGCTTTACTTAAAACTTGTGTGGTGTTTTTTTTATTATTATTATTACATGTTTAAGGACTGCACTTAGCTAAAGTTGTTTCTTAATGCTGTTAGCAGTGGTGTATTAAACCATTAAGCAGACTAAGCAGCTGCTTAGGGCACCAGGCCCAAAGGGAACACCACAAAGCTGAGAATATGGCTTTGTTTGTATGTATAAAGGAGAGGGGCACCAAGATTTGTCAGTGCTTGGGGCCCCAGTGAGCCTTAATCCGCCACTGGTTGTTAGGTAACTATAGCAATTGGACAGTGTAATCACCCTTTGAAGATAAATAACATAATTAAATGATAAAGGGTAAAAACACTGCAAAAGGCACTTACCTACTACAACAGCATAGTTGGCCACTCTTCTGAGTTCCAGGGCAACTGCATATAAGACAGCAATCTCTCCCTCCAATGTATTATTAAAGAACAGCTTAATATGCTTTGATTTTCCTCAGGCAGTACATGAGCACCTGTTAAGGGAATTATAATTACAATAAAAATCCATTTCCATATGTCAAGTGTTGACTCAGGCAATTACTGCTTTCAGTGGCACCCATTTCACTCAAATGAGCCAATGATAAATATTTTATTTTCTCCAAAAGAATGAAGGAAGACAAGAAGTTAGCCTTGCTGCAACCATCTGGCCTTACACAATCTGACCAATTTATGCTTTTAAAGACAAAGTCATGTGTATCAGCACTAATTAGAAGGAACCACATTTTCTGAGGAGTACGAGTAATTTTCCAGAGGGACTTGTAGTGTGGAATGGATTAAATGTTTAGTTATTGCCCCTATGCAGTATCTTTCACTGTGTTATCAAAAAGTTTTTCTGAGTTGGCCAAGCGTGCTTAGTCCTCTCTGAGCAATTGGTAGGATTTTTATATTTAGTAGTTCTTGGTGTTTTCTAAAAATTTTGTCTCGAATGTAGGCTGCATGAGAATTCATGACAAATTTTGTCTCATGAGAATTCATGACATAAATGGTTATGGAAGAGAGACAACTTAGAGATAAACTTGTCACCCACAGATGTTAAAGACTACTGCACAGGTTTCATTTCTTCAACAAATGAATAATACATCTTCACAAAATAATTTTTCAGCAAATGCATTTAATTGTTTAAATGTTAGGCAATACTGATTCTTCCATAATAGCACAAATATAGGGATTTGGCTAATTAAAACAAAGATCTTAAATTCTTCCAGAAAGTTGAACCTGGGTTGTGCTTTTGGGGGGGCGGGAGGGGGGGCAGTTTTAACTGGTAATCTATCAACAACCGCTCCAAAGAATTGGCCAGGAGATTTGAAGATATTCCTTTCATTTACTTTATTCTTCAATCCATACCTGTATGTTTTGCTTTGGGGTTTTTTTCCCCAATAAAACCTTTTAAACTAAATGCAAAGGTTTATAAATAAGGGAAAATAATTTCAATTTATTTAGAATACTTATTTAAAAAACAGTCTAAAATAGCTAGTAAAAAAAGACTCCGTTTTTCTTTTTGTCCATGTAAATATAAAGTACACAGAATACAGTTACATGTGGTCTGTGGAATTTGGAAAATGATTTTTCTGTTGAAATCCTTAGTTAACCATCTAATTTTTTTCTGTCTACAAGGGTACCGTGCTTAAGTCTTCAACATCTGATCTTTCTTCCATAATACAGAAAGTGCTCACTTTAGACATGTAATGTTCACCGGGTTTCCAGGTTCAAGCAAAGGGCAGAAAAATGGTTTTTGCAAAGCTTGCTTTCTTGATGTACATAATCCAGTTCAAAATACTAGAATGGGGAAAATTCATCTAGTATCAATGTGACTGTTATAAGCAGAATCAGACATCTATAGCATGAAAATGAACTTGCATTGTCAGTGAAGGACAAACTATTTTATTTTCCTCTAGCAATGTTTTAGCTACAAAACTGCCATGATGAATTATTAACATTACATTGTTCTTTTGAAAGAAAAACGAGATTTTTCAAAGCATCAGCACTAAGAAAAATTGATGTAATGATTTTTCAGAATCTCACAATACAACAGTTTAATCTTTAAACAGTGTGCTTTTTTCAGTGCTGGCAGCTTTGTATCCAGTGATAAAAAGCAAAATGTAAGAACCCACTAGGGAATGCAGTTGCAAGTCAAAACAACAATTTGGTATGCATATTTTTGTTTCATAAGTCAAAACAGATAAACATTCCTTCCATGACATAGGGTTGTTTCTTTACTGTAAATGAAAGAGATAAGATAGGGCGCAGCTCTCAAGCCCATAAGGTCAACTTTACCATTTGGGAAAGTGAGGCTCTGGTGTTAGAAGACAGAGCTGAAAATACCACTATATTCCTTCTACCATCTTGCTATCTTCGGATGTTTAGAAATAGGCCACCCAAAGTATCATTGTCCTTAATAGTAACAAATCCCATTGTTTTCAAAACAACAGATTTGCATACTTGCATTTCATCTTATTCACAAGGGCCAGTGATTTAACAAAAAAAAATTAAAAAAAGAATGTGACTCTTTTGTAAATTCTATGCATTTTTGTTCAGAATGTCATTCCATAGAGTCCAGTGACACTCCAGGATAAGCATGGAGAGGATTCCAATCTTTAAGCTAAATGAGAAATAGTGAGACAAATTTATGTCTGCTTGAAAAGCTGGTGCTGGAGAGGAGTAGAATCCCAGTTGGATCAGCACTCTGATTCTAAAAAATAGGTTGCAAGCCTATTTTGTCAGGTAGATCCCTATTATTACTTCCAACGGTGTATTTGCACAAGCAAATTTTCCCCAAAGGTGATTTCAGTTATCTAAAGGGATTAATCTCTGATTTGCACTTAATTTTACATGACTGAAAGGTGTGCCATTCATGGAGGAATCTAATTTGGAACAATAGCAGATTGTGGATCATCTCTCTCTCTACAAAAATAAGAATGAAGGCTTTCATGGAAATTTAGTCTCCATCTGTGCATCTTTTGCCCCATGACTGTAAGAGAAAGTTAGATAGGTACATGTGCTTAAAATCTTAATTTCATTCTCAGATCTTTTACTGTTCTAAATCAAAATGAGGAATGGGGAGGGGGACTTTTAAATATTGCTGAACTACAACTCCCTGAAAACGCTATTTATATATGGGTGGTGTTGAGGAACACTATGAATTGTAAATCAGGAGCATATGGAGGACAACAGGTTCCTCATTCTTGTCCTGTTTATGTTTTCTGTGACCAAAATGGCAACTCTTCTTGAAATGGAAAATTCACAAGTGAAATTTACATATCAGAATCCCAGACTGTACTGAGTCCTGACCTAGCAAATAGCTAAAGGTTTTTCTTCACTGCTGAATTGAGCATCCATCCTGATCTCAGAAGAAAATTATACCAACGTTAAATTTGCTTTCCCCAATGATGCTGATCTCATTTGTCTATAATCTCTGCTTTAGCTCACTTCGATCATTTGACTTCCACTAACGTAATGGATACCAAAGGCTAAGTATTAATACAACCCAAAATTACTCTTGCATTGTGTCAGAGAGATTTTAAATTTATTTCACTCGTAATATGAAAGTAATGACAAGCAAACATAATCTTCCCAGAAAAGATGACTCTAGGGTATGTTTGTGCCATAATTAGGTACAAGTATGAACACAGCTCTAAGGTTTTCAATATGCTTATCCATCTCTATAAAAGGAATATTGTACAATTAGAAGGTGGATAGAGTTGCAGTGATGCTCCAATATTTTTCTTGTTTGAGCTCTCTCTCCAACCTTAAAGGTAAAGAGAGAATCTGCTATACAGTTCTGGCAATGCTGTCCCAAGGCTTTTAAAACATTTGAGCATCCTCACTATTTTTGCAAGAGCTGGATGAGTCATGATGCTTTTTTGTATCTCAAAAATATGCTAATTAATTTTGCATTTTAATATTTAAGGGAAGTTGATTATTTTATCTTGAGAAGCTTATTATCCTTTATTTTATAATCTGCTTAAAGCTTCGTGTTATGAAGAGAAAGGCTGCTATTTTAACAGTACCATTGCCTTCTGAAATTGTAACAACTCAACTCTACTTATGAGGACATCTCTGTAGGGCTAAATTTGGAGAATCATGTTTATTCTTAAAATATGTTCTTCTAGATCCCCTCTGGCCATTATGCATCTCTCTGGTTTCAGATAAGAAATGTTTTCTGTTTATAGCAGAGAATTTTTCAGGATTGTCAGATATTTAGAGAAGATGTCAACGTTCCCCGTGTTATCATTCTATGGTAAAAGAGGAGTATTAGGGCTTCCTGCCTTAGAAAGATCAAGTTCTTTGCCCAATTTCATTGGCGTGCGGAAAATCTCGCAACCAAAATAGATGCTAAGATGAAAATACAGATAAATGAAAATTAGAAGAATGACTTAGACTATTGGGCTATCTGGTTCAGCACTATGTTCAACAGAGTTGATGTGTATTCAGGAAGCTCATATATGAGAGGCCCACTTCTGAGCATCATAGTAATAGAAATTGCTGCTAAAAATCTGCTTTTCTTAGAATATATAAACAGACAGGTCCTTTGCATCAAGATCAGTTCTATCAATGGATCAGCTATAACTTCAAGAAAACAACTAATTTAATAGTATGTTACTAATCCTTGGTCAAAAAGCTATGTGTTATTTGAACCACTTCTTATTTTCTGATGTTTGATAGTTCCTTCTTGAGAACAGTGAAGTATAATAATTGTTTAGTGATCTCTTGAAGTCAAAATATGTTACTTTTCATCACACACACACCCTGACACAAAGGATTTGGAGAGATAAGTTCTAGATAGCCTTTGCCCCCTGGGTTTTTTTTTTTTTTCATGAAGCTTCAACATGTTCTTGAAAGATCATGGATGCAAAGTCAGGAAAATATGTTCTATGTTCTGTTCTGTGAATTTGGACCTAGAAGCAGCAATCTCTGCAGGCATTCCTTTCAGTTTTAGTTCCTCTGAGAAGGAGGAACTTTGTGAGGAAGAGACCAGTGAAGAATCTGGCATCTTTCCTTTTTTTTTTTTTTTACATGCATCACTGAGGTTTGTGATATTCTAGTAGTCACTCTTAAATATCACAATTATCTTACACTTTAGAGAAAGCAATGTGCTTCTCATAAGTTGATGACCTCTGAATCTGTGGGATTGTGCATGTGTTGGTTGAAGGTTCCAATCCAACACATTCAGAAACAGAAGAAATCATACTGAGAAGCCGATTCCATCAATCTGCCAAACTGAGGATCCAAACTGCATTTTGTACCGATAGCATCCTGTCCTGTGATGGCTCTTTCATTCTTTTCCTAGAGTTGAGCCTCATAATGTGATTAACCAGCTCAGCTAGAAATCTTATGCACAATACATTAAGCATAATTGCTTTTAATCTTGCTTTAGGTTCCTAAGTCTGATGAACAAATCCAGGCCATTTGTTTGTTTATGAATCCATTTATTTTTCTTTTTACCACCCTGTAATCCCTTCGGGGTAGATTTGGGATGGTTGAATGGAGCTAGTGTTTACTGGTCAGATGCTTTAGCAATTAAAATGTAACATTAGCTTCACATGTGGTGGAATTCCCTAGGTCCCCCTATAGTTTCTATAGCTTTTTATCATGCATCATATCCCCCATATATTGCTAAAATCAAGGCCAGAAAGAGGAAGAATGAAGAGAAACTTTGAGGTCACTTCACACAATTCTGAATGTGAAATTACCTATATGACTATAGTGTAAGAAGCTTATTAAACTAAACTATCATACACATGGTAAAAAATATTGGGACCAGGTGAAATGTGGTCAATGAAGACTTGCATCCATGTGCTGTCTTTCAGGCTTTGGAAAGGATTGGGCAACTTCGTGGAGAAACAGAAACAATAATCTTTTTCCTCTTCCTGCTGTCTAATTCCTGACATAGCTCACCAGCCAAATCACCAAGCCCATTTCTAACCTACATCCAGATCTGACTCCAGACTGAGATGGTTCCAGTTAATCTATTCCATCTAGAAATCCTTGGTGCTATAGTATCATTATACATTTCTCCATGAGATTAAAAATAATAGACTGGACATAGTGCTGGTCACAATCCAATCCTGACCTAAGAATGATCAGACTCACTGTTTTTTTTTAAGGGTCATAAACATATATAGAATTATTGGAATAAGGTCAGAAGGGAACTGATCTGTTTCTGCTCACCTTAATGGCAGAGAAAATCTTTGGAAAAGACGTGGCCTCATTTTTCATTGTTATCCCCCAAACTGATGGATTTTAACGATGAGTCCCATTGCCAAAGTTGGAAAAGGGAAATTTTCCTCACTTATGAAATTAATATCTGTAACAGCAGCTATAAATAAAACAACCTCTTTATGTAATTATTCCAAGAAAATACTCCCATTTCTTTCTTTTTAGAAAGAAAGAATGCAAGAATTTGAGGCATATAGCTGAATCTTCAAGTAATTTTGACCAAATAAAAATTAACAATTTTGAGACTTGTAATCTGGTTAACATCCTCCCAGCAAAATCCACTTTTAAGCATTTCTTTCTTATACCTAGACACTGCCTTGAGCATGCTAATATCTCCCTTTTGTTTCTTAGGGCCCACATTTTGGGTTTTTTCCTCCATTTTTTTTCTTGATTTGCATAGGCTGGCATTTGATCATATGGAAGTTACTCGAGTTATTGGCATTTATTTCAGTGTTCTTTTGTGGTGACAGCTGGAAAGAAGAGGGTACTGTAATATTGGAACTTAGAAGAACTCTTGAAGAAGATCAGTTGATAGAACTGGTAGAAGAAACCTGCAGACCTGAATGCTATCATGTTCTTGCTCTTACCTACCCTTGACTATAAAGCCAATGCTTCTACCTGAAATCAACCATACTATGCTATCAGGAATTTTCACCACTGAAAGAAATAGAAAGCAAGATGTAATCCTTTCTTATCGGGGAATTTGGCCAGAGTGGAACATAAGAGCAGCTTTCAGAATTATGACTTGTAAAACTAGAGACTTATATAATAAAGACACTATACCCTTTTCACGGCATGCAGCTCTAATCTCACCTTTGGATGAACTGTGGAAAATATATATTATGAAATAGTTAACTGTCTCACGCATTGTAAAGCCTGTTAAGGGATACCACCAGCTTCACAAGCATGCAGCCTGTTAGCCTTGTACAGCTAATTGCTACCATGATGTTTGAAATGTTTGAACATGACAGAAAAATGGAAGAAAATAACCACCCTATGCATGCTGACAGTTGGAATGTGTGAAAGCTCTAGGCATGGTAGGAGGAACAAGAAAATTAACCTTGTGCATTTTGAATGCACAAAACTGATGAACCAACTGACACACTGGATGTACATATGAGAGTTGATGTTTTAATGTTTTGTTTGTCTTGTTTGTTTGTAGAAAATTAATAAAATCTTTTTCAAAAAAAAAAAAAAAGAAAATTAACCTTGCTTCTCTCTATAGGCCTTCTCGTCACCTCCCTCACAGAGAAGTACAACTGTCACAAAGACTTTGCTCTGCCTCTGAGTTTTATTTTGAATCTTCACATTTTAAAATTGGGAGTATCTTTCTGTAGACAGAGGAGATGCTACGTCAATGCAAGCACTTCATATTTGGAAAATGACAAGACTGGGGAAATAGGATAGTAAAGCTCACATGCCTTGTCTCATTTGCAATTGATGCATACAAACAATGCATATTAGAATATCTGAAAAAGGTTCACTTTATTAGCCAAACAGTCACCAAATTATCTCCAAGTCATAGGTCAGGGGTGTCACGTTTTCATCATGTGACATATCGTGACTTTTTTCCCCTTCACTAAAACGGGTGGGCATGGCAGCATGTGACTCATCCAACCCACAGGCCACGTGTCTGACACCCCTGTCATAGGCCAATAGTTTAGTATCTGTCTCTTACACAGGCATACCAACCTATGTTTAAGATGGGAAGCTGCCTAAAAGAAAAAGGTAAAGGGTAATGGAAAAGAGGGAAGGGAAGGGAAGGAAAGGAAAGGAAAGGTTTGGATGCCCAAGATGTGGTCATTTCTGAATAGACAGGCTCCCAGGGTGAAGAGGGTAAAGAAGAATTGGGGGAGTTGTTTTTTCCCCTTTAATCCTTACTGTGCTTTATCAGAGAATCTTTATACATCCCACTTGCATCTGTCTTCAAAAAGACGAAAGAGAATCTAACATAACCTCAAAAAGAAGCCTGTTATATGAGCACAATGAAATTTTCTCTGTTGCCTTTTTCTGTTATGTATGCTTGTTATAATAGACTGATGAAATCTACATGTTCTCTGCTGAAGTATAAAATCTGACCTTGAATTTTTATGGAAAGGGGGGAAAGAATAAAGCTTTTGTACAGTTAGTAATGTTTCAGTCACTTCAGGCAGAAGAACTCACAAGCAGAATGATGTCCACCTCTTATTCCCTTGTTCCAGCCAGCTGGGGATTCTTTCTGAAAGATTCTGTACATATTTCTTCTCCCCCAGATACACAACATTTGGGGGGCATTGAGCATTATATTGGGCTCAGGATGAATTGGGAGGCAGTGGTGGGAGAAGTTTAGAGAGATTTTCTTGTTTTTCTAGTTTATAACTTTATTCTCAGACCTGCCAGTATCCCTCTTTGATTTCTTAGAAGCTCTAATTTGCTGCATTGGCTTCATCATTCAACAGGTGAGACATTGCTATTTCAGTATTGTGGCAAAACATGTTGGATCAAATTAGACAAAATGCAAAACCTGATTGGCCATGGGAACTGTTTGCTAGATTTTGGACCTGAGACATTCTTGGAACATATTCTACTACAGTGGCCCCCAACCTTTTTTGTACCACGGCCTGGTACCGGCATCACAAAATGATCCACGGACCGGTACTGGCATCAGCACGCACGACCAAGGCAAGATGAGCTGAGCGACTAGCCAGCCAGCCATCCCCCACTTCTCCCTGCCACCTTCAACTCTTCCTTTGTACCTTCTCGCGGTTGATGGGCTTTTCGGGCTCTTTCTTATTCTCCTCCTGAGTAATGCAAAACTCCTCTGCCATCGGGATGGCTCTTCATTTGAAGCCTCCCCCCCCTTTGACGAAACTAAGGCACGAGGATTCCTTCAGCACCCAAATGCCAACCGACGACCGACAAGCTCACCCGGAAGCACTTTCTCAAGCGCCGTCAAAACAAGATGGTGGCACCCAAGCAAAATAGGTGGCCCAGTACAAAATGGCCCACAGACCAGTACCGGTCCGGGGCCTGGTGGTTGGGGACCGCTGCTCTACTACATTATATTCTGCTAACCTCTTAGTTGGTACATTTTTTTTTATACTGCTGAGCATGCTTACTCATTTGTTTATTTGATTGATTGATTTTGCAACCTTCTTTTTAGATCTCGGAGTGAGTATATCAGAGCTGGTATTCAGCAGGTTCTGACCAGTTCTGCAGTATTGGTAGTGGAAATTTTGAGTAGTTTGGAGAACCAATACCACCTCTGACTGGCCCCGCCCCCATCTATTCTCTGCCTCCCAAGTCCC
Organism: Hydrophis major; assembly: GCA_033807585.1. Classification (NCBI taxonomy): domain Eukaryota; kingdom Metazoa; phylum Chordata; class Lepidosauria; order Squamata; family Elapidae; genus Hydrophis; species Hydrophis major. Next base: position 85,021,363 of record CM066328.1, on the reverse strand, counting down.
AGCTGATAAGTTGGATCTTCTTTTGTTGCCCTGCACAGGGAAACGGAGCTAGAAAGCAGGTTAGTGGGGTGGGGAGGGAATGGGGATTTTGCAGTATCCTTCCCCTGCCACACCCACAGAACCAGTAGTAAAAAATATTTGAATCCCACCACTGGAGTATACATAGTTTCCCCATTAGGTGGGCAGGTAGCAATTGGCCCAAAGTCACTCTCAAGCATCCATGGTTGGGGATGATTTGAAACTGGATCTTCATGCTTAATCCTAACTGTTTTGGGTTTGTTTCCCCTGAGATTTCCTCTTGATTTTGCATTCATACGAGCCTTGCGATTCCTACAAACATGCCACCACCTCCCTCCTACTGTAAATAGATGCTGCTGGGTCAGCTGCACAAGACCTCATGCTTGGGGAATTGAGCTGGCTCTTGGTGTGCATAAAAGGCAGTTCCTTGATTTTCTGTAGCAGCTTACAAATACTTAATTGACTGTAACACTTCTTGCAATCAATCAGATCACAGCTAAGGTGCTTTCAGTTCAGGACATTGTGTAGTATGCTGATGCACGTATGGTACGCATGCATACATGTGGTGTTTTGTGCTAAAAAGATACATTGCCAATGTATTGACTCCTCCCACCCACCCCAAATCTGAAAGAATTTGATTTCTGATTCTACTTTCCTCATTGGAAGCACTTTACTCTTAGTGACACTTTAATGTATGATATAACATATTAAAATCCTGCTGCGGAGCTTCTGAACAATGACCACATTTATTACAGTTTCCAGGAATGGGGAAAAAAATTGCTCTGCTAAAATACAGTCCAGATTGAAACCTCAGCAGCTATTTAAAAAAAATATCAACTGAGCAATCCTAGGCCTAGGATAGAGGAATCAGCTAATTAGGAAGGTCATTTCTAGCCTCTCCTTCAATGGACATAACAAAGTCTAATGCCAAAGGGCTTCAGAAGGAAAAGTTATTTTTAATTAAACCACAGTAGATGAAGAGCCACAATATTATTTTGGAATGAGATCTATTTAAAGTATTACATCATTGCTATGGCAACAGTGAACTGTGCTCAACAGATAGAAAGATACATACTGTAGGCTAATGAGCATTTGAGGAAACTTCCATTTGATTATGTCCTGAACAATTACTGTTGCCATACTTTTTACACAAAAGATCAAGAAACTATAGTAAAAAGCACCGTGGGGCAATTTGACCCATATTTAAGAGGTACACAAAGCAGTGCAGTTCTGGCAACAAGAGGGAAGCAGTATATCCATTTCTGGGGTCTAAGCTAAAGGGGAAAAATGAGCCAGGCAAAAAAGGAGGAAAAACAAGTTTGACTTCAGTTTCTGATGAGTGATAATCACTTTCATTATCGGGTTGCATCTAACATGCCCTGCAGCTTTTTTTTTTTTTTTGCCAGTTCCCCATGACATTGCCTTTTATCCATCCATCCTCCATCCTGAGGCAAATTATTAAATTATTCTTAGCTATTCTGGGGTAGTTATTTTTCTATTTTTCAGCAATCCAAGATAACTCAGATGGGTACACTGTACTTCCACAGCCTGTCCTTGAGGAAGTCAAGTGACTCCATAAGGTGGAATCCACCAGGCTCCATTGGCTACTTTAGCCAGGTATGAATAGACCTCCCTCTGGTCCTTGGATACTGTCCTCTGGCTTAAGCACTGTAAGGGTCTAGAACTCTATCTCTCCGATCTCCAATTCTAGGGATTAGTTAATTTGTAGGATTGGAGAGCTGGCTGGATGACATACCAAATGAAGAAGGAAAGTTGACTTTCCCACCAACTGTCCCATCCCATGGATCAGCTGACTTACAGAAATGAAGACAGGGTGGCTATGAAAATGCCTCCATTTATTATGTCCTTTCTTAGCCTAGCAATTGAGTCTGCTCTGGGGAGCTGCTGAATTTTGACAGCTCTTTTAATCTCTGCAACCAGATGCATTTATGAGGTAGTTGAATTTGGAACAATTCTAAATCAATGGTCAAAACAAGCCCATGGAGGCTGCTGTTGGGAAGAGCTGCTGGCAAACATCCAATTTTTTGAACTGCTGCTGGAACTGCAGCTTAAGACAGGGAAGACAGGTGCTCTCCCAGTCCTGCACTGCACCCAGGATAAAAGGAACTTCCTGGATAACAATAGTGAGTTTGAGAAGCTTGACAAGTGTGCTTTACTGCATACAATATAGACCAGTTCCAAAGAACCTCTCTCTAGCCCATTCCTTTCACTGCTATCCTGATTTGCAGTTGGGTTCTTGTTGGCTAATAAGGGCTAGAAACTGGAAGAGCAACACAATCAGAGATAATATTTAAAGAGATAATAATATTTAAAAATATAACATTTTAATTCAGAAGTGAGGAAAGCCTTTATGCAAGATATGAATTGTAGCGAAGATCAACTGCATGAAGATGGCAGGCATACTCTTGTGAAGTGTGTCATATAAATGTTATGTATGTTCAGAGAGAATTATTGCCAAGTAGGAAGAACTCCAGGATTAGAGTAAAGCACATTTTACTCTACTTTACTTATTCACACAAAAATTCTTTCATTTTTACAATGCAATAGTTTACAATGCACTCTTTCTAAAGTCTCAACATCTTTTTTTACATCATGGTGACCAAAACTGGATGCAGTATTCTAAGTGTGATCTTACCATGTGATCTTGATTCTATCCCTCTGTTAATGCAGCCAAGTCCTAGGGTTGGATTAGAAGACATCCAAGGTCCCTTCCAACTCTGTTATTCTGTTTATTCAACTAACTATGGTTAAAACAAATCACGCCTTAACATAATGTATAAACCTAGCCAAAGTCTCCAACTGTTGTTTAGGTTCAGCAAATGAAAGAATAAAGAACAAATGGGTGAAATGGAGTGGGAAATCCTACAGTCAGAGCCAGATGTTGCAGAATAAAGATAAAAGGCAGTTAATTTCATCTCCCCCCCCCCTTAATTCTCTGGACTTGAAAGAGAAATGAAGTACAGTACAGTCTTGATCAAAGAGGAAACTGATACTCAAGAAGTCAATACCTCACCACTAAACTTGGTTTTCAATCTTGCATTAAGTGGATTTTTTGAGCCTTAACCAGAAACTACTGGGATACCAGTTGCATATCTAAATGTCAGCATATTTATTTAGAGGCAGTGTAATTCAGTTCAATTTAGCTGATTCAATGTGTTTAAAAATGAGTTTTTAAGACTGCTTAAAGTTGCAGCTTAAGATAGGTAACTGTAATTAACTAATGTTAATTATTCTACCCATAACAAAAAGCCCTGAAGTTTTTACCCATGGAAAATCAACCGTCATTTATATTTTTCCTGTGCCTGACACGAAATACATAAAGTAGCAAGTTCTGGCTGTGGCTTTCCAGATCTCAGGGAAAAAGAGTTTCTTAGTCTTATTGTTGGGTATCAAGAGTCCAAACTTGGATCTTCTACACAACAAATCCATGTCTGCTCTTGTCTAAAAGATCAGCACTTCCGATAGAAATTTTCTATTTTAGTTCTATTCTATTTCTTCTTAATATATCCAGATTCATCGCTATTATTCTGGAATCTTTCTACCTTGTCCCCATTTCACTACAGAGAGGTATGTATGTGTATGTGAGGTGTCAAACTTGATTTAATTGAGGGCCGCATCCAGGATGTGGCTGACCTTGGGAAGTTGGGTGGGTATGGCCGGGTGGTCACAGCTGACTGGATGGTCATGACTGGGGTGGGCGTGGCCAGCTTAACATTACTTGCATTGGGGGTGCCCATGTTGGCCCAAGCGGCGCTGGGGATATCCACTGTCTCCAGTGCACACCCAGGGGGTAGGGCAGGGTTAGCTTCTTGCTGGTTCCAGGGCAGTCCCGCGGATCTAAGACTGACTGTGTTCTGGTCCAGATGGCCACCACCAAGTTGTAGATCATAACCTGGCCAGCCTGGACTGAGGAACATGGGGCTGGTCCTTTGCTGTTTCTAGGACAGCCTTTTGGGCCAGAACTAACCATATGATGGGCTGGATCTGCCCCAAGGGCCTTGAGTTTGATACCTCTGCTTGAGATCAGGATTTTCCAAATGCCCATTATAACAACATTCTCAAATTTGAATTAAATGTTCAATTCTCTCTTTAAAGCATAAAAGAGCAACAACAATGATAGCTCAGGCTGCTGTAAAGAGGTTATTCTTTTCTTGTTGGCAATATTTTAATTCCTTCGGGATAAAGCCATATCAGCAGTTTGCCACAGCTGTGGTAATCATTTACACAAAGCTTGCTTAAGAATTTTTACACTTTAAGCACACAGTACATGATGAGTTTATCCCTGTTGGTAATTTCACTTCCCAGGGATGTTTAGATTGGGGTCAGAGAAATGGAAACACTGTTTAAAACTAATGCTTCATTCACATCATGCTAAGCTTGAAACTTTTAACCATGGCTTGTTGAGTAATTGTTATTTCCTGTATTTACATGCCTCAATCCTTAAACTTAAATCCTTAAACTTAAACACTTGCTGCATTATGCATTACGCATTATAGTGATATGTGAACCTATCCATGTTGATTTATCCTGGATTATTTTATCACCCTTAATGTGAATATCCCACACATATGTGAGGCTTGTTCTTAGTTTAGGAGACAAACACTTATACAATTTATAAGCACCCAACTTACTGCAGGGTAAATACCACTTAACCATGATAAGATTTATTTCCAGTAGCTGAAATGAGGTAAGAATTTGCAACTGTATGACTCTAGCAGTAGAGCACTAAAACAATGTCTCTTAAGCCAGAATAATAGCCCTTAAATAGTTTTTACAGTATATACAGTTATATGCTCTAAACTGAGTGAATAATTGTTGATATGTGTGAAATTGGCAGAGATAGAAATTCCTTCTGCCTGCTGGGAAAAGGAGATTTTCCCCAATTTTTGTCCTACAGACATATTGGATTAATCTCTTATCATCCCTTTACTAATATGGCCAATCCCTGATAAATTAGATCCTTTCTTATGTGATATAACATGCCTTAACCTTCCTCCCCCATTTCTCCTTGGCAAACTATGCCTCTAAATATTATTTTTAGAGTTTAGAATTTTATTCCTGCTGAGAAGTTTCCTGACACTCTCTGGTGATCTCTTACTTTGATTTGGATGCATACAACTGGAGAACGTCCAGAAGCACCATCTGTCCAGTAGAGGTCTTCTTCCTGTTTAAGCCAACCTGCTCCTTTCCCCTATACATAGCAATGAAAGCTGAATTGCTGGCTTCATCCTTATGCTCAAAATTTTTTAATGGCCTTCTTTAACTAATAGCAAATGTTTCTTTTTTGTAGTTATGGTTTTATACATTGTCAATTTTCCATCAAATCTGTACAGAAGCAAACTCTCTGTATAGAATCAATCCCTAGCAGTTGCTTTGTCAGGACAAAGAGCAGCTGTTGAGCTTAAACAACCAGCCTTTAACTGTGAAAAGCTACAACAACAAAACCCTGCAGAAATTATACCCTTTCTAATTTAAAACATCTCTGCTGGAGAACACTCAGGAAATGACAATTATTTTTCATTCACTTATTGTATTATTCGGCTAAATGACTGCTTTGCTAAACTTTCAAAACGATCTCTTTCATTGTCCCAAATCTTAACCAGGCAAGGCTGTTTTAATGTAGAAGAAGCTTTTGGAGATGAGAACTACAGCTGATAAGTTTGCCTATAGGAGATACTCCTTTTACAGTTTTGAGTGAGGCTCCTGACTATTATTAATTATCAAGAAAAAAAATTAAACTAGATCTTCTGGTGTTATTTTCTTAAGCAAAGGTCTATATATTTGGTTCCTCCTAGATTATTTTTTGTAGTTTATAATAATAAGTAAACAGTTGCAAGAGACAGCAAAGTATTTCTTTTCAGCAGTTTCCTATTCTGAAATAGATTTGATTAAAGGAAGATTTATTAGTGTATCTAGGAAAGGGCCTAGAGGAATAAATTAGATTGGTGTAAAAATTACAAACCTGGCAACTTTGCTTTCCTTGTTAATGTAATTGAACTTCACAGTGAACGTTTACAAATCCCATATGGATGCCAATTCTGTCTATTCCTTTTGTTAGCATTGTGATGGGTTTTCTAGTTAATTGGAATCTCATTTGGTTCACTAAAAAATTAATGAGCTACATCTTAAAATGTAGCTGTTGAGGTATCTGGTATGTCCAAATGAAATTTTATGCAAGTATTTATCCAGTTAACCATATATAATTTTCTCTTAGGCTAATCTTTACCTTGAGTGACTCCAATTGGTGGGATATTCTGACTGTTCTTGAGTTGCTATTAAGAAATAATGTCTGCTTTCCTTTAAATAAATGTTCATAAAAAAGGGCTGCAACTGATTCTGGCATGGAACAATCCCAAGGAACTGCAATTACCTACACTTACTTACTGTTAAGTTCCCCTAAACTCAGTAGGACCTATTCTGAGAAACCATGGCAATATTGCAGAAGGTCAGAACAATAGCTACCTCCCAAATATTTTTAAAAATCAAAGGCTACCCAAATATGTTTAATAGGCATCCTCTTTCTTGTGTATTCCATGGTTCCCTTTGTGTACTACTGTGGAATTTTCATTAGAAGTTTCTCCAGTATTTACTCTATACTTAAGATGAACAGTTGAAATAAGTGAATTGAACAATTGAAATAAGTTCAAAGTGATTGAACAATTGAAATAAGAGGTGAATATCTCTCTGAAGGGACTAAATGTATGTTTTATTAAGAACTAAGATATAGTACAGATTTTCTGAATTGTGTATCTTTCAAACATGTTGGGATTTTTAGTCCCAGAATTCCTAATTGATAAGGCTGTTGGTATCGGGTTCAGATATTGTGTCCTAGTGAAAAGGATCTGCTTGATTTCTACTCAGTTTCAGCCATTTTTATATGCTGAAAATATATTTTTCTTGGGGTAGGGGGAAAGGATAGTGAAACAAATCAAATGAAGCATTAGTCCAATGTGCTTAGACCATCTTTAAGTAGAGAAATACAAGCTGGTCATTAAGAAAATTGTGGATTTAATTTAGATTAAATTCAATGAGCAATTATCATACATGGTATGAAAAATCCAGATATTTCAAGTTCTTGCTTACTTTTTACACACATCTAATGCAACCAATAATGATAAATCATAATTGGAAATTAATTTTTGATGCTTGGGCTTCAGGTTTCAAAGGAGGCCTTTGTTTCATATTTTATTTTTTTTAGACATGTTTCTGTATGCTATACATCTTATGAAGATCAGTTCCAACTTTTGTTTCACATCAAGCATCACTTAGTGAGCTGTATCTAAATTTCCGCCAGCTCAGACATCAAGGGTTGGATTATGTGCTAGAGATATAAATTCTTGTGAATGCTTTATTCCTTCTGTTGGTTTAAAACAAATTATTATTCAAAATGCTTTGGGAATTATACTGAAATCGGATAGCCTGCCTATGTGATATTAATAGGCCAGCTTTCCAAACACAGAAGATATGGCTATGCAGTCAGTAATATAAAAGGATGCAGCATTTTTGAACTCTGTAAAGGATTTTAAATAAGCTATAAGCTCTTCCACATGTGTTGGTACATCCCCCAAATACACTTACTACTTATGCTGACATTCTTTGCAAGAGCATCAGGTCAGGATTTCACACATCATTGCTTTGACAAAGCTGGGACACAATCCCAGCCAAAGTATCTAGTAAATATCTATTTTCAAAATTTCAATAGTTTCTTAGAAAGCCTTTCACATCTCTCCATTTTGGAAAGCTAATAATTGGTAAGACACCCTTGAGTTCTGCAGAGTGGACAAACATTATCAGCTATCAGTCTTGCCTAGATGTTCTGCCATGTTTGGGGCAGAGAGAGGGTGTGGATTTATTGCAGCTCTTTAAAAAAAATAAAAGATACTGACTTTCAATTTTTCTGTCTTAAATTCAGAGAATTATAAGGTGTCTAAACAAATCTCTTTCCCAGCTGTTGGCCAATTAAACTACATCTGGACATATTGCATCCTCTGTAGCTGGCACAAGAAATGTCATGATTAGCTCCATGTTGTTGTTTTTTAATTAGGACTGTGTTGCAGTTCAGGTTCAGTTCATAGCTGCCAAGCAATCCTTGGGGGAAAGCAAAGTTGCTTTAAGGAGCTGCAGACAACTCATTAGCTTGTGTCCTTGCCTACTGTGAAGTATCTCTTCGGAATTCAATCTGAATCATTATCCAAACCTACTATTCATTATGTGTTCCTAAGTCACATTTCTTCAGCTGAACTTGTGGGATCCATATCTGTCTTTTCTTAACAGATAAAACATACTTCATTGTTTTCTGCTGCTGAGATTTCATGGGGCATGATGATTTGTTTTTAAAGTCCATCATATAGTCAGAAGATTAGGGCAAGCTTTCAGAGGCACATGATGAAATTTTATTTAGAAGGACAAAACCTAAATGCCTGTTGCCATAAAACTGAATGATTTCCATTTTTAATATGTTTACAGTTGCATTTGACCACACAATAGGGCGTATTCTGAATGACTTTGCTATAATATTTTAGATTTTGCTATATTATTATTTTATAATGTGCTAAAAAGGAAATTTCAGATTAAGTTGTCAAATGTATAGCTAATCATTTTATTATTATTATTATTATTATTATTATTATTATTATTGTTGTTGTTGTTGTTGTTGTTGTTGTTTTGTTGTTGTTATAACAAATGCATATATACCTTCTTTATGTCACTTAGGACAATCTTCTTTCAAGGCTACAATTTATGAAAAATGCTGTAGTTATGAAAAGTTCCACTTTATCAATATCTTGGATAGGAGCATAAAACCACAAGAGTTATCGTAACAAGAAACTTAAATGCTTTTCAACTAAAGTCAGTGGGACCTATATTCTCCCTTTAGGAGCAGAGAAATAGAAATCGAACAATCCCTGATTTCTTGTAGCTGATATAATTTTAAATGTCCAAAGCCACAATTTGGTGTCTTGGCAGTAGAAATGGTGTAAAAAGAAAATGCTCATAATTGGTAGTTCTCTTGAAGGTTGAGGAGCTGGCCCAATTTTTCAAATCCTCAACCCAAACTCTTAATTAAAAAAACAAACAAACAGTAGTTGATGCTCTGAAGATATCCTGCTGATTTAGTGGATATAAACTGGTTTCAATCCAGTATCAAGGAAACTGTTTAATGTGGCGTACAAATGTTGCTGCATCAATGTCAGTTTGAAAACTACATGTGGCTTGTTTAAAGCTGCATGGAATTAAAGCTTGTGTTTACCAATTTAAATTTTATTTAGGTTGGTACACTCAAAGACCTTTTGATGTGCACTGTAAAAGTCAATTACATTTCATCAGCAGTTTGGATTTCTTTTTAATCTTACACCACCCCTGCAATATATATAGTTGGCTATCAAAAGTATTTTCTTCTACCTAGATGAAATAGGTTCTAGATTAAATATACAACATTGTTTATTCCTGTAGAAATTTGGCAGTTTATATGTACTTTTCTTTAGGTGCAGGTAACATTGAGCAGGTTATTGTGCTCTGATTCAAGTTTTATAACTGTTTTTACTACAATTGTAAAGTGAGTCATTGTGATCATTAAATGAATCACATTAAACAAACCATATAGTAAGTGAATCCAGTGTATCCAATGGGCGCTTTTTGCTATTTTCTGCAGGAAAACAGCAAAAAAGTCACAAATCTTGGTCACACAAAGATGGTTTGCTAATCTGTGCCCTCCTCGAGAATTACTACTCAATGAATGTCAAAATGAGAAGGAGAGGAATTATGCGTCAAGACAAAGAGCGAAAAAAGCCCCAATTCTCAGAATGTGACAGCTTGTATCATGTACTTTATGCTACCAAGAGGATAACCTAGTTTGTAATTTTATTGATTAGAAATTTAGTATCAAACTATTTACTAATGCTATCAAATAACAGGGTGAACAGTTGCTTTTTCAAATGAAATATCAAATTTCACCATCCTTGCATTTCTAAAAGGAGGACAAATTCCCTATTTGTACATCCTTAAATATACATTATTTATTTTACTAATAAATATAGATACTTGAACTAGGTTATATTCTCGTACCTTTTATACTTCAGCATATTGCAGGAGTACCTAAGCAGACCAAGTTCTCATTACCCTTGGAAGGAGGTATATTGCACGAAATGTTAAACATTAGTTCATAAGTTTGTAGAAGCATTTCCTTTTAATTGATTTTCAAAGGTCCAACAATTTAGCATTTTTATTCCCATTCTTAGCATAGTAACTTCAATACATACATGGAACATTTGGCATCTCATTTTATTCTGGTAACATCCCTTGGCGTACGTCCATAGCAATGATCCAGTAATTTAGAAAGTTCCCAGAGGTTGGTGGGTAAGTAGAATAAATCTTATAGCACCAAACTACTCATGGAAACTTCTCTTCTGGTCACTAGCCCTTCCCCCATTTCTCCAAATTTTAAAAATATTTTATTACAAAATAAATTGAAAAGAGCATGTTGTAATTCAAAGTGTCAGCCAGAGAACATTAGCTTTATTTCCAAGAATGCTTCTGTTTCTCCTTCCCACCCCTACTCCATAGGGCCTATAGGCAGGCTTTGAAAAGGTGGAAATGATGAATGCCTGGATGCCATATTTCATTTGTAAGTATGACTACTGTACCAAAAGAAAAAAAAAAAGCAAGCTGAATTAGTAAGAGAGCCTTTTAGATAGGCTGACTGGGATCAGTTTAATCTGTTATTTTCACGTAAGCAAATAAAGTTATTAAATATGAACAGAGCAGCCATAATACATACATTATTAAATAAATTTAATAATGTATATATTATGGCTGCTCTGTTCATCACAAGGAAGATATTTTTTTTTTAGTATAGGTATAGTATAGTATAGTTTTGTTATTCTAGTCATTTTGGGAGAGCGTTCACAAAATGCTTTCCAAATTCAACATATGCTTGTTTTCCCAAAATTTGGCTACCTCCAATCTTTGTGAATAAGAACATTAGTTAGTTGTTATTTTCACTTCAGTCAGTGGTTGCCTGAGTCTAGCATAATCTAGCAGAACACTGTATTTCCTGTATATCTTTCTGGGCCTTGCAATTCCACACAGGTCTCCATGCAAGTAAATTGAGGTGAACTGGTAGGACTTGCAAGAAGTAAAGATGAGTAAGAGTGGGTGATGGTTTTGCTTTTTTTGAGTGGTGTGTGTGTGGAAATAAAGACATGACTAATAGTTCTGAATCAGTTGATTGGTTCATGGGTGCCTTAATAAAATGAAACAGGTATCTTTTCCAAAATGGTAGAATATATTCAAAAATATGAACAAAAAATAAATGCAATAGATGCATAAATATGGGGCATTTGGAAATAGGATTCATGCTGAAATTATTCCCACCTTTCTATCTTTTTTAAACAGCAAGTGTGTAACAGGGTGAATACCTACTTTGGAAAGATCAAATTTCAGACAGAAGAGGCTGGTACCCTTCCATAAGTGAATTGCACATCCCAACAGTAACTTGGGAAATACACAACTGTCTTCCACTCATCTCATTATGATTGTATCAGCCGGCATAATTAAGTAGGCAAGTAACATGTAAAGCCGACTGACAAAAGAAAATGATTTAATTGGTGTCCCAGAAGAATTTACTAGACCTCTTCCCTTCAATATACAACTATTATAAAAATATATCCACTCTAAGTTTACTATAAAACACAAAGATAGCCCATACAGACAAAAATATTTGTTTAATTTGAAACCATACATCAATCTGCACTATTTGTAATATAGTGCAAGACTGCAAAACAAGGGTGCCTGAAGTCAGGCAACTGTTCTGAAGTAGACCAGTTTATCTTTTTAAAAAATGAAGGGAAAAAAAATACCAAATTTCAAGAATCAATTCAAAGTCTGTTAGGTACACCAGTATGCATCTTTCTCCTCCTCTGAAATGACTAACCAACTTCTCTAGGCTCTGCTGTTAATGTCACAGAGATAAAAGCTGAATTATTTTGTAATTTTGTAATCTGGGGAAATCAAAAATTGCAATGGCTCCTTCTGGATCATACTTCAACTGGAAGTGAATTTACTTCCCAATCCATTCAACATGGTTACTGTGATTATTGTATAATGGGAGAAAGTTAGTTTGAGAGAGAGAGAGAAAAAGAAAGAAAGATCATTGTGGATTCTACCTTAACAGTCTCTAGTTCAAACAAAACCTCATATATGAGTAATGGATTACAAGTTCATAACAGCTGTTGATGTTACTTCACATACATAAACCATGGGGTTGCTTCCAAACTAAACTCTTTTTAAGATTTCAGAAGCATGAGACGTTTTAAAGGCTGCATCCAAGTTTGTCTGTTTTCTCAAACAGAAACCATGCTCCAAAAAGCATCATTTGTAGGATGTCGTTTGCCTATCATTCAACTCAGACTGAAAAAACTCCACAGTATTAACACTCTAAGAATTATATTTTTAGAATAAAATGTACAATAGCTACTTTAAGTAGCTGGCTGAACAAACACCACACATCACACAAGAAAAAGTCAACTGTCTGAATCAGTGTTTACTTAAGCAAAACCTTGTAAGGGTACACTATACTCAGTCTTATTTTAAAGAAGTTGATTAGATTTTTATACAACATAGCCCCTTGTCAATTTATAACAGACCCACTGAAGAATGGAATGAAGAGTTGGAAATGCAACATTTCAGAACCAGACTGTGTGTGTTTTCAACTTCTTTTCTGAGGAAGACCTCTCAGAATCTGTGTCTTCAAACTCTGCTCTGTGCCTTTTCTGTCGTCCATGGTTTTGTGAGCCATCACTGTCTGCAGGATGCAATTCAGCAACCTCCTCTTTCATGCTCATGCTGTGACTGGAAGAGTCTGTTGCAGACAGGCAGCATTCCTTGTGCAATGATGTGCATGTCTGCACAAAGCTGCTGCCTTTATCAACATTTAAGTGTAATTGTCTTCCTTGACCCAGAACCTCCTGCTCTCCAAAATTCTGTCCATTATTAAGGTAAGGAGAATGTGAGTGTATATGGCCATTACTGTAGTTTGTACAGGAATTGTCAGTGTTCCTATCCTCATTGTCATCTGTTTGGTTTCTAGATAAATTTCCAGATGTGTTACCATTGGCAGGAGTAGAAAATGAATCCTTAGAAACAGCCAGTGGGTTGTGGCTGGATGTTGTTTGACAATTCTGGCTATTTTTCTGTTCCACAAATCCTGAAGGTTGATTGCATGACTCCTCAATGCAACTAACTCTTTCTTTGCAAATGGCTTTTCCGTTGAGCTTCTTAGCTTCAAAAGGATGCTCTATAGATCCACCACTCCCAGTAGCCTGGGCGAGGGTTTCCTGGTTTTCTACTGGTCGTTGATTATCACATTCGTGTTCTTGAACATTTCTAGAAGTTTCTGCTGCATTACAATCCTTGAAAATGTCTTTGTTATAGCTTTCAGCAGCAGAAGAATCTTGACTGCTAAGAGCTTTTCTGCTAGTTCCTGGTCTTCCTTCACTTTCTCCACCTCCACATGAAGATTCACCATCTTTATTAGTTGCATAAGACATGTAATGAAGCCAACGAAAAGCTTTGTAGAGCTTCCTATCTACTGATTCACTCTCAGAGCAAGGAAAAATCTTCTCTTTACGGACCTCTGGGTTTCCGGCACTTCTTTCAGGCGATGAAGCTGGAGAAGCAGAGAGATCATCCACTTTGATTTGGGGATAATCATAAAGGTCTTCACCTATATAAGTACTTGTGTTTCCTGCATTTGCATTAGACCTTTCTTCCTTTTGTGGCTTTTGTCTTTGTCTTCGTCTCTGAGCATTGCGCTGCCTGGTTAAGGCACGTCTCTCATTCAATTCGTCATCATCTTCTGTGCTGCTGCTGCTACTGCTGGAGCTGCTTGAGTCATTCTCTTCAGGACTAGGCGATCTTGGTCTTGGGAAAAGATCAGCATCCAGCTCGGTCTCACAGGTGTTTTCATCAGAATCAGATTCATTTGAAAGGGCTAGGAGGCGTTTGTCTTGATATCTCCTAAGTGCAGATAACCGTTGCTGGCGAGAAGCTGTAGCTTCTCTGGGTGATGGAGATTCAGTGGATCTCAAAGTTCCCAAGTTATAGGCAGGTTCATCGGATTCTTCTATCATATGAGGTGGGGAGTGACGTAGAGAAGTGGAGGACTCAGATTCACTATAGCCAGAGCGCTCACTTACTCCAGCATGGAGCTGCAGGATAGTACTTTCACTGAGATCACTGTCAGAGTCAGAACTCCACCCCTCAATTTCTCGGCGAACCAAGGAATCAAAGAAGGCCATCATTCGTGGGTCCTCTTGGACTGACTGATTGGCATAATCATGAGACAGGCCACTGCCACTATTTAATACAAGATTAATGTACTCCTCGTGTGTATAGAGACAACGTGAATCATCTTCAATTTTACCGTCAAGATCTCCTGTACCACCAGGTTGTCGATAAGGGCTCCAAATCTATAAACAAATAGAAAAAAAAACACTTTATGCCCTTACCACACATAAGGTCAAGACATTAAAAAATTAAATAAGCAACTTATAAGCAACTTAAATATCATACCGATTTTAGAGAAGTAGTACTGATGTGGGGAGCCTTAGAAGAACACTTATTTTAATTCCATTCTATAAGTGCATTCAGATCAAAGATTTCCCCCCCACCTGAACTGGAGGATTCACAACTCATAAAAATGCTGCAGGGCTCTATTTTTATCGCAATAAGTGTCTACTGGTGGGGCAGCGAGGGGGTGGGGAAAAGGGATGGCTAAAAATGCCTAGCTGTGTTCTGTATAAAAAATCTAGGCACAAACCAAGATCCTGGTTTCCCAGGAAACTAGCATTACTTGGATGAAGAAATATGCCACTATGCTTTATGAGATTACATATAATATTTCATTTAGCAGTTGTAGACATTCCTATATTACAAGATGAAAAATGAAAAAAATATTAGTTGAGAAATGTATTGGGCACTTCTTCAGCTTCAAAGAGGAGAAATTTTACTATGGTAACTGCAACTATTACTTTCATGGCTATTATAAAATAAAACCTTTATATTATAACTTTATATTCTTTCTTACATTTTATTTTGTCACAGTAATCTAATTGAAACTCACAAAACTCTCTTTAAAATCTTAACTCAGGAAGTAGAATTTTGTACAATAAATATATTACTTAGAATTATTAAGTTACACACATTACTAAGTTTGGTGTAGAACTTAGGTTTTGAGATTGTTAATCAGAAATAAAGTCTAACAGCATCTCCATTATGAATGAAACCATCAAATTACTTTTACATGCTAGAAGCTAGAAGCTGCAAGTATTTATAGTTAGAACTAATGTGGTATACATTAGATAATCTGCTACTCTAAAGCAGAGATAGATAGCCTATCTCTATTGTTATCTCCATAGAAACAAAGGTCTGTGAGTATTTTGATTCTCATTAAAATATACATTAGCAATACTTTAGTCTTTTTTTCTTCTATGCAACTGACAAGTTACCATTGACATCAATATTCAGTTCAACACTGCCCTCCTGCTGTCAACCTTTTCAAACTTAACCATCTTAATAGATGAAATTTCTCTGCAATATTGGTCTGCAAGAAAAGTTCTCTATGTTCTTCTCTGCTGTTTGCTGCACACTCCATTTTGTTTCAAAGCTCTTTTGAAAATATTGCCTTTCACTGACAATTTTTGTTTTAAAACAAATCCTTCCATCAAGTCAAACCAAATTTATTATTCAAAGTTAAATGGGGCACAAATTTAACTTTGTTTTCTTTCACATAAGATTGAAAAAAACCTGCATTAATATGCTGTCTAAAATGAAACATAAGCACTAGATAGATTTGCTGAGGGAGAAATTACTACAATTGTGAAAAGTCTTGGTATAAATTAGATTTAGCTATACTTTTCCTTTATTTCAGTCTTTAATTTCTTTGCTTTAATATGTCTTACTCCTTGATCTGCATAATATTACAATGCTCACTGGAAAAGTAAAAGATAAGGAGTGGAATATATATGTAACATTAAAAAAAAATCCAAAAGGTGGTAGCAAGGTCTCATCTTTGGACCTTAGGAAATGGAGAAGTTATAAAAGAATAGGCCACACTTTTCTGTGTTAGACTGGATTGGTATAGAAATTTGAGAAGTGCTAATAGTTGAGCTATTTTGTCTTCAAAGTGATGATAATAATAAAGTTTCTATTATTACAGTATTTCTTTCACACAGTTAATTGGTTTATAAATCAGAAACATAGTTATGTTTCATTAGATACATGCTGGGAACCTAAAGAAATTCCCCTTTCAAAGTAATTATCTAGCAGATTGAGAACAACTCCCAAATAGTGATTGGTTGCAACAAAAACAGTAGAAGAAGTTTTTTGAGCACTAGTTTTTACCGTTTTGTAACATGGACAAAAGGGTAAGGTGTCAAGCCCAAAATTGACATAGGTGTAGCCATTTTAGTATATATTCTTTTTCTTACTTTCTCTGTGGCAGTCATGGGGGGAAGGGAAAAGAAATCTCTTTTGAAGGTGGACTTCGTTCTTTTCTTTTTAAATGGATTTCATCACTTGGAAACCTGACATAAGTATATGGTGAGACCTATTGACTCCTTCTGAGAAAAAATGGATTTAAATGCATAAATTATATATAGTTTTACCCAGAAACCAACTGTGCTCAGACACAAAATAGCAGTAGAGCCCTTCAAATTTTGGGGTTCTATAATTCCTAGGGCTTAATATTAGAACCATCATTAAAAAGGCAAAACAAAGAATATTCTTCCTGTGTCAACACAGGAAGTTCATACTGCCCCATGAACTGTTGATAGTTTTATAGAGGAATTATTGAGTCTGTCATTTGTACTTCTGTAACTGTCTGGTTTGGTACAGACTCCAACAGATAGTTAAGACTGCAGAAAGAACAATTGCAACCAGCTTCCTTCCATGGGAAGACCTATATATTGAGTGGGTCAGAAGATAACTACAGGCCTCTCACATTGTGGACATAAACTGTTTCAAATCTTCCTCTTGGGATGATGTTACAGGGCAATGCATGCCAAACAAACTAGACACAGGACAGTTTTTTCCCTTGCACCATCAATCTGCTGAACATCTAATTCTCACAGAACATCTAATTCTCTAATGTTTATGTGTATTTACCCATATAGTATGGCTATAGTATTGTCATTTATCCTAATTATCTTCTTTACTCTCCCTTCTTATTGGTGGTATTATTATTATTATTATTATTATTATTATTATTATTATTATTATTATTATTATTATTATTATTCTGTTACCCTGCATGTACACTGAAAACTTCTGCACCAGAGACAAATTCCTTGTGTGTCTAATCACACTTGCCCAATAGTTTCTATTCTATTCTGTTCTATCCTTTCTTCTCTCCACTCCCCAAATAACAAATATGTAATATAGTAATTTATGCTTTTTATTAATCAGTTAAATCAATAACAAGGCAATATACTTTTAAAGGTATAATAATTTAAGCAGTGTGATTAGTTGAAATCCTCAAACATTTTTAGAGTCTAGAATCCATAAATTACTTTCTTGCTAGTATGTGTTATTGAATGAAAAGCTAAATTTTAGTCAGAAGTTAGTGAAAACAAAGTTGCAATCTTTTTTCCATTTAAGGGATTCCATGGATCCCCAAAACCTATCCATGGACCTCACATTAGAACTCCTGTATTACACCAAGTACATTCATGAAAAAAGATTCCAAAATGAATCATCCCAATGAAAAATATCCAGTATTCAAGAGGATTTAAGGTCACATTTTTCCTTTGACAAAAATTGTTAGAAATATAATTATTCTGGAAAATAAAATGCTGTGCAATATACTTTCTTCAAGAATCCATATTCCGCCAAAAAAAATGTTATAAAATATGCAAGTATGAGTAAGAAAGCAATAATAAGCTAGAAGAAACAATCAGACAAACTAGAGTTTGTAATTGACTTCAGTTTAAGCCAAAATGATCTCAGTAAAATGGGCTCTGAATAGAGTTTTGAAACACTGAAACTTGTCTGGAAATTAGGAAACAGAAATTAATTGAAATTAATGCATGTGGATCTTAGTCAGAAAATTTGCTTGGCAGAATTTAGACAGGAATATAAGGCTGTCTTTCCTCAACTCAGCATAAATCATGACAGTCTGAGTGCTGGATGAATATAGGTAGTCCTGCCTACCCTGAAGTTCACTGGATGACTCATTCTCAAAATACCTATGACATATGACTTGGATTTGTCAAAATGAGACTGATTCCAGACACCTTGGAGGAAGCTAAAGAAAAGCTTGTAGAACCAATACTGTACAGTACTGACTTGTTCCAACAACAGAAAATACGACAAAGTTAATTTAGTTTAGTGATATTTTGAGAGCTGTATGCAATGAAATTTTATTTTAATATATGCCAAATAGAGTACATTCAAAGTGACAGTTATTTTATTCTGTTAGTTCAGATAGTTTGCAGTATTTGTTTTATAATTCATATATATAATATAAAATTATATTCATAATTCGTATTTGTAATTATAATTCATATTTTTAGTCATATAAACATGGAAGGCAGCTTACAGTTAGAATACAATTAGAATGCTTATGCTAAAACCAGTAAAATTAAAAATAAATTAGTGATTACTATCTTAGTGAAAGAAATGTACTTTCCTTTTTTAAAAAAATACTAGGAGGATGATAGTCAACTACACCTCTTTGAAGAGCACATTCCATAGCCTGAGAAGCACATTAGGAGAAGCTGTGCTTCTGTACTTGGTAGAGGAGCCGCTGGCAATGGCTTTATCTTAAAAAGGGACTCTCCTGGTAGACTAAATATCGGGGCTGGTTCATAGAAGGAGGGTGAGACAGTCTTTTAGAAAGTCAGCTCCCAAGCTATTTAAAAGATCAGCATAAAATTTTAAAACCGTGCTGAGCAGAAATTTGCCAACAGCCAGATCTTTGGGTACAGGCATTATTTAATCCCTGCATTTCGCACCAGTATAGCATTAGCAATTGTGATGATTGCACATTTTTCAATAGTTGCAAAATCTTGACAGTTTTCAAGGATAGTCATATGAAAAAGATGTTACAGCAGTCAAGATAGAATAGGATGTATTAACACTTGGATAACTATCATTAGATTAATGTTGATATGCTCTAGTTATATAATTGTGCAAAGCTTATTATAGATCACTGCTGTTAGTTGTGGACCTAGTGACCATTAAGGATCCAAGAGGACCTGCTCTTTCAGGGGGAGTGCAAACTTATCCAACTCATAAGTCACCAATCCATTTTCTTTTCCTTACCAATAGGACCTCCATCTTCTCTGGATTTATTTATAGCTTATTCACTCTCATTTAGGCAACATTAAAAGCTCCTTATGGCTAGAGATAAAATCACCTTTTTGCATAAGCAACTTCTCAAACTCATCTGAGCTATTCACATTTCATGTATTGACCTTTTCGTAGCTTTTTACTAAATATATACAGTAGGGAGAAAAGTAATTTACTGTTGAACAATAAACATTTAGAGATATCATGAGCAGTTCACCTATTATGGATCACTTATATTTGAAAAGATCAAAACATGTTTATTTGTTTAGAATCTGTTATGCCCTCTTTTTAATAGCTAAAGCAATGTATAGAAATACTAAAAACCTACCAAGTGTAAAAACAAAACAATTACCGTTATTATTTTTATTAATTATTCATTTGATTTGTATGGCCTCTGTCTTATCTAAGCAACTTTGGGCAGCTTACATCTAAAACTATCATGTTTCTCATATAATAAGGCTGGGTCTTTTATTTTTTGAGCCCCCCCAAAACGGCTAGGCCGTCTTTTCGGGGGTGACTTAATTCCCCCCCTTGCATCTTAGGGCAGGCAGTGACAGCTTGGATGTTGACCTCGGCGTTGGTGGGGCACTTTGTATCAGGGTCAACGCAGGCAGCACCATATCCGGGTGTGCAACAAAAGTACTTCCTAACAGCAAGCCCCCCCCCATTTTGCATGTTTTAATATAGGCCTTAATTTGGGGGGAGGGGCTTAATTTCATTTCATGCCTATAAAACATGCTGGGACTTCCTATTGGGGGAGGCCGTATTGTTGGAGAAACAGGGTAGCAGATAAAAACAAATTAGAAACCAATATTGCAATAAAAAAACTACCCACAATCAATAAAGACAAACAAACAGAAAATTAGAATTGGCAGCAGAACTCATCCTACATCAGCTCAACGTAGACTTATGCACCATTGCTTAATCCCCATGCATGGCAGCAGAGCTCTGTCTTCAGGGCCTTTCTAAACGCTGAGAGAGTCAGGCTCAATGTAAGGTCCAGGGGGATGATATTCAACAGGGTGGATGCCATGGAAGAAACCACTCTTTTTCTGGGATTCACCAGATAACATTCTTTTGTAGACAGGTCCCATAGCATGTCTCTCCTGCTATTTAAAGCTTATCCAATTAAAACAACAACAACAACAAAAAATCATGACCATGGAGAAAATGCAAACTACCAGCAACTCACCTTTATAATTTTTTCCACACCAGAAGAGCAGATCATATACGTGTGAGGGTTAAATCGGACTTGGTTCACAATTGAACGGTGACCTTTCAGCACCATAAAGGCCCCATTAACCACTCTGCCAATTCCACCTGGGAAATAAAAAAGGCAGAATTGGGTGACTTTATATCAATTGGCTTGTTCTGCCAGTGAAATATGCCCTCTTAATAAAAGCAGGCACTACCAGATGTGATAACCTTGAATGTGACTGGTGCCATAACATCATCATGAGTTTAATTCCTCTCCCAATGGTATATCATGGCAAATGACAAGACTTACATTTTTTCAAGCCACATTCTACCTCAGTTCCTCCATATTATTCTTTGGAAATATACAGAACCAACATCATATTTATTTCAGCAGTTTAGTCAAGAGAAATGAGACAGTAGATATATGTGTAATTTGTTAAATTGCATAAATGCATAATGACAGCAACCTTTGACAAGGGTCATGTTTACCTATTTGAACAGCTCATTTTATTCTATGCGTAAAATAAAAGCTGTTATAGTCTAAGCTAACGCTGCACAGCATGCAAAGATTGTTCTAGACAAAGACAGAGAGAGATAGACAAACAAAATGTCACTGCCAGATAGGGAAGAGCCAAAGAGCCCTGCCCTGCTTTTGATGCTGAGAACAGAGTACTAGAAGTACATGCTGTTGTCATAGGAGGGGGGGATGAATTAAGCAATTAAGCCCTCCCCTCTTGTTGAGAACATGGTTCTAGAAAAAGATACTGTTGAAGTCGAGAAATAAGCAGGAAGTGCAAATAATGAGTGAATAAGGATTTGATAATAAGGAATAGGACTACTCCTTGACTGGGGACTTATTCCTTCCCAACTGTGTTGACGGGCCTCTTTGTAAGAGATGACTGGGCTGAGCCTGAAGGGAGGGGTCATGACTGTCATCAGTCTCTGTGTGCCCACAAGAGATCTAAGTCCTGCCTACCTTCAATTCCTTTCTATTCTTAACTCCTTCTAATTTCCTTTGACCGTTACAGTAATAGTTCAGATTCTTATATAGAGCTTAAGCTCACACTCATTTGAACTACCCGAATATCCTGATTTCCCTGGCTCTTGACACTCTCTGGTTTTTATATTGTACAGTACTTAATCTTACAGGATTTCATTAATTAGTAGGTTTTATAAGTTTTATAGGATCTAATGTATCTATTCTTTTTATTGTTCAGCAGTTACTTTTCTGGTATTCCATTATTCCCTTAAAAGTTAATGCTCCCCAGGTTTTAATGAGACTACTTTGTACTTTTGTATATTCTAAATTTTTAAAATATTTTTTCATCCTGCCTTTATTATTTTTCAAGTGGTGAACATACAGTACATAATATTCCCTCCTACTATTCAACTATCATTCCTTCATTATAGTTATTATTGATAGTGATTGTGCAAATCCTGTCTTTGTTTTTTGTCACTGGTGAGTATCAACATGGAGGGCTCTCTATTAAGGAATAATAACCAAGAGGAGAATCTATGGCTATATTTTCCATTAGAGAAACTCGGCCTCCATGTATATGCCATTTTTAGTCTAAAGACACAAGACTTTTGCTTTTAACACAATTGTGTGATTTCTTGACCTAAATCTGTGGATAAATACATTCTATAACTACGTATATCGCCTTTACAATTGAACAACAGGCTTTTAAAAATAAAGAACATGATGCAAAGTTCAGCTAAGAATGAACAACTCATTTTCAACTTATTACACATAGTCCTCGACTTATGACCACAATTGAGCCCAAAATTTCTGTTGTTTGTTAAGTAAGATATCTGTTAAATGAGTATTGCCCGATTTTACAACCTTTCTTGATTCATTGTTAAATGAATCACTGCAGTTGATAAGTTACTCAGTTGTTAAGTGAATCTGGCTTCCCCATTGACTTTGCTTATCGGAAGGTCACAAAAGGTGTCATAAATATGAACCAGTTTCCAAGCATCTGAATTTTGATCACATGATCATGGGAATGCTGCTAAGATTGTGAAAAACAGTCATAAGTCACTTTTTTCAATGCTGTTGTAACTTTGAACGGTCACTAAATGAACTGTTGTAAGTCAAGGACTACCTGTATTTGCAGAAAGGATAAATGTCTTCCTAGTTGATAGCATAGTTTTCACACAAACAAGATGAGCAATCAGAAAAGTTCTGAGCATCAGAACACTGCATTTTGATACTATGCATTAAAAGCAAACAGCACTCGTAACAATTTGGGACCCTGAGAGCCATCATAATAAATTGTTTGAAGCACGTAACAGACATTTTGGAATCATGTGAAAACTGTACAAAAACCCAAACTTGAACCTTTGCTGTTTCTGCCTAAATGAGCGGGGCTAAGGGAAGAGAAGAAAAATACTACAGAAAGAAATTAAAACAAGTTCCAGAATGTTGGTTGGTTTAATAAGTATATGGCCACAATTGGGCACAGCATATTTCTGCTATGCTTCAAATTAAGAAGTTGAAACTGAGAAGACTTTTGAACAGAGTTTGAAACTTAAATTTACAAGACAGACTTCAAAAATGTCTGGGATTTTTTTCTAAGTATGGAACATCAGCAAGCAAAAGGTATGGAAACAGCAACACAAAAGAAAATCTGAAGAAATACAAATGCACCAAGTAGATATTAAGATAGCAATACATCCTGCATTACACAAACAATACTCTATGGAAACATCCTCTGTGGTTCTGAAGAATCATATTAATCTTCTTTCAATAAAAGAACTACAAGAAGGGGAAACAAAGGCTCCGAAGGATTCCAGCAATAGTCTGCATTAGAACATATAGGTCACCTGATCAAAATCTTCAGTAGTATGAGATATATTATATATCCTTCTAAATTTATATTTATGCAAATAGTTAGCAAAAGAAAATGTCAGAAGTTCTTGACCATAAAACAATTACAATTACAATTTCAAGGTTTTTTTTAAATGTTGCTGCCACAAATACAGATCATTTGTGGTTAAGTATGACATAATATTATTTGATTAGACTGATCAAAAGAAAATATAAAACTTCAATCACCCAGGGGAGTGCTGGATTTTTATCTCATAACTATCCTGGATATTATTAGTTATGTTGCTTCCTCAGAGTACAAAAAGAATATCAAATGGTACAACCCATTTGTCTTAACTGTAGATGAAGAACTTGTTAGAATGAAAAGAAGTCCAAACAAACTGCAGATCGTAGATATGCAGAAGTGAAATGGTATTTACTAAGGTTTACCACCGAAAGTAAAATAGTCCATATGACTTTTAAAGGAAGTGTTATTGTTATTGCATTTTAGAGTAAGAAATTATTTCCATGACCACCTCTATGGATAATTTTCTTATCAATCTTCCATGTTATACATTAATTCCAAAATACAACATTCCTTACATTTTTATTGGGAATAACTTTAGTAGATTCCATATACTCACCAGCTTCAGGATCTGGAGGAATTCTCCACATGTATAAATTGAAGTCATCAGATCCCGAAAGAATGTACTATTAGAAACCAAAACATTATACGTTACAAGAAAAAGACTATATAGTACATGCAAAAGAATAATATAATTTAATTACATAACATGGCTAATGCATGTTCTGTGCTTTAGTCAATGTACCCTGTTTCCTCGAAAATCGTGGCCACAATGGAGGAGACTGAGTGGTGCACCAGAGCCATGGCTGCAAGGTGAGGCAGGTGTTGAGGCGTGGATGTCCTGGCTGTGGTGGCCCTGAGGCAAACTGGTGTGGGTGCTTGGGGCAGCTCCACTCCTCCTATCTCATGGCGGCGGTACTGGCACACCATGTGACCTCCTGCCCTGCTATGAGCAAGCAGAAGTGGGCCTCCCATATATGGAGAAAAAATAAGTCACCCCATAAAATAAGCCCTAATGCTTATTTTGGGGCCCAAAACAAAATAAGATGTGGTCTTATTTTGGGGGAAACACGGGTAATATTAAGATTATGACAGATTAAATGCTGAAAATATAAAGATTAGTTACCTACAAAAAGATTACAATTCTACATATACACATTGATCTAGAAGTGCCACTGAAATTATGAGAATGTCCCCTAAATATATTTATTCTATTTTGGGTACTTTTTACCATACTTTACTTATACAAGAACTTGTATACAAGAGCTACAGGTTAAATTTATAAAATTCTATTACCTCATTTTTAAAGGAATTCTATTACCTCATTTTTAAAGGAAGTTCTATAGCTCAGTGACAGAATAAACATTTGTCTTAAGAAGATTCCATGTTTGAGGGCAAAGTTAAGAACAGTGCCTACAATTTTCAATTACAGTTAGACTGATTACTGTGTTAGGTAGTCTAATGATCTGATAGAGGTGGTATTCAGCAGGTTCTGGCCAGTTCTGGAGAACCAGTATCAGAAATTTTGAGTAAATACCACCTCTGACTGGAGATTTTACACTATCTTTTCCCTGCCATGCCCAACAATTTTTATATATTTTTGAATAGCTTATAAATCTTACAAAGTACAAAAGTAGTACTGATATCATAAAACCAATGCAGGATTAGGATGTCTTTAAATCTTACACAGAGTTCCCCCCCAAATTATTTCATTCAGTATATTCTCTGAATAAAAATTTATCAGGTCCTTGATACCGATAATTTCTTTAAACTAAAATACTGGTCTACTTAACAGGAAAAAAAGGAAAGAAATGCACAATTGCACTTACAGATGAAGAATTTGCAAAACTGTGAAGCTGCTAATGTATTAGATACTTACTGCTTCAACAGAAGATTAACAGTATTAAACAGTAGTTTAATATAGAGTTACTTTATTCCATATGCTATTCCTTTCTGGAAAAAATAGTTTTTACCCCAGACCTTGTCAAAGTTTAAAGCCAAGGCTGTCCCCACTTTTATTAGATTTATTAAACTGATTATACTCTTTCAAGTAGAACTTTAGATTTTCTTGTAAGTGGAACATTTTTAGAAGTATTAGAAAAACTATGTAAAAGGTATATTGGATAAATAGCACTAAAGTAACTTGGAGAAATGCTGCCAAGGTGATATCTTTTTGCAATAATGCACAGAATCTGGTAGTAGAGAGTGAACTATAGCTAGACCAAAGTTTCTCAGCTTCGGTAATTTTAAGACATGTGGACTTCAGCTCCCAGAATTCCCCAACCGGCATGCTAGTTAGCAGGGGTTTCAAACTCGCGGCTCGTAGGCTGGATGGTCAGACGATGGCTAAGCCCATCCCCGGTTTAGCGAAGGGGGAAAAAGTAATCTTACGTCACATGACGATGACTTGCGGACACGAATTTAACACTCCTGTTAACTAGGGAATTTTGAGAGTTGAAGTCCACATATCTGTAAGTTGCTAATGTTGAGAAATACTGACTTAGACTGACAAGGTATATTGAGGACACCTATCGTGAAGACTCTTTCCCAAAGTTTTACAAACATGCCACTAATTATAGTGTAACAGAAATTAACGTCTCCCAAGGGTACTCAAATCCAGGCAGATTCTCCAGGGAGAGATAGCATTTGGAATTGTGCCTTAAGAAAAATGAGTAGCAAGAGAAGCTGATAAAACAAACAGATCACATGTTATCTACAACCAATAATCACTATTCCAGTTGTACCTTTTCGGAACAACCAAAGTTCAAAAGTATGCCTATTTTAGGAATGTGAGATAAGTAATCTCTTTTCTGTTACCCTCAGCATATGTGTAAAGTTGTGAATTCACGCACTGGACTGATTAAAAATACCCCAAAATTGTTTTGAGCAAAATTCTTAAGCAAGCAATCATTCTTCATCAATGATTAGCTTGAGGGGTGGGGGGGACAAGCTGGGGATGGAGGGAAGAATTGGCTTCCAGACAACCAGCTGCTGATTCAGAAATTTGCCTTAGATGGAAGAAATTTCCAGGCATGGTTTATAACTGCGGCATGAAACATCAATTCCCAGAACAATAAACATGTCTCAAGTGTTTAGAATGAGCCATCCTAGGCAAATGCATGGGATACCTTGTGGCTCCCTCCCACCTCTGTCCCCAAAGTAACTTCATACTAGCAGCTAATGCAAACTGGAATATGGGGAGAAATAGTTACAGTAGTGTAATCTTATATAACAGTATTTTTCTACATTTTATCTTGAGGAAAAATTCAGCCTCCTGTCATTTTTCTATTTCCTTAATTTTAATGGAATGCAGAATAGAACCATGCTACAAGCAACAACAAAAAATCATTTTTTCTCAATTATAATATCAATATTTACTTTATCTATTTAACTTCATATCTTATCCCAGCTTCTTCTTTTCATCCAAATTATTTCTTGTTAATTAAAATTTTATTGCCTTTTATCAATATACAAAACCAAAAAAACATAACAAAACCTTTATATATCCTTCCATATCTTATTATCATTTTCAATAACATTCTTTGTCTGTTCTATTTCCAACTATCCATTCATCTTTTTTCTTTTACTATACTTCTCCTATACACTAATTGGAGTGACATCTTTAACTCATTACCCTAACTTAAAAGTACTTCATATAACACTTAATTTATCTTGGGATTCTGTTTAGTAGATTCTAAAATTACACAGTAAATTTTATACTCTAAATACACATATAAAAACACAATCTTATGTTCCTTCCAGAATCCCCCTTTTATCCTTAATTAGATTCACCCATTGTCTCTAAATAAACTTTTTTTCTTTAGATCTTGCTTCCCACCATTGAGGCTTCTCCCCCCCCCCTTTCTCTCTTGCTTATTCTTCTCCTTGCTCTTTTTACCCCTTTGTCTCTCCTCCTCCCTTTTCTTACTCCCTTTCCTTTGCTTTCTAACGTTGCATCCACCTTTTCTCTCATTTTTCTCTTTTTTGGTTGTTTTTTCAAACCTTAAAATCCCCTTTTTCTTATCCTCTTTCTCCTCCTCCCCAGAAAAAACCCATTGTTCATCAAAGATGGCTTCTTGTTCCTCTTCTTCTTTGTCCCAGTCATTCTGCTGCGTAATCAACTTTTCATAAGTACATAACACCATTTCTAAAAATTGAAATAAGGTGCCCAAAGTATCTTTTCCATCTTGTTCTTCCTTTTTATATTTTATATTATGTTCTATTGGTCTTCTTCTTTAATTATTACTATTTTTTTAGAAAAGAATTTATAAGCTGTTATGCCTTGATTGTTTGTGCACTGTTTTTGTAAAATTAATAAAATTGGTTTATAAAAAAAAAGAAAATGATAATAAGATATGGAAGGATATATAAAGTGAATATGATGTTGGAATTTGTCTGTGAGAAGAGTTTCAACCTGGGATCATGCAGCCTTCAGAAAAGATATTTTAGTTTTGTTTTTTTTCTATGTTCTGTATGTTTTTCTATGTTCTGTTTTCTATGTTCTGTATGTTTCTATGTTTTGTATGTTTATGAAAGGCAATAAAATTTTAATAAGCAAGAAATATAATTTGGATAAAAGGAGAAGTCTGGATAAGATATGAAGTTAAATAGATAATGTAAATATTGATATTACAATTTGGAATTATTTTGTATGTTCTATTGGCTCTCTTCTTTAATTATTATTATTTTTTTAGAAAAGATTTTTCAAGTTGTTATGCCTGGATTGTGTATTGTTTTTGTAAAATTAATAAAATTTGTTATTAAAAAAAAATCAATTTTTCTGTGGCCACGATTTTTCTGATTTCTTTTTCTGTGAAAATTAGCCCAGAATGGGGGATTTTCTATAAGACTCCAAAGTAATCAAAGTCTGCCATACTAAAGTTAAGATTCTTAACATAGTTCTTGGGATGAGGGACAAAAAGTAAAAATGTTGAAATATATTTAATTATAAAAGTTAATGAAAAATTAGCAGCTAAACTAAAAATCAAGTTTGCTGTAACACATAAAACATCAGGAATGTCTTTGTTTCCCACAGGCAAACCAGGAGTTGCAACAAGCTCAATCATACCATTCTGGCGAGTAAAATAAGGATAACACTTCTAATTCTAACTTCTGTCCAATATAGCTGCTCGCATTACAAGGACGAATGCTACAACACTGGCATGTATCTTACAAGAATTCAAGATTTACCAAAGTCTTGGACTATATTTGATATTTGTTCAGAGATAAGCCCTTCTACATTGGGAGGCAAAGCATGTACCTTCAACAATACATTCTTGTGCAATCAATCTCTCTATTTCCTTATAACAAAAGGTATTTATATATCACTACATTAAAGATCATACAATTACACCGTTTCAGTTCAAAATTCAAAGGAAGTTTCAGTATATTAACCTTGAGCTCCAACCTGCAGAGAAAGATCTTCCATTCACCAGGAAGAAAGTCAATGTACATAAAAATCTGAGCTATGTCAAAAAGTATAATCTTTTTAGGACAGTAGAGCTGGTTTAGAAGACTTTTTTTTCTTCCTGAGCTTTGATAGGCAGGGAGGAGAACAGATATTACAAATGTTAAAAATTCCAACTATGCACAGAGCTGACTCGCTGGCCTGAATGAGGTAACTAACAGATTTAGACTTTGCATCCAGAAGTCAGGCCAAAAATAACAGAAGCAGCAGATTAAGGAAGTCAGGAATTAGGTAAATCTGCACCCAAAATAGGAACCATTTTTAGCAGTTCCTATTTAAGAGTTCCTCCTGGCCAGCTTACAAGAAAATAAACAGTTCAGCTCCTGTGACCTGGTCAAAGATAGATTAAACAAGGTAACAAATGAACACATGGCACCTTTAAAATATGGGACCTCTGCTTGAAGAATGTGCATATCAGAGCTATAGTGCATCCAAGATTGACAGCTAAGCTAAATGAAAGCTAAAAGCAAAGTAAAATAGTGGCTTAACAAGTCAAATTATCTATTCAGTTCAGGCCTCTGTTTAGATTTTCTAGTATGCAATAGTTTTATAAACACTGAAGAGTTTTTTAATCACTGAAGTACAGGCTGCCATCTCTATTATTAAGTACCCTTAAATCTTTGCAATTTCTAACTCAACCAGCACAATAATAAGCAAAGTGTCCTCAATATGGGCATTTGCATGGACTTTCAATAATCTTGCAACAGTTTTCCCTTTAACCAGCTTCTCAGTTTTAATTCATGTATTTAGTGATATGTCTAAATGATAAGAAATAATATTTTCATTATTTTTCTTCCCTTTAAAGAACCAGTGCTAACAATATTCGTACTTAATAATTTCTAAATAAATAAAAAAAAATACTTAATAAGTCCTAGGACCCTTAGGAAACTATTTCAACCTTATAAAGTTCATCAATATTAGAAATAATAACAACCATACATTATTTATACATAACTGTTCATTATAGGCACTACATTTTTTCATTAAACAAAATATTAATTGTAGATTACTAATCTATCTTTCCAATGTGTACTAATAGTCCATTGCTGCCCTCCACTG
The DNA here is from genome assembly GCA_033807585.1 of Hydrophis major. Taxonomy (NCBI): domain Eukaryota; kingdom Metazoa; phylum Chordata; class Lepidosauria; order Squamata; family Elapidae; genus Hydrophis; species Hydrophis major. Next base: position 84,991,363 of record CM066328.1, on the reverse strand, counting down.
ACAACACAAAGAAATTTCAGCATTTTTCAATAAAATATTAATATGGAACGAAATGGGGGGAACCACATATACACACAATCTTAATTAAGACACAACATGGATTCTTTTTAGGTATCAAAATGCTAAGACATGTTCTTTTAGACACAACTATTTCTAGGGCCCCTGTGGAAAAGGAATGTAGAAACGGGCATCCATCTTAAATGGCTTTTCAGCATGTAGCACACATCAGAAATTCAGGAATTTCTACTGCGAATGCTCCCAATGACTGCTGCATTCCTGAAGTTCTCCTGTTCAACAATAAAGTCAACAAAGGGGATTGGGTGGTGATGTAATGTCTGAGATATGCCCCAAGTTTGATACAGCAAAGCAAAACAAAATAAAAGTATCCAGTCATATACAGCATAGATTAACCTTTGCTTGAAAAAGTCACCCACCAGACAATTTTGTGACCAGGGACTTAGAGATAGATCAGGTGTGGCAATCCCCAATGTCACTATTTTTTTCCAGCATAATACAAGAAACTTACTTGCCATAAGATTTTTTTTATTTCCTACCTTTATTGTTTTCAGAAATAATTCATGGTGGTAAACATATCCAACACACCTTCCTCCTCCTAATTTCCCCACAAAAGCAACTCTGTGAGGTTTTATGTCTACGTTCCACAAATGCCTATAATTTTATCCTTCTGTCTTTTACTATATATTTTAGAGGTACCAATTTTATCATCCTTTAAAAATATTTTACAATATCTATCTATCTATCTATCTATCTATCTATCTATCTATCTATCTATCTATCATAATATTTTATAAGGAATAATGCATTTAAAATATTTTTCTCTACAATATACTTTCCAGGCAAACATCATTATTCCATTATGTTACTAATAAAAAAACAACAACATTTAGGATTTTTTGACCAACTATGTTGTGAAAAATACAAAAATTGTTCTCCTCATAATTGTATGAATGCACATATTACATGATAAGGCAATAGCACTATAGTTCTCTAAAAGATATTCCATGATATTTAATATTTAATAATTTATTATTTAAAATGATTTGCATATGGCAAGAAAACAGTCAAAAAGCCAGTGGGTGACCTTGGGCCAGTCACCTTATCTCCGGAGAAAGAAAGTGACTGGCAAATCACTTCTGAAAAATCTTGTCAAGAAAATGGAAGAGATTTATCGAGGCAGACTCTGAGAATTGGACACGATTGACCGGAAGAAGAAAAATAATGGCAATAGTAGTGCGTACACACACATACACACACACACACACACACAGAGAGAATTTGAGTGTGTCAGAGGTGGTATTCAGCAGGTTCTGACCAGTTCTGGAGAACCGGCAGTGGAAATTTTGAGTAGTTCGGAGAACCGGCTAGTATCACCTCTGACTGGCCTCACCCCATCTATTCTCTGCCTCCTGAGTCCCAGCTGATCGGCTGGGTCTTCTTTTGTTGCCCTGCAAAGAAGAATGGAGCTGGAAAGCAGGTTAGTGGGGGGGAGGGAATGGGATTTTACAGTATCCTTCCCCTGCCACACCCACAAAGCCATGCCCACCAAGCCAACCCAAGCCACATCCACCAAGCCACGCCCATAGAATCGGTAGTAAAAATTTTTGAATCCCACCACTGGAGTGTGACCTGAGATTTTAAAAACTGGTTGTTATGTGACAATAAAGTCAGATATTAGAGTGATACATCTGTGGAGACTTGTTATTATTCCCTGATTCTTTGGTGGCAAAATGTTTTGACCAAGAAGAAAAAAAACAAAGCAATTATAGAGTAAAAAAATAGGAGAATTATAAATAGATAGCGGGTTTGTTATATGGATGCACTATAAAATTTAAAGAAATAAGGTATAACAATTCAAAATAAATTATCTGGAAAAAGTTTTACCGTATCAGTAACAAAGGGTAAGAAATTAGTGATACACGTACAAAACAAATACAGTTTTACATCCATTTTTTTCAACCAACTCATGCTTGCTACAATATGCAAATTCAGAGCAGCAGCCATCTTTAATTTATTTTCTTCTCTTCCTATTTCCCACCCATGTTATGTAGTTCAGTTTATCTTGCAGTAGTAAAGAGACACATTTTTTAAATCCTGGGACAAAATGGTTAAGTGGTATAACCTGAAATTAAGTCACAATTCAAAAATAGGTCATGGAATATTAATTGATAGCTAATATCACAAATAAAGAAATATTGCTTATCAATTAATAAGGGTGGTGCAGTAGCTCAGTGGTTGAGATGCTGGGCTTGTCAGTTGGAAAGCCACAATCCAGGGTCAAGACCTGAGTCTCATGTGAGCTTCTGTCCTTGCCCTAGCCCCTGCCAACCTAGGAATTTCCCCCCCAAAAAGCATGTAAATGTGAGTAGATAAATAGGTACCACTTCAATAGGAAGATAACAGCACTCCATGATGACATGCTGGCCACATGATCACAGGAGCATCTTCTGATAATGCTGGCTCAATGGTCCTTGAAACAGAGATAAGCCCCACCTCCTATAGTTGGCAATGACTAGTAGAGTCGAGTCTGCAGGGACTCCTTTTTACTTATTCCAAATAAATGAATATAATATCTTATTGTATTTTTAGATATCTCAAGTAAAATAACTCACTCATTTCCATATTAATTTATATGTTAATTACACACGCACACATACACACGTGCGTGTGTGTGTGTATTTCTTATAGCACTCCTGTAGCTCTTTTCACTTCCCCACCAACTATTCATAGAAAAGAGATAAAAATAGGAGAAATACTACACCTGCAGCAGCTTTAAAGCAAAGACTCAACAAATCAGTGATACATAGAAACTAAGATGTTCATCGTTAACTATTTAACTTATGTGGATGACTAACCACAATGATTTAGCATGTTGTGAGAACTTTGTCACTAAATATTATCTGTATTGATCTAGATTTATTGTTTTACAGACATGGAAACCTTACAGTATTCTACATTATATTCTCAAGCAGTCTTAAAATATTTTAAAGTGCCTCGCTGTAGAACTCTTGGATTTTAGGAATTAATGCCCCTTACCTGATCACGATCTCCTGCAAAACAGCAGCTTTTCATGGTACAAGAGTTAAAATAACCCTGGTTGTCAAACTGGAAGACAGGCAGACGGGAATGGATGTCATAAAGGACTGGTGGCAACCTACGCCTGAGAGCAAGTAGCTGCGTTCCATTGCTGTTAAATCTCACACTCATGGCACTCTGAAGTGACAGATTCCCACCATACCGGAGCAAGGAACTAGGAAACAAAAATGAATTAAAATGAGCCACCACAAGTCAGCAATCGCCAAGGTGGTCTCTATCATTAGCATTGGTGTTCAAGGCCAGATATCCTGTCCAATAAGATATTTGAATAAGGATTACTTTAGCAAAAACTTTTGCAACAAACTTCAAGTGAGTGGTATATATTTTACAACTTTATTTCAGGTAAGTCTATCAGCATAGAAATCCCCATGAAATCAAAGGGAGGAGAGTGATTTGAACCAATTTATTCTTCTGATTGCAAAGCTGGGGTTGGGGATTCTGGCTGCAGTGTACAATCCACTGAAAACAAGCACCAATTTAAGCTGGGTTTCCTTCCAGTAAAAAACATATGATGTTTGGATCTAAGAGATCACTTCCATGCATGTTTCTTCAAAGATAATCAGTATTGAATAAGACTATCTCTCAAAGAAGTACATTTAAGATTTTTGCCTTAAATGTAATAACCCCTTAATATCTTTAAAGTCTTAACATGTAAGATTTTAGACAGAAAAAGTAAATCTGTAGGAATAATATATTTTGTTTGCTAAGTTTATATACTGCCTTTTGTTTTGGTGCTTATCATATTTATCACAGTTTAACTGAAAAAAAAATCTAGTTTTGGACCAAAGGCTGCATAAATACAGTATCTGGAATCTTCTAATATGTTTGTGTCATAAAGTTTTTCATATTAAAATGCACTGTGGCTGAGGGGCAGAATAAAAAAAGCTCAAATTGAGCAGCCTTGTGCTGTTCTCAACAAAAACATGAATCAACACTAATTGATTGTTGTTACTGTTTTAACTACTGAGCTCTTCATGTATGAAGCTGTCTCTGGGCAGGAAATAATTTCTTTGTAGAAACAGGAAACACGCCACAAACATGTTTATGGTGTGACTTGCTACACAGGTATAAAGAAGATACATTGGGGTTATTGCTATACAAAATCTGGAAGAAGATACAGTTATGTTGCTATTATTACATAAAGCAATCTATTATTATCGGGGGGTGGACTAGGTCCAAGGTCCCTTCCAGCTCTATTCTAATTGATTGATTGATAAATTTAAGTCCTTTAAAGCCTTTTGGAGAGCAGAAAGGATAGGCCTTAAAAAGTCACTGGGCATTGAGGCAGTAAATTAAAAAAGTGAAACAATATAACTTTAAATGCAAGAATAGCTTTGTTATGTCAAAATAGTTTTTACCAATAGCTTGTGTTCAAGAATGAATGGCTTTCTTTCCAAGAAAAAAAAGGAAAAGTTATCTTCTTTTGGCAAGTGGCATCATTTGGATTGTTTATTGGAAGCTCACAAAAACAAAACACTACTAACAAAAGACAAAGAGATTGGGACATGAAGTGTCTTCAGTTGTTTTCATTATGTTATTCAGTCTGGACATCTTGGTAAGTCACAGTTGTAGCTAAATTAGCTACAAACTAGCTAGCCTATGGATATAGGAAATCATAATAACCTTTGGGTGAAAAGAAGGACAAAGAATATCTAGCGCTAAAGACCATGAACATAAAAGTCATCATACATAATGAAAAAAACCCTGCCATCATTAAAAATTGTGGTATTTTTATTACTGCACTAACAATGAATATGAGCAAAAAATAGTTCTTGGCCAAGCTGAGAAAATCTAAAAATTATAGTATCGTATCCTATCATACAGTACAGTGATATCTCCATTAAGTCCAACTAAACAATTTCTCCAAACACCAAGTCTTAGTATAAAATAAAAGTGAGAAAAGGGAGATGGATATTGCAAGGTAATTTGATAAACAGTGTTAAGAATAGAAGCAACTTTATGGAAAGTTACAGTGCAATGGTATAATGTTATTATATATTGTTTAATTACTGGATATGGCATCAAGTTGATGTTGACTGAGTGACGACATAGGTCTTCTGTATGAATAAGCATATATGCTCTAGAGTATTTATTTTCCATTCCTAAGGAAATGAATTTCTTTTGAAATGCAAAATGAAATGTTTAAAGCTATGTCGTCTGTGAACACATGTTCCCCAATGATTATGATTAGTAATTATAAAGAAGGGGTCTTTAGGGCATGATTTCCTGGAGTCTTTCAAAAAGTCACATGATGGCTGGAATCCAATCTTATCTCAAACCATTGCCAAGATAGCTGAAACAGACAAAAAGTCATAAGGTGATGTAAACAATCTAGCAACCAATCCAGATTACAGATGTGACAACATGACATGGACTACATTTCCCAGGATGCCTTAATTACATTTACCATGATGCATTCCCTTAAGGGGACAGCTCACAATTCCTAACTAACTATCCCAAATCCCATTAACTCTAAACTGTCTGGACAGCACAATCTTCAAAGAAAAACTAGAAAGTCCAGTTGCCTCTTGAAAAAGCACCTTTTTCCTCTAGCATGCTTCACAGTTCTACCTACAGTCTCAATAATTTTCTCTAAGATATAGGGCAATACTTGTCAAAAACACTCAGATCTAGGAAGACCCTCTTTAGACTGTTGGCATCAATCCTTCCAAGAGAGAAGTGTTAACTACTTCCCAAATCTAGGAGAATTAAGGATTAGAAAGCCAAGAATGGGCATGATTTGAGTTCATATACTATTTGGGACATCTTGGAGAGCAGTTTATCTATTTCTTCAAAATCTGCAGGCTGAAAAAGAATCCCAGATAATATGGCAAGTCATTTCCTCATTCAGCATAACAGACTTTGCCCAGGAAGAGAGAACTTTACACAATAGTACTTACAATAGGGAATGCAAATACAAACTGCCCAATACTGATCTGCAGTAAAAAAAACATGCACAAATATGCTACTAAATTGCATGGTTCCACACAATTAATCACTTACAATTACAGAGGTGTGACTTTAATGCATTTTAAAATCTAGGTGAGATGTGGGCGGGGCATATAAGATAGACAGACAGAAAAGAATGTAATTGTGTGTAGTGTAGTAGTGATTCACTAGTAGTGAAACTAATAATTTTGGCCATTCTTAATTGACATAAAAGAGAAGAGGCATTCAGAGGCCCAATTTAACTGCAACCATATATATGCTTGAAGCAAGACTTAACAATTTTATTTGACATATATATCCAATAGCATTGCAAGTCTAGGATAAGAAACAACGTATCTAAAGTTACTATCACTAGCATCACCCCACTTTTACGATATGGCAAGGCAAAGGAGTACCAGAAAGAAAGGAATGTGGTTATACGTGCACACAATATTCTAAGACACTGTCTTCAATTAAGCTGCACAAACTATTTCAATGATATAAATGCAAGGCAATGTGAAGAGATATGATTTATTCATGCTACTCTGCATTGTGAAACACTTGTTTTAATTAACATGTTTCACCAATATAAAATGACAGAATGCCTAGTGATACCTTCTTCATTTGCAGCATTCAAAACTAAGGTAGGATGTACTTCTAGCAAGCTCCAAGTATTGCAGGCAATTCTGTTAAATAATCTGTAGGTCCTTCTATTCTGATATCAAACAATTGAAAAACATATGAAATGCATATTAAGTCAATTAAGCTTCTTGTGAAGTAATTATTGGAGCAGGAACAACCAATCATATAACAGCATTTTAATATACACTGTAAAGATGATATATAGGAAATAATATAAATGGCCTATAGTATCCATATTTGTAGAGGTTAGAAGTGTGCATTAAAAGGGAATTAAGTAATCACGGTTCTTGAAACTCTGAAAATCCAATATAGATTGAGCAGATAGTTCCCCATCTTAAAGCCAACTATTTTTACTTCAAACTGAAAAGTTTGTTTAAATAATCTGGATAAAGAGATCCAATTTATCAGTACTGAAAGAATGCTCACTACAGCAATTTTCTATATATTATATAATATATAGAAAAACTTTTACCAAGGAAATTTTAAGTATAAATAAAATTCTTATCAGACTACAAGTTCTACTTTGATTTCTCCTTCCAATTTCATTAAACAATGCCTAAGAAAGCATGTTATTCTTTACCTTTGAGGTTTTCGAATATCCCAAAGCCCAACACCTTCTTTTGAGTTGGCAGTGGCCAGTAATCTGGGCTCCACTGGATTGAACATCACACTATGAAAGGCAGAAGGATAATTTGCCAAGCAAAAGGGCTCTATTAAAAAAAAAATAGTTTTAAAGGTGGTACATTTTCATTGTAAAGTATTGATTTCTAGATAAACTTTGTTTATATTTGCTAATAATTCTTAGAATTAATTTCAAGTTGTCCCAGCAGAAGTTTCATATCAGAGTTTGAATTATCTTCCCATAAATCCCACAAAGATGATAAAACTGTAATATCTCCAGAAATATGCATTATCTCTTCATTAATGCCTACCAACAAATACAAATAGGTTCTTCAGTCTTAATCTTGAAAGTGACCAATAGCAACAAATAATTTAGATTTGTCTTTTCTGCATTTTCAAGTTATTTTACCTAAATTCTGAAAAGTACGTGTTCACTTGTATATACAAAACGATGCTCCAGTTTGCAAGGTATTTTGCAAAGTTGTTAAAGGAGTTTCACTGATGATATTACCAGTTGGGAAATAAAACACCTGCAAGCAATCAACCAAGCTCAGAGGGCACCAAGGACTCTACAGGAGCTTCACTTACCATCTAATTAAAATTGGATTATTGTATCAAAACATGGCACTGAAATGAGTTTAATAAAGTAATGGATTTTCAGTGTTTTGTATTATAACTTTAATAAGTTTATAAACTGCTATTCATAGTGGTGGTCTTCAGTAATTAAACATTACATTTTAAGCTTGTTTTTAAATTTGCTAAAAGCTACACTTAATGCAATAGTTAACAAGATAGAAACCCCGATGTGGTTCTTAAATCAACTTGACTAAGTTCATACAAAAAGCTAATCTGATAAGAAATACACATTTTATCTTAAGTGCCACTCTGAATTTTGTCTTATATTTATTTCTATGCTGCCCCTTTTTATTTCTACAACCTGGTCTTAAGGATAAAATTCAATATGCTCATCTACAGATAGCTAAGCAATTACAATTTATAAGACCCTACTAATAATTAAAAGCACTGTTTTCAAACCAATGGATAAAGATGATTTAAAACCTTCCCAAATAACTACACATGATGGTATACTGAGAGTTATAACTCCTATGTTAACTTGCCTATATTGCAATGTTATCTTTGAAAGGTGTCTCCCCAATGACCTCACCTTCAGAAGTGAAGTGGGTGGAAAGACAATCCCTGTTATTAAAATACCCTTCTGGAAAAGCTTTTTGGCACCCATTCTCATTGCTTGGTAACATTTCCAAGATGTTTATATTTTCAACTGAAATAGAATTTATGCCACAAAAGAGCTGTGCTCTTTTTGCTTCTCCTTCCTCCTTCTCTTCCTTTGTCATGTTTTGCTTTTATTACTCCTGAATACAAGGAGACATGCATATAGTTTTCTAGCAGCATTTGCCATTGCCTTCTTCCTAATGCTGAGACTATGTAATTGGCGCAAGGTCACCAGCTGTTTTTCCTATCTAGTCAGGACTAGAACTCAGGTTCCCAGGTTTCTAGTCCAGAGTCAACCATTAGACCAAATTTGTTCTACTATGTAAATTGAAGAACAATATAAAAATTAATTTAGTACTGCAAAATATGAGATGACACATCTCATTCCATTACTATTTAAAGTTATAGATACAAGTTTCTGAAGCCACAGGATAAAAATACTGCCCCTTCCAGGTGAACAAACATTTTAAAGAAAATTCAGATACATGCAATTCTTTCCTTATCAAATCAAACTTAAGTTTTCTGTTTTAACAGAAAAACTCTGTGGTTTCCAACACTGAAATACCATATATATCTCAGTGTCTCATTGCCTCTTTGTGGCAATAGCAGAAACTGTATTTGCTATTCCTGACATGATTCATGATGGTGGAAGGAACATCATACCAAGATCATAGGAATGCAGAATTCCTCTGACATAGTCACTCTTCCAACATGTTCTGTACCCCACCCCATTCCACTCTAATTTATTTTCAGACTTATCTGAAGCAAACCATAAATTATATTGGAAAAAAATGCTTTACTTTCTCTCACTTCTTCATATTGCATATGTGGAGTAAATGTAATTCTCTTAAATTATTGTCCTAAAATCATTTTGTTCATTTCAAAGAATAAAACATTTCATAGCATTTTTTTTCACTCTGGTCTAAATTTTCCTTTGTTTGGAAAATTTAGAAAGATCGTAGAAAGAGATGTCATGTCCCTTCTTCCCTGATACTTTCGGATTCCCACCTTCCCTCCCAGATATATTCACATATTTGTTCAGTGACATCTGTTTCCAATGGAGTAAATCAATTTTCAAAATCATGCAGATGTAATTCTCACCTCCCTGAGAAGACTCTCTGATATCCCAAATGAGAACTCGACCATCATCAGATGAGCTTGCAAAAACATTATCATCAACTGGGCTCACAGACAGTCCATAGACTGCATCTTCATGGGCAAACACATCCAGAGTTTCACCACTGAAACATACACCAGCATCATCAGCTTCTTATCTTTTACATTGTGCTAGAAGATTTATTTCCAAACATTTAAAGTCCATTATCCCATACATATTCTTAGAAGCAATAGTATATAAAAAAACGTATCTACAAATATGTTAATACGGTACAATTCTATATAAACTAGGACTATCATATATCTGGACTGAAAAATTCTAAATCACTTAACAGAATTTTCTGTATCTGTTGCTGCCATCAAATGGCTTTCCAGGTTTTTGCAAGCTAGATATGGTAGCCTTAAAAGGCTACTCAGAAATGTCTTATTCAATTCAGTAGGAGTTTCTCATTGATAAGTATGCAATGGAATAAACATCTTGATCTTAATGCAAAGTAGACAGATAAGCTTTTGTCTTCCCCATCATCCTTTATATCACTCATCTTTAAATTCAGAGAAGTTTCAAATTGCAGTTGCCATCTTAGTAGAGAATAGCATATATGCTTGAAGCATATGGATTAACAGAGTGATCTTGAGAATGTTACATAAACTAACAATGCCATTCTACATGCCATTTCTTGAAAGTCAGTCTTATTGAATATAAGGGGTTATTTCTGAATAGATTATTGCAGTGAAAACTATGGGATAATGGAATATTCCAACACATGTTAATCATGTAAATATTTTAGATCATCAGATATGAATACAATGTCCTAAAACTTAGGCCCACTGATATTTCAGTGCTTCTCCTTCTCTCCATCATTGCTCTGGTAAAGAGTATTTAGACACTGGAAAAAATGCATTTACCTTTGGACATCATGAAGCAAAACCTGTTCATCATTACCTATAACAGAAACAGAATTGATCATTTGGTAACTTGAATGTAAACAATCAGGATTGTGGTCATTCAGTTTTTATTCAGAAAAAGGAAAAATGGTTTGGGAACACAAGAAATAAATTAGCTTTTTACTTCTATTGTGGACCAAATATTCATGACAATGACTCCTACTTATTGGCTTGCTTTTGAAGTCCAAAGCAATAGCAGTTTGTTGTGGAGCAGCAATAAAAGGAGTTGTCTATGGAGATTCTCAATCATCCTGGTCATGGTCGTCCGCGAGATGGTTTTTAAAAAGCAACTTCTTACAGAGAAAGTTCAGTTGCCTTTTGAAAAGCACTTTTGGGATCGTAAAATAAGTTGTGTACTACAAGTCCATTCTATCTTTAAAAGCACTAGGATAGCTAAGTATGGAGAAGTCGTACAGAAAAAAGCCCACCATCCCTTTGTTTGCTTTAGAAACATTATCACACTGCACATCACAGGAATATACAGGATTTGGAATCCTTTTGGTTACTGAATATCTGTGTCTCTCAATTAACTCACTCAAGAAGGGCAAACTTGTGGCAATTGGGCAGTGATTTGAATGGCCTTGTGTAGATAGGCATGATAGGGATTAGTAACTGCAATGACATTTACAGTTTATAGTTTCCATAGTTTTCCCCCCTCAAAATGGTGTGAAACTAGACTTCCGTGCATCACTGAAGTAATACTCAAGTTCTGGGATCCTCCAGGAGCAATGCAATACTGCAGGCCACAGAATGCTTTTCTATCTGATCAGAAAAAAGTACAGGTAGTCCTCGACATACGACCACAATTGAGCCCAAAATTTCTGTGGCTAAGCAAGATAGTTGTTTAGTGAGTTTTGCCCCATTTTATGACCTTTCTTGCCGCAGTTGTTTAAAGAAATCACTGCAGTTGATTTGTTTAACAACTTATTGGTTAATTAAGTGGATCTGGCTTCCTTTGCTTGTCAGAAAAGCTGATCACTTGACCTGGAACACTGCAATCATAAATATGAGCCAGTTGCCCAGTATCTGAATTTTGATCACATGACTAGTGGGATGCTGCAATGATTGTGTGAAAAATGGTCATAAGACACATTTTTTCCAGTGCTGTTGTAACTTCAAATGATCACTAAAGAAATGGTTGTAAGTAGAGGACTACCTCTATTTTCTTCTTACTATACCCGAAAGATAGCTCAGGTTAGGAAGTATATTGCTTATTTTTAAAAAAATATTTTGGCACATCATTTTGCTGTGCATATAAAGATTATAGAGAAGGTCAGAGGACAAAAAAAGGGCACTCTACAACTTTCTTTATTAAAATACAGGGCTATCCTGTGAGGCATTCTGCCAGTATAAGCTATATCCAAGACATGCTGCATTGCACCTGCCAACAGCAATGAATGGGGAAAAGAATCATTGTCAATGACAATGTGCTCAGAAGGTGATTGGTTGGTCTATCTCCAGTAATAGGAAATTATTTTTCAGTTGTGCAGCCTCAATACTATTGCAAAAAAAAAAAAATGTTTGGAGATATACATTGGAACCACTTAAAAAATCCTGTTCACATTGAGGCAGGATGTAAATTGCAATCAATCAATCAATCAATCAATCAATCAATGCTTTGCTTTAAAAACATTATTCTTTACCTCCAGAAAAGATCCTTGTGTTACCACTATTAAAAGCCAGGCAGAAGATATTAGAGTGATGTTCTCCTTTCAGTTGAATAGGCTTCACCCTGGAGTGGATTGCTTCTTCCATATGCCAGAGTAGAACTCGACGGTCATCTCCACCTACAGAGTACAGAGTACAATATTCAAGAAAAACGCACTTCAAACATCTATACACCTTGTGATATGAAATCTTGACTATTTTAAGCCTGCGTTGCTGGATCATATGAAGAGCCACTACAAGTTAGGATGAATTTCTCCATTGTTGCTTTTTTCTTTTCTAAACAGAGGCTATTCTATAATATTGAATTGAGATGGGGGAAAGGGGGGAAACTCGAACAGATATATAAATATAATCAGACAAGCTGTTATTTTGGGCATTTGCATTCATTCTCCTATATGGTTTAGATCAGGGGTGTCCAACATTTCATCTTCCCTGGGCCACATTAGAAGATGAAAATTTGGTTTGGGCCGCACATAAAAATAAAAATAAATAAAAATAAAAAATAAATAGAATAAAATAAAATAAAATAATTTTTATTATTTATTATTCATTAAAAATTATTTATTTTTTATTTTATAATTTTCTGGCCAAATTTTGCGGGGTGGGGGGAGATGGGGGGGAAGAAAGCTCACCCACCTCGTGCCTACCTCTCCTCCTGCAAATTATTTATTTTTTATTAATTTTCCGGCCAAATTTTGCGGGGTGGGGGGAAGAAAGCTCGCCTGCCTCGTGCCTACCTCTCCTCCTGCAAATGCAGCAGCGGCGGCAGTGGCGGCAGAAGCAGGAGGTGGTGGGGCAAGACTTTTGGGCTGCAGCTGCCCGCCTTTTCTGTTGCTCGCCTTGTGCCTACCTCTCCTCCTCCTCCTTGCTGGATCTTTCACGAAGGTTGGGGTAGGCGTTGGGCTGCATTATGAGGCGACCTGGGCCGCATGTAGCCCGTGGGCCGCGGGTTGGACAAGCCTGATTTAGATAATTCTTTTATTTAGAATTCTAGATGGTTAAAATATTGACCAGAACTCTTGCTTCTTGGAATGAAAGTAATTTATATTACAGACTTCTTCTTGATAAGGGCACTTTTTGAAATATAGCAATTAAATACAAATACCCAATACAACAATGAGATAATATGTATTATACTTGAAGCCAGGATTTTGGCGTAGGGTATCAAAACTTAAAGAGCACCAATGCTATCTTCCTTCCAAAAACAAAGTCTATTTTACAAATCCAGGAAGTAGGTAGCATCATCTGTAGGAGTCAAGCATCATCAGTAAAGATAGCCAAGAGGTGCCGTATACACCTGAGCTAGGACTTTTTTGTGTCACATCATGCACTCAGATCAAAGCCCTTTTGAAAAAGAGATTCAAATCTCAGATAGGAATGAGTCAATATGTATTTAATATGTATTTATTGCATGTAAAAGCTACCTTTCCTTTAGGATACTCAAAATCATACATATACTTTCCCTTTTTACGTTTATCTTCCAAATAATGCCATGAAATACTCAAGCTAAAAGCATAACTTGCCTAAGAATATCCAGTGAGAGTTTCAATGTAGAATTGGTATTTGACTTAAGGTATTTACAGTTCTAGTCTAATACTGTGGTATTAGTTAACAAATAAAGGGTTGAACACAATTTATCCCTGCAATGAATTTTCGTGGCTGCTATATCTTTTCCAACATTCTTTCAGAATCACAGGAAGAGCATTAAAAATAATTTAAATTTACTTGAATTCAAAATTAACCTGCAAGAACAAAATTGAATATTAAGACCCATACATCTTTGGCTTTTTACAAATATCTTGTCAAAAGTATCAGTCATGTAATCAATCTAAATTTATAGGTATGATGGTAGCTCCTACATCCAACGTTGTCATATGAAAACAATCTTCAAAGACAATTAGCGACAATATAGTTTTTCTAACAGATTAACATACATTTGTTCAACATGATGAAGCCTTTGGTATGGTAGTAGAGTTTATAAAATAGGAGAAATGTGTATATTTAGATATGCAACATAATGAATAGCTGACATAATTAAGTAGATGAATTAGGTTATGTCCTACAGTTGAAATATTAATGTTTTATTGTGTTGAGATTTGCCTAACAATGATATAACCATTTATACTGCAACAGCATGTTTAGACATTCCTCTTAACTGAAAAAAAACCTCACTAAATACAGATTGAGATGCTTATCTAGAAGATTACTAGAACATAAAGTACTGAAACCATCCTTTTTCATAAAGGATCACAGACACTGGTCCAACAACTACATCATCTTACTTTAATTCTGATGGTAGGAGAATGGATGTCATTAGCATAGCAATGACATCTGCCCAGAGCAGGACATGTGTCATTGCAACAAAGGCCATTTCACTGTCAAAACTAAGCCTGGTAATTGCCTAGAATGGAACATGATAACCTCTATCCTTCAACAATACATGAAAACTAATAGAACTAAAAAACAAAGACAACTTCCACATTTAGAAGTACTTTTATTTATATCTCATTTTCTAGTAATCAGAATTATATTTTATTATGCCTGGCTGCTGAAAGTGGAAAGACTCATCCTCAACATCATGCACTTCTTTCTGTTCAACAGTAAAGGGACACAGAACAGAAAACGTTCTGCAGCCAAGAAGACTCCATAAACATTTGCACTACTCAAGTGACCCTGAGGATATAGATAAATCTCCAAGTGGCCTCAAGGACTCTCTAAAAGAATGCATCTTTGCGATAGGAGTTGAATTTCTAAATTCTGTTTAATCCAGCATTACAAAAACTATTCAGAGATACATTAATGAGTCTTGTGTGTATAAATTATGCTTTCTTCCAATATGGCTATGACAAATAGATTATAAGTTTTAATTTACATTTTCAACTGTCATTATGCAGTATACTGAAATTGTAACTGTCATTAGTATGAATTATGTTTTTTTAAACCAAGAAATATCATCCACAAGAGGTTGGCTCATTTTCCTAAAACATAGTTAAAACTTATCATAGTTTATCTGGTTTCAGATGTAGCAAGTAACTGCATTTGAACACTTAAAGAATTTCCTGGGTTTTCCCCCCATAGTTTCAGTGTAAAGAAAGTGAGGCAAAATGTGAAGAAAGCTAATGACTGTTGCACTAATCCATAGTAAAGTGTGCAAGTTATCTGGTTCCCAGCAAAAGAGACTAATAGACAGGTTTAATTTGTACTGGAAGGCATTCTAGTATTGTAGTACTTGACTCGCCTGTTCACTCATCAGACAAATTACATCAAAGACAAGTGGCCCCAAGATAGATTTTTTTTTAAGATTTTGAATCCCAGACATATTTAAATGAAAGCAAGTGGTTTTTAAAAGACCCTAAGCTATGGAGAGAATCAGCATTTTGAATTGGACCTACAATCAAATAAGAATCACTGGAGCCAACATAAAATCAAATTTACATGCATCCAGCCAATACATGCAACATTTCAATTTTTATGCATTGATCCAAATTCCACCTCAACATCTCTATTCCTGCAACTCCAAATTTGTTATGAGTGCCTTTTCTGGACAGGTATAAAGCACAATATTATTGCTGTAGAGCTGTCTGACAGTGCTGCAAAAAATTAAACAGCAAAGATCATAAGCACCTCTTCAATATTTTATATTGTATTTGGACAATACTATTTCTCTGTTAGGTCAGGCATAATTGTTCTTAGTTTATTTTGAATTGCCTTCTATTTTATCTTTGTCCATCTTCTATTAATAGTTTAAGAATCTGGCGTCCATTAATACTGACTTCTCAATCATATTAGAAGCCCTGGAACTGCAGTAAATTATCTAGAGCAAACAGTATGTACTGTACTAAATAGATAACATGCTCTCCCTCAACTGAGTGATCTCATTTTGTTCATAATTATGAGTGACAGATATTTAACTTGAGTTAAAGCAAATTAACTATCAAATCCCAAAGATGTCTGTTTACAGTGTAGTAAGCCCTCCGCTATTTCAGAACTCTTGAATATTTACAATAGTTCTATAGTGCTTTTCATTTAAGCATCAAAGTGGTTCAAAGGAAAAAAAGTACTATATAATAATTACAATAAAAAGTAAAAAGTAAAAAAAAAAGTTTTTAAAACCATAAAACCAACAATGAACAAATGCCAGAAATTATGGCAGCTGATTAAATAGACAACAAAGAGGTAGATTTTAAGTTTTGAGAAAAAGACTCCACACTGGGAATGCACATAATTTTAATTAGAAGTTTGCTCCAATGATAGATGCTACTATAGACACTTCTTTTTTAGTATGTCTGTGAGTAAACAGATAATTCTGCAAATAGTTTGGTCCCAGACTGATTAAGTCTTGTGAAACAAACGCCACCATCTTCAAAAAGGTTTTCAAGCTGATGGGCAGCCAAGTTGGAGGTTTCTACATAGCACTGTAAGATTGTACCCAATAAGATACTTTATTGAGTAACTTTGTCAGAATATTCAGTGCTAGCCACTTTTGAGGGGTGGTTTCTGGCTTTTCTCTTTTAGCCATAACCATAATTTTCATCATGAATTAAAATCCCCAATTACTATTGCCACATAAAATATGTGTTACCTACTCCCTCTTCTGTCTAGCCAATGGGGAAACCCTAAATGCAAGAAATAGCTGTTGTCCCATTACAATACTTGTTCTCCATCTCATTCTCAAATTTATATTCACCTATTCCTATGGTGAATATAACTTTCCTGAACATTGAATGAGCTGAGATGACCATGCAATTTTGTTTTGAAATCAAAACCTCTGCAATCATTATCTGAATTAGCATACCAGTTTTCTTTTTTCCAAGTAAAATTATGAACTTAGCTTCCAAAAATATCCCTTTTTTAAAAAAAGAATGTGAAATAGAGTAACTGTACATGATAATTCAACCCTCTCTTCTCTGTGACAACCCCTCAAGCATTGGGCATAGCAATCATGTCTAATACTTTATTTTTTTGTTAGACATATCTCGTTCCCTTAACAGTTCATCATATGGTTTAGCCTCCAGACCCCTTAACAGCTTTGTTGCTCTTCTCTGGTATTCTGTTCTAGCTATGTGCCCCTCTTTCCATTTTTTAATACGTGTCCTTCTTGTTTATCAGTTTGTTAGAGAGCTCTTTGTGCAACCATGTTGGTCTTATCTGATTTCTTTTGTTTTTCTTTTCTATGGTATTGTTTTTATTTCACTTTTTAGTATTTTGTTTTTCAGAGTTTCCCATGCATCCTAAATTGTTTCTCCTTCTAGGAGTTCCATCCACGGAAACCTTCTAAATTTCTCTTAGTCTATTAAAATCAGCTCTCTTAAAATCTAAAACACTGGCTTGACTTTGTTCAGTTGCCTGTGCCTGCATTATGCTGAATTCTACTATGACATGGTCACTCTCCCAATGTTTTTTTTGTTAAAAAGGGAAAATAAAAGAGCTATAACCTATTTACCATATTAAAATAATATAAGCCTTACATTAACTCAAATATATTTTTATGTGGACCCCATCTATTTCCGTGTTCTGATTTTGCTCATTGTTAAGAGACCTTTCCCCAGCAATACTGTCAATACTAATGCACACTCCCAGAATTCCCCAGCCACATGATCATTGCTGAGAAAACCGAAAGTTGTCCACACTTTTCAAGGCTCCCAATGTTGGGGAAGGCTGTTTTCACCTCACTACTCAAATACCAAGTTTAGCCTTTGGCCTGAAAAAACAAGTACCACTGACATCAGCAAGTTTACAAACAACAGATAAAACAAATCTTTAGAACAGATTCTAGTGTCACAGATGTAACATTTAGCTTTATTTACTTTTGTGTATTCGTATCATATCATTATTATTGCATTTTCTTATATATCTTGTAAACTTCCTGATGTTCAATTCGATTGAGACAGTGTATAAATTTCCTAAATAACTAAACACTGATACACATTTGAAATGACAGTTTACAGAAGGAAGATGAGTTGTTTTCTTCCTATCCCAGATTCTGAGTCTGAGTTCCTTGAAGGAAACAATACATTTAACAATATAGACAACAAGACTCAGAGCAAAGTCAAATGAGAGAGAGAGAGAGGGAACAAATGATTATTGAATGTTTATATTTGGCCAAAAATAGAGAAAATGTTTGGTTTGAGAAAGGTCAATCAGACAATCAGAAGAGTATAGGGGAGAAACGGAACGCTTTCCTAAAACATCCATGAGGGGATAGCTTGGAAGAAATGGAAAGTCTGCTGGAGGATTACCACAAAGCTTTCATCTGACAGTATTGTAGAGAGATAAAAACAGAAGAACAAAGATCATCCACAGAGTTATTATCTGAAAGAAAGGATTAAGAGAGAGAAAAGCTTATGCAAAGTCATAAATATTTTAAACTTTAAGAAAATATCTGTGCTACATGGAGAATTTATATAGGTCTTTACAAGGATTAGAACAATATTTGACAAATGTGAGTTTGGAAATTGGTCTAGTATGTTTAATACTCATATAATATGGACATACAACAAATGCAACTTAAGCCATAGTAATACAAGAATGAAAGTGCTATTGTGTCAGGCTGCCTCTTTTGCCCAGTAATTATCATTTACTGTTTTGTATACTCTCATACCACCAGATTCCAGGTATACAAAACTATTAAAAGCAACCCGTACAGTACAGTAAAATATCTTACATCCCCAACACAATAAAATCTGCTCCATTTAAAAATAAAAAAGAAACAGCTGCAGCCCAATCATCATTAAGCTTTGAAAGCCTGTCTGAATAGCACTGTTAAATAAGCCTTATAAAAGGAAGACAGATGCATCTTGGAGGTAAGGTTGGGGCTTTCACAAATAAAGCCCACTATTTTATCTATCCCCCGCAAATATTCTTCAGAAGCAGGCTGTACTAAATGACTTGACATAATGAATTTCAATATTCAAATTGATATTCAAGAAACAGTAATCCTGTGCATATCAATTCCAAATAAAACACTCCTGAAGTTAGTCACACTCTTGGATGATATCCAAATACATAGACTTCTTTCAGTGGAGATCCGATATGTTTATTTGTTCCTGAAGTATTCATAAAAAGTTTTTTGAAGTAATTCTCAAGGTAATCATCAAAGTTTAAGACAAATTGACGTAACTTTTTAAAATTGTTTATAGCTCTTTTCTTGCAAAATGGCAACTAAAATATAAAGATGTAAAATGCATATGGTAATATAAATAAAATATTACTATTACAGTAATGTAATAGTAATATACTATTACTAATAACAGTAACAGTAATATATAGTAATGTATGCTATAGTACTATATGCAATCTACATCTTTACTCATTCTGCAAGAAAAGAATTGTAAGGGATTTTTAAAAGTTATATCAACTTGTCTTAAACCATGATATGGTAGAGCATGTAAAAGTGTAAAGATGTAAAATGCATACAGTTATATAAATAAAATATTACTATTAATACAGTAATCTAACATATATTACTAGTAATAGCAATATATTGTAATAGTAAAATGTTATATTACTATATTCATTTTACATCTTTCCATTTTACATGCTCTAACACAGTGGCCCCCAACCTTTTTTTTGCCACGGCCCGGTACCGGCATCACAAAATCATCTGCGGCCCGGTACCAGCATCAGCACGCATGGCAAGGTGAGCCGAGTGACTGGCCAGCCAGCCATCCCCCGCTTCTCTCCGCCACCTTCAACTCCTCCTTTGTACCTGTGTCAATGGGCTTTGCAACGGCTTCGGGACGGTCACTCGGCTCGCCTTGCCATGCGTGCTGAAAGAATCCTTGCACCTTAGTTTTGTTCGAAGCCCCCCCCCCCCCCCGAATGAAACTAAGGTGCGAAGATTCTTTCAGCACCCAAACGCTGCTTTCTACCCGGAAAAGCTCACCGGAAGCACTTTTTCATCAAAACAAGATGGCGGCGCCCAGCAAACCGGTGGCTTGGTAGAAATTGTTCCACGGACCGGTACCGTTCCGGGGACCAGTGGTTGGGGACCCCTGCTCTAACATACATTTAAAAGCTCTTTGTTAATCAACAAAAAAGACATGATTCTGTTATCTATTAATCACAGACAGCTTTTGCAGTACTGGTCAAATCATTACTTTATCTTCTCATTCTCCTTTATGTAGTAATCCATCTTTTTCTAGTTTGCAAATTCCTTTAGATAAAAATAATTATCTAAATGTGACTCCAGTATATTAGTTGGCTGTAGTAAAATAATCTTAAAATATAGAAAATAAACTATAATTTAGAATTATTGGTTTATCAATAGTTTAACATGATTAAAAATTTCCTCCTTCAAAAGACAAAAACTTCTAATAGGCTCATATACTGCAGTTTACCTAGACAGATATTTTTATGCTGCTCATTTTCCTTATTGTTTCTTTAAAGAAACTGCAGATATATTTACTTAAATCTGCATCATATTAAGTCATATCATTGTCCTTGCATGTTAATGATATATGGAATATGTTCAGATCTAATGAAGCAGGATACATATTGAAAAACCTTTGTTTCAAATGTTTGCGTTTATTTGATTCAAAATCTCTGCCACTTCACAGCTCTTCCTTTTCTTTACTATACTGCCTAGTCTGTGACTATATGTTAATATACCTAAATGTAATGAAAGTCAGATCAACATAATATTAACAATTTAAAACAATTTAAAGCCCTATAAAACAAAACAGTCTCTGATTATTACTAACAGCATATTTGGCAATATATACATGTCACTTAATTGGAGTGCCAATTAAGAAAGCTTTGTAAAATGAATATTTTTGCACTTCAGTTACCATCTGGAAATAAGTTGTTAAAATGTAGCTTTTCCAAAATGCCTTGAGATTGAACATCTATGCTTTGTTTCTTATCTGATCACCAGCAGGCTTTAAAATGTTTTGCTGTTTTATGAAAACTGCTGTTTATGTTTTAAAATTGCTTTTTGTGGATGAACTGCCTGGACTATTTGATATTAAGCAAAATTATCTGTCATGCAACTGCCAAAAAGGAAGATTTTTTTTTTTCATTACTATGGAAGGCAGTGTGGAATTGGTTTGACTAATTGGCTAAGCATGAACAGAGAAGACTGCCTTGGGCGAGTCACTTGTGTAGTTGTTTTCAGGCTAAAATAGAAAACATTATAATACATTATATACTTAAGGTATTATAGAGGCAATTATGTAGTATTGCTAGTACAATAGCATTGTATTATCAATACTAATCAGTACTGTATTGTGGTATAATAAAATTGCTTTGTTTTAAAGATTGGGCTCATTCAAGGACTAGATGCGGGAAATGTGTGTGTTGACCTCTTTACTTATTCTGTTGAAATGAACCCAAAACTCTTCTTAGCTTCAGATTTCCAACTTTTTTTTGCTCGAAGACAGAGATGCTGTGAGCCATGTCCTTAAGTTGGGAAAATATTACCATATTGCCAGGCATCAGCTATCCAACCAGGCCTATAAAAGGATTTATATATGCCTTAGTGGGAGATTCATATCCGAAGACCAAAGCTACAAATAGTGTAGAAAACCATGTAATGGTGTTTATTCCCCATCAACTGTGTTGGGGGTGTCTTGATAATGTGCTCTCTTCACCGTGGTCTGAAGAGAAAGGAAACTGCAAGCGCCGCGTCTGACTTACTCCAAATGCTACCCGTTTGGTTACGCGGAGGAAAGTCTGGGCTGCGTAGGAGAGGCAACCGCACTTTTCCCCCGCTAGCGGGAAGCTAAGGCGGGCGGAGGGAGATGCCACCTTCTGTCGCTTCCACGCTCTTGGCGGAATAGGCCATCGATTCCCCGGCCTGACGCTATGAGGAGCTCAAGGAGAGAGCAAGGCCTGCGGTTCCCACTCAAGCCCCGGCCTGGAGTTTGCATTTCCCCTCGGAGAGAGGGGGAGGGGAACTCCGCCTAAAGCGGCAGCGGGGGGGGGGGGGGAAGGAGAGGAGGGTCTGGCAAGAAGGAAGCGCTGCCCTCGGATTCCTTCTCCGGTGAAAGGCGCGGAAGGAAGCGGCGAAGCCCGAAGGGGCTCCTCCTTCTTTCTCGCCCACCGCCCCAGCTCACGTCAACTCCGAGGCTCCCCGACACCTGACAGCAACACCCCCCCTCCCCCCCCACACACACCCTACTCCGCCTCGTTCACTCGGCTCCACTCCCGCCAGCTCGCTTTCCCTTCCAGCTGCTATTAAAACTGGGCAGTAAAAAAAAATCATAGGTTGCCCCCCCACACCCCCTTCCGGCGAGAGGGGGATAGAGAGAGAGAGAGAAAAGCTAGCAAATTACCATGACTCTTAAAGTCTTCTCGCAATAGGGGCATCCTTCTCCATCCCCTTTTCAAAAACCACCCCCGCCCCCCCTAAAAAACAACTCATCTGACCAGGACCCCCTTTCAAATCCGAACCCCCCCCCCAAATCTCGGACTCCATTTACGACGCCTTGCGTCTCAGTTGCGGACTCCATCGGATGTCACTGGGAATTTCTACGCCTCTTTTATCCATTTTGTTCCCAGTTCCTCCGGCACCTTCCAGCAGGAGAACGAAACATCCTGTTATTAATTAATACACAGACACCCAGAGCAAAAAACAGAACTCCTAAACCTTCCGGAGGAGCCACTGCGTCCGGATGGGGAAGCCCAACTCCCCTTCTCCCCTCCTCCTCCAAGCCGGAGCGCAATAAACAGGATTGGGAACAGGGGATAGGACCATCCCCCTCCCCCCCCCAAACTGTCAACCATTTTAGATCTATATTTGGGAAACCTTAGGGTGTGTTTGGGGTGGGGGAGGGAGGGCATTTGCTTCTCCGGGCGGGCTCGGCGATGCGGGGCGAGGGGAGCGGAAAAGAAGAAGAAACGAAAACTGGGGGGCGGAGGTGGGGGGAAGGATGGGGGGAGAGAGGAGGGCTTGCATTACCTGAGACCAGCCATTGGCCTCCATTGTTGGAGAATTCAATGGCATTGACACAACCGAAGTGGCCCAGCAGATCCTTCTTGTAGAGGTTTCTACAGCCTCGCAGGCGCCTCCGCTGAAAGTCCTGGGTGAGCAGAGGGTCTCCCTGCAAGCCCCTCTGGGACAAGAAGCCCACGACTGACCTCATGTTGCCCCCTAGGCCAGCTCGCCGTCTCATGGTTCTGGTGCTGGTCCCCCACTTGCCCCCCCTCGCTCGCTCGCTCGCTCCCTCCCTCCGCTTTCTCCCCGCCCTCCCTTGTTATGGTTATGATAATTTTCTTTAGCCGGCCATAGCAGGGGAGAGGTATTAGACACTCCGTTGCTTCCTGATCCCTTTTAAACTCCTCCCCTGCCTTACAGCGGCGGCGGCGGCAGCAGCTGATTCACAGCTGCAGCCTTTTCCTTGATGCGATTCTTCTGCCGGCTGCTTCCTTGGACTGAACGTTGCTCGAGGGGCCAGTGGTTTTGGAGATCGAGGATGTACTCTTGACTAAGTGGTTCCTCACCACCATCATCACTATCATCATCATCATCATCATCACCACCACCATCACCACTCCTTCCCTATAAAATCCAAGATCGGCGGAAGTATATTTGGCTTTCGCTGGAGACCAAACAGACGTTGAATCCACCATCACTTTTATGTTACGGAGTTGCAACAGCGGAAAGCCAGTAGATCTCGCTCGGGCGGGACGAGAACGGACAGATATGATAAAGAGCGGCGAACCGCCAGATGCCGTTTGCCCTACCGTCCTTCTTTACAATCTCCATTAAAGTAACTTACGAAGTTGAGCAGGCGTAATAAGAAATAACCGGAGTTTCGGTGGAGTTTTCATCGACATTCTTCCTAGGGCAATAAAACTTCTTGACCGAAAGATGAGATTTCCGGATTGGTTTTTTAATCTTTCTCTTGGCGACTATTGCGGGCATTTTAAATATTCCTCATGATATGGAAACTTAAATCATTTTGGTCATTTTTCTGTATGTGTGTGAACATTCTGAAATGTTAACATTTCTTCAAAAAAAAAAACATTTTAGAAAATAATTCCATACCAATCAAATATTTTAAAAAAAGTTATTCTGGGGAACAGATACAGTGTACAGGACAAATGAAGAAAACAATACTTGCTGAAGACAATTAGTGGAACTTACATAAAAAGTACATAACTCTGCCTCATCAAAGTGTACATTACTTCATAAAATATGTCTAGTTTGTTTTTAAAGGAAATTTATACCAAATAGCTGTAGAATCTGCTTTGACATAAATCTGCTTTGCTATGATTTTTAAATATACTGCATATGGTACATGGTACATACATATTTGACATTGATATAAAGCTCCCCAGTAGGTGAGTTTATAACAGTAAAATTTATGGGTTTTCATGTTGGTTCACTGGGATGTATTAATAGCAGAGATGATAAGGTGATCTTAGGAGGATGCCATTATCTAATGTGAAATAGGAGTGGGTAAACCTACAGATGGCACCTGTTGCCTTACCACAACCAGACTTGGAAATACCTTATGTGGATGAACCCATCTGTCCTACTACTAGCCACTGGCAAACAGCAGTTCATATAGGACTACTGTAATTCCTAGAACCCACCAATGAATGGCATCAAATATATTCACAGCAGCCCTTTGAAATATATTCCTCAGCAGAAATGTATAAGCTTAACACACCTGACACCTAAACCTCAATTTTATCCAAGATAAAAAAACCAGAATGTGATCTAGTATGGAGATATACTGTAATAGACCATTTGCAGTATTGAATCTTTCATACAACATGTCGTATGGGTTATTTTTACTTCGACAGATTTTTTGGCATGGAGTTGTGCATAATATCAGTCTGATATTATGATTCACTGATTGCCTATATTCCCTATGTGAATTCAGAATATGATTTAATTCAGCAACCAAGTGAAGTGTATTATATGAATCCAGCCTTTGTATGGCAATAATGAACACCATATGAACATTAATTAAAATATTTATAATATTTTCACTATATTGACCCATGATGCTTTGTTGGGCTGCATAAGTGAAGTCTCCTCACAAAGGCAGCAATAAAAAGAGTCTTTATCCTCTTCCTCAAATATCAGTGGGATATGCCATTTATTAACTCAGAAAACAAGGAATGCGTTGGATGTTGAAAAGGCACAATCAACACTTTGAACTGAATCAAGAAGACATTGAAGTAAGCTGTTTCAATATGGAAGTTATAAGCCTGGTTTCCAGTTCCAATCAAGCAATCTGAAATGTCAAAATATGTTTCTTTTAAAATGTTTTTAGCCTGTTATTTAAATACAAAAAAACAGAACAAATATATAGAAATATAAATTATGAAATAATAAACAAAAAATAAACAAAAACCAAAGGAAAAATGTAAAAAATATAGTTAGGGATTACTTACTTGGAAGTTATACTGTTACCTTCACATTGGATCTTGGCTGATGATGGTAATCAATCTGTTTGCCAACATTACTGTATGACTCTTAAAAAACATTCTTTAGTGATCTAGTTTGCCTGTTGTGTAACTATGATAAATGAGAAGGCCATTCTTGCTTGAATGTATTTTTTATTTGCAAGACTAGTCTACAACCCTGCTTAGTTGTTCTTATATTGTATTTTGAGATTAGCTAGATTCTTGCATACAAAATAAAACTTTGTAGAAGACAATACATTAATGCCTGAAGAATCAAACAAACACCCCTCAGCATGTCTTTCTTTTCCAGCAAGTATATTTTGAGTGCTTTTGAATAGAAAAAGTAAAATACTAATATGTTAATGGAATTAATATACTAATATTGATAAACTCCACTCTGCCCAGAATATCCAGATCAACAGTTATAGTTTCAATATCCCAAAGGTGCTTTTTTGAAGAGACAACTGATTGTTTTTCCTTGAAAATGTTTTGCTTCTCATCCAAAAAAGCTTCTGAAGATCTGAAGAAGCTTCTTGGATGAGAAGTGAAACATCTTCAATGAAAAACAAAGAAAGTCATTTGTCAGAAATATGGTGTAGGGTCTCCCGCTTGATGACATACAAAGTCCCTTCCAACTCTGATTATCTGTTATCTGTTCTAAGTCCAGTTGCCTCTTTTAAAAAGCACCTTTGCAACAACCATGACTTGGATCACTGAAAATCTCCATAGACATAGTGTCTGTTGTCACAAAAATTTTTTAAATGAGTCTTACTGTTAACCCAGGCTGCACTGCCAAAAATTCAATGACAAACCACCAACATTTAGTCACTTATTTGAGGTTTTTTTAAAAAAAGAAAATAAGAAAACAAACGTGTTAACTCTCCAATAGAGCATGTTACTTAAAAGGTGTTTCCTGGAGCCAAAAATAAAAACCCAGTACCAACCTCTCTGCTGATATTACAATATCATTCCACATTCTTTGTGATCCTCCAAGACTATTTTTATAAAATGTGTCTGCCAACTAAAGAAATATTGCCTAATTTTTGGAAAGCCAGAAAGAGGATTGAAAGAGTTACAGAGCCATGCTACTTTTGGCTGTACCAGACACCTGATTCCATAATTTGCCTAAACTACAGTTTATTGAATTAATCCAATTATGTATCTTCAGACAACTCACAATTATGTTCAGTTGGCCAAAAACAAACCATACCAAAATATTGAAATATGTTCATATTAATACATCATATAATTAATTTGCCCACTGTATTATAGCCTAGTTTATTATGCAAACGTAACTTATGATAGTTCATCCAATATCTTAGGTTAGGAAACTGCGTTCTGAACTACATAAAAAGCACTTCCGATGTACCAGTTGTAGAATTGAAATCAAAACTATTATAGTTTGGGATTTTATTAATTTATATATGTTTATAAATATTAAATATTAAAAGATATCCAACAAACTTATTTACCTAAGTGAAGGGATTATTATGTAAAGTAAAAAATCTCCCCATCTAACATTTGGTTATTTTTTTCCTATGTGGTAATGAGATTTGGTTAAAATGAACTTTATTAAAATGAACTCATGCCAACTGTTACCCAGGTGGCATGGTAAGTTGCTAAAAGAAATGACCATTTGCTGAATTTGATTGCAATAGTTATATCATGAAGAAAAAACGTTTTTTCTATTTAACAGTGTTTGCCTTCTGCTGTGATCACAGCAACTTTCATGTTTGTTTATCATCCCTGGCAAAATCAGGTTTGCTCTTCATATTGTAAGGACTCTCTCTCTCTCTCTCTCCCTCCCTCACCCCCCCCCCTTGTGCCATAGTCAATTTTGTTATTGTTAATTTTCTCCTTCCTCTACTTCCAAGTGGCAACTGAATCTGGGCAAAAGCTTTGTGAATTTCATAATGGACTCTATAATGGACTCTATAATGGACTCTATAATTCAATATGTTATTCCTTAATTGTACAAATATAGCTCTAATGAATTCTTTGCCCAACTGTCCCATACAGGTAGTTGATTTACAACCACAACTGAGCCCAAAATTTCTATTACTCAGTAAGACATTTGTTAAGCAAGTTTTGTCCCATTTTACGATCTTTCTTGCCCCAGTTGTTAAATGAATCACTGCAGTTGATGTTAGTAACCTGGTTGTTAAGTGAATCTGGCTTCCCCATTGACTTTGCTTGTCAGAAGGTCGCAAAAGGGATTACATGATCCTGGGACTCTGCAACTGTCATAAATATGAAGTTGCCAAGATCTGAATTTTGATCACATGATCATGGGGATATTGTAATGATCATACGTGTGAAAAACATTCATAAGTCACTTTTTTCAGTGCTGTTGTAACTTTGAACGGTCACTAAATAAACTGTTGTATGTTGAGGACTCCCTATACTGCACTTAACCAGAAGGCTCTCCCCTTTTCAGAGCACCAAATGAAGGGACATGGGAATAATCTTTATAATGATTTTCTGGGAGAACAGCAGATAAAGCTAATTGTAGTACAGAAGAGGACTACATTCCTCTGTTTGCAACAGAATACCCTACCCACCAGACTTGAGATTCTAGGCTTAGACAACCTTGAACTACGCCAGTTAAGATTGGACTTAAGCATAGTACATAAAATCATATGTTACAACATCTTACCAGTCAGTGAATACTTCAGCTTCAACCACAACAATACAAGAGCACACAACAGATACAAGCAATGTAAACCACTCCAAGCTTGATTGCAGGAAGTATGATTTCAGCAACAGAGTGGTCAATGTCTGGAACTTACTAGCTGATTCTTTTGTCACCTGCTCAAACCCCCCCTCCTTTACCTTCAAACTAACCTCGATTGGCCTCACCCCATTCCTATGAGGTTTGTAAGGAGCATGCATAAGTGCACAATCGTGCCTACCATCCCTGTCCTATTGTCCCCAATTATTAATTCTTATTTCTTATATTTAAACTTATGTTTATTCTTATTTCTATTGTATTGTAAGTTTTTGATAAAATAAATAAACACTTAACTCTCACCAAATACAGTAATACATTCTGGAAGTGTTCAGTAGACATTTTAGAAATTATTGAATCTGATAACCTACAGAGGAAGATGCTCTTGCTGTGCTAGTTGGGAATTATGGAAATTGTAGTTAAACTGTTCAGAAGACACCAGATGGTGAGGGGATGAATTATGTAATGAAGTCCTCAGCAATAATGCAGCCTAATAATTAGTCCGGGAATCAGATCCGTGTTCAAGAAAATGTGGGGGGGGGGGGAAGTAATAACTTGTTCCGTAATTTTCTGGTCAAGCTAAAGCAATACTTGCTCTCAGGGACAGCCGAGTCTTCAGCTCCAAGCATAAAAAGCACTGCAATATTTGCTTTGAACTCGGTGTTATTTGTTTCCGAGTAAATATGTATCGAATCAAGCGGCACTAGGAAGAGCTTCCCTTTTTGCAGCAAATTCCCAAGTCACCGGTAAATTAAGGGATGCTACCGTGCAGATTAATTGCTTCAATTAACAGTTCAAGACCTATATCAAACAATTTGGGTACCTCGCAAGAAAACGAAAAGATACATGCCACACAGTACCGGGTATATTTTTTTTTAAAGCTTTAGTGATTTTAATTAACGTTCGAGGCCACAGTTTCAGAAAACAGAAGCCCAAACAAATCGAACTGAGCCACAATTGCCGTACAACATGGCAGCGCCCTGAAGCGCTTGTATGACAATACACTTGTACGTTCCGTTCTGAAGGGAAGCCCGGAAGTCTTGCTGTGCCAACGACTAGGGTTTTTTTCCCTTTCGCAGCTGAAACAGGTAAGCGCTTTTTATTGATAAAGGCGCCGTCAGAGGAGGTTGGGAATTATTATTAGCTTGAGGACTGTAGACAAGATATGCTGGATGTATGATTTCTTTTTCTTTAGATATGGGTAGTAGTCTCCCCTCTTCCGGGATTGTGATTATAAGGCAGTACAGTTTAGCAATTATTGGATCTTTTTGCTTTCTGCTTGAAGCCTTTTTCTAAAGGTGTTAATATAAAGCTTCCAGATATATAATGGACTTTATTCTAGTGAAGTTTACAAGATGGAGAAACTGCTTTTTGTGGAATCTCTCGTGGTATTTCCCCTGTTGATGAAAATAGGAACATGTTGTCATCCAAATATGTTATTACTTTGCTTTGGTTCTCTAATGTGGCTCACTTCACAACAATGCTAACTGAGGATAATGGAAATTGTTCAGTATTTTGGAGGCGGTAGTCGCTCCCAGTGAAAAATCTTCATTACTACTACCAATCTGCTATGTAGATGTATTTGTAAGGGAGAGTGTTGCAAGAACTGAACACACAAAAGTTCAATTCTGCCTTTTGTATAAATTTTAAAGTTCCAAATAAGTTATATATCAAGGCTGAAAAGTGATTGCAAAGACTACTGCAGTTTGTTTTACTTGTACATTTTTAATGTTTGACATTGAAATGGGTCATCTCATGCCTCAATAATACTGTTGACGATCAAGAAATCTTAATGATGAAGCATATTGATCAAATGTGGAGCAAATTTCTAAGAATAAATAAATATTTAGAAATATAAAAAGTATGTCTTAACAATTACTTTTTATATTTCTAAATATTTATTCTGCTGCATTCAGTGATGGGAAGGGGAGGGAGACTGTATTCATTTTTTGCTCATTGAATCTGCACACAAATGGGAGCGTAAAAAAAGTTTGCAAAGTGTGTTTATTACACTTGCCTTTCCTGTGAGATCATAAAAATGTACATGTAAAAGTGTTGTTAATCACTCATTCAGGCATTGACGTAGCTCACACATTGTATACAAAATTATGTTGCATATTTCAGTCCAAGTTATGAATTTAAAACAAGATTTACTGATACCTTGTGTCACAACTGCATCAAATCCTATGTCAGTCTATATTTGTGTTGGGTTTGTAATTTCCATAATTCTTACCAGCATGGATTGAAAGATGATGCTGTAAATAATGTCAGAAGCTGGGGTTGTTTGCAGTATGCCAGTTTTCTTCTTTATTTTTTATTTATAGAGTTTTAAGAAAGCAGCTAGGTGTTCAGAAAGCTTGATGAATGTTTCCTCTGTAATAAATCATATGCCTTTTTCCTGGTATGAAGAAAAAAATATTTTAGGGAACAGTCTGTATATTTTACTATAGTTGTACCACTATAAATTTTAAGTAATTCTGTTTATGTTAATGCAGTTGAGGAATAAATCCACTGAAACAGAAAATGTGACCAGCAACAAAATACTACTGCTTTGTAATATTTGTAATATGATCTGTAATATTTCACAGCTTATATTGAATAGCATGCTCAGTAATTTGGAGAGATCCTTCCAGGAGAGCTGATGAGACAAAACAGTCCTCTCTTTCTAGAGAGGACTATTACATAGAAAATGCTTTCAAAGGTTTGGAAAGACCAAGCAAATATCCTTTCACTTAGAAAGGGGGGAAGAAAAAGTATCAAACTTAAATCTCTGTATATTGGTTTAGACTGCTGTATTCTGAAGGAAGTAGAACCTCGTATATATAGTTTCTTTTTTGTCTGTAATAAAACAACTATTCTAACTGTATTGTGTCTGTGGGCTTCGGGTGTATGCTAAACCATAGGTCTGTCCCTTCTAACTGGTCAAGGCTCCCAAGGAGATTATATATAAATTCTTGAGGGACAAGGTGGTTTTGCTACCTCTGAAAAAAACAGCAGTCTGTCCCCTCTTAAGAAGCCATTACCAGATACAACAGGTCAAGTTGTCTCTCATTTCCAACCTCTCTGTTGTTGAAACAGATTTTGGGACAGAATGGCAATTAGGATCAGAAAAACAAATCTGGTCACGTTGCCAATTTCAAAAGCCGATACAAAAATTTATGCCACCAGATAAAGACTGAATGCACCAATTATCACATCAAACAAGAGGAAAACCTTCTATGCACCAATTCCACCCGCACTTTTTACAATTGTGTAAACAACAAACTAAAAGACCCAAGGTCCATCCTACTCCTAATAGGACCCAATGGTAAAGACTGCAACGACGACACCATTAAAGCCAACATCTTTAACACATTCTTCAGCTCAGTATTTGTAAACAGCAATGGATCATGCCCAGTATTTCCTAGCCGAACCACAGACAACTACAATGATCTAATACATATTGATTTTACAGAAGACAATGTTGAAAAAGCACTTCGCAATCTAAAACCATCTCTATCTATTGGACCGGATGGAATATGTGCCTACTTCTTAAAAAAGCTATCCACTGCCATAGCCGAACCTCTAAGCATAGTCTTTGAAAAATCTTTCAGGACCAGCTCCTTGCCTAACCTATGGTCACAAGCCACGGTCATCCCCATCTTCAAAAAGGGAGACCCTAGCCAAGGTCTAGGGTCAGACCAATCTCCTTATGCTGCGTCACCTGTAAAGTCATGGAATCAATTATTAACCAATCCATTATCCTCCACTTAGAGACAAACAACCTACTCTCCAATAAACAATTTGGTTTCAGGAAAAAACTATCCTGTAATCTGCAACTCTTACACTGCAAAAATATATGGACTACACAACTCGATCAGGGCAAAGCAATAGACACAATC
Organism: Hydrophis major; assembly: GCA_033807585.1. Taxonomy (NCBI): domain Eukaryota; kingdom Metazoa; phylum Chordata; class Lepidosauria; order Squamata; family Elapidae; genus Hydrophis; species Hydrophis major. Next base: position 84,959,125 of record CM066328.1, on the reverse strand, counting down.
TACACAGACTTCTGTAAAGCCTTTGATTCAGTGGTACACGACAAACTACTCCTAAAACTAAAATCTTACGGTATCTCTGGACACCTGCATAACTGGATAGAAGCATTCCTATCAAACAGACAACAAATGGTCAAAATTGGGAGCGTCCTATCAAATTCTGTACCTGTCAATAGTGGTGTCCCCCAAGGCAGTGCTCTAGGACCAACTCTCTTCATACTCTACATAAATGATCTCTGTGATCATATTAAGAGCAAATGTGTTCTTTTAACTAGAGCATACAAAACATTTGCTAGACCAATACTCGAATACAGCTCATCAGTCTGGAACCCACATTACGTATCTGATATTAGCACAGTTGAGAAAGTCCAGAAATATTTCACAAGAAGAGTTCTCCAATCCGCTACTTGTTGTAGAATACCTTATGCCACCAGACTTGAAATTCTAGACCTAGAAAACCTTGAATTACGCCATCTCCGATCTGATCTAAGTGTATAAAATCATACATTGCAATGTCCTACCTGTCAATGAATACTTCAGCTTCAACCATAACAACACAAGAGCACACAATAGATACAAACTCAAGATTAACCGCACCAAACTTGATTGCAGGAAATACGACTTCAGCAACAGAGTGGTCAATGTCTGGAATACTCCACCTGACTCTGCGGTTTCTTCCCCAAACCCCAAAAACTTTAATCTTAGACTGTCTACTATTGACCTCACCCCTTTCCTAAGAAGTCTGTAGGGGGCGTGCATAAGCGCACCAATGTGCCTACCGTCGCTGTCCTATTGTTTCTTTTATTTTTCTTATATGTACCCATTTCATGTATTCATAAGTATACCTATTATCTTGTAAGCGATTGACAAATCAAATTTTAAAAAAATAGAATCTTGTCACTAAATGATGCAGTGGTAAAACACAGTGCCATGTGACTGCATCATTTAGTGATGGCAATCCCAGCAGTTCCTGTTCTGCCATTAAGTGAGAATTTCAGGTCATTAACTGAGGATCTCATGTGGCCATGACTTGTAACTTCCTGCTGGCTTCCAACAAAGTCAATGAGGAAGTGTAAAAAAAAAAAAACTTTGGGAGTCAGGGAGAAAAGATGCTGCTTAGGGAATGGTCTTATAAAAGAGGGTGTATTCTGCAGCTGGTTAATGGGGCAAGAGGCTCAGAAGTGACCTTTTCAAGTTTCTCGAGCTATAAAGGAGACAATGGGAGGCTTGTACTTTCAGACCTGCAAGATTCTTTTAATATAGTCTTACAATAAAGTAGAATTAACACATCTGGTTGTGTTTTCTGTCTGGTATACCTGGTAAGGTTGACAGGAAGATGGCAGAAAATTGCAAGTCCTGGATCTGACAATCCTTTCTTTAAGTGGCTGTATTTTTCTTTTGAATGCTTGGATTCCTTTTTCTTCCTCATTTGGGCAAGGTATTTGTTTTCTGAGGGAAATCTTTGTAAGCTTTTTGACACTGTATAGTAACTATTACTGGGAATTAACGGGCAATATACAGCGTACAGTTTCATTCTGAAGTGAAGTGACATCTGTTTCAAATTCCTTCTAAACCATTTTTTTGGGGAAAAAAAGAACTTCCTGTGAATTAAATGGGGATTCTGTTAGACTACCTTGGCAATTTTACATCTTCATATTCACAACACTGAATACTCTTACTACTGCTATTTCCAGTCAATTTGGCAAAACTCATATTTCATATTAGATCCTGAGTAGCATTGATAATTGGGGCCTAAGGGGCTTCACCTTGTTCACTTCCTTCACCAATATTTCTAAGACACATCTATTGATTTACCTCTTTGATACTATCTGAACATGCATTTCTTCCAATTCTGTGTGGCATTTGAAGCCTATTTGAAGGAGATCAATTTATAAATTGATTTTTCATGTATGTATTCAGAAATGTCCCAATGTTTGAACTCACACCTGATAATTTGTTAATGTTGCTTGTTTAGTTTGGCTTAATTTATTGAATAAAACATAGTTTAGTATAGCTTAGACAAAAACATAGGCGGACTTATTTCAGGTGAGTGGGTTCTTCAGACTTATTAATTTTTCTCCACAATTTTGCTTTATTTTTTTTAATTAATGTTATTCCATGTTACTAGATCACTGCATATTACCATTTTTGCAAATATGGAGTAGAAAGGATGATGAAAACATGCCCAGACCAACAGCAGTCACTGTTACTGTGGCTACTCTGTTTGGCATTGCAGCAGGAAGTCTAGCTGTCTGGAGGGTCATCCGACGTCGAAAACATAAAACTTGCATTACACCAAACCAAGAAGGAGATGTTAACGAGCAGGAAAAGAAAGATATCTCAGAAGACATTTTTCGTTCATTTTTACCTTCTCCCACAATTTGTTGGCTGGAGGAGATCCTTGAGGCAAAAGTAATAATCATTTCTGAGATAGAGAAGTGGAATGAAGTGGAACCCATGTTAACGAAAGAGTTGGAATGTTATCCAGTCCTTGGAATTGACTGTGAGTGGGTAAGTCTTAGAATCTATGGAAAAATCTCTTTCACAAGCTAAAGAGAGAGATTATTAATACATTTCTTTACACAAGCGTTATAAGCTAAGACTGAGGGCTGGCTTGGATATCATGTATTCCTATGATAAGTTAGGTAAGTCTATGATAACATGCTTTGCTTGGTCTTAAAGAGTTCCCCTATCGGCATTAAATATTGCTGCTAGACCCTATTTTTTCAAGGCTGGTTTGGAGACTCTGTCCATGTCATAGTGGCCATTATCTTTTTACAGGTAATGGTAATAAATAAATGCTTTTTAAAATCCTCACACCAGTTCTGAATTGGCATCTGTTCATACGGCAGTTTAGGTATTTTATAAGAATTCTACAGGGAACAGAATTGCCCAAATGTGAATTTCTATCACCCTGTTTAGTAGGGATGAACTCCTTCCCTGAAGAGTGGATCCTTTTGTAGAGAAAACTGGATTGTCCTCATTCAAACGTATGATATGGGGGGCATTGCTGAGACTGGGATTTCCAGATCTAGCTGAATGTTTACAGAAAAATACTGATACTTTTAGATTGCATGGAATGCAAAAAGGCATAACCCATTTGAGCAGCTTTGACATATTGCTTTTAGTCCTGTCCTAATTATTTATTTTTAATACACTACCATACTAGTTTCTTTATCTTCTTCCCATAGAGCTCAAGAGGCGTACATATGGTACTTACATCTGTTCAGAACCAGATTTAGTTTCAGTAATAAGACTGCACCCTTATGATACTTGAGCTTCTGTATAATATACTAATTATTCCTCTGATACGTAGGTCATTCTCACAATCCTTCCTTCCTTCCTTCCTTCCTTCCTTCCTTCCTTCCTCCCTCCCTCCCTCCCTCTCTCCCTCCCTCCCTCCCTCCCTCCTTCCCCCCCTTCCTGGAGATAGAGTAAGGAAAATGGGTAATTGCAATGGGTAAGAAAAGAAAAAAAAGGGTACCAGCTGGATGGAAATGAGGCAAGGGAAGAAAATAATTGGAGATGGAAAGAAAGGCAGAAGAGAAAGAAGCTCTGAATAGGCTCCACAAAAGATTAAAAGGCACCCAGTGATCATTTCTTCTCCAGTTATTAGCCATAGCTAAACTTTACCGACATGCACACTGTCCTTCCGCCTATTTGCTGCTTTTCTATTTTCTATTGCTGATGTAAGATGATTTCTCTCTTACTTGCAATTTTGGTGGAAAAAACTCACCTTCTAAACCTGGTTTAACTTAAAAACCAACTGAAAAACTTATTCTGTACCCAAATTACAGGATTTGCAGTCCTCCTTCCACAATAGAATTACTATCATCAGCCAGGATTTTAAACACAATTGGAAACTGCTAGATCTTTATCTGAAATATTTAGACCTGATATTCTTGGCTTATTTATAGTATGGTATCACAACCTGGAGATGAGAGTTCTTCAGAGACTCTACAAGATGAACAACTAATTATGAACATTCTACAATCAACAGAAGGTTTTCTGGATTATGTAGTGAATATTTAACAGATAATATTTAGGCATAGGGATCAGATCTAGTAATACTTGGTATTACTAAAAATACATAGAGTTGTCTGTGGATTTGACATAATCTAAGTTGCCCAGTTGCTTTTCTTGCCATCACTCTTTTCTTCTGAATTCCTTCTAGGTCTCAGTGGAAGGAAAAAAGGCCAAGCCTGTTTCTCTCTTACAATTGGCTGCTTGTAATGGCCTTTGTCTCCTTCTTCGTTTGCCCCAGCTGACTAGTGGGGGACAAGTTCTTCCAAAGACTTTGCTTGAAGTTCTGGCAGATGGCAAAATCCTAAAAGTTGGGGTAGGATGTTGGGAAGATGCCAGTAAGCTATTTCATGACTATAGTGTAACAGTCAAAGGGACTATGGACCTCCGCTATCTGGCCTTAAGACATAGGTATGTATCTTTGAGAGGGCAGGTATTGCGTAACCTTGATTTAACAGGTCATTTGTGGTGGAAGTGTGGGCTGTTGTTCCTGAATGACAATAACATTGCAAACTATATCCTTGGGGCATAGTGACATTATTATGTAAATGTAACAAATTATATCATTTGACAATATAATTTCATGAGAATGACTCAATCTATATAGCAGTATTATCATACAAATTATGTTAATAACAGTGAATGAGAGAAATACAATAGAATTTTTTGGTTTGGTATTTTAAAAGTCCCTCATTCACAAACACAATGGATATGTCTCTTTGTTATTGTAGGGTGTCTAGATGAAAATTTTGTCCATCACACCCAAAACTCTATTGACTTGAGGTTTCAGCATAATTGTGTTTCTGAATGTTCCTAACATTTTGTTATCTGAGAAGGTTATAATTTAACATAATTTTAGGGCTTTTCATTCTCTAGAATATTAAATGCAGTAAGTATGGAGTGTTGGGAAAGTTTCATTGTAAATTGTACCTTATTTATTTTAAATTTTGAGGTACATGTAGGCCCTGTTTACACAATATATTTTACCCAATTAGTTATTCAGCTAGTCAAGTCTATCTATTGCTAGTTTGTCAGCACACAGTTATACTCATATGTCAAAAATCTTCATTTTGTGGAATCTTCATTTTTGGTATCACAAGGGTCCTTTTTTCCAAAAGGATATTAGCAAGGCTTCATTGTGTTACCAGCCCTTTCCACATTGATCAGAAAAGGGAAAGAAAAACAGTTGCGCTGAAAACTAGAAATTCACTTGAACTTACAGCTCTTACTCATTCTAGCTATCTCTGCTGGCCCTCTTCTTTCCTGGCCCCCTAATTGCCCGCCTTAAAACACCCACTTAATCCCACATGTGCCCTTGTTAAGCATGCTGTACAAACATAAAGTTTTCTCCCATCGTTAGGCAAATGGATAAATTATGAAAAGAACCGAAGAAAAGGTTAGCTGCTGATAATTTAAATATCAAATTCCCAAATTGACAGACAGAATGATGACTTGGTTCCTAAGCATTTGTTTGATGGGATAAAGGGCATTTTTTTCTTCTTCTATGTACAACCATGAAGTAAGACCTTCTCCACAAATGGGCTCAGCCTGAAATCTCTTGCCGAAAAGCTTCTCCAGTATTCGCTTGACAAATCTCTACACTTATGCTGCAGCAATTGGGAAGCAGAGCAATTAACTCAAGAACAGGTTTGTTTTCTTTGTAAGCATTGTAGAAGCAGCTTTCAATGAAGGTAACTCCTGATTGTTATCTGGTCCTTTATTTTGCCAGTCAGACCCCACTTCCCAATTGAAGGAGTGGTAGGAAGACAGGTTTTCAAAAATGGGGAACCTTTGTACATAAGAAATGACTTGAAATCCTTAGCTAAAATTATTATAGCCCTTTTCTGTTTTAGGGTTGGGTGGACCAAGAGTTAATTCAATGACATAATGACTTTAATGAAACAGATGGAGCTTAATCAGCTGCTTTTGGTTCTATTCTTGTCCTTAATTCCTCCCCCCAAAACAAAACATGGGCTGAAGTTGGGCTCTCACTCCCATTCTAGCTCGATTTTGGTGGTGGTGGTGTATCCATTTTGCTCCCAGATACCTGTGAAGAGATCTTGAAGAGCAAATGTGGATTGTTATGCATGTATTATAATCTCATTCAACATGGGCATTAACATCTTTTTGGGATGCTTCTAAGTAAAATAAAGATGCTATTCCTCGTGACGTTCCTTCTGTGAGGTTGCACAAAAGTCTTCTGGTAAATTTTTTTGATGCTTTTATGGCTCAGTACTATTCTGTCATAGTAACAAGTCAAGAAACTGACTTTCCTCACATGGTTAGTGTGGGATGACTTAAGAGAAGTGCTTGATGGGTTCCCTGACATAAGTAGCTATTGAGAAAAACAACTACCAATCTCTCTCCCTTAGGAAGAAGACTATTGGTTCTCAAGTAAACCAGACAGGAAAAAGGAGAGAGACAGATTTTGATAGATGGCTAAATCATCTGCCAGTATCCTGGCCCTAAACTCACTATTCTGTAGACGGTTCTGTGCATACGGTTCTGTCTGGAAAAGCAGGCAACCTCTATATTTCTCTGGTGAGTTTTGTGCCAGGAAAAGAGAATGCTAGTTCCAAACTGCAGCAGCTAAATTCAGATGTACACTGCACCTCCAGTAGTCTGGGAATGAGATAAAAGTAACATTACCCAGAATCCTTCTTGAAGGAGATGGGCAATCTAGAAATGTGATAAATAAATAAATATCAGGAGGGCTTGGCCTAAAAGATGAATAGTGAGGTAATTTTGGTCTATGATTAGCAGCATAAGAAAGAACTTTTTTAATTTTACAACTAAAATCATTCTGTTTGTTTTTGTGGATAATTCACTTCGGGTATTCTTCGGTATTTAAGATGCTGATGAATATGTTAAGGCATGCCTGTTGGTTTTATTCCTCAGATTGATTATGCTGCCCGAGACGCACAGGTGTCAGTGGCTTTGTTCCACCACCTGGTGAACCTTCCCTACCCACCTTGTGCATCGGGTGATGGACATGTTCTTCCTGCTTGGGAAAAGGTTCTGAGGAAATGTCAAGGTTTGGTGGATGTACCCTTCAGGGGAAAAAATAATAGCTTTGGTGATGATGAAAACCCTGGAAATGTGGAGCAAAGCCCACAGTATCAGAAACTTTCATCCTCCCCAATCAACCAACAGGGGAAAGATCCTCGGAAGCACAAAAGGAAGCCTCTGGGTGTAGGATATTCTGCCAGGTAAATGTTCCTTGTATAGTTTTTTATCAAAATGTCCAAGAAGATCTTTTTTTTTTCCTTTCAGCATAGTTTTGATTGCTGGCCAATCTTTTTTTTTTTTTTTAATGCTTTTTAACTTTTTTATATGTAATTTTATTTTGTGGTATTTTATGCCTTTTAATTTCTTGCACCGTATCCTCCTTAGGCTGGTCTTTTACCTAAATAAAAGTTAGGTTAGAATAGATTAAATCTCCCCCCCCCCAGTCTTTAAACATTTTATTATATAGATCAGGGGTCCCCAACCACCGGGCCGCGGACCGGTACCGGTCCGTGGATCACTTTGTACTGGGCCGCAAAGAAAATAAAATTTTAAAAAATGGCGGCTTTTTTGCCTTCGGTGAATGCTGCTGGGATCAGGGATCAAGGACACAAATGAAAGAAGGGTAGGGAGGAAGCAACCAAAGCCTGTTCTGCTCTCTGGCTCAGCAGCTTCGGTTTCCTCCCGCCTCGTTCCTCACTCAGTTGCTCTCTCGCTCCTCCACCAGCCCAGGAAGAAACTGCTTCAAAGAAGCCAGCAGGGTGGCTTCTTGTTGGCGCAGCTCCTCCGAAGTGGCCGTTCACCCCCACCCAGCCGCCGTAGTTCAATCCAGTGCTCTGTTCTGTCTGCCTTCGTTTCTGGTTGTTTTGGAGCAGCTTCGGCTGAGAATAATAACTATTTGCCTCTTTTTATCAGCCGAAGCTGCTCCGAAACAACCAGAAACGAAGGCAGGCAGGCAGGCAGGCAGAACGGAGCACTGGATTGAACCGTGCGCGGGCGACGGGGTGGGGGTGAACGGGCGCTTCGGAGGAGCTGCGGCGACAGGAAAAGTCACGCTGCCAGCTTCTTTGAAGCAGTTTCTTCCTGGGCTGGTGGAGGAGCGAGAGAGTGACTGAGAGAGGAACGAGGCAGACACCTGAGGGAGGGAGGGAGACATCTGAGGGATGGGGCTGAGGAAGGCAGAGCTGAGAGCTGTGGGCTGCCGCCGCCCAGCACTCAGTTTTGAAGGCGCTCCTCAGCCCGGTGCAGTTCCTGAATCTGCAGCTGAAACCCTTCGTTTTAAATGTCCCAATAGAAGAGAATATCTGTCGCTCAGGGTTGCAATGAGGAGGCATTGGCGCTCCCTGAACTTGATGGTTTGCTGGCAGATGTTTTATTACCCGACTAGGTAACAACATCAGATGTTACCTAGTCAGGTAATGAAACGTCTGCAAGCAAACCCCCAAACTCGGACTCCCCCCCTCCCCCCTCCGGTCTTGAAAAAGTGTTTCTGTTTGAAACGTCCCTGGTACAAAAAAGGTTGGGGACCACTGATATAGATTCCCCATTGAAAATGCACGCCTAAACTCAGAGATTATGCATATAGTGCTTTAGAGTCTGTTTTCTTCTTTTTGGCCAAATGCTAAATGAATTCAGAGCTGGTTTTCTGCTCTCTGGGACATCAGAGAATCATGATAAGGGTTCCTTGAGTGTGGATGTGGTAGTGAACTCTAATGGGAGTTTGTTTGTTTACTCTAGATGATTGGGCAGACATTTGCTCTTATTGCTCAGAGTCTTATTAAGTGTAAGATATTCATGTAATCTCTGCATTGGTTCTGTGGGAGTTTATACATACATACATACATACATACATACATATATATATATATATATATGTTTTCTGAGGTTCTCGCGGGTATTTGTATGTGGATCTTTGGTTATTCGGGTTTTCTCCCGCGTAAGATTGGAAGTATCTAGGCAACGTTTCGATGAAGTCTCATTCATCATCTTCAGGCTTGGTCTTCAGCTCTGTGCTTCTCAGAGTGATGTGAGCTTGCAGCTGCTTCTTCCTTTTAACTGCTAGTGGGGGTGTGACTTGATTGGCTGGGGGCTTGGCTGTGTTCTGATTGGATGGGGGGGTGTTCTCATTGGTTGGGGGTTTGGCTGTGTTCTGATTGGTTGGGGGGTTGGCTGTGTTCTGATTGGCTGGAGGCGTGTTCTGTTCAGGTGGGGGCTTGATTGTGCTCAGGTTAGTCTTAGTTGCTGGAGGGTTTGAGCTGGTGAGCTGTGATCTTGCTGTTTGGCTTCGAGTTCGTGGTCGTGCTGCATCTTCATGGTGGGGGTCAGTTCGCTTCATGTATGGCTCAGAGGGGTTTGAGGTGAGTAGTGATGCAGCTGCAGTGCGGCTTCTGGTCCGTGGTCGTGTTTCATGTTCTGTGTGGGTGTGAGTCTGCTTTCTACGTGGAAGTGTGGTGGTGGCATCTTGTGTGGCTCTCAGGGGTGTGGGTCTGGTGTCATTCTTCATGTTAGGTACGCGTCTGTTCATGAGGGCGGGTTTCCAAATGGCTGGTAGGCGGGAGACATCATCTCGTTTATTCATGCTGTGTGGGCGTTTTTCTATCTCTATGGCTTCTCTGATGATTCTGCTGCTGAAGTGTTCGGTTTTGGCGATGGTTCTGGTATTTTTAAAGTCAATCTCATGTCCTGTGGCTTTGAGGTGTTGGACCAGGGAAGAGGTCGGTTCTTCCTTTTTGATTGAGTTCTTATGTTCTTCAATGCATGCACCTATTCTTCTGTTAGTCTGTCCAATGTATGTGGTGGGGCAGGCAGTGCAAGGGATTTCGTATACTCCTTGATTTTCTAACTCAATTCTGTCCTTAGGGTTTCTTAGGATGGTGGATATCTTTCTGTTTGTGCAGAATGCTGTCTTAATGTTGTGTTTTTGGAGGATCTTGCTGATTTTGTCCGTAGTGCCTTTTATATATGGGAGGAGGGCTTTGCCATTCTCTTGTTCTTTGTCTTGGATTTTGGCTGGGGTTTCTTTTTGGATTAGGTGGGTGATCTTCTTTCTTTGGAATCCATTGGCTGTCAGCACGCCGGTGAGAGTGTGCAGTTCGGTCTCTAGGTGTTGTTCATCGGCTAAGCATTTTGTTCTGGAGATGAGTGTCTCAGCTACGGAATTGATCTGTGCTGGGTGGTGAAAGCAGACTCACACCCACACAGAAGATGAAACACGACCACGGACCAGAAGCCGCACTGCAGCTGCATCACTACCCACCTCAAACCCCTCTGAGCCATACATGAAGCGAACTGACCCCCACCATGAAGATGCAGCACGACCACGAACTCGAAGCCAAACAGCAAGATCACAGCTCACCAGCTCAAACCCTCCAGCAACTAAGACTAACCTGAGCACAATCAAGCCCCCACCTGAACAGAACACGCCTCCAGCCAATCAGAACACAGCCAACCCCCCAACCAATCAGAACACAGCCAAACCCCCAACCAATGAGAACACCCCCCCCATCCAATCAGAACACAGCCAAGCCCCCAGCCAATCAAGTCACACCCCCACTAGCAGTTAAAAGGAAGAAGCAGCTGCAAGCTCACATCACTCTGAGAAGCACAGAGCTGAAGACCAAGCCTGAAGATGATGAATGAGACTTCATCGAAACGTTGCCTAGATACTTCCAATCTTACGCGGGAGAAAACCCGAATAACCAAAGATCCATATATATATATATATATATTTGTTTTCTTAAGTTTTCGCGGGTACTTACATGTCTGGCATTCAGCTTTGTTTGGGTATTTTCCCACGTCATAATAGTGGTGCTTTTAAAGTTGTAGCAACGTTTCAGCAGAATCTCATCTGCCATCATCAGGCTTCTGTATGGTGTTTGTCTGTGAGTCAGACTTTTACAGTATATATATGCTTGCTCTTATTGCTCAGAGTCTTATTAAGTGTAAGATATTCATGTAATCTCTGCATTGGTTCTGTGGGAGTTTATACATACATACATACATACATACATACATACATACATACATATATATATATATATATGCTTGCTCTTATTGCTCAGAGTCTTATTAAGTGTAAGATATTCATGTAATCTCTGCATTGGTTCTGTGGGAGTTTATACATACATATAAATATATGTTTTCTGAGGTTCTCGCGGGTATTTGTATGTGGATCTTTGGTTATACCTCTACAAAACCTAGCCAAATTTCTCGCCAAACAACTACAGCCCTATGCAGAATCCATCAACTCACACGTAAGAAACTCATTCCATTTCATCGAGATCATAAAGAAACAAAACTTACAACCCAGTGACCTACTAGTGAGCTTCGATGTCATATCCCTCTTCACCCAAGTGCCAATAAAAGAAGCCTTGACAGCCATCCAAAACAAATACAACCCCCCCAAGCACATCCTAGATCTGACCAACCACTGCCTATCCAATACATACTTCACCTACAATGGACAAAAATACAAACAAATAGAAGGAGCACCCATGGGATCACCCCTCTCACCTGTCATCGCTAACCTCTACATGGAACACTTTGAAACACAAGTTCTAGAAAAATATGATCACAAACCCAAACTCTGGCTCAGATACGTAGATGACACCTTCATAATCTGGCCACACGGGAAAGAAAAACTGAACAACTTCCTCACACACCTCAACAGCCAACACCCCAAAATACAATTCACCATGGAAACAGAAGCTAACAACCAACTTCCCTTCCTAGATGTCTTGGTATACAAAAAATCCAATGGCTCCCTAGGACACACCATCTACCAGAAGAAAACACACACAAACCGCTATCTACACGCACTCTCACACCACCACCCAGCACAGATCAATTCCGTAGCCGAGACACTCATCTCCAGAACAAAATGCTTAGCCGACGAACAACACCTAGAGACCGAACTACACACTCTCACCGGAGTGCTGACAGCCAATGGATTCCAAAGAAAGAAGATCACCCACCTAATCCAAAAAGAAACCCCAGCCAAAATCCAAGACAAAGAACAAGAGAATGGCAAAGCCCTCCTCCCATATATAAAAGGCACTACGGACAAAATCAGCAAGATTCTCCAAAAACACAACATTAAGACAGCATTCTGCACAAACAGAAAGATATCCACCATCCTAAGAAACCCTAAGGACAGAATCGAGTTAGAAAATCAAGGAGTATACGAAATCCCTTGCACTGCCTGCCCCACCACATACATTGGACAGACTAACAGAAGAATAGGTGCACGCATTGAAGAACATAAGAACTCAATCAAAAAGGAAGAACCGACCTCTTCCCTGGTCCAACACCTCAAAGCCACAGGACATGAGATTGACTTTAAAAATACCAAAACTATTGCCAAAACTGAACACTTCAGCAGCAGAATCATCAGAGAAGCCATAGAGATAGAAAAACGCCCACACAGCATGAATAAACGAGATGATACCTCCCGCCTACCAGCCATTTGGAAACCCGCCCTCATGAACAGACGCGTACCTAACATGAAGAATGACACCAGACCCACACCCCTGAGAGCCACACAAGATGCCACCACCACACTTCCATGTAGAAAGCAGACTCACACCCACACAGAACATGAAACACGACCACGGACCAGAAGCCGCACTGCAGCTGCATCACTACCCACTTCAAACCCCTCTGAGCCATACATGAAGCGAACTGACCTCCACCATGAAGATGCAGCACGACCACGAACTCGAAGCCAAACAGCAAGATCACAGCTCACCAGCTCAAACCCTCCAGCAACTAAGACTAACCTGAGCACAATCAAGCCCCCACCTGAACAGAACACGCCTCCAGCCAATCAGAACACAGCCAACCCCCCAACCAATCAGAACACAGCCAAACTCCCAACCAATGAGAACACACCCCCACCCAATCAGAACAGCCAAGCCCCCACCCAATCAAGTCACACTCCCACTAGCAGTTAAAAGGAAGAAGCAGCTGCAAGCTCACATCACTCTGAGAAGCACAGAGCTGAAGACCAAGCCTGAAGATGATGAATGAGACTTCATCGAAACGTTGCCTAGATACTTCCAATCTTACGCGGGAGAAAACCCATATAACCAAAGATCCACATATAAATATATATATATATGCTTGCTCTTATTGCTCAGAGTCTTATTAAGTGTAAGATATTCATGTAATCTCTGCATTGGTTCTGTGGGAGTTTATACATACATATAAATATATATATATATGCTTCTTTCTCCCCAGCCTGGGGCTGATAGAGAATGATTGGCAAAGTCACCTACCTGGCTTTCATGCTTAAGGATTACAAGCTGGGTACCCCAGCTCCTAGTCCTTAACCTTAAATCATTGCACAGCACTGACTCTCACTGAATTATATGCCTTTTAAAAAAAATTATGTGGATCTTACTCCCTATAAAATGTGCCCAGTTTTAAGACTTTACTTGGGAGTATGTTGAGTTAAAATCAATGGTGAAAGCAAAGGAATAACATTGAGGAGGCAGTTATTTAACATTTTTAACAGTTGTACAAGTAGTTCTAGACCTATAGCAGTTTGTTTAGAGACTGTTCAAAGTTACAGTGGCACTGAAAAAAAAAGACTTATGACCATTGTTCACATTTATGACCATTGCAGAATAGAATAGAATAGAAAGAATACTTTATTGGCCAAGTGTGATTGGACACACAAGGAATTTGTCTTCGTGTAAATACTCTCAGTGTACATAAAAGAAAAGATACATTCGTCAAGAGTTGAGAATCATAAGATATGACACTTAATGATTGTCATAGGGTACAAAAAACAATCATACTAGGAAACAGTCAATATAAATTATAAGGATACAAGCAACAAAGTTGCAGTCATACAGTCACAAGTGGGAGGGGATGGGTGATAAGGAGTGATGAGAAGATTAATAGTAATAGTAGTGCAGATTTAGTAAATAGTTGGACAGTGTTGAAGGAATTATTTGTTTAGAAGAGTGATAGCTTCCGGGAAAAAACCTGTCCATGTGTCTAGTTGTTGTGGTGCGCATTGCTCTATATCATCGTTTTGAGGGAAGGAGTTGAAACAGTTTATGTCAAGGATGTGAGGGGTCTGTAAATATTTTCATAGCCTTCTTTTTTGACTCATGCAGTATACAGGTCCTTGATTGAAGGCAGGTGGGTAGTAATTGTTTTTTCTGCAGTCCTAGTTCTTGACTTATAGCAGTTTGTTTAGTGACCGTTCAAAGTTATAGTAGCACTGAAAAAAAAAAGACTTATGACCATTGTTCACATTTATGACCATTGCAGCATCCCATGGTCATATGATTAGAATTCAGATGCCTGGCAACTGACCTACTTATGATGGTTGCAGTGTCCCAAGATCATGTGATCATTTTTTGCAAAGTAAAATCAGTGGGGAAGCCAGAATCAGTTAATATTCACATTACTAATTTAACAACTGCAGTGATTCACTTATAAGTGTGGCAAGAAAGATTGTAAAAATGGGGCAAAATTCACTTAATAAATGTTTCATTTAGCAATGGAAATGTTGGGCTCAGTTGTGTTTGTAAGTCAAGGACTACCTGTACTCAGTAAAAGGAAGCATTTATTATGGCCACTAAAAGTCCCAGATATCGGATAGTGACTGTGGCATTCTTTTGTTTATACAGGAAATATCCCTTGTATGATAATTGCTTCTTGCATGCTCCAGATGGGCAGCCTTTATGTACATGTGATCGCAAGAAAGCCCAGTGGTACCTTGACAAAGGCATTGGAGGTTTGTGAATCTGTTCTTTTAGAGTCAAAAAGGCCTAAATACAAGCTTGGAAAGAAGTGTGCTTACTTTTGTTATCAAGGTGTCCATGCTGTAATCCAAAATCCATAATTGGATAATGCCTTTATTAATACTAACTAAATGGCATCGAAAATATACTGGTTTTCAAGTGCTTCAGGACTCTTCAAGAAACAAGATAATAGAAAAATTAGAGGATGAGGAAATGAGAAGTCCAGAAATTAGGCTAGGTGGTCGAGCTACATGGTTTTCAGCTTAAAGTAAGTTTTGAGATGTAAAAACAGGCTGTATATGTGAGTTCAAGGTGGCTGTTGCAAATATTAATACACACTTTGCTTTCTGAAACACAGAAATATTAGTTCATCCCCATTCTGCCATGGGAAGGACAAAGCGTGTAGACTTCTGGCCTGATTGATCTTTTTTTTAAAAAAACTATAAAATAAAAGTTTAATTTTAGGTTTTAAACCAAATGTACCTTTTATTAAGAGGGTAAGAGCCCCATTGGTACAAGGTGCTCAAGACTGACTCAGCCTTCCATCTTCCTGAGTTTGGTAAAATGAGGACCCAGATTGCTGGGGGCAATATGCTGAGGTAAACCACTCAGAGAGTAAAGCACTATGTAAAGCACTATGGGGTGGTATATAAGTCTAAGTGCTATTGCTATTTTACATTTAGGTATACTTGTTTGATGGAATCAGGATGTTCATTCCATTGTTTCATTGAGACTGAGGCTCTTTCTATTGTTAATACCTGCCTTCTAGCCATGGGACCCCTATGCTCTTCTACCTTTTTCTTTCCATTGCCTAAAATGGGATTTATTACCTCAGTTCTGTTTGAAAAAAGTGAGGAGAAACATGGGCAGCTGAATCATCCATAGATCTAAGGTTAAACCAAAGAGAGAGAGCTACAAATTTGGAGGTTACCACGGAAAATTAGCAAATTTTATACATCCCTTTATACCTCAAAGCCTCTAATGTTGAAGTTCAAATTATATGTATTTTTATTTATTCATTATTTGGAGCAGGAGTGGGTGGGGTTCCCCTCCCCCATGTTGCTGAGCTAGGACTCTTAGGCCTTTACTTTTCTATTTTGTGATAGTGAATAAAAGCAATATTATGATTTGAAATGGGGAAAGAGTTCCACCTGAAAAATATTTTCTCTTAAAGCTTCATTCAAATGATCCTTTATAAAGAAAACTTTTGTTCATCAACTAAGCACAGCTTACATCTCCTCACTTTATATTTGCACTAGCCTTTATACTAGCCTTTATACTGCACTAGCCTGCAGACTAAAGGGGAGGGACTTTGACATTGCAGATAAGTGACATCTGGAGGGTCACAGTCTTTGAGAGCATCAGAGAACAGGCATTAATATTCTCTGGGTTTTTGTGTGTGTTGTTATTTCAGAATTAGTAAATGTGGAGCCATTTACTGTGAGATTAAAGTTTGAGCCCTCTGGACGCCCCGAATCAACTGTGGATTATTACTTGATAGTCAAAGAAAATCTGTGTGTTGTGTGTGGCAAAAAAGAATCTTATATTCGGTGAGTTGATCAAATTACTGAAAGATCTTAAGCTTCTTCCTGCCCCATTATGTTGTGTTTAAGAAATAAGAATAGCATTAAATCCAATGAACTTGTAGGGATATCTTTGTAAACATACCTAAATAAAACTCTGAGTATTTCAGTGGTTGCAATATAAATTAATTTTTAATGTGCCATAAATGACCAAGATCAAACAACATCAACGTTAGTACATCTGAACTTCATAAGTGTCATAGGATGATGAGTGTATGAATAGAATAGAATTGTTTTATTGCATATTGTATTGCATATTGACAAAGTTTACCAGTTCCACTCATGTTTACAAACTGCTATTGTTCTTTTCACATATTTTGGGTTGCAAGTAGTGCCGTAATTATTTGTAATTGTTTGCTATTATCATTAACTGTCTGGAACACTTTTTTAGTGGAGAGAAGTATAAATTAAACTGATAGATGAACAATGGAGTTCTTGATGCACCCTGAGCTTGGTTGTTTACTTGCAGAAATTTCATTATCCAACTAAGTAACATCATCAGTATAAATGAATGGGGTTTTACTGCCTTTTTATATACAATTTACTTGCTAGTTTTGGTGGGGGTATGGTTTTCTCTTTGATGGCTTCTTGATCAGAGTATTATTTTCTGCCTAATTATTTAATCTGGTGCTGATCACTGCTTATCTAAATATGGGCTGCTTGAGGGAATGTGTCTTTTTGTTTCCTTCCTAGGAATTTAATTCTTTCTTTTGAATGATGTCTAAATGTGGTTTATTAATTTATTAGTATGGTTTATATGTCTATTGGATGGCTGATTTAATGAATTCCAAGCTTACATAAATTCCATAGCATTTTGGGATTTGGCATGGTCTAAGAATAATGGACACTATAGAAAACAATACATGAAGATAATGAACACTCTGAGACAACTTGTTTAACTGCTTTCATTAAAAGCCAAGCTGATAATGATACTCTCCAAACAAGCATGTTCCATAGCTATAAAGTAGCCATCAAGATTCTCTCTCCTGACTCAATTTTTTAAACATATTCTTCCCTGCACTAATGTTGTGTCATCTAGGTTATAGCAAATTATTTGTAAGCTGTAGGTGTTGCACAGCATCCTACACTGTTTCACATTACCCCAGAACATTACTGTAATCTGGACCTCTAACATCCTATCTTTAGCTACATCAGTCTAATTGCAATTATGAAGCTGAGATGGGGATAATAAGATTGCTTTGTGTCAATTCATATATTTGTGGCTGTGAGGGGAGTTATGAACTGGAGACCTCAGCACAAAACAGGAATGAAAATTTGTTCCTGTAAAAGAGCGAAAGGGGACTATCAAAATTTAAATAGGAAGTGAAAGAATCTATCAAGGAAGTTTGCTAGTTTAACCCACCTTTTTAAACCATGATTTGCTTTGTAATAGCTCACAAGTAATCATGTTTACATTTCTGCCCTCCAAAGCTTTATTTAGTAATTAATGCAAACCACTTTGCTATTGAGAAACACAGAAACAAAATAGACCATTGTAAGGTCATTTGGCAACACCAGAATAACATGCTTCCACCGTTATATTAAAAGAAAAGCAATGTATCTTGTTCTAGCTAAAATAACAAAGGGAGCTAGAAACACTAAAAGCTGACAATAAAATATGCATGGTAACCAAACACAGGAAGATGAATAGAGCAGTGTTTCTCAACCTTGGCCATTTTAGGAAGTGTGGATCAAATGGACAAGGTTGAGAAACACTGGTTGACTCGACTGGAGTAGAGTCTTCATTAACAAAACAGTGAAATATTTTGAGAACTGTGAAGTGAGCCCTGTTGTATTCAGTGGCAGCTTCTTCAGCTGAGCAGCTGAGTGAAGGCCTGATCAACCTCATGGTAGGAGAGCGGCTGCAGGCTCACTGGCACTATGGGTAATCTGCTCTCAATTGCTGCTGTTTCCTCAACAGAAAGAACATTGTACCTCATGAGTACCGGAAACACTTCCCCATCCAGATGAAAGACCACAATTCCCACGACGTGCTCCTTCTCTGCACTGCGTGTCATGCGCTGTCTAATTACTATGATAATCATCTCAAGCAACAACTGGCTGAAGAATTTGGTGCCCCTATTGGTTGCGAGGAGGGCGTTCGCTTGCTTGAAGATTCCACCCGTAGATTAGTCCGTTCGGCAGCTAGAGCACTTGTGAATGCAGACAGCCTGCCTGCTGCCAGGAAGGAAGAGCTCTTGCAGTTGATCAGGGATTACTTTGCATCCGACACGGTATCCCCAGAGATGGTGCAGGAAGCAGCTGGACTGGAAACCAGGTACAGTGGCTTAGTTTAAGGGTAGATTAGATCAAGATTTAGATTAAGATACTTGATTATTGCCTACTTTTTTTGCAGTGTTTTCCAGGTTTCTGCTTCCTGGGCCCAATTATCCAACTTTGGAGAATGCTAGTGGTTTGGCTTGGGGAAATGTGTTCTGGGGTTTGACTTGTAGTAATGAGTGGAATTCCCAGGGAAAAGTGAGAAACTTTTCTGAAGTAATGAATAGGTTCAGACTATTAAGAAGATTAAAAAAGTCATCATGCTTTCCCTAGGTGGCATCAAATAGGGACTTACTTTCTCTTGCAGATCTTCAAACAGTAAAGTAATATTCCCCAATGCTTCCATTTTAATAACTATTGACGAGAACAGTTTCAGCATGGCTGGCTCTAGCCAATGAGCCAATTCGCCAAATCCTTTTCTGAAGGCATTCAGTTCCATTTTTCTTGCCATTTGATATTCTGGCACCTGCAACTCACTCAGTTCTCATTGAGCTGTTTGAGGATTTCCCTTCAGGAAAATCCTTAATTGGAAGTTTTTGTTTATTTATTGCACTTCTGTAAATATTTCCATCTTATTGACAATTCCCTTTTGTGTAGGAATCCTGCTGTTTAGCTATATAAAGAATCATATTGGGACAAACATGTATGTATTGCACTTCCAAGATTCCTGGTTGATGTGGTATCTGTAAGATTCTAGATTAGAGGATGCTGTCTAACATAAGATTGATTTTCACGGCCTTCCTAGTGGGATGATGGCCTTTGGAAAATGCTCAGTGTTTTTATTAACGATGCTTCTCTCTTTCATTCTACTTCTTCACAGCTTAGTAAATAGGATCGATGTCTCTAATGTTCTCGAGACTATAAAGCCCATTTTGAAGTGATATAACTATAAATAAATCTTATCTATGTAAAAGCCACTCAAGCATCATCACAAAATCTCCAGAACCGTAAAAGCCTACAAACTTGAAATTTGGCACGTATGTTCCTCTTGGCTTCTAGGTGCTCACTAAGAAAGGATTTTTCAAAATGACCATCAGAGCATTAGTATTTTGTATATTAATATTAACACGCTCTGATATTAAGGAATTTTATTCCCCCTCCCCACCTGGAAAGAAATCTGTTCCAAATGGAAAACACAGAGGAGAGAAGTTTCAGTTTCAGTTTTAGTTTCACAGCACCAAGCAGCTTTAGTACAGAACAGTTGAGCTAAGCTACGTCTAGGCTCCTTGCTGTCTCCTTGCTCACACAGCAAATACTGTTTCTGTTTCCAAACAGCCCTCAACTCTCTCAAACACTGATAGGACGTTAGCCAGATAAATACCAAAGGATGCTGGCAGGCAGAGGCACAATGCCCCTCCTCTTATTTTCCTCCCCAAAAACTTGCCCGACGAGAATAGTTTTTGCAGTGAAGCATGGGTCCCAGGGGTGGGATGCTACTGGTTCGGCCCGGTTCTATAGAACCGGTAGCTCTGAAGAGCAACTGACACTGAACTGGTTTGGTGCAACGACCTTTTGGTCGTCTGTTTGGCCCACCCACCTGCCCGGACTCTTGGCTGTCCTTTATTTCCTGCTTTTTCAACCTTAGCTGCTTTGCACAGCAAAACGCACTCTGACTGAACCGGTAGTAACACCGGTTGGATCCCACCCCTGATGGGTACCCTGCTAGTAATGAAATAAATGGAAATGTTTGACATCCTTCAAGCCTGTGCTTTCCCAAACACCTCCTTTGTTCATCTTTTTTTTCCAGGATTTTTAACGAGAACTATGTGCCACATGGCTTGAAAGTGGTTCAGTCTTTTGCGCAAGGGGGCTTATATTCTCTCATGGGGCTGGAGAAACGTTGGCGCCAGCACTTCTTGGATGTCATGCAGCCCAAGCATCTCCCAGCACAATGGTCTGTTGATCATAATCACGACAAATTAATCAAGAAATACGGGGAGGCTCTCCAGATTGAACTTTCATGAAGATGAAATGATGAAACTGGAAAATATAAAACTCAGACCTACTATTTTCCTTCCCCCCTTGGGATTAACCCCGTTGGGATTAACAAGATTCCACCCAGACAGTTACATTGCGAAGGAAATCTCACCAGCATTGCCAGTTAAAACTATTTTAAGCTAAAAGGTGGTTTTTTAAAAGTCTTTTTATTTGTTTTGAATTACAATTTGAATATTTGTTCTGCAAAGATCACCATAGCCATATCTTCTTCGTAAAGGCTTCTGTACATATGTGCACCGCTTCTAGCCTTTCAGATGCTGCTTCTGAATTGCACTGCTACACTCCCTTTGTCTTCATTGACACAGAAGACTGCATGAAACATCTGGAGACTTTCAGGTTCCTAGCTCTGTTTTATCTTGAAGGTGCCATTAAGGGGGAAGAAGAGCATGAGGTGTTTTTGTTTTGTTTTTTTAAAGTGGATTTATTTGTCTAACAGCAATTATATATCACCCAAAGCCCATATTTAGCTATTAAAACTCATGTTAGACCTGTCCCAGCTTGGTCCCTCAGGAAGGAAACACTCTCAACTCCATTTGTAGCAAAAAGGTTACTTTTACTAAAGGCCAAGCGATTGCAGTTATACAAAGCCAGAACTAAGAGTTTGTGTGCAAAGATTCCCTAGTTAACTTTCCCTTCTTGTGTCTCATCCCCCTGGTATCACCCCAATGTCCAGTCACATTAGAAGAAAATGTTTTGGTAATTATCCTTATTACGGTTGAATGGATGGATGTGACATTCCATTCCCAGGACCACAGCCTCAGGATGTCTCGGGACAGACATCGGGACTGCATGAAGATCACTTTTGGTTTCCCCTTTCCTTGTCTTTCCACAGCCCTCTTCCCCAAAGGCTCATGGCAGTCTGGCAATTAGCAAAGCACAATTGTGAGTGAAGGATGGCAACTCTGACAACTCATTCGATAACTTTGAAGCTGTCCTTATCTCTCACCTCATCTAGCTGTGTGGCCCAGTGGTGGGATTCAATGTTTTTTTTAACTACGGGTTCTATGGGCGTGGTGTGGCTTCGTGGGCGTGGCAGGGAAAGGGTACTGTAAAATCTCCATTCCCTCCCCCCTCCTGGGGGAAGGTAACTGCAAAATCTTCATTCCCTGTCCACCCCACTATCCTGCTTTCCAGCTCCGTTCTCCTGTGCAGGGCAACAAAAGAAGACTCAGCCAATCAGCTGGGACTCGGGAGGCAGAGAATAGATAGGGGCGGGGCCAGTCAGAGGTGGTATTTGCCGGTTCTCCAAACTACTCAAAATTTCCGCTACCGGTTCTCCAGAACTGGTCAGAACCTGCTGAATACCACCTCTGGTGTGGCCCAAGGATGAAGAACAAGGGAGCCAAAGGCTTCTTTCAATCTTTTATTGTTTCCTGTGTGGTGGAAGTTTGCATTGTTTTAGTTCTACTCTGCTGGAGTATAAAATACACAAAAAAAAATTCAGTGGAAAATTTATTATATTCTGAACTCAAAAAGTGTCCTTTTCCAATTTAGCCATTTCCCTACATTGTGTATCTCTGATCCTCGACAAAAGAACATTGAAATTGAAATTTGTGTTGGTGGCTGCTTCTGATAGGATCTTACAACTTGGATGAAATAGTTTTTATTGAAGTACTGAATCTAGCTGGGCATTTACCACCCTACATTTTAAGTAGATGTCAATGTGGTAGAATGCAATAACTGGGAGTATGTCTTTTGATATTATCTGGTACTCATTGAGCTGGTGGAGACTGACAAAGTGGCTAAAAGATTCCCTGAGACATCACTGCTGTGACTTCTAACTTGGATTCATGCCCTGTTGACTGATTTGGTCCGTGAAGAAGATGAACGTATTTGGATGCGAGAGATGGGGATGGCTTCCTTGAGAGAGCTTCAGATGGTACTAGCCTTGAAAAAGGCAGTCCAGCCTTATTTGACACTAGTGCGCTCTCTTCCAACTTCTTCTAGCTTCAGAGGATCCTAGATGAAGCACATTATCGAGATCCCATTTACTCTGGATCCAGACCTGTCAGAGGAGAGACATAACGTTGTGTCAAGCTTTCAACAGGAGAATACCAACCCTGCAAAAAGAAGGATTCATGAATCTCATTAGTTAAGTTTACTCTGAAGAAAGTGAAGAGCTAATATAGAGAATCTTAGGAACCAAATAACCCCCAAATTTAGCCTTTATTTATTAGTGAATGTATTTATTATTAGTGAATTCACTAGGGCAGAGTCTACATTTCTAAGAGCTATGTGGATCTCTTGTTTCCGGAATGCCAGGCTGAAGATCCTTTGAGTTTTCTTCCCTTTCTTTTCCAGACCTGGAGAATTTACATCTAGTCACTTTGGTGGATGTTTTATTTAAAGGATAGGAATACAAGAGGTATTCTTCTGGTATAATACAGGTAATACATTCAGCAACTATCTTCGTAATCTTTTGCAGTTGCAACAGTGATGAAAAAATAACTTTATGACTAACCTTAGCATTTAGGACAAGGGTCTTCAAACTTGGCAAGTTTAAGACTTGTGGACTTCAACTCCCAGAATTCCTGAGCTAACATGACTGGTAGAGGGATTCTGGGAGTTGAAGTCCACAAATCTTAAAAGCTGTCAAGCTTGAAGATCCCTGATTTAGGACTTTCGCAGGTGTGCAGAGCAAAGGAAAGGTGAAGTAAAGTCATAAACAACTGCGGTTTCACTTAGTGACCACTTTTCTTAATGACCAGGCTACCGGTCCCAATTGTGATTGCTAAACAGAGAACTACCTGTTCATCCTTTCTGGTCTGGTTAGACTCTTCATGGTATCTCACTGGGCCACCTTATTGGGGGTGGGAGTTGCAGGCACCATTTTCCGGTCATTCTATTCCTTCTTTTAAGTGGATGGTTGGTTCTAATCAATAATGGTAGGGAGAAGAAAATCAGGTTGGTGGGTTAGGGAAGGGGTCCCCACCCAACCCTCAGTCCATGGCCCGGTACCAGTCTGTGACTCATTGGGTACTAGGCCACTACCAGTCCACAGAGCCGGAAAGATTGGGGACTGCTGGGTTAAGGGATGATGGTGCTAGAACTCAGAAATGGGCCTTAATACTAAATGCTTGCTCCCTGTTAGCACTTTTACAAGGCAGCCAAGACTATATTTGGAACAGGAATTTGGGTGCTAAGTCTCTTAGTGTTCAACAGATTGGGTGGCTCCCTCCATTCAAAAAGTACTGTTTTTTGTTTTGTTGGTTTTGATATTTCGTCTAAATTGTCATAAGTTAGGTGGATGGGATAAAAGAGCTTGTAATAAACAAATAATGAATAAATAATTAATTACCAATTTTTGCATCTTTCATGTTTGCAAATAAATTAATATGTCAAGGAAAAACTTATAATAGGAACCCTTTGTTGGATGGATATCTAATTTTCTATATGCTGCTGGATTTTTAAAAAAATATAATTGCTTTTGGTCATATAAGCCCCAATTTGTTATCAGATGTTAATGCCTATTCACAGTTTAAACACCCAAACCTCTTTTGAAGTGTTGATGCTGACAAAAAAAGAAAAGAAAAAGTTCAGTTGAAAATTGTAATTGAATACATGGAAAATACAGAGATGGCTCTGTTCTTCCCAAGCAGATATTCAGCTGCTGTCAAAAGCCCTGAGAGAAATGCCATGTGCAAGCAGATAATCTTGGAAGGTCATGACAATACTATAATGCCTTCGTGAGCGATCTAGCCTTTTCAAATTTAGTGCTTCTGGGCCTTGAAGTTTACCAGAATTGTACTGACATATGAACTGATGAAATGCTGTGTGTAATATTTGATTATTTTTTTCTAAAGGAAGAGAAAAAAAAAACCCCACAGGGAGATTATTGGAGAAAGTTACTTTGTAGTGTGGGTGCAGAAGATGGTGATGGAAAGTGGTATAAATCTATTATTCTCCATACTCATAACACATTGTAAGGTCTAATGTAAATATCCTGCTTTTTAAAGTGTGCTACTATAGATTTCATTCATCATCAATATTTTAAAGTGTGTTAATGTTCTTTTTAAATTAAAGCTTTAAAAACTATACACATACTGGTTTATTTTTTCCTTTTCGCTGGATCCATCACTACCCAATTTGGATGAAAAGAAGCTTTTCATGAGAACAGAAAGAACACTGCTGCATCCATAGCTGCTCTAGGTTTTTAAAATGGAATAAAACTGTTTTACACAGAACTATATGCATGTACTACTTCATATATCTCTTTTCAAAGCCAAGAAGAACAACACAGGTTTTTTTTCCTCACCAAGACCATATTACAAGATTTATTCCAGTTCCTCTGCTTATCTGATAGTCCATGAGCCAAGACCTGAATTTTCACATATTGGTACCACCCGAGGTGACTAATAATCTTAGGTGTTTTTGGCTTCTTTTATGTCTCTAGTTTATGTTTTGATGTGATAGCCCTTGTTAACTCGTAGCTTAATCGAGGTTATCACTCTTAGAATAGATGCACCCTATGTACACGGAAAGAAAGGGTGAACACATACTTTGACAATATTCTCTATTCTGAACATCACCACGTTTATGCTAATGACCAAATATACTATCCAAAATATCTCCAGAACCCTTTCATTGTTAGTATGCATGAACAGTCTAGTCATGGGCGTCCGGAGGGAGGGTGGGGGGCAAGGGGGGTCATTTGCCACCCCCACCCCCACGTGGAAAATGAAAAAAATAATAAAAAGAAATACAAGATTTAAAAAAAAGATATGGACGATAATAAAAATTTATAAAATTTTTATCAATAATCAATATTCTCCGACGCAGCTGATGTAATTGAGCTTCTCCCTTTGATTGGTGAAATAATAACACCATTTTATTCTCAAAGCCACCTTCAAAGTCTAATTACAATCTCTAGAACAGCTAAATTCTACCTTTCAAATATGTGTTTACCGTGCTTAGAAAACGCACATTTCCTTCGCTCCATTGCACATATCCTCCAGTCCAACACCCAAAATATTTTTTTTGCCCCCCCCTGCATTTTTTTCTCAGGACGCCCATGACTCTAGTACAGTCATGTTCAATACCATACAAAGCAGCGTTCAGGCACTTTCAACAGTAAAAGTAATGTTCATATTACTTGCAATGGAAGTTCCAATTACATGTAGGGTTGATCTAGCTAATTTTTTTGGTTTAGGCCTACTTTTGTTTGATAATTCAATTTAATGTTAGCTGAAGAGCAGATTCGATTTGTATTAGCTACAGTGTTCCACAAGAATAACAGATCCTGAAATCAATACACTATAGCATACATACGTTATTCCCCACCATCATCTTGGTCAACATCAGAGTCTGTTAGTTCTGCTTGTGCCTCTTCGTCAGTTGCCTGGTTGCTGCAGGTTTGTAGTCTACACATGTCAGTGCACTTGAGACCATTGCTGAGGCAAGTGCACACTGGAAGTTTACATGAGCGCACACACTTGCAGGAGAGGAGCTGTAGCACAACATCAGGGGCAGGGGAGCCACGCATCCACTCAACAACGAGATTCCCATCTTCATCAGTTGTCCAGCCACAGTCCTTTGGGTTTGGGACAGATGGCAAAGGCTCAAGACATCTCCACCAGATGGCAGCCTGATAGTTTGCACGTAGCATATGCATGGACAGGCAGTCCTTGCAAGGAGGAAGTTGGCTTGAGTCCACTTCTCCACGCCTGGCACAGAAGATCTGGTAACGGAGCTTGTTCACCTCTGTTGTGTGAGTGGAAGGATGGTACAGCTGACAGGTGATTTCTTGCAGTTTCTCTGACAGCTCTTCAGATACGTTCCATGAACGCCCGAGTTCGGCGAAGGCTTCTTGTTGAGACCTGTCAGACTTCATCTGCTTTAGAGCCGTCATCTTGCCGCGACCAGCGAATGCACTGATAGTGTCACAACCCGTGAAAGCTTGCATACCAATCAGGGCCCTGCAGACACTTAACCCCAGTGCATTGCTGAGTTTGGTGATGTCAAGGAACCTTGTCCGGGCCTTTGTTCCACACTTCTGGTACATGTGGCAAGGTATTTTGTTGCACATCCTCAGGCACAGAACTAGGACATCTGTGTCCTCTGCTGTGACAACAACAGACTCATAGCCAGACTCTGCTGCATGGAGAGCATGGAGAAGTAACCTGGTGTCAGCTTCTTCCTGTGATGATCTCAATTCTGAGACCTCTTCCCAGTGTTCTTTGGTGATCTTGAAGCACAGATGCTCACAGGTAACAAAGAGAACCTTGTCTCGGAGCTTCTCCCTCAGCTGTGGATCCTTCCACTGCTCCACAAGAAACTTGATCAAGGCTGTCTTGTTAGCTGGACTGCATAGGATCTTCCGCCACTGCTGAATCTTGTGCCCAGGTGCAATGTCCTTGAACTGGATTCCTGTGCCTGCACCCCTGTTGGCTCGTTCGACATCTTTGATGGACATCTCCTTGTAGACGTCAAAGACAATATCTACACGATGGCTCTTAGAACCTTCATGGATGACATGGGACAAGGCTGATTCTGCCAGCTGCAAGAAGGTTTGGTCATTCCCTTTCAGCTTCTGGACCAGGCTCATCCCATCAATGATGGTCGCTGATGGCTCTGGGATCACTTCAGCTGGGGCGACATTCTTTTCCAACTCTCTTGCAAGGGCCGCTTTGTTGGTCTTGCGGAGTGACCCATCACCATTGGCCAGTGCCCACGGTAAAGGTCCCAGTGGATGGGCCAAGACTTCACCCATCTGCAGCTTTCTGGTCTCAGCAATCAGAACCATCTGGCCAAAGAGGTTTCTGTCAGCCTTTAGCACCAACTCTTTGCCACGGCCTTTGGTGTTCGTCTTCTTCCTGATGTCAGAGAAAGTGTGCAGCTTCTTCTTTTTCATCCTGTCATGGAACTGTGTAGATGGGATATCTTCTTGCAAGCGCTCTTGCTTGAAGGTTTCGTACGCTTCCTCTCCAATCTTGTAGGCTTCAAGAAGATCCTTGGTCACTTCTGGTGGTGCCATGGAGGCAGTTGACAAGCTCACCAGCTCTTCATGCTCGGGGCTGAAAGGGTTCAACCAGCTGGTCTCCATCAGCTGAACGAGGGACTGCACATCAGCTTCATCTCTTCTTATCCTTGGCAGCTGTAGGTCTGGATGATGGAAGTCAGTGTCATGCTGACCTACCATGTTCCTCAGTTGCCTCAAGTATCTACTGCGGTACTCAGATGTCAGATAGTACCTTGCCACAGCTCCACCTTTCAGGCTGAAGCCCTTGGTGCCTCCTGGTGTCTGCGTGTCTTTGTTAACCGTCTCCTCAATTGTCTGGTCCACAGGTATCCGCCCAAATGGGTTCTGACTCCCAATCTGGACAGAAAAACCTCCCTGCATGAAGTGGGCATGCACTTCAGGGTGTTCTATTGGCAGTCGAGACATTTTGGCATAGTAGTAGGTCAAGAAGCGGGCATAGTTCACCTTGTCATAGGCAAAGCACCATGGGATCATCTGCCTGATTGCTGCCAGGTGAAGCATCCAGTTGCCCTCTCTGGATGCTCGGATCAGGCACAGCATGATCTCTGCCATGTCCAAGTAGGACATCCAGAATGCAGAGAGGTTATCTGCATTTCTGAGAGACTCCAGGTAGACTTTAAACAGCTTTATTGTGTGCACACATGACTCGTTATTAAGCAGGTCTTGCAGTGCAGCCTGAGAGACACCGTCGTGGAAGTTGGCAATCTTCTTCAGGGTTTCATCAAGGTGGTGAATGTCTCTTGCATGGTGTTCCTCCAGCCATCGGAGGAATCCTTTCCAGGCAAGCCTCAATAGTGCTTCATAAACCAGCTTGTGACATCTTACTGCTCTGTTGTACTTGCAACCATCCATCACACCATTCACTGAGCCTTCTGCAATGACACCAGCTTCAACACAGAGATCCCTGAGCCCTGCATCTTGAAATCGCTTCCCTATGATGGAGAGCATATTGCAGATTGTGTGGAAGTCTCCCATCCTGACGACGATGCTGTTGAACTTGTCATGTTTCCATACTATCTCAACAGCCTTCGCATAAAGCGCCTGGTCAAAGACACAGACAATCTGGTTCAGCTGAAGGGCCTGCATGATGTGTAGGGTCCGCTCCAGCACTTCATTGACCGTGGACATGTCCTTCCAGTTACACAAACTCCAAAGAGGCTTGAAAACAAACTTACTCTACCTGGAAAACAAACTTAATCTATCTGCCCTTCAAAACTCTTTGTAACGATGTTGGAAGAGAAAAAAAAAACATATTAGCAATTTACGAAATACATTTTAATTTGCTATGATGCTCTACATTTACCACAAAAAGTCTCTGCACATGATTTTAATAAATTATCAACATCAATTAGGTTTAATTCTAATGATTTACAGCTTCATTTCGCAAATATATGTGTTATCATGTGATATCACAAGGCCACTATTCAGTCAAATTGATGGTTTCTTAAAAAACATACAAAGCTACATATCTGAAAAGGCTATCACATCTTAATGTACTTGGTATGGACCCATAAACATTTTAGTACCATTAAGATTTGGTCACCCAAGATGGTACCGATATCTGGCCTGGCCCATGGACTATGAGTGTTGATTTTGGTTTACCTCCAAAATTTGGTTTCATCTTGTTGCCAAGTGTCCTATCAATGAACCACTAGATGGCAGAATTCTACAATGAATGCAAGGAAAAATCCAGACATGAAAGGAAAAGAACATTCTTCTCTGGTCTTGGATACCAGAATAACAGAATTGGAAGGAACCTTGGAGGTCTTCTAGTTCAGGGGTCTCCAACCTTGACAACTTTAAGACTTATGGACTTCAACTCCCAGAATTCCTCAGCCAGCTTTGCTGAAGTCCACAAGTCTTAAAGTTGCCAAGGTTGGAGACCCCTGTTCCAGTTCAATCCTCTGCTCAAGCAGAGTCCCCATACCATTTCAGACAAGTGGCTGTCCAATCTCTTCTTAAAAACCTCCAGTATTGGAGTACCCACAACTTCTGAAGACAAGCCATTCCCCTGGTTAACTATTCTCACTGTCAGGAAATTTCTCCTTAGTTCTAGGTTGCTTCTCTCTTTGATTAGTTTCCACCCATTATTTCTGACCTTGCCTTCTGGTGCTTTGGAAAATAGATATGACATCCCTTCTTTGTAGAATCCCCTCAGGTATTGGAACACTGCTTTCCTGTCTCCTGTAGTCCTTCTTTTCACTAGACATACCTAAGTTATTTTTTTCTTCGTTTTTCATCTGCCAGGCCACACTCAATTAAGCATATGAGATCTGGCTGCTAAGTTGGTTGTTTGAGAGAAGCTTCTCCAAATATGTGTGGAGGGGAGGGCTTTTGATGAGTTGATAATTTCCCCCCTTAAATTCCATCCTCTGAAATCAAATAGTTCTCTCAGATTTATAGACTGACATTCCTATTGCCGATTTAACTATGGAAGTATTTAGCTTTGGTCTTAAGGAGTAGGAGGGAGAGAGGAAATGATTCCTCAGGCCAGGGACAGTAGAAAGTGTGAGAAAGAATCCCCAAACAGTGCTACCTTAATTGTGTTATATTTTAAAAAATGGGTACAAATGAACCTTTATTTACCATCATGATCAGGACAAGAACTTCCTCCTCTAAGCGATGCTAAGTTACTAAGCGAGTCGCATTCAATTTTACAATCTTTTTTTTTTTGCTGTGGTTAAGTGAATGACATGGTCATTAAGGGAATCTGACTTCCCTCATTGGCTTTGCTTATCAAAAGTCCCTGGGATGATCATAAATGGCAATCATGATCTTGGGACTCGGCAACTATTGTAAATGCATGCCAATTGCCAAGCACCCAAATTTTGGCACATGACCTTGGGGGGGAGGTGGCAACCGAGTACTGGTTGTAAATCCCTTTTTTAAATTGAAGCTTACCTCAATTAAAAAAGATTTTTTTCAGATTTCAGAGAGGTTTTCCAAATTGTGTTACTGTGATTGATTGATTGATCATATGTCATCACATCAATGTCAACTCTTAGCAACCACACAGATACATTTTTTACAGGATGCTGTGTTCCCGGCCTTGTCCTTCAAGTCCAATGGTAGCGTTATGCCCCTGGTGCAGACTGACTCTGAAGGAGAGAAGGAACAGCCGACAGGGAATGGAAGTGTGGCTCTGGAGGTTGTGGAGGAGGCTGGGAGAGGTTGTGGAGGAGACTGGGGAAGGGCAGAGGCCAGCTGAGCAGTCAGAGAAGGACTCAGGCCCATACCCTATCTATCCTAGGGCACTCAGGGAGGAGAGGATGAGGAAGAGAGGTGATCTACTTAGGAGGAGAGGGCCTTGATCCTCTTCATGGGCTGCAGCTGTGACAACTGAATAAGAGTATGGACCTGCATACGAGTGAATGCTGGAAACAAAGCGTGGAAATATCTCTAGTTGATGGTTCCTCTCTGAGTTTGGCGTCCTTCCCAGTGTGTGTTATCTGTGGACATTGTCCAGCCCTTATCTTGCCTGGTTTGGGTTGCTTTTTCCCTTCTTTGTAACTGTTTGTGTGAGAGTTTTTTTGGCTTCTATCAAGAATATTTGGAGCTTGGAAGCAAAGTGAAGGAATAAAAGGGGCTTCACCTGTTTTCTGTGACTGTGTTGTTTTGTATCCCACCCTGAGTCATCACAGGTAGAACCATTGTCACTGTGAGTGAGTCTATCCATTTTACTTCTGGTTATCCTGTCCTTCTCTTTCCTTTCACTTTCCTAGCAATATAGATTTCTCCAGAGAATTAGGCCTTTGTATAATGTATCAAAACAAAGTATGATTGGTCATTTTTGCCTCAAGTAAGGACTCTGGGCACATTTGTTTTGATGTCCCATTTATTTGTTTTCTTCACTATTAATTTACTTCACAGTAATAAGTAGCATTTCTGGAATCCCTGCAGTGCCTTAACCTGAGCTACCTCTCAGGGCTAACATTAATGCTAGTCACCTCCTCCCCAAGTATGCAGCGTTTGGCTGTCATCTTTTTGCAGAGTTGTGAGGTTCTGCTTCTTATGGATGTACTCTTTCTGCAAAAGAGGAATGACTCACACAAGAAGGCCAGCATGTCAAAGAAGCATGCAGTTAGCTTTAGGTTTGTCCATTCCAGGACTTTTTGCTGGTTCAAATTAAGCTCTCAATATCCTCATCAAATTGCTTATCTGCTATTCATTTCTCCAAACAGTCTTGCTGTGTCCATCCTTTGCCAGCACTTTCCTAATATGCAGCTGGGCAACGTCAGCAGATTGTGTGTTTGTGTGTGTGTGTTACTGTTTCTATGATTCATAGCTATATATCTAGATCTTCCTGTATCTCTTAGCTCTGCTAACTTGATCTGGCAATCCTGCCTATAGCTAACAGACCGAGAGTTTATTTTGTGCAAAGTGTATCTGATAGAGATTATTATCTTCCTAACAGTTGCCAAGATTTGATGAGATTTTGATGTGCAAAAGGATCCCTAGAGCTGGGTAGTTGTCTTTTTCTGCAAATCCCTCTGACTGGCAAGTGTCCCTTTTCCACATTTCAAGCAAGGCTGAGCTTCATTTTGCAGTTCTCACTGCTTCACTAGGAACATATGGCTTGAGTTTGAGAAGGGGGGGGGTCAGAAATTAATGGATTTCTTTATATAAATGCTTGAGAACTTTCCAAAAATCTCTCCTTCAGGAAATAAAGCCAAAACTTACTGAAACACTCCTTTACCATAGAAGGCTTTATTTTTAAAACATTTTTGTAGGTCCATATCATGAACTAAGATTTATTAAATTAGAGCGACTGTTAAAACTAAACACTGTTACTTTTTTTAAAAGACCACTGTACAGTACCTAACATTAAAGTGAAGGGGGAAATCAATGGCGGCTCCTACAATCTGATTTCTTTAGTTTTTGTTTTTAAAACCTTTAAAAAGATGTTATTATTATTGTTGTGCTTCTTTTAAAATGCTAACATCTATTTATTTGCATAGGTCCCCAAATTAATGCTGATGCATAGTCACGCTAAGCATTTGTGCTATATGTCAATTTCTGCCATTTTAAAGGTCTGAAAAAGATACCATCAGATTTATTGTACTGTCACAGTGGACACTGGGATGGGGATGGGATTAAGATGGACATTGGGTGTTAGGAGAGCCTGCTACATTCCCCTGCTGTTGCTTTGGATGATCAGAGGGCTTCTGCATTTGAAAGCAGTGTGTCTGTATGCCTTTAAATCAGTGATAATTCCTGGGAATTGCCTGAACAAGTCCCTGTAGTTTTCTTGGCAAGATTTCCGAATAGTTTTGCAAATGTCTGCTGAGAGAGACTGAGTGGTCCAAATGAATGAGTGAGTAGCCCACTTGCTTTGTGCCTAAGTGGGAACTATAATTCACTCTCTCCTGGTTTCTAGCAAACTACCACACCAAACTGACTCTCTAAAGCTAATGCAGTACTGAAGCTGAATTCACTTTAATTTTCAACAATAAAGACTTTTATGTTTGGATTTTTCACACAAGTAAGAATGGATTAAATTACTGTTTCTTTTTTCTATTTTGCCCATAAGCTGCCAAAAATATGGAGCATCTCTTTCAAATGGCTGGTGATGATGAGTTGGGAAACTGGAATGACCACCTTTTGAAAGAGATAGCTTTGACATTATTTGTAACTGGGATCGAAGCAGCTATTTAAAAAGCATCCTGGAGGAAAAAAATATTTCTTTTGACAACTAAAATGTAATCATTCCATAGTCGGAAGTCTTCCTTCCCAACATGCCTTGTACAATTTATCTTTATTACCACAATTCCACTAACCATGTATCACAGCCAGTGGCGGCTTCTTTTCCTCATCATGACAAGCCTCACAAAGGTAGTAGCATCTACTTAAGTATCAGGTGCCAATCAGTGCTGTTAATTGTAACTGGGCTGTTGTAATTTGTTCCAAATTTATCCAGTGTCCAATAACAATTGATGCCATTGTTTACTTCTTCCAAACAGTTGTGATCTCTATTTGCAAATCTCACTGTTATATAATTGTTACCAATTCTTTGTCTTCAATTTATTTATTTAGCGTATGGCAAAGACATGGACTTATAGTAGTTCAAATGTTAAAGCTCTTGATGGACATTCGGACACAATGCGATGGATATTTTGTCAAGGAGCACCACAGTCACACTGAAGGGTAGAGACAAGACCCCACTTAAACAATGAGTCCTGGCAGACACCATGTTGGATATGGATCCTGTTCAGAGTTGACCAATGCTGGCGAGGAAGGTCAAAACCTGGCACCTTTTGTGTAGGATCATCTACATAACTGCCTGTATCTAGGCGTTCAGCAGCCCAATTGGCTTTTTACTGTGTGTTGATGTCAAAGTTGTTAGACAGCTGCTGAGCAAGTTGCAATTTTGTACTCCTTCACTAAGGCTTCCTGCCTTCATAGAACTGGTGGTGCAATGTGGCTCAGGATGGGCAGCCATTTTGTTTATCCATTGCCATGTATTTAGAGAGCATTGGTCAACTCTGAACAGGATCCATATCCAACATGGTGTCTGCCAGGACTCATTGTTTAAGTGGGGTCTTGTCTCTACCCTTCAGTGTGACTGTGGTGCTCCTTGACAAAATATCCATCGCATTGTGTCCGAATGTCCATCAAGAGCTTTAACATTTGAACTACTATAAGTCCATGCATTTGCCATAAGCTAAATAAATAAATTGAAGACAAAGAATTGGTAACAATTATATAATAGTGAGATTTGCAAATAGAGATCACAACTGTTTGGAAGAAGTAAACAATGGCATCAATTGTTATTGGACACTGGATAAATTTGGAACAAATTACAACAGCCCAGTTACAATTAACAGCACTGATTGGCACCTATAACTTTTTTTGATTCTAGTAATTCTTACTTAGTCTGAATCTCTACTTTTTTACATAAACGTCAGTGACAACATTTTTCAAACTCTAATTACTAGCACCTTGAATTGAACATGGACACAAACTTGAAACTAATGCATCTTGCAGAGCAATGGTATAAACGTGCACTGAATGAGGAGTGCACAAAACTTCCCATACTACAATATTTTACAACACTGGATGCTTCTGAAGGCTCTTCAGGTTTAGCCCCATGTAGATCCCACGACAGTAATCCATCCACTCAGGCATGAGTGACAGGGAATAGAGCTCTCTACTTTCTGTTCTTACAAGGCAGTGATTTCATTTGATGGTGCAATGTCCCTGATATTTCCAAGATTCTCTCAAATATTTATAAGCTTGCTTAGGATCTAGGCCTTTGATGATAGTTTCATTTATGTGTTGAAGAATTTCTTGTGAACTGGAGATTTCCCTTTTCTTACTTCAACGATTGCATATTTATCAAATCCAAGTTGCACTGCAATACCACGACTTAATACATGAGCAGTATTTAGAAATAATTCCAGTTTGGTTTTTGATTTGGGATATATTTAATATCAATGTTAAAAAAGATGGGAGGATTTTTTTTAACCTTGCTCTGAACCTTGCTCGTCATATTTTGCTTTATTTGGAGTGAGTGGAATCATCACCGCCTTGAATAGTAAAGAAGATATTGAAACACTTTGAAAGATCTCCCTTTTTATTTTAATTTCATCTAATTCAGGGCTATCAAACTCCCAGCCTGCAGGCTGGATGTATCATGCACTGGCCACACCCACGCCCGGTTTAGCGAAGGGGGGGAAAAGTCCTGATACGTCATGTGATGCCGCCGTGACAATGTGAGTTTGACACCCCTGTTCTAATTCATCAAGTTAAACATTAAATGCACTGCCCCTGTTTCCATGGTTGTTTCTATAAAGCCCTGGATATTTTGACTAAATACCAACGATTTCCATGCTTTCCAGATGTAGCCATGTGGGAGTCAGATGCTTTTTTGTATTCAAAGCTATACATATTCACTTCGCTACATTTTGAATGTACAGGATTGCTTCAGTTGTGAACACCATTTAGTGGAAGGGAAATATCTAATTGAGATCATTATCATCATTATCTCAATTATGTATTCCCTTGCCACAAACTGGCACCCAGTACTGGAGGGAGAAACATGTCTGGCTGGCTGCAGATTTCTGGATCAGTTGAAGTGTTCTGAATTTCAAAAGCAGCATTACGCTGCCTCTGGATATTGCTATACCTGTGATGCAGGGACCAGCATTTCTGAGAAATGTAGTCTCTGTGGTGCTCTTGACAGTACTAAATGTCACAGTGCTCCTAATGTCAAGTTTGCAGCCTCAGGTATGGGAATAAGAAGAGAGGGAGGAGGGAGTGCAAGATCCTTTCCTTCATCTTATCCATCACTGCCAGAACAGAAACTCAAAGCTTTTCTTTATCCATTATTTATTACATTACCAAAACAACTTGGCTAGGCCAGTATTACCCCTTTTGCTGGAACAGTATCTTTACATTGCTCCACCTTGCGCTACAAACTATGATAGAAGAAAACTGTTAGGACAAAATGTTAATTACCTTATATCTTTCTATTATCGCAGCCAGAGATGGTTCCTACTAAGAATCACTGGTAAGGAAGTAAATGCTCAAAAGTAAATGGGGTGAGAATTGGAGTAGATGGTCCAATCTGGGAAAGGAAAAGCTTTTTTGCCTTTACTGAGAATATTCAGTAAATGTTTGCCTTGGCAACAAGAGTTCTGTTCTTCTGTAGTGTCCAGATCTATTTAAAGCAAAGTTATTATCATTAAATTATGGATGTTTCCATTCTTCTAAAGCTCTGCCTTCTTTGAATAGCCAAAGAACACCTGGCTGATTCAAAGTTTTTATGGGTTGGAACAACTACATGAAAACCCTCTGAGATTGCCGCAGATGGTGAGCGTTGCAGACAAGAAACCTTTCTACAGCCACATAGATCAGATGAATTTCCCCCAACACTTCATATATGGTGGCAGGGATACACAACTCTTCATCGTGGCACAGAGAAAATTGCCCGCACCCCACTGTGAGCTTCTGTGCCCAGATGATCACAAATAACCAATTAAGCTCCTCTCGATGTGCTGGTTACCATGTACTTCCAAAAATTATAAGAAGAGATGTGCAACAGCACACAAAAGCAGAGCTGCCTACCTGCCTGGGGCATTGATGAGATCTGAAAGCGAGAGTGGTGGAGATAAAGGCGGCTGGAGGTAGTTTGTGACTGAAAGTGCGGAGGAACAGTGAGCACAAATGATAAAAGGATTGGACAGATGGCCTTCTCCATAGTGGATGCAAATAGCCTGTGGCATTTTCCTGAGGGAGCAGCTTCTGAAGTTGTTGTGGCAGCAACATTTAATGACTTTGCTGCTGAAGAGAGGGGGACTGAAGAAGTTTCTTTCCCTTCATAAACCCAACATAGTGCCACAGATTCCCTTTAATATCAAATAATGGGCATTTTAAAAACAATTGCAGCTGAGGACCACTTTTTCACTGTAGCAGCATGAAAATATCACCTGTAGCTTAAGAGATGAATGTTCACAAAAGAAGATTTTGTGTTCTCAGTTTTCCTGACATGAGTGTCTTGTGAAGTGTCAGCAAAATGGAACAAATTAAACCTTGCTCTAGCGACATCCTTTACATTCATGGGACAAGGCTTATGTAGCAAGGCAAAAATGCCACAAAAGTGCATCATGTTCCTTATTTGCCAGCAAAAACCAGGTTGGCAGCCCCCACAACCCCCCAGTTTGTTTTCTCCCAGTTGTCAGTTGCTAACCTGGGTTTTAGCTGGCAAGAAATAATTAAAATGCTGGTGGTGGAATACACACACACACACACATCTACATAGGTCTCTCTCTCTCTCCCTCCTTCCCTCCCTCGTGTGTGTGTGTGTGTGTGTGTGTGTGTGTGTGTGTTTAGGTGGTTATAGTATGGATGTTCATGTTCCCTAATCACCACCTATTGATTTTGGAAATACCAACAAGGAATCTAAAAATGCAATCCACAACTTTAGAGGAGAAACACCTACTCATCTTACAATTGGTACATGCCATTTTTTCTGTCTGTTCTTGCTTGTTAGTGTTATATACTTACCGTAAGTAAGTAGGGAAGGAAGGAAGGAAGGAATCTTGACGGGTAGGTATGAAAGTCATGTTAATGAAAAGGCCAAAGAATTTTTGTTTATTTTTCATGACTTGATTCTTTTGAAAGGCCTTGTAGCAATCATCCAACTATGAAAGAAAGCACCATTAATAATGTAAATATCAAAGAACTGCAAATGAGAACAATGGTATTTGTACTTCACTTAGTCTTCTGTTTTGGTACATTAAAGCTTCCTTCTTTAGATAAATTGCTTCCATGACTGGACTTCTGGAAAAGGGAGCTTTCAACAGAACAGAGTTTCAGTGAGTCTAGTATTTACCAGCAGTTTCTCAATTTGACCATAGTTATTCATCAAGAATGCTTTGCATACACTGTTTTTTAGGAATTTATTTCTGCAACAGCTTGTGAAAAATCCAGCTAGATGCAATTTTATATCCAACTTGGTTGCTGTGACTATTTAAAATTAATAGTGCATCCATCCATTTGCATTCAGATGTAATGTTGTGTTCAGAACCTTGCCTGAATTATTAAATCCTTCCTTGGCTGTGATTGGTGGATTTTCTGAATCATTCTGAATAATGAATATTTTGAACAAATACAACTGCTTATACCCATCTCATGGTTTTAGGTCAGCACTATATGGGAGAGTTCAAATCCAAATATTAATCTTTGGATCAAAGTAGGATCAGAGATGCTCATTACAGATACAGAATAAGACTGATCCTATAGACCTTAACATCCATCACGTGCAAGGTTTTTTTTTAGTCTTCCTTGTGACAGATGTTCTGTGAGCAGTTAATATTTTTAGGTTCATAAAACAGCCAGTGAACAATAAACAGAATAAAACCAATTATTATGTTATTATATTAAAACCGAGAATAAACTATCAATAATTTCCTTTTTATTGCAATTCTAAAAAGACTTAAATTATAAATGTCAGACAATATAGAGAACTTGACAGTTGAAAATTTAGCCTTCCCCTATCTGACGTTTCCCGATGCATTTGGATGCCAAATGACAAAATTCCAGCATGGGAAATCTGGAAAATTCAAAATCCCAATACATCTTAAAGATGCCTGGTTGGGACAAAGTCATCATGGCCTCTCAGTGGAGGCTATTTTGCAATTCATGCTGTAATTAAAAACCAGCAAGAGAATTGCTCTCTCCTGTGGCCCAGCTTTGCATTTATTTTGATAACAGCACCATATCATAAGGAGGTTGTCCATTCTTTCCAAGTAGTGCCCTTCAGATGTACACATAAAGATATGGATTATCAGAAATTACCATTACAGCCAAAAAATTACCAGTATGAAATATCTTTATTTTTATTCAGAGATGCTATATTTTTCAACAGCCAGGATTGACTCAAAGATCTTCAGTCTATAGTGAGATTATCCTGCTGGAAAATCCCAATCATAGGAAATAACAGTTTAAGAGGAAGCTACTCTATTTGAAGACTTGAAATGAGACCCATTGAATACAGTGAGCCCATAACTAATTTTTAAACTAGATGACAATTCATTGGCTTAAATATGTGTGTGTGTGTATAAAAACAAAATACCACTCACACATCATCACAAAATCTCCAGAACCGTAAAGCCTACAAACTTGAAATTTGGCATGTATGTTCCTCTTGGCTTCTAGGTGCTCACTAAGAAATGATTTTTCAAAATGACCAACAAAGCATTAGTATTTCGTATATTATTATTAACATGCTCTGAGACTATGGAGTTCTACTCCCACTCCCCACCTGAAAAGAAATCTGTTTCAAATGCAAAACACAAGCAGAGGAGAGGAGTTTCTGTTTCAGTTTTAGTTTCACAGCTTTAGTACAGAACAGTTGAGCAAAGCCATGCCCAGGCTCCTTGCTGTCTTCTTCTTGCTCACACAGCAAATACTGTTTCACTTTCCAAACACCCTCAACTCTCTTACACACTGACAAGGATGCTAGCCAGATGAGTACCGATGGATGCTGGTAGGCAGAGGCAGATTTCCCCCCCTTATTTTCCTCCCAAAAATCTAAGCCTGACCACATAGTTTCGTAGTGAAGCATAGGTATCAAGCTAGTTCTAAGTACTTCCAAGAAAGTATAGCAGCTGTAGCTCCTGAGTAAAAATGGTGGCAACTCAAAGGACATCCCTTCCATGCCCACCTTGGGTTAGTTCCAGCCTGGTGTCCAAGTACAGAAGAAATACAAATGATGTAGAATACAGACATACCTTGTTGTATTGTGCTTTGTTTTATTGGACTTCATAGATAAGGGGTTTTTTTTGTGGCAAACCTGCATTGAGCAATTATATTTTTCCAATAGCATTTGCTCGCTACTAATAAAGTATTTTTAAAATTAGGATATATATATTGCTTTTTAAAGATGTTACTGCACACTTCATATAGACAACAGTATAGTGTAAACCTAGCTTTTATATATCCTGGAAAACAAATATAATGTTTTATTATTGTGGTGGTCTGGAATTGAACTTGCAAGATTTCTGAGGTATATGCTCCCTGTATGCTGTTGCGAAGGTGAATGGGCCCCAAAGCCAAATTCCATCTTTACTCTAATTTGGTAATTTAAAAAAAGGCTGGGGCCTGGCACAGGAAGCAGATGTTCATTCCAAAGTTGTGGAATAAAGTTATGAACCTCTGGTTTCTCCTTTGCCTTATATGTATCTTTCATAGTTGGCTCTTCTTATGGCTTCCTAGGCCATTGGTCAATGCTTTATGGCAGATGTGGGGGAACTAAGCCCTCCTTTATGACTTGTGGACTTCAACTCCCAGAATTCCTGAGCTAACATGGCTGGCTCAGGAAATCTGGGAGTTGAAGTCTACAAGTCATAAAAGGCCCATAGTTCCCCATCCCTGCTTTATGGTCTCTGGCTAAAGGTCAGTTCAGTTCAGGCTTTCAGTAGCAGAGATCAATCTAAAGAGAAAAAGTGATACAGAAATGGCAAAGTGGGAAGTAGCCCTCTCTCCTTTTTTTAAAGAAAAAAAAAAAACTATCTTGAAACATGCTTTTTCAAGAAAAAGCCAGAAAATGAGAATTTTCAGGGAAAATCACACATTCGAGGCAGACATTCAACTGTGAAGGGCAGTAATGGGATGCCAGGAAAAGATATGATTGTTTTAAAGATCTGCAGACAGGTAACGGGTTGCACTCCAAACAGCAGTATTTTCAGGATATACTGTACATCTTTTTAAAAAATATATATTTTGTGACTCTGACAGTCATGCATCCTGGGCAGTAGAAACTACATAAAATTGTAGGAGCTCCACTGACTTGGACAAGTAGTATCTGATCCAGCAGCAGACCTATTACATCT
The DNA here is from genome assembly GCA_033807585.1 of Hydrophis major. Taxonomy (NCBI): domain Eukaryota; kingdom Metazoa; phylum Chordata; class Lepidosauria; order Squamata; family Elapidae; genus Hydrophis; species Hydrophis major. The sequence continues at coordinate 84,918,168 of CM066328.1, read as the reverse complement.
GTGGGGATCTGTCTAGAAAGACTGAAAGAAGCGATGGAAGGCAGTAATCATGGCCCACTACTGCCTTCCACACAGGAAGCCTCATTCAGCTGCTGCTTCTTGATATGAATGATTAATGTAGCTATCATAACTAACAGTCCTTCATAGCCTTATCCACTATTAATTAGTCTACTCCTCCTTTAAATCCATCTCAGCCCACTTACATCTTTTGAATTGAATGCTATCTATTAATTATACATTGTGCCAAGCAGACTTACTCCTGAATCTACTGCCAGTCAACATAATTAGTCCTAGTATTAAGAGAGGAATGGGCAATTCATAGTTTCTTCTTTGTCTTTGTCTTTTTTTTTTTTTTGCATGTTACAGTGTGATTGTTTCATGCAATTAAAATGGAGCGTGGTTTATAGAGCCAGCAGGACTGTTAAGCTCTGCTAGAACTGTGCAAGAGAAGCTGGGATCAAAATAGTTCCCTCGGTTCTTTTTCCCTTTATGGGTTTTGAAGTGGTGAAAAGGTAAAATTAATGATTTAAATATTGCAAGGCTTTAGAGCACCTCTTTGATTTTAAATCTGTGAAACTCCTCCTGCCCCAACAAGGTCCTGGCTAAATGGGTATTTGGAGTTCAGCCCAATCTATGGCTACAAATAATGGGCTGCAAAAATCTAGACAACCTCTGGATGTCTGGTTTGTATCTTTGCTGCCCTCCAGATCTATAGATTCAGACCCAGCAGCCCCAACACAAACCTGATATAGCCCCTTCAGGCTACAGAGATTCTGCTTCTTGTCCTAGAGCATTACATCCTTAGGATGGACAATGGAGTAGGTCTAAACTGGCATTAGATCATTCCTAATCTGTAGTCCTTATTACTTTATCTGTAAACATATTCTTCTCTAGCATTTGGAAAGAAGACTTCACTGAGCCCTTTTTATGTACAGTAGTGGAAAATCCTATAGGCTTTACTGCAGCAGTAATTTAGCATCTTAGAATAAGAGGCATTGCTATTCTTGCTTGTTTGTTTAAATTCACAAATCTTATATCCTTATAATATTTTTGCATTTTTATGCTATTACTTTTATTGCTAGTTCAATAGACATATAGATAATTCTGTTTTAATTAACTACACTGGATACAACTCTGAATACACTTCCATGCAGAAATCTTATTAATATTTGTAATAAATTGATACTTAAACAACAAAATCAATGGCCTAATAAAAATCCACATCATCAATTCAATCAGCAGTCCAATAAAAATAGTCTGATTTTTATCCAAAGAAATAGAAGGTTGCTGTATTGTAACCTAGCAAGGCATTTATTTCCTTTCACAGTTAATTTTTTTGGATTGGTCACATTTGCCACTTAGATTTACCTACCTGGTGAATAGGACTGTCAGTGAAAATGGTTCCAAAGAAGTATTTGTGTTTATGACAACTTGCCATGGCCAACTCACCACAGCCAGCTTGCTGTGGTCGACTTGGCACTGCCAACTCACCACAAGACAAGACTTACATTAATATTTTTAAAAAGTGGCATAGAATCATTAAAGAAAGGATGCCAGTGGAGGGATAAAATAAAACAAAAATATTTTAAAAAAATATTTAAAATAATTAAAATGAGCTGTTGAATTGTCCTGCAGTGAGTTGTCCCATGGTGAATTGGTTGTGTCTAGTTGGCTGTTGCAAGTTGTCCCATTCCAGCCTAAACGCTCATGTGACGTCTCTCAATGATTGAGTGAAGTTGTCCAGCGTTACACAGGTTTCTACATAAGCTAGAAAAAAGAGATGTTCTTTAAAGATACCACTATCCAAGTTAACTCAAATCTTAAAGTCAATAAAATTAATGCAACTGCATGAGGGGCCTGGAAAAGTTGGGCAGCTTTAACAAATTGCAGGGGTACTATGTTCTTGTGAAGTCCAAAGTACTTTTCTCAAATCATTTTTGAAATGTTTGTAGGCCTAATTGCTTGCTCATTGTACAGAACCAACAAAAGTTCCACACGTGTAGCTGTGCATGTGAAACAAACAAAATGTTAAAAAGTTATTATATTTATATAGTTACTTACCAAGCACATCTAAATTATATTAAAGTAACCAAAATATCTTTACAATCCCCAAGGCGTGTCATAATTTGTGAGTACCCCATATGTTTGGAAATTGAAAGTTGAAAGTTTGGATGTTTGAAAGTTGAAAATTTTGACACGCCCTGGGTGTCTTATCTGAGGCAGATTTAAAACCATCCTTCAAGACTTTTTGAGCATGTACATTTATTTTAAGTCAACAGTTGTGTAGAGACAATATTTACCAATCCAAAATATATCCTTTGGAGATAAATAAAGTATTCTATAAATCAGTCTATGAAGAAATTAGGAGGTTGGAGATAGGGGAGAAATTCTTTCTAGCTGGATTTAGAGTTGAATCACACTATGTACCGTGTTTCTCACATAATAAGGCCGGGCCTTATTTTTTTTTTTTGATCCCTGAAAAAACGGCTAGGCCGTCTTTTCGGGGGTGACTTAATTTCCTCCCCCACCTAGAGCAGCCCATACGCACTCTCCTTGCTGCGAGGCCGCTTCTATCAGCTGACCAAAAGCTCCCTTGAGACAGAGTCCCCAGCTGCTTTGGGGTGTGGCGTGGCTGCCCCTGTCCCCTCACCTTTAGGGCAGTCTCTTTCGGGCGATGGAAGCTCCCCAAGTGCAGTCACCAGCCACTTTGATCGGCCGGTAGAAGCGGCCTGCGGCGAGCGCACACACACACACTCTCCTTGCCACAAGGCTGCTTCTACCGGTTATTAAAGTGGCTGGTGACTGCACTTGGGGAGCTTCCATTGCCCAAAAGAGACTGCCCTAAAGGCGAGGGGACAGGGGCAGCCACACCATGCCCCGAAGCAGCTGGGGACTCTGTCTTCAAGGGAGCTTTCGATCGGCCGATAGAAGGGCCTCGCGGCGAGGGGAGTGTGTACGTGCAGTCGCCCCGAGGCCGCTTCTACTGGCTGATTGAAGTGGCTGGTGACTCTGCCTTCAAGGGAGCTTCTATCGGCTATCAGGGTATTCTAGCCTAGGCTACCTGCAGGGCACTCCTAAAGGCAAGTTTTCTCCCCCCCACCCCCGCCCTTCCCCCCCATTTCTCTTCACCTCGTGTAGTTCTAACGAACGATGTGAGAAATGGTGGGGAAACGCATGGTTTTAATAGGCCTAAATTTGGGGGCGGGGCTTAATTTTACCTCATGCCTAGAAATCATACGGGGCCTTCCTACTGGTGGAGGCCGTATTGTTGGAGAAACACAGTACTATGACATTGCAAATCAAAATATGGTTCTGAGCTATGCTGTCTCCTCTACCCAAGAATGTTATAGTCAGAATTTTGTTATGTTCGTGCAGTTAATTGGATAGTTTGCTTTGAAATTATCATGCAAATTGCCTCTTTTAAATATATCCACTCAAGTTGGTAAGACCACTTTGATCACTTGGTTACTATTGCTCACTATTTGTAAGCTTTCTTGGATTGCCAGTTTCTCTCATTTACATTTTTAAAGGTTTAGCTTTGTTGTCATCATTCTTTGTTTGTCAAACTATGCAGTATTAGAAAAGTAGAAATATATCTAAGCATAAGAATTTTACAGACCCACAACTATTTCATAATTGAACCAAGCCTTAACATTTTCTGTCTGTTGTATGCAATGCCTTTTAAGGTATGCTTGTATTTGTCAGTTAAAAGAGTGATGGGTATCTTGAAAAAAGGGTGTGTGGAGACAATGTACTATAACAAAGGACATTACAGGTATGTTCCAAAATGCCATGAGATTCCAAACTTATGAGTATGTTCTATGGATATTTAAAGTCTGGCTTGTCCAAAATTGACAACATTGTACCAGTAACGAAGCTGTGTCAGAGATAGGACTTTCTTCATCCTGAGATTTGATACTCTTAGGAAGTAGAGGGAGAGGTGACCCTGAATGGATCCGTAACATGGACAGAATATAACTTATTGCTGTCTCACTTGTTTAGAAATGAAGATCACAAGCTAGGACTGCAACCTGCTCTAAGAAAAATCTGCCTATATGATTTCTCTGGCAAGACAAATAGTGGATTGGAAAAAAGGCTATTAATTGAAAAATCCTGAAGGAAAAGGGCTAGTCCTTCTGTCACACTTATGATCTGGATCCCTAGCTGCTCTGAACACATAATGTACATGCTGGTTTTTTTTTAATTAAAGGACCAGATGCATTCATACATCTCTGTTAGCATAATGAGTATGGTTCTAAAGCTTGTTGATTAAAATAAAAAGGTCCTGTGTCCTGTGTATTTCTATGTTAAGTGATCTGTATTTGTTTTTTATTGTTGGATCCTTCCTCCCTCCCTCCCTCCCTGCCATCCATCCATCCATCAATCTATGGAAACAATTAGACTTTCGGTCCCTCTCTACCATCCATTGTCTACCAGGCAATTAACAGCATATTGTTTTACCAGTGATGTAATTTGGTACTAAGAATAAATTAGACAACATTTGATGTGAGTGGTTTATGTGATTCAGTCCAAAGATAATAGAAAATCTAATTGAAAGATGTTTTTGAGATTCATTTGCAATACTGCTTGCAGAAGGATTAATCACATAAGAATTTGTAATCCTTTGATAATTCTGGAGAGGATTTTTGTTGCTGGCAGTGGGCTAAATTTATATTATATAAATATATAATTATATCATACATAAAAAATTAATTTTATAGTAAATATTGAAAAGTAGCCACATGCTCACAAATATTTACAATAATACTGATTATTCTGGGAAAAATTCCTAAAATAATACCTTTATTAGGCCACTAGATGGTTTACAAATAATTACGAGAATTGAATCTCATTAGCCAGGAGAGTTAATCCAGAAAACATGAAATGGGGAGAAAAAGATGTGACTCAATGTTTGAGCCATGTCACTACCAAGCTAAATTCTTAAATGGAATTTGGAACAGTTAGTGTCATCTGGACGCCATATTTATGAATTTCAGTACGAACATTTTCTCTTTTTTCTTTAGAGTTTCTTCTTCAAGATTAATAGTAATAGTAGTGCAGACTTTGTAAATGTCCCAACTATTTACAAAGGCTGTGCTACTATTACAATTAAACTTCTCATCACTACTTATCACCCATCCCCTCCCACTTGTGACTGTATGACTGTAACTTTGTCGCTTGTATCTTATGATTTATATTGACTGTTTCCTAGTATGATTTGATTGCTTATTGTACCCTACGGCTATTATTAAGTGTTGTACCTTATGATTCTTGTCTCTGATGAATGTATATTTTCTTTTATGTATGCTGAGAGCATTTGCACCAAGACAAATTCCTTGTGTGTTCAATCATACTTGGCCAATAAAGAATTCTATTCTATTCTATTCTATTCTATTCTATTCTATTCTATTCTATTCTATTCTATTCTATTCTATTCTATTCTATTCTATTCTAAGTATCAAGGAAGGAAAAATGAAGACTTTGCTTCATGTAATTTTAGGGTTTTCAAAATATTTTAAAATATTTGAGTGAAGGCAATTTCAGTGTGTAAATGTTACTTGGAAGTGGAGACTCTTATGTGTTTGAATTCATTATGAAATTATAATCCTCCTCAGTCTACAATGTAATGTAAGCAATAAAATCCTGAAGAGCTAACAATCTAATTTATTCTAGTTAGTTCAGAAGCTTTTTGTGTTAAGATCTTTCAGGAGCTTCTTATTTAAGAAACCTTACTTTTAAGAGTTTTATACAAGATAAGATGAGGAACTATACAGAGCACATATGGTGTAAGCAACTCAAAAATATCCTACAGGTTTTCTTTCAAGAATATTAATCACCTCTCAGGAAAGATGAGATATATTTTGTAATATCTCCTGGCACAAATAGTGTTCTCAATAAATGTCACATTTTTCTCTTAGATAAATAGTTGTATCTTTGGATGGCATTTCCATTAGAAATATTATCTGCTGGGTATGAAATGTTGTGAAAACATTTTCCTCATTTGGAGAATGAATGCTTTGCATGTAAGACCTTTCTGGTCCAAACCACGCTTAAAACAGCTTACGCCAACCAGATGCCCTGCAGCTGTGTCGGGACCACAATTTTCAAATTTCCATTCTGTTTGGTTAACGTTATAATCCCAATATATCTAGAGGTTGGAGAAAATGGAGTTAAGAAATTGGCACAGGATATCTGCAATGTCGGTCGGAAAATAGTTGGACTTGACTCCGGGATGTACAGACCCCCCCACACACTTTTGTTGAAAAGCCTGACATTACAATGAGAAGACCTAATAGGAGACCACTATTTGTTATTTTGCCTGCGTTAAGTTTCAATATGATAGCCAGCTTGGTTTATCGGTTTAAGGCAGGGGTCTCCAACCTTGGCTCCTGGAAGCCTGGCGGACTTCAACTCCCAGAGTTCCACAGCCAGCTGGCTGTGGAATTCTGGGAGTTGAAGTCCGCCAGGCTTCCAGGAGCCAAGGTTGGAGACCCCTGGTTTAAGGTATCAAGCTAGAAACTGGGAGCCTGTGAGTTCTTGTCCCACCTGGACACAAAGCCAGTTGGGTGAACCTCGGCTTTCTTTTAGTCCTAGGAAGGGGGCAATGGAAAACCACTTCGGAAAAACCTTGCCAAGAAAACTGAGGGACTTGTTCAGATAGTTCCTGATAATTGGATACAATTGAACGGGGAAAAAGTTTCATTGTACTCGGGGAGGTATAATTAATATGAATGGGTTTAAAGAAAGTATGTCCTATATGAATGCGGGAAATAAGATTCCTACTTTTCTTTAGACTTCAGTGAAAAATAAAAGCTTTGGCTACAGCCTTGAAGGCAATTATGGAAATATCACATTCTATTGATAAAAATGATTTTCTTTCTTTCACCTCACCTTTATATCAAGCCACATTTAATTCATCTTGGCAAACCAAAGGCATTTTTGGTTTCTCAGTCAAAGAGTGGGAATCTGATTACAAAATCAAATTTCATACTAGATACACCATAGAAAATTTCTTGGATCAATAATGTTCTGAAATTAGGCATGCTGATGTTCACAATGTTATGGCTTTGTGATGGGCTTAATTAAAGCCCCTTTTCCCCATCAACTAAAATATAAGTATTACCTTTCTTGTGCTAATGTACATGATTCTTGATTTTGCCCTTCCTGTTAGGGAGAGTGGATTGCAATCTCAGACAGCAAATCTATATAGCCTGCCATGTAGGCTGTGCCTAAGAAAGTGCAGTGTCATTATCCAGTATGCTGTGTAGCTTATCAATAATGTGTTTGAGTGGTTTGAGCTGTGGGTGACAATCAGTAGTATTCCACTGTTCTATTTTTGAGGATTTTCCTTTAATATGTGTTCCCTGAGAACTGAACTGGCTCTTTCGATTTGTTTATTAAACTTGTTGAGTGGGTACTTCAGTCTCTTGGTTAAATTCCATCAGTTGATAATCTCTGTCAAACAGACCAGCACAAATGCAGCCGTACTCAACGAGTAGTCCTTAATGGGTCTAAGTCTACATGGAGGGAAGTGAGCAGTGGGATGCCAAAAGGTTCCGTCTTAGGCCCAGTACTCTTCAATATCTTCATTAACAACTTAGATGAGGGGATAGAAGGGGAACTTACCAAATCTGCAGATGATACTAAGCTGGCAGGAATAGCTAACACCCAAGAAGATAGGCTCAAGATCCAGATGGATCTTGACAGAACATATCTAACAAAATGAAATTCAATGTAGAGAAATTCAATGTATACTTATGCAAGAAAAACCCAAAGTACACTTATAGGCCGGGTGAAACCAGGCTCAATAGCAGTAACTGTGAGAGGGATCTTGGAGTCTTAGTGGACAACCAGCTAAATATGAGCCAGCAGTGTGCAGCAGCAGCCAAAAAAGCTAATGCAATCCTAAACTGCATTAACAGAGGGATACAATCAAGATCAAGGGAAGTACTAATACCACTCTATAAAGCCTTAGTAAGACCACACCTAGAGTACTGCATCCAGTTTTGTTCACCACATTGTAAAAAGATGTTGAGACCCTAGAAAAAGTACAGAGAAGAGCAACCAGGATGATTAGGGGACTGGAGGCTAAAACATACAACGAACGGTTGCAGGAACTGGGCTTGGCTAGTCTAGTAAAGAAAAGGACCAGGGGAGACATGATAGCAGTCTTCCAATATTTAAGGGGCTGCCACAGGGAGGAAGGGGTCAAGCTATTTTCTAAAGCTCCTGTAGGCCAGACAAGGAATAATGGATGGAAATTGAACAAGGAGATATTTAACCTGGAAATAAGGAGAAACTTTCTGACAGTGAGAACAATCAACCAATGGAACAGCTTGCCCTTGGAAGTTGTGGGGGCGCCATCACTTGAGACTTTCAAGAAGAGACTGGACTGCCATTTGTCAGAAATGGTGTAGGGTCTCCCACCTGGACTAGATGACCTACAAGGTCCCTTCCAACTCTGATTACCTGTTCTTTTTTATCTGTACCACAGAGCCTAGTTACAGATGATAAATTTGGTGGTTTAATCCAGCCAGGAGCTGGAAGCATGAGAATCTGTAGGTTTTCATTATAATGTGCTATTTCTGTGTCCACTGGGTAGTTGTATTGTGACAACAAGGAAGTGGGATTGCTCTTGAGGCTGAGAATGATGAAGTCCTGATGAATTTGATGAGATTTGTTTAGTTTCCATGGGTCCAGAGGATGAAAATGTAATTAATGAATCTCAAGTAAAAGGGGAGCTTTAAGGGATTAAAGTATTACTCTAGGCCAGCCATGAAGATAAGGGGGTTATTATGGAGTTATGGCCATGCTTCTGATTGTTATGTACAAAGTTGATCAATGTGATAGCAAGGTGTGTGTGATGCTGTTCTTAGTGGCTTGAAGATCATGGTTTTTTTCGGGGGTGGGGGTGGGGGGTGGATATTGGTGTATTAACACCCACAATAGCTAAAATGATTTTGTTAGTGGTTGTCCATGGTGTTCTGCCTTCTTAGGAACTGTGTGGTATATTTTATGCAGCTGGGAATGCAAGTTTAACACTCCACGTTTCTCATTGGTTACTAGATTAGCAGCCTGCCCTATAAAAGGGCTGCTGCTGCCCTAGGTTTTTCCTCTGTTCAGAATGATTAATAAAGAGTTGAAGTTCACTGTTCACTGCCTCATCTCCGTTCCTTGCACCCATGTGCAGAATTTAACACTGGCGACGAGGATGGGATGCGGAGACGTCAGAGCTGACTGAACACTACAGAGCACCAAACAGAGCACATGGCTGAAGGCACATCGACAGCGGAAACCATGTCCGGCGGCGCCATACCACCCGCTCCATTCAACCTGGCACAAGAAGACTGGGACTCGTACATAGACCTGTTCCAGATGTTTCTGGAGACCAACAACTTGAAGGATGCCATTATGGGGAAAAAGCGAGCGGTGTTCCTGACCCATTGCGGGCCTGCCGTCTTTAAGATGGCCAAGGCACTAGCGAAACCGGCTGAGGTGAAAACCATGGACTGGGATGTCCTCGAGCCCCTTCTACGGGCTCACTATGCACCTACCATACCAACGCTTGTCCGAAGACATGAATTTTACCAGAGAGACCAGCGGAAAGGAGAGAGCGTTGCAGATTTCATCGCGGATCTCCAGAACCTGGGAGGCCTCTGTGGGTTCGCTGACCTCGAAGAAGTTTGAGAGACCAAATAATTCTGGGATTAGATGCACCACACGTGCAAAGTAAGCTGATGGCGAAAGACAACATCAGCCTTGCAGATGCCATCTCTGACGCTACTGCAGCAGAAGCAACCAGGAAGTCGGCTGCCCGAATGCGCCACACCAACACACCGCTCCACCAACTCGCCAGCGAAACCTCACCTCGCCTAGAGAGACACACAACGGCAACCCACCACGAGGAACTCGAATTGTCATCAGAAAGTGATGAGGAGGAGGTCAACCGGCTCTGGTCTGAACGTGACCAACGCCACCAGCGTAATCAAAGACTACAGCATCAATGCGCAGGTTGTGGGGCAAACCACCCGCAATCAGACTGCAAATTCCTCGACACGCTCTGCCACTTTTGTGGGAAAAGAGGCCACATCGGAAAGGTCTGTAGAAGCAAGCAAGGATCCAGCCCACTTCAGAGGGGGACCAATGACCGCCAAACCACAGGGAATCGCCCTGTGAGTCGGGAACATTTGAACCACCAATGGAACAACCACTCCTACAGAAATAAACCACTGGCCAATTCAACGAAATGAGAAGAGGCACACCAAACCATTATAATTGGTCACGCCTCATCAGTAGATGCAAAGAAGATCCGAGTGAAGGTCGCCATCGGAAACCAGCCCTGCATGATGGAAGTCGATTCAGGATCATCCCTCTCGATGGTTTCCTGGAAAACCCTTAAACAATTAATCCCTGCCGTCCGGCGGCAAGACCTCAGAACCCAAAGAATCATACTCAAGGATTATCAGGGAAACCGAATTCTGGTCGTTGGATCCAGCCTTGTCCAGGTCTCATTCAAAAATCGTACTGCATCTTTACAATTGACCGTCATCGACCGTGATCAACCTAGCTTGTTAGGCCTTCAATGGTTCACCCCACTCAGGATCAAGGTAGCCGGCATTCACCAAACCAGAAGCGACAACTGGGAGGAGGCCCTCATCCAGGAATTCCAGGACGTCTTTGCAGACAAACTAGGCGAGTACAAGGGGACCCCGATATCATTTAACCTTAACCCTGAAGTAGCCCCCATCCGCCTTAAGGCTCGTCAGGTATCTTTTGCCCTTAAACCAAAGATTGACGAGCAGCTTGATAAATTAATAGGTGTTTTAGAACCAACAGACCACACTCGTTGGGAAACCCCAATCGTAACACCCATCAAACTGGATGGATCGTGAAGGATTTGTGGGGACTACCTAGCCACCCTGAATCACACCCTTCAACAGAACGCTTACCCGGTGCCGGTGGTACAACACCTCCTCCATTCCCTGGGGGGCGGAAAAGTCTTCGCTAAATTGGATTTAGCACAGGCGTACCAACAACTGCCTGTAGATTAAAAAAACAGCAGAGGCACAAACGATCTTGATGCACCGAGGCGCCTTTAAGTGCAACCGACTCCAATTCGGAGTGAGCGTAGCCCCAGGGATTTTTCAAAGTTTGATGGAGAGACTCTTGCAGGGGATCAAAGGGGTCGTACCATATTTTGATGATGTTTTAATTGCTGCCCCGAATAGAGAAATACTAGAAGAGCGTCTTAAATTGGTTCTCCAGAAATTTAAAGACTCCGGCCTTGAGGTTAAAAAAAATAAATGTCGGGGTTCCGGTTTCGCGTGGCTTTGGGGCAGCAGGAATTCGCGACAGCTCGCGATTCCTGCTGTGCTAGCCGCCAAGGTACCCCCGATCCAGATGGGTCAGGGGGATATGGCTGCCCTGTAGGGACAGCTGAAGAGAGAGGGGAGTCGGACAGGGGGTTGGGGGTGTCGCAGACCCCCTCCTCCTCCGGAAAAACCCCTTTTTCCCAAGGTGGTGGAGCGGCGGTCAGCAATGGCCACCACGAAGAAGCCAGCAACCGGGTAAGATTGCACTGGAGGAAGTAAGAAGAGTGAAAGTGCTGTCTGAGCCGGGTCAAGTAACATCTTTCAAATTGGTTGGAACTGAGCTGTTTGAATTGCTGGAGGATACATTGTATCCCTAAGAAGATCGAAAGCGGCGGAGAAGCTGTTAAAGGGAACTTTTTTTTTTCTTTACTCTCCCACCCCATGGAAACAGCAGATATGTTTGGACATATGGGACATTGAAAGTGAATTGTTTTGAGAGTTGAAGCTAAGGGACAAAAGGGTTTTTGGACATTGAAAAACTTAAGAAATTGGAAAACCCTTGTTGGAGGTATGGATTTCTGATTATTTAAAATTGATATTGCAAGTGGGAAGGGAGAGGAAAAAAAATTGGAGCAGAAGCTGAAAAAGGAGGAGATTGCCTAGAATCCCAAAGAAAGGTATATGGTAATTGGACCTCTTTGATTAAACATTAACCCCAGAAAGAGAAAGAGAAGAAGGAAGAAAAGTATTAATTTTTGGAATTTTTTTTTGAATTATTCTTGATTAAAAATATTCGTGATTGTTTTGGGAAAAGTTTCTTTTTTCATAATGGCATCGCTTGTGGATGAACTAAAGATTGAATATCAAAAATATAAAAAAGAAGATACTTTGGGCACTTTGTTTCAATTCTTAGAAATGGCGTTATGTACTTATGAAAAGTTGACTACGCAGCAGAAGGACTGGGACAAAGAAGAGGAAGAAGAAGCCATCTTTGATGAACAATGGGTTCTTTCCGGGGAGGAGGAGAAAAAGGATAAGAAAAAGGGGATTTTAAGAATTATAAAAACAACCAAAGAAGAGAAAAATGAGCGGAAAGGTGGAGGCAAGGTTAGAAAGCAAAGGAAAGGGAGTAAGAAAAGGGAGGAGGAAAGACAAAGGGGTAAAAAGGGCAAGGAGAAGAATAACCAAGAGAGAAAGGGGGGGGGGAGGAGAAGCCTCAATGGGGGGAAGCAAGATCTAAAGAAAAAAAGTTTATTCAGAGACAATGGGTGAATTTAATTTAGGATAAAAGAGGGATTCTGGAGGGTACATAAGATTGTGTTTTTTATATGTGTATTTAGAGTTTAAAATTCATTGTGTAATTTTAGAATTTTTTAAACAGAATCCCAAGAAAAATTGTTATATGAAGTTCTTTTAAGTTAGGGTAATGAGTTATAGACGTTACTCCAATTGGTGTATAGGAGAAGTATAATAAAAGAAAAAAGATGAATGGATAGTTGGAAATAGAACAGACAAAGAATATTATTGAAAATGGTAATAAGATATGAAAGGATATATAAAGGTTTTTTTGGATGTTGTATATTGAAAAAAGGCAAAAAAAAATTTAATTAATAAGAAATAATTTGGATGAAAAGGAGAAGTTGGGATAAGATATGAAGTTAAATAGACAAAGTATTGATACTATAATTTGGAATTGTTATGTTCTATTGGTTTTCTTCTTTTATTATTTTTTCTTAGAAAAGAACTTATAAGCTGTTATGCCTTGTGCATTGTTTATATAAAATTGATAAAAATGGTTTATATATATATATAAAAAAGAAAATGATAATAAGATATGGAAGGATATATAAAGTGAATATGATGTTTGAATTTGTGTCTGTGTGAAGAGTTTCAACCCGGGATCAGACAACCTTCAGAAAAGATCTTTTAGTTTTGTTTATGTTTTATTGTGTTCTCTGTAAAATTAATAAAATTTGTTTAAAATAAATAAATAAATAAATGTCAACTGTGTACAGATAAAGTAGAGTTCCTGGGGTACCTAATCGATAAACAAGGCATTCACCCCACCAATAGCAAACTAAAAGCAATTAAGAACGCCCCAAGACCCAGAAATAAGACTGATCTCCAAGCTTTTCTGGGGCTCATTAATTTTTAAAACATCTTCCTGCCCCACAAAGCAACTGTAGCTGAGCCCCTACATAGACTTCTCGACAAAAAAGCAACCTGGGTCTGGGGGCACCGAGAGGAGCACGCGTTCCGACAAGTGAAAAACTCATTAACCTCAGATGCTGTTTTAATGCAGTATAACGAGACTTTGCCTTTAACAATTACATGTGACGCGTCAACCGTTTGGAGTAGGAGCCATTTTGAGCCATGTGTTACCAAACGGTAGTGAGGCCCCTATTGCCTATTTTTCAAGGACTCTATCAAAGGCTGAACGTAATTATAGTCAAATCAATAAAGAGGCTCTTGCTGTTGTATCTGCTGTGAAATGGTTTCATGAATATGTATATGGACGAGTTTTTACTATTGTTACCGACCACAAACCTTTGCTGGGGATTATAGCGGGAGACAAGCCAACCCCCTATATATTATCACCTAGAATGACTTGCTGGTTGGAGTTTTTGGCTGCGTACAACTATAGACTGCAACACCGCCTGGGGAAAGCCATTCCCCACGCTGACGCACTGAGCTGTGCACCACTTCCAGAAACTGTCGACGACCCAGCTCCAACCCTTACAACACTCCAGATTGAAACGCTACATTCACCGCCGCTAACAGCTAGAGACATTGCGATTGAAACAAATGCGATCCTGTCTTAGCGCGAGTTCTTAGCTGGGTCGAACGGGGATGGCCAGTAGAACAAACCCCTGATGACTTCACCCCCTTCAAGAACCGGCAAACAGAACTTTTTTTCACAAAAAGGCTGCATCCTATGGGGGGATAGATTCGTCGTCCCAGAGTGGTTACAACGAGCAGTATTAAAAACACTGCATGAGGGTCACCCCGGCATCGTGCGTATAAAAGCGCTCACACGAAGCTACGCGTGGTGGCCGGGCATCGACAAACAGATCGAAGCCTGGGTAAAGACTTGTTTAAAGTGCTAAGAAGTTAGCAGTGCCCCACCTGAAGCAACTCCAACAGAATGGGAAACACCCCGGGGACCGTGGTCCCGCATCCACATTGACTTTGCGGGACCTACTAAGGGACATACGTTCCTCCTAACAGTGGATGCCTATTCCAACTGGCTCGAGATCCACAAAATGAAGAGTACTACAACCGAGTCCCTCATCCAGAAATTGAACAGGCTATTCGTGACGCATGGACTGCCAGACGTTGTCTCCGACAACAGACGCCAGTTTACCGCTCTACCCTTTGAACAATACTTAGCGGACCGGGGTATTCGCCATGTGCTAACTTCGCCAGTGCACCCTGCGGCTAACGGAAGAGCCGAGCGCATGGTACAATTTGTTAAAAAAACCCTCTACAAAATGGACTATGGGGACATTGAAGATAAAATAAAGAGAATATTCCTACTCCAACACATCACTCCGCACAGCGTCACCAACAAGATTCCAGCTGAACTATTGATGGGACGCAAGCTCCGTTCCCACCTCGACCGGCTTCACCCATCTTACAAGCCAGAGAAACCCTGTGGATCTAGCGGAAAATGCCACGAGTTCAAGATAGGCGACTTAGTTTTCGCCAGAAACCTTTCCGGCGAACCATTGTGGGTCAAGGCAACCGTAATTCAAGCCACCAGACTCAGGTCGTACCGTGTGAAAACCTGTGACAGAAAAATATGGAAATGCCATATAGATCAGCTTTGCTCTAGGCTACAACCCAGTTTCCGCGACTCCGGTTACTCCCAAACTGAGGGGGGAGGGGATGTTGAAGAACCCAAATTTAAGATGGTGGAAAGCAGGAGCGAAAGAAGTCAGCAATCGGGCGTGACAAATGAAGAAGAATCAGGGAGGGGAGTGTCCTCACCACAGAGGAACATTTCAACAGAAGCAAGCCCACAAAGATCGGAGGACAACAACGAGAACATTAGCGGCACCGAGTCATCCAATGAGGATACGGAACCACCGGTACCTGATTTGCCCAAAAACGTCCTGCCGAAACTGGATTACAGACAGGAACCGGTGGGACAGTGTAAATCTAATAGACAGTCAAAACAACCTTCATAACTCAGGGATTATGTCACCGCACCCCTTAAATGGAACCCGGGGGAAGGGATGTTATGAACTAATAAAACGCTTAAATTAAAGTTTTATCAAACCTTTAGAAAAAGCAGGGTTCTAATCCTGCACTTCTGATTGGCCGATAATAGCGATATCGGATTGGTCCGTTCAGGAGAATCTGATTGGCTGTTAATGAGCCACTCTCATTGGTTCAAGGGGTTAGCACTCCACGTTTCTCATTGGTTACTAGATCAGCAGCCTGCCCTATAAAAGGGCTGCTGCTGCCCTAGGTTTTTGCTCTGTTCAGAATGATTAATAAAGAGTTGAAGTTCACTGTTCACTGTCTCGTCTCCGTTCCTTGTGCCCATGCGCAGAACATAACACAAGTGACATGTGATTTGAGTATAGAATCTATGAGACCTGATAATCCAGTTGTGATTACGTGGTATATGCATTGTAATGCAATGCAGTAAGATGTGCAGATCTGAGCACTGGGGAAACAGAATAGCACTTCACAAATGCATGGCATAACACAGGAGAATCTGTATCTGAAAGACAAAGGTCTTTGTCTTTTGAAGACAGCAAAGCTCATGTTCTGGACAGAGTATACCACTGGTTTGAAAGAGGGGTCAAAGAATCCATCTATGTTAAAATTGAAAAGTTCCCTCTCAACAAAGGGGAAGGGATGTGATACCACCCATCTCCTGTTTACCACACAGTCTTTTCAGCCCTCCCAAGAAGATTCCACACCCGTTTGCATTCTAACTCAGGTGACTGTGAAGATACAGATAAAACCCCAAGTGGCTTCAACAGCTCTCAGAAGCTAATTACTGATCCTCAGAGTGCTAACAACCAGATGACTGCAAGGAATTTAAATCCTTCCATTCTCCACCAGTCAGTTAGAATGGAATAAGCTTCTTGCATGAGAAGTGAAACATTTTCAAAGAAAAAGAAAGTCAAGTCAATAAAGTCAAGTTGCCTTTTGGGGGAAAATAAATACCTTTGGGACAATCTTGACCTGGATGATTGAGAACCGCCATAGACAAAAACGGTCTGTGTTGATTCGAACTATATAAAGAAATGTTATTTTAATGCTATCAATAAAACAGGATCCTTTACTGGGAAAACAATGGAACAGGACTGTCATGGCTATCCCTCAGACTCAGGTGCTTAATGTCATTCCCAAATTCTAGCTACTGGTTGGGGTAGTCCTGATCATTTCTATTCTCCAGCATTCCCCAGTTTCTGCCAGTCACTTCTCCTTTAAATTAGGATTGCCTGGGTTCCCAGACAGACATGAAACTAGACAGAAGTTTCATAGATTTCCTATTCCCCAGCCTGACAGTTTATCTGCATCCTATATTTAGTTTTCTGATGGCAATAAAGTATTTCTCATGTTAGTACTATTCCAGAGGAGAGATGGCTTCAGAAAGTTATATTTAACATAAATCTATTTTTAGTTGCCATCCCTTTTAGCAACATTCTTCGTTTTTGGTTTCTTTTAAAATGCCTTTAACTCAGACTTCATTATCTTAAAAATATCCATTTTTTTCAAAACAAAAATTAGATGATTTCTATTTTTTCTCAATATAGAGATAATTTATTAAGTTTTATTTCATATTTAGGCTATTTCATATTTAGGCTATTTTATATTCA
This sequence comes from Hydrophis major, assembly GCA_033807585.1. NCBI lineage: Eukaryota > Metazoa > Chordata > Lepidosauria > Squamata > Elapidae > Hydrophis > Hydrophis major. Next base: position 84,901,016 of record CM066328.1, on the reverse strand, counting down.
GTTTAACTAAATAATGCATTCCAGTCATCATATAGCTAATAGGCCTCTTGAAAAGCAAATTCTGCAATTAGTTTCCCCTTCTTAAGCTATGCCAGCAGAATTTACTCCATCTGTGAGTTAGAAAATAAAACAGACTCCTGGTGGCTGTTGGAATGATGAATATTTCAGCTTAAACTACTTCCCAACTTGATGGTGCTTGCTGTCGAACACATCTTGGCCTAGGGAAGACTGATTTAACAGCATGTAAATACTTATGTATTGATAAACATCTGTATCTTTTGCAATCCAAAAGCACTTTGTATTTTAAGGCTTGGTTCTTAAGATCAAATAATTGCCCTCTCTGTTTAATGGCAGCTAATTGTCAAATTATATAAAGATGCCCCCCACCTTCTCAAAAAGATAAGGAACATTTATTTCAGCTTGTTCTTTTGCAAGGAAATTGTAAATATTTTCTGTTTCATTTAATATTCCTACATTATGAAGGGTTTTGTTGATGGTATAATTGTTTTCAATATGGTTTCATATATCATTGGTCTGGTTATATACTGGCTTGAATTAGGAGTTTTTAAACTGATACTTAATAGCCAGTTATGGGTTACCATGGTACTGTAGGTCAAATAATATTGAAAGAGTTCTTGATCAGGATGTTCAGAAACAATAAAAAAAAATTGCTCTTCTGAAAACGGTTTCATTTTTTTCTGTGACCAGAAAGTTTTTATGCAGTTTATCTCCGATCAAAGGAGGAAAGGGACTGAGCCAGTGACATCTGAAAGTTGTAGATTTGGGTTAAACCAATTAAATTACAAAATCATTACTTTAGTATAAAAAGATGACCAGAAGCCATATGGTGGCAGCACCCTCAGAAGAAAGTAGACAGTTTCTACCCAATTTTTGTATTGCTTTCTATAGGACAACCTTGCTTTAGTTGATGCCATCCTGTTGACTTCAGATTGAAATTCTCTGCATAACTAGATGACTTCCGGTTGAGCAAGGTTGCGTGGAACTTGATGGAAGAACATGTCCAGTTTCATAGAGAGCGCCAAAAATATAGAGGTTCTCGTGAAGGACTCGTGAATTGCCAGTAGAAAATATGGCAAGTTTAATAAATTAAGCAATTAAATTAGTGTAAACCCAAGATCAGGACATTTGTTATCACTAAAGTTTATTTCTGGAAATTAAGTCAAAAAATATTTCAACCAAATTTCAACCATAGTTTATTGTGGTCAAAAGAATGATGAAGCTTATGACAACTTAATGATAAGCAAGTATATTATGGAATTATCCATAATTATCCAATCTTTTTCAAGCTGTTCTCATTTTTTCTTCCCCCCTTGTTTTTTCATCATTATATTATAAAAAACTTTCATACAATGTTGTAAATAGAGTTGGCCTAATAAACATATCACTCAAACCTTGTGGAGAGACAGGATGTATGAAGTTGCATAGATAAAATCTGTTTTTAATAATGAACTTTGCATGAAATTGTAAATTGTTTCTAGTTTTTAGAAAATGTGTGAATGACACATTGCCTGTTGCAGCCCTGATTTCTCAGATCAGAGGAATTTTCTGAGGAAAAGACTATTCCAGATGTTTAATCAACAAAACTTTAGATGGCTTATACCATGATATGTCAAACTTCTTTTGCTGTTGTTCTCTGCTCAAAAGATGGAAAGAACAGGGATTCATTACAGGATATTAAAAAAATAAATCCCTGGAAATCAGATTTTCGAGCCATTACTTAACTAAGCCAGTTCTTCAAACCTAGAATAATCACTTTTTTCCTCAGTTGCTTGCAAAATCTGCAAGGTATATCAGTATTAGTTATTCCTGACTGCAACTCAAAAATCTCTCCATATATTTCACTTCTGAAGCAATATATCAATATATATTCCAGGCATTTGGAAATGCGTTTTTGCAGGAAGGGGAGGTTAATTAATTTAATCAGCATTCTGAGATTGAATACACCAGACCTTGGATTTTGTTAACTACTATGTAAATCAGATAGTGCTTTCCCCCCTCTTTTGCTCTAGAGAAAACAGACAACCAAAGATTAACTGCCCTGAGAACTACAGTAATGGCAGATGAGATGCACTATTTTTGGACTTTTGCTAAAAATGATCATCCCAACTTTAATATATTTCCTACTGAGAGCATGCCCAGTAGATTTTGACTTAATCTATTTAGAACTAAACCTGTACAAATAATAATTTATTTGTTTATCCTGTCCTTCCATTTATATTTTATGTTTACTAGGCATATTATGGTATATTGCTATATAGTTTGTATATTAAATACAAAATAAATACGAATAAAATAATAGCTGCCTCAGTAATATAAACTAGTAAAAACTTAAAAGTCTAATAAGATTAATCAAGAGACATAAATATTTCCATAGCAGTTATCGTAATCTATCATCATTTTTGTCAATAAAGTTTGGGAGCCTCACCTTCCCCTATCTGTTCTGTTCCTGATATCTTGGATTTCAACTGCCATATATATCTTTGACCAGATTGTGATGGCTAGGGGATGTAAGAATGCAGATTGCTCTAAGTTCAACCCACATTGCCATTGGAAGGGCATCAGGTTAAAAAGGTTAATAAGATGCTGCACAGAAAAACCCACATTTTCGGTTCCACTTCCTTCCCTTTGGAAGCAAAAAACATCTTCAGAGGGAGTATTCATATTTGCATCCTCTTCACACATGAATAAATGGAAGTTTTAATGCTTTGGATCATTGAATGCAATTGCATTTAGTTTGGTTCTTTTTCAGATATTCAGCAAATACCTAGAGTTGTGGGAGGAACTGAATGCTTATGATGTAAAGAGAAAGGTAAGATACAGGAATCTATTCTGCCTTCATATATCAGCCAATCATCTTGAAGGGAGCTACAGAGAAAGATCTTTCTCTGATCCAAAGCCTTTTACAACTCTAAATATAAATAGATGGTGTCAATATGAATCTGTGTCCTGTATTATACTGGAAGTCACTGGAACTATTTTAACAATGGCCAAGCACATTTCCAGCATTATAGCCAGATCATCACATTCTGTGTAACCTATATACAATTTCTCATGACAGTTTGGATAGGAAACTGAATGGAACCCATTGGTACTTGTATGAACCCATTGCAGAAAAACTGTAGCCAAGCTACATTTTACAAAAACAAGTTGTAGGCAACTGGACAGATAAGCCTGGCGAAAGACTCTTCATTTAATTAATTCTGCTGGAACCTCCAAGGATAAGATTTCTCTATCTCTTACTCTCTCTCTCTCTCTCTATCACCCTCACACTCTCTGTGTAATTTGACTTAGTGTCATGAACTCTTTGATTGTCATTGGAACTATCTAAACTCAGTGTTTTCCACTTGAAAATTGCGCAAACATTTTCTTCATATTGTGATCCTTGACTGCATTCAAAGGATTTCTCCATCAACACACCTACACACACACTCGCAAAGGAGGGGCAGGCAAAGGAAACACAAAGCTTATTAGTAAATGATAGCTTGCACTACTAATTATTTGTAGCAAGGCAAAGTTAAAATGCCATCTGTTAAAACCAGCTATTGTTTTCTGGACACATTCCAAATGTGTTTTAGGAAGTAAGATATCCTACAGTGAGCACAATGTTAGAATCTATCAAATAAATGCTGGTTTCTTTGTTCTTTTGAGCCTTTTCAAGTACACATTTTGAGCCTTTTCAAGTAAGCATTGGGACATAAATCACTATGAAAATCTTAAGTCATAATTAAATTTTGAGTAGACTTGAAATAGAAAATAAGGCTTTTTAGAAGCTTGCTTTGAAGCACGCTCAAGATTCAAGACTACTTTCATTTAATAAGGTGATTAGGATAATACAGGCAAATGTTAAGCTTTGAGGACAGCTATGCTTAAGTGTGGCTTTGAGTAAAACAAGAGAAAAGGACTAAGAGGGACCTTAGACTTAAATATTAAACTGCTTTATCCCTTGAAATTCCCCACTGCCTCCTCTCTGTTTCCAGGGTCCTTATTCTGCCATGGTGCTTTGGGGTCCTATTGTGTTATCAGTATTTGGTGTATTTGCATATCGCTTTAGGGAATATCTCATTATTAAGATACAGTAGATTGTATAGAAAAAGTGCAAGCTATCTAGTCAAAAGTCAATCCTGCTGAATGTCTAAAAAAGGTTAAATCATGGCAACTAGACCAGAGAGTTAGTAGTCCACTAATCTGGAGCATACCAGGTTAGTGAAGGCTATGATGAGGGGTGGGCTTCAAAATTTTTAGCAACGGCTTCTCTGCCTGGTTGTGTGGCCATGGTGGGCACGGCCTAGTCGGCCTCCTGCACCATGGCAGGGGGCTCTCCTCGGTTTTTGCCCTCCTCGGGCTCTGGATGCTTTCTTCAAGCCTCTGAGAGGGTGAAAATGGCCTTCCTGGGCTCCAGAGCCTCTCTGGAAGACCGGAAACAGGTCTGTTTCCGGCCTTCCCGAATTTCCAAGAGGCTCGTTTTTTGCCCTCCCCAAGCCTCCCTGCGCGCCCTGCACTTACTTCCATCCAAAACGGGCCATGTGGGGACTCCTGGGAGGGGTGTGTTGGGGGGGTCAGCCAGGAATGGGATTTGGGGGTTCTCCAAACGGTGCAAAATCTTAGCTAGGGGATCTTCCGAATCCCTGTGAAACCCCAGCAGCCCCACCCCTGTCTATGACAGAAAGTTATTCATTTTCTGGTAAAACAATTTGGCGGGCTGTGCTTTGACTCTTACCTGTTTTTCTGCATATGCTCATAATCTCTGTGCTTGTTAGTCATGGTCAGGTTGGCAGAATTGTCTTCTGAAGGGGAAGGAGCAAAGGGGATTTGTCAATATATCTATAAAATTGATACAGATGAGTTCTGAGGAACAATAGGGCTAGTGATTACCTTCATGTTAGGAGGAAGAAAAAAGAAGAAATAAATGTGGCCAGGGCAGCTGTGCAGTCATTATTTCACTATTCACATATCAAGAAAACCATGACTTTGCCACTGAATATATAGAGAAGCACAGCCAACTTTGGCTTCCAAATGTACCTAATAGCCTGATGAATGTGTCACATACACACTGTACTTATACTTGAAGCAACTGAAATATTCACCTCTATGAATGTTCCTTTTACATGTTCAAATATGTTTCCCAGCCCCAAATATGAGGTATCCATGATCTAAGGGTTATAAAGTGGGATAGACTTTCTTAATCAGAAAAATGCCGGCAGAGAACAATCCATGGAGGGATCCATCCCTCCTTTTGGTGTTTTAGAACTTCTGAATTTAGTTACCCTATTGCTTTTCTTATTGCTGTCCTTTATTTTTTTTAATACATTTTTGTGCCATTCTCTATGTGAATGTCAATAGTTTTTAGTATAGTTTTTAAAGTTCTCACTGACTACAGAGAGTTTAAAAAACCCTATTATCACAAGCTTTGTTCTAAAAGAACTAAGAATAATATCAAGGTCAGCTGGTGTCAATGTATGAGAGGGCACTGATCTGAAAGGAATAGGAATAGCAAAATAACAGAATTACAGAGTTGGAAGGTACCTTGGAGGTCTTCTAGTCCAACCCCCTGCTCAAGCAGGAGACCCTATATTGTTCTAGACAAGTGACTGTCCAGTCTCTTCTTAAACACCTCCAGTGATGAAGCGCTGACAACTTCCGGAGGCAAGTAACTCCACTGGTTAATTGTTCTCACTGTTCAGAGGTTTCTCCTCACTTCTAGATTGCTTCTCTCCTTGATCAGTTTCCATCCATTGCTTCTTGTCTTCTGTTGCTTAAGAGAATAGGTTGAACCTCTCTTCTTTGTGGCATTCCCTTAAATAATGAAAGACTGTTATCATGTCCCCCCCCTCCAGTCCTTCTATTCTCTAGATTAGATACACCCAATTCCTGCAACTATTCTTCATATGTTTTAGTCTCCAGCCCTCTAATCATCTTTGTTGCTCTTTTCTGCACTCTTTCCAGGGTTTCAACATCTTTTTTTATAATATGGTGACCAAAACTGGATGCAGTGTTCGAAATGTGATCTTACGAAGTCTTTATCAAATGGTGCTAGTAGTTCATGTGATCTTGAGTCGATCCCTCTGTTAATGCAACCTAGGATTGCATTAGCTTTTTTGGCTGCTGCCGCCACACCTCTTTATTCTTGCCTTCTCTTTTCACTCAGTTAAGGGCTGCCCATAGGAACTACCATATGAACTCACATTAATTACTCTGTCCTCAGTGGTTCTTGAATCTCCTCTAGGCAACAGGTCTCCTTAAGATCTTTGCGATGGGGAAGCTGAGCAACTGGAATTCAAGCCATGTTTTATTTTTAGCAATTCAGGACAAATTCAGACCAAGACTCCAGATGATGATGTAAAATGAGGGTAAGGTGGGTAAAACATGGATAAAATGTTTGCCTTCATAGAACTGGATCCCCCTTTTCCCCTCAGGAGATATTATAGAATTCTCCTTGTGAGATTTAAAAACGTTCCAAAATTTATACTTGCTAATTTGATAGACAACTCTGATGTACAAAGAAAGTTTATTAAAAATGCGTTTGCAAAGGCAGCCTTCACGTCCCTTTCCAAAATGGATTGAGATCATGAAGCGCAAAATCCCATATTCAAGCAATACATTTATACTCCCTACTCAATACACACCCTGCCGAAGAAGCTTTTCCAACTTCCCCTTATTATCTTAAACCATACTATAAGCTAAACTATAAGCTAAAGGGTCAACATGACATGTTCTTCTATGCAACAGATATCGTATTTTGTTTTACTTATGGACTTCGCCTTGGGCTGATGTCCCTGTCTTATTTACTTGTTGCCTGGCCCTGGGTGATGTTCCTGTTTTCCAAGAAAATTGTAACAAGTCACCACATACCTTTAACTGAATACCCTCTGGGGTTTTAGGGTGGGGGTTTTAATATGTAACAAAAGGAACATTCTAGCTTAATGATGCATAAAACACTATTATAAAAGGTTAACTTATTATACTTTTCTTTTATCCTAAACATAAGCCTTCAATCACAGGATTGAAGTCTTGGTTGGTCATAAAGGGACCACAGGACTCTTTCATGTTTCTCTAGCAAAAGGCGAACTCTTTTGAAAGCTGTTGAATTCCCTCTTCCTCTTAAAGTTATCTCCCCAAGGAGAACTGTGTTTGCTAGTCACCTCCAGTCTGAATCACTTCTGAATCATCAGTATTACAAAGGCCTTTCTCTCTGCAATGGACAGCTCCAGCGCTTTCTTTTAGAAGCAGAGTTTAAAAGTAGAGGACTGCATAAAAAACAATTGCTACCCACCTGCCTTCCATTGAGGACTTGTATGCTGCACAAGCCAAAAAGAGGGCTGTGAAAATATTTACAGATCCCTCACATCCCGGACATAAACTGTTTCAACTCCTTCCCTCAAAACGCCCTATAGGGCACTGCATACCAAAACAACTAGACAAAAGGGCAGGTTTTTTTTCCTGAAAGCCATCACTCTGCTAAACAAATAATTCCCTCAACACTGTCCAACTATTTATAAAGTCTGCACTACTATTACTGTTAATCTTCTCATCACTCTTTATCATCCATCCCCTTCCACTTGTGACTGTTTGACTGTAACTTTGTTGCTTGTATCCTTAGGATTTATATTGACTGTTTCCTAGTATGATTTGATTGCTTATTGTACCCTATGACTATCATTAAGTGTTATACCTTATGATTCTTGATGAATATATCTTTTCTTTTTATGTACACTGAGAGCACATACACTGACAAATTCCTTGTGTCTAATCATACATGGCCAATAAAGAATTCATTCATTTATTCATTCATTCATTCACTCCCTTTTCCTCAAGAAAGCTGAAGGTGCAGCTTTATCACAGACATCAATCTTCCTGAAGTGCTTTGGACTTCAACTCTCTTCATTCTCAATCAACCCAGACAGAGAATTGCTGGAACTAACCATCTTTAGTGAGGTCCAGATTCCAACAGTTGTCCTATTTCATTTCTAGGGCCATCAGTGGAGCGGAAAGGTTTGATTTATTTTAATGACACTCAGGATTGAAATTCAACAGCACCTGTCAGTAAAGATCCTGAATTTAAATGAGCCTGAAGAACACCCCACTTTCCCCATTCAAAAGAGGTTCTTGCTACACCGGTGGGAATAAATGTTTGGATATTTACTAACTGTTGGATTCTGGGGCTGGAGGCTTACATTCGAAGTACGATGGCAAGAGATTGTGCATCCTTTGTAACGCGGAAGTCAAATATTTCGCCTCCTCCCCCCCACAAATCACTCCTGCTTTCAGTGTCCCTGTTTTTTTTTTTTTTTTAATACTTTGGGTTAGCAGGGGAAAGCTTTTCTCTTTCTCTAGGAAACTCCTGGCTTGTCCCATTGCCCACGATGATCGGAACTGCATCTTCTTGGGCCCCCTACGTGACATCCGACCCATTTGATATGAACTGTGCGCAAATTACAATGCCGGCTTTATGAATGAGCCCGGCGGCGGCACTCGAGCGTGGGAGCTGACTTTCCACGGCCGCCTTTCACACGCCAACAAACCACTCGCTGCTGCTTTAGGAGAATTTAGGGTGGCATCACAATATAACCCTCCTTTCCTCCCCCTCCACACTCCCCGAGATTCTTTTCAAAAGCTTTGAGATGAAATATCCAACCTTCCCATCCTCTATATTCTCTCTCTCTCTCTCTCTCTCTCCCCCCCCCCCGACAGGGGAGCAAAACAGGAAGGCCAGAACACCACCGTCCCTGCTCCGGGTTGAGCTCCAGGCGAGGAAGCGCCAGAGCTGGTTCCCGAGAAGCGATCCCCAGATTGGATCCCGCCAGCGGATGCTCCTTGTCTTCTCCGGATGGGTGAAGTCCACGGGGGAGCAGAGATCCGTAGCTCTTCATCGAAGGCTTTAGGACCCGGAAGACCTGCCTCCCGCTCTCTCTCTCTCTCTCTCTCTCTCTCTCTCACACACACACTCTCACTCTCTCACTCACTCTCTTTTCGCTCTGCGGGACTGAGCCGGGAGACAAGAGCTCCAACAAACAGCTGCGACCCGCTCGAGCCCAGCCAAACGAGGAAGGAGGGAGAGAGAATCGGGTGGCGCCGATTCCCACCCACTCCCTCCCCCCCGGTCGCTCTCTCGTTCTCCTCTCCCCCAAGACCTTGAACCTCTTTTCAGCTAACCCGGAGCTTCCCAGGCAGCCCGGAGGTCCCGCGATGAGGCGGATCCGGGCTAATGCCATTGCGATCCTGACCGTAGCCTGGATCCTCGGCACTTTCTATTACTTGTGGCAGGACAGCAAGCCTCCTCATTCGGCCGCGTCCAGCCGATCTCCCAGCGGCGGCGGCGGCGGCGGCGGCGGCGGCGGCGGCTTTAAGAGTGGCCCGAGAAGCTCCGGCAAAGTCGAGCTCCATAAAGAAGAGAGGACCCTCCCCCTTCTGGTAAGTGCGGTTTGTCCCCCATCCCACCCCTCTCATCTCAACGCAGGGCTCCCGGAGCCCGGTGCCCGCGATGGCTTGGCGATTCCCGCAAGCTGCCTTACTGCAGAACCACAGATGCTGCGCGGGAGTGAGGAGGTGTGTGTGTGTGTGTGTGTGTGTGTGTGTGGTGATGGAGGGGCGGAAGCCAGGAAGTGCGCGGAGGTGTGTGTGTGTGTGTGTGTAAGCGCCGGGCGAGTTTGCGGGGAGACGGGCCGAGTGGATGCCGCTGGCGAGGAGGACGAGATGGAGTGGCACAGCGGCGGGGGGCGGCAGGAGGGCAGCGTGGCTTGCGCCCGGGGATTTGATGTATTTAGTTCAGCATGTTCCCCGGTAACCATGGCAGCATTTACAATTGGGGGGGGGGGGGGGTGAGAAGCGGTCCTGCGCCGCGAAGTCTTGCGACTGTTGTTGCTCCGAGTTCTCGGCACCAGACTTAGGAACCCGTGTGTGTGTGTGTGTGTGTGTGTGAGCCGCCTCGGAGGAAGAACCGGTTTGGCATTCGCGAGGTAGCTTTGTCAGCGACAATCCAAAGATACGGTTTGCAGAGCGAGGGGTGGGTGGGTGGGAGAGAATAAGAAGATGCTCAGTCCAGAGAGTTATAAACACAGCACAAAAACATAAATAAATAAATAAAAATCATCGGTTGCTCTCTTTCTTCTGTGGAAGAGATTGCGAAGACCAGACTCCTCTCTAGAGGACTAAAAATCTCCACAGACCGTTCTCATCCTGGACATTCGTATTTCGAATTGTTATCTTCAGGGAGACTTTATAGGTGTCTTAAAATGACGACTAATAGGATGAGAAACAGTTTCTTTTCCAAGGCGGTAATTGTCTTGAATCAAACAGCGCATTTGTGATCCAGTCCTATGTATATAGTGGCATTTTAAAACTATTTAACTTGCTAAATGTTTTAGAGAGGTTTTAGACCAGGTATTATTATTATTATTATTATTATTATTATTATTATTATTATTATTATTATTATTATTATTATTATTATTATTATTATTATTATCTTAATTTTTAAATACTCTGTAGTGTGATTGTGATGTGGTGTTTGGGGCACCGTGCTGGAGTAGCTTTCAAATTTCATTGTATTCGTGGAATGCAATGACCATAAAGGTAAAATCCAAAATTCAAAGAATAAGAATGAAACGCGCGTGCGGGGATCGAGCCGAAATTGAAGCTGGTGGGGGAGGGGGGAGGGGGGGCTAGAGAGGAAGAAGAGGTCCTGGGGTCCCAAGACGTGATGGGGTGCGGCTAGAAACCTTTTGCGCAAGGGAGGAATTCGTCCTGGGTTCTGCACACTTCGGAGACTTGGCACACAGGAAATGGGCAAGATCTGAATGGTCGCTGAAGCTGCGGAGTGTGAAAAGACGAGTTCATTAGGCTGTAGCTTTGCAAATTGCGATTCCAGATGTGAATCTCTCGCGATGCAGGGGCACAGGGCTTCTCTGCCTCAAAGTTCACCTCGTTGTACCTGGGATCTTCATTTCAAGGCATTCAGCACTCACATTTGTAGAGGGGAAATAATATACCTCTTCCAAAGATAAGGAAGTTATTATTTATTCTTCAAAAGATTAGTGCAAGCAAAAATAGGTTTAGGATGGGAAGAGGGGTGGGGGAAGTAAGTAAGTAAGTAGGAGAGTTGCATTTCTTTTCCTCTTTTTCTTAAAACACATGAATTGGGACTTAAAGATTTCTCAGGATAGTGGGGAGTTTCAGAGTAAGCAAGCTTTACACTGCTTGCCAATGAGTGAATTATTGCCTTCCTCTTTCTCAAATCCTCAGAGCAGGTTCGATTTCTAACATCTCCAGTTTGCAGGGAGCTGTGCGTCTGCGTCTGCGGGGAGAATAACAGGCGAAGGAAAGATCTTTCCTAGCCATTGAATAGCTGGGCCAATAATATGAATTAATGGCAAAACTGGTTCATTGCATAATACGAGACCGTCAGAATTACTCAAAACACACCATCAATTCATCTACATTTAGCTGATTACACAGCCCTGACTGCTTCCATGGCAAATGTAGATAGATTTTTCATTAATCACATGTTGAATAGAGAGGCTGTGCTCATCTGAGAGTTAAACCAATATTCAGACATTCTTGGTTATGACTAAAGGAGGCGTAAGGACCAAGTAGAAGTCTGTCCCGACATTTAAAGTGGGACATCTCACCATTTCTGGGTCCCCTCTGTTTTGGGAGAGCTCTGAATCTACAATACCCTTTGCAAAGACTGCACTCTGCTCTACCTTAATGGTGTTGCAACAAGGGGGGCACTTCTATTTTGGGCATGGGAAAATTATGAAAATCTTTCATCTCTGTTAGAGATGCAGGCTTTCTTTTGTCACAGACCTGCTTCTTTAGGCTACAAGGTACCATAATCAAAGTAATCTGTTCACTAAAATTACCAGAACATCATTGGAACGACCTGGCTGAAAGCACTTTAGAAATTGTATCTCATTTTCAATGGATCAATTTGCTACTTAGATGCAATGATTAAAATAGCGACTGACAATGGGCCTTAAAAGCAAAACTAATGGAGCTCAGCAGCTTGGGGTCATAATCTTGTTAGTGATGGAGATGGTACTACTATCTACAGTTTAGACTCTCTGTGTTTTGTATAATAAACCATATATTTCAGCAGAATCTCATCTGCCATCATCAGGCTTCTGTATACCCGAACAAATATATATATATATATATATGGCATTCAGCTTTGTTCGGGTATTTTCCCACGTCATTGTAGTTGTTCTTTTAAAGTTGTAGCAACGTTTCAGCAGAATCTCATCTGCCATCATCAGGCTTCTTCACTCACAGATGAACACTATACAGAAGCCTGATGATGGCAGATGAGATTCTGCTGAAACGTTGCTACAACTTTAAAAGCACCACTACTATGATGTGGGAAAATACCCGAACAAAGCTGAATGCCATACATACATACATACATACATACATACATATATATGTAACCTAGCGGCAATATATATATATATATCAATCATGGGGATTTCATCACATCAAAATGATGATCGGGCAATGAAAGCCCATCCCTTTTATACACACATCACATGCATGTAAGAAGAGATGGAACTTTAATTGCCTGATTACCATCTCCCCCAACATTCCTATTAACAGAACCATCATCTACCCAGAAATTACACAGGTGGTTCTCAATTTGCAGCCATTCATTTAGCCACCATTTGAAGTTACAATGACATGAAAAAAAAAAAGAGTTACAATGAATCCTTGCACTTACAACTGTCACATGGTCATGTGATCAAAATTCTAGTACCAGTTGTGGTTGTTAGTCAAGCATTACCTATATACCCTAGCAATCTAAGAATTTGAGTTTAGACAAAAATGTAGGGGATGTGGCATTTTCTTAGGCTCAGTTCTTGCCTGTAGTGATTATTTTCTATTTTCAGATAAACATATATATGTACATAATACTTCTTTTTTTTTTCTGATGTCCATAATTAACATTTGTAATTTGGGGGGATGAAATTTAGGGCAAATTATTATATATTTATTTATTTTATTTTGTCAAGCGATTATAAGATAACAGGTATAAGTATAAACATAGCTATGAATACATGAAATGGATACATATAAGAAAAATATAAAAGAAACAATAGGACAGGGACGGTAGGCACGTTGGTGCACTTATGCATGCCCCCTACAGACCTCTTAGGAAAGGGGTGAGGTCAATAGTAGAAAGTCTAAGGTTAAAGTTTTTGGGGTTTGGGGAAGAAACCACAAAGTCGGGGAGAGTATTCCAGACATTGACCACTCTGTTGCTGAAGTCGTATTTCCTGCAATCAAGTTTGGTGCGGTTTACCTTGAGTTTGTATCTATTGTGTTCTCTTGTATTGTTGTGGTTGAAGCTCAAGTATTCATTGACAGGTAGGACATTACAATATATAATTTTATGTACTATACTTAGATTGGACCGAAGGTGGTGTAGTTCTAGATTTTCTAGGTCTAGAATTTCAAGTCTGATGGCATAAGGTATTCTGCAACGAGTAGAGGAGTGGAGAACTCTTCTTGTGAAATATATGATTATTAGTATTATATAGAATACACAAAAGTATGTGATTAAATTTCAAACTCATCTGATTTCACAGTATTCAGAAAAATATATAGTTCATAGAAATAGATCATTTATATTATTATTAATTTTTAAAACCACATCTAATCTGAATCCATTCGCTAACTGCTGTCTTCTGCCTTCACGCTGTTCCTTTGGTACAGTGTTTTTTAATCTTGCCATTTTAAGATGCTGGACTTCAACTCTCAGAATTCTCTGGGGAAATTCTAGGAGTTGAAGTCCCCGCATCTTAAAATGGCCAAGGTTGAGAAACACTACTATAGTTAGAATCTGTTTTAGCAGCGCCATGATGTCGGAGTGTTGTTGGACTTCTTCAGTCTTGCTTTGTGAATAAGTAAGTTGACCCAGTGGGACAAATGCCTTTTCTTTCTTCATTGTGGTAAAGTATTCTTTCTCAATGTAACCATGAGTCACTTTATTTAATTAAATAAAATAAAATACATATTATGTTTAAAGTGAAGATATATGGTTTTTATCTTTTTTTTTTTTTTTCTGGGTAGCTGATTTGTTTTGGATGCTTTTTCCAAAGTATATGCGGTAACCCAGACTGCCCCTGAAAGCATCAGTCTACTCAGATGTCATACCCCTGTTGCTGTGCCCTCAAACAGTTGTGCTTCTACTGATCTGGCAGTGCACAGAATAGTTAATGGGGATGCACTGAGATGTAATGGGAATAACAACACAACCTTTACTGGCAGTAGCGCTACCACCTTGGTTGAAGCGGCAGAGAGGGGAAATGGATCAACTTAATAGCTGGAACTGAAAATGTCTCAGATTCAACCTCTCATAGGCCAATCCAAATCATGAAGCCACTCTTTGCGAGAAAGGAGGGCGCTATGGAACATGCTCTCATAATTTTGCAGTCTGAAATTCGCAAAGCTGGGTAGGAGTTAAAATGGGCTTTTGCACTTTTTGAAAAGCAAACTCCAGGCTCAAAGGCCTTCCTAGCATTAGCTGTGAAATTACCCCTTAACACCCAAGCCTGGGTAAATGACCCTAAATTGGGTAAAAGCGATCCTTGTTTGGCTGACTTGCAAACCTAATCACAACAGGAACATTTCAATTGATTTTAAATGCATCTACATGGGGCAAAAATGGATTTCCTGATAAGCAGTTTTGGATATGAAGAAAAAGTTTGGGAAGCGCTGCTGTCTTAACATTTCAAGAAAAAAAAATGAAGCTGGATGAATAGAAGCAGTGAAGGCCAAAGAATAATCAGATAAGCATGAACTCACCATTTTTTTTTTAAAAAAATGTTTTTTTCTGGCAATGTTCTTTGGAAAATGGAATGACTAAATCAAACTCCAAAGCAGAAGCATGGCTGTGTTTGATAAGTGTAAAAGAACAAATGTATTTAATGGGGAAGAATAAGCTGCTTAAGTATGATTTCTTAGGTTCTGTACTTTGGATGATAGGTGGGAAAGTTTCAAAATCTTGTTTCAAAACCTTATTTCAAACATGCTCAGATCAGGAAGGTATTAAGGGAAAACCCTCATTAAGTTTGAAGACAACGAGACTTTTGATACTGTTCTCATTCAGAAAAGCTACCCAAACCTAAAAGCAAGCGTGCTTTTTCTATGCTAGAGGATATTGCAGCTAGAGATTGGTCCCCTTGGTGGGTCAAAAGCTAGGAAATTGGCTGTCCTTGGTCTCTGTATGCTTTGTTCTTTTATTTCTTTCTATTTTATTTCCATAAACTTCTAAATTACTTAGAGGCTTTTCAAATTCAGAGTCTAATACACTACAGAACAGTGGTGGGATTAAATTTTTTTACTACCAGTTCTGTGGGTGTGGCTTGGTGGGTGTGGCAGGAGAAGGATACTGCAAAATCCCCATTCCCTCCCTACTCCTGGGGGAAGGTTACTGCAAAATCCTCATTCTCTCCCCACCCCATTAACCTGCTTTCCAGCTCCATTCTCCTATGCAGGGCAACAAAAGAAGACCCAGCCAATCAGCTGGGAGTCAGGAGGTAGAGAATAGATGGGGGCGTGGCCAGTCAGAGGTGGTATTCCAAACTGCTCAAAATTTCCACTACTAGTTCTCCAGAACTGGTCAGAACCTGCTGAATACCACCTCTACAGAAACAAAAAATGTATCATTTAAATGCTGAAATGACATACAAGTAATCCTCAAATTACGACACAATTGTTGCCAAGGAAAACAGTTGTTAAGTGAATCTGCTTTCCCATTGACGTTGCTTGTCAGAAGGTTGCAAAAGGTAATCAAATGACCCTAGGACACTACAACCATCATAAATATGAGCTGATTACCAAGTCTCCAAATCATGGTCCAATCATGGGACCAATGGGGATGCTGCAATGGTTGTGAGTGTGAAAGACAGTGGGAAGTCCCTTTTTTCAGTGCTGTTGTAACTTTGAATGATCATTAAACAAATTGTAAGTCCAGCAGTACCTGTATTTGTTTGGGTTAAAAATTAAAACAAAATATCAGTTATCCCTATTTAAAATAAAATATTATACTTTTCCAACCTATTGTACAAAAGGGGCTTTACACAACAGAAAGATGCAAGCTTTGTGTTAGATCGGGTAGATCGGTTCCCACAGAGGCGCGAGACCAAGTGTACATTCAGCTCTTTATTTCAGTAGACAGACCTGTCCAAAATCTTGGAGCTGCGGCAGCCCTTCATATAGGGATTGCTCGCAGCTTGGCAGCCAATGACAGGGCTTTGAATCTCCCGCGATTGGCTCGGCCAATCACGGTTGATTCTTAGCGTGCCAATCACAGCCATTCAGTTGACCAATCAGGTTGCGGTCTGTGTGGACCAATCAGGATTCAGTGTTTGGAGTATGCTAATATAGAACACTTTGGAACCGCATAAATCAGTTAAAAGTAAGATTACAAATAAGTAGCATCAGTTTATCCCAATCTGCATGTTGTTATAGCCCAGATCCATACATGATGTCTCTTTCGCTTTTGACTTGACATAATTTCCCTCAAAAAAACCCACTCCCTGCCCTCACTCTAACTACTTTATGACAATTTTCAAACCACTTATGAAGATAATATTGCAATACAGTAATCATTTGTAGATATGACAATCACTAATAAAAAGCTGCTGCGAAAAAAGGCAGACATTTTGGATAAGTTTTCTAAAGGGATTAAGGAATTAAGATTTGCCTTGCTGATAAAAACCAATTTAGGAAATTAAGTAGAAAGTTGACAATGGCTAAAGGCAAGATAAGAGGCAGAATGCAACAATTTCTGCTTCTCCAACGTGATTATTCAGGAGGACAGGATGTTAAAAGTACAGCAAATGTGAAGAATGGACGGTTTTCATTTCTGTTGACTGAAAATTAGGCTAAAGAAACAAATGTGTTGGAAAATTGGAGCCTACCATTTCATTGGCTGCTAAAAACATTTGGCCTTTCAAACACCTACTTTTCTCACACTTACAAAGGATGTGCTTTGTTCTCATGTCACAGTAGATTTTGCACTATACTATTTGTCATACCAGGGTGTCCACAGGAAAAAATAAAAAGGTGGCAGCTGTGGATCTTCATGATTGTAGCTGCCATCTTGACTTTTCTGATTCTTCTGCGTGTGCCCCAGGCCACTTACTTATTGAGCTAAGAATACTGGTAAAGGAGGCAATGAATAATGACTTTAATAGCAATATGGCAAACACAGGACGATCAGAATGAAGAAGAATATTTGTGTCTTTAAGAATGTGGAGGTGGTATCTGGATATAAATAATAAATAATTGTGTGACTCTCTGAAAAGCATAAGGAAGAGAACTCATCATCAAACAGTTTGATCCCACAACTTTCTTCAGTGATTGTGTATTCTCATAAATGTGTGCACGCATTTAATGGCAAGTCCTGAGAAACAATTAACAAGAAATACATTTTAGAAAGCTACTGCCATTACAGAGTCAGAAAAAACTTCAGTGTAGATCCAGACTAGGAAAATATTTGGTTAAAAAGAAAAAAAAAAGTTCAAGATACGTCCCTTCTCTACTGTATCCTTAGACAGCTAAGTTGTGGCTAGTCAAACTAAATGTAAGAAGGCAACTTGGTATGATTCTATGCTAACTTGGTAGGGTTGATCTCTGTACCAGGAAGAGAACCTGTGGCTCTTATTTCTGCTGAGAAGGTTACTGATTACACATCCAAAAATATAATCCTGCTGAAATGTTATATAATATTTACTTCTTTAAATATGAAGATTGATTGACACCTTCACCATTGTGCAAAATTCTGTGTTTATGACAATAAACAGGTTGCTGGTCTCCATTTTAAATCACGAGACCAAGGGGAAAAAAGCTTATAAAAAAATTGTAGGTTCTGTTTATTGGGAGAGAAGCAACAACATTAATTTAAATCAGTTGTTCAGGTTCTGTTTTTGTTTTTAAATGAAGAAAATTTAGAATGTTATCTTTAATGGTATCTTAACAAAGGCCTCCTGAAGCATTTTATTAACAAAGGCTAACATGAAATGGAGCCTTCTCTCAGTTACCTCCCTCTATCATGGAGCTAAATATTAGGTATCATTCTAGGTATTAGATCTATTAGACAGATGGCAACAATGAGTAGGGATTATGGAAATTGAGACCAATACATTTGAAACAATGGGAAAAGTGTCTTAATAATAACCTTCAACTTGTTGTCCTTTCACACATCCATCATCCTAACTGAATACATATACTGCCTCAGACATATACAAAGATGTAAATTTATATATTACCATATCATGGCTTTTCAGGTCATCAAAACCTATCTGCTTGAAGCAGCCTTTTCTTTCCTAGATATCAACAATTGAAATAAGGCAGCAGTTCTAATAAAGACACATTTGGAAATAGATGAGTGATTGGGAGTAGACTCCTATTCCTTGACTCCATGGAGGAAGAACAAAAAATTTAAGAAAAAGAAGCAGGAGCAAAAATCTATATTTGTCAATGCCAAGTCAACAGACAGACAAGATATGGTCTTGCAAAACTTCTTCAAATTACATAACTTTGGTTCTTATTCCTTCCTGCCTTTGTCAACGTACAATTTACCTAATGTGAAATCAAAGTTGTTACTAATATCACAGGAAAGCAGTAGTACATGAGCTAGCCTCAGAGTGAGGGGGAAGAGCTTTTGAAAGTGAAGCATCTCTGTTATGGACTAAGCCAACGCAGCGATACAACCCTAAACAGCTTTTACTTTACAGCAGGCTTGTAATCCTGCACTTCTCATTGGCCCGCAAATAGCGAGTCGTGATTGGTTGTTTTTAGCCAGTCTGATTGGCTGTTAACGGGCCCCTCTGATTGGACGCTTGTGAAAGCGGTAAACTCAAATCATTGGTTGTTTGACAGCAGCCAGCTCTATAAAAGAGCTGCTGCCACCCAAGTATTTGCTCTGTTCTTATTTTACAATAAAGAGTTGAAATCACCGTTCGATGTCTTGTCTCCGTTCCTTGCGCCCATGCTCAGGACTTAACACTGGCAACGAGGATGGGATGCAGAGACGATAGAGCTGACTAAGTACACACCGAACAAGACAGAGCACGTGGCTGAAGAGCGCGCACAACAAACGGCAAGATGACCAGCGGCGCCAAACCACCCGCTCCATTCGACACAGCAACCGAAGACTGGGACTCGTATATAGATCGCTTCCAGATGTTCCTGGAGACCAACAATTTAAAAGATGCTACGCCTGGCAAGAAACGAGCGGTGTTCCTGACTCATTGCGGCCCCGCCGTTTTCAAAATGGCTAAAGCACTGGCAAAAACGGTGGAAGTGAAGACCATGGATTGGGATACCCTTGCCCCAATCCTCCGAGCCCATTACGCACCCGCAGTACCTACACTGATATGAAGACACGAATTTTACCAGAGGGACCAACGAAAGGATGAGAGCTCTGGGAATTTCGTAGCCGACCTCCGGAACCTAGGAGGCCTTTGTGGTTTTGCAAACCTTGAAGAAGCCCTAAGAGACCGCATAGTTCTGGGATTAAATGCACCGCATGTGCAGAGCAAGCTGGTGGTGAAAGGTGACATCAGCCTTACAGATGTCATCGCCGACGCTACTGCCGCAGAAGCAACCAGGAAGTCAGCCGCTCGAATGTGCTGAGCGAATACACCGCTTCGCCAACTCGCTAACGAGAGCCCATTCACCACTGAGAAGCACGCTACCACCACCCACCACAAAGACCTCGAGTCATCCTCAGACAGTGAGGAAGAGGAGGTCAACTGGCTCTGCTCGGAACGAGAGCAAAGGAAACAGAGACGTCTGTGCCAATGTGCTGGTTGCGGAGCAAACCACCCGCAATCGGACTGCAAATTCCTCGACACACTCTGCTGTACCTGCGGAAAAAGAGGCCACATCGCGAAAGTCTGCAGAAGCAAGCGAGAATCCAGTCCCAGCCTAAGGGAGAACAACCTCTGTCGGGAGACAGGCAAACCTCCTGAGAACCGGGACTATCTGAACCACCAATGGAACAACCACTATAACTGCAGAAATCAAGCACCTGCCTCTTCAACGAGACGAGAAGAGGCTCACCAAACCATTATTATTGGCCACGCTTCATCGTTCGATGCAAGAAAGATCCGCGTAAGGGTTACTATTGAGAATCGACCGTGTGTGATGGAAGTCGATTCGGAATCATCCCTATCAATGGTATCCTGGAAAACCCTCAAACAGCTGATCCCTGCCATCTGCTGCCAGGACCTCAGCACGCAACGAATCATCCTGAAAAACTACCAGGGAAACAGAATTCCAGTTGTCGGTTCCAGCCACGTCCAAGTATCCTTCAAGGACCGCACAGCGACGCTTCCCCTGACTGTCGTCAATCGTGACTGACCCAGTTTATTAGGGTTACAGTGGTTCGCCCCACTCAGGATTGAACTAGCCGGCATACACCAAACCAGAAGCGACGACTGGGAAGAGGCTCTCATCCAGGAATTCAAGGACGTGTTCACAGGAACATTAGGCAAGTACAAGGGGACCCCTATATCATTTAATTTCAGCCCCGATGTAGCTCCCATTTGGCTTAAGCCTCGTCGGGTGCCTTTTGCCCTAAAGCCGAAGATTGACGAGCAGCTAGATAAACTGATAGCCCTGGGCGTATTGGAACCGATTGACCATACCCGCTGGGAAACTCCAATAGTAACGCCCATGAAGCCAGATGGTTCGTTAAGAATTTGCGGGGACTATCGGGCCACCCTAAATCATGTTCTTCAACAGAGCGCTTACCCAGTACCGGTGGTTCAACAGCTTCTTCATTCCCTGGGTGGCGGAAAAATATTTGCGAAATTGGACTTAGCTCAGGCGTACTAGCAACTACCTGTAGACGTGACAACTGCAGAAGCCCAGACAATAGTTACACATAGAGGTGCCTTCAAGTGCAACGACTCCAATTTGGAGTAAGCGTGGCGCCTGGCATTTTCCAAAGTTTAATGGAGAGACTATTACAAGGCATAAAAGGCATCGTGCCTTATTTTGACGACGTCCTAATAGCTGCCCCCACTAAAGAGTTATTAGTACAACGACTCAGAAAAGTTCTTCAGAAATTTAAAGAGGCTGGTCTGAAGGTAAAAAGGGACAAGTGTCAACTTTGTACAGAGAGAGTGGAGTTCCTGGGATAACTTCTCGACAGACAGGGAATCCACCCCACTGGAAAAAAACTAACCACAATCAAAAATGCCCCGAGACCTAGGAATAAGACAGACCTCCAAGCCTTCCTGGGACTCATTAACTTTTATAACATCTTCTTGTCCCAGAAGGCAACCGTAGCCGAGCCCCTACATAGACTTCTCGATAAAAAGGCTTCCTGGGTCTGGGGACGGTGCGAAGAAAGGGCATTCCAACAAGTAAAAGACCTCTTAACCTCCGATGCTGTATTGATTAAGTACAACGAGACTCTACCTTTGACAGTTACCTGGGACGCCTCACCATTTGGAGTGGGAGCCATTTTAAGCCATGTCCTACCAAATGGGAATGAGGCACTTATTGCGTTCTTTTCGAGAACTTTGTCTAAGACCGAAAGGAACTATAGTCAACTTGATAAAGAGGCTCTCGCTATTGTATCCGCAATTAAATGTTTCCATGAATATGTGTATGGGAGACCCTTTGCCATAATTACAGACCACAAGCCGCTACTTGGTATTTTGGCGGGAAACAAACCAACTCCCCATATCTTATCACCAAGAATGACACGTTGGTCAGAATTTCTAGCCACCTACGATTACCGATTGCAACACCGCCCGGGGAAAACCATTCCCCACGCTGACGCTTTGAGCCGCTCCGCACTACCAGACATCATAGAGGACTCAGCTCCAACCTTAGCCGTGTTGCAAATCAAAACCCTCAAATCACCGCCGCTGACTGCTCGAGACATTGCCTTAGAAACAAAAAAGGACCCTGTTTTGGCACGAGTCCTCAGCTGGATGGAACGGGGTTGGCCAGTCAGCGCAACCAATGACACGTTCAAGCCATTTAGGAATTGTCAAACAGAGATATTCTTCCAAAAAGGCTGCATAGTGTGGGGAGACAGAGTCATAATCCCAGAGAAATTGCAACATAGGGTATTAAAAATGTTGCACGATGGACATCCAGGCATCGTGCGGATGAAGGCATTGGCCAGGAGTTATGCATGGTGGCCTGGTTAGACAAACAGAAAGAGACCTGGGTAGCAAAGTGCAGCAAATGCCAGGAGACTCGCTCCACTCCTCCAAAAACTCCCCCAACTCAGTGGGAAACGCCTCGAGGTCCTTGGTCCCATATCCACATTGATTTTGCGGGACCCACAAGAGGACACACTTTCCTCCTAACAGTGGATGCCTATTCAAACTGGCTCGAAGTCCACAAGATGAAAAGCACCACCACAGAGGCAGTCCCTAAAAACTGAATAAACTATTCGCTACCCAAGGACTTCCCGATGTCCTCGTCTCAGATAATGGCCCCCAATTCACTGCCCTGCCATTCGAACAATACCTGGCAGATCAGGGCATCCGCCATGCTTTAACATCGCCAGCTCACCCTGCGGCCAATGGTAGGGCTGAGCGAATGGTTCAATTTGTAAAAAAGACCTTGCACAAAATGGACCACGACGACATTGACGACAAAATAAACCAGATGCTTCTCTTCCAGCACATAACCCCAAAGAGTACCACGAACAAAACCCCAGCTGAACTCCTGATGAGCCGGAAACTTCGCTTGCATCTCGATCGCCTCCACCCAAACTATACGCCGGAACAACCCCCAGGATCCAGCAGCAAGTGTCAGGCATTTCAAGAAGGTGACCTCGTGTTTGTGAAAAATTTCTCGGGTGACCCATTGTGGGTCCCCGCTACCATAACGCAACTTACAGGACCCCGATCCTATTGCCTACAAACTGCAGATGGTAAGATGTGGAAGCGCCACATAGACCAACTCCGTTCCAGATTAGCACCTAGTCCTATCTCAGCCCCTGAATCTCTAGCTGGGGGGGGGAAGGAACATCGAGGAGGCCGAAGAAGAAATAACAATCGAAACCCAACAGTCTACACAACCAACCAGGGAATACTCACCGTCAGAAGGAGAACTGAGCCAGGGAGTGGCCTCGCCGCGTGACAGCACTGCGATGGAAACAGATCCAGGGAACCCGGAAGACAGCACTGGCATAAGCAGAGAAACCAGCCCAGGGCCACAATTTTCACCATCCAACCCAGCTAGCAGCCCACCGGAACCAGAGCCAGGACAGAAACCAGTGGAACAGCGCAGGTTGAGCAGACAGGTGAAGCGACCTGCCTATTTACGAGAATACATCACCCACCCCTCAGACGGAACCTAGGGGGGAGGGGTGTTATGGACTAAGCCAACGCAGCGATACAACCCTAAACATCTTTTACTTTACAGCAGGCTTGTAATCCTGCACTTCTCATTGGCCCGCAAATAGCGAGTCGTGATTGGTCGTTTTTAGCCAGTCTGATTGGCTGTTAATGGGCCCCTCTGATTGGACGCTTGTGAAAGCGGTAAACTCAAATCATTGGTTGTTTTGACAGCAGCCAGATCTATAAAAGAGCTGCTGCTGCCCAAGTATTTGCTCTGTTCTTATTTTACAATAAAGAGTTGAAGTCACCATTCGATGCCTCGTCTCTGTTCCTTGCGCCCATGCTCAGGACTTAACAATCTCTATATATCTATGCTTAGAAACGATTGAGAAAAACATACCCAGTTCTGCTAAAATTGCCAGATATTAAACTCAAAGAATCCTTCTCAGCTTTAGGACTGGAAGAGAAGAAGAAACTTTGTGCTTAGAAAAAACTAGAAAACCAAAATGCCTGGAGGCTGCATTAAACAACTGAGTAGCTGTTCTGTTCATATCAAATGTTGGTTGGCTTTTTAATGGATAACAAAACACACTTTGTACATGCTCTAAGGCAGGTGTATTTTGATTTAGTTAAAATATTTATTCACCTGCTCCAATGTTGGGATCTCTGAGCATAGATTTGGGGCCCCCTTCTAGACAGTTTAAGCTTAAATGACTTCATAAAGTGAAATAGGTTTGTATAGATACAAATTCCACATATATGTTGAATGTGTTTCTGAATCATGTTTCCCTTCCAACAAATCTGGATTTCTACACAATTCTGAAGTTTTTCTAATATTATGTGTGCGAAACATTATGTATGGGAGTCAAGCTATTCTTCAAAGCACCTGAAGGCAAGACAAGAAGCAATGGATGGAAACTAATCAGAGAGAAGCAACTTGGAACTAAGGAGAAATTTCCTGACAGTTAGAACAATTAATCAGTGGTACAACTTGCCTCAAGAAGTTGTGAATGCTCCAACACTGGAAGTTTTTAAGAAGGGATTGGACAATAATTTGTCTGAAGTGGTGTAGGGTTTTTGCTTGAACAGGGGGTTGGACTAGAAGATCTCCAAAGTCCCTTCCAATATTCTATTCTGTTCTGTTCCGTTCCATTCTATTCCATTCTATTCTACTTTGAATCTTTTCCATACCTTTCAGAATCACCAGTATGATTCTTTTAGATCATTCATGCATTTGGGTTGGAGGACATGGGGGGGGGGAGGGAGGATGTCCAATCTAAAACTTAATATTTGAAATAACTAAGTGGATGCAGAGGAAATCCAGGGTAGGGAAATCAAAGAGGTCAAGATAGAGGCAGCAAATACATGATTGCAGCCACACCTCTTTTTTGGTTTGTGCGCAATGCATGTGAAAAGGGGTGGTCGTGATTTCAGCCACCATCTTAATTTTGTTGATTTCCCCCTCCCCTCCCCTCCTCTTCTTTGGTTGGATCAATGTTTTTAATTAAAGACAGCAAAGCAAATTAGCAACACTTGTTATTTCAATATCTCAAGCTCCTTCACACTGTCTCAATTATTGAACTATTACCCTGTTTCTCCAACAATACGGCCTCCCCCAAAGGAAGTCCCAGCATGTTTTATAGGCATGAAGTGAAATTAAGCCCCTCCCCCCAAATTAAGGCCTATATTAAAACATGCAAAATGGGGGAGGAATGGTGGGGGGGCTTGCCGTTAGGAAGTACTTTTGTTGCACACCTGGATATGGTGCTGCCTGCGTTGACCCCGATACGAAGTGCCCCACCAACGCCGAGGTCAACATCTAAGCCATCGCTGCCCGCCCGCCCAAAGATGCAAGGGGGGGGGGGAATTAAGTCACCCCCAAAAAGATGGCCTAGCCATTTTTTCGGGGCTCAAAAAAAAATAAGACCCGGACTTATTATATGAGAAACACGGTAAATGAGCAAAAAAAAAAGAGAGAAAAAAAATGAGTATGACCCAGAAGAGGGTAAAATGTAGAAGGGGTTGGCACATGTTCAAATGAACACTCTGCTTCTAGAGCTCTCAGTCTTGAAAAATCCTGCATCTATTCAATGGATAAAGTTATATGCAGTAATCTTTGAGGAAAAATTGGTTGTGGCAACAGATTAAAGGCAGCACCAGAAACAGAATCCTTAGATAGCAATCTTCAACTTTGTGCCTTCCAACTGATTTCAGCTCTCAGAATTCCAGCCTAATGTGACCTTTGGCTCGGCTGTTTGAGAACACAGGAAACTAATTTTCTTCCCATCTGGAGGTCATCAGGTTATAAAAGGTGTCTTTAAAATAACAAGGGATTTAGAGGATGAGAAAAAATATTTGGAGAAAAAATGTTTTGAGAGACACCCAATGAAAAACAATGGCGACATCAGTGGACATCTCTGAGGAGGGTGTTCCCTCCCGCAAAAAAAGGATATCTCAACCAGTAAGGTTTTTCCCCCCTTGTCATTATCTACCCCATATTGGAAGTGACACAGATATACCTGGAGATGTGCTCAAGGAAGATCTTAACACAATGATTTCAAATGATGGAAAAGAGTTTTTCAAATATAATGCCCCTTATGAGTTATGGTGTGAAGAAAGATCAAATAACTTTTCTGCTGACCAGACAGTTTTCAAGACTCTGGGAAGATTCTGGTTGCATATGTCTTATGTCTATTTCTCATACTTGCTCATTTTTGTGAATCTGTATATCTACCTTCCCAGTTATATCATTTTGCTGCTTCAGCTAAAGGTTATTTTTTAAAGTTTGAATGTAGTTTGGCACATATTTCTCAAAACCTATACCTTCATCTCATGTATTTTTGTGATTTTTCTTAATATAATACATTTTACCTAGTTTGATGAAGATTGGCATTTGTGTATGAATATTTTGTGAACACCCTTAAACATGATAAGCTACATGCAAAATTCCAACAGTTTGGACTTGAAATAAGCTTTGCCTTGTGCAACTGTTTACTGAAATGCATGCTCAAACAATATCTCCCCTTGTCTGTCTTACTCAGGTTAGCCATCACATACTCTGGTCATTTGAACTTTCACCATCATCTCCTCTTGTTCCATGAAGCTTCAGTTATTAACCCTTATCTAGCCAATTGTTCACTCTCTCTATATATACATGTTTAACTCTTAACTGCCTATTCTCATGTCTGGATCAGATAAGGAAAAACAATTATATTGACAGCATTTCCTTCCAGATAACTCCCCCTAACTTGGAGGTGATAAATAAGCATTTGTCTAGTTTCATAGCACCAGTTGCTAGGTAGCAATCCATACATAATTTTGGTGTCTCTTACAGTTCTGTGGTTATGAAAGGGTTGGTTATGTTTTCACTGTATTTTGCTTCATTTGATGGTCCAGGCTCCATCTAGAGGTCCTCTCTCCCCCAGGACACTTAAGAATGACATAGGTGGGATGAATGAAGGAATATTGCAATTTGTGAATTGCATTGTTCGCTAGTGCACTGTTTATACTATTAAGGTGGAACATTTATCATAACAAAAATTCACCTTCCAGCATTTACCAGCTGAAGAGGCATAACATGTGTATTTTCATTTTGTGCAGTCATTGCTAATGTATAATGTAGCTTGGTTCCCAACTGTGCTAGCTCATTATTCTGGCAGCATATTGCAACACCACAAACAAGTACTGTGACTTGACATGTTTAAACTCTGTAATAATTGGCAGAAAAAGTTAACATATATGACACTATTTTGGGTTCAGTGAAGTGGATGGGTATGCTAAGCTGTAGGAAATGCAATTTACAATATTCTGGAAGAGCTTGCCACCAGAAATTAAGAAATTTATATGTTTATAAATGTATATGTGTTTATTGCAGTTCCTTTATTTTATCATCATAAAACAGGACTATAGCTAATTTTTTTTTTTTACTGCAAAGGCTGGTTTTAACTGTATATTTATTCAGACACTCCTTCACTAGATGCCTCAGGACAACATTTCTTTTCTGGTTATTGACATTACAGGCTTCTGCAGATGCCCTCAAAAAGTATTTATTGTTTTTTTTAAAGTATTTTTTTACTTCATTCTTCAGCACAAAAGGCTCACAGAAGGGTTTACCAAACAATAAAAAGAGAATTTCTGCCTTCAGGTTTACAGTCTAAGAGGCAATATAAAAAAAGCAGAACAGGGCAAGGAGACAAGAGGAGAATAAATAAAATCTGCCTGCAATTTTAAAAAATAGCCAGATTTGATTAAAAAAAAAAAAAACTGTTCATGCAGTGAAGGAACCAAAACAAAAACAAAAAACCAGTCTTTCTGCAGACCTTACCCAATTCACCCATCATAGTAAGTCATATCATTATCTGTTTTCTTTAGGCTTTCCATGTCCTTGGAATGCATCATTGTGATTTGTAATACCTTGGATTATGAGCTCAGCCAGTTGTAAGTTATTACATAAGTCCGTGGTTAAACAAACCGTGGTTTAGTTTGATTTGCAAACCCAGCCACAAAGAGGCTCTGCAATCATCCTTGTTTCCTGCAGCTAGGTAGAATTCCTACTGTTAGGTAACAGTGCATGAAAATAAAAAGGCCGAAATGTCTCCAGTCATTCAGTAGATTTGATGGGCAGCTTCTGCTTTTTTTTCCCAGGGATTCAGATCCACCAGCACTATGCAGAAATACATATGAGATAGATAGATAGATATTCCCTTCTGATCTCAAACAAATCTTCCTTTCCTTGCTATGTTGTATTCAAGTACTGCTTTCTGAGCCATATACATGTAGCTCTTGTTCCAGAATATAATCAGTTAGATTTGTCTCTTGCTGCTTTTGTACAAAAGAGAAGGATGGTCCCCATGTCATCTCCTTCATTCCATTAAATAAGTATGTATGTTTTTAACTCAGAATATGGCCTCGTTCATGTGATGCAATAGACTCTGGTTTATATGAGTTAACATCAAAACAGAGACTTACCAGCAAAATTTTTGAGGACTTCATGTAAGTCAATAATCTGGCTCTGCATGCATCCTGGCATAAGGATCTTTGCAAATGATAATTGCAGGACCACAAAGTTAAATAAAATTTTAAAAAATGGCTGCCAACTTTTGCAAAACCGCTAAATCTTTTTAGATAGATTTGATATCATGCTCTTTTCTGTAGTGTTGCCTGTACCAGATACTCCCTTGAGTTTCAGGTGGTCCTTATTGGTTTTCTGGAACAAATTTAAGACTGGGCTTTTTCCTCAAATGGTGGGACCAGGAATGTAATGGAGCCCAATATCCTTGTTTTCTGAATTGTGAGACAGTTTTGCAAGGAGCATCTGTTATAGTGATAATGTCTTATGCCTTTTATATACAATACTGCAGGAGTGTCAAACTCATGTTGTCATGACAGTGTCATGTGATATATCGGGACTTCCCCTGCCCCCTTTGTGGGCGTGGACGTGGCTTGATTCATCCGGCCCGTGGGCCAGTAGTTTGAAAGCCCTGCAATACTGTGTTATGTTATTGTTGGAAGAAATATTCTTCTGGGTTCAGTTCCAAGTGGGGAAAAAGACACTGGAAACATGGAGGCTGTTTGGAAAGTTGGTTTAATGGTGGATAGGACCACATGGCTTGGAGCTTCAAACTGAAAAGGATGATCACATGCTTCAAGATGTTGGGTGAAGGAAAAGAAGGGCCAAGATGCTGAGATTCCCTCTGTTGGGCCCCGCCTTAGTGTTTCCTGTCTCTGTGTAAGAAATGTATCCCATTGGCTGTCAGACTCCCAGGGGCGGGGGGGGGCGTCTTAGCTAGACCACATGGCTTCACCTGAGTGCTGGCTGATGCAATCTTCCCAGGCTAGGTGGTGAGATGGGTAGAGGCCTTTGTTATGTAGAATACTCTAGCCCAGGCCTTAATGGCCTGCCCATTAACAAAGGTGGGGTGAGCTTCTGCTTCTGAGATGAGTTTCTGCTTCTCACTTTCTACTTCTCTTTTTAGGGGAAATATTCTGCCTTTTTAGTATATCCTAAAATATTTCATTTTCCTAGGAGAGGGGTGGGTGCTAACTTCCTACAATATCCATGAGTTTTGTTAACCATTTAGAATTAAGATGGTTAAGATGAAGGAACCATATAAATGCATGAAACAAACAAGCAATCAAATCCTCCAAACCAGGCCACAATGATACATCTTTAATATTTCTTTTCTGCCCTCCTTTAGTTTTTCAGTTTTTTGCAGCATAGTTTAGGATGCTTAGTGATTACAATCTGTACAAATTTACACCAACTCTCAACATATCTTGGAAGTGCTGACTCAAACTTTAGGAAATGCCTAAATTTTTAAGATGCCACAGGTATCTTGGCTCGTTTTATTATAAAGAAAAAGATTATCCCAATGAAAATATGAATTTCAGTATTATTTTTAAAACTGAACACAAGCTAGTATGAAAAAAACACATTATTGTTAATTACTCTTTAGCCTCAATCACTGTTATGTGGGCCATAACAGCCAATTCTGCCTGTGAAAGTTTCTGGAGCTCTTACAAAGATAGCTTAGCCTTAGTCAGTGATTAAGGAAGCAAAAATGTAAACAAAACCAGTGCATAAATCTTCCTGGCCCTCTGGAAGTAGTGCAGGATTGCTCCAGACTGTATTTTCCACTCCTTTATCTTGTTCAGTTTCAGAAATACTACAGCATATGAGTCTCACCTCTTCCCCTACAGAACTGAAGATGTTTCTTGGAGGAAAAGCGAAACATCTTAAAGAAAAAAAATAAAGAAAGTCCAGTTGCCTTTTGAAAAAGCACCTTTGGAACTCTTCCCTTTCAGATAATTTAATACATCCTCTTGTCTAATGGCCGCCATTAGAGTTCCTTTGCAAAAAAAAAAAATCTCATTACTGATTAATTACTTGCATCCATTTAAATAATATTTTCATTGTTGTAATAACTGACAATGATTTAGCTTACGTTCTGAAAAGTTACAAATGATATGTGCACATTTGTAGCTCCATAGTAGCAGGAGGTAGCTGACTTTGAAACCAAGATGGAGGGGAAATCACTAAGAGAACCCTGTCTTCTAGGCTAAATTAGAATGTTCAAAATAAAGAAACAAACACACAGACACAAAGAAGGCAAACATATCAATATGCTTTAAGTGTACCCCAAGAAGTCATCTTCTACTTCTGTCTCTGTGTTACTCCTCTTATGACAAGTAGAAGAAAAAGGAATTACGCTAATGAGTGGCATAAAGAAAGGCTGATTTGGGGGAATTGCCAGATATATGAAACAACATTTTTATTTCATACCTTATATGTTGCTGGGATGACAGATCCCAGGAAATAAAAGTCCTTCCTAGCTCTTATCTGAAGTGTTAGTGGATCAGATCATATCTTTGATCAAGATCAATCCTTTAATTCCCTGAGACTCCACTTCTTCCCAACTGATTTGTTTTGAACTCCATACAATGAATATCATTACTTTGTGTTCTGTCCCCTCATTTGAATTCTTGAGATCCCCGCACTTTGATTGGCCAAAGCGCGGGGCGATCGGATTGGCTAGGCGAGCCACGCCGATTGGCTCGCTGAGAATCTCCCGCGATTGGTCGATTCGAATCGCAGGAGATTGAAAGTGGTGCCATTGGCCGCGGCCACCGCGGCTTGGAAATAAAAAGCCCCAAAGTTTTCCTTCAGCCCCAGTTCGGTTCCTGACTAAATAAAAGAGCTTGATACAAAGTCACCGACTCCTGGCTTCCTTCCACGCGGACTTAACACTGGCGACAAAGGTGGGATTCTTATCCTGAACCGAAGCACGTGTCCGACGGAAGCCAGCCAACCGACGAGATGGCCAGCATCGTGCCATCAACCCCCTTCAACCCCGCCAGCGAGGACTGGGAATCTTACACGGACAGATTCCACATGTTCCTCGAATGCAACGATCTGAAGGATGCCACGGGACCGAAGAAAAGAGCCATCTTTCTAACACACTGCGGGCCCGCAGTGTTTAAGATGGTAAAAGTGATAGCCAAGCCCGCCGATGTTACCGCGATGGATTGGGCGGACCTCGAGCCATTACTCCGGAAACACTACGCTCCAGCCGTACCTATTCTCATCCGACGACATGAATTTTATCGGCGGGACCGGTGGTCGGGCGAGAGTGTCAGTGATTTCGTTGCAGAGCTGCGGCGCCTGGGAGGACTATGCGAATTCTCCAATATGAACGAGGCCCTGCGGGATCAAATCGTGCTCGGCCTTTGGGACCCCGTTCTCCAAAGTCGGTTGATGGCTAAGGGCAACATCGCTCTTGCCGATGCCATCTCCAAAGCCGGGGCAGCCGAAGCAACCTGACAATCAGCAGACCGCATGCGGAGACCGAACGCCGGGGACTGCACCACAAACAACAACCCTGCAAGGTCAACCGAGGCCCAACCTGAAACTACCACCCACCAGGGCGAACTCCACCTCGGGCACGTCAGACAAGGAGGAAGACATCCACCATCTCCAGGCAGGCCGCGACTAACGCAGCCGGCGGAGTCGTAAGTTGAGGACCGCGTGTGCCGGTTGCGGAGGCGACTACCCCAGATCCGAATGCTGGTTTTTCGACTCCGTTTGCAGGTACTGCGACAAAAAAGGCCACATAGCCCGCGTCTGCCGCCTCAAGAAAACCCACAGCCCCAGACGATGGGACCCGAGTGAGCGGAAATGAGAGAGCCCACCCCCCAGAACCAGAGCCCACCCAGCAGACAACCATTGGGAACGGAACGGACGAGCCCAACAAGGGGGCGAGAGCCGGCGGAGAGAAGAGACACATCAGACGGTCACCATCGGCCACGCAACTACCACAGACGCCAGAAAGGTCTACGTGGAGGTAGGCATCGAAGGCGAACCCTGTAAGATGGAGGTGGACTCCGGGTCCTACCTCTCGATGGTAGCATGGCAAGAAATTAAATGCTTGGTGCCTACCATCCAGAGGAGGGAACTAGAAAACCAGAGACTAATCTTCAAAGACTACCAGGGAAACCACATCCCTGTAGTCGGAACAGGAAAATTCACAGTGACATACAAGGGGCACACCGAAAGACTTCCCCTAACCATCGTCGATCAAGACCGACCTAGCCTGCTGGGACTTCAATGGTTCGCACCGCTAGGCATCGCAGTCACGGGCATCGACCACATTGCCAAAGCCGACTGGGAGCAGCAACTGGCCCGGGACTTCCAAGAAGTGTTCGACGGCACCCTAGGCAAGTACCGAGGGCCCCCTATATCCTTCAGCCTAGACCCAAACTTTCCCCCGAAACACCTAAAACCAAGGCGGGTACCTTTCGCACTCAAACCGAAAATCGATGAGCAATTTGACAAACTCATCAAGCAAGGGGTCTTACAACCCATAGACCACACCCAGTGGGAGACCCCCATAGTCACCCCAATTAAGCCTGATGGGTCAGTGAGAATCTGCGGGGACTATAAGGCCATTCTAAATGGCACTTTGCAGCAAAGCGCTTACCCCGTCCCCGTAGTGCAGCATCTCCTACACTCACTGGGAGGGGGCAAAGTTTTCGTGAAACTCGACCTGGCCCAAGCATAAAAGCAACTGCCGGTCGACGAGGAAACTGCAGAGGCGCAAACCATAGTCACCCACCGGGGAGCCTTTAAATGCAACCGCCTCTAATTTGGAGTCAGCGTGGCACCTGGAATTTTCCAGAGCCTCATGGAAAGACTCTTACAGGGCATCAAGGGGGTGTTACCATACTTCGACGATGTACTAGTATCGGCAACCAACCAGGCCGAACTAGAGACTCGCCTAAGGGAGGTGCTAACGAGGTTCAAAGAAACCGGGCTTAAAGTGAAGAGGGAAAAATGCCAGCTGTACACAGAGCAGGTCGAATTCCTAGGATACCTCCTAGACTGACACGACATCCACCCCACCAACAAAAAAATTAAAGCCATCAAGGAAGCCCCCACACCCAAGTCAAAAACAGAGCTGCAGGTGTTTCTGGGGCTACTTAACTTTTATAATGTCTTCCTGCCCCAAAAGGCGACCGCGGCGGAGCCTTTGCATAGGCTTTTGGACAAGGCGGCTACCTGGACTTGGGGGAAACGCGAGGAAGCCGCCTTCAGGAAAACCAAGGACCTGCTCACTTCAGATGCCATCCTCATCCAGTACAACGAGACCCTACCACTAGTCATCACATGCGACGCATCACCCTTCGGCGTCGGCGCTGTCCTCAGCCACACTCTCCCCGACAGAAAAGAAGCACCCATCGTGTTTTTTTCAAGGACCCTCACCAAACCAGAGCGGAACTACAGCCAGCTGGACAAAGAGGCTTTGGCTATCGTCGCCGCAGTAAAAAGGTTTCACGAGTACCTCTACGGCCGGATGTTTACCATCATCACCGACCACAAACTGCTGCTGGGAATCCTTGCAGGGAACAGGGCCACCCCGAACATTCTGTCTCCCCAAATGACAAGGTGGTCCGAATTCCTGGCTGCCTACAACTACGGACTCACACACAGACCGGGTAAGACTATCTCCCATGCGGACGCCTTAAGCCGCTCACCATTACCCGAACCAGACACTGACCCAGCACCCACGATGACCACCCTCAGCATAAAGACTCTACCCAACCTACCCATAACCGCGTCAGACATTGCCCGAGAAACTAATAAAGACAAACGTCTGGCACGGGTTTTGCATTGGGTAGAGAAAGGGTGGCCGGAAAAGGACAACGACGAGTCCGTCAGGACATTCCGGAACTGGCAAACGGAACTCTCATTACTAAAAGGGTGTATACTATGGGGGGATAGGGTGGTCATCCCAGAAAAACTACAAGGGAAGGTTTTGGAACTGTTACACGAGGGGCACCCGGGCATCATTAGGACAAAAGCCCTGGCCAGAAGTTACACTTGGTGGCCAGGGATGGACAAACAGATCGAGGCCTGGGTAGCAAGGTGTCAACGATGCCAGGAAACTAGACCAAGCCCACAAACAGCACCCATCCTAGAGTGGGAAACCCCCAGGGGACCGTGGTCTAGGATCCACATAGATTTCGCCAGCCCCACAAAAGGACACACCTTCTTAATAACCGTAGACGCTTACTCCAATTGGCTGGAGGTAAGCAACATGAGAACAACCACCACGGAGGCCGTGACCAAAGAACTCTGCAAACTCTTCGCAACACACAGCCTCCCAGACATCCTCGTCTCCGACAACGGGCCCCAATTCACCTCGCTAGAATTCGAAAAATTCCTAGCGGAAAGGGGCATAAGACACGCACTGACAGCCCCGGCGCATCCGGTGGCGAATGGTAGGGCGGAACGGATGGTTCAATTCACAAAAAAAACCATCCAGAAAATAGACCACGGGGAGATCCAGGATAAAATAAATAAATTACTTTTCATACAGCACATAACCCCGAACACCACAACAAATAAAAGCCCAGCAGAACTGCTAATGGGGAGGAAAATAAGGTCCCCACTCGATAGATTACACCCCACTTACAACCCAGAGAAACCCCCAGACTCCACCAGCAAACACCGAACCTTCACACCAGGTGTCGCCGTCTACACAAAGAACCTAACCGGAGACCCATTATGGGTACCAGCAATCATAACACAGCTAACAGGCCCACACTCGTACCGGCTACAAACAACCGACAGATGAGCGTGGAAACGCCACATCGATCAGTTAAGATTGAGGACGACCACACAAGACACCACCGACATGCAACCAAGCAAAACCAACCCCCTCAACACAAACCAAGAGGGGAGGGGATACCCCGGGAACCAAAACCCAGAAAAAAGAAACCAGCCATACTCTCCTGCAAGCAGCCAGCACGAAACCTCGCCAGGAAGAGACAGCCAGGCCAGCTCAACCAACCCGGGAAGACCGAATGGGAGCGGCGAAACCCGCAGCTCAACCAACCCGGGTAGCCCAGGAGGGAGCTGCGGAGAGCGGCCCGGCCAGACAGACCAGGTGGTTCCCACGATGGAGTCCGGAGAAACAGAGACCCCGACTGAACCGGCCGGGATCCAACCTATGACTGACATGCACAGGTCCAGTAGGCAAAGACAGAGCCCTGCCTACCTACGGGACTATGCTACGTAGGACTAAACCAAGAGGGGAGGGGTGTTCTGTCCCCTCATTTGAATTCTTGAGATCCCCGCACTTTGATTGGCCAGGCGAGCCTCGCCTAGCGAGCTGTGCCGATTGGCTCGCTGAGAATCGCCCGCGATTGGTCGATTCGAATCGCAGGAGAGGAAATAAAAAGCCGCAAAGTTTTCCTTCAGCCCCAGTTCGGTTCCTGACTAGATAAAATAGCTTGATACAAAGTCACCGACTCCTGGCTTCCTTCCACGCGGACTTAACACTTTGGTTATTTTAAAACTTAAACAGACTTTTGGGGGAATAGATACAATTGAATTAAAATAGATTGGTGGACTCAATATGACTATTTTCTCTTGGTCCACTTTCACTTTTGAAAAACAAAAAATATTTTATATTAATTTTACCATTGGATATATACTACCTTAATCTAATCTTTGTATTTTAGTTGAATGCAAATACATTTGAGATTTATAGTACTGGGTATGGAGCAGTCTATCTATCTGTCTATCTCCTATTTGGGAGTCCAAGTTGTTTTGTCCAAATGAATGAATTGTTCCATTCAGCCCCCCTCAGTTCTTCTGATTTGGACAGGGAAGTTTAAGGAGAAGGTATATATGTTGTGGGGTGGGGGCTTGAAAGACCACCCAACATTCGATCTTGATCCAAGGAAAACAGTTTTATTGAAGCATTTCTGCAGAAACAGGTTCCTACCCTGGCAGATGGGAGGAACCCAGAGCAAAATTTGCATTCTATTTTATACCTAACCTACTGCCCCATCCTATGATGGCTTGGTTTACAATCTACCTATTGAATTACAGTATACAATTCATCACCTAATATGGCACATCGGGAAGTTAGATGCTTCCCAACACGTACACACTTTCTCAGAGCACAACATGCAATTGTTTCAAAGTTTCAACTTTCCCTTGCACAGTAGAAAAGTATCAACTTGCAATTTGAGGTTTGAGTCACAGTTACACAATACACAATTGATTTTATTCATGTTCTCCTCTTACAATTCCCCCCTTTTCTTCTTACACTCTTAACTCAAACTCAAGCAACAGATCCCTAGCCTCTTTCAGAGCCATTTCCCTTAAAGACATCATCAGAGTTTCTTCCTCCTGCTTCTCAAATCTTGAACCTACAGCTTTCCCCAATCTTCCACACATTACTATTACACCAGGGAGACACTGAACACAACAACACAACATCACACAGCATATAATAATTAATATAATTCCCATGATTGTAGATCTCAACCAAGCAGTTCTGAGAAGCCAAGACCATAATGCTCCCCACAGATCTGGTAATCAGGAATCACCTCCTTGTAATAATGGATTAGAATGAATGCGTTTCTCCATCATTTGCACTGTTTTTGTAATATTGGGTAGAAAATCATGGATATATACACAGCAATGCGAATGGATCAAAGCACACACACACCTTTTTGCAGCTAATATGATGTCTAATGCATATCTATTTTGCAAAGCCACTTTTCTAACTTCAGAAAGTTCCGTGTTAAGCATTTTGATTGTCTTGATAGTATTATTAAACATAGCTACTGTAAAGTTATTCAGGATATGTAAATCTTTATAATTCATGGCTACTCCCAACGGTGGCAGCACTCCCTGGGCTATCTGTGTTTTCAACCTTCCCCCCAGTGTTAGCCCTGAATTGATTTCTCTTTTGTTCCAAATCCGTCCCTGGGGTAAGGTATTCAATTTATATATTACTGGTATTACGTATCCCATGGTACAACTCCCACTCCAATAGGGTGGCATTTCTCTATATGCATGTTTCCCACACAATACCCACCTAAAATTTTCCATGGCATATGTTTGATTCGAAGTCCGAGTCCAATTGATTATATCTTCAAAATACATACATATCTGGTATTGGTCCTGATTAAAATAACTCAATTTTTGATAAGTGTTAGAATAACTGTGGTTACTACAAGATGAAGGCATATCAAAAGTTTTGTTGCATTTTTCCCGATCACCCAAATCCACTCCTTTGGATACATTTCTCCTGAAACACGCATGTGCTCTTTCTCTCAAATGGACATATACCTTCCTGGCTATGTTTCTTTCCATAGGAGCCTTCTCAATTCCATTTCCCTTTGGTTTCAAATCCTGTTGACTTAGTGGGATTGCATGCAAGGTTAAACTCTCCCCTGTCTTTCCTGGCATGTGCATGCACATCCAGCAGTTAGTTATGTTCAATGCTTGTGACACCTTCTTCAAATTCTTCATATATATATTGTCATCCCATAAATCTGTCCCCAATATATCCAGCTGGCCCAATATATTGAGTCTGTCCTCCTGATGCAATCATCAGTACTATCATCAAAGTAGTTAGCTCAGTCCAGGGTCCAATCTTCTTCATCTTTTAAAGGTGAGCTTCAGCGGCTGACCGTCCACTGGAACTGCCCTCCACATAGAGTTTGGATCTGGTGCCTTCTTGACTCTGCTGTAATGCGTCCAGCCTCCTTCCTGAGTGCGAACTGCAGATTCAATTGTCAACAGCACCTGGTACGGGCCTTCCCAGCTAGATTGCAGCTTCTCACTTCTCCAAGTCTTTACTAGGATCCAATCTTCAACTTCATAGGGGTGTTGGCTTTCCGCAAGTGGTGGTCGTTGTGTCAACAATCCCTGTTTATGAAGAGAAAACAAAGACCTGGACAGTGTCTGCAAATATTTTCTCAGAAACTAATCTTTGAATTCAGGTATAGGATTTCCCAGTCTGACCAGGTAGGGTTGTCCCATTAACATTTCAAAGGGGGAGACCCCTGTGTCTTTCCTTGGGCATGTTCTAATTCTAAGGAGTGCCAGGGCAAATTCTTTGTTCAAGGCAACCCATTTTTCAACTGGAGCTTGGTCAGATGTTTCTTCAACTCGCCATTAGCTCTCTCCACCCGGCCACTGGACTCTGGATGCCAAGGAGTATGTAAGTCCCATTTCACCCCAATCGCAGCCATCACTGACTGCAAAATCTTTTGTGTAAAGTGTGTTCCTCTATCTGAATCAATTGCTTCCATCATGCCATATCTGGGGATAATTTGTTCTAACAGGATCTTGGTTACCGTGGGGGCTGTTGCCCTTCTGGTGGGATATGCCTCTACCCATCCTGTCAATTGATCTTTAACCACCAATAAGTACTTCCATCTCCCCTTTTCTGGTAGCTCTGTGAAATTGATCTGAGTCCTTTGAAATGGCCAACTAACCAAAGGCCTTCCCCCCATTTCTTTCTTCCTTGCTGCCTTTTTGTTTACTTTAAGGCAGATCAAGCACTTCCAGCAAATGCTCTGAGCTAATGTCCACATTTTGGGGCTCCTGAAATGTGGTTTTACAGCCATCACCAATGACTCTGTTCCCCAGTGTCCCCCTTCATGTACTTTTTTTTTAAATTCCCCTCATTATATCCCTGGGGATGACTTTCACCCCTTCTGATGTTCTCCACCCATTCTCTGCTAGTGTGCACCCTTCTCTCTCCAATTCATCTTTCTCTTTCCCTTCTGGCTTCCAATCCTCATTCTCTTCTACTTCCAACAAAGGAATTGATACCATTACCATTCCACCTCCCCTGCCGCTTCCTTTGCCCACTTGTCTGCCCATCTGTTTCCAACTACCTCTGGGGTGTTCCCTTTCTGATGAGCATTCACATGCACTATTGACACTTGATTTGGCAGTTGCAGGGCCTCCAAAACCTGTTCCACAAGCTGTAATTGTTCACCTTGTTTCCCATCAGCCCTGATAAAACCCCTCTCCTGCCAGATCTTACCAAAGGTATGGACCACACCCCAGGCGTGTTTGGAATTAGTCCAAATTGTCACATCAATTCCTTCAGCCAATTCCAAGGCTCTCCTCAAAGCAAACAACTCACACTTTTGTGCAGACCATGAAGAAGGAAGGGAGCCTTTTTCTATGACCTCCCTTTCTCCTGTCACGACTGCAAATCCTGACTTCCTTTTGCTTTCCTCAACCCTACTTGATCCATCCACAAACCATCTCTTCCATCTTTCAAAGGAGTTTCTTCCAGATCCTCCCTCACCTTTGTCATCAAATCTACTTGCAACAAATAATCATGGTCTTCAGCCTCCCATCCCTGCCTTCTTCCTTCTAAAAATTCAGCTGGGTTCAAATTCCTATCTGTCCCAATCACTGCCTCAGGGCTGGTTCTCAAAATGGTCTAATATTTGAGAATCCATCCTTCTGTCATCCAAGTTGTTGCCAACTGACTTAGCACAGAAGTAACCTGATGAGGAGAATGCACCACCAGGGCCCCTCCAAAGGTTAATTTCTTGCTCTCTACTACCAACATAGCTGTAGCTGCCACAGCCTGCACACAGATTGGCCATCCCCTTACTACCGGCTCCAGAGTTTTGCTCAGAAAGGCAATGGGCTGGTACTGCCCCCCCCTTTTCTGTGCCAACACTCCTAGTGCCGTTCCCTGGGCTGCTGACACATACAGATGAAATGGGAGCTTCAAGTTGGGCAATGTCAAAGCCGGTGCAGATGACAGTGCCTTCTTTAAATCCTCCCACTTCTCATCATCTCCCTCTAACCATTCTATACTCTCTTCTTTCCCTACCAACTTCCTGTGCAGGAATTGGGCTAACACAGTGTATTGGTCCACCCAGACTCTGCAATACCCCAGCAATCCAAGGGCTTTCCTGACTTCTGTCTTATTTCTGGGAGGAGCCAAGCTCATGATCCCTTTCACCCTCTCAGGATCCAGGGACCTCACCCCCTGCTGAATATAATGCCCCAAATATTTCACCTTCCTTTCCACAAATTGGATCTTTTCCCTTGAAACTGTCAATCCTTGCTCCTTCAGCCAATTTAACAAAGCCACATATGCTGCTCTGACCTCTCTCTCTTTCTCCCCACTCAGCAACAAATCATCCACATACTGAATCAACATGATCCCTTTCCCTTTTTCAAAATACACTAGCTTCTCTTCCAAAGCCTGTCCAAACAACAAAGGGCTTTCAGTATATCCCTGGGGAAGTACTGTCCACCTTAAAACACCACAGTTGCTGTTTTCTTCCACTTTCAGGATCATCCCATTCAAATGCAAACAGTTCTCTACTTCCTTCCTCAAGGGGGCACGCCCAGAAAGCATCTTTCAGATCTATCACAGTAAACCATTTGTCTTTAGGAGGGATTCGTCCCAAGATAGTATAGGGGTCAGGAACCACCAGAAATCTGGGAACCACTATGCTCCTCAAGTCCAAAATCAATTTATGTTTCCCATCCTTCTTCAATACAGCAAGCATTGGAGAATTAAAAGGTGACATAGTAGGCTCCAACATGCCCTGTTTCAACAATCTATCAATCACAGGCTTCAACCCCTCTCTCCTCCTTCTACTCATTGGATATTGTCCACAGCTTTGTCACCCCAGGCTGCACTTGAATCTTGATTGGCCGAATGTTCATTCGCCCTACCTTCTCTTCTCCTGCCCAAACCTCATCCGAAATTGCTCTCTCATCTTCCACAGTCATTTTCCACATCCTTACTCCTTTCCCGGTATCCCACAGCTGGATACCAAACACAGGCAACAGATCTCTTCCTAGCAAATTCACTCCAGAATCAGGAATATACAACACTTCAGCCTCTGTCACCACTTCATTCATTTCCAGTCTGATTTGTTCAAATACACTCACGTCCTGTGATTTTCCACTCACCCCGTTACTTTTATCACTTTCCTTGATCTATGTGCGCCCTCTATCGGGTCACACACAGAAGTCTGGCTTGCGCCGGGGTCTATCAGGAACAGCCGCTCCTGATAGTTAGGACCCACTGAAATGTTTACCAATGGCTCCCCACAGGTCCTCTTAAAGGAGCCGGAACAGCCCTAATCATCATACAATGCATAACTCCTCTCCCTTTGGTTGGTAGGACACTCACGCGCAAAGTGTCCTTCCTTCCCACAGCTGAAGCAGCTTCTATCCATTCCAGCCTGTCTCATCCCCATCCCTCTGAAACCTCTTCCTCTTCCTCTGAAACCTCCTTGCATTCCCCCTTGCCTTCTTTCACCCTGGCCTCCCACTGCTCCCCTCACACAATCCACGCTTTTCTTCACTTCATTTTTAGCTGCAGTCTGCATTGTAGCCAACATCAATTGAGATTTCTGTCTGGTTTTCACAGTATCCCTGTTAACAAATATTTGTTGAGCGGTTTTCAGGAGATCTGTCATTCCAACTGCACCCCAATTATCCAATTTTTGAATTTTCTTCTGAATATCTGGCCAGGCCCCAGTCACAAACTGCATTTTCAGCATGGCTTCAAACGCAGGTGTGCTTGGGTCTACTCCAGAATATTTTACCAGACTTTCCCTAAACTTTGTACAATAATCACCAGGGGATTCATCTTTGCCTTGTGTTACTTCAAAGGCTTTGGTTAAATTCCTCCCCTGGGGCACAGCAATTTTGATGCCATTTAATATCATTGTTTTAAGGTCCCGCATATTCTGTTTATGCCCCTCATTTTGTATGTCCCAATCAGGAGTGGCCAATGGGAATTTCACATCTCCAGCAACCACATTGTCATTCCCCAGTTGCGATCTGCACCAGACTTCTATAGCCCCTTGTCTAATCAAATCCCTTTCTTCTGGGGTGAACAAATGTCCCAAAACATACATCAATTCCGGATACGTGTAATCGTTTGGTCCCAAAAACAACTCTAACTGTTCTGACACATTATTGGCATTTTCGTGAAGTCTCAGAAGGGTCTTTTTTAAATCCCATAGTTCACTTGCCTTAATTGGAAACACCGCATACATTGAAACCGCATTTCCCTGGGCATTCACTCCGTTCGGGACTTCATGGAGGGGAAAGGCAGATGCCTGAGGTTGTTCCGGAAAAGGCAAGTTCTTCACAATTTGTTCGAGTTGGCGTAGTTCTCTCAGCAGCGGTCTATACGGGGTTGGCTGCTGAGAGGGAGGGGGTGATGGCGGCAGAGGAATCGCCGCCGC
Organism: Hydrophis major; assembly: GCA_033807585.1. NCBI lineage: Eukaryota > Metazoa > Chordata > Lepidosauria > Squamata > Elapidae > Hydrophis > Hydrophis major. Next base: position 84,858,627 of record CM066328.1, on the reverse strand, counting down.
TTGGTCTACCGGTGCATTAGGCACTACCGGAGCCTGTGGAATTGGAGGGGGCAATGGATGTGTCTTATACAAGTATTCATCTGATCCCTCTTCGTTCTGCTTTGCGCAATATTGTCCCGCCGGTGGGTCAGGACCCTCAAAATTTACATGAAACCACACCTCAATATATGGTAATTGTGAATTCATCTTATGTCCAATTATATAATCTTTTAGTTGATTTATCCAATAAATGCTGGTCTCCCTGTCTGGAGCCCAGTGGTATGGGAATTTAGGGTCGATTAGAGGGTATTTTGGCCAACGGTTTCTACTAAGGTAGATCATATATTTCTTCTCCAAGTTCTTCGTAAAGTGTTTCAGATTTGGGGAGAACCACTGCTGGAGCAGTTGTCCCAAAGGCGAATCTGTGGGTATTGGTTTCCTGCCATCTAATTCAGTTTCTAACTCTGGATAATCCCTTCCTGGATCCCCCAATCCCTGTTCCTTTCCCATCTCTTTCTATTCGACTAACCAGTCCAATCCTCCAGCGAGCGCTGGATTCTTTTCTGAGAATTTAAGGATTCCCTCCTCTAATCTTTCTCAAATGAAAGAAACGAGTTTTACCTGATCACTCCAGACCTCTGCGGTAGTGGATGTGTGGGCGTCCCCAACTCAGGCTTTCCTCTATTCTCTTTTCGATAGTCCCAGACTATCAGCTGGCAAAACGCTGTTTCCGAGGATCGTCTGGATTTCCAGTCGCCTCTGGAGCCGACCAGAATTCGGGGAGGAGGCACCTCTCAATGGGAGGTTGTGGCCACTACTCACCTAGTCCCTGGCTTCTGGAAGGCCACCATTGAGGCTCCTGCCTGGCTTGCCAAAATTGTGGGGTGGGGGCTTGAAAGACCACCCAAGATTCGATCTTGATCCAAGGAAAACAGTTTTATTGAAGCATTTCTGCAGAAACGGGTTCCTACCCTGGCAGATGGGAGGAACCCAGAGCAAAATTTGCATTCTATTTTATACCCTAACCTACTGCCCCATCCTATGATGGTTTACAATCTACCTATTGAATTACAGTATACAATTCATCACCTAATATGGCACATCGGGAAGTTAGATGCTTCCCAACATGTACACACTTTCTCAGAGCACAACATATAATTGTTTCAACATTTCAACTTTCCCTTGCATAGTAGAAAAGTATCAACTTGCAGTTTGAGATTTGAGTCACAGTTACACAATACACAATTGATTTTATTCATGTTCTCCTCTTACAATGTGAAGTGCAAGATCTGTCTGATAGCTCTATAAAGATAGGCAAATACAAGGTCTATAGAATCTAATTTTAGTAGAACCAGGACTTTTTAGGCAAAATAGTGAAGACAATTGCTTGGAGATGTACAAATTAAAAACAGCTGTCAGGGTTCCAACGATTGCCCTAATTAAATCATGAGCTTGAGCCAAGCTTCAAAAAAATTCAAAAGATTTATTAGGAACAACATGCTGGCATTAACCTAAATGAAGCCAACTCTGGCATACATAATTTAAGTCACCTGTGACCTTGTTTCCTCCCTCCCCCCTGGGTGTACCATAAATCAGATTCCCCAATGAAGCATGTTAGCGGGCTGGGTGTCATCAATCACATTCTCCAATATAGGATTTTCTCCGGGCAGAAGATCCAGTAGCCTCGCTACAATCTTTATAGATAAGGGTGGAATGTACTTCTGGTTTTAAACTGCTGTAATGCTCCTTCAGATTCCCCTCCCCCCTGTTTATGGCAACTCAAAACAGGCGTAGGAATGTTTTATGAATTGACAACAGCACTCTAAAGTTTGGATAAGGATTTGGATGAGGATAAAGTTAGGATAAGGTGAACATCTTTTCACCATTTTTCTAACTGATCAGTTAGAATGTAATGCCATGGCTATCTCAGGTTTTTTCCTACACCTTCCCACTGACTGAGCCATTGATTTTAATGGATTTAAAGCAATGGAGAGGACAAGAAAATAAGACTGATATAGCAGGCAGTGAAAAGAAAGTGGGTAGGAGGGACTTTCCTTAGTTAGAATGCTGATAGCTACCATCCCAGGAGTGCCAAACTGGTGGCCCATGGGCTGGATGTGTCCTGTGCAGGCTACACGCAACCCAGCTCCATGAAGGGAAAAAACTGTCATGAAACATCATGTGACAGCAATGTGATGCCACAGGTTTGACATCTGTGATCTAGGCAATCTATAACTCTAGGCAGGAAAGGATTTATTGTAGCTCAAACATGACTTTACAACCCTCAGATACTACTAACCAGGTTTCTGAAAATGAAAGACATGGTTTTTCTGACGTTTTATGATGGGAAACAGATGAAGGCTGTGTTGTAAAGCTCTAAATTAGGCATCAAAAAAAATCAAAACACATTCCACCTATTTGTATACTGTGATATGGTTTCATCTGGGGTTTTTTTTTTTTGGGGGGGGGGGGTTTCCACTTTCCCAAAATATTAACTCTAGCCTTAATCTTCAAAGCAAAAAGTCTAGATCTGGAGTTAAAGAATTCTGAACCATAAATGAATATAGTCATTGTAGTTCCATAGGAAAAAAAACTGCTTCTGGATACTATATATTTTAATTGGTAAAGTACTAGATAATTTTGTCACTGCTGTTAATAAAAACCTTTTCTGGTTTATAAAATGGGTTGCACTGAAGTGTGCAGAAGTAGAAAGTGGACCTGCCAGAAAGGGTTTCTTTGATTTTCAAGGCAAGCTGAAATAATTCTTAGCTATTTTTTCCTGTCTCTTTAAATCTATCTCTGCTCTTCTTTTGGAAACATCTGAGCCAATAACTATAGTTACATTTGTCTAATTATGTTCACTGGTTTGAAAAGTAATTTAAGTTTCCAAGACAGCTTCATTAGCAGTGATTTTAGGAGGCTGCGTTGACCAAAGCTTCTGCATATACAACATGTTTGATGTCACTGAATTCAAGACAATCCACTTTTCATTGATAAACGTTGAATGGTTGTAGTAATAATATTGACCCAGCAGCATTGATAGTCACATCTCAGTCTTCTTAAACTGAGTGGTCTCCAGACCTTAAATTCCAGAGATCCTCAGCAGCATGGACAACGTTCCAGGAAATTTAAGAGTTGAAATCAGCTGGATGGAAAAGGGGTGAAAATTTATAGGTTATTCATTTCTCCCCCCCCTCTCACCTATCCAGGTTGGGGAAGGATGATAATATGTATAAAATTGGATTGAAGAATATTTCCTTTGTTAGGCAGAGAAACCTATGGACTACAATTCCTGTGAGCCCTCTTTCCTCACTGGGAGTTATAATTTAGCAACACCTGACTTCACATAGCATGTTAGCTGCATTATGGTTTAGAGCAGGGGTGTCAAACTTGATTTCACTGAGGCCACATCAGAGTTGTGTTTGACCTTGGGCATGGCTAGGGTGGGCATGACATCACTCATGTTGGGGCACCTGTGGTGGCCTGAGCACTCTGCCAGCAAAAATGGAGCTTGGGAATGCAGACCTCCTGAGTTCTGTTTTTGCTGGCAGATGTACTGTGGGGCAGTCCTTCACTGTTTCCAGGGCGGCCCTGCAGGCCAAATCTAAGCAGCTCAAAGGCCAGAGTCGGCCTGCAAGCTTTGAGTTTGACACCCTTGGTTTAGGGGGTTGTGTTATTCAAACCACTCTGTTTAATTTAATGGGGAAGCTCAGTCTCATTTCTCTCCTACCAACTGACTCCCTGGTATAGTGTAATAGTTGGTTCCCAGACTGATAAAGATTCAGAAGATCCTTAAGTAAACAGCTAACTTCTCCATTATTGTGGAAAGACCTGCCTTCTTTATAGTTTGTGGGAAAGCTGTTAGAAAGAGAATGAAACAATTTCTCCCCTCATCCATTTTGGGATATATTGGTTCTAAATGATAAAGAATTCAATTGTGGGAGTTCTTGTAACCCTTTTTGTACGATATTAGCATACTCCGAAACCCTCGCAACCGATTGGTCTGGACAGGCGGAAACTTAATTGGTCGAAGGCTCGGCCATGATTGGAGCATTGGAATCTACCGTGATTGGCTGTGCTGATCGCAGGAGATTCAAAGTGCTGCCATTGGCCGCCGAGCCGCGAGCCAGCCCTATATGAAGGGCTGCCATGGCTCGCATTCCCAGACTATTCTCTATTCATAATAAAGAACTGAAATCACTTGAATGGTCTCGCATCACTGTCGAACCGATCCACCGCAGATCTAACACTGGTGATGAAGGTGGGATCGTGAGACAAGGAGACCATCCAGCACATGGCGAGGTGGCACGCAACAGCAAGCAGAATGGCTGGAATCAACTCACCACCCGCTCCCTTCAACCCTGCTACAAGGACTGGGAATCCTATACCAATAGGTTCCAAATGTTCCTCGAGAGCAGCAATCTTAAAGATGCCAATGGCCACAAGAAACGAGCCGTGTTTCTCACACACTACGGGCCCGCAGTGTTTAAAATGGCCAAAGCCCTGGCCAAACCAGAAGACATTAAGACAATGGAGTGGGGCGATCTCGAGCCCCTGCTGCGGAACCACTACGCCCCCGTTGTGCCCATCCTTATCCAGCGGCACAAGTTCTACAGGCGGGATCAACGTGAGGGTGAGGGGCTTGGTGACTTCATAGCGGCACTACGAAACCTGGGCGGTCTGTGCGAGTTCGCTAACCTGGACAAGGCACTGCGAGACCGCGTCATCCTAGGACTCTGAGACCCCATCCTCCAGAGCCGCATCATGGCAAAGGGAAACATCTCCCTCGCTGATGCCTTCACCGAGGCCGCAGCAGCTGAGGCGGCCAAGAAATCAGTGGCTTGGATGCGGCAATCGAGCATCATGCCATGACTGACAGCCGGAGAAACAACATCAAACCCCCAGAAGAGACCAGAAACTGACCATCGAGACACAACCACGCACCACGGTGACATCGACTCCTTCTCGCAAACTGAGGACAAGGAGGAGGAAATCCACCACCTCCAATCAGCGCGGGAACCGTGGGGGCCATAAGTCGAGGTTCCAGTGTGCCGGCTGTGGCGGCGATCACCCCCGGGCAGACTGCCGGTTTCTCGATGCCATTTGCTGGCATTGCGAGAAACGGGGGCACATCGCCAAGGTATGCTGGAACAAAAGACACTAAAGCCCACGACGACGAGAAGGCAGCCCTCAACGGAGAGAGAGCACCCCCACCAGAAACTGCGATCGCCAGACGGAGAATTGATGGAGCCGAGAAGGTCGGAACAGGCGACTCCAGGAGACAAGACAAAGGGAGGAGACACACCAAACCATCGTCATCAGCCACTCCTCCACAAGTGATGCCAGGAAAGTATACATGACGGTGGGAATAGAAGACCAACCATGCGAAATGGAGGTGGACTCCAGGTCCTACCTCTCAATGGTCTCCTGGCACATACTCAAGCATCTGGTTCCCGCCATCCACCGCCATGAACTGGAGGACCAAACACTAACCCTCAAGGACTATCAGGGGAACCGAATCCCTATAGCCGGCAGGGGCCATTTTAAGATCACCTTCAAGGGCCACACAGAAGTGCTACCCCTGATGATCGTTGACCGAGATCGCCCGAGCCTGTTGGGACTGCAGTGGTTCGCACCCCTGGGCATCGAAGTAACAGGCATACACCACATCGGAGAGGCGGACTGGGAAGCGGCACTCATGAGGGACTTCCGGGAAGTCTTTGATGACAGCCTAGGCAAGTACTGGGGGTCCCCTATCTCATTAAACATAGATCCGAGTATTGTGCCAATCCGCCTTAAGCCCAGGCGAGTGCCATTTGCACTCAAGCCTAAGATCGATGAGCAGCTTGACAAGCTCATCGCGCAAGGGGTGTTGGAACCGATCGATCATGCCTGGTGGGAGACCCCAATTGTCACCCCCATCAAGCCAGATGGGTCAGTGAGAATTTGTGGTGACTACAAGGCCACCCTAAACCACGCGCTCCAACAAAGCGCATACCCCATCCCAGTAGTCCAGCATCTTCTGCACTCACCGAGGGGAGGCTGGATCTTCGCAAAGCTCAACCTGGCACAAGCCTATCAGCAACTGCCAGTTGACGCCACAACAGCAGAAGCCCAAACCATCGTAACGCACTGAGGGGCTTTCCGCTGCAACCGACTCCAATTTGGAGCCAGCGTGGCACCCGGGGTCTTCCAAAGCCTCCAGGGAATAGAAAGGGTTGTGCCCTACTTCAATTATGTCTTGGTGGCCGCGAAAAATGAGAAACAACTAGAAGCCAGGTTGAGGTAGGTACTGCAGAAATTCAGAGACTTGGGACTTAAAGTCAAGAAAGGGAAGTGCCAGCTATGGGCTGAAAGGGTCGAATTTCTGGGGTTCTTCCTAGACAAACAAGGGATTCACCCCACAGAAAAGAAACTGAGAGCCATAAGGGAAGCAAAGAACAAAACGGAATTACAGGCTTTCTTGGGACTGTTAAACTTTTACAATGTCTTCAAAAGGCGACCGTGGCGGAACCGCTGCATAGGCTGTTAGATAAAACATCCACCTGGACCTGGGGAGCACGGGAGGAGAGCGCTTTCAACAACACAAAGAACCTGCTAACATCCGACGCGGTACTAATCCAGTACAGCGAGACCCTGCCATTGACGGTAACTTGCGACACGGCGCCATTTGGGATCGGCGCCATCCTCAGCCACTAGCTACCAGACAGGAGAGAAGCACCTATCGCTTTCTTGTCAAGGACACTTTAAAGCCAGAGTGGAACTGCAGCCAGCTAGACAAAAAGGCCCTAGCAGTTGTCACCGGCGTCAAGAAATTTCATGAGTACCGTTACGGTAGGACTTTTACAATCATCACGGACCACAAGCTGCTGCTAGGAATCCTGGTGGGTAACAGGGCCACACCGAACATTCTATTGCCAAGAATGACAAGCAGCATACAATTACCAGCTGATACACCGACCCGGCAAGGACATCGCCCATGCAGACGCCCTGAACCGGTCACCCCTACCGGACCGGGAAGATGACCCGGCACCCACAACAGAGGTACTCCAAATAGAGACAATATCCAACCCACTCGTGAACGCGCCAGACATTGCCAGAGAAACAAATAAAGACAAACAGCTGGCGCGAGTCTTAAGCTGGGTGGGAAAAGGGTGGCCGGAAGGGGACATAGACGAACTATTCAGACCCTTCCGGAACAGACAAACCGAACTCTTTACCGAAAAGGGCTGCATACTTTGGGGGGACAGAGTGGTAATTCCGGAAAAATTACAGAAAAAGATATTGGGAATGTTGCATGAGGGGCACCCGGGGATGGTTAAGATGAAAAGCCTGGCCAGAAGCTACGCATGGTGGCCAGGAATGGATAAACAGATCGAAACCTGGGTTGCCAAATGTAAACAATGCCAAGAATCCAGATCCAATCCTCCCGCCGCCCCAACCCAAGAATGGGAAAAACCAAAAGGTCCGTGGTCTAGGATTCATAAAGACTTCATGGGGCAAACCAAGGGACACATGTACCTTATCACAGTGGATGCTTACTCCAACTGGTTGGAAGTAAGCACCATGAAGTCAACCACAACGGAGGCGGTAATAAGGAAACTGAGTAAACTTTTCGCTACGCACAGCCGGCCAGACGTAATAGTGTCGGACAATGGGCCCCAGTTCACTGCACTAGCATTTGAACAATTTCTGGCAGGCCAAGGGATACGCCATGCATTAACCACACTGGCAAACCCGGTGGCGAACGGGCGGGCGGAACGCATGGTCCAATACACCAAAAAAGCCAACCAGAAAATAGAAACAAATAATATACAGGATAAAATCAATAAAATGCTCCTCATTCAACACATTACACCTAGCGCAACCACAAATAAAAGCCCGGAGGAACTAATGATGGGCAGGAAACTACACTCAACACTAGACAGAATGCACCCAACATATAACCCAGACAAACCCCCAGGCTCCTCCAGCAAACACAGAAAATTTAACGTACGGGACCTAGTATATGCCAAAAACCTCACAGGGGAACCACTGCCAGCAACAATCACCCAGATAACCGGGTCCCTATCATACCGACTGGAAACAAGCGACGGGAAAAACTGGAAACGCCACATAAACCAACTTAGGTCAAGAATAGCCGTCACCACCAGCCAGACACCTGAACAAGAAATTAGAAGGGGGGGGGGGAATCGGCAAGCGATAAAGAACCGAAGGGAACCAACTAACACAAGCAGAACACCCCCCACCTAGAATAGAAAAAACAATAAACCGATGCTACTCACCTGTAGACACAGGACCAATGGAACACGAAACCCCGGAATCTTCACTTGGAAGGAGCAGCCAAACCAGCTCACCCGGCCAGGACAAACCTGACGGGAGCAGAAGTGGCAGCTCAACCAGCCCCGGTAGACCGGGAGGGAGCTACCAAGAAAGGCCCAGCTCAACGTTCCAGGTGGTTCCATCCCAAGGAACCGGAGCGACAGAGAAGGCATCCGAACCAGTCAATGACCACACTAGAATCGAACTGCGCAGGTCAAGTAGGCAGGTGCAAAGCCCCGCCTACCTACGTGACTATGTCACTACGCACCGACAGATGAAACTAAGAGGGGAGGGGTGTACGATATTAGCATACTCCGAAACCCTCACAACCGATTGGTCTGGACAGGTGGAAACCTGATTGGTTGAAGGCTTGGCCGTGATTGGAGCACTAGGAATCTACCGCGATTGGCTGTGCCGATCGTGGGAGATTCAAAGTGCTGCCATTGGCTGCCGAGCCGTGAGCCAGCCCTATATGAAGGGCTGCTGCGGCTCACATTCCCAGACTATTCTCTATTCATAATAAAGAGCTGAAATCACTTGAATGGTCTCGCGTCTCTGTCAAACCGATCCACTGCAGATCTAACACTTTTCCTATTATCTCAATAAATTTTGCTAAAAAGAACTTGGTTGCATTCATGCATGCAAATAATCACGATCCATTTTAGGAAGCGAGCAAAAATTCTGTGACTGAGCTATGTTTAGGTAGGGCTCCTGAGTTTTTCTTGTTTTTCTTCTGTTTATGGAAATATAATAAGAGTTCTCATAAGGTGGTCATGACAGAAGTGATTCAGAATTAAAGCTCTTAAAAAAAGCTCACAGTGTTCCCCTCCCTGTTTTTCCCCCCAGTTGCAAAGATGATACGAATTCATCCATAGTAATTAAATCCAAGCAATTACATTTAGCTTCTTTAAATTCTGCTTGCTGTTTCAACTGGAATAAATTACACTGGTGCTTCCTTATCTGGAATTAGTTGTGATTCTGAGTCCTAGCTCAGCCCAGGGGGGGTGCCAATTTTCCTTCTGTTGTTGTATTTTTTTTTTTAAATGTATGTTGTGGGAAAGCTTTGTAGCTATACTGTGGATCTGTTTCAAACCATTTTTACAAGCCAGGTGATCTTTAGCACTAGCAGCTAGTTTTCACAGAATTTTTTTTTTTTTTTTGATATCCTGAATCCACTTTTGGCACTTTTTGAAAAATTCCAGAGAGCAGGGTTTTGTCAGTTGTACAAGCAGCAACAGATACTATATTGCTTTTCTGGAGCAGCTTTTACAAGTAAACAGTTTCAGCCCCTTTATTATTTGTTGCATTTACGCTCTGAAACTAAGGGATTCTTATTTGCTTAAATAGATTAAATTAATATTATATTCCGTGGGTCTACTCACACTCCCTGGGGTTTTAAAAAATGTAAAACAAACACACAGCATAAACTGCCCTCCCAGTGGTTTTTAAAGCATTTGTATGAAGTCCACCTGGCCTTTGTAGATTTCTTACTTGCCTCCATTCAGGTGGAAAATGATTCTAGGCATAAGATGAGGATGAAAAGAAAGCTACCATGCATGAACTGCAAAAAAACAAACAAAAAACAACAGGTGACCACTAGATGGCAAAGAGCTTTCTTAAGTCTGCCATCTAATCGTTGTATGAGGCCTTGTATGGTTATCATGCTGGGTGAACTTGCTAGCCAAACAATTTCAGGCACGCTGTCTCAGTTGATAAGCTATGGTTAATGACTGTATGTGAAACAAATAACTGAATACAGCATTCCTCAGAGCTATGGAATCAGAAAGGAAACATGACGGAGAGTTGCTGGCATCAGATCCTTGTTTCGGATCCAGTTTGATATATATTAGCTTCCTCTCCAGGAAAGGAGGGGGGTTAGCTTTTCAGCTGACAGATCTGGGAAAAAGGATTCCCTGAAGGGTATGGAGCCTGAAAACCATTCAGACAAATGTTAAATTAAGTAGGAAACCAAAGAGCATTAAGCTGCACTAAAAGAGAGAACATCACAAAGTAAGATATTTAGATCAAGTTGGATTATATAGAGAATGGCTTTTATAATATAAACATTTCCTGAAACACAACAGGAGCTGCAATTAATTATCTAATTGGCTTGCAGGCTGGTCCAACGTATGTTTGCTGAAAAGTGCTTTCCATTCATTTCATTGAGCTTTGTTCTGATGGTTAGAGATTATTTTTGATAGGCGAGATGCAGCTCTTAAATTACTGTATATGTCTGTGCCTCAGCTGGATTCTGCCCAGCAAGACAGACCCAAATAAGAAAGAAGATTAAGTGAATGACCAGATTGTTTATCACCCTGATTGCATTTATCTCTGTTTTGTTTCCCCCCCCCCCATCCCTCTTTTGTGCACTTGTCCGTTTTTCTTACCAAAATAATGAACTTCTCTCCCAGACAGGAAAATTCCATAATCTCTGACAGGCTTGGTTAGAGCAAAAATAAGTTTCCCCTCCCCCCTCCTCTTTCCTTGTCTGCCTCATTTTCAATTTCTCAGGTTGGCTGTAAAAACAAAACAAAACCACACAACAAAATGAAAAAGAGGCAACGGGCTTTGTGATGAGCTATGCTCAGTCTTATTAAATATGTATAATCATCACTCAGCTATACAATGTGTCCCTTTTGAAATACCCTCCTTGAGTGCCTGCAATCTCCCATGGTAACTGTTATGAACTAATAAAACGCTTAAATAAAGTTTTATCAAACCTTCAGAAAATAGCAGGGTTCTAGTCCTGCACTTCTGATTGGCCGATAATAGCGATATCGGATTGGTCTGTTCAGGAGAATCTGATTGGCTGTTGATGAGCCACTCTCATTGGTTAAGGGGGTTAACACTCCACGTTTCTCATTGGTTACTAGATCAGCAGCTTGCCTATAAAAGGGCTGCTGCTGCCCTAGGTTTTTGCTCTGTTCAGAATGATTAATAAAGAGTTGAAGTTCACTGTTCACCGTCTCATCTCCGTTCCTTGCGCCTATGCGCAGAACTTAACACTGGCGACGAGGATGGGATTTGGATATGTCAGAGCTGACTGAACACTACAGAGCACCAAACAGAGCACATGGTTGAAGGTGCATCAATGGCGGAAACCATGACCGGCAGCACCATACCACCCGCTCCATTCAACCCGGCACAAAGAAGACTGGGACTCATACATGGACCAGTTCCAGATGTTTTTGGAGACCAACAACTTGAAGGATGCCACTACTGGAAAAAAGCGAGCGGTATTCCTGACTCACTGTGGACCTGCCATTTTTAAGATGGCTAAGGCACTGGCGAAACCGGCTGAGGTGAAAACCATGGACTGGGACGTCCTCGAGCCCCTCCTACGGGCCCACTATGCACCTACTGTACCAACACTTGTCCGAAGACATGAATTTTACCAGAGAGACCAGCGGAAAGGAGAAAGCGTTGCAGATTTCATCGCGGATCTCTGGAACCTGGGAGGCCTCTGCGGGTTCGCTGACCTTGAAGAAGCTCTAAGAGACCAAATAGTTCTGGGTTTAGATGCACCTCATGTGCAAAGTAAGCTGATGGCGAAAGGCGACATCAGCCTTGCAGATACCATCACTGATGCTAGTGCAGCAGAAGCAACCAAGAAGTCGGCTGCCTGAATGCACCGTACCAACTAGCCGGCGAAACCTCACCTCGCCTAGAGAGACATACGACGGCAACCCACCACGAGGACCTCGAATCGTCATCAGAAAGTGATGAGGAAGAGGTCAACCGGCTCCGATCTGAACAAGACCAATGCCACCAGCGTAACCAGAGACTGCAGTATCAATGCGCAGGTTGTGGGGCAAACCACCCACGATCAGACTGCAAATTCCTCGACGCGCTCTGCCATGTTTGTGGGAAGAGAGCCCACATCAGAAAGGTCTGTAGAAGCAAGCAAGGATCCAGCCCATTTCAGAGGGGGACCAACTACCGCCAAACCACAGGAAGTCGTCCTGTGAGTTGGGAACATTTGAACCACCAATGGAACAACCATTCCTATAGAAATAAACCACTAGCCCATTTAACGAAATGAGAAAAGGCACACCAAACCATTACAATTGGTCACGCCTCATCATTAGATGCAAAGAAGATCCGAGTGAAGGTCACCATCGAAAACCAGCCCTGCGTGATGGAAGTTGATTCAGGATCATCCCTCTCGATGGTTTCCTGGAAGACCCTTAAACAATTAATCCCTGCCGTCCGGCGGCAAGACCTCAGAACCCAAAGAATTATACTCAAGGATTATCAGGGAAACCGAATTCCGGTCGTTGGAGCCAGCCTAGTCCAGGTCTCATTCAAAAATCGTACTGCATCTTTACAATTGACCGTCATCGACCGTGATTGACCTAGCTTGTTAGGCCTTCAATGGTTCGCTCCACTTGGGATTGAGGTAGCCTGCATTCAACAAACCAGCAGCGACGACTGGGAGGAAGGCTTCATCTAGGAATTCCAGGATGTCTTTGCAGACAAACTAGGCGAGTACAAGGGGACCCCAATATCATTTAACCTTAACCCTGAAGTAGCCCCCATCCGCCTTAAGCCTCGTCGAGTAGCTTTTGCCCTTAAACCAAAGATTGATGTGCAGCTTGATAAATCAATAGCCCAGGGTGTTTTAGAACCAACAGACCACACTCCTTGGGATATCCCAATCGTAACACCCATCAAACTGGATGGATTGTTAAGGATTTGTGGGGACTACCATGCCATCCTGAATCACGCCCTTCAACAGAACGCTTACCCGGTGCCGGTGGTACAACACCTCCTCCATTCCCTGGGGGGCGGAAAAGTCTTCGCTAAATTGGATTTAGCACAGGCATACCAACAACTGCCTGTAGATAAAAAAACAGCAGAGGCACAAACGATCTTGATGCACCGAGGCGCCTTTAAGTGCAACCGACTCCAATTCGGAGTTAGCGTAGCCCCAGAGATTTTTCAGAGTTTGATGGAGAGACTCTTACAGGGGATAAAAGGGGTCGTACCATACTTTGATGATGTTTTAATTACTTCCTCAAATAGAGAAATACTAAAGGAGCGTCTTAAACTGGTTCTCCAGAAATTTAAAGACTCCGGCCTTAAGGTTAAAAAAAAATAAATGTCAACTGTGTACAGATAAAGTAGAGTTCCTGGGGTACCTAATCGATAAACAAGGCATTCACCCCACCAATAGCAAGCTAAGAGCAATCAAGAACGCCCCAAGACCCAGAAATAAGACTAATCTCCAAGCTTTCCTGGGGCTCATTAATTTTTACAACATCTTTCTGCCTCACAAAGCGACCGTGGCTGATCCCCTACATAGGCTTCTCGACAAAAAAGCAACCTGGGTCTGGGGGCACCGAGAGGAGCACGCGTTCTGACAAGTGAAAAACCTATTAACTTCAGATGCTGTTTTAATGCAGTATAATGAGACTTTGCCTTTAACAATTACATGTGACGCGTCACCATTTGGAGTAGGAGCCATTTTGAGCCATGTGTTACCAAACAGTAGTGAAGCCCCTGTTGCCTATTTTTCAAGGACTCTATCAAAGGCTGAACGTAACTATAGTCAAATCGATAAAGAGGCTCTTGCTGTTGTATCTGCTGTAAAACGGTTTCATGAATATGTATATGGACGAGTTTTTACTATTGTTACCGACCACAAACCTTTGCTGGGGATTATAGCGGGAGACAAGCCAACCCCCTATATATTATCACCTAGAATGACTCGCTGGTCAGAGTTTTTGGCTGCGTACAATTATAGGCTGCAACACTGCCCGGGGAAAGCCATTCCCCACGCTGACGCGCTGAGCTGTGCACCACTTCCGGAAACCATCGACGACCCAGTTCCAACCCTTACAACACTCCAGATTGAAACGCTACATTCACCGCCGCTAACAGCTAGAGATATTGCGATCGAAAGAAAACGTGATCCTAACTTAACGCGAGTTCTTAGCTGGGTCGAACGGGGATGGCCAGTAGATCAAACCTCTGATGACTTCACCCCCTTCAAGAACCGGCAAATAGAACTTTTTTCGCAAAAAGGCTGCATCCTATGGGGGGATAGAGTTGTCGTCCCAGAGCGGTTACAATGAGCAGTATTAAAGACACTGCATGAGGGTCACCCCGGCATCGTGCGTATGAAAGCACTCGCACGAAGCTACGCGTGGTGGCCGGGCATCGACAAACAGATTGAAGCCTGGGTAAAGACTTGTTTAAAGTGCCAGGAAGTTAGCAATGCCCCACCTAAAGCAACTCCGACAGAATGGGAAACACCCCGGGGACCGTGGTCCCGCATCCACATTGACTTTGTGGGACCTACTAAGGGACATACGTTCCTCCTAACAGTGGATGCCTATTCAAACTGGCTCGAGATCCACGAAATGAAGAGTCCGTCATCCGGAAGTTGAACAGATTAATCGCGACGCATGGACTGCCAGACGTTCTGGTATCCGACAATGGACCCCAGTTTACTGCTCTACCTTTTGAACAATACTTAGCGGACCAGGGTATTCGCCATGCACTAACTTCGCCAGCGCACCCTGCGGCTAACGGAAGAGCTGAGCACATGGTACCATTTGTTAAAAAAACCTCTACAAAATGGACTATGGGGACATTGAAGATAAGATAAACAGAATACTCCTTCTCCAACACATCACTCCACACAGCGTCACCAACAAGACTCCAGCTGAACTATTGATGGGATGCAAACTCTGTTCCCACCTCGACTGGCTTCACCAGTCTTACGAGCCAGAGAAACCCTGTGGATCTAGCGGAAAATGCCGCGAGTTCAAGATAGGCTACTTAGTTTTCACCAGAAACCTTTCTGGTGAACTGTTGTGGGTCAAGGCAACTGTAATTCAAGCCACTGGACCCAGGTTGTACCAGGTGAAAACCTGCGACGGAAAAATATGGAAACGCCATATAGATCAGCTTCACTCGAGGCTACAACCTAGTTCCCGCAACCCCAGTAACTCCCAAACTGAGGGGGGAGTGGATGTCAAAGAAACCAAATTCGAGATGGCGGAAAGCAGTGTTAAGCCTGGGTTCCCCAACCAGGGTTAAGGAGACAAGCTAAACAGAATGTGCAGCGTTAGTCAGATAGGCACACAGATAAATGAGCGAGCTAAGCTTGTATGTTTGTTAACATACAGTAAAAATGACAGATACGCTTGTGCTATCAAAAATATAGTTTATTCCATTTATAGCATAGTCAAAATAACAGTCCATTAGTCATGTATCATATCAGTCAGTCCATTCAAGGATATTCAGTTAGCAAAATCCGTGTAGAATATCCTATGTCAGTTCACTTACAAATCAGTCCTTTGTCTCTCTCCCGTTCGAGTAACGCAGTCTTGAGTCCATGCAGTAATTAGGGATCATCAAAGCCAGAGAGAGAGCAAGCTGTCGTCTTGCTTCTTTTAAAGTGCTTTCACAACCACTCCCTTAATTACAATCCTACAGTTAAAGTTGCAGACACTTTAACTAACAAACTATGATAACATATTTATTATTTTACCTAAACCAATTAGGGTAAACAATGTTATCCCTAACATTCTCCCCTTTTAGGAAAATAATAATAATATAACTAATAACTATTTACATCTTTAAATATATTTGTTACAACTCTCTTTAAATTTTATTACTCCTTGAGCTTTTGTAAATTGGTCTGCAATGTTTTCTTCCATCATGCAGTGTTCCAATTTAATTAGCCCATTCTTTACAGATTCTCTAACATTTAAGTATATTAAATCAGTATGCTTTGATCTAGTTTTTACAGCAATACTAGTAGCTAACTGTATAGCTGCCTGGTTGTCTTCGTACACAATAATGGAATCTTTAACAGTTATACCCATGTCTAATAATAATTGTTTGTACAAAATTAAGTCAGTGCATAATAATGACAGACATGAAAATTCCACTTCCATCATGGACAAGCTAATATGCTGTTGTCTGATTGACCTCCACCCTATTAGTGTCTTACCAAATAATATAGCCATCCCAGATGTTGATTTTCTTGTGTTTATATCAGTTGCAAAACTTGCATCTGCATAGGCACTAAGACTCAAATCACCCTTTGGTTCTATATACAATGCCTGGTTCATTGTTCCTTTAAGATATCTTAAAATTCTCTTTAATGATTGCCAATGACATTGTTGTGGATCTGAATTAAAATGTGCCAGCTGATTTACACTATAAGCTATATCAGGCCTTGACCAATTGCTGATATATGATAAGCTACCAATCAAAGATTGATATATGGACTTATCAAATTTGGGACTTTGATCATCAGTTTGGCAAACTTCCTGACTCATTGGAGTCTTTGCCGGTTTACAAAGTTCCATTTTATACGTTTTAATTAATTGGCAAATTTTATCTTCTTGAGATATCTTAAATTCATTTTTTGTTTTGTTAATTGTCAATCCTAGATGCTTTTTAATTTCACCTAAATGCTTTAATTTTATCTTTTTGGCTAATAATGATATAATCTCATTAGCTTCATTATTAGTCTTAGTTATCAAAGCAATATCATCTGTAAATAATAACAATAATGACACCGTTCCATTATTTTCTCTTTTAAACACACATGGATCTGCTAAACCAGATTTAAATCCTATATTGTTTTATTCTTTCACAATATATTGGTTCCACTCAAAGCCAGATTGTTTCAACCCATAAAGACTCTTTTTGAGTTTCCAACAATCATTACTATTTACTTTATTGTCTTTTATAATAATTGGCTTTTTCAAATATATAGTGTGCTGCAATGGTGCATGCAGGTAAGCAGTTTCTACATCTAAATGGTTAATGACATAGTTTTTCTTAGCTGCTCACATTAAAGCTGCTCTCAAAGATGTTGCTTTAAGACTTGGTGCAAAAACTTCATCGTAATCAGATGCAGTTTGATTAAATCCTTGAGCTACTAACCTAGCCTTATGGGTAACAGTCCCATCATTTCCAGTTTTTACTTTAAATATCCATTTGCACCCAATGGATTTTTCTCCTGGAGGTAATTTGGCATCTTCATATACTTTCATTACCTTTAATGAATTTAGTTCTTTTTCCATTGCCTTTTGCCAATTCTCCTGATCCTTAGCAGGATACATCTTAAGTTCATCTACACTAGTTGGAACTTTAGTTACTTGGCAAACTATACTTGCTTGATACCTATTAGGTGGTCTAGTTATAAGTGTAGTACGTCTAGGTATTACAGGACTTACAGGTGGACTTTCATTTATTAACTCTTCTTGATTATCTAACTCTTCCTGATCAACTGTTTCCTCTTGTTCTGATCCTATTTGTTCTTCGTGGACTTCTTCTTTAATTGGACTCTTCTTATAACCACTCTGTTCTTTCTGCCTTTTGTAGGGTTCAATAATTACTTCATTGTTTAAATCTTGCTCTAATCTATTCCATCCTACATGTTCTAGGAATTTAACACTAGCACTGGTGTAAACTCTAGATGTACCTGGTTCCCAGAATCTATAAGATCTGTGATTAGATTCATATCCTACAAAAAATAATCTTTTAGTTCTATGTTGTTCTTTGTGTTTAAGTTGTGTAGGGATATGCACCCATGCTGGTGCTCCAAATGTGTGCATGTAACTTAAATCAGGTTTTGTACCATGCCACAGCGTGAATGGTAATTCATCTGTTGTTGAATTAACAACATTATTTAATATATGATTACCACACATTATTGCTTCTCCCCACAAATTGTCAGGTAATCTTGAATCAGATATCATAGTTCGTGCCATTGATTGTAGTGTTTGGCCTCGTCTCTCTATAAAGGCATTATGTTGTGGCCTATATGGTGCAGATATTTTTATATTGAATACCTAACATTCTAAGTCTATTCTGGAATTTATTATTTGTAAATTCCGTACCATTATCTGTTATGAGAGTTACTAATTTCTTTTTAGTTTTTCTTTCAGCAAATTTTATCCAATTAAAGAGATTTAGATATGTTTCAGTTTTGCTCTTCATTAAATAGCAAAACCCATATCTAGAATAGTGGTCCATTATACTTAGTATGTATCGAGCTCCTCCTACACTTGGTTTTTTCGGACCTATTAAATCAGCAAATACTACTTCTAAAGGCTCTTTGGTAGTAAA
Source organism: Hydrophis major (assembly GCA_033807585.1). Classification (NCBI taxonomy): domain Eukaryota; kingdom Metazoa; phylum Chordata; class Lepidosauria; order Squamata; family Elapidae; genus Hydrophis; species Hydrophis major. The sequence goes on along the minus strand of CM066328.1, from coordinate 84,840,228 downwards.
TCCATCAACTCTATTAGCCGGTATGACCCTAGCTATGCTTTGATTACAAGCATTACATTGCAAATACTTATTACAAGGCTCCAAACTTATTCCTTTAGATAATTCAACAGTTTTCTTAAGCATTTTAAAATTTAAATGCCCTAGCCTTCGGTGTAACAAGTGAATACATTCATCATGAGGTTTCTTATTATCATAAACCGTGTTAGCCACCTCTAAACCATCATCATTTAACACATATAATTCACCTCTTAAAGATGCAGTAATTCTCTTATCTTCTTTCTCAATTATGCAGTTATCTCCTTTAAAGGTAACTACATATCCTAGTTTAACCAAAATTCTAACTGAAATTAAATTAAACTTAAGTTGTGGTACATATAACATTTTTACATTCTCTTTTATGAAAGAACAATATGCTATACCTTGACCTTTAGCTTTCAGTTTCCAGCTAATGATATCTGCTGTGGGACATTTTAATAAAATTTTTGTTATCATTTGTTATACAGTGGGATGCTCCACTGTCAACCACCCATAAATTATTTTTTACAGCTCCGTTAATATACATGGCTAACTCTAAATTTTTATTTATCCTTTGATGACTATTAGTATTCTGGCCAGCGTTCTGGCTCTTTGCTTTTTTACAAAATCTTGCCAAATGTCCTCTTCCTCCACAATTAAAACACTTCTTAATTGCGTATGCAGTAGGAGATTTATTATCTGCTTTTTGAGGTTGCTCCCTCCTTAACTGATATCTTTCAAGTCTTCTTCTGGCCTCTTCAACCAATCTGCCAGTTATATCAGTTAAAGTTAAACTTTCCTTAGGCAAAATTTCAAGGGAAGTGACGTAGTTATCATAATTTTCATTTAGTGATGATAGAATTATGTAGACTTGGTGTAGTTCAGAGAAAATAAGCTCTTTCTCGTGCAGTTCTTGAAAAATGCTTTTCATAGTTTCCAAATGATTCAGCATATCACCATTTGTCTGGAGATGCGTCCTGAAAAGCTTCCGTGTAAGATTTATGTGAGCACCAACATTATCTCGAACATAAATCCTCTTCAGCTTCTTCCAACACCCAACAGCCGTTTGCTCTCCGTGGATATGAACAAGTTGTTGGTCAGACAGTGTTAATCCTATTATGCAAATAGCTTGTTCATTTTTCTGCATAAATTCTTCTATTTTTAGTCTATCTTCATCATCCTCTGGATCCCATTCCTCTACGTTTGGTGGGTTTTCAATTATGTTCCACAGACCTTCTCTTCGTAGAAGTAGACTACATTTCATAGACCATGATACATAGTTTGTTCCATCCAACTTGGATATAAGGGACAAACTTTGTAGATTGACTTGTGCCATGTTTTCTTTATATGGATATAAAACTATAATTAATAAAACACAGCTGTCTGTTTACTGTAACGTATAACAACACAAACTCTCACTTTTTATATAAATCTGTTTTATCCTAGTTAAACTGACTTTGCAGCCTCTGGGCCAATAACTAGTGTTAAGCCTGGGTTTCCCAACCAGGGTTAAGGAGACAAGCTAAACAGAATGTGCAGCATTAGTCAGATAGGCACACAGATAAATGAGTGAACTAAGCTTGTATGTTGGTTAACATACAGTAAAAATAACAGATACGCTTGTGCTATCAAAAATATAGTTTATTCCATTTATAGCATAGTCAAAATAACAGCCCATTAGTCATGTATCATATCAGTCAGTCCATTCAAGGATATTCAGTTAGCAAAGTCCGTGTAGAATATCCAATGTCAGTTCACTTACAAATCAGTCCTTTGTCTCTCTCCCATTCGAGTAACGCAGTCTTGAGTCCATGCAGTAATTAGGGATCATCAAAGCCAGAGAGAGAGCAAGCTGTCGTCTTGCTTCTTTTAAAGTGCTTTCACAACCACTCCCTTAATTACAATCCTACAGTTAAAGTTGCAGACACTTTAACTAACAAACTATGATAACATATTTATTATTTTACCTAAACCAGTTAGGGTAAACAATGTTATCCCTAAGAAGCAGGAACGAAAGAAGTCAGCAATCGGGCGTAACGAATGAAGAAGAATCAGGGAAGGGCGTGTCCTTGCCACAGAGGAACACCTCAACAGAGGCAAGCCCGCAAAGGCCAGAGGACAATAACGAGAACATCAGCGGCACCGAGTCATCCAATGAGGGACCACCGGCACCCGACTTGCCCTGAAAACATCCCATCAAAACAGGGTTGCAGACAAGAACTGGTGGGACAGCGTAAATCCAATAGACAGTCAAAACAACCTTCATACCTCAGAGATTATGTCACCGCACCCCCTAAATGGAACCTGGGGGGGATGGGGTGTTATGAACTAATAAAACGCTTAAATAAAGTTTTATCAAACCTTTAGAAAATAGCAGGGTTCTAGTCCTGCACTTCTGATTGGCCGATAATAGAGATATCGGATTGGTCCGTTCAGGAGAATCTGATTGGCTGTTGATGAGCCACTCTCATTGGTTAAGGGGGTTAACACTCCATGTTTCTCATTGGTTACTAGATCAGCAGCTTGCCTATAAAAGGGCTCCTGCTGCCCTAGGTTTTTGCTCTGTTCAGAATGATTAATAAAGAGTTGAAGTTCACTGTTCACTGTCTTGTCTCCGTTCCCTGTGCCCATGCGCAGAACTTAACAGTAACCATGTTCCCTGGTTTTCTGTAGCATTATCAGAAGTTTCCAAGCAATTTCTTTTTACAGGAAGTTGGAATTCTTGTTTCGCATTATGAAAATTACTGTATTCACCAACCTGTTGCCCTGCAGATACATTGGACAAGATCAGCCCAGCCAGAACAGAAAAGACCTTTCTTTCAAGGGGATCCTTCTCCTCCCGCTGGAATCAGATTTTTATAAACTTGTAGCTGCAATATATTCACAGTTATAATTGATTCCTTTGTTTGCACAAATATCATGTCTTTTTTAAATGGAGGCTTAAATAATTTTTATGGCTACCAGCAAGACTTATCTTATTAAGAATCTGCTCAAAGTTTTGTTCAAGAATAAATCTGAAAAGTGCTGGAAATGTCATCAGATACCTGGCTCATATTACCATATTTGGTGGACTTGTGAGGAGGCCAGGAAATATTGAACTAGAATTCGCATATGGCTGGAAAAAATGATAAAGAAACACATAGATTTGAAACCAGAGATGTTTTTATTGGGAATCGTACCTGATATATATAACAAAAATTTAAAGTATCTGATTGTAAATGTATTAACAGCAGCTAGGATTGTGTTTGCTAAACATTGGAAGAGTGAGAAAATACCATTAGAGGAAGAAATTATTAAGAAAATATTGGAATGTGCTGAAATGAGTAGATTGACATTTGAAATTAGAGGACAAGAAGATAAACAATTTTATGAAGTTTGGGATCTTTTTTATCAATGGTTAGATAATACAATATAATAATAGAATATTTAGAAATTTAGGAAATAATGAATATATAATTTTTCTTGGTTTTGATAATTTTTAAGAATATTTTATTAAGATAGATTTGGTATGATTTCATGATTTGTCATAAAATAATTTAACTTAATTATAGTTATCTCGCTTAAGTATGAATTAGTAAAATTACAGTCAAATGATTGTTCAATAATGATATTGGGATATTTTATTGATGAGTGATAATGTGAGTTATTATGTAATATAATTATTCTGATGACTATGAAATGGATGCACAAAAGGGAGTGGTAAACCAACCGATATACTGTAAATTTATGAAGAATGTTATAATTTTTTTATTTTTTATTTTTTATTTTTTTTATGTCATGTTTTATGTCTTATATGTTTTTTGTCTGTTGTTAAAATCAATGAAACTTTTACCAAAAAAAAAAAAAAGAAAAAAAAGAATCTGCTCAAAGTTATAAACACTGAAGGGCAGTCTTCCTCACACTTACTTTTCCTCAAAAAGCATCCAACTTCTCTTTGGCCTCATAATGAACTTAGCAGCTGATCACCAATAAGATTATAATCAAAAGGAACAACTGAAAATAAAGAGGGAGGCATCATCTTTCCCAATATTTTAGTTAAGTATGTAAGTAAGTAAAATGTCTAGCAGCTGACTGACAACAGAAGATTGGCTAGCTAAAGCTCCATAGAGGTTTCAGTGCTCAGTGGAACTTTCAGCAGGACAACACATATAAGGATATATTGAAGCATTCTGTTGCTGGTTTACTTGTGAAAACTAATAAGACATTTATTAGATGTTCCTTTGAGATTAAACATTAAGATGCCATCATTAGAGATATATTTGGGATAATCTCAGTTCAGGACAGAAAAGAACAAGAATTGCATTTTCATTTCATTTCCTGAGATATCCACACGGAGAGGATTCTCTTGTCTTTTCTTTCAAAATTAACTAAACAGTCATGTTGTCTAATTGTTTTTGAGTAGTTTATGGATAAAGTTGTAAATCAGTTGATGAAGAATTTGTTAGGAAAAAAAAAACTATTGGAAAACTCCCAGAATAATCCAGTTTATAAATGTTTCTAAATGATGTTTATAAAATGTCAATTAATTTATCTTTTTGGAACGTTCTTTTTTACAGTAACTTTATTAGAAATTACAAGTAGAAAGATAAAAACTGATACAAACTAAAAAAAAAGTAAAAAGGAAAAAATTACAAAATTTGAATGAAAAGTAAACTAGAAAGTTAGAAAAGAAAAAAATAAGAATGTAGTAATGAAAAAGAAAAGAAATATATAAAGAAATGACTTCTCCCTTCATTACAACTGTAAACAATTTTAGTAACCTATCACCTTCTTTTAAAATATACCCAGTGATCCGATCTTCTCATATTCTCTTAACTGTAAACAACATTTGAAAGCTTCATTATTCAGTTCTGATCAATGAAAGTGCATTAATAAGTTACTAGACATATCTATTCATCTTGATCAACTAAACCAATTTCATACTGTATTCCTTCCTTTTTTATTTTCAATAATCTTGATCTTTAATCCCTTTAAGTAATGTCACAGATCTTGATTTATTTTCAGCCCTTCTCACAAAATTCTTCAAAGCTTTAACAATTTTCTTTTGTAAATCCAGCATACAAAATTTATCCAAGTCACTCTTTTGATTTCTAATTTAATTGACACCAGCCAATTTTTTTTGTATGTCCAGGGCAACATCCTTTTCCATATCATCCTGGTAGCCTGTCATTTTTAAATCCATTTTCGGATCAGTCTGAATCCTGTTGGGTATAATTTGTTCCTATTATGTAACATCTTTAAAACACAATCTATCTATAGAAGCAGACACTTTAAAAAATTAACTTCTGCCTCCGTTCAAAAATATTCTTCAATATGCCCAGTGTCAAAATATTTTATTGTAATCTTTAATTCCTTCTGGTTCCTTTTAGTGCCCAACCTTCAAAGTCTTACATTATCATGGGGTTTTGTTTTGTTTTGTTTTTTTACAAAAATTCAAAACAAAAGCATTTTCCCAGGGGAAGGATTATGATAATTACTTTCAAAATCTTATTTCAAATCCATCTGAAATCTTAATCTGTTTGTAACTTTTCAGAAGCAAAGTCCTTTTGCTATTCATCCTAAAATATATTTTTAAATTTTCTTCCACTAAGGATGAAAGAAAACTCATCCAGTGCTACAAAATTTGTCATTCCAAAAGGTTATTACTAGCTGAAGAGCAGTTAATAAGCAATTTACAAAAAGGATTAAAGTATGCAAACATAGTATCCATTGCAAAGATGCTGGTCACATTTTCAACAAAGATGGGTTTCCCTCATCTCCCAGAACTCTAAGACCACCAGGGACTGCTGTCTTGCAGTCTCCTAACAAGGAGCAACTATGTGAAGCACTTAATATCAAGTCCTCTCCTTGTCTGGAAAAAAAGTTATGAAGACCCTGTCTACTTTCTGGTTCTTAATTATGCTGTGGTTATCAACTTCACTCTCAGTGGAATCATCTCATTTTCCCCCCTGGAAGTCCTATCTTTTTGGAGCTTTCATAATTAGTTCTTACTTGTAGATCCAAAATATGTTGGCAAAAAGGTGAGAAAATTGCCTTGCACCCATGTTTCATAACTACATGTGAACAGTACCTAATAAATAGTAGGCCCCTGAGAAAACCATCTCTAACATCATCATCTTGGATGTGACAAACTGTAAGTCATGATCATTATTTTTAACTGGCTCCATAACTGAAATTGATTCTGATTTCTAGCTTCTCATTTTATGCAGCAAATTATATAAGCCTGGAACTGTGTCTCTAACTTGTGAAGGTAGATGTACCTTATAAACAGTTGTTTGCCCTTTGGGAATGATAATTTCTTGGCCTGTTCATTGACTCTTCTGAAGAGTGACAGCTATGCTTTGTGCTCTTGAATCAGGTAGGTCAGCAAAGCTGTGCTGTCTGTCAGTGGCCTGGTGGTTTAAAAAGGAAGAGAAAGGCTGTGAAAATGTTTGTTTATTTAGAAAGTAACTATTCATTTGCTTGATGAACTGTGAGAATTGAAATGAGTGGTAATGCACAGAGCATTAGCCTTCCTAAGGAAAACCCTATGATCAATGCAGATCATGTGTTGTAGTTTAATTATATATATAAAAAAATTAACATAACAAATTAGGTTAAATACATGTTAGGCTAAAATGTGAGTTGTTAGTTTTGGCTTAATATGATGCGTGAAACCACACACGAAAGCTTTGTGTTATACTGTTTGTATTTTGTTTGTTTTAAACGGCTAAAAAACACTGTTCTAGTTCTTGTGAAAGATGAAAAATTCTCATTTCTACATTATTTATTACATGTATGACTTTTTATCCGCAAGCTGTATTATCAATTCTTCCACTAACAATTTAATTCCCACAACAATTTCCCTCTGAAATAAGTTGGATGAAGACCCAGAATCATCTATAGGGTCTGTGATTGAATATCATCTTGAAGCTTCTCTTTTAATCAATGCAGGATATTCTTCTTTGAATGAAGAAAAAATGCTATTTTAAAAACAGTTGTTTTCCCAATTGGGGCTTCTTGATCATGGTTTAGTTTATTAATATTAGTCTAATGACCCTAAAACAAACATATAAACACACAAGTAAATAAATAAATAAAAAACATGATCTAATTCCAGGATAAAATAGATAAATATATATATATATATATAATAATAAATACATATGTGGAAATATGAAGAATCAACACTGAGATAAATATATCACCTCTACAGTATTATAATGTCAGTAGTGTTCAACAATCATTACTCACAGCAGCTGCAAATTATTAGGACTGGTTTTTTTTTTTAAAGGGTTAGGAAGAAAGGGCACAGCTCTAAAAATATTCATAGCACTGTTTTAGAAAAGAGCCATGAGTTGGTTATTCTTTATATACCTTTGCTAATACTTTTTTCTAGCTGCTTTGGGGTTATATACTGTCCTAGTTATCTAGGATTTATTTTGTTCTTCCAATTCCTCTCCAAGAGTCTTTCTTACTCTCATCCACCAATTTTTTGGTAATGGATTATAACAGCTGCCTTAAGCTTGAAGAAGATTGGATTGTTTTATATGTGGTTTCCTTCATTTTAATCTTAAAAGATTTTTGTGAAGAGGGAACAGGAACAAAAAAATTAAAACAACATTGTTTCCAACAAGTACTATGGAAAGGACAAGAGATTCGATGTGAATATTTTAAAAATCTTCCTTCTCTAGTGTCCTTGTAACTGTTGTGTTGGATGTTCTCCAAATGTTAACCTGTGACAGCACTACATCAACTTATTTTCATGTTAGCAGCCATTATAACTGGCAAGGCGCAAAGTGTCCTTCTTCAAGCCAAACTTCCCTGCAATTTTATGAAATGTTAGCTCCAGGCTTTGAGGCTCCCTTAGGGAAAAAAATCTTCACAGTAGCTCAAATGTGTATTTCTATTTTTTTTTCTATAGGGCTATCCCAGCTTCTTATTGCTTTCTTTGACCCTCAGGGTTTACCTGATATTAAGGGCTGAGGAATTCTGGGAGTTGAAGTCCACAAGTCTTAAAGTTGCCAAGGTTGGACCCCCTGATCTAGAGAATCCACTGTAATCCAATATTTTTTCTCCTTGCTTTTGTCATTGTTTAGTCATGTCTAAAGGACAAGAAAGTAGCAGGAGGAAAGATCTTCAAATTAAGGTCAACAGAGTATAAATCTGAGCCTATTCCCATTGATTCTGGGGCTGAGCCCTGATCACAGCTCGACCTTCATCTCAGTTTTCTATGTGTCAATAAGAAATGTCTTTGCTCACCTGTGTATGAGTTGTGCTCAATGAAATTAAAGTCAGAAATACAGATAGAGGGAACTTTGACAGAGCTGCACTACACTCAACAGTGCCTACAATATCCTTTTAAAACGTTGAGCAAGAGCTTTGCTTGCTTGCGAAGTTTGTGATGAAACAACCCAGCTTTATTTTTCCATTGCTGTTTACAATAAGAAAGGAATACCAGCTTCCTCCATCATTAATGTAACAGTCAACCACACATGACTTCCAAAAACAGTATTAGAAAAAGGTGGCCTTGAGGAATGTTTCAGTGAGGAGAGAGGAACACCTTGCCCCCAGAAATGGCAGCATAGATAACTGTATGTGTTCCGAACTAAGCAAACTCGTTAGCTTGCAATTCTAATAGTTTTCCTTCCACGACAGGCTTGTAAACCTGCACTTCTGATTGGCCCGCTGATAGCGGATCGTGATTGGTCGTTGTTGGCTGATCTGATTGGCTGTTAGTGGGTCGCCGCTGATTGGACACTCCCAGCGCGGCAAACTCAAATCATTGGGTGTTGTGATAGCAGCCAGCTCTATAAAAGGAGCTGCTGCCGCCCTAGTATTTAGTTCTCTTCTGAAGTCACTAATAAAGAGTTGGAGTCACTATTCGATGCCTCGTCTCCGTTCTTTGCGCCCACTCTCCCAGATCTAACACTGGTGATGAAGGTGGGATGCGGAGACGATAGAACTGACTGAACACTCATTGAACGCTAACAGAGCATGTGGCTGAGGGCGCACCAATAGCGGCAGAATGACCTGCGGCGCCATACCACCCGCTCCATTTGATACAGCTAACGAAGACTGGGACTCGTATATGGACAGGTTTCAGATGTTCCTGGAAACCAACAACCTGAAGGATGCTATACCTGGCAAGAAATGAGCTGTATTCCTGACCCATTGCGGGCCCACTGTTTTTAAGATGGCAAAGGCACTTGCAAAACCAGCTGAAGTCAAGACGATGGACTGGGACAACCTCGCCCCAATCCTCCGGGCCCATTATGCCCCAGCGGTGCCAACACTCATCAGGAGACACGAATTTTACCAGAGGGATCAACAGGAAAGTGAGAGTGTTGGAGACTTCATCGCGGACCTCAGAAACCTGGGGGGACTCTGTGGCTTCGCAAATCTCGAAGAAGCCATGAGAGATCGAATTGTTCTGGGTCTAAGAGACCCCACAACCCAGAGCAAGATTATGGCGAAGGGGGACATTGGCCTCGCAGATGTCATCGCCGATGCTACTGCAGCAGAAGCAACCAGGAAGTCGGCAGCTCGAATGTGCCGAGCAAATGGACCGCACCGCCAACTTGCCAGTGACCCTACGCCCCTTTCCGAGAGGCACACAATGACCACCCACCATGGACCTCGAATCCTCATCAGAAAGCGAGGAAGAGGAGGTCAACAGACTCAGGTCAGAACGCGATCAGCAAGATCAACGAAATTGTAAGCCCTCATATCAGTGTGCTGGATGCGGGGGAAACCACCTGTGATCAGACTGCAAATCCCTAGATGCCCTCTGCCGTTCCTGTGGAAAGAAGGGCCACATTGCAAAGGTCTGTGGAAGCAAGTGAGGGTCCAGCCCAAGCCGAAGAGAAAATAATTTCCGGCAGACAACAGGCACCCCACCAGTAAATCGGGACCGCCCAAGCAACCAATGGAACCACTACTACAGAAATCGAGCACCAGCCACGTCTACCAGACGAGAAGAGGCGCACCAAACCATCACCATCGGCCACGCTTCATCCCTTGATGCAAGAAAAATTTGAGTAAAGGTCACCACTGAGAATCAACCATGCGTTATGGAAGTTGACTCCGGGTCTTCCCTATCAATGGTTTCCTGGAAAACCCTCAAACAGCTGATCCCTGACATCCATCGCCAGGACCTCAGCACTCAGAGAATTATATTAAAGGACTACCAAGGAAATAGGATCCCAGTCACCAGTTCCAGCCACGTCCAAGTCTCCTTCAAAGACCACACTGCAACCCTACCTCTTACCATCGTCAATAAAGATAAACCCAGCTTACTAGTCTTGCAGTGGTTCGCGCCACTAGGAATCGAACTGGCGGGCATCAACCAGACTGAAGGCAATGACTGGGAAGCAGCCCTCGTCCAGGAATTCCAGGAAGTTTTCACCAAGAAGCTAGGCAAGTACAAAGGATCCCCCATATCGTTTAATCTCTGCCCTGATATTGCACCCATTCGCCTTAAGCCTCGTCGAGTGCCCTTTGCACTCAAACCAAAGATTGATCAACAATTGGACAAATTAGTAGTCCAGGGCGTGTTGGAACCAATTGACCATGCCCGATGGGAGACCCCAATTGTAACCCCCATAAAACCTGATGGATCTTTGAGAATTTGTGGGGATTATAAGGCCACCCTAAACCACGCACTTCAGCAGAGCGCTTACTCCGTGCCTGTGGTCCAACACCTCCTTCACTCCCTTGGGGGTGGAAAAATATTCGCAAAATTGGACTTAGCCCAGGCGTACCAGCAGCTGCCCATAGATGCAGAGACCACAGAAGCCCAAACTATAGTCATGCACAGAGGTGCGTTCAAATGTAATAGACTCCAGTTCGGAGTGAGCGTAGCACGTGGCATCTTCCAAAGTCTGATGGAGAGATTGCTACAAGGCATAAAAGGGGTCGTGCCATATTTCGATGATGTCTTGATAGCCGCCCCCACTAGAAGTCTACTAGGAAAGTGACTAAGAATGGTCCTCCAAAAATTTAAAGATGCTGGCCTGAAGGTCAAGAAGGACAAGTGCCAACTATGTACAGAGAGGGTTGAATTCATTGGTTACCTTCTTGACAAACAGGGAATTCATCCTACTGAGAAAAAATTGGCTGCAATAAAAAACGCCCCGAGACCTAGGAACAAAACAGATCTCCAAGCCTTCCTGGGACTCATTAACTTTTATAACATCTTCCTACCCCAGAAGGCAACTGTTGCTGAACCCCTGCATAGGCTCCTCGACAAGAAAGCTTCCTGGGTCTGGGGACATCGAGAAGAGTGAGCTTTTCAGCAAGTAAAAGACCTTTTAACATCAGATGCTGTATTGATACAATATAACGAGACTTTACCCTTAACTGTCACCTGTGACGCCTCACCGATTGGAGTAGGAGCCATCCGGAGCCATGTCCTGCCAAATGGTACTGAGGCGCCCATTGCATTTTTTTCTAGAACTTTATCTAAAACTGAGAGAAACTATAGCCAACTCGATAAAGAGGCTCTCACTATTGTGTCTGCGATCAAATGATTCCATGAGTATATATATGAAAGATCCTTTTCTATAATCACCGATCACAAACCATTACTTAGCATCTTGGTGGGGGATAAACCAACTCCCCACATCTTATTGCCAAGAATGATACGCTGGTCAGAGTTTCTAGCTGCATACGATTACCAACTGTGACACCGACTGGGGAAAGCCATTCCCCACGCTGACGCCCTGAGCCACTCTCTGCTACCAGAAGTCCTGGACAACCCAGCTCCAACCCTAGCTACACTACAAATCGAGACACTTCCTTCAGCACCACTGACTGCACAAGACATCGCATCAGAAACAAGGAAGGACCCTTGTTTGGCACGAGTCCTCAGCTGGATGGAAAGAGGTTGGCCTGACAACGAACTCAATGACACCTTCAAGCCTTTCAAACACAGGCAGACAGAACTTTTCTCCCCAAAAGGATGTATTTTATGGGGAGACAGAGTCATCATCCCAGGAAGACTGCAGCATAAGGTCCTAAAACTATTGCATGATGGACATCCGGGCATCGTGCGAATGAAGGCACTAGCAAGGAGCTACGCTTGGTGGGCAGGTATAGATAAGCAAATAGAAACCTGTGTCGCCACCTGCAACAAGTGCCAAGAAACACGCTCAGCTCCACCAAAAGCACCACCAATGGAATGGGAAGCACCCCGAGGTCCCTGGTCCCGTATCCACATCGATTTTGCAGGACCCACCAAGGGGCATACATTTCTCATAACAGTGGATGCCTATTCCAATTGGCTTGAGGTCCACAAAATGAAGAGCACCACCACAGAGGCAGTCGTTAAAAAACTAAACAGACTATTTGCTACACACGGCTTGCCAGATGTCTTGGTTTCAGACAATGGCCCACAATTCACCGCCTTGGCATTTGAACAGTACCTAGCAGACTGGGGGATACGCCATGCTTTAACATCGCCGGCTCACCCTGCGGCCAATGGAAGGGCTGAACGAATGGTCCAGTTCATAAAGAAAACCTTACACAAGATGGAACAAGGGAACATCCATGGCAAGGTGACCAGGATGCTTCTCCTCCAACATATTACTCCAAACAGCACCACAAACAAAACCCCAGCCGAACTCCTGATGGGCAGGAAACTTCGATCACATCTTGACCAACTACACCCTGCCTACACGCCGGAAAAGCCCTGGGATCCAGCAGCAAGTATTGCATGTTCAAGGTAGGCAACCCGGTTTTTTCAAAAAACTTTACCAGTGACCCATTGTGGGTCCCCGCTACCATAACTCAACTTACGGGTTCCCATTCCTACCATTTACAAACTACTGATGGGAGACTGTGGAAGTGCCACATCAACCAGCTATGCTCCAGGCTGGCACCTACCCCCTTCACAAGCCCTGAACTCCAAACCAGGGGTGGGGAGGGAAATCGAGGGGGCTGAAAACGAATTAGTACCCGACCCAGTACTCGAAACCCAGCAATCAGTGCGACCAAACCTGGAATATTCACCTTCTGAAGAAGAGCCGGGGCACATGGTCATCTCTCCACAAAGCAGCACGGTGGCATCAGCAAACCCAGAGAATCCAGATGACAGCCTTGATGGGAGTAGAGATGACAACCCCGAGTCACCCAACGGAGAAGTCAGATCACCATTACTGCTGAGTTCAACCAACAGCCCACCGGAACCAGAGTCCGGGCAAAGACTGGTGGAGCAACGAAGATCAGGTAGACAGGTGAGACGACCTGCCTACCTGCAAGAATACATCACCCCACCCTTGAGACGGAACCTAGGGGGGAGGGGTGTTCTGAACTAAGCAAACTCGTTAGCTTGCAATTCTAATAGTTTTCCTTCCACGACAGGCTCATAAACCTGCACTTCTGATTGGCCCGCTGATAGCGGATCATGATTGGTCGTTGTTGGCTGATCTGATTGGCTGTTAGCGGGTCGCCGCTGATTGGACACTCCCAGCGCGGCAAACTCAAATCATTGGGTGTTGTGACAGCAGCCAGCTCTATAAAAGGAGCTGATGCTGCCCTAGTATTTAGCTCTCTTCTGAAGTCACTAATAAAGAATTGGAGTCACTATTCGATGCCTCGTCTCCGTTCTTTGTGCCCACTCTCCCAGATCTAACAGTATGTGTGTGATTTTTCACTCTGTCAATAAAAGAAAAAGAAAAACTCAGACTTGATCTTTGCAAAAGCTGGATGGAAACAAACCAACCCACTCAAAAGAGAATGTTAGATAAGGTGGGATGAAAAATTAAGTGGAAGAAGACTACAATCTATGTCCTATAAATAGGGCTGAGTGTCTATAGAGATTCTCAATCATCCAGGTCGTGATTGTTGTTCCAAAGGTGCTTTTCCAAAGACAACTGGACTTCATTTTTTTTTCTCTTGAAATGTTTCACTTTTCATTCAAGAAACTCCTTCAGTTCAGAGCTGAAAAAACTTCTTCAATGAGAACAAAACATTTTCAAGAAAAAAAACCCCAAGAAAGTCCATTTGCCTTTTGGAAAAGCACTTTTGGGTCATAAATGGAGCTAGTTTTTGATTATTAGAATCATTTTGATTATAACTATCTGCTTTCTTCAATAAATATTCCTGTCAGTGTTCCAACTAACACCCCCAACAAAAGAATTCTGAGGCATAAGGTCTCCTCAAAGAACATTTTATTAGAGCATGTTATATTTATTTATTTTTATTTTATTTGGTTTGTCAATTGCTTACAAGATAAAAGTTATAAGTAAATACATAGTTATGAATACATGGAAAAGAAAAAAAGAAACAATAGCACAGGGACAGTAGGCATGTTGGTGTGCTTATGCACACCCCCTACAGACCTTCTAGGAAAGGTGTGAGGTCAATAATAGAAAGTCTAAGGTTAAAGGTTTTGAGGTTTGGGGAAGAAACCACAGAGTCAGGTAGAGTATTCCAGACATTGACCACTCTGTTGCTGAAGTCGTATTTCCTGCAATCAAGTTTGGTGCAGGTAACCTTGAGTTTGTATCTATTGTTTGCTCTTGTATTGTTATGCTTGAAGTTGAATTATTCATTGACAGGTAGGACATTGCAATGTATGATTTTATATACTATACTTAGATTGGACCAAAGGTGGCGTAGTTCTAGGTTTTCTAGGTCTAGAATTTCAAGTCTAGACCATAAGGTATTCTGCAACGAGTAGAGGAGTGGAGAACTCTTCTTGTGAAATATTTCTGGACTTTCTCAACTGTGTTAATATCAGATACGTAATGTGGGTTCCAGACTGATGGGCTGTATTTGAGCATTGATCTAGCAAATGTTTTGTATGGTCTAGTCAGTAGTGTAATATTATCAGAGAAAAAGCCACGTAAGATTAGGTTAACAACTCTTAATGCCTTTTTGGCTATGTAGTTACAGTGGGCTCTAGCACTTAGATCATTAGAGATGAGTACTCCAAGATCCTTGACAGAGTTTGGATCATCAACAAGGTCTTGATTATTCAGACTGTATTTTATATTCTGATTTTTTGTTGCCAATATGTAAGACAGAGCATTTATTTGTTGAGATTTGAAGTTGCCATTTGTTTGACCATTCTGATACACAGTCAAGGTCTTTTTGAAGGGTAGCAGTATTGTCTGTAGTGTTGAATAGCTTTGCATCACCAGCGAAGAGAACGTAGTTGCTCTTAATATGATCACAGGGGTCATTTATGTAGAGTATGAAGAGAGTTGGTCTAGGCATGATGCTGGTGAAAACTGCACCTAAAAGTTCCCACCAGTTTCCCCCCTAATTAAAAGTAAGTTTGTCATTTCCCCAAAAGCATCGATCACATGGTCCAATCAGCACACAGTCCAGATACAGGATGACCTCAGTCTCCACCCCCCCTCCCAACCACCTTTACACATGATCTTGGTTACCAGGGGAAAGAATGTTGTTTTGGGTTATAGCATCTCAACTATCTTTACAATCTCCTCCTTATCCTTCAACTCCAGTCTGTGTTAGCACTGAAGCTTTGAAGAAAGGAAAATCCCAGTAGAGTAGTAAGATGGCCACCGTCTAGCAGCTTCAGGGTTGACATTCCATTTTGTCCATTGTTGGGGACATGATTCCAATCATTTACTTTGTGCCTTCAAGTCAGTTTGGATTCCTGGAATCTTCCTGACTCATCCCTGCAGTTTTCCTGGCAAGATTTTTCAGAAGCTTCCTTCCTAGGGCTGAGAGGAAGTGATTGGTCCAAGATCACCTAGGTAGCTTCCATGTCTAAGGCATAATTAGAACCCACATCCTCCTAGTTTCTAGCCTGATCACTATACTAAACCTCTTCCACATTCAATGGCTGAGGAATAATAAGACTTGGAAATGATTTATAGCACCACATTTTTCCCCCATAGACGGCTGTAGGCACTGAAGGCTGCAGGCACAAGTGGAGGCCCAATTTGGTTATTCCTAAAACCATCACTGATGTTCTTATAAGCTTAACTTTAGCAATGAGGTGCTTTTCAAATTCTGCATAATTGTATTATGTTTGATAAGCGATGGAGGAATTAGTTACTATGAGCAATTAACTCCTGAATTACATATTGCTTTCAGTTTCTGACTGATTATCTTTCTTCAGAATGGATAAATTTAAATTTTAAACAAATATACGTTCCATTTATTTAAAAGGAATAAGGGAATTGCAAAATAATCACTGTTCAGCTAATATGGTTTTTGTCCTCTTACACACAATATTTAGAACATTAAGCTATGAGCAATGGCATGGCTTCATTTCTCTGACAAAGCTCAATAGTAGGTAATTGATTAATTAAGTGTAATTAAGTTTTGGTATCCACATTTGAGCAAATTTGTCAGCTGGTGCTCCATTCAAACTCCAAGAAAGAAATACTTAGACTCTTTTAATTAGAGAAAAGATATCTTTTACTGGAAGTCAAGTGGTAGCAACAAGGAATTCTGAATCTGAGAAAATAGGCGCGTAAATCACATATACAAAGTGATGCAATGTTCCCACCCCCAATAGTTCAAATGGTTCTTCCAATTAAAAGTTGTGGATGTCATCATGTGGGCATCTTCAGGTGGTGATGAGGTTTCTGTCCGTTGGCCTTGGCATACTTTGATAAAGGTTTGCAGCTGCGCAGAGAAGAGAAAGCTAAGCAAGAAATAGAAACCTAAGCAAGAATGTACTCCCCCCCCACTCAGTTTATACAGTAGTAGTTTGCAACACCTCCAGCTCATTTCCCATACTTTCTCCCCCCGTTATTTATGACAGCCAAAAGATGCAAAGCAAAGGAAGAAAATCTTGAAGGCTGACAAAATTTTTCTTTGTATCATAACACAACAAGGTATGTCTTAAAGGTCCTGTTTAAGTTGTTAAGAAATTATGCTAGCCATAATTTCTTTTAACAACTCTGTAATCCCTTGCATCTGGGTGAAGTTGGGGCAGCTGAATGGAGCTTGAGTATTTATTGGCTGGATACCCTACCTGATGCCTACCTGATGCCTACATGGACAGCTGACAATTACTCATTGCACCCAGGCAGAGAACTACCTGCTGCTACCTAGGATCAAACTGACAGCCTTCTGATTGTGAGGTGAGAGTTCCATCTCTAGGCCACTGCACTGCTCTGGCCACTACTCTACATAATGAGCAAAATATTTCAAATCATGGAAAAGAAAGTTGGTTTTAGAACTGAAGGAATAAAAAAATAATTTAGATGATACTCAAATCCCAATAAGGAGAACTTTCTTTTTCATTTATTATTTTTTTGAACCTGGATTCTGTCAGACTTGCTGATAAATCATTGGCTGAAAGTTCCAAATACTTGACTCAGGATAACTGGCTGGATTAGACTTACGCACTTGGCTTAAATTCTCCTTCCATGGCATGGAACAGCTGAATACGTTTCTTTATTGCTTTCTAGAAAGAACGGATAAAGTTGATTGCTCATGTCAACATGAAGATGGAATTCTTTTTCTATAGCCACTGAAATTTAAGTCCAGTGTGCATTTCCCCCATCTTTCCTTTGGTCTGTGTTTCTTGACCTTGAAGCTATGTTAATGTTGGTTATTGACATAACTAACATCTGTCTCAACAAATTCTACCTCTCAGCTAATGCAGAATCTCAAAAATGAAATACAATTTTTTTTCTAGCAAAAAATTTCTAGACAGATTTTACATGTCTAGCAACATTAGATGCAGTGTGAGCTGAAAACAAGCCACTGGTAAATGTAAAGATGAAATCTTTTGTCTTATAGATTCTCAAGTTTATTTAATGGCTTTCACAGTCTATATGGCAAATGAACAGCTCTATATCATTTTTTATCTCATTTCTGTCTTCCATAGTAAAGGTTTTTAAAACAGTTGGAAATTTTTTCTGACAGCATTTTGGTAACTCCATGGGAGCATAAGAAAGAGTAGCTATAGGGGCCAGCCGCTCTATTTTCTCCCTTCCTTTTACAAGGCTTTAATTGGCAGGGAAAATAGATTATTGGTTAGGCCACAGTGATGGTATTTTCAAATTAGTTCCATTTCTGTATGAAAATGCTGCATCTGTCTTAATCTTAAGAAGAAATAACCAAGTCATAACTTGTATTCTTGTAACTTTGATTGGAACAGAGGTAATTAAGTTGCTAAATTGCCCATTGAACAACTTGTCAGAGGATAAGAATTAGGGTATTCTGTGACAGCTTCTAAGAAATTACAGTCCAAGTCAACAGTATAAAAGGGAGCAGGCAAAAACCTGTGATGAGAGCTGAAAATGCTGCCACAGCAATGCAGAGCAGCCAATTTTTGAAGCTCCAGTACTTTAAGATAATCCCATGAATGGTTGAGGAATCTCAATGTATCTGCAGAACTTGCTGCTGGAAACAGAATGATTACGGAACAGGGAATGCAGGAGAATCCCTTATCAAGAGCAGATACACCACATTCTTCACAATGGAGACATGATCAGAAGGCAATGTTTCATGCGAAGCAGGAAGCCTCATGTGACTGACCACCGTTGACCACACATAAATGAAGTTCTGTAAGGCAGGGGTCTCCAAACTTGTCAACTTTAAGCCTGGTGGACTTCAACTCCCAGAATTTCCCAGCCAGCTGGCAGGGGAATTCTGGGAGTTAAAGTCCCTCAGACTTAAAGTTGACATGGTTGGAGACCCCTGTTGTAAGGTGATCGTGCAGCAGGTCAGAGAACCAACGTTCTCTACCATTTGCAATTCAAAATTCTTTTCATTCAAGTATTCTGTAGTCTGTTTCTTAAATAAAAGGGAATATTTATTTATTTATTTAATTTATATTGCCGCCTATTCGTCCATGGCGACTCGAGGTAGCTCACACGATGTAGAACCATATTTAAAACAAAAAGCAAAAATAAAAAACAATAAAAACTAACAAAAAAGAATCAAATAAAGGATAATAAAACAAAATCTGGGGGGGGGGAATCACTCCCTCAACTCCCCCACTCCGATGACAGCAGACCACCCTAGCCATTTGATGGGCCCCATCCCACTCTGGTTCCCCAGGCCCGCTGGCAAAACCAGGTCTTCAGTGCCTTCCGAAAGAGTGGGGGCCATTCTAATCTCTGGGGGAATGATATTCCAGAGAGAGGGAACCACCATGGAGAAGCCCCTTCTTCTGGGTCCTGCAAGAAGAATTTCTCTCAGAGACAGGACCCACAACATTTCCTGCCTCCCCACTCTAATGGATCAGGTAGATGTGACCGGCAAGAGACATTCCCTCAGATAATAGCAGTACAGGTAGTTCTCAACTTATAGCAGTTTCATTCAGTGACTATTCAAAGTTACAACAGTGCTGAAAAAAGTGACTTATGGCCGTTTTTCACACCTAACTGTTGCAATACTCCCATGGTCACGTGATCAAAATTCAGACACTTGGCAACTATCTCATGTTTATGATGGTCACAGTGTCCCAGGGTCATATAATTCCCTTGTGCCACCTTCTGACAAACAAAGTCAATGGGGAAGCAAGGTTCACTTAACTAATTTAATGACTGCAGTGATTCACTTAACAACTCTGGCATAAAGGTCTTAAAATGGGGCAAAGGGCGCTTAACTAATGTCTCACTTAACAACAGAATTTTTGGGCTCAATTGTGGTCATAACTTTCCTAATCTGCTGTTCTCTCATTTGCTGAACTGTAAGTCCCAGCATTCTTACGAATTGCAAAAACCTACAGTCATAAGTGAATCAAGCATTGCCTCTAAGACGCTGCTTATGAGAATGGAAAAACTGTCAAAAGTTGAGCTGGGTGATTAAATGACCTGAAAAGCAGTATTTAAAAAAAAAAAAGTTACCTGTATTCTACAAAGATTGGAAACTGATTCAAAAGCTTAACTTCTCAAGATACAAGTTCAAATTGAGAGTGGATATTGAATGGAATGTGAAATGCTCTTTTTTTTATTTTCTTCTGGAGTACTTCTGGTTTTTTGGGCCAATCTTTTAAAACACTGAGGCATGAAGTGGTCACATTGCATTTGGATTTGCTGAGCTGCCTTATAGTGCATATAGGCTACTTAGGGGCTGTGTAGAATCCTTGAGTCTCTCCATAAGATATCGTGCTTCCCATTTCTTTTAGTGGAGGTTAAGACATGTTTGTGTGCAAATAGAATAGGCAAGGAAAGGAAGAAGAAAAAGAGAGGAGAAATTATTTGTATGTGTGTATGCGTGATATATCTGTATCTGTATCTGTATCTGTATCTGTATCTGTATCTGTATCTGTATCTGTATCTGTATCTGTATCTGTATCTGTATCTATATCTATATCTATATCTATATCTATATCTATATCTATATCTATATCTATATCTACCTTGTTTCTCCAACAATACAGTCTCCATCAATAGGAAGACCCAGCATGTTTTCTAGGCATAAAATCAAATTAAGCCCCTCCCCCCAAATTTAGGCTTAGTTTAAAACATGCAAAATAGGGGGAAGGGTGGGAGGACTTGCCATTTGGAGTGCCGTTGGAGCTGCCACCGCCGTTTGGAATGCCGTTGGAGCTGCCGCCGCCGTTTGGAGTGCCGTTGGAGCTTCTGCCGCCATTTGGAGTGCCGTTGGAGCTGCTGCCGCCGTTTGGAGCTGCCGCCGCTGTTTGGAATGCTGCCACCACATTTGGAGCTGCCGCATCTGTGTTTGGAGCTACCGCCATGTTTGGAGTGGCGGTGGTGCTCCAAATGGTGGTGGTGCTCCAAACAGCAGCAGTGCTCCAAACATGGAAGTGGCAGCTCCAAATGGCAGCGGCGGCTCTGCTTCCGTGTTTGGAGCTGTTGCTGCCGTTTGGAGCCACCGCCACCGTTTGGAACTGCCGCTGTCACATTTGGAGCTGCCACTTCCACGTTTGGAGCACTGCCGCTGTTTGGAGCGCCACCACCATTTGGAGCACCGCCACCGCTCCAAACACGGCAGCAGCTTCAAACATGGAAGTGGCAGCTCCAAACGTGGCGGCGGCACTTCAAATGGTGGCGGCAGCTCCGAAGGCACTCCAAATGGCAGCAGAATGGGAAGAAGGGAAAGCAACAGCGGCAGGTGCCAAAGGTCTTGGGTCTGCAGCAAAGGTGTTTGGTGGGAGTAGGGAGCTCTCTGCGCTTCGCCATGATCGCCTGTTAGGAACGGCTGCTGGCGAGGCTGCCAGTGGGGTGCTCTAGATGAGGATGAAAGGGGGAAAATTAAGTTACCCCCGAAAAGACGGCCTAGCTGTTTTTTCGGGGCTCCAAAAAAAAATAAGGCCCGGCCTTATTATGTGAGAAACACGGTATATCTATATCTATATCTATATCTATATCTATATCTATATCTATATCTATATCTATATCTATATCTATATCTATATCTATATCTATATCTATATCTATATCTATATCTCCATCTCCATCTCCATCTCTATCTCTATCTCCTTATCCACATCCACATCCACATCCATATCCATATCCATATCCATATCCATATCCATATCCATATCCATCCATCCATCCATCCATCCATCCATCTGTCTATATCACACATAAACACGTATGTGTATATGTATATATCCCATCTTTATTATATTTACAAATAATTCTAAGTGATGAATATATCCAATACACCTTCCCCCTCCTATTTTCCCCACAACCCAACTTTGTAAGGTGAATAGGGGTCACCGATCTTTTGGACCTCAGGGACCACCAAACTCATAATTTTAAATCCCACGGACCATAGACCCTGGGAAAATCCCGCAAAAAAGTCTGCAGGAAAATTCCCCACCCCGTTTTCCTACCGATCAATCATTCTTTATTTGGGATTGCAGGATACCAACTCTAGCTCCATTCTTATGTGGGGAGAGAGAGAGAGAGAGAGAGAGACTGATTTTTGGCTTCATGCAAGGAAAGCAGCAGAAGAAGCAGAAGTCTTTCTTTCTCTCCCTCAAATTATGCCAGAAATGAGTCTTTGTGAGACTTGTTGTGCCGGGGCAGTGTCTTGGAGCAGGATGCCTTCCAGGGTCCCAAAAACTCATTTCTGGCAGAGTTTGGGGGGTGAAAAAGAAAGACTTTTGCTGCTTTCCTTGCATGCAGCCAAAAGCAGAAGAAGAAAGAAGCAGCCCGGTGGCCAGGCAAGGCGTGTGGGGAAAGTGGGGCAAGTTCCCGCCTCCACCCTTTCCCCCCTCCCCTCACTACCTTGTGTTGTTTGCAATGCAAGTGATGCAAGCCTTGTGTTCCCGTGAGCCATGTGGGTGGTGTGTTCCTGCACAGCGTGGATTAATTGCTTTCGGGAGTGCTTTGGGGGTGACATTTCTCTGTGGACCACCAAAATTTTCTCACGGACCACCAGTGGTCCCCAGCCCACTGGTTGGCGACCACTGGATTAGAGTAACTGGCTCAAAATCACCCAGATGGCTTTCATGTCTAAGGGAAAATTTGAACTCATGGCCTCCACTTTCTAGCTTGGTGTCTTAACCACTAGACCAAATTGGCTCCAGTATTAATTAATTGTCATGACCTTTACCTAGTCCTAGATGAAATAGTGCATCATAGGGCAACAATTTTTGAACCTCAAATTGTTTCAAATGGGCTAACTTAGCTCAAATGGGCTAACTTACACAATTTTTCCAAATTCTGGGATTCACAAGTTCCTTGAGAATGAAATTTGGGAATATTCTGACTGCTTCAGTGCTACCAGCTACAGCTGGGCTGCTGGGCTGATGTTGCAGTCATGTGATACTCCTTCTGAATGTTTTGTAACAGTTTACCAGCCACTCTCACAATCCCTCATTCCCTCCCCCACCCAGCAACAAGGAATTGATTCATTGTGTATTCTTAACTTCAACTTTAAACAACTTTAAAGCACATGAAGAAAGGCCTGCATATTTTTCATTGCTTTAGGTGCCCCTTCTCTGGCATGCAAACAGGTACACGTATCTATATCCCATCTTTGTTCATGAACTCATGGCAGATACATTGATTCCAACCACTTATATTTCTTCACAACTACCCTGTGAGGCAATTTGGGCTGAAGTGTGAAGGAAGTGAGCTGCTGTGGCTGCAGATGGTATAGAAACTGGATCTTTTTGGTGTCAGTCAAATGCATTAGTTGCTATATAATGATAGCAATAGCAATAGCACTTAGACTTATGTGCCACTTCATAGTGCTTTCCAACCCTCTCTAAGCAGTTTACAGAGTCAGCATATTGCTCCCAACAATCTGGGTCATTTTACTGACCTCGGAAGGATGGAAGGCTGAGTCAATCTCGAGCCAGTGAGAACTGCCAAACTACAGGCAGCTGGCAGTGAACAAAAGTAGCCTGCAGTACTGCATTCTAACCACTGCACCACCAGGGCTTATTATGATGATGATGTTATCCATTCAGTCGTGTCCAATTCTTGGCAATACTATGGGCCAGATCTTTCCTCATCTTCCGATCTTGCACTATTCCTTTGAGGTTTTCTATGCTCTGGCTGATTCATTTTTCAACTGCTCCCTACTTTGAAACTGAGTGTAGACAGCCCCTCCTTCAGCCACCAGAGATCAGGTAGACTAGTCCTATCCTATCCCTTAGGAGGTTACGTGATCCTGTTTTTAAACTGTCAACAATAGCTTCCTACAACTCAATGGAGGAGCGGGGAGGGATTATAAACTGAGGTGAGAATGGTAATGTACAACATTATTATGGAGGAGGAGTTCTGGTTTGCAGCGCTTCGGTGGTAAGCAGGAATCCATGATCGTGCGCGGTTTCTGCCTGCGCTCACTGCTGGAGTGCCCTGAGCCAGCCGGCTTCGGGGCTAAGCCACCCCCTAGAGGTGGTGAAGATAGGGGAGACCTGGCAGGGTCAAGGGGAGCTGCACTTCTCCTCCTCAGCTGGCTAAACTCCCTTTTCCGAAGATGGTAAGAGTGGCAGTCAGAAATGGCTGCCTCAAAGAAGCACTCAGCTGGAAAAGAAAGTGCAGGAGGAAGTTAAGAAGTGAAAATTTTGGCTGACTGGGATAAGAAGCAACAACTAAGGTATCCTGGAATTTAAATTTTTAAAAAAGATACATTGCTCCCAAGGAAGATTCGGAAGCAGCGAATGAAAGTGAAAAGGGAAAGGTTTTTTTTTCACTCTCCTTCCTAACGTTGACAGTGAACAGAAATGAATGAGAAATCGGAAAAACCTGCTTTGGCATCAATAGGTAATTAAAATGGATAATTAAATGTCAAGGGGATAATAAGGATTTCTGAACACTAAAAAAAAACTTTTTTTCTTGCTGTAAATGGGAAGGGAGAGGAAAAATTCTTAGTAGGATTCTGAAGGAGGAGACTGCCTAGAATTTAAAAGAATCTGTTCAAATCCCAACAAGACTGCTAAAAGATACATTTTAACTGGAATTTTGTAACTAAACAGTAACCCCAGGAAGAGAAAGTGAAAAAGGAAGAAAGTGTCAAAAGAAACAGCTTGTGTGTATCTGGATTGCTTGGTGACTTTGGGACTTTTGGAAATTATATTTGAATGACTGAAAACACTTGGGTGGTTGTTTGAAAAAAATTTTTTTTTACAATAGCATCACTTGTGGATGAACTGAAAATGGAATTTAAAAAATACAAAGAAGAGGAACAAGAAGGGAAGGGCTCTCTTGGCTCTCTTTTTCAATTTTTAGAAATGGCGATTTGTACCTATGAGAAACTACAAGAAAGAACTGCGCAACAAGAGGATTGGGACAAAGAAGAAGCCATCTTTAACCAAGAAGTAACTTTACTTGGGGAAGAAAGGGGAAAGAAGGGAAAGAAAATGGAAACTTTAAGATCTAAAAAAACAACCAAAAAAGGGAAAATAAGGTGAAAAGTGGATATAACGTTAGAAAGCAACATAAAGGGGGAATACAAAAGAGGGAAATGGAGGTGGAGAGACAAGGGGGTAAAAAGGGCAGAGAGAAGAAGCAAGGGAGGAAGGAAGGGAAGAGAAACTTCAAAGGTGTGGAGCAAGATGTAAAGAAACAGGACTTATTTAGAGATAATGGGTAAAAACTTAACTGAAAAAGTGATTCTGCAAAGGTACATAAGTGTATTGTTATATTTGTATTAGAAATAATGTTAGAAAATTGGAAACAACATGTGATTAAAAAGTGGAATAAAATATTCAGTGTAATTCAGTGAAACTTTTGTGAACAAAAGAAAGGAAATGAAATAAATGAGAGAATTGAATTAGGAAGGAATGGGAACATTTTAATGACACAATATTTTAAAATACAAGTGAAGTGGGGGGGAAATAATTATGGAAAGTTTATAAGTGTTCACATAGAAGTATGATACTTATTTGAAAAGTAATGTGTAAAATGTTTAAGATTTAAATGAATATTAATATTAATGATAGATTTGAATTGGTATGGATTGTTGTTTTAATTATATTATATATTTATAATTTTTTCTCTTTTTAAAATATAGTGTGTAATTTTAGAATGTACTAAGCAGAATCCAAATGGAAATTATGTATTATACTAAGTGTTATAAATTTAGGGGAATGAGATAAAGGCGTCATACTCCAATCAGTGATTACAAGAGAAATTTTGTTTAATGAGAAAAGATAATAGACAGCTGGAAACAGGACAGACAAAGAATATAAGTATAATGATTTGAACAGAGATGAGATAAATAAAATAAAACTAAGAACGTTAAAAGAGGGGAGAAGCTATATAGAAAATGTAGAATGGCAATAAGATATGGAATGGTATATAAAATGAGCATGAATTTGAATTTGTGTCTGTACGAAGAGATGTAACCTGGGATCAAGCTGCTTTCAAAAAGATGTTTTATGTTTTTATGTTTTATGTTTTGTTTGTTTGTGTTTATGGAGGAAAAATTACTGTGTTAAAAAATGATGTTACCATGGTTCCAAGAATTATGCTCAATTTATCAGAAAGTGAAGATGTCCCTCTTCAGTGAGCACAGTTCCCAATATAGTCATACTTTGCTCTCACTAGATATACTCTGCAAGGACAAACCATGGTGAATGTGCTGATTTATCTGAAGAAACTGGTATTCCCACATGGTCAGATGCATATTGTTTTAAGCTGAAGGAAAAGAAGTAAAAATGTCAAGAGTACTGTACTCTTAAAGAATGGCAGATCAACCACAAATCTTATCAAAAGTGTCCTTTGTAAACAAAAAGGATCTATATTTGTCTTGCTATGCATCTTTCTTCTTTAACAGATGTTTTCTTCATTAATTTAAAAACCAAAGCAACAGCAACCCACCCATGGTCACTCTGTTTAAGTAAAGAAATATTTCTGGTGGAGGATCCTTGGTGCTCTCTGAGCTTGGTGGTTTTCTTGCAGACATTTCGTTATTAAACCAGGTAGCATCAGAAATGCTAGAAGGGAGGGATTCTGTTTTATTTAAAGAAATATCTCTGGAAGGACGACCCAACAGATCACCAATTGGTGTGTGTGTGTGTGTGTGAAAGAGAGAGAGAGAGAATGAGAATATATATGTATATGTGTACATGTGTACATGTATAAGGATGTGTGCATATGATGGAATTAATTCTGTCTAACTCCAAATTCAGCCCTGCTGTCACTCACATGTGTTGCTTACAGATTTTCTCCCTATTCCTCAAAATGTGGCCTTTTTTTAACAGAGAAATTTCCTGTTACTGAAGTATTAAAGCCTTAAAATGAAAGTGAATAGCATCTAGAAGTGGCTAGTAGAAATAGAGAATTTGAGTGAGCAAACATCCTGTCCATTACTTGCAACAACGTGGACACATTTTGCCCTGTTGCTATCTGTTATGGATTAAGCCAACGCAGCGATACAATCCTCAACAGCTTCATCTTACAGCAGGCTTGTAATCCTTGGTCGGGTTTGGCCAGTCTGATTGGCTGTTAATGGGAACCCCTGATTGGATGCTTGTGAAAGCGATAGACTCAGTTCATTGGTTGTTTTGATGGCAGCAAGCTCTATAAAAGAGCTACTGCTGCCCAGATATTTTGCTCCGTTCTTTCTTGTTAATAAAGAGTTGAAGTCACCCTCCGATGTCTCGTCTCTGTTCCTTACGCCCATGCCCAGGACTTAACACTGGCAATGAGGATGGGATGCAGAGATGATAGAGCTGACTAGGACACATCGGACAAAACAGAGCACGTGGCGAAAGAGCGCACGCAACAGATGGCAAGATAACCAGCGGCGCCATACCACCCGCTCCATTCGACCCAGCAACCGAAGACTGGGACTCGTATATAGACCGCTTCCAGATGTTCCTGGAGACGAACAATTTAAAAGATGCTACGCCTGGCAAGAAACGAACAATGTTCCTGACTCATTGCGGCCCTGCCTTTTTCAAAATGGCTAAAGCATTACCAAAACCAGCGGAAGTGAAGACCATGGATTGGGACACCCTCGCTCCAATCCTCCAGGCCCATTACGCACCTGCAGTACCTACACTGATACGAAGACACGAATTTTACCAGAGAGACCAATGGAAGGACGAGAGCATTGGTAATTTTGTAGCCAACCTCCGGAACCTAGGAGGCCTTTGTGATTTTGCAAACTTAGAGGAAGCCCTAAGAGACCGTACAGTTCTGGGTTTAAATGCACCACACGTGCAGAGTAAGCTGGTGGCGAAAGGTGACATCAGCCTTACAGATGTCATCACCGACACTACTGCCGCAGAAGCAACCAGAAAGTCAGCCGCTCGAATGCGCCGAGCGAATGCACCACTTCACCAACTCGCCGACGAGATCCCATTCACCACTGAGAAGCATGCTATCACTACCCACCACGAAGACCTCGAGTCATCCTCAGACAGTGATGAAAAGGAGGTCCACCGGCTCCGCTCGGAATGAGAGCAAAGGAACCAGAGACGTCCGCACCAATGTGTGAGTTGCGGGGCAAACCACCCGCGATCGGACTGCAAATTCCTCGACGCACTCTGCCGTAACTGCAAACGAAGGTTTGCAGAAGCAAATGAGAGTCCAATCCCAACCGAAGGGAGAACAACCTCCGTCAGGAGATAGGCAAACCTCCTGAGAACCGGGACCGTCTGAACCACCAATGGAACAACCACTACTACTACAGAAACCAAGCACCTGCCTCTTCAATGAGACAAGAAGAGGCCCACCAAACCATTATCATCGGCCACACTTCATCGTTCGATGCAAGAAAGATCCGCGTAAAGATTACTATTGAGAATCGACTGTGTGTGATGGAAGTCGATTCGGGATCGTCCCTATCAATGGTATCCTGGAAAACCCTCAAACAGCTGATCCCTGCCATTTCCCGCCAGGACCTCAGCATGCAGCGAATCATCCTGAAAGACTACCAGGGGAACAGAATCCCAGTTGTTGGTTCCAGCAATATCCAAGTATCCTTTAAGGACCGCAACTGTCGTTGATCATGACCGACCCAGCTTGTTAGGGTTACAGTGGTTCGCCCCACTCAGAATTGAACTAGCCGGCATACACCAAACCAGAAGCAATGACTGGGAAGAGGCTCTCATCCAGGAATTCCAGGACGTGTTCACAGGAACATTAGGCAAGTACAAGGGAACCCCTATATCATTTAATCTCAGCCCCGATGTAGCTCCCATTCAGCTTAAGCCCCGTCAAGTACCTTTTGCCTTAAAACCGAAGATCGACGAGCAACTAGATAAACTGATAGCCCAGGACATATTGGAACTGATTGACCACGCCCGCTGGGAAACCCCGATAGTAACGCCCATGAAGCCAGATGGTTTGTTAAGAATTTGCGGGGACTATCGGGCCACCCTAAATCATGCTCTTCAACAGAGCACTTATCCAGTACCGGTGGTTCAACAGCTTCTTCATTCCCTGGGTGGCAGAAAAATATTTGCGAAATTGGAATTAGCTCAGGCGTACCAGCAACTCCCTGTAGACGCAGCAACTGGAGAAGCCCAGACAATAGTTACATATAGAGGTGCTTTTAAGTGCAATAGACTCCAATTCAGAGTAAGCGTGGCGCCGGGCATTTTCCAAAGTTTAATGGAGAGACTATTACAAGGCATAAAAGGTGTCGTGCCTTATTTTGACGACATCCTAATAACTGCCCCCACTGAAGAATTATTAGTACAATGACTCAGAAAAGTCCTGCAGAAATTCAAAGACGCAGGTCTGAAGGTAAAACAAGACAAGTGTTAACTTTGTACGGAGGGAGTGGAGTTCCTGGGATACCTTCTTGACAGACAGGGAATCCACCCCACCGAAAAAAAACTAACCGCAATCAAAAAAGCCCCGAGACCTAGGAATAAGACAGACCTCCAAGCCTCCCTGGGACTCATTAACTTTTATAACATTTTCTTGCCCCAGAAGGCAACCGTAGCTGAACCCCTACATAGACTTCTCGATAAAAAGGCTTCTTGGGTTTGGGGACGGCATGAAGAGAAAGTGTTCAAAGAGATAAAAGAGCTTTTAACCTCCGATGCTGTATTAATGCAATACAATGAGACTCTCCCTTTGACGGTTACCTGTGATGCCTCACCATTTGGAATAGGAGCCATCTTAAGCCATGTCCTACCAAATGGAAATGAGGCACCCACTGCGTTCTTTTCTAGAACTTTTTCTAAAACCGAAAGGAACTATAGTCAACTTGATAAAGAGGCCCTCGCTATTGTATCCGCAATTAAACATTTCCATGAATATGTGTATGGGAGACCCTTTACCATAATTACAGACCACAAGCCGCTACTTGGTATTTTGGTGGGAAACAAACCAACTCCCCATATCTTATCACCAAGAATGACACGTTGGTCAGAATTTTTAGCTGCCTACGATTACCGATTGCAACATCGCCCAGGGAAAACCATTCCCCCCGCTGACGTTTTGAGCCGCTCTCCACTACCAGACATTATAGAGGACCCGTCTCCAACCGTAACTGTATTACAAATCGAAACCCTCAAATCGCCGCCACTAACCGCTCGAGACATAGCCTTAGAGACAAAAAAGGACCCTGTTTTGGCACGAGTCCTCAGCTGGGTAGAACAGGGTTGGCCAGTCAGTGCAACCGATGACACGTTCAAGCCATTTAGGAATCGTCAAACTGAACTATTCTCCCAGAAAGTTTGCATAGTATGGGGAGACAGAGTCATAGTCCTGGAGAAATTGCAATATAAGGTATTGAAAATGCTGCACGAGGGACATCCAGGCATCGTGCGGATGAAGGCACTAGCCAGGAGTTTACGCATGGTGGCCTGGTTTAGATAGACAGATAGAGACTTGGGTAGCAAAATGCAGTAAATGCCAGGATACTCGCTCCGTTCCTCCAAAGACTCCCCCAACTCAGTGGGAAATGGCTCGAGGTCCTTGGTCCCGTATCCACATCGATTTTGTGGGACCCACAAGAGGACACACTTTCCTCTTAACAGTGGATGTCTATTCAAACTGGCTTGAAGTCCAAAAAATGAAAAGCACCACCACAGACGCAGTCCCTAAAAAACTGAATAAACTATTCGCTACCCAAGGACTTCCCGATGTCCTCGTCTCAGATAATGGCTCCCAATTCACTGCCCTGCCATTCGAACAATACCTGGCAGATCAGGGCATCCGCCATGCTTTAACATCACCAGCTCACCCTGCGGCCAATGGTAGGGCTGAGCGAATGGTTCAATTTGTAAAATAGACCCTGCACAAAATGGACCACGGCAACATTGACGATAAAATAAACCGAATGCTTCTTCTCCAACACATAACCCCAAACAGCACCATGAACAAAACCCCAGCTGAACTTCTCATGGGCCGGAAACTTCGCTCACATCTCGACCGGCTCCACCCAAACTACATGCCAGAACAACCCCCGGGATCCAGCAGCAAGTGTTGGGCATTCCAGGAAGGGGACCTTGTGTTTGCAAAAAACTTCTTGGGTGACCCATTGTGGGTCCCTGCGACAATAACACAACTTACAGGACCCCGATCCTATCGCCTACAAAAGGCAGATGGTAAGATGTGGAAATGCCACATAGACCAACTCCATTCCAGATTAGTGCCGGAACCTCTAGCTGGGGGGGGGGGAGGAACATGGAGGAGGACGAAGAAGAAATCGAAACCCAACAGCCCAGGGGATACTCACCATCCGAGGGCAAACCGAGCCAGGGAGCGGCCTCGCCACGTGACAGCACCGTGACGGAGGTGGATCCAGGAAACCCGGAAGAGAGCGCTGATGAAAGCAACCCAGGACCACAATCTTCGCATCCAACCAAGCTGGCAGCCCACCGGAACTAGAACCAGAACCAGGACAGAACCCGGTGGGACAGCGCAGGTCGAGCAGACAGGTGAAGCGGCCTGCCTACTTGCGAGAATACATCACCCCACCCCTCAGACGGAACCAAGGGGGGAGGGGTGTTATGGATTAAGCCAACGCAGCGATACAACCCTCAACAGCTTCGTCTTATAGCAGGCTTGTAATCTTGCAATTCTCATTGGCCCGTAGATAGCGAGTCGTGATTGGTCGGGTTTGGCCAGTCTGATTGGCTGTTAACAGGAACCCCTGATTGGATGCTTGTGAAAGCGATAGACTCAGTTCATTGGTTGTTTGACGGCAGCAAGCTCTATAAAAGAGCTACTGCTGCCCAGATATTTTGCTCTGTTCTTTCTTGTTAATAAAGAGTTGAAGTCACCATCCGATGTCTCGTCTCCGTTCCTTGCGCCCATGCCCAGGACTTAACACTATCTGTTCCCAAACTTAAATGCCCCTTCAGCATGGCAATCAAAGTTAGTAACAGACATGTCCTTCACAAAGCTTTTCTGTCAGTGGTTTTGCTCATGAGGGTAATCTGATCCAAATCTGAAACATTTTTCCTTGGTAATAAGATAGGAGCTGCAGAGATAAGAACAATGAACACTGATGGCAAATGAATAGACATATTCACTTGTACATGAATGATGAATGATAAAGGCCAGCTGGATGGACCGTGGGAAGGGGGAGAGAAGCTAAGGATCAAAGAAGAGACACCACCTCTCACATATTTAAAATGAGCAGAAAGGGATTTTAGGGAAGGATGACTTTGATTTGGAAGGATCCAGCTCTCAAAATTCCATAGTTGAGCATGATCAACAGCTTCAAAAGTAGGAGAAACATCAAGGATAAGAAGAGAACAGAGTTACCGAGATTTAGCCAGGCAGAAGTCACGAGGGAGTCAACAAAAACAGCTTCAGTCAGCTTAAAATGTCAGAAGTTCTTCTCCAAGGAAGCTGGGAAAAACTGAAGTCAAAGAAATCAGTGCATTGATTTTGGACCATGTCAAGCAATTCTATAAAAAGAAAGGCAACAGTCTGTAGTTAAACATGAAGTTCAAAAGTTCTTTGACAAGCCTGCCTCTGAATCCTTATTCTGAATCCTTTTTTTTTTTTTTGCTTCTCTTCTTTCATTTAAAAGTAAAATAGCCAAAGGCTATTAGCATCCTTCACTTATTCTGAATAAATATTCTAAAATCAGCACAGCAAAAAATGGCTGTGTTTGGATGTTGCATAAACCTTCATCTGGCTTTTTTGAATTTAGCTTTTTTGATCAGTTGTTACTGACAAATACCGATAACTGTGGTTTATCAATAAATTGTGGTGATATGTAAAATAAATCATGTCAAATGTGATATATAAATGAAATTGATCCATAGTCACAGAGATTTAATATTTATAATTTTCCTCTATTCTACTGCATTTAGGAGGCAATAATACTCATTGTTAAGGAAAATTGATGGGCATTTACAGAAGGGAGCAGTAAAATATAATGAGACACTATACTGTCATTAAGGAATGAGGATGAATCAAATCAGAGGCCATTTCAAACCTGGTCTGTAAGTTAAACGAAATAGGCTAAGCACTTATCCACATTGGCAAATTGCCTCATTGTACTTAATTGCTCTTAAGCCTGGGGCCTAAGTGGGTTATTGAACCTATCTCCTGACTATTGTAAATATGTATTTTTCCTGGTTTTAATATCATGAATTGCACACAGCCGTGTACTTGAGATAGGCAGCCAAATACCATGTTTTCCCAAAAATAAGACCTGGTCTTATATTTTGGGGGCTTCAAAATAAGTACTAAGGCTTATTTCAGGGGATATCTTATTTCTTTTTCCCTTCTGCTTGCTCATTGTCTCAACAGAGTAGGCAAGCCAAGAGATGGTGGGATGGAGTGGATGGCCAGCTGAGGGAAGCTCATCTTCATGTCCCTTGGCTTTCCCGCAACCTGTACAGTGGGTCGGGATTGCTTGCCTTCCCGCTGTGCCTCTTCTTCCATCTGCTTCTGATGCTGCCGCATGAAGAAGAGCGTCCTGCAGCTGCCTGCCTACTCTATCCCACTGACTCTCAGCTTTTCTGCATCCCATGCGGCACGACCAGATTGTGTGCCTCTGCCTCTGCCTCTGCCTGCTGCTTGGACAGGTAATCAACTCACCTGTGCTACACAGGCTGCTGCTGGACACTGTCAGTCCCCGCACCCTCACCACCTCCAGTGCTGTCCACTCTCTCTGCTGATGACAACCTTAACTAGGACTTATTTTGGGGGTAGGGTTTATATTTGGAACATGCTATAAGCAGACTAGTTCTTAATTTTGGGGAAACACAGTAAATAAAATAAAATAAACAATGGGCTAGCAGGGGGTAATAGATAATGTCATCCTCTATTAATGTTTTTATTAATATATTAATTATCTATTATTTGGGGTTTCTTCCCCAAACCTCAAAAACTTTAACCTTAGACTTTCTACTATTGACCTCACCCCTTTCCTAAGAGGTCTGTAGGGGGCGTGCATAAGCGCACCAACATGCCTACCATCTCTGTCCTATTGTTTCTTTTATTTTTCTTATATGTACCCATTTTGTGTATTCATAATTATGTATATACTTATACCTATTATCTTGTAAGTGATTGACAAATCAAAATAAATAAAATAAATAAATAATCCTTCACTCATTGTCAAAACAACTGTCAAAATACATTTTTCCATGTTAAATCACCTCAAGCACATTTACCTGTTTGAATTAGTAGGGTTCAGTTAATTACAGCTGAATCTAGTAGTTTACTGCTTACCTCACAGAGGCAGGAAGGTTCCTTTGGCAGAGTTAATGCTTGCCATGGTTGCAAATGCCTTTTAGAACTATCTTTATCATGTATGCTGTAGTTGTACAATAGTTAGAATACTTGTCTTGCAATTAGAAAGTTGCTTATTCAAAGCCTGGCACACACACACACATGCACATACATTTAATCTCCCACTTGTCCTTCAAGGCCATTGCCTGTGTCCATTACAGTGTGTCAGCCCAGGCAAATTTTCTTGATTTGGAGTGAAGGTGTCATGAGCTCAGGGCAGAAATTGCTTAAACCTCTATTACTGGTTATTTTCCAGCCAAGGTCATGTAGCAAAGGTAGTAATGTATGAGGATTCCTGCTTTCTGGAGGTTGGACTAGAACAGGGTTAGGGAAACTTGGGTCTTCTGTCACTTATGGACTTCAACTCCCAGAATTCCTGAGTGAGCCATAAAAGGTTCCCCAGCCCTGGCCTACTGTTTTTCAGTTGTGAGGGAAATCAATTTTTTGACTTGAATAAGACTGTTTAATATACATATGTAGGACAGTCCCATTCAAGTCAAAAATTGATTTCCCCCACAACTGAAAAAGCAGTAGGCCAGGGATGGGGAACCTTTTATGGCTCCCTCAGGAATTCTGGGAGTTGAAGTCCATAAGTGATAGAAGAACCAAGTTTCCCTAACCCTGGACTAGAAGATCTCCAAGGTTCTTTCCAATATATTATTCTAAATGATAAGTACAGGTATGTCTTAAGACAGAGGTCTCCAAACTTGGCAACTTTAAGACTTGTGGACTTCAAATCTCAGAATTCGTCCATAAGTCTTAAAGTTGCCAAATTTGGGGACCCCTGTCCTAAGAGATATGCTCACAAAACATATTTTTCTTGCATTTTAAATTCTTTCTTATATTTATATCAAACAGAATATGTTTTTCTTGTAAATTGGTGGCCAATTCAGAAGTGCTTTATAGTTATGACCTTGTACACAGATACCAATCTTTCTTTAGCAGGATTGCCATTTGTATTCTTGCGTTGTCAAGCCATTGTCAAAGTAATATAAAGCCTGTGGTAATGTTATTTCAGAGCATCAATAGCTGGATGACTCTAGAAGACACAAGTCATTGGTAAGGATCCTGCCTTTATCTGTACAGTAGTAGAAAACTCTCATCTATTACTTCTAAGAATTAAACCTGCCACCTGTGTCATTGCTTCATTAGTCAAGTGATTTTCCCCCAGAATTAAAATGGAAGGTCCTCTTGAATCTTAGAGCTGAAAAAGTTTGCTTTTAAAATACGAATGGCCAATTTTCATGGTTCTGTATGAGTCTTCAATCCGGTTCTTTTGATTTTATGGCAGAAAGGAACAAACATTCATCTCAAGTTGCTATAAATAGTTTCCTTGGGGGACAGAGGCTGCCTGAGGATTTTTAATGATGATTTGATTTGTTGCACAAGCCATAATGTCCTGGTTTGTACATAATGCTAAATCAAAATCTAACAGACCCCCGTTATAACTTAGTGTTATGTGTGCAAATTAGACCACTGCATCTCTGTAGACAGTAATTATCTATTCCAAGCCGGACTGTTTTCAAAGTGGTAAGGTCAGAAGAAGAGTAAATCTCACAGAGATACAATTGGCAATCTCTTCTGAAGGCAGATACCTTGAGCTTGAAAAGGCCATTAAACATTTCTTAAACAGTATTTATTGCAGCACACCAATCATTTTCTCCCAATTCACCAGAGTGCCTTGGCATAGCTTGAAAGTCATGGTTTTAATTCTGCCTTTTTTTTTTTTAGTTGATGGCCTCCATCCAAATTACAAATAAAATTGTTCCTGTTCTCAAAGCAAAGAAAGATGGGACTGAGACTTGCATTAAGAATACTGTGTAGCATTTGTTAAAGCTTAATAAAGGGGATTTTTTTTTCCTGCACATCCTACTGGAGCTGACAGGGGCTCCCATCTATTAAGGAGTATGTGGAGGGTAGAAATTGTGCCTTGTCTGTCCCAGCACCTGCTGTATGAAGCAGCATCCCCCTGAAGATCTAGATGGCCCCAGCCTTGTTAGTCTTTCATAAAGTATTAAAGACCTTGTTGTTTTCCCTGGCTTTTGGACCAGCTCCCTTGACTGATCTATTTGTTTCCAATTCTTGAATTATAGGTGGAATGTTCTTGGACCTTTTGCATGTACCTATTTGTTATTTCTACATGCTATATGTACTGTGTTTTTCTTTCAGTTTTAATCCTTGTTCATTATCTAGAGTCATTATATTGGGGAATAGAGGTTTTTATAAATTGCTTGAATAAATAAATGATAAATAAATTGTGGAAAATTAATTTGTCATATGAAGACTACTGATGCAGGCTGACTGGTAATAATAGTTAAATATAGATATGCCACAAAAAGTGACTGATAATGTCCTCTTTGGTGACCAATTGTTCATGATTAATTTTCCCATGTTCTTCTTTTGTTGTACTTGTGTTTTGGTCTGTGACCACAAATAAAGTATTATTATTAATATGAGCGACTGATCATGTGAAAGCAAGATGTGACAGATATATGTTTACTGTAAAATTGTGAAAGTTAGAATTAGGGAAGTCCTCACATATATTGTAGGGACATAAAGCGGGATTAGACTTCAATCTCCCATTTGCATCTGTCATTTTGATGACATTTGATGCCTGTATGTGTTCCTGCACAGCACTGAATGTTGGTAGTATACTACTGATCTATAGTAGTATATTGATTTGGATGGATGAATGGATGGATAATTGCTTAAACTGGAAATAAATAGTACTAAATTAATTCTTAATTATTGTGGAATAACTAATTCCCACTGTTGAAACTTCTATCATTTTTTGTCCTGCTAGGGTAACACGTATAAATCTCTGGATTCTCAAATGTTATATTTGCTATAGTGGCTTCTGGAGGATTTATAGTGGAAAGTCATTTTGTCTTCTGTCATACACATAGCAAAATAGTGATAAAAGTGTCCTATGCAGATATTTAGTTTTATTCTGTTTCTAAACTTACTAATCCACTTATGGGCAAACTAGATTTCCATCTATAATATCATCTTTTAAAACTCTTAGTATAAATGACAGGCAATTTGAGTTATGGTGTGTTTTATAACCAGCAGTCAATGATTGTTTCCTTTGTGAGAAAATAATTGTGACTAATTGTATCTAATAAATTACAGTTATGTCTGCTAAAGTTACATGTAATACAGTAAATTATGCTAAATGCTCCTGTCCTTCTGTTCTCATGGTATGTATGAAACAGACAATTCTTTAAATTGCCCTTATGCCAAGGATGCCTACATTGTTTAAAAAAATGCAACAGAAGTATATGCATTGGTTTTATTTCCTGAATTTAATTAATTTAAATCAAATTTAATTTTTCTTTGGGCTAGCTCTCTTTTTTCTTGCATTTATCATTATGTCACTCAGAACCCAAATACAGCCATTGGCTTCAAAAGAATTGCACAGACCTGCCTTATTGTTATCACATAGCAGTGTTTGAACTTGGCAGGATGGATGAAAATACTGTGCCTTAATTAGGTTGATGTGATGGATTTGAGAACAATGCTCCTGAGATTTGACTCCAGGCTAATAATAAAATCACTTCTCTGTGCATTGAGGGGAAGAGCAAATGCTTACATTGGCCCATCACAATTACAAGATAATGGATGTACTTGCACACAAAGTGTTCTTTAAAAATTGGATTACTGAAAATAGCAATATGATACATCCTGATCAGTGACTGTCATTTGGCTTCTTCCACAAACAAACACATCTAACAGATGGAGATAATTCCAGTTGTGGTTTGCTTATTATTACATATGAGTCAGGATTTCTGCTTGTTCCTCTCCTAATACAAGGGCAAAAAACAAAATAAATCATGGTTTATGATTATGGTATTTTTTTCTGATCTATGTACAGCAAAAGGTAAACTACAGATGGAACTATACCTTTATTCAAAAGGGACAAACTAAGCAGGACATGCTAGCAAATTACTCATTCTGAAAAATCTGGCTTACTGCTATGTATAAACATGACTGATGTGTGATAGGACCATGCAATTAGCTGACTGTGTGACTCATTGCACAAGTCATCAGCATATAGCCGTATCATAGTACGGGCATATTGGAAGAACATGGTTAGTATGCTTGAATGGAAACATAGAGATACCTATAGAAGAGCTACTTTAGGTGAATCAGTGATCTTTGACCATCTGATTGCCTGTCCATCTCAGAATGCTGCTGGCAGCAAGTGTTGGCATAGCAAGCAGATTGATTCCAATTAATTTCAGGATTAGAAGCCCCAAAGCTCTGATGGGATTGCTCTGCTGCCAATTGTAGAATTATTTGAGATAAACTGTGCTGGGTAGCGTGGCCGACATTCGACCCCTTCTGAAGTGAATAGCAGAGAGACCAAATCAGGTTTACATAGGCAGGTATGCTACAGCAATCGCTCTAAAAATGGAGCAGCTTTGTACAGTGATTTTAGAGTCGTTATTACCTGTAGCCAAGTATTAAGTGCCATGTGACATGAACATGTAATTTTTAGAGAGCCCATGACTTTAGCTTTATTTTATTTATTAAATTTGTTTGCCACCCATTTCGCCATAAGGCAACTCTCTATATTTCCAGATATCTTTGCTTTGTTTTCTTTGCCTTCCAAAAGAGATGTTTACTGTACTGCCTTCACCCCTAACTCATTCCAGGGGCATCTTTGGTCATCTTCTATTCAGCCGCTCATCCAGCCAGTGTTTCTGTCAGTGTTCCAAGTAATGCACCCATAGAAAGAAGAACTCCAAGGCAGGCATACCCCTCAAAGAACAATTTATTGGATACATCATATTGGCACAACTGGTGAAAGCCAAATTCTGAAAGTTCCCATGGTTTTCACCTGATTAAAAGTAAAAGTTTCCCCTTTTCCCCAAGTCATCAGTCATATTGTCCAATAGAGTGCTGGCCAGTTGCTTAGTTATTCCACTCCTCCTCTTCCCAGCCACCTTTTGGAATGTCTTTGGTTCCCACAGGAATTTTGCAAAACCCCAGCTATCTATTCCCCACTCCCTGTCCCCTCTTCTTCCTTGTGGCAACCCTGAAGCCTCAAAGATGGCCCCAGCCAGGTTTACTTCAGGGCTGACAGTTTCCTCAAGTTGGCCAATTGGAGAATAGAAAAACTGGCAAGTTGCCCCTTTGCTTCACCCTTAACCTTGGTGTTGATCTGTGTGTTATCTGAAATAAAGGGGGTGACTGGGAAAGCACACTGGTCATCATGCAGAAGAGTAGCAAAAACCTGATTCATAGCTGCCAGGAATTGCTGGGGTAGGAGATTCCTGGAGGAAGGAGAAAACCCAGTGGGGAAGCAGAGAATGGGGAAATTGTTATTTATTTAAATTTGCATAAATATTTTACCTAAAAAGCAGAAAACCTCCCTTGTCTTGGAATGTTTGCCCATCGCTGATGTGGTTGCCGCTACTTCATACTGCTGACTGATGTGGATATAACAGTGAAAGGAACATCTGCAGCTACCAATTATATTAAAGACTAAAACCACCAAATGTTTTGGAATTGGGGACTATTAGTTCAATGTATTTTGAGGCAGTGAGCAGAGGATGGTTGACCTTGGATTCAGTTGTTTTTGACACACATCATTAATCGAGGATGGGTGATGGGTACATATTTAACAATCACCACATTTCCATTCGGAGAAAGGGCATCTGTTGCAATTTTGGACAATTACATACTTGTTGCAGACAGACAGCTATCATTAGAGGGAAACATCACAGCAACTGAGATAGATGAGTGTCCTTGATTTAAGCTTAGCAGAATGCAAATTCAAAGTATTGTTTTGATATTGCAATAGGCTAGTCTTTGGGCAAACATTTCAACATCTGAATTGTGAATATGAAATGCTGTATTGTATTGGAACAACTTTGTCATACTCCTCCAAGTTTGCCATTGGAAAATAGATTTCACATTTAAGTGAACAGCCCATTTATATCGTAGTAGCCAAGTGGGAGAACATCTTCCATGAAGTTTGGCAAAAAGCCCCATGAAATTCTTTTTGGCATATTAACATCAAAATACACATTTCTGTTCAGAATGTGTATTGTAACCATCAATGTTTAAATGTCACATATTTGTACATGTTTTTCCTGCCACATATCTGTATATATATAATCTACAAAAGCACATTCATATCAGTAATATATAGATGTAACACTGCTTGTTTATAACCCTGATGAAAAGCTTGCAGCTGCCATCCTTTTCTTCTTCTCTTAATGATAGCAGTAATAAACTGTGGTTAACAATAGCTAACTTCATTTTTTAAATCAAATAGTGGCTGGCATTAACACTAAGCCACAATGTAGTTTGTCATAGCATTATGACTGTAAACCTATGACTTGGTATGCCATGTAAACCTAGCCAATTGTGGCACAATCAATGAATCACAATTAAACATACTAGCATTTAATTCAAGAAAGTGAATTTTGTTACAGTTTGCAGCCAGCTTCAAAGACTGGTTCTGAATTCCAATTAAAATGCTAATATTGGATGGAAAGTTTAACAGTGACAGGTTGGTGATTCATACCTATGTATTATTTAATTTGAATTGCACAAATCTTGCCTAGCTGTCAAGATGCTGAAAAAACACATAGATCTGGTAGTAGTTTATGATGGATGTAATTGATTTCAGTCTTTTTCATACTATAGCAAACTTTTTGGAACCGTTCTTGCTGCTGCCTTGTCCTTATTCTACAATGAACCAAAGCTATTTTTGTCTTTGTAAGGGAACATCAATGGTTCTTCCTTTAAAGAAAGTTATCTCCTGTATGCTTATAAACACTAAGTGGATTAATTTGTACACAATAGCATGGGAACTATTTACAAAGCCAAAGTGATTAATTTTAGAAAGCAATGCTGTGATGAATATTGTGTCTTCTTATCCTCTACCTGGGGGCAAGAAATTGTTCTTATGCAGTTAGAGCAAAATAACATGATGCAGTAAATCTGCCTATTACAAAAACAAATGACAGATGCAAATTGACACTCCCAGCCAAAGGATGGGTCCCAGATATTAGTCTCTCACATTTGATGGGAATGAGCAATAGAGTTGAAAATTGTTTCTATATATAAGGTTTGCTCTTGAAATGGTTATCATTTTTTTAATGGTTTCATAGCCACAATCAATATAGAATTATTTACAGGAATTGCTTAACTGGTTATAGTTCTGCCTATTGGGTGAAATGTGGGACTAATTTTCCAAGTGCTGATTTCTTCTATTTCATACATGCACGTACATGTTTCCTTTTACATCATTTATCATGTTCCACAATGTAGCTGGATGTGTGCAGCAACTAAATGGAAAATAACTGAATTCAAGATGCTGCATGTCCTCTTAAAAATCTACTCATACCATAGAATTCAGTTTCTACAAGAAGTTAACAAGTTGCCAAGTGTTGGTTTCTATAACTCTAGATATGGATGGAAACTTCAACACAAACCCCATCCTCATAACAGACATCTGTAGAGTGGCTGGTCTTGATTATTATTTACCCATGTTTCCTATTTTTGTACTGAAATTCTATTGTTAAATTTACTTGGGGAGTCCACTGGTTAGGATAAACAAAGAACATTTTCCCCATGAGGTCAGTCCAGGCTGAACTCAGATCTGATCACATGGGATTTCCTAATTGAAGCGCCATTTTGAAATCTTTGAATTAAGTACTGGGGCTAAAATACTGATTGAAGACTTATTTTCTTTTGGAAATTCCTTGTAATGAGCTTGATGCTTCTTTCCAAAACAAACTGTACCCAGAGCCAGGTTGAGTCCTGTTAGCACACTGAGGCAGGGACATTTGCCTAGTTTTTTTTAAAGGGCAATGAAGTAAATGGTTAGTGATTTATTAGTTCTAAAATGTGCTGCTTCCAATGGTTGCCTCATTCGGTCTTGATATATAGTCAACCCTGGAAGATGCTGTTGTGGCTTTACCCTAACTTTTATAGTAAATGATGTGATATTTTCTCTTTTTAAGTGGTTAAGCTTTATCAAAGCTCCAAATTGGCTGTTTACTTCTTTCATGCTAGACTCAAAATAAACAACAGGCCAAGTGAAAAGTGGTAGCGCTGTGGAGTAAATCAACAATTGTGTAGACTCATTAAGTTTATAAAGTTAAGTCATTAAGTTTATAAAGCAAGGCTTTTTTGTTTTTCTCTCTGTATCATTCCAGACATCAAATTTCCAAGTCTAGCAGAATGATTTCTCCTGCATCTGTAATGAAATTACCTCAGACACAGAATGTGGCAAAGACATTTTAAACAATTTCTGCTCAGTATATGTTCACCTCAAGTTAAAAAAACAGTTAACAAGAGATTTCATAGTTAGCTCCCACAGTTCTTTGCAAATCTACAAAATCAAAAACCATTGAACAAAAAATTTGGTTGGTATCCCCTACATTTCTTCCCTTTGACACACAAACACACACACACACACACACACACACATGTATATGGTCTGTGTCTTCCTCAGTATCAGGTCCTCAGGTCTGAGATTGGTTCTGAACACCATCGCTATCCCTAGCACTGCACTCTTCTGGATAGACAGCTCTGAAGTTTTTTCCTGGAATCTGTTGGAGCCACTCTCCCATCTTAGGGAAGACAGCCCTGATTTCTCCTACTACTTCCGAGGCCACTTTGGCCTTTACTTTTCACATGCTCTCTAGTGCTGCTAAATATATACATTAGGTCCACACAGTGGATATTGCTAGAATGAAGATCCTAATCACAGCTTTAGGCATTTGGAAAAAAGGGGACCAAAGCTTCTTGTTTTTGCTGATTCGATCTATCAGCTCTACTACTGTATAGTAAATGCACATGAGGGAGCTATTCCTCAGTTTTCCCAACTCGAATATTGCAATCATAATTCCTAGACAAGAGAGGGCCAGAAAGAGGTATAGAACAAAAGCAATCAACCCACTGCCTGTCGTATGTTTTGAGACTCCACTTCTCCTCAGCTGACATGGTAATGAGGATTATAGTCCAAACATATTTTAATATGGGCCACACTTGCTAAATACAAAGACATGCTTTGAGGTTCACAGCCAACTGATCTTTTGAATAAATTCATATATATGTTTTCTATTGGGAATTAAGAATTCTTGGAATTAAGAGTCACTTGATATAACTGAATATAGCTAAGCAAAGTTGACACAGAAATTAGAAGCTTATTTTTAAGAAGAAGAAAAATGGTAATATAACATCTGCCTAATGTTGGTCCTATGAAACCAGATGAAATGAAACTTTAAAGACTTTGTACTTTAAAATTACTTTAGTAAAAAACACATAGCCCATGCATGTTTTCAGTCAAGTCAACTAGTTCACACCAAAACTGACTTTTACACTGAGATTTACTTTCTACTTTTATAAACAGCCAAATGCTTCTTTGTGTCCTCTGATGAGATTTGCATCTTGAAATCAGAAGCCTGCATTAACAATGCAAATATGAACAATCTAGAAATTAATTTTTCATTCTCTAACAGTTGTTCATATTTATTAATTCAGTTTCTCTCATGCAAGGTGATAAAAGCTCATAATTATTATGTAGCTTCCCAGCAGAAATGTTTGCCATATACGTCTCTTGAATACTATTTGGCCCTTGCAGAGCTAAAACTAGCAATCCATGTGCATCTTGCAAAAAACCACAAACTGAATGTTACTGGCAAATGGGAAGGATTTTGATCTCAGGTATGCTGGAAGGCATGAAACTAACAGGGTCCCAATCTTAATATAATGTTATTGATCCATCACTCCCCAGAAGGGAAAAAGATGCCAGCTTAGTATGAAAGATCAGGTGGCTGTTTTGGTGCCAAATTTTGCACTCTCTTAATATCTTACATTAAACAGTGGAGAAACCACTATGTGAAAGTGTCCTGGAATTTTCTTCATCCAGGACTTGATGTTCAAGATAGAAGCAGACCTCCCCTGGCCTGATGTCTCCTAAATGCATTGCATTGGCAGCATCCAGAATTCCCAGCCTTTTACCAGCTGGAGGAAGACTTAGGAAAAGAGGAATCAGTAGGTCTGGGTTGCCATGTAAATCCCTCTGCTTAATTTAAAGGAAGTTGACTTATCTCTAATCAGACTGTGAAAACTAAAAAAAGGAGCTTTCCCCATCTCTTGCTATTTGTTCCTTTCCATTTGGATTGCAAAGCATGCAAAGCATTTAATATAAAATTGAACCACAAGCACACAGACACCGCCCCCCACAAGGTTATGGTGCTAATCAGTTTTTTGCTACTCATATGCTGTGTGATAAAGGAATTTATTAAACGCTTTGTAAAAATATTTTCTTATTTCCCCTAGCATTTTTATTTCTCTTCCATTACTTCTGACTTGATAGGAAGAGTATTTTTTTTTCTAGAAAAAGTAAAAAATATGTGAGTTTCATGTTATTAAAGATTTGCTGCTGGCTTCTCCAGTGCTTTCTTTCACCTTTCCATCAGCCTCTTCTGGGTCAGGTAACTAAAACCAATTTAACACATTCTGTCCAGCAATT
The DNA here is from genome assembly GCA_033807585.1 of Hydrophis major. Classification (NCBI taxonomy): domain Eukaryota; kingdom Metazoa; phylum Chordata; class Lepidosauria; order Squamata; family Elapidae; genus Hydrophis; species Hydrophis major. The sequence goes on along the minus strand of CM066328.1, from coordinate 84,795,699 downwards.
CAAACCAAAATGGAAGGGAACAGTATAAGGAAGGAAAAAAGAAAGCTTAAGGCCAGTTCTTGTAATTAGAATTCTTAGTATGACTAGCCAGGGGTAGAACAGTTCAAGTAGCCTGTTGGGCAGCTGCCAGCCAAGTGATGTTGGGCAGAGGGCAAAGCAACAGGGTCCTTTTCCCTTGGCTCCTCAGCCTGTTTGAAATGGCCTTTTCTAGATCACCACTGGAAAAGAAATTACTCTGAAGAAATATCATGTGGAAGATGTCCAAATTCTATCCCATAAGGGCTAGCTAGCAGCCAGGGAGACCATAAAAGGTTATTGCCACCAAACAAATGATGCGGATAATATTGGGTATATCTGGGGAGACACTAGTGTGAATGTGCTCTGACCAATTAACAAATACACAGCTCTCTGGGCCCAGTCAAGACATTTCCTTTTTAAGCTGTTGCCTCATAACTCCCTCTGTCCTCTTTGTCCATCACATAGCTCTCTCTCTGGGTTCATGCCAGGTTTCTTTTTATTCTCACGATCAGATGAGCTCATTTAAAACAAAAAGGATGGCGACCCTAGCAACAGGCAGGAAATGCAAAGCTGAAGATCCTGTCAGTTGAAATTGCTTTCAGTCCTGCAACTGAAGCAATGCAATTAGTGAAAAAATTCAATCAATTCAGTTGGATTTTATTTGGCTTCTAAATAAAATGCCAGCAGTCTGGTTTTTTTTTTGGTCTAAAATCTATACTGGCAAATGGAGCATGAGGTTTTTTTCAGTGTTGCATAAGCAAGTGTCATGCTACCTGCCTAAATGCCTGGAAAGGAGGATTAGCACAATATCAGACTGTTTGATCCCACAAATGTTAACAGTGTAATCATTGATATCAAGCACAGCATTTATTTAGATCCATGCTTAGTTCTGAGGTTCAAGGAGGTAACAACATACAAATAAGCAATGTTTCAAAAAGGGGGGAGAGAGAGAGAGAGAGAGAGAGAGTCAAACAAACATAAAAGTATTATTTGAGGTATCAGTTTAACTTGGATTTTTTCATAACCAGGTGATGCTATTTTATCCTTATAACTCATTAAATGATAATTAAATGGACCAGCTGGGTCAAGAACGAGTGAAGCCATAGAATCCAATGAGTGCTAGGAAAACTAGGAATAAATTTTGGGGAAAATTATGCAATTTCAAAATGAATGTGTGATCAAGCCAAGAACGGAGGTTGGGGATGATTATCTTGTTGAGCAAAATGAACAAATGGATGGGGATGAGAAAGTAGAGCAAAATTGATTGGACCATTTGGAAACCCAAAAATGAATGGAATGCTGATTGATAAGTATCTGTTCAAAGAAAGAGTTGTTTTGAATAAAATGTTGAAGCCAAAATCTATTCATATTTCCTTTTCACACGGAAAAGGAATAAATAAAAAAGCATGACTGATTGGATCATTTTATGATGAAAGATTGAAAGATGCATAAATGAATGTGTTCTGAGTGTGAAACTGGCCTTTTTGGGGTAGTGTTAAAAGTGGATCTTGGAGAAGAAGTGGACATGAAAGAAAAGGAAAGAAGTGAAACAAATCAGAGTGAAAGTAGAATGACTGCTGGAAATGTGAATTGTGTATGAAAATTGTAAGGAGATATATTAATTTCCCAACAGAAGAAATGGAAGGTTGATATTCTGGGAACAAGATAGATAGAATTATGTCATGGATTGCCCCAGGCTGTGGGGAGTTATGCTAATATGGAATGTGAAAAAGGACTCTTGGTAGAATGATGTGGTGAAAGAGGTTGTGTTTGGTGAAATCTTCTGACTCCTCTGATTCAAAGGATAAAAAGTCCCAGCCTGCAGTCCAAGTTGCAAAAGGCTGTCAGGCACTTGTGAGTGATGTGTCTGATCCAGTACAGGCAGCCATTGATTCTAAGAGTAAAGAGCCAGAGCCTTTTTCTGGGTGAATGCCAAGTCCTAAATCATACTACCAGCTAAAGAGAGACAACCACAGAGATCAGTATGGCTCCTGGAGAAAAGGGGGTAACAAATCCTCTAATTAAGCCAAGCTAGGAATTCTGGCTATATAACAGTGTGCTTCTGACCCTTTCCTCTTTTCTGATACAATTCTTTTGCTTTATGGCTCGTGCTCTTGTGATGTCCTGTGCCAATTTCTTCTGCTTCTTCTCCTGTGATTGGTTGTTTGGCTTGATATTTGGACCAGCTTCTGTGGAATTTTCTGACACTTGACCTATAGACTCGGAGATCTCTTGGCATAAGAACTCTCTAAATCTTTATTCTCTATCTAAATTACCACCCATTGATAATGCCTCAGTTACTGGGGGAAGATTTACAACGCAACAGCAAAGTACTTAGACCTGTAATTGTTGTACTTTCTCTTTGCAACAGTCTAGTGTTTTCTCTTTGTAACAGTCTAAGGCTTGTACAGGACACTACGGGTGAAAACAATTCATATCAGAAAATTAATGCTGCCAAAAATAAAGGAGTGTGTGTGAGAGAAAGTTGTTAGAGATAATGTATATTAAGAGAAAAAGAGAATCCCAAAGAATGCAGTCAAACAAAACAAAGGAAGTTTAAAATTCAAAGAGGTAGAGAATACTGGAATTAATGGAAATTGTTAAGCCTGGTTTCCCCAACCAGGGTTAGGGAGACAAGCTAAACAGAATGTGCAGCTTAGTCAGATAGGCACACAGATAAATGAGTGAGCTAAGCTTGTATGTTTATTAACATACAGTAAAAATGACAGATACGCTTGTGCTATCAAATATATAGTTTATTCCATTATGAGTTCATAGCATAGTCAAAATAACAGTCCAATAGTCATGTATCATTTAGTCAGTCCATTCAGGGATATTCAGTTAGCAAAGTCCGTGTTGAATACCCTATGTCAATACACTTACAAGTCTGTCCTTTGTTTTCTCTCCCGTTCGAGCAATGCAGTCTTGTGTCCTTGCAGTAATCAGGAATCATCAAAGCCAGAGAGATAGCAAGCTGCAGCCTTGCTTCTTTTAAAGTGCTTTCACAACCACTCCCTTAATTACTATCCCACAGTTAAAGTTGCAGACACTTTAACATACAAACTATGATTACATATTATTATTTACCTAAACCAGTTAGGGTAAAACAATGTTATCCCTAACATTCTCCCCTTTTAGGAAATAATAATATAAATATAACTATTTACATCTTTAAATCATATTTGTTCCAACTCTCTTTAAACTTAGTTACTCCTTGAGCTTTTGTAAATTGGTCTGCAATGTTTTCTTCCGTCATGCAGTATTCCAATTTAATTAGCCCATTCTTTACAGATTCTCTAACATTTAAGTATCTTAAATCAGTATGCTTTGATCTAGTTTTTACAGCAATACTAGTAGCTAATTTTATAGCTGCTTGGTTGTCCTCGTACACAATAATGGAATCTTTTACAGTTATACCCATGTCTAATAATAACTGTTTGTACAAAAACAAGTCAGTGCATAATAATGACAGACATGAAAATTCCGCTTCCATCGTGGACAATCTGTTGTCTGATTGATCTCCATCCTATTAGTGTCTTACCAAATAATATAGCCATCCCAGATGTTGATTTTTTAGTGTTTATATCAGTTGCAAAACTTGCATCTGCATAGGCACTAAGACTCAAATCACCCTTTGGTTCTATATACAATGCATGGTTCAGTGTTCCTTTAAGATATCTTAAAATTCTCTTTAATGATTGCCAATGACATTGATGTGGATCTGAATTAAAACGTGCCAGCTGATTTACACTATAAGCTATATCTGGCCTAGACCAATTGCTTATATATGATAATTTTCCAATCAAAGATTGATATATTGACTTATCAAATTTGGGACTTTGATCATCAGTTTGGCAAACTTCCTGACTCATTGGAGTCTTTGCCGGTTTACAAAGTTCCATTTTAAACGTTTTAATTAATTGGCAAATTTTATCTTCTTGAGATATCTTAAAACCATTTTTTGTTTTGTTAATTGTCAATCCTAGATACTTTTTAATTTCACCTAAATGCTTTAATTTTATCTTTTTGGCTAATAATGATATAATCTCATTAGCTTCATTATTAGTCTTAGTTATCAAAGCAATATCATCTGTAAATAATAACAATAATGACACCGTTCCATTATTTTCTCTTTTAAACACACATGGATCTGCTAAACCAGATTTAAAACCTATATTGTTTAACTCTTTCACAATATATTGGTTCCACTCAAACCCAGATTGTTTCAACCCGTAAAGACTCTTTTTGAGTTTCCAACAATCATTACTATTTAATTTATTGTCTTTTATACCTATTGGTTTTCTTAAATATATAGTGTGCTGCAATGGTGCATGTAGATAAGCAGTTTCTACATCTAAATGGTTAATGACATAGTTTTTCTTAGCTGCCCACACTAATGCTGCTCTTAAAGATGTTGCTTTAAGACTTGGTGCAAAAACTTCATCATAATCAGATGCAGTTTGATTAAATCCTTGAGCTACCAACCTAGCTTTATGGGTAACAGTCCCATCATTTCCAGTTTTTACTTTAAATATCCATTTGCACCCAATGGATTTTTCTCCTGGAGGTAATTTAGCATCTTCATAAACTTTCATTACCTTTGATGAATTTAGTTCCTTTTCCATTGCCTTTTGCCAATTCTCCTGATCATTAGCAGGATACATCCTAAGTTCATTTACACTATTTGGAACTTTAGTTACTTGGCAAACTATACTTGCTTGATATCTCTCAGGTGGTCTAGTTACACGTGTAGTACGTCTAGGTATTATAGGACTTACAGGTGGGCTTTCATTTATTAACTCTTCTTGATTATCTAACTCTTCCTGATCAACTATTTCCTCTTGTTCTGGTCCTATTTGCTCTTCATGGACTTCTTCTTTAATTGGACTCTTCTTATAACTATTATGTTCTTTCTGCCTTTTGTAGGGTTCAATAATTACTTCATTATTTAAATCTTGCTCTAATCTATTCCATCCTACATGTTCTAGGAATTTAGCACTAGCACTAGTGTAAACTCTAGATGTACCTGGTTCCCAGAATCTATAAGATCTATGATTAGATGTATATCCTACAAAATATAATCTTTTAGCTCTATGTTGTCCTTTGTGTCTAAGTTGTGAAGGGATATGCACCCATGCTGGTGCTCCAAATGTGTGCATGTAACTTAAATCAGGTTTTGTACCATGCCACAGTGTGAATGGTAATTCACCTGTTGTTGAATTAACAACATTATTTAATATATGATTACCACACATTATTGCTTCTCCCCACAAATTGTCAGGTAATCCTGAATCAGACATCATAGTTCGTGCCATTGATTGTAATGTTTGACCTCTTCTCTCTATAGGCATTATGTTGTGGCCTATATGGTGCAGACATTTTATGTTGAATACCTAACATTCTTAGTCTGTTCTGGAATTTATTATTTGTAAATTCCGTACCATTATCTGTTATAAGAGTTACTAATTTCTTTTTAGTTTTCCTTTCAGCAAATTTAATCCAATTAAAGAGATTTTGATACGTTTCAGTTTTGCTCTTCATTAAATAGCAAAACCCCTATCTAGAATAGTGGTCCATTATACTTAATATGTAACGAGCTCCTCCTACACTTGGTTTTTTAGGACCTATTAAATCTGCAAATACTACCTCTAAAGGCTCTTTGGTAGTAAATCCATCAACTCTATCAGCCGGTGTGACCCTGGCCTTACTTTGATTACAGGCATTACATTGCAAATACTTATGACAAGGTTTTAAACTTATTCCCTTAGATTATTGAACAGTTTTCTTAAGCATTTTAAAATTTAAATGCCCTAGCCTTCGATGTAACAAGTGAATACATTCATCATGAGGTTTCTTATTTTCATAAACTGTGTTAGCCACTTTTAAACCATCATCATTTAACACATATAATTCACCTCTTAAAGATGCAGTAATTTTCTTATCTTCTTTCTCAATTATGCAGTTATCTCCTTTAAATGTAACTACATATCCTAGTTTAACCAAAATTCTAACTGAAATTAAATTAAACTTAAGTTGTGGTACATATAACATTTTTACATTCTCTTTTATAAAAGAACAATATGCTATACCTTGACCTTTAGCTTTCAGTTTCCAGCCATTGGCTAACGATATCTGCTGTGTACTCTTGGACATTTTAATAAAATTTTTCTTATCATTAGTTATACAATGTGATGCTCCACTGTCAACCACCCATAAATTATTTTTTACAGCTCCGTTAGTATACATGGCTAACTCTAAATTTTTATTTATCTTTTGATGACTTTTTGTATTCTGGCCAGCGTTCTGGCGCTTTGCTTTTTTACAAAATCTTGCCAAATGTCCTCTTCCTCCACAATTAAAACACTTTTTAATTGCGTATGCAGTAGGAGTTTCATTATCTTCTTTTTGAGGTTGCTGCCTCCTTAATTTGTCTCTTTCAAGCCTTCTTCTGGCCTCTTCAATCAATCTGCCAGTTATATCAGTTAAAGTTAGGCTTTCCTTTGGCAATATTTCAAGTGAAGTTACGTAATTATCATAGCTTTCATCAAGGGAAGATAGAATTATATAGACTTGGTGTAGTTCAGAGAAAATAAGCTCTTTCTCGTGCAGTTCTTGAAAAATGCTTTGCATAGTTTTCAAATGACTCAGCATATCACCATTCTTATGGAGATGTGTACTGAAAAGTTTCCGTGTTAGATTTATGTGAGCACCAACATTATCTCGAACATAAATCCTCTTCAGCTTCTGCCAACACCCAACAGCTAATTTCTCTCCGTGGATATAAACAAGTTGCATATCAGTTAAGGTTAAAGCAATAATGCAAATAGCTTGTTGATTTTTATGCATAAATTCTTCTATCTTTAATTTATCTTCCTCATTCTCTGGATCCCATTCTTCTACATTTGGTGGATTTTCAATTATGTTCCACAAACCTTCTCTTCGTAGAAGCATACTACATTTCATAGACCATGATACATAGTTTGTTCCATCCAACTTTGTAGATTGACTTGTGCCATGTTTTCTTATATGGATATAAAACTATAATTAATAAAACACAGCTGTCTGTTTACTGTAATGTATAACAACACAAACTCTCACTTTTACATAAATCTGTTTTATCCTAGTTAAACTGACTTTGCAGCCTCTGGGCCCATAACCAGTGTTAAGCCTGGTTTCCCCAACCAGGGTTAGGGAGACAAGCTAAACAGAATGTGCAGCTTAGTCAGATAGGCACACAGATAAATGAGTGAGCTAAGCTTGTATGTTTATTAACATACAGTAAAAATGACAGATACGCTTGTGCTATCAAATATATAGTTTATTCCATTATGAGTTCATAGCATAGTCAAAATAACAATCCAATAGTCATGTATCATTTAGTCAGTCCATTCAGGGATATTCAGTTAGCAAAGTCCGTGTAGAATATCCTATGTCAGTTCACTTACAAGTCAGTCCTTTGTTTTCTCTCCCGTTCGAGCAATGCAGTATTGAGTTCAAGCAGTAATCAGGGATCATCAAAGCCAGAGAGAGAGAGCAAGCTGCAGCCTTGCTTCTTTTAAAGTGCTTTCACAACCACTCCCTTAATTACTATCCCACAGTTAAAGTTGCAGACACTTTAACATACAAACTATGATTACATATTATTATTTACCTAAACCAGTTAGGGTAAAACAATGTTATCCCTAACAGAAATAAAATTGTTTTTGAAAGGAAAAGACTAAACAAGAATCAGCAATTTGAGTTGAATGAAAAATAAAAGTGATAACATTATTTGGGATGAAAGAAGAAGAAGAAGAAGAAGAAGAAGAAGAAGAAGAAGAAGAAGAAGAAGAAGAAGAAGAAGAAGAAGAAGAAGAAGAAGAAGAAGAAGAAGAAGAAGAAGAAGAAGAAGAAGAAGAACAACAACAACAACAACAACTTTATTGTCATTGTACAAGTACAACGAAACTGTGGATGCACCCCAGTAACTGTTCGCAATACAATAAAACGAGAGCACTTAAAAATGAAGATAAGAAAAATAGGGGATGATGGGGAATGATGGATTGTATATTTTACAGATTTGTACAGGAATAATACATTAGAGAGTGAAACTTATCCTACAAATTGTAGCATCCAAGGGGGAAAAAATGACAAAAAAGAAATTGTAAATACTCTGAGAATGTTGAAAAATAGAAAGGAGAAATATGGGTGTGGTTTGCTTATGGAGTGACTGTATGACTTAAGCGGCATTTGTAAAGACTGAATCCATGCCTGAAGGCTGGAATAACACTGTATTATCATAACCCACTGGAGGATTAATTTGTTAAGTTGCCTTGGAAAGTGTTTGGCAGATTTCTGATTGAAAGTGTATGAAGTGCCACAATGGATAAAATTTGAGAAGAGCTGTGTGGCTTTGTGCCTGGCATGGCCTTTGTGCAGATGAGATTTTTTGTTCTCCAGTGGTTATTAAATTATGGAATCTTCCATGAGAATATGGAGTTGAAGTTTGAGTATTGATTAAAAAAGAAGGTCTGTGATGGAAGTAAAGCATGTGTGGGAATAAATGGAATGCTTAACAAATGGTTAATTTGCCTTCATTTGGTTACTATTAAGTAGGAATGAAGACCAAGATGGGCAATGTTCCATTGGTTGCTTAATGTATTTAAGAATACATGTGTAAGAACGCTTGTGTGTTGGGGCATGAGATTTAATTCATTGATGTTACTCAGGATTTTTTTCATTTAAAAATAGTTCCTTCAAGAACTATATTAAAAACTAGACTATTGTCCTTCCTTAGAGTATGAACAGAGGATACACCTGGAGATAAAGAGGATATACATGGACATAATAATTGTCATTATTTATAGAATGTTTATAGATGATAGTATCCAGTAAGATAGATTCCTGATAGTATAAAGATGTTATGTCTCACCTGTATCCACAGGTGAGCAATCAAAATACTAAAGTTCCAAAATTATAAGCAAGCAAAAACAAACCCCAATAAAGATAACGGCTGCGGTTTCTCCAGCCCTCAGCAGTAGTTCTGAAATCTGTTTGGCAATCCTGAAGTGCCTATAAATCACAATGCCTCAGATAATCTTCACAGTACTTTCGCTCTAACAATACACTTTGCTTCTGGCAAATTTCTCAAGCCAACCCGTTTCCTTTTATCCCCTAAGGGGGCGTGTTAGTCTCATTAATTAATCATTGGCTCGACGCCTCTTTCCCAATTGAGATTGACATCTCAATCTCCGTCTATTTCTCACATCAAGCCAGGATCCCTCAAAGTCCTCCTCCTCGCCTGAAACCTCTCGCACGTTTTCCTGATTATCTGCCACTGGCTGCTGCATAATCAGAGAGGGAGACTCGGGGGGAGGTAGAAGACTCTGACAGCTCCAATAAATTAGGTTTGTCTCTCATAGCCAAGTCCACTTCCTCATCATGGCTACCCTCAAAATCACTCAGCAATGCAGGCTCAAATTTCACTGCCAGATCCTCTTCACTCGAGCTCACATCTGCCAACGGAACAGATTCAAATCCCGGAGTCACAACATAAAGAAATATAGACATGCCATAGTAAGGACACCCCCAATACTGTATCAAAGGTATTTTTGTGTAGAGTTCATGGTGTGTTTTATAATATTATCTATATTTTGTATGTGATGTAACAAACCAAACACATTTAACCTGCACTTTTGCTCTGTTTGGGCCCTTCTGCAATTCTTTGAAGAGAAGCCAATGGTTATTATAGTTCCAACATGCCAATAAAAAATATTTTATAATTCAAATTGGTTTGGTTCCTGATTTATTTGGGAATTTTTCTACAACATCAATATATGGGTGCTTTTGTATTGGATGGTTCATTGAAGATCCAAATAATTTATAGCAAATGTTTGATAGTTTATATAAGTAGGGGCATGGGTATGAAAATTAATCATCAAAAATGTTAGTGGGTTTGACAGACAAAATGGAAAGAACAATGGCAAGTTATTCATAAATTTCAGACAAGTAAAGCAAGTAGATGTATTCCTACAGGTAGTTCTTGACTTATGATCACAATTGAGCCTTGAATTTGAGTTGTTAGTCATTGTGATCTTTAAGTGGGCCACCATGTGGCCTAACTAGATTTCATGAATATTGTTACAACAGTCATTAAGCAAGTCATTGCACTCATTAAGTGAACCACATGGTCCTTAATCAAATCTATCATATTCAGTAGCGTAGGGTGGGTTTTTGTTATTTTCTGCCAGCAAGTGGCAAAAAGTAACAAATCACGATCACATAAACACAGGTTGCATAAGTGCAAGTCAGTTACTAAGTGCCCTAAATGAGATCAAATGTGGAATAATAGGGTGCAGCAGTTGTAACTTGGAGGACAGGTTAAAAGTAGCTTTTTTGAAGTCTGTCATAACTTTCAATTGTTGTTAAGCAACCAGTCATTAAGCAAGGACTACTTATAAGTCAGTATAATGTTAATTAGATATGGGAAAATGAATGGAAAAAATTTAAGGCATGAAAATGCTACTAGAAAGATAGTTGACATTATGGAGTTTGTGATGAGGAATGAATGTCAAAAGAAGAGAAGATTGGTGTACAAACTGTGCTGTTATACAATTTGTTATAAAAAGGTAAGAGTTGGATAATGTCAGGGGAAGCATGAAAATAAGTTGAATGCAGTGAGAATTGACTTTTTAAAAAGTTTTGTGTGGTAAAAAGTGAAGATAGGATGAAGAATGAATGAGTAGTGAATGAAATATGGATTGAATACAGTAGTGAGAGACTTAGGTGACTTGGTCATAAGAAAAGAATAAAAGAGGATTGGATTGCAAAATGAAATATGAAGGAAGGATGAATGACAACAGAGGAAAGACTGAATAAATAATGGCTGATGGAGCTGAGATTCTCAGAAAGATAGAGATTGCAAACTTAACAAAGACTAAGAAACATTGAAACTGTATATGGGTTATGATAGATAATCTCCAAGGATAGAAAGGTACACAGAGATACAGTGAATGTATTCTTCTAAATCAGATTTAGCTGTATCTCCTTCTTTTATCCTATCTGATACCCTTAATTTGATAGCACCAATGTGATATAGTGGTTAAGGAATTTGACAAATGCAGGGAGACTCAAATTCAAGATATCCTCAACCACAAAGTGACCTTGGACAAGTCATTCTCTCTCAATCCAATATATCTAACATGTTTGTTGCAAGGAAAAATTGGAGGAGGACACCTCATATGTGTGGGCTTTTGCTTTTGAACAAAAAGTGGGAGATCCAACTTAACAAAGAAATAAATACATTTTTGCTTACTCTTTCTTGCTTCATTTTGTGATGGATATAGGTATCTATACATGTAGTTACTGAATTTAAAAGTAGCTTATCTTTTTCTGCTTGAAACATAACATGGTAGTTGTTCAACTGTCCTTTGATGTATCACTTCCACTATGCTGATTTCCCGTTCTTTTTGTTTCTCTTGCCTTTTTGCCGGCCAGCTAGCCACACTTTATTTTTTTGGTCCCATTACTTCCTGGAATTCTGCCACTTGAGAGGTCTGAAATGGATTCAGTCCTAACCTGAGAGTAATCACGACACCAGCTGTCCCCAAAGTAGACATGAATCATTGGGAAAGAGCCAGAAAATGAAGAGTCAAGATGCAATCAATAGATGATGTATGTCCAGTGGGTATGGACATGTACTGAAAGTATGGATGGCCTATGATAGAAACATCAGCATGTGTTAACCATGCCTTACAACACTGCTACCTTTGGCTTCAGTAACAAAGATAACAATATTACCAAAGTTTTTGTGCAAAAGCTGATGGAGAAACTTGTGACCTTAAATACTATAATCTAGAATCTCAGAGAGTATAATTTTTATAGGAAGTGCTAAATCTAATTTGGTTCAGATATGAACTATTTGATTGCTTAACATTTTAAAATTTTAATGTCTGCCAAATCACACCTCTCTTGATTCTTAATTCCTGCTTCATCAGCCAACAATCTTTTTGACTATTTTGTTCTAAAATGAAAGTTCTGATATCTTTCTGAATATATCCATTTATTCTTTTCCTGGCAACATAATAGAAGTCATTTTTCATAGTCTCTTTCCAAGGTTCCCCCCCCCCTCCAAACTGCTCAGTCTGATCCATACTTTGGGATTTCCTAGTGGTCTCTCATCCAAATATTAACCAAGTACAACCCCACTTAGCTTTTAAAAATCACTTAGATAGGTAGTTCTGCTCTATTTTCTCCCTGGTCTTCTTTGTCCTCTGTTATTTCAGATTTCCATTCTCTTTAAACAATCAGTTTTAATCACTTATTTAGAAATATAATATAGAGAAAATGGAAGAATTAATATTTTTTCTTCAGTTCAATTAGGTTTGGTTCTCAGAGACTTCCTGGAGAAGTCCCTGAAGTTTTCTTAGCAAGACTTCTCAAATATGATTTGTCATTACCTTTTTCCTAGGGCTGAGAGAAAGTGACTGATCCAAGATTACTCAGGTGGCTTTGTATCTAAGAATGGACTAGAATTTACAATCTGCTGGTTTTGAGCCTAGTGCCTTAAGCACTGCACCAAATTGGCTCTCATTGCTTTTAATAAGCATATTTAAATTTTTCCCTTTCTTCATTTTATTGACTAACATTGGGTTGAAAAAACACAGGGCATCCTGATTTGGATTGTGCTCCCAGTCTGACCTGGAATTGTGCGCTTTCTATTCATCAACAGCCTCTGGTTTGCAATTAGAAACACCAGTTTGGGGAAAAATAGAAATATATAAGAACTGGTTGATATTTTCTGGCTAGAAATAGATACAAGTTCCCAATTCTGATCAGGAATATCATTTAAAGGAGGGTCTTAAGCATCTTCTTTTTCTTCAGAATAAGGGAGTTGACATAATAATTTTAAAATATATCTAATGTTAGATACAGATTAACACTTTATTTCCAGGGAACAAATTAGGGCTAAGAACAGGAAAAAAACAAGAGTGATGTTTTTTGGTTTGTGTATTTCTTGATGACATCCTGGAAAATGATATTAGCAAGCCATTTCTAAGCTGTTCCTGACAAACTGTCCAGGTAGCCATTAACTAAACTTAAAGAAGACTCTGTAGCTTTGCCTTACTATCTAAATTTTTTTCCTTGTTTAATGACACTCAGAAGGAGAACTAAGTTCTGGATGAGAAGTTCATATGCCAAGAGTGGAAAATTGCTTCTATCTTAAGCAGTTTGAGGGAACCCTAACATGTTTAATTGCAAATCCTTCACTTAACAATAAAATTGTTAAGAAAGAATAAATAGTATTCTCCAAAGCCATTCTATTCTCCCCTCATGTTATTACTAATCTTTGTGGGTCTTATTTTTATACACATTATGTCTTTACTGTCTATTATTTATTGGTTATTCTGTTTAGTTTATTTAGGTGACCAATTAAAACCTAAATATTATGGAAAGCAAAATGGAATAAGTGAGGCTAAACTGAACATATTCCAATTCAAAGTGATTTCAGAATGGGTTCATGCAATTCTCTGTCTCAATGCTTTGGGGGGGGGATCTATCTATCTATCTATCTATCTATCTATCTATCTATCTATCTATCTATCTATCTATCTATCTATCTATCTATCTATCTATGACCTACCTATCTACTTATCTAAGATTGGTAAACATAAATGCATGGATGTCAAATTTTAGAGGATAGTTAGGATAAGTGTAGAAGACACTTCATGCAGCTTAAACACAAGTTGATTTTGTCATAATCTTGTGATTGTGAAACTCTCAAGTTACTTTATCTTGAGCTTGGGAAGTAATTTCATTCTCTAGTAAATACTGCCATCTCAAAGATAAAAAGTTCTTTTCTTTCTTTTAAAATATATTATTATGCAAATATAATCATATGCTTATGTAGACAATAACACACAATTTTCCAGCAGCTGTGCAGTGGGTGTATTCTATATAACAAAAGTTTGCATGACACATAATATATCTGCATTTACATAAAAATAGGAAATGCATTTCACTCCATGACAATTTTTGTGTATCATGCTTGATTTGAATGTAGTCTATTGAAATACAGACTTATTAGATTTTTGGATATGCCTACATATGCATTTGATTTACAACAGTCTTCCCTAATCTTTTAGAATACAACTGCTCACATTCTCAGTTAACATGACTTAGCTGGCTGCAAATTATGGAAGTTGTAGCTTAACACATAGATGGCTTCAATGTTAGATATATTGCTTGCATTTATTTGAAAGGAATATCACTCCAACTTTAAGATGATTCTTCTCCTTGAAAGAATGGACAGAAGACACATTAGAAGCACAAAAATCTTGTCTGATGCTTAGAAGCCAAGCCAAACCAAGCCAAGGTTGTCATTTATACCTGAAACCAATCCCTAAAGATTCCCCCCTGCCAAGTATGCCAGTGACACACTTGCATATAGTATGGGTTTTTATTTGCAGTATACCTTTTGTATATCTATTCCTGCAGAAGCTTCTCTCTCTAAAATGGGTAGGACTAGGACAATAAATGTACATTCATTGAATTTAATGAATTGAATTAATGCCTACTAACTAAAATTAATTTAGTGAAAAATTCATGTGTAAATTCATACAATGCATGTACCAGCTCTTATATGCCTCAAGCAGAAATTTACAGACAAATGCACATATCTATGCTTCTCTCTTACCAACCAGTAGAAATAGCTAATAACAATCAAAGAGGAGAAGAATGTAAAACAGAAAAAAGGAACATTGGAGGAGAACATAGGGTTCTAGTGTTCAGTTGTAGGAGTTTTCAAAGCTTGTCCAAACACTTCACTACTTTCCTAAACAGGGGATGAAACATCTGCAATTGAAAAACCAGGCTCGGAGAATTCCTACAACCCAACAGAGAAATAAGTCCCTTATTAGGTCCTATGAAAGGCCCAACCATATTGTCCAAGTAAAGTTTAATCTTCAAAGAAATCTGTACTTTTCAAGAACAGATCTGCAGTTTTTCTTCCTCATTCTTCTGTTTGTACAGCATTTTATATTCTGACTAGTGAAAGTAAGGTGAGAGTTTCCTAATGCTATTCATTAAAGGGATTATTCATTGAGTTTATAACACTGCATAGGATTGCAGCCTGAGTATATTAATATCATCACTTGGGTTTACAGGTTGGATTATCATTTAGAGCCCAGATGGTTATGTTAATCACAGCTGGATTGTTGGTTGTTTTAAAAAAAAAAAAAAAAAAAAACCTTGACTATAGTATATTTTTTCTGTTGGTTTTTATTTTTTAACTGTGTGAGTGGCCCATTGACACTATGGTAAGATGGATGGCCATATAAATCATTAAGTAAATAAGTACATATTTCCCCCCTTCCATTCAATCATGTCCAATTCTTGGAGACTGTCTGGTCAATCCCTGCAGTTTTCTTGGCAAGATTTTTCAGAAGTGATTTGTCCTTGCCTCCTTCCTAGATCTGAGAGAAAGTAACTGACTCATGCTCACCCAGGTAGCTTTGGGCCTAAGGCAGGACTAAAACTCACAGTCTTCTGGTTTATAGCCTGATGCCTTAATTACTACACCAGACTGGCTCATATAAGCAAATAAAAATAAATAAATGAATAAAACAAAACATGCTTTTTTAAAAAATAAAAACCAGTGAATTCAGAGAGACTTGAATGAAAAGGTATTACAGGATTGTTCTGTCAACTAACACACCTGCTGAATCAGGTTGTTTTAGTGCTAATCTTTTCTCTCTTACAGTACTTGTGTTAGAATCTACTATTGCCACGTATCATGTGTGTCAAACGGGCTAATAGCACATTTCCAATTATCCTAGCATTTAACAGCCATTTCTTCCCCCTAATGAGGAGATTGAGGTTGACTACGAAGTAAATATTTAATCCTAAAGAACATACTCACAGACACTAGCTAATTTCCATGTGGCATTATAGAAAATTCTCTGGGCTACAATTCTTCTTACATTCGAATTTTCTAACAAAAACTGCTTTTTATATATTGATTCTCAGAGAGATATTATATACCGGTAATACATTTCTTTGCATTTGCCCAATGGACTGTGCTTAAACCCTGCTTCAGTTGTAATGCTGAAACTGGCTGAGGTGTCATTATTAATGGTGATTAATGTAAGCGAGATAGGATAGAAAACCTGTCATTCAAAAGATCTCGAGGGTAATCAGGCCTCAGCAGCAGTGAAGAATGTTTAATGAAAAGAGAAAGGACAGGGCTTCTTCAGTCAGCAAGTTTAGGCACAGAATATAGCAGAATAAGGTGAAGTTCTATTGACCCCAAAATGCTGTATTGGAACAAATTGTTGGATCAGCATTTTGGAATAAAAAGTGATCTTTGTCAATAGTGGTTGGAATTTGTGGGTGAAAAGGGAAGGTGTGTGTGTGTGTGTGTGTGTGTGTGTGTGGTCCAGTGATGAAGCAATGTGTTGTATGTGCAATAAGATTAATAAAGTGTGAGCTTGGAGTAAGTGCAGGGTTCTGGCCCTGCACTTCTGATTGGCTGTTAATCGGCCGGACCGGATTGGCCCGTTCAATTGGCCCTTAACAGAAAGTTCTTATTGGTTATAAGAGCTAGCGTTCCTAGCTCGGTATTGGTTAAACGTTACAGGGTTTGCCTATATAAGGCGGGTTTTACTGCTGTTGAATTGAAGAAGTCACTATGTAAATAAAGAGCTGAAGTTCACCTTTCAGAGGCTTGTCTCCATTCTTTCTCGCCCATGCTCCAAACATAACACTGGCGACGAGGATGGAATATGGAGATATCTGAACCCACGAAACTTCGAAGAACACCGAGCACGTGACCGACGACGGCAACAATGGAACCATGTCCGGCGGCATCGTACCATCCGCTCCGTTCGATCCAACACCAGAAGACTGGGAATCTTACATGGATCGTTTCCAAATGTTCCTAGAGATTAACAACTTAAAGGATGCCACAGCCGGGAAGAAACGGGTGGTGTTCCTAACGCATTGCGGTCCAACCGTATTTAAGATGGCTAAAGCACTAGCCAAACCCCGAGAAGTGAAGGCCATGGATTGGGCGACCTCGAACTTATTCTGCGAGACCACTACGCCCCGACCGTGCCTACGCTCGTGAGATGCCACGAGTTTTATCAGAAAAGCCAACGAAAGGGAGAAAGCGTGGCCGACTTCATAGCAGACCTCCGAAATTTGGGAGGCCTCTGCAGATTCACCAATCTACAAGAAGCACTAAGAGATCGCATAGTTCTGGGATTAGATGCACCAGGCATTCAAAGCAAGCTGTTGGCGAAAGGCGACATCAGCCTTGCCGATGCTACTGCAGCAGAAGCAACCAGGAAGTTGGCTGCACAACTACGCTGAACCCACACTCTGGTACCACCACCGGCCAGCAAAATCTCACCTAGTTCAGAAGGGCAGCTCGCGACAACACACCACGAGGACCTCTCTTCATCGTCAGACAGCGACGAAGAAGGGGTCCATCGACTGTGGTCTGACTGGGACCCTCGCCCGAAGCCCTTACGCCCTTGCGCTGGCTGTGGAGCCAACCATGCCAGGTCCGAATGCAGATTCCGTGGCGCACTCTGAGTGCGGGAAACGAGGCCACATCGGACGGGTCTGCCGCAGCTTGCCAGGACCCAGCCAGGCCTCAAAAGGGACTAACTATCGCCAATTGACAGGAAACCGTCCTGTAAGGCGAGAGCCAGTAAACCACTCCTACAGAAATTGAGCTTTGCAGAGAGAAGAGGCTCACCATACTATTACTATCGGTCACGCTTCAGCCTTGGACACTAAGAAAATCTGAGTCATGGTAGCCATCGAGAACCAGCCTTGCCACATGGAGGTCGACTCGGGATCGTCCCTCTCGATGGTATCTTGGAAGACACTCAAGCAACTCATCCCCACAATTCAACGCCAAGATCTCCATTTCCAACGCCTCATCCTTAAGGACTACCAGGGGAATCGAATTCCCGTTGTCAGGTCCTGCAGAGTCTGAGTCTCCTTCAAGAAGCACACAGCGTACTTAACCTTTAACGGTCATCGATAGAGATAGGTCTAGCCTACTGGGCCTCCAATGGTTCGCGCCACTTGGCATTGAAGTGGCTGGCGTAAAACGAATCGGTGGCTGTGACTGGGAGGAAGACCTTATCTATGAATTCAGGGACATCTTCGCAGACAGCTTAGGTGAGTACAAGGGGACCCCGATCTCATTCAGCTTAGATCCAAAAATAGCTCCCATTCGCCTAAAGCCCCGTCGAGTTCCGTTTGCTTTAAAATCGAAAATCGACGAACAACTCGACAAACTGATAGCTCAGGGGATGTTGGAGCCCATCGATCACTCCCCGTGGGAAACCCCTATTGTAACACCCATTAAGCCAGACGGGTCAATCCGAATTTGTGGGGACTACAGGGCCACTTTGAACCATGCCCTGCAGCAGAATGCGTATCCAGTTCCGGTGCTGCAGCACCTCCTCCATTCCCTGGGGGGCAGGAAAGTTTTCACTAAATTGGATTTAGCTCAGGCATATCAGCAATTACCAGTAGATGAAAAAACGGCACAGGCCCAAACTATTGTGACGCGCCGAGGTGCCTTTAAATGTACCCGGCTGCAATTTGGAGTGAGTGTAGCCCCAGGGATTTTTCAGAGCCTTATGGAAAGGTTATTGCAAGGAATTAAGGGCGTGGTCCCCTATTTTGACAATGTATTAATTGCAGCCCCTACAAAAAAAATCTTACAGGACCGGTTAAAATTAGTCCTAAAAAAATTCCAAGAGGCCGGTCTTAAGGTTAAAAAAAACAAATGTAAATTGTGTACTGACAGTGTTGAGTTTTTAGGGTACCAGATTGATAGCCAGGGCATTCACCCTATCGAAAGTAAATTAAAAGCGATCAAAAATGCTCCCTGGCCACGAAACAAGGCTGATCTCCAGGCGTTCCTAGGCCTCATCAATTTTTATAATGTATTTTTACCGCAAAAAGCAACTGTCGCTGAACTGTTACACCGATTGTTAGATAAAAAAGCAAATTGGTTTTGGGGTTACCGTGAAGAACAGGCGTTCCGAAATGTTAAAAAACTGCTCACTTCTGACTCTGTACTCATGCAGTATAACGAGACTTTGCCATGAGTTATAACCTGTGATGCATCGCCTTTTGGGGTGGGCGCCATTTTGAGCCATGTACTGCCTAATGGGAACGAAGCCCCTGTTGCATATTTTTCAAAGACTCTTTCAAAAATGGAACGGAACTATGGACAAATTGATAAAGAAGCCCTCGCCATTGTCTCAGCTGTGAAAAGATTTCACAAATATGTGTATGGTAGGGTTTTTACTATTGTGACTGACCACAAACCTTTGTTAGGGATAATAGCCAGATATAAGCTGACTCCCTACATATTATCCCCTAGGATGACCCGATGGTCAGAATTCTTAGCTGCTTACAATTATCGGCTGCAATACCGCCCGGGGAAAGCCATTCCCCACGCCGACGCATTGAGTCGAGCACTGCTTCCAGAGACTCTCGACGATCCTGCACCAACAGTAACCACGTTGCAAATCGAGGCACTCAACTCGCCGCCACTGACCGCCCGAGATATCGCGAGAGAAACCAAACGCGACCACACCCTAGCACGAGTCCTAGGCTGGGTAGAACGCAGATGGCCATTGGACCAGTTATCAGATGACTTCACACCATTCAAGTCTCAACAGACCGAGCTCTTCTCCCAGAAAGGCTGTGTCATCTGGGGCGATAGAGTCATTATCCCAGAACGGCTCCGAAAAACGCGACTGAGAACCTTGCACAATGGCCACCCCGGCATCATGCGAATGAAAGCTCTTGCGCAAAGCTACGCATGGTGGCCGGGCATTGACAAGCAAATCGAACAGTGGGTTAAAGCTTGTCCCAAATGCCAAGAAGTCAGCAACGCCCCACCAAAAGCCATGTCTACTGAATGGGAGACATCACGTGGACCCTGGTCCCGAATTCACCTGGACTTCGTGGGACCAACCAAAGGCCACACTTTCCTGCTTACCATCGACGCCTACTCGAATTGGCTCGAAATTCATCGCATGATGACTACGACCTCCGAGGCGGTTATCAAAATTTTAAACAGACTATTTGCAGCCCACGGATTACCAGATGTCCTGGTATCCGATAACGGCCCACAATTTACCGCACTAGCGTTCGAGCAGTACCTCGCTGACCGCGGCATCCGCCATGCGCATCTCGCCTGCGCACCCAGCAACCAATGGCCGAGCAGAATGCATGGTCCAATTTGTGAAGAAAACCTTGCAGAAGGTAGACTACGACAACATTGATGACAAGGTCAATCAAATCCTCTTCTTGCAACACATCACCCCACATAGCGTCACCAACAAAACTCCCGCTGAACTGCTAATGGGACAAAAGCTCCACTCCCACCTCGACCACTTGCACCCGGCTTATGAACCGGAGAAACCACTAGGATCCAGAAGCCGCTGTCGCACCTTCCAGGTAGGAGACCTGGTTTATGCAAAAAACCTATCGGGTGACCCGTTGTGGGTGGAAGCAACAGTAGTACGTGTAACCAGCCCCAGATCCTACCTTGTGCAATGCCTTGACGATAAACTTTGGAAATGGCATATCGACCAATTACGATCGCGGCTTTCAGTGGCCAGTCCACAAATTCCCTTTGACCAAACTGAGGGGGGGGAGGTACGGAAGAAGATGAATTCCTAGGAAACCAGTTCGAAGGAAACGACAGTTTAATAGAAACTCAGGAAGTGGAGCCGGAGGGAGAAACGGTTGCACCTCAGGGAATTACAGAGAATGTGGGCAACGACGTAGACATGAACTCTGAACCAGAAACAGCCCCACTGTTCTACCTCAGCATGATTGCAACCAGCCGATACAACAAAAATCAAAGAGACTAAAAAAACAACCGTCCTACCTAAGGGACTATGTAACTGCGCCCTGAAATAAGAAGCCAGGGGGAAGGGGTGTTGTGTATGCAATAAGATTAATAAAGTGTGAGCTTGGAGTAAGTGCAGGGTTCTGGCCCTGCACTTCTGATTGGCTGTTAAGCGGCCGGACCGGATTGGCCCGTTCCGGGGAATCCAATTGGCCCTTAAAAGAAAGTTCTTATTGGTTATCAGAGCTGGCATTCCTAGCTCGGTATTGGTTAAACATTACAGGGTTTGCCTATATAAGGCGGGTTTTACTGCTGTTGAATTGAAGAAATCACTATGTAAATAAAGAGCTGAAGTTCACCATTCAGAGGCTTGTCTCTATTCTTTCTCGCCCATGCTCAAAACATAACACAATGTTCTGCAACAAGGATCATGCTTACAAATTATAGGTTTGTTGTATGTGTTGTAAATGTGGGAGTGTGAGAGAACCCAAAAGATTAGAGAAAAATGGGCATCTTCCATGGAGCAGAATACAAATAATTCCCCATGCTGGATTAAAAGTTTTAAAAAAATTTTCCCAATATTCCTGAAGCTTCCTCTAACATTTCTTTTTCTGTGTAGCTGGTCACTAAAAAAAAAAAAAAGGATGGTCAGGATAGAAAAGCTACATCAGTTGTAACAGCTGGCTAATTTTTTTTGTTGGTTTCCATGGTAACATCTTCTACTGTATTTCTTTTGGCAGGGCACGTAGTCTGAGGTAATTGAATAAAGCAAACGCTATTGTTTTGGACAAAAAAAAATGCTTGGCAAAATTAGTGTTTGTGTGTGTATCTATATATATTAGTTCTTTAGGGAGAAATATAAGCAAAAACTTTCATTTTTTTTCCCACCCAAAACACATTTCTTTGGACACAGCAAATATATTTCATTTGTAGCTTCCAGCATATCTGCTAAAGCAATGCTAGCCTTACTTTTGAAAGGCTGTTGAGAACACTTTTCCATTTTTTAAGCTATATTAAACTCTAGATGGAAGTTTGTACTTGAGTTCTATAATATTTATTCTTCAGCAGCCCAATTTACATTGGAAATTGTTATCAAGAAATCTTAAAACAAAGGATTAAGAAAACCCTCAGTGTTTTACAGTGATTTTCATAAATAGATTTTGAAGGACTTTTTTTTAAAAAAAATTCTTTTTAATGTGGTCTGATCAACACTCTAAAGAAGCAGTTAATCTATTTGGTTGTGTCCAAAAGAACCAATCAATGGCATTTTAAATGTGTGTGTGTGTGTGTAGTGTGTGTGTGTGTGTGTAAGTTTATAGTTGCTTTTCAGAGTACACCCCCTCAAAGTGAAATATGTTGCTAGCATAATAAATGAAAAGACATCAATTTGTAAATAATGTAAGAGGAGAAAAAAATATTTTGGCATACAACTATAAGCAATTTAGCACATTAGTCAAAAGCAATTCTAAAACAAAGAGTTACAAGATTTATTTAAATGAATCTGGCTAGATTCATGTATTGTGCTAAAGCATGACTTATTTAATAATAGTTTGTTGAATGCTACAATTAGGTTGGTCTACATATTATGCCAAACCATAAACCAGAAGTGCATAACTTTTTCAGGCTGATTTGCCTATTGTGTAGCCTGTCAGGGACTACCCCTCCCCCAAAAAAAGATGGGATCAGGCCAGAGATTTAAATGGGGTATGAGAAAACATAAGTTTAATGCAGTATAATTTGCATTTAAATATAATTTAATTAGTTGAATATAATTAATAGGATCATACCTGATCTTTTTAATAACTTTCCCTTTTATCTAATTAAGATCACAATTAATTTTTGGAGAAGCAATGAAGACAGATCAAAAGTTCATTTCAATCTCAAGGAACTTAGACCTGGCACCTCTTCAATAAATCAAAGCTTCCAAACTGCAGGGGCTGATCCATACATCTTGTTAATCCAACAGAAGAATACATTACGACAGAGCAGACTATATGTTAGATCTGAGGCGGATTGGTTCGACAGAGACGCGAGACCATTTACGTGAGTTCAGCTCTTTATTAGGTATAGGTAAATGTTATGTCCTGAATTTGAATACTCGAAATCCCCGAGCCTTGATTGGCTAAGGCGCGGGGATTTCTGATTGGCCAGGTGAGCCGCGCTGATTGGCCCGATTGAAGTCTCCCGCGATTGGTTCAAACCAAGAGCGGGAGACTTGAATCGCTGCCATTGGCCGCGGCCGCCGCTGCAAAAGGTATAAAAGCCGCGGGCTTTTTGCCTTTCGCCGGTTTGGTTCTCCCAGTGTAAATAAAGAGCTTTAAATGAAAGTCACCAACTCTGAGCATCTTTTTGCGGACACGACACTGGCGACGAGGGTGGGATCTCGCCCCTGAACCGAACCCCGTGTCCACCCAAGAACCAGCTCCAGCGCAGAGATGGCAAAGATAGCACCGCCCGCCCCCTTCAACCCCGCCGCCGAGGACTGGGAATCGTACTCGGATCGGTTCCGTATGTACCTGGAATGCGCCGGAATGAAGGACGCCCCGGGCCCGCTAAAACGCGCCGTCTTCCTTACTCACTGCGGACCAGAGGTCTTCCAGATGGCCAAAGCATTGGCCAAGCCGGCAGACGCAACCGCCATGGACTGGGACGTCCTCGAACCTATACTGCGGCGCCATTACGCCCCCGAAGTCCCCATCCTGATACGGCGCAACGAGTTCTACCGCCGAAACCAGAAACCAGACGAAAAATTGAGCGACTTCGTCGCAGAGCTACGGCGCCTAGGAGGACTCTGCGAGTTTGAAGGTCTGAATAGTCTCATAAGAGACCGCTTTGTACTCGGCTTATGGGATCCTACACTCCAGAGCCGACTTATGGCCAAGGGCGACATCAGCCTAGCCGATGCCCTTACCGCAGCCGCAGCCGCAGAAGCAACCCGCACGTCAGCGGACAGCATGCGAAGATCTGACGCGAAGGGCGGAAACAACAACCCGGCAAGGTCGGCCGACACAAGAAACGAAGCAACCGCACACTACGGTGAATACCAGTCAACCTCCAGCACGTCGGAAGACGAGGAGGACATACATCGCGTGCAGACGGGACGCGGCGACCAACGAAGTCGAAAAGGTCGTAGGTCAAGGACCAACTGCGCCGGGTGCGGCGGCGACCACCCCAGGTCAGAATGCCGATTCTTTGACTCTATCTGTAGGCATTGTGAACGACGGGGCCACATCGCGCGAGTTTGCCGCCAAAAGAAGACCCGCAGCCCGCCCAAATGGGAACAGCACGACAGAAGGAGAGAAAGCTCCCCGCCCAGAGCCAGAGAGCGCCAGCCAGACGGTCGGTGGGACCGTACTCAACGATCTCAAAGAAGCGGCGACGGTCGGTGAAAAGAAGAGACCCACCAGACGGTGACCATCGGCCACGCCATCTCCGACGGCACCAGAAAGGTACACGTAGAAGTCCATATCGAAGGCCAGCCATGCAAAATGGAAGTGGACTCCGGGTCCTACCTTTCCATGATTGCATGGCGCGAAATCAAAAGACTAGTGCCTACACTACAAAAAAGAAACGTGCATGCCCAAAAGATCATCATAAAAGACTACCAAGGGAATCGCGTCCCGGTAGTGGGCACCAAGAACTTTAATATAACTTACAAAGGCCACACCGAACAACTGCCACTCACGATCGTCGATCACGACCGCCCAAGCCTACTGGGCTTACAATGGTTCGCCCCGCTTAACATCGCGCTGACAGGTGTCAACCACGTCACCATCGAAGCTTGGGAACAGCGGCTAGCCCAGGAGTTCCAGGAGGTCTTCGATGGAGGCTTGGGCAAGTACCAGGGGCCCCTTATCTCGTTTGACCTTGACCCAAGGGTTCCCCCTAAGCAGCTTAAACCTAGAAGGGTACCATTCGCCTTAAAGCCTAAAATTGACGAGCAGATCGACAAGCTCGTCAAACAAGGGGTATTGCAACCGATAGACCATGCCAGATGGGAGACCCCTATAGTGACCCCAGTAAAGCCAGACGGGTCCGTGAGAATCTGCGGGGACTATAAGGCCACCCTAAATGGCGCGTTGCAACAAAGCGCCTACCCAGTCCCAATAGTGCAACATTTACTGCACTCACTGGGAGGGGGCAAAGTCTTTGCCAAGCTCGACCTCACCCAGGCATATCAGCAGCTACCTGTGGACGAGAAAACGGCGGAAGCCCAAACAATCGTGACCCATCGGGGGGCCTTCAAGTGTAACCGACTCCAATTTGGAGTCAGCGTGGCACCAGGCATCTTTCAGAGCCTGATGGAATGTTTGCTACAGGGCATCAAGGGGGTGGTGCCCTATTTCGATGACGTATTAGTGGCGGCGCCAAACGAAGCCGAATTAGAAAACCGACTCAGACAAGTCTTAACAAAATTTAAAGAAACAGGACTTAAAGTCAAACGAGAAAAATGCCAACTATGTACAAAGCAAGTAGAGTTTTTGGGCTATCTCTTAGACCGGCATGGCATTCACCCTACGACTAAAAAAGTGAAAGCCATCAAGGAAGCCCCCACCCCAAAGTCCAAAACGGAACTACAAGCGTTCCTAGGCTTACTAAATTTTTATAATGTTTTCCTACCTCAAAAGGCAACGGCGGCGGAACCTTTACATAGACTCCTAGACAAGAAGGCAGCCTGGACTTGGGGGAGACGAGAGCAAGCCGCCTTTCAAAAAACCAAAGACCTCCTCACCTCCGACGCCGTCCTGATGCAATTCAGCGAAACCTTGCCCTTAGCTGTCACTTGCGACGCATCACCTTTCGGCGTCGGCGCTGTCCTCAGCCACACCCTCCCAGACCAGAGAGAAGCACCCATCGCTTTTTTCTCCAGGACTCTGACTAAACCGGAACGGAACTATAGCCAGCTGGACAAAGAAGCTTTGGCTATAGTTGCCGCCGTTAAGCGTTTCCACGAATACCTGTACGGCCGCCCGTTCACCATCGTGACGGATCATAAGCCATTGCTGGGCATCCTCGCTGGAAACCGAGCCACGCCGAACATCTTGTCACCCCGGATGACAAGATGGTCCGAATTCCTGGCAGCCTACAGTTATGAACTGCTACACAAGCCAGGTAAGAAAATTTCGCACGCGGACGCTTTAAGCCACTCGCCTTTACCTGACTCTGAACCTGACCCAGCACCAACAACAAACACCCTAAGTATTGAGAGTTTACCTATTACCGCATCAGACATTGCCAGAGAAACCGTTAAGGACAGGCGTCTGGCACGAATCTTACACTGGTTAGAAAAAGGCTGGCCGGAGAAAGACAATGACGAGACTTTTAAAACATTCCGTCAGCGCCAGACTGAACTTTCACTACTGAGAGGATGTATTCTGTGGGGTGACCGGGTGGTAATTCCGGACAGATTGCAAGAGAGGGTATTAGAGATGCTACATGAGGGTCATCCTGGCATCGTCAGGACTAAAGCCCTGGCCAGGAGTTACGCTTGGTGGCCAGGGATGGACAAGCAAATTGAAACATGGGTCGCCAAATGCCACCGGTGCCAGGAGACCAGATCCAGCCCACCCGCAGCACCTATCCGGGACTGGGAAACACCACGGGGGCCCTGGTCCAGAATCCATCTAGACTTTGCTGGCCCCACAAATGGGCATACTTTTCTAATCACAGTTGACGCGTACTCCAATTGGTTGGAGGTATGCGACATGAAATCCACTACCACAGAGGCCGTCGTTAAAGAACTGTGTAAACTGTTTTCCACACACGGCCTCCCAGACGTCGTCGTCGTCTCAGACAACGGGCCCCAGTTCACGTCCATCGATTTCGAACGGTTCCTGGTGGAGAGGGGTATCCGCCATGCATTAACAGCACCGGCGCATCCGGCGGCGAACGGTAGGGCGGAACGGATGGTCCAGTTTACGAAAAAGACCCTCCGGAAAATGGACCACGGGGAAATCAGCGACAAAATCAACAAACTGCTCTTCATACAGCACATCACTCCCAATACCACAACTAACAAGAGCCCTGCAGAACTTCTAATGGGCAGAAAGCTGAGGTCCCCACTCGACAGATTACACCCGACCTACAACCCGGAGCGGCCCCCAGACTCCAGCTCCAGGTACCGGACATTTGACCCAGGTGACTTAGTCTATGCAAAGAACATGACGGGGGACCCCCTATGGATCCCAGCCGTCATAACTTAAGTCACTGGTCCACGTTCGTACCGGCTCCAAACCATCGATGGGCGAGCCTGGAAACGACATATCGACCAGTTCAGGTCACGAACAGTGACTGACCTCAACCCCCAAGACACGAACCAAGGGGGGAGGGAATACCCGGAGAGACAATCGCAGGAAAAAATAAACCAAAAATACTCACCGGAACACAGCCATCGCGAGTCCCCTCCGGAGAAGAACCACCTGGCCAGCTCTACCGACTCGGAGAAGCCAAGCGGGAGCGGCGAAATCCGTAGCTCAACCGACCCGGTAGGCCCAGGCGGGAGCCACGGCGAAAGAACTGGCCCGATCATCCAGCCGGTTCGCACAGAGGCAGGAGCAGCCAAAAAGATGACCGCTCCGGCCGAGTTACAGCATGCAAGTGAGTTGCGCAGGTCAACTAGGACTCGACGGAGCCCCGCCTACCTGCGTGACTACACCACGTGATGGACCATACCAAGAGGGGAGGGGTGTTATGTCCTGAATTTGAATACTCGAAATCCCCGAGCCTTGATTGGCTAAGGCGCGGGGATTTCTGATTGGCCAGGCGAGCCGCGCTGATTGGCCCGATTGAAGTCTCCCGCGATTGGTTCAAACCAAGAGCGTGAGACTTGAATCGCTGCCATTGGCCGCGGCCGCCGCTGCGAAAGGTATAAAAGCCGCGGGCTTTTTGCCTTTCGCCGGTTCGGTTCTCCCAGTGTAAATAAAGAGCTTTAAATGAAAGTCACCGACTCTGAGCATCTTTTTGCGGACACGACAGTAAAGGTCTGAGAATGCAAGCCGCAGCAGCCCTTCGTATAGGGCTGGCTCACGGCTCGGCAGCCAATGGCAGCACTTTGAATCTCCCGCGACTGGCACAGCCAATCGCGGTAGATTCCTAGTGCTCCAATCACAGCCGACCTGTTGACCAATCAGGTCTCCGCTGGTCCAGACCAATCGGGTGTGAAGGTTTCTGAGTATGTTAATACTGTGCACCCCCCCCTCTTGGTTTCGTCCTGCGGTGCGTAGTGATGTAGTCGTGTAGGTAGGCGGGGCTTTTTCCCTGCCTCCTTGACCTGCGCGGTTCAGTTCTGGTGTGGTCATTGACCGGTTCGGATGCCTCCTCTGTCGCTCCGGTTCCTTGGGATGGAACCGCCTGGAACGTTGAGCTGGGCCTTTCTTGGTAGCTCCCTCCTGGTTCTCCTGGGCTGGTTGAGCTGCCACTTCTGATCCCGCTTGGTTTTTCCTGGCCGGGTAAGCTGGTTTGGCTGCTCCTTCCAGGTGAAG
This sequence comes from Hydrophis major, assembly GCA_033807585.1. Lineage (NCBI taxonomy): Eukaryota > Metazoa > Chordata > Lepidosauria > Squamata > Elapidae > Hydrophis > Hydrophis major. Next base: position 84,767,328 of record CM066328.1, on the reverse strand, counting down.
ACCCCGGGGTTTCGTGCTCCATTGGTCCTGCATCTACAGGTGAGTAGTATCGGTTTAGTGGTTCATCTATTCTAGGTGGGGGGTGTTTTGCTTGCGTTAGTTTGTTTCCTTCGGTTCCTTCTCTATTGCTTACCGATCCCCCCCCCTTCTAGTTTCTTGTTCGGGTGTTTGGCTGGTTGTGGCGGCTGTTCTTGACCTAAGTTGGTTTATGTGCCATTTCCAGTTTTTCCCGTCACTAGTTTCCAATCGGTATGATAGGGGCCCGGTTATCTGGGTGATTGTTGCTGGCACCCAGAGTGGTTCTCCTGTGAGGTTTTTGGCGTATACTGGGTCCCCTATGTTGAATGTTCTGTATTTGTTGGAAGAACCTGGGGGTTTGTCTGGGTTACATGTTGGGTGCATTCTGTCTAGTGTAGAGTGTAGTTTCCGGCCCATCATTAGTTCTGCCGGGCTTTTGTTTGTGGTTGCGCTAGGTGTAATGTGTTGAATGAGGAGCATTTTATTGATTTTGTCCTGTATATTGGCTGTTTCTATTTTCTGGATAACTTTCTTGGTGTATTGGACCATGCGTTCCGCCTGCCCGTTCGCCGCCAGGTTTGCCGGTGCGGTTAATGCATGGCATATCCCTTGGCCTGCCAGAAATTGTTCAGACGCTAGTGCGGTGAACTGGGGCCCGTTGTCTGACACTATTACATCTGGCAGGCCGTGCGTAGCGAAAAGTTTGCTCAGTTTCCTTATCACCGCCTCCGTCGTGGTTGACTTCATAGTGCTTACCTCCAGCCAGTTGGAGTAAGCATCTACTGTGATAAGGTACATATGTCCCTTGATTGGCCCCGCGAAATCTATATGAATTCTGGGCCATGGACCTCTTGGTTTTTCCCATTCTTGGGTTGGGGCGGTGGGTGGATTGGATCTGGACTCTTGGCATTGTTTACATTTGGCAACCCAGGTTTCGATCTGTTTATCCATTCCTGGCCACCATGCGTAGCTTCTGGCCAGGCTTTTCATCTTAACCATCCCCGGGTGCTCCTCATGCAACATTCCCAATACCTTTTCCTGTAATTTTTCAGGAATTACCACTCTGTCTCCCCAAAGTATGCAGCCCTTTTCGGTAAAGAGTTCGGTTTGTCTGTTCCGAAAGGGTCTGAATAGTTCGTCTATGTCCCCTTCCGGCCACCCTTTTCCCACCCAGCTTAAGACTCGCGCCAGCCATTTGTCTTTATTTGTTTCTTTGGCAATGTCTGGCGCGGTCATGAGTGGGTTGGATATTGTCTCTATTTGGAGTACCTCTGTTGTGGGTGCTGGGTCGTCTTCCCAGTCCGGTAAGGGTGACCGGCTTAGGGTGTCTGCATGGGCGATGTCCTTGCTGGGTCGGTGTATCAGCTGGTAATTGTATGCTGCTAGGAATTCGGACCACCTCGTCATTCTTGGTGATAGAATGTTCGGTGTGGCCCTGTTCCCCGCCAGGATTCCTAGCAGTGACTTGTGATCCGTGATGATTGTAAAAGTCCTACCATAAAGGTATTCGTGAAATTTCTTGACGCCGGCGACGACTGCTAGGGCCTCTTTGTCGAGCTGGCTGTAGTTCCGCTCTGGCTTTGAAAGTGTCCTTGATGAGAAAGCGATGGGTGCTTCCCTCCCATCTGGTAGCTGGTGGCTGAGGATGGCGCCGATTCCAAATGGTGACGGGTCACAAGTTACCATCAATGGCAGCGTCTCGCTGTACTGGATTAGTACCGCGTCGGATGTTAGCAGGTTCTTTGTGTTGTTGAAAGCGCTCTCCTCCCATGCTCCCCAGGTCCAAGTGGCTGTTTTATCTAACAGCCTATGTAGCGGTTCCGCCACGGTCGCCTTTTGAGGTAGGAAGACATTGTAAAAATTTAACAGTCCCAAGAAAGCCTGTAATTCCGTTTTGTGTTTTGGTCGTGGTGCTTTCCTTATGGCTCTCAGTTTTTTTTTCTGTGGGGTGAATCCCTTGTCTGTCTAGGAGGTACCCCAGAAATTTGACCCTTTCAGCCCGTAGCTGGCACTTCCCTTTCTTGACTTTAAGTCCCGAGTCTCTGAACTTCTGCAGTAGCTCCCTCAACCTGGCTTCTAGTTGTTTCTCATTTTTTGCAGCCACCAAGACATCATCAAAATAGGGCACCACCCCTTCTATTCCTTGGAGGAGTCTTTCCATAAGGCTTTGGAAGATCCCAGGTGCCACACTGACTCCAAACTGGAGCCGGTTGCAACGGAAAGCCCCTTGGTGCGTTACGATGGTTTGGGCTTCTGCTGTCGTGGCGTCAACCAGCAGTTGCTGGTAGGCTTGCGCCAGGTCGAGCTTTGCGAAGATCCGGCCTCCCCCCAGTGAGTGCAGAAGATGATGGACTACTGGGACGGGGTATGCGCTTTGTTGGAGCGCATGGTTTAGGGTGGCCTTGTAGTCACCACAAATTCTCACTGACCCATCTGGCTTGATGGGGGTGACAATTGGGGTCTCCCACCGGGCATGGTCGATTGGTTCCAGCACCCCTTGCACGATGAGCTTATCGAGTTGCTCATCGATCTTGGGCTTGAGTGCAAATGGCACTCGCCTGGGCTTAAGGCGGATTGGCGCGATGCTTGGGTCTATGTTAAATGAAATAGGGGACCCCTGGTACTTGCCTAAACGGTCGTCGAAGACTTCCCGGAAGTCCCTCATGAGCGCCGCTTCCCAGTCTGCCTCTCCGATGTGGTGTATGCCTGTTACTTCGATGCCCAGGGGTACGAACCACTGCAGTCCCATTAGGCTCGGCCGATCTCAATCGATGATCTTCGGGGTAGCACTTCTGTGTGGCCCTTGAAGGTGACTTTAAAATGGCCTCTACCCACTACAGGGATTCGGTTTCCCTGAAAGTCTTTGAGGGTTAGTGTTTGGTCTTCCAGTTTTTGGCGGCGGATGGTGGGGACCAGGCGCTTGAGTGTGCACCAGGAGACCATTGAGAGGAAAGACCCTGAGTCCACCTCCATGTTGCATTGCTGGTCTTCTATCCCGACTGTCATGTATACCTTTCTGGCGTCGCTGGTGGAGGAATGGCCGATGATGACAGTCTGATGCATTTCCTCTCTCTGTCTTATCTCCTGGAGTCGCCTGTTCCAACCTTCCTGGCTCCAGCGGTTCTCCATCTGGCAATCTCGGGTGCTGTCTCTCCGTCGGGGGCTGGCATCTCGTCACCGCGGGCTGTAGTGCTTTTTATTCTGGCACACTTTGGTGATGTGCCCCTGTTTCTCGCAATGCCTGCAAATGGCTTTGAGAAAACGACAGTCCACTCAGGGGTGATCGCCGCCACAGCCGGCACACTGGAACCTCGACTTACAACCTTGTGGTTCCCGCCGCTCCCACGCTGATTGGAGGCAGTGGATCTCCTCCTCCTCGTTTTCAGTTTTTGAGAAGGAGTCGATGTTGCCATGGTGTGTGGTTGTTGGGTCTGTCGCTGGCCTCCTCTTGGGGGTCGATGTTGTCTCTCTGGTTGCTGCTTGCGGCATGATGCTCGATTGTCGCATCCGAGCCACTGATTTCTTGGCCACTTCCGCTGCAGTGGCTTCGGTGAGGGCATCGGTGAGGGAGATGTCTCCCTTTGCCATGATGCGGCTCTGGAGCACGGGGTCTCGGAGTCCCAGGACGACGCCGTCTCACAGGGCCTCATCCAGGTCGGTGAACTTGCACAGACCCCCCAGGTCCCATAGTGCCGCTATGAAGTTGGCCAGCCCTTTGCCCTTGCATTGATCCCGCCTGTAGAAGTCATGCCGCCGGATGAGGATGGGCACAACGGGGGCGTAGTGGCTCCGCAGCAGGGGCTCGAGGTCGTCCCACTCCATCGCTTGACGTCCATCGGTTTGGCCAAGGCTTTGGCCATTTTGAAGACTGTGGGCCCGCATTGCATGAGGAACATGGCCCATTTCTTGTGGCCATTAGCGTCCTTGAGGTTGCTACTCTCGAGGAACATTTGGAACCTATCGGTATAGGATTCCCAGTCCTCAGTAGCGGGGTTGAAGGGAGCAGGTGGCGAGTTGATTCCGGCCATGCTGCTGGTTGCTGCGTGCCACCTCGCCATGTGCTGGACGGTCTCTTTGTCTCACGATCCCATCCTCGTCGCCAGTGTTAAATCTGAGGCGGATCGGTTCGACAGAGACATGAGACCATTTACATGAATTCAGCTCTTTATTAGGTATAGGTAAAGGTCTGAGAATGCAAGCCACGGCAGCCCTTCATACAGGGCTGGCTTGCGGCTCGGCAGCCAATGGCAGCACTTTGAATCTCCCGCAACTGGCACAGCCAATCGTGGTAGATTCCTAGTGCTCCAATCACGGCCGAACTGTTGACCAATCAGGTCTCTGCTGGTCCAGACCAATCGGGTGCGAGGGTTTCTGAATATGCTAATACTGTACACTATATATACATGCATATAAACTATCTGTGGATAAACTGACCCTCAAATTTTTAATCAAACCACCATGAAAATGCATTACCCTTGGATAAGCTGACCCATATTTTCCATGATATTTTGGTTAAAATTTGAGGATCTATTTACCTATGGATGGGATTATATTTTTAGACTATATAGGAATATGTAGGTTCTTTAAATATTTATATATATCTACTTATGAATAAGCCTATCTATGGATAAGTTGAACACTATAATTTGGGTATATTTTAGCATCTAGAATTCAAAATATACAGCAATACATAAATCCAACCACCGTGGACCTAGCAGTTTCCATAAAGACATAAAAAAAGTAAATTTGCCACAGATTTCAGCTGTGGGAGGACATGATCATGTAACTGAAGGTAGATATTTATATCAACCATTTAGGATTTAGTGTTCATAACACCACTTTGAATTTGGCTTTGAAGTATGTCAGCCTCCTATTTCATAAGTGCACAATTGGTCCAAATTTATTATCTTCCACCAGCATCTGGATACCCTTAATCTGCATCATCTGAACCAGTTTAAATTTAATTTGAAGGGGTTTAACATACCTGAATAGGGTTCTAAATAAAGTTACTATGAAATACCTAAGCTGATAACAATGATTCCTGGCTATTGTGATCAGCTGAGTTTTTCCAACATCTCCAAGAACACTTTCAAGCTGTATACCTGATCTTTAGCAGGAATGTAATCCATTTAAAACCTCTTCTACTATCCAGGTTAGGTAACTTGACAAATACAACCTATATATTTCAACTTGTTTACCCCCATGCATACCAGTACAATGGTTTCAGAAGCCCCATAATTTCTCTGATCATGTAGGTGAAAAAAAAAAAGGCAAACCTACAAGTCATCCATACCACTGGCCAAAAAGTATGACTAACATCTCCCAATAGATCCATACAGAAGTTGCAGAAAATATAATAGCAAGAAAGCCATCCATGCTATCTGCTGTAATGGAAGTATTAGAATCACTGTGCTCCCCAAATCCAGAGGAGTGAATCCAGACAGAAGAAATTGTGGTAAGCAGTATCAAAAACTGCAGAAATAACCCCCAAATAAGGAGGCTCACATCCCAGGCACTTGGCTTCTGCGGCAAAATGTAAATTGGGAGAAGGCTGAGAAGATATTATACTTCTGTTTTCACAGAGGGTTTTAGAGTGATAAATCTTGGATGAATGCAGGCACTCTTCTCAAGGCAGGGAGTTGGACTAGAAGACCTCCAAAATCCCTTCCAACTCTGTTATTCTGTTAGAAACCCGCTTAACTGTGAGGGGAGATATTTAAGAGTATACCTGAATCAAAATGTTCCTAATTACACAAAGTGAAATATTAAAGCATCTTAGATGTTTCAATCAATAAACTGTCCGAGTAGACAAATCTGATCATGTCAGCAGTTGCTCTGCATCAATAATAATGAAACATATGTTTCAAAAGAAATGATTAACCTTTATGCATTCTCTGCTCCCCACTCTTCTTCTGAGTCTTATCCCTTTGTTCTAGCAGGCAGTTTCTATTTTGCTTTGGAGCTGCTAAGATGAAAGATTTTGTGGAATGAAAGTAATAAGAAACTTAGGCTATGCAAAATTGGTTTTCATATTTCCTCTAATTGTCCCATAGCCATAAATATTTGCTGTGTGCTAAGCCTCACATATTGTATTATGAAATGTTTATGGCCTAGGAGGAAACATCATTTTTCTTTTGTGGAATATCATGCCCGCTAGCTGTAACAAAAGAGAAAAGCAGCTACACTGAATTAATTTGGATTCATTATTTGTTTAGACTCAGTTGAAGCTTTGCTTTCCAGAGAATACTTTTGTTAAAAATACAATCCCTAATATGAGTATACTTATATTATTTGCACCACAAAGGGAAAGGGTTTAGGTTAAAATGACGGCTTATCTCAATTCTTTTCACATTTGCATTTTCTCATACTTCTTTTCATACTGTAGACTTTTATTCCAAATGCTACCCATTAATTAAAGTGATTAGAATGATCACTTAACATTTTCAGATCTTTGACAAAACAGTGGTGAAGAGCTATCTATTATTAAAAGTGGCTGCCTGTGGGAAGATACAAGATACAAAACAAATGGATCAAGAGAAACTTACAGAATACAAACACTGAGTTTGATTTATTTAATAAGTATAATTTTAGAGCTATATCAGGTCAACCATCTAAAACAGCTCTACTTGGTTTTGAAAGAACATTCAAATACCATATAAAGCAAAACAACAACAACACCAAGATTCACTTATGAAGAGTTTCTGAAACTGAGACAGGGACAGGGAGAGAAAGTTATTTCACATAAATATATATTCCATTCCATTCCCCACTATCCTGTCAGAGCTGAAGAAGCTTTTTGGATGAGAAGCAAAGCATCTTCAAAGAAATGAAAAAACAAGAAAATCCAGTTGCCTCCTGAAAAATCACCTTTGGGACAATCGTGACTGTTAAGTTCTGCGCATGGGTGCAAGGAATGGAGACGAGGCAGTGAACAGTGAACTTCAACTCTTTATTAATCATTCTGAACAGAGCAGAAAACCTAGGGCAGCAGCAGCCCTTTTATAGGGCAGGCTGCTGACCTATTAGCCAATGAGAAACATGGAAGTGTTAAACCCTTGAACCAATGAGAGTGGCTTGTTAACAGCCAATCAGATTCTCCAGAACAGACCAATCTGATATCGCTATTATCAGCCAATCAGAAGTGCAGGATTAGAACCCTGCTTTTTCTTTAAGGTTTGTTAAAACTTTATTTAAGCGCTTTTATTAGTTCATAACAGTGACCTGGATGACTGAGAACCACTACAGACTTTTATTTCACATAAACTTTTTAAAAAGTGGAGAGTTGAGAGAAGCATATACATTGAAACATTTGCATCATCATATTTGTATATTTACAAGTTATCCCGTGTTACAGCTTTCAAATAGGTATCAACTGTTACAAAGTGGATACCAGTATTCACACTGAAAAACTGAAATTCTATAATTGTGTAGAAAACATATTTATGCATGTGAAAATTATGGTTATTCGAAGATTCAATTGGATGTCACATTTCAAAACTTGGCAGGCTAACTCTTGTTTGCTTGCTTGCACTTTCTTATGGATTAATAACAGAGGTGGTATTCAGCAGATTCTGACCAGTTCTAGAGAGCTGGTCGTGGAAATTTTGAGTAGTTTGGAGAACCAGTAAATACTACCTTTGATTGGAGATTTTACGGTATCCTTCCCCTGCTATGCCCACCAAGCCATTCCCACAGAACCGGTAGTAAAAAAAATGGAATTCCACCACTGATTAATAAGTATTTGCTTTTAGGCCAGAGATTCCTCACTTCTGGTTCCCAGATACCATCAGCCATAAAGAATCTTTTCTCTTCACTTTCATTTATATTGTTTTCATTTAATATATTCAAAGCAAATATAAATCCAGAAAAATAAACTACTCAAATAAGCAAAGATACTTTGATTTGTTATTGCGATAAATACATAAATAAGTATTTTCTCATCTTTCTTTCTTTTTGAAAAAATCTGCTCATTGTCTGATCTGAGTCAAAGCAATGGTTCTTGAACTATATATTTTCCCCTCATCTTCTTGTCTAGAGATGTTCTTTAGAAAAACAGTAACAAATGGGGGTGGGGGGTGGGGAGAAAATGGGATGCTGAAAAAATGTAAATAGAAGGCAGTCTTTGATCCATGATCCAGACATGCAAATCACAAGGGGATATTATCATGTTATTAATCTTCTGTGGAACTTCCTTTCTATAAGATGAGATAAACCACAATGAAAATACATTAATGGGTCATGCACTTGTGGAGGTTAAGGAACTACTCAATTGATTCCCAAGTATTCACTTTCAGACCTCTGTTAAATGTGTTTCTTAACTTTTTGGTATATTCTTACCTAGTGCAGATATACCCTCTTAACTTGTGTCTCTTTGGTTTCACAGTTGTGGACTCTGCTAAGTGTATTTGTCATAATTGGAATGTCAAGATTGTTGCCTTGGGCAGCAAGATGATAAACTTTGAGTTCTTTTTAAAATTTATTATGCTGATGTAAAGATACCATCGCCTTCTTCTTCTTTGCTATATTTTTTATTTGAAAGTGCTTCTGTATTTAAGAAAGTCATAAATCACCAGGGAACTAATGACCTGCATATATGCTGATAGAATTCAGTGGGAGGCAAATTCACAATACATGCTGACAACTCCTCTAGTCTTATTTGTTAGGGATAACATTGTTTACCCTAACTGGTTTAGGTAAAATAATAAATATGTTATCATGGTTTGTTAGTTAAAGTGTCTGTAACTTTAACTGTAAGAATGTAATTAAGGGAGTGGTTGTAAAAGCACCATAAAAGAAGCAAGGCACGGCAGCTTGCTCTCTCTGGCTTTATGATCCCTAATTACTGGATGGATTGAAAACTGTGTTTTTCCCCTACTGGAACGGGAGAGAGAAAGGACTGTTGATTTATCAACGGTGAGAGGACTGATTTATTGTAAGTGAACTGACATTGGATATTCTACATGGACTTTGCTAATTGAATATCCTTGAATGGACTGACTAAAACGATACATGACTAATGGACTGTTATTTTGACTATGCTATAAAACTCTAAGTGGAATAAACTCTATTTTTGATAACACAAGCGTATCTGTTATTTTTACTGTATGTTAACTAACATACAAACTTATCTCACACATTTATCTATATGCCTATCTGACTAACGCTGCACATTCTGTTTAGCTTGTCTCCTTAACCCTGGTTGGAGACCACAGGCTTAACATTATTCAGAGGGAATTTCATTTTAAATTACTGCATGATAAGGAAAGAAAACTAGCTAAATGCATAAAACAGAACAAAACCCCAATATAGACAGTTATTTGAGGAGCAAATACAAATGCAAAAAAAGAGAGAGAGAGAGAGAGATCAGCTTTCTTAGTTATTTAGCAGAAAGAATATTGATAAACATAGTTCATCTTATCATTGAAATATGTAGCCCCTGGGCAGATTTGATGACTTTTATCACATGTCTCTTGTATTTTTCTTCTAAAATTACAAAAATTGAGTATACCACTAGAGAAAATGATGAACCATAAAAACCTCATAAAAATTATGCACTTACAACAGTGGTATCAAACTCACGGCATCATGGCGGTGTCACGTGATGTATTGTAACTTTCACACACCCCTTTTGCTAAACTGGGCATGGGCATGGCCAGCATGTGAAATATCCGGCCCGCGGACCATGAGTTTGATAGCCCTGCCTTAGAATTTCAGATTCTGTCCATTGTGCTGCCCTCTAGATGCTGGCAATTGAAAATTTCTGCTCTGAATAACAGTAATGAAATAATGGTGTCTGATATGATCAATCCATATAAGAATGAAGCAATCCAACTGGGATGAACAGATAATGAAATTGTTGTGTTGAGTCCCAATAAACTGAATAACCTGTAAGAAATGGAAGCAAATAAAAGCCTTATCAGGGATTGGGATAATGGTATTTTTGAAAAAGTCTACTTCTGGAGCAAGAAATGCAGAGAAATCTCATGATGTATTAAAACTGCATGATGTTGTGCTTAAGTAAGATGTGGAAAATTGTGAACTATGTTCAGGGTTCGGTCTCTCAACTGAAATTCCTTAGATAATAAAATTAATTATATTCTCATAGTAATTTATACTTCCTTCCAATAACAATTGTTTCCATTCTATTTTGTCCCCTTGTAATAAGAGAGTCACTTCCTAGATACTCTGTTTTCTCTTTCCTCAGAGCAGAATTGAACCCATTTTCGGTTCAGATGGATTTAATTTGTAGAGGATCCTACAACAGCAGCAAATAGATGAGAACTGACTTCCTTTCACTTGGTGCCTCATATCTGATGTGATACAATTGTCATTTTATTTATTTACCTGTATGGTCTTTTCTATCTGGCATATTCATGGCTATAAACCATCTCAAAATGAGCTCATTTAAAAACAGTTATATTTTTTAAAACAAGTAATTTGCTTATAAAAATACATTGACACATATATTTCTTACAAACGTGTCAAAGAGAACTGTATGAAAGTAACAGATAAAATGCAGCTGAAATGCCTGATGAAACAGAGAAATCATAAGATGTCATCTAAAGCTTATGAAATCTGATGCCAACTCTATCTTAATAAGTTCATAGGTGGCAGCATCATGTACTTGGCTTGAGAAGGGTCAATAAAGAAGCAAACTTGACAAGTTTAGTGATATAGGACAATTGTCCTTACATGATACATAAAGCAATCTGACACTCTCAGGGTCAAAGCAGGATACACTGCAGTTGAAGCTCAGATTTAAGTTGGATTCCCACTGTTGGTGCAAGGACCACAGTTTTACTCTAATACAAGCACCTATACCCTTAAAGCAAATTGGATGCAGGCTCATGAACCACAAGATTAAATATAAGATTGCAGTTTAGATAAGCTCAGATGTAATAGGAGGATTACTGTAGTGTGATTCTTTCATTCTTTTAGATGTGTTAATTCCTTTGTGTGTGGCCAGTCAGAGAGGAATTCAGACTTCTTTCTTGACAGGAGTCCAGCTGTCTCCCACTTCCATTTTATCTGGGAATGTTGCTCAGATTCTTTTTTTAGGGAAGCCTTTCAATGTTCCCACCCTCATAGTTGTCATCAGATACACATGTTTTTATTATATTTTACTAAATGACATATTCATGTCATGTCTCTGGAATCAAGCTCACAATTCTGAAGCAGACTCAGTGTCCAATTATCTTCAGGCCATCTCTCTTCAGAGGTTGCCCACAAATATTCCATTTTGTATTCTTTTGGGCCTCAGGACATTGTAGCAAAACATTTATTTTTAATTTAATTACTCTATTTCCTGCCCCCTGACTTTCCAGATAATGGACTATATTCATCATGAACTGATCTTGCTGAAAACCCTGAGGATGGCAGTTTATGACTTGAATGCTGTCAAGGAATGGTGGCATACAGTAGCAAGAAAGACCTGTTTCTTGGCAAATCAAACAATAATCAGTACCTTGGAGAGTGCAATTCACCAGTTGTTTTAACTGGAAGCATTGCTGCTTCAGCTGTGTGTATAGATAACTGAAGCAGGCTTTAACAAGCCTGTAGCTTTGCTCTGCTTGTTGCTGTAGCCATTTTGAAAGCTTCAGCTTTTCTGCATAGTGGAAGCTCACAAGAAGCCACTGAGGGATTGATCCTGCAGATCAGGCTTCCCATTGCATATTATTATGTGACAGCATTCAGTCCCATAGGACCTGCATATTATAGTTGAGGTAGTTTCTCAGTGATTTAAGTATGTGGAATTCTAGATGACAACAGATTCCAACTAACTATAATTTGGTTCAGTTGCATGTAAAGAAGAGATTGGTTCACACCCAATTATGTAAGCCATTTTCCTAGTACTACTATTTTGGAACAAATTTGTTCATGTTCCGTTTTGGCTTTATTTGAAGTATTGGTATTCCCATTGATTTAATTTAAGGATTTAACTTGTAAGGGTATAATTAAAGATTCTTAGATACACTTCACATACAGTATGTAAATTGAAGTGCTTAGATAAGTTTAATGAACACGCTGTAGATGCCTGTCACACAATACCTAGCCATTAGCAGACAAATAATATGACTAAGCAGCTGATTGACAAATTGTGCTAACCCCTCTTCTCATTACATTGTGTCCTCGTTATACAGTATGTGTTTTTAGTCAAGTATGCAATTAATGATGCAAATTGCTTAACAATTATATTATTGTTGTAACAATTTTTTGTGTTCTATTATTGGAAGGACAAAACATATTTGAGAAGGAAAATCTATGACAGAATCTCCTGACACTTTTTGAAAGTCATTAAAACAGGCTTATTAAGGAGGGAGTTATCAAAATCACACAACAAGCTAAGATTTGCCCATCTGGATAGAGGAAAGGAGCTGAAAGCAGATACTAAAGAGTATCTTAAAAATTATGAATTGTGATTAGGACTGTACTGCTCTGGAGAGGAAGTGCTGCGTCCTATTTTCTAGAGCATCTTTGTTGTCAATTGTACCCCCATCCTGCTGTTGCTTTTAAATCTAAAAAAAAAAAAAAAATGACAGGAGATCCAATTATAGATCTTCCCTATAATATCTAGTTTGGGATTAGAAACCACAAATGAAATTATAAATGTTGATATTTTAAAATCATGATAAATTCTAAGATTATGGAGGCAGAATCACAGAAAAAGCTTGAGAATGATAGGCTGATTCTTTCCTGTCTGTCACTTCCACATTTTAAAGAGACTAGTACAGGATTCTATATACTGTAGGAAAGTCTTTCATTCTAGATGTCAATTGCGTAGAAGACAGATTCAGATCCTGGCCCATAACCTAGCTCCTCCTAGCAGTAATACTGTTCTTATCCCTGATGTTTTACAAAGTCAAGGAACATTAAAGGACCTTCTCTCTGTCCATCTGTCAGTAAAGGGCCACTCCAAACTTTCATGTAGATATTATATTCAGTTGTGGATTGCTTGCTCAACCAGGAGGCTGCTCAAATTTATTTATTTATTTATTAAACAAAATTATATAGTCACCCAACTCACACATAGGTGACTCTGGAGGACTTACAACATTTTTTTAAAAAAATCTATCATATAAGAAAAACAAGAAAAACCACCTCACTCTTCATGGTAGCAACCAATCAAATCAACCATTTGATAGGCTCCATCTCCATTCATCATCCTCAGGCCTGCTGGCAAAAATCACATTTGTAGATCCTTTTTGGAGAGCACTAGGGTGGGGACCAGCAGTATCTCTGGGGGAATGATGTTCCATAAGGAAGGGGCCACCATTGAAAAGGCCCTTTTTCATGATCCCACCAGATGCACCTCCCTAATAAATGACACTTGTAACATGCCCTGCCTTTCCATCCTCGTGGGCCAGGTGGATGAAATAGGGGAGAGGTTGTCTTTCTAATAGCCTAGCCCCAATAAAGGTGATAACCAGCATCTTGAGTTGTATGTGGAAGCAGATTGGCAGTCAGTGCAGTTCTCGCAGAAGAGATAACACATGCACAAGTCCAGGCTTTTATGTTAATGATATTAATGTTAATTTTAAATATCAATGTTAATTTCATTGTCTTAGATCCTATACTGAGTGTCCTCTTACAAACATTTTATGAAATCAGAGATAGGGTAACTACAAAAACATTTCTCTAGTTGTGACACTCAGGTGTGTGGAACACAGCATCATGTCCTCTTACAAACATTTTATGAAATCAGAGATAGGGTAACCACAAAAACATTTCTCTAGTTGTGACACTCAGGTGTGTGGAACACAGCAGCAAGGAGGAAGGGGAGATAACAGGAAGGAAGTAGAAATTATGGGTGAGGAAGGAACTATATATATCAGTGGTGGGATTAAACATTTTTATTACCGGTTCTGTGGGTGTGGCTTGGTGGGGTGGTGGTGGTATGACTTGGTGAGTGTGGCTTGGTGGGCATGGCAGGGGAGGGGTACTGTAAAATCTCAATTCCCACCCCACTCCTGGGGGAAGGTTACTCAAAATTTCCTCTAGAAATTTTCTCCAGAATTGGTCAGAACCTGCTGAATACCACCTCTGATACCTACTCTAATAAAGTGTCCTCAAAATACCTTGCTCATCTTGGCAGCACCAAGAAGAAAAAGCCCATCACTTTTACATTTCCCAGAACTATTTTTCTATTGAGTGCAGTCTTACTTTCCAGCTGGAAACTGGGTTTGAAACTACTTTGAACTATGAACATACTAAGAGTATCTATCTATTCATGCCTCATTTACAAAGTAACCTATGGGTTAACATTATATGAAGGTGTCTTCTTCGTTCCCTGTCTCTTCTCTTACGGATGACTAAATACTTGGTTCCACTTGCTTTTGTTTGCAACCAGCTAGAATTCTTATGCCTGGTTTTCCATTATTTGCCTGAATAAGGTCAGAGCAAATTGTGCTTTATGAATCTGGCTTGTCTGAATCAACTACAATTAAAACTAAAAGCACTTTCTAGTAGATATGGAAACCAACTCTTGTTAGCAAAGGATTTCATGGCACAGGAGTAGAAGAGAAGGGAGAAGGTTTGCATGTACAATATTAAACAATGCCTTTAGCACTGTATATGATTTTAAAGCCTCCTGCTTCTACCTGTGATGGTTGATTAATAATGCCTATGCCATAAGAATCTTTAAATCACTGTGTTGCTCATATATAAATTGATGGAAGACAGTGGAAAGTGGAGAAACTATTGAAAGCAATGGTTAAAGTGCAGGTTTTAATTTACATTCCAGAAACATGAGTAGAAGAATTTCTGACTATGCAACATTTGTAGGACCCAAGACAGGGCAAACAGAAAAACCACAGAAAAGTTCAGTCAGCTGAAATAATTGTAGTATTGGATAGCCATCTTATATTTTCCTGAGCCTTTTCTAGGGTAATTAGCCACTCTGGACCTTTTTATGAGGGAATATTCTTTTAAGGAATTGGATTAATCCAGCCTCCACAACTTGTTTCTCTTGATATGTTGGAACTACAGCTCTTATCAACTCCAGACATGCCTTGAAATAGGACCTGAACTGAAAAATAATAAATGATAGGAGAAAATCAGGCTAACAGCTAAGCCAAAAAGTGATAGCCATGTTTGCTCTAGGGCCACACTTCATAGTAACAATGAGTCAAAATCAAGGAGAAAACTGAGATAACTTTTTTTTTGGAGATCAGATAAAAAGGAAAAAGAGTAAACCACACACTGTCAGATAAAAATGGTAAAACATCTCCCAATACCTAGGAATGGAATATTTTGAGACATTGGAGACTCAATAAGAATCAAATAAAACAAATGAATTAGGATGTTTTTGTTTCAAATTTCTATTAAGTCCTTTTAATGTACTTAACAGCATTTCTGTAGGAATGCAATTGGATAATGCTTCACAATCACATTTTTTTTTTCTGTTCTGTTCAATTGTGTCTGTTTCTCAGAGATTGCCTGGGCAAGTCTCTGCAGTTTTCTTGGCAAAGTTTTTCAGGAGTGATTTGTCATTGCCTACTTCCTGGGGCTGAGAGAGAACGAATGGCCCAAGGTCATCCAGGTGGCTTTGTTCCTAACACTAGCTAAAACTCAGAACCTCCCAGTTTCTAGACTGATGCCTTAACCACAACACTAAACTGGCCTGTGCATAGCACCATGAACAAAAAAACCAGAAAATTAGTGACTTAAAGCATCACTGTAATGCTAACACTATCTGGGAGATGGGTGGTTAAGAAGTTTGTTTTATAAAGTAATTAAATAACTGGTAAGAATCCTGGAGATAGTTTATAAAAAGCCATATTCAGACTCTGCTGTTTTCAGTCAAAAGAACCATGACCACTTCATAGGAAATTTGCTGTAGAAGTTTCTGTGTAAACATTGATTGATTATTTATGTGACATCAAGTCATTTATGATTCCTAGTGATCACATAGATTTCCCCCCCATGACAATCTGTCACTAACTTGCTTTTACAGGGCTCCCAATGGCACACTCATTATCACTATAACTGAGGTCATCCATTTTGATGCTAGTCATGTTCTTCTGCTCTTTCCTTCCACCTTTTCTAATATTAGAGCCTTTTCTAAAGAGCTGAATCTTCACATAATGTGATTGAAGTAAGATAACTTGAGCTTAGTTATTTGTGCCTTAAGTGAGAACTCTGGATTATTTTGTTTGGTGATCCACCAGTCCATGATGTTCTGAGGAGACTTTTCCAACACCAAAGTTCAAATATTTTTTCCTATTCTGCTTCTTCAAAGCCCAATTTTCACTTCAATAAATGGTTACCAAGAATATCACAGCTTGCATGATTCTGATCATTGCAGATTTAGAAACCTCAGAGCATTTGAATTTCTTTTCCAAAGCCTTAATGGCTGCTTTACCAAGTGCTGGCTTGCGGTGTATTTCTTAACTGCTTGTTTTTTTATGTTTGACAGTTGATTCTAAAAAACAGAAGTTATCTACCATTTCAATATATTCATTACCAGGTCTAAGGCTAGTTGTTATTGGAAGATCAATTAGTTCAAAACTGAAATTCTCATTAGCCTGTCCCTTTCATTTCAATAAATCTCATTAAAGAAGGCTTTGTAAGAAGATTGCTCAGGAGAAGTATTTTCAGTTTGAAGCAGCTGCCTAAACCTGACACTTCACCCAATGCTAAGGCAATATAAAACGTGTCTTCATTATTATTTTGATACAACAATATTTGAAAAACTCTAGAAGACATTTGGGCCTTTTCTTCACTAGTCACATTTTGTAAAGTCACTCAGCCATAAGAACAATGAAGATAGGCTTCATGCAATCTGCAGAAACAAATGTAGTCCATGGCAAATTTGAATATATTGTTGTACAGATGCTTTTCCTAACCTCCCTCCCATGCTTTTTTCTTTGAGACTCCTGCTTTAGAGTACAAAACTTTGGACAGGGATTGTATAAAGATTTTTTGGGGGGTGGAATGGGGGGCTACATTGGCAGCTTTTATCAGCTGTGAAGGGAAAATGCTTTCCACCAAAAAAAATTAATTATTTTGCCTCTGGCATTTCCAGAGATCAGGAAGGAAAGCCAGCAAAGGTTTGCAGATAAAGCAGTGTATAGGCATTGAAAGGCTTGTCACATTTGTACAGTACCTTCTTTTAAAACTGAAGATAATTGTTTTAGACATTTGAAAAGAAGAAAAAGCTGAAATGTAAACAATTCAGTTCTAGGGTATTACTCAGATGGAATTCATCCATCTTAAATAGGCATCATCTTGGATAGTTTTCATTTATCAGCTGTTTTTCTACTTGAAATTCTAACCTTTTCTGATGACTTACTTATTTTGAATGAATTTGCTGCTTTAATGGTTTTCAGAAAATGGTTTATACAGTTTTCCTCACAAAAGTGTAGTTTTCTTTGCAGGTCTTCAGCTAATAACCATTCAATCAGCATCTGTGCTGAATGGTGCTGAATGAGAAGTTTTACAGCTGGTCCTTACACTTGTAACTATCGTAGTATCCCCATCATGCCTCAGTGGCACAGTGGTTAGAGTGCAGTACTGCAAGCTATTCCTACTGCAATTTGGCAGATCGAATCCCACCAGGCTCAAAGTTGACTCAGCCTTCCATCTTTCTGAGGTGGGTAAAATGAGGACCCAAATTGTTGGGGGCATTATGCTGACTATGTAAACCACTTTGAGAGGGCTGTAAAGCACTATAAAGCAGTATATAAGTCTAAGTGCTATTGCTATTGCTACCATCATCTGATTGTAGTTCAGTGCATGGCAACTGACTTGCAATTAAGATTGTCTAGCATCCATCAATCATGTGATCATCATTTGTGACCTTCATAGCTTCCAACAAGAAAAGTCAATGGGGAAGTTGCCAGGAGATAGCAAATAGTGATCATGTGGTGATGTCATGCCTCACAAACACACACAGGTGTGGATTTAAGCAGGATTTATCTAATGACTGCAATTGGAACTTCTGGAATTGCAATCATTGGTTGATGTGGTCACGTGACATTGCATTTTATGGTTCTGTCACTTAGTAACAGAGTTCCCCATCCCAATTACCATTGTTAACTGACTACCTATATTTCCACTGCTTTAAAAAGGATAAAAGCTGTGAACACTATTTATACCAGTTTTCATTTTGCATTCTTATGTATAGTTGGCAGGACCTACACTGAATAGTCAATTGGGCAAGAGTCATTCAGAAAACAGCTTAAGTGTTTTAAAACAAAAAGGAAGACTGCAATAAAGCTGGAAGAAAAGATATGGATTTTCTATACAGTTTGCTGAATCACCATAGGATACATTTTCCTTGGCTATTCATTAGGAAACTTTTCTTAAATCTGCTTTCTCTCCTGTGAATAAGGTCTGGACAGATATTGACAACAATCTCAACAATTCCTATCTTCAAACATTTTATCAAACACCGCTCATCGTTTAGTATGTTCGGAGGTCTCAATAAAGAGCTTATCAATAATAACCAGCTTATCCTAACAACGAGGCTCATTTCAGCTTACAGAAGATGAAAGCAGTTATGGAACTGATAGAAGGATAACTTTTTCGTGCAAAGCAATGTTGAAGGAGGAGGAATAGATACTGTATCATGTATCTGTGGGACTGTAAATTGCAAAGCAAGCCCTTCCTTTTTTTATACAGATTTAGTAGACTTTTCACAATTATTCTTTTAGGTCAAAATAATTGACCAGGTAAGATGATTCTATATTAACCTTTCCCAGTTTAATGCTCTTCAGATGTAACTGCCATATTTCTTAGAATTCATTCTTGACTGAAGTTGATGTTGGTTAGAAATTTAAGAAGAAAAGGCCAGCTATGTAGCAGCACCTAATTGACCATGACTTATCTTAAAACATTAAGATATTATTTGGATGGGAGATCACAAAGGCCATTGGTTGGACCAGAAAGTTGGAAAAAATTGGGTAGGAAAAGACATACCAGTTCCATAGTATTGTTAAAAAGAGTCCAGAGGTATATGTTGTATGTATCATTCAAAATATAGGTATATATCTAAACTGAAGTCTGCAATATTTTAACTGTATTACTGTGAAGTAGGGCCCATTGAAAACCAATTTGGTTGTAGTGAGTAAGGCAATGGTCTAGAAACTGCGAGACTATAAGTTCTAGTCTTGCCTTAGCCACAAAGCCAGCTGGGTGACCTTGAGCCACTTGCTTCTCTCAGTCCCAGGAAGCAGACAATGGCAAATCAGTTTCAAAAAACCTTGTCAAGAAAACTGCATGGATTTGTCCAAGTAGTCACTAGCTTTCAGAACTGACTCAAAGGAACAAAAAAAGCCCTACTAAAATAAAAATATAAATATGCAAATGTTTTGACAAGAATAGAAGGAAACATGGTCCTCATTTCTTCTGCATGAGCATAATCAATCAGCCAATAATTAGACTGACAAAATAAATTTCTGTGCTTCATTTTTTTCTCCCCAAAATAAAACTTTGTACGTATTACTTTGAAAATCTATTTCTGGTTTTCAATAGAGTGTCAGGTTGTCACTTGTATCCTAAAAGGCCTCTCCTTTATAGGACTAACTTTTAACTCTGTCTCTCTCTCTCTCTCTCCAGGCATCCAAGCCACCACAAGCTGAGAAAAATGGCTTAAGAGGATTTGATGAAAAAGCCTATGTATCGTCAAAGCTACTGAAGGCTGGAGAAGACCCTTATCGACAACATGCTTTCAATCAGTTGGAGAGTGACAAACTGAGTAGTGACCGGCCCATTAGAGACACTAGACATTACAGGTACTGTAATACAGATGAGTATTGATTGTAATCAATACTTAGTACCATGGCATCTCTGTGACCTAATCTTTGAGACAGTTTAATTCTGAAAGACAGAAAGATATTGTCTGTATCCCACCTGACAGAGGACTTCTCATCCTTAATGCAGACTGTTTTATTTATTTTAACATCTGGATATAGTTAATGTAAAGATGTCATAGAAGATGGAAACATTGTTTAACATTTAAACAAATCTCTAGAAATGTGATAATGCAATGAACTGGGCCAGATGGTTACATATATTTAGTTCCTATTAAGGATCCTATTAAATAGTGATTAGTAAAAAGCCAAGTAATTTCACACAACACAAATATGCTCTGACAATACCATTTTTTTTTCTGCCTTTGACCCTCTGTTGTTCCTTTCATCTCAACCAGCTCTTGAGTGAAATAAATCATAGTTATCTTTGGTTGGATCATCATTAGAAATGTATTATCTTTTTTATTTAGATATGGTCCAATGGCAAACTCAAGGTACATATCAAATCTGTAGGCTTTGTCACCCATCGTTTTGGAGGAAAATCAGCTGATTGGCAGTAACTGAAAACAGAGGCGAGATAGGCAGGATAGGAACTGACAGTTGGGATAGCTAATTGCATGCTAAAATAGCAGGGGTCCCCAAGTCCTGGTCCACAGACCGTGGGCCATTTGGAACCAGGCACAAGTGAGTGTGTGAAGCTTCATTTGTGCATGCATGGGATTGGGTTGTGTTCACGAAACCATCCCTGCTACCGCCTGCTGCCGATCTATGGAATTGCAGGATAATTTTCTGCTGATTCAAGAAAGGATGACAAACTCTGGAGAAAGGGTCAAGTAGCTTATGATTGCCTGAATAGCTTACCTAATCTTTCTTCCTGGAATTGTAGTTTGCCATCTCTCTCTCTCCCTCTCTCCCTCTCTCCCTCTCTCCCTCTCTCCCTCTCTCCCTCTCCCTCTCCCTCTCCCACTCCCTATCTATCTATCTATCTATCTATCTATCTATCTATCTATCTATCTATCTATTTTCTTAAGTTTTCACGGGTACTTACATGTATGGTATTCAGCTCTGTTCGGGTATTTTCCCACGTCATTGTAGTTGTGCTTTTAAAGTTGTAGCAACGTTTCAGCAGAATCTCATCTGCCATCATCAGGCTTCTGTATAGTGTTCATCTGTGAGTCAGACTTTTACAGTAGTTTCAGATTTAAATTTGGGGCTAGCCTATTGCTGTGCCAGAATGGTTTTTTCTTCATCCTGATTGGTTGGGAGTCTTGGTCTGTGTATTGGTCTTGGAGTTTGTTGTGTTCTGCTTGATTGGTGTTTCCAATATCTTCTGTCTGTTTTTTGACTCTTTTTGTATCTTGATTGGCTGGCAACATTGTGTTACTTTATTGGAGGCCTTTAGTGCAGCTTGGCTCCGGGTAAATGGACGGCTATCATTAGTTAGGAAGCTAGGTTTCATCTGGGTGCCTGGTTGGGGTGTGTTTGAGCTGGAGGTATCAGGGGGGATCTGTTTGTGCCCAGGTGTTTGCCTGGCTTGTGGTGTGGAGATTTTTTTGTTTGTGAGTGCAGGCTTCCAAATGATTGACAGTCTGGTGGAATCATCTCTTCTATTCATGCTTTCTGGCCTTTTTTCAATCTCTATGGCTTCTCTGATGATTCTGTGGCTGGGGTTTTCTATAGTGGCTAGGGTTTTGGTGCCATTGAAGTTGATGCTATGACCTGTTGCTTCCAAGTGTTGGACTAGTGAGGAAGTGTGTTCCAGCTTTTTGACTGCATTTTTGTGTTCATCCAGGTGGGTACTTATTCTTCTATTGGTCTGTCCAATGTATGTGGCCGGGCATGATGCACAGGGGACTTCGTATATGCCTTGGTTTTCCAGGTCAATTTTATCTTTGGGGTTTCTAAGGATGGCTGCTATTTTTCTGTCTGTTTTGAAGGCAGTCTTGATGTGATGTCTGTGTAGTATCTTACTAATTTTGTCTGTAGTACCTCTTATGTAGGGCAGGACAGCTGTTCCATAGGTCTGTTCATCTTCTGGGTCTCTATTATGTCTCAGTGTGTTTTGGTGGATCAAGTCAGTGATTTTGCTTTAGTGGAAGCCGTTGGCTGTCAGTACTTTAGTCAGGGTGCATAGTTCAGTCTAAATGTGTCTCTTGTCTGCCAGGCATTTGGTTCTAGTAATTAGTGTTTTAGCTATGGAGTTTATCTGTGCTGGGTGGTGGTGGGATTGGGCATTGAGGTAGTGGTTAGTGTGTGTTTTCTTCTGGTATATGGTGTGTCCTAGTGTGCCATTTGTTTTTTTGTAGATTAGTACATCTAGGAATGGTAGTTGTTTGTTTGTTTCTGTTTCCATGGTGAACTTGATTTTGGGGTGTGTGCTGTTTAGGTGTGTTAGGAAATTGTTTAGGTTTTCTTTTCTATGGGGCCAAATCACAAATGTGTCATCGATGTATCTTAACCATAGTTTGGGTTTGTGGGCTCTGGATTCGAATTCTTCCATGAACAGGTTTGCAATGACGGGTGACAGTGGTGATCCCATGGGGGCTCCTTCAATTTGTTTGTATCTTTGTCCTTTGTATATGAAATATGTGTTGGTTAAGCAGTGTTCTGTTAGTTCCATGAGGTGTTTAGCTGGTTGGTATTTATTTTTGATGATTTCAAGGGTCTCTTTTATCGGGACTTGAGTGAATAGTGAAACCACGTCGAAACTTACAAGCAGATCTTCTTGCTCCACATGTAGATCTTTGATCATTTCCAAGAAGTGGAAGTTTTGTAGTTTTGTACATGAGAAGCTGCTGTTTCCGCATGGGGCTGTAGCTGTTTTGCTAGGTGTTTAGCTAGGTTTTGTAGTGGTGCTCCTCTGGAGCTGACTATGGATCTGAGAGATATGCCTTCTTTGTGTCTTTTTGGGAGGCCGTATAGTTTGGGGCATCTGGAAGATTTTTCTCTTGGGATGTTTGTCTGTTGGATCTCTTTGCTCAGGTGGCTGGTTATAATTTTCTTCTTGGTTAATTTTTCCAGATATGTGGTTGAGTCTGTGTTATGGGTTTGTATGCGGGGTCTTGGTCTGCCCTAAACTTTATGGTCTCCCAAAGATACACAAAGTAGGAACCCCACTCAGACCAATAGTCAGCTCCATAGGCTCACCTCTACAAAACCTAGCCAAATTTCTCGCCAAACAACTACAGCCCTATGCAGAATCCATCAACTCACATGTAAGAAACTCATTCCAGTTCATCGAGATCATAAAGAAACAAAACTTACAACCCAGTGACCTACTAGTGAGCTTCGATGTCATATCCTTCTTCACCCAAGTGCCAATAAAAGAAGCCTTGACAGCCATCCAAAACAAATACAACCCCCCCAAGCACATCCTAGATCTGACCAACCACTGCCTATCCAATACATACTTCACCTACAATGGACAAAAATACAAACAAATAGAAGGAGCACCCATGGGATCACCCCTCTCACCTGTCATCGCTAACCTCTACATGGAACACTTTGAAACACAAGCTCTAGAAAAATATGATCACAAACCCAAACTCTGGCTCAGATACGTAGATGACACCTTCATAATCTGGCCACACGGGAAAGAAAAACTGAACAACTTCCTCACACACCTCAACAGCCAACACCCCAAAATACAATTCACCATGGAAACAGAAGCTAACAACCAACTTCCCTTCCTAGATGTCTTGGTATACAAAAAATCCAATGGCTCCCTAGGACACACCATCTACCAGAAGAAAACACATACAAACACCATTTACCAGAAGAAAACACATACAAACCGCTATCTACACGCACTCTCACACCACCACCCAGCACAGATCAATTCCGTAGCCGAGACACTCATCTCCAGAACAAAATGCTTAGCCGATGAACAACACCTAGAGACCGAACTACACACTCTCACCGGTGTGCTGACAGCCAATGGATTCCAAAGAAAGAAGATCACCCACCTAATCCAAAAAGAAACCCCAGCCAAAATCCAAGACAAAGAACAAGAGAATGGCAAAGCCCTCCTCCCATATATAAAAGGCACTACGGACAAAATTAGCAAGATCCTCCAAAAACACAACATTAAGACAGAATTCTGCACAAACAGAAAGATATCCACCATCCTAAGAAACCCTAAGGACAGAATCGAGTTAGAAAATCAAGGAGTATACGAAATCCCTTGCACTGCCTGCCCCACCACATACATTGGACAGACTAACAGAAGAATAGGTGCACGCATTGAAGAACATAAGAACTCAATCAAAAAGGAAGAACCGACCTCTTCCCTGGTCCAACACCTCAAAGCCACAGGACATGAGATTGACTTTAAAAATACCAAAACTATCGCCAAAACCGAACACTTCAGCAGCAGAATCATCAGAGAAGCCATAGAGATAGAAAAACGCCCACACAGCATGAATAAACGAGATGATGCCTCCCGCCTACCAGCCATTTGGAAACCCGCCCTCATGAACAGACGCGTACCTAACATGAAGAATGACACCAGACCCACACCCCTGAGAGCCACACAAGATGCCACCACCACACTTCCACGTAGAAAGCAGACTCACACCCACACAGAAGATGAAACACGACCACGGACCAGAAGCCGCACTGCAGCTGCATCACTACCCACCTCAAACCCCTCTGAGCCATACATGAAGCGAACTGACCTCCACCATGAAGATGCAGCACGACCACAAACTCGAAGCCAAACAGCAAGATCACAGCTCACCAGCTCAAACCCTCCAGCAACTAAGACTAACCTGAGCACAATCAAGCCCCCACCTGAACAGAACACGCCTCCAGCCAATCAGAACACAGCCAACCCCCCAACCAATCAGAACACAGCCAACCCCCCAACCAATGAGAACACACCCCCACCCAATCAGAACACAGCCAAGCCCCCACCCAATCAAGTCACACCCCCACTAGCAGTTAAAAGGAAGAAGCAGCTGCAAGCTCACATCACTCTGAGAAGCACAGAGCTGAAGACCAAGCCTGAAGATGATGAATGAGACTTCATCGAAACGTTGCCTAGATACTTCCAATCTTACGCGGGAGAAAACCCGAATAACCAAAGATCCACATACAAATACCCACGAGAACCTCAGAAAACAAATATATATGTATATGTATATGTATATGTATATGTATATGTATATGTATATGTATATGTATATGCATATGTATATATGTATATATGTATACATGTATATATATTCTTACGTTTTTGCGGGTACTAACATGTATGGTATTCAGCTTTGTTCGGGTATTTTCCCATGTCATTATAGTTGTGCTTTTAAAGTTGTAGCAACATTTCGGCAGAATCTCATCTGTCAACATCAGGCTTCTGTGTTGTGTTCATCTGTGAGTCAGAGTTTCACAGCTGTTTCAGTTTTAAATTTGGGGCTAGCCTACTGCTGTACCAGAATGATTTTTTCTTCATCCTGATTGGTTGGTAGTCTTGGTCTGTGTTTTTTGGTCTTGGAGGTTGCTGTGTTCTGCTTGATTGGTGTTTCTAATATCTTCTGTCTGTTTTGTGGCTTTTTTTGTCTTGATTGGCTGACAGCATTGTGTTCCTGTATTAGAGGCTTTTAGTGCAGCTTGGCTCCGAGTAAATGGACAGCTATAATTTTTAGGAAGCTAGGTTTCATCTGGGTGCCTGGTTGGGGTGTGTTTGAGCTGGAGGTATCAGGGGGGATCTGTTTGTGCCCAGGTGTTTGCCTGGCTTGTGGTGTGGAGATTTCTTTGTTTGTAAGTGCAGGCTTCCAAATAATTGACAGTCTGGTGGAATCATCTCTTCTATTCATTTAAACCTGAAACAGCTGTGAAAGTCTGACTCACAGATGAACACAATACAGAAGCCTGATGATGGCAGATGAGATTCTGCTGAAACGTTGCTACAACTTTAGAAGAAGAACTACAATGACGTGGGAAAATAGCCGAACAAAGCTGAATACCATACATGTAAGTACCCGCGAAAACTTAAGAATATATATATATGTGTGTGTGTGTGTGTGTTTTCATAGATTTTCATGGGTACAGTATTTAGGTCTAGGTGTGTTTGGGTCTTTTCCCGTGTAAGATTAAGAGTATCTTGGTGACGTGTGTCGCTTGCACTGGCACAAAGCTGAAAGCACCAGCCTGAGAATGGCGAGTGGGATCTCGCCAAAATGTCGCCAAGATACTCTTAATCTTACACGGGAAAAGACCCAAACACACCTAGACCTACATACCTACATACACACACACAGAGCATATATAAATCTGTGCCATTGTTTTTTAAAGACCTGATCTAAAATCATGGTGACTCTTCTGTTCCTTTGCTTTATAAAGAAGACTTTTCAATATTTTTAACCAGAGAAAGAACAGCTCATAAAATGACTGAAACTCTCTAGATAAGGAAAGCCATTTTTAAAATCTGCCCAGACGTAACATCACTTCTGCCTCATCACAATTAAGAAATCCAGCTTTGCAATTGTAAAGGATGAGTCATCAGAAGTTTCCAAGTTCTGAGCTGAAACAAGGGCTGTTGGCCTTATAGCAGCCCAACATATAGGAGCAAGGGATAGCCACAGCTCTGTAGACTTTCAGTTTTATGGAGATATGGATGTTGTGTTGATTAAGCACTCTAGTATACAGCTGCCCTGTGCCTGGATGACATTATTGATCCTGGAGTTAATTTCTTTGTCCAAAAACTCATTACTTGAGATGATTTTTCCCAAGTATTTGAAGTTTTATTTGTCAACAGTGAATTTTGATCCTATGGGCTTAGTATTTGGTATGGGATTTCAATCTTGCTCAGACTAGTAATCAGGCCGAGGGCATAGTGGTATCTAAGAATTTGTTCACCATTAACCGCAGATCATTCTTTGTGCCCTAGAAGCTCAAAGTCACAGCAAAATGGATTTCTTGAAGGCACTTCATCTATGTATTCAACTGGCAATGGTCAAAAAAGACCTTTGCTTGATGTACACTCCTTATTTCAAACAGCATGTGATAACATGCAAGCAAATAACAGATTGAATAGGACTGGGGCTAGCACACAGCCCTATTTTATCTCACTGGAAATGACAAATGCAGCTGACATATCAATTTTGTAAAACAAAACAAAGCCCTGTCCTCTCATTCTATTGTGGAGTAGCTGAATCAACTTCACAAATTCCTTGGGCATCCACAATGTCTCAGGATAATCCAGAGACTCTCCCTGTTTGCAATCCTTTTTCAGGTCAATGGAGAAATGGAATAATTGTTCTGCTTGTTCTGATTGATGCACTTGTCTGATTTGCCCCATGGCAAATGTCATGTGCTGAAAGCTGTACTGCACCTCTGGGAGGTCCCTTTTTGAGAAAGTGATAAATCTATTCAGGAGAATGTGGGCAAAGATCTTGCCAGTGAGACATTTTTGTAATTTCCACAGTCTCATTTGGTTCTCTTATTTTTATAGAGAACCACAATGAGGGCATCATAGAAGTCATCAGGCATTTGACCCGTGGACCAAATGTCTTCCAAAAGTCTTGTATGCCTGCAAGGTGTTTGGGTCTAGCTTTTTGTAGATCTCATTAGAAATGCCATCCTGCCCCTGTTGCTTTATTTGAGCTCATCTGCAAGTTTGCTTTCCTGGTCTCGTCAGTAGAAGGAGGGAGGCAGATCTAGGACATGCAACACTGGCAGCTGTAAAACCAGCAATGGACAGTCTATTGAGTAAGTTGGAAAAGGGTTTGGCTCAGTGGATTTTTCAGTCTTTCCTGATCTTTGATCAAGTTTGACGCATTCCATGGTAGCAAGGGGAGCATCCTGATTTAGAAGGATCATAAATGGACTTTATGGCACTGAGGGACTCTGTGGTGGCCTGAACACCTGCACAGTGTTCCACCTTCTCAGCTTTCCTCTGCTGCCAGCCTTACTTGCACTTCTGTGTGTGCTTTGGACTGCAGGTACTTAACATTGTCTTTGTATGAGTCAGATGATGGATCATTCTGCCAGGCTGCCTAGGGCTAGGTCTTGTTCTTGACCTAGAGAACTGCTGAAATGGTTTTGCGGTTTTCATCAAACCAGTTCTTGACAGGCCCAGAAGTTTCAGTCCAAATGCAGTTGTTGCAGCCTGCGTGATAACATTTTAAAATTGTGGGTCCATTTTTCAGAACAGGTTTCTAGAAGTGGTAAATTGCTGGAGAGCTTTATGGCCTGTGCATTTGAAGGACCATCTATTTCCTGTAGTTTCTGCCCATCGTGTATAATGGAATGTAATTGGCATACTTTGGGTCTCATCAATTAAATGATGGCTCTTCTCTGGCACTGTGCCTGTAGTCTGGAACAGCATTCCCCCAGATGTTGGTATGGCACGTTTTTGGCCCTTGTTTACATAGACTCTAAAAACTGAGTTTTCCCCAGGCCTTGGCAGACCTTTAATGGGAATGCTTTATATTTGGGATGAACATTTTATTGTCTTTCTGATATTTATTGCTTGTTTTTGTTATATTGTTTTGAACTCTATCTAATACTGTATACCACCCCCAGTTATTATGGAATCAATCAGATTTAGACAATTAACAAAAGTGCAAAACAAAGAATCCCTTCCTCAAATGCAACTTTATTATTTGGGATCAGCCACGGGGCTAACAATAATCCAAAAAAGTAGGTCTTTGTATCAATACTAATATTTTGCAATGAATTCTTAGGGATTGTCTGTCTGCAACATCTATGATGAATGCAACTTTGTCTCAGGGGGAAATCTCCCTTGGGCTGCTGTTTCAGCAGTGACAGCATCAGTGAATTCCTCAGAAAAACTAGGCTACCTAGTTTTGGATCCTGTGTTCACAGCACAGCTGTACAGTCAGAATTGTACCCCCCTCCCCCACTTTATAGAGTTTGCTGCTGTAGATTGTGCCCAAATTGGAAACCATTTGTGAGTTCTAATCTAGCCTTAGGCATGAAAAATCAGCTGGGTAACTTTGGGCCAGCTGTTCATTTCACATTTGTTGTGAGGAGAATATGAGGAATAATAAATGCTAGCATATTTGCTACCTTAAATTGTATATGAAAAGGAGGATTAAACAAAACTAATTGCCCATTCTTGCAGGTTGGCAGGTGTGCTGTATGTCAGGTATATAGCCTTGGCTTTGCATGATAGATGTTGCCAGTTTAACTCCTGATTTCTGAGAATAACTCCAATAAAAAAATCTGGTTTGCTTTGCCTATCAGAGTAGTCAATATGCTGCTATTTTAGAACATGGCCTTCTAAAAAATTATCTGAAATTGGCATTGGGTTACTTTTAAAATCCCTTTAGATAAGATAAAAAAAACTATTTTAGGCTTCAATTCTCCTAATTTGCAGTCAACCTGAACATTTAACATTTCTGATGATCATCAGGTTGGCAAAGGTTGACTAGGGAAAATGTTTCTATGCATACATATGTTTCCAAATTAACTGGCAAGGTCTTCAGAGGTATAGCAACTATTATTTTCTTCTCATAATCTGAGTAATTTAACCTATCTGGGTAGTTTAACATTATGAAGAATGAATGATTCTTCCAAAAACATTAATTTTCTATCTTTTCAGCCAAATGTGTGTAATTACCTATTTTCTGCAACTCTTTGTTTTTAAATGTCCTGGAAAGTCACCAGTAGATCAAATAACAAATGATACCATTGTATTTCAAATTACTTTTGACACAATTTTTAGTATTTGCCTTCTTCCAGAACTAGCTGTCCTATAAATGGCTTTCCACATTTATAAAAATTACTTCTTAATTATAGTGTATTGCTCCAGTTTGTCAAATGTTACATACAACCTTCAGTTGATTAGAAAAATGAGAGATCCTTGTTCCAGCTATGAAAATATCTTAATCTATTTATTCAATTTATAACTCTACAATTGGATTCAAGAAGTTAATAATAAAATACATATTAAAATGCAGGCTTATAAACAAATAAAAACAGATCAATAAACAACTCATAGTTTTAAAAATAAGTTAAAGCTCACACTTGAATAATAATAGTAAATAATAGTGATTCAGGATGCAATCTGAGTTGGTCACTGAGATCAAAGGTTTATTATTCCAAGCTTTCAGGCTCGTGCTGGAATCTGTCATCAGTGAGCCTCTCTCTCTCCAAAATGTGTGCCCTAGGTTGTTCTACATGTTGTATTTATATGGTACTTAGTTGTGTATGTGTAGCTTTTAGGGTGTTGATGACTGTCATTGATTGTTGTTTTCTTGTGCTGCTTTGCCCTTGGCTTTAAGTACCTTATAAACTGGTGGTAAATCAGCACTCCTGTTGACTGACAGGAGCCCATTTCCCAGGCTTCAATAATTTCTCTGGCTATTTTTGTTCCTGCTCGGCCAACAATAGTAGTAGCTGCAGAACTGAATGCATGTCCTTGTTTTTGCACTGTGAGGCTACCAATGAGTTTGGGTCTCTTCATATAACTGCTCACTCATGTTCTCACAATTTGGTGGTTAGCTTCCTTCCTATCTGGCCCACATAGTTGCAGGGGCAATCCATTCAGAGAATCCAGTACATTACATTTAAAGTTGCTCCCAACTCCAAACATAGTTATGATTCAAAATACTGTCAAACAGGCTGCTAATGATGCCAGGAGAGAAAAAATAAGGCTCTGTTGTGAATCTTTGATCTGTCATTGAGGCCAGGAAATGGTCTGATGACCACTGAAGGTCCTATGCGACAAGAAGTTAGGCCTATCACATCTAGGCTGCAAACATCTGAATGAACACTAGATGATAATGAAGAGTTAGAGGTTTTCTTGGCCTTTTTATGTCATATGGCTTCTTTTGTGGGGAAAGAAGTCTTCTGCTTCTTA
Source organism: Hydrophis major (assembly GCA_033807585.1). NCBI lineage: Eukaryota > Metazoa > Chordata > Lepidosauria > Squamata > Elapidae > Hydrophis > Hydrophis major. The sequence goes on along the minus strand of CM066328.1, from coordinate 84,736,731 downwards.
TATCTGGTGTTGTTTAAAAGTGAACTGGCAGCAGTCTAGAGATTTTCAGGCTAGACAAGAAGTCACAAAAACAAACCAGGGTTCTCTGAAGGCATATAGGTTTCAAACTGGTAGAAAATAGGCCCACTGGACTCTCCTTGTTTTCTTTCTGACTTCCCCATGTCCACCTGATATTCTGAAGAAGATGTGTACTCTCTGCAGTCTGGGACCCTATTTATTATAGTTCCAGGTGAAGCAGTAAAATTATGTTCATGCAAAATCTATCAAGAACGCGATGGGTGCTTCCTTTCCGTCGGGGAGAGTGTGGCTGAGGACAGCGCCAACGCCGAAGGGTGATGTGTCGCATGTGATGGCTAGAGGTAGGGTCTCGTTGTACTGGATGAGGACGGCATCCGAAGTGAGCAGGTCCTTGGTTTTCCTGAAGGCGGCTTGCTCGCGTTTCCCCCAAGTCCAGGTAGCCGCCTTGTCCAAAAGCCTATGCAAAGGCTCCGCCGCGGTCGCCTTTTGGGGCAGGAAGACATTATAAAAGTTAAGTAGCCACAGAAATGCCTGCAGTTCTGTTTTTGACCTGGGTGTGGGGGCTTCTTTGATGGCTTTGATTTTTTTGTCAGTGGGGTAAATGCCGTGTCGGTCTAGGAGGTATCCTAGGAATTCGACCCGCTCTGTGTATAGCTGGCATTTTTCCCTCTTCACTTTAAGCCCGGTTTCTTTGAACCTCGTTAGCACCTCCCTTAGGCGACTCTCTAGTTCGGCCTGGTTGGTTGCCGATACTAGTACATCGTCGAAGTAGGGTACCACCCCCTTGATGCCTTGTAAGAGTCTTTCCATGAGGCTCTGGAAAATTCCAGGCACCACGCTGACTCCAAATTGGAGTCGGTTACATCTAAAGGCTCCCTGGTGAGTGACTATGGTTTGCGCCTCTGCAGTTTCCTCGTCGACCGGCAGTTGCTGGTATGCTTGGGCCAGGTCGAGTTTCGCGAAAACTTTGCCCCCTCCCAGTGAGTGTAGGAGATGTTGCACTACTGGGACGGGGCAAGCGCTTTGCTGCAGGGCGCCATTTCGGGTGGCCTTATAGTCCCCGCAGATTCTCACGGACCCATCCGGATTGATTGGGGTGACTATTGGGGTCTCCCACCGGGCATGGTCTATGGGTTGTAGGACCCCTTGCTTGACGAGCTTGTCAATTTGCTCGTCGATTTTTGGTTTGAGTGCGAAGGGTGCCCGCCTTGGTTTGAGGCGTTTCAGGGGAACGTTTGGGTCTAGGCTGAAGGTTATAGGGGGCCCTCGGTACTTGCCTAGGGTGCCGTCGAACACTTCTTGGAAATCCCGGGCCAGCTGCTGCTCCCAGTCTGCTTCGGCGATGTGGTCGATGCCCGTGACTGCGATGCCGAGCGGTGCGAACCATTGGAGTCCCAGCAGGCTAGGTCGGTCTCGATCGACGATGGTCAAGGGAAGTCTTTCGGTGTGTCCCTTGTAGGTCACTGTAAACTGTCCTGTTCCGACTACAGGGATGCGGTTTCCCTGGTAGTCCTTGAGGATTAGTCTCTGGTTTTCTAGTTCCCTTCTCTGGATGGTAGGCACCAAGCGTTTAATTTCTTGCCAGGCTACCATTGAGAGGTAGGACCCGGAGTCCACCTCCATTTTACAGGGTTCACCTTCGATGCCTACCTCCATGTAGACCTTTCTGGCATCTGTGGTTGTTGTGTGGCCGATGGTGACCGTCTGATGTGTCTCTTCTCTCCGCCGGGTCTCGCCACCTTGTTGGGTTCGTCCGTTCCATTCCCAACTGTTGTCTGCTGGGCGGTCTCTGGTCCTGGGGGGTGTGCTCTATTGTTTCCGCTCGCTCGGGTCCCATTGTCTGGGGCTGTGGGTTTTCTTGAGGCAGCAGACGTGGGCGATGTGGCCCTTTTTGTCGCAGTGCCGACAAACTGAGTCGAAGAACTGGCATTCGGATCTGGGGTGGTCGCCTCCGCACCCGACACACGCGGTCCTCGACTTACGACTCCGCCGGCTGCGCTGGTCGTGGCCTGCCTGGAGACAGTGGATGTCTTCTTCCTCATCTGAAGTGCCCGAGGTGGAGTGGAGTTTGCCCTGGTGGGTGGTAGTTTCAGGTTGGGCCTCGGTCGACCTTGCAGGGTTGTTGTTTGTGGTGCGGTCCCTGGCGTTCGGTCTCCGCATGCGGTCAGCTGATTGTCGGGTTGCTTCGGCTGCCGTGGCTTCGGTGATGGCATCGGCGAGGGTGATGTTGCCCTTGGCCATCAACCGACTTTGGAGAACGGGGTCCCACAGGCCGAGCATGATTCGGTCCCGCAGGGCCTCGTTCATATTGGAGAACTCGCATAATCCTCCAAGGCACCGCAGCTCTGCAACGAAATCACTAAAACTCTCACCCAACTGCTGGTCCCGCCGATAAAATTTGAGTCGTCGGATGAGGATGGGTACGGCTGGAGCGTAGTGTCTCCGGAGCAACGGCTTGAGGTCAGCCCAATCCATCGCGGTAACATCGGCGGGCTTGGCTAGTGCTTTTGCCATCTTAAACACTGCGGGCCCGCAGTGCATTAGGAAGATGACTCGTTTCTTCAGTCCGGTGGCATCCTTCAGGTCGTTGCATTCGAGGAACATGTGGAATCTGTCCGTGTAAGATTCCCAGTCCTCGCTAGCGGGGTTGAAGGGGGTTGGTGGCGCGATGCTGGCCATCTCGTCGGTTGGCTGGCTTCCGTCGGACACGTGCTTCGGTTCAGGATCAGAATCCCACCTTCGTCGCCAGTGTTATGTCCGTGTGGAAGGAAGCCAGGAGTCGGTGACTTTGTATCAAGCTCTTTATTGAAGGCCGGAACCAAACTGGCTCTTAGGAAATTTTAGCGGCTTTTTATTTGGTTAGGCGGCCGCGGCCAATGACACCGCTTTGAATCTCCTGTGATTCGAATCTACCAATCGCGGGAGATTCTTTGCGAGCCAATCGGCGCGGCTCGCCTAACCAATCCGATCGGCCCACGCTTTGGCCAATCAAAGCGCGGGGATCTCAAGAATTCAAATTAAGGTACAGAACAAATAGAAGGGGTGGGGCTGCATGTACTGCCCTGAAAACTTTTCACCTTAAAGGTCTGGGGAAAAGCTATATCTCTTTCTGGTTTTTTTCTCTTCAATATTCGATGCAGTTACCATCTCCAAAATTCCTTTGAGTGGCATCCAGTTAATTCTTCTGGCTCATGAAATGTTTTCTGTTAGTTGGTAACCATAGTTTCCTCATTTGGATGAACATTGGGAAGTTCTGGTTAATTAGATATTTTCTTATCTGATCATTTTGCTACCAAGGAGGAAGAGATTGCATGTACAGGTGTAGGACTCATTTTGAATGTGCCCAGTATTAACAAAAGAGCACATCACATTTGACACTACAAAGGGCCAGATTTTTTTTATTAAACTTATTAAACTGAGATACAATCTTCTGAAAATTCTATTTTCTTCTATTATGTTTTCATTGCTATTGATGTCTGAGATATTTAAGCTTTACATTGATATTGATTTTAAAATTATGGATTTTTGTTCATTTTTTTTCACAATTTCTTTTTGTTTCAGAACATTATAGGAAAATTAGAAAAAAAGATGAGAAAAATCCATACATTTCCCTTCTGAGAAGAACATTTATGAGGCTGACAATAGGGATACTGGTCTGTTTTTCCATTATTATCATTGTAAGCCATTTATTTTATATCCTTGAACCTAATCCATTGTTTTAGAGAGTAGGAATGTTCAAAACCAAGAGAGCTTGAATTTATTTTTTATTGGACCGCTTGTTTCAAGTTCAAAATGGTTGTCTTGAATGTTCTTTGACTCCTGCTAGCATATGCTGGCTTGAAGCCTTTGGTTAACAAGCAAATATACTTGCTTGCCAGCTGTAATACACAGATGAAGGGGAATTTTGTCTTGAATCATATTGGATAATCTCCCCTCCCCCCTCCGCCGGATTTTATTGCTTGTAGATGCTTTCTAGATGGAGAATAATATGATTCACTTGTATGACTCTTTATTAGTCCCTGCTGAGTAATGTCACACAGGATAGAAGTTGATGTGACCCCCTGCTACGTTTTTAATACCCATGCCACTTGAATAACAGTAGGATTCAGCTACGATTCTTCCCACAATCTTCCATCCAATTTTATCCTGCTCACAATCTTTCTTCATGTATGATCAGTGATGAAGTTAGCTCTGAAGCCACAAAGTGCACATGTTGTCTGGAGGCCATGCTCTGCTTGGATGCTCACAGGCTAGATGGACAGAATGTGAGGATCTTTCTAAGACTCATGTCATTACTTGTCTGCCTGAACTCAGCTGTTCAGAGTTACAGAATCATGACAAATATGAATCAACACAATCAATTCATGAACCTCAGCATCAGAGTAGAAGATTTAGTATAGAGCGTGCACACGGACACATATATTTAAGTTAATCAGGCCCACACAATGTGTTTTCAAAACAGCTTCATTATACTGGTAATAACTTGTTGGTTTTTTGCTCTTTGTTTTAATTGTTTGAGCTTTGGCAATGGCATTCATTGCTATTTCTGATTGCATTTAAATACAAACTGTTAAGTCTGGAGCATGGGTGCGAATGATGGAGACGAGCCGGTAGAACAGTGAACTTCAAACTCTTTATTTACATGTTGTGACAGCTCAAACTGGAGGGCTGCTATAGCCTTCCTTATATAGGCAACTTATTAACTATTCAACCAATAGCAAACCTGGAGCACTAGCTCCGTTAACCAATGGGAATGGCCTGTTAATGGCCAATCAGATGCTCCTAAACGGACCAATCCGATCCTGCCATTAACAGCCAATCGGAAGTGCAGGGCCAGAACCCTGCACTTGACTTCAAGCTCAAGATAACTTTATTGGTACTATTCATTCACAACACCCCTTTCCCCCAGCTTCTGCCCACAGGGCGCGGTTACATAGTTCTTCAGGTAGGACGGCTGTTTTATTAGTTTTTTCGATTTTCGCAAGGTGCCTGGCAGTTGGCTGCACTTCTGCTGAGGTAGATCGTTGTTTATCGGTGGGGGTGCCTCTGGTTCCGAGTTCGCGTTCCCGTCATCACCAATATCACCGGCCACTCCCTGAGGTGAACTCACCCCGGTCCCTGGTTCCTGTTCCTTCTATCGCCCCAGATGATACAGCCCTTCTGCAAGAACAACTCTGTTTGACGACTTTTGAATGGTGCAATGTTGTCTGGTACTTGGTCCAATGGCCATCTGTTCTACCCATGTGAGGACTCACGCCAAGATGGGGTCGCATTTTGTTTCTCTCGCGATGTCATGGGCAGTTAATGGCGGTGTGTGGAGTGTCTCAATCTGCAACGCTGTCATTGTTGGTGCAGGATCGTTGATGGTTTCAGGGAGCAGTGTACGGCTCAACACGTCGGCATGGGGAATGGCTTTACCGGGACGATATTGTAGCCGATAATTGTAGGCAGCCAAGAATTCTGACCAGCGGGTCATTCTGGGAGAAAGCATGTAGGGGGTTGGCTTATCCCCAACAATGATACCCAGCAATGGTTTGTGGTCAGTTACAATGGTAAAAACCCGGCCGTACACATACTCATGAAATCTTTTAACAGCTGATACGATTGCCAGGGCTTCTTTATCGATCTGGCTGCAATTTCACTCAGTTTTCGAGAGCGTCTTTGAGAAGTAAGCAACAGGGGCTTCGTTACCATTAGGTAACACATGGCTCAAAATGGCGCCCATTCCAAAAGGCGATCACATGTAATGTTTATTGGTAAAGTCTCATTGTACTGCATTAGTACGGCGTCCGAAGTCAGTAGTTTTTTCACATTACGGAACGCCTGCTCTTCTTTGTGACCCCATACCCAAATTGCTTTTTTATCTAATAGACAATGTAAAGGTTCAGCGACAGTTGCCTTGTGCGGCAAGAATATATTATAGAAATTGATGAGGCCTAAGAACGCCTGGAAGTCGGTCTTGTTCTGCGGTCTGGGAGCATTTTTTATTGCTCTCAACTTGCTATCAGTAGGGTGAATACCCTGACTGTCAATTAAGTACCCTAAGAATTCAACACGATCGGTATACAGTTTGCACTTATTTTTTTTGACTTTCAGGCCTGCTTCCTGGAATTTTCGTAATACCAGTCTTAAACACTCCCGTAAGATTTTTGGAGTGGGGGCAGCAATGAGCACAAATAGGGGACAACACCCTTGATCCCCTGCAATAGTCTCTCCATTAGGCTCTGAAAGATCCCTGGGGCTACACTGACTCCGAATTGGAGCCGCGTGCACTTAAAGGCACCTCGGTGTGTTACGATAGTCTGTGCCTGTGCCGTTTTTTTTCTCGACCGGCAGTTGCTGATAAGCCTGAGCTAAATCTAGTTTAGCGAAGACTTTTCCGCCCCCCAGGGAATGGAGGAGGAGTACCACCGGCACTGGATATGGGTTCTGTTGCAGGGTGTGGTTTAGGGTGGCCCGGTAGTCCCCACAAATTCTAATCGAGCCGTCCGGCTTAATTGGTGTCACAATCAGGGTATCCCATGGGGAGTGGTCAGTTGGCTTTAAGACTCCCTGGGCAATCAACTTATCAAGCTGTTCATCAATTTTTGGTTTTAGAGCGAACAGAACTTGACGAAGCTTAAGGCGGATGGGAGCTATCTTTGGATTAAGGCTAAAGGATATCGGGGTCCCCTTGTACTCGCCTAGCTTTTCCTCGAAAACGTCCTTGAATTCGTGGGCGAGGTCTTCCTCCCAGTCACTGCCACCGATTCGGTTAATGCCTGCCACTTCAATGCCGAGTGGTGCGAACCATTGCAGGCCTAACAGACTAGGCCGGTCCTTATCGATTACCGTCAGGGGTAAGTACGTCGTGCGGTTCTTGAATGCGACCCGGACTTGACTGGATCTGGCGACTGGAATTCAGTTCCCCTGGTAGTCCTTCAACATGAGCCTTGGAATTGAAGGTCTTGGCACCGGATAGTGGGGATGAGTTGCTTGAGGGTCTTCCATGAGACTATTGAAAGAGACGATCCCGAGTCAACTTCCATTTGGCAAGGCTGATTTTCAATGTTCATGTTGACTCAAATTTTCTTTGCGTCTAGCGAAGAGGCATGGCCAATAGTGACTGTTTGGTGGGCCTCTTCCTGTCTCGCTAGACGACGCACTTCTGTAGGAGTGGTTTACTGGTTCTCGCCTTACAGGGCGATTCCCTGTCGATTGGCAGAGATTGGTTCCTTTTGAGGTCTGGCTGGGTCCGAGGAGGCTTCGGCAGACCCGTCCGATGTGGCCTCATTTCCCACACTCGTGGCAGAGCGTGTCACGGAATTTGCAATCGGAACGGTAATGGTTGGCCTCGCAGCCAGCACACGGTTGCTGAGACTTCGGGTATCAGTCCTGATCGGACCGCAGGCAATGGACCTCTTCTTCGTTGCTGTCTGACGACGAAGAGAGGTCCTCATGATCGTCTTAAGTGGCCCTTCTGCGTTAGGTGAAACTTTGCTGGCCGGTGGTTGTGCTGGAGCGCGATTTCGGTGTAGTTGAGCAGCTGACTTCTTGGTTGTCTCCGCTGCTGTAGCTTCAGCTATGGCGTCTTTAAGGGTGATGTCGCCCTTTGCCATTATTTTGCTCTGTACGTTTAGAGCGTCTAGCCCGAGGACTACTCGGTCTCTCAAGGCCTCTTCTAGGTCGGTGAAATCGCAAAGGCCTCCCAAGTTCTGGAGGTCTGCAACGAAATCGGCAACGCTTTCTCCTTTCTGCTGGTTCCTTTGATAGAACTCGTGTCGTCTCACGAGCATTGGAACGGTTGGTGCATAGTGGGCCCTTAGCAACGGTTCGAGGACGTCCCAGTCTATGGCCTTCACTTCGGCTGGTTTCACTAATGCCTTGGCCATTTTGAATACCATCGGCCCGCAGTGCGTTAGGAATACCGCCCGTTTCTTCCCGGGTGTGGCATCCTTCAGATTATTCATTTCGAAAAACATTTGAAAATGATCCATATAGGATTCCCAGTCCTCTTGAGCTGGATCGAACAGAGCAAGTGGTACTACGCCACTGGACATGGTTCTGCCGTTGTGCACTTCAGCCAATGTTAGGGATAACATTGGTTTACCCTAACTGGTTTAGGTAAATAATAATATGTAATCATAGTTTGTATGTTAAAGTGTCTGCAACTTTAACTGTGGGATAGCAATTAAGGGAATGGTTGTGAAAGCACTTTAAAAGAAGCAAGGCTGCAGCTTGCTCTCTCTCTGGCTTTGATGATCCCTGATTACTGCAAGGACACAAGTCTGCATTGCTCGAACGGGAGAGAAAACAAAGGACTGACTTGTAAGTGTATTGACATAGGGTATTCAACACGGACTTTGCTAACTGAATATCCCTGAATGGACTGACTAAATGATACATGACTATTGGACTGTTATTTTGACTATGCTATGAACTCATAATGGAATAAACTATATTTTTGATAGCACAAGTGTATCTGTTATTTTTACTGTATGTTAATAAACATACAAGCTTAGCTCACTCATTTATCTGTGTGCCTATCTGACTAAGCTGCACATTCTGTTTAGCTTGTCTCCCTAACCCTGGTTGGGGAAACCAGGCTTAACACTGGTTATGGGCCCAGCAGGCTGCAAAGTCAGTTTAATTAGGATAAAACAGATTTATGTAAAAGTGAGAGTTTGTGTTGTTATACATTACAGTAAACAGACAGCTGTGTTTTATTAATTATATTTTTATATCCATATAAGAAAACATGGCACAAGTCAATTTACAAAGTTTGTCCCTGATATCCAAGTTGGATGGAACAAACTATGTATCATGGTCTATGAAATGTAGTCTGCTTCTACGAAGAGAAGGTTTGTGGAACATAATTGAAAATCCACCAAACGTAGAAGAATGGGATCCAGAGGATGAGGAAGATAAACTAAAGATAGAAGAATTTATGCATAAAAATGAACAAGCAATTTGCATTATTGCTTTAACCTTAACTGATAAACAACTTGTTCATATCCACGGAGAGAATACAGCTGTTGGGTGTTGGCAGAAGCTGAAGAGGATTTATGTTCGAGATAATGTTGGTGCTCACATAAATCTAACACGGAAACTTTTCAGTACACATCTCCATAAGAATGGTGATATGCTGAGTCATTTAAAAACTATGCAAAGCATTTTTCAAGAACTGCACGAGAAAGAGCTTATTTTCTCTGAACAACACCAAGTCTACATAATTCTATCTTCACTTGACGAAAGCTATGATAACTACGTAACTTCACTTGAAATATTGCCAAAGGAAAGCCTAACTTTAACTGATATAACTGGCAGATTGATTGAAGAGGCCAGAAGAAGGCTTGAAAGAGATGAATTAAGGAGGCAGCAACCTCAAAAAGAAGATAATGAATCTCCTACTGCATATGCAATTAAAAAGTGTTTTAATTGTGGAGGAAGAGGACATTTGGCAAGATTTTGTAAAAAGGCAAAACGCCAGAACGTTGGCCAGAATACTAAAAGTCATCAAAAGATAAAGAAAAATTTAGAGTTAGCCATGTATACTAACGGAGCTGTAAAAAATAATTTATGGGTGGTTGATAGTGGAGCATCTCATTGTATAACTAATGATAAGAAAAATTTTATTAAAATGTCCAAGAGTACACAGCAGATATCGTTAGCCAATGGCTGGAAACTGAAAGCTAAAGGTCAAGGTATAGCATATTGTTCTTTTATAAAAGAGAATGTAAAAATGTTATATGTACCACAACTTAAGTTTAATTTAATTTCAGTTAGAATTTTGGTTAAACTAGGATATGTAGTTACATTTAAAGGAGATAACTGCATAATTGAGAAAGAAGATAAGAAAATTACTGCATCTTTAAGAGGTGAATTATATGTGTTAAATGATAATGGTTTAAAAGTGGCTAACACAGTTTATGAAAATAAGAAACCTCATGATGAATGTATTCACTTGTTACATCGAAAGCTAGGGCATTTAAATTTTAAAATGCTTAAGAAAACTGTTGAATTATCTAAGGGAATAAGTTTGAAACCTTGTAATAAGTATTTGCAATGTAATGCCTGCAATCAAAGCAAAGCCAGGGTCACACCTGCTGATAGAGTTGATGGATTTACTACCAAAGAACCTTTAGAAGTAGTATTTGCAGATTTAATAGGTCCTAAAAAACAAAGTGTAGGAGGAGCTCGTTACATACTAAGTATAATGGACCATTATTCTAGATATGGGTTTTGCTATTTAATGAAAAGCAAAACTGAAACATATCAAAATCTCTTTAATTGGATTAAATTTGCTGAAAGGAAAACTAAAAAGAAATTAGTAACTCTTATAACAGATAATGGTACAGAATTTACAAATAATAAATTCCAGAACAGACTAAGAATGTTAGGTATTCAACATAAAATATCTGCACCATATAGGCCACAACATAATGCCTTTATAGAGAGAAGAGGCCAAACATTACAATCAATGGCACAAACTATGATGTCTGATTCAGGATTACCTGACAATTTGTGGGGAGAAGCAATAATGTGTGGTAATCATATATTAAATAATGTTGTTAATTCAACAACAGGTGAATTACCATTCACATTGTGGCATGGTACAAAACCTGATTTAAGTTACCTGCACACATTTGGAGCACCAGCATGGGTGCATATCCCTTCACAACTTAGATACAAAGGACAACATAGAGCTAAAAGATTATATTTTGTAGGATATACATCTAATCATAGATCTTATAGATTCTGGGAACCAGGTACATCTAGAGTTTACACCAGTGCTAGTGCTAAATTCCTAGAACATGTAGGATGGAATAGATTAGAGCAAGATTTAAATAATGAAGTAATTGTTGAACCCTACAAAAGGCAGAAAGATCAGACTAGTTATAAGAAGAGTCCAATTAAAGAAGAAGTCCATGAAGAGCAAATAGGACCAGAACAAGAGGAAACAGTTGATCAGGAAGAGTTAGATAATCAAGTAGAGTTAATAAATGAAAGTCCACCTGTAAGTCCTGTAATACCTAGACGTACTACACGTATAACTAGACCACCTGATAGATATCAAGCAAGTATAGTTTGCCAAGTAACTAAAGTTCCAACTAGTGTAGATGAACTTAGGATGTATCCTGCTAAGGATCAGGAGAATTGGCAAAAGGCAATGGAAAAGGAATTAAATTCATTAAAGGTAATGAAAGTTTATGAAGATGCTAAATTACCTCCAGGAGAAAAATCCATTGGGTGCAAATGGATATTTAAAGTAAAAACTGGAAATGATGGGACTGTTACCCATAAGGCTAGGTTAGTAGCTCAAGGATTTAATCAAACTGTATCTGATTACGATGAAGTTTTTGCACCAAGTCTTAAAGCAACATCTTTAAGAGCAGCATTAGTGTGGGCAGCTAAGAAAAACTATGTCATTAACCATTTAGATGTAGAAACTGCCTATCTGCATGCACCATTGCAGCACACTATATATTTAAGAAAACCAGTAGGTATAAAAGACAATAAATTAAATAGTAATGATTGTTGGAAACTCAAAAAGAGTCTTTACGGGTTGAAACAATCTGGGTTTGAGTGGAACCAATATATTGTGAAAGAGTTAAACAATATAGGTTTTAAATCTGGTTTAGCAGATCCATGTGTGTTTAAAAGAGAAAATAATGGAACGGTGTCATTATTGTTATTATTTACAGATGATATTGCTTTGATAACTAAGACTAATAATGAAGCTAATGAGATTATATCATTATTAACCAAAAAGATAAAATTAAAGCATTTAGGTGAAATTAATAGGTATCTAGGATTGACAATTAACAAAACAAAAAATGGTTTTAAGATATCTCAAGAAGATAAAATTTGCCAATTAATTAAAACGTTTAAAATGGAACTTTGTAAACCGGCAAAGACTCCAATGAGTCAGGAAGTTTGCCAAACTGATGATCAAAGTCCCAAATTTGATAAGTCCATATATCAATCTTTGATTGGTAGCTTATCATATATAAGCAATTGGTCTAGGCCAGATATAGCTTATAGTATAAATCAGCTGGCTCATTTTAATTCAGATCCACAACAATGTCATTGGCAATCATTAAAGAGAATTTTAAGATATCTTAAAGGAACAATGAACCATGCATTGTATATAGAACCAAAGGGTGATTTGAGTCTTAGTGCCTATGCAGATGCAAGTTTTGCAACTGATATAAACACTAAAAAATCAACATCTGGGATGGCTATATTATTTGGTAAAACACTAATAGGGTGGAGGTCAATCAGACAACAGCATATTAGCTTGTCCAAGATGGAAGCGGAATTTTCATGTCTGTCATTATTATGCACTGATTTGATTTTGTACAAACAGTTATTATTAGACATGGGTGTAACTGTTAAAGATTCCATTATTGTGTACGAGGATAATCAAGCAGCTATAAAATTAGCTACTAGTATTGCTGTAAAAACTAGATCAAAACATACTGATTTAAGATACTTAAATGTTAGAGAATCTGTAAAGAATGGGCTAATTAAATTGGAATACTGCATAACAGAAGAAAACATTGCAGACCAATTTACAAAAGCTCAAGGAGTAACGAAGTTTAAAGAAAGCTCACTCATTTATCTGTGTGCCTATCTGACTAAGCTGCACATTCTGTTTAGCTTGTCTCCCTAACCCTGGTTGGGGAAACCAGGCTTAACAGAACTCGTGTCGTCTCACGAGCATTGGAACGGTTGGTGCATAGTGGGCCCTTAGCAACGGTTCGAGGACGTCCCAGTCTATGGCCTTCACTTCGGCTGGTTTCACTAATGCCTTGGCCATTTTGAATACCATCGGCCCGCAGTGCGTTAGGAATACTGCCCGTTTCTTCCCGGGTGTGGCATCCTTCAGATTATTCATTTCGAAAAACATTTGAAAACGATCCATATAGGATTCCCAGTCCTCTTGAGCTGGATCAAACAGAGCGGGTAGTACTACGCCGCTGGACATGGTTCCGCCGTTGTGCACTTCAGCCACGTGCTTAGTTGTCTTTAGTTGGCTCGGATGTCATCCAATCCCACCTTCATTGCCAGTGTTAAGTCTGGAGCATGGGTGCGAATGATGGATACGAGCTGGTAGAACAGTGAACTTCAAACTCTTTATTTACATGTTGTGACAGCTCAAACTGGAGGGCTGCTATAGCCTTCCTTATATAGGCAACTTATTAACTGTTCAACCAATAGCAAACCTGGAGCGCTAGCTCCGTTAACCAATGGGAATGGCCTGTTAATGGCCAATCAGATGCTCCTGAACGGACCAATCCGATCCTGCCATTAACAGCCAATCAGAAGTGCAGGGCCAGAACCCTGCACTTGACTTCAAGCTCAAGATAACTTTATTGGTATTATTCATTCACAACACAAACATTCTGTGGTTTTAGTTGGTTTGCTCAAATTTTGACATGCATGTAATTGGTACATGTTCTTATACCTTAGAACTGTTGAATTTTCAGAGTAGATTGTAATTAGACTATACTGGGCCAGCTGAATGTTTATTTAATTTTTGTAATTGTGCATTTTCTGAAAGGGCATGATGGTGTGATCTACTGTACTGAGTTTGTCTTTTTGGGCTGTTGGAGCTTCAGGATTTGAAAAGACTTTAATATACAATGTATATGTGTGTGCAAGTGTGTGTATACCTGGTACAGGTATTGTGCATATGAATACCTAAACATACTTAGCCTTCACTGTTCCAGTTGTTTTTTGTAGCCACGATCTGATATGTTTTTTAAAAATCACTTTTCTTTTTCTTTAATAATTTACTGATTTTCAAAAAAAAAAAAAGTACAACATTAAAAGATAGATAAAAAGATTTGAAACAAGAAAAAGCACAGAAAAGAAAAAGAATGAATTTGGACTTTCTTTGGTACATCAAATTATAAAAATATCAGAGTTTTCTTCTGCAATTTCAAAATTTATCCCATTGGAACTCAGTCAACCCAGAAAATTTGGGTGGAACATTTTTGAATGGGACTGTACTGAATTGAAAATAAACCATCTTTTCTCTTTTAACCCTATTGTAAATATCAATCTGTTGTCAATTTTCCCATTATTTATGCCATTCTGAAGTTGTGTGCAAATAAGCCCTGACTCCTAGCAACTGCCTGGATACTCCCATGCAGTTTCTAGATAACATTTTTGGAAATGGTTAGCCTTTGCTTTCTTGCTAGGGATGAAAGAAAGTGGCTGACCCAAAGTCACCCAGTTGGCTTTGTGCCTAAGGCTGGACTAGAACTCACAGTCTCCTGGTTTCTAGCCTAATGCCTTTAACCAGTACCCTAAATTGATTCTCATTCTTCCGCATATCTCATTGCAATTTCCCACATATTTTATTTCTGCTGCATTGCAGATTAGTAGGCAAAACTGAACTTACAAGGATGATTTTTCTAAATTCTTTAGAAGCTCTCCTAAAACTAGATTCTTAAAGATTGAGTCACCAGCTGTGCAAAAGAATGGTAAAAACTCAATAAAGTGGCGTCCTTTCCACAGTCTTTTTCCAGATGATGCTGGGCAGTGCTATTTCCATTGAATTGCAAGCTGTAGAATGGATGTAGTGGGAAGCACTCATTATTTACCAGTTGATACTTATTTTAGTGCATGAACAGATAACGATGTATGAAACAGATGAAGTGCTAGATAAGATTATCAGCAGGCTACTGTTCAAAGCAATAGAGCTGGCAGGTCTATTGAATAGGATATGAATACTTCAACAATTCTGGACTTGCCAAAAAAACACCTGGTGATGATACATTATCAGAAAGAATAAGTGGGCTTTGTTACTGTCTTCACAGATACTTGCTGATCTTTAATTTCAATTGGTAATCTCAAAGGGGAAAACTCTTTTTCAAAGACGGGAGGAGATATTTCTGTCATATTATATGAATTAAGTCATTATATGAATTAAGAAATATTAGTGATATTGTAATACTTGTCCTAAATGTGACGTTTTAGAAAAAATCTTTGCAATTCACCCAAGCCTTTCAAATCTCTGGAAGTGCAAGCAGCTTATTGCCTTGAAACAATCCATCAGGAAGAGAAGCTTATCAAGGGTCAGCTGGTCTCTCCCTTTACTTTCTAACTGGCAAGGGAAAAACAAATTTCCAGACCATGGCTTTGCTGAAAACAGGCAAACTGGAGATGGTGGATTGGAAGAAGAACCAGAAAATCCTTTCCTTGTATTTTCCAGAATCCTGAGGCAAAAGTCTGCCTGATTTTCACCATTCTTCCATGAGATTCATGGATGGGAGGAAGAGAATGAGAAACCCCCCGTGCTTTCCCAGAACTGCCAGCCAATCAGAATAAGAACAGAATAACAGAGTTGGAAGGGACCTTGGAGGTCTTCTAGTCCAGTGGCTCACAACCTTTTTTGAACCAGGGACCGGTTTCACGATTATTTATTCTTCCATGGACCGGTACCTGAGTAACGCGAGACTCCACCGCCATCGGGATGGCTCTTCGTTTGAAGCCCCCCCTTCGACAAAACTACGGCGCGAGCACCCAAATGCCGCTTTCCAACTGAAAACCCGGAAGCACTTTCCAACCGAAAACCCGGAAGCAACCGAAAACCCAGAAGCACCGTCGAAACAAGATGGTGGTGCCCAAGCTTTGCGGCCCGGTAAAAAATGATCCACAGACCGGTACCGGTCCGGGGACTGGTGGTTGGGGACCCCTGTTCTAGTCCAACCCTCTGCTCAAAACAGGAAACTCGATACCCATTTCAGATAAATGGTTGTCTAATTTTGTCTTAAAAACCTCCAGTTTTGGAACAGTGACAACTTCTGGAGGCAAGTTGTTTCACTGTTTAGTTCTAAAACTGTCAGGAAATTTCTCTTTAGCTTGAGGTTGCTTCCTTCCTTAATTAGTTTCCATTCATTGTTTCTTATTTTGCCTTCGGGTGCTTTGGAAAATAAGTTGACTCACTGACTCATATTTAAATGATAGTTCACTAGGACTCCAAGATCCTTTTCTCGGTTACTACTATTGAGCCAGGTACCACCTATTCTGTACCTGTGCATTTGTTTTTTCTTGCCTCAATATAACCAGTCTTCTCTTCTTTTTCCTAAGACATCTGATGCAGAATTCTAAGGTATGATTTTGCATTTTTATACTGTTTATTCCCCCACTCCCACCCCAATTAGTTTTTCTCTTCAAATCTTTTCTTAAAAGAATGTCTGTAGTTGCTGCTCCTTTGTGTTATCTTCATGAGGGAAGATATCAACCTACAAGGTAGATCTTATAAGGATCTCAACTCCACAGGAAGAGTAAAATAATATTTTATTGAAGTGAACTGTAGCAATATAATCTTGTAAGTCTGCTTGTGTTTTATTGTCTGTCCCTCCCCACTGAGTCAGAGAGACCCAGCCCGAGTCTTTTCCTAACACCATTCCAGAGTTTAAAGAACACTTCCACCATTTCTTCCAAGGCTATCTGGAAGGCTAATATATCCCTTAGCCAAAACTCTTGAGTCATTCAATCAATCTTCCAAGTGACAGAGAGGAGAAAGAGCTTTGTAGGTGGTTGTGCATCGGGGTTTTCTATTTTTCTCCGCAGTCTCAAAAACTCTACGCAACTGCTTAATTTTCTTCTGTTGCATGCTAATTATCTGTAAGCACTTTCTAGAGCATGGGCTCTTTCCTCAGAGTAAGGGAAAGGCTATGCGGGGAAGGAACTGTATAGGCAAATATGTATATTATATTTAATTAAAATAATCTTCCTTGACTTGTTTTAAAGTTTGGGGAGGGGAAATCAATCAGTTAAAGTAATATACTTTATTTCAGTTGATTTAATTTTTGCCCCAACATGTCTACATTTCAAAATGTATTCTGGCAAACACACAACCCAAAAATCATTGAAACTCACTTTTTTTTTTTTTTTTTAAAAAAGTGCATCTATGGAATATGGCTAATTATCCATTATCAGTTTGAGGATGACAGTTTAATGATACAAATTGCATATGATCATGTATCATTTGGCAGTGCTGTGGACATTAAAGTAATAAC
The DNA here is from genome assembly GCA_033807585.1 of Hydrophis major. Classification (NCBI taxonomy): domain Eukaryota; kingdom Metazoa; phylum Chordata; class Lepidosauria; order Squamata; family Elapidae; genus Hydrophis; species Hydrophis major. The sequence goes on along the minus strand of CM066328.1, from coordinate 84,719,695 downwards.
AACAACAGCAATAATCTTTTAGCATGCTTTCTTGTCAGGTAGTCCTTTTCCCGAGGACCTGTGGGTTGACTTTGAGAAGAAAAAATAGGTTTCAAAAATGTCACACATAATTCAAGGCCCAACTGAGCCTACTTTCAAACCAGCCAAAATCTGATTCATTTGACATGACTTATTGACCTCTTTGGGAATCACTGAATGAGTTAAGCATTCAATTCATTTTTCCAAGCCATACAAGGATGATTTGGGATTCATATCAGCAGTGTGCTTTCAAAGTCAATTTTGGAAGAACATCTGTTCTTATTAAGACTATTTCATTTTGCTTTACTACACTTACTGTTGTCTTTTCTTATTCAGAACCTTGTCCATTAGGCAGAGGTGGTAACTAAGAATACTTAATGAATTTAATAATTTCAATCAGACTTCCCTAGTCCTAGATGAATATTTGGATCGTTCTATAACATATGTATATTTATCAAGCAGTTGAAAGACTTGACTTTTATCTATGCTTTTTGTTCTGTCGTAGAACAAAGACAAACTCGAGACCGGAGTTGAATTCAGCTCTTTATTAACTGCCAGTAACTTCAACTAAACTCAAGCCGCGGCAGCCTCTTTCATAGCGGCTGCTCGCGGCTCACAGCCAATGGCATCATTTTAAACCTCCCGCTGTTTGGCGGACCAATTGCAACAATTGTTAACCACCAATCACTAGGTGGCAGTGGTAGTCCAATCAGAACGTAGTATTACAAGTATGCAAATGTCTATATACAACACTTTTCATGTAAACATTTAATGTATAAAGTGGTTTTTATATAGTCCTGGTGCCAGGTTTGCACCTGTACAGTACCTATTTTAAAACATTATTATACTGCACCTTGAGTAGACAATCCATCCTTTCGTAATGTTCAGGATTTATATTCTTTGCAGGCATCTGGTCCAGGGGTGATATTCTACTGGTTTGGCCCGGTTTGGCCAAAATGGTATCTCCGAGGATCATCTGTGAGTGAACCAGTTTGCTCCAACGATCAGTTGCTGGGCCTGCCCTGACTCTATTCTGACCTTTATTTCCTGGTTTTGAAACTCAGCTGCTTCGCATGGCACAATGGATTGCCACGTGTCAGCTGTTTAACACACACAGAGAGTGCAGGATTGCAGGAGAAGGTCAGTAGCTAACTCTCTGTGCATGCGCATGCGTCTGCAAAGCGCGCCCACCAAGCCACGCCCACAGAACCAATCGTGAAAAAACTTGAGGGTTGGTTGTTAGTTCTCTTAAATGACTGAATGCAAATCCTTCCATCCCCAACCAATCAATTAGAACTGAAGAAGCTTCGTAGATAAGAAGTGAAAATTTTCAAAGAAAAAAACACCAAGAAAGTCCAGTCACTTTTTGGAAAAAGAACCTTTGGGACAACCATGTCTGGATGATTGAGAATCTCCATATTCAGGGGGTCCTTCTCATATTGAAAATAAAATTTAAATTTTGTGTTCACTAGAAGCTATTTAAAGGTATCACAGATACTTTGGGAAATGCAAGCAACATATGGTCCAACCATGATTAGGATCCAGGTTTTCCTAATTGATACCTTTCTATGGAAATGTCTTTTCTGTATTCATCACTTCAAGACAGACACAGACTTTAGAGAGTAATTAGAACTGCAGAAAAAACAATTACTACCAACCTGCCTTCCAGCTTGCCATCAACTGGGAAGAAAACACTAATCAACTCCTCTTAATAAAGGGGGCTGTGGCTGGAGATTGAGGAAAGCCAGTTTTGACAAGAGGGAAGTTTTAATGGGCTCCATCTTCTGTCAAAATTCCCTCCAGGCTGGAGGGCAGAGCTGGCGTCACGACGATACGGCATGCAATCTTGGAGGTCTGAGATCGCTGCCAATATCTTTGCTCCTGGATGATCCAATTGGACCTAAACCGTCCTGAAGAAATGGTGAAAGTGAAGAGCGCATCCTGTCGATCCCAGGGATACCGCAAAGTCCCTGTTAGATCCAGGAGAAGCTCTTCTTGCCAGCAGCAAAGAGGCAGACATTAAAGCTGCTGAAGTTGGGACAGCTCCGAAACGGAAGAGAGCAGAAAGAGAAAGTGTGCCGGTTTGGTGAGAACTTTTTTTTTTACTCTAAGATCTGAAAGGTGAGGTGAAGCAATATCATGAAGATATAGCAAAAATCAAAGGGAGAAGAGTTGTTGGACAAGTTTACGTTTAATGCAAGTGGAGAAAGGCCCTTTGATTCTTAAGATTTTAACTAAGCAGCAGTGATGAAAGATGCAGGTACTATGTATTTATTTGGGGATTTGTAGCCTATTTAGGATGGATTTGCACCTAGCTGAAGTGCAGAAAAAACAATTACTATCAACCTGCCTTCGATCGAAGACTTGTATACTGCACGAGTCAAAAAGAGGGCTGTGAAAATATTTACAGATCCCTCATATCCCGGACATAAACTGTTTCAACTCCTTCCCTCAAAACGACGCTTTAGAGCACTGCACACCAGAACAACTAGACACAAGGACAGTTTTTTCTCAAACACCATCACTCTGCTAAACAAATAATTCCCCCAACACTGTCCAACTATTTACGGAGTCTGCACTACTATTATTATTAATTTTCTCATCACTCCTTATCACCCATCCCCTTCCACTTGTGACTGTATGACTGTAACTTTGTCGCCTATATCCTTACGATTTATATTGACTGTTTCCTAGTATGATTTGATTGCTTATTGTACCCTATGACTATCATTAAGTGTTATACCTTATGATTCTTGACTCTTGACGAATGCATCTTTTCTTTTATGTACACTGAGAGCATTTGTACCAAGACAAATTCCTTGTATGTCCAATCACACTTGGCCAATAAAAAATTCTATTCTGTTCTGTTCTATTCTATTCTATTTGGAGATTCTTTCAAGAACCATGGCACAAGGTGTTAGGAATTGATAGTCACCTAACAGTTGGGTTGGAAATATATAAACCAGGGTAGGCATGGAGCCAGAAACCTTGGTTGTTAGTTCTGTTGTTAGTTGCTAGTTGCTAGATGTTCTGTTGGTCGATGTTCTTTGGTTCCTGCATTTTTCCCTATTGACTGTTGCTAATTGTTGTTCTTCTTGGATTGCTGTGAATCTGTTATTGAACTGTTTATGATCCTGGACTTTGTTATTTGGATTATCCCTGGACTAAATACTGACTGCTTTAACCATGTATGACTTGGACTGCTTGTTGGACTTTGCTTAACCGTTTACTGGAAGTAAAACCTACATTTTACTATTCAGTGTATCTGTGTGCTGGTCGTGTGTTATTCAATATCACTCTCACTACGTTTCCCTGTGCGCACTCATTCTCCTAGCAGGGAATTACCTCAACACTAACCCAAACCTTGTTCCAAGGAAACAAACATGAATCAGGTAACAGCAAAACCTTTTAATAATTCTTTATGAATTCCATTCCTTCACAGTTAAAAGGCTATTTCAAACTAATTGTCTCTGATAAGGTATATAACACAACACAAGGTATATAAAGGAAAAGGATCTCAGATAAGGAACTCCTTGTGTTGAAATAAATCTTACAATGCAAAGCTCTGAGAGAATTGTCTCCAAATTCTTGTCTCTAGTCAAAATAAAGATTTTGCCTGGCTAGTAGGATTGGCATCTCCCTAAGCACAATAAGACATTGTCCATTGAAAGTTGCTATAATGGTCCAATGCCTGTTGGAGCCAGTGGTGGGCTGAAACCAGTTTTACAACCAGTTCTGTGAGTCTGCACTTTGTGTGCTCACAGCATTCAAAACACAGCAATTTGAACCTCAACTGCTTACTTTCTAGGGCCATGATGGCGAACCTATGGCACACATGCCAGAGGTGACATGCCAAACCCTCTCTGTGGGCACACGCGCAGGCCAGCTGGTCTTCAGGTTTCTGGTGTTCTGGCATGTGTGAAGACCAGCTGGTCTTTGGTTTCCAATATACGCAAAGGCCAGCTGACCAACATGTACCTGCACACCAGCCAATTGGTCTAGCACGCACAAAGACCAGCTCGTCAGCACACACATGTGTGCCGGCCAGCTGGTCTTCAGTTTCCAGTGCTCTAACACGCGTGCACGTGTACCCACGTGCCTGCATTCCGGTTTGGGCACTCGGTGCCGAAAAGGTTCGCCATCACTATTCTAGGGTGTCCCCAGTAAATAGAACAGCTGGGGTGCAGAAATCCACTGTGCCGCGTGAATCAGCTGAGCCAGAAAGACAGAAATATAGGACAGGATAGAGTGTGTGTGTGTGAGTGGGGCCACCTGATAGTCGGAACTACCAGATTGCTAGAACTGGTCCAAGCCGGCATCAACCCACCACTGGTTGGAGCTCGAGGAGCTCTCCCAAACTGCGAAACAGCCCTTCACAACAGAGTACAAATCAATGCAGAACAGGGTTCTTCACCTGCCAAGCTTTTCTTTCTTTCTTTCCAACAGTATTCAAAGCCATAACAGATAACAGATAATCAGAGTTGGAAGAGACCTTGTAGGTCATCTAGTCCAACCCGCTGCCCAAGTGGGAGACCCTACATCTATTTCTGACAAATGGCAGTCCAATCTCTTCTTGGAAGTCTCGAGTGATGGCACTCCCACAACTTCCGAGGACAAGCTGTTCCATTGGTTGATTGTTCTTACTGTCAGAAAGTTTCTCCTTATTTCCAGGTTAAATCTCTCCTTGTTCAGTTTCCATCCATTATTCCTTGTCTGGCCAACAAATAAAAAATAGCTTGACCCCTTCCTCTCTGTGGCAGCCCCTCAATTATTGGAAGACTCCTATCATGTCTCCCCTGGTCCTTCTTTTCACTAGACTAGCCATGCCCAGTTCCTATAACTGTTCTTCATATGTTTTAGTTTCCTGTCCCCTAATCATCCTGGTTGCACATCCTGGTTGCACTTCTCTGTACATTTTCTAGAGTCTCAACATCTTTTTTATAATGTGGTGAACAAAACTGAATGCCGTACTCTAGGTGTGGTCTTACTAGGCTTTATAGAGTAGTATTAGAACCTCACTTGAACTCATCTGTATCCCTCTGTTAATGCAACTTAGGGTTGCATTAGCTTTTTTGGCTGCTGCTGCACACTGTTGGCTCATATTTAGCTGGTTGTCCACTAAGATTCCAAGATCCCTCTTGCAGTTACTGCTATTGAGCCTGGTTTCATATGTGTACTTTTGGTTTTTCTTGTCTAAGTGTAGGACATCAATGAAGAAATCCAACATCTTCAGAGTGCAGGCTGCAAGCCATTAGAGCAGATTCAAAGTTTCCATTCTGAATCTCTTTCTCCTGCTTGTATACTATGACATGCTGAAAGCTTGTCAGTTTGTGTATTGTTATGGTGACAGACCAATCCAGTCTCGTGTTGTTTCCCTCTGACTTTGGCATTTCCCACATCTTTTTTCCAGCACAGAATTTCCACGAAGGTGACTAAAGCAATCTTTGCACTATATTGTGGATTAACTATATTTAATCAAGGTATACTGGTTCTCATGTAATGTCTACTTGGTCAGCGATTATTCAAACACACAGTGGTGCTGAACAAGTGATATTTATGACTGGTTCTTCTACTTATGGTTACACTGTCCCATGGCCACTCGATGGCCATTTGTGACCTTCTTTGTCAACTTCCTACAGAAAAAGTCAATGGAGAAACTGGTGGGAGGTTACAAATGGTGATCACAAGATGTCCTTGCATAAAGAGACACAGTGCTTCATTTATCAACACTAAATGGGAGTGTCATAGGGGTTATGTCTGCTGTGTCGGCAGCACTGTCCCTCTCTAGCATTCATGTCCATTATTCTATGATGTATTTCCTGCCTCTGTAGGATTTACCTCTATCTGCTCCTGTGGGACAATTTCCTGTTCCTATTATTTGTGTGTGTGTGTGTGTGTATTCCCAATGATGGCTTATGACTTTTAACTGCAATTGATTAAACTTCTTGAAACATGGTGTGCTGGAATGTTGCCAAGAGGTACAGTCACATGACATTGCACTTTATAACTATGTCCCATAGTGATGAAAATTCTAGCCCCAATTATCATTAAGTGAGGATTCCCTGTATTAATGACTTCAATTTCCAAAACAATTCTAAATAGTGAAATGCATATTGCAATGTAATAATAAATAATTTTCATTGAGACATATCTGGAAGTGTGAAACTACCAGATTCTCAATCATGTTATTAAGAAATAGAATATTGTTGATTGACCAATAATTAGAAAATTCTTCTGAGCCATGAAGGTATTGATCATCAGTGCAGCAGTCATTTTTCCATATACCCTAACACTAACCCTTGAAACCAAAAAGAGGAAGAATCCATACTGTTATTGGCAAAAAATCAGAAGCCAATAATATAAGTCAACTCTCTCCTCAGGTAGAGATGATTAATAACAGCCTGTGTGAGTGCATATGATTTAGATAATGTCAGCTTAACTGCTCCATATGTCTTGCTACTAAGGGCATGAGCTCCACTCTCCCCAGCTGCTGATGAGCAATGTAACTACATGCCACATCACCTCATCATCTGCTGCTAGGTTTGTGGAAGAATTAAGACTACCTGCTGATTTAAACCCTCCTGGATTTACATCTGTTTCTTTCTTCCCACCTCTGCATCAATTATGCAGCAAAAGTATAAATAGGTGCCATCTTGTGTCTTGATGGCATTGAAACCACAGGCTTGTTAACAAGTGTACCTGGCAGTTATAATCCAATGTGTGGTAAACCTTGTTGTCAGCACTGCCAGCATTTGACAAATTGCAATCGTATAAAAGATGTTGTATGAGAAATGTGTTGGCAGGATAACAAAATTCAGTTGGATGCTAAATACATATATCAGGATTGGTGAGCTTTTACCAGATTGGGATTTTTCTTTGTTATTGGTTAGTTTTCCAGAAATAGAGGCATGGGCTTTGTCTGATGAAACTCTTTCTCATTTGTTACAGATGTGCATCTGTTCACTATACTGCAGATCTGCCGGCCACAAGCATTATAATCACTTTTCACAATGAGGCTCGCTCCACTTTGCTCCGTACAGTGAAAAGGTACCTCATACTTTTTGACTTAAGAGTGATGGACATAATGTATGCAAGAATTAATTTCCGCTGTGATTAATGGTGTTTATTTTGAGTAAAAAGAAAACAATCCAATATTGGAATCCCAGAAACACAAGAAAGTCTTGTTGAACTCAGCATGACATATGCCTGACTAAGGTAGCCTCATTTGACTGTTAAGCTCTGTTAATATTAAAAGAGCATCTAGATAAGCATTTGTTCAGATCCATGGGCTATTTATTAGACAATGCAGCCTTAGCCCAAATTATCACCCTTCTGGATTTGCAGAGGAATTGCTTTTCTGTAATCACAGCATGATTTTTAAACAAAACAAAGACATTAATCCTATATTTTCATCTCACCCCTTATTTTTAAATTAGATGTTGCAAATCATGATCATCAACTATTACTATTTCTAATAATAATATTACTTGGAACAGTTTACATCCTGTGACTGAGACCTTTCACACCATCAAACAACAGCATGTGCTTATCCCAGGTCTATGGGAAGGATTCAATAGATTAAGAAAAATGCCATATCCAGTCTAAACATCTTGTGACCAACCATAATAATAATCCCCCCAGTGAGGCACTATCTTGAAATGGTTGTGGGACTTATGTGCTCTGAAGAAGATGAGAGCTATGGCCGTTGTTCAATGATATTGGACAGGTCTCATCAGAGGAGCCAGATGAAGAGAGTGTTTCTTTCTTAAACAATATAATGAAATGTAATTTACAGAAACCCATGTTACAATAGTCATCAACTGGGTCAACAGGGATTGTGCTAGATGTTAGAGTTCCTGGACATCTGATGACAAATTGGCTATAGGACTTGTAGACCAATGTCATTCTTTAATTTAAAAAAAAGTACTCACAGCATCAGAATTGGAAGAACTGCAAAGGTCTACCCAGGGCAAAGATACCAAAGCCTTGCCAGAAGTAACTCAGACTGTAAAGGCAAACTAGGGAGAGTTCACAATAGGAAAAAAAACCAGTATAACTTTTGAATCATTTTCATTCCCAAACATGGTACCTTCTCCTCTGCCTTCTCCTCAGAAAAAACAAAGCCCTCTAACTAAAAACTGAGCATTTAAAACAACACAAAAAGATTGCTTGCATTGAAACTTGTTCCAAAGGAATAAATAGCACAAGTATTAAAAGGTGCCAAAACTGCAATATCAAATATAAGCACTAAATCATTGCAGGAAACAAACCAGCTGATATGCAGCACAGTTACAGTTATAACTGAATATCTTGGATGCAAAATCAATAAATAACAAAGCCAAGCAGTCACTACCAAATTGAAAGCTCAGGTTAGAAATAAGACCAGTGTTCTTACCCTAGCTTCTGCCAATCTAGTAGTTAGAAAGCATGCAAATGCAAATAGATAAATAGGTACCACTTTGTAAAAGCGTTCTGTGTACCTTGCCATACAGTCAAGCTGGCCACGAAACCAGGAAAGCATCTTCAAACAATCCTGGCTTGCTTGGCTAAGAAAGGGAGATAAGCACTGCCCACTAAAGTCAGATATGACTTTTACCTTTACCTTTGCTAAAATTAAATGCAAACAAGCTAGAAAAGATGGGGGGGAAGAGAAGTTGAAGGAAAAGATCAAATAATAACTGATCAAGATGTATCACCTAGAAACCAGGAAGATCAAAAAAGCACTGAAAATAATAAAGCAGCCAATGACAGCTATAGCCAGGAAGATCAGCAAATACAGTTATCAAATTGGACATTATAGGCAGAACCTCCAATTTCAGTTAAATCAGAAATGTTTCTACCAGTCCATTAATGGAGGGATGGCAATAAAACAGTCAGCGCCTGATAAAGAAGACGCTGTGCAGTTCTGGGTACAGCTATGGGCAACACAAAGAAATAAAAAAATGCAGCTTGGAAAAAAGAAGATAAATAAGAATAGAAAAGAAGCTGAAATGAAATCATTTGAAATAAGGGCAGAAATGGCAAAGAAAGGGGCAAGGAAAATCAAGAATTGGTCCACTGGGTGAAGATGACCAGTTGGTTTTTTTTATATAAACAACTGACTAGTCTACACATACTTGTTGCCAAGCAGTTTCACAACATACTTTAAAGAAGTGAAATTGAAGACTGGTTAACATTTAGTAAAACCTACTTGATAATAAAAACTGAAAGAATCAAGATGTCCCATGGAAATAATATAAAGCATCTGGATGAAGACAATCACTATAAATACTTGGGTATCCTTCAAGCTGACAGCACCAAGCACATTGGAATCAAGAAGAAGGTTAGAAGTGAATACATCATGAGAGTGAGGAAGAGTTTAAAGTCTAACTCGGTGGAAGAAATACCATCAAGGCAATTAACACTTGACTAATTTCAGTCATTAGACACACTTTTGGAGAACTAAGCTGGATAAAAAGACTGAAAAAAATTATAATAATGAATCATGCCCTTCATCCACACAGTGATGTTGACAGACTCTACTTATCAAAGAAAATAGATTAATGTGGAATGTTGCAAGTACTCCTGGCAACTGAAGAAGAAAAGCATGGCATATGAAGAATATCTAAAATCCACCGAAGCTGGGACATTATGAAAATTTACTGAGTACTTGAGAGATCAAAAAAAAAAAGCAAATGAAGAACAGAAAAGAGACAAGGCAAGGCTAAATATTTCATGGCCAATACATTTAAAAAAAATTTAGCAGGCAAAGCAGGTAACAAGACTTAGGAATGGAGAAGAGCAAGAAAGTTGAAGAAAGAGACAGAAGGGTTAATTCCAGCTGAATAACACCAAGCCTTAAGAACAAATGTATACAAAGCCGGAATTGAGAAGACAGTAACAGATAGTAAATGCCATCTATGAGCTGAAGAAACAGCATTAGTTGCTGTTGCAGCATTAGTTGCTGTTAGTAGATAATACAGACTGACTATAAACCGTAGTCAGTCATGCATTTAAATATGTGCAAGAAATATCATTTGCTTGTGGACTTCCGGTTTGAGCTTCTTCGGCGACAGACCAAAACCTCGTCTCTCCAAGGCTTCGATCCGTGCTCGCCGCTGAAGCGCCCTGAGCCGGCTGGTTTTCGGGCAAAGCCACTCCATAGAGATGGTGAAGAGGGGGGGGAGACTGCCTGCAGGGTTGAGAAGAGCCGCATCTCTCCTCCCCAGCTGACCATTACTCCCTTTCCCGAAGGCAGTTGTAGCAGTGGTCAGAAATGGCCATCACAAAGAAGAACTCGACCGGAAAAGAATGTGCAGGAGGAAAATAAGAAGATAAAGTTTTGGTTGACTGGGTCAAACAGCAAAAGCAACAAATAAGGTACCCTGGAATTTAAACTTAACAACATTGTTCCCAAAGAAGATTTTGAAGCTGTGAAGGAGAGAGAGAAGGGAAAGGATTAGGTTTTTTTTTTCTTCCCTTCCTTATACTGACAACTAAGAGACTTAAGCAAGAAACTGAAAAAAAAATCCACTTTGACATTAATAGGCATCTAAGCTGAAAATAAAAGTCAAAGGGATAAATAAAGATTTCTGGACATTTAAAAGTTTTTAAAAGCTGGAAAGGATTACTTGGGTTTTGTACATGTGATGTTTTGTACATGTGAAGCTGCTGTTTCAGCATGGGGCTGTAGCTGTTTTGCTAATTCAATTATGCTATAGCACCCCAAAAAATCCCCACAGAATCCATCATATGTGCAGTAGAATCCAGCCTAACCAAATTAAATACAGATGAAGCTGATAAAATAAGACACCAAGTTACCAATATCCTATGCACAAGCAAACCACCCAAAAACAACTTGCAGAAAGAAGAAATTAAAGCGCTACAAACCCTGAAAAGAGATAGCAGCATAATCATCCTCCCAGCAGACAAAGGGAATGCCACAGTAGTAATGGACAGAAAAGACTATGAAACAAAATTAACAGACCTACTCCAAGACCCCACATACAAACCCATAAACATAGACCCAACCACATATCTGGAAAAATTAACCAAGAAGAAAATTATAACCAGCCACATGAGCAAAGAGATCCAACAGACAATCATCCCAAGAGAAAAATCTTCCAGATGCCCCAAACTATATGGCCTCCCAAAAATACACAAAGAAGGCATACCTCTCAGACCCATAGTGAGCTCCAGAGGAGCACCACTACAAAACCTAGCTAAACACTTAGCAAAACAGCTACAGCCCCATGCGGAAACAGCAGCTTCACATGTACAAAACTCATACCACTTCTTGGAAATGATCAAAGATCTACATGTGGAGCAAGAAGAACTGCTTGTAAGTTTCGACGTGGTTTCACTATTCACTCAAGTCCCGATAAAAGAGACCCTTGAAATCATCAAAAATAAATACCAACTAGCTAAACACCTCATGGAACTAACAGAACACTGCTTAACCAACACATATTTTATATACAAAGGACAAAGATACAAAGAAATTGAAGGAGCCCCTATGGGATCACCACTGTCACCCGTCATTGCAAACCTGTTCATGGAAGAATTCGAATCCAGAGCCCTGGCCAATGCCATCCACAAACCCAAACTATGGTTAAGATACATTGATGACACATTTGTGATTTGGCCCCATGGAAAAGAAAACCTAAACAATTTCCTAACACACCTAAACAGCACACACCCCAAAATCAAGTTCACCATGGAAACGGAAACAAACAAACAACTACCATTCCTAGATGTACTAATCTACAAAAAAACAGATGGCACACTAGGACATACCATATACCAGAAGAAAACACACACTAACCGCTACCTCAATGCCCAATCCCACCACCAACCAGCACAGATGAACTCCATGGCTAAAACACTAATTACTAGAACCAAATGCCTGGCAGACAAGACACACATTAAGACTGAACTATGCACCCTGACTAAAGTACTGACAGCCAACGGCTTCCACAAAAGCAAAATCACCAGCTTGATCCACCAAAACACACCGAGACATAATAGAGACCCAGAAGATGAACAGACCTATGGAACAGCTGTCCTGCCCTACATAAGAGGTACTACAGACAAAATTAGTAAGATACTACACAGACATCACATCAAGACTGCCTTCAAAACAGACAGAAAAATAGCAGCCATCCTTAGAAACCCCAAAGATAAAATTGACCTGGAAAACCAAGGCATATACGAAGTCCCCTGTGCATCATGCCCGGCTACATACATTGGACAGACCAATAGAAGAATAAGTACCCGCCTGGATGAACACAAAAATGCAGTCAAAAAGCTGGAACACACTTCCTCACTAGTTCAACACATGGAAGCCACAGGTCATAGCATCAACTTCAATGGCACCAAAACACTAGCCACTATAGAAAACCCCAGCCACAGAATCATCAGAGAAGCCATAGAGATTGAAAAAAGACCAGACAGCATGAATAGAAGAGATGATTCCACCAGGCTGTCAATCATTTGGAAACCTGCACTCACAAACAAAAAAATCTCCACACCACAAGCCAGGTAAACACCTGGGCACAAACAGATCTCCCCTGATACCTCCAGCTCAAACAAACCCCAACCAGGCACCCAGATGAAACCTAGCTTCCTAACTAATGATAGCCGTCCATTTACCCGGAGCCAAGCTGCACTAAAGGCCTCCAATAAAGTAACACAATGTTGCCAGCCAATCAAGATACAAAAAGAGCCAAAAAAGAGACAGAAGATATTAGAAACACCAATCAAGCAGAACACAACAAACTCCAAGACCAATAAACACATACCAAGACTCCCAACTAATCAGAATGAAGAAAAAACCATTCTGGCACAGCAATAGGCTGCCCCAAATTCAAATCTGAAACCACTGTAAAAGTCTGACTCACAGATGAACACTATACAGAAGCCTGATGATAGCAGATGAGATTCTGCTGAAACGTTGCTACAACTTTAAAAACACAACTACAATGACGTGGGAAAATACCCGAACAAAGCTGAATGCCATATATATATATAAATAATTTTTTCTTTTTAAGAATATAGTGTCTATTTTAAGAATGTACCAAGCAGAATTCGATTGGAAGTTATGTATTATATTGGCTATTAATCTTAAAGCTATACATTGAAGCTTAAATAAGAGATTGAATGGATAAAATTAAAGGATATAAAGGTGTCATACTCTAATTGGTAACTACAGGGAAAATTTTGTTTAATAAGAAAAGATAATGTGAAATTGTAACTGGACAGACAAAAGTATAAATATAATGATTTGAATTGAGATAATCAAAATAAAGTAGAGAAAATTAGAAGAGGGGAAAAACTATGTAGAAAATATAAAATGGTAATAAGATATAGAATAGAATATAAAAATGAGCATGAAATTGAGTTTTGTGTCTGTATGAAGAAGTGATAACCTGGGACTATGCTATTTTCAAAAAAGATTTTTTATTTGTATTTTGTTTTTGTGAAAACCCAAATAAAATTTTCAAAAAAAAAAAAAAAGAAATATCATTTGCTTGCAAAATAGACAGAGTGCTCGAAAATCAAGATGTTAAAGTGCTCTGGGACTTTAAAATGCAAACAGACAAGCACCAGCCATGTAACACTCCAGACTTAACAATTGTCAATTGTCAATCAGGAAAACAAAAAAGCTTGTAGTACTTTTGTAGTACCTGGAGATTATAGAAAGAAGACAAAGAACTTGAGAAAAATCACAAAATACAAAGATGCAAAATGCAAATAAAAGTACTGTAGAATGTCTGTGGGAAAAGAAAACAAAGATGGTATTTGTTATGTTTGGAGCATGGGCGAGAAAGAATGGAGACAAGCCACTGAACAGTGAACTTCAGCTCTTTATTGACATAGTGACTTCTGACTTCTGTAGCAGTTTTAACCCGCCTTATATAGGCAAACCCCGTAACTATTAACCAATAACCAACGAGGAGCGCTAGCTCTCATAACCAATAGGACTCTCTGTTTAAGGACCAATCGGATTCCCCAGAGCGGGCCAATCCGATCCGGCCGTTTAACTGCCATCGTGCAAGGTTCTCAGAAGCGCTTTCTGGAGTCGTACTGGGATAACGACTCTATCGCCCCAGATGACACAGCCTTTTTGGGAGAACAACTCGGTTTGTCGAGTCTTGAATGGTGTGAAGTCATCTGATAATTGGTCCAATGGCCATCCGCGTTCTACCCAGCTTAGGACTCGCGCTAAGGTGGAGTCACATTTGGTTTCTCTCGCGATATCTCAGGCGGTTAATGGCGGCGAGTTGAGTGCCTCAATTTGCAACGTGGTTACCGTTGGTGCAGGATCGTCGAGAGTCTCTGGAAGCGGTGCTCGGCTCAATGCGTCGGCGTGAGGAATGGCTTTCCCCGGGCGGTATTGCAGCCGATAGTTATAAGCAGCTAAGAATTCTGACCATCGAGTCATCCTAGGGGATAATATGTAGGGAGTCGGCTTATCTCCGGCTATTCTCCCCAATAATGGTTTGTGGTCAGTCAGGATAGTAAAAGCCCAGCCATTCACGTACTCGTGGAATCTTTTAACGGCTGACACAATTGCGAGGGCTTCTTTATCGATTTGTCCATAATTTCGATTAGTTTTTGAAAGTGTCTTTGAAAAATATGCAACAGGGGCTTCGTTCCCATTAGGCAGTACATGGCTCAAAATGGCACCCACTCCAAAAGGCAAAGCATCACATGTTATATTTAACGGCAAAGTCTCGTTATACTGCATGAGTACAGAGTCAGAAGTGAGCAGTTTTTTTATGTTGCGGAATGTCTGTTCTTCTCGGTGACCCCATAACCAATTTGCTTTCTTATCTAACAACCGGTGTAACAGTTCAGCGACTGTTGCTTTATGCGGTAAAAATACATTATAAAAGTTGATGAGACCTAGGAACGCCTGGAGATCACTCCCTGTGGCCTGGGAGCATTTTTTATCATCTTTAGCTAACTTTCAGTAGGGTGAATACCCTGGCTATCAATTAGGTATCCTAAAAACTCAACACTGTCAGTACACAATTTACATTTGTTTTTCTTTACTTTAAGACCGGCCTCTTGGAATTTTTTTAGGACTAATTTTAACCAGTCCTGTACGATTTTTTTTGTAGGGGCCGCAATTAATACATCGTCAAAATAAGGGACCACGCCTTTAATCCCTTGTAATAACCTCTCCATAAGGCTCTGAAAAATCCCCGGGGCTACACTAACTCCGAATTGAAGCCGGGTACATTTAAAGGCACCTCCGTGCATCACAATCGTTTGTGCCTGTGCCATCTTTTCATCAACAGGTAGTTGCTGATATGCCTGAGCTAAATCTAATTTAGCGAAGACTTTTCTGCCCCCCAGGGAGTGGAGGAGGTGCTGCACCACCGGCACTGGATATGCATTATGCTGTAGGGTGTGGTTCAAAGTGGCCTGGTAGTCCCCACAAATTCGGATCGACCCGTCTGGCTTAATGGGTGTTACGATTGGGGTTTCCCAGGGGGAGTGATCGATGGGCTCTAACACCCCCTGAGCTATCAGTTTGTCGAGTTTTTCGTCGATTTTCGACTTTAAGGCAAACGGAACTCGATGGGGCTTAAGTCGAATGGGAGCTATCTTTGGGTCTAGACTGAACGAGATCGGGGTCCCCTTGTACTCACCTAAGCTGTCCGCGAAGACGTCCCTGAACTCATGGATGAGGTCTCCCTCCCAGTCACTTCCGCTGACTTGGTTTATGCCGGCCACTTCAATGCCAAGTGGTGTGAACCATTGGAGGCTTAGTAGGCTAGGCCTGTCTCTATCGATGACAGTTAGTGGTAAGTACGCTGTGTGCTTCTTGAAGGAGACTCAGACTCGGCAGGAACCAACGACGGGGATTTGATTCCCTTGGTAGTCCTTGAGGATGAGTCTTTGGAAGCGGAGATCTTGGCGTTGAATCGTGGGGATGAGTTGTTTAAGGGTCTTCCAGGACACCATCGAGAGGGATGATCCCGAGTCGACTTCCATGTGGCAAGGCTGGTTCTCGATGGCTACTGTGATTCATATTTTCTTGGTGTCTAAAGCTGAGGCATGACCAATAGTGATAGTATGGTGAGCCTCTTCTCTCTGCAAAACTCGATTTCTGTAGGAGTGGTTTACTGGCTCTCGCCGTACAGGACGGTTTCCTGTTGATTGGCGATAGTTCGTCCCTTTTGAGGCCTGTCCGGGTCCTGGTAAGCTTCAGCAGACCCATCCGATGTGGCCTCGCTTCCCGCACTCATGGCAGAGCGCGTCGCGGAATTTGCATTCGGACCTGGCATGGTTGGCCCCACAGCCAGCACAAGGGCTTCAAGGCTTCGGGTGGTGGTCCCGGTCGGACCGCAGTTGATGGACCCCTTCTTCGTTGCTGTCTGACGACGAAGAGAGGTCCTTGTGGTGCGTTGTTGCAAGCTGTCCTTCTGACCTGGATAAAATGTCGCTTGTCGGTGGTGGTACCGGAGTGCGGTTTCGGCGTAGTTGTGCAGCCGACTTCCTGGTTGCTTCTGCTGCAGTAGCATCGGCGATGGCGTCGGCAAGGCTGATGTCGCCTTTCACCATCAGCTTGTTTTGAACGCCTGGTGCATCTAGTCCCATAACTATGCGATCTCTTAGTGCTTCTTCTAAATCGGTGAATCCGCAGAGGCCTCCCAAATTTCGGAGGTCTGCTATGAAGTCGACCACGCTTTCTCCATTTCGCTGGCTCCTCTGATAAAACTCATGCCGTCTCACGAGCGTAGGCACGGTCGGTGTGTAGTGATCTCGTAGGAGAGGTTCGAGGTCGTCCCAATCCATCGCCTTCACTTCTCGGGGTTTGGCTAGTGCTTTAACCATCTTAAATACAGTTGGACCGCAATGCGTTAGGAACACCGCCCGTTTCTTTCCTGGTGTGGCGTCCTTTAAGTTGTTGGTTTCTAAGAACATTTGGAAGCAATCCATGTAGGACTCCCAGTCCTCCTGTACTGGATCGAACGGAGCGGGTGTACGACAACGCCAGACATGGTTCCGTTGTGTAGCGTCGTCTGTCATGTGCTCGGTGTTTTTCGAAGTTTCGTTGGTTCAGATGTCTCCACATCCCACCCTCGTTGCCAGTGTTATGTTTGGAGCATGGGCGAGAAAGAATGGAGACAAGCCTCTGAACGGTGAACTTCAGCTCTTTATTTACATAGTGACTTCTGGCGTCTATAACAGTTTTAACCCGCCTTATATAGGCAAACCCCGTAACTATTAACCAATAACCAACGAGGCGTGCTAGCTCTCATAACCAATAGGACTCTCTGTTTAAGGGCCAATCAGATTCCCCGGAGTGGGCCAATCCGATCCGGCTGTTTAATAGCCAATCAGAAGTGCAGGGCCAGAACCCTGCACTTTACTCCAAGCTCACGCTTTATTAAAACTTTATACATTCACAACAGTATTAATAATCAGTACCTTGGGTGAATCTTAAATCATCTGGAATACCACTTGAACACTATTAAGCATAGACAAAATCACCATCAGCCAATTGCAAAAGTCAGCTTATATCCTCAATGATAACCTTTATCACCATCTAACAACATCTGCCTTTGCTAGGTCTTTGGAAGGACTTGATAGTCCCTGGATAAAGTTGTAGCAATGTTTCGGCAGAATCTCATCTGCCATCATCAGGCTTCTGTATTGTGTTCGTCTGTGAGTCAGACAAAACGGCTGTGAAAATCTGACTCATAGACGAACACTATACAGAAGCCTGATGATGGCAGATGAGATTCTGCCAAAATGTTGCTACAACTATAAAAGCACAACTATAATGACGTGGGAAAATACCCGAACAAAGCTGAATACCCCATATATATAAGTTTTCGCGGGTACTTTCATGTCTGGCATTCAGCTTTGTTCGGGTATTTTCCCATGTCATAATAGTGGTGCTTTTAAAGTTGTAGCAATGTTTCAGCAGAATCTCATCTGCCATCATCAGGCTTCTGTATATGTATATGTATATGTATATGTATATGTATATGTATATGTATATGTATATGTATATGTATATGTATATGTATATGTATATGTATATGCATATGTATATGTATATGTATATGTATATGTACTGTATTTATAATACTGTATTTATAACTGTATATAGAGAGAGTTTCTAAGAGTCTATTTTTCACTGTAAAAGTTCTGTAGCCTGAAAAGCTGATCATCTTGAATAACACATAATGCATATTCCAGAGCAAAGAAACAGGAGTTGAAAACAAAAAATAATAAATAACCACCTCTTCTCCCAAGTTTTTCTTTGAATCTGTATCTGGCCTTTGCTGAAGTCCTATCACTTAATGCTGGACACCATCTGATTATCACCTACTTGGCTAAATACATCTCTTTTTTTGTAATAAGCCAGAAAAAGGTACTGAGTTTAAGCACTTTCTCTCTACATTTGTAGTTGCTGCTTCCTTTTTCTTTGGCTTCAGTTCTTTTATCCTAATAAGTTCCCTGTAATGTTGAAAATGTTGGTTTAATGACTTATTTGCAGATGGAAATAGAATTTTTGAGGACAAGCCAGGATGTAAATTTAATAGGTAAAGATTGCTAAATGGTTTTTTTTTAAAAACTATTGCAGAGATAGAGAATTAATTCATCATGTGACAGTAACTATCATGCCCAGATAGGAACAACTGATACCTGCTACATGATAGTCAATTTATCTTCCTCCCATCCTTTGGCCCTGGGTAAGAGCCAAATATGCCAATGCTTGGCAGATTTTTTAGAATTTTATTCCACTTAGCTTTGGCTTTCTTTTTGGGTTAAGCTGACCACTTCTCCAATTTATTTCCCAGCAAGATTATTTACTCTTTGATTTTTCTAGGCAAAAAAAGTATTTTGCTCTTTGATATATTTAAAATTCATTGAAAGTGTCCCTTTAGCAATCTACCAAGTTAGCCACTAGAAATCCCACCCTCTTTCCACTATAAAGATAGTAGGAAAGGGGGTGGGGGTAGGGTGAACAGAGAGCCAATGAGAATGAATCTCAGCTGGAAGCCAACAGAGAACTCTGACATTCATCCATTATTCATTAAAACTCCTTCCCCTCACTTTGGGTCTTGGGGTCTTGCAGAAAACTGCTTTGTGAATAATAACAGGCATTTTAGCTCAGGACTGCAAACAGAGGAATGACATTGCATGCTAGTGCAAACAGAGGAATGGCATTGCATGCTAGTGCAAACAGAGGAATGGCATTGCATGCTAGTGCAAACAGAGGAATGGTATTGCATGCTAGTGCAAAGATCCTGCTATTCTACCTGGGGCATTTGCTCGCAGGGAGCTATAGGCAGGAGGGGTAGGCCTCAAAATAGTTTTGTGATCCCCAGTGCTAAAAAGCAAAGAGCCAAACTAGATGACTATTTGGTTTTTTTTTTTTTTGGGGATATTCAGATGTCCCTGCTTGAAACAGTTGCTTGACAGGTAGTCCTTGGGTTATGACATTGCTAAGCAATAAAGAATGATGTCACATGACCATGTCACTTCACAATGGCAGTTCCAGCAGTCCCGGGTGCTGTTGTTAAGCAAGGACCATGTAGGTTGTTAAACGAAGACCTCACCTGACTGTAGCTTTCCGATGGCTTCCCCATTGACTTTGCTTGTAGGGAGCCAACAGGGAATGTTGGAAGCTGCAATCACATAATTGCAGCTTGCTGCTTCTTTGTCATAATTGAGAACTGGGTGGCAGTGGTAGGATTCAAATTTTTTTACTACTGGTTTTGTGGACGTAGCTTGGCGACCATGGCAGGGGAAGGATACTGCAAAATCTTCATTCTCTCCCCCCTCCGCCCTACTAACCTCTTTCCAGCTTTGTTCTCCTATGCAGGGCAACAAAAGAAGACCCAGCCGATCAGCTGGGACTCAGCGGGCAGAGAATAGATGGGGGTGGGGCCAGTCCAAGGGGGTATTTGCCAATTCTCCGAACTACTCAAAATTTCCATTACCAGTTCTCCAGAACTGGTCCGAACCTGCTGAATACCACCTCTGCTAAGTACCCAGATCACAATTGTGATTGTGGGGATGCTACAACAACTGGAACTCTGAGAACCTGTTATAAGAATAGAATAGAATAGAATTGGAAGGGACCTTGGAGGTCTTCTAGTCCAACCCCTTGCTCAGGCAGGAAACCCTATACCATTTCAGACAAAATGGTTGTCCAATCTCTTATTTAAAAACTTTCAGTGCTGGAGAATTCACAACTTCACTATTAGTCCCCTCATTCAGCACCATTGCAAGTTTGAACGGTTGCTGAATAAGTGGTGATAATGTGAAGACTAGGTGTACCATTCAAAGGCAGCCAGCCTCTTGAGACAGCATGTACAAGTCAAATTTGAAGTAGAAATGGACCTCAATGTCAAATCTCTAATGCCAAATATTAGCTAAAATCAATTTCTTCCCATTCTTTCCCACATTCTCTACCTTTAACAGAGAAGAGTTGCTGATCCAGATATCATGTTCAATTGTCCAGAGCTAAACTATAAGATTAAGGCTGATGCACCAGTGAATCATGATTTCTATTAAACCCTGGTTATCTTCAGGAGCTTGGGGACTCATTATAAATGCAAGTCTTTCCTCCTGATGATAACTTCTGATTTGTGTCTCTCCAAAGGTTGTAAATAAAGAGAAGCAAGGGCAAAGAGATAAGCAGACATTCATTAACGACATCCTATATCAGATGGATTTTGTACAGTCAGAATTGATTGACCTTGACCTTGACCTTGACCTTATGCGAGGTGATTGGGATGATGATTGGGGTGGGGTGGGTTGCAGCTTCCGTTAAAAAGCAGTCTACATTATTGTTGGAACCAAAGGTACGCACCCCATTCATGCAGTGAGAAATAAAAAAATCCTGATGACAAGGATTTGATGCTAAGTCCCAAGGAAAAACCTTGAGTCTGATTTCCATTTTTTTTCAGCCTGTTGTGATCTTTCCCCTCAGTCCCATAGACCTCCTACTGTGTTCCTCTCAATGAATGCAGTTCTTCAGGCAGTGCACAAATCAATTACAACAATTTATTTTTTTAAAAAAAGTTGAAAACCAACGTACAACAGAGCATAATATAGTGAAAATTGGCAGCAGTAGTATTATGGGTACTAAATACAGCACACAATCGCAGGCATTAGCAGCAATAAAACACTGAATTTCTAAAACCACTCAGGAATAGCTTAAAATGGCTGGCAAAAGAAAACTTCAATAGGGCACCAGAAAGGACCCCGATATTACAAAGTGAAGCCGTTCAGATGTAAAATAATGAAATAAGCAAAGTAATTTTATATTTGAGGGAAAGTTCAAGAAAAGGAAAAGTTCCACCTAAGAAACAGTTTCTGATATTGAAACAAGTTTCATGGGAAGAATGCCCCATGCCTCACTCTATTGTGGACATTTGAATGAATTCCTAATCTTGAAGGGAGGGGGACGTTTTGTATTTTATGCATCTTTACTTTTATTTATTTATTAAATCTATATGCTGCCCAGATCATTATCCAATGTGATTCTGAGTAGCTCTCTTGGTATCTTATTCCTTTAATATGCTTTTTTAAAAAATGCTGCTTGATTCCAACTGACCCTGGGCAGCTTACAAGTCAGACAACAGTAATACAAAAATGACAAATAAATTTAGATGCCATAAAAATTAATTAAAATTACAAAATACATCTTTTGCTTTGTTTCTTTTATAATTGGTTTTCTGCTCAATTAAAAAAAGGCCCAAAACTCTAGCAAGGTTTCCAAGGTGCTTGAGGTAAGCCATGTATCTCAATGAAAGGGTTCTGAATGCACTCAGCTGGGCATGAATTATTACCGTGAGTATAATTGCTATGCCTTTACTCAGCCAGTGCTCCTTCCTTTAAATAATTACTGTGAAGTGCCGTGGGGGTATGTGAAGTATGAAAAGTCTGTTCTCATCCAAATATTGTCTTCTCGCAAGCCCTCACGGGACTGCATCAAAATCTAGCAAGCAGAAAACAGTGTGAAAATTGCACCTGTCTGCTTCTTTTGTGATGTCTGGTCACACTCTAATACAGAACTGGTTTTTTTCCCCCTCCTGAAAAATAGCCAGTGGATTAGGCCTTCCATGACAATTAAGGGTTGCTTTGATTTAATTAATTAGCTGTTCTGGTAGCACCTGTTGAAAATTATATGTAATTAAATTGTTAGAGATGATTACAAAGTTGTTTTCCTAAACAGAAGTTTAATGTCACTTTGGGAAATGGCAGTGATGAAGTCCAATTGATGAGCAATGTTAAAGCCCAAATCTATAAAGTTGGCTAATGAGTTTCTAGGTCTGGCACGAATGGTCGGAAACCCCACGGGACTTCTCTTTCAAAAAGAGTGAGACTCAAAAAGTCAATTTGAAAACTTGGGCTAATGAGCAGGTCTGAAAACAAGCATTCAGGTAGCCCTTATGAATCTAATCTAATGACTAAGTTTAAATAAGTGGACCAAGCTAAATTCAGCACTTGGTTGAATGCAGAAGCTTTGTAAGCAATTGCCTTCAAAGTGCTTGTATTTTTACATGTTGAAAATCCTTTAAAAAGTAGAATATTGTACCTCAAACAAAATTCTAGTTATATCAGATACTAAGATGATATCAGCTGTTTAAGGTTCTTCAGACCAGAAACCAAAACTGTGAGTACCAATGCTACCTTTATTGTAAGGTTACAATACTGAACCTTGCGAGTCTAAAAGCATTTCCTCCCTTTCCAAAGAACTAGAGAAGAAAGGATCACTTCTGAAATGTTTTCTCTATTTCCATCATCCTTTGGGCTAAGATTATATTCATAAAATTGCTGTCTAAACTGTGCCTTCTCTCCTGTCTCCCAAGGTTATTCTCACAACCCATTTCAGTTGGTCCCTCAGCCATAGATTTGTGGGATGTCTGGTTAGAAAGGTCTAGATTGCTCTCATGATGGAGCAATTGAAATTCTGTTTTATATGAGTCACCATGATGGCTGCCATCCTCCCTTTTTTTGATTGTGACCTATAAATTCCTTTGCACCAAATCAGATATCATGTATATGCCAGAGATTGTTCTTATTTTATTTACACAGAGAGGGTCCCAGGATTTATTCTCAAGTAAATCACGGCTGAAAAGATCATGTGTGAATAATTCTGGAGAGATGGCTGAATGATCTGATACAAGTCACAACAACATACAAAATATACTTTCCTAGTCATGATTTTGTGCCATTTTAATGGCTGTCATAATGTTTACTGTTTGAAGGTGTAGTCATTGATTTTTCCTTGGTAGTTATTGTGTACGATCAATAATACAATACAAGATAATTCTACTGCATGTTAAGAATGAGCAGTATAGGTGTTTTGATTACTTCAGGTCTGTAGATTAGATTTTTTTAATCCCTGTTATAAATCTGAAGAAATGAGAATGGTATTTGCAAAATGGGTAGAATATCATGGCCTTGTGCCTCCAAATATGGCATTGCATATGGGCAAGCTGTTTAAGAGAGTGTGGACAGCTTTGGGTACATATTTGTATTGCAGATGAGATGTTAACAGTGGAAAGTAAAATTGGATGAGAGGAAAAGAAGGTCATGTGACTGTAGAGTGGCCACAAGAGGATTCCTTGGTTCACTGGTGAACTTAAAGTCACCACAGTAGTGATTACAGAAATCAAAAGCTGATTTACAGTAGGCTTTTTAGAGTTGAGTGGGATTTGGGAAACCTTGCAATACATTGCAGGATGCTGCAGGATATATCTCTGAAATAGCATTGTGATTGTTTGTTGATAAGTACTTCCAAGGTTGTGTTTTCATAGTCAACATTTTTAAAATGTGTGTAAAAAAGCTGCTTCATATATACTTTGTAATAGAGGGAGAACATAACAAAATGAAGCCTCCTACTGCATCAAATGTCTCCAAACATAACTATGTGACTATTATGTGTTCTGGAAGCCCAATGATAAAATCATAATTAATGTGCAATTTATAGATTTTATTAAAGGCTAATGGCAAGGCACTCAACTAATCACTTAGTATTCAGAAGGGACAATGGACAGTTTCAAGCAAATCAAGGTAGCTTAAGCTACTAACACTTTATTCAAGAAGATCAAAGAAACAGGAGATGTTGGAAAACAGTTTCCTTCAATGGAATATCCACAGTGTTCAGTGGTGTTCAGTGATTGGTATATTAGGCTTCATCCCACTGAGGCAATTCTTCCACTCCAGAAGGCTAGTATACAGTCTTGTGGTCATGCCTTTCTTCCCCAGTCTCTGATAGCTGCCCTCCAAGTCACTCTATCATTGGCTGCTGCCATACTTCTTCTAAGCCCACTGTGGTTATAAAGACATATTCAGGTGTGTCTCAGTCCTTATGTGGACTCCTTATAGATCTGGTTTATGGAGCACTCACTGCTATACCAAGATTTCACCTGGTATGTGTGGGCCAAACAAGGCACACTTCACTTTCTTGCCTCTGCCTGTCATCTTACAGAAGAATATCCCATATAAATGCAGTGAGAAAGCACCACTTTACCCAGTCAAATGTTACTTTGCACACCAAAGATTATTTCCAAATGTTGTGGCTATTAACTGTCAATCTTCCCTTGCAACACTTATTGCTTTGGAATATTTGGGATATGGGGTAAAATTAAGGTTCCTGACAATTTATCCTTCTAGCCTATAATAGGTACAACTTCTACCTTTAATAGGTACAGCAGTCTTCTATAAGACTAGTAAATCTGTATCCAGAAGAAGACTGGCAAAACCTGTTTTTCAAAATAGATCAACTGATGGGTTATTGGTAAAGCAAAGAACCTCTGCACTAGCGGCCTATCATTCAGGCATCTTAAAAGGGGGGGAGGGCTAAAGCCCCTATCCCACTCATTCAAGTCTGCCCCACCAGTCTCTAAGGAGAGTGATTGGTGTTTTTTTCCACCAGCAGCTGACCTTAGTTAGGAGAAAAAAAGGAAACTAGGGAACCATCCTATGGGAAAAAGGGAAAAGTGCAGGCAAGAAGGGAGGAAATGAATCTTTTTCTCCTCCCAGCCATGGGTTGATAGGAAAAAAGGGATATAAGAAGAAATTTTTCTTTGATGCCAGTTGTTTGATCTCTCAGAGGAATCTCTGGCACCAAAGAAGCAATCTCCCTTGCATCTCCTCCCCACACCATTTCTTGTATGGGCACTTCATTGGAGAAGCAAAACAGAATTTGGAAATACAGCTAACCTTTAATTAAGCCAACATACTTTAACCCAGGGTCCCATGCTTTAATGTTGCTCTGTGGAAGAACCCTTAAACTCAGATAGAAAAAGAAAAAGGCTGCAGGCTATAGCAATGGGAAAGAAGCATTTTAAGGCTTCCATGTTACAAGAACGAAAGCCAGAGATTTACAGAAGTAAATCTGTAAACAACTTCTTGTGCTGGCAAAGGAAGAAGTTTAAAATACAACACTTACACCCTATATACTGACAGAATGTACTGTATTTTGCATAGGCACAATCTAGTTTGAGAATAGAAAATTAAAAAAAAAAAGAAAATTGCATGCTGGGGGGAAAGGCGGAAGATGAAAAGGATTTTTAAATGAAGGAATAAGAGGTAGAAGAGCTGCATTAGTTTGCTTTGCTAGTGTATGTTGTTATCTAAAAATACACAATGTATCTGTATCCCACACAGTATAACTAAAAGGGGGGACTGTTGGAAAAGTGATGCCACACTGAAATGTAAAGGAGGGCTGGAGGTAGTGAAAGAAAGGGTGCAAAAATTATGCAAAAATGATTTGGGATAAAGTAAAATGGATTGTGAGAAAGTCAGAGACTGAATTAGAGAGAGCCACTGAACGATTAAGGGGTGCTTTTTAACAGCTTCTAAACACAGAAGGATGATGGCTTGTTCAGACATCCTCCTACTAGATCTGTCATTATTTTATAAGGCCCCAACAATCAACTCTGCTGTTGAGAAAAGGAGGGTGAGGGGTTTTATGTGTTGCACAACTTCATAGAAGTGTGTCAGTTTGAGAGAGTCAATCAGGGCACACTGTAATATTATTTTATTCCCTAAAGTCACTCACTTCTCTACCCCTTTTCAAATCAACCAGACAAGCCTCTCAGGTTCATTCCAGATCACCAGATGCCACCTTTATTATAAGAGGGAGTGCTTGCTGCAAACAGCTGTTTTGTCTCATTTCTTGGCAAGAGTACTGAGACGATGCAAATGTTGATCCAAACTCGGGAGTACAGTTCAATTGGGGGGGTGGGGATTTGCAAATATAATAATAATAATAATAATAATAATAATAATAATAATAATAATAATAATAATAATAATAATAAAAAATGACCAGGCCATTTCCTGTTCCAAGTGGCATGTAAGAAACAATGCATTTCTCTCTTCAGAGCATAATTTCAGGAAAAAAATATTCAAAGGAATCCCATGTCTTGCAGGGAATCCTGAAGGAAAGAAGTCATTATTGATAATTGGGAACTAGCCATGAAAATAATTGTCATGCCATTAGCCATTATGACCAAATGCACCACGTGGCTAGAGAACAACAGATGTCTGGAAACTTTAATTTCTTTTTATTAAGATATTACATTTCTGTAATACTTGATAGCTAAAAATCACCCTATAAAATTGGAGAAGGCAGAGCTTCGTTTCGGCGAAACAGCTGTGTTCTCGGGGCTCCGAGATCGCAGCCAATATTTTCGCCCCTGGTCGGTCCCAACGGACCTAAACCGTCCCATAGAGACGGGGATAGAGAAGGGTACTGTCCCAGGATCCCAGAGATTCCGCAAAATCTCTGGTTTGATCCGGGAGAAGCCCTTTTGCTGGCGGCGGAGAGGCAGCCTCCATAGCTGCTGAAGTCGGGACAGCTCCGGAAAGAAAGTGGCTGGAAAGAAGTGTGTCGGCTGGGTGAGAAAAACTCTTTTGTGTTGTAAATTCGCTGAGGTTGGAAAGGGCATCCTGAACAAAGAAGAAATCTGTGAGACTTTTTTTTTTTTTGACCGAAATTGTTTGAGCGGCGTTTTTTTAAAGTGATGTCAAATTGAGGCTTGGGTTTTTTTTTTCTTTTTCCTATATTTTTTGGGGGGGACTTTAGTGTGACTTTGTAGGTAACCGGATTGAATTTTCTCTTATATATATTTTTATGCTCCCTTTGATTTTTTAACTTTCTTTAGGATAGAGGCTCCCTTTGGCTATTTTTTTTTCTTTTTTTCTGTATATATTGCTCCTTTTTTCTGGCTGGGAGGGAGGAAGAGCATTAAGAAACTTTGCAACACTGCCAACTAGAGGCTTGAAAGTATTTTATTTGAATTGGAGAGAATTGCAAAGAGACCTCTTCTCAAGGACATTTTAACGTGATAAGATAGAGGGAGAGCACAGCAAAATATTATTGCAGGTGCTTTCCTGGACTGTTATCAATATTTCAACACTTGAGGTTTGGCTTTGAAGCTGCTGGAGAAGAGAGTCATAACAAGAGCCTTGGATAAATAAATAAAGTGCAGTGTGCTTTCTTATATATTTCAACACTTGAGGTTTGTTTATTGGGACTCTTGTGCTTTTTCTATCCATGTTTTTGGACCATTTTGTTTTTCTTTTTTGATTATTGAGACTTCTCAACTGGACTAAGGTATAAAGAACCTGAAGGAACTTTTTGTTTTTTCTCTTTTTGCTTTTCTTTGCTCTTAATCAATATTATTATTTTTGGGTTTGTTTGTTTTTCTCCTTTCTATTTTTTCTTTTTTATGGTGGACTACTTCGTAATTGGATTAGGGTCTAGAAGAACCTGAAGATCCTTCTTCTTCCTTTTTTCCTGTTTCTTTTTTGGTTTCGTGCCTTTTACTATTGGAGTTTTCCATTTTGGATTAAAATTGGCTGCTCTACCAGTTGGATTAAAAGTCAAAAAGAATTTGAAGCTTTGGAAGCATTGAAATGAGCAGGAAACCAATACTATCTGGCATTTCTACTTCTACCTCTGCTTCCCCACCAGCTGGAGGACAACGTTTAATTCAGACAATGTTGAAGCAAGATAAGGAACAAGAAAGAGTAACTTTACAGATGATTATGCAAGGAATCCAAGATCTCAAGACAAAATCAGACATCATTGAACAAAGAACAGAAAATATTGAACAAAGAACAGAAAATATTGAACAAAGAACAGAGAAGACTGATGAAAAAGTGGAAAACATTAAACAGATGATGGTCAAGTATGAGGAGAGATTCCAAAAAATTGAGGAAGAAGGAAAACAAAGAGAGGAGAAGATTGGAAATATTGACAGTAGATTAACAGCGGTTGAACAAGAAAAAAGTGGAATGTTGAGGTGGGAGATGGAAAGGTCAGAATTTTACCTTAGATTTCAAAATATAGAAGAGGAAAAAGGAGAAAATTTGGCAGCAATAATGATAGAAATTTTGGCAGATGGTTTGGAAATTACAGAGGAAAAGAAGATGGATGGAATAGATGAGGTATATCGAGTCTATACAAGGTATGCGATGAGAAATAAATTACCCAAGGAAGTCCATATTAGATTTACCAAAAAATCCATTAAAATGCAAATATTACAAGTAGTAAGAGAGAAAACATTGAAATACAAAGGTAAAGAGGTTGTGGTTTTAAAACAAATACCCAGAAGAGTGACAGAGATGAGAAGAGAATATCGATTTCTGACCAAAATGCTACTGGAAAACAAAGTGAATTATAGATGGCTGATTCCAGAAGGACTAATGTTTAGGTGGCAAGAGCAGAGACATAGAATTAATTCAATTGAGAAAGCAGAACTTTTCCATGCAGAATTTTTTGGAGGAAGAAGAGAGGAGGCAGAGAAAGAGGTCTCATTAATTGAGTTTCAAGAGGAACAACTGGAGACTGAAAAAGAGAAAGGAGCAGTAGGGGGACAGGTGGATAGCAAAGAACAGCGTGAAGTGAGATCCACGAGAGCGGTTAGACCTAAATATAAAGCATAATCATGGAAGAAAAAAAACTGATTACAATGAATATAAATGGACTTAATTCAGCTGTTAAAAGAAGGAAAACTTTTCATAAATTAGAGAAATTAAAATTTGATATAATTTGTCTACAAGAAGTTCATATTACAAAACAACATGAACAATTGTTAGTACAGCCAAAATTGGGGAAAATATTTACTTCTTTGACTCAATGTAAGAAAAGAGAAGTGGTTCTATACATTAAAGAGGCTATCCCAGCAAAATTGATTTACACGGATGAAGATGGAAGAGTATTAATGGTAGAAATAATAGATAATAATATGAAAATACTCTTGATTGCAATTTATGCTCCGAATGATAAACAAGAAGAGTTTTATAAAAAGCTACACATGAAAATAATTGGACTGGACTATGTTAATATAATTATGATGGGAGATTTTAATGGAATTGTGGACAATAAATTGGACTATATAGCAACAACAACAAAGCAAAATAGAAAGACTCTCCCAAAGTCTTTTTTTTAAATGACAGATGAATTAACTTTAAAAGATATTTGGAGAGAAAGAAATGTTAAAGCTAAACAATATACTTTTTATTCAAATAGACATTTATCATGGTCCAGATTAGATATGATTTGGATCTCAACAGAATTAATATCCAATATTCAAGAAACAAATATTGAAACAAGTACTTGGGCAGATCATAGCCCAATGACAATTAAATGGAAGGGACAAAAAAAAAGATCGAGATGGACATTAAATAATACTATTTTAAAGGAGAAAGATTTTATACAATGGATGGAGAAGGAATTGCCTTTTTTCTTCAGAGAAAATAAAAAAGAAAATACCTCAACGCAGAATGTGTGGGATACAATGAAGGCATACGCTAGAGGTTTGATAATAGATTATATAACAAAAAAGAATATCAGGAAAAGGCAAGCTTCTAAGGCCTTGGAAAACGAGTACAAAAGTCTTGAAAAAGAATTACAGAAAATGCCACAGAAAAAGGATATTAAATTGAAGCTGGATGTAATCAAACATAAAATGGAATTAATAGAGAAAGAAGAACTGGCACAGAAAATTAGAAACTCTAAACAAAATTATTTTGATGATGCAAATAAACCAGGTAGATGGCTAGCATATAAATTGAAAAAAGAGAAGGAATCAAGAAAAATATTGAAGTTAATAGATGAACAAGGCCAAGTTTGTTATGCGAATAAGGAGAAAAAAGAAATTATACGAGATTTTTATGGGCAACTATATAAACAAGAGAATATTGATGAGGAAAAAGTCAAACAGTATTTACAGGAAGCTAATTTACCGAAGATACCTAAAGAGACTGAAGAAATGCTAGAAAGAAATATAACAATGATGGAACTAAATGAAGCATTTAAGAGACAAAATAATGGGAAAGCAACAGGTCCAGATGGGCTTCCAGCAGAATTCTATAAAACATTTCAAGAATCATTGAGCATCCCATTGTTAGAAGTTATGAATGAAGCTATGTTAAAAAAGATGATACCCAAAACATGGTCAGAGGCTTATATTACACTTATACCGAAAGAAGAGACTGACCCACTGCAAATTAAGAATTATAGACCTATTTCTTGATTGAATGCAGACTATAAAATCTTTGCTTCAATTTTAGCAGAAAGACTTAAAAAATATTTAAATAATTTTATTCACCCAGATCAAAATGGATTTCTGCCAAAGAGACAAATTAGAGACAATATGAGAGTAATCTTGGATACTTTGGAATACTATGAGGCTCATCCTGAAAAGCAAATGGCTTTGATATTCCTAGATGCTCAAAAGGCATTTGACAATGTGAACTGGAGATTTATGTTATTACTATTGGAGCAGATGGGTTTTGCTAAAAAATTTATTCAAGCAATAGAAGCCATATATAATAAACAGACAGCAAGGGTAATGATGGAGGGGGAACTTACAGATTTTATTAATATAAGGAAAGGCACAAGACAAGGATGTCCCCTATCTCATTTGCTATTTGTGTTGACCTTGGAAGTGTTGAATAGAAATATTAGGGATGATAAAAGCATAAAAGGAATGAAAATTAAGAAGGAAGAATTTAAGCTACAAGCTTTTGCTGATGATTTAGCTTTTATTCTGGAAGACCCGCTAGAAACAGCTCCAAAGTTATTGGAAAGGATAGAGACATATGGAGAGGTGGCTGGTTTGAAAATAAATAAAGATAAAACAAAGATTTTGACAAAGAACATGCTATTGAGACAGAGAGAAGAAATGGCAGACCTTTTGAAAATTCAAGTTACAAATAAGGTTAAGTATCTGGGGATATATTTGACAACAAGATGTAGCACATTAAAGGAGAATAATTATATTAAACTTAAACAACAGACAACTACAGATTTGAAGAAGTGGGAAAACTTGCAATTGTCATTAATAGGGAGAATTTCAACAATTAAGATGAATATTTTACCTAGAATTTTATTTTTGTTTCAAACAATACCAATTAGGCTTGGAAAAGACTATTTTGAAGATTTAAATAAAATTATGTTGAAGTTTATATGGTAAGGTAAAAAAGCGAGAATAAAGCTAAAGCTTTTGCAAGATGCTAGAATTAGAGGAGGTTTTGGCCTGCCAAATTGGGAATTGTATTATCAAGCTGCAAGTTTGATGTGGGTCAAAGAATGGATAACATTAAGAAAACATAGGTTGTTGACATTAGAAGGGCATGATTTGCTGTTGGGCTGGCATGCTTTTTTATGGTATAAGGGAACTAAAACACAGGGTTATTTTAGAAGACATTATGTACGGGAGTCTTTGTGGTTAAATTGGGAGAAGATAAAAAGACAATGTTATTTGAAAATTCCAGTTTGGTTATCGACTATTGAAGCATTTTCCTATCCTATAATTTACAAGAAGGAACAAACAGTTGGATATGGGGAACTTTTGGATGAAAAGGGTGAACTTAAATCGATCCAAAACTTAGAGGAACTAGGTATAAGGATGAATTGGTTTTCATATGCACAAATACATTCAAGGTATGATGAAGATTTTAAAACGGAGGGATTCTATGATAAGCAGACTGATTTAGATAAGATCTTGATGGATACTGATGAGAAGGTGATTAAAAAATTATATGGTTATTTACTGGGAATGAAATTAGAGGAAGAACAAGTCAAAGAAACTGTGATTGTTTGGGGGAAGAATTTTGGATATGGGATTGATCTAGATAAATGGCAGAAATTGTGGTCTCAAAATTATAAAATGACAATGTCAACAGCATATAAAGAAAACTTGTATAAGATGTTTTACAGGTGGCACTTTCCTCCGACAAGAATAGCAAGAATGTTTAAGAACAAATCTGAAAAATGCTGGAAATGTCATCAGATACCCAGCTTGTATTACCATATGTGGTGGACTTGTGAGGATGCTAGAAAATATTGGACTAAAATTCGCATGTGGTTGGAAAAAATGACAAAGAAACATATAGACTTGAAACCAGAGATCTTCTTATTGGGAATTTTACCTGATATATAGTAAAGATTTGAAATACCTGATTGTAAATGTATTAACAGCGGCCAGGATTGTATTTGCTAAAAATTGGAAGAATGAGAAAATACCATTACAGTAAGAAATTATTAAGAAAATATTGGAATGTGCTGAGATGAGCAGATTGACATTTGAAATTAGAGAGCAAGAGGATAAACAATTTTATGAAATTTGGGATCTTTTTTATAAATGGCTAGATGATAAAATACGATAATAGAATATTTGGAATGCTAGATAGTAAGAAATATTTTTGTTTTGCTATTTTGCTATTATTTTGTTATTTTTAGGATCGATTTGATATGATTATATGATTTGTTATAGAGTAAACTGGTTTAAGGTATTGTTAGCTCATAAAGCATGAATGATTAAAAGTATAGTCAAAAAAAATTTTTTTTTTAGTGATATTAGGATATATAAGTTTGGATTGATAATATGATTTGTTATGGAACATAAGTGTAACTGGGACTACAGAATGAATGCACAAAAATGATGAACCAACTGACACACTGGATGTACATACGAGATTTGAATGTTTTAATGTTTTGTTTGTCTTTTTTGTTTGTAGAAAATTAATAAAAAAAAATTTCAAAAAAAAATATATCACCCTATAAAATTGTTAAGTCTAGGCGGTGGGTCCCAAGGAGAGACGAGACTCGTGGTAGTGAACAACAGCTCTTTATTAAGCAACCAGATACTGAGACGAAAATCCTAGCCGCAGCAGCTCTTTTTATAGAGCTGGCTGCAGCTAGGCAGCCTATGACAGACTTTTGAGCTTGCCACGCTTGGTTTTACCCAATCGTGGCAACCCTTATGCGAACCAATCAGGATTGCTTTATATTGTCCAATCACAGCCCAGCTCTTCCGGACCAATAGGAATGCAGGCCTAAAAGCCTGCTAGTATGGAACAAAAATAGAAGTAGGTGTGTGCCGTACTTGATTGTGAATTATTTTCAGTTCACACACATTGTTATCACAAGCTCTGTGCCAGAAACCATTTTCCTGCTGGCATTTTTTGTTTTCTTCTGATGTGAAAAGAATTCTGATAGCACCAATTAACAGTTTATTTAAAGGCATAAGCTTTAATAAAGTAGACCTCACTACCTCAGTTGCACAGGGTGGCTAAACTGCAATAGTATTTCAATTGAGATGAAATTACATGAGAAGGAAGACGGATTAGATATGTAGAAACAGGTATTTGTTAGACAGATTACAGGTAGCTTATGAAATAACAGCTATAATATGTTAAAAAAAACATTGGGTTTGTTGAGACCTAGCTCTTTTTTAAATACTGTATATGCAAGTTCAGCAAACTTTCACTCAGTGCTGTTAAAATTCTTCTTTATTTTTTCCAAAATGGTTGCTTTGAGATTTCCTTAGCCTCTTTGTCCTGTTATTTCATGTTGTTCATGAGAATCTTCCTTAGGTTGGTTGTTGACTATTTGCAGATTCTCACTTAATGCCTGAAAAAGTACAGTGCCATTGTCCAATATAGGTGCTACAGCTTATTAATAATGCATTTGAATAGTTGGAGCTGTAAGCTGTAGGTGACATCCAATTTTGTTCTGTCATTTTGCTTTTGTGGTCTGACTTTTAGTAAGTAATCAATGATTTCTTAGTAAGAAATCAATCTGGTTCTATTAATTTGTCTTTTGATCTCATTGACTCAATCTCTTGAATGCCTGTTTCCTAACTAATTCTAATTAATTAATCTTAAAACTAATTCCATTAGTTGAGCCTCTCTGTGAAACAAATCAGAACAAATATAGTGGTAGTTGAAAGTGTCTCTATAAACAATGGTTTGGGCTGTATGTTCTAGGTGAAAGCTAGAAACGTATAACACCATATGACAATCTCAGAATTTCCTGTATAATGTGTTTATATGTCAACTGGGTTGTTCTACCATGGATTCAACAAACTGGATTTGTTCTATAGATAGATCAAGGCTAAAACTGAAAGCTCTTTAGGTCATGTTAAAATTTGATGAGAGATTCATTTTAGTGGGTCCTGGTAATGTTTGTTGTCAGTCAAGACCTGTTTTATTGAATTGACTTCTTCACTCCATGATTATCCATCATGACTGTTCACTCCTTTCACCTTTTGCTGTATATAAGATGGCTGTCAAGGTTGTAACAAGATATCAATCAATCAAGTCTTTATTACGGTCATGACCAGATTAAAAATTAAAACATGAAAACAAAACAAAACAGAACAAGATATGGTCATAGATTACAGTTTGTGGTGAGATCATCAATGGCCAGCCTAATTTTATAGACAAAACAGCAGAATTTAGCTTTGCTCAAGAAACTGTATCATACTGATCAGACAGTAATAGTTGTACATAAAAAAGATTAGAATTTTCCAGATATTTTACCAGACATGGTTATACAAAATGAGTCCATGAGTCCTTAGAGGGTATAACATAACATGGACATGAGTTGAGGTTTCAATGGGCTTCTTATCCACAGGGGCACAGTCTCAATTCTATGCAATTTTTAACATCAATCCTCCAGAACTGCTATGGGGAAAGTATAACAATGTGCTAGAGTTAATACCCATCAAAATTTAGAATCAGCTTTATAATATAAATGTCTTGTTTGTTTATGGGGGTGTCTGACTACTCAAGCAAATATTCTTGGTGGGGCAGACAGGTACTGTTGGACTTTCTGGTCTTTAATGCACTTAGAATAACTTTATTGTCACTTTAAATATACATGAATTGGCATACATTAAAATGAAATTTTGTAGTTTACAGCTCTCAAAGGGTCACCACTTCCAATATACTCTACATAAACATGACAAAACAAACAAACAAATAAAATATGTATATATATATATATATACACACACACATTACATATTACACAGAGAAACAACACAGTCTAGTTCGGATATATATGTAGTGAGAAAAACGAATATTTGCGAGTTTACCAGATGGATGGGATAGGGAACAAAGCTATTACAGAATTGGGTGGTCCTGCTAGAAATACTTTGAAACCTCCTTGCAGAGTATGTGGGCTCTCTAACAATGCTTTGAGCTTTAAGCACATGGTGCTTATAAGCAGTATCCTGAATCATGGGAAGTGAGTTTCTTATAAACTTCTCGGCTGTCCTTACTACTCTCTGTTTGGACTTTCTATCTGAGGCACTGCTATCACCAAACCAAACAGTGATGCAATTTGTTAAAACCCTCTCAATTGTGCCTCTGTAAAAAGTGGCCAGGACAGAAGGAGAAAGATGTGCTTTCCTCATCCAACGCAGAAACGCACACTTCACTAGGATGACATGTGGAAAGACCAATTCAGATTGTTATCTGTACCCCCAGATACTTAATAATGTTGACTACCTCTACAGCTGCATCCTTGATAATGAGTGCATGCTCATAGCCAATCACAAGGAACATCTCCTTGGAATGGCCAAGATATTGGAGGCTTTTTTTGGCCTACCCCATATTGATTTATAATTATCATCCATAAGGAAATAGCTGTGGGAAAGAATATTTTAGCCAATGTGCTTTGATGCAACTGTTTCAACCTTAGACAACCCTGTATACCACCTTGTATTATGTTAAGAATGCAGCAAGTTAACCCTTAGGAATTTGTTTTAAACCCTTTTGAGAAGGTTAAAGAAGGAATAAGGTACCTAACTGGGCACTGGAAGGCAATTGTGCAGAAGCCTGAGCTGTGAAAACAACTTTAATAGTTCTGGTATATATTGTGCTCCTCTTATAAAATAGAAGGATTGGATTGTGGCCACTACTTCTTGAGCATTTTGTATGGCATAGCTTTGATGTGCACTGTGTTTAGATATATTATACTGCTACGTTGTGTCTTGGATATCTCATTCAAAATATATGAGTGTTTTGGAAGAGTAGTTTTTACTTATTCCAACTTTACAGTTCTGGTAGGTGTATAGCACTTCCTAATTTGAAAAAGTTCAGAAGAAAGAACTCCCTCATGATGGATCTGAAGTCTGGGAAACCAGCCCGACTGGTTTACATACATTAGTTCAAATAATACTATGCAGAAAAATGGCCCTGCATTCTTTTTGGCCAGTTCCTATTCAGTATTATAGCTGGTATGTGCTTTTAGTAGGAAATTAGATAACCTGTGAGCTATTGAGTCATTGTTTTAGAAATATTTCCTTATTTTATTTAAACAAAGAAACATCAAGAATCTTCCTTTCCTTTCCTTTCCTTTCCTTTCCTTTCCTTTCCTTTCCTTTCCTTTCCTTTCCTTTCCTTTCCTTTCCTTTCCTTTCCTTTCCTTTCCTTTCTCTCCTCTCTTCTCCTCTCTCTCCTCTCTTTTACCTTTCATTTCCTTTCCTCCTCCCCGTCTCTTCTGAATCCTTGCTGGCTTTCCCAATTTCTCTGCATGTGTGAAGCTTGCAGGAAGAAAGTCAATGGGAAAACCAGCAAGAAATTGCAGTGCCAGGTAAGGTGGCTGCTGCTGGGTAAGGGAAGGTGTGAGGTGTGTGTGGCTACAGGTCAGGAACTGTGTGTGTGAGAGAGGTGTCATGTGGCTGGGAAAGATGTATGGGTGTGCACCAGAGATGATATGTATGTAGGGGAGGGGACACAGGTGGACTACATATGTTGAATAGGGTGCACAGTGAGGCAGCGCCACAGCACAGGTTAAGAAGTGTGTGTTGGTCATGGAGATTTGTAAGAAGAACTGCACAGACCAAATAGTCTGTGGGAAGGTGGCAAAGGTGAAGAAGAATGCGTGGGGGTTACAGGGGTAACTGACATTGCCAAATTTCATTCCTTCAGGAGTCCTGAGTCCTGGATTTTGGACTCATTTTGTAAGTTAGCCCATTTGTGGTACCCTGGTTGTTGCCCCATGAGGCACCATTTCAACCCAGTTAAAGGTGAGAGAGACAATGAGAGTTTTAGCAGTATATAGATAGAGGAGATGATACCAGGATATAGACAAACAAGATGAAGTTTGTAAGGATTACACAAAGGATTCTCCAATTTGGCTCTCTTCAATAGAGTTTTACACCGTCGTGGACTCCATTTGGATTTTTAAAAATTACCCTCCTGGTGGATGCCTCTGGATAGACTATAATTCTCATTGTGCTAAATGAAATAGCAATGGCCATATAAACTGGAGATAATGGGAATTGCAACCCAACGTATCTGGAGAATGGAAAGACTGTGCTAGTGGGGTCTGGAATAAAATAAGTAGGAGTGTAAATAAATCTAGACAACTTTGTATTCTTTTAATATCAGAGAATTCTTAACTAGCATGCAAGTTATAATCTAGATAGGGTACAAGTTACTGGAAAGTAATAATGTGATAAAAAGCAATAATTTGAGTTAAGAAATGGAACGTGACACCGAGGCTGCTATTTACAGAGTTACAGTGTAGTACATTAGTATGATGAATGCATGGGTAACTAAATGGGTTTCCTTTTCTATATATCTATTTTACATCCACTGCTCACAGATGTCCCTCTCTCTTTTTCATTTAATTCCCGCTATGAAACAAAAATTAGGTATAAAGTGGAGCATGTTCCACAGGCTTTATTTTCACTCACCAATTTCTGGATAGAAAAAGCTCTTCGGTGCCTAACTTTTTCATAGGCAGAGTTCACATCAGACTTCCTCAAAGCTAGTTTTTAATTGTTTATCTGAGATTTTAATTCAGGAATGTAATGCATATAAATGTAAAGGTAGGCATCTAAAACAGTACTGTATATATGATCCAAACTATCTAAGTTGTCTCATCTATGTCACCATTTTTGACTCTTACTGTGTTTTGGAAATAACTTTTTTGGGAAGAAACTCTTAGTGGTAAACTAAGGGCAGGCAATGTATGGAAGACTACTTTCAATTAATACTGGATTTGGTTATTGCTGACCTTTTTATTATTTTTACAGTGTTCTAAATCGCACTCCTGCAAATTTGATTCAGGAAATAATTTTAGTGGATGATTTCAGCTTGGATCGTAAGTATTACTTTTCCCCCCTTTGTGTTATATTATGTTTATCCTCCTCCCTCCCTCCCTCCTCCCTCCCTTCCTGATGTTTCCATTCATTTTTTATTTTGGGGAATAAAAAGCTAATTGGGAAGAAGTAATTTTTTTCTTGCTTGGAGGGAGGAGGAGAACAGCTGTGTAAGGAAAAAAAAAGAAAGAAAAAAAATGGCATTTTTCCATACCTTTTCAGGGAGACAATCCTAACCATAAAGTTCGGCTGTTCTATTAGATTTCATTAACTATCAATTGAGGGCCATAATCATAAGGATAGCAAGTAGCGTGCACAGCTAGAATTCTCAATTACATAAGCTTAATGCAAAGAAGATAATGCATACTATATTGTGCTTCTTGCAGATGAGAGCTGTTCTTGCTGAGGTTTTTATAGAGCAGAATTATCCCAGAGCAATAAAGGAGAATATACTATTGCAAAATTCATTATCCTTCTACCTTGAGCAAGAGTGTCCTGCTTTACTCCCGCATTGCAGATGGACTTTTTAGTGGTTTTCTCTTAAATATTAGAATATGTGGCTAAAATAATTCAGAACCTCAGCTGATGAAAGCTATTTTGAGAACCAAATTAAGTGAGACGTTGAGGATATAATTAACAATTGCATTGGTAATTTAAAAAAAAAAATCAAATCGTGGGGTAGGGGACTTGATTATTTTTGTTAGAATCCTAGGGTCAGCTTATCCCAATCCCCTCATGCTAGAGAATATTAACTCATTACTCCCTTGTTGTATTTTTGGATGAAAATCACCCATCACCAAACCCTTAATAATTGTAAAATCAAAAGTTGTATTATGAGCTTTTCTTCTTATAACAAAAATATGTTTGTAGAAAAGGCCATTCTCTTTGGGAATTCCTTGGAATTCTATGGATGGAATGGAATAAATGCTCCCTTTCCATACAGTAATCTCTCAACAAATTCAGATGGGTCTGCGGAATGGCTTGCCCTATTATTAAATATCTCTGTGCCTGATTTAAAAACACATTGTGGTATGGTTGCTGTGTGTAAGACTTGGGAGCTCACTGATTGAAAGAACTATGGAAAGTTAAGGCTACCACCGTGAAAAGAGTTATGAGCTTAAGAATTCTTTTATGTATATGGGAAGAAAGTAATACTTTGGATGTTAAAATAGATTCAAGAAATGAGTTCTTCATTAATCATTGAAATGCCTTTAAATCATAGAAAGGAGAAGATGGGGCATTATGCTTGATATGGTTTAGGTTTAATACAATCTTAAAGAGGTTGGACTTTGTTATACATATTTTTTCTTTTTTCTTCTTTTCTGTTTTTTTCAGATTATTGTCATTCTTTCTATTGTATTATCACCATGATGTGTTTTATTTCCATCTGCTAATCTCATAAATTTAAAATGAAATTAAATCAAAAGAGATGCATAGCCAATATTTTGAACTAGGCATGGTATGTCATCAGTGGTTGAGAGCCAGAGAAAGTTAACAACTAGGGATTAAAGGGTAAAATCAAAAGAATCCAGTTTAAAAATATGTGTACTTTCCCAAGAGTGTCTAGATGAAGAACAGTTTATTATATAATGTAAATACAAAATAGATAAATTCTATTCACGTGGTTCAATTCCTTTATAAATCATAAGGAAGCAATAAGTAGATAGCTCATGCATCACTCCTGAATTCAGCTGTAAAGACAACATAGCAGAACAAGAGACTTGGCAGCTAAAACATCTTGCACATCTAATCCATTTTTCTTTCTCATGTGAAAAGTCAGTGCAAGAATCTATTGGTTCTCTCTCACTTTGGACTTCACATTTTAAATCACATTTCTTTAAACTTAAAGGTGTATGATAAAACAAGGTATTTTTCCAGAAGCTTGAAGAACTCTTGTCACTTCCCTTGGTTATTGTAGAATGTCAGAAACCATCTTATCAAATTTCTTATCTCAAATCTTAATTTTCTTGTTGCATGTTGCTGCAAAAAGGATGTCTCATTATTTCAGATATACAGTAGTCACTGGATAAATGATGTAAAAAAAAAGAATTGTTAAAACATCAAGGAAGTGGGATTTCAGATGAATACTATTGACAACAACATACTCATGGGAACATTTCAGACAGCGGGAGCTGTATAAATGGAATTGGTCCAGGAGATAGTTGCCAAGTAAAGTACTTAGCTGGTGGCCTTTTTACTGTTGCAGGATATCAAGGTTGTGCAGACATGATATAAAAAGTTTTACAAAATATGGAAAAGAACAAAACATGTACCTATGGCTATTGCTGGGGAATTATGAGAGATCAACATGAGGAAACAAGATTATTCTGGTATTTCTTGATCCAGAGACAAACCTACACAATGCTGAATTCATTCTCTGTGATAGTGAGTCTGTCTCATCTCCAATATCCTAGCTTCATAGATTAATTCAGACTGAGCCAAATGTAAAAGAGACAAAAGAACAACCCAGTGAATTTGGAATGAAACTGCAAAAGCTAATCCATGGGGTTGAGAGTCATCTTCCAAGTCTATTGGGTACATTGTGTATTGGGATGTAGCATATTACATCAGATTACTCAGTAATCACTTATCTGATGCTTCATTGTCCTTTACAAATAAAGACTTCAAAGCTCATTTTTTGGAAAAAAAGGAAAAATAAAATAAACTGATATCTCTCTCTTCCATTTCCCTAGAACTTTTTATGTGCATTTATCTATCTCTAGCAAAAACAGGTAAATCTGAGCAGTTCTTATAAAGAGTTAGCTGTCAAATTGCCAAGCAAAGTTTCTTCTTTTGTTGCTTAAAAAAAAATACCACTATTGCTAGCTGTGATGGTGAAAACAGAACAAGCTATCTTTTTATATTGTTATGGGTCATAGTATCTGTGCTGGTTCTCACACTGTGTTCTAGTTCACACTTTCTTCCAGCTTTCTATATTTTCTTCTTATGTTTTCAGTTCCTTTCTCAAGGCCATGCAATCACAGACAGATTTTGTTCTTTAATCTGTTCCTATTTATCAGCTCTAAATAGTGGTTGATTAAGGTTTAGTCTGTATTATTTTCTCATCAGTTACATCATCTTCAAAGACAATGTCCTGGAACTAAAATTTGTACGGAAAACATGTTTTCGTAGTCTCCAAAAGCTATAGATAGTTACTGGCTAGCATATCCTGCTGTTCTTTTGGTGGCTGTTCTCTTGTTCAGTCCAGTGATGTTTTTTCAATCTGGAGGAATTTCAAGAGGTGGAATGACATATTATATGGGGAAAACACCAAAGTCCTAACACAGGGATCTTGCTGACAATTACAAAGGGCAACATAAGGGATTGGGGCAGGAACTTAAATATTTCCTCCATCTCTTGGTTTTCTCCAGCCCTTCTTTCTTCCTTCTTTTTCAGAATGCTTCTTTTTAAGCTTGGAGATGACTGGAGTAAAAAAAAAAAAAAAAGGAAGGGAGTTAAGGATAAATCAGCTCATTACTTTTTCATTACAAATGACTTCTAAGCATTAAAGAATTGGTATGCTTTGTAAAACATATATTTTTAAAAAGTAACATGATTTTTTTATTCTAAACTAGAAGTGGGCAATTGTTTTGTGGCTAAAGACTACATTTTGCATTTTTTAAAGAGGCCATGGGCTGCAATCGGGTGGGAGCAAGTTGTATTTGAGGTCTGCCTATATTATGACTGACAAAGTATTAATAAAATGGTAGGAAATTGTGTCATCGGTTTTAAACAGTCAGATAAGCTCTAAGTCTTCAGTAAGGAGAATTTAGGATCACCTTTAGCCCTGAGATGGCAAGCTGTCCACTGCAGATCAAAGATATCTGGCATCAAACAATGCATAATAGTGTCATCTAGTAGCTATCATCTTACATAACATTGTAAGCTTCGCAAGGCACTCACAATCAAGGCTGAATTGTATCAGAGAAAATATGAAAGAAGTATTAATTTTTTCCCCTTTCAGTTGATTTTGCTCTGAATCTTTCATCTTTTTTTCCAGGTGCATTTAATGAACTAGATATTTCTTATCTTACAAAGTATAACCCCAGAGGAATAAAAACACCATAATGAAAGGGAAATGCGGGTGTAAATTGGTTGCCAAGGGAAAGATTTAAGCATCTTCTCATTCACTCTTACTGATAATAGCACTTTATGATGGCTGTTAGGCATCTTTTTATACTTACACACAGATGTAATATAATATATGGAGTCTGCTTTACTGTCTCAAAGAGATTGGTCACGAAGAAAGGAGATGACAGGTTAAATGAAACCTATCAGAGATACTTTAAGCAACAGAATTATTTGCTCTGGAATCACCAGATTGATTGATATCATAACTGAAAATAAAATGTTGACAGCTTTCTATGTGTGCCAAATGAATCAGGCATTTCAGCCAACTGGATTTCCTCTCCCTCTCCCCACTTTTCTTTAGCTGAAGACTGCCAGCTACTGACCAGAATCCCAAAAGTCAAGTGTCTACGCAATGGACGTCGAGAAGGTGAGTATGACAAAGTTTGCAGAAAACATTCACTGTTATGAGGCCCTAATGGAAATATCAATTAAGACTTGTGGCAGAAAGAATATGGAATTATCTCTTCTGAACTGAGCATGCTCCTTTGTTAGATCTAGTTTCAAAAAAAAAAAAACAGGAGACATTTTCAGATTATTGACTCTCATTGTCAGGCCAATAGGAAAGTCCAGATCAAAGGGGCTTTATAAAAGAGGGTTGAGATCTAGAGATTATACTCAGCTACACTGAAAAGGAGATAATATGAATATTTCCAGAACATTTCCAGAACAGAGACCAACTATCATGAGCATAAGCCACTTTGTTCTGCCTGAATGGAGTTTTAATGTATTAACTCTCCTTCTCTTATAAATCTCAAGTTGCAAC
This sequence comes from Hydrophis major, assembly GCA_033807585.1. Lineage (NCBI taxonomy): Eukaryota > Metazoa > Chordata > Lepidosauria > Squamata > Elapidae > Hydrophis > Hydrophis major. Next base: position 84,676,396 of record CM066328.1, on the reverse strand, counting down.
CCGAGTACAAAACTCCAGCAACATTTTTAGTGAAAACAAGAAATAGAACTAATAGTTTTCAGCATTGGGATTATGGTGTACTCCAAAATTTCATACAAGCTATCCTGGCATTTGTAAGCATGGTAACGTCCCAAAGCACTGCTGATTAATATTCCCAAGCAACATTGTTAAAAGCCTGGTCACACTGCAAGAACTTTGCTATAGCGGTCCTGGAGCGGTGAAAAAAAATCATCACCGCTCGTAACCATTCACCACCGTTTAACAGAAGTTGGTCTCCGTTAAGGCAACGCCATATACGCTCAGCCTCCGCTGATGGTCCCTCCTACCGCTCCGAAAGTTTTGAGCTGCACAAAATATTGCGAGCGGTGAGGAGCGCACAATTTTCCGCTCCGACAAAGTTCACCACCGCTCCAACAACGCCCGGTCAAAGTTTGCTACCGCTAGACGCAAGTTCGTGGACGCTTGGGTCCGCTAGGCCAACGCAGAAATCTTCAACGCTGGACCACCGCTGTTTTGCAAGCTTTGCCCGGGCGGTGATTAAACGTTGCACTAACTTTGGTGGAGCGGTTGTAAGCGTTTTACGAGCAGACACGGGATTCCTGGAACGGTGTCAGGCGTTGAAGCAGCGATCCATTGCGGTGATGAACTTTGGTTTGGCGTTGGTATGGAGGTGTTGGAGCGGAACCAGAATTTGGCTATAAATACGGGGAGAAATGGACCAGTAGCCCTTTTGGAATAGCCGTTGAGTGCAGACATCTCTTGTATCGAATTTGCTTCCGAATTTATCAAATTTGAGAACTTTATCAAGCGATCCGTACAGCTCCGTTACGGTAGTCCAAAGCGGCATGTCGCTAAATCAATTACTTCAAACCCCCGCCGAGCCAACGCACGCATGCGCAGAACACCACTTTATCAACGCTCGTGTCACCGCTAAACCAACGTTCCCTACCGTTAAACCAACGCTAAAGCAACGCCGACTTCAGCGGTGCACCGCTAAGGCAACGCCCATGTTTTCGAATTTTTTTCCAATTTTGTGCGTGGTGACGAGCGGTGTCGAAATTTGTCCCCCTCTTCCTACCGTTCAAGGAACGCTATAGCAAAGTTCTGGCAGTGTGACCAGGCCTTAAACCAGAAAAATATGATAGAATAGCAAAGAATCACAGGGCTATAACCCAGATAATTTTGCTAGATAACAACTGACATAATTGAAAGACTGATGACAGTTGGTTAGGAAAATAATTTAGTTGTAGAGTAGACACTTGCTGCTCAGTAAAACTCCGACTCATCAATCTGTCTGGAATACAGATTGCTGTCTTATCTAGCAGAGCTGATTTAGAGTTAATATTATTTAAGTCAAATTATGCAGATGCAAAATATGGATAACAGGAACCAATTAGACCAGGAATTAAAGTATTCTCCTAAGGTTTTCCAAATGAGAATAAAAGAAGTAGAACCTGAGCACTTCAGAGAAATAAAATTTCCTTGAGAAATCTTAACTAAATACCCAGATTCTCCTTATACTTGAAGCAATTGACATTCCCCTTGATATCCTTCAAAGCTTCCCCAATCCTCATGAGTAGATTAATGGGGGTTATATAAAGAGAAGGAATTATTATAGAGCACTTCCTTTAGTAGAACATATCTTGTGAATAGAGACAGTTGGATTTCACCTTTGTAAAACATGTCAGGTTGGTTAAAAAAGATGAGAAGAAAAGACTACAAGATAAAAAAAACAAGGAAATAATTTAAATGCAGAAAGGAAGTTATTATCAGTCAGGTTCTATCTAGGTTTAATAGAATTCAGTTGTCTTGGGAAATTCCTAGGCCTAGTGGAAAAGAAAACATTAAAGGAAATATAGAGAGAATGATGTGGAGGAACAAGATCTGAATGCAACATTTAAGCAGAGGTCTTCAGAGGAAGGAGAAGGGAGATTTAGTAAGGTGTAGAGGAAGTAAGAAAGAGTGTTTCCTATGTGCTAAGGTCTTAGGTCTTTTGTATATGAAGAAAGATCTTCGGGTAGACATAAAACGGTTAGGGTTAAACCCTGAGCTACAGACATTCTCCTTTATCAATTCTTTGGTTCATTTACTAAAATAAGTTGGTTTCTTTTCTCTTCATTTTCTTGCCTCCCCATTTCAGGTCTAATCCGCTCCCGAGTACGAGGTGCTGATACAGCAACAGCTGATATCCTCACCTTCCTGGATAGCCACTGTGAAGTGAACAGTGAATGGTTGCAGCCAATGCTTCAGAGAGTAAGAGAGGTGAGCATGTTTTCCTTATCTCTGTCTAGTCCATGTTTTTTTGCTTTCAGTTGCTTTCAGAGTCATGTCAGGTTCTTTGGCAGTTGGCTAAAACCAAAAGTGATTTTCTACCAAGCAAAGTTCTTTTTTTTAGCAAGATTCATTGAAATAAAAGGAATCACATTGCAAGAATTCCAGCTGTTAAACCATTTTCAATTTACAGCCGATATATCTTTCTATATATTAGGTCTTTCTGATTTTCTTTCCAGCAACCTTTGTTTTCTTTGTTCAATAAATATGTGGAAGCTTACTGTGAGCTGTTTATATAAGAGGATCCATAACTTTTATCAGTTTGGAATTGACTTTTACACCTAAAAGTGTTACAAACAGAAATGAGGCATTCTAATGTCTTTTCTTTTCTTTTCATTCCTTATCTTGCTGCAATTGTTGCTCTCACTATAGCAAGGTCCATGGCCTCAAACCTAGGAAGATAACCAACATGAGGTTTAATTTTCTACGTTGTAGAAGTTTTCATGGAAGGAAAATTGGAAAGCATGAACTCTTTTTTTCATATATATCTGTTGACAGAAAGGCAGTAGTAATATATTGGAAAAGAATTTTTTTTAATCCTGCCTGGCATTTGGACAGAAACCAAGTTCATGAAAGATGCAGCTTTTTGCCTCCATAGATGGAAGAAATAGGAAGTTATAAACAGAAAGCAAATGCCACTCCTTTCTAGCATTCATGATATTACCATATTTGGTAATGAAACGTCTTCAAGAAAATAACCAAGCTCAGAGAGCACCAAAGATCCCACAAGTAGGAATTTGTTTTCTACTTGTTTGGTACTTTTTAACTGATAAATATACCTCACGGAAACAAAGATGAAGAGCAAGAGTGCTGAGAACTGAAAGGCTAGTGGTACTGAAACCTGGAGTGTGCTGGAGAAAGACCTGGTAAAGTTTTGTATTCTGTACAGACATTAACATACTTGGAAGCGCCTCGCTGTGATTGGCCAAAGCGCACGGCGATCTCATTGGCCAAGCAAGCCGCGCTGATTGGCCCGTAACGAATCTCCCGCGATTGGTGGAAACTAATCACGGGAGATTCAAAGCGGTGCCATTGGCTGCGGCCGCCGTGGCTAGAGAATAAAAGCCGCTGTTTTTCCCTTTAAACCCCGAGCCAATCTAGGGACCTAATAAAGAGCTGAAACTAAGTCACTGGCTCCGAGTCTCCTTTCCTGCGACGGACACGACACTGGCGACAAGGATGGGATCCCGAGACTAACGCCATCAAGCATGGGTGCTGAGGAAGCGAGACCAACAAGATGGCCAGCATCGCACCACCCGCACCCTTTAACCCTGCTCCCGAGGACTGGGAATCATACACAGACCGATTCCTAATGTTCCTTGAAAGTAGCAACTTGAAGGAGGCAACCAGGCAGAAGAAAAGAGCCGTCTTCCTAACACACTGCGGGCCTGCAGTGTTCAAGATGGCAAAAGCCCTTGCAAAACCCAGGGACATGAAGGAGATGGACTGGGCTGACCTCGAGCCGTTGCTCCGAAACCACTATGCCCCCGCCGTGCCCACCCTCATCAGGCAGCACAATTTCTACCGGCGGGACCAGAGACCAGGTGAGAGCATCAGTGACTTTGTGGCTGATCTACGGAGCCTAGGGGGCATGTGCGGGTTCTCAGACATGGACGAGGCTTTGCGGGACCGTGTCGTACTCGGACTCAGAGACCCAGTTCTACAAACCCGGCTGATGGCAAAAGGCGACATCACTCTCGCCGACGCCCTTGCTGAAGCCACCACAGCCGAGGCAACCCAGAAGTTGGCGAATCGAATGCGGAGACCGGACACCGGGGAACGCACCGCAACCACCAAGATGGGCCGGGCAACCGAGGCTCACCCAGAAGCAAGCCACCGGGAGACCACCACCCATCATGGCGACTTCCACTCCGCCTCCGACACCACAGATGAGGAAGAAGAAATACATTGGCTCCAGACGGGATGAGATCAGCGCGATCGGCAAAGTCATAAGTCGGGGACCACTTGTGCCGGGTGTGGAGAAGACCACCCTCAATCGGAGTGCCGGTTTTTCCACGCGATTTGCCGGCACTGCGATAAAAAAGGTCACATCGCCCAAGTCTGCCGACTGAGAAAAACCTATAGCCTCCGTCGGCGAGATCTCAGCAACTGGAGATGAGATGGCAACCCCCCCAGGGCCAGAGACTGCCAAGCTGAAAATCGCTGGAACCAAGATGGACGGAACCGACGAAGCGGCGAAAACCGGCAGAAAGAGGAAACCCACCAGACATTCGTCATCGGCCACTCATCCACCACAGACGCCCGGAAGGTGTACGTAGAAGTGGGCATCCAAGGCGAACCATGCAAAATGGAGGTGGATTCTGGGTCCTACCTCTCCATGGTTGCCTGGCGAGAAATAAGGCGGTTGGTGCTGGAAATCCACAAGAGAAGGTTGGAAACCCAGAAACTAATCCTCAGAGACTACCAGAGGAACCGCATCCCGGTAGTCGGAACCGGACAGTCCGAGGTAACCTTCAAGGCCGCATAGCAAAGCTTCCCCTAATGATCATGGACCGAGACCGCCCCAGCCTTTTGGGACTACAGTGGTTCACACCACTCGGGATCGAGGTTACGGGCGTCGACCACGTCGCAGATGCTGACTGGGAGGAGCAACTGGCACGGGACTTCCGGGAAGTGTTTGACGGCACCCTAGGCAAGTACCGAGGGCCCCCTATTTCCTTTAGCCTAGACCCCAGCACTCCCCCAATACGCCTAAAACCACGGCGGGTACCGTTTGCACTCCGGCCCAAAATCGATGAGCAAATTGATAAGCTCGTCAAACAAGGGGTCCTACAACCAATCGATCATGCCCGGTGGGAGACCCCCATAGTCACTCCAATCAAGCCCGATGGGTCAGTGAGAATCTGCGGGGACTATAAGGCCACCCTAAATTGCGCCTTACAACAAAGCGCCTACCCCGTCCCAGTACTGCAGCACCTTCTACACTCATTGGGAGGAGGCAAGGTCTTTGTGAAGCTTGACCTGGCGCAAGCCTATCAACAGTTGCCGGTTGACGCAGAAACCGCCGAGGCGTAGACCATAGTCACCCACTGGGGAGCATTTCGCTGTAACAGACTCTAGTTTGGAATCAGCATGGCTCCGGGAATTTTCCAGAGTCTCATGGAAAGACTTTTGCAAAAAATTAAGGGGGTGGTGCCCTACTTTGACGACATACTAGTGTCAGCGGCCAACCAACAAGAACTAGAGGGTCGTCTAAGGGAAGTACTAACCAAATTCAAAGAGGCCGGACTAAAGATGAAAAAAGAGAAATGCCAGCTGTACACAGAGTGGGTCGAGTTCCTGGGATACCTCCTAGTCCGACAGGGCATCCACCGAACCACGGAAAAAATCAGAGCCATTAAAGAAGCCTCCACACCACGGAATAAAATGGAACTGCAGGCATTTCTGGGACTGCTTAATTTTTGTTATAATGTTTTCCTGCCCCAAAAGGTGACCGCAGCGGAGCCTTTGCATAGGCTTTTGGAAAAGGCGGCCACATGGACTTGGGGGAAACGTGAGGAAGCAGCCTTCAGCAAAACCAAGGACCTGCTCACCTCGGATGCCATCCTCATCCAATACAACGAGACCCTACCACTTGCCGTCACATGCGACACCTCACCTTTCAGCGTCGGCGCCGTCCTCAGCCACACGCTCCCCGACGGAAAAGAAGCACCCATCGCCTTCTTTTCAAGGACACTCACCAAACCGGAGAGAAATTACAGTCAACTGGACAAAGAGGCCCTGGCTATCGTCGCTGCAGTGAAGAGGTTCCATGAGTACCTCTACGGCCACATGTTTACCATCATCACCATTCCCAGCCACTGCTGGGAATCCTGGCAGAGAACAGGGCCACCCCGAACATTCTATCTCCTAGAATGACAAGGTGGTCCGAATTCCTTGCTGCCTACAGCTACCGGCTCACACACCAACCCGGTAAGACGATCACCCATGTAGATGCCCTGAGCCGCATGCCATTACCTGACCTAGACACCGACCCAGCACCCACGACAGCCATCATCAGCATAGAGACTCTGCCCAATCTACCCATAACTGCGTCAGACATTGCCCGCGAGACTAATAAAGACAAACGTCTGGCACGGGTGTTACATTGGGTAGAAAAGGGGTGGCCGGAGAGGGACGATGACGAATCATTCAGGACATTCCGAAACCAGCAAACAGAACTCTCATTACAAAAAGGTTCTGTACTTTGGGGGGATAGAGTTGTTATTCCGGAAAGGTTACAAGGGAAGGTATTGGAGTTGTTACACAAGGGGCACCCGGGCATAGTTAGAACAAAAGCCCTGGCCAGGAGTTACGCCTGGTGGCCAATCGAGACTTGGGTGGCAAAATGCAAACGCAAAAAAACCCATCCAAAAAATTGAACACGGGGAAATCCAAGAAAAAATAAACAAAATGCTCTTTATACAACACAGAACCCCGAACACAACTACCAACAAAAGCCCAGCAGAACTATTAATGGGGAGGAAATTAAGGTCCCCACTCGACAGACTGCACCCCACATACAACCCAGAAAAAACCCCAAACTCCTCAAGCAAAAACCGAACATTCTCCCCAGGTGACGCAGTCTATGCAAAGAACCTTACCGGAGATCCACTTTGGGTACCGGCAACTATAACCCAGCTGACAGGTCCCCACTCGTACCACCTACAAACAACCGACGGACGAGCGTGGAAATGCCACATCGATCAAATAAGATTGAGGACAACCATGGGAAACACAACCGACACGCAAACAGACACAGACAGCTCCCACAACACAGACCAAGAGGGGAGGGAATACCCCGGGAACCAGAAAACAATAGAAAGAAACCAGCTATACTCACTGGAAAGCAGCCAGCTCGAAGCCTCACCAGGGAGAAGCAGCCAGGCCAGCTCAATCAGCCCAGAGAGACCAGACGGGAGCAGCAACAACCGCAGTTCAACCAGCCCGAGTAGACTGGGAGGGAGCTGCAACGAAAGGCCCGGCGAGCCCTTCCAGGCGGTTCTATCAACGAGGGAGAGAGCAACACAGAAGCCGACCGAACCGGCCGGGAGCCAAGCAACAACTAACCTGCGCAGGTCAAGTAGGCAAGTACGAAGCCCCACCTACTTACGGGACTACGTTACGTAGGACCGTACCAAGAGGGGAGGGGTGTTCTGTACAGACATTAACATACTTGGAAGCACCACGCTGTGATTGGCCAAAGCGCACGGCGATCTCATTGGCCAAGCAAGCCATGCTGATTGGCCCGTAACGAATCTCCCGCGATTGGTGGAAACTAATTGCGGGAGATTCAAAGTGGTGCCATTGGCCATGGCCGCCACGGCTAGAGAATAAAAACCGCTGTTTTTCCCTTTAAACCCCGAGCCGATCTAGGGACCTAATAAAGAGCTGAAACTAAGTCACTGGCTCCAAGTCTCCTTTCCCGCGATGGACACAACATTTTGAGTCTAGAGCAGTGTTTCTCAACCTTGCCAACTTTAAGATGTGTGGACTTCAACTCCCAGAATCCCCCAATTTCTGGGAGCTAAAGACCACATATCTTAAAGTTGGCAAGGTTGAGAAACACTGATTGTTCTGTGCCACTTCACCTAAAGAAAATAGAAGATGTGAGACTGGGAAGTAGACAAAGTGGGACAACCAGGACAGCTGAATTGTTATTGAACTGATAAAAACAAGCAGTGTTGGTTCAGAATGGATAGCTATTATGCAGGTAAACAATATACAACCCAAGATAAAAGGGAAGTGTATTCCAAGTGGCTCATGCATCTGGAATCTCCAAAAGATAGGCAGACAGGTCTCCTATAGTGTGAACTAGGAGGCTAAGAAAATACTATTTAAAGAAATTGACAATGAAAAATAAAAGTGGAGAATGTATGTTATTTGACCTCCATCTTCCAAGCTAAGAGAAATGCTGAAAACCCTGTACATAAATAAGTTTATAGAAAACTACCCAGAATGTAGATTAAGTTGTAGATCAATATATAATATATTAAATAATCTTTTAAGTTTTACTATACAGTAATTTATATCTCTGAAGCAATAAGTAGAATAAACAACAAGGATGAAACCCATGTCTACTTGTTTCCCCTTTCTCTGCCTGAATTATCCAAAGTGAATCCGTAATGGTGCTGTGTAGAGTGAACATGGAAAGAAAGAGTTAACCTTGAAGCAAAAGAGGAAAAAGAAGAATAAATGATACAGCTGAGTAGGCAGTTCTCATTCTGGATGTGCCAAGGGGTCAGGAAGAAGGTGTGATCTGCAGTAACAGAGATAGGTAGGCTGATCTTCCTGCCAGCTGTAATGCCTGCACATTTTTTTAAAAGAACCTTCCTAGATATTTAACAAGGCCCAAGAGACAGATGGGAGGAATTGGTAGGGATGCAAATTGCAGATATGTTCAGCTTTGTGCCAAGAGGGGAAGAAGGTGAATTGTCTGAGATGGAGTTTTGAAAGCCCTCAGCTTAATAAATCCTCCCCCTCAGCAGCCCATAAATGTCTGATTTATATTTGTTCATAAAATCATGTTGCTGAATGGAGCAATAATAGTGACAACTACTCCTATACAAAAGGAGTTCCACAAGGCAGCTTTATGGTAGAGAAAAATATTCCTCCAAAATGTCCTACCATTGTGTAGGAGTAGATGGCAGGATGAGAGGTGAAAGTCTTATTTTTATTGCAGGTAAGTGGAGGATAATGATTCATCTTGGATGTTTGTATGGTAAATTCAGTGTCAACCATTGTGAGTTCATCAGGTATGTCAATATACTGTGTTTTTTTTTTAAAGCCACTCATTCATCTCTTTAAGAAAATGTATACTTCTGTCAAGGATTTTAAACATTTTAAATTAAATTACCAGTATTTTTCTTTTTTCTTTATAATGTTGGGAGCTAAGACAGAGATAAATTAATGGGTTAGTCAAGTGCTACACTTGATCTTAGCTAAAAGGCCAAGAAGTGATTAATGAGTTAAATATATATAGAGAGAGAGATCTCCAAAGAGATCTGCCTTTTGTCCTGTGTCCAGATCCCAGGGGAATGTCTGCACACAATCCTTACATTGAATAATTTCAAGTTATGTTTTTTTTACACATATTTTTTCCTACACATAATTATTAAGGCCATTATTTCTCAAGTTGGTCCTTATTGTACACCATATCAATTAGCACTGAGATCTTTTGGAACTTATCAGTACCTTCTTTTGCGCAAACAGTTCTAATGTTTAAAAGTTAACATCTGGCAATGTTACTGAAATTGAATCAGCCTAGAAAAATAGATAAATGCCTGCTTCTAGTCCTTTGCTCATCCCTTTGTTCATATAATGCCAAACTGAGTTATAAAAGATAACTATAATAAAAGTATTTAAATGATGTTTATGGATTTCAAATGCTTAATCCTGGTTTTTTACTTACAAAGCACTCAGGCTAAGCAATGTTATTAGAGCAATTGAAGTAGTATACAATTGCTATTGTAGTTCCAATAAAAGTTGAACTTTCTCCTGAGTCTTTTCTGTATTGACTATATATTCTAGAGATGTTTAATTCTTTTAATTCTACCCTAGATTCCATTGCATGCCCTTATCAAACTTGGTGGTGGCATCAGAGGAAATCCCCCAAAGAAAAGTTAACAAGAGAAATATGAAAAGAAAGCACACTGTTGAACTATATACAAACAGTATTTTTATTTTTAAAAGGGCTTTTGTTGAGGAAATGTAATTTTAAAAAGGCTGTGTATGCCAAAAAATAAAAGCATTAAGAAAAATGGAGTTGACGCCATGGAAAAATAGCTGCAGAAAATTTATGGTCTGCAAAAAGACACTGTAAAATGGTGCAACTGTAAAAAATGATGATCCTTTCTGTGGATTAAGAAACCCACTCACCACCCACTAAACAGGCTTGATTAACCAGAATTACCACTCTACTGATGCTGACAGTAAAGTTTACCAGACTTGTACTGATCATCATGTGTGTAGTAATACGTTCTACTGCCATTCTCTTGCAAAGATTTTTTTCTGGAACAAAAAGAAATAACCACATATTTTTGTCTCTTTCTACGTTTCTCTGTTCTTCTTTCTACTTCGCACTCAACAAGTTGCATCCAAACTCGGCAGAGTTTATTTGTATCTCTCCCCAGAATGCTGAAGAACTTGCTCGTTAGTAAATCCTTTGACAGAAGAAAGTTACACCTTGCTGTTGTGTTGATTAGTTTTTACAAGGAAACTTTCCAGAGTATCTTGGTGTCACTCATAAGATGATAAATGCTATTTTTGCACTATAGAAGTGGAATTTAGTGCTTATGAATTACCACTTAAAATTGGGCTGTTTATCCATGAATAGACAGACCTTATGATTATACTTTTTCTGCTAAAAATAAATCAATAGAATTTCTGATTGTATTATATAATTACAAATTCACTGTAACTTCTGATATTATCATTTCTGAAACATGAAAAAAATAAAGAGACAAAACTTGGATTTGCAAAGACAAAACCTGGAGTTAGGGTCTTCATTAGGGAGCTACCTAAAATATATTGAAGAACAGCAAGATCCAAAAATTTGGGTTTCCACAATGTTTCGTTCAGTGACCAGGATAAAAAATGGGTCTATCACACATTTCCTGGAACTAATTATATTTTTATGTTTTTTCAGTGTCTTTTGGGGGAAACTTGGCACTTTTGTTTCTTTTTGTTTTAATAATGGCTGCTCACACAATGTATTAACCCAATCCTTGATTAGCTCTGTCATCATCATCCCTTCAGCTGTGCAGAGGTGCTGTTTAGCCCAGATGAAGCCAGCAGGAATAATATTGACACGGTTCTGTCAGTTTCTCTTGCTTTTCACCCATGCACCAGCCTCTTCCAAACTGCCGGGCTGGCTGGTTTTTTAATTTCTTTCTTTTTCTTTCCCTTATTGTAGTGTGCGGGAATGATTTTTATTGCTGCAGGACATGCTGAGGAGGGGGCATAGATTGATGATCTTTGTTTCTCAGCCTCCTTGAATCAGCAGATGAATGAACAGTGCTGGAAAGGAGAAATGATGGCAGTATGAAAATGTTCTGTGTGGAATTTATTTGTGGAAATCACAATCATTTTTATGAGTTTCCTGCTTCAAAGTTGTAGGAAATAGCTTTGTTGACTTTTGGTAATCAATTCCAGCGGCCATAAAAAAGATGTGGGAGGGGTATGAGCTGGCTGACTGAAATGACACCAACTATTCTGAGCATATACACCATAGATGTGGGTGCAAACATAACTTAGATGGTGTGGGCACACCCTTGGGGGACAATGTTAGAGATACGTGAATCCTATGAGGAGATGAGTGATTAGGTATTATTGACTTAATGAACAACTTGAAAAAAACAAGTCTGAGGAAGTATTTTGATCAGCATATAGCTCAAGCATAAAATTAGGAGATTTCTCCATGAAAAATTAGCATGAAGGGAAAGCAACCTGAGATGTTTTGCACTATAAATTCCTGCCTATGCAGTAACTGGCATCAGTGGAAATTATAGTCTAAAAAAAAAATATTGAAGAAAACCCGGGTGTCTACTTCTCTACTTTAGCAACACTTTTTCTAGATGATTGCAAGAAGTAACATTAACAGGGAGAGTCCGTCTGATCAATACAACTTTGAAATGGTTGTGCTGTACTTAATGCCTGAAAGTGGAGAATGATAATTGCACTGTAAAAGCTTCACTTTTCACATTTCAAAAAAGCTACGGGCTACAGTTGTGTGTGTGTGAATATCAATTTAAAAATCTGAAGGTAACACAGGCATATGTGTCCATTGCTTTTCCTTCTACCATCTTCGTCTTGGAACCCTCTTGAAACATTATTTTCCTCCTAGGGAAAAAAAAATCCAACATTCTTTCTTTTTCTCTACTGTTTCAGGATTATACTCGGGTGGTGAGTCCTATTATTGATGTCATCAGCTTGGACAATTTTGCCTACCTAGCAGCATCAGCAGATTTAAGAGGAGGTAGGTAAGAAGACAGTTGATTCTGAAATATGATGTTTCTGGGTCTTTATCATTGAGGATCTGCCCTGTGACAGATTCCTTTTGTCTCCTGAGGCACTTCCAGCTAATCCAAAGACATTGTACAAATATTCTGCTGTATGCTTGTGAACTGATTTTCTGTGGGACAAGAAGAGACAGGCAATCAGTTGGATAAATGTATGAGAGGTATAAATGGAAGGTAGTATAATCTGGTCCTTATACAATTCTCTGAACAAGACAGGGTGAGGATACAATAAAAGCCTCCTTGGAAGCACCACTGATATTAAATGATATTAAACTTATGCTTTTTCCAGCTGTTAAAATTGACCTAGCTTATATGTTTGTAGGATTCATAACAGCTGTAACTTTCAACAGGCTGTAGAGCAGGGCTGTCAAACTCTCAGCCCGTGGCCCAGAGGCATCACATGCTGGCCACGTCCACACCTGGTTTAGCAAAGGGGGAAAAAGTCCCGACATGTCACATGATGATGCCGTAACAACATGAGTTTGACACCCCTGCTATAGACGATCACAGTTTGCATAGCTTCCTAATCAGCCACTGCTGCATCTGTGCTTTCTACTCCTGCTGCTCTTCTCCTATTCCCTTTTTTTCCATATCATAAGAACAGTGGTGGGATTCAATTTTTTTTTACTACAGGTTCTGTGGGCGTGGCTTAGTGGGCATGACTCAGGGATGTGATTCAATTGGTGTAACAACCGGTTTGTATTCGGTGAACTGGGCCGAACCAATAGAATACCATCACTGCATAAGAACAGTAATATAAGAAAAAGAACATTTCAATGGGAGCACATGACAAAGGCCATTACATCAAAAAGAAGTTGAGTGCTAATTTCTTTCCTAAGAAAACATGATAAATCAAGCATGTTATTCCAATAACATTACTCTTGTAACATTTAAAATTCATTACAAATTAAACATTACAATGCAATGTCATCTGGTCAATAATAAATAAACCAGAGTCAAATGTGCCAAAAATTAAATGTATTTATTGATAACATTTAGAGCAGAGTATTGATAATGACTGGTTCCTCAAAAGTCCAAGCTGCATAAAAGGACAGCGATACATAAATGATTTCCAAGATGTCGCTGCCTCTTTGAGGCACCTCTGGAAGCTATCTAAAGCAACAGAATTGGGTGAGATTGCTCATTCTCTTTACACACATGCTAGATCATGGGTGTCAAACTTGTGGCATCCTGTTCCTGTAATGTGATTTTTTGCAACATTTTTCTTATTTGCAGAGCTGGGATGGGCATAACCTGCATGTGATGCATCTAGCCCACAGGCTGCCAGTTTGACAACCCTATAGATCAGTGGCCCCCAACCTTTTTTGTACCGCAGCTGGTACCGGCATCACAAAATCATCCGCAGCCCGGTACCGCATGGCAAGGCAAGCTGAGCGACCGGCCAGCCAGCCGTCCCCTGCTTCTCCCTGCCACCTTCAACTCCTCCTTTGTACCTGTGTCGATGGGCTTCGGGACGGCTTCAGGACGGTCGCTTGGCTCGCCTTGCCATGCGTGCTGAAAGAATCCTCGTGCCTTAGTTTTGTTCACCACCCCCCTCAATGAAACTAAGGCGCAAGGATTCTTTCAGCACCCAAATGCCGCTTTCTACCCAGAAAAGCTCACCGGAAGCACTTTTTCATCAAAACAAGATGGCGGTGCCCAGCAAACCAGCAGCCCGGTAGAAATTGTTCCACGGACCGGTACCGGTCCAGGGACCGGTGGTTGGGGACCCCTGCTATAGACATTCCTGCTAGTTTTCCAGATGAGATATTATTCCTCAATATGTTGCACAACCATTCATATTTCTTTCAATACTTTTAATAGTCTCTTGATGGGTAAAACTATATTTGTGCCTGTATTCCTTAATATTTTCCTCCTCCTCCTCCTCCTTCCCCCCTCCTCTTCCCTCTTGTCATGTTATGAATACTGTCTTTTTGTCAAAGAGATGCTTGATCTTTCTCAAAGGATGAGCAAATTCTTAGGCAAGCAAGATCCTTGCTGTTGGATGGACAATGTCCACGAATACAGCCTGATTTCAGCTATATTTTAGCTATATACATAAGTCAGTGAGGGTAAGTAGTTAATGTGTTATAAGAATACCAAAAAGGGTTCAAAAAGGGTGAAAGCAGCTTTCACTCTGGAAATTAGATTTTGCCCACGAGAGATAGAGTTTTACATAGGGCTAAATTAGCCTCACCTTTGGTGTATCATGGTAGTCAAGGAAAAAAACAAAATATTGAGAGAAACTATGCCAAAAAATTGCCTTCTATCTACGGTATGCATCATGTGAGCCAGATTTCACACTGCCAGGATAAAGCACTTCTGCATATTAGCCTCAGATGCAGTGGTCAGTTCCATTGCTGACCATGCTGGACTGCAAGAAATCCAAGCACTCAAAGTCTTTTTCCTAAAAGAATTGCTATGCCTCAAGCACCTTTTTAAATTTTTGAAATCTCCCTCACTGTTCTTTATTTCCTTTTGCAAAAGCACCTCTGCCTTTCACTTTTGCCATTCTCACCTGCATGCATTTTTTTTTTGCCAGCTACAGCCTTCCCAATACTCAATTTGCAACACTTTGTAAGTCAGATGGCATTTTTATGTGGTGCACATGGGGAAAAGCCAATTACAATAAACAGAGACACTTTGTTCCGGGAAATACATGTCATCCCATTGAGAGTACTGATTAATGTCTCATAACTTTGGCAGCCAATGAGGTATAGGACAACCTGATAGAAAGCTAATGATTGCCTTTCTTTCTGGGAATCAATATAGGAAGTTCGGAATGTTACCCAGCACAGATAAATACCAGCGAGTATACCTACTGTGATTCTTTAAAGCTAGATTGATCATTTGTATAGGACTATCCTATAGAAGGCCTTTTCTGCTCTGGAATCATATGTGTAGAAATAAAAATGCCTGATTGTCATGCTATGCTAGTTAACCTTTAAGTTTGGATACAAGGTTCTATGTGTTTTTATGTTCTACATTTTAGGATTTGACTGGAGTCTTCATTTTAAATGGGAACAGATTCCCATTGAGCAAAAGTTGTCACGGACAGACCCTACCCAATCTATTAGGTAAATTCTTTCATGCAAAATCCTCTTGGAATCCCATTTCATCTTTCATCTTTTATTTAATTAAGAAGTGGTCTCACTGGTTGATGTAACCATGAGGAGCATTCAGAAGTTATGTTTACATCATTTATGAGATATAGTAAGTCTCTTTTGCTCCTGAAAGATGTTAACATTCTTGAGATTCTGTCTGGTGGCCCCACTGCACTGCTACAATAACAGCACAATATTGAGTATTGTATAATCATGTATGGTTTTTATAGATTGCACTTGTTTAATATGGGAAATTTTATTGTGCCTGTTTGAAAAATATGTGCATTTAATTGATCTTTCCCCAGGCTGTATTTAAGCTACAAATTGGAATAGAATCTACTTTCTACTTCCAGCACAGGAGTTTTTCCTCAAGATTTAGACAAATTCATCAATACAGGGCTTTTTGTGTTGACTTGCACAGTCACTGGCTTGTGCACCGTGTTCTATTTAAAGCATAGTGGAAATTGTAGATAAGGACCATGACATCTAGCTAAGCTTAGGGTTTCTTTGAACAGTAAGAATATGTTGCAAGTATATTCAAATAGCAATAACACCTAGACCTACATTTATGTAAACTGTGTTTCAAATAGATTTATATATGGCAGGATGAGAGTTCTAATTTGAGGAAATGTACCAGACAAGTATAGAGCTCTCAGTCTCTACAGCCCAAATACAAAGAAACTTTTAGTCAATTCTGTTTTTTGCTGGTGAATTTTGCAAATATGGACCAGTCTGACCTAGTGTTCTGGTCAGTGAAGAGGAGTGAGATTGATTTGTTGTTCCCTCCTTCTCACAGAATTCACTAGCAAGCAAAGGAAGAAGTATTTCTTTACGTTCCCGATACACATGTGGAAAATTGGGAACCATCCTTCAGTTCATTTTCACTTGACTTGTTAATGACTTTAACAGGCCAGGAACAAGTTGTGAGGCTGCATAATTTTCTCAATTTTCATCCCCTTTGATGGAGACTGATCTGTTGCCGTTAGCTACAGGGGCCTATAAATGAGCCACACTGAATACTAACGATCTTCTCCGCATAATTAAAGTGACTATAAAAATTCCAAACTTTCCCCAAAAATCTCATTAAAGAAAAACTACGTAAGTGATCACTATATATATTTAAAACCAAAAGTTGGGGGGATTTACAAAATCAAAATTTTTAGTATTGTGATCCAAACCCTGCACCTTTTGTTCATTCATTCACATAACATGCACATACACAATGAGCGGTGTTAGGATCACAACACTGTGCCCACCATCTTGCAGTTTTTGACACCTCCTTGCAGGTTATTTAAGTACAACGTAGACATTTTTGTAAAACGATCATGAAAATATTACAGAACTACAGATTTTTCATGGTACATAATCATAGGAAAGTTATTACTTTCCAATTATTTAACTTATTTTTCTAACGTATTTTATACAGAATATGTTGCTTACAAATGTAGAACAGTTCTATTTTTCACTCTAGCATTTTTTATTTATAATTTTTTGCACTTCCCCATTGTCATTTTCACTAGAACACCTGTCATAGCAGGAGGAATCTTTGTGATCAATAAGTCTTGGTTTAACCATCTTGGAAAATATGACGCACAGATGGATATCTGGGGAGGAGAGAACTTCGGTAAGTTTCTATTTTCATTTGACTTTATGTAGCCTTCTCTTGTCAATTTTTCACAAATCAATTCTGAAATCCTGGACACATAATATAATATTTTCTCCTGACTGGAAGGACGGAAAACCCAGACTTTATTCAGGATCTACTTGCATGAGATAGAATCTCTTTCTTGTCACCAGGCAGTCCTGCCTTCTCAGCAGATCTTTGGCTAAGTCAACATTTCCTACAGATTCTTAAATGACACTCTGGCAATACCTGCATTATTTGTTATCCTAGATATCTCCGGTGGATTTATGCACTGATAGGGTCTAGAAGAAAATACTAGTAAATAAATATAAATTAAGTGTTACATTAAATATTTAACTTACTAAGTTTGTATTTTGTCCTTTTAGTGTTAGATAAAACTAAAAACATGGAAGAAAGAAATGCACCATGACTGAAAGATATCTAAGGATTTTGCAACCCTAACCCTAATATTTTGAACTGGGAAAATATGGACCTGGGTACAAGTCTAGCTTAGATGTAACGAAATCTAGTTAAAACCATTCAAATACCACTACAATAAAAGATGATAGAACAACACAAACAGATAAAAAGTTCCAAGATAAATTCATTAAAACCAGATTATGAAATAAGCTTTGTTGAAATGAATGCACTTACTTTATGACAAAAACTAGCCACATGCCTCAGCAACTGCCTACAAAGAAGGTGGGAGATATTATGATCACCAACTGTATATCTGAAGATGAGATCCACAAAACACAAGAATGTGCAATAAAAGGGTGAATTTAATAGAGAGCTGGGAAACCTGTTCCTTCCAGTTGTTAGATTTCCACTCTTCTGTCGCCTTCAGTTTCTGATTTTGTTTTGCTGCAGCTTTTCTGATGTTTTTTTGTACCCCCAAATCAGTAAACAATGGTGAGCTTCCATGTTTATTAAACATAAGACTTTTGCAAGGTCACTGTTTTTCTGAGATTCAAATGAGTTTTTGCTGTCAAAGCCTTGGTAGTCCTCTATCCTTTTAATAATAATAATTTAAAAAGAGCGTCATTTATTGTGGGGCAGTAAAAATCTCTGAAAGCAAAGGGCAAGGGGATAGGGAGGCTTCAGTTTAAATAAAAAAGGATGAGGCATTCTGTGTCTCAGAATCTGGATTGCCAAATGATGAATTCTTAGGGGAGTTTAGGATCCTACAGTAAGAGCTTGCCAAAAGATTTCAGCTTCAGCCTATAAAAGATGAAAAGCACAGGGACTTTCGGATGTTATGAAAAGAGATGTGTTCTTCCACAGATTTAGGAGATTATGCTTTAGATCAGGAGTCTCCAACCTTGGCCCCTTTAAGTGTGTAGGACTTCAACATTCCCCAGTCAGTTTTAAATCCTCCAGGCTTAAAGGGGCCAGGGTTGGAGACTCCTGCTTTAGATGATGGCCAGACTCTGTCATTTCTATAATACTGGCCAGATACTAGGAGTCTATAAAGATTTTAAAGAGCATGAAATTTGATTACTGCAAACACACCCCTAAGCACTGATTAGAGTCAATTACACGTGTTTCTAGAATCCTGACAATTTTTATTCAGGTTTTCAGTCTCAGAGATAACATACAGCTGAAATGGTTTGCTTGGGACTGCATAGGTCTTTGTAACATTTTGTCTTGATTTAATTTTGTCAGTGCCATTAAGACCAGGGCTGGGATTTCACCAGTTCGCACCTATTCGCTAGAACCGGTTGTTAACATTCTAAGCAGTTTGGAGAACCAGTTGTTAGAAGAAATTACTGGCCTAATCCTGTAAGGAAGGCAGGAAGGAAACATTCTGGTGTTGCTTACAGAAACTGCCTCTCCGTTTGTTATGAACTAATAAAGGCGTTTAATAAAGTTTTAACAACCTTAAGAAAAAGCAGGGTTCTAATCCTGCACTTCTGATTGGCCGACAATAGCGATATCGGATTGGTCCTTTTCTGGGACATCTGATTGGCTGTTAACGGGCCAACTCTCATTAGTTCAAGGGTTTAACACTTCCATGTTTCTCATTGGCTAATAGGTCAGCAGCCAACCCTATATAAGGGCTGCTGCTGCCCTAGGGTTTTGCTCTGTTCACAATGATTAATAAAGAGTTGAAATTCACTGTTCACTGCCTCGTCTCCGCTCCTTGCACCCATGCGCAGAACTTAACACTGGTGATGAGGATGGGATGCGGAGACATCAGAGCTGACTGAACACTACAGAGCACCAAACAGAGCACGTGGCTGAACGCGCATCGACAACGGAAACCATGTCCAGCGGCGCCATACCACCCGCTCCGTTTGAGCCGGCACAAGAAGACTGGGACTCGTACATAGACCGGTTCCAGATGTTTCTGGAGACCAACAAATTGCAGGATGCCATTACGGGGAAAAAGCGAGCAGTGTTCCTGACCCATTGCGGGCCTGCCGTCTTTAAGATGGCCAAGGCACTAGCGAAACCGGCTGATGTGAAGACCATGGACTGGGACGTCCTCGCGCCCCTTCTATGGACCCACTATGCACCCGACGTACCAACGCTTGTCCGAAGACATGAGTTTTACCAGAGGGACCAGCAGAAAGGAGAGAGCGTTGTAGATTTCATCGCGGACCTCCGGAACCTGGGAGGACTCTGTGGGTTTACGGACCACGAAGAAGCTCTGAGAGACCGAATAATTTTGGGATTAGATGACCACGCGGCGCAGAGCAAGATTGTGGCCAAAGGGGACATCGATCTTGCCGATGTCATCAAAGATGTACTGCAGCAGAAGCAACCAGGAAGTCGGCTGCCTGAATGCGCCACACCAACGCACCGCTCCGTCAACTCGCCAGCAATACCTCACCTCGCCTAGAGAGGCACACAACAGCAACCCACCATGAGGACCTCGAATCGCCATCAGAAAGTGATGAGGAGGAGGTCAACCGGCTCCGGTCCAAACGCGACCAACGCAACCAGCTGAATTGAAGACTACCGCACCAATGCGCGAGTTGTGGGGCAAACCACCTGCGATCAGACTGCAAATTCCTCGACGCGCTCTGCCATTCTTGTGGGAAAAGAGGCCATATCAGGGAGGTCTGTAGAAGCAAGCAAGGATCCAGCCCAATTTAAAGGGAAAACAACTACCGTCAGACCACAGGGAATCGTCTTGTGAGTCAGGAACACTTGAACCACCAATGGAACAATCACTCCTACAGAAATAAAACACTGGCCACTTCAACGAGACGGGAAGAGGCACACCAAACCATTACAATTGGTCACGCTTCATTGTTAGATGCGAAGAAAATCCGAGTGAGGGTCGCCATCGAAAACCAACCTTGCATGATGGAAGTCGACTCAGGATTGTCCCTCTCGATGGTTTCCTGGAAGACCCTTAAACAATTGATCCCTGCCGTCCGGCATCAAGACCTCAGAGCCCAAAGAATTATAATCAAAGATTACCAGGGGAACCGAATACCGGTCGTCGGCTCCAGCCAAGTCAAAGTATCATTCAAAAATTGTACTGCATCGTTACCGCTGACCGTCATCAACCGCGACTGGTCTAGTTTGCTAGGCCTTCAATGGTTCGCCCCACTCGGGATCGAGGTAACCGGCATTCACCAAACCAGAGTTGACGACTGGGAGGAGGCCCTCGTCCAGGAATTCCAGGACGTCTTTGCAGACAAACCAGGCAAGTACAAGAGGACCCCGATATCATTTAGCCTTAACCCTGAAGTAGCCCTCATCCACCTTAAGCCTCGTCGGGTACCTTTTGCCCTAAAACCAAAGATCGATGAGCAGCTCGATAAATTAATAGCCCAGGGTGTTTTAGAACCAACTGACCATGCCCGTTGGGAAACCCCAATCATAACACCCATCAAACCGGATGGATCATTGAGGATTTGTGGGGACTACCAGGCCACTCTTAATCACGCCGTTCAACAGAACGCTTACCTGGTACCGGTCATGCAACACCTTCTCCATTCCCTGGGGGGCGGAAAAGTCTTCACTAAATTGGATTTAGCACAGGCGTACCAACAACTGCCTGTAGATAAAAAAACCGCAGAAGCACAGACGATCGTTATGCACCGAGGTGCCTTTAAATGCAACCGACTCCAATTCGGAGTGAGCGTAGCCCCAGGGATTTTTCAAAGTATGATGGAAAGATTCTTGCAAGGGATCAAGGGGGCTGTGCCATACTTTGATGACGTTTTAATTGCGGCCCCGAATAGAGAAATACTAGAAAGGCGTCTTAAAATGGTTCTCCAGAAATTTAAAGACTCCGGCCTTTAGGTTAAAAAAAATAAATGTCAACTGTGTACAGATAAAGTAGAGTTCTTGGGGTACCTAATCAATAAGTAAGGCATTCACCCCACTAATAGCAAACTAAAAGCAATCAATAACGCCCCAAGACCAGGAATAGGACAGACCTCCAAGCTTTCCTGGGGCTCATTAACTTTTACAACATCTTCTTGCCCCAGAAAGCGACCATAGCTGAGCCTCTACATAGACTTCTCGACAAAAAAGCCACCTGGGTTTGGGGACACCGAGAGGAGCACGCATTCCGACAAGTGAAAAACTTACTAACCTCCGATGCTGTTTTAATGCAGTATAATGAGACTTTGCCTTTAACAATCACATGTGACGCGTCACCGTTTGGAGTAGGAGCCATTTTGAGTCATGTGTTACCAAATGGTAGTGAGGCCCCTATTGCCTATTTTTCAAGGACCTTATCGAAGGCTGAACGTAACTATAGCCAAATTGACAAAGAGGCTCTTGCTGTTGTATCCGCTGTGAAACGGTTTCATGAATATGTATATGGACGAGTTTTTACTATTATTACCGATCACAAACCTTTGCTGGGGATTATAGTGGGAGACAAGCCAACCCCCTATATATTGTCACCTAGAATGACTCGATGGTCGGAGTTCTTAGCTGCGTACAACTATAAATTGCAACACCACCCGGGGAAAGCCATTCCCCACGCTGATGCATCAAGCCATGCCCCACTTCCAGAAACCGTTGACGACCCAGCTCCAACTCTTACGACACTCCAGATTGAAATACTACATTCACCGCCGCTAACAGCCAGAGACATCGCTATCGAAACGAAACGAGATCCTGTCCTTACGCGAGTCCTCAGCTGGGTCAAACGAGGATGGCCAGTAGGACAAACCCCTGATGACTTCACCCCTTTCAGAAACCGGCAAACAGAACTTTTCTCGCAAAAAGGCTGCATCCTATGGGGAGACAGATTCATCATTCCAGAGCGGCTACAACAAGCAGTTTTGAAAACATTGCATGACGGTCACCCCGGCATCGTGCATATGAAAGCGCTCGCACGAAGCTACGCATGGTAGCCAGGCATCAATAAGCAGATCGAAGCCTGGGTAAAGACTTGTCTAAAGTGCCAAGAAGTCAGGAGTGCCCCACCGAGAGCAACTCCAATGGAGTGGGAAACCCCCCGGGGGCCATTGTCCCGCATCCACATTGACTTTGCGGGACCTACTAAGGGACATATGTTCCTCCTAACAGTAGATGCCTATTCCAACTGGCTTGAGATCCACAGGATGAAGACTACTACAACCGATTCAGTCATCCACAAATTGAATAGGCTATTGCAATGCATGGGTTGCCAGACATTCTGGTCTCCGACAACGGACCCAGTTCACCTCCCTGGCGTTTGAGCAATAATTAGCGGACCGGGGTATCCGCCATGCGCTAACCTCGCCAGCGCACCCTGCGGCCAATGGCAGGGCCGAGCTCATGGTCCAATTTGTTAAAAAAACTCTCCACAAAATGGACTTTGGGGACATTGACGACAAACTAAACAGAATACTCCTACTCCAACACATCACCCCGCACAGCGACACCAACAAGACTCCAGCTGAACTGTTGATGGGATATAAGCTCCGTTCCCACCTCGACTGGCTCCACCCGTCCTACGCGCCAGAGAAACCCTGTGGATCTAGTGGAAAATGCCGCGAGTTTATGGTAGGTGACTTAGTCTTCGCTAAAAACCTTTCTGGCGAACCATTATGGGTCGAAGCAACCGTAACTCAAACCACCGGGCCCAGATCGTACCATGTGCAAACCTGGGACAGAAAAATATGGAAATGCCATATAGATCGGCTTCGTTCTAGACTACAACCAAGTTCCCGTGACTCCTGTGACTCCCAAACTGAGGGGGGAGGGGATATCGAAGAAGCTGAATTCGAGATGGTGGAAAGCGGAAGCGAAGGAAGTCAGCAGCCGCGCACCTTACATGAAGAAGAATCAGGGAGAGGGTTGTCCTCGCCACAGAGGAATGCCTCAACGGAGGTGAGCCCGCAGAGATTGGAGGACAACAACGATAGAATTAGCATCACCAAGTCATCCAGTGAAGATGCGGAACCGCCTGTACCAGATAGATCAAAAAACATCCCACCGAAGCCGGACTACAGACAGGAACTGGTAGGACAGCGCAAATCTAATAGACAGTTAAAACAACCTGCGTATCTACGGGATTACGTCACCGCACCCCTCAAACAGAACCTAGGGGGAAGGGGTATTATGAACTAATAAAGGCGTTTAATAAAGTTTTAACAACCTTAAGAAAAAGCAGGGTTCTAATCCTGTACTTCCGATTGGCCGACAATAGCGATATCGGATTGGTCCTTTTCTGGGACATCTGATTGGCTGTTAACGGGCCAACTCTCATTGGTTCAAGGGTTTAACACTTCCATGTTTCTCATTGGCTAATAGGTCAGCAGCCAACCCTATATAAGGGCTGGTGCTGCCCTAGGGTTTTGCTCTGTTCAGTATGTCTAATAAAGAGTTGAAGTTCACTGTTACCGTCTCGTCTCCGCTCCTTGCACCCATGCACAGAACTTAACACCGTTAACCCTTATTACATTCTTGGCAGGCCTAGACTTCCTGTCTCAGGAACATCTCTGGGTTTTTTCCGCTCCTTTGCTGGTACTTTGCTTGTGTGGAGTGACCATTCAAAGTTACAATGACACTGAAAAAAGTGACATGACCATTTTTCACACTTATGACTGTTGCAGCATCCCCACAGTCATGAGAGGCCAGGCGAGGAGATGCGTGCCTCGATGTAAGTGATATTGAGTTGGCCACATCTATCCAATAACATGACCACCAAGCCATGACCACCCAGTCACATGACCACCAAGCCACACCCACTACCTAAGCCATGCCCACAGAACCGGTTGTTAAAAAAATTGAATCCCACCCCTGATTAAGACCTCATATTTTCTGTCTCTCATTTGGTACTTGCACATGGAGCCTTCTCCACTCTACTCTAAATTATGGATTTTCTTCTTTACGTTAAGGGGATCTTCCTTTGATAGACAGCCTTTTAAAATAAAATCAAGTAACATATATTCTCTGGGATCTTTCAGCAAGATTCCCTTTTAAAAGCCTCCACCACTCCACCCCAAATTATACTGATGTGGTATGTGGAAACAAGAGAAAGGTTACAACTGAGGAGGAGCAGGATTTTTCCTCCCCTCATACAAAACTTCATTTTCAGTAAATTTCTTCTCTTTTCATAATCCAGGTGTGCCTCTACATCTAGCACTTTCATGTCCATCTGCACATTAAGTAGATGGTTATTCTTTGTTTCACCTTATATTCTCTTTCCTTGGATGTTTTCCAGAGCTTTCTTTCCGTGTCTGGATGTGTGGAGGTAGCTTGGAGATTGTCCCCTGCAGTCGAGTGGGTCACGTTTTCAGAAAACGCCATCCGTATGACTTCCCTGAGGGCAATGCATTAACCTATATCAAGTAAGAATGGCTTAATTCTTGATTCCAGTTTAGAGAACAGTAGAGTGGAGGGGCTTAGTTCTCAATTATGTATGGTGCTTGGTCAGAGATCCTTTGTGTATTTTATTTATTTGTTAGATTTTTTAAAATCCTGTCTTTATTACTTTATAAGTAATACAAGGTGGAAAATATTCATAATACTCCTTTCTCCTATTTTTCCCACAAGGGTAGGTTGGGCTGAGAGAGACAGAGACTGATCCAGGGTCACCTCAATTTTTCATGAGTAAAATTACAACTCATAGCCTCCTGGTTTCTAGGCCTCACAAGCTTAAACACTGCAACACATTGGTGTTCTCTCTCTCTCTCTCTCTCTCTCACACACACACACACACACACAAACACACAAATTTTTCATTTTATTAATAATTATTTTATTAGTAAAATTTTACTAATTAGACCTTACTCTGGGATATGAATATAAACTCAAAAAATGTTTGAGTTAGCTGACTAATCCTAACCAAATTAATATTGTCTTTTCTCTTTTAATAACACAAGTTTGCAAAGAGAACTTCTCTGATGATTAGAAAATATTTGTTTTTTAAACTGTGACCCAATTATTTTTGTGGAGATTGTATTTTGGGATTTGGAGACTTGCTTAACCATTGTGTACTTGGAAGAAATACCGATCTAGTACAGAATTCTGCAATTAAATAGCAGCTCAAAAATGATGATATAGATTTGACACTGAGCTTCATTTAATGTAACAATACCATATCCAAAATTAAGAGTTATAATGAGAGCATTCAGATGTTCGTACCTGTGCATAGATATAAGAGCTAAGGTCTAGAACAGTACAGAAATAATATCATTAATATCACGTACTGCTATAAACTATCTGAAAAATAATGACTACTGATATTTATGGCAGCAATCAAGTGCTTTAGGTAACCACACACACATACGCACATATTGCACTTTCCTATTTTCTATTAGTAAAATCCAAAAATAAGACAGATGATAAGTCAACGCAACCATTGCCCTATCCTCATGTTGCAGTCAATTATGCCTACTGATAAACAACCCTTCAGATGCCTCCTTAGTGTAAGATGCCTCAAAGTTTATCAAACCTGCTACATAATTGGCACTGCTTTGGCACAACTCAAAGTAGGCAAGAAAGTTAAGAGGCTATAAATGAAACACCTAGATCTTTCTTATGTGCAACAGAGCTGTGGTTATTATGATAGTAATAGATAAAGAATTCCTTAGTTGCCATTCCCACAATATGTTTGCTTTTTTCCATGTTAAGAATATTGCTGAAAAGTGCTTGGCTGTTGGGGTTAAATAATCTTTAAGGATGAACTCCAACATTATGCGAGTAGAAGAATGCTTGTGCAACAGGATGCTTTATTTCTTTTAACTTTTTCTGCAGCCCATCAAAACTTGATTAGGAGTATTCCTCAGTCCCTCCAAAAGACTTTTTGAGTGTACAGGAGATTGTCAGAAATGATTCTACTCTAAGTTAAAATGAATAAAAAAAAAAGAATACTGTATATTCATAACACTTGCTCTGGGAATCTAAGCTGTCTTCCATTGAGATGTTTAAAGGCTAAAGTTCATAGAAAATGGAATATATCTTCCTTAAATACTCACACTCTTATATTCCATTCCTTATTGTCCGTGATTTCCTCAAGTTTCAGAAGAGTTGTCCTCCACATCACTGATCAGGGAGCTGTTCTCATCTTCAAGCAAATGAGAGTACAGCTCTCCTTCAGACATCCTTGTGAAGGTCAGGGAGAATAAGGGACCAGTTGAGTGGTAAATGAAGATATAAATATGGGGGTAGAATACCTGACCCTATTATCTTTGTACCTCAGCCATCATTGTTTTTTAGAATGCTTCAGATATGTTCTTTTTAAATGTTATACATTGAGTCTATTTTGTTCATGCATTGAGGAAAGACAGCTCCTTTTTATTTGGTTTCCACTTTTTGAGATTTTTCTACTCCTGCATCAAAGTTTAATGACAGTTAAACAGGATAGCAAATTCTTGAAAATGTGCTGCAATGTCATGTTGTGGCAAGATGGCCTGTCCAACAATGACCTTTAATAGGACTTATCTCGTCTTACCGGCAGAAATACCAAACGTACAGCAGAGGTATGGATGGATGAATACAAACAGTATTATTATGAAGCCAGACCTTCTGCCATTGGAAAGTCATTTGGAAGGTAAGGATGTAAACCACCTCAGTTAAATTGCTCAGAATCGTTGTAATCTTTGAATCTTTTGTTCTTTGTGAATTCAGGAAATTGATTGTCCTGAAACTCCCTGATTAAAATACAAATCAGACAATAACTAATTGGGTATGTTTTGATTTGTACTTCAAAACATGTTTTAAAATATACATTATAAAATAAGATTAACTTAAAAGTGTGTATTTTGGACACAAATAATATTTAAAATGTAAAATTTTCAATAAAGGATGTGCAAAAAAAGTTACTAAAATTAAATTATTGAACACTGCTGAAGAAGAAGAATCTGTATAGTTCCTGCAAAAGCAAAAGCCTGTCTTGTTAATTTTTTACATTCTTTGAAGAGAATAATAATTTATTAAACATATGCCACTTGATTCCCAGTGGATCTGTTACAAGATATTGTATACTTGATCTTTTGAAAGTTTTTGGCAAATTCCTTATTCAAATCTCTAGGACTGAGTAGACATGGAATAAGAGAGAAAATTATTTATGGCTTGGTGAGCAGTTAAATAATTCAAAGCAAAAATAATATTTTCACAAGGAAGATGTTATTAATAGGATTTCTATTTATTTTATTTTATTTATTTTGATTTGTCAATTGCTTACAAGATAATAGGTATAAGTATATACATAATTATGAATACACGAAATGGGTACATATAAGAAAAATAAAAGAAACAATAGGACAGGGACGGTAGTCATGTAGGTGCGCTTATGCATGCCCCCTACAGACCTCTTAGGAAAGGGGTGAGGTCAATAGTAGACAGTCTAAGGTTAAAGTTTTTGGGGTTTGGGGAAGAAACCACAGAGTCAGGTAAGTATTCCAGATATTGACGACTCTCTTGCTGAAGTTGTATTTCCTGCAAACAAGTTTGGTGCGGTTAACCTTGAGTTTGTATCTATTGTGTGCTCTTGTGTTGTTATGGTTGAAGCTGAAGTATTCATTGACAGGTAGGACATTGCAATGTATGATTTTATATAACATACTTAGATCAGACCGAAGAAGGTGTAATTCAAGGTTTTCTAGGTCTAGAATTTCAAGTCTGGTGGCATAAGGTATTCTACAATGAGTAGAGGAATAGAGAACTCTTCTTGTGAAATATTTCTGGACTTTCTCAACTGTGCTAATATCAGATACGTAATGTGGATTCCAGACTGATGAGCTGTATTCGAGTATTGGTCTGGCAAATGTATTGTATGCTCTAGTTAGTAGTGTGATATTACCAGAGAAAAAGCTACGTAGGATTAGGTTAACAACTCTTAATGCCTTTTTGGCTATGTAGTGACAGTGGGCTCTAGCACTTAGATCATTAGAGATGAGTATTCCAAGGTCCTTTACAGAGCTTGGATCATCAACAAGATCTTGATTATTCAGCTTATATTTTATTTTCTGATTTTTTTTGCCAATATGTAAGACAGAGCATTTATTTGTTGAGATTTGAAGTTGCCATTTGTTTGACCATTCTGATACATAGTCAAGATCTTTTTGAAGGGTAGCAGTATTGTCTGTGGTATTGAACAGCTTTACATCATCAGCGAAAAGAACGCAGTTGCTCTTAATATGATCACAGAGATCATTTATGTAGAGTATGAAGAGAGTTGGTCCTAGAGCACTACCTTGGGGACACCACTATTGACAGGTACAGAATTTGATATGACACTCCCAATTTTGACCATTTGTTGTCTATTTGACAGGAATGTTTCTATCCAGTTATGCAGTTGTCCAGAGATAACATAAGATTTTAGTTTTAGGAGTAGTTTGTTGTGTACCACTGAATCAAAGGCTTTACAGAAGTCTATGTAGACTGTGTCTATTGCTTTGCCATGATCGAGTTGTGTAGTCCATATGTTTTTGCAGTGTAAGAGTTGCAGATTATAGGATAGTTTTTTCCTGAAACCAAATTGTTTATTGGAGAGTAGGTTGTTTGTCTCTAAGTGGAGGATAATGGATTGGTTAATAATTGAGTCCATGACTTTATAGGTGACGCAGAATAAGGAGATTGGTCTGTAATTTTCAACTAGACTGGGGTCTCCCTTTTTGAAGATGGGGATGACCATGGCTTGTGACCATAGGATAGGCAAGGAGCTAGTCCTGAAAGATTTTTCAAAGATTATGCTTAGAGGTTTGGCTATGGCAGTGGATAGCTTTTTTAAGAAGTAGGCGCATATTCCGTCTGGTCCAATAGATAGAGATGGTTTTAGATTGCATAGTGCTTTTTCAACATTGTCTTCTGTAAAATCGATATGTATTAGATCATTGTAGTTGTCTGTGGTTCAGCTAGGAAATACTGGGCATGATCCATTGCTGTTTACAAATACTGAGCTGAAGAATGTGTTAAAGATGTTGGCTTTAATGGTGTCGTCGTTGCAGTCTTTACCATTAGGTCCTATTAGGGGTGGGATGGACCTTGAGTCTTTTAGTTTGTTGTTTACAAAATTGTAAAAAGCACGGGTGGAAGTGGTGCATAGAAGGTTTTCCTCTTGTTTAATGTGATAATTGGTGCATTCAGTCTTTATCTGGTGGCATAAAGTTTTGTATCAGCTTTTGAAATTGGCAACGTGACCAGATTTGTTTTTCCGCCAGAGTGAT
Source organism: Hydrophis major (assembly GCA_033807585.1). NCBI lineage: Eukaryota > Metazoa > Chordata > Lepidosauria > Squamata > Elapidae > Hydrophis > Hydrophis major. Next base: position 84,646,743 of record CM066328.1, on the reverse strand, counting down.
CTCTTTTTGGATTGAAGTTTCCTTATTGTTATGGGTAATCTATTTATATTTTTTTGGTTTTGGGAGTTGTTGTTGGTACATATAGTTTGATGACTCTTTTGACTTCAAGTAAAAATATGTTGTAAGTACAGTATGCTTCAACAGTATTGCATCCAGTGAATAGAGATTTCCAATCAAGGGATGAGAGATCGTTGTCTATAAGATCATAGTTGCCTTTTTTGAAATTATAATTGGGGATTATGTCATTGTGATGATTTTTGTGTGGGCGTATGTTGAGACAAAGGTCAGTCATATTGTGGTCACTGCTGGAAAAGGGTTCTTTAGTTTGTATTCCATAAATTAATTGCAGAAGATGAGATCGAGGCAGTTGTTTAGTCTAGTGTAGTTGTTCCAGTCCCAGATTTGTAACAGCATTGTAGAAGGTTGCGTGTATGGGTTCAGTTGTACGTTCATTTAGGGTCCAGTCAATATGAGGTAGATTGAAGTCACCAAGAAAGATAAAAGCGTGTGGACAGGATGCTGCCCATGTTAGTAGTGTATTTAGCTTGTTTACATTTTCGATGTCATAATCAGGTGCTCTGTAACATAGTAAGAATCGAAATGTGATATTTAGGGATAGTTCACAGATGATGGTCTCAGGAAGAGCAAGCTCCTGGGTAACTTGGATGTTTTTTAGATGTAAGAACTTTTTATAGAAGATAGCAACACCACCTCCTCTACGAATTTCACGATCTGATCGGTAAACATGATAATCTCTTACTGTTGTAATGGAGTCGGAGAGATGCATTGAGCCATGTTTCACAGACAAATATGATGTTGAATTTAGCCATATTTAGTAAGAGGAAAAATTCAGGTATTTTATGCTTCTTGCATTGAGTAGCTTGCATTTATGGCCAGCAGTAGTTGGAATTGAGGTAGTTAGTGGCGTGCATGCCTAATCTTGGGTGATGGTGGATTGGTTGAGGTAGGGTTGTGGTTGAAGGTTAAAGCTGAGTTGCGGGTTGTGTGACTTACTTTTGATACAGTCAGCATGGTAGTCAATGTACAGGTCCTTTTCTCCATTGTCTAGACATTTTTTGAGTTCAGTGTGGAGTACATGTGAGCGGGCACGTTCTGTTGCTATTTTATTTCATTATTGCTTTTTAAGCATATTTTACCTTGAGATAGGTAAGTGGCCACCCTTACCAATGATTTCAAATTATTTAGAGTGGTTAAAAACAAAGAGGGACAATGAAGAATTTTGAAAGGATTTTTCCAAACTAGAAATTAACTAGGAATTAAAACTATGCATGCTTGGAAAATGATTTGGAAGAGATGCTTTGGAAAAATTCATGAAAACAATCCAACCTTGAAGCAGCTACATGATGAGCTGTGTTTGTGCTTCATTTCTTAAGAGTGTTTCTTTTATATTGTCTTTGTGTTGCAGTTGTTACAAGCAGTTTACTTCAGTGATGTGTCTTACTACTAGGGAATGTTATTTATCTTTTGACATCTTACTTATAAAACTTTATTCTAAATTTCTATAGTCTTATGTTAAAAAAGCCAATCATAGGACACCAACTAGTATCCTTTCAAACAGACTTATTATTATTATTGTTGTTGTTGTTGTTGTTATTAAAACTTGGGTAAGATTCACAGCCTTTGGAGCTGGCAGGTAGCTCAACAGCTTGAGTCCTCACCAAGGACCTAGGAACTGTTTTAAAAAACTGTTGTTATCATTATTATGATGATCATCATCATCTCTTTTATTCATTAAACATGAAACTCAGTCAACTGAACATTTAAAAATGTATCACAAATACCCATGATTGGTGCTAATGGTTGATATGGGTTGCTGCCAGCATCCTAGGTGGCCCAGCTATGGGATTATTATTATTATTATTATTATTATTATTATTATTATTATTATTATTATTATTATTTTAAAAAGCAAATCAGTAATGGATATATTACATCAACATTTCAAGCAATAAAGAAGTAATCACATGGATTATTAAAACAGCAAAATTGACAAATAAACCAGTATTTGAATCTCTGGTATATACAGTATTTATTAATGGAGTCAATAGTTTTTTTGAATAGGATTTTTTCTCTCCTCACTTTTACTTTAAGAGTGAACTCTGATAAAAGAAAGAAAAAAGTAAATGACAAAATCCTTGTCATTTCACATGCCACATTACTGTCACCCATGCAATCACTTTGCGATGTGTTCTATCTTGCACACAATCTTCTATACCAGGGGTGTCAATCTCGTGGTGTCGCATTATCATCACATGATATATCATAACTTTTTCCCCCTTTGCTAAACTGGGGATGGGATGTGCCCAGCGCATGATGCATCTGGTCTATGGGTCATGAGTTTGACACCCCTGTTCTAGATCATAAAAATATTAATGGAGAAAGAAAAATAAAGAATTATTTTTGTTGGGAAAAGGAAAAAAAACTAGAAAACAGTGGCCAGATGGAAAAGATTCCCCCACCTCTGCTCTAAGATTAACAAATAAGCTTTCATGGGCAACTCTATAAGCACAAACACCATGCAAATGTGTCTTTGAATCACCATATTGATTCCAATGTGGTTGCACCTTAGAAGTGCTGTCTGTACTTTTAATTATTCTGCAAATGTACTTGTGTGCTGCTGTGCCACGCAATTCTCTTTTATTCATGCTTATGAAAAGATAGATATAGGCTACTTTTGCTTCTAGTATTGCAGACCGAGTGGAACGACGCAGGAAGCTGAGCTGTAAATCCTTTCAATGGTATTTGGAGAATGTCTATCCGGAACTCAAGTGAGTCATTCTTTACCTGTCAACAAAACTGCATGATATGTATTTTGCCACTGTGGTATAAGAAAGCACCGACTATTTCCTTAATGTGGCTGTTCCAGTGAGAATTTATTTTTAAAATATTTCCTCCTATTATACTCTGCCTGACCTTTGTCTTTTCTATATTTGGTTTCTTTGAACTCTGAAAAAAAAGAGAGTTTATGTGGGGAAAACTAATTGGTAGACAGTGCAGTGCGGCTGAACTCAGGTTGAAGGCAGCAAAAGAAGTATAAGATCTTCAAAAACATATATTTTTTGTTAAATAAAGGCAAATTTAAAGACAGATTTGAAATATGCATAACCTACTTTAACAAAGAAAGAGTAGAAAATAATAATATGTTGTATACATAACAAGAAAACAGAAAATATGAGATGAATGTATATTCCATCTCTCTCTCTCTCTTTGTATCTCTCTCTCCCCCTCTCCCTCCCTCCCTCTCTCTCCCTCCCTCCCTTTCTCTCCCTCCCTCTCTCCCTTTCTCTCTCTCTCTCTCTCTGCTAATCCTTTGGGGTCAAAAAAAACAGGCTATGGTGTATTTTATCCGTGGTTGCTGTATGTAATACAGCGACAAGTAGCCACAGGTGAGAGCTGAGGGCTGGGTGAGGGCTGAAGATAACCAAGCAGCCCTAAAAAAAGAATTTTGCAGGCCCCTCAATCAGAATTACTACTCCCTCCTTGAACACTCCATACACACAAACACGGTAGAAGAAAGGCTATTTCTTAAAAAATAGCTCTGACAATGTTTTATAGAATATTTCTTGTTATTAGATATAATTAGGATTGCCGTGATTCCTATTCATAGCCCTTTATTTGAAGATTTGTTCGATCCATGTCCATTTTAAGATAAAGAAGTCTAACTGATGAGAAAATGTATCATGGGTATTCAGCAGGTGGGCAGCAAACTAAGAAGGCACTCTGGTTGCTTGGACACCATCTTCCTTATGCAATATATTGAATTTCCATTCTCGGAGACAGAGGAAGAGATAATATTTAAAATTCAGTAATGGGTTTTATTTTTATAAATAACATTTATATAATATTAAAGTCATTAGTTTTTTATTAACACCTCTACCTATAAATTAGTATATGCATTACAAAGACATATGTAGGTCATTATTCTTCACTAGCATTTTTAGTGACAAATTTCCTCTTTTTGGAGAAATTTGGCCTAATTGCCCAATCTACTTGTCTGGAATGGCTGATTTATTGATTGGATGGGGGCATAGAGTATGTAATAAACAAGATGTTTATAATTTCTTCTTTTGATGATCTTTCTAATAACTCAGAGTCCCAGAAAAGGAACTGATTCCAGGGATCATCAAGCAAGGAGCAAATTGTTTGGAATCTCAAGACCAGGATACAGCAGGAAATTCTCTAGCTGGGATTGGAAGCTGTAAAGGGTCAGTGAACAACCCTGTTGCTACTCAGGTAAGGTCATCAAAAGTTCATCCCATTAGTCTTCTTTTCTGCTCTGTAGAATGTCCTGGAGAAAACATATGTATATTTGAAGCGTACATCAGCACATCTGTAGTTCGGGCAGAGGGAGTTAATCATTTGAGGATAATCACTCAACATGCCTCAGTGTTCAGTGTTCAAGCAAACTGTAAAGAATAGTGCATCTACAGCCGGCCCAATCAGCACTGCAGAAACCCACATTTGGAACTTCCGGTGGCAAGGCAAGGATGAACAGAGTTGCAGAAGCCCATCAGTGGTTTCAGTTAATCTCTTTTTGTGGTTGGCACGATCCTTGGAGGGTGCACGAGTCCCGGAGAGATTCGTGCCAGCATGGGGGAGACTTGGGTTGCAGTGTGGGGAAGGCAACTCCCCTGCAGCAAAGAGGAGCCCTCCAGAGCCCAACGAGCAAGAAACAGCCCCCTATCAATGGTGGCTCCGAAATCCGGACTGCCACCGATATAAAGAAGCGAGTGAGTGACAGTTTGTGAGATCATTGGGGAAGAGTGTGGCAGAGAAAATTAGCGGTGGAGAGGAGGATTGGAATGCCATAGACTTTTATAAGGCTGTTACAAGTGTCTGTCTGGAGCCCTAAAAGAAAGTGGCCAAAAAGCGGATGCGAGGCAAGTGGAAGTGAAAGGGCTTGGCAGACAGAAGAGAGAAAGAGGACAATAACGAATAAAAAGGGAAGTTTACGAGGTTGGGAGACTAGCGGCTGGAAGGTGCCTGGAAGTTGTAGAGGATTTGGACTATCTCATTTGATTTTTATTCTGATAGACTTTATTAAAGCAGAGACGGGAAGAAGATTGAAGTTGACGGAACAGAGACAGTGTGGCGCCACAGGCGATACTTAGAAACTCTGAAGTTATCGTAACAATATAACTGATATAAACTACTTAACAGCCCTTAGGGAGCATACTAATCTAATTGAGGAGGTGGTTCCATTTGAAGAAAATCAGGAAAATTGAACTTAGGAACGCTAAGACAAAACGTAAAAGTGGAAGCTTCCGAATGTGAGGAGATACCATGTAATTGCAGTCACTACTCAGCATTTTTTAACTCCCCACTTCCGGTGCATTTGGAGTGAAAGCTCTTAAACTTAGAGACAGAAAGCTAAAAACTTACTTCAAAATTCCTTTTCCCCCTTTTTTTACTCCCCTTTTTCTGTATACATTTGTTCAATTTTTTCTTCTTCTTTTTCCCTCACCATCTGGCGCTATGATGAACTATCTCTCCTTCTTTATTCTCTCTTTATAATGATTATAAATATGCATACTGGGGAAAGGAAAATTGATTGTTGTATCTGATTGTTCAATAATTGAATTAATTGATTTAATTGATTTATTAATAATAGTGATAGTTATACTTTGATTAGATATATAGGGAAAATAGTAAGATCATTAAGTATTATTTAATTAACAAGCATAAGGTTTTATGTATTAATATTATAATTTATTGTGTGACCACAATTAATCTACTTGGGGATGAATGTAATACTGTTTGTGTTTAAGAATATTTAAAATAAGGTTAGATAAATACACATATTTATTTATAATATTTAAATATAGTTGAATTTGGATATAACATTTATATATATTTATTACATGAAGTTATGTATGGAAGGTGAGCACAGACCTTGCAAAATTATAAATGTGATTTAGAATTTGGATTTAAAATAATACAGTGATAATATTTTTATATATAAGTACTTATACTCCAGTAACCAGTTAAGAGCACAGCTATTCAGCAGATAGACAGATTAAGTAATTAGATACTGGTCAATCCTAATGCCGAGATTCTATCACTGAATGTTAATTTGGGAAAATATAATTAATATAGTACAACAACAGAAACAAATCTTAAAAGAAATGACTTCCACAAAAAAAAAGAAAGAAAGAAAGAAACCCACATTCAAGACCACCAACAGCCATGGAGGTTTACTTGCTTACTTAGCACCATTACTATCTCTCAGTCCAGTCCACCCCAAAAGAGTTGATATGAGAATAAGGTAGAGGAGGAATTCTATGCATGCTGCATGAGCTCCTGGAAGAAATAAATAATTCCTCCCAGAAGTGTTATGAAATGGAATCCTTGTGGTAAAATAATATATGAAACATTATAGAATTGGAAACTTTTTTCAAATCCCCGAATAGACATTGCTTGTCTTCTCATCAACGATCTGCTGATTTGAGAGAGTGAGATGGAGGTCCTTTGAGTCAGACTTGATTCCTGTCAACTTCATGGACAAAACTTCCGAAATTTGGGGGGGGGCGGGTTTGGGGGGGGACAAGATTTTCAGAATGATTTGCCATTGCCTTCTTCCTAGAAATGAGAATGATTGGTCCAAAGTCAACTAGCTGGCTTCCATGCAAGGGTTTCTTTATGCCTGGCCCAATATTTTAATTTTTAGATGAAACTGGCTGATTTTTATTCAACCCTTAATATTTATTTATTAATTTATTCAATTTCTATAGCCACCCATCTCAACCAACCATAAGCCAACTCTGGACAGCTTACAAAATTAGAATTGCCTGCAGCCATTCACTACAAAGCTTAAGGAAAAAGACAGCCATTCAGTGTGCCTCTCACTGAATTGGGTTCCAGCAAGATCTGCACAGGGCAAGCAAAGATCAATTCTGTGGCATTAAGAAAGCTGTAGGCAAGGATGGAAAAACAAATTAGAGGTGACCCAGATACATATATTTAGAAGACCTTCAAGATGTATTTAATTACAAGATAACACAATAGATAAGAAAGAAAGAAAGAAAGAAAGAAAGAAAGAAAGAAAGAAAGAAAGAAAGAAAGAAAGAAAGAAAGAAAGCTATAGACAACTATGATTGTAGAATAGGATTTTTGTTAAAAACTATTCATCTTGTACAGATATCTCACCTGTGGAAAACATAGGGCGGAAATACTTTTCTTTTAGAGTATGATAATGATGATATTTTGAAATTCAACATCTTCTTTTTTTAAAGTTGTTTCAGATGCAATCGTTTTTTCTATAAAACTCAGTCTGTGAAGAAAGAGAATACGAAATGAGTGCATGTTCTAAGAATATTGATGTAGTTCTTTGCACACATGAACAGTGAAGACCATAGTATGCATTTACCTTTATCATGTTTATACAGATAGATTCCCTGAAATGCCTACAAGCCTCAAATAATACTTCCTGAAGGAAAATTTAAAGAAAAAAAATGTCAATTTTAGATCAAACAGCATATTTATATTGTTGCAGGTTCTGTTTAATACATTATCACAGGTAATGTTGGTGTAACAATCAAAGATGTTGCCACACAAGATGAATTTTATCCTGAAATGATGTGAAATTCTTCAGGGATTCCCTAACATTTGGGGCTTCAGTGTTAAGAATTTATCAAATAACTTCTACAAATGACTTACTTATTCCAAAAATTACTGCCATGAAAGATATAACCATTAGAAATCAACGTTTAATAAATTTTCCCAATGTATAGATACTTCCTCCATTATCTCTGTTTATCTTTGTCCTTTTTCCACCCAAATGCTGTTACTCATTATTTTTATTTTGTAAAAAATCTTTTGAGGCTCATTTGAGCCCAGAAGCATTCCTAGATATGAAAATTATGCTGGCAGCATGCCACTTTTCTATAAAAGAAATTAAAAGAATTCTTTAAAGTGTAAAAAGTCAGAGAAAGCATTGCACTGGGAGTAGCTCTGAGCATCATGTTGGGAAATAAAAGATGACAAATTGTCTAGAGAATATACAAAGCTCATTTTTTTCTTGAATAGATTATATATCACTGTACTGTATTTAAATAAAAGTCAGTTGAAAATATCCAGAAATAGCTTGAAATATTAGCTCCTTTCCCTGCAATTTCTTATGGATAGCAATAAAACAGTTATATAGTTCAAGGGATGATGGAACAAAATGATATAAATTAATACCATTGTCTAAATTTAGGATTTTTCCTGAGAGTTATTTTAGATGCTAGCCACTTGAGTAAGCAAAAGGTTACAATACAATACTGGGTGCCAGCAAAAGTTTACTGGCATCTGTTGGGAATGAGTGAGCAGACTGCATCCAGCATGCTGTTTCATTTGACTTGTTGAGCTATTTTGTGATGGTTTGAAATGGTTGAAGTTCATTGAACTGTATCTATGTCCAGGGAATTATTTAAACAAAGAGAGCATATATCAATTGGCTATGGGAACAGATAGTTTTTAGGTGAGAGGATAAATCAATGAAGTTGGCTTTTACTCTTGTTTGGTTTGTTAAGGGTGTTGAAATGCATCCCTAATGATCCATTGCATATAGTGACACCATAGACAAGAGCTGATGAAACAGATTAAAAACTGGCTGAGATGTTCTCCTGTTGTTTAAGATTTTTTTTTAAAAAAAAGATTATTTTCTGCTCCAGAAATTAAGGGGCAGACTCTATTGTAGTAAAGCCTATGCCAATAGTAGCCAATGGAGAAAACTGAATTCTTTCAGTTTCAGGACCAGTGAATGAAATGGAACCAGCTCACTTCCTGCCAAAATATTCTTATTGGTAGAAGAGGAGAAGAAGAAACATTATGGTGTTTATAGACCCCAGTCCACCTTTTCAGAGTGTTAAAGGATGCAGCATTTCAGAGCTGATTTAGTGCAGTGATAGACAATTATGGAGAGAATGGAAACTCTGTGGTGTACTACCATAAAAAATCAGCAATAATTTCCTTCCCCTTATTCTGTTAGGAGATAGGAGATCGTCTTCTTGCAGGAGACTAGATAGTCCCAAACTATTGTCCAATTAGAGGGGACTAACTAGAATGCTGTGAAGTCCCTGTGAAGTGAGGAATTTTGAATTGTACCAGATTATTTTAAGAAACATGTTTTATTCTTGAAAAACTTTGTTTTCTTTATTTGTAGACTGCTCAGTGTTGCTGTGGAGTTGGGCAGCTTCAAAGCTAAATAAATAAAAGTACCAAAATTGCTATTTTCCAAATTACATCATGATTTCACAGTTTCACATATGCAAATAGTTTCTTGCCCTTTCAAAAGGCATTGTACTCAAAAAATGACCTTTAAAAATATCATCGCTGAGTGGTTTATATGGATATTGACCATCTTTTTTTTTTTTTAAAAAAAACTGCTCTATTCACCACAGTAATTTTATTTAACGTGTACTTATTCTATGTGTGTACAGAGTTTGCATCCTAGCAATTTGTATACTGGTAAACGCACTGTAAACAATTCCAGTCCATGGGACAGTACTTTTTAAAATGATGGCAGCTGCCAAGAACATCAGCAATATCTGGCTTAATTGAGTTTGCACTATTAAATCAGCATTATTCTTCAATTTAACACAGAATGGTAACATTTTCTCCCATCACTTTTTACCCATGTTTAATGATCTGTTGGCATTGGGTGGCATCCAAATTGAATTATTATTTGTCATTTAGTGTATGATGAGAACATGATAGAAGAGAAGTAAACCTACATGCACAGTTCACATAATTCTAAGTAAAACTCCTATGGGGGTACAGTAGTGGCCTCATAACTACTTGTCCAATTAAGGTATTCAGGTAACCACTTCTGGCATTGCTTCATGCAGATCTTCTAGGGAACCATAGAATGCACATCATGGCCAATCTTGCACAATACGGTTAGCAGTTTGCATATAAGCACCACAATCCAAACAAGGGGAATCTTTCCATCCCCACTGATACGGGGCGGGGGCACTTATTCCATATCTATCATATCTAATTCTGTCCAATTTCGTTTAGACAAAGTGAGGCAGATCAAAACTAAGAGGGTTGATAGAGGGATCACTAATGGCCATAAGAAGGTACCTTGGACCATTCATCTCTCAAGGTATGGGTTTAAACTGGGTAGATGTTGAGAATAACTGGAACAGCATTTATTTGTTTGTTCAATTTAGATATTTTGCAAACAGAAGTAGCAAACAAGTAATAAAGTAATAAACAAATAAATAAGTGTTTTTCCCACAAACTCATTCACGGCACTAACCTAGTCAATGCATTAGATAAACCTTGAAAGCAGGCAGCTGATTTCCTAAGAGCCTTGAGGGCTTTCTGTTACAATGGAAACCTATAATTACTTTTTGCAAGCACTGATAACAACCACAGTAATACAAAAATGCTGCTGCAATTACAGATTCTTCTGAAAACAGGACGCACATTTTCCTGATTTATGCCATTTTTCTCCTTCCCTGACAGATCCCTGCTGAAAGGCAATTGTATGTAAGAGGGGGAAATGTTGGAGTCAGTTGTAAGAGGGGGAAATGTTTGAGTCAGTTGTACTATCACAGCAGTCTCTAACCTTTGAAGCTTGGCTGGGGTAGGTGTGGGAGAGTGGGGAACTGGGCTGCACCAGTAGCAGGCTAGCACACATGCATGCAGCTTGAATTATGCAAGCGGCAGGCCGGCGCACATGCGTACAAGTGCCCTCTGGGTTACAACTTGAGCTACGCACGCACTCCAGCCAGCCACTCGCACAGCCCAATATGCCACAAGCTGGTAATAGACCGTGGCTTGGGGGATGGGGACTCCTGTACTATCACATTATGCTAAATTCTCTTCTTGCTTTCTGCCCCCAAAGGAGTGGATTTTCAGTGACCCTTTAATCAGACAGCAGGACAAGTGTCTCTCAATCACCTCCTTTTCCACTGGCTCACAAGTCACAATCGAGGCATGCAACCAGAAAGATGGCAGACAGGTACAGTATTACACAGACTTTACTGACACTTGAGTTGCCGGGCTGTTCTGGCCTTAATTTTTACAAAGATGATTCACGGGATCAGAAGATGAGGAACCATCTCTGATTCTTGTTATATGGTCTGATAGATGGTCATCCATATCCTGTTATACATGGTCCAAGCCTTTTACCATAAAAAAAACACTTGGTAGACTTGCTCTGAGTAAATTGTTCTCTCTTGTTAGCCCTGAATGGTAATGTGCAAGAACTTTGCAGTCTGCCTCGGAGTTCACTGAGGCTGGGATTGGTGTAGTGCAGTAAACATTATTCCACTTGATTGAGCATTAGTGACAGGCTATTTACTTGCTTTAGTGAAATGTAGAGAAAGCAAAAATGATGCACGTAAAAGCCACCTGGAAAAGATGCACATTCAAATACATTAACTTGAGAAAAAAGGATCTTAGTAAAATGGCAAAGCCTATCATCTGCCTTTCATTCCCCATTCTTTAGTAAGAATGCATGAATGATCCTGGACATTTTGCTAGAGGGGACCATCAGAGAATAACTTTTTTTAAAAAATCACAGTTCTATGGCTTTTCTATAGATTAGGCTTTTCAATCAGTTATTCTCCAGATGATTTGGTTTAGAACTGCCATCAGCCCCAATTAGCAGTGGCCAATGGAAAAGGCAAATAATAATTGTAATCTTACAATGTCTATAGAGACATAGCTTCTTCATTCCCGAACTAAGAAAATATACAATGAATCAAACAATTTTTTTAAATGTAATGTAATTAGAAAGGAATGAGGAACCAACCAGGTTGAGGTCTGGACTGGTTTTTTTTATGGGGCTGTCATGCAAGTACTTATATCATGCTTTGCATTTTTCTTCATAAATTATTCCACTTTGTCTATGGAAGTTGATATAACCCCAAAAATCTGAGTACCAAAGTACAGTCTACTCTAGAAGCATTTAAAAGAACAATAAATGATAAATATTAATAATTCTTTAAAAATCACAGTATATTACAAACATTAGGAGTGGAAAAATGTTTCACACAATTAAAGACAAATGCTTATTGCATTCATACAGATCTGAAGCAATGAAGTAGGTTGCTTTTTTGTAGAACATCTTATACTTGGGGGAGGGGGGGGGAGAGAGATGGTTCCTGTACCAGAAGAATAGCTTCAATTAAAGACATATGGTTTCCTGCTTTTACTGTGACACTATATGCATGTGGAGAACTAATGCGGGCAATGTTTTTAACCTTGAAACTCAAGTTTCTGGAATTAAGAGTTCAGTGTTGGCGAGGATCTTTCTGAGAGAATTTATCTATCACATTTATGTAGCCACCCATTGCACAGAATGTGAGATAATAAAAATGCATCATGAAAGATAAAAAAAAATGGTACAATTAGAAACATCAGTCAAAGTTACCAACAACAATGCAGCAGAGAAAGCCATCATCAATCAGCCACCATTTCCTATCACTTCCTGATATATAATTCCCTCAAGTATTAGGTAGGGTATGTTATGGTAGGGTATATTATGTCATTCAGAAGCCATTATATCATTAAAGATCAAATTGGTGCCTGCCACTAATGTCATCCTATTCTTCCCTAGAATATCCCTCAAATGTTGCTGCATTCTGATAAAGCATAATTTTAGTTGCATACTGAAGTGTTCTTTTTAAAGCACGTCTGGTGTGTAGTTTCTGAGAAAGGTTTGTGGCTGTTGCAGTTACTACTACATGCATAAAAAAACAATTTCTAAACCTCTAAATGGCCTTTAGAAGAAGAAAAATAAAAGCAATTGAAAAAGATGGTAAGAACTGCCTTAAATTGCATCCTGCTAATGTAGCAAATGTAATAAGAATATTTGATTTTAATCCTATACACAAAGAAAAAGAGTCTTGATTCCTGGTACTGAAAGCTTTCCTGCAGCTTTTAATTACTGTGGTAAGCTCAGCACCTCCTGTTAGAATGGCACTTATCTGTGATTGTCAAACAACTGTGATCAGCTTGATATTAAAGTTAGAAACCTTTCTGATCTAGTTGTTGGCAAACTTTAGGAATTATGAATGGACCCTTCTTTAAATCCAACACTACCAATTCTTTTAAGACATTTTAATCAATTGTGGATCTTGGAAGAATTAAACAAAGACTTTTATGTTTTTAACATCTTTAAAACCACAGGAAACTTAAGCAGACATTCACCAAGAGAACTGGCTAATGTGAGGTATTGTCAAAAGCTGTTACAATACACATGTCATGAAAAGTCACACAGATTAACTTAGTGTCAACTAAAAAATACTTCTTTGGTCTTTTTAGTTGCCAGCAGAAAGGGAGTGGGGGAAGCAGTGCATCCTTAAATGCCTCAGATAATCGCCTTGGCAACCAAAGCTGTTGGCGTGCAAGATTATTACTGAGAACATGATTGATGACTCTTGGCTATGGATGTGTCTCATTGGAGAATATACATCCAGGGTGGGGGGGGGAGACCAAGGTCAAGGGTGAAATAAATGTGTCAGAGTCAGCTGCAACCAGGAAGCACCGACATGTCAAATCCTAATAAATCAATATTTTTTACTCTGAGAAATGCAGCTCGAGAGTTTTGATTTGAATGGGGGTGCATGTTGGAGCCTTGACACTCAGGGTTATAGCTGATCTACCCTTTTTAGGTGACTGTTACATGTGTACTAGCCAGCCTTTGAAGGAGGCCTCCAATAGCCTCTTAAGACCTTTCACAGAATCTGCAGGGTCCAGTGAGGAATCTTGCAGCAGGAGCTGAGGTGATCCTTCAGTTTTTCAAACAACTGACACTTTGCTGGTAATGCTGCCTACCACTCTTAGCTGATTTGTTTTTGTTTTTGTTTTTTTACAAAGCATGATATCAACTCACACCTCCACTTGAGGATAGCAGCCTGAAATTTCCAAGATTAAGATGGACCAGGAGAAACTATCTCAGTTGATTGGATGCACACATTAGACATAAGCCACAATTTATAACCATAATGTCTGGGCTCTGGATCCATATCTTGTGCTGAGCTACAAAAAAGCTAACTCCATTATGGCTTCGGGCAAGTGTAAACTCAGCCACTAAATAGTGGAGGAAAGGTAGTTTCAAAGCTCAGGAGCCACTATAGGAGGCCTCACTGTGGTATTATCATCTAAAAATGCTCCTACAAATCAGGGAAGCAAAGAAAGCCAATTTCAAAGCTGATTTCAACCATGATCAGGGTGGATAATGTAGATGGAGACAGGCATTCATATAACCCGTGTAGGTATTGAATATGTATAGAGACAGCTGATTAAGCTGGTGCTCAGATGTCCAATTTCTGGTCAATCATATTTTCACCTGGCTGCAATTTTTCAGTCAGTTTTAGAAACATTAGCCTGTAAAGTGTTATGCTAATACAATTTGGAAATACCTAACACATGGATAATTGAGGCTTGGTCTGGCTACAATTATCTTCACTAATTTAAAATAAAGTACTCCTGGTTTATGCCATTAACCGGGCTTCTCCACATATGATCATATCCGAGACTACTTCCAGTTTTCTCATCTGAATTTTCAGGGAAAGTGCAATCCCATGCAGAATCCCTTCTACACCACTGTCCAAATTGATTTTGTCACACGTATTGCAGATTGATTTTCCTCATACTTTCCAATACCCTATCCATATTTAAATTGAGATACCCTATCACTTTCCTGGAAGATTTAGGTGAAGAAAAAGGACAAAGCCACACCATCATCCACACAGACATTGAATCAAAGTCCAGAGCTCTGAAAGCTCTACTTTTCTCCCCTTAGTCTGAGTGACAGAAGCTATTAGTTTTTGAAATTACAGCACCCAGGAATAATCAGAGCCATTGAAACACTGTTTTCCAAGCCCAGTCTTAGTATTAAGTAAGCAATATGTCTTACATTGACTCATATGTGAATAATTTTTATGCTATTCTTTTCATGTACCATATGGTCTCTACTATGGAGAGATCATCTCTGGAAAATATTAAGGCAAGGAATAGCTACAATACAGAAACTAGTTTCCTAGACATGACAGTAACATGACTTTCTTATTCCCACTATTTTTCCCTGTTATTGTCTAGAATCCAGGTGACAACCACACCTCCCCACCCCCAGATCATTTATCCCTGCTACCTCTTCTGCATCCCATGTTGAAAGGTGTTGGTTTATAATGTTCTCGAAGCTTCTATTACAATAGCAGGACAGGAATTCAAGAGCAAATTGATATAGTACTGTCTCAATTGGTTTGGAAGTGGGGTTGGGTCAAAGCTAGTCACAATGTGCAGTCATGGCTGTTTTTCTTATCTACTCTCTCATCCACAAGGTAGCAAAGAAAGGAGATTTGTATCTCATGGGTCTCACAAGGGTCTAATCATTCTCCTATGCTGTTCAGTATTTGCATGACATCAACTGAAGAGGGCATTTGAAATGTGGTGTCAGTATATAACACTCGCCTATTGAACTTAGGGATTTTGGCATGCGATTCTCGTCTGGGTATGCACTATTGCAATGCACTTGACTTCTAATAAAATTATACCTTTTTCAACAAATGGAGTCAAAAATCATTTCTAATTAGAGATTTAAGTGGAAGCAGGTCTGATATATATTAATTTATAAAGGCTATTTTTTTAATTATTATTTTTTTGCATTTGCATTTGTGTACCTTCAAGTCACTTTTTGATCCCTAATGACTGCTTTGACTAATTCTTGCAGATTTGTTTGCAGGGTTTTTCCTAAGGGTTGGCAGGGGACTAGAACTGAAATCTTATGATTTCTAGCCTGATGCTTTAACCATTACTAAATACAGGTTCTCATAAAAACGTTTATTTGTCATAAATAGGCTGGGAAACATTCATTGTTCCACATTGAAATCAACAAAGACGTGGGAGCCTTTCTAAGCTATTTTCTGTTTCATTGATGATGGATCTATTGGGGAAACACTGGCTATTCTTACTGAGAAGGTTTTACCTCTATTTCTCTTTTTACCTGTAGCAGGTCTTCATAGTTGCTTAGAACTAGGGCTGAAGTCTGGCAGACCAAAATGAACTTAGATAACATGGAGGTACTGGGTTTAGAAATTCGAAATTTGCCAGTTTTTAATGATGCATCACACCCCTCCCCCTCAAAAAAGCAGCTGTATCACTTGGGATTCTCCCTAATTTCTGTCTCTTGCTAGGAATGCAAATAATCTCAATAGCATGGAATTTTTTTTAGCTATATTCCTATTTCAATTGGAGCAAAATAGCTTGGATCCATGCACTTAGAAACCTCTTTTGAGTCTTATATGAGATGGTCTAAAAACTGAAAATGATGCAGAATACAGCTGATAAATTCTCAAGTGGAGAGGCAAAATAAGAATACATAACACTGGGAGCCTTGGTGGCTCTGTAGTTAGAATGCATTTCCAGCATGGAAATGTAAAAAAAAAGAAGGAACCTTTTTTCATATGTGGTGGTCCTGTAAAGAAGCCCAAAAATACTGGCAGAGAATTAGAAATTGGCTGGAAGATATAACAAAAGAACAGATTGAGTATAAACCAGAGTCCTTCCTGTTAGGGATTTTCGATAAACAGCTATCAAAAAAAGTGAAGTACATAACAATACACATATTAACAGCGGCCAGACTAGCTTTTGCTCAATGTTGGAAGCTACCCCATATCCCTACAGAACAGATGATCATCCAAAAAAATCTCAGACTGTGAAGAAATGGACAAACTAACTTTCGCCTTAAAGCATAAAGACGCTTCAATATAGAATGCAGTATTGCAGGCTAACTCAGCCTGGAGTCAGTCCTGAGAAGCCTCACATCCTTCGGAGGTCAGTAAAATGAAGACCCAGATTGTTGGGGGCAATATGCTAATGTTGCAAAGCACTATGGGGTGGTATACAAATCTAAATGCTAAATGCTACTGCTATCGCCACTTGTGTTTATTGCTGCCCAAGTGACATCAAAGCCATAAACCAAATAGAAATTAATGCCCTTGTAAGGAAACAGGGCTTGCAGAAACACATGCTGCCCAAAGGAGGAAAAAAAATTGTCTTATTTAGGACTGGAAAGTTTGAAGTCCATGGAAGGAATCTGCATCGTTGCTGAACTCCAAACTGTTTTTCAAGAGATCTCAGTGCTCAGGAAGGCAAAAGCAAAGAAACTTCTTCTTCTTGTTTAGTCTCAGAGCAGATGCCCTCCCTCTAAAAAGCATCTATCCATCTTCCCTGGATAATTCCTCGACTTCCTGTTCATCTCCATTCAGTTTTGTTTTCTCCACTTTTCTTTCCTTTGCTGTGCTGAGTGATTCCCTTCCTCAAATATCCCATCTCTGATCTGTTTCCCCCTCGTCTGCTATTTCTGCTGAAAAGAGGATACGTGTGTGTGTGTGTGTGTGTGTGTGTGTATGCAGATAAAGGATTAATTGGTTTTATAAATTGGATGCCTTATTTTACAGGCAATTAATTTAATCAGTAGTTACCAACTCTATTAATATTATTGCTTCTTTTATTCCTGTCATTTTCTGAATATGGTTTCTGATCAGCAAGTGGACATGCACATCCAATTAATCACATTTACAGTGAGGTAGGGAATTCTCCAGAATTGATTACAGCTCTGCTTGATAAGATGGAAATTTTGTGTGTGCTTCTAATACTATTTATTTTTCTTATTCTGCCTCTGGAAGATTGGGAGAAGTCTCCTATATTCAGGAGGGTAAATTTTGGGTAATTACCACAAATATTGTGATTACAATGTAAACAAAAGATGTTGAGACTTTAGAAAGAGTGCAGAGAAGCTCTACAAAGATGATTAGGAGAATAGAGGCTAAAGTACACAAGGAATGATTGCAGGAATTGGGCATGACTAGTCCAGGGGTGTCAAACTCACAGCCCACGGACTGGATGCGTCATGTGTTGGCCTCATCCCCGCCCGATTTAGCGAAGGGGGAAAAGGTCCCGATACATCATGTGACACTACCGTAATGACACGAGTATGACATCCCTGGACTAGTCTTAACAAAGAGAAGGACTAGGGAGTGACATGATAGCAGTCTTCTAGTATTTGAGGGGCTGCAGAGAGAGACTCAAGCTATTCTCCAAAGCATCTGAAGGCAGGACAAGAAGCAATGGGTGAAAACTAATCAAGGAGAAAAGCAACTTAGAACTAAGGAGAAATTTCCTGACAGTTAGAACAATTAACCAATGGAACAACTTGCCTCCAGAAGCTGTGAATGCTCCAACACTGGAAGTTTTTAAGAAATTGGACAACAATTTGTCTGAAATGGTATAGAGTGTTCTGCCTGATCAGAGGGTTGGACTAGAAGACCTCCAAGGTCCCTTCCAACTCTGTTATTCTATTCTATTCTATTCTATTCTATTCTATTCTATTCTATTCTATTCTATTCTATTCTATTCTATTCTATTCTAATCTAATCTATTCCATTTCATTTCATTCCATTCCATTCCATTCCATTCTTTCACAGTAAATAGAATGAAAATGTTTAAAAAAGGGGAAAAAATATTCAGGGCTGAAAATCGTAAGTATCAAGCTCAAAGACTCAAAGAAAAGAAAGAAACAAGAGGATGCATTTTTGAAAGTCTTACAAAATCAGAAGATGAGCCAAACTACAGGAGGGATCAGAATATGACTTTGCCTGGGGCATCAAAATGTCTAGAGCCAACCTTGAACAAAGCTATCAGATGCAAAATTTCAAACATAGCTGTGTTACATTACCGCTCCCTGGGTGGTATCTTGAAAAATGGAACAGCAGGATAGGATATGGTAGAAATTAATGAAATCAAACCCACTGTTTGTAGTTAGCTAATTACAAAATAGAAGGGTTGTGGAAATGTAGCCCCCTGCATGTAATCTCCACCCTTGGTTCTCATTCTTTTTCCCTAACTTATTTTATGATTTCACTGAACTGAATGATTATTAAAACAGCTGCTGTATTTCAAGGTCTTCAATCAATGGAGGGATTCTTTTATATAGTATCATTCATTAGCAAGAGAAAATGTTTGTTGAGTACCCTGCTATTATGGGCCACTACCAAAAAAAGCCAATTAACAGCATCAATTGCATCTGAAAGTGGTTACAAATTAGTGGTCCCCTAATCCAGAAAACTTTCATGATCAATTGTCTCTGATAAGACCAAGTTTTCCTTGATGGGTAGAAGGAAAGGATTACTCCTTGCCTGTCACATGAAAAAAAAATGTGTAAAATTTGAAGGGCTGTCAAAGGTATTTAGCCTCTGGCTACTTCAATCACAAGTAGAACTCCCAATGTCAGGAGCTGGTTCAGAATATTATTGCCTTCCTAAAATCAGATTAAAATGATGAGGGGTTATCTTTGAATTATCTATAATAATAATAATAATAATAATAATAATAATAATAATAATAATAATAATAATAATACAGATGTTATCAGTTCAACTGGCCAGAATGCATTAACATTAGCCTAGAGGGCCAGTTTACAAAAAGACTAGGAGCATCTAGGTTTCCGGTTTCGCGTGGCTTCGGGGCAGCAGGAATTCGCGACAGCTCGCGATTCCTGCTGTGCTAGCCGTCGAGGTACCCCCGATCCAGATGGGTCAGGGGGATATGGCTGCCCTGTAGGGACAGCTGAAGAGAGAGGGGAGTCGGATAGGGGGGTGGGGGTGTCGCAGACCCCCCCTTCGCCGGAAAAACCCCTTTTTTCCAAGGCGGTGGAGCGGCGGTCAGCAATGGCCGCCACGAAGAAGCCAGCAACCGGGTAAGATTGCGCTGGAGGAGAAGAGTGAAAGTGATGTCTGAGCTGGATCAAGTAACATCCTTTAAATTGCCTGGAACTGAGCTGTTTGAATTGCTGGAGGATACATTGTATCCCTAAGAAGAGCGAAAGCGGCGGAGAAGCTGTTAAAGGGAACTTTTTTTTTTTTTCTTCACTCTCCCACCCCATGGAAACAGCAGAAATGTTTGGATATATTGGACATTGAAAGTGAATTGTTTTGAGAGTTGAAGCTAAGGGACAAAAGGATTTTTGGACATTGAAAAATTTAAGAAATTGGAAAACCCTTGTTGGAGGTATGGATTTCTGATTATTTAAAATTGATATCGCAAGTGGGAAGAGAGAGGAGAAACAATTGGAGCAGAAGCTGAAAAAGGAGGAGATTGCCTAGAATCCCAAAGAAAGATATATGGTAATTGGACCTCTTTGATTAAACATTAACCCCAGAAAGAGAAAGAGAAGAAGGAAGAAAAGTATTAACTTTTGGAACTTTTTTTTGAATTGTTTTTGATTAAAAATACTTGTGGTTGTTTTGGGAAAAGCTTCTCTTTTCATAATGGCATCGCTTGTGGATGAACTAAAGGCTGAATATCAAAAATATAAAAAGGAAGATACTTTGGGCGCTTTGTTTCAATTTTTAGAAATGGCGTTATGTACTTATGAAAAGTTGATTACGCAGCAGAAGGACTGGGACAAGGAAGAAGAGGAAGAAGAAGCCATCTTTGATGAACAATGGGTCCTTTCCGGAGAGGAGGAGAAAAATGATAAGAAAAAGGGGATTTTATGAATTATAAAAACAACCAAAGAAGAGAAAAATGAGTGGAAAGGTGGAGGCAAGGTTAGAAAGCAAAGGAAAGGGAGTAAGAAAAGGGAGGAGGAAAGACAAAGGGGTAAAAAGGGCAAGGAGAAGAATAACCAAGAGAGAAAGGGGGGGGGAGGAGGAGCCTCAATGGGGGGAAGCAAGATCTAAAGAAAAAAAGTTTATTTAGAGACAATGGGTGAATTTAATTTAGGATAAAAGAGGGATTCTGGAGGGTATATAAGATTGTGTTTTTATATGTGTATTTAGAGTATAAAATTTATTATGTAATTTTAGAATCTTTTAAACAAAATCCCAAGAAAAATTGTTATACGAAGTACTTTTAAGTTAGGGTAATGAGTTATAGACGTTACTCCAATTGGTGTCTAGGAGAAGTATAGTAAAAGAAAAAAGATGAATGGATAGTTGGAAAAACAGACAAAGAATGTTATTGAAAATGGTAATAAGATATGAAAGGATATATAAAGGTTTTGTTATGGTTTTTTTGGGGGGGGGATTTTGTATATTGATAAAAGGCAATAAAATTTTAATTAACAAGAAATAATTTGGATGAAAAGGAGAAGTAGGGATAAGATATGAAGTTAAATAGATAAAGTATTGATACTATAATTTGGAATTGTTATGTTCTATTGGTTTTTTATTATTATTTTTTCCTAGAAAAGAATTTATAAGCTGTTATGCCTTGATTTTTTGTGCATTGTTTTTATAAAATTGATAAAAATGGTTTATATATATATATAAAAAAATGAAAATGATAATAAGATATGGAAGGATATACAAAGTGAATATGATGTTTGAATTTGTGTCTGTGTGAAGAGTTTTAACCCGGGATCAGACAAACTTCAGAAAAGATCTTTTAGTTTTGTTTATGTTTTGTGTTTTGTATGTTTGTGTATTGTGTTTTCTGTAAAAAATTAATAAAATTTGTTTTAAAAAAAAAAGACTAGGAGCATCTGAATGCTGAGTTCTGAGTCCCAACCACTTCAGAGAGATAAAACAAAACAAAAAACGATGGAAAGAGAGACCTGCAGAGAGACTTTGAGGAATTGTCTTATATTCAGTGATCAAAGTAGCTCTAGTCTTAATTGAATTAGAATTCAAATTACAGGCAATTCTCAAATTACACCATTCATTTAGCAACTGTTTGAAGCTACTGAAAAAAAGCAACTTACAATTGATCCTTGCACTTACTACTGTTGAAGTGTTTCCATGGTCATGGGATCAAAATTTGAGTACTTGACAACCAGTATGTATTTATGATGGTTGTAGTATCTTGGTGCCATGTGATTACCATTTGTGACCTTCCCAGCTAGCATCCAACAAGCAAAATTAAAGGGGGATTCCTTCAATGATCATGGTGATTTGTTTAATGACAATAGTACAAATAGTTGTAAAATCAGGCACAACTCGGTTGAAATGTTCTGGTCCAATTGTCACTGTAAATCAAAGACTACCTGATAACTCCATGGTCTCCAAGCAATCTTTCTTAAACCAACAAACAGAATCTCTGGTCTCCAATTTTCCTAAAGGAAAGGAACGACCTCTAATTAACTATTAAGAGAATGTTTCTGTGCCGATACAAAAATATTGCAGACGATGTAGAAAAGTTTGTCTTCTTAATCCATTTACAAGGTTTGTTTATATCATCTCTCTGCTGAAAACAAAACTCTTTTGTAATGTTGAGAGTGCTTCTCCAAGATGTCTTTTTCCCCCTGGCATAGCTGGCCTGAATTTGTATGTTAAATCTCACCTGGACAATCTCTGTTCCGTTTGCTGTGGAATTATTTAGATTATTGATTATAATTATTTACATTTCAAAATTTTGGGTTGCCTACCTCTGGGAAAATTAACATATACATATTGTGATCTTTATATTGACCTTTATTTAGAAATACTGCATTCTGAATTCAGAGCCATGATGGTGCAGTGGTTAGAATTCAGTATTGCAGGCTAAAAATTCACTGCCTCACTACCAGGAATTTGATCCTGACTGGTTCAAGATTGACTCAGTCTTCCAT
This sequence comes from Hydrophis major, assembly GCA_033807585.1. Classification (NCBI taxonomy): domain Eukaryota; kingdom Metazoa; phylum Chordata; class Lepidosauria; order Squamata; family Elapidae; genus Hydrophis; species Hydrophis major. The sequence continues at coordinate 84,624,170 of CM066328.1, read as the reverse complement.
TCTTCCAAGGATGGTAAAATGGGGACTCAGATTATTGGAGGCAATATGCTGACTCTGTAAACTGATTAGAGAGGGCTGTAAAGCACTATGAAGCAGTATATAAGTCTAAGTGCTACTGCTTTTGGTGTTGCCATTGCTATTCATTTTACTCTTGAGTGATGCTATAGTAATTGGAGTGTAATGTCAAGGGACCACTTTGGTTTAAGACTGGGGAGATAGTGTATAGCTATATAGTCCAACAGACTCTGGGTAGTTTACACAAAGCTGGCAATGTGCGTTTTTCTTACATACTATAATATAAAATATACTGTATACATGAAAGCTATTAGAGTAAATTTAATTCACAATTACAGCTGCAAGAAAATAGATGAGGGGTATAATGTATACATATAAATTGTACATATATTTATAATGGTATTTATAATATATAATCTAAGACAGTCCTCAATTTGCAACAGTTCGTTTAGTGGCTGTTCAAAGTTACAACAGCATTGAAAAAAGTGGCTTATATCTGTTTTTCACACAACCCTTGTAGTCATGTGATCAAAATTCAACCACTTGGCAATTGGTTCATATTTATGACAGTTGCAGTGTCCTGGGTTCATGTGATCCCCTTCTGCGAACTTCTGATAAGCATAGTCAATGGGAAAGCCAGATTCACTCAACAACAAGGTCACTAGCTTAACAACTTCAGTGACTCACTTAACTGGGGCAAGAAAAGTTGTAAATGGGGCAAAACCTACAACAAATGTCTCACTTAACAACATAAATGTTGGTCTCAATTGTGGTTGTAAGTCTAGGATTACCTGTATATATAAAATTATACATATAAACTGTGTTATTTCCAAATTTTGGAAAGGTCTGCACACACTTTACCCCATCTATAGCAGCTGAGATCACATCATTCTTTTCTGCTGTTGTTGCTATTTATTCCTGGTTCATATATTTGGTTAATGTCCTGCTTTTATGTCCATAGAGCACGCAATGTAACTTCAATTTTAATGAATTGATTCCTTAAAGAAGCCACAACTTTTTTTTGTCAGGCTCAAGTAGAGGCTTCTCTCAAGATGCAATAGCAGTAGCACCTGAGTCTGAAGCATTTTGGGGTGTGTGCATGTGTGTTTATTTCAAAGGGTGCAGAACAAGTGCTGTTTTGGCCATTGAAAGATTCTGTAATATGACGGTGGACTGGTGCTAACTGCTGCTACTAAAACAATGTCATGGAGAAGTGAATAAGCAGGTACAGCTCTTTTATTCCCCAACAAAAAGTATTAATGACAAAAGCTGATAAGGGCCCTTGAATTAGATATTTATAAAATTTAATATCTGCATATTTGCAGCCAGTCAGAGACCTTGATAGTCTAACACAGCTTAGATGCTAGCCTAAGAAGATTGACTTAGGACAGCGGTGCTTAGATCTGGCCCATGGGTCTGCCCTGGAAATAACAAAGAACCAGCCTATGGTGCTTCTGCCAATGAAAACAGAGTTTGGGAGGGCTGTGTGCAGCCCTCCCAGGCTCCATTTTCACTGGTAGAGGGCTGCCATTTTCACTGGCAGGAGGATCCCCCCAGCCTTACCCTGGCAACCACAGGTGCCCCCTGATACGAGTGATGTCAAACTGGCCATGCCTACCCTGGCCACGCCTACCCTGGCCATGCTCATCTACACATCCCAGGTCAAACATAATCCTGATGCGGCCCTCAGTGAAATCGAGTTTGACAAACCTGACTTTGGAGGAATACTTACTGTGCACTAGCATTAATGTAAAAAAAAATGGTTTAGATCAATTGAACAGAACTATTTGCTCCTTGCATGTGCTCTATCAGCCTATGAATCCCACCCATTCAATAGACGCTCCCCATTTGTCCCTCCTTGCCCTTGTCAGCCAAGCAGATGAGACAAGAATCAATGTTATACCTGTGGGATGTGAGGCTGCAGAGAGCGTGTTGTCATAAAGCATCTTTTGTCTTGCTAAAGAAGATGATAGAGGAAGGAAGCCCTGAAGAGAAGTGGATGTCTAACCATTCAGCTACAGAACACTCTCATCTTCTTTAGTGACAAGATGCCACACAAGTTGCGTCCTGCCCAATCTAATACTGTGATTGCTATTTATGGTAAAGTTTCATTATGCTATATTAGCCGACTTCCAAACACATAGGACGAGTGAAATATAAAACCAGCTGTCTAGGGGGTTGGGTGTCTGTTTCAGGTCTCCATTTCACATAACATACAATCTCACATAACATACGATTTAGGTAAAGTCACAGGGCAGATGAAACAGTTAAGTAATCTCCAGTGGTTACACAGAAATTACCTGTGCACTTCTCTTTTCTGTTGCCTTTTCTCAGATCAATAAAACAGGTGCAGACTTCAGATAGTGCTTACTCATAGACTGATTTGTGCAAGTGAGTTGAATCAGAACCATAGAAACAGTCTACTGTGTTAATGTCAGTTACTATATTTTTTTGTATGCTAATTGGCTAAAGCTAGGTTAGCATTAATTTTGAGAAACTTAAGTAGAACTGCAGCAGGCACCAACAGCAGACAGCAACACCTCTTCCCCTTTCCCCAAAATGAAGCATGTCAAAGGTGCTTATTATTTGAGTGGGAGGTCACCAAAAAAACTCAGAAATGTGGGATAGAAGGGGACCTCAAATATGCCAGAAAAAAGCAGAGTTCTTCACACATTAAAAAATTCTCAGAACATCCCCTCAAACCTCTGGAGGTAACCTATTCCATAAAAAAAAAGAGCATTTAAAAAAAAGCATATTACTTTCCCCCACACACACATCTTCAGTCTTACATAGGGAACAGTCTCGCCTACCCATTTGGGATGAATGAACTGGATGGTGGTTTCTGTGTGAAGTTTTCAAGAGGCCAACTGGATCAGATGTAAATCTTATTTGAAATATAGAATCGCATTCAACACATTGTGGTAATATAGGTAAGAGGTTATGTGGTAATAGCTCCCAGGGCATCATGCTTCAGGAAGAGATGCAACTGGTATATCAGTGAAAATTAGTCAAAGACAGTAGTGGGATTCAAAAAATTTTTACTACTGGTTCTGTGGGTGTGGCAGGGGAAAGATACTGTAAAATATCCAGTAAGAACTGGTATTTTCTGGTTCTCTGAACTACTCAAAATTTCCACTACTGTTTCTCCAGAACTGGTCAGAACTTGCTGAATACCACCTCTGGTCAAAGACCTTCCACACTAGTAGTACCTGTAGGAGAACCTCTAAGGCAGTTTTGGTACTTTAAGATGGGCTTCCCAATCCAGAATAGTACAATGCCAGATGGTTTCTGGGCAACAGCACTTAATCTTACAGGAACTTGATTTCAGAGTGTTAAGTTTGGAGCATGGGTGAGAAAGAATGGAGACAAGCCTCTGAACGGTGAACTTCAGCTCTTTATTTACATTGTGACTTCGAGCTTCTATAGCAGTTTTAACCCGCCTTATATAGGCAAACCCCGTAACTATTAACCAATAACCAACGAGGAGCGCTAGCTCTCATAACCAATAGGAATTCTCTGTTAAGGGCCAATCGGATTCCCCGGAGCGGGCCAATCCGATCCAGCCGTTTAACAACCAATCAGAAGTGCAGGGCCAGAACCCTGCACTTTACTCCAAGCTCACGCTTTATTAAAACTTTATACATTCACAACACAGAGTTTAGCAGTTTCCAAGCTCCAGGCCAGGACTCCCAGTATATCTGTATCATACTGGGAACTGATTTATAATTAGGCATAATTGTGATTCAATGAATGTCTTCCGCATTGCTTTATATCAGTGTAAAATAATATGGTGGCATCTTGAGGCACCCCACAAGTGACCTCCTTTTCTCCCCTATTGCTATTGCCCACTCAGGAAGAAATAGAACAACTAAGATCAGTGCTCCACCTTGCAAATGATCCAGAAGGAATCCTGGGTGTTGATGCTTAAAATAATACATGTTATTTACCAGAGAAATCCAAACAATTCCCTACTCTACCCTGGCAACAATCCTGACTGAAAAGATTCAGGCAATCAGGTTTCTCTAGTGCAACATATACTTGGAACTCTGCCACTATCTGATAACTTTCTGGAGACTCAGCCATAGTTACAGGGGTGGGATTCAAAATTTTTAACAACTGTTCTGTGGGCATGGCTTAGGTGGTAGGTGTGGCTTGGTCATGTGACTGGGTGGATGTGGCTTGGTGGTCATGTTATTGGCTGGGTGTGGCCAACTCAATATCACTCACATCGAGGCATGCATCTCCTCGCCAGGCCCCTTGTGACTGTGGGGATGCTGCAACAGTTGTAAGTGTGAAAAATGGTCATGTCACTTTTTTCAGTGCCATTGAATGGTCACCCCACACAAGCAAAGTATGAGCAAAGGAGAGGAAAGAAACTCCAGATAAGTTCCAGAGACAGGAAGTCTTGTCCTGCCAAGAATGTAATAAGGGTTAATGGAGGGGCAGTTTCTATAAGCAACACCAGAATGTTTCCTTCCTGGCTTCCTTACAAGATAAGGCCAGTAATTTCTTCTAACAACCGGTTCTCCAAACTGCTTAGACTGTTAACAACTGGTTCTAGCAAATAGGTGCGAACCTGTAGAATCCCACCCCTGCATAGTTATCAAGATTGGTGAGGAAAGTGCATTCTTGTACAGATATCCAATTATTAAAAGGAGGACATGTTACATCATTATTGAAATTTCCAAGGGAATCTACAGATGTTTTCCCTCCTTCTATGTTCCCATATGTGCCTTTATACTCCAAAGGATCTGCCCTAGCTACAATACAATTATATTACAGTTGTATTATAAATAATACAGTTGGATCAGTGGTGGGATTCAAAAAAAATTACTACAGATTCTGTGGGCATGGCTTAGTAGGTGTGGTGTGGCTTGGTGGGTGTGGCAGGGAAAGATACTGTAAAATCCCCATTCCCTCCCCACTCCTGGGGGAAGGATACTGTAAAATCCCCATTCTCTCTCCCCCCCACCAACTAATCTGCTTTCCAGCTCTGTTATCCTATGCAGGGCAACAAAAGAAGATCCAGCCGATCAGCTGGGACTCGGGAGGCAGAGAAGAGATGGAGGCAGGGCCAGTCAGAGGTGGTATTCTGAACTACTCAAAATTTCTGCTACCGGTTCTCCAGAACTGGTCAGAACCTGCTGAATACCACCTCTGAGTTGGATAACTGATACTAAGGTATATGTAACAGTGTGACAGTTCACGAAAAACAGAAGAATTACCAAAAAGCAAAAGCAATCTAATGTCAGTGGTTCAATATATATATATATTGCTTCTGCTCATGATATGGGAGTGGGTTTGTCTTTGTGGTCTTAAATATAAGTGTTTTTTTTTTTTTAAAAAAAATCAAATTCCCAATTGGACTTTCCTGGTAGTCTGACATCCAAACACTAACCAATTCTGACTGGCTTAGCTTATGAAGATCAGCCAAAGCCCTGAGATTAAAAAAAGACCTAATCAAATTATAAAATGGTAATCTGTGTTAATGAAGAAATTGAAAAATGTTGCTAAATTATTGCTGTTGATAGGTATTTGGAGACAAAGAGAAAAAACAGGAAATAAAGGAAAGACGAGGAGGACACGTTTCATATGCTCTTGTTTTTCTTTTCTTCTTTCCCCCTTGCAGAAATGGAAGATGAAAGGTAGCTTCATCCAACATTTTGTCAGTGGCCTTTGCTTAGAAAATGAGTCCAGCAGATTAGTGACCAACATCTGTCAGTCGGATATTCTGGGTCAACAGTGGGAGCTGATCCAAGCAACATGATGGTTACCAAGCATCTTTGGGTTCTGATACCTTTTGCATGAGACTCTGGGAACAGAAGGGGCTAGGGAGGGGTATGAATTCTGGTTTTCTTTAAACCTAAATGTTTTGACTATGATCCTCAGCCAATAACCATTTCAGATGAAATGTCACTGTTTTTGGATTTATGTTAAAGAAGAAGTCGAATCTGTATGGCAACATCAGTCGAAATGACCCATCTTGTCCCACTTTGAGTAACAGTGGGAACTGGGTGTGGAAGAATCTGTCTCAGTAACCAATATGTGTTTTAAGCCTGATTGATAGCAGTTCCCTTCCCTTCCTTTGTCTCCAGAGAAACTTGTGGTCTATGATCCCATGGAGTTGCTGTCTGTGACTAATAGGCTCAATGCAAACTCCTGATGCTTTCAGACATGTCACCTATCATTTTGCACGTGTGTCATACTGTTTGATTTATGGAAAGGAAGAAAAGGGGACAGACTAGGTTATGGGAAAGTGCAACATTGAGGAAAATTGAGGAAGAGGTAATGCCTTTTTTTTCTAAATGTGTTCGATTACTGGAGCAGATTGATATTATCCCTTGCAGAGAAAGGGTTCCCTGGTTTCTCTGGCAAGTAGGATTGATAAAACTTCAAGAAGAAAGCTAAACCGGTCTTCATCAAGGAAGATATCTGGTATATTTCTTATACTTTAAACCTGAAGCACAGAAACATTGTTAAAAAGTCCATGAACAAAGGGTCCCTTTTTCTACCCTCTGGAGAGAACACATATTATTTCCTTCTGCTTTCATCAATATCTGTTTGGCATACAATTGTGGGGAAAAAGCAGCTTGTGATAACAATTCTGTATTTTTTCAAACACAGCTTGGCTGATGGCCAAAGGGTCAACTTGTGCTTGGATTTTTCCACTCAGTCCTTTTAGGTTAATCAAAATTGGATTTCTTCCTAAGGGAGCCTATCAGCTATTTCTCAGCCTAGTTCTGTCTGGGGAATCTTTTGGAGCCAAGCCCAAAGCAAAGCTCTTTTTCCTTATGTGTGTATGTGCTCTGAAAAACATGAACCTGGATTGTTGGGAAAGATTCTCACAATAATTCCATATCACCCAGTAAAGTGCAAAGAGTGTGACCTTCAGCACCTTTACTGATGGCAAAATGGCAATGCTTGCTTTGAATTCATTTAAGAAAGAAATTTTTTAATGAACATTTGCTTGGGAATCTCAACTGAATAGATCAGAAGGAGTCTGGTAGCATCTTTGCCAACTAATTAATTATGTTAAAAGGCATAAGCTTTCAGTCACTGCATCTCACTCTATCATAATGATCTGATGAAATGAGATGATCACAAATACTTGTTCCTTTTAATAAAATTGGTTAGTTGGAAAAGGTGCTGCCAGATCTCTTGCAGTTTTTGGCTAACATAGACTCACACACCTCTCTTCTTACAAAGTCAGCTGAATAAAGTGGAAGTTACTTCTAAATAAATGCATGGAAGATTGAACTAAACATCATCTATGTGTCAATGGATCTGAGCATTGACTACATTGGTTGAACATCAGCAAAATGTCAACCTGTTTATCAACTGAGGAAGCCATATGCCATAAGTTATCAAATCTGAATTTGAGACAACATATTTGATAGGCCTTTCCTTTTAGTTAATTGTCAAAATACTATGCTCTCTTCCACTTTGGTTTGAAATATGAAAGTAACAGAAGACGTAAGTTACATTTAATGGTCATTATGTGTCTAACTAAAGAATTGGTCATTTGCACAACAGGAATACTCTCTGCTTGTCAATCATCTCCAGTATAAGAAACCATTCCCATATAGACAAAGGTAATACCAAGATTATTCTAACAATATCTTTAGGGCAGATAGCTGCAAATGTAAAGGATCAATATCACTAAACTTTAGGAAAATCCTCCCCTCAGTACCTAATTATTTCTAATGGGTTACATTGGACTCTCATGTTGCTGGATGCTGTAGTAGTGACCTGTAAGCATCTCTTCAACTCATTTCTGGGAGAAAATACGAAGAGTGTAGGAGGTTTTTCAAGTTAGTAAATAAAGTTTATGGAGAGTCTCAAAATTGTAAGATCACACACTTTGTATAACTTCTGTATTATATATATAGCAAGAACTGATAACTTTCCTTTAATGTAAGAAAGGGTTTGACAGTTGCAAAGATTTGAATGTTCATATTATTTATTACAAATGGCATCTTGTATATATCTACCCAGAATAATAAATTCAAGGGAATTTAATACCCAAGAAAAGAGTACAGAATTGCAGTGTAAGGGCATTTTGGGGGAGCAGAAAGACAGGTTGTTCCTATCACCACCAATGGGGGGAAAATTGTGAATCATTCCTTCTGGACAATGTTTTGATAATAAGAAAAAAAAATGTGGCAATGACAGTAGAAAGAAGCAAGGAGGCTACAACTGGAAGACATATCATCTGATCCCCTGTAATATTTGGTGAATTATGTGTCATTTTTGACTTTGTGACCACATAGATTTTCTCCATGACAATGTATTGTTCCTTCAACCCTCCCAAAGGTGCACTCATTGCCACCTTAACTAGACTAGCCACCTTGTTACTTAAAAGTGAGCAATTTGCATAACAAAATACTAATCTGAAGCACTCCAGATGTTACATCTGTTTCTAAACTAGATACCAAGACTTTAAGATGCCTGGGTTTCAATAACAAGCCCAACCTGGGAATCCCATCCATCCAAGATGCTTCTAGGGATTTTCTATTGTGCAGTAACCTTGACATGTATTGCCAGAATACTTTTCAGTGGGGGGAGGGAGTGGAACCAATATAGAGAAAATGGAAAAAACACTCTTAAATCTTTCAATTAATAGCATTAGCAGTATCAAAAAGAAATCCTAGGAAGATGACAGTAGGCAAGCAATGATATCCAGATTTTTTTAAAAAAAATATTCAAAGTAATGCTACTCTTATCCAATGCTTAAGAGCATAAGCTGATGTTAGGAAGAAGCATACGATTAATTCATCCTAACATCTTTTCAGCCAGAGAAGCACATTTTAAGTCTATGACACACATACACACACACCCATATGGGTCTCAAGCCCTCTTTTATTGCAGTCCCCAGAAAGTGTGACACTGAAATACAGGGCCATGAATTCCTCCTGAATGTTTGGAGAGAAAATACCAAAAAGATGCTCAAGGTTTGTTTAAACTTATCTTAGTAAAACCAGAAACAACTTGTCTTAAATAGCCTGGAAATCTTGGTTTCATCAAGCTATTTACCACTGTTGCCCTCTAAAGCCTATATATGCCAAAAGGTTGCCAATTTTGCTTCAGAAAGAAGCCTCTGATTCAGACACACGTTCGTACTCATGCTTGCAAATGGTGTTACTTGCTAGTTTTGAAGGGCATTAATCCAAGTGGAAGATAGGGATGGCTGGAAAATAGGCATCCACAAAAAGGATGATGAAACGTGGATCATAATGTCAACTCTGTTGCTTACATTTTTGTGTGCAATGTTACAATACCAAGAAAGTATCAACATTGCTTGCTCAAATGTCAATTTTGATTTTCTAAAGATTCCAATTGGGGTCTCGAAGTGTTTGTGTAAATTGATATTTAGGTGAAGGCTGGTGGTGCCTTGAACATCACAGCTTGCCATTTAATTTTTTATCATTATTAAAATCAGATAGGTTAGGGGGCTTAGTGAGTATCAAGAACATCATCTGTGGGGATGCTCATGCTCAAGGACGTCACATTGCCTACTCCAGCACACAATATTTTCATCAATGACTCGACAATATTTTTTTGGTCATGCTTTTGAAAATTAAGTCTTCAGCTCATAAATGGAGCCAAACAACAAACAGTGTCTTGATTGCAAGAAACGGAGTGGAGGGAGAGTAGTGGCCTTATAAAGAAACAAATGAATATAATGCCAGCCACTATCCACTGAATGTGCAGGATAGAGAATTATCAAAATCTACTGAATGGGGCTCCAAAATGAAATCCCAAATATTTTTGGAAGGGTTTATATATTTTTCCCCCTTCTTCTTTCATTAAAACGCACTTTGTCAAAAGTAATTTATGTCAACATATTTTTCTTCTCTTTTTAACCAAAGCATGTACCAGAACTTGTCTGTTAAGATGCTAGAATAAACTCCACTTCTAAAAGTTATATTTCTTGGGCTTCATTTGCATCAATTGGCCAACCTTTCCAAGCTTTAGGAGTGTACCTCCAGCATCACTCAGGAATTGCTTTTCCATTAATCAGCTAGAAGAACAAGAACAGTAGTAGCAGAAAGTATTTAATTTAACAGCATTTCCAACCTGCATAGGCAAAATCTCATCCTAACAAACCCGAAAGGTGTTCAGGAAATTCTCCTTCTCTCTGCAATTGCTCTTTCATTAATCTACCTTATTCCTTTCTTTGAAATTGCTTAATTACTTGCTTCCTACTCACTATATCATGCCTACGTTGTGATCAATTAATCTTTTCCTGTTCTCTGCACAGGAAACTTTAATTACTGTTTTTCCCTTAGCAGCAAGAACAACTATTGGCTAAAGTTTATATTCCTATTATTTTTTGGTATTAGAACTGTAAAGATTAATTTGTCAGAAAAAAATTTATAAAGTCTCTTCTTAGAAATTTGCCTTTCTGGCAAAAAAGCACCTTAGTGAACTGAATAAATCAAATAGTATGTCTGGAGAGGTTTGAAGTCATCAAGGGAATATTTTTTTCTCCTCTTTTTCTTTCCTGGCAATGCTGAGCTTTTTTAATTATTTATAATTATTTGGATCAAATGGGCATACAGAGGTACAGCCTCTCAATTCAAGAGATACTGTCAACAACTTGCTGAGAATTAAAGGGGGAAAAAAAAACTAGTTATTGCAATGACTGCCTATTTCTGGTTGGTATCTTCAGGAAGGCCACAAAACAATTAAAAAAAAAAATCCTCATATAATCCTGGCTGGGGAATTCTGGAAGTTGAAATCCATACATCTTCCACAAGCTGCCAAGAAATACCGCTCTATGGAATTCGTTGCCACAAGGGCTGGTGTCTATTATGTCATTTTAAAACTTAAATTAGACAAGAAAGACGGTATCTCCATGAGGACTGTGGAATCGCCACAGCTAGAAGATAATTATTTGATCTGTAATCCATCTTTTCACTTGCATCCAAGGCAATTACTGAGTATCAAAAATTGGAGCATAGCTATAGGACAAGAGCACAGCTGGCTGGAGAATTCTGGGAGTTGAAGTCCACAAGTCTTAAAGTTGCCAAGTTTGGAGCCCTCTGTTATAGGGGAAGGCTTTTGTTTTTAGTTTTTACTTGCTGTTTTTCCAGAGACATCTTTTTGATCATTGCAAGGAAGTAGAATGCAAAAGAAAAAGAAAAACTTAGTGGCTGCATAGCCTGATCTTAACATGTTGCTGTTATTATATGGTTCTAGACATAATTATCCCGAATGTTTATTTTTACTTTTATTCCTGGTTTCAGTGGGTATCATTGAATAAGAAACTAATTAATTATCGTTGGTAATATTTCCATGGAAACCAATGCAAAGCATTCTGCAATGTACCCTGGGAACTAAGCTATTGATGAAAATGCAATACAGCCATGTGTATAATTAAGGTCTGTATATGAAGGGTTTTTTTTTAATTTTTCAGCTGTTTCCTGAGCCAATTTCAAATACTTTATCCTTTTATTTAAGGATCCTATGTTTGGGGTTAGGTTTTTTCCCCCCTATAATTTCATGTTCCATCTAGATGTGTTGGTAGATCTCTTAGAGAATTTCAATGGCTTGTCAAAGGCTTTCTGTTCCCAGTGGTTTCACAATGGCAACAAAAACGTCAAACTATCATGAAAGCTCTTTAAATTTAGTTTTGGAATGCAATTAATTCCCCCAGACTGTATATATGATCAGAGGCAGCTTGTTTCTTGGTCCCATTCATGCAGTCTTCAAGTATTACTTTGCATCTAATGAACAGCCTGTAAAATCGTTGCAAGGAAAGCAAGACTCTAAATCTGGAACAATCCCACCCCGGCTTTTATCCATACAGTACAGCAACATTTATTGCTCCTCTTAATCTGGCATTCCATCATTGTCTATAATTATATTGCTGATTCTTCCAGGCACAAAATGTTAAGTGATGTAACCAGTCTATTCTAATGTAGATCTTTGGGAATAAGCTCTTAGGATTTTTTTAAAAAATCTCTTTGAGGAATGGAATTTTATGAAAGTTATGGAAACCCTGTCCATACTGGTTCTCTTGAGCTCCTTGGACTAAAAGTCTTCTCTCTACCAGACAGGCATTAAATTGGGAGAGATGACTTAAATAAAGGTCATCCGTCTAATCAGATCTGGTCTCCTGCGCATTTTGAATTTTATCACTAACACAAGTGGTTAAAATAAAACCTGCAAGTAAAAGACACTGGCATTTAAAACCATTTTTAGCAGGACAAATCCTTTGGCTGATTTGATCTGCAGTGGTGAATAGCACTCCAGGGTTTTGAGCAAGTCTCACACATTCCTCACCCTTTTTAAGTTGAGATACCGAGGGAAGGTCCTAGAGTTTTTGGCCGATATAGCTTGTCCTCTGAACCAAGGGTTGCCAACCTTTTGGACTTCAGGGACCACCAAACTCATAATTTTTAATCCCACGGACCACTAATATGAATTTTGATTGATAGTGGCTTGCTGACTGTTCTGTCCCCTCATTAGCATTCTTGAGATCCCCGCGCTTTGATTGGCCAAAGCGCGGGGCACTCTGATTGGTTAGGCGAGCCGCGCCAATTGGCTCGCTAGGAATCTCCTGCGATTGGTCTATTCGAATCGCGGGAGATTCAAAACGGTGCCATTGGCCGCGGCCGCCGCAGCTAAAGAAATAAAAGCCGCGAACTTTTTCTATAGTGCCAGTTCGGTTCCTACATCAATAAAAGAGCATGATTTGAAGTCACCGACTCCTGGCATCATTTCCGAAGACATGACACTGGCGACAAAGGTGGGATCCAGACCCTGAACCGAACCACGTGTCCGACGGAAGCCAGACGAATCTCCACGATGGAGAAAATCGCACCCCCTGCACCCTTCAACCCCGCCAGCGAGAACTGGGAATCGTACTCCGACCGATTCCGCATGTTCCTCGAGTGCAGCAACCTGAAGGACGCCACCGGCCTCATGAAGCGCGCCGTCTTCCTGACCCACTGCGGGACCGAGGTATTCAAGATGGCCAAGGCACTTGCCAAACCCGCTGACGCGACCGCGATGGACCGGGACATCCTCGAGCCAATACTTCGGCGGCACTACGCTCCAGAGGTGCCCATCCTAATCCGACGCAACGAGTTCTACCGTCGGGACCAACGGTTGGGTGAGAGTGTCAGCGACTTCGTCGCCGAACTACGGCGCCTAGGGGGGCTGTGCAAATTCGACAACCTGAATGATGCCCTGCAAGACCCAATCGTGCTCGGCCTGTGGGACCCCGTCCTCCAGAGCCGGCTGATGGCCAAGGGCAACATCAGCCTTGCAGACACCCTCACCGCAGCCGCAGCCGCCGAAGCGACCCGAACATCCGCCGACCGCATGCGCCGACCGAACGCTGGGGACCGCAGCGGGAACAACCACCCTGCAAGGTCGGCCGAGACCCAACCCGAGACGACCACCCACCAGGGTGATTTCCACTCGGCATCGGGCACTTCCGATGACGAGGAGGAAATTCATCGCCTCCAGGCAGGCCGCGACCCACAGAACCGGCGGGGTCGTAAGTCAAGGACCAACTGTGCGGGTTGCGGAGGCGACCACCCCAGGTCCGAATGCCGGTTTTTCGAGTCGATCTGCCGGCATTGTGACAAGAAGGGACACATCGCCCGCGTCTGCCGCCTCAAAAAGAACCACAGCCCGCCCCGATGGGACCAGAGCGAATGGAGGAGAGAGAGCACACCACCCCAGACCAGAGATCGCCCCTCTGACAACAGATGGGACCGGACCGGACGATCCCTACGAGGCGGCGAGACCCGGCGAAGAGAGGAGACCTATCAGACGGTCACCATCGGCCACGCCACAACCAATGACGCCCAGAAGGTCTACGTGGAGGTAGGCATCGAGGGCAAGCCATGCAAAATGGAGGTGGACTCCGGGTCCTACCTCTCCATGATAGCATGGCAAGAAATAAAGCGCCTGGTGCCTACCATCCAAAGGAAAGGCCTAGACAGCCAGAGACTAATCGTAAAGGACTACCAGGGAAACCGCATCCCGGTAGTCGGAACCAGACAGTTCAACGTAACATACAAGGGGCGCACCGAAAGGCTTCCCCTGACAATCGTCGATCGCAACCGCCCAAGCCTACTGGGACTGCAATGGTTCGCCCCACTCGGCATCGCAGTCACGGGAATCGACCACGTCCCCGACGACAGCTGGGAGCAACAACTGACCCGGGAATTCCAAGAGGTCTTCGACGGAAACCTAGGCAAGTACCGAGGGCCCCTTATATCATTCAGCCTAGACCCAAACGTCCCCCCAAAACGCCTGAAACCAAGGCGGGTGCCATTCGCACTTAAACCCAAGATAGACGAGCAAATTGACAAGCTCGTCAAGCAAGGGGTCCTACAATCAATAGACCACGCCCGGTGGGAGACCCCCATAGTCACCCCGATCAAGCCCGATGGGTCGGTGAGGATCTGTGGGGACTATAAGGCCACCCTAAATGGCGCGTTGCAACAAAGCGCCTACCCCGTCCCAGTAGTGCAACACCTACTGCATTCACTGGGAGGGGGCAAGGTTTTCGCCAAACTCGATCTCGCCCAGGCATACCAACAGTTGCCAGTCGACGAGGAAACAGCAGAAGCGCAAACCATAGTCACTCACCGGGGAGCATTTAAATGCAACCGGCTCCAATTCGGAGTCAGCGTGGCACCGGGAATATTCCAAAGCCTAATGGAAAGACTATTACAAGGCATCAAGGGGGTGGTACCTTACTTCGACGATGTCTTAGTGTCGGCAACCAACCAAGCCGAACTAGAGGGTCGCCTAAGGAAGGTCCTAACCAAATTCAAAGAGACCGGGCTCAAAGTAAAGAGGGAGAAATGCCAATTATACATGGAACGGGTTGAATTCCTAGGATATCTCCTAGACCGTCACGGCATTCACCCCACAAACCAAAAAATCAAGGCCATCAAAGAAGCCCCCACACCCAAGTAGAAGACGGAACTACAGGCATTCCTGGGGCTACTTAACTTTTACAATGTTTTCCTGCCCCAAAAGGTGACGGTGGCGGAGCCTTTGCATAGGCTCCTGGACAAGGTGGCGACCTGGACTTGGGGGAAACGCTAGCAAGCCGCCTTCCAGAGAACAAAGGACCTCCTCACTTCGGACGCCGTCCTTATACAGTACAACGAGACTCTACCTCTGGCCGTCACATGCGACGCATCACCCTTCAGCGTCGGCGCTGTCCTCAGCCATACCCTCCCTGACGGAAAATAAGCACCCATCGCGTTCTTTTCAAGGACCCTCACCAAACCGAAGTGGAACTACAGCCAGCTGGACAAAGAGGCTCTGGCTATAGTTGCCGCAGTAAAAAGATTCCACGAGTATCTCTACGGCCGGACATTCACCATCATAACCGACCACAAGCCGCTGCTGAGAATCCTTGCAGGGAACCGGGCCACCCCGAACATTCTGTCTCCCCGAATGACAAGGTGGTCCGAGTTCCTGGCGGCCTACAACTACGGACTCATACACAGACCGGGTAAGATGATCTCCCATGCAGACGCCTTAAGCCGCTCGCCGCTACCGGAACCTGACACCGACCCAGCACCCATGACGACCACCCTCAGTTTAGAGACTCTACCCAACCTGCCCATAACCACGTCAGACATTGCCCGAGAGACTAATAAAGACAAACGTCTGGCGCGGGTGTTGCATTGGGTAGAGAAAGGGTGGCCGGAAAGGGACAACGACGAGTCCGTCAAAACATTCCGAAACCGCCAAACGGAACTCTCCTTATTAAAAGGGTGCATACTATGGGGGGATAGGGTGGTCATTCCAGAAAAGCTACAAGGGAAGGTTCTGGAACTATTACACGAGGGGCACCCTGGCATCGTTAGGACTAAAGCCCTGGCCAGAAGTTACGCTTGGTGGCCAGGGAAGGACAAACAAATTGAGACCTGGGTAGCAAGGTGCCAACGATGCCAGGAAACTAGGCCAAGCCCACCCACAGCACCCGTCCTAGAGTGGGAAACCCCAAGGGGACCTTGGTCTAGGATCCACATAGACTTCGCCGGGCCCACAAAAGGACACACCTTCCTTATAACAGTAGACGCTTACTCCAACTGGCTGGAGGTAAGCAACATGAAAACAACAACCACGGAGGCCGTGATCAAGGAACTCGGCAAACTCTTTGCAACGCACGGCCTCCCAGATGTCATCGTTTCCGACAACGGGCCCCAACTCACCTCGCTAGAATTCGAAAAATTCCTAGCGGAAAGGGGCATCCGACACGCACTGACAGCACCGGTGCACCCGGCGGCGAACGTTAGGGCGGAACGGATGGTGCAATTCACTAAGAAAACCATCCGGAAAATAGACCACGGGGAGATCCAGGATAAAATAAATAAATTACTCTTCACCCAACACATAACCCCAAATACCATAACGAATAAGAGCCCAGCCGAACTATTAATGGGGAGGAAATTAAGGTCCCCACTCGACAGATTACACCCCACGTATAACCCGGAGAAGCCCCCAGACTCAACCAGCAAACACCGAACTTTCGCACCAGGCGACCCCGTATACGCAAGAAACCTGACAGGAGACTCGTTATGGGTGCCGGCCGTCATCACACAAATAACAGGCCCACACTCGTACCAGCTACAAACAACAGACGGACGAGCATGGAAATGCCACATCAACCAATTAAGGTCGAGGACAACCACCCAAGAAAACACCGATGCACAAGCAGGCAAAACCAACCCCCACAACATAAACCAAGGGGGGAGGGAATACCCAGGGGACCAAAACCAAAGAAGAATAAACCAACCATACTTACCGGAAAGCAGCCAGCACGACCCCTCGCCAGGAAGAGACAGCCAGGCCAGCTCGACCGACCCGGGGAGACCGAGCGGGAGTGGCAAAACTCGCAGCTCAACCAACCCGGGAGGCCCAGGAGGGAGCTACGGAGAGCGGCCCAGTTCCCACGACGGCATCCGGAGAAGCAGAGACCCCGACCGAACCGGCCGGGATCCAACCTACGACTGAGCTGCGCAGGTCCAGTAGGCTAAGATGGAGCCCCGCCTACCTACAGGACTACACGACGTAAGGACTAAACCAAGAGGGGAGGGGTGTTCTGTCCCCTCATTAGCATTCTTGAGATCCCCGCGCTTTGATTGGCCAAAGCGCGGGGCACTCTGATTGGTTAGGCGAGCCGTGCCGATTGGCTCGCTAGGAATCTCCCGCGATTGATCTATTCGAATCGTGGGAGATTCAAAGCGGTGCCATTGGCCACGGCTGCCGCGGCTAAAGGAATAAAAGCCGCAAACTTTTTCTATAGCGCCAGTTCGGTTCCTACATCAATAAAAGAGCATGATTTGAAGTCACCGACTCCTGGCATCATTTCCGAAGACACGACACTGACGTTGGTGGGAAAGTCGGTCCCATATTCCAGAGCTGCGGTAATCACAGAACTGGCTCTTTGGTCATCCAGAGCAGCTGCTCCTCTACCCGGGTGCACCAACCTGCTATGGACTGGAGGAGCTGCTCCGGGATGACCAAAGGGCCAATTCTATGACTACTGCAGCTCTGGAATATGGGACCGACTTTCCCACCAATGTCAGCAAACCATCCAGGGGCAGATTTCCCTCCACCGCCATTGGTTTTTCCTTCCAATTCCAGCTTGTGTGGCTCTACTCAAGGTAAGGTTTGTGCTCGGCTGAAGAGTGGGGGCCAGCGGGTGGGTGGGCCATATGGGTGACACAGCCTTGTGTTCCCATGTAGCCTGGATTAATTGCTTTGGGTGAAATGCTTTGGGGGGATATTTATCTGCGGACTACCAGAACTTTCTCGTGGACCACCAATGGTCCCTGGCCCACTGGTTGGTGACTGAACTATCCCATAAAGGCTCACAGACAAGGAACTAACTGGCATTGAAAGGTTATCTTGGGACTATGGTGATTGAAGGGCACAATCCCTTGTCATTAGCTTAACCCAAATGAGTAACTCTTAAGTCCTCCCTATGTTGAGGCAAGGGGAGGGAAAGATGGCAGCAACACCAGGAAACGGTGTGATGAACACTCACTATTTTACAATAAGTCACTGTGATATATTTTTGTAAGGGTGGAAATATGGAGAGATTCAAAATTTTAATCCTATCATCACTTTTCAAGGGTGAAGCTTGAGAAGTTTTGGGCCATGTAGAGAGGTGTGCCTGTACCTGGGCCAAGACAGTTGTGTAATTCAGATCCTTTCCTTGCACTGTGGATGTGAAAGATTGAGTCCAAGAGGAGGAAGATTACACCATATTTCATTGAAACCATAATAATTGGCTTCCAGCTTATAAAGAAAGAGGAACAATAAACAATCAAGAGGGAGATCTTTTATGACCATTTTGAATGGTGGGGCAAGAAACTCTAAAACACTCTGATTTGCTCTTGGGATCTTGGGACCACATAAAGAAAACCAGTTACTAGTTGGAAAAGCCAATTTATTTTTAAGGAACTCTTTGCTTTCTACAGGCAGCAGGGTGCTGGAAATAGCTGTTGTTTCTTATTAGCAAGCAGAGAAGTTCTGATGGAATTAAGTGCCTCTCACCTGGTTACTTGGTGTAATTTCACTATTATCTTTGCCTTAGTCAATGGGTTTTCCTGACTGGATTTTCACTGGCTCTAGTCATTACCTTTGGTAATGGTGAGCAATATTTCTTTCTTTCCAGCAGGGAAAGGATTAGTGTGAGGAGGGGAGCTTTATTTAGGGGCAGGAATATTTCCTTTGGGGTTTACAGGATTAGGTAAAGTGGAGAACAGAACCTGATTCTTGTCATGTTTTCAAGATCAGGAAAAAAATGTCCTGGAAAGAAGCTCTCCTCTCGTTTCAGCTAAAACTCATTTGTCTCTGATTTATTTCAGGCATTGTCAAAAGTGAGGATCTTTATTTCCTCCATAGCAGGGGTCGCCAACCTTTTGGACCTCAGGGACCACCAAACTCATAATTTTAAATCCTGCAGATCACTAATATGAACTTTGACAGTGGCTTGCTGACATGGGGGGGGGGGGAGAGAGAGAGAGGGAGGGAGGGAGGGAGAGGAAGAAAGATCTAACCTTGAAGGGCTGGTGGTGATTCTCTCTCTCTCTCACACACACACACACACACACACCTCACACACACACCCTTCAAGGCAGTTACATTACTTTATTCACCTGCTTTTCAGCTCCATTCTGGGGGGGGGGAGGGAGAGGGAGAGGGAGAAAAAGAGAGAGAGAGAGAAAGAGAGATTCCTGCAATCCCAAATAAAGAACGATTGATCGGTAGGAAAATGGGGTGGGGGATTTTCCTACAGCCTTTTGTTTTGGGATTTTCCTAGGGTCTCTATCTGGCGACCACTGCTCCATAGCATTCAGATTAAATTTTGAATGGACACCACTCAGAATCACTGTACGAGGGAGATGGGTGATTTCTAAATACGATTAAATAAATAAATAAAATGGACTGGCTTCACTGGGGTACAATTTTATATAGGGGATCCTTGATGCGTGACCACAATTCAGCCCAAAATTTATGTGGCTAAGCGAAAGGCTTGTTAAGTGAGTTTGCCCCATTTTATGTCCTTTCTTGCCACAGTTGTTAAGTGAATCACTATAGTTGTTAAATTAATCAAACAGTTGTTAAATGAATCTGGCTTCCCCTTTGACTTTACTGGAAGGTGGCAAAAGGGGATCAAGATGACCCTGGGACCCTGCAGCCATCATAAATATGGACCAGCTGTAATGCATATGAATTTTAATCATGTGACCCCATGGGGATGCTGCAATGGTCATAAGTGTGAAAAACGGTCATAATTCACTTGTTTCAGTGCCATTGTATCTTTGAAGAGTCACTAAATGAACTGTTGCAAGTCAAGGACTAGTTGTATTTATTTTGGATTTTTTTCTAGCATAGAGACATATATGTGCAGGTTGCATGAATGAAACACCCCCCAACCCTCTCCCAATAACCCTCCCCAAGAAACAAAAATCAGAATCATTATTACATCATAAAATAGTATGTAGGCTTTCAAATTCTCCAGACAGAACACCCGTCTGGAAGAAACATAAATGATCAGAAAGGGATGGGAGACAGTTAATATTAAAGTGATAGGGTCTATATTTCATTACAACAGGAGGTCCCAATTTTTGGAACCAATGGGATTTTGAGGCTATGTGGAGGGTGTTCACAAAAAATGGCTGATATTTTATTTTTCTTTATTTATTTACATTTCGCCTTTTATTATTTTTACAAATAACTCAAGGGGGTGAATATATCCAACACATTTTCCTCCTCCTATTTTCCCCACAACAACCACCCTGTGAGGAGGGTTAGGTTGAAAAAGATTAATATATGATATATGAGGTTAATGTGATGTGATGTCTTAACAAAATAAGATGGGGATGGAAGGTTACAACACATGAAATTATCATAAGGTAATTTGGTGAAGATATTCTTCTACTTCTTCACGCTCTCCAGGAGACTGTTATCTTAACTTTCTGACATACATCCAGATAAATAGAATAGAATAGAATAGAATAGAATAGAATAGAATAGAATAGAATAGAATAGAATAGAATAGAATAGAATTCTTTATTGATTGGACACACAAGGAATTTGTTTTGGTACATATGCTGTCAAGATGCATACGTCAAGAATCATAGGTACAGCACTTTAGAAATAGTTATAGGGTGCTCTAAATCATACTAGGAAACATATATATAGGAAACATATAAAACATATAAATCATACTAAGAAACATAATAATAAGCTAGGGCCTATCAAATCATACTAGTAAAGAGTCAATAAAATAATAAAAAAAATCATAAGGATACAAGCAACAAAGTTACATTCATACAGTCATAAGCACTAGGCCGGGGGTCTCAAACTTGACAACTTTAAGACTTGTGGACTTCAACTCCCAGAATCTCCTAGCCAGCATGGATGGCTGAGAAATTCTGGGAGTTGAAGTCCGCAAGTCATGCTTGGAAACCCCTGCACTAGGCTATATAAACTTCTACCAATTTATTTCCAGAAGGAATCTATGGGGGCCCAAAAACAGTCTCATAAATAAAGATAATATAGAAGTCTGGCCCTTTGTTTTGTCCACATGCCTAAAGATCATTAGCAAAAGAGCAGGACAAAAAAAGCTAAACAATATTTTAAAAGTCAGATGGGACAGAGGGTGTCAGGTAATAAGGGAAGCAATAGAGTCCATTTCAGATACACTATGTAGAAAGTTAGCACCCACCTCTCTCCTAGAAGAATGAAATATTCTAGGAAATATCAAAAAGGCAGAATATTATACCTTCCAGAATGAGAAAAGGAGAAACATGCTCTTGGAAAGCAGCCCTCACCTTTGTTAATAGCCCCAGAAAGACTGGACCATTCTATCTACCAGACAAAAGGCCTTCAGCTCCAGGGTGATAGAATTAGCAAGATCCAAACCAGGACAAAGCCATGAAGCCATAGTAGGAACTAGCTTTCACAACACAGCCCTCTTCATTACATCATTCATCACCCAGCAAGATTCAACCAAGCCTGAGACACAGACAGCTTACAAGCTGGATCCCCTGCATAGAACCCTGGGAGTCTGACAACCAATAGAATACATTTCTTGCAAGGCCCAAGAGAGGGTATAAATATATCCCTCTCTCCACTCCATGTGGTGATCTACCCAGAATCAAACATGCTTGGTGGTTCTGCTTCACCATTAAACCATCCTTCCAAGCAGCTTCCATGTTTCCAGTGTCTTTCTTCCCACTTGGAACTGAACCCAGATGGACATTCCTTCCAACAATTACAAAATAAAGTATGATTGTGCTTTACTTACTACCATGCCTGATTAAAAAAAAAAACTCTGGAGAAAACCAGAGTTGACCCTGTATTTTGTGGCTTTGAGTTGGCCAAATATATTGCTTGGGGTCACAAAGAGTCGGACGCCACTTAGTGACTGGACAACAACAAATGTATTGCTGGACCACAGATAAATGGCGTTACAACCAAAAGCAGTAATGGCTGAGAAAGAAGAATAATTAAGTCCTGACAGAAGAATAAGAATAATGTATCCTTTGGATTGTAAACTACAAAGAACGACCAGTTCACATCAATGCTTTTCAAATCAGCTTTTTTCCCTTAACCTCCCACTCAAGAGTTCAGTGAAGAGTAGTTAATGCTGTTAGTATTTAATATGCTTGCTGAAATGTTTGTTGTACAATGTGCTTTTTTATCCTCCTTGGCTTCCCCTACCAATGCTTTTTTCTCTCTGCTTAATCTTGAGGGGAGCTGTAATAGTGTCACTGGCAAGGACAGTCCCATGATGTCAAAGCCGTTCTAGTTATTGCAACCTAAACAGTCAGCTATGTTTTCTGTCAGGGTAGATGAAAATAGCACTCAAGGAGATCTATTTAATACAGAGCTTTCCCACCTACCTACCCCCAAGGCAATCGCCTGCTGGGTTCTTTTCTTCCCTCAAGCAATCTAAATGCTAAGTAGATCTTTAAAATAATTGCCAAGTAGAGGATGAGGAACCAGGCTCCTCTTTGCAAACACCTGATGCTCATTATCAATATTTAGTATAGTAACGCTGTGCCCTTTATTTCATACAACTTGGTCTCAGCTTGGCAATTGCACTGAGAAATTAGATTTGCTTCTGTGACACTGAAAAAAAAAGAAGGAAACCCTCCCCACATACACCAAATAAATCCTATTGCAGGAGAAGAATGAAACCCCCAAATTTCATTTCTGTCCATCTTACTACTTTTTTCCTCTAAGATTCTAAGACATTCTCAGAAGAATAGAGCTCACAATGACCAAATATTTCTAGGTAGTAGGAACAGTAAAGCCCTATTTTATTCCCTGGCAAGAGAGTAAAAGGGGGGGAAAAAAATTCACATTAGGACAGGTTGAGAAATCCTGTGTTTCCAGATATTGTCAGATGACCACTTCAGGCCTTCCTTGCCATTGGGCATGCAGAGTGAGATTGCTGGGGGTTCGGTTACATCTTCCAAACCAGGAGTGTCAAACTCATGGCCCTCAGGCCAGATGGGTCATGTGCTGGCCCCACTCCTGCCCGGTTTAATGAAGGGGGGAAAAGTCCTGATACATCACGTGACAATACCATGACGATGCAAGTTGGACGCCCCTGTTCCAAACCATCAGTTCTTCAAGTCCAGCGTGTAGCAGCAATAGCATTGGTACCATGAATTCCTGAAAGAATAATTTGTAAGGTCTCTTTGTGTGTGTGTGTGCCTTTGAGTTAGTGTGGACACTTGCTGACTACCTGGTGGCTGTAGTTTAGAAGTGTCTTGCCACTGTCTTCTTCCTAGTGTTGGAAAAATGTCCACCTGGGTTCAGTTCCAGGTGGGAAGAAAGACACTGGCAACATGGAGATTGCTTGGCAGGATGGTTTAATGGTGAACAGGACCACATGGGTTTGAAGTCCTGGGTAGCTGACCACATGGAGGAGAGAGATATACTGAATATATTTATACCCTCTCTTGTCTTGCCTTGCCTTTCAGCTTCCTGTTCCTGTGGCAAGGGCAGGTATCCTATTGGCTGCTGTAGGGGTCACGTGCAAATCCTAGGAGTTTGTCTGAGATAAGTCTGGCTGAACTGTGGGCTGATGTAATGTCCGCAGGTGATTTCGCAATGCAGTGAGTCCTGCTGTTAGATGGGTAGAGGGCTAACGCTATCATGTCCTGAGGGCCATGTCTTAATCCCATCATCCTGGAGCTGAAAGGGGGAGGGGGTGGGGGCAGGTAGCTGCAAGGAGTTGCTTTGTCTTTAAATCATGTTTCTTCTTTTCTCATCCAGGGAAATATAATACTCTGTCTTTTAAATGTTTTTGAGAATATTTCATTCTTCTGAGAGGGGTGGTGCTAAGTTTTTACACTAGGACTAAGACATAGACTGGCTCAAGGTCTCCCACTTGACTTCATGCCTAAAGCAGGACTAGAATTCAGTCTCTCATTTTCTAGCCTCTACTGTACCAAATTGGCTCTCTTGGCAGCTCCTCATCCCAGCCTAGGATAGCAGGGCCAGTGTCTTTTATGATGTCATCGGTACAGTTATCTGTATGGTCAGAATTTAACCTGTTGCATAACAGTTCACTGTAGAATGCTCAAAGGTACTGAAGACTGTTGGAGTGAAAAAGTCACAGATTATCACATGTGAGTCATTGCTCCTAGCCATGTGGGTGCCTGATGGCCAACTTAGTGTTAGGTACCTGGCAGTGGTGGTATTCAATTTTTTTTACTACTGGTTCTGTGGGCGTGGCTTGGTGGGCATGGCAAGGGAAGGATACTGCAAAATCCCCATTTCCACCCCACTCCAGGGGAAGGATACTGTAAAATCCCCATTCCCTCTCCATCCCACTAACCTGCTTTCCAGCTCCGTTCTCCTGTGCAAGGCAACAAAAGACAGGCCAGCCAATCAGCTGGGACTCAGGAGGCAGCAAATAGATGGGCCAACCAGAGGTGGTATTTAGCGGTTTTCTGAACTTCTCAACATTTCTGCTACCGGTTCTCCAGAACCTGTCAGAACTGGCTGAATACCACCTCTGGTGCCTGGGCTGAGCCTTCACAGGCTGGGCCTGTGGAGGCTGAAGGAAACTCCAAAGAGAGGCTAAGGCATGCTTGATTTGAATGCTTGGAAGAAAACACAAAGAAGATTAGGAGATGATGCCCCACTTGGGAATTTTGTTCTCTCCAGATAGTGAAATTAGGGAACCTTTGCCTAGGAGTAAGCCTTTTTCTTGGGGTTGCCTTGAATTTGGATTCAATAGTGTTGAACCAATTATGGACTAGAGTTCCTAGTCTGGTCACAAAGTGTTCCCTTCTGGCTGAGATTACTGCTTCTCTTGAGGAGAGGAAATCATACTCCTTCCTCTTGAAGGGCAAGAGAATTCTGTAGAACAAATTGTTTCAGGAAATAACACAACGTTCTCAGAAAGCAAGTTAGGTTACCAACTCAAGGCAGCCAAAATCTAAATAACTGCTAAACGGCAGCAAAAAATTAACACCAAACCGTTGGGACATTTAGATATTTGCAACTGAGATTTGGTAGCACTATGCTGAACCACAAACTAACCAGCCACATTTTAGTCTGGTGTGTTATATGAATCTAGTACCGATAGGTATAATTGGTTTAAGTGACAGTTGCCCTCTTTAAATGCTACCTTGATATGTTTTCCTCACCCTGTGAAGGGGTAGTAAGCAATCTTTTAACTCTCCTTGATGCACTGAAGATGAAAAGGCTGTTTTGGTACTTATGACACAGCTGCCTGCAAAAGAGAAATTAGTTCTACCTTTCTTGGTTCCATGCAAGCTGTGCCAGATTTGTAGACACCATGCCTTCATTTATGTCACAGCATGATAAGGAGAGAAGCGGGAGTGATCACTATTTCTTCTGGATTGGATTAAGTTCATAATCAGAAATCCTGAATAAGATTGTTGTACAAAGCAAATCCAGAAAACTGGATTTAGTGAACCAAGATGGGGTTAAACATGAGTGTGTCATGTAAATATATCTAAACAGCCAGATTGGTGCATGGAAAATCTGGGCACTGTCATAATTATGTTGGGTAGTGAGTTGCTTGACAGGTAGTCCTCAACTTACAAGTATTTGTTTAGTGACTGTTTGAAGTTACAATGTCATTCAAAAAGGGAATTATAACATTCCGCATACTTAAATGTCTATGAGAGTTTCAGTCATCCAGATTATGGTTGTCCCAAAGGTGCTTTTTCAGGACTTTCCTGTTTTTCTTTGAAGAAGTTTCACTTCTTGTCCAAGAAGCTTCTTCAGCTCAATTCCTCATATTTATGACTGTCACAGTATTCCCCAAGGTCATGTGACCAAAATTTGGGTACTTGGCGTATATTTATGGTGGCTGCAGCATCCCAAAGTCACATGATTGCTATTTACGACCTTCCTACCTGGCTTCCAACAAGCAAAATCAATGGGGAAGCTGGATTCACTTAATGCCCATATGATTCACTTAACAAACATGATAAAAAAGGCCATAAAATTGGATGTGATTCACTTAACAACTGCTTTGCTTAGCAACTGAAATTCTGGTCTCAATTGTCATCACTTGACGACTACCTGGACTTAACCAACAAATATTTCACCCTGACACCCATTTGCTGGTAAAGGTTTGGTGGAGAAGGCCAGTTTCTGTAATCTTTACAGAAGTAGCTATGAGAGCTCTAGAAAGTGGGGTTGGGGGGTTGGGGAGGAAAGTAGTGTGCATAACATTGCATGTTTCCTGAGTCTATCATGTTTTAGCCTGCTATGTGCAAAATTATGTTTTAAGTACCCTTTCTCTGTAGCTGTCTTCTCATCAAGTCAAACAGGTAGAGCCTCTTCACTGTTTCAATTATTAGCTGAGCCCCCCCCCTCTCCCTCTCCCTCTTTCTCTCTCTCTCTCTTTTTCTCTGTACCATGATTTTTACCCAAAGCATTTTACAACATATCCCAGCTTTTCTTAGCCTGCTTGGTACAGAATTTTCCCAGCCATTGGAAGTTAACAGAAGATTAATTTCTTGCAACAGACTGATATAAACCTATATCCCTTGTGGGTTATAGACAAGGATTGATGAATAGGGAGTACGTGTACCCCAATGCACTTAGCTGGTACTTTGCAACATCCAAGGAGGAGATGAGTTTGAGGGATTTAGAAGATTGAAATTCTTTTCATGCTACCTTTCACCGGGCATTATAAAGAGAAACTAAAATTGTCAAGTTCATTGATTGTTGAGCTGCATCACTTGCTTAAGCAGCAGCATTTTGTTTCTTTTGTGAAAAAGGCATAGAGAATTTAACATTTACAAATTCAGCCACCCAAATAGGTGAACCCAGTCTTTATTCCATTCCTGGTTAGAACAATTATCTTGGTCTCTCTCTGTCTCTGATTTGACTGGACTATTTTGGTCCCTAACAAGATTTTGAACCTCATTTCCAGGGGCTAAAACTGCTCAATAGTCTCTTTGCCCACTGAAGGGGCAAATTATGAGGTACTTTATTATGAGGAACTATGCTTTTTGACCTCCTTAATGCTATAATATCTTTCAAGCAGAAGTTCTAGTTTCACAGTCATAGAGTTAAACAATTTTCCAACTCTTCTTTTAGTGAGAAATCAATTTAATCTGAAGGTGGGACGAAATTGTTTGGTTTGGATGGAGAGCAGGGAGGTCAACCTCTTGAGTTCATTCAACATGATTAACTTAATTCACTTTCCAATTGGCTTTTTTTTTTTATTAGGAAAGTGCATTTCAGGAAGAAGTGATTAATTTCAAAGCTTCAAAATCAATGTTCCTTAAAGATGGGAGATCAATGTAACTCAATGAAGTAGGCCGAGAGGAAATTAAAAAATTATTTTTAGTTAAGCTTTTTTTTTCCCCCTTCCTTACTTGCTTTTTGACCTGGTTCTTAAACAGTTACTGAAAGAAAGTAAAATCGTTCATGAAATATGTGCTAGCATAAATGTGTGAGGAAGCTTGTGCAGCAAATCCTTGTTGGTTGTGTCACTGGTGCACTGTTGTCTCACCTGTTGTTTTGGTAATGTGATCGGTCAGAAGTCCCTGTTGCAATGGATTAATGAGTTTTTTCTCTGCACCACACGACACATGTCCCTGACTCTTGACACATTACACAGTTTCCAAAGGCAATGCATGTTACAACATCTGCTGTTTTCCTGGCATTTTTTGTGATATTTGGTTGTGTGGTTTCAATCTATCTTTCCAAGAGGAGGACCTAACAGATACAGTGGCAGTTGCTGAGTATACAGTTGCTGTTAAAAATATCCAATTAAACTTCAGGATATGCTCTAAATTAAAAGATAAAAGAAAGTTATCAATAAAATTCTACAGGAATACAAATTCCTTAGCAAAATGCACAGCTTTTTAATTCATATGGTTAACCATCGAATTCAGCTTTATTTCTTCTTTTTGAACCAATTTTACAAAGGTTTTTAATACACTTGCTGTTAAGTTCTGCACATGGGCGCAAGGAACGGAGACAAGACGGTGAACAGTGAACTTCAACTCTTTATTAATCATTCTGAACAGAGCAAAACCCTAGGGCAGCAGCAGCCCTTTTTATAGGCAAGCTGCTGATCTAGTAACCAATGAGAAACGTGGAGTGTTAACCCCTTTAACCAATGAGAGTGGCTCATTAACAGCCAATCAGATTCTCCTGATCAGACCAATCCGATATCGCTATTATCGGCCAATCAGAAGTGCAGGATTAGAACCCTGCTATTTCTAAAGGTTTGATAAAACTTTATTTAAGCATTTATTAGTTCATAACACCCCTTCCCCCCGGGTTCCGTTTAAGGGGTGCGGTGACGTAATCTCTGAGGTATGAAGGTTGTTTTGACTGTCTATTGGATTTACGCTGTCCCACCAGTTCCTGTCTGTAACCCGGTTTCGGCGGGATGTTTTTGGGCAAGTCGAGTGCCGGTGGTTCCTCATTGGATGACTCGGTGCCGCTAATGTTCTCGTTGTTGTCCTCTGATCTTTGTGGGCTTGCCTCTGTTGAGGTGTTCCTCTGTGGTGAGGACACGCCCCTCACTGATTCTTCTTCATTCGTTACACCCGATTGCTGACTTCTTTCGCTCCTGCTTTCCGCCATCTCGAATTCAGTTTCTTCAACATCCCCTCCCCCCTCAGTTTGGGAGTTACCAGAGTCGCGGAAACTAGGTTGTAGCCTTGAGCGAAGCTGATCTATATGGCGTTTCCATATTTTTCTGTTGCAGGTTTTCACAAGGTACGACCTGGGTCCAGTGGCTTGAATTACAGTTGCCTTGACCCACAACGGTTCACCGGAAAGGTTTCTGGCGAAAACTAAGTCGTCTATCTTGAACTCGTGGCATTTTCCGCTAGATCCGCAGGGTTTCTCTGGTTCATAAGATGGGTGAAGTTGGTCGAGGTGGGAACGGAGTTTGCATCCATTAATAGTTCAGCTGGAGTTTTGTTGGTGACGCTGTGTGGAGTGATGTGTTGGAGAAGGAGTATTCTGTTTATTTTATCTTCAATGTCCCCATAGTCCATTTTGTAAAGGTTTTTTTTTTAACAAATTGTACATGCGCTTGACTCTTCCGTTAGCCGCAGAGTGCGCTGGCGAAGTTAGCGCATGGCGGATACCCCGGTCCGCTAAGTATTGTTTAAAGGGTAGAGCGGAAAACTGGGATCCGTTGTTGGAGACCAGAACGTCTGGCAGTCCATGCGTTGCGAATAGCTTGTTCAACTTCCGGATGTCGGACTTGGTTGTAGTATTCTTCATTTCATGGATCTCGAGCCAGTTGGAATAGGCATCCACTGTTAGTAGGAACATATGTCCCTTAGTAGGTCCCGCAAAGTCAATGTGGATGCGGGACCACGGCCCCCGGGGTGTTTCCCATTCTGTTGGAGTTGCTTTAGGTGGGGCATTGCTAACTTCTTAGCACTTTAAACAAGTCTTTACCCAGGCTTCGATCTGTTTGCCGATGCCCGGCCACTACGCGTAGCTTCGTGCGAGCGCTTTCATATGCACGATGCCGGGGTGACCCTCATGCAGTGTTTGTAATACTGCTCATTGTAACCGCTCTGGGATGATGACTCTATCCCCCCATAGGATGCAGCCTTTTTGCGAAAAAAGTTCTGTTTGCTGGTTCTTGAAGGGGGTAAAGTCGTCAGGGGTTTGTTCTATTGGCCATCCCCGTTCGACCCAGCTAAGAACTCGCGTTAAAATAGGATCGCGTTTTGTTTCTATAGCGATATCTCTAGCTCTTAGCGGAGGTGAATGTAGCGTTTCAATTTGGAGTGTCGTAAAGGTTGGAGCTGGGTCATCGACGGTTTCTGGAAGTGGTGCACGGCTCAGCGCGTCAGCGTGGGGAATGGCTTTCCCCGGGTGGTGTTGCAGCTTATAATTGTATGCAGCCAAAAACTCTGACCAGCAAGTCATTCTAGGTGATAATATATAGGGGGTTGGCTTGTCTCCCGCTATAATTCCCAGCAAAGGTTTGTGGTCGGTAACAATAGTAAAAACTCGTCATATACATATTCATGAAACCGTTTCACAGCAGATACAACAGCAAGAGCCTCTTTATCGATTTGACTATAGTAGGGTCCTTGAAAAATAGGCCATAGGGGCTTCACTACTGTTTGGTAACACATGGCTCACAATGGCTCCTACTCCAAACAGTGACGCGTCACATGTAATTGTTAAAGGAAAAGTCTCGTTATACTGCATTAAAACAGCATCTGAGGTTAATAAGTTTTTCACTTGTCGGAACGTGTGCTCTTCTCGGTGCCCCCAGACCCAGGTTGCTTTTTTGTCGAGAAGTCTATTTAGGGGTTCAGCCAAGGTCGCTTTGTGAGGCAGGAAGATGTTGTAAAAATTAATGAGCCCCAGGAAAGCTTGGAGATCAGTCTTATTTCTGGGTCTTGGGGCGTTCTTGATTGCTTTTAGTTTGCTATTGGTGGGGTGAATGCCTTGTTTATTGATTAGGTACCCCAGGAACTCTACTTTATCTGTACACAGTTGACATTTATTTTTTTTAACCTTAAGGCCGGAGTCTTTAAATTTCTGGAGAACCAATTTAAGACGCTCTTTTAGTATTTCTCTATTCAGGGCAGCAATTAAAACGTCATCAAAGTATGGTACGACCCCTTTTATCCCCTGCAAGAGTCTCTCCATCAAACTCTGAAAAATCCCTGGGGCTACGCTAACTCCGAATTGGAGTCGGTTGCACTTAAAAGCGCCTCGGTGCGTAACGATGGTTTGTGCCTCTGCGTTTTTTTTATCTACAGGCAGTTGTTGGTACGCCTGTACTAAATCCAATTTAGCAAAGACTTTTCCGCCCCCCCAGGGAATGGAGGAGGTGTTGTACCACCGGCACCGGGTAAGCGTTCTGTTGAAGGGCGTGATTCAGGGTGGCACGGTAGTCCTCACAAATCCTTAACGATCCATCTGGTTTGATGGGTGTTACGATTGGGGTTTCCCAACGAGCGTGGTCTGTTGGTTCTAAAACACCCTGGGCTATTAATTTATCAAGCTGCTTGTCAATCTTTGGTTTAAGGGCAAAAGGTACCTGACGAGGCTTAAGGCGGATGGGGGCTAGTTCAGGGTTAAGGTTAAATGATATCGGGGTCCCTTTGTACTCGCCTAGTTTGTCTGCAAAGACATCCTGGAATTCCTGGATGAGGGCCTCCTCCCAGTCATCGCTTCTGGTTTGGTGAATGCCGGCTACCTCGATTCCAAGTGGAGCAAACCATTGAAGGCCTAACAAGCGAGGCCGATCACGGTCGACGATGGTCAATGGTAAAGATGCAGTACGATTTTTGAATGAGACCTGGACGAGGCTGGATCCAATGACCGGAATTCGGTTTCCCTGATAATCCTTGAGTATAATTCTTTGGGTTCTGAGGTCTTGCCGCCGGACGGCAGGGATTAATTGTTTAAGGGTTTTCCAGGAAACCATCGAGAGGGATGATCCTGAATCGACTTCCATCATGCAGGGCTGGTTTTCGATGGCGACCTTCACTCAGATCTTCTTTGCATCTAATGATGAGGCGTGACCAATTGTAATGGTTTGGTGTGCCTCTTCTCGTTTCGTTGAATTGGCCAGTGGTTTATTTCTGTAGGAGTGGTTGTTCCATTGGTGGTTCAAATGTTCCCGACTCACAGGACGATTTCCTGTAGGTTGGCGGTAGTTGGTCCCCCTCTGAAATGGGCTGGATCCTTGCTTGCTTTTACAGACCTGTCGATGTGGCCTCTCTTCCCATAAACATGGCAGAGCGCGTCGAGGAATTTGCAGTCTGATTGTGGGTGGTTTGCCCCACAACCTGCGCATTGACGCTGCAGTCTCTGATTACGCTGGTGGCGTTGGTCTTGTTCAGACCGGAGCCAGTTGACCTCTTCCTCATCACTTTCTGATGACGATTCGAGGTCCTCGTGGTGGGTTGCCATTGTATGTCCCTCTAGGCGAGGTGAGGTTTCGCCGGCGAGTTGGCGGAGCAGGGCATTAGTGCGGCACATTCGGGCAGCCGACTTCCTGGTTGCTTCTGCTGCAGTAGCGTCAGCGATGGTATCTGCAAGGCTGATGTCGCTTTTCGCCATCAGCTTACTTTGCATGTGCAGTGCATCTAGTCCCACAACTATTCGGTCTCTTAGAGCTTCTTCAAGGTCAGCGAACCCACAGAGGCCTCCTAGGTTCCGGAGATCCGCGATGAAATCAGCAACGCTTTCTCCTTTCCGCTGGTCTCTCTGGTAAAATTCATGTCTTCGGACAAGCGTTGGTACGGTAGGTGCATAGTGGGCCCGTAGGAGGGACTCGAGGACATCCCAGTCCATGGATTTCACCTCAGCTGGTTTTGCCAGTGCCTTAGCCATCTTAAAAATGGCAGGTCCACAGTGGGTCAGGAATACCGCTCGCTTTTTTCCAGTAGTGGCATCCTTCAAGTTGTTGGTCTCCAGAAACATATGGAACCGGTCCATGTATGAGTCCCAGTCTTCTTGTGCCGGTTCAAACGGAGCGGGTGGTATGGCGCCACCAGACATGGTTTCCGCCGTTGATGTGCCTTCAGCCACATGCTCTGTTTGGTGCTCTGTAGTGTTCAGTCAGCTCTGACGTCTCCGTATCTCACCTTTGTCGCCAGTGTTAAGTTCTGCGCATGGGCGCAAGGAACGGAGACGAGACGGTGAACAGTGAACTTCAACTCTTTATTAATCATTCTGAACAGAGCAAAACCTTAGGGCAACAGCAGCCCTTTTATAGGCAAGCTGCTGATCTAGTAACCAATGAGAAACGTGGAGTGTTAACCCTTTTAACCAATGAGAGTGGCTCATTAACAGCCAATCAGATTCTCCTGAATGGACCAATCCGATATCGCTATTATCGGCCAATCAGAAGTGCAGGATTAGAACCCTGCTATTTCTAAAGGTTTGATAAAACTTTATTTAAGCGTTTATTAGTTCATAACACTTGCTAAGATGTATTTAACCTGTATTTTTTCCTTCCTTCCTTCCTTCCTTCCTTCCTTCCTTCCTTCCTTCCTTCCTTCCTTCCTTCCTTCCTTCCTCCTCCTCTTCTTCTTCTTCTCCTTCTCCTTCTCCTTCTCCTTCTCCTTCTAGATGGTAGCCACCAATTTTCTAAATAAAGATCAATCATCTCTGGCTTTTGGTTGTAACTGAGCAAGATATCTGTGTAGAATTTTTACAGTTCATTAAATGGATCCAGATATGAAATTTCCATATTGCACTCTTTCTATTTCCTCAAATGGAATTTAGAATTTGCTGGTGAAGTCCTGCCAGCTCCACAAATTGAAAGCAAAAGAAAATCCCAAGACCAATCCATTTTTATTATCTGCATTTAGCTAACTGCACAACCTCCCCGCAAACCTGCCATATTAAAAGATCAATCAAAGCCACTAAAAAATTGTAGTAAATGCTTCCATTTACTTTTGGCACATTTTCACTAATAAAGCAGATCATTTTCATTTCTTCAGGGAAGAAAAGGACAGGGAGAGAAAAAATGTGCCCCATTGCCTCAATTAGTACCATAATTCAAAACAATATTTATTTGCTAAGACTAAAGGGAAAAATTGGGCAGAAGCAGCCCAAGTGGAATAATTTTTTAAAAAATTCACATGTGCAATGCTTTAACCAAAGTTTCAGATTTACTATCAGAGTAGCTATCATCTAGCAATACTTTAAAATGCTTTAAAATTGAAGGTATAAAATTTAGATTAAAGATATCCAAGATGGTAGCCATTTTTGATCACATAATATTATTGTGAGATCACATAATATTATTGTGAGAAATTTGAGTAACATGTGAGGAATGACACTGTGTGAACTCTTGTTACCTAAGATTTTTCCTTCAGCATGACATACTGTACAAACAGCTTTAGTATTTTGCTTCACTTTGTTTTTGTTAAGGTGGCTGCATGTCAGAAGAAAGTCCTCCATTATAGAATGTTCTTCATCTGATGAGCCTTCTGCCAAGGCCAACTTCAAGATACAGAACCATACAGAGGAAAAGAAAAGACCTTGGCACCATGAGCTGTGGTGGTGCAGAATACAGTATTTCAGGCTAATTCACCTCACTGCCAGGAGTTCGATTCTCACCAGCTCAAGGTTGACTCAGCCTTCCATACTTCCAGGGTTGGTAAAATGAGGACCCAGATTGTTGGGGACAGTATGCTGACTCTGTAAACCACTTAGAGGGGATTGCAAAACACTATGAAGCCAGTGGTGGGATTCAGCCGGTTTGCACTGGTTCAGTCAAACTGGTTGTTAAATCACACATTCCCTGCTTTCAAAGTGAGATCTGGGCCTTGTGTTGCATTGCAATGGAGAAACGGGCAATGGAGCAGCCAAGGCGACGGAAGGAGAAGGCTGATTTGCCTGTTTCTTCTCCCTGCTCCTCCTCCTTCCCTCATGCTGGCCTCTCCATTGCAGCACAGCACTCAGGATTCACTTTGATGGGGGAGGAGGGTAATTAACAATCGGTTCTCCCAGAGTCAGATTAGCTGTCGTGGGAAGCTTATCCTGCATGTTTGTTAGAGCTGTAGGACAGGGATGGGCCATGCCTCCCATGACAGCCAACCTGACTCTAGTTGTTAAAATTATTTGAATACCACCACTGTATGAAGCGGTATATAAGTCTAAGTGCTCTTGCTATTTCACATCAATAGGACTACCAGTCTGAGTACGTACCTAGACGTACTTGCTATGTTTTCACTTTGGTGCGATATACTGTATTTCTGTTTACAATAATTATCTCTCAACTTTGCAAAGCCATATTACTCCTTTTTGTTGAAGTGTAAGACATCATTCTAGTTCTCATATAAGTACATTGCATAACAGTACTCAACTACCCTGTTTCTCCAACAATATGGCCTCCTCCAATAGGAAGTCCTGTTAAGTTTGGAGCATGGGTGAGAAAAAATGGAGACAAGCCTCTGGAACGGTGAACTTCAACTCTTTATTTACATAGTGACTTCTCAACTCAATGGCAGTTATAACCCTCCTTATATAGGCAACCCCAATAACTATTAACCAATAACAATCAAGGAGCGCTAGCTCCCTTAACCAATAGGAACTCTCTGTTAATGGCCAATCGGATTCCCCGGAACAGGCCAATCCAATCCTGCCGTTAACAGCCAATCAGAAGTGCAGGGCCAGAACCCTGCACTTTACTCCAAGCTCAAGTTCTCTTTATTAAACCTTATGCATTCACAACACCCCTTCCCCCTGGCTTCTGTTTGCAGGGCGCAGTTACATAGTCCTTTAGGTAGGACAGTTGCTTTATTAGTCTTTTTGATTTTCGCTGTGTCATTTGGCTGCAATCACGCTGAGGTAGATCGTTGTTTGGCAGTGGGGCTGTTTCTGGTTCAGAGTTCATTTCTTTGTCGTTGCCATTATTCTTGATAATTGCCTGAGGTGCATCTGTTTCCCTCTCTGGTTCCACTTCCTGTGTCTCCATTACGCCATCGTTCCCTTCGAATGGGTTTTCTTCTACTTGGGATTCATCTTCTTCCGTATCTCCCCCCCCCTCAGTTTGGTCATAAGGGAGTTCAGGAATGCCCGACGGAAGCTGCGATCGTAATTGATCAATATGGTGTTTCCATAGTCTATCGTCAAGGTATTGTACAAGGTAGGATCTCGGGCCTGTTACACGAACTACTGTCGCCTCCACCCACAGCGGATCGCCCAATAGGTTTTTAGTGTAAACCAAATCGCCTACCCGGAAGGCACGACAGCAGCCGCTGGATCCTAGTGGTTTTTCCGGTTCATACGCTGGGTGTAACTGGTCGAGGTGGGAGTGGAGTTTTCGTCCCATTAGCAGTTCGGCAGGAGTTTTGTTGGTGACGCTATGAGGTGTGATGTGTTGTTGAAAAAGGATTTGATTGATCTTGTCGTCAATGTTATCGTAGTCTACCTTCTGCAAGGTTTTCTTAACGAATTGGACCATGCACTCTGCTTTGCCATTGGTCGCAGGGTGCGCAGGCGAGGTGAGCGCATGTCGGATGCTGCGGTCAGCCAGGTACTGCTCGAACGACAGTGCTGTAAATTGGGGCCCATTGTCGGATACCAGGACAATGGTAATCTGGTAATCCGTGGGTTGCAAATAGTCTTTCCAAGTTTTTGATAACCGCTTCAGTGGTTGTGTTCATCATGCGGTGAATCTCGAGCCAATTCGAGAAGGCGTCGATGGTTAGTAGAAAGGTGTGGCCTTTGGTCGGCCCCGCAAAGTCCAAGTGAATACGGGACCAGGGTCCCCGTGGTGTCTCCCATTCGGTAGGGATGGCTTTAGGTGGGGCGTTGCTCACTTCCTGGCATTTATGACAAGCTTTAACCCAATTTTCGATTTGCTTGTCGATGCCCAGTCACCATGTGTAGCTTCGTGTGAGGGCTTTCATTCACACGATACCGGGGTGGCCATCGTGCAAGGTTCTCAGCAGCGCTTTTTGGAGTCGTTCTGGGATAACGACTCTATCGCCGCAGATGACACAGCCTTTTGGGAGAACAACTCCGTTTGTCGAGTCTTGAATGGTGTGAAGTCATCTGATAATTGGTCCAATGGCCATCCACATTCTACCCAGCCCAGAACTCGCGCTAAGGTGGGATCATGTTTGGTTTCTCTTGCGATATCTCGGGCCGTTAATGGTGGCGAGTTGAGTGTTTGAATTTGCAACATGGTTACCGTTGGTGCAGGATCGTCGAGAGTCTCTGGAAGTGGTGCTCGGCTCAATGCGTCGACGTGGGGAATGGCTTTCCCCGGGCGGTATTGCAGCCGATAATTATAAGCAGCCAAGAATTCTGACCAGCGAGTCATCCTGGGGGATAATATGTAGGGAGTCGGCTAATCTCCAGCTATTATCCCCAATAACGGTTTGTGGTCAGTCACGATAGTAAAAGCCCGGCCATACATGTACTCGTGGAATCTTTTAACGGCTGACACAATTGCGAGGGCTTCTTTATCGACTTGTCCATAATTTCGCTCAGTTTTTGAAAGTGTTTTTGAAAAATATGCAACAGGGGCTTCGTTCCCATTAGGCAGTACATGGCTCAAAATGGCGCCCACTCCGAAAGGCGAAGCATCACATGTTATATTTAACGGCAAAGTCTCGTTATACTGCATGAGTACAGAGTCAGAAGTGAGCAGTTTTTTCACGTTGCGGAACACCTGTTCTTCTCTATGACCCCATAACCAGTTTGCTTTCTTGTCTAACAACCAATGTAACGGTTCAGCAACCGTTGCTTTATGCGGTAGAAATACATTATGAAAGTTGATGAGGCCTAGGAACGCCTGGAGATCGGCCTTGTTCCGAGGCCTGGGAGCGTTTTTTTATTGCTCTTAGTTTACTGTCGGTAGGTTGAATATCCTGACTGTCAATTAGGTACCCTAAAAACTCAACACTTTCTGTACACAATTTACACTTATTCTTTTTTACCTTAAGACCGGCATCTTGAAATTTTTGCAGGACTAATTTTAAATGATCCCGTAAGATTTTTTTTGTAAGTGCAGCAATTAATACATCGTCAAAATAGGGGACCACGCCTTTAATCCCTTGTAATAGCATCTTCATCAGGCTCTGAAAAATCCCTGGGGCTACACTGACTCCGAATTGGAGCCGGGTACATTTGAAGGCACCTCGGTGCGTCACAATCGTTTGTGCCTGTGCCATCTTTTCATCAACAGGTAGTTGCTGATATGCCTGAGCTAAGTCTAATTTAGCGAAGACTTTTCCGCCTCCCAGGGAGTGGAGGAGATGCTGCACCACCGGCATTGGATATGCATTCTGCTGTAGGGTATGGTTCAGGGTGGCCCGGTAGTCCCCACAAATTTGGATCGACCCATCTGGCTTAATGGGTGTTATGATTGGGGTTTCCCAGGGGGAGTGATCGG
The DNA here is from genome assembly GCA_033807585.1 of Hydrophis major. Taxonomy (NCBI): domain Eukaryota; kingdom Metazoa; phylum Chordata; class Lepidosauria; order Squamata; family Elapidae; genus Hydrophis; species Hydrophis major. Next base: position 84,586,279 of record CM066328.1, on the reverse strand, counting down.
TAGGTTCTAGCACCCCCTGAGCTATTAGTTTGTCGAGTTGTTCGTCGATTTTCGGCTTTAAGGCAAACGGAACTTGACGGGGCTTAAGGTGGATGGGAGCTATCTTTGGATCAAGGCTGAACGAAATTGGGGTCCCCTTGTACTCGCCTAAACTTTCCGTGAAGATGTCCTTGAACTCATGGATGAGGTCCTCCTCCCAGTCACTTCCGCTGATTTGGTTTATGCCTGCCACTTCAATGCCAAGTGGCGCGAACCATTGGAGACCTAGCAGACTAGGCCGATCTTTGTCGATCACAGTTAGCGGTAAATACGCTGTGTGCTTCTTGAAGAAGACCCGGACTCGGCAGGAACCAACGACAGGGATTTGATTCCCTTGATAGTCCTTAAGAATGAGTTTTTGGAAACGGAGGTCTTGGCGCTGAATCGTGGGGATGAGTTGCTTGAGGGTCTTCCAGGACACCATCGAGAGGGACGATCCCAAGTCGACTTCCATGTGGCAAGGCTGGTTCTTGATGGCTACTGTGATTCGGATTTTCTTGGCATCCAAGGCAGAGGCATGACCGATAGTGATAGTATGGTGAGCCTCTTCTCACTGCAAAGCTCGGTTTCTGTAGGAGTGGCTTACTGGTTCTCACCTTACAGGATGGTTTCCTGTTGATTGGCGATAGTTAGCCCCTTTTGAGGCCTGGCCGGGTCCTTGTAAACTTCGGCAGATGCGTCCGATGTGGCTTCTTTTTCCGCACTCATGGCAGAGCGCATCGTGGAATTTGCATTTGGACCTGGCATGGTTGGCTCCACAGCCAGTGCAAGGGCGTAGGGACTTCGGGTGGTGGTCCCGGTCGGACTGCAGTCAATGGACCTCTTCTTCGTCACTGTCTGACGACGAAGAGAGGTCCTCGTGGTGTGTTGTTGAAAGCTGCCCTTCTGACTTGGATAAAATTTCGCTTGTTGGTTGGTGTACCAGAGTGCGGTTGCGGCGTAATTGTGCAGCCGACTTCCTGGTTGCTTCTGCTGCAGTAGCATCGGCGATGGCATTGGCAAGGCTGATGTCGCCTTTCGCCATCAGCTTGCTCTGCACGCCTGGTGCATCTAATCCCAGAACTATTCGATCTCTCAGTGCCTCTTCCAAATCGGCGAATCCACAGAGGCCTCCCAGGTTTCGGAGGTCTGCTATGAAGTCGGCAACGCTTTCTCCTTTTCGCTGGTTTCTCTGATAGAACTCGTGCCATCTCATGAGCGTAAGCACGGTAGGTGCGTAGAGATCTCTTAGTAGAGGTTCGAGGTCGTCCCAATCCATCGCCTTCACTTCTCTAGGTTTTGCTAGTGCTTTAGCCATCTTAAATACGGTTGGACCGCATGCGTTAGGAACACCGCCCGTTTCTTCTCGGCTGTGGCGTCCTTTAAGTTGTTAGTTTCTAAGAACATTTGGAAGCGATCCATGTAGGACTCCCAGTCTTCCTGCACTGGATTGAACGGAGCGGGTGGTACGACGACAACGGACATGGTTCCGTTGTGTAGCGTCGTCAGCCACATTCTCAGTGTTTCTTCTTAGTTCCGTTGGTTCAGACGTCTCCATATCCCACCCTCGTCGCCAGTGTTAAGTTTGGAGCATGGGCGAGAAAGAATGGAGACAAGCCTCTGGAACGGTGAACTTCAACTCTTTATTTACATAGTGACTTCTCAACTCAGTGGCAGTTATAACCCTCCTTATATAGGCAACCCAATAACTATTAACCAATAACAATCAAGGAGTGCTAGCTCCCTTATCCAATAGGAACTCTCTGTTAATGGCCAATCGGATATCCTGGAACAGACCAATCCGATCCTGCCGTTAACAGTCAATCAGAAGTGCAGGGCCAGAACCCTGCACTTTACTCCAAGCTCAAGTTCTCTTTATTAAACCTTATGCATTCACAACAGTCCCAGCATGTTTTATAGGCATGAAATGAAATTAAGCCCCTCCCCCAAATTAAGGCCTATATTAAAACATGCGAAATGGAGGGGGGAATGGTGGGAGGGCTTGCCGTTAGGAAGTACTTTTGTTGCACACCCGGATATGGTGCTGCCTGCATTGACCCCGATATGAAGTGCCCCACCAATGCCGAGGTCAACATCCAAGCCATCACTGCCCGCCCACCCGAAGATGCAAGGGAGGGAAATTAAATCACCCCAAAAAGATGGCCTAGCCATTTTTTCAGGGCTCAAAAAAAAATAAGACCCGGCCTTATTACATGAGAAACACAGTAGTAAGAAAACATGAAATTGCATAATGCCACAATAGCCTTTTCTTAGAACATATACACATACATCACATAGGCATCTGCAGGAGAAAGAATGAAGTCACAATGTCCTAGGGCAAACTTCTCTATGGGTCACAACTCCCCATGTCAGAGGCTTTATGGTAGATAAGTCACAATATATCACTCTATAGGGCACTAGAATAGCTTAACAATAATGGAAAAACAACTGCAATCTTCCTTTGGAGGAGACTATAAGGTAAGCATAATGACTGGTAAAATTGTTGTTTTGGATGTCTATCTTGTTTTTCCCCCTTAGAAAAAAAATGGCTGAAAGTGGCTAATAAAAAACAACAACAGACAATCCGAAGGATATAAAATTAAAACAAAATCCCCAGTCTAAAAAGCAGCATTTAAAAAAGAAATTTAAATGAGCCAAAAGTAAAAATAAAACTAAGAACGCAAAGCAATCACAAGGCTGTTTTAAAAAAGAAATGATTTTAGTTTCCAGCTGAGTGAGATAGACACAGAGAGTCAACATACCCTCTAGAGGTGGGAATTCTATATATAGGCTGTGTTCCAGCATGCCTGATTCCAAAAACAGTGGTACCTCTAAGAAATATGCAGTGGCGTTTCAGATTCATAAGGTGTCCTTGGCAACTAAATTTTAAAATCAGATGGATGGTGGAATACTTGCAAAGAAACTTTGGACTGGAGTTTAAAACATGCAAATAGTTTAAACAACAAGGACTGTAAACTCTTCACCCTGTATTCTACTCTGTCTACATCTTTGCTTCAATATTCAGAATTCTTTTGAAATTGTGTAGAATAGAGGAAGATGGAATTGATATGAATTCAGGAAAGAGGGTGGTTTGCAGAAACCAAGATGATTTTTTTTTATATGAGAGTATTTATGCATTTAAATTGTAATAGTTGTGTGTCTTTAAAGGTATTTTGAGACAAGGCAATTTAAAGTGTCAGAGAAAACAAGACAAGGTAAATCGAATGTAAGAATAAGAATGATCCAAGATGGAGATGTTAGGACAGGGGTGGGTTTCTACCAGTTCTGTCCACCTCTGTAGAACCGGTAGCTCTAAAGAGCAGCATACAACCAGTTCTATGTCTGCTGATGTTTTTGTCTACCCACCCACCTGGGCTCGTGCCTGACCTTTATTTCTTGCTTTTTCAACTTCAGCTGCCCTACGAGGCACAGCTGCAGTTAAAAAAGCAGGAAAAAAGTGCTGTTTCAAAGGCTGCTTCTCTGCACACAGTGTGCTGAGCAGCATGCAGGAAAGCACATCGTAAATCACCGAACCTCATAAATCATCGAACCGGTAGTTAACCCTGTCGAATCCTACCCCTGTGTTAGGACTGTTCATTCCAGTAGGAATAACGCCAAGAAAGCTTTGAGACTAAAAACTGTGGACAAAAGAAAGAAAATTAGAAGCTGCACTTTTAAGAATCACAAGAAAACGACTAAACTTTAGAGGTAGGTAGGTAAGTGTATATAGGAGAATTCTAGGCTGACAATCTATTATAAAATTATAAGATTGTCAGAATAAATAGATAACTGGCAAATTCTAAGATCTTGGTGAGGTAAGTAGCCAACTGCAAATAGTACTGGTCAGCAGGAATGATGGTATTTATAGAGCTACAACATGTCAATAAGTTAAGGTTTAAAATGTATTTTGACTGATTGGGAAAACATTTTCCTTCTATTTTTAAGTTATAAAAATGACATAACTTTATTGGCTTTAAAATGCAATCTACCCAGTGGTGGTATTCCACATTTTTTTTCTACTGATTCTATGACAGTGCGCTTTTGCACGCACACATGCACTTTGTATGCACACGCAACACTTAAAAACCACCCTCTGTGTTAGCACTCGTAAGGTGAGCTGTTTTTTCAGCTCTGTTGAGGCATGGCAATCCCTTTTGCTGCACGAATCAGCTGAGCTAAAAAAAACAAGGGGATATAGGACGGGAAAGGACAGGTGCAGGTGGGCGGAGCCATCCAGAGGTGGTATCTGCCGGTTCTCCGAACTATTCAAAATTTCTGCTACCAGTACATCCGAACCAGCTGAATACCACCTCTGGATCTACCCATCTACATATTATCAGTTAGATTCCTACTGATGCTCAAGAAGCCATGGCAATCAATTGGATTATGGAACCTAGGTTGTTATTCATACAAAAATCAGAAGCAAACTGAGACTCACTAGGAAGGAAAAACTAAATAAAAATGGAAATCTGCCCACAGTCCACCTAACCAAGCTTTTTACATGAGCATAGTTCAGATTATAATAATTAGAAGGAACTAATTGCTCATGTTCCTCATAATATATCTGGATAGAATCCACTTTAAATTCAACTACTGTATTTTCAATGTTGAAACCACTGAGAACAGGTATATTGAGGCATGCACTATAAGAAAATAACATAATATGTATCCATGTATTCATAACTATGTTTTTACTTATGCCTGTTATCTTATAAGCAATTGACAAAATTTAAAAAAAAAACAAAATAACTTATAATGTGCTAGAATGTCCTCCCCCCCCCCCTCGCCACACACACAACAAAGCCCAAAGGCAACAAAAACCAAAAATTGACATTTTGATTTTATGGATGAAAGATAGAAAATAATTTCTTATGCAGTGCTAAAACAGAAAATAGATGGTAGCCAAATATAACATTGGATATTCATTAGTCTCACCTTTAATTTTTTTCCATTACACCAATCAGCAGAATGTCCATTATTTATTTGTTTGTTTGTTTATCATTATTTATTTATCATTGTTTTGCCAATGGAACTGAATTTGGGGAGTAGAAGCCAATAGTTTAGGTATTCTGTTACTACAGGAGTCAAGTTGGATTTCAAAATTGTGGGGTATTCCACAAATATTTCCTAATATTGTGTTCAGCGCCAAAAAGAGCAAGCTGCTCCATGGTGGCAGTGCATGTGGAGTCTGAGGTTCCTTCTAATTCTATAATATCTAAATGCTAGGCCTAGTCATGGACATTGATGATAATCTATCACATTTTAGTCATATCCACAATATTTTATTCATAAATCTGGTGGCACTTTTGAACATGGAGGAAGTAGTAATTTCATTTAACGAATATATTTCATTCAAAATATACCCCAGTACTCCAGAGATATACCGAACAATTTTGCACTCATTTTGCACCAGCAAGATATCCTGTATGGTATACAGATGAGATGGATTTGGTATTTGTAGGAGGTGGATCAAAGTTCTGATCATTCTTTCATTCATACAATCACATTCCATGCAGCCCTGACATTCCGCAAACATTGCATAAGCCAGAAAAATCCCTTCCTTCACAACATTCTACCCTGAATGCTGAGAAAAATAGAACACATCTGCTCCAGTGGTGCACAGCTTTTGCAACATTGTAATAAAAACAGTTGTTTGAAAAAGCTCCTGCGAAAAAAAAGTATGACAAAGATTTCTCTAAAAAAAACCCCAGATATAATGCTTGCTTGCTTGCTTGCTTGCTTCCTTCCTTTCTTCTTTCCTTCCTTCCTTGTTCTTCCTTCCTTCCTTTCTCTCTCTCCCTCCCTCCCTCCCTTTTTTACTACTGGTTCGGCCGAACCAGGCTGAATCGGTAGAATACCACCTCTGAATCCAGTTTTCTTAAAGGCTCCATTGCCAGTGCAAGCTTGATGCCTTTTTCTCATCTCCCAGCTGCTCAACTCATGAGATGAATGCAAGGACCTTCAAATCCTGTAGTCTCCTCATGAGGAGTGAACTGGAGTGTAGTCTCTTAGTCTCTTTTTGTCTGGAGAGGCTCCAACGGTCCTCAACTTGTCACTTGGTGACAAGGAAGGAAGGAAGGAAGGAAGGAAGGAAGGAAGGAAGGAAGGAAGGAAGGAAGGAAGGAAGGACGAGGAAGGAAGGAAGGAAGGAAGGAAGGAAGGAAGGAAGGAAGGAAGGAAGGAAGGAAGAAAGAAAGAAAGAAAGAAAGAAAGAAAGAAAGAAAGAAAGAAAGAAAGAAAGAAAGAAAGAAAGACTCCCTTTTATTTTCTGCTTTTTAATTGATCTATTCTCACTTTCTGGCTTATAAATTTTTAAAATGGCAACTGCTATGAAAGCAGTAAAAATTGGAGAAGGGAAAAGGAAATCATTAGACAATCAATAGAAATATTACAAAAAATGTCTGAAGAATTTGAAGTATTATTTGAATCTCAAAAAAAAAAGATGGACTTCATATGAAGGATAAATGGAAGATTTGTAAAGCTGAAAAAAAATAAAACAAGAGGTTAAGAATTGAAAAGCCTGTAGGTTAATTGACTAAAGAACTAAAACAAAGACAAAGTGGAAATCTTAGAAAGAAAAAGGAATAATAAAAGAGATGGAAAATATACAATCTGGCATTATTGGAACTGTGGTAGAAAACAACTTGTTTGAGATTCAGAATTCTGAAGTAGACAGCACAGAAAAGATTGTTCAACCTTTAACAAAATTTCTGGAATGAGATAAGATGATGTAGATGCAGAGATAGACAAATTGTAGAGGAGCAACATACAGCTTGCAAAACAAAGAAATGTGCTAAGGGATAGTCTGTATACTTTATCATGAAGATCAGAGATTAGGTTTTGCAGCAACATTTTAATATTAGATGAAATTAATAATCTAGATGCAATTATACCTAAAGAAATTGCAATTAGAATACTGCATAAATGAGAGCTTCTTTTTTTTTTTTTTTACTGATAAGCTCATTGGAATAAATTGGAAGATATGATTTTCACTTTTAAACAGCAGAGGTTCCAATTTAACTTAGTTCCAAAAGCAAGAAGCTTCCTAGAAAAATTTAAAGAAATGGAAAAATATAAATGTAAGTGACAAAAGGAATTATGCAACAAAAAAGAATCTGAGGAAGGAGGTATCATGTTAGGAGCTACAGGTATTGATTTTTTTCTACAATTTTTTGCATAAATATGGATTTTAAATGCCTTATGTGTAATATAAATGAAATGCTGTTCAAAAAAAAAATTCACTATTTAAACAAAAGTGAAACGAGATGTAATTTGTAAGAAATGTATATTAGAAAAAAGAATACTTACTTTATTTAAAAAAATAGGTGAAGAGTTTGTTTCAGTGGGAATCAAAGAGAGAAATTGAGTTTTCTAAAGGGGAACCTCAGTGAAGATGGAACTTTTCAATCCACAATGAGATATCCTGCCAGAAAGGTCTACATTAAAATAAATCTTTGGTTATTAGGTTTACCTGTCATTCATAAAATTAGGGATATATGCATAATGCCCCATGATATATCCTGAGCTGACAATGATTGGCTCAAAGTCTCTCTGAGTCACTATAGCTGAGGATGGACTAGATCAGAGGTCCCCAAACTTGGCAACTTTAAGACTTGTGGACTTCAACTCTCAGAATTCTCCAGCCAGCTGGCTGGAGAATTCTGGGAGTTGAAGTCCACAAGTCTTAAAGTTGCCAAGTTTGGGACTAGAACTGGACTAGAACTTGGGTTTCTCACTGTCAGTCCAACACTTTGACTATACTGATCCTTCACTTCCTGTCTTTGAATATGGAAGTTGTTCCCAAATTGTTACAAAAATGTTAAGAACAGAAAAATCTTTTTTCTATTTTTTAATCTAATTCAGAGTAAAAGCAAATCTACAGTGCTGAGATGTGATAGATGTGAATCTGCATTCTTAACTGTGATGTGGGCTGCAATCAGGAAACAGATTTTTTTTTTCATTTCAGTTTTACATGAAGTCTTTTAACCTGTATGTTATGAACTAATAAAAGTGCTTAAATAAAGTTTTAACAAACCTTAAGAAAAGCAGGGTTCTAATCCTGCACTTCTGATTGGCCAATAATAGCGATATCGGATTGGTCCGTTCTGGGGAATCTGATTGGCTGTTAACGAGCCACTCTCATTGGTTCAAGGGTTTAACACTTCCAAGTTTCTTATTGGCTAATAGGTCAGCAGCCTGCCCTATAAAAGGGCTGCTGCTGCCCTAGGGTTTTTGCTCTGTTCAGTATGATTAATAAAGAGTTGAAGTTCACTGTTCACTGCCTCGTCTCTGTTCCTTGCACCCATGCGCAGAACTTAACACTGTATATTTGCTTACACAGATTCTATGATTGCACTGCATACAGGGGCAGAAAAGTAATGATTAGGCTGATAATAAATGCCGCACCTAGAAATTGTATTTCAATTTCTCCAAGTAGCTTTGCATAGTCCTAATAAATACATATCCATTTTTCATATGAGCATTTTTGGTTTGAAATATGTTTATGCATTGCTTAAAACCTTCTCTACCGCACTATTTATTCTGAATTCCAAAAGCACTGATTTTATACAAACTGCTCTTAAAGCTGAAAAAAATATAGTATTCAGCAACCCTTAACATCTTAATGAGATGGAGTCTGTGATGCAGAACTATTGAGTAGAGAATAGCAGAGTGAGAGGAAGAGATGCAACATGCAGTAGTATTAACTTGGTACGATGCACAGCAGAAAAATAAATTCCAATAGAAGAGAATATGTGCAGCTCAGGGTTGAACTGTCCTTGGTGCTCTCTGAGGGTTGGCTTGTTTGCTTGCAGATGTTTCATTACCCAATTAGGTAACATTATCAGTGCTAGTTAACCAGTGCTCAATCCAAAACACCAGAAAGCTTGGCATTCAAACAAATCAGAAATCACTGGACACATAAAAAATAAACTACATTTACACACTATTCAAGAGACAATAAAAAAGATAAGGAAACAAAAAAGATCATAACACATTTTTTTCAGCAACCAACATTCAAATAAGGAGGAATTAACAACAGATAAAGACTCAGAAAACAATAATTAAGGGACTACCTAGGAGAAAACCATACTCCTATCAGCCACCTTGAGATCGGTAGGTATGCATTAATGGTGGTCCTTGACTTACAGCAATTCATTTAGTGGCCATTTGAAGTTACAACAGAACTGGAAAAAAACCCTAACTTATGACCATTTATCATGCTTATTACCACTGCAGCATTCCTAAGGTCACGTGATCAAGATTTGGATGCTTGACAAGTGACTTATATTTATGACGGTTGCAGTGTCACAGGGTCATGTGATCACCCTCTGTGACCTACTGACAAGCAAAGCAGATTCCCTTAACAACCATGATACTAATTTAACAATCACAATGGTTCACTTAATAACCGTGACAGGAAAGGTCATAAAATGGGGGGAAACTAACTTAATAAATGTGTTGCTTAGCAACAAAAATTTGGGGCTTAATTGTGATCATGTATCAAGGATTACCTGTATAGAGGTTGTGGAGGAGGCTGGGGAAGGACAGAGACTGGCTGGGAAATCAGAGGAAGACCCAGGCCCATCCCTTCTTCATCCTAGGGCTCACAGGGAGGAACAGAGAAGGGAACAACATGGCTTACAGGAGAGGAAGCGGCCATGATCCCCTCATTGGCTGCAGCTGTGGGGAATAGTATAAAGGAGGGGCTTTTAAAACGCTGAGTTGCTATTTCTAGCTGAGGTTTATCTTGGTTGGCATTCTTCCAACGGACTGTGCCTTATCTTCTTGAAGTGTGTAATTAATTATCCTGATCTGTCATGGAAATTCCTTCAGTGCGGTTTGTTTTGGTTTTTTAGTTCTCCATTATCTGTTCTTTGAGTTTGGACTGTATTTCTTTCTTTTGGAGACTATTTTGGAAAGAGTTTAATGTCCAATTGTGAACAATTGAACAGTGAGCCAAGTTGGAGGCATTAAAGGAAATTTATTTACGTTTGGGAATTTATTACATGTGTGCTGCTTCCCGGGTCATCACATCAATTGAGTATCAAGTATCTTCTTTTTGTTGCAGACAGGCAATCATAGAAACATTTCTGATAAAGTTGAGCTCTTGTTCATTATTATGTTTGGTCTTCACAATGCACTCCATATACAGAATACAAATGAAAACTGAATAAACATTCTATGCAAGTTGAAGCATAGGCCTTGATTTACATGAATTATCGCAGCTTCTCAGATATTTAACTTTTGAACTGTAACCTTCAGATTATTTTTACAGCTGTTGAATGTATTTTTATTTACTTATAATATAAATACTATAGACATAATAACCAATGCCCTATTCAGGCATACTGGACTGAATTAAGCTTTGTACACAGTAGAATTTAACTTGTGATAGGGAATGGTGGATGATTTCAATTGATGAAAATTCCAAGTAGACAGCTCTCTGCAAAAAATAGTTCACCTCTTTCTTCCAACACAGTTTAGAATATAAAAGTAGCCCAACTAGATTACACAAAGGGCCATTTAAATCTTATTTTTCCAGTGGCTAATGTAATCATGAACAAGAGATGCTATATCCGTCTCCTATAGTTGTTACTCTGAGCCTAGAATTTGGAAATACATTGACCTGAGCCCAGAGGTAATTTTCAAAATTAGACCTTCATATATAACCTGTCCTTCATATCTTCATAGGTCCCCTTTTAAAGCCACTCAAGTTAGTAATCCCTCCGTTTTTTGTGAGAATGAATTCTGCAGATAAATTACCCAACATGTGAAAAATACTTTTATTTGAATTCTCCTTCAAATTAAGTTCATTGGGTGACCTCTGGTCCTTTTGAAAAAGAAAAATTCTCCATGTGCGCTTTTGATAAATCATTTCAAGAGTTTTGAATGTTCCATCCATTTCGTCTTGAATTCCATGTATTTTGCTTGCAGAACAGCAAGTCCGGAGCGCAACCATTGCTACTGGTTTTATTGAGTGTGTCGATGCGCTTCTGGGTTGAACAGTGGTGGGATTCCAAGATTTTTACCACCGGTTTGATGGGCATGGCTTGATGGGTGTGCTTTGTGCACATGCACACAATTTGCACACATGTACATGCCAAATGCACACTTTGTGTAGGCACAGAGGTGTTTGCGCAGGCGCAAAGGGTGTTCCAACTCACCTCCTGCAATCCTGCACTCTCTCTGTCGCTTCAGCAGTTGCCACACAGAACTCTGCTGTGCCACGCAAAGCAGCTGCACTTCAAAAGCAGAGGATAACGGTGAACATGGAATACGGGCTTGGCAGAACCAAGTGAACCAGTAGAAAATCACCACTGGGGTTGAAAGAAAACATCACTCTTGTTCAGGGGATTTCCAGTTGGAGGCTCTTTTCATGTCCGTTAAGTTGCCAACTGAATTGGTATCCATTTCATCTGTTTTTGAACTGCTGATTTGGCAGAAGCTGGAGGATATGATGGAAGCTCACTTCGTCCTGCAGCAGCAACCAGGTCTTGAACATGAGCCTGTCAGTCTTCAGCCCAGGATCCTAACCTTGTGAGGCACAATGCTCCTTAGTGCAACCATTGTACTCTGGCCTTCCTATCCATTCCTATTTTAGTTACTCAAGATGTCCCAGTAAAGAAATTAAACAGAAAAGACATCCTGGCTCTGCCCACCCAGTTAAAGAAACAATAACTGCATAGGAATAGATTTTTTTATCTCTTGTACCAGTTGCAGAATTCATTGGGTTATAAATTATCTCTCAGAATAACGCCTATAAACATGCATGTGTGCAAAATAGGTTTTTTTCTCATAAAATTGTACTTCTTCAATTTCCTTAATAGAAGCTGCAACCCAACATTTTTACCATGGCAATCCAGTCAAACAACTGAGTTATTCTTTTCTGTCCTTGAATACTGAAAGGAAATGTGTACAGACCAGGAATATTCTTGAAACACAGCTGAGTCACCTATCTAACCTCAAATTCAGAGAAATGCAATGATGTGAAAGCAGATGGAAGCCAGCCGGAACAGTTTAATGAGAATTAGATTTTGTGATAATGAAGTGGTAACAATATGAAGCCACACTATGTATCAGAGAAAACAGAACATCCCAATATAATTGGCTTTTGCTTAAGTTGTTGGAGTTACATCTAAATTAAAAACCAATATAAAAATCCAATCCAATCAGTTAAAAATGTCAAGTAAAGTGGCAAGATCATTTTGCTTGAAGTGTTATATCCTCCAATGTTTAAATATACTGAATTAAATACGGATGGTCTGTGATAGACTCTACTCAACAAAACATGGTTTCTAAGGATTAATTCCCACTCTGACCCCTGCAAATCTGTCCTGAAAATTTGGAATATCCTCTGGCATGTGAGAGGTAAGTGTTTATTATTTAATGTATGGCATTTGTATATTGAGAGCCAGGGAGTCTATGTTATTACATAGTAGTTTGGCTGCCTAAGATAGCTAGTTTGTTTAGTTCATGCTCATGCGCTACCCAAGATGCAACGCAGCGAGGTGAACTAGCTGCACATAGAGGCAACAGCGAGGAGACAGAGAGAACCAGCCAAACAGTATCATCATAAACAATTACACTGTTATCCACAAGCAGTAATATCTGCTGACCTAGATCCTCTGTATTAATGGATAAGCAACTCTGAACCCCATTCACAATACTTTACATTCTGTCATGCTAAGTGTAATAAAAAACCTCTTATCACTTATAGTAACAATAATTTGACATATATCATTCAAAAATTGGTTGTCAATTTGCTTCTGGGTGCAATTCAAGGTGCTGGCTGGCACCTGGCTTGGGGCTGGGTTATTTGAGGGACCATGTCTTGCCAGTCACATCTACCCGACCCATCAGAGTGGGGAGGCAGGGAATGTTGTGGGTCCCATCCCCAAGGGAGGTACACCTGGTGGGGCCCAAAAGGGCCTTCTCCGTGGAAATTAGAATGGCCCCCACTCTAATACTCTTCCTGAAGCAGCTGAAGACCTGGTTCTGCCAGCAGACCTTAACGTATGGAGCCCATTAGATTGTGTGATCTGCTGTTGTCAAGGCGGGCGGGTGGGAGTTGGGGGGTGATTTTGTTATATTGCATTTTATTAATTGATTTGATTTTTATTTTTTATTGTTTTAAATGTTTTATATTCTGTAAACCATCTCGAGTAGCCATGGGCAAATAGGCAGCAATATAAATTCAATAAATAAATAAAGCAGAATTTTTTATTCTAGCTTGCTTCTTTTGTATAGAATAAAATGTTTTGATATACTTCCTTCAGAAGTATGGTTGGAACTGTATTGCATAGGGAGAAAGGACCTGCTTCTGAGCAAAGTCAGCATGGGGATAACAAGAATTTCAACTGCAGTGTTTTATAGAATACAACTTATTTTTCTGAATGAACTATTTTAAGTGTTAATACAGCAACCAGAGAGAACCCAGGCTTAGTTCATAGCACTAAATTCCAAAGAGACTGTTTGTATTTTTATTTTGCATGAAATGTCATGTGGCAACCCAAAGCTGAATTTGCATGTTGTGCCCAACAGTAAATATGTAGTTTTTCTTATTTTTGCTTATCTCAATGAATAAACATTTGATTCTTTTAGAATGGGCAATGTCTAAAAGGCAGACAGAGGCTGTTGGAACCCATCCACTGAAAAGAGCAAAACCAAAACATTCTGGCTTTTCTTCATATTTTAAGATCGAAAATTTTTCCCCTTCCATTCTTGTTCCTAAAAACACCTTTATTTCCCTAACTGTTGTGGGGAAATTTAATCTACGGCAGCAGATCTGGACTGCAAATCTTCAGATAGCTACTCCATGGCAGCAAAGAATTAAAATGATCTACATCTTTTAAAATCTTTTGTAATTTTAATGTTTGTTTTTCTGTTTTATTACACTGTAAGCCACTTAGTCACCATGAACCAGGAGATGAGCAGCATATAAATTTAATAAACAATAATTGGTAGCCCAGGTAAAACAGAAGCATTACAATTCCCATAAATGTTATTGCCATCTTTAAATCCTAGTAAACTGCCAAGCTTAGGTACAATCAACTCCAAAAATATGAATTTTGGATTGGTTTGGAGGAGAGGAAGGGCAACAGCAGAAAGGGAATCCAAAAGCTTCATCCATTTTAATTCTAATTATTAAAAATGGGGGAGGGAGATCCCAAATGTGACAATTTTATCACTAAAATTTGGCAGTGCAGAATGCTGAAAAGTGACAGATTGCCCATTCCTAGTTTATACTGTAATATGTTGTGTAAAGTTATTCACAAATTATAGTTACACCCAATTTGATTTAATGTGTGAACTCAGAATCTCAGTATGAACTGGAAAATGCATTAAAAGGGTTTTTTTTTAAATAATCTACATATTATATACCCAGCTTATAAAACCACCACTCAATATGTTTAACTAAAGAGCATTTATTTTATTTTTCACTATGATTTTTCACTGCCTCCAAGTAATACTATTGATCTCCCGTTCTCTGAGGAGTATATATAGCAATGGTGGCAAAGGAGATGTGAATAATCTTGAGGAGCTTGAACAAAATAAACTAAGAAAAGTGAAAAATTAAAAATCAAAAGTAAAAGACATTTTCTTCTGGAATTGAACAACTGACTCAGTCCTAGTCATAGGTTTATAAAAATGAACAGTGGACTACAATACAAGACTTTCACTACATAATGCTGTACACACCTGATGTCCACACCCTCCCTCAGCGCCCCATTATTTGCATGCTTGCTGAGCTTGTCTGCGGAGAAGAACATAAATCTTCTCCTTTATCCAATCTTTATTGTACGGCTGGTATGTCTGAGTATCACAACGATAGCTGGTAGAAAAAAAAATAGATCAGTTAATATTTTTCATATTGCTTTTCATTATACATTTCTGCAAAACATTTTCTTAAAACCAGTAATTCTCAACATTTTGGAATCTTGTATTCTGTGTTTCTGAAGTAGCCATTATTTTTTTGAATGCAATTCTGTAACTAAGTTTACGCAGAAATTAAGAATACACTATATTCATTCTATTTCAATATATAATAAAATATTACATATTTTAGGTAACAATTTTTAATATGTTTTTATTTTTAAATCAACATTTTTACTTTTTCAAAAAAAAGTTTAAGCTCTTTGAATTTTATTGCAGACATATACTATCAATATAGTATAGCATGTCATAAAATGTGTAATATTAGATGTATCATTTAGACTGTTATGGCTACAGAGGAATATATATTTGTTTACTTAAAAGTCATATACAAGTCTTTATATATTTATTTGCCCAATCTGTAAAATACAATTCTGGGCAATCGGCAATATGACATGCATGCCCTCTGGTGGCTTCTAAAATCTAAACACTCAATTGCAAAAAAGTAAAGAAAAATCAGAATAATATTAGCTATCATTTAAGGAACTTAAAGTACTATTTAACAGTTGTTGTCTTTACAAGGGAATGAATTTTGAAAGATCTACTATCACAGCACTGGAGGTAGCAATTAGTATACTCCAATAGATTACTCCATGGTTTCCATAATCTTCTAATTAAATGGATGATGTTGCTTAGAAGTTCATAATAAAATATCACCAATATGTTGATGACACCCAACTTTACTTCTTCTTCACAAGAGAATCCAGTAAGACAATAGAAATCTTGAAACAATAATAATGGAGAGGTCTAGGACTAAAAAACCCATTTCACTACAGGTAAAATGGAAGTACTGATGTTAGATGCTCAACAA
The DNA here is from genome assembly GCA_033807585.1 of Hydrophis major. Taxonomy (NCBI): domain Eukaryota; kingdom Metazoa; phylum Chordata; class Lepidosauria; order Squamata; family Elapidae; genus Hydrophis; species Hydrophis major. The sequence continues at coordinate 84,570,516 of CM066328.1, read as the reverse complement.
GGGAAGTAAAGCTTGATTCTTTGTTAATAGGAAAATCCTTATGCTGCCTGATCTTGATCTTAATATAGATGCTCAAATTTGCAGTGTTAAGTTGTTGCTCCTCCAAGAGATAACCTCGCTGTGATTATGCATGCTATTATAATATGAAAATAACATTATTCTAGCATGTTACAAATCTTGAACCTGGTTTGGAAACTTCCATTGATTTAGAGTAAGATCGAAAAAAATATAAATTATATACCATTCTTGAATATGTATACTTTGTCTATGCACTGGCTTTCAGTGAACAACTGCACTCAAATTAATGGACTAGTTGCACTTTAAGGAAGTAAAGAATAGGACTGTACAGCAATCTGGAACTTGGAAACCTGACACAAAGGAGATTGTACATTGCAAGGACACTTACGTTATTGCTTATACCTGTCAGAAAGTCCTTAAATAGGCTAGCCTTATTTTAAGATTTCAAAAGCTGTGACATTTGCCCTCCAAATCAGCATTTTTTTCCTCTGAATCCAGATTGCTGTACAGCTCTACTAAAAGATATATGCTAAGAAATGCCTCCTTCAATATGAAGTTGGCTAAAATCTAAGTATCTCAGAGTACCTAGTCCAAATATCCACACTGGAAGACTTCAATATAATGATCAAGTAAAAGTCTCAATTATGATACATCTTCTCCAGGGGATTTTTTTTCCTTCAGCTGATAATACTACACAATTTTCATCATTCTGGGAAATCTTTTCTTTTTAAACCTTTATAATATTTTGCACTGTTACATCAGCCATTTTTAAAGTAGCACATAAAAACAACTCCCTCATAAAAGTGTACCAGTGAATTAGTACAATATAAAATACCTATCAACATATTCCTAAATAATTCCATTGTTCGGATACTTGTTGCAATTTCTCTTTATACTAAGATTCAGTATATTCAATATTCAATAAAGAACTGTTGACATTCCATTAGATTGTACTTATAAAACATATATAAGGTGAGATGAGTCTCATCAAAAGTACTTTTTATCTCACAGCAGAAAGCTATACATTATAGATGTACTTCTATTTGGGCCAATCACTCACTCTCAGCCCTGGGAAGGAAGTAATGACACCACCATCACCACCACACACACACACACACACACACACAAAAAAAAAAACTGGTCAAGAAAACTGCAGGGATTAACCTAGGCAGTCACCAGGAATCAAAAGTGCAAAAAAATATTGTCCATTAACCATCAGCAGCAAGTAATACTTCCCACTACGTTACAGTGGAATTCTGGTATTTTAATAATAGTTCTAACAGTTAATACAGAATGCAATCCAAATCAGGATTTTTTACTTCACTGTCAGCTAATTTTAGGCTTATAGTAAATTATAAACTACAGTACCTAAGCATTGGTTCTACAATAGTAAATGAAAATTTTGCGAGAGCGGTGGTGATATTAATTTGACAAATACTTTCTAGATAACCAAAGCAGTATCAGATAAATTATATTTGTTTCAAAAACATATTTACATTCAGGGTAATACACTCATTATCTCTCACATATTAATTCAAGAGGCAGAAGCACAGATCAGTAACATTAAAAGTCTAATTACATATGTGCAAAACAGAATATATATGGCAGTAAAATTATAGAATTGAAATTATATGATACATACACAAGGCAGCTAAGATCAGCCAAATCATCGATGAAATCAAATAACTGGCTAATATCATATGTAATGGAAGGGCTGTTAGGATTCATTCTCTTCAGGTGCTCTTCATACATTTTACAGACTCCTAAAAAAAGAAAAGGATGATGTTTAGCAGTTACATTATACATTTGTGCCACCTAGTTGTCAGAGTACTTGAATGTTCAGAAAAACATAGAAGCAACAAGAAGGAATATGCTAACCCTACAAATAAATGGGGCAAAATTCACTTTAAAATGTCTTACTTAACAGAAATTACAATTAGTTGAGTGGATAAATATAAACACCTTTACAATTTTGTATAAGAATTGTAAGAAAAGTGAGTAAGATACTTGATTTATTCACTTTCAACCTTCTGCATTAAATTATTCACAGAATCAAACTTTTCAATATTTATTTAGTAAGGGGTGGACCTTACTAAATATCATCTATCTTTAGATATTGCCTCATTATTCTGCATCAATGACTATAGTGCCCAAAGCTGAGAGGCATTGGATTCATAAGATATCCTTCAGTCAAACTGCTACAGCAAGAATCACCAATGACATTTGCTTCATTAATCTAATAAAAAGTATAGGCTTTACAGTTGTGCAATACTTTCAATCTGATTCTAAACCAGTGTTTCTAAGCACTTTGAAGCAGCTCTCTGTCCTTGATTTATGACCACAATCAAGCCCAAAATTTCTGTTAAGTAAGACATTTTAAAGTGAATTTTGCCCCATTTTATGACTTTTTTTCCTCAGATGTTAGGGAATCACTGCAGATGATAAATTAGTAACCCAGTTAAGTGAACCTGGCTTCCCCATTGACTTTGCTTGTCAGAAAGTTGCAAAGGGTGATCGATCACCTGATTTTGGACAAAGTAACAGTCATAAATATGAACCAGTTGCCAAGCATCTGAATTTTGATCTCATGATTGTGGGGAAGCTGAAAAGATTGTAACTGTGAAAAATGGTCGTAAGTCACTTTTTTCAGTGCTGTTGCAACTTTGAACAGTCACTAAACAAACTGCAGTAAGTTGAGGGCTGCCTGTATTATTTTAATTGGCACATGGTACAAGAGAGTACAGACTTATTAGCTATTTTCCTTCAAATGCATCAGCTCATTTTAAGAATGAACTGCCCTTTAAAAATTCAATTAAAAGTTTAAAAAAATTACCTTCCATACATTCATTTACAGATTCATAATCTGCATAAGTCCTGCCTTCGGGTCGTTTGGTAGGCTGAACAAGCAGAATTGTGTGAGACTGAAAAGGAAAGACAACAATCTTAAAAGGGCATCAACAAACAATGCAGAAGTGTTAAAAGTTAGATCTGTCAAATGCAAATATTTTTCTTCCTGCGCACCAACACACCATTTTTTACATATATTTTTTTACATACAGAAACCAATGTAGCTTTATTCTGATGCATACATCCTACGGAAGATTCACATACACCCCCTTTCAGCCACAGGCCTCTGAGGTGGTTCTCGATCTAATTTTTCCAGAACAATTAAGATTTAAAAAAAAAAAAAACCGTAAAGCCCTTCCGATATGAATTCAACTGTTATTACTCCTATTCGTTTTATCATCGGAATTTCTTTATGATTGTTTTTTCTACAATTCACTTTCAAATCATTAAAAAAAAAAACAGGCGATGAAACATCCCAATACATTCCCTCTGCCTGAAAGGGACCGTTACTTTTCTTCTCCGCTCAAGGCGGGCCTTTTCCTTTGGGTTTGGCAAATACAAAGCAGGCCAGGGGAGGGGGGAAGAAAGTAAGTCTTCAGGGAACTCCGCCCGGAGTTGGATGCGACGGGGGCATCGCCTTTCCGAGTAGCCCCCCCCCCAAACATCCCTCCCGAGGGCGGGTTGGTCCTTCTGTCCCAATGCTGGAAATATTGTAGAGAAAAACAAGAGGGGAAAAAGGGGGGGGTGGAATCCCAGTCAACTGGCCGACCGCCGCCATGGCCACCTCAGGCCCAGTGCAAAAGGAGTAACGAAACGAAGCTGTTTTATTCACGTGGAAACCCTCCCCCTTTATTTTATTTTAATTTTTTTGCAAATAATGTCAGCCCGCCTTTTCAGGCCTCAGCTTGATAAAGCCGCTCACGCTTTATCTCCTTCGACTCACCATGGCGACTCGTTCCGTTTGGCTCGGGCGCGAAGCACAAACTCCCCACGACGCTTCTTCCCACAATGCATCGCGGCTGCCGGATGCAGGGCACCCAAGACTTTCGTGCGTCACACGAAAGATACACGCCACCTTTCCCCACATCCCGGGTTGAAATCATAGAGATGTCGTTGCTTTCGCTCTCCGGTTTCAGAAGCTAGAGAGGCCTCTGTGCTTGTCCCGCGAGATTCCCCACACAGACACTCCTTTGTTTTTTTTTTTTTTAAAGAGACGGAAGTTCTCATCTGGCGTCCCTCTTTGATAAGGGCATCGCTGCTACCAGACTTTATAATAGCACGCTGGCGTTATTAAATCGGCCATTTTAAATTGGGCCGGAAGGGAAAGAACAAGTAAACCTTGACTTTATAACGTTTCTTTTCAACTGCCAAGTCTCCCGGAAATTGAGCAGGGGAGAGGAAGTGGAGGGCCCGACTGCCACTTGGCCTTTACGGCGCTCGCGGAGGGAGATGAGAGATGATAGCGGATTAGACGTGAAAAGGGCAGGCGGGTTTTGTTCCCGCCTTCTGTTTCCATGGGTGTAACTCCTTATTGGCTGAGGAGGAGTTGAGCTTCGGTAATGAGGCCTGGTTCGCCTGCCTGCCTGCCCTCCCTCTGAAGAAAGGGGGGAGCCCCCTGTCTCAGCTGAGTGGGAGCCCAGCTGAGGGGAAGAGAAGAAGGCGGACTCCGGAGCGGGACTTCGAAAAGCGGCCTCTTCGGAGGTTTCCGTGAGTTTCGGCAACAGAGCAATTGAGTACTTAGTTTTTGCCCTTTTTGCACGAAAACGGGGTGTTCGCCCCGCTTGCCTGCCGCTGAGGAGCTCGGCCAAGGTGCTTGGTCCATGTGGCTTTATTCGGAGCCCCGAGGGCGAATTCCCCTGCTGAGCCGCTGAGCCTGGAGGAGAAGCCGGCCATGGATGATTTTTTATCCATCAGTTTGCTCTCCCTCGCGATGCTGATCGGCTGCTACGTGGCGGGGATCATCCCTTTAGCCGTCAACTTTTCCGAGGTAAGAAAAGGTCTTGAACACCTGCCCTCCAGGGAATGCGGAAGAATGCAAGAGTACCGGAGATCAACGGCGTTGGGTTTTTTTTCCCGCTTCTGAAGACCGGTATTGAGGTGGGAGGGTTGGGTTGTAAAAGAACAAATAAATTCAACATAGTAGGAAACGAAAATCCTCCTTAAATAAACTTTGGAATAAGTTCCTCATTCAGGTTGGCGCTTTTCAACCTCAGTGCTTTTTATTGCAGAATTAGGTAAAATGGCACCTTTGAGGTATCTTGACCACAGGTAGTCCTCGACTTACGATAGTCCGTTTATTGACCATTCAGAGTTACACTGGTACTGAAAAAAGTGACTTATGGCCATTTTTCAGACTTGTGATCATTGCAGCGCCCCTGTGGTTATGTGGTTTACATCTGGATACTTAACATCTGGTTCATATTTATGATAGTTGCAGTGTCCGGGGTCCTGTGATTCCCTTTTGTGACCTTCTGACAAGCAAAGTCAATGGGGAAGCTAGATTTACTTAACTGAGTTTAACAGCTTCCGTGATTCACTTAGCAACTGTGGCAGGAAAGGTCGTAAAATGGGGCAAAACCCACTCAACAAATTTCTCACTTAACATAAATTTTAGGCTTAATTGTGGTTGTAAATCAAGGATTACCTGTACTCTTTGAGAGGATTTTTTTCTGCAATTCTTTCTGCAAAGCCCAGTTTCCTTTTGTTGTCAGATATGTTCAGCAGTTTTAAAGTTTGAGGGAATGAAGTCCTTTTAAAATTGGATATAAGAAATCATTTTGCTGTATGCAAAACCCTGGTTGTTTTTTTCAGATAATTCCCCTATTCTTTTTTTCAGTACTGTTGGCTAAAACTTGAAGAAAGAAACATTATTTCATAGTTGTTTTTATCTGATCTCTTGCATATGTGCATTTAAAAGTGAGTGTATGAAAAACACGCCCACATTTTATTTATATGCAACATAGTAAAATATTCTACATTTTGGAAGGAATACTTTCCAACATATTTTAAAAGATTCAGCAAGCCAAAGGCAGCTCTATATATTAATTGTCATTGTAGTCAAATTATGCACATGATGCCAAAACATCCTGCCCATGATATAAAAAAATATTCTGGTTTTAGAAAGATATCTGCAAACATACAACTTATTTTAATAATGGAAGCCAAATGCAATTTCATTTACTGCACAATTCAAAAGTAAACTTCAAGTCCAGTAAAACCTATGGAACTGTCACTGAATAAGCAGGAAGTGTATACTGCAAGTATGTATAAAAATAACAAAACAAAATGCCAGGTTAAAATAGCTTGAGGAAGAAGTTTTAGCCATGGTATATTATTTGTTCTATCCTGTACGAATACTTTGTTCACAGAAAAAAGAAACATGTAAACTTACTTGCATGCTTAAAACTTTTGCAAGCTAATGCCTGGTCATTTGACTTATTACCTATACTTAATACTTGTGGTGATCATCAGGTCTGCCTGCTTAGAGAAAATAGGTTATTTTCCAAATAATGTGAAAAAAATAATTTTTTAAACTGAAATTTCTGTAAGGATTTGAAAATGTGAAAATCTCAGAATGATTTAAATCAAAGAAACTGTAAATAGCTAAACAGATCTAAAATAAAGTATTATTTTTAAATTTGTTTTCTTAAATGCAAATTAGAAAATTTCTGTCCAGTTCTTTGAGTAGCATTCATGCATTTTCAGAATTAATTAGGCCATATATTTCTTCATCAATTTTATTTCTATGCTGTCACAATCAAGAAACTCTCAGTCTACTGTGAGCAGCCTTCATTTGTAAAAAAAAAGTTTAATGCTATATTTTATATGTAAAATGAAAAGATAATGTGAACAGCTCATTGTGAAAGTGTGAAATGCATGTGTCACATAGATTTGCATTGTATAATTTCCTTAATAAAATATAATAGCATCAGATGTCTTGAACACAGCATTCCAAGAGCATTTGTGGATTGTGTATATTATTGTAAACCATAAAATCTGGCTTTTGTTACTTTTAATAATGTCTGCTTCATCTTTAAAAGCTGGGATTTTGTTGATCTTTCATATGATCAAATGTTTTACTTTAGATTATTATTAAAAAATATGAGACCTTCTGTTTCTTCTGACAGTTCATTGTCATTAACCTAACTGGTGCTTATACTTTATAGGCTAAAATATATGTTATACACGTGCATTCCAGAAATCACTTGAGTGACAAACTTCCTCTTTTGAGATTTGTCATGTTACTGGAATAAGAATCAAACAGGTTATGCAAATATCAATGTAAAACAATCCTCAATTCAGATAATGTACTTAGAAACAATAAATTATTGTGTTTTATTTTATTCTCTTTTATTAGTGTAAGTAGGCATCCACATTTCTATTCTGTGTATTCAGGATGAGGATAATGAAAAGAGACCTATTATTTTTTGTCTGTGTTGGAGTGGAAACGAGAGCATATGGAATTGTCAATGAAGGCTTAATTAATAATCAGCAAATACATAGTATGTCTAAAATACTATGGGAGTGTTTTATAGGGAGAACAAATACAGTATGATTCTAAAGGTCTGATAGCAAAGGGGTCCATGACCTTTTCCAGTTCCAAGCTAGAGATGAAAATGGATTAGCTGGGTTACAGCACCACAGTTATCCACCATTAAAGTAAGCACTGGAAATGAATCTGACTGTTTCTCCATATATATTACACAACTCACATGCATAACAGCATTTATCTTCAAATTTCCTTCATTTATTTTACCTTTTATTTTCAGGAAAGATTAAAACTGGTTACAGTTCTTGGCGCTGGGCTTCTTTGTGGAACTGCCTTGGCTGTCATTGTGCCTGAAGGAGTACATGCACTTTATGAAGATCTTTTGGAGGGTAAGAAAATGACTTATTCTGGTACAAGGAATTTGGAATAAAACAGACTTTTTGGTTCAGACTATAAACATTGAGTATTATGGAAGAGAGATTTGTTTTTCCCTCCCCAAAATTAAATGCAAAATGCAGGAGGACTTTACTTTTTTAAAACAGATTTTATCCTGTGGCACTTTAAAATTTAATTGTGATATATTGTGATTTAAAGCTATATATGAAGTTATATAGCTTTTTCTTGGTTGGTTCCTTTCTCCAAGTTTGCTATGTCCTGGCTTTTACACTTAATTGTTATGATTTAAAAGAGATTTATAAATTGAAATCCTGCAAACTATATGTTCTAGTTCATGTGATCAAATTGAATAACAACTGAACTTCGTATCAACCACAATTCAGCTTCCTGTGGTTTTTTCTTCTTTATGTTTATAGACATTAGATGTTTCAAAAAACAATGTAGTAGCTTGAAGGTAATATAGAGGACAGGGACAGATCTATTTCTTATTTCCTTCACTTAATCTAGCAACTGGATGTAATTCTAGAGAATCATTGCAGTGGCTGAAATCAGATGAATAAATACCATTGGCGAATGTATTTAAAATAAGCAAATTTATGTCAGTTTATATAATTGCATACATTTGATTGTAACATACGTGTTTTGGTAATACAGTCCCGTTTTCTACAGCAATGGTTGCCAACCAGTGGGCAGGGGACCACTGGTGGTCCGCAGAGAAATGTCACCCCCAAAGCACCCCCAAAGCAATTAATCCAGGCTGCGTGGGAACATAAGGCTGTGCCGCTCACATGGCCTGTGGGAACACAAGGTTTGCATTGCGAACAACATGAGATAGTGAGGGGAGGGGGGAAAGCCCGGGGGGGGAACTTGTCTCACCCACCTCATGCGCCTCGCCTTGCAACCAGGCTGCTTCTTTCCATTTCTTCTTCTGCTTTTGGCTGCACGCAAGGAAAGCAGCAAAAGTCTTTCTTTCTCTGCCAGAAATGAGTATTTGGGACTCTGCAAGGCCTCTTGCTTCAAGAGGCTGCCCTGGCACAAGTCTCACAAAGACTCATTTCTGGTGGAGTTTGTGAGAGAGAAAGACTTCCGCTGCTTTCCTTGCATGAAACCAAAAGTCTCTTCTCCTCTCCCCTCCCCGCCCCCCAAGAACGGATCGTATCCTGCAATCCCAAATAAAGAATGATCACTCAGTCGAAAAACAGGGTGGGGAATTTTCTTGCAGACTTTTTGGGGGATTTTCCCAAGGTCTCTGGTCCGCGGGATTTAAAATTATGAGTTTGGTGGTCCCTCAGGTCCAAAAGGTTGCCAACCCCTGTTCTACAGCATCTCAATACTTTTTAAAAAATATAATACATTTTCCTGCCCATATATCTTAGAGAAGATCATAATATCAAATAATGTGACATATGGTTATCCTGCTTGAGCAGCTATATATGTTTTATCAGCTTTAATTTCAATATTTTATCAAATGCTTACATGGTCTCAAATTCTCTAAATTAGACTACAATGTGGTGGCTTACATCAGGGGTCCCCAACCCCTGGTCTGTGGACCGTTTCCAAGCTGCAGCATGCCAGAAACTGAGCCACACAAACAAGTGAGATCCCATCCATGGAATGCAGGCAGCATGCTAAACCATGCCCCCTCTGGTTTATGGGAAAGCCTTTCTCCATGGAACCTGATGCCCAAAAGGTTGGGGGCTGCTGGATTACATGGTTAGGATACTGGGTTAGAGGTTAGCAAACCTGCCTTCAGATTTGAAGGCAAGTTTTGGCTGAGGGCTGTTATGGACTGCTGTGTGGCAGGGTCAGGTCCCATCATTTGCTCCAGCTCTGCAGGTGTCTCCACCCCCACCCTGGGCAATGGTGCTATTATCAGCTAATCCCTTCAACCAGAAGCTCCTTAAAATTGACAGGGGTACAGCAAATGGCCAGGCCTTAGGTATATTAAAAGTGAAGCCTTTAATAGTTCATTGCCTCTTTCAAATCTTTTTCACCTTGATAAGGGGAAGGACAGACAGAGTGCTGATAAGAAAGTAAATACAGCTTTGTTGGAACTTAGATAAGCAGGAAACTTTTCAGTGGAGGATAGCAGATTATTTTGGCCACAGAAACAGTTACCTAGGCTTATGATAGCCTCCTGTAAAATCTCATGGCCTCCTGTAAACAGATGAGAAACATGCATTTACGAGGGGACTTTGGGGTTTAGCAATTTCTTTCAATTTTATATTGTTTTAGCTTGTATTTTTGTTTTAATAAGCATGTTTTGTGAAAATAGCTAGGAGTTCATCTAATATTATGTGTTCAGATAAATTTAAGAAATAAATACTGCTTGGATTTTTTTTAAAAAAAATGAGTAAAATCAGAATTTTTCTGATGCTTATAATGCTTTCATTTGTAAAATAATTAAAAGGATTTATCAAACCATCCTAAATTATTTTCCTAACCCTTCCCTTGCCCTCCATAAAACTCCAGGGTAACTGGCTTTGTGCAGTGGGGTGGGGGACTGCCTTTGAGTCAGTTTTTGACTCCTGGAAATTCCCTATTTTCTGAAGTGGTTTCCCACTGCCTGCTGCTTAGGGCTGAACTGCCCAAGGTCACCTAGGGGGCTTTGTTCCTAAGGCAGGACTAAAATTCAGCTGTTTTCTAGACTAGTGCTTTAACTACTCCACCAAACTGGCTCTCATTACTGGCTGTCATTCCCTGTAAATAACTTGAGTTCAAAACCTTTGTTCAAACATTACATGACTGTTAAGCAATGTTTACTAATTTGGGGGATGGGGCAAAGGTTATTTATTTTAACCTGTTATTTGATGATGTTATTAGCATCCCAAACTACATCTTTTCTTCAAATAATTTTATTAAGGTTTGCAAATTGAAAGGATAAAATAAAATAAAATTACAACAACTACCAAAAAGAAAATAAGAGTAGAAAAAAGAAGACTAAATTATACCCTTATCCTTAACAGATGGTTTCAGATATTTAACAATTCGGTGAAGGAGAGAGAGCAGTAGCTGAGAAAGGGATAATATTTTTGCATAGTTTTAGTTTGCTGATATTTATCACTCTCTGCAGAAATTAATAACCCCGGCAACTGTAAACCATAAGCATGATTTCTTCTCAAAAACACTATGTAATTGTAAGGGGAGGGATCAGGTCTGCATTCCATCTTAATGGAATGTGGATAGATAGAATGCATCTCAACACAGTAATTCAGGAGAGACAAGCATCCAAATAGCAATCAGTGTATTACAGCTCATCAGATGTTAACTCTTTTCCTCTTCGTGGTTCTGTCATATTCTGCTAATCCCTGCATCAGATGAACTGCTGGAAAGAGCTGCATTTGTTTGAAGGGTAATAATCTGGGGCCATCCAAAGCACCAGATACAGTAGCTCTCCTGATGGTTGCTTCTAAAAGGATGAAGAAAACACAAATACACAATTAAGATTTTCTTTCCTGTACTTGAAAAGAATTCAGTGGATTAATTGGACTAGGTTTCTCAGTTCATGGTCCAGTCACATGAAAAAAGAAAATATGAGCAAATGCTACACAGAGATTTGCGTAATTTAATAGGCCTGCAAATTCTGCTGTTTATACTTTATATTGAACTTTTCTCTTAGTTCTGAATGATGCTACACATTTTAATAACATTTTAAATTTGATGTTTAATATATCCTGATTGGTATATTTGAAGATTGAATATGATTGAGAACAGATTGTCAGGGGTTCACTAGAGCAATCATGCAAAACAGCCATGCCTAATGGCTGATGTATGACGTGATATATCTAAGGATAGTGATCATTTCAAAGCATGTTTCTAGTATTGCAAGAAATTCTGTGCTTATTGTGTTTCTTATTATTTGGATATCTTTTAAAAGCAGACCCTTATTATTCAGTACCATAATTGTTAAGTTATCCACCCAGGAATACAGTCACATGAAAAATGAAGTATACCCCATTGGAATGTTCCACTTTTTCAACATATTTCAGCATACAGATATTTGATCTTTAATTTAATAATATTGATGATATAACAAATTTTCACCATTTACATTTTGTAGTCCATTGTTCAATTTAATTGAATGTAAATGCAAATTTTGCACAGTACACTGTGAGTTTTTTCTTTCTTTTTTATCATGCATGGACATACCAATATTTTGTTTTCATTCAAAAAGTATATTTTATTTATTTGTCAAGTTTTGAAATTACCAATCTCTCTCACAGAGGAATTGCAACAAATAAAAATTCTGGTGTACAAATAAAATATTAAAATATAAAAACATAAGATTTAAAAAGAGGTAAAGATGATTAAAAGCTAATGTTAAAAGGAAAGGGGGAGGACTTTCAGGGCACTAACCACCCTGACTGCTCTTCTGTGAGCCCAAAGCAAGCCATGTTTTCATACCTTTCTGAAAGGCCAGGAGAGTGGGGGCATGGGTCATCTCTGGGGGCATAAAGAGAGATAATCTAATTGAACAAAAAGCTATACAAAATGACTTTGGATCATTTATTTAACAAAAAATTAACAGGTATGCTATTTCATTCTGTAGAAAAAGCAAGCACAACCTTGACTCAAATACAGTGACTTCTCCCCCCCCCCCCATGTGTATGTATGTTATATTGGAGGTCCCCAACCACCAGGCCCCGGACCGGGACTGGTCCGTGGAACATTTTCTACCGGGACGCCGGTTTGCTGGGTGTTACCATCTTGTTTCAATTAGAAAGTGCTTCCAGGTGAGCTTTTCCAGTTGGAAAGCGGCGTTTGGGTCCTGAAGGAATCCTTGCGCCTTAGTTTCATCGAAGGGGGGGGGGGGCTTCGAACAAAACTAAGGCACAAGGATTCTTTCAGCACCGAAGCCGTCCCGAAGCCCATTGACAAAGGTACAAAGGAGGAGTTGAAGGTGGCAGGGAGAAGCGGGGGACGGCTGGCTGGCCGGTCACTCGGCTCGCCTTGCCTCATCATGCGTGCTGATGCTGGTACCGGGCCGTGGATCATTTTGTGATGCCGGTACCAGGTCGTGGCACAAAAAAGGTTGGGGGCCACTGTGTTATATGGTAGGATATGGCTGCAATATTATTATTTATCCCCTTTATTATATTTTACTTCCCTCTTTTATTATCTGTAAACTTTAGTGTTTATTATTGTATTCCACTGTTTTGCAAGTACACTGAGTACTTTTGTATTGTAGACAAAGTCCTTGAGCGTCTAACCACACTTGGCCAAATAAATGAAGTATACGTACACTCTAATCCCTGCTGTTGCTCCCTTTGGCAGAAATAATCTCAAATACATATTTCTTTTTTTTTTTAAAGAAAATTTTATTAATTTTCTACAAACAAACAAGACAAACAAAACATTAAAACATTCAACTCTCGTATGTACATCCAGTGTGTCAGTTGTTCATCATTTTTGTGCATTCATTCTGTAGTCCCAGTTACAATTATGTTACATAACAGCTCATATTATCAATCCAAACTTATATATCCTATAATCACTAAAAAAAAAAAAATTTTTTTTGACTATACTTTTAATCATTCATGCTTTATGAGCTAACAATACTTTAAGCAGATTATTCAACAAATCATATAATCATACCAAATCAATCCTAAAAAAACCCTTTATAAATATAATATCAAGTAACAAAATAATAGCAAAATAGCAGGATAAAAATATTTCTTACTATCTAAAATATTCTATTATCGTGTTTTATCATCTAGCCATTTATAAAAAAGACCCCAAATTTCATAAAATTGTTTATCCTCTTGCTCTCTAATTTCAAATGTCAATCTGCTCAAATACATATTTCTTATAACTGTCTATCACTCTCCGAGATAGACTGGGAGGATTTTTTTCCCACTCCTCCATGCTGGTGGAGGTTATTCCAACTGTGCAATATCTGAGAAGGTTTTTTGCACGCATAGGCCTTTTCAAATCACCCCACAGCATGGTGGGTTTCCTGGAATGTTTAGAGTCTAAACATTGGTGTTTGTCTAGGCATTCATGAGCAAACTTGCTCTGATGTGTGCTTTTTGGGCAGCAAAGATTTCCTTCTGGCATACTTCCAATGTATATCTGTGCAGTTTTCTAATGGTAGACTGTCCTTTAACATTAGTAGTGATGAGACAGACTTGTGGGTCACATGAAAATATGGGGTTCTTTTTTCAGCAAAATGATTCTTCTCATGGTTAAAGTTGCTGAGATGGCCTGGCCTGGCCAAGTTGACAGTCGTTTGAAATCTCCTCTTATAGATGATTTTCTGGACAATTCTTGTGCACCTAGTCCTAATTTTAGATAACTCAGGTAGTGATAAATATAGGGATGTTTTTACATTTTCTCATAAATTTGTTTATTTAAATTACAAAATGCACTACAAAATGTAAATGTTCATGATATGTGTTATATCCTCTTTATCAATATCATTGAAATGGAGATCAAATGTCTCTATATTGGAAAAGGAAAATATTTCAATGGGGTGTGCTTTTTCACATGACGATTGATTTGAACCACAAAAATACTCTGCCAAAACAGAAAATGAATACAATAAAAAGATGGCTTCCATTAGACATTGAAGATATTTTGCCCAAAATACTTATTTCTAGCCTTTAGAAATTCAGATTCCTGTCTGTTTGCTTTATGCCTGCAGATATACACTTTTACTTTCATTCAGTTATTTGATGAAACAGTTATGTGATGTTATATACAGATGTTATATTGAAGTCATATTAATCAAACAATTGTTTCTGATCAATTTTAAATCATATTCTAAAATTTTTTTTACAAGATTTGAAAACGAATTAATCACTTTTAAAATTAAAAATGCTCCAAAGAATACTTTGATTTGACTTTTAGCATGTTAGGAATTGAGCCTTTTGCAGTTCTAATTTCATCTGTTCTTTTTGGTTTCCTTTAGCAAAGCACCAGCCAGTCAGTGAGAGTCAAAAGGTCATTGAATCTGAGAAAGCAGATGTTCCAGATGTGCATGATCATAACCACAACCATGACCATTCAAGATTACATGCTTACATTGGTGTTTCTCTTGTTCTTGGCTTTGTCTTTATGCTGCTGGTAGATCAGATTGGCAGTTCTCATGTCCACACTGCAGATGGTAAGCCAAAGTTTTTCTAATAGGCAATCAAAATGAGAACAATTATTTGGAAATATTCAAATAACTAAATATTTGTTGTACATGATACTGTGAATATGAAAAAAGATGGGGATGAATTTTGGAGCAAAATAACATTATTTTCACCCGTATGATTTTGCAACCCAATGTTTGCTCAAAAATTTATACCCTTAATGGTGAAAGAAAATAGTGTACATGAGTCCTCACTTAACAACTCATTGGAATGGAAATTTCTATCGCTAAGTGATACAGTTGTTAGGTTAAATATCACATGATTGCACTGCTAAGTGGTGACAGATTTAGTAGTTCTGGTTGTGGCTAGGACTGTGCTATCCTTAGGCAAAAACTTCACCCTTGTCCTGCCCTTCTGCTCTTGCCTCCACTTCAACTCCCCATCTGCCTGTTATCTCTCCCCGCTTCCCCAGACTCTGCCCTTTTGGCCATCCTGCAGTCAACTGGGCTTTACTAGTCTTACAAGGACTCATGTGGCCAGAAGCTGCTTTGCAAAGGGCCAGGTCAGACACACCTTGTAAGCAGCAGGAAGAAGAAGATGGCAAAAATTGACAGCAGGAGCAGTGGATTGCAGGATGGCAAAGGGCAGAGGCAATGGAACAAAGGGTGGCTAAAAGGGTAATAATGGAGGGACAGATAGATGGTGGGAGGAATTGAAGCATACTGTTGTATGGTTGTAAATGCAGGTAGGCTTCTAAATTTTAATTGTGACCACGGAGGTGATTTCACAGCTGTAACGTTATGGACCAGCCATAACTAACATTGTTCAACACTATCATAATTTCAAATTGTCACTGAATGGCCATTAAGTTAGGACTTTAGAAATTAGGAATTTAGAAATTGTGGAGATTGGAATTTGTAGAGATTTTTTGGAAAATAAACAAATGAGCTTCTAGCTTTAAATGAAATTTGATAAACCCATGAGTAATTTTTTTTTCTTGTGTAAATAAACCTTCTAACTGGTTAAACAAACAACTATTGTGATGGCTCAATTCAGTGTAGTAGATTTGCCTGAGATTTCTGCTAAAAACAAAGTAAATGGCAGAAAGTGTTTATTTTAACCAGAAATACTTGAACATTGAATATTGAGCACTGAAACATTGTGCTTGGTTCTATGCAGGTACCTGTGGAGGCATGTCTTCCGCACCAAGCCACAGTGTTTTGATATAATAAGCATGTCACAGAGAACATAATCCCATCTTTAGTATATTTCTTTAACCCATAACTAACCTACTGCCAATCATAGTTACATTCTACTTGACAGGAACTAAACCTAATCATTGTTAAACCATGTAAAAGTGATTTGGAGCCCATGTTTTTCTGATCGTTCCATCTAACAGCTGCATTTCAAAGCTCCTGTCTGATATTTTCACTGTTTAACAATGGTTACCTGTCAATGTTAATTTGCCTCCACCCTCTTGGTCTTCCAGATGGGACTTAAAATCTGGGTCTGCTGATTGGCCTGGGTCCTGATGGGGGCGTTGGTGTATTAAGAAAAGATCCTGCTTCCACCCCATTAGATATTGCTTGCTTCTTAATCTGTATTAATTTTAATATTTATCACTTTAATATTGTAATGTTTTATATTACCATTTTTATCTTGTTGAAAGCCACCTAGAGTCACTTGATGGCAAGGTGGGCATCATATAAATTTAATAAATAAATAAAATATTAAACAGCATCTTTCAAAAGGTTTCAATTTCATGGAATATTCTATCCTCTGAAATGGGAAGAAGGGAAAGAAAGAAGGAAAGATACAAAGGCACTGAGAAAGAATTAATAGAGATAATTTAGTTTGATGAAAAATTGTTATTATAATCTGTTCACAATAAAGTCATAACTGCCAGTCTTTTAGCTGGTGTTGGCCTTCTTGTTCATCGATTTCCTCCTAAGAACCTGGAATGTCTAATATATCAGCATAGTGTATCGTGTACGTATATTATCCTATGTAAAAAGCCTCCAGAACTCAGTCTTCTAGTTTCTAGGCCATCACTGTAATCACTTGACTAAAGTGGCTTTTTAACCTATATTAACTTCTATTTAAATATTAACTTTTCTAATGTTTCTTCATTTCAGTTTCTGCTCATACTCTGTTGTTTATGTCTTTTTGATTAAGATTTCTTTATTATTTCAGACCCAGAAGCAGCAAGGGCAGGCAATTCCAAAATTACTACTACACTAGGACTAGTTGTCCATGCAGCAGGTAAGTTAATGTTATTGGTTGGTTATGTTTTTCTTTTTAAAAAATGATGCAGGTATTGTCAAGTTATGTGAGTTAGGGTTAAGCTATAATTGCATGACATTATCCCAGTACTTACTGCTACTAATAATGGAATAATGCTGTGGACCTTCTTTTTATTCTTCTCCCCAAGTTTAGTCCACCTTGAGATAAGAGACCAGGGAAGAGACTAAACTGAACTGCAGGAATATTTGCCTATGATTCTCTGCAGCTCAGGGCTATTGTGATTTTTAATAGGAAAAGACATATTTCATCCAGTCTATAGGCTTTAAGTTTCTGGAGCTTTATTTCTTATAAAAAAATGTTAGTCCTCTAGAATTACATTTGGAGACAAATCTTTTTAAGTTTTTTAAAAAAATCGAAACAAATATTTTTACTTTGTTTCTGCAAAACCATTACAATGTAAAGTTCAAAAATATTGTGATTTTGCATTTTTTGTATATTATAATATGAATTACTGCTCCTCTCTTGCTACTGTACTGTACTTAACTGCAAGTGCACTGTAAATAAATTTGCTGCTGCTGCTTTATACATTTGTTTCAAACACTGTAGCAATATATCTGAATTTTTAGACCCTATGTCTCCTGCCCTAAAACATGCATTCCCTTTTCAACTTTTAGAATGAGTTTTAGAACTTTAAATCCCCAATTAATTATGAAAAGCAAAATTGACATTTAATATACCTAGATTTCACAATGAATCTACTGATAATTTAAGGAGGAAAGATATTAGTTGTAAATTTATTTCTTCATAATGTTGATTTAAAAGGCCAGCCTAGCTCAAAACTGACTCACAATTTGCTCTGTGTTAAGTGACCAAGCCATGAAGGACTGTGACAAAGAATTCCCAGTTCAGGAAAGGGCATAGTTGGTGCATCAGATGAATATATGCAAAGGCCTTCCTGATCATAGCTGGTTCTTGCTCAGAGAATAGAAACTGTGAATCCAGGAGAATCTAATTATGCACCACCCCTGAATGGGGAAATACAACTTGATTAGATCACTGGGACCAGAAGAACCAAAAATATAGCAACAAAGCATATGTTTTAGCACAATGTTGCAAAGAACTAAACAAAACTGTGGGCTATGTGACCATTCCTGATTCAAAACTGTTGCCATGGATCTACTCCAAAACATAAATATTAAAACCATCAGCAGGAATGGGAGAGCAGGTTAAGATAAGAGAATCAAGTAACAGACTTGCTCTTGTATAATTTAACTCCACTAACTCTTTGATCAGTGGATGGATTCACTATTGTGTGGCTTGTTTTTCCTTCCTCCCTCATTAAGCTGATGGTGTTGCCTTGGGTGCAGCTGCTTCTACATCTCAGACTAGTGTCCAGCTAATAGTATTTGTTGCAATTATGTTGCATAAGGTAAGTTTTGAGTGAAATTTTTCCATGCTTCTTTCATCAGTGAATAATATTTGTTATTAGGCATCATAGACTTCAGTGATGTACAAAAGCTCTTTAAAAATATCTGTGCACTGTTTAAAGCATTTCTGTTTGCTTTTGTATTTAGGATTGCATCTAGGAGTAGAGGTATGCAGTTATGTACTGTGTAGGTGGGAGTTTTGTGCTAGCCCAGTAATAACATGTAGTAAGTAGCAATTCTTCTTACTGATGAATTTAATGTACTTAGAAGATACTTTATATACAGCTAATTTTGATTAGAATCACATAGATCTTGTATAAGAGATAGTGGCTAATTCTGAACAATTGCTGGGCCTGAAACTATACTAATTTTATATTTTGGATTTCTTGTTATAGTAACAGGGCCAAACAATCTCTTTGATTTTCCAGAATTACATTCTAATTTAACTAAATTAGAGATTGCTGCCATAGAAATTGTATTTTCACAATATGCCATGGTACGTGTTTGTAATCACAAAATTACCTGAATGCAAACGAATAAGATTGCTACTCAACAGCCTCTTTAGCTCTCCACGATGCTTTTATCATAATAATCTGTATGTATTATTTTAATATTAAAATAAGAATTTTAGTATTAGTTTTTTTACTAAAAAGTATTTGTTAATAAGAAATAACTTTTTTCAATTGTATGTATCGTGTTATAAGAGGAAAGCATGTATTTTTATTATACTCGAAGTGTGCTATCCTCCCCATTATAGTATTTTAGTAGGAACTCTACTATCTCACATTAAGGAAGTGCTATACTGATGATACATTATACTCCACCAACAGAAAAACTTAAGGAAGGGCTCAGTAATGGGCTACTGGCATTTGATCTTACTAAACATTCTATTTTGCAAATGAAGGGAGTACAGCTTGTTTTATACTTGAGGATTACATATTTAATTTCTTTTATGTTGTAGGCACCTGCTGCTTTTGGGCTTGTCTCGTTTCTTATGCATGCTGGCCTTGAACGAAATCGAATCAGGAAGCACTTGCTGGTTTTTGCACTAGCAGCACCTGTTTTGTCAATGGTAACTTATCTGGGATTAAGCAAGGTAAAACAGCTGTGAAACATGAACAGTTTTAAATAATCAGATTAATCATATTTATCAGCCAGTTGTGCATCAGTATGTTTATTAGGGAAGCAGTATCGCAGATGCTTAAATATTTGGTATTTTGTTTAATAGAGTATTTTTGCTGGATTATGAATTGTTCTTTGAGTGAAAGTAGTGCATACAAAATGCAATTAATTGGTCTTGTGTTGACTTTTTTTAAACTAACTTCAAATTATGGATTTTATATAAGTCATCTGTTAGCTTTTAGATTTTTTACGCTGACAACAATTTGCAGGGTAAATTTCCCATTGGTAGTGGAGGACTTTAGATCTCTAGAACATTGGTTTTCTTTGAGGTGAGGTATAATGCTTTCTAAAGATGTTTTTTGAAATTTCAGTAGAATAGCCATTGAAGAACAATTTAAGGAAGGATGAACTTTATATTTTATCAGCATTTTGCCTTTTTTATTTTACAGAGCAGTAAACAGGCACTTTCAGAAGTCAATGCCACTGGAGTTGCCATGTTGTTCTCTGCTGGGACTTTCCTGTACGTTGCAACAGTTCATGTTCTTCCCGAAGTGGGTGGAATGGGACACAGCCATAAACCTGAATCTGCTGGAGGCAAGGGACTCAGTCGCCTGGAGGTGGCTGCATTGGTTCTGGGTTGTTTGATTCCTCTGATTTTATCTATTGGACACCAACATTAAAACTTTGAAGACCAGCATTTCTCCCCTCAATCTGATATAAGCAGCAGTCAGTTGCTTTTTGTATTGCTGTCTCTCTTACCCTGTTAACCACCCCATGTATGTTAAGGAGTTGGAGAGGATCATCATTTCAACAAGAAAACTGTGGGAAAACTCAATATGAGAGAGAGAGAGTACTCTTCAACAGCTAGTTATAAATCCTGCATAATTTCTCTTTTCTAAAGATATTTTAATTATGACTTCCTACCTATTCTCAGGGAAGCTGGACCTTGGATATTATCTGGGAAGATCCTTGCAATTCATCATGAAATAATAATCCAAATATTCTGTATGTCAGCATTCGGAGCTGATCTCTTGACAGTATGATGCTATCTTCTAATATGCAGGAAGATTGTTCACATCTTCCAAATGTTCATGCATTAATAATGTCATGGGCTGACTTAGAAGGAGGCATCTGGTGAAGAATATTTGTGAGGATGAAGTTGTAGGCAAAATTTGTATTAAAGAAGTTTACTAGGATTCTTGCATTGAATTATTATGAAAGCACATTTGTTCCTTGATTTTAACAGGCTAGACAGAAGTACAGAAGAGAGCCACATTTAGCAGAACGTTAGATTATTCTGAGCTCTAAGAAATATTATTTTTATTCAGATGAATGCTAGTTTATTTACAAAATATTGCTTTTCAAGTAGAATAAGGTAAGCCCTGTTCATCAGACATCAACATCAAAAGCAAAACTGTAATACTTTCTGATATTACTACCAAAAATCATTCCAGGTTGTGAGCTTGTATTGAATTAAATGTCTGAAGTCTGTTAAAAATGAGTATCAATACACCTCTAGAACACAATTCTACACATCGTGGTGGTTCAAAAAGGTAACTGTAATTATTACAAAAAAACTGTCAAAGCCATTGTCTTAAAAAAAATTAAATGGTGAAAATATATGTTGATTACTGGTGCACAGTTTTATATATACTTTAAATTTTCAATCATATTGTCAAAAGTCATTAATAGTTAAAATTTTATTTCTAAACAAGATGAAATAGTGTTTGAGTGAAATGGTTTTTACTGGACTGGTTTCTCCATGAGATAAATCTCTTCCTTTCCTCAGTAAATGTTTACAGTCCAGTAATTAATGAAACTTCTTTTCCATGCCTGCCTTGCTCACATATTATATTTCCTTGACAGTGGCTATTAAGGTTGTTCAGAATGGTTATGCTTTAACTGGCAGTTCCTATTTATTGAGTGACTATTGGTTGTGCGTCAATAGACAATATCAGTTTTTCATTAAAAAATCTTGCCTTTTATGATGGGGGGAGGGCATAATGTCAGAACCAAAAAGGACTTAACATTAAATAATATAAACATGACTTTTTCTAAAGGTTTTTTTAAAGCTGATACTCAACAGACCTATTGACTGCTACTCTTTCCAATATGTGTTTTATCAGCTGCGTACATTTATATCATCAATAACTGGGATAAATCGTCTGTGCTAGTGTGGACCAAGCATCATAAAATGGTGCTGTCAATTGCCTAGTGCATCACAAATGGACCTCCAGTTGTACTTGATCTCTAAGAAAGCATTTCAAAGATTACAGTTTTAGAATTTTCTTCTCTTCTGTGCTAGAAGAGAAAATAGAAACACATTTGTCAAACCATGGGACAAAACACCCAGATATACATGAATTGAGGTGGTTAATGTGTCTGTCACGTTTGCACACTTAATGACTGAAAATAAAAGTCATAAAATGCCAAATTACCATTGCTGGGGAAAATGACAAGAATGTCTATTCTTCCAACTAGAAAGTTGGGAAATAATGGCAAAATGACAAGTCACCAAACTTGATTGAAATGTCATTAATATAGAAATATTTGGAAAAAGGATTCTGGGATAAAATTTTGAGTTGAAATCGTATTTTTTTTAAAAAAAATTATTTGATCATTGTATGTAACTGAGAGAGAACTTCAGGAGTTCTGTTTTAAACCAGACTCAGCTTTGAGTGCTTACTTATGAATTTGTGAAAGCAAGTCTGTTAGTTCTATCTTTCCTATTTCACTACACTGGACTTGTGTTCGATATGTAGAACTAAATTATTATTTGTAAGGCAATGGCTTAATGTGTGATGTTTATTGCACAATAAACATCACAAGGCACAGGGAATCATAAGTACAGGGAATGCTTGTGGGGCTGATTTGCTCCTATGTGGGAGCAAAGGTGCCTTGAATACTTTGCCAGTATTTAATTGCTAACTAGTGTTGTAGCAGTGGTGAGATATGAGAAGGGAATTTCTTATAAATAAATAAAAATATGTAGCACAATTCCAGAAATTTGATCTCTTGTAATACTGAGAAGCTCCATTTGAGAAATCTGGATTGCCCAGATTTTAAAAATCAATGTAAAATCATTGCTTTTTGTTGTCTAATTCTACTCTTCTTGATTCTTACTACTAATCACATCCAAATTGTACTCTGAACTTCCCAGTAAACCTGGATTACTAAATAGAGATACATCATTAATACATTCTTACAAATGCTAACGCTTCCAAAAGTCACATCAGTTGTAGACTGAGTTAAAAGTGGAAATGTTTTACTATGAATTGTGTCTGTATGCAACATTATATTCAGTCACCTAATTGCCACTATTCATAAAACAATCTTTGGCCTATGCTGGAGAAATGTAAGTTTACAATATTTGACAGATATACCAAGGAAATGCAGTATCTTCAATTGAAAGGAAATGTCTTGGAATTTCTGAAACAATGGAAAAGAGAAGCTCAAAAGTGCTTTTCCAGTATCCTAAGTGAAAATAAGTTTTAATATCCAGCTGTACCGGAATGGGAAAACTTGAACAATAAATTGTGCTGCTGTGCTGTTTATGATGAACCATAGGTAACTTGGAACATGGGAAACCCTTGTTGCAGCATTTGAAGGAGAATATCCATTTCAAAAAGATACGAACTTTTACATGTTTCTGTTACGCCCCTAACCAGCTATGATTTTATGGGCAATGTTCCCTGGTCATAGCTGTATACCTGATTCCTTATACTAAAGTGTAATTTTAATGTCTTTTCTAAATCATTTGTACACATGAGATCATTCCATGGATGGCTGCCTTATTTTTAATTTTTTCACTTTAATTGTGAACTGTTTAAATATGTTTTTATTATATTAAAAATTATTTGCTGCATTGTTGAAATAAGTTGTCTTATTTTTAATGGTGACAAAAAAGCAATATGTAGATTCTTCAAGGGGAAATGCTTTGATTTCTCTCATTTTTATTTCCTTATTCACTTCCAGAAACGGATTAGATAAAGCAATTTTAGAAGAACCCAGTGAAAAGCATAATAAATCAGCATACTTTGTCCATCCCCCCCCCCCCGCCCTGGTGCATCCAAATGTAACACCAAAGTATTAAGTGTACTTACTTAAATATATTTTTTTATTTTCAAAACTTATTGATTTACATACTCTTGGAGATCATTGGAAACTTCAGTTGGACCATAGTTATCATGAGTTATCATGCCAGCATAATAAATATCCATAATTAGCAGCGTAGCTAATTGTGGATATTTATTATGCTGGCATGATAACTCCCTTCTGTAAGCTACAGCTAGGTGCAATTCAAAGTGCTGGTGATGTCCTAGCTGACAGAACTGTGTTGCCTGTTGGACCAACTGCTCCTGAGAGTATATTTGCCCATCCCCATACATTCTGAAGGAGAAGTCAAGAAACTCTAAGTCCTTTCTTTGACATTGTCATATTATGAGACCCAGGAGGTGTGCCTTCTTTGTGATGTACCCTGCCATTTGGAATGATCTTTTCTTAGATATAAAGTTGGCCCCAACCATTCATGCCTTTAGTGGGGGAAAGCAGTCAAGACCTGGCTTTTCTCTCAGCCCTGGGATCGGGTTGAATTGAGTCCACGATGGTAAGAGAAGGGTTTTCAGTTCTCTTTGTCCTGTCATTGTTTAGTATGTTTTAATTTGTTGTTTTGTATTATGGGCTTCTTCTTGTCCACTACCCAGAGTTACTTGGTTTGATTTCGGCAGCCATGTCAATGCATAAATAGCCACAAATGTACCACCATACTGTTAACTCCAAACATTTCTAAGGAAAATATGTTTTTTTTTTTAAAAGTCCAAACTTAAGTTTGTTTAAAAAGGAACTGGAATATCTTGGAAATTTACTCAAATACCTATCCAGCTGGATAGAAAAAGGCTAATCAGAAATTATTTTTAATGTATTTTCTCTAACAAGCTACTTGTGCTTCTCAAACTTTCAACAGAATCCTGCTTATAGAACTTGCTATCAAGTCTTTTTTATGAAAAAGTTATTCCACTGCCAGGTTTTGGGCATCTCTGTAAAAATACAAATTGTGGGTAGGTATAGAGGTTGGAGAGAGAGGCTTGTAAATAAATATGTGCAAAAGTGACCAGGTAGTTTGTCTATCTCTAGTTGACCTTTCTAAGTACAGACCACAATCTTAACAAAACAATTGTGCACAGCCCCATCTCTGCTGTAAGGTACTGGCCTCCCATGATTTTGTTGACAGACTATTATGGGAGTTGGAGAGGAAGATAACGGGAACTTACAAATTGAAAAATTTCAAGGGGAATTTGAGGACATCTTATTTCTGCTATATGTTACATATGAATTTTCAAAATTTGCCATGGCAGGTAATCAAAATAAGATATACCAATTTGCTTCGAATTAAAGAGTTTAAGTTTGTTTTCTATAAATCGATATCAAAAGATGCAGAGTCAAAAAAACTGAGTCAAAATTGGACTCATTTACAGTGATTGCAAATTATGTGGTAGCATTTTGAAATTTCCACTGAATAACTGGTAGACGGTCTCTTTGTTTTATTTCTGGAAATATCAAGAGGTCTTTTATTCTTTACTAAAATCAGTTCATTCTGATTTTTAATTTTCCTGATAGCTCTTTATAGTTCTGGACTACCTATATATCTTCTTTGATAACCTGAGTTTTCCATATTCTACAGGTTTATTTTCCTGACCTCCATTAAACTTTGAATAACTTAAGTTAGCCATAGAGCTTCAGTTTAAAAAAGGTGAAATCTGGAGGGCAAACTAATGTTCATATCTAACCCATATGTTTTTAAGAAACTTTTTTAGGAATTTAAGTTGAAAAATTACAAAATGGTAATCCTATCTGAAATTTTAGGCAAGCAAGTGTTAACCATTCCATAAACGTCATCTCCCACACTGCAATACTTAAAAACAGAAGTGTGCTTCCAACATCTACAGCCATCAATATCCAAGAAGCCCTGCCAAGATCCTTTGTTGAGATGAAATCAGGCAGAAGAACCTCTAAATATCTCCATGACCACAACTCATAATGTATGGGACAGTTCCCAATATTCCACACAGGTTGAAAAGGAATGCACGGAAGAAAGCTTGCTTTTTAACTGTCCTGTTGCTATTGCTGCACTGCCGAATATGTCTTGCACCTCTGCTAAAATTTGTTTAGGCAGTTTGTTTTGAGACAAAAAGGTCAAATGTATTTGTATTGTAAGTAGGTTTCACCTACTGTGGTTTGAGGTTAGGCTATTGCATATAATACATATTTCTATTTATATCATGGGATATTATTATATACTGTGCATTGTTTGCACAAATCATTTCATGTCAATCAACCATTGTAATTGCCCAGAAAAGCTGGTATCAGTTTAGTAAGACAGTTTCTGAACATTTTATTGTTAAGCTTTAATAAAACAACATTTGCTTTATTTCCTTTCTCTGTCTCCTCTATTTCTACTTTAAAAGAGTACAGGTGCATTTTTCTTTTTTTAAATAATAATAATAATGAGCTCTCTGGCTGAAATTTCACAAAGTTAATGTGCTCTGAAAACCAGACTGTTCTGCCAAAAATTGCCTCCCATGACAGCTTCTCAACAAATCTTTTCAAACCATCTCTGACTTGTTTGAACTGAATCTTGTCTTCAAATCTTGGATCATGTTATATGTAGGATGTGAATGTGAATGAATATTGAGATGTATTGTTCTGAGCTCTTATTATAGATTCTGTTTTTTTCTTACCTCAGAGAAAATTAAAAAAAAATTAAAAATATCTTGGTTCACAACTTAGAATCAACTTTAAATCTCACATCTGAACGGAAACTTGGCTAGTAGGATTCATGCTCAAACATATGTGAATGCTCAATGTTTCAACAGAAATGCAATCTTCACTGAGCTTGGAGGTGGTTAGTCCGATCCAGCTTATTCATTAAAGCAATCCTTTATTTCATAACTATCCCATTTTTTTTCAAGTTGCACAAGGTCCCTTCCTGGATTCTCCTCCCATTTTATCTTTACAACAACCTGACAAGGTAGATTGGTCTGGTTGTTACTGCCTCTCAGCACAAGAATTACCCAGTGAATGGACTGAGGATTTGAACCCAGATCTTAGCCCTAAACGTTAACCATCAAACTAAACTGACTATGAGAGAAATAAGAGCCATTTCAGCTATAGTTTGTGAACGCTCCATTGTCACAGAAACTGCCTTGGCTTGTTACATTGAGGGCTCCATCTACTTCATGAAAAATGGGTTTTTTTTTTCCTCCTCCCTGCTTCTCTGGAATGTTCCCTCTCTGTTCAGGGCATCAGGAAGTGAAATGAAACCAGGAAACTCACATCATCTCTGCATCAAGGAGGCAAATATCGAGCACTGGCAGCAGAGTTATTGATTCAGAGTGAAGCGTCACTCTCTCCCCCTCTCTCCCCAAGTAAGCAGTTACGCCTTTCTGCTTCATTGCATTTAATCAGATTCCTACAGCTACAGAGTCGAAGCAGAGAATTAGATTTTTTTTTTAAAAAAAGAAAAAAAGTCTGCCTCTTAATAATGTTTACTTCAAAATCCAACTCAGTCTCTCCTTCCCCCTCCATGGATCAGACAGATTTGGGTGCCTTGGATATCCGCACCAAAGTGCAGCTGTATGGAGTGCTCTGGAAGAGACCGTTTGGGAGACCGTCAGCCAAATGGTCCAGAAGGTAAGGCAGAAGGTGTCTGGGTAGAACTGCAGAGGCAGAAAGGGAGGGGAGAAGAGAAGAGAAGGTAGTGATTATGAAGTTCTTCATGGGAAGGAAAATCCAGAAAATCTGGGGTAGCAATCAGGCTGGGGTTCTGGACAGGCAGGATCTTAAAATGTCCAGCCCTATATGAGTTTCAGAATACGTAGAAGAATCCAGTCCAGGAATGGGGCTGTATTAATGTGTAGAATCCAAATCATCATCATCATCATCGTCGTCGTCGTGGTCGTTGTGCAGCTTTATGGAATCTATTAATTAACAATCTGGGCAAACACGATTTCTGTATGGTGATCTATTTGTAGGTTGGCAAAGGCTTTCTGCCTGCAATTCTCTATGTTCTGCAAAGAAGAACGTAGGTGAACTGCTGTTAGGCCAACTCATGCTGAATGTAGGCTAAGTTGAGATCATCTACTTCTAGGGAAAGTTTAGCCAAGCAGTGAAGGCTTTCTTTGCTTGCTTGCTTGCTGCTTGTTGTGTGAACTTAATTCCAAAGTGCTTTTTTTGAGAATGCTGGCTGCCTGATCTGAAGACATGACACAGTGCCAACACAACAGGGAGGAGCGAAACTGTTCATGCTATCACTATCAAATCCTATGCACATATTTATCTTGTGGTTGTCAGAATTGCTGCACAATTCTATTTCTCAATCACAAAATATTACCGGTTATGGCTGAGAAGAAACTGCCATCCCCATAATAAATATCCCATTCCTAAAAATAGTTTTGGATTAGTCACCATGTATGCAATCAGGAGTAACTTATTTTATTGTCAGATTTCAGAAACATTTAGCATATAAGGTTTCTTTTTAATCTTCCTGCTACCAGTCCTTCCAGAAAAATCTGTCTCTGTACATTCTTCACCTGAAATTCCATATGCATTTATACTTGCAGTTAATATATAGCCAACTCATTATGAAAGTAAATAAATATAAAAGAGAAACTTGGGTCAAGGGTTCCTGTAAAATAAATTCTGCTTGCAGGATTCTTCCATTGAAGCAAAGATGGGAGATAATTTTTTTTGCTGATCCTCCCTCTGTTTCTTCTTTTGCCTCATCATTCCAGCACAGCAAATAAAGGAACTGCAGAGTGGAGAACATGGTTTAGTAGTTTCCCTATGCTCTCCCCTGCGAAGAACCTCTGAACAGCTCTTCCTTGAGTTCATCTGTTCCAAAAATGAAGTTCTGGATCAATTCTTTTAACATCTATATGTATTTTATTGCTAATTTGCTTGAGTAAAAGAAGAGGAGGTGAGGGAGAGGTACCGTACGCTCAACCTGTACTTCTACTCTCAAGTTGTACTTGTGAACTCATGGAAAAGATATTTCAGGCTGTGTCCATAGAAATTAGTGGGCCTTCTGCAGCTAAGTAGAGGCAAAAGTTAATGGCAGAATCCTTCTGAAGCAGAGGAGGTGTTGACTTGAAAGTTGCAAGACTTAGCAAACTGTCAAGAGCCAAATAGAACTGATTCCTGTATAAATAAGGATAGTGATGTGTGTGTTTTTTTAATGCTTTTCAATCACAGTATGAAGGCATTGTATAGAATAGCACATCCCCCTGCAGGCTCCATATATCTAAAGCACAGTAAAAATGCAAGTCATAAAACAGTTTGCAAGGTGAACAGGTGACCAAAAAAGGCAATGAGGAGCTGTCATCTCCTTAGCTGTCATCTCCTCCTTCTCTGGCACTGCTGAGCTGGGGTTCCTCTTCTTAAAGAACTAAAAGAAAGCAAGACCTTCTGTCTGGCAGAAAAATGGTTGTCATCTACGCTCTCTTGAGTTGCCTATTTGACCCAATAGAAATGCTGAAATATTCTCTTCAATTCCAGTCACAGTTTTTTGGAAACTAAGGTCCAAATACTGTAGCAGAGAAAACTCTCATTCTCTGTGGTTAGCCTATCAAGAATAGAAAGGACTTTTAAAAAGAGACCTCTAATATCATGTTAAGACAATATATAAAATTTGCCTGGAATCTCTATTTTAGTTGTGCTTTCAGCTAATAAAGGCATATAGATGCAAAATGCAAACAATTGTACTTATGGCACACATAATTTAAGGACCTCTTGCCTCAAGAACAGTGTATAGGAATGGAAAAGATTATTGTTATGGGATGTATGGTTATTGGTGGTTCTTTCCTTTCGTTTCACAAATTTGCAACAGTGTTAAAGGTAAAGGTTCCCCTCGCACATACGTGCTAGTCGTTTCCAGCTCTAGGAGACGGTGCTCATCTCCGTTACAAAGCCAAAGAGCCAGCGCTGTCCGAAGACGTCTCCGTGGTCATGTGGCCGGCATGACTGAATGCCAAATATACTGTATTATTTGCATAGAGATAACAAGACCTGTTAACTTGAAAGACAGCAAGCTCATCAACGCACACACCAAGTTCAGGGCCGGTCTAAATAGAATCCAGAGATTCCCATCTGAATGTTGCTCCCACCCTGGTTACTGGCTTCAATGAAAGCCTTGTCTTAGGTCCACTTAGATGGCAAAACTTCTATTAGGCCTTATGTTGCTCTTTCCATGGGACACACTAGACTGGCATCAAATTCATATAATAGAGACAAATCCCATGCCATGCCATTTATTTGAAGGGGGAGAAAACAAACCTAGATGCATGTAGAGTGGTTTCAATTTAGATGGTAGCAAATATGAAAGGGAGGCTTAAACAATTTGTCAAAAGGTGATTTTGATTTAACTTTCTCCCTCATAAAAACCATAGTGCAGATAGGGAGGAGCAAAATATTAAAATTCCCTACTCCTAATAATCTCCACAATGGAAGAATGGATGGGAAAATGGATCGAACTAGCAGTTACCATAATTACAGTAACTGTTTTAATCAAAGAAAAGACTATATTCAGTTATGTTTCTACCTGGAAAACACTTCTACAGTTTTGTGCCCAAGATAGGGGGGAAAAGAAATTCTGACTTTGGGCTTTACTGATCAGTTATGTTTGTTGTTATAGAAACAACTAATATATCTTAGTTGAAAAAAGATGAAGCCTTTTCTTCTGCGTTTTTCTTCTATTGCACTAAAAGAAGTTGGAAGTTACTGGTTTTTTTCTTCTTTACCCCACACTTTGTTTTCCCTTCTTTCCCTTCCCCATTTCCACATTACCTTCATTTTCATTTGTAATTTATATTTATACATTTATAGTATGATGCTTTCATAGTATGATACTTTTATTAAAATTATATCTAAAAAAATCCTCCCACCCCCAAATGTCAGGGTCTTCATCTAGATGCTCCCCCTACCACCATTCTTTTTAACTTACCACACTAACATTTATTTTGTAATGCATTTACAAAAGTCCAGGTAATGTGTTAGAGTTCAATACCTATAATTCCCAGTCAGCACTTTTTTATCCAGGGGTTGAAAACCTTTGGTTAACAGGAATCATGCCACTGAAATCTCATAGCAACTTGTTAACTTTGGCTGCATGGTTTCTTACTGGTATCCTGTGGCAAACTAAAGAATATAACACAAAGGTCAGGAAAATAAAACCTAGAGTCCCAAAAAATTGCACCCCAAATTTCTCTAAAACATCATCACTCACCTGCCTGATGTTCTGTTGTTATCAGCTCCTTCTTCTTTTGACCATAATACTAGAACATGGCAGCAATACAGTCTTTTATGGACTACCAGATTAGCCAAGAAGCACTTGAGCCATTCTTTTTATTGATCTCTTTAGTATTTGAGAAGAATTAATCAAACTTAAATATATATTTAAGAAATCTTCCTTAAAGTGGAAGACGTTCAATGTTTAGGAAAATTTCAAAATATTAAAAATAATGGCCTTTTTAAAAGATCAGCATTATAAGTCTATAGAAAGAAGTTTCTGCAAGAATGTGTAATGGAAAGGGAATATGACAGACTAAAGAACTAACTAAATTAATAAATTAATATAGACTATTAAAAGCAAGGAGAGACATTGGCAACCTTTATTATTATTATTATTATTATTATTATTATTATTATTATTATTAGGCAAACACATATTGTTTATCTTTATTTTTAAAATAAATATTAAAGGATTATATTTGAAATAATTGAAATGAAACAAAAAGATGTTTCGATTGAGATTAATGAAAGAGGCTAGAATTAATGTGTTTGTTTCTCTCCTTACTGAAAATTTGGAATGGAAAAGGTAATAATAGAATTAAGTATGCATATATGAACGTATAATTGCTGTCACATTTGTATGTAAAGGTGATGACCTGGAAATATGTTGTCCACTAAAAAGAGATTTTTGTTTTTATGCAAAAAACGGAATAAAATTTGCTAAAAAAGAAAAAAGAAAGAAAGAAGTTTCTGCCTTTTTAAGGAACACAAGTGACATGCTAAGCTATATTGATGAAGGCACTTAGAGAAAGAGCTGGTTCTGATTGATAGTGTACAAGATAATAGAGTTGGAAGGGACCTTGAAGGTCCAAGTTCCTCCTAGCAGGAGACTCCATAGAATTTCAGACAAGCGATTGTCCAGTCTCTTCTTAAAAACCTCCAGAAGAATCCTATGTTTTAATAACTGATAGATTTATTCTAATAGTTGAAAGCAGCCATCAGCAAAAGAGAGGGAAGAATTCCTTTTGCAAACCTCTTTTTTTTCTTGCATTCCCTGAGGTAGGCAGTCTTGCAGGTTCATCAGTTTTGTGACTTTCTTATAAGAGTGTCACCAAACAGTAGTGATGTTGAGCCAAACATGGAAAGATTCATCTGTCCCAGTTTGACAAGCACTCTGCTAAAATAGCCACAATAATTCAATGGTCATATAACAGCTGGTACTACTGATCAATCAGAGGAAATACAGGAACAAAACCTATTAAAAAGGAAACTGATCAACACGAGGCAATTGCAATTAGAATATAAAGAAATAACCCCCAACTAGCTACCTTTCTCAACCACAGGCTCATATCTAGTGACTATCTGACAGCTGAAAATTTGAAATAATGGTAGATGGAACCTTTTCCTAAACAAGAACTAAGGTCCCATAAGAGCTGACATCCCTTTCAGTAACTGTGCTTCAGAAATTATTGCAGGGAATGTATAGCTTTAAGTACTAGATTCTGCCTTATTTATTTAATTCGTTGAATTAACTAGAAAACTTCAACATCAATCTGGGCATCAAATGTTTACCAAAATGCTTAGAATCACCCACACTGGAGCTTTTTTCCTTCCGAAATTAGATCTCTCTCTCTTTTCCATTTAATAAACAGAACTACCATCCTCAAATCTTCATGGTTTTGTTGCCAAAACATGTAACAGAAAAGTATGCCATCTCAGCTGGCCCATTAGAGATATAGAAAGTCCTGGAGATGCTCTTGTTCCATTTCTACCAGAATCTATCTCCCAAAGGATGAAATGATCCCAGTTTCAATTATGTGCATTAGTTGGTACCTGGAACTTTTAGAACAGTACAGTACAAAAGAAAAAAAATCTGTGGATCTTGGAAGAATGTTAAAAATCAGAGCGTACTTATTTGAGTTCTTTTAAGTTTTCAAAGATTTTATAAATATTAGCTAACTAAGCTCATTAACTGAATACATAGCAGCCTTTTTTCTTCTTCTTTAGAAAACAGACTTTCTGTGGGTTGATCACAGAATGTATATATTTTTCTCAACTATGCCAAATGTATGTGTAACTCACTTTGTAACAAACAATTTGTGGTTCACTCTTGATTTTATAGCACAACACCCACCTCAACTTGCAGCAAAACCTCTTTGCTGCCATCTAATGGTTTTCCAGATTTTTTTGAAGCTCAGATATAGCAGATGTAGTAGCAAATGAAATTATTCAGATACGAAAACACAAACTCCTGATTGTGGTTTGTAAATCACTGTGGAATAGCAAAGATCTTGCAGGTACGCTAATTCCTCAATGTAGGTAATAAAAAAAGTCTCCCTCTCACCCTTGTACACCTAAACATATAATCATAATACTTGACAATCTCTGAAGATAGTCAATCTTTTGTGTTTGGAGCCTTCACATTTTAAATCTTGGAAGACTGAGACAGAAACAACACCGCTGTTTGTGATTTGGCATTTGGGCAAAAGTTTGTCCTTTTAGCTTTTCTTATAATATGTTGAAGATTTGCACTGTTGTTTAGAGTTAGGCAGTGCCTGGATTTAATTAAATTAATGTGAAGAAGCTCTGTGTGCTATAGTCCTTGGGACAATCCTCAAAAGCTTCAGGGGTGACACAGGGATCTACGTATAGAAAAAATGTTGGCAATGGCTGTTCTGGAACAAAAGTGGTATTCAGCAGGTTCTGATCAGTTCTGGAGAACCAGTAGTGGAAATTTTGAGTCGTTCGGAGAACCGGTGATTGCCTTTCACCAGGAGTGGGAAGGGAATGGAGATTTTTGCAGTCTCCTTTCCCTGCCACTCCACCAAGCCATGTCACACCCACCAGGCCACGCCCACATAACCGGTAGTAAAAAAATGTGAATCCCACCACTGCTCTGGAGCCAATGAAAGTGTTAGGAATGAAATGTAGTATCAAGTACAGTTTCTGTGCATGAACATCTCCGCAGATTATTTCTGTCCAGGATCAGATACATATAAGTGGTGCTCCAGAGAAAGCTGTCCAAAACATTCCATGGTGTGGAGACTAGTTGAACTATGAAAAGAAGGATGGAATCTAGGATAATATTCAAGAGATGTGTTTGTTATTTCTTTCGAGAAGAAAGCAATCCCTGAGTTACCCTGTTTCCAGTGAATAGCCAGTCCACAAAGCTCCTGACGCTGGAAGTTTTAGGAAGAGATTGGATAACCATTTGTCTGAAGTGGTGTAAGGTATCCTGTCTAAGCAGGGGGTTGAAGACCTCCAAGGTCCTTTCCAACTCTGTTATTCTATTCTATTCTATTCTATTCTATTCTATTCTATTCTATTCTATTCTATTCTATTCTATTCTATTCTATTCTCAATATAATCCTTCAGCAAAGTTACTGTTTCAAAAGTAATTTATTTTCCATTCATTTTAAAACGCCCATGTATTCTCAGTTTAATGTGCCTATAATACAGGGGTGATATTTTGTCTTTGAGATATGAGTGGTAAAGAAACTGGTGCTTAGACATGCCATTGTTGACATACATGATATTGACATACATGATACTGATTTTATGAGGAAGTTAAAAAAAAATCTCACCAGTTCAAGAACTTAAAAGAAGTGAAAGGTGACTTTGTTCTGTTTAGACAAAAAAATGTTTTCTTTTTGCTCAGAGAGTTGATGAGAATTGGAACTGCTCTAAAATTTGTCTATAACTCAGAACAAACACATTTCTTATCTTAACTCCTTTTGTGAAAGACATTTCCAGTTTGGATAATTACATGTTGCTTTAGTCTTCGTCTCCAAAAACAATGCCAGTGGATTTTAAGATTTATTTTCACTTATTTCATTAGCATTCTTACTGCTGAGAAACTAAACCATCTTTATTAAAAAAAAAAAAGATCTAACCTCATTATGCATTTGTTACATTATATACAATATGTCTTCAGTTTGTTTGTACATATATAATGGCTAGAGTGAATCATTACACTGAGAAGTACAAGGGAGTATATTTATATTTATTCTCTGAGCTATAACTACTAAGATAAATTTGATGAGGTGAAGAATCTTCTCATGTGTCATGAGTATACAACATTGATATGTTTTAGCATTTCTTTTTAAAGAAATTCACTTCTTTACCCAGCCACTAGTTCTCCCAATACAGGCAGTCCTCACTTAGTGACTATAATTGGGAGCAGCAATTCTACCGCTAAGCTCTACAGTCACTAATTGAAACATCACATGTCTGTGACAGGCTTACAACATCATCTTTCCTCTTGCTCATTAAGCAAAGCAAGTTTACTTCTACCTTTCTCTTTACTCTGTTTGTTGAGAAACACACAAATGGCAATGGTGATTACTCAGGTCATAAATGTGAGGAATAGTTGCAAGCTTTTTTTAAAAAAACAACAATACTGTCCCAACGTCAAATGGTTGTCAAACAAAGCTGCCAGTAATCAAAGACAATCTGTATATCTTTCTGTTTTTCTTAACTGCTTCCAAATTTTCTGGGCACTGATGGGCATTGATATAAAAGGCATTTTTAATAAATAAATACCATATTTAAAAGTACCACATTACTTATTTCCCCCTGAAGATTCAGTGTGTGATAGTACAGATATATGTAATTTTTCTGGGATCAGCATTAGATAGCAATACTTAGACTTGAAAAAATAGCGAAAAGATAATTTCAACTATCTTTTTTTAGGCTTAAGAATGTACACGGCTGTGCCAAATAGGATGTGTAGAAAACTCAGCAAAAGGCTGAGTTTCCTCAAAATGATATTAATAGAATAGTAAAAAGATGTCATAACAAAAAGGCTAAACTTACAGAAAGGTCAATTCATACTTGGCCAGGTGCATTGTGGACCCATAGAGTCCCACAGAGTTCAAATAACTACATGTTACCATTGCCTTTTTGGAGAATTAAAATTTTATGTAAAGATACAGCATGTCTCTTTTTCAGATTCTTTATCATCAAGGAAAGTTTTCTGCTTTACTATGCTGAGAGTGAAAAGAAGAACTTTGAAAATAATCGGTACTTCAATATCCATCCAAAGGTTAGCAACATCTCCAAAGACATTCAGATAGGGTCTTGTTAGAAGGGAGTCTAGAAAGACTGGATTTCTGCTTCACAAAACATATTTGTGTACTTAAAATGAACTTTTAAAAAATTTAAAGGAACCTACACCGTGTATTTAGGATTACCTGGGTAGTAAACAATCAAATAGAGCATGCACTTTTAATACCCCTGAAATCCAGATTACCCTTTCCTTGTTCAGCTTCCAAAAAGCCTGGGAGTTGTACACTTCAGGAAACATTTGAGGACAACCAGGATTGTGTGAAGCCATCTGGAGTGATTGTTTTGATTGACTGATTGATTGATTCTATTTTAATGGTATTTGTTGCTTGACGTAAGCAACTCAGAGCCATTAGGAACTGAGCAGCATACAATTATGTTCAGTAAGTAAATAAATACAGATAGTCCTCCGTTAATGACCATTCATTCAGCAACTGTTCAAAGTTACAATGGCACTGAAGGACACTTACAGCCTGTCCTCAAAATTGAAGCCATTCACAGCATCCCTACAGTCACATGATTGTAAGTTGGGTACTTGGCAACCAGCTCACAATTATAACGGTTGCAGAATCCCATGGTCATATGAGCCTTGTGACTTTCACAGCTGGCTTCCAACAAGCAAAATCAATGGGAAAGTCAGCACAAGGTCACATAGGATGATCATATGACCATGCAGGATTTGCTTAAAGGCACAGTGGTTAGAACGCAGTATTGCAGGCTAACTCTGCATTCCCAATGCCAGGAGTTCAATGCTGACCGGCTCAAGGTTGACTCAGCCTTCCATTTTTCTGAAGTTGGTAAAATGAGGACTCAGATTGTTGCGGGCAATATGCTGACTTTGTAAACTGCTTAGAGAGGGCCGTAAAGCGCAGTGAAGTGATTTATAAGTCTAAATAGTATTACAGTTGTCATTGCTTAACATGAACTTGAACTTAACATGAACTTAACATGGACTAGAACTGCTGGAATTTGCTGTGATAAGTCAGTATGGTCATGTGATATCACATTTTAGGACTATATCATTTTGCAACAGCGTTCCCGGTCCCAATTACTGTCATCAACCAAGATTACCTGTAAGTAAATAAAGTTTTTCCATTCTATACTTCTTATTCTTGAAATTTTATTCCTTTTCTGAACACCCTGAACATTAGGCATTTCAGAAACTGTGGGGCTATGAATCAGAGTGGACTGGCTTAAGGCTTCTGACGTTCACTTTGTTTTTATTCAGAAGCTCAGTAATAATTCATGGAGGTGATTATGCCTTATGCCTTTAAATAAAAGATTCCGCTAAATATACAATATATGCTCAGCCTGGGAACAGAATGTACAGTTCTCTAGGTGTGCTGCTGTTACCTTGCCCCCACAAGCTTTCTTCTTTTCACCAGTCTCATTTAGAAAACAGGCAACATCAGCGTCTTTTCTGTCTTTATGATGAATTGACAGTCAAAAATACCGGTACTTTTCATCTACACCTTGTAACTGAAGAGATTTAACAAGCTGATCCAGATCTGTGCTCTACTGCAGGGCTGTCAAATTCCCCGCACTATGGGCCAGATTTCATCACATGCTGGCCACGCCCCTGCCTGGTTTAGTGAAGGGGGGAAAAAGTCCTGATACGTCACATGACGCCGCTGTGACAATTTGAGTTTGACACCCCTGCTCTGCTGCTTCCA
This sequence comes from Hydrophis major, assembly GCA_033807585.1. NCBI lineage: Eukaryota > Metazoa > Chordata > Lepidosauria > Squamata > Elapidae > Hydrophis > Hydrophis major. Next base: position 84,532,877 of record CM066328.1, on the reverse strand, counting down.
TAGCATTATTTTAGATACATGTTAGAGTTTGTTGCTTAATAAAACATTTTTTTTATAACTGGCATTTTAGTAAAAGCACCAGTACAAATTACAGACCATTATATTTTTATATAAAATACCATTATCACAGCAGGCTTTACAACAGGGGTATCCAACCTTGGTAACGTTAAGCCTGGAGGACTTCAACTCCCAGAATTCCCCAGCCAGCTGGCTGGGGAATTCTGGGAGTTGAAGTCCTCCAGGCTTAACGTTACCAAGGTTGGACACCCCTGCTTTACACTTTAAAGACTTCTTCCCTTCTCCCTTCTTCCCGCCCCTCCCCCCTTGCAGTTGAAGATATATAACTTCATATTTTTTTTGAACAAATTTTATTAATTTTTAAAGACATACAAAACATAAAACATAAAAACATAAAACCTCTTTTCTGAAAGTTATTTGTAAATTTTAAACAAATAAAACATTTTATACATCATTGACACATCTCCTTATAAACACATAGATATCCTTTCAAATTCCTCATTATTTCTCCTTATACTTTTATTCAATTATATTTCTTTTCTATATTTATCTGTTTTATATGTTTTTATTCACTATACTTATTTTTTCCTTTCCGGCTTGCTTTATTCTCTTCTGCCTTTTATTCTCCATTGTCCTTTTCTAACATTCCTCCAAGGTTTTATTAGCTCAATCAAACATAAACACACAGAAACACAAAACAACCTCTTTTCTGAAAGTTGCTTAGTCCCGGGTTAAAACTCTTCGTACAGACACAAATTCAAATTCATATTCATTTTGCATACCATTCCATATCTTATTAGGATTTTCAATTTTCTATATAGCTTCTCCTCTCTTTTAAATTTTCTTAATTTTATTTTATTAATCTCATCTCAATTCAAATCATAATATTTATTATTCTTTGTCTGTTCTATTTCCAGCTATCCATTTATCTTTCTTCTTTGAAAAAAACTTCTCCTGTACACTAATTGGAGTATGACGCCTTTATCTCTTTCCCCAACATTTATAATACTTAATATAGAATACATAGCTTACATTGGGATTCTGTTTGGTACATTCTAAAATTATACAATATTATCAATACCAATACAAATCTATTCATTAATATTAATATTCATTTATATCTTAAACACTTAGCACATTACTTTTCAGTTAAATCACATACTTTTATGAGAGCACCTACTTTCCATACCGTAGTTATAACTTCATTTTTTAACAATTCAATTTTCTCCTGTAGTATGTCATGCCAAATTTTGAGCAAGGCACATTTCAAAAGGCTATAGGAGGCTGACCGATCCATGGAAATCCTTTCCTTCTTCTTTTGGCAATCATGAGCATTTTGCTGATGGGAAATGCTCATGACTTGGCTGTTTTGAAATAAGCACAAAGCAAACCAAGAAAAGTTTGCATAGAATGTGAAATCTCTTTGATCATCTTGTGCCATGCTGGAGGTTCTGGATAAAGAGAAACACCTTCACTTGCACTGGGGAAAAAATGCAGGTAGCTCTAGATAAGCCACCTTAAAGGTATTCTAGCAATAGGATACCATGCTTGAAGATTTTCTCTTCTCTCATGGTGACAAGCTACGTTTAGGGTAACTGGCCCAAATATATAGCATTAGCAATAGCACTTAGACTTATATACCACTTCACAGTGCTTTACGGCCCTCTCTAAGTGGTTTACAGAGTCAGCATATTGCCCCCAACAATTTGGGTCCTTACCCACCTCGGAAGGATGGAAGGCTAAGTCAACCCTGAGCCTGGTGGGGTTTGAACTGCCAAATTGCAGGCAGCCAGCAGTCTGCAGAAGTAGCCTGTGGTACTGCATTCTAACCACCGCACCACCGTGGCTCATCCATATGATCTATCTGCTGAACTTGGCATTAATTGAAATATTGAAGAAATCTTAAAGGATGGCTCAAGAGGAAATACATTCCAATAGTGTAACCTAGAGGACACCAATACATGGAAAACAGTGGCCAAACACTCACTGTTGAAGAGTTTAGTTCAGAGAACTGGCAAATCCCACCTCTGACTGGAGATTTTACAGTATCCTTCCCTTGCCACACCCACTGTTATGGACTAAGCCAACACAGCAATACAACCCTCAACAGCTTCGTCTTGCAGCAGGCTTGTAATCCTGCACTTCTCATTGGTCCAAAGATAGCGAATCGTGATTGGTCGTTTTTGGCCAGTCTGATTGGCTGTTCACGGGACCCCCTGATTGGACGCTTGTGAAAGCGGTAGACTCAGTTCATTGGTTGTTTGACAGCAGTCAGCTCTATAAAAGAGCTGCTGCTGCCCAGGTATTTTGCTCTGTTCTTTTCTGTTAAATAAAGAGTTGAAGTCACCGTTTGATGTCTCGTCTCCGTTCCTTGCACCCATGCTCAGGACTTAACACCCACCAAGCCACGTCCACAGAACCGGTAGTACAAAAAAATTGAATCCCACCACTGGAACAAATGAAAAAAATAAACTCACAATATTCAGTACCGGTCAGACTGAAATAGAACTGATCTGTCTGGAAACACCTTCCTTTAATAAGCCTTTTTTCCTGCTAATTTTCTTTACAAAGTACCTCACATTGTGGAGATTTTGTAGCTGAGAGAGAGTGTTAGTATCTGTGAGCTAAGGCAGCCTTGAACAGCAAGGCCCAAGATTAAGAAAGAGTTCTGTTCCTAACTCTATCCTTAAGGTGAATTTTATGTAAACTGGAACAGGTTATTTAGTCTAACTATGTAGTTAGAAAAATACAGGAGCATGACATCACTCAAAATGGACAAAAAGAGGACAGCATTCTTCTTTCTTTGAGGAATTGTTGAAGACATGCAATGCTTTCAGGAACCATTGAAAACAGGCTGCACAGTATATTAACATGCATGCACTATTTTGTGACAGTCATAGAGACATTGTGTAGCTTCAGTAATTCATTGATTTGCAGTGAGTGGAGCATGTGCCATCTGCCTTTTCAAGTCAGATCTTGTTGCCGGTTGGCCACTCAGCCAGAGTTGCTCCCGTGAGATAGGAAGTATATTATTAAAGTAAATAAGTAGATAAATAAATAAATAAATTTGTCATTTTGAATACTACAGTCAGCCCGGTCATAACAAAAGGCTGTTTTTAAGCCAGAGGACTTCCTGTGTATATTTCTCTGTTATCATTAGCTCTATGAGGATCACCATTCTGGATGCCCATCTTGCAATCTTATCTAGTTCTAACTGCATCATGTCACTTCTCAATGATGATTTTAACCAATTGTCTGAAATCTTTGGTGCCTCCTCAGGGTGTCATACCTCTTGGTGGATGCATCGTAGAAGCCAAAGAAGAATCCAATATGCCTTATGCAATGAAAATCTCTCATGACGACTTCCATGTAAAGTGTTTTTTCTTCTTCTTTCTTGCTCCATTTAATTGATTTTAATATGGCACCAAGTTGCTAATTAGGCAGTAAAGAAGTAGATTGCCCAACAGAAGCATGCAGCAGCAAAACAGTACTCCATCACTGGAGGTTTTTAAGAGGAGATTGGACAGCCATTGTCCAGAATGATTCCATATAGGGCAGGGCTGTCAAACTTGCATCCCATGGGCCAGATGCGCCATGCCCGGTTTAGTGAAGGAGGGGGAAAATCCTGATACATCACATGACACCACCATGACAACGTGAGTTTGATACTCCTGATGTAGGGTATCCCATTTAAGCAGGGGGTTAGACTAGAAGACCTTCCAGGTCCCTTCCAACTCTGTTATTCTCTTAATCTGATTTCTCTTTGGTAGCTTATTTGGTAACCTGTGATGTTTTACATTACTGTAACTTCCAGTAAAGGGAATTGTTAGCTGTGACATTAGAAATCCCTAAAATTTTTCATCTGTTTGTAGACCATCACTTTCAGTCAGTTAACTTTCACGACTTCCTTCCAGGGATCAAAGTAAATTGTTTTGACAACATTTATCATTCCCAATATTACTCTGGGAAAGCCATGCAAGTAAAACTGATGTATGCATTTGCAGATAGTCTTTTTATCATAGTCATGGTTGTTCGTTTTCCTCCTTGATGAGCTGTGTTTCTCTTGAAGAAAAGATGGGGTTTATGATTTGAGGTTGTTGCTTTTTTTTAGGGCAACATTGTACTAGCAGCAGAATCAGCTTATGAGCAATCCCAGTGGTTGGAGATGCTTCAGGAGTCTGGAAAAGTGTAAGTGTGCCATGCAATCTCCTCATTTTGCTTGGCTTGATTTTCAATGGCATCCAAGTCACCGTTGCTTTTACTCTGGAGCTTTTGTGGTCAATAGGCTTTGATTGTGCAGTATGGTGGCTTAAATGCTTCTTCCGCAGCAGCTTTTCTCTTTAAAATAGCTTGTCAGAATACAGAAAAGATGGGAGAATTATGAATGGAGAGTGACAACATGAAAGCTCAGTGCAAACAGTGCCTGGAAGTGCTCTTTGGTTTTGCAAATATTTTGGTTAATACAAACTGTTCAAATTCCACAAGCGTTGGTACCCTGGAAGAATTCACCATGGAATACTTCCAATAAGCTTCTCTGCTTTTGCTGATCCCATTATTTTATCTGCCTCTCAGGATACACAGGGGGTGCTGCATATTATTTATCACTGCTGCTGTTGCTGCTGTTACGATTATTAATTAAATATATAATTATATAAGGCTGTCCAACTCTATTGAAATTCCAGGTGGCACATAATCACTTTTAGACATATGCTTTATTCTCCCAACAAAATCAATAGAATGCTATTGTGTATGAATTACCTAGGGCTGTGGACTTGATTTTAAGAATGTGATTGGATGCCCAACTTGGTAAATGCTTACTGAATCAATGATATTCACATAGCTCTGAGCAGAACCAATTTATACGCAGAAAAAAACCCTATCCTAATCAAAGAACTGTCAAGGAGAAATCCACACCTCCAATAACACTGGCAGGACAAACTACTGGATAAAAATTGGGAGCAAACTCCACCCTCACTATCACTGATGGTGTTACCTAGTCAGGTAATGAAACTTCCAAACAACCAAACTCAGAGAGTCTCAAGGACTCCACAATTCAACCTGCTGGAACTGGGTATGTCCAGTTTGATGAAAAGAAGCACTAATGTTCCAATATCTCAGGGGCTGCCACAAAGAAAAGGGAGTCAAGCTATTCTCCAAAGCAGGGGTCGCCAGCCTTTTGGACCTCAAGGGCCACCAAACTCACAATTTTAAATCCCACAGACCAGAGACCCTGGGGAAATCCCCCAAAAAGTCTGCAGGAAAATTCCCCACCTCATTTTCCTACCGATCAATCATTCTTTATTTGGGATTGCGGGACTGTCTCCAGCTCCATTCTCAGAGTGGGGAGAGAGAGAGAGAGACTGACTGACTGACTTTTGGCTTCATTAAAGGAAAGCATCAGAAGCCTTTCTTTCTCTCCCCAAACTCCATCAGAAATGAGTCTCTGTGAGACTTGTCATGCTGACGCAGACTCTTGTAACAGGATGCCTTGCAGGGTCCCAAAGACTCATTTCTATTTGTAACAAATTTTATTAATTTTACAAAAACAATACACAATCCAGGCATAACAACTTGAAAAATCTTTTCTAAAAAAAAAAAAAAACAATTAAAGAGAGCCAATAGAACATACAAAATAATTCCAAATTGTAATATCAATATTTACATAATCTATTTAACTTCATATATTATCCAGACTTCTTCTTTTATCCAAATTATATTTCTTGCTTATTAAAATTTTATTGCCTTTCATAAACATACAAAACACAGAACATAGAAAAACAAAACAAAACCAAAACATCTTTTCTGAAGGCTGCCTGATCCCGGGTTAAAACTCTTCTCACAGACACAAATTCAAACATCATATTCACTTTATATATCCTTCCATATCTTATTATCATTTTCTTTTTTTTTTATAAACCAATTTTATTAATTTTACAAAAACAGTGCACAAACAATCAAGGCATAACAGCTTATAAATTCTTTTCTAAAAAAAAATAGTGATAATTAAAGAAGAAAACCAATAGAACATAATGATTCCCAATTATAATATCAATATTTACTTTATCTATTTAACTTCGTATCTTATCCCAACTTCTCCTTTTCAACCAAATTATTTGTTAATTAAAATTTTATTGCCTTTTATCAACATACAAAACCCAAAAAAACATAACAAAACCTTTATATATCCTTCCATATCTTATTACCATTTTCAATAACATTCTTTGTCTGTTCTATTTCCAACTATCCATTCATCTTTTTTCTTTTACTATACTTCTCCTATACACTAATTGGAGTGACGCCTTTAACTCATTACCCTAACTTAAAAGTACTTCATATAACACTTAATTTATCTTGGGATTCTGTTTAGTAGATTCTAAAATTACACAATAAATTTTATACTCTAAATACACATATAAAAACACAATCTTATGTACCTTCCAGAATCCCCCTTTTATCCTTAATTAGATTCACCCATTGTCTCTAAATAAACTTTTTTTCTTTAGATCTTGCTTCCCACCATTGAGGCTTCTCCTCCCCCCCTTTCTCTCTTGCTTATTCTTCTCCTTGCCCTTTTTACCCCTTTGTCTCTCCTCTTCCCTTTTCTTACTCCCTTTCCTTTGCTTTCTAACCTTGCATCCACCTTTCCTCTCATTTTTCTCTTTTTTGGTTGTTTTTTCAAATCTTAAAATCCCCTTTTTCTTTTCCTCTTTCTCCTCCTCCCTGGAAAAAACCCATTCTTCATCAAAGATGGCTTCTTGTTCCTCTTCTTTTTTGTCCCAGTCATTCTGCTGCGTAATCAATTTTTCATAAGTACATAACGCCATTTCTAAAAATTGAAATAAAGTGCCCAAAGTATCTTTTCCATCTTGTTCTTCCTTTTTATATTTTTGATATTAAGTCTTTAGTTCATCCACAAGCGATGCCATCCTGAAAAGAGAAACTTTCCCCAAAACAACCAACCAGGTATTTTTAATCAAAAATAATTCAAAAAAAGTTCCAAAAGTTAATACTTTTCTTTCTTCTTCTATGTCTCTTTCTGGGGTTACTGTTTAATCAAAGAGGTCCAATTAGCATATATCTTTCTTTGAGGGAGAGAAAGAAAGACTTCTGCTGCTTTTTTGCGTGCATCTAAAAGCAGAAGAAGAAAGAAGTGGAAAGAAGCAGCCCGATGGCCAGGCGAGGTGCATGGGGCAAATTCCTCCCTGCCCTTTCTTCCTTCCTCTCACTACCTCATGTTGTTCGCCATGCAAGGGACACAATTGGCCTTGTGTTCCCATGGGCCATGTGGGTGGCACAGCCTTGTATTCCCACACAGCCTGGATTAATTGCTTTGGGGGTGACATTTCTCTGCAGACCACCAACATTTTCTCACAGACCACCAGTGGTCCCCAGCCCACTGGTTGGCGACCACTGCTCCAAAGCACCTGAGAGGAGGACAAGAAGCAATCAATGGAAACTAATCAAGGAGAGAAGCAGCTTAGAACTAAAGATAAATTTCCCGACAGAACAATTAATCAGTGGAACCACTTGCCTCCAGAAGTTATGAATGCTCCCAACCCTGGAAGTTTTTAAGAAGAGATTGGATAACTATTTATCTGAAATAGTATAGGCTTTCCTGCCTGAGCAGGGGTTGGACTAGAAGACCTCCAAGGTCCCTTCCAACTCTGTTATTCTATTCTATTCTAATCTTGAGCCAAGTATGTTGTCTTCTGGAGGAATCAGATATTACTGTCTGTGTCTTTGTCCTCTCTGTTAGCATTTTGTTTCCCCAGTTCCTTTCAAATTTGTTACCTCTTAAGAGTTCTCTGTTTCTGATATCAGCTTCTCTTTCGGCTTCTGTCAAACAGAGATAACCAGTTCTGGTCTAGCGATTAAGGACTTTAGTTAGAAAGTGGAAGCCTGGGAGTTCTAGTCCCACCTTAGCCATGAAAGCCAGCTGGATGACCTTGGGCCAATCATTCACGGCCCAACCCACCTCACGGGATTGCTGTTGGGCAAACAGGAGGAGGAAGGTGTATTACCATAGATATGTTCACCATCTTGTGTTATTTGTAAAAAAATAATAAAGGCAGGATGAAATAAATAAATAATAGAGGGAAGGTAGTAGAACTCCACCATTTCTGCAAGGAACACAAGGTTTTGGGTTTGTAGCTGATCCTTATTTCCCCTCTAGTTGTCAATTTCAATAGTCCCCCCTCCCACAAGTAAGAAAGAAAATTGTCCATGGGCTGGTCAGTTTCAATTATTCTAGAGGAACTAATACATTTATGGGAAGGAATTCCCTCCTCTCTAAAGATTCTTTCATCCCTTGTTTTTTCCAATAGCTTTTTAAAAATCCAAATATTTTAATTTTAGGAAAATTAAATATAATATAATGTAAATATGCAAATATAATGTAAAAAGAAGGTCAAACCAACCAACCAGAGAGAATTTAGGCAGACCTCTGAGGTAAAAGTCTTCTGGTTTCTGATTAGTGATGTTTTCCCTTCTGGCTTTTGATATGTTGAAAACAGATGGCAGAAAGTCAAGGAGCGAGTGAATGCCATGACACAAGTGGCACAAGTACATATCTGAACAACCCACTTGAGCAACAATGGAGTGTTAACAATTCAGTGAAGGCAGGAGAAGGATTGGTAATGGAGATCAGAGACAGCAAATGTTATGCTGGCCTTGTCTTATTGTGACTCAGGGAATGACTAAATATCATTTTAACTCAGCAGTGGGAAAAGGCCGCTAGGAAAGAAATGTCATTCTGAAGAGAAACTATGGGATGGAGCCTGCATTAGCCTCTTTCCTGAATATGACACCAGGCAGCCACATAAAATACATTTCCTAGATCCCATGGAATGCAATGGGATTGACTTCTGGGTGAATGTGTCCTAGGCTGTAGGGTTCGTCTCTGCCTATCTGAAATGTCACCTTTGACTCAGACTTATTATCTTGGTTAGGAACCTTTTCCCCACTTCAATCCAGCTATAACGCAAGCATACATTTGCAACAACTTTTTTTGGCTGTGTCCAAAAGATCTTGCATTCATGTGATTTCCCCAGCCCACATGTGAGATAGGCCGAAATCATCCTCATCTGTGTCTGTATTAAAATAGAATCCCCACCCTATTCTGCTGCTACCCAAAAGCAGCCTCATGACATATAAAATTAATTAGGCTTATCACTATTATTTTGGAGGGAAAGTAGGTGCCTAGCACTGTGGGAATAGAAGCAAGGCAGGGATCAGCAATGGGGTCAGTCAATTTTGTTCTTGATTGGTTTTCTGACACTTCGTGGATGGGATGATGATACTCATTTCAACAGTGGGAAAAGTTCCATGTCAAATGGATAAGCACATCTGGCTTGAACAAGCTGGAAGAGAGTCAGAAGGACCGGCTCAGTTCAAGGGCTCTTGACTCCTGTCATCTATCTTTAGCTAAAAATGGAGCATGTAATTTAGAAGAGGAATATTAGTGATCCTATTGAAAAGTCAGCGCACTGTAAATGGCCCCAGATAACCAGCCAATGAGGCATTGTTAAAACAACGTTGAATTCTTTGCCGATGTAAAGCTTATGAAACACCAAGGCTACACATTCATCTAATCACATACTTCTCCCATTAAGTGCAGTGTTGTTCTTCCCAAATTGCCAGCTTTGTAAGGGAAAGCAATTCAGACTAGTGTCCTAATGTGGGAGGTTAAGAGGGGAGCTCTCACCTTTTGTCTCTGCTACAGGACTAGTTTTACCATTTGGGTTGCCATGCATTTTGACAGGAACTTTTAGGGTCAGGCTAATTTACATTTAGATGAACTTAAATGGAGAATACAAGAAAGAACAATAGGTGAGGATCTCTTACTGTGGTGGAATGTAGTGCAGATTTGCAGGAGGGAGGGCGTCTTTCCCAAGGAGCAGAGGCAGAGTGCTTTAGTCTGGCAAGATTCCCGCCTATAGGCCTGCCAATAATATATTACTCTGGAGTAATTCCTCATGTCTTTAGCTATCTTCTACAATCTACATGGTTTGCTCTGTCCTACTCATCTTCTCCCACCCAGTGCTTCAAGGCAAAAGCATTAAGGAGCATCTTTACTGCCTGGTACAGCTTAAAATAGCTTTGAAGAATGGCTTCAACAGTTATGCAATTGTTTAGTTAAGGAAGGTAGCTTGACTGTGAAGGTCAAGAACATTCTGAAAAATGTGGCTTTGGTAGGATTGCAGGAGCCAACTAGCCATCTGTGACAGAGCTGTGCCGCAAGATCTATCTCCCTTTTTATTGTACTCTCAACTCAGGGAGAGAATTACAGAATAGGAGTTAATGTAATATCTCTCACCCCCTCATACAGCTGAGTAAATCTATGCCAGCCAACCATACCCCAATGCACCAGTTAATTGGGAGTTCTTCCAATATTCAGTATGGGGGGGGGGATCCATTTTGAACTTTCATACCTGCCTACAACATAAATCTGGGTCCTATAGTCAGCTAAGGTGGAGCCTGCTCCAAATCTTTATAGTCCTGATCCAAGTGTGTTTTAGGATTCCTAAATTCCATTTGGAGATTCGCAAGACATGGAAGCAGTTTGCACACCATGTTGAACAATTTTACACTGTTAAGTATCTTAAGTACCAAAAATAGAGTGCCAGTGAAACATGAGAATTGTGATTTGCAATGAGGGTTTGGTTTCTCCTATTTTATCTGTTCAGCTGAATAGCACAAAAAGAAGGCAAACCTGCCAACTGTTTTTAGAGTTATTTTCCTTTGTCTTGTGGGAGAACATGAAAGAAGGGGGGAACCCTTGTTTGACACCTAGGAAAGGAGGAAAGAGAAAAGGAGGAAAGAGAAAAGAAGGCTGTTTTCATTTTTTTAAAAAATTTCTTTCTCTCTTCCCTTTTTTTAAAGGACCTGGAGAAATGCCCAGCTGGGTGAAGCCATGATTGAGAGCCTTGAAGCTCAGGGACTACAACTGGCCAAAGAGAAACAAGAATATTTAGGTTGGAACTAACAGCAGCTGATATATAAAGATTATTATCATTTGTACATGAATGTATCAAATAGGGGCAGTGCAGCGCTTAAGATGCAAAGGCAAAAGGCAGTTCATGGTACCTGGAGATTTCCTCACAGGCTTGTCTCTGGAATCACTCTGCAATTACAGAGAACAGCCAGGCAGTCTCAAGAGACAATTTCAGAGGCGCCAAGTAAGAACCCCTCCAAAATTTAAACAACTTTTCCCTTTGAATCCAAAGTGCTTCTGAGCCCTAAAATGCAGCTACTCATTTCACATTCATTGTCTCCCATTGTACAGCCTATTTTTGTTCTGTAAGCCTCTCTCCAGTTGGGAAGATGATAGAACAGGAACATACCAGAGTCTTAAGAACTGCTTTGGGAGTTTCCCACATGTTTAGGAAATGGCCTTGACAGACAAGGGTTTCTCAGGGGTGCCTGCCCTTCAGCTTTGGGAAGCTCATGGAAAGGAACCCTCCCTGTCTCCTATCACCATCTCTTCAGTACCTGGCCAAGATTCCTCCGTATAGATAGTCCCTGACTTACAAGCATTCATTTAGTGACCATTTGAAGTTACAATGGCATTGAAGAAGGCGGCTTTATGACCATTTTTCACACAACTGGCGTTGTAGCATCCCCATGGTCACGGGATTAAAATTCAGCTGTGTAGCAATTGGCATATATTTATGATGGTTGCTCTGTCCGGGGTCATGTGATCACCTTTTGTGACCTCCTGACCAGCAAAGTCAATGAGGAAGCCAAATTGACTTAACAACCATGTTAATAACAAATGAGGTGATCCACTTAGCAACTGCCATAAGAAACGTGGCAAAACTCAGTTAACCATCTGCCTTACTTAACAACCTAAATTTTGGGATCAATTGTGGTCATAAGTTGAGGACAATCAGTATTTCCAAGCTTTTTCACATCTGCACTATATAATCCCTTTGGTTTTATGCCCATCTTTGGCCATAAAGGTAAAGGTAAAGATTCCCCATATACATGCTAGTCGTTTCTGGCTCTAGGAGGCGGTGTTCATCTTCATTACAAAGGCCGAAGAGCCAGCGCTGTCTGAAGACGTCTCCATGGTCATGTGGCCAGCATGACTAAACACCAAAGGTGCAAAGAACACTGTTACCTTCTTACCAAAGTGGTCCCTATTTTTCTACTTGCATGTTTACATGCTTTCAAACTGCTAGGTTGGCAGAAGCTGGGATAAGTAACAGGAACTCACTCCATTACATGGTGCTAGGGACTCAAACCACCAAACTGCTGACCTTTCTGATCAACAAGCTCAGTGTCTTAGCCACTGAACCTCCATGTCCCTTATCTTTGGCCATAGTAAAGGTTTAATTCAATGGTTTGATTAATTCCTGTTCTTGTCAGCCATTTTAACTTTGTATTCCATGCTGGTATAACCCTGTTAGATTTGTTGTCTCTGCTGAATTTTCATTGTGTTTTTTATGCCAAGTGGGTAATGATGTACATCTGAAGACTCCTAGCCTCATGTGACTTAATTAAAATCTGTCATGAGAGATAACTACATTAGGCTGAGTTCTCCATAGAATAATTATGCCTCTCTCCTGTGCAATCAGGGTTCCAGATCTCGGTCAAGTATTGTAACTTTGTTCCAGTTGTTGGTCTTCACTATAGAGCAGCCTTCCCTAACCTGGCCTTACATGCTGGCTCTGAATTCTGGGAGCTGCTATTTCATAATAGAGAAGTGGAAGGCTGGTGCAGGCCTCCCTGTCAATCCAGAAGGACTGGAAATGAAAGGGAGAGAACTATGTATCTGAAGAAATATTCAGTAGATGAGACATGCACCACTTTTTATAGAGTAAGGTCCACTCCAAGCATAGATAACCTCGTGTCCTACAAAGATTCTATATTAAAACATCCAACAACTCCAGACAAATGACAGTCATAAGGATGATGGGAATTGTAGCTAAAAATCAGAAGGAAAATCAGATTGCGACATTCTGGTGAGTTCCATAGGGCAATATTTTAGAGCTGCTGGGAGAAATTGGCTCTTTTGTATCTTTAAGCTGGTATAACTAATAACCTTAATCAAACAGCATGAGCTAATGAGGCCAAACAAAAGGAGGACAAAGTTAATGAGAATTTTAGGAATGCAGATGGTTTCCATAATTTAAGACAGTCTTCTATTTCCAACTAAAGCCTTCATGTGACAGGGGGAAAAACTTGTGTAGAAAAAAAAAACAATTCGAAGGTTGTGCAGTCAATACTTCCTAATATGTATCTCTCCTCTTGCTTCATATTTTCTCTTGTATTTTAATTCAAAGCAGAGTGATGTTATTCATAGATAATTTATAGAAAACATTCTGGTGGGTACCCAACTATTTTACCACACTTGTTTTCTAGGCAACATCCACATTATTGCTAGGAACACTATTATTTTAATGCCCACTTTTCCCATCCATGTAATAACCTCTTAATAAATCAAAGCCTTCTTCACTACTTTACTGTTGGCCTAATTTAGCATACATCCTGTTATTTTACTCTCACCTGTTAAATAAAGGTGATGAAGCTGGTAAGAGAATTGCAAATTATAGCATATTGGTTTTAGCTAATGCTTTGCTCGCAGGGAAAACCACTAGTAGCAGGGCAAGCTATTGTTTGCTATCATTGTTTTATGGATGCAATTAAAAACAAGTTTTTCTGAAGCTACCTCATAAGGTTCAAATCAGCACATTATGGTATACAAGAAGCAAAGCTGCATTTTTCAAGGTCCGTGTAATCTGTGTCTGATAATTTTCAATTATCCCTTCCATGGTGATTGCTTTCATTGGTCATTGTCTATTTGCAGATAAACTGATGGAAGAAACAGAGGAGCTATGTCTACAGAGGGAACAGAGAGAGGTTTTTTTTCTCATTTTAATTGTTCAACTTACATACTGAAATATCCATCTGTCTCATTAGTTCCACTGAATTACAATGTAGTTGGCCTCTGCTTGCTTTTTCCCCTTTCTAAAGTTTACTGCAGACTTGAGATACCCTTACCCCAATCTATTGTCTTCCAAATTGGTTGGACTATAATTCCCATTACCCATTAATATGCTGGCTGGGCATCATGGGCTTTTCATTAGGCTATTTGCCAATCACAGTATTTGCCAGTCAACTTGAAATAACCGGATGTCTCTACTTGTAAGACTATAGGGATTCTTTCACGTATTGAACAAATGGGAGTACTAACATGTGTCAGTAACTACCTTTTCCTGCATTGCCATTTTAATGTTGCCTTTCTTTCACCCAGGGATATTGCCTCCCTGCCTTGGTTTAGTGTCTACAAATAGGTTACTATTGTAAAGGTAGAGCTTGATAATGTTTAATGTTAACCGTCAGAATGGAGAGAGGGAGTTGGAAAAGAGTGTCCCAAGTCTATGAAGAGCAACATTTCTAGCTCTTAATAAAAGCGACACCTTGAGGTTGAGACCTTGTGATAAAACAAGGGAATAATTCCTTTCCCACTCTGGGATATAATTTCAGATCTCATTCAAAAGAGAATTGGAAATTTAGCTTTCTGTTACTCCATTGCCCTCCTCCTATATTTCACATGTGAGGAGGGAGAAGGGGTAGTTCAAGCCTGCAATATAGAAAATAAGGAAAGTGACCTTGAGAGAGATATGTGGGAGGAAACATATTGCCTAGGCAAAAAGTGCTGGGGTTTTTTTTTAAGTTCAGAGAAATAAAATAACATTTGGAAGTGGTTCAGGCAATTGCCATCCTGATTCACTGCTTGTATAATATTATAAACAATCCCAGTAAAAGTAGTTGCAGCCTTCCCGTGGAGCTGATTTCCTGGTTTGGACTATCTAGTGGGGCCAACATGCAGAAAACATGCAGAAAAGTTGAGTGGAGAAGTCTGAGTGCTGAGATATCTGGTGGGGGAGGATGTGGACATTCCCAATCCTTGAGCATCCTGCCATTCTACCCATGCTTTCTGGAAGTAAATCCTATACTATCTCATAAATCCCTTTTCCTGAGGAAACTTAAATGTGTTGGAATTATTATTGGAACCAATTGTTGTCTAATTTAGATAATAACCCACTTTTTATTCACAGTTCATAGCTGAGGCAGCTAAAATTGTCTTTTGCTGCTCCTGTTTTTAAAGTAGTATTTTCCCAATTCCCTTGATACAATTTGCCCTGAATATGAATTTGTTATTTTTAAACTTGAATTTTAAAAAAATGAGTTCTCCTGTGAATAATACTAGAATAATACTACATAGGAGATCAATTTGAGGAGAAAAGGGAGTTAGGTTTTGTCACTATTTACAGTAATTCTTTATTCTTTCTTTATTCTTTACACAAGGAATTTGTCTTCAGTGCATAAACTCTCAGTATACATAAAAGATATGTGATAAATCATGACCACAGTCATCATAAATACATTCATCATGAATCATAAGATACAACACTTAGTGATAGTCATAGAATACTAAATAAGCAATCAACATAAATCATACTAGGAACTAATAAACAATATAAATACTAGGAACTAATAAAAATATAAAGCAACAAAATTATAGTCATAAACAGAAAAGAAAATAGATAATAGGAAGGATGAGAATAATAATACAGTCTTAGTAAATAGTTTGACAGTGTTGTGGGAATTAGTTGTTTAGCAGAGTAATGGCATGTGGGGGGAACTGTCCTTGTGTCTAGTTGTTCTGGTGTGTAATGCCCTATAACGTTGTTTTGAGGGTAGAAGTTGAAAAATTCATGTCCAGGATGTGAGCAGTCTGTAGATATTTCCACACCCCTCTTTTTGACTCATGCAGAATATTACCCAGTTGATTCTATGCTATTTGTGCAACTCCCTGGTTAAGATGGACCAAACCATTTGATCAGACAGGTATTTCTGGGTGATTAGTCAATATATCTTGCCACAGTTTGGGGTATCAGTCTAGCCCCTGTTGCAATTATGGCAGCAGCTCTGGTGACCACTAGAACTACCTTTTTCCTGCCACCTCCATTTTCTCTTCCTATGGGTCTTCTTCAGTAGCTCAACCACCTAAACAGGTTGCTGTCTAATTCAAATAGTGGGTACCATTGGATATATTACAATGTTTTTGCTGCTTATGCAGACAAAGAGTTTCATGTGCTTATGCTTTTGACTGCTTTTATTAGTTGGGAGGATGCCAGCCATGAGATCAGAACTGTGCTTCTTGGTCTTTCCCTGCCATCACTGCCATTGTCTTGTATACTATTCAAGGAGGACAGAATTTGCTTGCAGTTGTTGGCTTCTTCACACCATGCTCTCCTCCATCCCTGTGGACTGTCAGCAGTCTAGTGTTGAGCATGACTTCAGTATTCGTTTGGAGCATCTGGGCCATGTTCAGAGATGGCCCAGATCACAGATGTGGAGGAGATGTTGCATTGGGCAGGAACATTAGTAGTACTCTCTCATGCTTTACTCCATATACCTCTCCATGCCCACTACCTGTTAGTTAGTTAGGCACTCTGAAACATAGGAAAGTCCACCAGGTTGTTAACAATGGAACCCAGGAAGTAGTGGGTAGATGAACGCAATCCTGGAATGGGAGGACAGCCTGCTCCTTGAAGCCCAAGGCAGCCATTGTTTTGAAACAGCAATTTACTCATTGAGGATCAAACAGCTACAACATAAGGTTGATCGCAGACTAAACGCCTAGTGATTATGCTGTGTGATAGGGAGTTATGCCATCCCAATGCTGAGAGTGTGCTTTTACCTGTCTACTTTCTTAGCATACTTTTCCTCTTAAGACTGAAAATGTTAGTTGTGGTTGCACAACTTTAAAATAGATGCTGTCTTTACCACCCCATCATTTTTTTAAAAATGCTTTCCTAAGCACTCTGTTTTAGAAAAGTTCCCAATGTTTGTTCAAAAGGCAACCTCTGAAGGAAAAAATGCATATGTGGCCGATTCACAAATCTGATCACTAGTGTCAACATTTACTGTAAGTTATACTTGTTACACAGCTGTGTAAATGTTCAAACTTTAACTAGAAAGCGAACTCTGCAGTCCTTTGAATTCTGCATTTATTGTCTTTTTCTTAAGGCCCTGGAGCATCTCAACCAAGTATTGGAAGCAGAAAAGCAGCAGTTTGAAGAAGTCATACAAGATCTTCGAGGGGAACAGGAGCAGATTAAACGGTAATGCCTCTCAGCCATCAAGAGAACCAAATAATAGCTGGCATTGGTGGTAATAATTTTTAAATATGGCTCACAACCTAGTTAATATTATCTGGACAACTTGAGCAGTGAGTTGGCTAAGAGAAATATTTTCCATATTTTGTACAACATTACAATTCTGAAGGAGTGCCGTCTTTAGGAGAAATCAGTTCTTTTGGGACACTTCCACACTATCAACATTTCAACTTCCCTCCTCATTCCAGACAAACATTTAAAACTCAATTTTAATCATCTTTAATTCTTCTCACCTCAAAGCATCCTGAACCAATGAGAGTTTACCCTCTTTCACTCCAGCTGACTAATGGGAGATAGTGGGTCACACATTGCTGCTGCAGTCACTGGATTGGGTAAGTTCTAAACAATGCAGAAATAGGATGGTGAACCTCTGTGGAGGAAGGAGTATAGAAATGGCTTGCCTGAGCCTAAATGGAAAGAGATGAGAATTTCTGCCAGTGGCAAAAATGCAGAAATATAAGACAGTGTATCTATATATTGTGAATACTGTACTTCCACTTAAAGCAGGGGTCCCCAAACTTGGCAACTTTAAGACTTGTGGACTTCAATTCCCAGAATTAGTTGGCTGGAGAATTCTGGGAGTTGAAGTTTACAAGTCTTAAAGTTGCCAAGTTTGGAGACCTCTGACTTAAAGAGAAACACAGACCTTCTTCTGATAAGACAGAAAGCAAAGGACAGAAAGTACTAGACATTTGTGTTTTACACTTTCTTCTAAATACCACACTGCATCTATCTCTTATCTTAAACTATCCCACTTTTAAGATATAGCACCAAAAATACATGTTGGTGCCTGCTGATACTCTCATGAAATCAGGTCACTTGTAATGAAAAAAAAAATTCAATGTCCTTGTAAGAGTTCTTAGATTTTTCAATAGCTATTTTTTTTCTTAAGGTGTTTTTCTATCTTTATATTATGTATTATCTGTTATATTGCATATTAAACATGTTGACAATGTAACTATATGAGACATGTCACAAAACAAAGATACACAACTTGCAATTCTAGGATTGAACGTATAAGGTTGACTTCCTTTTTTTAGACTTCTCTAAAATTGCAATGCCAACATTTGGGGATGTGGTTTCCTGCCATTTTTGAGTTAGGAAATATGTTAAAACTGTAGCATAATTGGAGTCCATTTTAAAAAAATAGAGCACTCAAGTATACCCTCAATATTCTAAAAAAATTATATAAAATAAAATTTCCCTCATTTTTATTTCCACCATGCCTATTGTGAACCTGAATGTCTCCTCTTTGAAAACTTACACAATCAAAAGGATGCCCATCCTCAGTCTTGTATTACAACACAGAACTGAAAAATATGCTTTCAATGGCCTTTGCATGGTTATTTCACAGAGAGCTGGAAATGACTGCCCAATCCCTCAAAGGAGTAGAAGAAGAAAAGAAAGGACTACAAACTCTGACAGAAGCATTACAGAAGACATTGGAAGTAGGTGTTTGATTTTTCTCCTGATGGCAGCCTTCGATGATTAGTAAACTGCCTCCTTAGAAATAACTAAATGATTAAAATTACAAATAAAAGCTGCAAAGAAATGTTGAGGTTCCAAACACAGCTTGCTCAGGATTCCAGTCAATCATATCCTCTTTCATTCCATTTCTCCATCCCAAATGAGGGCAGTATTCTGGATCCACTGAGCATTCTTGTTAGGCGCTCCATTTAGGGACCCATTTTGTACCCTTGTTAGTCTTAGGTGATTTCAACCTTTCAAGCACATGTCTTTTTAAGAATTCCTTCCTTCCACCCTCCCACCCAATCACATTTTTGTACTCTTATGTTTTTCCCCAGCCTCCTCTTTTGATTATATAGTCACTGGCACTTAAAGAAGTAATTTATATAGTAGGAGCTCCTACTTGCCAGAAATACTGGGCTTATTCAGTGAAATCAGCATCTTGAGATTTTGTTTGTCAGATTTGCTTTTTATATGTTTGGGGCCACAATGTTTTTGGTTTCTAAGCTCTAAATCCTAACAAAGAATGCAGCTCATTAATACAGAATCTCCATTCCTGTTCTTAATGGCAAATGAACCATCTCTAAACGAAGCTGATGCTTAGTCAAATGAGGAAGTGGTTGCCTGCAGTTGCTGTTTGGGGATGTTCTGCTGTTGATGGTTAGAGATTTTGTTCTGTCCTTAATTAAAATACTCGAGATCCCCGCGCTTTGATTGGCCAAAGCACGGGGCTCTCCGATTGGTCAGGCGAGCCGCGCCGATTGGCTCGCTAGGAATCTCCCGCGATTGGTCCATTCGGATTGCGGGAGATTCAAAGCGGTGCCATTGGCCGTGGCCGCCGCGGCGAAAGGAATAAAAGCCACGGGCTTTTTTCCTTTCGCCAGTTCGGTTCCAACTTACTAATAAAGAGCTTGCACTAAAGTCACCGACTCCTGGCATCATTTCGCGGACACAACACTGGCGACGAAGGTGGGATCCAGACCCTGAATCGAACCACGTGTCCGACGGAAGCCAGACGAACCACCGAGATGGCGAAAATCGCACCACCCGCACCCTTCAACCCCGCCACCGAGGACTGGGAATCGTTCTCCGACCGATTCCGCATGTACCTCGAGTGCAGCGGCTTGAAGGACGCCACCGGCCCCATGAAGCGCGCCATCTTCCTGACCCACTGCGGGACCAAGGTCTTCCAGATGGCCAAGGCGCTCGCCAAACCCGCCGATGCGACCGCGATGGACTGGGATGTCCTCGAACCCATACTTCGGTGGCACTACGCTCCAGAGGTACCCATCCTGATCCGGCACAATGAGTTCTACTGGCAGGACCAGAGGTCGGGGGGGAGTTTCAGCGACTTCGTCGCCGAGCTGCGGCATCTAGGGGGGCTTTGCGAATTCGACAACCTAAACGACGCCCTGTGAGACCGGATCGTGCTCGGTTTGTGGGACCCCGTCCTCCAGAGCCGGCTGATGGCCAAGGGCAACATCAGCCTAGCAGACACCCTCACCGCAGCCGCAGCCGCCGAAGCAACCCGAACTTCCGCCGACCGCATGCACAGACCAAACACTGGGGACCGCAGCGGAAACAACAACCCGGCGAGGTTGACCGAGCCCCGACCCGAGACGACCACCCACCAGGGTGAGCTCCACTGGACATCGGGCACTTCCGATGACGAGGAGGACATCCATCGCCTCCAGACAGGCCGCGACCCACGAAGCCGGCGAAGTTGTAAGTCGAGGACCAACTGTGCCGGTTGCGGCGGCGACCACCCCAGGTCGGAATGCCGGTTTTTCGAATCGATCTGCCAGCATTGCGACAAGAAGGGACACATCGCCCGTGTCTGCCGCCTGAAGAAAAATCGCAGCCCGGCACGATGGGACCAGAACGACCGGAGGAGAGAAGGCACACCACCCCGGACCAGAGATCGCCCCTCGGACAACCGATGGGACCGGAACGGGCGATCCTCGCGAGGCGGCGACAACCGGCGGAGAGAGGAGACCCACCAGACGGTCACCATCGGCCACGCCATCACCAACGACGCCCAGAAGGTCCACGTGGAGGTAGGCATCGAGGGCCAGCCATGCAAAATGGAGGTGGATTCCGGGTCCTACCTCTCCATGATTGCATGGCATGAAATAAAGCGCTTGGTGCCTACCCTCCAACGGAGGAACGTAGACAGCCAGAGACTCATTGTAAAAGACTACCAGGGAAACCGCATCCCGGTAGTCGGAACCAAACACTTCAACATCACGTATAAGGGGCGCACCGAAAGACTTCCCCTGACAATCGTCGACCGCGACTGCCCAAGCCTACTGGGACTGCAATGGTTCGCCCCGCTCGACATCGCTCTCACGGGAGTCGACCACGTCACCGACGACAGCTGGGAGCAGCAACTGGCCCGGGAGTTCCAAGAGGTCTTCGACGGAAACCTAGGCAAGTACCGAGGGCCCCTTATATATTTCGACCTAGACCCTAACATCCCCCCAAAACGCCTGAAACCAAGGCGGGTGCCATTCGCACTGAAACCCAAGATAGACGAGCAAATTGACAAGCTCGTCAAAAAAGGGGTTCTACAGCCCATAGACCATGCCCGGTGGGAGACCCCCATAGTCACCCCGATCAAGCCCGATGGGTCGGTGAGGATCTGTGGGGACTATAAGGCCACCCTAAATGGCGCGCTGCAACAAAGCGCCTACCCCGTCCCAGTAGTGCAACACCTACTGCACTCACTGGGAAGGGGCAAGGTTTTCGCCAAGCTCAACCTCGCCCAGGCATACCAACAGTTGCCGGTCGACGAGCAAACGGCAGAAGCGCAGACCATAGTCACCCACCGGGGGGCATTCAAATGCATCCGACTCCAATTCGGAGTCAGCGTGGCACCGGGCATATTCCAAAGCCTAATGGTGAGACTATTGCAAGGTATCAAGGGGGTGGTACCTTACTTCGACGACGTCCTAGTGTCGGCAGCCAACCAAGCCGAACTAGAGGGTCGACTAAGGGAGGTCCTAACCAAATTTAAAGAGACCGGACTAAAAGTCAAGAGGGAGAAATGCCAGCTATGCACGGAATGAGTAGAATTCCTAGGCTACCTCCTAGACCGTCACGGCATTCACCCCACAAACAAAAAAATCAAGGCCATCAAAGAAGCCCCCACACCCAAGTCAAAGACGGAACTACAGGCGTTCTTGGGGTTACTGAACTTTTACAATGTTTTCCTGCCCCAAAAGGCGACGGCGGCGGAGCCTTTGCATAGGCTCCTGGACAAGGCGATGACCTGGACTTGGGGGAAACGCGAGCAAGCCGCCTTCCAAAGAACGAAGGACCTCCTCACCTCGGATGCTGTCCTTATACAATTCAACGAGACCCTACCTCTGGCCGTCACATGCGACGCATCACCCTTCGGCGTCGACGCTGTCCTCAGCCATACCCTCCCCGACGGAAAAGAAACGCCCATCGCATTCTTTTCAAGGACCCTCACCAAACCGGAGCGGAACTATAGCCAACTGGACAAAGAGGCTCTGGCTATCGTTGCCGCCGTAAAACGATTCCACGAGTATCTCTACGGCCGGACTTTCACCATCATAACGGATCACAAGCCGCTGCTGGGAATCCTTGCAGGAAACCGGGCCACCCCGAACATTCTGTCTCCCCAAATGACAAGGTGGTCCAAGTTCCTGGCAGCCTACAACTACGAACTCATACACAGACCGGGTAAGACGATCTCCCATGCAGACTCCTTAAGCCGCTCGCCGCTACCAGAACCCGACATCGACCCAGCACCCACGACGACCACCCTCAGCATAGAGACTCTACCCAACCTGCCCATAACCGCGTCAGACATTGCCCGAGAGACTAATAAAGACAAACGTCTGGTGCGGGTGTTGCATTGGGTGGAGAAAGGGTGGCCGGAAAGGGACAACGACGAGTCCGTTAAAACGTTCCGGAACCGCCAAACGGAACTCTCCTTATTAAAAGGGTGTATACTATGGGGGGATAGGGTGGTCATTCCGGAGAAGCTACAGGGGAAGGTTCTGGAACTGCTACACGAGGGGCACCCTGGCATCGTTAGGACTAAAGCCCTGGCCAGAAGTTACGCTTGGTGGCCAGGGATGGACAAACAAATAGAGGCCTGGGTAGCTAGGTGCCAATGATGCCAGGAAACTAGGCCAAGCCCACCCACAGCACCCGTCCTAGAGTGGGAAACCCCAAGGGGACCTTGGTCTAGGATCCACATAGACTTCGCCGGGCCCACAAAAGGGCACACCTTCCTCATAACAGTTGACGTTTACTCCAACTGGCTGGAGGTAAGCAACATGAACACGACAACCACGGAGGCCGTGATCAAGGAACTCTGCAAACTCTTTGCAACACACGGCCTCCCAGACGTCGTCGTCTCCGACAACGGGCCCCAGTTCACCTCGCTGGAATTCGAAAAATTCCTAGCGGAAAGGGGCATCCGCCACGCGCTGACAGCACCGGCGCACCCGGCGGCGAACGGTAGGGCGGAACGGATGGTCCAATTCACTAAAAAGACCATCCGGAAAATAGACCACGGGGAGATCCAGGAGAAAATAAACAAACTACTCTTCACCCAACACATAACCCCAAATACCACAACCAATAAAAGCCCAGCCAAACTACTAATGGGCAGAAAGCTAAGGTCCCCACTCGACAGGTTACACCCCACGTATAACCCGGAGAGGCCCCCAGACTCAAACACCAAACACCGAACCTTCGCACCCGGCGACCCCGTATACGCAAAAAACCTGACGGGAGACCCACTATGGATTCCAGCCGTCATCACACAAGCAACAGGCCCACACTCGTACCGGCTACAAACAGCAGACGGACGAGCGTGGAAACGCC
This sequence comes from Hydrophis major, assembly GCA_033807585.1. NCBI lineage: Eukaryota > Metazoa > Chordata > Lepidosauria > Squamata > Elapidae > Hydrophis > Hydrophis major. Next base: position 84,509,337 of record CM066328.1, on the reverse strand, counting down.
ACATCGACCAACTAAGGTCGAGGACTACCAACCAACAAACCACCGACGCACAAACAGGTGAAACCAACCCCCACAACACAAACCAAGGGGGGAGGGAATACCCAGGGGACCAAAACCAAGGAAGAATAAACCAGCAGTACTCACCGGAAAGCAGCCATCATGACCCCGCGCCAGGAAGAAACAGCCAGGCCAGCTCGACCGACCCGGAAAGACCGAGCGGGAGCGGCGAAACCCGCAGCTCAACCAACCCGGAAGGCCCAGGAGGGAGCTACGGAGAAAGGACCGGCCCGATCGACCAGCCGGTTCCCACGACAGCAGCAGGAGCAGCAGAGATCCCGACCGAACCAGGTCAAGTAGGCCCAGATGGAGCCCCGCCTACCTACGTGACTACGCAACGTAAGGACTGAACCAAGAGGGGAGGGGTGTTCTGTCCTTCATTAACATACTCGAGATCCCCGCGCTTTGATTGGCCAAAGCGCGGGGCTCTCCGATTGGTCAGGCGAGCCGCGCCGATTGGCTCGCTAGGAATCTCCCGTGATTGGTCCATTCGGATCGCGGGAGATTCAAAGTGGTGCCATTGGCCGCGGCCGCCGCGGCGAAAGGAATAAAAGCCACAGGCTTTTTTCCTTTCGCCAGTTCGGTTCCAACTTACTAATAAAGAGCTTGCACTAAAGTCACTGACTCCTGGCATCATTTCGCGGACACAACAGATTTCATTGTCCCTGTCATTGTACTAACAGGGATAGAGATCTTTGGAGATATTTTTGCCTGAGGTATGAAAATCATTTGGCTTAGTTTAGCAGCTGAGTTGCTCCTAGCTATTCACATATATTGAGGTTATCACATATATTGAGCCATGCCTGCACAGTCTTTTTTCTCTGTTCCTTTGTGGGAATGTGAGATGTCGCCTTTATTTTTGTTATGTCTGGTACTCTGTGTGAAATGATCCTTTGAAGAGTTCTCTTGGGAGTAGGAACATCAGCTTTCTTCTGTTTTGCAAATTTTCTCAGAAATGTTATCGTGGTTTTTTTTTTCTGCATTCATGAATGTGATAGACTAATTTCACAATTCTAATTTCTCAATTGGCACCTGTTGTTGGTGTAGCACCTGTGCATTTAATTTTGCATGACAGATAGAAAATTCCCTATTTGATACCAATAATGAATTTATTATTCTAATAAAAATTAATCTGCTAGGTTTCTCTTTGATAAATTTTGCATTAAAGCACAGATGCCTTGCTAGCTTGGCGATGACAACCATCCTTTTGATCCCACCACTCTAATGTTGTGGAAGTTGCCTTTTTCAAAGGTAACCCATCGAAAAGTCAGTCATGGGGAAGGGGAAGAAGAATGATCACTGCTTAACCTGTCTGTATTGGCTCTCAGGAACTCTCTCTGGAAAAACAAAGCATGCTGGAGAGGCTGGAAGAAGATGGAAGTCACTTGCAGCCCCAAAAGAGCCCTTCGGAGCAAACCAGTGCCACTGGGGACCTGCAGAATAGCCTCCACCAGATTGAAGAGAAAATGCACCAGCTGCTGAAGGAGAAATTCTTAGCAGAGAAAAGGTGAGTCGGGGAGAGACTTCCAACCCGCAAATATTACAAATTGGGGAGTTGACTTTTCACATTTAGAGAAACAGTACAGTCCATAGACCTGGCTCATTTCTTCCTCTGTCCCATCAGCCCTTCTTATGGTTGTTTTTATGTCATTATTCTTGTTAAATTTTTTTTTTAACAAAAGGTAGGAACAGCAAGTGAAATTTGCAAGAGGAATCTATTGTTCCCCATTGGAGCAGAAAGTCAGCCTGGGTGTTATTGCAGGCTGGAACTCCTACAAATTAAAGGCAGGAAGGAGAGAAATGAGATGAGGTTATCATTTAATGCTTTTTCCTCTGCTACTTCATAGAATGAAGGAGAATGAAGAACGCTCCCGAGCTCTGGAAGAAGAAAGAGAGTTCTATTCCTCCCAGTCTCAGGCCCTACAGAATTCCCTATCTGAGCTGACAGCTGAGAAGCAGAAGACTGAGAGAGACCTAAAGGTATGATAGAACAGTTTCTATTATGGTAGAAGGTGGTTCTTAGGCCTAAAGTTATCCCCACTCCCTTTTTCAGTTTTCAGAACTCCTTATGGCTTCATTAATGAAGTTCAGCCTCCTGTCATGTAGTATCTACATGAAACAGACTAAAGGGAGATGAACAGTGACCCCGTTCTACCGTTTATCCCATTTTTGCAAAAAAGGATGAGACCTTTTGAATTTGTCCACATGAAAGACCTGGTCCCATTAGCAGGGCTGCCAACTCTCACGCAATCAGCGTGAGACTCACGCAATTCAATCAATTTTGACTGTCTCACTCTGATAAACAAAATCTCACGCTAAACCCCCAAAATCATGGAATGTTCAAAAATATCCCTACATTCTCTGATTATATTCCGAATATTCCCCTTAGCTTAGGAGAAGGATGAGCTCCCAGCGCCGCCCCGCCCTGCCCAGCCACCCCGCCCTGCCCAGCCACCCCGCCCTGCCCAGCCACCCCACCGCGCCTCTTTTCCCGCCTTAATCCTTCTGCCGGCGTCCCGTAACTGTCACGATGCCGATCATTTTCGCTTCAGGAAAGCGAAGAGCAGGAGGCTTCTTCGCCGCCCGGGGCGCTCGCAGCCACTTTGCCCCGCCCTCTCCCTCTCTGCAATGTCCTCTGGGACAAGCCAGCTGCCCTAGGCTTTCCAAAGAAGGACACGAGGGGGCTGGCAAAGCCTCTTTACAGCCTCGGCCAGTAATAACAATGGTAAGCAAAGCCAACGGAGTGGCTTCCATTTAACCCTTTGGTGTTTAAATCTTTGGTGATGTTTCTTTATTTTCTCTGGCTGGATTTCTGACCCAGGGGAGAAAGACCATTTAAAAAAGCAAAAAGGACAGAAAGAACACCAAGAAAGAATGGGACAACCCCCCCCCCCCAAAAAAAAAAGAGATCCAACACAACTCTGAATAAAATTATTATTATTTTAAATTTTATTATTATTATAATTATTATTACCACCCCTTTACACGCCTTATGCTCTCTTTTAGCTGATCCAAAAGAGTCTTCCCAAACCAGCAAGGCGAGAAGCGCTCCAGGCTGATCTATAAAGGGGCTGGGCAGCTTTTTTGCAAAATACTTAATAGAAAGGTTGGAGGACTGACAGGATTACATCTCTGGCAGTGGATGAAGGAATCACTTTTTCCTCTTTCTCCTTTGAGTTTAAATCCTAGGTCTCCATGCACCAGATCGACAGGACTGTACTACATTATTATCATATTTTCAAACCCTTAGATAAGGACTCAATAAGGACTTTTTTTGATGCCAGTAGGCTTCTCAGCCCCAAATTGGGATAGCCCTGACTCAACTAGAACATATTCTAATCTTAACACAATTTACCATCCAAAGAGCAGTAAGACCATTAAGTTCAGAATCTAAACTTACCCAATAAATAATATACTGTTTCCTCACTGTGCTCAAGCTTCAGAATACAGTAGATGAGTTTTACAGTTAACAATATGTATATTTATATGAAGCACTCATTATTTGATTTAATGTTTAGTTTATACATGTCTGAAATTATGAACCCCTATTTCAGTCAACAAGTTAGTATATAATTAAAGACTGAGACTATAGCATTTGATATTGGCATGTAGTATGGTATTTGATACAGAAAGAAGAATACCCATTGATGTATTTGCATTATCTCTGTAGTTGTTTCGGGTTTTTGTCTTTTTGTTGCACATTGAATTCATCCTATAGTGGTCTATAGTACATCACTAAGCTAATAAAGTCAGTTGAGGTAGAATACTGCAGTTACAAGTCAGGAACTTCAATTATTCATGGTCAGTGAACTGCATTATTAATATCTTACAAATCCGGTTCAAGTACATTGGTGCTGCTTGCATGTATGTATGTATGTATATGTCCAAATCATGACTAAAGTATGCATCAGATTGCACCATTTAAAATGTAAAATTGTCAAAGCTCCCTACCGTGGAAGGGGGGACACCCCCCTTCCACACCATCCCCCCCCCCTCGGTCGCTCCGCTCCCTCGCAGTGTCTCACTCCGAACTATCACTCAAGGTTGGCAGCCCTGCATTAGTTCATCCTTTCACTGAGCTCTGTCTCACCAAAACTATTTTTGATTTGTCCTTCTAGACCAGGAGTGTCAAACTCAAGGCCCAGGGGCCAGATCCAGGCCACAGGGTGCTTAGATCTGGCCTAGGGGGCTGGCCTGGAAACAGTGAAGGACCAACCCACGGTGCCTCTACCAGTGAAAACTGAGCTCGTGCGGGTCGTGTGCAACTCTCATAGGCTCCGTTTTTGCTGGCAGAGGGCTGCAGGAGGCCATTGCAGCCGAAAACAGAGCCCATGAGGACCACTACTAGCAAAAGTGGCATTTGATCACATGAGTGATGTTGAGCTGGCCACATCCCCAGCCCCCCCCCCAAGGTCAAACACAAACCTGATGCAGCCCTCAATGAAATAGAGTTTGATACCCCTGCTCTAGACAAAAAAAAGGTGGCCCAATTTGTGTTACTTAGTCAGCCAACAATCTCACTTGCCCTTCTTCCACTGCTGAATGACACAAAATAAAATAACATCAAGAGAAGGGAACTGGAGCTACCCCCAGGCAGTGTACCAAATGTTTTTTAAAAAAAAAACACACACACACACATTTCTTGCTTCTGTTTGCAATTTGCTGTTGTATTTTCTTTTCTGGATTTTTGGGGGGACTGCCTCCTTTCCTTCTGGCTCAGGCAGAAGTGAAGGTGCGTATGGACCTGGAGAAACGCTTGCAGGAGGCTGAAGAGGCCCTGCAGAGCCTTGAACAAGGCCTAAATTGCAAGCATCGCAACAAAGAGAAGGAGGAAAAAATGAAAGCGGATGTCAGCAACCTGAAAAGTAAGTGGACCTTCCCCATTGCTGCTAAGTAGCCTCTACTCTATTGTAGAGTCTACAATAAAGCTCCCACTTCAAAAGAAGTCTCACCTTGCAGGTGCCTCCAGTTGGAAGCATTAACCAATGAATCCTTGCATAACTGTGAGTTGTGAATCTGCATAATGGGCCTCAGGAATGTTGCTGTAGCATTTCTGACACTCTAAAAATATAAATTGACAAAGTCTATGAGGGGGGAAAATAATCATGAACTTCCTGAAGGAGGGTCAAGTTTTTAAAAAGCATGAAGTGTATCTTTGTATTTCATCTCCCTCTTTTTTTAAAAAAAAAATGCAACCTCAGCAGGTGATAGCTGGATTGAGAAGCTAACCAAACAATACTTAAATCAGAGACCACAAGCTATAGCAGGGGTCTTCAACCATGGCAACTTGAAGCCTGGCGGACTTCAACTCCCAAAATTCTGGGAGTTGAAGTCTGCCTGGTTGTTAAGGGAGTTGAAGTCCGCCAGGCTTCAAGTTGCCAAGGTTGGAGATCCCTTGGACTAGAACAGTGATTTTCAACCCCAGAAACTTTAAGATGTGTGGACTTCAACTTCCAGAATCTCTTCTCTGAGCATGTTGGCTGAAGAATTCTAAGAGTTGAAATCCACACGTGTTAAAAGTTTCTGAGGTTCAGACTAGACTAAACCATAGTTCATTCCACAAGAAAACATTGCTCCTAAGGAAACTGTTATGTTTGGAGCATGGGCGAGAAAGAATGGAGACAAGCCTCTGAACAGTGAACTTCAGCTCTTTATTTACATAGTGACTTCTGGCATCTATAACAGTTTTAACCCGCCTTATATAGGCAAACCCCGTAACTATTAACCAATAACCAACGAGGAGCGCTAGCTCTCATAACCAATAGGACTCTCTGTTTAAGGGCGAATCGGATTCCCCGGAGCGAGCCAATCTGATCCGGCCGTTTAACAGCCAATCAGAAGTGCAGGGCCAGAACCCTGCACTTTACTCCAAGCTCACGCTTTATTAAAACTTTATACATTCACAACACCCCTTCCCCCTGGCTTCTGTTTGCAGGGCGCAGTTACATAGTCCTTTAGGTAGGACGGTTGTTTTATTAGTCTCTTTGATTTTGGCTGTGTCATTTGGCTGCAATCACGCTGAGGTAGATCATTGTTTGGCAGTGGGGCTGTTTCTGGTTCAGAGTTCATTTCCCCGTCGTTGCCCATGTTCTCTGTACTTCCCTGAGGTTCAACTGTTTCCCTCTCTGGTTCCACTTCCTGAGTCTCCATTATACCGTCGTTCCCTTCGAACAGGTTTTCTTCTCCTTGGAATTCCTCTTCTTCTGTACCTCCCCCCCCCCTCAGTCTGGTCATAGGGGAGTTCAGGACTGCCCGCCGGAAGCCGCGATCGTAATTGATCGATATGGCGTTTCCATAGTCTATCGTCAAGGCATTGTACAAGGTAGGATCTTGGGCCGGTTACACGAACTACTGTCACCTCCACCCACAATAGGTCGCCCGATAGGTTTTTAGCGTATACCAAATCTCCTACCTGGAAGGCACGACAGCGGCCGCTGGATCCTATTGGTTTTTCCGGTTCATAAGCTGGGTGTAACCGGTCGAGGTGGGAGCAGAGTTTTCGTCCCATTAGCAGTTCGGCGGCAGTTTTGTTGGTGATGCTATGCGGTATGATGTGTTGTAAAAAAGGATTCGATTGATCTTGTCGTCAATGTTGTCGTAGTCTACCTTCTGTAAGGTTTTCTTCACAAATTGTACCATGCGTTCTGCTTTGCCATTGGTCGCAGGGTGAACGCATGTCGAATGCCGCGGTCAGCGAGGTACTGCTCGAACGACAGTGCTGTAAATTGGGGCCAGTTATCGGATACCAGGACGTCTGGTAGTCCGTGGGTTGCAAATAGTCTTTCCAAGATTTTGATGACCGCCTCGGAGGTTGTAGTCGTCATGCGATGAATTTCGAGCCAATTTGAATAGGCGTCGACGGTTAGTAGAAAGGTGTGGCCTTTGGTCGGCCCTGCGAAGTCCAAGTGAATTCGGGACCAGGGTCCCCATGGTGTCTCCCATTCAGTAGGAATGGCTTTAGGTGGGGCGTTGCTCACTTCCTGGCATTTTGAACAAGCTTTAACCCAATGTTCGATTTGCTTGTCAATGCCCGGCCACCATGCGTAGCTTCGCGCAAGGGCTTTCATTCGCACGATGCCAGGGTGGCCATCGTGCAAGGTTCTCAGAAGCGCTTTCTGGAGTCATTCTGGGATAACGACTCTGTTGCCCCAGATGACACAGCCTTTTTGGGAGAACAACTCGGTTTGTCAAGTCTTGAATGGTGTGAAGTCATCTGATAATTGGTCCAATGGCCATCTGCGTTCTACCCAGCTTAGGACTCGCGCTAAGGTGGGGTCACGTTTGGTTTCTCTCACGATATCTCGGGCGGTTAATGGCGGCGAGTTGAGTGCCTCAATTTGCAACGTGGTTACCGTTGGTGCCGGATCGTCGAGAGCCTCTGGAAGCGGTGCTCGGCTCAATGCGTCAGCGTGAATGGCTTTCCCCGGGGAATGGCTTTCCCCGGGCGGTATTGCAGCCGATAGTTATAAGCAGCTAAGAATTCTGACCATCGAGTCATCCTAGGTGATAATATGTAGGGAGTCAGCTTATCTCCGGCTATTATCCCCAATAATGGTTTGTGGTCAGTCACGATAGTAAAAGCCCGGCCATACACGTACTCATGGAATTTTTTAACGGCTGACACAATTGCGAGGGCTTCTTTATCGATTTGTCCATAATTTCGCTCAGTTTTTGAAAGTGTCTTTGAAAAATATGCAACAGGGGCTTCGTTCCCATTAGGCAGTACATGGCTCAAAATGGCACCCACTCCAAAGGGCGAAGCATCACATGTGATATTTAACGGCAAAGTCTCGTTATACTGCATGAGTACAGAGTCAGAAGTGAGCAGTTTTTTTATGTTGCGGAATGCCTGTTCTTCTCGGTGACCCCATAACCAATTTGCTTTCTTATCTAACAACTGGTGTAACGGTTCAGCGACCGTTGCTTTATGCGGTAAAAATACATTATAAAAGTTGATGAGGCCTAGGAACGCCTGGAGATCGGCCCTGTTTCGTGGCCTGGGAGCGTTTTTTATTGCCCTTAGTTTACTTTCAGTAGGGTGAATACCCTGGCGATCAATTAGCTATCCTAAAAACTCAACACTGTCAGTACACAATTTACATTTGTTTTTCTTTACTTTAAGACCGGCCTCTTGGAATTTTTTTAGGACTAATTTTAACTGGTCCTGTAAGATTTTTTTTGTAGGGGCCGCAATTAATAAATCATCAAAATAAGAGACCACACCTTTAATCCCTTGTAATAACCTCTCCATAAGGCTCTGAAAAATCCCCGGGGCTACACTAACTCCGAATTGAAGCCGGGTACATTTAAAGGCACCTCGGTGCGTCACAATCGTTTGTGCCAGTGCCGTCTTTTCATCAACAGGTAGTTGCTGATATGCCTGAGCTAAATCTAATTTAGCGAAGACTTTCCCGCCCCCCAGGGAGTGGAGGAGGTGCTGCACCACCGGCACTGGATATGCATTCTTCTGTAGGGCGTGGTTCAAAGTGGCCCGGTAGTCCCCACAAATTCAGACCTTCTATTGTCTGGCTAAATGGGCGTTACGATTGGGGTTTCCCAGGGGGAGTGATCGATGGGCTCTAACCCCCCCTGAGCTATCAGTTTGTCGAGTTGTTCATCGATTTTCGACTTTATGGCAAATGGAACTTGACGGGGCTTAAATCGAATGGGAGCTACCTTTGGGTCTAGACTGAACGAGATCGGGGTCCCCTTGTACTTGCCTAAGCTGTCCGCAAAGATGTCCCTGAAATCATGGATGAGGTCTCCCTCCCAGTCACTTCCGCTGACTTGGTTTATGCCTGCCACTTCAATGCCGAGTGGCGCGAACCATTGGAGGCCTAGTAGGCTAGGCCTGTCTCTATCGATGACAGTTAGTGGTAAGTACGCTGTGTGCTTCTTGAAGGAGACTCGGACTCGGCAGGAACCAATGACGGGGATTCGATTCCCTTGGTAGTCCTTGAGGATGAGTCTTTGGAAGCGGAGATCTTGGCGTTGAATCGTGGGGATGAGTTGTTTAAGGGTCTTCCAGGACACCATCGAGAGGGATGATCCCGAGTCGACTTCCATGTGGCAAGGCTGGTTCTCGATGGCTACTGTGATTCGTATTTTCTTGGTGTCTAAAGCTGAGGCGTGACCGATAGTGATAGTATGGTGAGCCTATTCTCTCTGGAAAACTCGATTTCTGTAGGAGTGATTTACTGGCTCTCGCTGTACAGGACGGTTTCCTGTCGATTGGAGATAGTTAGTCCCTTTTGAGGCCTGGCCAGGTCCTGGTAAGCTTCGGCAGACCCGTCCAATGTGGCCTTGCTTCCCGCACTCATGGCAGAGCGCATCGCGGAATTTGCATTCGGACCTGGCATGGTTGGCCCCACAGCCAGTGCAAGGGCGTAAAGACTTTGGGTGGTGGTCCTGGTTGGACCGCAGTCGATGGACCCCTTCTTCGTTGCTGTCTGATGACGAAGAGAGGTCCTCGTGGTGCGTCGTTGCAAGCTGTTCTTCTGACCTGGATAAAATGTCACTTGTCGGTGGTGGTACCGGAGTGCGGTTTCGGCGTAGTTGTGCAGCCAACTTCCTGGTTGCTTCTGCTGCAGTAGCATCGGCGATGGCATCGGCAAGGCTGATGTCGCCTTTTGCCATCAGCTTGCTTTGAGCGCCTGGTGCATCTAGTCCCAGAATTATGCGATCTCTTAGTGCTTCTTCTAAATCGGTGAATCTGCAGAGGCCTCCCAAATTTCAGAGGTCTGCTATGAAGTTGGCCACGCTTTCTCCCTTTCGCTGGCTCCTCTGATAAAACTCGTGCCGTCTCACGAGCGTAGGCACAGTCGGTGCGTAGTGATCTCGTAGGAGAGGTTCGAGGTCGTCCCAATCCATCGCCTTCACTTCTCGGGGTTTGGCTAGTGCTTTAACCATCTTAAATACAGTTGGACCGCAATGCGTTAGGAACACCGCCCGTTTCTTTCCTGGTGTGGCGTCCTTTAAGTTGTTGGTTTCTAAGAACATTTGGAAGCGATCCATGTAGGACTCCCAGTCCTCCTGTACTGGATCGAACGGAGCGGGTGGTACGACGCCACCGGACATGGTTCCGTTGTGTAGCATCGTCTGTCACGTGCTCGGTGTTCTTCAAAGTTTCGTTGATTCAGATGTCTCCACATCCCATCCTCGTCGCCAGTGTTATGTTTGGAGCATGGGCGAGAAAGAATGGAGACAAGCCTCTGAACGGTGAACTTCAGCTCTTTATTTACATAGTGACTTCTAGCATCTATAACAGTTTTAACCCGCCTTATATAGGCAAACCCCGTAACTATTAACCAATAACCAACGAGGAGCGCTAGCTCTCATAACCAATAGGACTCTCTGTTTAAGGGCCAATCGGATTCCCCGGAGCGGGCCAATCCGATCCGGCCATTTAACAGCCAATCAGAAGTGCAGGGCCAGAACCCTGCACTTTACTCCAAGCTCACGCTTTATTAAAACTTTATACATTCACAACAGAAACTATATAAAAGTGTCCATACTTTCTCCAGCAGTGAAATCGAAGGAGGACTTTATCTTTTCAAAAACCAAACGGAAGCTGCTGATCATATTGGCTAATGTATATAATTAGAATTGAAGCAGGCAGGAATGGAAAATTCAACCTTCTATTGGAGCCAAGATATAAAACAGGGGTGTCAAACTCACGTCATCACGGCAGCGTCACGTGACATATCGGGACTTTTCCCCTCTTCGCTAAACTGGGTGTAGGTGGTGCGTAATGCTTCCAGCCCATGGGCCAGGAGTGTGACAGCCCTGGTATAAAGCTGCAGCTAATACATGTTTAATTTGCTCCCAAGAATCATTTTTACTTGCCTGAGTTTGCATTCTTGGTGTGATGAAATTATTTATCTAGTCATAAGTAGCATGATTTGGGGGGGAGGGGGGATATTATTTGGGGGATAATTATATTTTAGAAACTTGCTACCACCATCCAAATATGATAACATTCTTCTCCTGATGGTATCACTTTTCCAATCCATTGTGGGGGGTTTGGGGCAATAGGGCATCTTAGGTAGGAGTGGTATTACCTGTTATATGACATATACTTATAACAAATTCAAATTTTATTTAACAATCATTTTCTATCAACGTCTAGTATTGATAGAAAGTTGTTTCTGTTCAAAAATGCATCAGCAAAACTCTTCCTGCATACTTAAATTATGGAGTGATTGTCACATTTCTGTACATTCTTTTTTTTTTTGAAACAAATTTTTATTAATTTTAAAGATAAAACAACACATCATTAACCATTAAATACATAAACACATAAAACCTCTTAACATTGTAAATCCTTACAAGTCAAACAAAACATTATTTTTATACAGCATAATTCCAATTTATCCCATCTCCATATGGACACACAAATATCTTTCAGCAAATTTCTCATTATTTCTCTTTACTCCTATTCAATTTCATTTCTCTTCCATATTTATCCATTTTATAGTCATCATATTCTTTTCTTTCTGGCTTGTTTAAATTATTCTCATCTAACATTCCTCCAAGGTTTTATTGATTCTTTTTTCCTTTTTTTTATAAAAAACAAATTTTGTTAGTTTTACCATAAACACAATACACAAACATACAAACACAAAACATAAACAAAACTAAAAGATCTTTTCTGAAGGTTGTCTGTTCCCGGGTTAAAACTCTTCACACAGACACAAATTCAAACATCATATTCAACCCATATCTCCTTCCATATCTTATTATCATTTTCTTTTTTTTATATATATATATAAAAACCATTTTTATCAGTTTTATAAAAACAATGCACAAAGAATCAAGGCATAGCAGCTTATAAATTCTTTTCTAAGAAAAAATAATAATAAAAGATCAATAAGGCATAACATTTCCAGATTATAATATCAATATTTCATATAATATTAACTTCATATCTTGTCCCTACTTCTCCTTTCCATCCAAATTATTTATTAATTAAAATTTTATTGCCTTTTATCAATATACAAAATCAAAAAAAAAAAGCATATATATCCTTCCATATCTTATTACCATTTTCAACAACATTCTTTGTCTGTTCTATTTCCAATTATCCATTCATCTTTTTTTTCTTTTACCATACTTCTCCTGTACACCAATTGGAGTAGCATCTATAACTCATTACCCTAACTTAGAAATACTACATATAGCAATCTTTCTTGGGATTCTGTTTAAAAGATTCTAAAATTACATAATAAATTTTATATTCTAAATATACATATAAAAACACACTCTTATATACCCTCCAGAATCCCTCTTTTAATCTAAATTAAATTCACCCATTGTCTCTAAATAAACTTTTTTTCTTTAGGTCTTGCTTCCCCCCATTAAGGCTTCTCCTCCCCCCCTTTCTCTCTTGCTTATTCTTCTCCTTGCCCTTTCTACCCCTTTGCTTTTTCCCTTCGCTTTTCTTACTCCTTTTCCTTTGCTTTCTAACCTTGCCTCCATCTTTTCGCTCATTTTTCTCTCTTTTGGTTGTTTTTATAATTCTTAAAATCCCCTTTTTCTTATCCTTTTTCTCCTCCTCTCCGGAAGGGACCCATTGTTCATCAAAGATGGCTTCTTCTTCCTCTTCTTCCTTGTCCCAGTCCTTCTGCTGCGTAATCAACTTTTCAACAGAACATAACGCCATTTCTAAGAATTGAAACAAAGCGCCCAAAGTATCTTCTTTTTTATATTTTTGATATTCAATCTCTAGTTCATCCACAAACGATGCCATTATAAAAAGGGAAACTTTTTCCAAAACAACCACAAGTATTTTTAATCAAAGACAATCAAAAGCAATTAAAAAAAAAAAATTCCAAAAGTTAATACTTTTCTTCCTTCTTCTCTTTCTCTTTCTGGATTAATTTTTATTCAAAGAGGTCCAATTACCATATATCTTCCTTTGGGATCCACAAAGACGTTCTAGACAATCTCCTCCTTTTTCAGCTTCTGCTCCAATTTTTTTTCTCCCTTCCCACTTGCAATGACAATTTTAAATAATCAGAAATCCATACCTCCAGCAAAGATTTTCCAATTTCTTAAATTTTTCAATGTCCAAAAATCCCTTTGTCTCTTAGCTTCAACTTTCAAAGCAATCCACTTTCAATGTCTAATATATCCAAATATTTCTGCTATTTCCGTGGGGTGGGAGAGTAAAAAAAAAAAAAAAAAAGTTCCCTTTAACAGCTTCTCCGCCGCTTTTCGCTCTTCTTAGGGATACAATGTATCCTCCAGCAATTCAAGCAGCTCAATTCCAGGCAATTTAAAAGGTGTTACTTGACCCGGCTCAGACAGAACTTTCACTCTTCACACTTCCTCCAGCACAGTTCTTACCCGGTTGCTGGCTTCTTCGTGGCGGCCATTGCTGACCGCCGCTCCACCACCTTGGGAAAAAGGGGTTTTCCCGGAGAAGGGGGGGGTCTGCGACACCCCCACCTCCCTATCCGACTCTCCTCTCTCTTCAGCTGTCCCTACAGGGCAGCCATATCCCCCTGACCCATCTGGATCGGGGGTACCTCGACGGCTAGCACAGCAGGAATCGCGAGCTGTCGCGAATTCCTGCTGCCCCGAAGCCACGCGAAACCGGAAGTTTTCGCATTTCTGTACATTCTTGATAACGTCTGAATTATACTAAGCTTTGTATTATTTGATTATGTGCCATCAAGAGCCTTAGCGAATATATATATAGATTTTCTTCAGGGCAACCTTCCCCAACTTGGTCCTTTGGGTTTTCAGTGGTGCACTCATCAGTCACAGAAGGACCAGGAAGGGGACAGATCACGCTGGAGAAAAATCTATCTATCTATTTATTTATTTATTTATTTTTATGTATTTATTTTGTCAAGCAATTATAAGATAACAGGAACAAGTATAAACATAGTTATGAATACATGGATACATATAAGAAAAATAAAAAGAAACAATAGGACAGGGACAGTAGGCATGTTGGTACACTTATGCAGGTCCCCTACACACTTCTCAGGAAAGGGGTGAGGTCAATAGTAGACAGTGTTAGGGATAACATTGTTTACCCTAACTGGTTTAGGTAAAATAATAAATATGTTATCATGGTTTGTTAGTTAAAGTGTCTGCAACTTTAACTGTAGGAATGTAATTAAGGGAGTGGTTGTAATAGCACCATAAAAGAAGCAAGACAACGGCAGCTTGCTCTCTCTGGCTTAATGATCCCTAATTACTGGATGGATTCAAGACTGCATTTTTCCCCTACTGGAACGGGAGAGAGAAAGGACTGATTTATTTGTAAGTGAACTGACATTGGATATTCTACACGGACTTTGCTAATTGAATATCCTTGAAAGGACAGACTAAAACGATACATGACTAATGGACTGTTATTTTGACTATGCTATAAATTCTAAATGGAATAAACTATATTTTTGATAGCACAAGCATATCTGTTATTTTTACTGTATGTTAACAAACATACAAACTTATCTCACTCATTTATCTGTGTGCCTATCTGACTAACGCTGCACATTCTGTTTAGCTTGTCTCCTTAACCCTCGTTGGGGAACACAGGCTTAACACTGATTATGGGCCCAGAGGCTGCAAAGTCAGTTTAACTAAGATAAAACAGATTTATGTAAAAAGTGAGAGTTTGTGTTGTTATACGTTACAGTAAACAGACAGCTGTGTTTTATTAATTATAGTTTTATATCCATATATAGAAAACATGGCACAAGTCAATTTACAAAGTTTGTCCCTAATATCCAAGTTGGATGGAACAAACTATGTATCATGGTCTATGAAATGTAGTCTACTTCTACAAAGAGAAGGTCTGTGGAACATAATTGAAAACCCACCAAACATAGAGGAATGGGATCCAGAGGCTGAGGAAGATAGACAAAAGATAAAAGAATTTAAACTGAAGAATGTACAAGCTCTTTGCATAATAGGACTAACACTGTCTGACCAGCAACTTGTTCATATCCGCGGAGAGCAAATGGCTGTTGGGTGTTGGCAGAAGCTGAAGAGGATTTATGTCCGAGATAACGTTGATGCTCACATAAATCTTACACGGAAGCTTTTCAGGATGCATCTCCAGATGAATGGTGATATGTTTAGTCATTTGAATTCTAAAGCATTTTTCAAGAACTGCACGAGAAAGAGCTTATTTTCTTTACTTTAACTAATATAACTGGCAGATTGATTGAAGAGGCAAGAAGAAGACTTGAAAGAGATCAGTTAAGGAGGGAGAAACCTCAAAAAGAAGATATTGAATCTCCTACTGCATACGCAATTAAAAAGTGTTTTAATTGTGGAGGAAGAGGACATTTGGCAAAATTTTGTAAAAAAGCAAAGCGCCAAAACGCTGGCCAGAATACTAAAAGTCATCAAAAGATAAAGAAAAATTTAGAATTAGCCATGTATATTAACGGAGCTGTAAAAAATAATTTATGGGTGGTTGACAGTGGAGCATCCCACTGTATAACAAATGATAACAAAAATTTTATTAAAATGTCCCAGAGTACACAGCAGATATCGTTAACCAATGGCTGGAAACTGAAAGCTAAAGGTCAAGGTATAGCATGTTGTTCTTTCATAAAAGAGAATGTAAAAATGTTATATGTACCACAACTTAAGTTTAATTTAATTTCAGTTAGAATTTTGGTTAAACTAGGATATGTAGTTACCTTTAGGAGAGATAACTGCATAATTGAAAAAGAAGATAAGAAAATTACTGCTTCTTTAAGAGGTGAATTATAAGTTTTAAATGATAATAGTTTAGAGGTGGCTAACACGGTTTATGATAATAAGAAACCTCATGATGAATGTATTCATTTGTTACACCGACGGCTAGGGCATTTAAATTTTAAAATGCTTAAGAGAACTGTTCAATTATCTAAAGGAATAAGTTTGAAACCTTGTAATAAGTATTTGCAATGTTTTGCTTGTAATCAAAGCAAAAGCAGGGTCATACCAGCTAATAGAGTTAATGGATTTACTACCAAAGAGCCTTTAGAAGTAGTATTTGCCGATTTAATAGGTCCAAAAAAACCAAGTGTAGGAGGAGCTTGATACATACTAAGTATAATGGACCACTATTCTAGATATGGGTTTTGTTATTTAATGAAGAGCAAAACTGAAACGTATCTAAATATCTTTAATTGGATAAAATTTGCAGAAAGAAAAACTAAAAAGAAATTAGTAACTCTTATAACAGATAATGGTATGGAATTTACAAATAATAAATTCCAGAATAGACTTAGGATGTTAGGTATTCAACATAAAAAGTCTGCACCATATAGGCCACAACATAATGCCTTTATAGAGAGACGAGGCCAAACACTGCAGTCAATGGCACGTACTATGTTGTCTGATTCAGGATTACCTGACAATTTGTGGGGAGAAGCAATAATGTGTGGTAATCATATATTAAATAATGTTGTTAATTCAACAACAGGTGAATTACCATTCACACTGTGGCATGGTACGAAACCTGATTTAAGTTACATGCACACATTTGGAGCACCAGCATGGGTGCATATCCCTTCACAACTTAGACAAAAAGGACAGCATAGAGCTAAAAGATTATTTTTTGTAGGATATGAATCTAATCACAGATCTTATAGATTCTGGGAACCAGGTACATCTAGAGTTTACACCAGTGCTAGTGCTAAATTCCTAGAACATGTAGGATGGAATAGATTAGAGCAAGATTTAAATAATAAAGTAATTATTGAACCCTACAAAAGGCAGAAAGGACAGACTAGTTATAAGAAGAGTCCAATTAAAGAAGAAGTCCACAAAGAACAAATAGGACCAAAACAAGAGGAAACAATTGATCAGGAAGAGTTAGATAATCAAGAACAGTTAATAAATGAAAGTCCACTTGTAAGTCCTGTAATACCTAGACCTACTACATGTGTAACTAGACCACCTGATAGGTATCAAGCAAGTATTGTTTGCAAAGTAACTAAAGTTCCAACTAGTGTAGATGAACTTAAGATGTATCCTGCTAAGGATCAGGAGAATTGGCAAAAGGCAATGGAAAAAGAACTAAATTCATTAAAGGTAATGAAAGTATATGAAGATGCTAAATTACCTCCAGGAGAAAAATCCATTGGGTGCAAATGGATATTCAAAGTAAAAACTGGAAATGATGGGACTGTTACCCATAAAGCTAGGTTGGTAGCTCAAGGATTTAATCAAACTGCATCTGATTACAATGAAGTTTTTGCACCAAGCCTTAAAGCAACATCTTTGAGAGCAGCTTTACTGTGGGCAGCTAAGAAAAACTATGTCATTAACCATTTAGATGTAGAAACTGCTTATTTGCATGCACCATTGCAGCACACTATATATTTACAAAAGCCAGTTGTTATAAAAGACAATAAAGTAAATAGTAATGATTGTTGGAAACTAAAAAGAAGTCTTTATGGGTTGAAACAATCTGGCTATCAATGGAATCAATTTATTGTGAAAGAATTAAACAATATAGGTTTTAAATCTGGTTTAGCAGATCCATGTGTGTTTAAAAGAGAAAATAATGGAAGGGTGTCATTATTGTTATTATTTACAGATGATATTGCTTTGATAACTAAGACTAATAATGAAGCTAATGAGATTATATCATTATTAGCCAAAAAGATAAAATTAAAGCATTTAGGTGAAATTAAAAAGTATCTAGGATTGACAATTAACAAAACAAAAAATGGATTTAAGATATCTCAAGAAGATAAAATTTGCCAATTAATTAAAATGTATAAAATGGAACTTTGTAAACCGGCAAAGACTCCAATGAGTCAGGAAGTTTGCCAAACTGATGATCAAAGTCCCAAATTTGATAAGTCTATGTATCAATCTTTGATTGGTAGCTTATCATATATAAGCAATTGGTCAAGGCCAGATATAGCTTATAGTCTTAATCAGCTGGGACGTTTTAATTCAGATCCACATCAATGTCATTGGCAATCATTAAAGAGAATTTTAAGATATCTTAAAGGAACAATGAACCATGCATTTGTATCACCAAAGGGTGATTTGAGTCTTAGTGCCTATGCAGATGCAAGTTTTGCAACTGACATAAACACTAGAAAATCAACATCTGAGATGGCTATATTATTTGGTAAGACACTAATAGGGTGGAGGTCAATCAGACAACAGCATATCAGCTTGTCCATGATGGAAGCAGAATTTTCATGTCTGTCATTACTATGCATTGACTTAATTTTGTACAAACAGTTATTATTAGACATGGGTGTAACTGTTAAAGATTCCATTATTGTGTACGAGGACAACCAGGCAGCCATAAAGTTGGCTACTAATATAGCTGTAAAAACTAGATCAAAGCATACTGATTTAAGATACTTAAATGTTAGAGAATCTGTAAAGAATGGGCTAATTAAATTGGAATACTGCATGACAGAAGAAAACATTGCAGACCAATTTACAAAAGCTCAAGGAGTAGTCAAGTTTAAAGAAAGTTGTAACTACTATAATTTAAAAGTATAAATAGTTATATTATTATTATTAACCTAAAAGGGGAGAATGTTAGGGATAACATTGTTTACCCTAACTGGTTTAGGTAAAATAATAAATATGTTATCATGGTTTGTTAGTTAAACTGTCTGCAACTTTAACTGTAGGAATGTAATTAAGGGAATGGTTGTAATAGCACCATAAAAGAAGCAAGACAACGGCAGCTTGCTCTCTCTGGCTTAATGATCCCTAATTACTGGATGGATTCAAGACTGCATTTTTTCCCTACTGGAACGGGAGAGAGAAAGGACTGATTTATTTGTAAGTGAACTGACATTGGATATTCTACACGGACTTTGCTAATTGAATATCCTTGAAAGGACAGGCTAAAATGATACATGACTAATGGACTGTTATTTTGACTATGCTATAAATTCTAAATGGAATAAACTATATTTTTGATAGCACAAGCGTATCTGTTATTTTTACTGTATGTTACAAACTTATCTCACTCATTTATCTGTGTGCCTATCTGACGAACGCTGCACATTCTGTTTAGCTTGTCTCCTTAACCCTCGTTGGGGAACACAGGCTTAACAGACAGTCTAAGGTTAAAGTTTTTGAAGTTTAGGGAAGAAACCACAGAGTCAGGTAGAGTATTCCAGACATTGACCACTCTGTTGCTGAAGTCATATTTCCTGCAATCAAGTTTGGTGCAATTAACCTTGACTTGGTATCTATAGTGTGCTGTTATGTTGTTATGGTTGAAACTGAAGTATTCATTGACAGGTAGGACATTGCAATATATCATTTTATATACTATACTTAGATCGGACCAAAAGTGGTGTAGTTCTAGGTTTTCTAGGTATAGAATTTCAAGTCTGGTGACATAAGGTATTCTGCAATGAGTAGAGGAGTGTAGAACTCTTCTTGTGAAATATTTCTGGACTTTCTCAACTGTGTTAATATCAGATACGTAATGAGGGTTCCAGACTGATGAGCTGTATTCAAATATTGGTCTAGCAAATGTTTTGTATGGTCTAGTCAATAGTGTGATATTACTAGAGAAAAAGCTGCATAGCATTAGGTGAACAACTCTTAATGCCTTTTTGGCTATGTAGTTATAGTGGGCTCTACCACTTAGATCATTAGAGATGAGTACTCCAAGGTCCTTGACAGAATTTGGATCATCATGCATTGTAAGAGCTGATACCAATTTGATGGCACATAATAGTTCAAAATCAACTGAGCTTTAAATGCTCCTCCATCACTACCTAAATTATCCTAAGAGTAAAATAAGCACAAGATTAGAATAAAACTGAAATAGCTTATTTTCTGCTATGGGGATCATATCCCAGTAACCTCATAAGAGGCAGTTAACAAACAGTAAGCAAGCTTTAGATCAGAAAAGCTTTCAAAAATGTCTCATTTGTCCCTCTCCTCCCCCCAGCATTTGTTGTCAGCACAATTTTTAAACAAATAAAATAACATTGGATATAAAGCTGTAATAACAGTTAATAGTTTTGCCTTAAATTGTCTCAAAGGAGAAAGAATAATGTTTTATAAAAATATTTTGCATATGGTTGAATTAAAAAGCAACATACAGAAATCTCAGAATTGATTTTTTTTAAAGGCAGAAGCTAATATCCATATCTTCATCTTCAAAGTTGTATGGACCATTCATAACTTGACACCCTCTAAATAAGGGGGGGTCTTGAAATCCCATAATATTCCTATTGATAGGGTCATTTATTGTAATTCTAGAAAGTCATGGAAGCATGGAGTGCTAGGTTGAGGAACAATGGTCGAAGGCTAGGATTTATTCCATTTCCCCTGTCTCTGATCATCTTGTAGAATTCTTCGAAGAATGTATCCGGAATGCTGAACTAGAAGCCAAGATGCCAGTAATCATGAAAAATTCTGTGTACCTTCACAAGGCTGCCACTCGCAGGATAAAAAGCTGCCGATTTCGTCGTAGCAGATGCAGCAATTCGTGGAATAGTTGTAAGTATTGCTTGTCCCTGTTTCTTTTATAGTTTATAGGTAATTCAGGGTTTGGGATTTTTTATTATCTTGCAAAAAGGACCTAACTTGTAGTCACTTTGGTGCAGAAACAGAAATCACCTTTGATTTCCTAATGATAACCTTGAGGTAGGAAAAAGGCACTCATTGATTGACAAGTTTCTCCACATTAATTAAAGTTCTAAAACTATGGCTGTACTTTATTGGTTTAATATGAAGCTGATCTCTGGGGGCAAAATCAATCCCATATACGGCCACAGCTTGCATGGCTGTTAGAAATTCTGAGTTATAATCCAACACTTCTAGAGGATATCTAATTGAGAAAGGCACCCTTGGTACATTGTGATAGCGCCATTATGTGTATTAATCTGTGTTTTGTTGACTGCCATTTTTTTTCCTCTTTGATTGGTACCTAGTTACTTAAACAGTTTGATAACCTCAATTTTACTCCTTGTTCCCACAGTACTGGCCTTTTCTAATTCCCAGGCCTGATTTTTACAGACCTATCCCACTGTTTTCCATAGTGCAAAATGTCATCAACCACAAAACATAAATAAGAGGAAAGGTGAACGCACAAATCCTTGCCATTGTAAGGATTACAAATAAGTAAAGTTTCCTAGTGTTGTATACCATTCTTGTTTTCAGTGCGGCAATCACAATCATTCATGTACTCAGAAGCAGAAAACATAGAAGAGCTGAAGCAAGCTGCCAAGAAGCTAAGCCAGGACCATCATTTCCGGGAAACCATCTATCAAATAATGGAGTCACATCCGGATTCTTCCTTGGTCAACAAAAAGTGAACCTCGCCCACCCTATTGCCAGGGGAGTTCTAGGCTCAGCTTGTCATTTCATTCAGTCAAAGCCAAATTGATTCGTCTAGACACAGCAGAAGTATGATAGCAGTGGAATTTCATGAGGAAGTGAATGGTTCACACTTTTCATTGTAGAGCATTGTGGTTGGACCATTATTCTCAAAGAGAGAGTTCCATGTAGCTTGCTGTAACTCCTTGGCTGTCCATTCCTGTCATATTATCTGGCTCTGCTTTATTCTCAACTTCCTTTCTCAAGATCCATGGTTTTAAAAAATGCCCAGCCTGTCCTTTAATACCAGGAAGAAATACATACAGTATATGAAATAGGTATATCAGGTGATGAGCCTAGGGAGTAAATCATCTATAAAGAGAAAGATACTACAACTTCAGGGGTGGGTTACTACCAGTTCGCACCTATTCGCCAGAACCAGTTGTTAACATTGTTAGGGATACACCCTAGCAGAATCTGCACGGCAGGCAGGCAAATATGTGAGATAAACTGAGCTTACATTCAGTAAAACAGATACACTGTGCTAGTTAAATAGTTTATTCCAGTAAGAGTTTTAGCATAGTCAAACAGTCCATATATCATTCACTATTTCAGTCCGTCCAGGGATTATTCAGTTGCAAAGTCCAGTGTCGAAAAAGAGGTCAGTAAACTTACAAATATCAGTCCAGTAATAAATCTCCTCGCAGTTGAGATATAAGTAAGTCAAACCTCCTTTCTTCCTTCAGCAGCAGGGAACACGCAGTTAACAATCCATCATAGTCAGCAAGCAATTCAGTAAGCCAGCAATCAATCAAGTTCTCTTGCTCCCTCTTATGGCGGTTTTACAACCGCACCCAAAATTACATGCTTTGCTGTTTAAAGTGACACACACATAAACTTACTATCATAGTTTATATATATTATGTTACCCAAACTATGTTAGGTAACCTTGTTATTCCTAACAAACATTCTAAGCAGTTCAGACAACTGGTTGTTAGAAGAAATTATTGGCCTAATCCTGTAAGGAAGGCAGGTAGGAAACATTCTGGTGTTGCTTACAGAAACTGCATCTTCATTAACCCTTATTGCATTCTTGGCAGGACTAGACTTCCTGTCTCAGGAACTTCTCTGGAGTTTTTTTGCCCTCCTTTTCTGGTACTTTGCTTGTGTTGAGTGACCATTCAAAGTTAAATGGCACTGAAAAAAGTGACTTATGACCATTTTTCACACTTACGACTGTTGCAGCATCCCCACAGTCACGAGAGGCCAGGCAAGGAGATGCGTGCCTCGATGTGAGTGATATTGAGTTGGCCAATAACATGACCACCAAGCCACGTCCACCTGGTCACATGACCACCAAGCCATGCTCACATGACCACCAAGCCATGCCCACCAACTAAGCCACACCCACAGAACCGGTTGCCAAAAAATTTGAATCCCACCCCTGTACAACTTGATTCTTTCAGATTTTTCATTGGAGGCCAATGAGGGTTAAAATTCACTTTGCTTTATGTGCTGAAAGTTCTCCAAACCATTGGGTACTCTTGGAAATTCAGAAAAACTGATTACAGGACAGATTTCTGTGTTCACTGTAGTTTGGTGGCTAAATCATCATGCTTCTAAGTTCTAACATAAAATGCTATGCTCTCCATTTCCTCTGCGTTGAAGGAAATTTCTAGGGCAGAAAATTGTCTGATGAGAATTAATGAGTTATCTCTTTATGGTATCTATTGGCAAATATAATGCCCATGACAAGTAGAGAAAAATATATTATTTGCTTCTGGGGACCTCTCCTCTGATGCTTGCATAGTGCCTGTTACAATCTAGCAGCTGGCAACTCCACGAAATCACCTTTATTTCTGATCCTTCCCTTCACATGGAGAGAACATGTCCACTTCAGGCTTGCTTAGATGCTTGTGAACCCCCTGCTCCTCTGACATGTTTCATAGCATAACCCCCAAGGACCATCCTAGATATTTCTTGGAAAGTTCAGTAGCAAGAGTAATGTCCAAAAAAGATTTTTTTATTTTTGTCAATTGCTTACAAGATAATAGATGTAAGTAAAAAACATAGTTATGAATACATGGATAAATATAAGAAAAATAAAAAATAAAAGAAACAATAGGACAAGGACGGTAGGCATGTTGGTGCACTTATGCACACCCCCTATGTGGTAGTGTAACAGAGCTTCTGAGGTGATTTGATCTAAGAATGGAGAGTGGAGTGGAAAACAGAGCAGAACAGGAGAAAAGCAGGTTAATAATATTCCCATTCCCACACAGCTAGTTGTGCTACTTCCAAGTAAGAAAAAATTATCCATTGATCTGTTGGCAGACAGACATTTGGCGGTGTGGGGTGGGGAGAATCAGAGCTATTCTGATTAAATAGGCAACAACCATTTCTGCTGGTATCCAGCTTATTTTGTCAATAACAACCTCCAACTGTTAGTGTTTAAAATAATTCTAGGATTCTGACTAGGATCAGAATCATCATGGGCAGATGAAGAAACAGCTTAATTCCTCACCCTCCCCCAAATTCTTTTTCTGCATCTAAATCACAGATGCTGTGAATCTGGAAGGGCTGAAAAGAAAAACCCATAAAAAGAAGCTGCATAAATAAGTCTGCTAGGCTGCTTTAGATTTCTATCTCGGTATCCCTCTCTTTGCAAATGCCAACATGGAGATTAATCTTCAATTAATCCTTTACTGTATTGTATTCCAGGTTCATCTGTCACAAGTTGCTCTGGTTAAAATTAAGTCCCATTGGGTACTTTAGAATGTTTAGAATACAATCTAAAGATGGAAACAGATTACTAAGTCTTTAACTGACCTGTTCAAATGTATTGGACAAACCAAAACTACATGATATTTTAGAACTATTTAAAATAATAGTACATAACTATGTAGATTTCCCAGAGCTGCTGTTTGGAAACCAGTGGTGCAACTTTTTTATTTCATGCCTAAAATCTGGCTGCTTCTCCCTGTCTGACCCATCGTGACCCCATGAACAACACTCCTCCAGGCCTTGCTGTCCTCTACCATCTCCTGGAGTCCATTTAAGCTCATACCTACTGCTTCAGTGACTCCATCCAGCCACCTCATTCTCTGTCATCCCCTTCTTCTTTTGTCCTCAATCGTTCCCAGCATTAAGCTCTTCTCCAGTGAATCCTTCCTTCTGATTAGGTGGCCAAAATATTTGAGTTTCATCTTCAGCATCTGGCCTTCTAAAGAGCAGTCAGGGTTGATCTCCTCTAGGACTGACCGGTTTGATCACCTTGCTGTCCAAGGGACTTGCAGGAGTCTTCTCCAGCACCATAGTTCAAAGGCCTCAATTCTTTGGCGCTCAGCCTTCCTTATGGTCCAGCTTTCACAGCCATACATCACAACTGGGAAAACCATAGCCTTTACTTTCCTTCATTAGACACAAACAAACAAACTGATTAATTCAGATCAGACACTGGCTGTTAAATTGATAACAGCAAGTTGAAGTAGCCACTAACCATACCTTATATTAACAATAGCGATGAATATCTGTATCTAGGATGAGGATGAAGGCTTGTTCTCCGAGCTTGTGAGTTGGCGTCGAACATTTGGAAACCAACCCACAAGCTCAGAGAACAAACCTTCACCCTCATACCTTATATTAGCCTAAAGTTTGGATAGATATTTTCTTCAGTGATTTATGGCATTCCCTTAAAAGGTCTTTCTCACTTTCCATTAGCCTTTTTTTTCCAAACAGAGGAAACCTAACCAGGGTAAGGCAGGGGTGGGATACGACAAGTTTAACTACTGGTTCGGGACTTACGAGCTTCCCTGCACACTATGAGCCGCGCGCCTGTAAATCGTCATCAGCACATTGGGTGCAGAGAAGCAGCCCTCTTTTCCTGCTTTTTTAACTGCAGCTGTGCCGCGTTCGGCAGCTGAAGTTGAAAAATCAGGAAATAAAGATAAGGAAAGAGCCCAGGTGGGTGGCTGGGCAAAAACATCAGCAGACATAGAACCAGTTCTATGTCTGCTGCTCTTCAGAGCTGCCGGTTCTACAGAGGTGGACAGAACCGGTATAAACCTACCCTTGGGGTAAGGATAGAGAACCCTGGGGAAAAAGACAAGGATATTGAAATTTCCCAAAATTTGTTAGCACTTAGCTAAAAAGATAGAGTAGGTTAAGTTAAATGTAACTAAGGAGCATTTGCTCCCTCTAATGGAACTCAATAATAATGCATAAATTCTAGCTGTTAATAACAAGCTTTTCCTTCCCATCAAAAACAAATAATGTGATCGTTAATGGACAAGAAGTCAGCAGAAGAAATACTTTTCTTTTGCTTTCATCTTAGATATGCCCAGGAGATTGCTAAAAATATTGTCATGGTTGTAGCTGGTGTTGTATAATATTTTATAAAACGACTTTGGTGTCTCTACCAGGAAGGCAGTTAAATATATTTCTTGAGACAGCTGAACAATGCTACTATTGCTATTGATTGACTGAAACATCTTTAAGGATGACCCCAAAAATTAGTGAAGCCTTTTGTCATCCGAAAAGAGGACTGGTGGCGAGCCATCAAATAGGATGAGCAAAGAGTTGTGAAGTTGTAGTGCACTGTGATTCAATGGAATGTATATACAGTAGTGTTTTCAGCCTTGCATTGCCTTTCTCTGTGCTAAAATCCCTGCAGAATTTAGCTTTTCATCTGAACACCCCAGTTAGAAGAGTCATTCAGATTGATTATCAAACCATGATTTGGAATGTTTAAATAAGGTTGGGTGCCTTTATAGACCTTTCCCCCCTTCACTTCCCTCTTATGTTACTGTATTTCTGACTTCCGTTATGGTTTATAATTGCTTTGATGAAATGCTCAGAAATAGCACTTTTGTAAACCAATGTTCTGTGAAATGTAGTGGATGAGGCTCAAAAAAATTGCTTGTTACAAAGAATACAATGGTGGATATGAAAAAAAAATCTGACTGGTTGGTATTATTTTGCATCTAATGTTGAATTCCAGTGCCCCTCCAATTCTATACATATGTGGTGGTCGTATCAAGTGTTTCATATGTGACCACACATAACCAAACAGAAATATAGCTCTAGAATCCCCACAGGGCATATCTGAAGATTTCAGCTAACCCACCAAACAAATTACATAACTGATCAGTGGAAGAAGGAATAGATTACTTTATAATGAGGGGAAGCATGTGGGAAAAACCCACTGATACCCAGTCCAAATGGAGGATGAGTTATGACTGGAGTTGGCCTGTAAAATATGAACAGCACTATGATCATTTGGGAGACATTCCTCACATTTAATTTTCAGGCTATATCAGACATTTATCAGGTTTAGATTATTTCTACAACTGTTTTAGTTCTCAATTCAGCCTGTCAATCGCCTAGAGAACAGATGAAAAACCAAGCATCATATATAGACCCGAGTTGCGGCATTTCCATTAACATTTGTGACTGAAA
Organism: Hydrophis major; assembly: GCA_033807585.1. Taxonomy (NCBI): domain Eukaryota; kingdom Metazoa; phylum Chordata; class Lepidosauria; order Squamata; family Elapidae; genus Hydrophis; species Hydrophis major. The sequence goes on along the minus strand of CM066328.1, from coordinate 84,482,544 downwards.
GAAATTGACAACTCAATGGCAGCTTTAAATGAAGAGTAACATGGAATTATTTAACATCAATTTGACAGAGATGTACTCAGGGCATAGCTATGTAAGTTCTCCCTATGCAGCATTATGTAACTTATGTTACATAGGGAGAGCCTACGTAGCTATGCTCTGAGTACATCTCTATAAGAGATTAAATCTGTGCTAGTTACATAACCAAAAAAAATCTCACAGTAATGTCAAGAACTAGAATGAATCCAATATAACACTCCTATTGATACAAATAAATATCCCACCATTTCTTTTCGTCTATACAATTACATTTTCACAAAGTGAAACAACTGTTTGCCATTGCCTGTCAATTTGCCTTTATTTTTTCCCCCAAACATTGCATTGTGAAAAGGAAAAAAAATCTAAAGAGAAACCAAATATGATTTTTTTTTTCTCATTCAGTATTTCCATCAAGATTTGCTTTCTAAAGGTACTGGTATGTATATAAACAAATTGAAATTCTGATAATATGCCATTATTTTGATGAACATATATCTGAGATGATTGACACAGTCATTGAATTTTGATTGCAAGAGAACATGTTAAACATTACAATGCATATACTCTTTGGAAAAACTAAAGCCAAAGTCAAAAAAGCCAAACCATTATCGATCCTGATATTAGATATCACATCAAGTATGGGAGTTGTGGCTTAAGCAACTTTATGAACCATTTTCAGACAACCTTCAATATTGAGAAACTCTTTAACTCAGTTGAGTCTCTATTACACATTGACTCCAATCAGTCCTCATTTATAGGGAGCATGCTACTTACCAGTATATTGCCTGCTAGCAAAACTGATGCTTTGAATTTACAAAATCCAAGTTCAGTTATAGCTTTTTCCTTTAAGAGTTTGGGATAGTAGAATGAAGCAAGATGGGAAACCTGTTGAGAGCAAGATAATACTAATTGGGTTCCCACATGTGTGCTAATCACACATAATGTGGCTTGGGTTTGGCTTAGCATAATATGTGAACCCTGCCATGAATAAGAAGTACCTAATTATCTGAATAAGTCTGATAAGAGAGCCTCATTTATTCATGTATTCTGAGATCACAACCCCTCAAGCACAATATAGCAAAAGTCTCTGAACTAGAAAAGCTTTGTGATTCTATAGAATGGTGGGGGGGAAGCGTTCACTGCTTTTGTTTTAAATTTCCATTAAGTAACCCCCAGCTTTCCAAATCTTACTGAAATACTATGTACGTTACCTGGGGATGGATGGTGGGACTTGAAGTTCAGCAACCTCTGAACAGTTGGTTATGTAAACACATTGCATCAATATTAGAAACGACATTTTAAGACATGAAGATCCATCTGGTTCCCTCAGTTACTGTTTCTAACATGAAAAACAGTCAGAAAAGAAACAAAACTGCCCTGAGGTCCAAGAATCAAGGCTGAACAAAATTAACAGTCATGAAGCACTGCTCTATTGTACTTGCTCAAGCACCTTGGCTGTGCTTCTGCCACAGGGAGAGACTATATTGTGCACAACTTCAAATAGAAATGTAAAGAGGCACAATGGGCAGGAACAAAGCAGGAGAAGAAAATTCAAAATATCTTTGAGATCTGTGAACTAAAGCTACCTTTACTGGGACCTGGTTCACCAGTGGACAGATTTAGGCACAGAACCTTAAGAACTGAAGAAGAATTTTGCTATTTTAATGTAGCTCAAAGGTGAAATAAACTTTAGGTTTGATTCCAACCCCCCAACTCAGATCCAGAATGAAAGAAAAAGGCACTGTGACAGATGAGACACTTACAGTTCAAGAGCATGAAGAACACAACGAGTTGTACAGAAAAGAGAGCTGCAGATAATTAATCCCATTACACTTGACAGACAGCTATAAATGGAAAAATGAATGAAGAGAGACAGACAGAAAGAAAGAGAGAGAGAGAGAGAGAAATTGTGAAAGAGAGAAATCTTCTCCAAAGATTCCACATGTACTTGTGAATTGATGAAATTATATTTCTAAATCATCTTGTCAGGTAGCCTAAACAAGGGGAGAAATCAAGACTTGTTTCTGATTTTTATTCTATTGCTTGCCGTATTTCTGTAGATATTCCATCAGTTGCTATACCTTCCACAATGGTGAGGCTTGGAGTGTTGAACTAACTTCATCTTCTATAACTAATATATCTTTAAGTTATCTTGCATGTTGACACCTCTGTTACACAGAGTTTCAATATATTTCTTTTACCTTCATTTGATCTTCTTTAAATAAGTTCTATATGTCCATTTAGCATATCAATTTAAAGGTGGAGCATTCTTCTGAGTTTGGAGGTCTTTGGAAGACTGTTTCTCTCAGTCTGTTCCCATTTTTGATGTCTTTACAGATATCATAGTGCTAACAATGAAATAAAAATTAGAGTGGTAAACTTGTAAATGGTTTTTGCTGTTATATTTCTAGTTTCTAGGCCATATCATCCAATTACATTTTCTCCTTACAATTTTCAACTTTGGCTTTCCAGCCCACAATCACAAGCAGCACATCTTGCTTACATGCCCAATCCCTCGTCCGTTTGAATTTGACAATTAAACTTATTAACCTCCTCTTTGTCTGCATCACATAGGCATAGATCCTATTGATGCCATGAGGTCTAATGGAAATATATATATATATTTAAAGTAAAATGTTGCTGCTGAACACCTGAACACATAAAGAACATCACCTTTTTTTCCTTTTCTTTTTAGTTTGGATACTTTTTTGTCTTTTTATAGAAAGGTAAACCATGCTTTGGTTTTGCATTGTTTAAGGATGGCTTACAAGCAAATGATATTCCTACATTGTAGATCAGCAAGTGAAAATAGAAATTGAACTGTGTTAGATGGCACAGCAGCACTAGAGAATAAATTTCAAAGGCAAAGCTCCCCCAGTTAGGCTAAGGGCAAGATTCTTATTATCCCAAGGTAGATTTCCATGAACTGCCTGAGGTTTTAAAATGATTTTATTTCAATATTCAGGTCTGTATAAAGCAGGAGCTTTTGTCTATGTTGTATTTTCTCGCTGAAATTATAAGGAAAAAGTTACCTGTTTTTCTTGTGTGCTCAAAAGAGTTGTAAGGAAACATTACATGGCAGTAAAAGATCATAAATTGTACAATCATTAAGGGTTTTTGTGCTAGAGGGAATTTGATTTACAGCACAATGCAAGACAATTGGGAGGGCCAGAGCTAACAAGAATTAGATGAATATATTTGGATCAAAGGGATAAATCTTGGGTTACTATAGCAACAATGCCAACAGCCTTACCATAAAGGCATCAAGCTTTTGAAATGCTAAGCAGGAAGGCTTCAATTGTTGATATTTTAACCTCTGGATTATCATTGTTTACCATTTGTGTTATATGGTAATTTTTATCTTGTGTACTACCCAGAATCACTGAGTTGGGAGGCCTATACATTTGATTTATTACACACACAAAAAAATTCATGTCTAGAACTGTATCCTGCTGAAACCAAGTAGCAACGTAATTTACTTTTGGATATATAAAAATAGCTATTTATTTGGAAGGTACAGAGTGGCTTTTTCCAAAGGAGAGAAATAGAAGAACAGCAAAGGGCAATATGCTACACATTACATTTTCTGCATCCACATATTGTTTTAAAACTTTTGATTGTTTTAACCACTATATTTAAAGTAGCCACAGTGGTCTCGGTCACTCACAATGGCTAAGCCACAATGTTAACCATGGTCTGCACACCATGTCTATGTTCCCATGGGCAACCAAACCTAACCCAATCATAACTCCCAGCATAGCCTGATGACAGCTACAAGCCCATGCATCTGGAAATCTCTGGATGAAGTAAGGCTATTCTAACTGATGCTCCAAGCCCTGGCAGCGGCGCCATCTGTTCTCCTTTATTACCATGCCAGACTATTTGAAAGTGGTGCAGAACAGCTGCTCACAGAAGAACCTTTGTGGGATCCCAAGGGGCAATAAATTCAAGCAGGACAAAAGATCAGCATTTACTCCTTCCCTGACCAACTTCATCCCTTTCCCTACACCACTTCTCCAGAATGGACCTGAAGTGTGATGGCAGCATGTTTACTTCTGTTTGAGCAAGATGTATTTCTTTCTGTGTTGCCATTTGAAGGCATATCCATCACACTCCACACATGCTACTGGATCTAAGCAGGGGTTTGTTAAGAAGGAAGAATGGTACAAACCCTGATTTATGGGAACCTAGGACATAAATAATTATACCACTAAGCTTCCTGTCAGAACTTAAGCCTCTACTTCAATGCATTCACATTCTAGCAAGTATAATGAGAGACATGTTTAGTTGCTTCTTCTACTAAATTGATGCTCTAATCTTTAAAAAAAATGGTACAACATGAAGTGTTGTTGCAAGTACCAGCAAGATACAGGAGATGGAAAGGACTCATGGGGTGTTGTTTTTTTGAGGTGGGGGGGAAGCTTCTTTTAATGTGGGATCCTGGGAATTAGAGATCAGTAATATCTGAAAAACCTCATTGCGCCAACCAGAGGTTGTATTCAGCAGATTCTGACCAGATCTGGAGAACCGGTAGCAGGAATTTTGAGTGGTTCGGAGAACCGGCAAATATCACCTCTGACTGGCCCTGCCCCCATCTACTCTCTGCCTCCCAAGTCCCAGCTGTTCGGCTGGGTCTTCTTTTGTTGCCCTGCACAGGAAAAGTTGGAAAACAGGTTAGTGGGGTCGGGAGGGAATGGGATTTTACAGTGTGCTTTCCCTGCCATGCCCACCAAGCCTCACCATGCCCACGGAACCAGAAGTAAAAACATTTTGAATCCCACCACTGGCACCAACCCGTGCTTTTAATATTAAGTATCAACTTTGTATTAACCCCCCCTCAACATGGCTTGAATGCTGACAGAATATAAAATAATAAATAAACATTCTAATATCAGGGGTTTCCAACCTTAGTAACTTTAAGCCCGGAGGACTTCAATTCCCAGAATTCTGGGAGTTGAAGTCCTCTGGGCTTAAGGTTGCTAAGGTTGGAGACCTGTTAATTTAATTGATGTTTGTTGCCTCCCCCTCAACACTTCTAAATGGAGCATCTAGATTATTTTCATACTCATTTTGCCACCTGCTTTGTGCAGCTACACAGGGCAATGAATGCTTGAAGTGTTACTCAGGGGTGGGATTCTACCTGGTTGGATCACTTCTATAGAACCGGTTGTTATGATTCTGCCCAGTTTGGAGAACTGGCAAATTGCGCCACTGGCTGCCCCCTCCCCTCCCCACTCACTCACTCCTTACTTAAATTGCCTAAATTGCTATTTTTCCTCCCCCTCCCCCATGAGCATCAGCTGTTTTGCTGTGCCGGGGGATTTAGAAAGCAGGAAATCGTTGAATGTCTTGCTTTTTAGCTAATCTAAAAGCAGAGCTGAGCCTTCCTTAGGACTGGAGCTTTTAGTTTTCAGTGCAGACTCAGGTAGCAGATTGCAGATAGATAGATCTCTAAGTGAATCTGTGATTCTGTGAGCAACTCAATCTGCCTGCCTGCTTTGCCTGCTTTTGGGTAAAAGTTGCTCTTTTTTAATGAAAAAAAAAAATCAATATTTACATAAATACAATATTTACAATATTTACATACAAGCCATGCCCAGCCAGTCACGTGACCATCAAGTCACACCCACAAATTAGGTCATGCCCACAGAACTGGTTGTTAAGAAATTGGAATCCCACCCCTGGTGTTACTGTACGATAGTTTGTCCTCGACTTACAACAGTTCATTTAGTGACTGTTCAAAGGGACAACAGCACTGAAAAAGGGGATTTATGACCATTTTTCATACTTACAACCACTGCAGCATCCAATCGAAATTCCAATGGTTGGCAACTGGTTCATATTTATGATGGTTACTCAGTCCTGAGGGTCATGGGATCCCCTTTTGCCACCTTGTGACAAGCAAAGTCAATGGGGAAAATCCACCCTCACTTAACCCTGTTACTAATTGAACAAATGCAATGATTCACTTAACAATGGTGGCAAGAAAAGTGGTCAAATGGGACAAACCACCTAACCATTGTTTCACTTAACAATATAAATTTGGGGCTCAGTTGCGGTCATAACTTGAGGACTACCTGTATTGAGTCTGTTATCTTTCCTTTCTCTGCAGTTGCAGGACATTCATCATAAAGGATATTTGCTGCTGCTGTGGTCATGACTATATGCACAAAAGAAAAAAGGGCTCTAAAGAAAAAGGCTCTCTAAAGATGCAAGAAATTCAAAAGGAAACAAATAAAACAACATCATTCAGAGTGGTGGAGGGTATTTTTTCCTATCAGTGAATGCTTTTAGTTCTTCAGGTGAAGATTGTGTCAGCTGAAAATGAATAAATCAGGGGTCCCTTAGCCCCCCTGGCCATGCAAGTACTGGGTGAACACACAACACTCACACAAGCAGTGCACGGAGCTGCATGCACCTTTGCGCATTAAACATCCCAGTGGTGGGATTCAATTTTTTTTTATTACCGGTTCTGTGGGCATGTCTTGGTGGGTGTAGCAGGGGAAGGCTACTGTAAAAGGATGCTTCCCCAAACCCCCAAAACTTTAACCTTAGACTATCTACATTTGACCTCACCCCTTTCCTAAGAGGTCTGTAGGGGGCATGCATAAGTGCACCAACATGCCTACCATCCCTGTCCTATTGTTTCTTTTTATTTTTCTTATAGGTATCCATGCATTCATAACTATGTTTATACTTATACCTATTATCTTGTAAGCAATTGACAAACCAAATCAAATCAAATAAAAATAAATAAAAATCTCCAGTCAGAGGTGGTATTTGCTGGTTCTCCAAACTACTCAAAATTTCCGCTACCAGTTCTCCAGAACTGGTCAGAACCTGCTGAATCCTACTTCTGATCCACCGATCCACCAAGCCAAAAAAGTTGGGGACCACTGGAATAAATGATACAGAGCAGACAGTTATAGATATCTTAATAAATAAATACATGTAGCCTTTGATATTATTATGTATTTATTTGATTTCTTTAACTGCCCATCACAACAAGTGACCCTGGGGGATGTACATCATTATTTATTAGAAACTAATCATTGTTAGTTTCAGAAGAGAAGCCAAAGGAAAGGCTGGATGGATATATCACCTAAAGCAGGGGTCTTCAACCTTGGCAACTTTAAGATTTGTGGACTTCAGCTCCCAGAATTCCTCAGACAGCAAATCTGTCTGAGGAATTCTGGGAGTTGAAGTCCACAAGTCTTAAAGTTGCCAAGGTCGGAGACCCCTGACCTAAAGGCCTTGTGTGACATGGCGTGCTTTTCTCACTGCAAGATAAACACTAATATATGTTCGTGAGTGTGGGTCTGGGTGTCAAAAAAAATTGAACATTCAGATATTTTGTCCTGGCATTGTAAGAAACTTGGGAGCCCTTTAACTTTAAATGGTTATTAGATTAGTTTGGGTTTCATATTATATCCATGTAAGTCAATATAATTGTGGAAACAACAGTAACAGTTAAAGATGTAAATGTGATGTTCAACAATATTCCTAAAATATGGATTTTTGTTTAATATGGCCACTCAATTCAAATGAAGTGACTCTGGATGGTAGGTAGGAGAAGAGGAAAGTCAACAAGGAATAAAGAATGTCTTGAAAAGCCTCGATATTAAGCTTTCACTGCCCTGCATAGCTTCATAAAGCAGATGACAAAATAAGAGAATGGAAATAATCTGGATGTCCTGTTTATAAGTCTCTGTGGAGGAGATTACATCAGCCAGGATGATTAATTTAGTCATCATTTTACATGCTGCCAGCAACAATGCCATTTGGGGGGACAGCTGATAATACACGATACATAACATTAAAATAGGCACTATATGGTCCTAAACTCAAAGAAAGGAAACCAATAAAAAACAAAACAAAAATATAATATCCATTTAGTTTCAATGTGAAATCACCATAAACGCAACCTAAGCCAAAATAAAAATAAAAAAATTTAATCCATTAAAAGACAATTAATACAGTAAACTATAACATGGTGACCAGATTAAAATATGCTACTGCTCAACCATCTGGGACGTCACTCATCCAGATCCCACAACCTGGGAAAAGAGCCAGGTCTTGACTGGCTTTCTAAAGACCACAGGTTCAAGGGTGACCTTATGGGGAGGGGGTGGGAGGGTCATGTTGTCCCAAATACCAAACACACACAAGTTTTAATTGTAGATAGATGAAAAAACATGTAAGGGAAGCCAACAAACTGTTTCCATGGATGCAGCCTTCCTGTGGATGAAATTTTGCCTGCCTGTAACAGAATTTCTTCTATAAAATAATGCTGCCTTTTTTTGTAGCATGGTGCCCTCTGGGAATTGCTCTTACAATTCTCAACTATTGTGTGTTTCTCACACTGGCTAGGTATGTTGGAAAATGAAAACATATCTGGACAAAAGGAGATTGAACTAGAAAACTACGATAGCCTGACTTCAAGTGCCCCACCAGATTTTATTTATACTGCACCTATACAAGAATGCATCCACTTGAACTTACAATATTCTGACCAGCTAGAACATCATATTTTAAGAAACACTTCCTTTTTCAATGTAAGGCTTCTCTTGATCTTTAATTTAAGGATATTTAAGGACCATTCCTCAATAAAATGTAAATTTGACTTAACATTTAAATTGAATTAAAGTTATGTTAGTCAATGAGGTTTACATGATTTGCTTTTGATTGCTTAATAACTTGTTCCTGCACCAGAATGCAGTTTCCAGCAGGTAATATGCACTTCAGTTTAGTTTAATAAAAATATTTCAAAGAGACTTCCTTTTTACAAAAGGTATCCGGGATATAGTCTTATGGTACAGCCTCATGACCCAGAAAATGCTGTTTGTTTAGAAGGGTAGATGTTTTTGATACATCTGTCAAACTTTCAAGTGAATTTTGCTTGCAACGTTATCTGTTTCATAATAGTCGTTTTTAATACCATACCATGATGCTTATCTTTAAATCCAGGGCAAGATCGTATTATCCTGCCATATCCATATACCAATATGCCAATGGGACTGGCAGCTGGAGATTACTTTCACACTGGCAGCAGGAGCAGCCTATCCTTCTTCCACTTAACCCAACCAGCCCTGTTTCCCATTGCTTCAGTGCTAGTTCTTTCTCGTCTCACTTCCAGCATCTGCTGCCTAAATCATTGCCTTATTTAAAAATAGGGCCTGCCCTGGAGCTTTTAAAAGCAAGTATCTTCTAAACCACAGACTTAAAAGATACCACTTGCATAGCGAGATGTTCTGATTTTAACAGCTAAGCAGAGAATAAATGTAATTTATTTCTGCACAGAAGAATTCTCATGGGATTAGACATCATTCAAGATATTCCACAATTAATAAAATGTGCTTGCTTGTTGAGCAGGGATATTACAAACACACTGATTCCAAAGCATGCTAGTATAGTTCGTTATTAGCACCAATTGAGGAATCCTTGACATACAGGTGCATCAATTATACACTGTTGAGCTGATGAATGTATATTATTAATCTACAGGATTTTCATAGACCTTTCCCTGCAATGTTATACTTATCTTTTATCCAGAAACATCCTTTTATTATGCAAGTACACTATGCTTAGAACAAAGCAGCAAGATGTTTTAAAGTTGACCCAATAAGCATAAATATTTGCATACATCATTACTGATAATATACATAAGGCTTACTCTTTTCATTGTGAATCTTGAAAAATGTAACAATGAAGACTTGGGTCTTTCCCCAAATATTGAAGCCAGGATGCTAATTATGAGAGCTCTGGCATTGGTCCACGTGATTGGTGATTATGGACCTTCACTTGTTTTGTTTTCATTTAGTTTTAATGGAAAGCCTAGTTTTTTTCCTTTGTTTGTTGCCCAGAATTTCTTTGGAGAGACAGATAGCCATATTAAAAGGATGAATAAATAAATAAATAACAGTCAATGAAAGGGATTGTATAACTTTCTACATGTTTGCAATTTTATTGGAACAAGTTTTTCCACATGCTTTCATGTCATGAATCAGAACTTCAGTTTTGTTATTAAAATGGCACAAGGCCTAGAGTTTCCAACAGTAAGGATAAATAAAGTGCACCACACGGGCCAGATAAACTCTTTTCAAATATGGACACATATAAGAGACCAAAAGTTCAATTGCAGAGTGACATTCAAATTAAGACTCAGATATATCAATATGATAATACTTCATTTGAACTTGAGAGAACTGAAATGGCCCTTTAGGGAAAAATAATTCTTATAATATAAAATGTGCGTATCTTGATTGTATTCCATGAAAACAGTATTTTAATTCAACGGAGGAAAGGAAACATGTTTTCTTTGTTACAGATAGTTGAAATTTTTTTTGTATACGTATAACAAGAGCATTTGAAAAAGGTCTATGAAGTATATGCCCGAGTTTTTGTGCTCCACAAAATAATAGTTTAAAAAAAAAAAAAAAATCTCCCAATTCTGACAATAGGCAGCAAAACAGAAATCCCCACCAAATCCCAAATAAAAAAAGACAATTCATTTTTTAACTAGGGTGGCCTGCAGTTCTGCCTCAAAGGCCATCTTGTCAAAGGTACGCATGTTCATCTCTTCCCGGACTTTCTCCCTCACGTGGAATGATGCCCGAGCCACAGACTTTGCACTTTCCAAGACAGATTTTTTCTCCTTACAAATCTGTTCACTTCGCTCCAGCTTTTTCTCAATAGACAACAGGATCTCCCTCCGGCGGATATCTTCACACTCCTCGACTTTCCTCTTGTTTACTTTCTGCATCTTCTCCTTTTCCAGCCGGTTCTGCACCACCTTTCGAGCTTTCTGTTGGACAACTTCCTCGGCCACCTGAGCAGCATGTTGGAGCTTCCTTTCAGATGCTTGTGCCAAAGCTCTTAAGTGCGCCTTCTGCTCCCGGTCTTTGCGTTCCGCTGCTAGCTTGGCCCTCTGGATCTGCAGATCTTCCCGCTTGGCTCTCTCTCTCAGTTCCTGGTTCCTCTTCTCAATGAGCTGCTCATAGTTCTCTTGAGCTTTGCTCAGGCTCCCTTCCATGGCTGCTCTAAGCACTGCCCGCTCTTCGGCCTCCTGCTTCGCCAGTCCCTTGAGAATGGCCTCGTGTTTCTGCTTGTCAGCTTGATTGAGCAGCTTCTTTTCTTTCTGAATCAGCTGTTCCTTCACACGCTTCTTCTGGGTTGCCAAGGTGAGCTTTTCTTGCAGCAGCTGCACCTCTCGCACCTGGACTTCTTTCTTGTTGGCTTCCTGAGCCTTCAGGTTGTGCTCTTGGTGGCGTTTCCTCTTCTTGTCCTCCAGAGCAGCCTTCTCCAGCCTCTCTCTCTTCAGGCGCTCCTGCTTCTCCAGGTGTTCCCGCCACTTCTCATCCTCCACTAAGGTCTGCCTTTGCTTCATCTGGACAGCCTCCTCCCAGGTATGGGTCAGCCTGCCGCGTCGCTTCTCCAGCCGGGTTTCCCACATCTGGCGGCCCTGCTGCAAAGCCCGCTGCTTCTCCCGCTCCTCCTGCTCCCTCCTCTGCTCCGCCACCCTCCTCTGCACATCCCATTGGAGGTGGGCGCTGTGCCGCTGCTCCTTCCACAGGCTCTCCTCTTGGTGCTTGGCTATCATCAAGGCGGCAATTTTACGGTCCCTGTCGGACACCTCCTTGAAGCCTTTCTTCTGCTTCACTTCCCTGACAATCCTCTCCACTTTCTGGGTGGTTTGCGGGGAGTGGCTCAGGTCACTCAGGCTGAAACTGCGGCCCACCAGGGAGGTCATGGTGGCCACGCTCTTAGTCCTAGGCAGCCCCTGGGTCCATTTGTCCCGGCTACTGTCCCCACTGTAGGAAGAAGAGGCGCCCGAGTCAGAGGAGGTCTTGGTGGAGAAGCCCTCTCTCCTCTTTTGCAGGGAATCCAGGGAGTGGCTCTTCTTGGTCTTGGGGCCACTCAGAGGGGGAGGCGGGGCCCCTCCAGCCGTTTTGGTCTTACTAGCTGGAGGGCTGCTCCCCTCAGGCAGGCTGCTTTTAAAGGCCGTCCTGGAGGCCGGGGAGGAAGGCAGGCTTCCGGTCAGGCCAGGCGTGAAAAGCCTCCGCTTCTCCTCTCGGATTATCCTTTCCCTCTCCTCCCGGCACTGCTGCAGCTTCCTCTGCCGATCCATCTCGTAGGCCTCATAGAGGCCGGCGGCGACGCGCATAGACCTGCCGGGGGCCTCCTTGATCAGCTCGCTGAGCGGCCGGGTTAGCAGCTCCACCGGCTTGACGGCACTTCGAGCGCAGGCTTCCAGGGAGCGGGGACTGGTGAGCACGTAGCGGCTGCCTTCGGCTTCCGCACAGTCGAAGTTGTAGAGATCCAGGTGCAGCATCGGCGACTCTGGGCGACTTTTCTCCGGCTCTCCCGTTCGAGGAGGCGCCGCTGCCGGCGAGGGGCCGGCGGGCGGCTGAACTGCAGCCCGAGTCGTCGCGGCTGCCGCAGACTCTTCTCCCCCTGCGGCAGCACCCCCGGGATCGGGGCATGTTTCCTTGCCAGGATCCGCTGCCGGATCCACCATGCCTGGCTCCCTCCAGAATCTGCAATAAAAGTAGAACGTTACAAAGGAGAGGCAAAAAAAAGGAGCGAGTGGTTTTGGCTTTTTTTTTTTTGGTTTGTTTGTTTTTTGTTTTGTCCCCTCTGCAAAAAATAAAAATAAATTAAAAAAAAAAAATCCCCGTTGCGGTCTGCCTCTCCGTGCCCGCAAAAGACGAGAGAAGCGTCGCCGAAAAAGGAAATCAGGGCCGCCGGGATGGTTTTTGCAGCGGCGGCGAAAAGTGGAAGCTCTCCGTTAAGTCCTAAAGGGGCGCCAAGCGCAGGCCGAGCAGGTTGCACATCTCAGCCTCCGCCCCCCTCGACCACCACTCACCCTTTGCCATTCACTTGTCCTGGGCGTCATGATTGGCTGCGTCGGAAGTTCTAAGCCCTCCTCCCCATCATAGGCCCCCGAGTTGGGGGCGGGGAAAGAACCCCACCTTTCTTTTCTCTCTCTTCTCCCCCCCCCCCCAATATTGTTGTCTTGCAGATATAAGTTCTTGTAGGGTGGCTGGGCGGAACCCCGAACACCTTCCCGAAAGCCCTGGGGGGGGGGGAATTCTCGTGCCACCTTTCCCGAATTCTGGGTCCATCCAAGAGCCCCCCTCGCTGCAGCTTCCCCCCCTCCCCGCCCGATGCCTCTCCCTGGCATCGGCGATGCCGGGAATCCGTGCCCCAGAAACGCCCCAATCTGGTGAAGGGAACCCGGGTCCGAAAACAGAGGTTTCCCCGAGGTTCCCCCCCCCTCCTCCTCCCCTACTCACCCCTGTGGTCCCGGGAAGCATGCTTTAAATAGGAGTTCTACGCGGGCGAAGCTGAGAGGAGTGGGGCGGGGGGGGGCGGTATTGTAATTCTCGAACCTTTTCTGTCGCGGGTATTGACTGCCTTGGTCCTCTGGGGCGAGAGTTGGAGGAAGCCAGCAGATCCGTCAGGGAGCAGGCTGCAATTTTGGCGGGTCAGTTCAGGTATCCTGTGGTAACAGCAACGGAGGTGGCGGTGGCGGCGGCGGCGGCGGCTTCTACATGGCGTCCGGCAAACCCCGCGCAGTATCTCTCCTGCAGCAGCCCCATGGAAAGTCGCAGTTTGCTGGCGATTTGGTTCCTAGGTCCCAAGCATTGCAAAAAGCCCATCCTGGGCTGAAATTGGCGGAGGTCAGCGACGTCCCATCTCCGCCCAGAAGACCCACCTCAGTCTCGCGGCTTACCTCGCAGCTCCTCCTGCTGACAATGTGAAGATGTGAAGTGGTTGGTTTTCCAAGGGAGGAGAAAAAGCGAGGGGGGGAAGGACCGAACAAGCCACAAGCCCCCTCCCCATCTACTGCTTCCCGCAACATTGTGGGGGCCAGGGAGGAGAAGGGGGGGAAGGAGGGGTGTGAATAAAGAACAGAATGCTGAGCTTGGAGAAGGTTGGTATTTTTTTAGTGGAAAGGAGGGTGTTCAGCATCACCAGCAAATGATACCTCTTCCCAAGGTTCCCCTATCCCTGGTTTTGCTGATGCATACCTTCCTCAAAACGCAGAAATGAACATTTTTTTCCCCCCTCAGTAACCCTTAGGACCAATTAATATTGCTTCTCTGTACTGCAGATGAGAATAAACAGGTTGCCTGAGGCCCCTCCAAATGAGTGGGATTTAAAGGGATTTTGCAAGTCATAAACTTGCCATTGTGCTCCCTCCTGTTTCAAGCACAGATCAAGAGATGAAGCTCTGATTGTGTCTGCGTATGACACCAAGCGGTGTTTGATTAAACATGGTTTACTGAATAAGCAAGAATTGAGTGGGGTTCCCACGTGCTGCTGTTGTAAATGATGAAGTACAAAGTACAGTGAGTGAGTTCATACAACATGGTAAGTCAAAATGAAGGAAAGTTTGTGTGATGTATAAACTTTATTTGGGGGCGAGGGAGACCTAGCCAATATATGGCCTACAAGCAGAGAGTGCACCATAGCTCCCCTTCTTTGATATTAAGTGGTACTTTCAGGTTCTGCTTATGTCCATCTTCTGGAAATAATCAATGCTTTTATCCCAGCATGCAGCTCAGTTGTTCAGAAAAAGACAGAGGGGTAACCAGGGGTGGGTTGCAGGAGTGCGCAGGGGTTCAGGAGAGCCCCTAGCTAAGATTCTGTGCAGTTTGGAGAACCTGCAAATCCCACTCCTGGCTGGCCTCACCCACCCTGTCCCTCCCTGGTGTCCCATGCAGCGCGTTTGGGATGTAGGTAAGTGCAGGTGTGTGTGAAGTTTCGGGGAGGGCGAATAATGGGCCTCCCAGAAGTTCGAGAAGGCCGGAAATGGGCCGGCTTCCAGAGAGCCTCCGGAGGCCATTTTCACCCTCCCAGAGGCTCGAGAAAAACCTCAGGACAACCCCCCCCCGCCTTTGCAGGAGGCGGATTAGGCCACGCCCACCATGGCCACACCCACCCAGCCATGCTCACCCAGAGACCCCATTGCTAAAATTTTTGAAGCCCTCCCCTGGGGGTAACCATCCCAGAGAGACCATAGAAAGCCATAGAAACATATGGGAAGAAAGAACCCCTGCTGAAGATATACTGTATTTATATAGGAGGATCTCTGAAACAAATATGCTAATACAGTAATACTAACATTTGGACATCCCATCAGCAGCCTGGTGAGGCATGAAACCATCTACCTATGGCAGGTCCAAGTTAAAACCTGCATTTTCCTGCCAGCCATGAGCAACCTTTAGGTTACACACAAGTGGTATGAGTGTTGCTAGCTATAGGAACTGCTTAGATTTGGGGGAAATGCCTTCAGCAGGCATCTCCTTTATGGAATCCCAGTACCTTGGTGGGCTCATCTGATCCCCACTGGTATTATTATAAAATATTGGCTCATTCTCAATCAAGCTATACTTTTGCTTCCCTGGTGCTCTAAACTAGGTGGCAGCTGGATCTCCTGGAATCCTTCCAGAATGCACAAATCCAAAAGAATTGGCTTTGGTTTGGTGGGATTAAAGGGATATAAAATACCATTTTCAGCCCACTTCAGATCCAGGCTCCATGCATATTTATAGCTTGACCTTCACCTCACACAAAAAGTTGAAGTTGGCTCTTGACCCTTCATGAAAAGGAATATCTGGATTTAGGGGTGGCAGATGATGCATCTGAAATCTGAAGTGCTCTTGAGGCCCTACTGGGATCTGTTCCTTGGCAATTTTAGTTCATGAATCTGACTTTGATCAAAGAGAACACTGAGATGAAAAGGAAGTCGCCCTTGCAGAACTAGAAGCTCAAACTTTATCCTCCACTTTCTTGAACTTGTCTGGGAAATGTAATTGGGAGGCTTCTGCCAGCAGATCCAATGGTGAGGAATGCTGAGAAGGGAAAGGCAGCTGCATCCAAGGACCACAATTCAGGGGGCTTAAGATAAAACAGCTTTTAAAGAATCCTCTGGGGCATCCCATACACTCTCTGAGTACACTTCTATACAGCCACTAGGCTGGGCCTTTTTCTGCAATGGGTTCACCTTGCCATATTAATATCCCCATTTGCTGCTCTTTGGGGCTTTGGGGGAATGAAATAAGTGGAGCACAGAAAGGCCACCCAACTGCCTAACAAAGGAATTGGGGGGGGGGGTATAACTCTTTTGTAATGAGAGGGGAAAAAACCCACTGATGGAGCAGAACAGCAGTAAAGCCACGTCTGCTTCCCAATGAAGGACCTCTGATAAAACACTTATGTGCCTTACCTTCAACAAGGAGGGGGAAATCTCAGCGGGAAGAGGGAAATCTAAGGACTTTTAGCCAATAGGAACCTGCCTATCCTTTAGCTCCATTTTTTATACACTAACTTTATTAAAAGCTGCAATTAAAAAGATAAAAACTAATACAAACTAAAAGAATAAAAAAAGAAAAAGAGTGCAAACAAGAAAAAACAGAGAAAATAAGAATGTAAGAAAGACAAAAAAATGCATAAAGTAGTGACTTCCTCTTTATCATAAGTATAAACCATTTTAATATCACTTTCTCTTCAAATAAAACAATCTCTTCTTTCCATATCCCATCTTTTATATATAAACAAATTCCTAAACTTCACCCTGATCAGCAAAGGTCTATTAATGGACGTCTATTAAAATAACATTATTTATATTTATTAATTTCACTAGTAAAACTGATCTTTATTCCCTTCAAATAATCTCCTAGAACTTGATTTTTTTTTTAATTACAAAATTCTACAAAGCTTTGATAAGTTTCTTTTGTAAATTCAATATAGGAAAAGTAGTAAAAGCAGACACTTTTAAAATTAACTTTTGGGTCCATTGTTAAAAATATCCTTCAGTATGTCCAATGTTAAAATGCTTTACTTCATTCTGCATTAAAAGTCAAATGTAAATGCACCTTTCCTTAATTGCAACCTTTAATTTCTTCTGGTTCCTTTTAGTGTCTAAACTTCACAATCTCATCCTACCATTAAAAAAAAAAATCAAAACAAAGCATCTTCCCACAGGAAGAATTCTTACAGTTAGTTCCAAGATCTTAGTTCAAATCCTTCTGGACACTTAGCCCATTTGTAACTTTTCAGAAGCAAAGTTCAAATCACCCTTTTTGTTTATTCCCATTTTTTAAAAGTCTTTAAAATCAGTATTTAATTTTTTTCTATTAACTATTGCAGGAAACTCATCCAGAGCTGTAAGGATTCCTAATAAGTGAAAAACAATTAATTGGAAAATATCTGGAGCCCTGTGGGTTATCTCAAATTGTTTCCTTGTCCAGAGAGGAATTATAAAGAAGTCACACTTGGACTACTGCAATATGCTCTACAACAGGGGCAGTCGACCTTTTACCTACTGCTCACTTTTGTATCTCTGTTAGTAATAAAATTTTCTAACTGCCCATCGGTTTCACAGTAATGGTGATTTATAAAGTAGGGGACAAAACCCCCACTGCCCAGCATGAAAGCTGGAACACCCACTAGTGGGTGGTAGGGACCAGATTGACTACCACTGCTCCACACCCTTGAAGAGCATTTGGAAGTTTCAATTTTTGGAAGTTGGGTAGTGCGGGCAGTCTTTGGGACCCCTAAAGTGGCCCATGTTACACCATTGTTCCACAAGTTTCTGGGTGCAATTCAAGGTGTTGGTTATTAGCTTTAAAGTCCTTCATGGCATGGGTCTAAGTTATTTGAGATCCATCTCACCTCAATGGGACTGGTCCACCCTACCCATCTGTCAGAGGAGGCATGCTGTGGATCCCATCAGTCAAGGAATTCCAGATGGGGACCCAGAAGAGAGGTGGAGCTCTTGCCTCACAATCAGGAGGCTGTGAGTTCAGTCCTAGGTAGAGGAATAGACTCTCCTGTTTAAGCAGGGGGTTGGACTAGATGACTTCCAAGATCCCTTCAAACTCTATTGTTCTATGCGAAGACTTCTCTGCCATAGCACCAGCCCTTTGATCCCACATTGAGATCTGCCCCCACCCTCCTAATCTTTTGTAAGAGCCTGTTCATACACACAAATACACACACACTTATACTGTGTATGCGTGTATGGTTTCATCACTTTTAATATTATAAGCCATCCAAGGTTGCCTGATGGCAAACAGATTTAATTAATAAGTAAAACAAATACCGTGTTTCTCCAACAATAAGCCCTCCACCAATAGGAAGCCCCACCATGTTTTATTGACATAAAATCAAATTAAGCCCCCCCCCAAATTAAGGCCCATATTAAGCATGCAAAATGGGGGGGGGAATGGCGGGGGGGTTGCCATTAGGAAGTACTTTTGTTGCATGCCCGGATATGGTGCTGCCTGCGTTGGGCACTTCACATCGGGAGACCTTCCGCCACCGTTGCTTTCCCCTCTCCCTTGCTGCCGCAGCGTTAGAGCAATGCCGCAGCATTTGGCGCAGCCACGTGCGGCCAGTCAGGGCTTCTCCCTGCAACCAGAGCCCTGAGGAGATACTTGGCTTCAGCGCTCCTGTCGCCACCTTCCCTTTGCCTTCAAAGGTAAAGCAAATTATTTTAAAAATGACACCCTACTACAACAAAGCCTCCCCTGCCCGAGAGGGCAGCCCAACTCCACGTGGGGAGGTAAATCTCCCAGGGCCGCAGCACAGGATTGGCCCACCTCGGGAGAAGCACCCAGCTGCCATCCCTGCCTGGTGCCGGGCAGAGCGCAAAGAGCTTCGCCTGGGGCTCCCAGTGCAGCTGACAGGTGGGCCCTCCTTCCTGGTGGCAGAGCTCTCACCAAGGCAGCGAGTTTTCCCGGCTCTGCCCAGCCTGCACGGCTCCGGCATGGCCCTGGTGGGATGAGCGGAGGGTCTGGCGGGGAGAGCCTTAGTGAGAGCTCTGCCACCGGGAAGGAGGGCCCGCCTGTCAGCTGCGCTGGGGACCCCAGGCGGAGCTCTCTGTGCTCTGCCCGGTGTCAAGCAGGGATGGTGGCTGGGTGCTTCTCCCGAGGTGGGTTGATCCTGCACTGCTGCCCCGGGAGATTTGCCTCCCCACATGGAGTTGGGCTGCCCTCTCGGGCAGGGGAGGCTTTGTTGTAGTAGGGTGTCGTTTTAAAAATAATTTGCTTTACCTTTGAAGGCAAAGGGAAGGCGGCATCAGGAGTGCCTGAAGCCAAGTGTCTCCTCAAGGCTCCGGTTGCAGGGAGGAGCCCTGACTGGCCACACGTAGCTGCACCAAATGCCGCGGCAGCAAGGGAGAAGGGAAAGCAATGGTGGCGGAAGGTCTCCCGAACATCCAAGCTGTTGCCGCCTGCCCACCCGAGGATTAAATCACCCCCCAAAAGACGGCCTAGCCATTTTTTCAGGGGTCAAATGTGGTGGTCTCCCATGGAAAGAATGAGACACAGAGGCTGGTGTACTTGGGATGGGAGTCTAGAGCAAATTCTAGTGCTCCCTTTTATTGAGAATTTCGTACATAGTAAGCATTCACATTGTGGATTACAATAATTAGATATAGTACACAGAATTGTTTACAATTGTCTGAGCTGCTTAATTGTTCCTGGTGTTTGTTTTTAATTTCCTTGCTTATCTCAGTGACCCTTAGGCAGACATGTATGTATAAGGTCTTAGACTAATCATTACTCAATACTGAAGTCAAAGTTTATTCCCACATCTCTCCTGTTTTAGTTTTTTGATGATCGCGGATGCTTCGGTAGCTTTTCGCCATTTGCAACAACAGTTCTCCTTCCGTAGGCTTCACCCGACACATTCCTAAAAGTCCAGGGAGACATTGGATACAGCAGCATACACAAAGAGAAAGTATGAAAAGCAATATCACTCCAACAATTTGGTGATGAATCCATGAACCATCTGGCAACCAGGACCAAAGTGCAGACCACACATCCAGTCCCTCGCCCTCCTATTGTAATGGATTCTCACTCAGGGTTTGTTCCATATGCTGTATAGTAGCTGTAATGTTTGGAGAATAATCAGAGATATACATGCAACAATATGTATGAATCACAGCGCAAACTCCCCCTTGTGCAGCCAAAATAGTGTCCACCGCATATCTGGTTTGCAGGACAAAGTCAAGGATTTTTCCTTGCTCTTCTTCAAGCAGCTTTAGCGTTTTAATGGTGTCTTTAAACATAGTAACTGTCCAATTGTTTAAACAATGCAAATCTCTATAGTTCATCATGACTCCTAAAGGAGGAATAACTCCCCTTGATATCTGTGTCCAGTAGTCATGATTCAAAACAGAGTTTACTTCCGTTGCGGAACGCGCATTGCGGATATGAGCAGTCCCCAAAGATTTTAAAATGACATGAGATGGGATCACTTTTCCAAAGGTGCAGACTCCTTTCCATCGTGCTGGCATGCTATCATAGGCCATCCGTCCACATAGCAACCATAGATTTGCTCCCAGGAGATGGCCAACCATATTTGGTTCAGCATAGATTAATTGTGCAAAAGATTCCATTAACATAGCCAAATAAGTGGGCGGTGGTGCGTATTTCCCATTTGCACATTTGGGCAGCTGGTTTTCTATCATGATGGGACAACATGTGGCAGGGATAATTGGACACCCATTTTCATTGATCAAAGATATGATATCAAATTTAGAAATATTATGTACAAAGTAAGTGAGATTTTTAGTTTTCATGTCATCCGGATAAACCCGACTTCCATTGCCAATAATAATTGTTTTGTTACAAAATGGATATGTTCCCAAGTAAGTCATATTCTCCACTGTCTCATTGTGAGTCAAGCAGATACCCGCCACCTCTTGGATTCGGCTTCCAAGATGCAATGTATTCATGTTACTTGTAGTCCAACTGTTAGACCACATCCCTGAACAACCATAGCATTGTCCCTTGTACCAGTCACCTTCGGCCAGAGGTACTGCAACCATTGGAAGCCCTGATGTTTTGTGAGTTGGCATGTGCATACATACCCAACAATCAGTTTTATTATGAAGGTTTGCTAGCTTCCCCATGTCCTGGATCAATGTGTTTCTTTTCCATTCCCCCAAATCCATCCCCTTGCCCCTTTGGCTGATGATAAGGATGCACACAGCAAGCAGGAACCCAAACAACTGTCCCCTCATCTTCAACAGCAGCGTATCCTCGGCCCCAAGTTATCAGCGGGACAGGTCCTTTCCACGTTGGATCTGGTAGTCTCTTATACCGAACTTTCGGTCTTGGTGTACATGCAGAAGGGGAGGAAGCAAAATGCCTACACCCCCTCCCCCGGGGCACGGCACTGGGCTTTCAAATGGCCAGGCTTTCCACAATTAAAACAATTCCCTGTAGGTTTCATCCCTTTTTGCAATGCCATAGCCAAAGTCTCCATGTTGTAAGCCTGAGAACCCACCACTGCACATGCCTTTAACAGATCAGCCAGAGTAACCTCACCTCTAGCCACCAAGGGCTGTAAGATATGCTTGCAGTCAGCATTTGCATTTTCAACTGCCAATTTCAGTAAAAGTTCCTTTGCTGCTTCCTCATTAGAGATTTGCCGGGTAATAGCCAATTGTAGCCTTTCCACAAAATCATTATAAGACTCAGATGCTGTTTGCTTAATTTGAGAAAAAGACCGTGCTGGGGTTCCCACATCCTGAATGCGGGACAACGCCCCAAGGAAAGCTGCCATAACCACTGGAAATACGTGATCAGGCAAATTAGCAGCTTGATCAGCAGTGGATTCAAACAAGCCTGCCCCATAGATTTGGTCTGGCGTATACAGCCCCCCTGAATTCCTTCCCCTAGTGACAGCTTCCCTTTGGTATTCTGATTCAAAGACCATATACTGAGTAGAACTCAATATCATTCTCATTAAATCTTTCCAGTCACTAGGAATCATGCGTGAGGTAGCCAAACTTGTCAGAAGCCCCTTTGTAAAAGGACTTTGAATACCATAATCTTTTACTGCTTTTTTAATTTCCTTAAGAACTGCTAAAGGAATCGGAACCCATTCAGTCTGCAGATTGCCTTGAGCATCCACTTGCCTATTGACCGGAAACAAATTCATCTGGGTAATCTCATCAGACTCTAATTTCCCCTCATTGAAAGCCTGATGCATCATGGCTTGAACTTTTCCCATTTTTGGTTGGATTTTCTCATCCACAGGCATAGGCTTAGGAAATGATAAAGCACACTCCAGTTTTGGGGAAGGCGGGTGCAATACAATTCCTTTATAAGGAGAAGGTTCTGCTAAAGTTTTTAAAAAAGGTTGTTGCTGGGTCTCTAAAGCAGTAATAACAACCTTCCAATATATCAAAATTTCAGCTGTTGCCCGTGGCTCTTCATGAAGGATAGTTCCAATTCTCCTCCATGTGTCTAACTTTAAAGAGCCTTTCTCTGGATACCAGGGACATTGCCACCAGATCTCTTGCAGCAGCTCTCTCACATTATCTTTTGAAAGAACTATTTGATCCCCCCCAGAGGGTTTTAAGATAAAGAAGTTTGTCCTGACTAACTTCAGCAGCTCACTAACATGTCATTCCTGTGCCTGAGAGAGTTTTCCCCCTATGTTCCCTGAATAATCCTATTGTCCAGCAGTAGTTAAGGGTTAGGGTAGGAAAGTAGGGTCGGCCCGGAGAACCACCCGATCGGTGTGAAAAACGCAGAGGTCCTTTCTAACTGATAAGGCTGCGATCTCCGATATCCGACGGGCAGATGTGATGGCCACCAGGAACACAACTTTGAATGTTAAAAACTGGAGGGTGGACTCCCTTAGGGGCTCAAAGGGGTGTTTAGTGAGTGAAGCAAGGACCTTATTAAGGTCCCAGGTAGGATACCAGTGAACAGTCGGAGGGCACAAATTAGTGGTTCCTCTGAGGAATGCCCTAATGCGAGGGTGATGGGAAAGGGAGTCCATGTTGTTGCAAAAGATAACAATTGTTAAAGCTGCGACCTGACATCTCAAGGTGTTAGGGGAAAGCCCTTTATTCAGTCCCTCTTGGAGAAATTCCAAAATTTGAGCGATAGAGGGCGAGAGTGGGTTGACTTGGGATTTATAACACCATTTACAGAAACTATTCCAAGTGGCATTGTATATTCGGGTGGTTGAGGGCCGTCTGGCGGCCAAGATGGTGTCAATAACCTGGTTAGAGAACTTCTCATTCCTTAAACGTTTCCGCTCAAACTCCAGACGGCTAACTCGAGCCATTGGGGATCCGGATGCAGAAGGGGCCCCTGAGAGAGAGAGATCCTGTGTGGGGGGATCCTCCAGGGGGGGCTACAGATTGCAGAGGTCCGCAAACCACGGGCAACTGGGCCAGTAGGGGGCCACCAGAAGCAGTTCCGCCTTCTCGTGGATCAATTTCTGGATGACTCTGGGAACTAGGGCTAGTGGGGGGAATGCGTACAGGAGCCCTGAGGGCCAGGGACAACCTAGCGCATTGTGGCTCTCTGCCCCATGGGAGGGGTACCTCAAGAAGAATCTTGGGAGCTGTGCATTGAGTGGGGATGCAAAAAGGTCCACTACCGGTTGACCGAAGATTGTGGATGCCTCCCTGAACAGTGATGGGTGGAGGCGCCATTCTGACTGGTCCACCATGGCCCTGCTCAACCAGTCTGCTTGGGTGTTTGAAACTCCTGAAATATGCTCTGCTTTGAGGGAGAGGAGATTGGACTCCGCCCAACGACAGAGGCACTCGGCCTCTCTCATCAACCGTATGGACTGTGTTCCCCCTTCTCTGTTGATGTGTGCCTTGGTTGTGATGTTGTCCGTGAGAATAAGGACATGACATCCACGCACCTGAGGGAGGAATCTGCGTAAGGCCAGGTGTACGGCATGAAGTTCCAACCAGTTTATACTGCATACTTGTTCTCTCTCCGACCATCTGCCCTGTGCCGTGAGCGAGTGGATGTGAGTGCCCCATCCAGATAGGCTGGCGTCTGTGGTGAGGGTGAGCCTCTGGGGCTCCTTGAAGTAATGACCTTTGTTGATGGCAGGGTTGGTCCACCAGAGGAGGGACGTGAGGACCTTTGGAGGTACCCTGACCGTGGATTTCGAATTGCTTCTGCCGGATCTTTGAAATGGAAGCAGGAACCAATGTAGGGATCTGGTGTGTAAAAGGGCCCAGGGAACAATGGAGATGCATGAAACCATCTTACCTAATAACTTAGACAAGTCTAATAGAGTTACCTTTTTTGATCTCCTGATCTGTTTTACAGATTTCTGGATACTAAGGAGTCTTTCCGAGGATAGAAAGACCCTTCCTTTTACCATATTGATTATGGAACCCAAGTGGGTAATTCGGGTAGATGGTGACAGTTGGCTCTTTTGCCAGTTTATAAGGAACCCATGGTCTTGGAGGGCAGAGAGAGTAACTCTGGTGTCCCTCTCTGCTCGATGTCTGGAGGGGGATAGGATGAGGATGTCATCCAGATAACAGTGGAGGCATACGGGAAAATTCCTAAGGTGAGCCACTAGCGCCACGAGGACCTTGGTAAAGGTCCTAGGGGCCAAGGCCAACCCAAAGGGGAGGGCCACATATTGGAACTGGAGATTATTGTAACAAAAACCTGAGGAATTTGTAATGTGAGGGCTAGATTGGGATGTGTAAATACGCTTCTGAAAGGTCTATGGAGGAGAGCCAGTCCCCTTGTCTGGTACCCAAGAGAATAGACTGTAATGTGTGCATCTTAAACTTGCGGTGGATCAGGTAACGATTAAGTTGTTTTAGGTCTAATATTGCCCTCCATCCATCTGAATGTTTGGGAACCACGAAGAGGTGGGAGTAAAAACCCCACCCTCGTTGAGAGGGAGGGATGGGTTGGATAGCCTGAATGTCGAGGAGATGCCGAATAGCGGAATCCATCAAATTACATTTGGTGGGGTCTTTCGAAAGGGGGGATGCCATGAAAAAGTCGGAGGGGGCGGACTGAAATTCAAGAGCGAGACCGAATCTGATGGTGTCTCTAACCCAGGCATCAGAGGTAGAGGAATCCCATTGGTCGGCGAAATGTCTGAGACATCCGCCAATGGGGGGGAGGTAGGGGATCTACTGTGGGTGTAGGAAGGGTCTCCCACCTGATCCCCTAAAGGGTCTTTTATAACTGCCACCCCTTCTACTCCTGTCGCCCGAGTCGGCCATGGCCGATCTAATGGCCCAAGCGTCAGATTGGTGAGCCTGGCGCAAGGCCAGTTCAGCCCACTTGTCTTTGAGTTTCAGGGCTAGAGAAGTCTGAATCGAGGTTGAAAAATCTGTTATCCTGGCTGGATGGAGTGGGAGGGGCCCCTGTGGAAGCCACCTGTTTTGATACCAGGTCAGAAAAAATAGGCGGAGTCGGAATGACTTCAGCCTCCACACGGGCTGTTTAAAAATAGAATCATCTGACCTTCCGCTGAGGAAGGGGGGTCAGGAGACTGCGTGTACAGGCCAGAGATGTTTTTGGCCTTAAAGAGTAGTGATTTATACAGGTGTGGCTTAAACAAGCCCACAAAGGTGGGTTGGTCGGGGGTGAGGCCCTCATCCTCGGACATCTCCCCCTCCATTGGCTCCGTCTCCGATAGGGGTTCACTGTAATGTGTCAACCCCAATTTGAATTCTTCCTCCTCCCTGAATTGGTCCAGACCCCCTTTCTCCTCCTCCTGCTCCCTTTCTGAAAGAGGGCTGTACCTCTGTGAGAGTACCTGACCGTGGAGAAGATCCGATCTGGGCAGGGATCTGAAAGATAAAGACTCATGTTCAGGGGCCATCGGGAAGTAGCCGGGTCTGGACATCTGCTGGAGACCTTCCGCAATCCCTTGGCGGATAGCCAGCTCCATCCATGCTCTCACTTGCTCTGGAACCTTGACTATGGAAGGTTCTTCTTGGCATAGACCAGCGGCCGTAGGAGTAAAGGTAGCTTCGGGTGCCCATCTGGTCATTGTTCCAGGAGCCTGATGACCCTGGGGAGAGCTGCGCTGGATAAGGGAGAATAGTCTGGAGGAGGGGGGGTTGAGTGGAGGTGGAAGGAGTGGAGGGAGGGAGGGCTGGAGGCACCGAACGTGACTCCCTGGTTCACCTGTCGATTTCCTTCTCCAATGCCTTATGGCGCCTTAAGGCATCCCTCTGAGAGGCCTTGGAAGTTTCCTTAGTCTGTCTGCGCAAATGGTGAGATTTAGATTTGGCCTTCAAAGAAGGGCCTTTAGAAGAATTGTCATCTGCCATTTTAAGAAGTAGTGAGCATATACAAGGATACTAAAGGCGGTTGGCTTGCCTAGAATTCGACCTGCAGCAAAGGCTGGGTGTCCTTTCAATTAGTTCGTGCCCCCTTTTTGGAATTTTGATGTGTATTTTATATATATATATATATATATATATATATATATGTATGTATGTATGTATGTATGTATGTATGCATGCATGCATGCATGTATGTATGTATGTATGTATATATGTGTGTGTGTGTGTGTGTGTATATATATATGTGCGTGTGTGTGTATGTATGTATATATATATATATACATATATATATATGTACATATATATATACATATACATATACATATACATATACATATACATATACATATACATATACATATACATATACATATACATATACATATACATATACATATACATATACATATATATATATATATATATATATATATATATAAATTTTTTAAATATAAAAATATATAATCTGAACTGGATATAAATTTGGATCTTGATCCAATAAGAGGAGTAACAATTTTTGACTGTTGGAGACTAGAAAAAAAATATAAAAAAGGAAAAATAAATTGATCAATTATCCAATTAGCTGAATGAACACCTGAGGCCAAGAAGCAAAAACAAAAAAGGCCTCCAGCAGCTGTTCCCCCAGGCGGAACTGGGGGTGTGTGATGCTGCTATTACTTTGCCCACTGAGTCTGGCTGCGGGATAAGCCAATATATAGAGAGAAACTCAAAAGTAGTCACAGGGATCCAATTGTAAGGAAAGACGCTCTAAGCAGGCTGATAGGGCCTGTTTAGTGAGCTAAGGTGGCCCGCAGTGGTAAATCAGCAAAAAACCAAAATGGCGCCCAACCACAAGGCAGCACCCAAAATGGCGGACGCCTGCTGGGCTAGGGTGTCGGGGCCTCTCAGTGGCGGAAATATGCTCCTCCGGCAGGCTCAGAGTGAAGAGAGGGGCAGCAAGGAAAGAGTCGTCTCTTCCTTAGAGGATCGGCATTCGTGGGGGGGGGGGAAGAAGCAGCGCTTGAAAGCACAAGGAAGTCAAGCCGCTAAAAGGGCGGCATGGAAAGCGGCAGGGAGAGGTTTAGATCAAGGACGGGGGGGGTTAGCGCGAGAGCACTGCTAAACTGCCCGTTTTTTTCCCCCTAAGGGGCGAGAAAAACGCTCCCCTAAATTAATGGAAGAAAAACCAATTGCACAGAAGCTAGAGGAAAAAAAACAATCAAACCTGATAGCCAGAAAATAAGAAGAGATCCTGAAACAACCAAGGAGCTTATTCAGAAACTGCCTGTCTCACGTGAGGCTGAGTATAAACTGGGGAACGCTACGGAGGAGTCATGTGGAGGAGGAGGAGCGTTCCTCAATTCAAGCTCAGCCTGTGAGAGCAGAGACTGAAGCACCTCCCACTCTGGATGCTCCGAGCAGATCTATGGAGAATATGTGCATTAGCCATTCCAGAAGCCTTTTCTGGATAGCCAGTGAGATTAAAATGCATTCAATGAATACCGAATTATTCCTTCAAATATGTGATAAGCAGCTTTCCAGGTATGAGCAGCATTGGTGATGATAATTCCATTGAAAAGGACAACAGTATCTCATGCAGTAAGACACCATAATGTTCACAAATCACATGGTTTAGGGCTTCAGGTGTCAATCCAGCTCAGGAGAATGGCTTAGATCAGGGGTTCCCAGCCCTGTGGTCTATGGACTGGACATGACCAGTTCATGGCATACCAGCAACCAGGCCATGCAAACAAGTGAAGGCTCATCCACGGTACGCGGCCAGCACACAAAACTATGCCCTCTCCAATCTGTGGAAAAATCTTTCTCCACAGAACCAGTCCCTGGTGCCCCAAAAGTTAAGGGCCGCTGGCTTAGAGTGAGTTATAAATTAGTGTATACATAACACTGTTTGAGTAGAACTACCAGCACTGATTGGGCTATTCAAAGTCCCCAGGCTCAAATATATGAACATTAAACTCTTCATAAGCATCAATCTATTTAAATGGATGTACCGCTATTTATTCTGAGGAAGCAAAACCAGAATTTACATCAATATAAGTCCAGAAATGCTGTTTCTGAAAAGAGATTTTTAAAAACACAGCATAAAGTTACAAAGAGTTTCTTTTTAAAGTCTACAAGGCTGGATTTCATTATTTGTCATCACTAGAGGGCACTCACTGATCAGAAACCTTGATCATATTTAAACTTGGTACTTTGTATGTCTTTTTTAAATATAGAATTGGAGGGAACTATATAGAACCCTCTCTATTTCCCCCCACAATCACCACCTGTGAATCAAGTTCTTCTTGAAATAAGAGCAATGATAACAAATTCAGATATATTTTAATAGCAATGTAATGCAATTAAAAGAGAGGGCAATGAATCCATTAATTCTACGTGTGGGTTGAAATAATATAGTTCTGCTGCAGTCCTTTAGGCAATGTGAATGAAGTATCTTTCTGGTAAGTCCAGTGTTTTGGACTCTGGTCATAGGAAAGGGAAAGAGGCAAAGGTATTTCATCAAATCCTAGTGTTCCCAAAGGATCTGATACAGTTCCACAAAAGTCTAAGAGCAAAAAGCAAAGGAAAAAACTTTTTTGATTATTATTATTAGAATTTTCCATCTTGTCAGAGCTTCTAGAATTTATTTTATAAATAACCCCTTTTGTAGCCTGAAAGAGTTTGGAAACCCTGCTATAGGAAAATGTGCCTATGATTTCTATGCTTTTTCCTGTGGCCAGAGTGTATATAAAGAGACAAGTAGAACAAAGAAAACCCATTCTAAGAATTTTGGTAGATTATTGGATATCCTTTGTTCATACTTCAGATGTACAGGTGCTGCAATTAACACCATTCAAAATAATCCTTAGCTTGAACCTGCAATCTTTATTTTGGTCAACAGTCAGTAAATTACATAAAAACATAATTAGAAAGGAAATGGAGAAGTGTTCAGACTTGCATCTGCTGCTGTTTCATTTTCATTGCAGCAACACAACATTTAGCAACTTTAGAGGTGACAGATACATTCATCTCTTAGATTCAGATAATAATTATTCTTTTCGGGCAAAGCCTGAACATGCAACTATCCAAGATTGAGACTTGTAGCTATGGAAGACAGGTCCCTTCCCACAGCCTTATTTAATGATCTCTTCTAAAAACCATGGTACCTAACTCCAAGAAGTCTCCCAGACTTTTTACAGCTGCATCACCATTATTTACAGTAAATCATATCATCAATAGAGCTATAAATCCCAAATCACCATTATTCTCCATTGGTTTGACATCCCCTGAAGTAGTGGACATCATATTTAAAAAAATCAGATAAATTCAAGTGGGCATAGAAATTCTCCACAAATGTTATCAAGGGATAGCAATTATTATTATTGATTTTTAAAAACCCTATACCTTGCTGCATTTGTTTGTACAGGACAAAGAATTTGGCATCATTTCCAGAGTTCCCCATGTTCAGTGGTTAGAGAAGAGGATTCTGTGGAAGATAGTAGCATGCATCTTTTCGAACGGTAAATTCCCTTGTATTCTCCACTTACTGGCAATTGACAAAATATAGTAGGATGTAAGTTAGGATCAAAATGGATTTAGCATTAATTCAGCAAGACTTAAATAGCAATAGGTATGAGTTTGGAAGAACTACGGTAATTGGAAGAACTCCAATAGTTTAAGCATGGATTTTTAGTTTACTTTATTGGCATTGCACCTCGTACAAATGAAATCAAACATCATCTTCAGTGCACATCATGATCATGAAAATGAACACAAACACACATCCTTCAACCTTCACACATTGAACCGGAAACCCCCGACACCACACCAACATTAAGACATTAATTAAGACAAAATGAAGACGAATGCAATGAAAAATGCACCTGGAGGAGGACTGTGGGCAGATTTGTTTATTAAATGCTATCATTCTCATTATCAAAGGGTGTGTGTGGGATCTTGGAAGAATACATCACAGAGAGGAGCCTAAAATTAGAGCCTGCACATTCTGAGCTGGATGTGGGAGGAAGAGGTTCAGGATAACCAGATCCTATAATTTCTGTATATCTGTTAGGAGGTTATGACAAGATTTTGTCTATTAGAACAGAAGAAGGTATAAACAGGAAGGCTCTGTTGGCATACTCACCTTGCCATGTGCTTTTCAAGTATGGAGATAGTGACTCCTTCCCCCAATCATACTACCCAGAATGAACCAGAAAATTGTTCATAAGTAAGCTATTTCTTTTCTGCAATCCTAGGCATTCTGTAGCGAAACTACTATCTGCTTTTATTGGTCTAGTAAAACCTCTTTTCTCCTACACAGTAGCAAAATGAATTTCTAATCTCTATACCTCCTCCCAGCATCTATCGATTTTGCTCAGGAAAATTTTACTGGATTACTTTGGCTCTAGGATAAACTAGAAGAACTATGCTTCTGATCAACAGTTGAGCTGTATGTGAAAGCTACATTTTCACCTGGGAAAAACACCCCTTACAAGCCTTTTTTCGCTTCCTGATGTTTTTCAGGATAAAGAACACTTCATACAGCCTTAAGAAAAATAATGTACAATATGCATCTGGCAATAGCAGTGATCTATTACAGTACACACTGCAATTATAATGTGCAGTTAAAATTGCTTTTCATAGTTACGGAGCTATAAAAATGAAACAAAACAACACTGCATTATAATATGAGCACCTAACATTTTTTTCTTCACTCTTCCCGCAGTGAAGAATGACACAGGATTGATGGCTAATATAGAGAAGACAGCCCTCTATCTGAAGGTGCCTAATTCATATCTAAAGAACTAGGAGTTAGTCTTCCTCATGAATGTATTTACATTGATTTCTTGTTTTGCATTGACACATTGACATATACCATATATTTATGGTAATATTTGGCTTCGATATGCGATACATAACTGGCCACACTGCATGAGTCAAGATAAAATCAAACAGTTCTTTGATCATCTCTTCTCATCTGTGAATTGAGAAACTTGGGCAGAATCCTTCCTTTGAAAACTCCTCGGTGCTTATTCCTTATCTGTTGGCTTGTGCATGGTGGCAGCTGATGGCTGTAATAAGGGAAGGATTCTGCTAACCTTACTTTTGACCTCTTCATATTACAGTTGCATTTGCTGAATTTTCATTTACCGTACAATTATTAACAGTATGGGATAACGTGTGGCAATAATCTTTCTGCTATAAAAAGAAAGCTTAATGTAGTTTTTTTTCCCCAATATCCACCAACTGGTAGTCAAATTAACTTTCTCTCTGCAGGGATTAAATGTGTTTTTCTTACCTTCCTGCCCATAATTATGTACTGAATTGCTTTGCAAATGTTTAAAGGAGCCTCTTACATGCTAGGATAGAAAGTATACTAATGAAATTGAATTTCTGCGGTTTCTGTATTTGCAAGAAGAGAGGCAAGGAATAACAGAACCTTCTGTCATTTTAAAAACCAAAGCACAGATGTGCTTCACAA
Source organism: Hydrophis major (assembly GCA_033807585.1). NCBI lineage: Eukaryota > Metazoa > Chordata > Lepidosauria > Squamata > Elapidae > Hydrophis > Hydrophis major. The sequence goes on along the minus strand of CM066328.1, from coordinate 84,450,916 downwards.
CTTTTGTCATTGTTGAAGTCTAAGGGTCTTCGTCTTCACTTGGTCTCTAACCTGTGCCTGAGACTGTCTTTTTATGATGCCCTTAGCTGTCCTGGTGTTTTAAAAGTGTTTCTTCTCTTATCCTGACAGAGTTGCTGGTCTGGATACAATCTGACATACTTTACTAGTCATTCTCTTGGCAGTGCAATCAGATATGGAAGGAAGAGGGATTAGCCCATCGGCTTATTGGCCAACTTCAGTTGGGCAGCCACCCTCCCACTGGCTCCTGTACTCCAAGACACCATGCAGTGGAGAATATGGGTCCTTCAAACCGGTCATCTCCTTGTACCCATAGTGTCTCCTAGTTTGAAGACCTGGCTATGAAGAGAGATCACCCCAAATAACAACTATCCAGTGGTGCAATAGAAACTGGCTGTATAATGTACAGCTAAATAAACAGAAAACAAGCAACCTAAAAAATAAAGCCAGAAATAAAAATGAAAATAATAGTCATCTATATATAAATTATATATAAGCTCAAACTTAGGAGAGGGGATCATAGCTTGAGAAGGGTGTTAGAGTAGAAGACCTCCAAGGTTCCTTCCAGCTCTATTCTGATTGATTGATTGATTGGGAAGGTTCCAATACGATGGTGGGCTGCTGGGGTTCACGGGGGTTCGGGAGAGCCCCTAGCTAAGATTGTGTGCAGTTTGGAAAACTCCCGTATCCGACTCCTGGATGCCCCTGCCCACCCCAGAAGTCCCCACATGGCCTGTTTTGGATGCAAGTAAGCTCAGGGCGCACGTGGAGGCTTGGAGAGGGCAAAAAAATGGGCCTCCTGGAATTTCGGGAAGGCCAGAAATGGGCTCATTTCCAGCTTCCAGAGAGCCTCCGGAGCCCGAGGAGGTCGTTTTCGCCCTCCTGAAGGCTCAAAGAAAACCTTTGGAACCTGGGGAGGACAAAAATGCCCCCATGCCATGGTGCAGGAGGCCAACTAGGCCATGCTCACCATGGCCATGCTAACCCAGCACCCAGGCAGAGAAGTCTTTGCTAATTTTTTTGAAGCCAACACCTGCAAAAAAACCCACAGATTTTCTGAAAACCTCTGAGTTATTCTCCACAAGCTGACTTAGACTGAACCATCTGGCCTGCTCTCAACTTAATGAGTTTTTATCCACATCCATCCATCAGGATTACCAATGTAAAAGCAGATAATTGTAGAGTGAAAGTCATGTATGTTTTTTTCAACAAGTGTAAACAAATACAGCTTAGTTTACCACATGACAAATAACAGGGCTCAAGATTATGCTCTCTTCTAATCCATCCTTGACAAAAATTAAGAATGTGTAATGATTAATGATGTCTTTAAATATACAATTGTACTATATACTATGTTTAAAGTGTAACTCGGTTCTCAGAACAACGATTGTACAATACCCAAATAAATATACTATGACTTCATCAATGAACTAGTTCACATTTTGCTTGTTCTAAAGGATATAGCTAAAAATGGGGCATGATTAAATGTGAAGGAACCTACTATACATACTTGCAGATGATTATACGTCCCAAGAGTTAGGTTCAGCTTATCCACAGATGGATTCATACGTGTGTATTTACAGTAGATGATTAAGAAAGAACAATAAAAAACAGCATCTGTGAGAGCTTTTCTTTATAAATTCAGGGCTTATTTCTTTTGTCTGAAGCCAGTAGCCCCCACATCCCCTAATGACTGCACTTGTCAAAAGGTGGAAAGTAGCAGCTGGTAAAAAGCATTACAGAGATTGTTTTCCTCTCAATCTTCCAAGTAAAACCTAGTCTAAAGACACACATATAAGATTTCTGTGCTTGATGTCTGTACAAAAGGGGAATTGATAGTCTGCCCTCCCCACTAGACTCCCCAGGGTTTATCCACCAAGGCACTTGGACACTGGAAAAAAAATACTAAAAAGTGCAGCCCTAATTGCCAAAAACCTAACTCACCAGGATCCTGGTGAGAAAAGCTGAGTTTGAAGGATTCCAACACTTGAGCAAGTATTCTAAACTTTATTTTTGCCACCTCTGCCAAATGGTGCTATTTTCAAAAGCAACAATTCTCTCAACTGAGAGGAGCAACCCCTCCCCCCTCACTTACTGACTGGGAATTATAGAAGTTGGCGTCCTGCAAAACATTGATTTGGATAAAAAATTATGAGGATAGGAACTAGGTCTTGGAAGATACTAGCTATTGGAATCTACAAGGATTTCCCTGGGTCTCTTCAGGACAGTTCTGTGAAGGATTTTACCAGTATTTTCTGTTGCAAAGAACTCTGGGCGACACAAGAGTGCCATGTATATATATGCACATCCTTCAGCTTTTTTTGGCTTAGGAAACATGATAAAAGTAATTTGTGTTCTGAAACTTAGTCTTCGCCTGCTTTCCCTACCCGACTGGATCACTGGTTGGGAATGACATTTGCTGCAGAAAGAAGATAAAAAAAGGATCAAACTCCTATGTGGTTTTTTTATTGTATTTAAACTTTTATTTTCCTGTCCTGGTACATATTGTCTAACTGATAATACAGCTGTTTCCTGCCTCTGTACAGACTCTCTTTATTTAGGGACCATTTTCAATAGGTAACACTTAGGTCTAATTAGAATGAAATCATATCCTTGTGTAAAATGCATCAAGTTTCTTCTATTATTCTATTTATTTATCATTTCAATTCTGCCTTCTGTGATATATAAGACAAAATGTATCATGTATCTATACAGCATTGCAGAAAAGCAAGCTAACTTATTTTCCTTTAGCTTTAACAAGCTGAAATTCAGCGTTTCCCCACAATGGCACATACTTGCTGGAAACTGTCTGTAAAAGATCTGTTATTTTGATATTAAAGATACAAACTCTGTTAGGAAAATGGTAACAATTCCAGATTCATAAGACTGCATGCGCCCATCTGCCCTGCAGCTGTCAATTGAGCTACAAATTTATGTTTGCAGGTGCTGTTTGTGGAACCCAGAAAGCAGCTGGTGTATAAAAGATTGCCAAATGCATATGAAGTGCAGTTTATTATAATCAAGAGCCTAGGAAACCACCTGCCAGTTTGAAAAGTAGAAAAAATCCTTTCTTTTTAACAGAAGCAGATTTGCCCTTACGTCTTGTCCATATTCAACAACAAAAATTGCTAGAGTAAATCTTCCTAAGTAGAACTGCACTTTCTGGACCAGCTGAGGAGATTGGGAGTGGATTCTTCTTTGTCCCAGCTTGGGCTGGTGGGAGACAAGCCCAAGGTCCTTTCTTTGTGGGGCTTATATACCCTTTCCTTGCTCCAAACATCTATATGAAGTCACTGTGGGAGATCACTTACCAACATGAGCAGGGTATCATCAATATATTGATGATAATACATCTCTATCTTGGACCAATCAAGTGATACCATTGCAATTCTCTCCCAGTGCCTGGAGGCTGTTGAGGTTTGAATGGGTAAGAATACTGCGCAATTGTTCCTTTGTCCTATGCTAAATCCAACTTCTTTTAAGGTTGACAACTCCTGTGAGTCACTGCTTCACTATAATTTTTGTATTACTTCTGGAATTAAGGACACCATTAATAATGTATTATATATGCATTTACCATTATTTAAAAAGTGATTTGGAAAATTAAACAAAATACATTTTGAAACACACAAAAAACCTTTTATGTTCTCAATTGCAGTCAGAAAATTATTCCAAAAGTTAGAAAATGAATAACAAAAGTATATTCTACATAACACCCCATGGCTCTGTTGAGAAAGGTTTCAGGTCAGTGATGGAGCTTTGAATTTAAAATGTCCAAATTAGATTTTTAACTACTTTCATTAGGAATGAAAGAGAAGCTAGGGATGGTCACTGCCAGTTCTTGGAGTAGATAAGATAAATAAGGGATATGTGCAATTTCTTTCTTTCCGAGGCCTTACTTAGCTTTAGAACAGCATGCTATGGTCTGTATCTCAAACAATAGATGGAGTCACAAGACAAAAGAGGTTGAATGAAGACAAAAAATAGTTTTTTTTATTTCATTTATTTTAATTTACAGAGATCAAATACTGATTTCAATTATTTTCCTTGCATTTAATATTTTTCATTTTTCCATTCTATGGCATTCTGTAGCCATAGAGGTCCCTTAGTTGTGCATCCCTGGTAAAGACTGAAATATAAAGAAACAATATAACAAACACTATACAAGTAGTTCTTGACTTACAACCTAGTTTAATGACTGTTCAAAGTTACAATGGCACTGAAAAAAATGACTTACGACTGTTTTTCCCCACTTATGACTGTTGCAGCGTCCCATGATATAAAATTGGATGCTTGGCAACTGACATGTAATCATGACGGTTGCAGTGTCCTGGGGTCATGTGATCACCCTTTGGAACTTTCTGACCAGCAAAGTCAATGCTGAAGCCAAATTCACTCAACAACTGTGTTACTAACAGCTGCAGTAATTCATTAAACAACTGTGACAAGAAAGGTAATAAAATGGGGCAAATCTCACTTAACAACTGTCCTGCTTAACCATGGAAATTTTGGGCTCGATTATGGTCGTAGAGGACTACCTGTATAATACAGCAGGTTTTCATTGATATAATTTGCTCTGGGTAGTTGAATGAATACCAATTCCCTTAAGAGTGTTTTGAGTCTCTTTCTCCAAGATAAGCCTCACTTTATATACCTAAGCTCTTCTTAAGGAGATATGATTGCAAATAGCCTACTGAATTAGTTGGATCATTTTTTTCCACTCCTGGTTAGCAAACATGCCTCATAGTCCCATCTGTTTCTCTTGCTCTTTGGTCAAAGGAATGGATTACTGAAAGGAGGCTGTTGGTACTACAGCTCTTTCTTAAGACAATCCCTCATTTAGAAAATCAGATTTTGTAAAATAATGGGGAGACTTTTTTTGACCTTGAAAGGTGTAATTTTCTTGTAATGACGCATGTCTTATTTGTACTGTTCTAACAGTAATTCCCCATTTCTTCAGAACTGTGTTTTGAGCTGGGTTTCTGGCTCACAATAACTATAATTGAGGAAAGAGAGAAAAACCTATCATCAAAAAATGCTGAAAAAAAAATCTGCCATATTATCATTCAGATGTGGCTTTCTTTAAATGTATGCCCTTGTTTTCTTGGTAAGACCCACCCTTCATTTAAGCAATTAAAGCCATTCAAATATACTATCTTAGGCAAATATACATAGGTAAGAAATATTTGCATCTTTTGACCACACTGTTTTAAAAATAAACTTGTTTGGTGGTTGTGATTGCAGAAAGAACTTGGTTACCAACTGAGTCTTTTATATGGTAGGTATTCACTCAATGTTGACAAACAAGAATTGGGATACAGTATGGTCATAGCATCTCTCCATGATGGCTAGTTTTCATTTTTTTTTTTCAAATCGTCTACAAAAAATTAAACTTTTATCAGAACCTAGTTCTGCATTCTGGTTTCTATGGCATCTTATGATACATTGCCCTTTTCTGAGAAGACTGAAATCACACCTAATAGCAGGGGTCTTTAAACTTGACTGCTTTAAGACTTATGGATTTCAACTCCCAGAATTCCTCCTTCTCCATGACTATGTTAGCTCAGGAATTCTGGGTGTTGAAGACTACAAGTCTTAAATTTGCCAAGTTTGAAGACCCTTGCCTAATAGTATGATTTGCTATTTTGAAATCATCACATGTCGAAAAGGCTCTGCTCACTGGTATGTTGAAGTTTTAGATTTATTCAGGGTCTGCCAGCTGAAAAACTTTAGGAGAGGAAGGAATGAGATGGAAGTTGAGATAAGACAATGTGACAATTAGTGAAGTATGCTGGTGGAACATTCTATCAATTGAGACAGACAACAATAGGGTGGGAGCTGGGGGCAGAACTTGAGAGGCAGACAGAGGAACATGTTTCAGGCAGTATTTTATATCCCTCTAATCAAAGATCATGCTCTTATGGTAGCATAACTAGAGCTTACATGACACCAGAAATTGCCTTCCCATTGAAGTCAGTGAAAGGAAGTTCAACCTAACTCAAAGAACACAGACACATTTTATGATGACAGAATATAGGAAAGGATACAATGGGGAGTGGAATCTATCTCTTCAGGAAAAACGCAGGGTAGCCAAAATAATCAGGCTTATGGCCAATATTAGGCAAGAGGTGAGTCTTATTGTGATCCTGTGAGCTGGACAGGATAGCATGTCTGGCTATGCTAACAAACCCAAAAAATGGCGTAGTTCATCATTAAAACTGAGAGAGAGCTGAAGAAGCTTCTTGGATAAGAAGCAAAATGTCTTCAAAGAAAAAAACCAGAAAGTCCAGTTGCCTTTTGAAAAAGCATCTCTGAGACAACCATGACCTGGATGACTGAGAATTTCCATAGATGTTCATCATTAAAACATTTTTTTTCCATTTTACAGAATCATTTGGAAAATTTCTAGCATTTGTTTCATGACTGGAAAAGTGCAAAGTTAGTAAACAAAACAGGCAATTATTTCTACTGATTTTAAAGAGTAGGCTTCCCCTTCTCATCCAAATGGCTGTTTCTTGGCAGATAAAGGATAAGAGGAGAGCTTAATGGGCCTCTATTGAGGCAGGCAGGGGGCAATATGACAAAAATGTGCTTATCCTCATCTTGCAATGTAATAACTTGCATACCTGTCAGAAAGTATATAATGGAGGCATCTCTCTATCATAACATCATCACACACATCACCTTGGTTTCCGAATTACTTGCAGTGGATGCCACTGGGAGGGGCTCTAACACTATCTTGTTCAGCCAAAACCTGGAACAGGCTGGACTTCTGCTAATCCGAAACAGAATTGGAACTCCTTGCAATGGTTTATTCCAGGTTTGGAGCAAAACCCGAATTTCTGTTTTATGCTCATTTCTACTTGAAAACAATTCAATATGAGATAGGCCCCAATGAAAAATAAGCAGATTTTTGGCAGACGAAAGGATAAACAACGCGAGTAGCCCAGTTCCAATTTTGCCTTTGCTGCCACAAGAAAAAGAATTAAACAAAATAGTGCTCTAGAAAGTCCTATACACCAAAGAAAGTTTTCTATTTGCAAAATGGTGTTTGGTTGTTGTTGTTTTTCCTCGCGGAATGGAAGTGACGGGAAAAAATAAATAAATCAGGGTTGGGATCTTCCTCGGGAAGATTTCAAAACCAAGTTTGAAGTGTCAGCTACGTGTATTTTGCACTGAAAAGCACCTCTCCCGTGCAGACCCACGTAAAGGGGCATCTCCCCAGTTTTGCTTACCTTGAACAAGAAGAGAAGTGAGGAGGAATGTTTTATGAGAACGTCCCAAAGTCAAAGGAATGCAAAACGGGGCAGGCACGTCGCGCCGAGTAAAAAATGCCACTTTCTTTGGTTTACCCTCGATCCTCGTGAAGGAAACCTGCTCCCTCAACTCGGTGGCGGGCAGAGGGCGTGAGGGGGGAAGCGGGGGAGAAGGGGCAGCGTGCAGCAACGCTGGCAGTCCACGTGCAGAGAGGCGCCGGCTGCTTAGCTGGCCAGGCCCCGCCTCAGCCACGGCTTCCCCCGCCTCTCTCCCTTTCCATCCTCTCACCCCGGCCTTTCGCTCGCCGTTCACCGGCCCTTTAAACCCGCGCGCTTAAGGGCCGCCTCCTTCCCTCCTCTTCCTCGGCAGGCCCGGCGCGTGAGGCCCCGCTCGCGCTACAGAGTGGGCGGAGCCACCTCGGAGCCAGGCTGTTGCTTCTGGCAGCGGCGAAGCCGGAGAAGCAGCCGAGAGTTGAAAAGGGAGTGAGCGGGGAGAGCAAAGCAGGCGGCAGCGGCGCGAGCGAGCCAGCGACCAGGCGGAGGAAGCGGCGCCTTCTCGCGCGCGCGGGAGAAGGGGGGCAGGTTTCGGGCGAACGCGGGACGTTTCCGTGGCCGGCCTTCCCCTTTGGCGCGCGGGAGGGCTCTCCTCCTCCGCCGTGAATGTTGGTTGCAGCGGCCGCGAGCCCTTGCGGCAGGAGGAGACGGATCCGTTCCCCTCCCTCCCCCCCCCCGCCCCAGCGCCTGGCAGCCAAGGGCACGCAAGGCCTTGCAGCAACCCGGGCTCCCGGTTCCGTAGAATTGGGGGGGGGTGCAGCTGCCCAATTCTGAACCAGCCGGACTGCCGCGGCCGCTGGGTGAGTAGCTCGGTGGCGACTGACTCGTGTGGAGGAGTGTCTCGGCGACGGGGGTGGAAGGGTCTTGAAGGCGCCTCCCTCTCTCTTCCTCCCCCCCCCGCCCCCGCCTTTCGGTTCCTGGCTCTTTGTTACCCGAACGGATGTAAAACGGTCAGCGCGGAGAGACGGCTGTTTGGGGCGCCACAGTCAAGAGTTGCTCGGCTGGTCCCTGGCCAGGCGCTCAAGCGCACCTGCTTTCCAGCGGCTGGGCAGGGCGAGACTGCTGGAAGGGCTTCTCTTTCGGCGGATGCAGCGGAGGATGGCTTGCAAAGGTCAAGGGTGGATTGGAGAGTCGAGGTGAAGGTCAACCTCTGTGAAGCCCTTGCCAGCCTTTAAAGTGGGTGGGTTAAGGGGAGTCGTCCGCAGTGGAAAGGGACCGCAGTTCTCTTCTCCTTTGCTTAAAGGGAAGGCGGGGTGGCGGAAATCCCCCCTCGCCTGGGAAACTTGCAAACTTGTCTGGACGAAGCTTTTGCGTGGAAGAGCCCGATTTGGAGCACTTCCTGGAGGACGGTCTACGTCAAAGCCAACGGAGATTCTGAAACGGAGATGGATTCTTGGAGCTGTTCCTCTGGGCTATATGGCTAAAGGGGGAAAATCTTAGGTTGACTGACTTCACAAAACAAGTATGTGAAAGATACACTCGTAAGAGGGTGGAGTGGGAAGTGGAATGCTTTTCGGTTTCTTTGTGTCTCAATCTGCAGCTTACTTGGGTGATGGGGTTGTCTGAAAGAAAGCCGGGCTTCCTGTGGCTTCGTTTGTTATTTTTAAAGAGGAAATTTCTGGATAATATCTTTTGTTTTATTAGGCTGCAACAAAAATCTGGGCTGTTAAAAATAAAGTTTTAAAGGGAATTCACGTGCAGTTTCGGTTTTATAATAAGGTGTAAGAGGGGAGGGAGTAAGTCTGTTATTGGATTAGTAATCCTAGGAAGAAATCAATTTCCACCACAGCGTTTCCTGAGAGGCTTTATGTAAGATTTGCTAATTGTATCTATCAGGTAGTTGGTTGCTGGAACAGAAACTGACAGTAGATCCTGTAGTGATCTTGTTAGATATGAGTGTCAACCTGTAGAGATAGAATATACTCTGAATTTGCTTAAATTGCAATTCTGAGTCAGACTTTTATGTAAATATGTATAAAGGTTGCATTGCTTATTTAGGCTTCACATTGAAAAGCCTGTTTTTCATCCATATTTTTTCAAAACATGCAAGTGAAAACCTGATGCTATCTAATGGTGATATTGCTTGAATACTTGTGAACAATTAATTGTAAGCTCTTGTATTTTTTGTATTAAACAGTACTATTATCATTTATACTGTTATATTGATCGTTAATCTTACAGTATTACTCTACATCTCATTGCTTTAATTCAGGGGTCTCAAACACAATTTACCTGGGAGCCACTGGAGGCAGAGTCTGGGTGAGGCTGGGCCGCATAATATTATACTTTATATTATACACTAATATTATACTTTCATATCATGGTGGGGGCCACAGGATATTGTCCTGCGGGCCGCAATTGGCCCGCGGGCCACGAGAATGAGACCTCTGCTTTAATTTATTCCTTGTAGTTATTCTATTTTAACATATGGGAAAGAAGTAAGATTAAGGCCTAGAAGTTGATGTTTAATTCCCAACACTCTTATTAGTTGTAGCAAGTTGATGATTTCTTCAATAGTGGTTTACATTCTCATTATTTGATTTTTTTAAAATATATATTTCCATATTGTGTTCTATCAAGTTATTTCTAATAATAGTTTTGGTATATGTAGGTAAATGTATATATTGTATTCCTATAGAATAAATTTAACATATTAATATGGATGTATTCATGCTATTTTTTGTATTGAATTTATAATATCCTGTTAAAGTTTCTACATGATTTAGATATTTAACCAAATCAGTTTATGTCAAAGACTAAATGGGTGCCTGGGATTTTCTGTAATTGCATGTATCTTGAGGATTTACTTAAGTTGAAAGATTAGCTAGTATGTGTGCATCATGTCCTGTTAACAAGAGCACTCTTGCTTCTTACTCCTTCAGTACAGAAATTAGTGATAAATTTGAAGTTAAAAAAAAAAAAAGACAATAAATGATTTTGGACCTCTGTGATTCTTTCAAAACAGTTTTTTAATATAGATTTAGTGCAGATGGGTTTTAAACATGATTACTGCAAATCTAGGGCATATTAAATTTTAAACTTGATTTTAAACTTGAGCAAGTACAGCAAAAAGTCTGGATAAGGATTTGTATTGTGTGCTCATAATTGGTAGTTATGGATAACATATACTATCAATTTAATAGCTTTTGGTCTTTGCCACATTCTTAATGGTGAAGATAGAAACAAACTTTCTTCTTATGCTTCTTGTGCAGCACAACTATATCTCACTGTCAATTCCAGAGTTGGGAAGAAAAAAATTGAACATATGGAATTGGGGAGTGGAAGATCTTTTCCAGAAAGGTTTTTTTTAACAGGCTTTACATTTCCTTTTATTTATTTTTTTGGGAAATGTTTATTTGGGGCTTTCTGAATAACAATATTGCATCAAATATTGGTCATAGCTGGGAAAAAGCAAAATGTGGCAATAGTTGTTGAATTTCTCAGTAACTCAGAAGTCTTGCCAAGTTGGCTCCTTGTGCTTTTTTTGTCTTCCTGTAAATCTGCAAATTGTGTAACAAGGCTGTGCTAGGCAGGATCCTTTGTATCATTGTAATTCAAAATGTTAAATTCTTTTAGAGAGGTGAAGCTTTATAGCACCATTGTAAATTTATAGTATTCCATCATGAAGGGGTTTATCGCTAGGGTTTCTACTGGAGGAAATGAGTAGTAATATTATTTCAGCCTATTCCATCTTTATCTGACTACCCTATTTGACTCTCATACTAAAGTGTCCCACAGTTTCTTGGGACTGATTCTCAGAAGAGGAAATTAGCAAAAATTGCCTTTCCCTTCTTCTGTAATGGATATTCGGATTGGATACTGCAACCCTGTATTTTTAACTAAAGAGGATGTACATTTTGTTTAAATGCAGGTTTTCAGCCTGTAAAGTTTAATTATACATCGGCAAGATTATTAATGCTGACTTGGAGGATAGTAGCTATGTTTTGCTGCTGTAGTCCTGAAGCTGAGTGCTAATGATACTTTGTCTACTTTACTAATTAAAAATATACTTGGTGGTACCAGAGGTAGAGCAAGAAGTAAATGAAAATATGAGTAAGGTCCAATAAAGTCTTGAACTAAACTTCTGAAAAGTTAAAATTCTAATGTTATTTTTATTTATTATTTGCCTATTCCTGGTGGAAATATGAGATGTAAGTTTAATAAAGTATCAATAAGGCAAGATATCTGCCTTTATTCTGTTCTGGCAAAAGCAATTGTTTTTTTCACTGCCTGAATCTTGAAACTCATAAATGGTGAAGTATGTGGAGGGTGTGAATGATTTGAGTCAGGTAATATAGGCTAATCAAACATTGTTTAGACTATTTTTCAAGTGTTAATGTTTGAACCTAACTCCTTGTTATTTTATCCACTATTACAATAAACTGGAACAAAGTATCATAGTTGCTGAGTTGTTGTTCAGTCTTTTGAAAAGCACAAAAAGTATAATTTAACCCTGGGGGAAATGTTTTGTTTTTGTTTTAAAAGTGTAACGAATTGTTTTAAATCAAATGGTTATGGAGAGATCAGTTTTGATGGTTTGGACAAAAATTGATTGGTTGTTAGCTTTGTGTGAATATTTATGTACATTTTATAAGGCAGTACAGAGTTAAAAATTGAAAGGGCAAAAATGTGATTTAGGCCACATGTGTTTGACATATGTAGGAATACTTTAAATGCAACAAGTTTTTTTTCCTTGGGATTGGACATAATTTTTTGAACTAATAGTCAATGTTGTAGTTAAGTTGTTAAATTACAACTTGGAAGACCCAGGTTCACCCTCTCAATGAAGCCTGTCTAATAAAATTGTTGTTGTATGGCCAACAGACAACAGAGGGAGATCTCCTTGTAGCCTCTCTCTGTAGACTGAGGAGATGAGTAGTTTCAAAATTCGATGAATAAAATAAATGTGCCTGTGGAAAAAAAACCAATATAAATTTAACAAATAAAATGAATGAAATAGCTTGAACTGCAATTGTATTGTGACTATAAGCTGGGTCCATGCATTTTTAAAAAAGGCTTCTTGTAAAATATGTGAAATGACCATGTATTTGTTTCTATTAGTATTCCATTGTTATTGAGACATTGCTAATTTTGATAAGGAACTCATGAGACTTTCTTATCATAATGGAAATCTCTGATACACAAGGTGCATCTTTCAAGGTTATCATACTTTCTGAAGTTAAAGACAAAAATTATATAGTTCTTCCTGTTTTTTAATATTTCTTAAAGTTTTGACTGTGCTGCACTTAATAAATTGAAAACAATTTAGATCATATTTATTCTTTTGCTTCCCCTACCTCAATGTGTTAGCTATGAAATAATTGTGATAAAGAGTTTTTGATGTGTTTTTATTTCAGGCTTCCCTGAATATGTATTGTAGTTGATCAGTGAAATCAGAAGACTTTCTATAAAATATTGCTTTGTAAATATTTTTGGAATTTGAAAAAATTCCATTTGCCCCACTGCTAAGTAATAGTTTTTAATATACTTTCAGTTTTTTGAATCTTTGGTTACTGCTTTTATGTCGAAAGAAGTACAGGGCATTTGAAAATAGACTCTTTGTATACCAATGAGGGAAGGACAGACATTTAAAATAGATTGTACAAAAAACCTCAGTCATTACCACTGCTACATCTTCTACAGTTTAGGATTAACAACTATTCATTATAATTAATTTTTTTAAACAATTAGATTTTATAAACTTGCCATATGGTTGTATATCATTAGCTAATGCTAATTCTCTCTGGTTCTGTTCTGTTGTGTATAAGAGGGAAAGAGGCATTTGTGGTAATATTTTCTACTAGGAGTTCTTTATTGCCATGAAAGATTTATGCTTTAAACATACATTATATGTGTCTAATATTGAGTCTAATTTTTCCAAAACCACATGACAAACATAAGTACAGCTTTTAATGATACAGTATTGTTTTGTAGCACAGAGAGTGAATGAAAACAGGAAACAGTTATGAGTACTTGTTCCATAGTCTAAAGTTTGCAAACAGGATATTTTTACTGGATCAAAATAGCTCATTAACGGTTACCTCCTTTCATTTAATGTTTTCCTGATACACAAAAACTTTGGAACCACTTTAACATTTTTAAAAACTGTAGTTCTTCATTTGCTTATTTTCTTTCATACTGTATATTCCATGAGAGCCCATGGGAATTACGACTAGTAGGGGAAAAGAATTTGCATCCCATATCATATGATTGCTATTTACAATTTTGCTGGCTTCCCCATTGAATTTGCTTGTTGGAAGTTGGAAGCAAAGGTCGCGAATGGCAATCACATTACCCTGGGACACTGCAACCATAGCAGTTGTGAGATTCTTGCATTTCCTGGTTGATCAAGGTTGCTAGAGGAGTGTGTGGTTGGAGCCAGGTGGTGGTAAATGCCTCTCTGAGAATGAAGACAGGTGGTGATACGTCCCCTTCTCAAGATTCTCCTTGGACAATGTTCATAAAGTCTCCAATCTTCCCATTTTAGAGACGTTGGTTGGGTCTCAGCTTCAGAGAGCCTGAAAGGAAAGGGTCCAACTTGTGAAATACTAGCTCTACCTTTATTGTAAAGTGATATGGTATTAACAGAATGTTGCAAGTCTGAAAGCACATCTCTCCCCCTCCCCATACACACACACACACACTTGATTTTGTAATTCAAGAAACTAAGGAAGGTCCCTTCTGAAATATTTGCCACACATCCCATTCCTGCTGTGGGTTCATCTGCCTCTTATCTGACCATTGTTTAATCTGCAGCTCTTCCTCTTACCTCCCAGGGTCATTCCCTCATACCACACAAATACTATCAACTGTGGCATTCTTTTAAATTGCCTATAAGCTTTGGGACTGGAGGGCATAATTTTGCAATGGTTCCCTCTTAGTCAGGCTGTGCTGAAACTGACAGGCTGTTTGCTGTTTGATTCAAGGAGGCAAATCGCTGGGAGGCAGAGAAAGATTTTTTTTTCTTGTTTTCCTCCCCAAAACTATGTGCGTCTTATGGTCTGGAGCGTCCTATAGTGCAAAAAAAATACGGTATATTTCTAATATTTGATACCTTAACTGTTGTGCACTAAACTGATGATGTGGAACCAGCATCTAGAGGGCTTATGCATTTGGATGGGGAAAAATATGTTTAGATCCTATCAAGACAGGACAGCTGTAGTAACACTAACACCAATCCTAATAGTTACTCTGGATGGAGATACATTCCTCTGAAGAAGATCACTTAAGAATTTGTTTGCACTTTCATTTTATCCTCAAACAACAGTTGTAAACCATGGCAGTGTGGCTTTCATTTGATTTGGGTTAGTGCACCAAATTATAACTGAAATTGAGCCACAATGTTCTGACCTCAGTTTACTCAGACCCTGATCAGCCTCCAATTAGCTAGCATGTTGTATATGAGCATGTTGTGGCATGTGTTATATGAGGCTGCCTTTGGAGATTCCTTGGAAGCTATAGCCGATACAATGTGTGGCAATAATTCAGAGTCCATTTCAAAGGGCTGGTGATTATCTTAAAGCTGTATATAGTTCAATATCAGGATTTTATCAGGCAACATATTCCCAAGATTGAATCTCCTCAATTGATGCAATCCCTGAAAGAGACAGTCATCTGTTCTCCATAGAGCTGCTGTGAGCATCCAGAGTGGGAGGTGCTCCAGTCTTCACTCTTACAGGCTGAGCTATAATTGAGGAACGCTCCTCCTCCTCCACGTGACTCCTCTGTAGCGTTCCCCAGTTTTAGCTCAGCCTCGCAAGAGACAGGCAGCAGTAGCAGTTCTTCCTTGGCCGATTTAGGATCTTTATCTATAAATCTCAGGTTTGATCTTCCTTTATTTCCTCCTTGATCCCTGCGCATTTGGTTTGTCTTGAATTAGCGACAGGAGCGATTTTTCGCCCCTCAGGGGGAAGATACGGGGTTTTTTAGAGCTTTTTGCCCCCCCACCCCCCCAATCTGTTCTCTGCCGCTATTAAGCTGTCCTGCCCTTGAGCAGTGGCTTGTATCTGCGCTTTTCCATTGCGCTACGTTGTGCCTTCCCCCCACGAACGCCTTGGAAGAAGGCAAGCTTTCTTCTCTGCAGTCCTTCTTTTCGCCTGCATTCAGGCTAGTTTTTTTTTTTTTTAAACAAATTTTATTAATTTTACAGAAAACACAGTAAAACAAACAAAACTAAAAGATCTTTTCTGAAGGTTGTCTGATCCCAGGTTGAAACTCTTCACACAGACACAAGTTCAAACATCATATTCACTTTATATATCCATCCATATCTTATTATCATTTTCTTTTTTATATATATATGTAAACCATTTTTATCAGTTTTATATAAACAATGCACAAGGCATAACAGCTTATAAGTTCTTTTTTAAGAAAAAATAATAAAAGAAGAAAACCAATAGAACATAACAATTCCAAATTATAGTATCAATACTTTATCTATTTAACTTCATATCTTATCCCAACTTCTCCTTTTCATCCAAATTATTTCTTATTAATAAATTTTTTTTTGCCTTTTTTCAATATACAAAATCCAAAAAAAAAACATAACAAAACCTTTATATATCCTTTCATATCTTATTGCCATTTCAATAATATTCTTTGTCTGTTCTATTTCCAACTATCCATTCATCTTTTTTCTTTTATTATACTTCTCCTATACACCAATTGGAGTAACGTCTATAACTCATCACCCTAACTTAAAAGTACTTCATATAACAATTTTTCTTGGGATTCTGTTTAATAGATTCTAAAATTACACAATGAATTTTATACTCTAAATACACATTTAAAAAACACAATCTTATGTACCCTCCAGAATCCCTCTTTTATCCTAAATTAAATTCACCCATTGTCTCTGAATAAACTTTTTTTCTTTAGATCTTGCTTCCCCCCATTGAGGCTTCTCCTCCCCCCCTTTCTCTCTTGTTTATTCTTCTCCTTGCCCTTTTTACCCCTTTGTCTTTCCTCCTCCCTTTTCTTACTCCCTTTCCTTTCCTTTCTAACCTTGCCTCCACCTTTCCGCTCATTTTTCTCTTCTTTGGTTGTTTTTATAATTCTTAAAATCCCCTTTTTCTTATCCTTTTTCTCCTCCTCCCCGGAAAGAATCCATTGTTCATCAAAGATGGCTTCTTCTTCCTCTTCTTCTTTGTCCCAGTCCTTCTGCTGCGTAGTCAATTTTTCATAAGTACATAACGCCATTTCTAAGAATTGAAACAAAGTGCCCAAAGTATCTTCCTTTTTATATTTTTGATATTCAGTCTTTAGTTCATCCACAAGCGATGCCATCATGAAAAAAGAAACTTTTCCCAAAACAACCACAAATATTTTTAATCAAAAATAATTCAAAAAAAAAATTCCAAAAATTAATACTTTTCTTCCTTCTTCTCTTTCTCTTTCTGGGGTTAATGTTTAATCAAGGAGGTCCAATTACCATAAAGCTTTCTTTGGGATTCTAGGCAATCTCCTCCTTTTTCAGCTTCTGCTCCAATTTTTTTTCCTCTCCCTTCCCACTTGCAATATCAACTTTAAATAATCAGAAATCCATACCTCTAATAAGGGTTTTCCAATTTCTTAAGTTTTTCAATGTCCAGAAACCCTTTTGTCCCTTAGCTTCAACTTTCAGAATAATTCACTTTCAATGTCCAATATGTCCAAACATATCTGCTTTTTCCATGGGGTGGGAGAGTGAAGAAAAAAAAAAAGTTCCCTTTAACAGCTTCTCCGCCGCTTTCGATCTTCTTAGGGATACAATGTATCCTCCAGCAACTCAAACAGCTCAGTTCCAACAAATTTGAAAGATGTTACTTGACCCGGCTCAGACAGCACTTTCACTCTTCTTACTTCCTCCAGCGCAATCTTACCCAGTTGCTGGCTTCTTCGTGGTGGCCATTGCTGACTGCCGCTCCACTGCCTTGGGAAAAAGGGGTTTTTCCGGAGGAGGAGGGGGTCTGCGACACCCCCAACCCCCTGTTCGACTCCCCTCTCTCTTCAGCTGTCCCTACAGGGCAGCCATATCCCCCTGACCCATCTGGATCGGGGGTACCTCGGCGGCTAGCACAGCAGGAATCGCGAGCAGTCGCGAATTCCTGCTGCCCCGAAGCCACGCGAAACCGGAAACCATCCGCATTCAGGCTAGTTTTTTTTTTTTTTTTTGAAAAAAGATTTTATTAATTTTTTACAAACAAACAAGACAAACAAAATATTAAAACATTCAACTCTCGTATGTACATCCAGTGTGTCAGTTGGTTCATCATTTTTGTGCATTCATTCTGTAGTCCCAGTTACAGTTATGTTACATAACAAATCATATTATCAATCCAAACTTATATATCCTAATATCACTTAAAAAAAAAAAGAAATTTTTGACTATACTTTTAATCATTCATGCTTTATGAGCGAACAATACTTTAACCAGATTATTCAACAAATCATATAATCATACCAAATCGATCCTAAAAAACCCTTTATAAATATAATATCAAATAACAAAATAATAGCAAAATAGCAAAATAAAGATATTTCTTACTATCTAGCATTCCAAATATTCTATTATCTTATTTTATCATCTTAGCCATTTATAAAAAAGATCCCAAATTTCATAAAATTGTTTATCCTCTTGCTCTCTAATTTCAAATGTCAATCTGCTCATCTCAGCACATTCCAATATTTTCTTAATAATTTCTTCTTGTAATGGTATTTTCTCATTCTTCCAATTTTTAGCAAATACAATCCTGGCCGCTGTTAATACATTTACAATCAGGTATTTCAAATCTTTACTATATATATCAGGTAAAATTCCCAATAAGAAGATCTCTGGTTTCAAGTCTATATGTTTCTTTGTCACATGCGAATTTTAGTCCAATATTTTCTAGCATCCTCACAAGTCCACCACATATGGTAATACGAGCTGGGTATCTGATGACATTTCCAGCATTTTTCAGATTTGTTCTTAAACATTCTTGCTATTCTTGTCGGAGGAAAGTGCCACCTGACTAGTTTTTTGTTGTTGTTGAGGGGCTTGTTTTGTCTCTGAGTCTTCGCGCCAGAGCCGGAGGCCATTTTGGGCACATCTCACGGCTGGCTGCTATTTTGTTTTTTTCACGATCTTGCTGCGATTATTTGGTAGGCCCTTAGCGGGACTGGCAGGCCATTTGGAGCCTAGATAATACAGGGTATTGTGGTTCTGTGCCCTGTTGCCCCGTTACTATTATTCGTTGGCTAATTTCCACAGCTCACTCAGAAGCGAAGCCACCAACTTCCCATTTTGTTTGGGAGGCTGCCTCAGGAGGCCTTTCGTTTTTTTGCCTTTGTTATTATTGTTTCCTGGCCTCAGCGTTCATTTGTTCTATTGGATAATCAGAAATTTTCCTTAGTTTTTGTTACTTATTTCAATCAATCAATCAATCAATAAAATAAAATAGAATAAAATATTAATATTTTTTTGATTTCAATCGGCACATTTTTTTGGTTCCTCCCTCTCCAAATATACACACACACACACACACATACACAACATAAAATAAAATAAAAATTATAAATAAATTACAATACAACCAAAAACTTTTTTCCAAAAGGGGAACGCGGCTCAACTATAGGACATCAGGCCTGCATTGTAGGTTGAACTCCCAGGCGTGCCAACTGCCTTTTTTGTTTAATATCTCTCTGTATCCGGTTTGGTTATTATGGCAGAGGACAATCCCAGCGGACCTTCTTTGAAGGCTAAGTCTAAGATGCATCATTTGCGCAAACGGGACAAGGACTCATCCAAAGCTTCTCAGAAGGATGCCTTAAGGCGCCACAAGGCTTTGGAGAACGAGTTTGACAAACGTTCCAGGGACTCTCATTCTGTAACCACTGCTCCCACCCCCTCTACCTCTACTCAACCTCCCCCTCTGCCAGAATAGCCTTCTCTTTCCAGGTGCAGTTCACCCATCCGGAGCCTCCAGGCCACTAGAGCACCTGAAGCAACATTCACACCGACCGCTGAAGGCCTACGCCCAGAAGGTCCATCCTCAACCATCATTCCTGACAGTATTAGAGAATGGATGCAACTGGCTATCCGCCAAGGAATAACAGAAGGTATCCAACAGTTGTCCAGGCCAGGTTCGCAAACGATGGCACCTGAGGTCGAATCTGTTTCTGGAAGTTCCCTCTCCAGACCGGAATCGCACCACGGTCAGGTACCTTCCCAAATGGAGCCCCCTTTCCCAGAAGGGGAGGAAGCACAGGAGGAAGAGGAAATGGGCTTTGAACCCTTCAGAGAAGAGGAAGGGTCAGATAGGGGGTCCCTACAATATTCTGAACCTTTTTTCGAGGTAGAACCAATGGAAGGAGAGATGTCAAAGGACGAGGGCATATCTCCTGACCAACCCACCTTTGTAGGCCTGTTTAAGCCTCATTTGTTTAAGTCCTTGCTATTTAAGGTGAAAAATATTTCGTGTCTGATTCCCCAGTCTCCTTCTGATCCATCTCCAGCAACCTTGGGAGGCCCAGAAGAGTCCATATTCAAGCAACCGGTCGTAGAGACTGAGGTCATCCCTACTCCACCAATTTTCTCTGACTTAGTAGCGAGACAATTGGCCTCATCGGGGCCCCCCCACTCCTTCCAGTCAGGACAAGAGATTTTTTAATCTCAATATGGATTTCTCTGCCATGTTAAACACTCCCGAGGTGGACGATCCCATAGTAAGGCTAGCATCATCCTCTAACCCTACTGATGCTCTGGAAGCGCTGAAGCCAGAGGACAAGCGGGCCGAGGTGGTGCTATGGCGGGCGCACCAATCTGACGCTTGGGCCATTCAATCTGCCATGGCCGCGTCCTTTTTCACTCGATCTTCCATCAGATGGCTCAGACAGTTGAAACAGCATGTCCCCCCATCAAACACCAGGGCCCATCAGGACATTGCCAAGCTCACGGCCGCAGTGGAATTTGTGGCCAACGCTACTTTTCACTCTGTGAAATTTTCTTCTCGGGCTATCTCCTCGTCGGGTTACTGCCCGACGGCTGCTTTGGCTTAAACACTGGCAGGCCGACATTAAGAATAAAGCTAAATTGGCTTCTGTTCCCATCTTGGGAGGTAAATTGTTTGGCCTGGCCCTGGAACCATTGTTGATGGAGAGCCGGAATAAAAAGAAGTTCCTCCCATCTCTTTTTCGCAGGCAAGAGTCCAGAGGGTCCCAACCCTTTCGAAGGGGCTCCTTTCGTGCCTCCTTCCACACACCCTTCAACCCCAGATATCAGAGTCCCCCCCCCCATTTTGGCCTGCCTATCAGGACCGGGGCAACACGAGGAACAGGAACAGGAGGTGGGTCAGCTACAGGAGGCCCTCCCGGGGTGCAGGAAATAAAGCGTCCCGGTGTCCCAGATAGGCTTTCGGCCACTTATCCCATTGGCAGCCGCCTCAAATATTTTGCCAACCAATGGAAATCATCCACTTCTGATTGCTGGGTTAGGGACACTGTCAAATCTGGCCTCTCCCTTCAGTTTCGGTTCCCCCCTCCGGAGCACTTCATGGTTTCTCCTCTTTCCAGAGACCGTACTAAGCGTGCTCTCATAGAAGCCGCTATCAATCAACTCTCTGAAATCAAGGCCATACAGCCTGTGCCATCTTCGCAGCGAGGAAAGGGGTTTTACTCCCTCCTCTTCCTAGTTCCTAAACACTCCGGGGGTTGGAGGCCAATTTTAGACTTGAAGAGGCTCAATCATTGTCCGTCATAAGTTCAAAATGCATACACTTCAGTCCATTTTGCAGGGCACCAGGAAGGGAGACTGGCTCACCTCCATTGACCTCTCAGAGGCATACTTTCACATCCCCATTCATCCTTCATTTTTCAAATGTTTGAGATTTTGCTACAACGGCCAACATTTCCAATATGTGGCCCTTCCTTTTGGTCTAGCCTCGGCTCCGAGGACCTTCACCAAGGTGTTGGCAGCTCTAGCGGCTCACCTCAGACACTTCCCTATCCGCATTCACTGTTATCTAGACAACAACTTCAAACTAACCCCCACCCGGCGTCAAGCCAAGAGGGACACTAAAACCACCCTCTCGGTGCTTCAGGCTCATGGTTTCCTCATGAACTGGGAGAAGAGTCAGCTTAACCCTTCCACCAGAATAGCTCACTTAGGGGCAGTGATTGACTCAGTTGAAGGGAGGGTTTTCCTTTCTCCTGAAAGGTTCAGCAGCATCCAGAAATCGATCAGGGTCATTAGACGGGCAAGGAAAGCCTCATTGCTGGACTTATCCAAATTACTTGGCAAATTGGTTTCATGCATATCTATTGTTCCCTGGGCCCAGTTACATTCCAGATCCCTGCAGTGGTTCCTCCTGCCTTATCAGCGTTCTGGAAGGAGCAATTCAAGAGCCGTGGTGAAGGTTCCTCCAAAGGTTCTCGCCTCGCTCCTCTGGTGGACCAGACCTGTTACCAACAAGGGACATCTTTTCAAGGAGCCCCAAAGGGTCACTCTCACAACAGACGCCAGCCTATCCGGATGGGGGCCCCACATTCAGTCACTTTCAGCTCAGGGAACTTGGTCAGCAACTGAGCGACGCTGCAGCATCAACTGGCTGGAGCTTCACACAGTATACCTGGCCTTATGCACCTTCCTTCCTCAAGTGCGAGAGCGCCATGTACTGGTCCTGATGGATAACACTACAACCAAGGCCCACATCAACCGTCAAGGGGGCACTCATTCCATCCGCCTCATGAGGGAGGCTGAGCAGCTCTGTCGGTGGGCAGAGGTCAACCTCTTATCCATCAGGGCAGAACACATCTCGGGGGTCTCAAATGTTCAAGCAGACGTGTCCTTCAACAAGTGGCGAGAGATCCATGGGGAAAGGTAGATGCAAGGTTAGAAAGCAAAGGAAAGGGAGTAAGAAAAGGGAGGAGGAGAGACAAAGAGGTAAAAAGGGCAAGGAGAAGAAGAAGCAAGAGACAAAGGGGGGGAGGAGAAGCCTCAATGGTGGGAAGCAAGATCTAAAAAAAAAAAGTTTATTCAGAGACAATGGGTGAATTTAATTAAGGATAAAAGAGGGATTCTGGAGGGTATATAAGATTGTGTTTTTATATGTGTATTTAGAGTATAAAATTCATTGTGTAATTTTAGAATCTATTAAACAGAATCCCAAGATAAATTAAGTGTTATATGAAGTACTTTTAAGTTAGGGTAATGAGTTAAAGGCGTCACTCCAATTAGTGCATAGGAGAAGTATAGTAAAAGAAAAAAGATGAATGGATAGTTGGAAATAGAACAGACAAAGAATGTTATTGAAAATGGTAATAAGATATGGAAGGATATATAAAGGTTTTGTTATGTTTTTTTGGGTTTTGTATGTTGATAAAAGGCAATAAAATTTCAATTAACAAATAATTTGGATGAAAAGGAGAAGCCGGGATAAGATACGAAGTTAAATAGATAAAGTATTGATATTATAATTTGGAATCATTATGTTCTATTGGTTTTCTTCTTTTATTATTTTTTCTTAGAAAAGAATTTATAAGCTGTTATGCCTTGATTCTTTGTGCACTGTTTATATAAAATTGATAAAATTGGTTTATAAAAAAAGAAAAAAAGAAAATGATAATAAGATATGGAAGGATATATAAAGTGAATATGATGTTTGAATTTGTGTCTGTGTGAAGAGTTTCAACCCGGGATCAGACAGCCTTCAGAAAAGATCTTTTAGTTTTGTTTATGTTTTGTGTTTTGTATGTTTATGAAAGACAATAAAATTTTATTAAGCAAGAAATATAATTTGGATAAAAGTCTGGATAAGATATAAAGTTAAATAGATAATGTAAATATTGATATTACAATTTGAAATTATTTTATATGTTCTATTGGCTTTCTTCTTTAATTATTAACTTTTCTTTTAGAAAAGACTTTTCAAGTTGTTATGCCTGGATTGTGTATTGTGTTTTCTGTAAAATTAATAAAATTTGTTTAAAAAAAAAAAAACAAGTGGCGAGAGACTCAGAGGAGATTCCGGACCAGACGGAGTCCCTCCCGTAGGACAGGCCATGCTTTGGTATGTCCTACTCTGGATGCTCCCAGCAGCTCTGTGGAGAATGGGCGTTGGTACCTACCTGACACGCCCTTTCTCGTCGAGCTGCGTAGAGCATCCAGCCCCACCCTATTTAGTCTGTCTGGTGGGGAGTCCTATTTCGGCCAATGATTCTTATAGTTTATAGTTGAGAATTGTATAATAGTTAAGATGAGAGGATAGTTGTTTGTCTTCTCATCCTTGTAAAACTGGGGAACGCTACGGAGGAGTCACATGGAGGAGGAGGAGCGTTCCTCAATTATAGCTCAGCCTGTAAGAGTGAAGACTGGAGCACCTCCCACTCTGGGTGCTCTACGCAGCTCGACAAGAAAGGGCGTGTCAGGTAGGTACCAATGCCCATTTCATGAGATGTGGACTAGACAATAGGCATTCTCTCTGGCAACCCTCACCTGATGCAATGGTATTTGTAGGAATTACCTTGGTAGGCAGGGAAAAGAGCTAAAGCCAGGACAATAATCGGATAAGAACCGGTTTAGCTCATAGCAGGAATCTGGGCATGACAATAATCTCAGAAAGGACCTCCCTATAAACATGATAGGGAGAAAAGTACTTTCAGATTTGCAAGAATTCTATAAATATATGTCATTGATAAGTAAGAAGACAGAAATTTTGATTTCCCTTTGGAGAGCAATTTGATGATAGGGCGCAGTGGCAGAGTGGTTAGGGTGCAATACTGCAGGCTACTTCTGCCAGCTGCATGCAATTTGGCAGTTTGAATCTTACCAGGCCCAAGTTTGACTCAGCCTTTCATCCTTCTGAGGTGGGTAAAATGAGGATCCAGATTGTTGGGGGCAATATGCCGACTCTAAACTGCTTAGAGACAGCTGTAAAAGCACTATAAAATGCTATGTAAGTGTTATTGTTATATCCTTATAATAAAGGAGAATTAGTTCATCTGTCTTGCAAGGTTGACACTATTAAAGGGCAGGGGGTTGTATTAAATAACTTCCAAGATCCCTTCTAACCCTATGATTCTATGTAAACTCTTCCTGGAGAGACACGTGCAGCCTTCCTTATTATTCTATAAGCAACCCAAGGCTATATTTTTTTCAGCAAATAGTTCTATATTGGCTTTTTGGGTTTTATGAATACATATTTTTATTTTGTGTATTACTGTATATCGCCCAGAGTCTTCTGGATTGGCTGCATTGCAAATTGACAAATAATTCCATTTTTTCCCATATCTTATCCAACTACTCTATCTTTACTAGGTTTTTTTTTCCAATTTAATTTTTTTGTATTGCCTAGAAAGTCATTGCTGCTTCTGTCCTTTAATTTGACAGATTGCAATGTTATTATATTGGCATATTAATATTTCAGAGTGTAATATAAGTATTTTTAAAATAAATCAAATCTTAAGTTATAAATTCATTTAACTTTGTAATAACCCTAATTTTCCCAAGAATATCTGGTGAGTTTTGTGGCTGACTGGGAATTTTAAACTTCATTTTTCCCCCCACATCAGACAGTACAAGTAGTTCTCAACTTACACGGGTCATTTAGTGACCATCAGAAGTTACAGCAGCACTAAAAAAAGTGACTTATGATTATTTTTGCATTCCCATGGTCACATGATCAAAAATTCAGATGCCTGGCAACTGACTCATATTTATGATAGTTGCAGTGTCCCAAGGTCATGTGATCGCCTTTTGCCACCTACTAACAAGCAAAGCCAATGGGAAGCCAGATTCACCTAACAACTGTGATATTAACTTAACAACTGCAGTGAATTTAACAACTGCAGTGAACTGGCAAGAAAGGTTACCACAGAAATGTTGCCAAGAAAACTCACTTAACAGATGTCTTAGCAACAAAAACATTGGGCTCGGTTGTAGTCGTAAGTCAAGGACTATCTTTATACTTTTTTCTCAGACTCATGAAATACAGTTGCACTAAAATCCTTACAAGGGGAAAGACTAACCACATAATTCTGAAATTCTAGTGCCTGTTGGCTGACATAGCATGTAAATTTGGATAGTTAATGCAAAGCAATACTGCTAAGCAATAATTTCACTTTTCTCTGTAAGTCTGTCATGTGGCAGTTCAGATTTTTTAATTTCTGGATCTTTCAGCAAGTTGCTTTTTTTTGTATGTACATATCTCTGGAGAGAAGATTCAAAGGAACAGACTGAATATTTTTTCTGATGAAATTATATAGGCACACTTTTATCAGGAAAGTGTTAATTATAAACTTTTGGTTCTCAGTTATAATTTTTTAAAACAAATGGATATTTGTTTGAAGGAATAACTGGACAGATATACATAATAGAATTTTAAAAAATAAAATTGAAATTTTATAAGATTATGAAAATGCTTTAGTTTTTCAGGGAGGCAATTTCTTAACAGTATGGAATATTAAAATAGCTGCAATGCTTCTGTTTTCAGTATTTATATCATTTGAACAATTAGAAAAGTAGAGTGTTATTTTATTTGTAAAAACATCCAAGATTATTCAGATTTTATATCTATGTTTGGCTTCTTACTCTGGAATAATCTGATGGATCTGTTTGGTTCTGTGAATAAGTTTTGTTCACTATTGAAAGACTTCCTAATATGATTCTGTCAGCAAAGTTAGCTTATGGTGAGGAGGTAGGAATACAAGAGCAATGCTAAAAAGAGCATACTAGCTCACTTTTATTTTCAACTTGGCCTCAACTGACACCTGACTGCTTTCTGTTGGCTTGTGCTTATGGAAGACATTACATTTAATATTGATTAAATGATAGAGTATACATTGCATATCTTATATCAGATTACCAGTTTGGGCAGCAATTTTTTAAAAAAGTTGAAGAAATTACTTGCATTGGTATAAGCAAGGGGTCTTCAAACTTGACAACTTTAAGACTTGTGGATTTCAACTCCCAGAATTCCTCCTCCAGTCATGTTAGCTCAGGAATTCTGAGAGTTGAAGTCCACAAGTCTTAAAGTTGTCAAGTTTGAAGACCCTTAGATAAGCATTGTTCTCGATTGCAAGAAACGTGAACATTCTAAAGCGAAAGGATGAATTATTCTTTCACTTGTCAGTTGAAGTGTGTGAGCAACTGTTACCAGTGAATTAATGTCCCACAGTCCAGGTGTGTAAAAGTAAGCTCTTTAATGTTACTTTGCACCTTTATAATTGAAAACTATTCTTGCCCTGCTTAGTTTTTTTTGTAGATAATTTTGAGGGATGCTGAACTAAGAAACTGAATGGCTAAGATAATGTGGGAAGTATGATTACCTGCTGTAATTCTCCTTACTGGGACATTGAGATTAGAAATACTTATGCTATTTCTCAAATGAACCTACTTAGTTTTGAAGACTATGAGGCAGGGAGGTAGTATGTATGGGAGGCAGTTGTAATAAAAGATAAAAAATAAAGTGTGTACCTGACCCTTTAGACAATTTGAAGTCACTTGGTGCTTTTCTGTATATGTAATCCCAGATAATCATATCTTAAATCAGAATATATATTTCATTTTAGTCATATTCTGTTATATTGTATAAATACCTAGTCTCTGTCTTTTATTTTTAGCTCACGTATATTTGAAGATCTCGATGGAAGTTAATCAGAAAATATTTTATTA
Source organism: Hydrophis major (assembly GCA_033807585.1). Lineage (NCBI taxonomy): Eukaryota > Metazoa > Chordata > Lepidosauria > Squamata > Elapidae > Hydrophis > Hydrophis major. Next base: position 84,423,961 of record CM066328.1, on the reverse strand, counting down.
ATCTTTACCTCTCTGATTGTTTTGTGCTCCTTTAATCACATCCATTAAATATTTTAAATCTATGCTTCAAATTTGGCTCAGATTACTAGGTTATGGTGAGACTATGACATATGGATATACCTCATCAACAAAATGATTAACAGATTTCCATAGCTAATTATTTAGAGCAGGGGTGCCAAATTTGCATCGTCATGGCTGCGTCATGTGACCTATCGGGACTTTCCCCCCTTCGCTAAACAGCAGGGTTGGGGCCAGCAAATGGCGCATCCAGCCCATGGGCCACGAGTTTGACGTCTCTGATTTAGAGGATCATTAATAGCTGTAAATATACAAATGACAATTTGATTTCTGTGATCTGGATAATCTTTGGTATCATTTGGAATCTACTAAAAATGAAATTTTGAGTATCTGCAGTTTCTTTGTGGAAAATCTAAATTGCTTGGAATACAGATTTGGAATCCAGAACTAATGATCCAGTGTCATCAGGATTGAATCTAGCAGGGGAGATATTATTAAAAGGATTAATCTTGCCACTCCAGTACTTATTCTTTCACATACTTTTTAAACCTGCTATGGTAGACTGGGAAGCATAATGTAATTTAAATTTGATTATTTTAAAGGAAACAGATGAACACACCTTTGCCTGAAGGTAAGCTCTTTAAGCCAATTTTTTTTCTTGATCATAATTGAATGAGCTATTTAATGGGAACAATGGCTATGCAGCCCATCATCTTGCTGACCTTGGCTGATCTCAAACAACTAAGCTGGGCTGCGCAGAACAGTTTTTGGATGAGAGACTAAGGAAAAACTAGCTCTGTAAGCTAAACTGAGAAATTAAAAATGTTTTTGAAAGAGGCAGTGGCCAAAGATGTCTGTGTTCTCCTTAGAGCTGTTCGGATCGTCCAGAGAGTGTGTGGAGCTTCAGTCTCTGCTGTTGTAGGCTGAGCTTAATTTCTGAGGAACGCTCCACCTTCCATCACATGGCTTGCCATCGTGTTCCCCAGTTTATGCTCAGCCCTCGTGCAGAGTAGGCAGTGTTTGTATGTGCTCTTGGCCATTTCAGGAAAATTCCAATTTGAATCGTTTTTGCTTCATTTCAGGTTGTATTTAATCCCTTCATTGTTTTTTTTCCCTTAGCCCTGCGCAGTTGGTCCTCCTTATTTGGTAGAGTTCCCTGGGAGGTCTTCCCCCCAGGGGGTGCCAGGGGGAAGGCCAGCAAAATTACAAGCTGCCCCCCCACCCTCCCCTATTGCTTTTCTGCTGCTTTAGTTCTGTTCATTTAAAATGCTCCGTTTCATTCCGTTTCCTCCCCCCCACCGAACTCCATTTTTTATATCGTTTGAACATTCGCTAGGCTCGTTCTGTTTGTCCTTCCCCTGGGGTCCTTGGATTGCCCCTGGGGATTCTCCTGGTCGCTGCAGAAGGGCCCCTGCAAGCCCAAGTAGTGGCGGCTGCCATTTTGAGTGACACCTCGTGGCCGGGCGCCATTTTGTTTTACCCTTATCGTTCCAATCTCTGCAGCGTGCCTATTTAAAACAGCAGGACCGGCAGGCCTGCCGAGGAAATAAAATTGTGCTGTTCCAGTTGGAGGCTTCTGTTCACACTTCCTTTTGTTGGCTTACCCCACAGCCAGCCGTAGCGGCCGCGGTTTATTCCCACTACTCCCGCCCGGTTCCGCCTGGGACGGCAGTCTGGTTCAGGCCCGGCTTCGCCCTTAAGGCATCTGTTGTCCTCTGATCATCTCAATCAGCCCTTCCCAAATAATAATAAGAAGAAGAAGAAAGAGAGAGAGAGAGATCTTCAAAAGTTATTAAATCAGAAAAATTAAGACTCAAGTAGGCCTAAGTTTACAAAAAAGAAAAGAAAAGGGGGAAATCATTTATATACGGAGCAAAAATACAGAGAATAACAACAAGTAAGACAAACAGATTAATTATAAGCGAATAATAAACGGGGGGGGGTGTAAAAGAATTTCCCAGGGCTCCCGGCCTTCGTTGTAGGTCGACCCCTAGGTGCGCCAACCAGCTCATATTTGATCCTTCACCTTCCTCAACTATCTAAAATGGCAGAAAGCAATCCTTCAAAAAGGCCTTCCTTAAAGGCCAAAGCAAAAACCCACCACCTGCACAGTCAGGCTAAGGAGCCCACCAAAGCCTCACAAAGGGGCCTTAAGACGACACAAGGCGCTAGAAAAAGAAATAGACAAACACACCAGACAGGCCCAGTGCCTCCAGCACCAGCCACTCCTTCCACCTCCGCTCTTCCCCCGACTCCTGCAGCCTTTTCCTCCCTATCCAGGCACAGCTTGCCCTCTCAAGGGCAACAGGCCTCGGGAGCACCAGCCAGGCGAACTCCAGAGGCTACCTTCATGCCCACGGCCGCCGGCCTGCACCAGGAGGAACCTCTCATTCAGGCGGTTCCGGAACAGCTCAGAGCCTGGATGGAGATGGCTATCCGACGGGGAATTGCAGAAGGAATGCAGCAGATGGCTAGACCGGGGTTGCCTCCACAGGCCACCGAATCTGTAAGATCATTCCCTCTCATTCTGCAACCATTTCATGATCAGGTGCCCCTCCAGGGAGAGGTGTCCCCTTCAGTTAGGGAGCACAAGGAGGAGGCAGAAGGGCACCTAGATTTGTGCAGGGAGGAGGAGGAGGAACAATTTGACCTGGGGTCCTTACAATATAATGAATTTAAACTTACAAAAAAATAACATCGCTCCCAAAGAAGAGTTGGAAGCAGCGAAGGAAAGTGAAAATGGGCATTGTTACCTACCTGACACGCCCTTTCTCATCGAGCTGCGAAGAGCATCCAGAGAGTAGGAGGTGCTCCAGTCTTCACTCTTACAGGCTGAGCTATAATTGAGGAACGCTCCTCCACCTCCATGTAACTCCTTCCTCACGTTCTCCAGTTTTACGAAGACGAGAAGGCAATAGCAACAATCCTCTCATCCTAACTATTATACATTTGTCAACTATAAACTGATTATTCATTGGCCAAAACAGGATTCCCCCCACCAGACAGACCAAATAGGGTGGGGCTGGATGCTCTACGTAGCTCGATGAGAAAGGGCGTGTCAGGTAGGTACCAACGCCCATTCTCCATAGAGCTGCTGCAAGCATCCAGAGAGTGGGACATACCAAAGCATGGCCTGTCCTATGGGAGGGACTTCGTCTGGTTCGGAATCTCCTCTGGATCTCTCACCACTTGTTGAAGGACTCGCCTGCCAAAGGACACTTCTGCGAAGCATAAACATCAATCTTATAGTGGCATATAAAGGGAAACGGAGACACCCAAGTGGCTGCTCGACAGATGTCAAGAATCGATGCCTGAGTAGCCCAGGCTGCTGAGGTAGCTGCGCTCCTTGTAGAGTGAGTGGTCAACCCTTTAGGAACAGGGAGAGCCTGAGATAAATAGACCTTGGATATGGTAGCTCTGATCCAACGGCCAATAATAGATGGGATACTTTGCAACCCATCGTTTTTGGTTGAAATGACAGGAACAGTGACTCTGACTTCCTGATGGAATGAGTGCAATGGATGTAAATACACAGTGCCCGCCAGACATCGAGAGAATGCCACTACCTTTCCCTTTCCTGAGAAGGTCCGGGACAAAAATTAGGAAGAACCAGTTCCTGTGATCTGTGAAAGGCCGAATTGATTTTAGGCAGGAATGACGGGTCTGGTCACAGAACCACTCGATCAGTGTGGAAAACACATAAATCCTTTCTAACGAACAGAGCTGCTATTTCAGATATGCGTCGAGCAGACGTGATTGCAACCAGAAACACTGCTTTAAACGTGAGAAACTGAAGTGACGCCTCCCTGAGCGGCTCAAAGGGAGGTCTAGTCAATGCCATGAGAACCTTATTAAGGTCCCAAGTCGGGTACCTGTGAATTACTGGTGGTTGCAAATTGGTGGCCCCTCTAAGAAATGAATGAATGTGAGGATGGTGAGAAAGCGAGTCAGATGAGTTACCAGAGACAACGGTTGCCAAGGCCGCAACTTGCCTTCTCAAGGGGGGGGAAAGACCCCTGTCCAACCCATCTTGAAGGAAGGCCAGAATTTGTGAAATTGATGGAGAGAGCGGATTGATGAGCGACTTGTGGCACCATTTGCAAAAAAGGTTCCAGGTTGCATTATATATGCGAGTGGTTGAAGGATGTCTCGCTGCCAGAATGGTATTGATGACTTGCATCGACAGACCCTCGCTTCTTAGATGCTCCCGCTCAACGTCCAAACGGCTAACTGAAGCCACTGCGGATCCAGGTGCTGCAGAGGTCCCTGGGACAGCGAGACCTTGTTTGGCGGAATCCTCCAAGGAGGGGTCACTGACAGGTTGCGCAGATCCGCAAACCACGGTCTCCTGGGCCAATATGGAGCCACCAGGAGAACTTCCGCCCTCTCGAGGAACAATTTTTGGATCCCCTTGGGGATCAACGGAAGAGGGGGAAAGGCGTAAAGGAGCCCTGGGGGCCAGTGGCAATGTAGGGCATTGTAATTGTCTGCCCCGTTGGTGGGGTATTGAGAGAAGAATCTAGGTATTTGGGCATTGTGCGGTGACGCAAAGAGGTCCACCAGCGGCAGGCCGAATATCGCTGAGGCCTCCTTGAACAGGGAGGGGTGCAGGCGCCATTCCAACTGGTCTAAGGTGGCCCTGCTCAACCAGTCTGCCTGGACATTTGAGACCCCCGAGATGTGTTCTGCCCTGATAGATAAGAGGTTGGCCTCTGCCCAACGACATAACCGCTCAGCCTCCTTCATGAGGCGGACGGAATGAGTGCCCCCTTGACGGTTGATGTGGGCCTTGGTCGTAGTGTTGTCCGTCAGGACCAGAACATGGCGGCCTCGCACCTGAGGGAGCAAGGAGCGTAAGGCCAGGTATACTGCGTGAAGCTCCAGCCAGTTGATGCTGCAGCGATTCTCGGTTGCTGACCAAGTTCCTTGTGCTGAAAGTAACTGAGTGTGGGGCCCCCATCTGGATAGGCTGGCGTCTGTCATGAGGGTAACCCTCTGGGGCTCCTTGAAAAGATGTCCCTTGTTGGTAGCGGGTCTCGTCCACCAGAGGAGGGAAGCAAGGACCTTTGGAAGAACCCTCACCACGGTTCTTAAATTGCTTCTTCCGGAGCATTGATAAGGTAGCAGGAACCACTGCAGTGATCTGGAATGTAGACGGGCCCAGGGAACAATAGAAATGCATGATATCAATTTGCCAAGTAACTTGGATAAATCCAGTAGTGAGGCTTTCCTAGCCCGCCTAATGACCTTGATGGATTTCTGGATGCTGTCAACCCGTTCGGAGGAAAGAAAAACCTTCTCCTCAACCGAATCAATTACTGCCCCTAAATGAGCTACTCGGGTGGAGAAGGTAAGCTGACTCTTTTCCCAGTTCACGAGCAGACCATGAGCCTGGAGGACCGAGAGGGTAGTCTTTGTGTCCTCCTCGGATTGGCGCTGGGTGGGAGAGAGGATGTCATCCCGATAGCAGTGGATGCGGATGGGGAAATGTCTGAGGTGGGCCCCCAGAGCAGCACCTTAGTAAAGGTCCTCGGAGCCGAGGCAAGCCCAAATGGAAGGGCTGAAAATGCTGACATACTGAAAATACTGACCGTTGTAGCAGAACCTTAGGTATTTAAAAAATGAAGGATGAATGGGAATGTGAAGGTATGCCTCTGCAAGGTCAATGGAAGTGAGCCAGTCTCCTTTCCTGGTACCCTGCAAGATGGACTGAAGTGTATGCATTTTGAATTTCTGGTGAACAAGGAATCGGTTGAGTCTCTTTAAATCTAGGATGGGCCTCCAACCTCCAGAGTGTTTAGGGACTAGAAAGAGATGAGAGTAGAACCCTTGTCCTCACTGAGAGGATGGCACAGGCTGTATAGCCCTGATGTCAGAAAAGTGCTTAATAGCGGCTTCTACGAGAGTCCGTTTGGTGCGGTCTCTGGATAGAGGAGAAACCATGAAATGATCTGGAGGGGAAGAACAAAACTGAAGGGAAAGGCCAAATTTGATATGTCTCTGACCCATGAATCGGATGTGGATGATGCCCATTGGTCAGCAAAGTATTTTAGCCGACCACTGATGGGGTAAGCGACTGAAGGCCTATCTGGGGCGCCGAGAGGCCTTGCTCCCTGCTCCCCAGAAGGGCCTCCTGTAGCCGGCCCCTCTTCTGTTTCTGTCCCCCGAGTCGCCCTTGTCCTGATAGATAGGCCGAAATGGCGGGGACCTCTGGAATCTGGGGGTAAAGGGTGTCTGAAAGGAGGTCCGAAAGGATCCCCTACGAAAAGGCTGAGAGGACCTGGACTCTTGCCTACAAAAAAGAGATGGGAGGAATTTCCTTTTGTTCCGACTCTCCATCAGCAATGGTTCCAGGGCCGGACCAAACAATTTTCCTCCCGATATAGGGGCAGAGGCCAGCTTAGCTTTATTTTTGATGTCAGCCTGCCAATGTTTCAGCCAAAGCAGGCGTCGGGCTGTCACATGCGAAGAAATGGCTCGAGAGGAAAATTTTACAGAATGAAAAGTGGCGTCGGCCGCAAATTCTGCTGCGGCTGTTAACTTGGCAATGTCCTGATGGGCCCTAGTATTCGATGGGGGGACATGTTGCTTCAACTGACGAAGCCATCGGATGGACGATCGGGGTGAAAAAAGATGCCGCCGTGGCCGATCGAATGGCCCAGGCATCAGCTTGGTGTGCCCGTCGTAGGGCCAGCTCGGCCTGCTTGTCCTCTGGCTTCAGCACTTCCAGAGCATCAATGGGATTAGAGGATGATGCAAGGCGTACTATGGGGTCATCCACTTCGGGCGTATCTAGCATGGCAGTGAATTCCATGTCGAGGTTAAAAAACCTCTTGTCTTGGCTGGAAGGAGTGGGAGGGGGCCCAGATGAGGCCAACTGTCTCGCAACTAAGTTGGAGAAAATTGGTGGTGTGGGAATGACCTCGGTCTCAATGACTGGCTGCCTGAAAATAGAATCCTCCAGGTCCCCGGAGGCTACTGGAGGGGGATCGGAGTGTGGCTGAGAGGTCAGGCCCGATATGTTCTTTGCTTTAAATAGCAAAGACTTGAACATATGAGGCTTAAACAGACCTACAAAGGTGGGTTGGTCAGGAGATATGCCTTCGTCCTTGGACATCTCTCCTTCCATTGGGTCTACCTCGAAGGGCGCTTCAGAGTAATGAAGAGACTCTCTCTCCAGCCTTTTCTCATCCCTGAAGGTTTCAAAGCCCACCTCCTCTTCTTCCTCCTCTTCCTTCCCTTCTGGGTAGGAAAGCTCCCTTGGAGACGGTAACTGCCCATGGTGAGGTTCCGGCCTGGGGAGGGATCTTCCAGAGACGGAATCAACTTCAGATGTCCTTGTTTGCAAACCTGGTCTGGAAAGGTGTTGGATACCTTAGGCAATCCCTTGATGGATGGCCAGCTGCATCCATCCTCTGACACTGTCTGGGATGATGTCTGAAGACAAGCCCTCTGGACGTAAGTCCGCAGCGGTTGGTGTGAATGTCACTTCCGGCCGGGTGGCTGGGAGGCTCCAGGCGGGTGAACTGCGCCTAGAAATAGAAGGTTGTTCTGGCAAAGGAAGAGGATGAGTAGAAGTAGAGGGGGTGGGATGGGGGCTGGTGGTACCAACTGAGAGTCCCTAGAGCATTTGTCAAACTCCTTCTCCAAAGCCTTGTGTTGCCTTAGGGCATCCCTTTGAGAGGCTTTGGAAGATTCCTCAGTCTGCTTGCGCAGATGGTGCGTCTTTGACTTAGCCTTCAATGAAGGGCCTCTGGGATTATCTTCTGCCATAATAAAGCCTGAACAAGGCAATATCATATACGAAGGCGGTTGGCACGCCTAGGACTTCGGCCTACCTAGTGGGCCGGATACCTTAATGCTGGGCCGCGTCCCCCTTTTGGTAAAAGATTTTTTTGGATGAATTGATCTATTTTATTTTAATTTTAATTTTTAAATTTTAATTTTTTAATTTTTTTTAACAGAAAAAGGGCTAAAAAATGGGCCTAAGTAAACTACAGAGTAATCAAGAGAAAAAGGAATGTGCAAAGACCAATAGATCGAATTAACGCTGAGGCCAGAAAGAAACAACCATGAAAGGGGAAAAAAATTAGGAATATATGTATATGTATATGTATATGTATATGTATATGTATATGTATATGTATATGTATATAATGGCCTCCTGAGACAGCTTCCCAACACAAATGGGAAGTAGGTGCCTCTCCTTCGCCTCTGAGCAGCTGCGGTAACCAACCAACTAGTCTTAAAATGGAGCAACAGGGCACAGAGCCACAGGGTCCCTTTAACACTAAAATAACTTCAAACAGGCCTGCTGGTCCTGTTCTAAGCCTCCCAGAATCGTCGCAGCAAAATCAAAAGTGAAAAACAAAATGGTGGCCGGCCACGAGGCGCACCCAAAATGGCCACCCGAACCAGCGTGAGACTCAGAGGGAAGGAAAGCCCCTCGACCACCAAAAAAACTGCCGAAAAACAAAGGTAGAATGAGGGGCCGGAGAGAGGAGATCTCGCCCTCTCTCTAGCATTCGTGGGGGGAAGGCACAACGAAAGCACTAACCAACGCACCAGCATAAGCCGCTGCTATAAACAGCATGGCTTAAAAAGCGGCAGGCACCAGAGTGGGGGTGGTGGTGGGGGCGAAAAGGCTCTAAACCCCCCAATCTCCCCCCTGAGGGGCGAAATAAATGTCCCCTTCCTATCCAAGACAAGCCAAATGCGCAGGGACCGAACGAAATAGGAAGGAAATAAGGAAAGATCAAACCTGATGATAAATCAATAGGAATCCTAATTCAGCCAAGGAGCAAACTGTTAGAGCTGCCTGTCTCTGCAAGGCTGAGCTAAAACTGGGGAATGCGAGGAAGGAGTCACATGGTGAAGGAGGAACGTTCCTCAATTATAGCTCAGCATGTAAGAGTGAAGACTGGAGCACTTCCCACTCTCTGGATGCTCGCAGCAGCTCTACGGAAAGGTTTGGCTTTTTTCTTCTCTTTCCTTCCCTATACTGATAACTAAGAGACTTAAATAAGAAATCGGAAAAATCCGCTTTGACATCAATAGGCAATTAAGCTGAAAATAAAACAAAATGCCAAAGGGATAATAAAGATTTCTGGACACTAATTTTTTTTTTTTCATAAGCAGGAAGGGAGAGAAAAAGAATAAGGGCAGGATCTGGAAGAGGGAGGAGACTGCCTGGAATTAAAAAGAATCTACAGTAAAACTTCAACAAGACTTCTAAAAGATACATTTTAACTGAAACTTTGTTACTAAACAGTAATCCCAAGAAGAGAAAGTGAAAGAAAAAGAGCAAAAAGAAACAGCCTGCATGTATTTGGATTATTTGAAGTTCTTTGGATTCTTGGTTATTACATTTGAATGACTAAAATTAATCGGGTGGTTGTTTAAAAATTTATACAATGGCACCACTTCTGGATGAATTGAAAATGGAACTTAAAAAGTACAAAGAAGATGCCCAAGAAGGGAGGGGTTCTTTTGGCTTCATTTTTCAATTCTTAAAAATGGAGATTTGGAACTATGAGAAACAACAAGAAAAGACTGCAAAACATAAGACTGGGACAAAGAAGAAGCCATCTTTAATGAACAAGTAATTCTATGTGGGGAAGAAAAAGGAAAGGGAGGGGGAAGAGAATGGAGAATAAAAATAAAGTTAACTAACAATGGAATGTGGATGTTTTGCTAATATGTAACACCTAAATCCTTTGGATACAGGGACCAAAGCTTATTTGTCAACTTCCTTGTTCAGCCCGAGGAACAAAGTTCATATTATCTCATTGCTCCTACATTTATCAAAGACAGTTAACTGAGTATTGATCCCAGGCATCAAATTGGCCTTCTTAAAAGCACCAGTATCTGTTTTCCTAATAGGTGCTTGATCTCTTATATGTCTGCTTAGTAACCAGGCTTTTGACTATAATGGAATGAATGAATGCCTCTTTTGTCATCCAGGAAGTAGAATCTAATATTAGTAATGATTTAAGAATCCATATGTATTTATTAGGTTCACAGCATTAGTTCGTTGTTCACTGCCCCCTTGAAATGTAAGTGTCCTCAGAATATTGCATACCTGGCTTAGATTACATCTCCCAGGATGTTTTTTTTTCTAAATGTGAGGTTTAAGGCATTTCATTAGTTAACCACAAATTGGTGTAATCAAAGAATATTTCTAGTTGCACAGAGGGGTTTTTTTTTTGTGAATGGCAAGAACACAGGCAGAGAATGTCCTACTCCACTGTTCTGTTCCAGTATAGTGCACCATGTGTTCAAGCTGAAGCTTTTTTTCACTCATGCTCTCCAGAAACAGCATCTAAAGAAATATTTTTTACCAATAGTCACTGATCATCTTGCTGCCTTGCATTTTTCTCATCCCCATTTCAAGATATTCAAATTACTGTACATCACTCCATCTTGTGTTAGTGAATTATCCTACTTAATTATGTGTAGCATATAGAAGTACTTCCTTTTGTCTACAGTTAGTCTTTCACTGTTCAGTTTCTTTGGATCAGTCATCCTGGATTTAATACGCTGAGAGAAGGAGGAAAAACATCTCTCCCTATTTACAAGGCATTCTCAGCAACTGGTGAAGCTTAGTAGGATTTAGCTGGGTTAATACTTAGGTGGAAGATAATCAGATCTGTAGACTAGACTGAGAAGCCAAAAAGCATCTGAAAAGAAGGCAATTCTCTACTGTTGCCAAGAAGCCTGCATGTAGCTCATGCAGCCACTTAAGTTAAGTTAAGTTCATCTTGGAGGAAACACACTGTTATATCCCTCCACTGCCAGAATTCAGTGTTTAAAAGAGTACCAATCTTTTTAAGACTCTTTCCTTTTATTCTATGATGATTCAGGCTGCTCAAAAACGTTTGATGGATGTTTTATCAAAATACATAAATCTATATCCACATGCTTACTGACATTCTTGAAACTTTAATGAGATAGGGCTTACCTTTCCAGAAGCATGTCAAAATAGCATGTCAAAGCAGTATAAAAACACTGTGTAATACTTTAATGTTGTTGAGTAACTACAGTTCAGAACTTATTTTATTTAATTTTGTCAAGTGATTATAAGATAACAGGTATAAGTATAACATAGTTATGAATATATGAAATGGATACATAAAAGAAAAAGAAACAGTAGGACAGGGACAGTAGGCACATTGGTGCTCTTATTCACACCCCCTACAGACCTGTTAGGAAAGGGGTGAGGTCAATAGTCTAAGGTTAAAGTTTTTGGGGTTTGGGGAAGAAACCACAGAGTCAGGTAGAGTATTCCAGAAATTGACCACTCTGTTGCTGAAGTCGTATTTCCTGCAATTAAGTTTGGTGCGGTTTACCTTGAGTTTGTATCTGTTGTGTGCTCTTGTATTGTTATGGTTGAAACTGAACTATTCATTGACAGGTAGGACATTGCAATATATCATTTTATATACTATACTGAGATCGGACCGAAGGCGGCATAGTTCTAGATTTTCTAGGTCTAGAATTTCAAGTCTGGTTGTATAAGTTATTTTGCAATGAGTAGAGGAGTGGAGAACTCTTCTTGTGAAATATTTCTGGACTTTTTCAAGTGTATTAATATCAGATATGTAATGTGGGTTCCAGACTGATGAGCTGTATTCAAGTATTGGTCTAGCAAATGTTTTGTATGCTCTAGTTAGTAGTGTGATATTACTAGAGAAAAAGAAAATCATTCCAGAGAAAAAGAAAATTATTCAGGGAAAAAAATCTCTGGAACCATGTCCATCTACCCAGAAACTTGAGCTGGAAACAGCATCCTCGGCCATAGAAAAGATGGATGTCTTTTAATTCATCAGCTTAGTTCTGATAAAAGACTTTTGAACCAAAGATAAATACTCTGTGAATCAGCAATCCTTCCTTGATGATCAGTTTATGCTCCCCGTATTTTTGCTGAAAAGGAAACATGCTTTATGTTTTTAGTCACATGCAGACATATCAAGATTTTATCTTCATTCAAACAATATGTGAAGATGATGTGACTGAACCAAAAATAACTATGAACAATTTGCAATTATCTATTGCACAAAAAAAAAAAAAAAAAATGCCATTCTTTTCTCTGTGGAAGAAATAAGTACACCCTTGGCTCTAATACCTATAATTGCCCTCTTTGGCAGAAACAATCTCAGAATAACAGAGTTGGAAGGGACCTTAGAGGTCTTCTAGTCCAACCCCCCCCCCCCGCTCAAGCAGGAAACCCTATACCATTTCAAGTATGTTTCTCATATATACCATCCTCTGACATCAGCTAGGAGAAAATTTTTTACCTACTCTTCCATGCAGAATGTTTCAGCTATGGGATTTCTTGCATGCACACTTCATTTAAAATCACCCCCGACAGCACCTCAATGTGATTTAGATCTAGGCTTTGACTTGGCGCTTCCAAAACCATCCAATTTTTTTCCCCAATCATTCCTTGATGAATTTACTGGAATGTTTAGGGCCATTGACGTATTGCAAGTTCCACTTTCAGTTGAGCTTCATTTTTCTGTCCGTGAATCTTGCCTTATCCTTGAGAATTTCCTGGTACAATGAAGGATTTGTTGTGGATTCTGTAATAGTGAGCTGCCCAGGCCCTAGTACAGCAAATAAAATTTATACTATCCTGCTTTACCATTGGTATCAGATGTATCTTGTGGAAGGCTACCTCTGTTTTTTGCCTTCTTGTACTGTGACCAAATAAAGCATGCACTTTGACATAATAGTGATGAGAGCTACCTGTAGGTCATATGCTAAATTGCTTGGGTTCTTAGAGTCTTCTTTCAGCATCTTTTGTTCTGCTCTTGAGCTGAACTTGCTGGGACAGTCTGGCCTGGACATGTTGGCAATTGTTTAAAATTTTCTCCACTTACAAATGATTTTCCAGACAATAAAACTATTGATGTCCAATTGTCTGGTGATTTTTAAAAATCCCTTTCCAGACTCATTCTGAAGACCCCAGAGAGATATTTTGATCTAGGGGATCAAAATATATATTTCAACAAAAAGTGTAATTTAAACTAAAAAGACTTGAGGTTTCAGTAAGAGAGGTTCCTCCCATATCCCAATTTTAAATATTTGAGGTAGTGATAAAATAGAAGTCTATGCTTACATTTTCTACATGTGAAATTTACAAAATATAAATAATGCAAATTGTTTATTATATCTCACCTGTTGAAATGAAGATCAAATAATTATATGTTGAAATACATCGAAAAAGTCAAACATCCTCACATCCTGGTCATACTGTAAACTGCTTCAATTCCTCCCCTTAGGACGCAGCTATAGGGCATTGTATACCAAAACAACTAGATACAAATAGTTTTTCCTCCATGCCATCACTCCGCTAAACACCTAATTCAGATAACAGATAATCAGAGTTGGAAGGGACTTCGTAGGTCATCTAGTCCAACCCCCCTGCCCAAGCGGAAGACTCTACACCATTTCTGACAGATGGCAGCCCAATCTCTTCTTGAAAGTCTCAAGTGATGACGCTCCCATAGCACTGTCTTATGCCTAAGATATTTACCCATGTACTATGGCTGTATTACTGTTATCTTTCTCATTTTTTCTACTGCCTTCTATTGGTAACTTATGATGTATACTTTGTTGTTTGTATCTACACTGAGAGCTTACCCACTGGAGAAAAATTCCTTATGTGTCCAATCGCACTTGGCCAATAAAGTATTCTATACCTACTCCTTTTCTTATTCCCTATTCCTTATTCTTGTGGGGTGCACTTATTTTTTCATGTGACTATACAGATTGATTCTTTCAGGTGACTTACTTAGTTTGAAATAAAATGAGAATAGTTTTTGAAAGATTAGTTGGTAAACATGCGAGAAAATTATTTGGAAAAAACATTGATTGTCTTTTTTATTCTTATGATTGATATATAGTCATTATACATGTGGAATGCACCATCATTTCAGTGGTGCTCTGGTGTTTTAAATTTGGTCTGAAAGTATTCCAAAGTATTTTCTTAAATAATTTAATTTGGTATCTATAGGAACTATTGTCTAGCTTGAAAGAAAGTTTGCTTTGATTTATTTTGAGACTTCTTTGCAGTTTATTCTGAGTAGCCGTGAAACATATGTTATTCTGGTGATGTAGCTGATTTGTCTTCAATATAGAAACACTGAAGGGTCACTTTAAAAAGCAGTGAAAAAGACTTTGTTACAGATAGTAAAAAATCCAACCTTGCAAATTTATTGGCCCTTGGAAATAACTGTAATGAACTGCAAACACATTTGCCTCAATGTCATTAGTCAGATCAGCAGATTAAGGATTTGAAAAGAGTCTAAATGAGAGTATCATTGTGGTGAGATTTATCATGCTGGTTCAAAAGCAAAAATGGAAATCTGTTGTTTTGTTTTCTAAATTACATCAGATCATATGTACAAAGTTGCATTTTATTAATTATAGAGGACAGGGTACTGCTTGTTTCTGGGGCCATGATGGAGATACTTTTGAAAATAGGAACTTTAAGTAACCTTTATAATACCTGCAGTAGAATAGTAAACTAGCCAATGGCAGTCATTTTTGCTCTAGCAGCTGGATAAAAAAGCTCTTTCAAAATTTTCATGCTGAACATAAACCATTTCGTGGCATCTGAAAGATTTTGCATTTTAAAAAAATCTTGATTGGAGCTAGGTGATCAATTCCACAAAGTGTTGCAAGCATGGAACCAAGAGAAGTTGGGGCTTTAAAAGGGAAATACCGTTGGCTGTTGATTTGTTTGTAGTTGGTCTATTTTGAGATGCTGTAACAACATCACGTGGCAGGAGTAGGTGGAAGAGGAATCTAAACTTTTCATTTTCTATCCAAATGATGGGGCAGGATCTCAGTTGTCATTGTGTATTTAGTATTTTTAGTAAATCCAGCAGATGTTTTGCTAGCTCTGTGGCCATTTCTCTGCTTCTGCTGCTGCTTCCTGGCCTTCTTTTGTTCCCACATGTCCTGCCTGCATGAGTCTGTGAGTGACAGTGTGGGCAGAAATTGTTAATAGGCTTCAAGTTATTAGTGTGTGTTTAAGAATACAAAAATCATGGACAGAGGAGCTGCTTGCAATGTGCTTGGCATTTTCCAAGAGTTCAGTGATTATTAGATCCTGACTTCTAACATGTTATTTTAATTGAAAATCTTCTCTTTTCTGTGCTGCCTCTGCTGTGCAACTAAGTCACCTAATTTCTTAATGGGCAGCTAAATTTCTTTCTATGACTTTGACTTTGGAAAGTATTCATGTTTCTAAACAAAAAGAAGTCTGCTGAATTTTTGCTACTTAAAAGAAATCCCGGGGTTCACTTGAAGAAAACAATTGTTTTCAAAAGGACTCTTGCTGGCCGTTATAGCAGTGACTATCATTTTTGTACTTTGGGGCAACAGGAGAGACAAATATTAAAGTGACTCTCTACACTTGGGCATGGGAACTCATGATCTTAAAAAGCTATTCAAGCCCTGTTGTTTGACTTTTACCATTTATTGTGTTGACCAGGACCAGCATTTTTGATCATTTGCCTATTTTCTTATTGCTTGGGTGAGCCCAGAAAAAGTCAAGCTGTTGCCTGCACAAACAGGCTGGTTATTAGGAGCCCATCTTCCTCAGTGCTCTTTTGGTCTGGGCATTTGGTCTCTCCTCCGCCCCGCCCCATGCCCGCCCCAGAAAGCCAGCCTTCTCCTTCCCTCCTTCTCCTTCCCTCCTACACTTCCCCCTGCTCCCTTTCCCCCACTCAATCCTACTTCGGGACAGAGGAGAGAGCGCTGGAAGTGTGTGTTGGCATTTCCAACACGCATTTCTCTGGTACTCGCCCGCAATTCTTCTCATTCCTCCAGGCCTGAGGGGGGAGAGCAGCCCTGAGGTCTCTGCTGCCCCCCCAGGAAAAGAAAGTGAGTAGAAACAGCTCTCGCTGGGGCGAAAGAGCAGAGATTGGAAGGCACAGGCAAGAGGCACTTTTCAAAGGCAGCAGCTTCCGTCTTCTCTTGCCTGTGTCCTCCTCAATCTCAGCTCTTTCACCCCAGTGAGAGCTATGTTTCTGATCACTTTTCCTGTGCTTTCCCCAGGAAGCGATGGCTGGAGCTAGGGCTGGGTGGGCAGCAGAGCAGAGCACCGACAGGGATGAGAAAACTGACAGCACCCATGCCACCCCATTCTGGACCTCTGAACTGGATGGTGAGCGCAGACTTGCTCCGCCCCCTCCCACCAACACCAGCCGGTACTTTTCCTGCTCTGGGCTGTCCCTACAGCCCTCAGCCATTGAGGAAGAGCCCAGGACAGGAGAGGCGAGCTGGAAGGTGTGGGAGTGCTGCATAAATGCAAGTAGCGTGGCACTTCCGCATCTTCCAGCCATCTCCATCACCGCTTCAGCCCCCCTGTGCCGCCAGCCCCCTCTTGCTAAAACAGCACCATTATCTCATCCTGGCCGGCGAGGGCTGGGCTGCCTTTTGCAGGTGTGCACTAGGACAAAGGGTGGGGGGCAGTGGGTGGGCGGGCCATGTGGGTGGCACGGCCTTGTGTTCCTGCACAGCCTGGATTAATTGCTTTGGAGGGGTGCTTTGGGGGGGACATTGCTCTGCAGCCCACCAACATTTTCTCATGGACCACCAGTGGGACCACTGATCTAGAAAGTAGTTTGGTTTAAACAAGTCTTTCTTCCACTAGCCTACTTTAAAGTTTTTGCCTCTTGAATGTGCTAAAATGACTACTTATAATCAGTTTGTTGTGAACTTTCAGTGTATTTTTGTTAAATATACTTGACATAATTAATATAATATATATATGAGATCTAGCCCTCGCCCACTGCTTTACAGGGTTCCACAGGGCTCAGTATTCTCTTTGCTCTTGTTCAACATTTATATTAAGCCACTGGGTGAGATCATCGGTCACCATGGACTGAGGTATCACAATATGCTATCATATGATGATGCTCATTTGCATATCTCAGCCGTGGTGAGTTAAGTGTTTCTGTGTCCTCCCTCTCGCAGTGCCTGGAGACTGTTAAGGGGCTGGATGGGGAGCAACGGGTTGAAACTAAACCCTTGCAAGACCGAGTGGCTCCGGTTTTGGGGTTCGTTGGCTCAGGAAGAATTGCCACCTTTGGTCTTGGATGGGGTGGCACTACCCCAAACAGACCCTGTGCATAATCTAGCGGTTTTCCTGGACTCGTGACTCCTGCTTGAAGAGCAGGTGGTGGTCATGGCCAGAAGGACGTTTGCACCACTGCGGGTTGTGCAACAGTTACGCTCTTTCCTGGACCAGTGGTCCCTATTCACAGTCACTCATGCCTTAGTCACTTCCCATCTTCGATTATTGCAATGCGCTCCACATGGGGCTGCCCTTGAAGAGTATCTGGAAGCTCTGGTTGATGCAAAATGCAGCGGCCCGCATGGTTTTGTGCAGACCCCGGTATGCACATATGACACTTCTCCTGCAGGACCTGCATTAGTTGCCGATTTGCTTCTGGGTGCAATTCAAGGTTCTGGTTGTCACCTTTAAAGCCCTTCATGGCTTGGGACCGGGTTATCTGAGGGAACGTCTCTTGCCGGTCACATCTACCCGACCTTTAGAGCGGGGAGGCAGGGAATGTTGTCGGTCCCATCCCTGAGGGTGGCTCCCTCTCTCTGGAATATCATTCCCCAGAGATTAGAATGGCCTCCACTCTAGCACTCTTTCGGAAGGCAAATGGCTAGTGTGATCTGCTGTCATCTGGGCAGGGGGTGGGAGTTGGGGGGTGATTCCCCCCACCCAGATTTTGTTCTGTTGTACTTCATTAATTTATTTGATTCTTTATTGTTAGTTTTTATTGTTTTTTTATTTTTATTTTTTGTTTTAAATATGGTTTTACATTGTGCAAGCTGCCTCGAGTCACCATGGGCGAATAGGCAGCAATATAAATTAAATAAGTAAATAAATAATGCAGAATTCTGAACAAACCTGTACTAGAATCTGATTTTCCTCCTATACAGAGTTGAGCCATTGACCAGTTGACTTAGGTCAACTTTTTACCACCTGATTACCCTCCATTATCATATCTGTATATTATAAATTATCTATGTGTCTTTGATATACTGTGCATACTCTTATTAGACAATACTCAATATTAGACAATTGTCTATGTGGTCCCAGGAGTCAAAAATGAATTAACGGTACTTAGCCAGTGAGTGTTAGACTACCACTCCATAATGTCAGTATGATCAAGGATATTTTACAGCCTGAACCATTACACTTTCTGCCAGAGTTCAGCAGAAAACTGCAGCTCTTCAGACATTATTCAGTGCTTGGCAGAAGATTCTCAGACACAACTTGACTGGATTAAAGAATGAAACTTCAACCCAACACATGTGTATGAGAGAGAGGTAGAGAGTAAGGAAGGGAGGCCTTTTCTTCCTGGGTTCTTAGTTGACAATTATTTGGCTAATTTCTTACCTAGGCTTATCTGTAGCCTACTGTAGGCTGGAAATGTAGAAATGCATTCCTTAACTTCAAGCTTTATATCATTAAATAATCTGTATTTAAATAAATATAGTTTATTCAAGGTATACAGTTTGGCTTTTTATTATTTAAGACTATAAACCATAGCCTCTGAAAAAGCTCCACTTTTTTCTTTCTCTTCCTTTGGGTATGTTTTCTTTGTAGAAACATGAAATTTTATGATGTTCTCTTCATCCAAGTTAGGAAACTTGGTTTTAATGTCATTTGCAAATCAGGACAACAATAACAAATTAAAGTTGAAAAGGACAACAATAATAATCTAATCCAGACTTCTGCAATGTGCAGATAAATCCAGGATAAGAGTATTACTTTTATTTAAGTGACATTAAGACAGAATAAAAACAATTGGGAACTTTAGCATAATACAGCCAATAATGCTGTAATCATTTTTAGGGGAATGGAACAAAGAGGATTGATACTGAGCCACGGTGGTGCAGTGGTTAGAGTGCAGTATACTGCAGGCTACTTCTATCTGCCTGCAATTTGGCAGTTCAAATCTCACCAGGTTCAGGGTTGACTCAGCCCAGCCTTCCATCCTTCCGAGGTGGGTAAAATGAGGACCCAGATTGTTGGGGACAATATGCTGACACTGTAAACCACTTAGAGAGGACTATAAAGCAGTATATAAGTCTTATTGCTATTGCTATTTTGACTATGACCTTCCCTCCAGGATAATATTTTATCAGGGATGGATGTCTGAACTCAATTATGGACTCATATTCTTGACGTGTATGAGTCAAAGGTGCACTTGACAATACATCCATTTTTTGGTAACTGTTCATTGATGAAAGTACTTCAGTGCTTACGATAAACAGGTCTCCTTGACCAAATCAATTATCCTTTCTAAAAATGTAGCAGTCAAAGTATTTCTGTCTCTATATCTGAAAATATTTCTGAAAGTGTAATTTACTGAGAAGAAATGTGACTTGAAATAAAAAGCTCACATCATTACTAAATTCACTCTTCCGGAGGTGAAGTTTAAATGATCTTGTCATTGGATTGAAGAATATTATTGGCACCTTGTAGATAGGAATCCCAACTGTTCAATCTATCAGAATGTCATTTAAATATGCTGTCCACATTCAAATCAAAGTCAATAAATATATGTGCAATACTGCATATTTCCTCAAATATTGATCAAGTTCATTTCTCAGTTCAAAAACATATTTCAAAATATTTCCCTAAGACTGCCATCTTAATTCAAATAAAATATTCATGAAATATGTTCAGCACTCAGGCTTGATTTTTATATAATTCACAGTATAATTGTTTGTAGAATGCTTTTCAATGCTGAACTTAAATCTGAAGAAAGAGCTTGCTTATGAATCATATATTCTCCTCGACGCTGCTGCAAGAGCCCAGGATGGGTTAGACTCCTCCTGATGACATCATAAAGCTGAGTCTGTCTAATATAAAAGGGGCAGCCTGTGAGAGTCTTCTTAGCTTTGACTCAGCTCCATTCTATGAGAATTGAGCTAGTGTCTCTGAAAGCAGTTTAGTTAGCAAAGCAAAGTTGGACAAGTGATTTAAGCTCATTGGCACAGCTCCCAGGTGCCCAGTGCAGCTGTGCCTTCAGGAGAGCAGGGCTCTGCTCTCCTGCAATGCTGAGGACTCAACATTTCAGTCCACAGGGAGGCTGTAAGTAAGGGAGAAGCCATTGGCCCTCCCCTGAAGTTCTCCCTCTGCAAATTTGGCCACTGCAATCGCAAAGATCGGATCGGCGATAACCGCGCCCCACAGCTGATTGCAAAAACGGTTTTCTTCTTATTGCCGATTTCACTGCTCAGGGCTTTTTCCAGCCTAGGGAACAAGGACCAGCCATTATAGGCTGGAGAATGTGCAAGGGGCCATTTTAAAACTTCTCGATGCACGTGGCAGGTGGCCATTTTAGGTGGCCACATTTACCAACAGCCTGCACCTATCCACTGAAGGACCCAATTAAGGCCCCTACATAGGCAGCACATAGCGGGAGTCGCTCCCAGCACCTCTTGTGCTTGCTTATATCAACTATGGATCAAGACAGGATCCAGGCAGAGATTTTCATGCAGCGCTAGGAAATTTTTGGCATATTAAAGTTTAAAGGTCCTCTGTGACAGCCTGATACAGCCAATGTTCTGTCTGTATAACTTAGTATATAACTTAGCTATAGCAATGCAATTCTCCCGTCGACTCCCCGAGGAGAGGTGTATCAGATAAGACCAACGCCCCATCTCTCAGAAAATTCTATCAACATTTCTTTTTTCTTTTTCTTTTAAGGAACCTTCAGTTTAAATTATTCTTGTTATTTCTTCACAGAAGAGAAGTCCTTACTTATTGTATCCTCAATAACCAATCTAGCACACGTTATTAAATGAACATCCTTGGGTGCGCTTTGTTATTTGGGAAATAGGAAATAGTTGATTGCTTATCTTTCCAGTTGATCATTAAGATCCTCTATTATCTTTGTGACTCAGCAGGAAATAGTGTCATGAAATAAAATGACACTCAAAAGTTGTTTTTCACCAGATACGTACAACATAGCTTTAATGACAATCAATAGTTGCTGGAAGAATTTTGTCCAAAATTCTGGTAGGATTTTTGCAGTAGGTGATTTTATATGCAGCTTGATAAATAGCAAGAAGTGGTTTTGAAATGGTGCGTTTAACATTTAACTAGACACACATTTTGTTTCTTCATTTCATCTATTCTCTTCTTGGAACAAAGAACAAAACACCACAATCTTATGAGGTTTGTTATCTATGATTTGTTTTCCAGAGGTTGATTTATCATGCTTGACGTCAGATTCCAACTTCATAGAATTTTCTGATAAATACCACAAAATGTCCTTCCACAGTAACAAGGATGTTTGTTAATCCAAAAACGCATATAATTCTCATCGTATTTTCTTGACTTCAGTTTAGTTTTATTAATACTTCTGGTTGCTTGATTATATTCAGGTTTTCTTCTATGCCCTAACCCTTTTTTCTTCATTTTTAAAAGTTAGAAATCTAAAATAATGAATAAGGATATTGAATCTCAACGACACCATCTTTTCTTCTACAGCTCTACAAAAAAAATTACTGATATGCCCCATTGGAAATCACCAACTTACAATGCTATTATAATTGGTCAATGATTTTGATAAATAGTTAGATGCTCACTGTGTGTTTGTTGCTCACTTTGCTAGATAAGTCAAGGTAAAACAAGAGGTGTTTTGATAGTGCTACTTGCTCCTTTATCCAGGCACTATGGTAAATTCTGGTTGCAATCGGGTTTTGCGAATGCACACCCAAAGCCTTGTCATGACATGCTCTACATATCCATACAGGATGTAAGGAAATTCTGATAGCAATCCAAAGAAATTTATAACCCTTCTCAAATTTTCTTGTGATCCACAATTTGAGAAATGTTGTAATATATCAATATACTACTTCATATTATTTGTTCAGCAACCTAAAATATTCAAAACCAAGACCTTATTGTACAGGCTCCCCCCCCCTTCCCTTAGAAATACTGTGGACTTATTTATTTTTTGTATTTATGAAGAATCATAGTCAATTAAATCTAAGTAATACCTATGAATTAACAAACAGCTTTCCAGACTAACCTGGTAGATTGTTGTACTGTTTAAATTGTCCTTGAAGCGCTGGGATGCATTTCTTTTCATACTAGGCTGTTCTCATATACTTTAATTGCTTGGATGGGAATTCTCTGGCTTGGTAATCTGAATTATACCCATGTGGATTATTTAGAACAGCACATGATATATTTACTTATTTTCTTTAAAAAAAGTAGATGGCATATACTGTGGCATAAAAATTCTCAAATCAGATTCACATATTCAGTACATAAAAAAAATTCTGTTGAGAAGTTTATGACACACATAGTTGTGAAGCACCCATGAAAATCTATTTTTTTAGAGTTGAATCACAGGTTACATGGAAAGACTTTCAAAAGTCTTGTTATTATCAGTAGTTCCTTTTTTGCTTTTACGTAATCAATGTTGGGGATTATAAAAACACTGCATTTTTTTCTCCTACTGGCCAGCCAAACCCAGAGCATGAGTTCCTCCCCCGGTATGGTTCCCATGGAATTTGGTGTTTGAAAATATGTGCAAAATCATGATTTATTAGTATATGTGAAAGGGGGAAACCACATTGAGCATATTCTGAAAATGTGTCTTTAAAAGAGCTATTTAATTCTTGACCAACATTCACAGTGGAGATGAAAGATAACATCAGTATAAAGAGGCTCTCCATTTGCTGTAGATTTCTAGCTTTCTTCCTTTGGTTGTGAAAAAAAGATCAACTCCCTGAATTCCTAGCCTTTTTTTCTGCTTTCTTCCCACAGAGACAGAAATTATCTTGCTTTCCCTTGTATTCAGTTATATTAGAATTATAATATAATTTTGCCTGGTTTGAATGGATCATTTGAAAGTTAGCATTAACTTTTCTTCGATTTTACATTCCTCATTCTTAAAAAGAAAAACCTGGTGTAAGGCATCCAGAAAGTATCCATGATATCAATCACTCCAAGAAACTTCTCTCCAATTGATTTATTTAGAAACAAATCTGACATGTCAAAGGCAATTTCCCAAGTGAAATTATTTTCACGTGTTACACAGAATCCACTTTCTCTCCTCCCTTCTCTCCTCCCACTTCTACACTTCATAAATCACGAGAACCAATTAACTGCCACTAGAATTTATTAATACGACATAGAGAATAACCTTGAACTTTTCAACTCCTCCAACTCTCTTAAAAAAAAATGTGGCAGCTGAATTTTAAAGCTGGCACCTGGATCTACAATTTAATGTCCCACAAACAAGATAAAATGACTCTTCTTTTCCTCTTGCCGAAGCTCCCTTGAGTTTGATGTCATCAGTCAAGTCTGAGTAGTGGTTGGTATCCTCTTGCTCTTACACTCCAGCAGGTCCTCAGATGGTTCCATCTTTTCTGAGGTTATCTTTTTTACAATATCATTTTGTAAATTCTTTCATTTGAAAGAATACCAATGTGCATCTAATAGTAATTAAGCAAGTTAATCTCTAGTTTGACCTGCCAATTTTGATTGTGAAAAGAAGTGAAGTTGTCATAAAATTATTTACGTTGTATGAAATACATGATTGACTATCTGAAGCTCTTTACTATAGGACCGTTTTTTCTCTGTTTTTGTAACTTGAAGATATGTGGACATCAACTCCCAGAATTCCTCAGCCAGAAAGTTGGCTGAGGAATTCTGGGAGTTGAAGTCCGCACATTTTAAAGTTGCCAATTCAGGAAATATTGCTCTAGGACATGACTGAATATAGAAGGTGACATATACCTTTGGCTTGCATCTAATTATCATTAGACAAGAAGAAATGATGTCACTTCCCAGGGTTTAAATAGTTTTACCCTTTTGCAATTCTTGTTTGTGATGTTTTGATACTTCTTCTTGAGACTTCTTCTATCTGGCTAGCTTTTATATATAGCCATTTCAACTGTGTAGCCTATATCTGCACATTTCTTTCTCTTGAGGGCTTTGCCATCAGTCTTCTGTCTTTTTTCTAGATAGTTCATGAAGGATTTTAATGTTTTAATCCTAATTGTCTCGTTGAGTCTTTTTTTTTTAAGACGGAAACAAAACTAGTTCAGGAAAGACTTGAGACAAGACAAGTATGTGCCAATTACTTCTTTAAAACAAAAACAGTCTTCCAAGTTCCATTTGGAAAGTGCTTTGTGTACAGTCTGTCTGAGTGCTAATACAGTCAGACAATATAGTTGTTCTTTTTTATGAATTCCTAGCTGTTTTGTGTTTCTTTGAAATATTATCTTGTTGCAGGGATATATCCACTGCCATATGTTCAAAATACTCAGATCTTTTTCTTTTCCTCACTATGGATGTTTCATCTAACCTTTATTTTTCTGTTTTTGTTGAAGGTAAAACTGGGTTCACCATCTGACTTAAACATTAAAAACTTTTGGTGACTAAAAGATGTGCCATGGAATGGTAGGAGCAAAGAGCACCACAACATCGCTGCTTGCCTTGATCAGTCATGGGATATTTTTTCCATTCTTTATCTTCAGTTCCTGTATGGTGGAAGGATTGGACTCATGTAAGTAATATTCTTACTATCTGTTTCGTGCATATTTCTGCCCTTCTGTCAGGGCAAGTAATTCAGGGTTCTTGTAGAAAATGTTCATAAACCAAGCCAAGCTAAGCCAACATTTAAAGCAGCTATATACTTTAAGGACTATGCGGTGGCTCAATGGTTAAAATACTGAGCTTTTCAGCTAGAAATCTGGCAGCCCAGATTCAAGATCCCGAGCTCCATGCAATTGGGTGAGCTCCCATCCTCACCACAGCTCCTGCCAACATAGCAGTTCGAAAGCATACACATGTAAGTAGATAAATAAATGCTATTTCAGTGGAAGCTAACTGTGCTTCATGATGTCATGTTGGCCACATGACTGTGGAAATGTCTTCAGATAGTGCTGGCTCAATGGCCTTGAAACAGATGAGACTGCCCTCTATAATCGATAACAACTAGCGGAGTAAAATCCACAGGTATTCCTTTACAGTTCATCTGTGTAAGTAATACCAGTGTGTGTGTGTGTGTGTGTGATATATATATAAAGGAACATAAAAAATAAAATATATTTATAATGGAAATGAAATTTGGACTTTGAAGAAACAGGATAGAGTATTTTCAACTTTAGGGTTGGAGAAGATGCCTTAGACCAACGTAGATAACCAAGAAAGAAAGTAAATGGATTATATAATATATAATATATAATATATATACATATATACAATATAATGTTCTCATTCAAGGCATACATGATCAAACTTAAATTACCATATTTTGGACACATAATCTTTGTGTTTCTTTGTGAAGTCCACAATGCTGGGAAAGTTAAAAACAGGATGACCAGCAGCAGGGTAGGTGGACTTGATTAGAGCAGTGATAGGTACAACATTGGAAGATTTGAACCACCTCATTGATGAGAGATCATCCTGGAAAGATCAATCTGTGTGGCCAACTGACAATTGTCACTGATTTGTTGGCTCATAATCAAGTGGTTGAAATGCTTTAAATTAGTTACAATATCTACAATCAAGATTATCCCTTCAAAATAGTATTGATAATAGTCACTCAACCTGAAGACTCATTCAAGCGATCATCAATATAGTTTTCATATTCCTCCTGTCCATACACTTCATATAAACCTTCCCTGGAAAAAGGGTAAACTGGTCTGGGGGCAGGATTTCCTTTTGAGAAAGAAATTTGGTTTTAGGGCACTGAACTTGGCACTGGCACTGAGTATTGTATGGAATAGAGCCTGTTGGCAATTAGTTGAGGTTCAGAAAGAAAATGAAAATTCCATGTATATGGACAGCAAGGGTAACCTACAACAAGAAATGGGCTCTATCATCTAATAGATGAATCAAATTTTGAGTGCCATATAAATATCAATTTTGTTAGTTTTGTTGGGAAAAAATGCTGTTTTCTTATATAACAATTTATTCTTGTACATTTCACCATGAAAGCTATTGAATGTGTGAGAGTGGTGTGTTAGATGATAGATGGGTAATTTAATTAATAATATGCTGGTTTTATTTATGTTTCAAATCCTCTTAGGTGAGAATAGTTCAGATACAAACACGAGATCAGGGTGGAACTAGTTAGTATGGATGAGAACTCACAAGTAAAGCCCAGGACTATAAAATAAACTGAGTATTCAGGAAAAGCTGCTGGAAATAGACAATGGCAAATGACATGGTTTTTGTTTCCAAAAAAAAAAAGCTATTTGGAGGTACTCATGAAATTTCAAGGAATTAAGGTCAACTCAAATGGGAGATTATTTTAGAGACAGGGCTTTGATGAGCTACTTCAGATGAATTTTAATTCTAGGATGAATTAAAAAATGCAAGAGCATTTGGTAGCTCCTTATTTTGATGCACTCAGACTTATGAAGAATCCTACCACTCATTGATTGAAGCACATATTTGGTGGCATAAGAATTTTGGGAATTTTGGGCATACTTCTCCTTGACTTGTGCAATGTTCCAGCTTGATTGGAACCCTCCCTATTTATCCAACATGAACATTTTAACATTAGAAGCAGGATGGAAATGATGCTTGGCAAGGGTGTTCTCTTAGGTTTATGTAATGGTATATCTGTTGTACTTGCATTCAGAGATTTATCCATATGTTGATGTCCATGAACAGTAAAGAAAAACTCATTCCTTACATATAATTGTGGCTCCTGAAATGGTCACTATGGCATGCACAGCATCACAAACCTTATACCAGTTATTTCTGTTTCTATGGCCATGGAAAATAATTCTTGGCTATCTTCCCTTTGGCTTCCCTTCATATACTCCAACCTGACAACCATGTCTACTCTCAGTCTTCTTTTCTTCAAACTGAACATTCTGCATTCCTTCAGCAGACTGTAATGGGCAGAAGAAATAATCTTGATAGGCAGGAGGAAGTGCTGCAACCAAGATAACAGTCAGATAAAAGAAATCTGAGTCTGGGGCAGAAATGTATTGTGGGAAAGCATCTCAGACTGGGGTCTCTTTAGTTTTCAGGAAGATAACAGGAAGGAGGAGAGAAGCATATTCACATTCTTATTATTACCTTTAGTGTCAGAATACAACATGTGTACAATGAGATTGGCTGAGCCTGCCTTCGTGCACCCACCACCACCACACAACTCACAGTGAGGACAGAAACCCAGTCCCAATATTATGTGATGTTGTTGCACAATGCGGCTACCCTGCAAGTCTTTTTTGCTTAACTAATATTAATGCTTAACTAATATTAATCTTAACTAATATTAAGATTCATAACTTTGATTTCCTAGTTTGGTCTACCTTGAAAGGCTGACACTGATTCACCCATAACTGCATCTACAATCCTCTTGTCAGAAAGTTCTATTTAAGGTTCATGTAGTTTTTCAAAGGCTGCTTAGACATTTTTAGACACTTGAGAGTACAAACAAGAACTGTGCCTGAGAGCATGTGCTCTGGAGGCCTACTTCCAGCCAAAAAGTCACCAGCAGTGTAAAAGATTCTGACAGGGAGTTCTCATAAGATAGCTACTCAAGTTACAAGCGTGTAATGTGCTCTTCTGTATATAGTCAAATAGGATCTTAATTATAGAAGTGATATGTAAACTAAACTAATTAGCTGATTACTGTCTGCGTGTCCACCTAACTGACTGAACATTGCTTAGCCTTCTGACTATTGCAGTTTGTTTGATGAGAACAACAATTCTGTAATGTCAGCTTGAAAAATATTTCTTTATATCCATCTTCCCTGTATTGCTGTGGCTTTTGGTAAAACGATCTTTTCTAAGACATATTTTCAGTGTAGCTGGGATATAGCTGTGGAATGGAAACACTGAAACATCCATCTACTGAATGCAGAAGCTTAAACCAGCAATTTATTCTGCCAATTAATATGTTTTTCCACCTGTTCAAGTGTTAGCTATTTCCACTCAAACAAAGGCTCTGTATGAGGTTCTGTGTGTGTGGTCTGCACAGAGCCTTCTTCAAATTCCTAAAAATTAGAGGTGGAGAAAAGGAGTGTTTAGAAGAAAATAAACATTTCAAGTCTTCATGAGATCCTCTAATATACAACATTTGCAAATACGAACATTGCATTAACATTCTATCCATGGAAATGTTGATTGGGGTGGGCATTAGGAAAAGTTCTGTACCTTGCTGTGAATGGATATAAAGGTACCAATGATGAAACATGCTTCCTGATTTTATTGTTTACATGTTTGCTTGATTGATATGTCACTTTTCTTCCAAGAGTTCCCAGCATCTTGGATGAGGATCTCCATTTTATTCCAATAATATCATCTCATTCCATCTCAATACCATAAGTTGGGGCCCAAATCACCAATTAGGTTCCTATGGATGAGACTGGCCTAAAACCTTGGTCTCCTTGTTCCAACATGCTTAATCACAACACTACATTGGCCCTCACTGCTTTCGAGAATGATCAGTTAAAGATTTGTAATGCAAGGTTTATTAAGTGTTCTAGGGATATCCATGACTCCTGCAAAGAGAACAGATTTTTTTTTTTAAAAAAAAATGTGAAATGTTTTGTCATGAATATAAAGTGAGTAAATACTGGGAGAAGCATTTTTTACATTTGCATGGGAGTATTTGTCAAACGTTGAAGAGTGAAAATCGCTATAAATAGTTAGATATCCATCAAAAAAAGTTTTTAAAAATGTGATAGCTACAGTAACTAGAAAAACATTTGAGATATAGATAAGGTTTGTTTATGAAATGACCAAGCAAGTTGCTTAACTGTGCATGAGAATACATCCATACCCCACGTTTTTTATTGTTTATTGTTCCCCTGTAGAAAGAAAAAAGTAGCAAAAGTGAATGCAAGAATTGCAGAGGGCTTGTTTTGTTAAACAGCATTTGGCCAAAGATATTTGGCAGTTTTCTGATTAAAATAATAATCAGAAAAATGACCTGAGCTAAATTAAAAAGTAAAATGTAACTTCATGCTGGGCAGAAGGTATACAAACCAAAGTTTTGCTATTCAGTAGAGCCTTGAAAAAATGTAAGAATCGGGGGGGGGGGGACATTTATTGTATATTTGTTTAGAGAAAATGTATGATAATCTTAATATGATCATGGCATATTATATGACTGTCATTGAAAATTGCTGCTAAATGTTGTAAAAGCAGCATATGAGGGAATAGAGCGCGTGTGAGAAGAAATGGAACACTTCAACAATTAGCAAAAACTAAGAGAAAGATGTAATTGTTTAATAGAGATAGTCCTTGCTTAACAAGGGACCAGATTTTCCATCGCTAAGCAGAGCAGTTATTAGGTGAAACATCCCATGATTACACCACTTAGTGATAGCAATTCTGGTAGTACAGAACTATTGCTAATCAAGGACCTTATTCTTCTGCTCTGTCATACTTGTCTTCACTTCAATTCCCCCACCTATTCCCCCTCCCAGCTCTTTCCTTCTGGCCAGCCTGCACTCAACTGCCCTTGCCACCGCTGCTTCTCTCAGCTGACTTTTGCCATCTGCTGCCTGCTGAAGAGGCATGTCCAGCAAGACAGCTGCTGGCCCTTGGTGAGGTTGCACAATATTTCCCTGACACCTAGATTGGGATAAAGCAGTTGTTGTAGGACATAGGTATCAGCTACAACAATTTGTAGCTGATAATCTTTGGCATTTCGTAAGTTTCCACCCTAGATGACTTATCCTATAGCTCTTACAGCTCCCAAACAATATAACTGATTACAGAGTCAAGAATTGTAGTCTGACCCGGGACTTCCGTTTGAAGGGCTTCGGCGACAGACAGAAATCCGCGATCATGTGCGGTTTCTGTCTGGGCTCGCCGCTGGAGCGCCCTGAGCTGGCTGGTTTCGGGGCTAAGGCACCCCGTAGAGGTGGTGAAGAGGGGGGAGACCACCAGCATGGTTGAGGAGAGCCATATCTCTTCTCCTCAGCTGGCCCTTACTCCCTTTCCTGAAGGCGGTTGCAGTGGTGGTCAGAAATGGCCACCACAAAGAACTCGACCGGAAAAGAATGTGAAGGAGGAAGATAAGAAGTGAAAGTTTTGGCTGACCGGGTCAAATTGTAAAAGCAACAACCAAGGTACCCTGGAATTTAAACTTACAAAAAATAATATCGCTCCCAAAGAAGAGTTGGAAGCAGTAAAGGAAAGTGAAAAGGGAAAGGTTTGGCTTTTTTTTTTCTTCTCTCTCCTTCCCTATACTGACAGCTAAGAGACTTAAATAAGAAATCAGAAAAATCCGCTTTGACATCAATAGGCAATTAAGCTGAAAATAAAATAAAATGCCAAAGGGATAATAAAAGATTTCTGGACATTAAAAACTTTCTTTTTCATAAGCAGGAAGGGAGAGAAAAAGAATAAGGGCAGGATCTGGAAGAGGGAGGAGACTGCCTGGAATTAAAAAGAGTCTAAAGTAAAACTTCAACAAGACTTCTAAAAGATACATTTTAACTAAAACTTTGCAACTAAATAGTAACCCTAGGAAGAAAAAGTGAAAAAAAAAGAGCAAAAAAGAAACAGCTTGCATGTATTTGGATTATTTGGTGATCTTTGGATTTTTGGTTATTATATTTGAATGACTAAAATCAATCGGGTGGTTGTTTAAAAATTTATACAATGGCACCATTTCTGGATGAATTGAAAATGGAACTTAAAAAGTACAAAGAAGATGCACAAGAAGAACAAGAAAAGACTGCAAAACAAGAAGACTGGGACAAAGAAGAAGCCATCTTTAATGAACAAGTAATTCTATGTGGGGAAGAAAAGGAAAGGGGAGGAAAGAGAATGGAGATTTAAGACTTAAAAAAACAACCAAAGAAAAGAAAAATAATTCAAATAATAAGTATAATACTGGAAAGTAACAGAAAAGGGGAATACAGAAGAGAGAAATAGAGGTAGAGAGACAAGGGGGTAAAAAGGGGAGAGAGAAGAAGAGAGGGAAGAAGAAAAGGAAAAGAAGTTACAAAGGACCGGAGCAAGATATAGAGAAACAGGACCTATTTAGAGATAATAGGTGAAAATCTAACTGAAAAAGGGATTCTGTAAAGGTACATAAGATTGTATTGTTATATTAGTAATAGAAATAACTTTAGAAAATTGGAAACAACATATGATTAAAATGAGGGATAAAATAATTAGTGTAATTTAGTGAAATGTTTGTGAATAAGATAAGTGAAATAAAATAAATGAGAAAATTGAATTAGGAAGGCACGGGAACATTTTAATTAGTTAATGTTTTATAAAATATAAGTGAAGGGGGGGAATTAATTATGGAAAGCTTATAATTGTTCCCATAGAAGTATGATATTTAATTGAAAAGTAATGTTAAAGATGTTAAGACTTTAATGAATATTAATATTAATGATAGAATTGAATTGGAATGGAATATTGTTTTAATTATATACATTTATAATTTTTTTTCTTTTTTTAAGAATACAGTGTGTATTTTAAGAATGTACCAAGCAGAATCCGAATGGAAATTATGTATTATATTGAATGTTACAACTATAGGGAAAAGATATAAAGGCATCATACTCCAATCAGTAACTACAGGAGAAATTTTGTTTAATGAGAAAAGATAATAGATAATTGAAACAGGACAGACAAAAATATAAATACAATGATTTGAATTGAGATGAGATAATTAAAATAAAATTGAGAAAATTAAAAGAGGGGAGAAGCTATGTAGAAAATGTAAAATAGTAATAAGATATGGAATAGAATATAAAAATGAGCATGAACCTGAATTTGTGTCTGTATGAAGAAATGTAACCCGGGATTATGCTGCTTTCAAAAAAGATGTTTTATTTGTATTTTTTTTTCTCTTTGTGAAAACTCAAATAAAATTTACAAAAAAAAGAAGAAAAAGAATTGTAGTCTGACCCATTTGAAAGATGCAAGCCCCCCCTAAAGTATAAGCATGAACGTCAAATAGACATTGTGTAATCCGTAGAATATGAGATTTTATTTAATGAAAAACAAGTTCTAATTTGTATGGCTGTATAAAGAAGCATAAAATCTTGCAGAAAGTTTCTTAAAACATTAAATGGCTGCTCTGAATGGGAATTTTTACCCTAGCAATCCAGACTATGACTTCATGTGATATTCTGAAGATTTTGATTAATGCACTGCATTGTGAAGAGCCCACTCACAGCTGCTCTTATATGATTTCAGTTGTTCCAGGATGTAACTATTAGTAATTCCCTATTCATTATATAGTGATGCAAAAGTCTTCCATTCTAACAGTGGATTGATCTAAATGCAGTTCTCTTATTAAAGATAACTTAGTGTCATCTTTAAATGGCATTGTTTATTTATTTGTTTATTTGTTCATTCATTTAATTTCTATAGCTGCCCAATTCAATTTAGTGAGTCTGGGTGATTTACAATTGTAAAATTACAACAACAAAAAACCCCAAAACATTAAAACAATAAAAACATCCACAAAATAATAAGTACAAATGGTAGCCATGATGATTAATCAACTCATAGAAAAGCTAACGAATAGGTCCTTTAACACATTCCGAGCCTCCAGGCCCAGGTATATAATCAGGTTTTTAAAACTTTGTGTAAAAAGCCAGCAAGATTGGGTCCATTCTATGCTTTGAAAGGAGAATACTCCATAAGGAAGGATTTACAACAGAAAGGGGCCATTTTCTAGTCCTTGCCAGTTGACACTTCTTGACTGATGGGACCTGCAGCCACCCAAAGGGCCTGACCCACCAAAACAGGCAACTATCAGCAGTTGCAATAAGGGTAGAGAAATTGTTACATTTCACCATCTTTATCACCATGAGGAAAGCCCTAATAGCAGTTCTAGCTCATGTCAGGGTATATTCAATCCTTGTTTTATGACAGTGGCACTTGGCCCATATAAATTCCTTCAGTTCCATAATTTACTACAAGGAACATTGGGAACTCTGGACACAGAAAGGCCACCCCAGGTGCAATCAGATCTAAATACTATTTGATGTTCCATTCAGCTGCTCAGGCTTCAAGCTTTTAATCACATGGAACAGGCTAGTCTAATAGGCCCAGCCTCCCTGCAAATGTGGGGGCGGGGGAAATAGCACCAAAAAACTGGAGACTCACCAGCAAATGGTCTAACCATGGTGAGAGAGAATCCCATATCTAGTGCCAGGTCTTCAGGAATTCTCTGGCATTTTTATACCTGGCTTGATCCAAGATGCTCACAGTTTCAAGAGTACTATATGATTGTTTGCATACTATCTCCTTAATATTGTTATATGGACTAATTTCTATCAAAACCCATTGCTTTGTTTTCCAGATTTGCCTGGCATACTTGAACTACATAGTTTGAATAGCCATCTTGGTCTAGTTTTTTTTTTAAAAAACAAATTTTATTAGTTTTAAAAGACAAACAAAACATAAAACATAAGAACATAAAACCTCTTTTCTGAAAGCTACTTGTAAATTTTAACAAGGCAAATAAAACATTGTTTTATACCAGCATAGTTCTAAATTATCACATTTCCATATAAACACATGCATATCTTTTTCAAATTTCTCGTTATTTCTCCCTTTACTTTTATTCAATTATATTTCTTTTCTATATTTGTCTATTTTATATGTTTTTATTCATTATACTTATATTTTCATCTGACTTGTTTACAGTTTCATTGTTCTCTTCTAACATTCCTCCAAGGTTTTATGAATTCTCAATCAAACATGAACACATAAAACACAAAACATAGAAACATAAAACTTCTTTTTGGAAAGTGGCTTAGCCCCAGGTTACATCTTTTTGTACAGACCTAAATCAAATTCATGCTCATCTTGTATACCATTACTTATCTTATTTACCATTCTATAGTTTCTATATAACTTCTCCCCTTTTTTCACTCTCTTAATTGTATTTTATTTATTTCATCTTAATTTAAATCATTATACTTGTATCTTTTGTCCGTTCTTTTCCAATTATCGATTTATCTCTTCTCTTTAACACAAAATTTCTCCTGTAATCACTAATATAAGTATGACGCCTTTCTATCTTTCCCCTAAATTTAACACTTAAAATAATACATAGTTTCCATTCTGATTCTGCTTAGTACATTCTACATACTGCATTTTAAAATAAGAAAATAATAAATTTATAATATAGTGAGATATATAATTTCTATTCTGATTCTGCTTAATACATTTTACATACTACATTTTAAAATAAAAAAATAAGAAAATGATAAGTTTATAATGACATTAAAACAATAGCAAATTAAACTCTTATCATTAAATCTTAAACATTTTACACATTCCCTTTAATATTTTATTAAATACTAAAGTCTATCATTAAATCTTAAGCATTTTGATATTTTAATATTTTGTTAGATCTTGCAATATTCCAATTTTCTACTTCAAATACAAATACTACAATACAATCTTGTGTACTTTTGCAGAATCTCTTTTTAATTGTACTTTACCCTTTGTCTCTAAAAAAAATCTGCTTTTTCCCATCTTGTTTCAAGCCTTTGTGACTTCTTTTTCCCTTTTCCCTTCCTTTCTTATCCAATCTGGCCTTTTTACCCCCCCCCTTCTTAACCCCCCCCTTTTCAGCCTCCCCTCTCTGTTGTATTCCTCTTTTCTGTTGCTTTCTGACATTGTATCAATTTTTCATCTTATTTTTCTCTTTCTTGGTTGTTTTTTTGAATCTTAAATTCTCCATTTTCCTTCCCTTCTTCCTCTCTTCTTTCTTGGCTGAAGTTATTTGTCCATTAAAGATGGCTTCTTCTTCTTCTTGTTGTTGTTGTATTTGCTGGTAGCTAGAAATCTCCATTTCTAAGAAATGGAAAACAGATCAAAAATAGCCCTTGCCTTCTTGTTCCTCTTCTTTTAATTTTTCATATTCCATTTTTAATTCTTCCGCAGATAATGCCATTGTAAGGTTTTTTCTTTTTCTTTTTCTTTTTTAAAAAACAAAATTACAAAGTTCCAAAATATATTTTTGAAATCTTATTGCAGTTAATCTCTGATCTTATAAACTCCAAGCCGTCTCCTCCAGCAAGATCTTAATATAAGTTTTTTTTTACCTCTCCCTTCCCACTTATAGCAAAAAGCTTTTGATTTTTACCTTCTGTGCCAAAGCAGGTTTTTCAATGTCCATTTTGCTATCTCCGTAAGGAAGAAGAGTGAACTTTCCCTTTTAACACTTTCGTTCACCGCTTTAACAATCTGCTTTGGAAATAATATATCATTCAAAAAAATTAAGTTTCCAGGGTATTTGGATATATCTTAGTGTACTGGTTCAGCCAAAAACTTTCACTTTCTAACACTTCTTCCTGCGCGATCTTGTCTGGCTGAAGGTTTCTTTGTGGCGGCCATTGCTGACCACCGCTCCACTGCCTTAGGAAAAAGGAGTCTAGCCGGCTGGGAAAAGGAGTTGCGATATCCCCAGACCCCTGCCCGGATCTCCTCTGTCTTCCGTTACTTCTCCGGGATAATGACAGCCTCCAAATCCGGCTGGATCGGGGGCACTTCAGCGGTGAGCACAGCAGGAACTACGCACAATCGCGGATTCCTGCCACCACCGAAGCCTTGCAACCGGAAGTTCCCCAACTTGGTCTAGTTATTAAGGTTCCAGGCTAGAAAACAAGAGACCATGAGGCCAAGTCCTGCCTTAGCATGAAAGCCAGCTGATTGACCTTGGGCTAATCAAACACACTTAGTCCACAGAGTTGTTGTGGTGAAAATAGGAGGAAGGTATATTGGTATATATCACCTCCTTTAGTAAAAATAATAAAGGTGGAAGAAAGATGGAGAGATAGAGATATCTCTATTACATAGAATATCAGAACACTCCTGGCATCTTTGATCTCTTTTGAATCAGTTACTCTGTCCATTGGTGTCATTTAGCATACTAATTGGAGTATGGAACTTTTCTTTCTGAGTTCAGAGATCTTTTGGAAGAGTTGTTTCTATTTACACCTTAAAGTTTTTACTGATGTGATCGTAAATACTACACTTGTCTTTTCTAACAGGTCTCTGAATTTTTTTTGTTAAGTTCTTTACTGTAATCTTTGCCTTTCTTCACTTTGGCTTTTCTTCTCTTCTTTGTGGCCGTCACGTCTGACATCCAGTTTATTTTCTTTTGATGCTTGGTCTTTGGCTGTCTCTTTTCACATTCATCGTAAACAACTTCTTTGATTTCGTTCCACAGTTCCTGTTAATGAGGTTCAGGACTTTAAAGTGATTCCTGATGTTTTCCTTCAAAACATGTACATGCTCAAGATCAAGATCATATCATGAAAACTGGTTTGTTTTGTTCTATTTGAGCTTAAATTGGAACTTTCACATGAACTATTTTTGATTTGTTCCACAGTCAGCTCCAGGCACATTTTTGCTCTTAAAACCACCAGTTATGTGTTGCAATAATATATAACCAATTTTATTTCTGCGTACTCAGTCTGATGATGTCCATGCATATAAATGCAATTTTAGTTTATCATTGAATTGTTAGAAACTTATGTCATTCTTATTTCTTTTCTGCTTCCTAACTATATTTCCTCTTATTTTAACTAGGTATCCTTATAAATTATTAGATTGTAAATCAAAAGCTTGGTAATATCAAATGTTGAGTTTACAGTTAAAGGTTTTATGTAGCCATGGCATCAAAATCCATGAATCTATTATAATTTTTACCACTTCTGTTTTAGTAAAGTTTAATGTTGAGACCTGTCAATGTTATCTGAGGATTATTAAAGAAACAAAAGAATGAAGGTTGCTGCAGCTCTTAAATGCAGGTGTGCTTTGGAAATTTAAATTGAAAGAATCTTTCATGATGTTCATCTGCCTCCATCAGAACTATTCCAGTCTTTTGGGGCTTGATCTCTTTAATCCTGCTCTTCACTGAAACACCCACTTTTTCAAATTCTTACCTTTTCAGTGCCAATTTCTTCTTCTGTTACTTTGACTTCAGAAACTATATGTTTCTCATCTTTTAGTTTGAAAGTTTGTTATACACCTCTAGCAGTGTCAGTATTCTGTAGACCAGGGATGTCAAATCTGTGGTGTCACTTGATGTATCATGATGTTTTTCCCCTTTGTGGATCTGGGGTGGGCGTGGCCTGTGCATATTGCATCTGGCCAGGAGTGGGCTTAAAAAATTTTAGCAGCGGGTTGTCTGGTTGCTGGGTTGGTGTGTCCATGGTGGCTTAGTTGGCCTCCTACACCACAGCGAGAGTGAGGTGTTTTTGCCCTCACCGGGCTCCGGAGACTTTCCTTGAGGGTCCAGGAAGGTGAAAATGACCTCCCCGGGCTCCAGAGGCTCTCTGGAAGTAGAAAATGGGCCTGCTTCCCACCTCCCCAAATTTCCAGGAGGCCCGTTTTTCACCCTCCCTGAGCCTCTGCGCTCATCCTGCACTTACCTGCATCCAAAACGGGCTGTGTGGGAACTCGGGGAGGGGAGGGGAGGGGTGGCGGGACCAGGCAGGAAGTGGGATTTGGGAGTTCTCTGAACTGTGCAGAATCTTAGTGAGAGGATCTTCTGAACCCCTGCAAACCCCCAGCAGCCCACCCCTGCATCTGGCCCACGGGCTGCTAGTTTGACACCCCTATTGTAGACCATTAGAATATCAGAAAATAATCAGCATATTTCAAGAAAATAGTGTGCTGAGTACTCAAAGCCTTCCTAAAGGTCTCTGCCTTTCTTGATTCCACTCGTTATGATTTGAAGTCCCAGACCATTTCTTTAGTGCCATTGTGATAATCACTTCACGTTCTTTAACCAGCAGGAGAAGCTTCAATAAATATAATCCAGGAATATTTTCTCCATCTTTTGTGACATATAACATTATTTCTTCAACCACTCTCATTCTCATGGGAACAGTTGTTAGCATTGCCGGCATGTTTTTTCTTTCTTTCAGCATGTTATTGAACATGTTCTAAGAATGAACTAAAATTAAAAGGACTGTAGCTGTTTTCTGCTCATATTACATCAAAAGAATTTAAGTTAGTACAGGCATGTCCTAGAGGAGCTTATTCACCCACCCATTTTATTCTGCAAATTAAATCGGTTTTTTAAACTGAAATTAGACATATCTGCTGTGTTACATAGAAGGATTTACATTAAGTAAAATACATTCTGTGTTGCAAATAATTACTAAAGAGGCAAAATATTCACCATTTCTACATTTGCCTATGAAACTCATTTTTGCTGTTCCCTCTTTAGCTTTAAAAGGTTGTTGGCAGTTAATGGAAATAAAACTTCATTGTCAACGAGATCGGGTGGACATAATAATTGGGAGAGGAGGCAATTTTTGCCTGTTCAAAAAGTGCTTCTCCCAGAGAGAGCTTCAGATATTTTTAAAGGCCTGTCTGCTTGCATTTGAGTTAAATATTGTGCATTTTCTTTGTCTGAATGTGGCTGTTTAACACTGGCTTTCTGGTCTGATCTTACGATAATTGCCAAGTTATTCATCTGAAAATGTTGTTACATTCCACAATCATACTAAGATATGAAGTGGATATCTTTTCCATTTCGGAAAGGATTCTACTATGGCTTTTTTAAGATATAGATTTTATTGAAATAGGAGAGCTCTATTGCTGAATATACAATATAGTCTTAGCTTGGCAAGGCAGACATATTACAAAAAAACATTTTAATTGATGGTTCTGTGTAAGGCACAGCTTCCTCCATGGTTTCTTAGTGGCAGAGGTTTAATGAACACGCGCTAATCCTTGTGTTGAGTGTTAATTAAGGTAATTCAACTCTGTACTTTTTGTGAATCTCCAGCTGGTGGCTGCATTGGTGCAAGACTATAATTAGTCTTTTTTTCCCCTTTTGATGTCTTTTGTTTAAATTTTTTTTGAAGAAGCTTGAAATGATTAGGCCCATTTTATTCTGTGTATGTAACTGAATCTAATTACATAAATGTATAGCTATGATTACATAGACAAACCCTTTATCTTGAATGTGATCTTATTTATTCATTTTAGTATATTCAAAAATACTTCTTTATTATGAACTCTTGATAGAGAAATAGTAATTTTTCAATCAGCACTGAATATGAAGAAGACCACAGTGGAGCAATTAATACTTGGTTCTTTATTGTTAGTGTTCAGAATAAAACTACATACACGCTCAGTTTGGAAGAATCTATTAAAGATTAATATTAATACTGGTTAATATTAAAGACAAATAAAGATATTTCTTTAATATTTATTAAAGAAAAATATCTGTTAAATGGCAATTGGGATTTTTCAAGTATAAAAACATGCCTGTGCTTTACTTATAAGTCTGTGAATGTACCCTTTTTGAGCAGATACCTGATCTGCTGAGTGATGGATTTTGTTCATTGTTCAGGGTAAAGTTCCTATCTGTAATTGGATCCACTGAATTTTGTCTGCTAAACTGAGGGCTTACTATAAGCAGAATCTTAATTGATTAAAAGTCCTATTAAAGTGCAGTAGAAACTAAAATGAGTTATATTTAAAACTCATTATTTTTTTTTTTTTGAAACAAATTTTATTAATTTTAAAGATAAAACAACACATCATTAACCATTAAATACATAAACACATAAAACCTCTTAATATTGTAAATCCTTACAAGTCAAACAAAACAATATTTTTATACAACATAATTCCAATTTATCCCATCCCCATATGGACACGCAAATATCTTTCATCAAGTTTCTCATTATTTCTCTTTACTCCAATTCAATTTCATTTCTCTTCCATATTTATCCATTTTATAATCATCATATTCTTTTCTTTCTGACTTGTTTAAATTATTCTCATCTAACATTCCTCCAAGGTTTTATTGATTCTTTTTTCCTTTTTTTTAATAAAAAACAAATTTTGTTAGTTTTATCATAAGCATAATACACAAACATACAAACACAAAACATAGACAAAACTACAAGATCTTTTCTGAAGGTTGTCTGTTCCCGGGTTAAAAACTCTTTACACAGACACAAATTCAAACATCATAGTCAACCTAAGTCTCCTTCTATATCTTATTATCATTTTCTTTTTTATATATGTATATAAAAACCATTTTTATCAGTTTTCTAAAATCAATACACACAAAATCAAGGCATAACAGCTTATAAATTCTTTTCTAAAAAAAAAAATAATAATGATAGACCAATAAAACATAACATTTCCAGATTATAATATCAATATTTCATATAATATTAACTTCATATCTTATCCCTACTTCTCTTTTCCATCCAAATTATTTATCAATTAAAATTTTATTGCCTTTTATCAATATACAAAATCAAAAAAAAAGCATATATATCCTTCCATTATTACCATTTTCAACAACATTCTTTGTCTGTTCTATTTCCAAACATCCATTCATCTTTTTTCTTTTACTATACTTCTCCTGTAAACCAATTGGAGTTGCATCTATAACACATTACCTAACTTAAAAATACTACATATAAATCTTTCTTGGGATTCTGTTTAAAAAATTCTTAAAATTACATAATAAATTTTTTATTCTAAATATACATACATATAAAAACACACTCTTAAATACCCTCCAGAATCCCTCTTTTAATCTAAATTAAATTCACCCATTGTCTCTAAATAAACTTTTTTTCTTTAAATCTTGCTTCCCCCCATTAAGGCTTCTCCTCCCCCCTTTTCTCTCTTGCTTATTCTTCTCCTTGCCCTTTCTACCCCTTTGCTTTTTCCCTTCGCTTTTCTTGCTCCTTTTCTTTTGTTTTCTAACCTTGCCTCCATCTCTTCGCTCATTTTTCTCTCTTTTGGTTGTTTTTATAATTCTTAAAAACCCCTTTTTCTTATCCTTTTTCTCCTCCTCTCCGGAAGGAACCCATTGTTCATCAAAGATGGCTTCTTCTTCTTCTTCCTTGTCCCAGTCCTTCTGCTGCGTCAACTTTTCTAAGGAACATAACGCCATTTCTAAGAATTGGAACAAAGCGCCCAAAGTATCTTCTTTTTTATATTTATGATATTCAATCTCTAGTTCATCCACAGAGAATGCCATTATGAAAAGGGAAACTTTTTCCAAAACAACCACAAGTATTTTTAATCCAAGACAATCAAAAGCAATTAAAAAAAGGAAAAAAAGAAAAAAGTTCCAAAAGTTAATACTTTTCTTCCTTCTTCTCTTTCTCTTTCCAAATTAATTTTTGATCAAAGAGGTCCAATTACCATATATCTTCTTTTGGGATCCACCAAGACGTTCTAGACAGTCTCCTCCTTTTTCAGTTTCTGCTCCAATTTTTCTTTCTCCCTTCCCACTTGCAATAACAATTTTAAATAATCAAAAATCCATACCTCCAGCAGAGATTTTCCAATTTCTTAAATTTTTCAATGTCCAAAAATCCCTTTGTCTCTTAGCTTAGCTTTCAAAGCAATCCACTTTCAGTATCTAATACATCCAAATATTTCTGCTTTTTCCGTGGGATGAGAGAGTAAAAAAAAAATAAAAAAAAAAAGTTCCCTTTAACAGCTTCTCCGCCGCTTTCGATCTTCTTAGGGATACAATGTATCCTCCAGCAACAAGCAGCTCAATTCCAGGAGATTTAAAAGTTGTTACTTGACCCGGCTCAGACAGAACTTTCACTTTTCACACTTCCTCCAGCACAGTTCTTACCCGGTTGCTGGCTTCTTCGTGGCGGCCATTGCTGACCGCCGCTCCACCGCCTTGGGAAAAAGGGGTTTTCCCGAAGAAGGGGGGGGTCTGCGATGCCCCCACCTCCCTAACCGGCTCCCCTCTATCTTCAGCTGTCCCTACAGGGCAGCCATAACCCCCTGACCCATCTGGATCGGGGGTACCTCGGCAGCTAGCCAGCAGGAATCGCGAGCTGTCGCGAATTCCTGCTGCTCCGAAGCCACGCAAACCGGAAGTTTTTTCATTTAAAACTCATTATTCATCTATTTAAAAAGATGCATATAGGTAAATCTTGGATTTCATCACAAAATATCTTCCAAAGTCTTACTCTGACATTGGGACAGATTGTAGCATGTTGAAGACACCTGAATTTTATGAAAACATCTAGCAAGGGGACAAGGAGAGTTAGAACGGGGAACACAATTTATTTAATTTTACTAATTTACTAACACAAACATATGGCACCTTAGCAAATACAATATGGTGTAACGTTCCCTAGTTTACAGCTATGTTTGTTAGATGTTTAACTTGTATGTTAGGAATGTATTTATATATACTTACTATGCAAAAAAGGTTCTTGGTGCATTTGATTATTGTAGTACACAATGCTTATACTCTAATGCACATGTTAATGGACACTTTATGGTGTTATTTTTACAATAACTGATGGTTTTTAATATTGCAGAGTTTTATTTATTTATTTATTTATTTATTTATTTATTTATTTGTCTTCCTATTCCTACTATCTCTTGAGAATTTATGACTTTGAATGGACATATTGCAATTAAAACAAACTTCTAGAATGAGTTGAGATAATTGTGATGGTCACCAGAAGCATTAGTTACAAACTAAATCTCAGCAACAACAATCCTTTTAGGAAAGATTTCTGGCTGAATCAGTCTATCAGTCTAAAAACAATACACACACACATACACACACATATGTAAAAGAATCTGCTACAGGATATATTAGATGACCATTTTCATAGATGAAGATGGAGATCTTCATCATGGAGACCCACCATTCATCACTAATCTCCTTCAAAGTAGCAAGATGAGAATGCCAATTGTTGTTATGTTTCACTGTTTCTTGAAATGAAGTGATGGGTTGAAATGAAGTGATGGTCCTGGGTTACGACACCTGAGTAGTAAATTACACACAACAGTACACATTAATAGGATTTATTGCTTAAAAGCTGGGGTCATAGTTTCTGTTTTCCTTTGCAGACTGTCCACAGCCATCCAAACCTGAGAATGGAGGTTACAAATGTCATCCAACACCTTGCAAAGACCCACTGACATCTGACAGTGTCATAGAGTATTTCTGTGACAAAGGTTATGTATTGAAAGGAGATTACAAATATTTGACTTGCAAGAATGGCAAGTGGAATCCAGAACTGGAGGTTACTTGTAGACTTAGCCAAGGTCAGTATATCTGAGTGAATATGCTCACTTTCGCTTTCTCTGCTGTTTATTTTTGTCTAGTGTTTTCAGATACTGACATAAAATCCTAACTATACCATAGGAGAGTATTGGGATAGATTCTCTCTAAAAAGAAATCTTTATTTCAAACTTATTTCAGTTCTCTACCAATTTAGCTACCTTTTTTTTTTTTTTTTGCTTAGAAAATGTATATAGCCGCCTATTCGCTCACAGCAACTTTAGGTAGCTTATAAACAATAAAAATACAGTATGGGAAAAACAATAACCATTCACGCATCTCCAGCAACAGCACAATCAAATGAGCCATTTGATGGGCTCCACTGTGCAGTATATTCCCCTTGTAATTCAGAAAATTGTAATTTGCAGAGATACAGAAGTGTTCCCTAATATTTGCAGCTTTTCTGACTTCCTGTCTCAGCAGCCCTCAACTTTCTGGGCACCAGAGATAGTTTTGTGGACAGGTTTTTCTGTGAACCAGAGGGGACGTGGTTTCACGTCCTGACTGCATCCCGTGGGTGGGACTTCACTTTATTGCGCAGCCCAGTTTCTGGGATGTTGCAGCCCAATACCAGTTCACAGACTGGAGGTTGGGGACCCCTACCCTATACGATACTGCAAACACATAAATGTAATTTCCACATAACATTTCAAGAAGGGGTGATTATAAAAATAAGAGAAAGGTATTTCACCTATATGCTGACTGCTTGCTTCTGAATTTGGTTTCGGAATTTCTTAATTCTGAAAAAAGATCAAGTTTCTTTTTTTAAAAAAATCTGTAGCTGTATCCTGGACTAGGGAAGACTTTAGATCATGTTGGTTGAGAATTCTGTATATTGTTGCCCAATACATGTGGAAGGCATAAGGCTGAATTGGTATAAATTTGAATGGCTTCACTTTCTCTGTTGCAGTGCCTGGTTCCTTGCACAATATAATCCCAAAGCATTAAAGGTTCCCGACCCTGACTATGTTTAAGTTAGCTGTGAAGACTTGACTCTTTCCCTAAATCCTTGGTTCGTGTGTAGTAACCCTCTTTTGGGAATTATGGTGACTGAGAGTTATATTTCTATTGCTCTCTTTGGATGTCTTCTGGAGTAGGTGGCCATATTAAGTTGAATAAATTAAATTTGTATCTCTTTTTGGTAGGTTATGATAGGTTTATTATTTTAATATTATATTCCATTCTAGAGTTGGGTAGCTTCAGATT
The DNA here is from genome assembly GCA_033807585.1 of Hydrophis major. Taxonomy (NCBI): domain Eukaryota; kingdom Metazoa; phylum Chordata; class Lepidosauria; order Squamata; family Elapidae; genus Hydrophis; species Hydrophis major. Next base: position 84,379,667 of record CM066328.1, on the reverse strand, counting down.
TTTCAAATTTGACAGATAAATGAAGCAAATTCATAGCTATTAAATTATATTTAGAGGAAGGGATTTTCGATCCAACTTGATAATAGCTTGCTGCAAGTGAATGTTCTTGACCCATCTTGAATGTTCTCAAAAGCAACTTAACAGTAGTGTCCTGCAAGATTTTTAGTTAGATAAGAATTCCTTTCCCATCATATGAAGGGGGAAAAAAGGGAAGAAAATATTTGCCAAGTTTAATTGATCAGGGGTACTGTAGCAGCAGTAGGAGAGGAGTAGATACCACTTAATAGAAATTTATGGGGAAAAAACAAAATCCCTGAAGGCCAGATGAATGCTGACGCTGAAATATTCATGTTCGGTGGAAAAACTGAGCTAGGGACTTTTTTTACCTTCTAAAAACAAAGCTTTTAACATAATAGGAGAAATACCAATCTCCTTATTGTCAAGCTTTGACTTGAAAATGGAATGTTCCCACAACATTCTGCCTATAATCTCCAGTAATACTGATTTGGTCATAGAGTCATATTCAAACTTATAATTCAGCTGCTTATTTTTTCCTCTTGGAATTAAATAAATTTCAAAAATGTCATCTTGAATATATTCATTATAGTTTTGACTTCCAAATGATTTTAAATTCAGTTAACCTAAACCAAGAAGCCTGGGGGAGTTATCAGATAGCCTGGGAGTTCGGTTGAAAGGAACATGACTCGACCACCAAGTACGGTCTTTCTGAGGATCTCTCTCTCTGAATGTAATTGCAGCAGACTTCACCCAAACCTGTCTCTGAGAAGACAACTGCCTATGCCAACAGCTTACTGACAGGACAGAGCTTATTCAGGAATTCTACCTTAGTTATAGGAAACAGCTGCTTCCTCAACTGTTTTGACTCAACTCAACTGTCCTTGACTGTTTTTTGTTTGTTTGATTTCATAGATAAAGGTTCTCCTCCAAGTGTAGGAGTACCCACCTTATCCATAGTGGCTACTACAGCAAGTTCAGTTGCTTTCATCCTTCTCCTAGTTGTATTGTTTGTTTTGCTACAACCAAAACTGAAGTCATTTCATCACAGCAGGTGAGTTCTTCAGAATTTATGTGGAGTCTCTTCAGTTAGAGAGATTTGGGGGTGGAGGTTGTGTTAAGCGGAAGAGGCTATTGTAACTAGTTGGGTATCGAGTGAAGGCTATATCTGCTAGAGTTGATGCTGCTGCTGCTCACTTTAGTAAACTGCTAGAATTAGTGGTGTGTATACCTACTCAATGTCCAAAGTAGCCTAAATCATGCAAATTAATGGCCAGTGTTCTCAGAACACTGCATGCTACAGTTGACCTAACTGCAGAAAAGCCTGAGAGATAGCACAAGAAGAGTTATGCCAATTGTACGGCAACCACTAAAAGGTTAGAATAGATCCAAATGTTGATGGTAGAAGCTACTTGGGAAGATGACATAATCATCAGGTGCCTTTGAGGGGCAGATGTTTATGCAGATAATTTGGATGGGGAACCTGTTTAAACACTGCTAGTTCTTGGTATCCTCAGCTATGCCAGTCAAAGATAAAGGAAGCTAGAAGTTGTTTGGAAATATCTAAAAAGTTTCAGAATCCCCACTCTTGATGTAAATGCTTATTAAGTACAGTATGGTGACATGTGTCTCATTATTTTATTGACCCAAAGCCATGCATCCTTTTTCTGATTGTTCCTTACAATCTTCTTTCGAGTTTTTCCTCTACTCTCTTTTTTATACTTCAGGAACTCATTCTGTTAGGCAAAAAAAAAAAATATTTCCTTGGGGAAACTATTTCCATTTTGATCTTGAAGATAACAATCATGAATCCTATTGCAAAGGAATAACTGGATTCTGTGGTGTAACACATACCTGGTCAAATTCTGTTTTTATTTCCATGAGGATTTTTCAAAGTACATTGCACTCAATAGATCCTAATTATCAAGGTCTCTTCTAGTAGAAACTTTACCTAAGGCTTATTGGAGAGATTCAAAATATCCAAACTAAAACACTGTGTTTTCCAGGCTACCTATATGGTCAAGGCAGGCATCTCTGTCACACTCTGTTACTCAAAAGAACCCCTGGCCTTCCTTCGATTCTTGGAGCTGGGAAAAAGAGATCTGTGCTTTATTTGCTCCCTGACTGCTTCAAAGTTCCAAGGCTGGGAAGAAGCTTGGAATTCCTTGAGCTCACAGACTGTTGTCAGTATGTTTACTCTGGCAAGCACAATATGGAAACAGCACTTTGGAGGAAGAGGGAGTTTTGTAAACAGGCTTAATTAGGCTGGAGAGTCCACTGATTTTTATTTAAAATGAACAGTTATCACGGCTAATACTGTACGTACTTCTGTAGTCCCAGACTACTTGTGTATTGTTCTCTTGAGATAAAGGAGAAAAAGAAAAGTTTCCTGCAATCTTACTTGTCTAATTTTTTTTTAAACAATTGGCCGATCTATCAAGCAGTAGACACATCGTAGTTTTTTCCCCCTCTGTTCTTATACCTGAAGCTGGGGAAAAAAAAAAACTTGATTCAAGATAGAAATGTCTCTTAATGAAGAAGATAATGCAACTTCAAGGTTGCATGCCCATTATATCCTACAAACATTATTCAATGAATGATTAAAACTTTATGGTGTTTTCTTTGGGTGGATTAAAGCACTACTTTGTTTCTTCATGGAAGAATTCCCATAGAAAGTTTGCCCCATCTGTTTTGCCTTGTATACTTTGTTTTCTTAAGATAGTAATCAGAGGAGTAATAGCTATGTTTAACCCAAGTAGTCTTTTCTCTCTTACATAAGAAGCTATGGAATTTAGACTGTTCAGTTAATTCTAAGATCTTGTGATCCAGTGGAATTGTTTATCTATAACTGCTTTAAGTTCTCATTTGCAATATTAGTGATAGTTCTGGCCTCTTTTTTTATTTTCAAGCATCAGGATCTTTTCCAACAACTCTTATTTACATGTTATATGGCAAAAAATATTTATTTAGTCCTTTGAGTGTGCTGGCTGATTCTACTTCCATGCTGTTGAATAATTTATTTTTCTTGCAAAACATGCTGGGACTTCCTATTGGGGGGAGACGTATGGTTGGAGAAACACGGTATTTGTTGCTGCTGCTTCACCTGCTTGCAGTAGGTGATCTTCTGCACTTGATATATTTTTGGTAATTTTGAATCAGACTGGCTTTTCCATTCTGTTTTTAAAACTTTAGCAAGAAATTCCTTAAGCCTTCCCCACTTCTATCCACCAGGTCATATCACTTCTGCCTATTTGAGGTTGTCCAGCAAATTTAATTCCAACTTAAGTTTTCCAATCCAGCACTTTTCATTTTATGTTCTTCATATTAATTAAAAAGAAAGGGTGATGGTATATAAGCTTGGTACACTCCTCTCCCAATTTTGAACCCAATGTGTTATGCCATATTTCATTTTAACTGATGCTTCCTAAATGTCGTAAAAATTGTGTAACTTTTCAGATGCAGTGGTCCAGCCCTTGTGTTTAATAGCTATCTATAGTTCATTGTGGTTCACGTAAAGATATTAATATAATCAATAAAACAAAAATAAGTGGTTTTAAGGGGACTGGCTTGCCTTTTTAGTTATCCATCGAATGTGTGTAGCACATGCAATTATTTGTTAGCTTGAGCAACTGAAACACTTGGCAGAGTCTTTTTGTTTTAAATACAGATCCCTATTTCTCATTCTGTGGCTACTGCTGTGTTTTCCATTTGAACTGTCAGCAGTATTTTAGAATATCATCCGTGCAAAATATGAAACAGTTCCACAGATATTTCACAAATTCCTGCAGCTCTGTTCATAGCAATTTTTCTAGGGCCCATTTAACTTTACTTACAGAAAACGTCTGACTCTACACATTTTATACTGTGTTATAAATCAAATGGCCGTGTTTGAAATAGACTTCTATAAATTGCATTCACTTTTCAGATCTTGCTCAGTTTTGTGAAATGTGTTTGGTTGTAGGAAATTCAGATCATTGCCTGGCGATATTTAGAGTTCATTTTTTTCGGTACACTTTGGCAAGAAACACGGGCTGCATAATAGTGGCAATGTTGCCAGTGAGTCTAGCGGTTTTTAGGTAGTTGCTTGGTGCATAGAGCTTGGATGCAAGACAAAATTCAAGTATTTCTAATTATGAAGTCCCTGTAAGCCTGTGGTGGTATTCTACCAGTTCAGCCCAGTTCTTCCGACCTGGTAGCGGCAATGAGCAGCAGAGACCAAACCGGTTCTCTCCACAGCTCTGCTGTTGAGCCCATCTGCCCATCCAGGCTCCCATACTCACCTTTATCTGCTGCTTTTGAAGTGCAGCTGCTTTGCATGTCACAGAAGAGTGCCGCGTGGCAGCTGCTGAAGCAACCGGGAGAGTGCACGCTTGCAGGAAGCGAGTTGTAACGCCTCTACGGCTGCGCAAACGCCTCTGCGGCTGCACAAAGTTCACAATTGACATGCACATGCACACAAAGTGTGTGCATCAGAGGTGCTATTCAGCAGGTTCTGACCAGTTCTGGAGAACCGGTAGCAGAAATTTTGAGTAGTTTGGAGAACCAGCAAATGCCACCTCTGACTGGAGATTTTACAGTATCCTTCCCCTGCCACGCCCACCAAGCCACACCCACAGAACCGGTAATAAAAAAAATGTGAACCCCACCACTGGTGTGCATGTGTGCAAAGCACACCCACAAAGCCACACCCACTGAACCAGTGATGAAACTTTTTGAATCCTACCACTGCTGTAAGTAGAATTAGATGTGTCACAGTTTACCTGGCAGACCATATCTTTCAAATTAACCCATAGTTCTGACTCCAGCAGAAATGGCTAATCTATAGAATGCTAACAATTTATAAGGTTATAAAAGAACATACTCTTCCTTAATTGACTGTGGGCCCAGGATAGCATGAGGAAATTGATTATCAGTGAAGCCATTCTGTCTTTCTTTATTTAATACTAACATAATTTGCCATTGAAATGTAATAACCATATCATATCTAACCTCTCTTCCTGAACATATTTTCATCTGCATCTTGTATTTTAGCCATAGTGCAATTACTATAAGCTATGAGCTACAATATAGAAGTAATTCTGGCGCAGCTCATTTAGGTGGTGATAGATACATTTTTAACAGGTTCTCTTATTTCCTCTTTTATTCCTATCTTACATTGTTGGGTTAAGCCTTACTGAGAAAATAAGAGGTGCTTTTAGGAAATGTATTACACATATTGTTATATATCCCCTTTTCTTGAGAAAAGAGAAGCGGGGTGTTAATTTGCCCAATATAAAACTGAAATAACCAAAGAGGTTTTGGTTCCCAGATTAACTTGGCATTGTCATGGCACTGTAGTTGGTTTGACAAGATGGCAGACATTTTTCCTCCAGAATGTAGAACTGGGATGGGACAAATCTCACTATCCAGTGATTATAATGATCCCTACCTATTTCTGCAACTTTAAACTGGAACACAGTTGGGTCTCCTCGTGCTCACTAGCTAGTGCAGTAGTGGAACATTGATCATGGAAAGTACAGCCCAATATTGTCGTGAGGGAAACATTGTAATGAAACAGTGGCAATATAAAGTTCTGAAGTAACATGTTCAACAAACTTAACATAATGTTAAATGAATAAAGGGCACCTGAAAACACATAGTAGGGATATATCAACTGGAATGAAGACCCTAGCCTAGTCCCTCAGTATTAAAACAAGAAAGCTTCATTTCAGCATAATTTTTGTTCAGGAGTTTTAGTTCCCGATCTTAGTTAGCAACAATTTCATAAGCACATTCATGTTAGGAAGGAAAATTTGTATTACTCATTAAAGAATTGGCCTACCTCATTGAAAATAATCCCAAGGTGAATATCCTGATGTATTTTAGGATTATAAAAACCTTCTCCCATTTATGTCCTATATATACATTGGGGTTTATTGTGTTTCTGCGCCTTTGAGTCAGTGTTGACCCTGGTGACTACCTGGATAAGTGCCTGCAGTTTTCTTGGCAAGATTATCTCTTCCTAGGGCTAAGAGATTGTGATTATCACAAGGTCACCCAGCTTGTGCCTTCATGTGGGACTCGAACTCATAATATCCCAGTGTCAAAGCTTGGTACCTTAACCACTGCACCAAACTGGCTCTCACCTTACAGTTCATTAAATATCTGATGGCTGTGCCAGTTTGAAATGGTGCTTGAGAATTCTAAAAAATTGTAGTCTTAAGACATTTGGAGGAAACCAGATATGGTTCGTTACTAATACCTTTCCCTCTAAAACAACAGTGAAATAAATAGGATTGCTAGCCCTATTTTATTTATACCATTTTATTGTTCCATAAAATGTTGCTTATGTCATTGTGCCTAAATATTTCTTTGAATTCCAAACACAGGCGTGATCAAGGTGTTTCTGGGGACCAGGTTTCTATTATGGTGGATGGAGTTCAGGTAGCTTTGCCATCTTATGAAGAAGCTGTCTATGGCAGTGCTGGAAACTGCATATCATCCTCAGATACACGGATTCAGATCGTCCTTTCAGAAGGCGCTGGACAGAGCGAGGCAAGGGAAATGCAACAGCCACCACCAGACGAAGTGGGTCCCAGTGGCTTTATTAGGGAGGATGAAACCCCTGGACGCTCTGGATTGGGTGAAGCTGGCAGCTCTCACCACTCAGAAACTGTTCTAGTGCATCAAGCGACCACATCTTCCTGGGTGGCTGGCACGTCCAGTAGTAAAACTGGGCACAAAGAGACTTCAGACTCAGAAAACAGCGACGTACAAAGCCTTTTATCACTTGCTTCCTCAGAGGAATACATGGATGGTAAGTAATGTGAAATAAGTCTTTGAATCTGCATTTATATATCTGGAATAAAAATGTATGTAAATCCTACAAGCTCCATTTATTCCTTGAATCCAGAAATAGTAGCATAATCTTCAAGAGAAAAACTGTTCCAGAACCTTTAGGTTATCCATCACCTGTCTATCTATCTGATTTATATAGCCATCCATCTCAATGTATGGTGACTCGCAAACTATTAAAAAGAATATAAAAACATCAAAACAAACACAGCAAGTTAAAAACAATATATAACCATGTATAAAACTTACAGGAAAATTCATCGGTGAAGTAGTCATATCTGACCATAACTGTCAATGCAGCCATGGCACAGGCTCTGTCACACTCCCAGGTCTCCATGTTCATTGCAAAACCATGTTTTCAGGACCTTGTAAAAAACCAGCAGGATCCACACTTGGAGCCAGGTGGCCCCAAGATCCCAAACCACTCAATTTTGCTTGGGCTTGAACTGAAGCCTGTTGTTTCCCATCCAAATCCCAGAGACTGAGACTAGACCCCCACAACATCATTTAAAGTAGAAATGTAAGCTGGGTGTTGTCAGCATACTGATGGCTCCTACCCCATGTCATTGAATAATCTCGTCTATTGGCTTCATGTAGAAGTTAAACAGCAGTGAAGAAAGTACCAAACCCTGTAGCACTCCATACAGAGATCTCCTTCCTAACATATTCTCCTTAATAATTCCATGGGGTTGCCCATTAATAGATTTAATTGCAATTTTCTGTGCATTTTACCAAAGTGCACAGAAAAACCAAACAGAAAAACCCTAGTCTTACATTCATGGCTTACTAATGCAGGGTTCTAAGGTACGTAATTTATTTCATCTTTGGTCTTTATTTATTCTGGTATAGAAGTTTAGAAATCCAAAACTAAACTTTCATGCATTTTAAACTCTAGAATATTTTAATACCTATTGAAAAGGCAGCTTAGGCCTTCCTCCCTTACTTCTCTGCAGCACTTCTGCATTACTAAGCATCTCTTCACCCCGGAGCTGGTTTATGCTTGAACTGGACAGTTTCTCTTCAGGCCAGCCACAAAACCCTAACCCTGGTGCATTTTCTTTTTAAAATGAGAAGGGCTCATGAAAACAGCCCGCTCCTATGTAAGAGAGTGGCAAAGCCACCCTATAGAATGACTGGAGACATGTGGATGGTAGTGGCATGGTACTCTACCTCCAGGATAGAAGCTATGAGAAGGCATCCCCAGAGATGACAGAAGGAGGAAGTTCTTCCAATGAAAATCTGCCTATTCTATTGCACCAGATGACCTAGTGCACAATTTATTTTATAGTATTTTCTCTCGACTAGGAGTTTAACTGACACAGGCTAAAATCAGTCTCTGACTGGTACAGTTCTCCCTATTAGAAGGAGCCTTAGTCTGATCTCAAGATTGGGAAGAATAAATAAGCTTTGTTCTCTTGTCTAAGTCAATCCAAAGAAGCTCTTATGATTAGACTCTAGGGCCTTTCTAAGGGAAAAGCCTTGCAAAAACGCAGCCAGTGAAAGTTTTAAAGAATGCCAAGCTTTTATAGAGACTTGGCTGGTTAAATAAGAACTTTTGTAACTCAAATGGACTTCATAGGCTTCTCAGACTCCACCTGGGCTGTGCTGGGTTGTCTTTGAAACCTGGAACCAAACAAAGATTATCTAACATCCTCTTCTCTCCCTCCCTCTCTCCCTCCCTCCAGATATTCCATTGTTGAAAGAAGCATGAAGGTAACAACAGTCGTCAAGTCTACACTCTCTCTAGTTTCCTTTTCGGAATGATAAGCGCTTCATGCTGGCTTTCCCTTCCTTGAAGTGCTGCACCCTGAATATTTCCAGAAAATATCCCTTAGTTGAAGATCCAAAGGATGCCACCAAGACACCACCTTCAGTGCATCAGTGGGGTGCACCGGTGCCAGCTCTCTTCTCCATCTCATTCTATAAGCATTAAAGGAGGGCTTTAGACTCAAGCCTTCCTCCAGCCTCTCCTCTTTCCCAGACAGATGATTTTGAGTCTCTGGAGAGTTGCCATTTACTTGTGCCTTGCTCCTTCCTTCTCACACTGGCTTGCTGCAATTTCTCATAAGCCTTGCTAGCTTCTGGACATCTCAGAAAGCAGGGTCAAACCCACAGCTTGCTTTGTTTGGTGCAGATGGTTTTGTTCTATTTATTAGCTACGTTACGAAGGCAAGAAGAATGCCTTGAGATGGCCTGAGTGGGAGGGAATTTATAAAAGTGACACATACTGGTTGTTGAGACCTCAGGTGTTGAAAATTGTATAATCCGAACTGCACATCACCACATTAATAAGCAGTGCTGGCTGTGTTAAATGGAATTGCTACTGACCACTTCAAAAAAAAAATAGCTTAGGCTGTTTCTTGTGCTTTGTTTTCCTCAAGGGTGAAATGACTGTACCTCTCATATATTTGCATTCATTCTTTTCTTTTTTTCATCCCACCACATCCACTAGGACATTCTTTATCTCTTTGAACATGCTGGGTGGCATACATTGAGGGCTGCAGAAAACTTTGAGAAATTCCCTTGTATGTAGCCAGATTTAAGAGCACTTGCATGGCTAAGTCCATGTCCTCATCCTATCAGCAATACTGTGGCCGTATTACAGCTGATCCAAAGCCTTCCATATATGATTGGTTTAGTCTCTTTCAAATATCAGTAGAATGTCAGTTTGTTGCTTTTGAGTAGCATTATCACCTGTCACATGCATTCCTGTGTCAGCTCACACAGAGTGATTTTGGCATTGCTACTTTATTTTGTTGCTGTGGTTGATTTCTGTCCTTGTGGAGGTATTGCCAGGGCCTGCATTTTCTTCAGCTAGCAATTGTTAATTTAAAGTATTGATCATGGTTAGCAAGTATTTAGCTTTTGAAATTGGTATGTCCAATTGCCTTGAATGAACTAGTGATAGCCTGCCTTAAAAAAGAGCCATGCTGCTGTTTGTCCAGATGCAAGATCCTCCCTTCCTCGACATGCTATATTTTTGTGTGTGTTGCCTTCTGCATGCTACTTCCACTTGGAAACTTCTTACTATGCAGGGAACATGCTTGTTTACCTCACATCCTGTCGCACAAGTCTGCTTTTGCTCTTGTTTTTCTAGCTATCTGTGAACGTTTCTTGATGACATTATGGAAGTCCTGATTCAATAGCTTTTCTTCAAGTGAACCTCCCAAATCAAGACTTTTTGTGTGATTTCCCAAAGATTTGTACAACAGACATAAGCAGCTTAAGTACCAGTTCTCCACCTTGTCCCAGACTTGGGGACATGCCAACCTTAGGCATAAAGGACTTGGAATGGGAAGTAGCTTTTGCCTTTTTGGATGGCTGCCCATAATCCCTGATTTTAGGTGGCCTGCACGAGCTCAGAATTATGGGTATTCTTGTGAATATTCCTGACGGAAATGTAGTATTGAAAGCAAATACTCGGAAAAACCACAGCTTGCATTTTATCAAATAATAAAGGTAAAAACTCTGACCTTTGTGAATATATTCCTGCAAATTTGTAGGGTAATGTTTATGACAATCTTAAGGTGTATAGTAGAATTTGCTGTGGCAATGTGACAAAACTTTAGAACTCTGCATGTTTTCTTTATCCTTCAGGATGTGCAGAAGTACTGAGGAAACAAATAATTTGCTTGCTTTTAATAATATGACAGAGGCAAACAATTCTGGATTTTCCTGGGGCCTGATACTGGTATCAATATATATTGCCTTGGCTTTGATTCTGCTCTCTTGTAAGTGAATGGATACATATCAAATATATATACATCTCATTACATAGAAGATGTTTCAGTAACAGTTAGTAAGCAAATGTGCAGGAAGAGTAGCCATAACTAATATTATACAGAGGCTAATAAGGCTGTGCAAATCCTTTGAAAGAGCTGCTTCCAGATTACAAGGCTATGTACAAGGCTGTTCCTCAATCAAACAAAAATCTTTTTGCCAAGTTTGTGCTGTCCTTTCCAGCTATCTCTACCTGTTTTTCTCCTGTGACTACTTTTGTGAAAAGAAGAGCTTTGATTGAAACCCCACAAAGTTAGAAGCACTTCTTTTGAAGGAGTTAGGAGATCTTAATGACTAGGGACATATAATTTCCTAAACCAAATAACCACAATAATGTTTATCATACTGTATAGACCTAGCTATTGTGGTTTATAAATGTTGATGAATGATTTATCATGGTCTGTGAACACAGCCAATTAACTTATTCAGTAAGATTAAGTAACTGTGGCTTAGTGCAGTGGTAAATATTTTGGTTGAGATGGAGATGTCTCAAAGTATGTAGAGTGACATTTATCTAATACCGGTTTCTTTCTGGACTCATACGACTGGATTAGCCTTGAATATGAATCTTCTCACTCAGCTGTGCGGTTTTTTAAACCATTGCATTTTGTGTAAGAACTCCATCAAAGTTCATAATCCAGTGTTTCCATTCAAAAGAAAGGTTTTGGTGGAGCAGATCATATTATTAGGTTGGATGCTAATGGGAACCACACAAGGAAGGCATGAAAGCACTGGCATCCTTCCTTTTTAATATGTAGCCAGCATGTTCTGTGTACTGTGCATCTGTATTCTCTGGAAACCTTTAGTATAGATAATCTTTATAAAGGATTTGGGTCCTAATATTTTAGCTGAATAATTTATAGCTGGATCTTGTGATTGTTTTTCAGGGCAAGAAATAGCTTTCCTTTGTAGAAAACTGAATTTTGAAGATCAACAATAAAAATGCCATCTTCAAAATTGTTAAGTTTCTTTTCCCTTTAAAATGTAATATTCTCAGGTTCTTGATCTGATTGGCAAATTCATATAAAGCAAAGATACCAATCAATAGTTGTTAAGTATATGCTGGGGTATGTGCTGAAGATGTAAATGAATAGAATATTTTTTTAATTGACATTAAAGTTCTGACGCATCAAAGAGCAGTAACGTAGTTGGAAGGGCTGCTACTCCAACACTGTGTAGTTCTTAGGTGCCTAATTATTCATTTAACTTTTTGCAGCCTTTTATAGGGAGAACTAGATGCTGTAAGAGCACGCTTTGTGCCTTGCAGAAATAAAACGTGGTTCTGGTTTTTAAAATGTGAGCCTTTTCTGAAACTTGAGTCTCCTGGTTAATCTTGTTCTTCTGATGAATGAATGCTTGCCATTCCATCTCCCATTTTATTAGAAATCCCGGTTGGTAGATGAACCCATGAAACTGCCTTAAAGTGACTTAGATTGATCTGTCTAGTTCAATAGATTTTTTTTTTTGGTTATTACGAAGGGGTTTTTTTTTTTTTTTCATTCCAGTAGTTATCATTGGGATGAGTTGGTGAACATATGGATCTTTTGTGAACTGTATAAATTAACCGTAGGACGTTTTTCTCTTCCACTGAGAAAAGTTATTTCCTTATTCTTCCACCCAATACATGCCAAAAATAAGACATTTAACTTAAAATGCAGTGCTGCTTTTCTGTGGTGAATACAGTGGATCAAGTGGATTGAAGTGCACTATAGAAAGCTGCCATTTAATGAGGATGGACATCCCATTTTTCTCATGTATTAATGATCAGTATAATATCAGTATCTTTAAAAAAAACTGCCACTCTTACTATTATTGCAAGACTAGATCTGAAGGGGACACATCTTTCCCAGCATTTCCTCTTTTGAAGGAAAAGCTGAAACTCGAGAAACCATGCCTGTTAAAATAAACAGGACTACCAAGTTCTTTTTTTTCTTTCTTGCCCTTGTTTTTGAAGTTTCATATAAAATAAGAAGTGAGGGGAAATGTTTGATTGAGAATGAACCTGCTTTTGTGCTTTAATATTTTAAAAACTGCACATTTAGGGCCTGAATACAGTAATACAAAAAATATACAGGTAATCCTTGAGTTACGAATGTAATAAAGCCTGTCAACTACATTCACAATCCGAGAATTTGTTAGTTGTGTCACGTTAAATGAGCCCCTTCTGCTTTCCCCAATGCATTTGTTAGTCAAACGCACAGGTTGTTAAGTGCACATGAGGTATCTGAGGATAGGGAAGAGCATGGGGTGGTGGTGGAGGGAGCTAGTGCTAGAACAGGCCACCCTCACCCACTGAAATATCTCATGGTCCACTTGCAATCCCTTGGGGTCCCCATGGTTCCTTGGGCCTTTTCTCCACCAACTCCATATCGCCAATCACTCACTCACCTTTCCAGAGTTCCAGAACAGGCTGACCCACATGGCAGAAAAGTGGCCATCTTTTTCTCAGATGCTGTTTTCCTTAGATCTTGCATTCTTTCACCTACACGTTTTTGCGCAGAGAATGGAATCGTCTCTTAAGAACGCAAGATCTAATGGAAACCACCTCACCAGCGTCTGAGTAAAAAAAAAAAAAAAAGGGCCCTTTTCTGCCATGAGGCCAGCGTTGTTTGGTCCTGGCCTGGACGGTGCCATGGGTACTTTCCACGTGCTGCTGGGTGGCTGGTTTGAATGAGTGGCTCCAGGCATTGCGGTGTGAAAGCAGTGGCAGCAGCCAATCAACATGGGTCATTTTTTTTTTGCGCTGTTTTGACTGGCAGAGAATGCGAGAGCCACTTCGGGGATTACGGGGCGAACTCAGCAGAGGCAGTCAATCAACACGAGGCATTTTTTTTGGGGGGGGGAGTGTTTTGGCTGGAGGAGGAGGTGGGACCACTGGGTAGTTGGACAGCTGGCTGTGGCAGCAGCGGGAAAACCAAGCTGAAGCCCGGGACACCCTCGCCTCTTGCAGTGAACCAGTCATTGCAGCTGGGGGGAGGCCATGCCTGAGAGTCCCTTGCTGCACATGCTTGTTCACCTCCTGCAATGCCTTGGGTGCCAAAGCCTGAGGCATACTCCCTGGCAGTGGCAAATGGGCATACCGAGCTCTCCATCTCTCTGTCTCCACGGCAGCAATTGGCAAGGTCCACATGGGGTAGGGAGGAGCAAGCTGTATCAGACCTAGCAAAGCAGGCCTAGTGTCTGTGGAGACCCGGCGTGGCAGGATGGGTGGGGAGAAAGAGGCAGGAACATGTCGTAGCATCTCTGCAGTTAGCCATAAGGGCAAACGATTACTGTGATGCTGCCACATACCTAACTTTGGGACTGGGTCGTAAGTACTTTTGGGGGTAGGTGTCATAACTTTGAACTGTCACTAAGTGAACTGTTGTAACTCAAGGAATACCAGTATGGAGGAAAGTATAGAAAAGAACTGAAGAACATTAGATGCTTAAGGGTAGGCTACATCTATTAAACATTCTTCTGAGTCGTCTTCCCCTTCTTTTAAAAACACTGGAGCACTTTTTAAATGATTCAGATTTAGCTATTTTAAGTAAATAAATTATAATAATCACTTCCTGCTATTTGTGGCATATGTAAGGGGTCTGCAAGTCCATTTCCTGATTAAAATGTTACATCAGTGTCAGCAGCCCTCAGACACTGGATAGATAGATGGGAAGCTAGATCTGCAGCTTGAAAAGTTTGCACAATCAATTAGTAGTTTCCACTTCCTTGCCACAAAATGCTTTTTTTTTTTTTTTTTAGTCTCCAGGAATCTCAGTACTATTTCAGTTTTTCTTCTTTTTCTGCTACCTGTAATGTTTACTCATTTCAAGTATACTAATACAAGAATAACCATGATACTAATTAAAATATTTACAAGGGGTATGTGTGTATGGAAAGCGGTTCCAGAACCAAAGATGTTTTTGTTAATCGTGCTAGGTTGAGTAATAGTTCATACACAACTGTGATATGTAATCCTATATCCTCATTATTGTGAGGTGAGTGTCTATACAGTGCAAAAAATTAAAACTACTGTGTCTTCGCATTGTTTTCCAATATAATGTACCCATGCAATTTTCAGACATTGCTTAGAAGCATAGAAACACACCATGTGTCACATCTAACTCATACTTTACATGACAGATCATAACCGGATTTGCAATAATTATTGCATTGTATGCCAGTAAACACACAGACATAAACTATTCATCTGTGGTCAACCTCAGGTCCCAGAGCTTGTGTTCTGCAAATCCCTAAGAACTACATGGCATTTTCTTAACATTTTAATGTTAACTACTGTATACAGTAGATGCAGTCACAGTGCTGTGAATCAAATTTCAATTTCCATTATTACTCTTATATGTGTATCACACACACTCCCAAAAGGAGTAATGTGCTTTGAAGAGGGGCAAGTTGGAAATCATTAAATGGCACATCACACCTCATTTAGTGGTATTTTATGGATTTCAAACCCATGTCTGCTTTTTTTCCTCAATGCTTTTTAAGTATTTTTGAACTTGATCACCTCTTTCGTGTTGTTAAGATTCCAGAGGAAATATCATTGGATAATGAAAAACCTATGTGTTAATGTAAATCATTTTCCAGCTGGTGAGCTAAGGAACATAGCCTGTCAATTTCTGCTGGAAATTTGACTTATGCTTCATTTTTCATGGAAGTTCACAGAGTTCAGACTAAACATCCTGTTAGAACAAACATTCAGGCACATATTTACACTGTAATGCAGATGACAGGCTGTAGGTAGCTGGAAATACAAAAGAGGAAAACCTGGTTGCCTTCAGTGCTTTTTATTTGTAATCTGAACTGCATCACTTAGGAATTTATTGGAATTTATTTACAGAATGGTACTCGTATATATATATATATATCTATATCCATAGATATATATATGGGATTTTAAAGATTCTATAATACTGTGCAGGATGTATCTATATATACGTGTATGTGTGTGTGTGTATGTGTGTGTGTATATATATATATATATAGACCCATCCTGGACATTGCAGTGGGTGTGATGATAGTATTTTAATATTTGTACAAAATTTAATTTAATTTCAATTCTATGTATATAACTGCATTTCTAAATTAAAATACTTTTTGAAGTGAATTGCCCATGGTGTAGCTTTTTTTTTCTATTGATATACAAACAGTTTCTTGAAAGAACACCTGAACATTTTTCTGAGATTCATAGAGAATAAACCTATTGCTCCAATAGACATGTCACATTTTATTTAAAGCAATCATTTAGGTTCCGCTCAGCCACTTTTTTTTATTGATTTGATTTGGAGGCTGCCCTATTCAGGAATGATTTGGTATAGCTTTCAATGAGAAGAGAAAAGCCACATATGCCTCCAGACAAACCATGTGCCAATAATTTTTAACACCTTTTGTGAACTCAGCAATTTTACATCGCCAACACATACCATTTTTGCTGCCTTCAGCCTTTCTTCATTACCATACTTGTCTTAATTCAGACAAGAGTTCCATTCACTATTCCCTTCTTGGCATTTATCTAGGTTGTAGAAAGAGTAAGAGAAAATGTGAGGAAATTCAATATTTTTCCTTAGATTTCCCAAATGTTTTAAGCAGTAATTTAGAATTTTCTTTTCATTTGCTCCTGGTAGATTTAGTAGATAAGGTTGCTTGGTGATGGATCAAATACCTTGCTTTTGTATTTAAAAAATGGCTCAAAGTAATTTTCTTTCACTTTTACATGTTTCTTCTGTCTGTGTATGGATTTTTTAAATCCAGATACTATAATTGGGAAGTTTGATAAAGACACATAAGAAAAGAGCTGATATTTTATTATGCCCATTCTGAAAATGGGAACATGAGAAGAAAGTGTAGATATGGTAAGGCTGGGCAAAAAATGAATGGTGTGTAGCATTTAATAAAACTATGCAAAGGATAAACATGAGCATTCAGAAGAGCATTGTCTCTATACATCAGAGTAGAAACTTCAAAAGAAGGAATGACAATGAAAAGTCCTAAACAAACAGTATTGCACCTTTCATTTGACTAAAATCCTGTTGCAATTTTCAAACAGAATAAAATCAGTTGCATCCAGATGAGAAGGTGTTAAATAACAATGATTTCTGTTACTCTGAAGAAGATTGGCTAGATGTGTATTTTCATGGTATAATAGTTAAAAGAATGGACTAACCAGGGAGAGCCAGATTTAAGTACACCGTAGTCATGAATTATTCATAACCCAATCTTATCAGAGGTTTATGGGGCAAAATTGAAGGAAATGCTATGTATACCTTGAGCTATGTATACCTTGAGTTCTTGGTCAAATGACAGTATATAAATTAATATTTTTTAGAAATCTTGAATTGCTTTAGAACAGGAGTGAGCTAATGTTTTTCTACAAATATTCTTCAGAGTTAGTGGATGGGGCTGAAACAAGAGGACCTCCCTTCCCTATGTCAAAACTCTGGTGCCTTATTTTCTGCCTCTGAAGAAGCAGTTGTTTATCAGGGTCTTAAACGGTCAGATGAAATAACCCAGATGGATACAATCCTGGATATGAATTTAAATGGTGTCCAGGACTTACAAGAAGTTGTGAACAGCATTAGTTGGTTGGAAGTATAAAGTTAATTTATATGTGAGCAGAAAAATTGCCACAGAAATCCAACAAAATCACATTAGGCTCCAAGTAAAGAGCTTTCTTTTTGGAAGGGAAAAGATTTAAAAACTTCATCAAAGAATAAGAAAACACGTACACTAGAATATTTTGGTTTAATGGAACTGCAACTATCTGTCAAAATGAGTGTAGCAAGTTAGGAAACTTATTACAAAATGTGAGAAATCATTTTCATTGTTAATGAACAGTATTAATTCAGGCAAGAAAACATAAAATAAGACATAAAAATTCTTTGCAAGCAAAACGCAAGGCAAGGAATGGGATAGCCATAACAAAGGGCTGTTCCATAACACATTATGGAACATGTTGTCCCCAAAGATATGCTTGGCTCTAACTTCCCTTGTGTTCCAATATATTCTGAAAAATCATTTTATTTCAATGTGCTAATGGTCCACTAGCTCATAATATGTGACCTACTTCCATGGTTAATCCAACATAAAGAAATGTATCAGTGAAACAGCTGGAGACAGCTGAACTGCAAAGCAATTTTTAAAAATTCGGGAAAAAGTACATGAACTCCGGCTGAATCAAGAAAACTAAGGTAAGACCCAGTTTACAATCTGGGGAGGGGTCTCTTGGATAAATGGCTCCTGCTAGAAAAGCATGTGATAGCTGTAGCTGGGAGGGGGACCTTTACATAACTTAGGTTGCGATTGGGAGGCATTGCTCACAGTCACTCATAACTCATCTGGATTACTGCAAGGCTGTCTGCATGGAGCTCCCCTCGAACAGCATTTGGAAATTTCAACTCAGCACACAGCTGCACAGGTAATAAAGGATGTCAGATATTTGATACATATAACACCACTGCCTCATGAGTTGCAATGGTTACCAGCATGTTTCCAGGTGCAATTCAAGATGCTGGTTCTCATCTTTATTGCCCTTCCTAGTTTGAGGGCAAGTTATCTAAAAGACCGTCTTCTCCTAGTCATTGTAGCCAGTGTGCCTACAATTTGGCAGTTCAAATCCTATCAGGCTCAAGGTTGACTCAGCCTTCCATCCTTCCGAGGTGGGTAAAATGAGGACCCAAATTGTTGGGGGCAATATGCTGACTCTGTAAACCACTTAGAGAGGGCTGTAAAGCACTATAAAGTGGTATATAAGCCTGAAGCACCAGTGCTGGTGCTATTTCAAAATATCCAATTCGATCTGATATGTGATACAATCAAGATCAAGGGAAGTATTAATACCACTCTATAAAGCCTTGGTAAGGCCACACCTAGAGTACTGCATCCAGTTTTGTTCACCACATTATAAAAAAATATATTGAGATGCTAGAAAAAGTACAGAAAAGAGCAACCTGGAGGACTGGAGGCTAAAACATACAACGAACGGTTGCAGGAACTGGGCTTGGCTAGTCTAGTAAAGAGAGGGACTGGGGAGACATGATAGCGGTCTTCCAATATTTGAGGGGCTGCCACAGGGAGGAAGGGGTCAAGCTATTTTCTAAAGCACCTGTAGGCCAGACAAGGAACAATGGATGGAAACTGAACAAGGAGAGATTTAACCTGGAAATAAGGAGAAACTTTCTGACAGTGAGAACAATCAACCAATGGAACAGCTTGTCCTCGGAAGTTGTGGGAGTGCCATCACTCGAGACTTCCAAGAAGAGATTGGACTGCCATTTGTCACAAATGGTGTAGGGTCTCCCGCTTGAGTGGGGGATTGGACTAGATGACCTACAAGGTCCCTTCCAACTCTGATTATCTGTTATCTGTTATGTTGGGGATGTTATGGATCCCCATCAGCCAAGGAATGTCGGTGTACAGGGACCAGGATATGTGCCTTCTCTGCTGTAGCCCCTATCCTCTGGAGCAGGGGTCCCCAAACTTGGCAACTTTAAGACTTGTGGACTTCAACTCCCAGAATTCTCCAGACTGGTTGGAGAATTCTGGGAGTTGAAGTCCACAAGTTTTAAAGTTGCCAAGTTTGGGGACCTCCGCTCTGGAGCATTAGAATGACCCCAAACCTGCTGGCCTTTCATAAGGCCATGAAGACTTTGTTGTGTGGCTAACCTAGGGCCCTGAGTGTGTTAAGGTTTCTGTTTCCTGGTTGCATCAACACTTATGGTTACCATATATATTTATTTTGTATTGCTTTAATTGTTTTAGTTTTTATATTCTTTAATATTCTGCTAGTCCATGTTAACTCATCAGAAACTGACTTCAGCTCAAAGCTAATTTCACAATAAACAGAACCTGACCAAGTCTTATATCACTCAAACCACTTATTCAAGCCTTAGCAGGCAAAAATTCTCCAAAGGATCTGGTCCCAGAGATGCTGAGCCAGCCTTTGAGTTGTCTACATGTAAGTTTTTCCTATACATTCACTTCTAAACCATTCACGTGTATGCTTCTGTTTCCCCTCCCATCCCAACCCGATTTCAACCATGCAATGTCTAACCTAAGAGGAGCAAATAAAATGAAAAATGTGAATGCTTTGTGTATTTTATAAATACCAAATTGACAGGATACAGTGTCAACATGGCATTTAACTTTTGTGAGAATCTAAACTCGAGGAAGAAGAATAAATGGCATGCTATATTTGTACAATATATTACTGTAGGAAGGAGAAATATATACTTCAAGAGGTGTCTGCTGGATGGTTCAACTCATTCCTCTGCCACTGTGCCTCTGCTGTGATTCTAGCTGCTATCTGCCCAATGTCAATTGGGACAGATCATCTTGATTTTGAGAAGATGGCTCAGGCAATTCCAGTGATGAAATGCTAATGGACCTTTATAAAGCCCAATACTTTGTTGGCTAGCATCAGATATTCATAAAAAAAACATTGCAAAATAATGATTGGGTTCGTATAATGTTAAGTGCAATATTCAAGCAACATTGATTGAACCAAGGTTCTACAAGTAACAATAAACTAAGCTAAACCACCTACCCCAATCAGGCACTAAAACAGGTGAAACGTGAAAGACAAGAGAATATAACATGGAAACTGGGTAATTAAACTACTCATTTTGCCTTTTTGCCCCCCCCCCTTCACTTTATAGTTGCACACCCATTTCCTTCATTATTAATAGTTTCATTCATAAATCCTTCAGAGAACTAGCCAAAATGTTGGGTTATAACAATTCCATTTCTTTGCTAGCTGGTTTGCGCTCAACTACAGTTACAGTTTTGAGTACATACCTTTTAAGATTCCCCAAAAGGATGAATCATATCATCAATTATAAATGCCACTATAGTTGATAAACATAACGAGGAAGAAAAAAAAATCTAGGGAATTGTTTTTAGATATCAGAAGAGGGCAAATATCTGTTTTCAATTACTTTCAAAAGTCAGGATTCATTCTAAGAAGTTGAGGGTTTCAGAGGGAGGGTCTGGCTGAATAGTGGAAGAACTTTGTCCATTACAGCAATTCCTTTGAAGAAATGATGGTGGCTGCCATTTTGGTTTTCAAGCAAATTTTCAAGAGTTGGGAATATCCAGGCCCTGTTTCCCTGTATGAAAAAAAAAAAAAAAGAATGGAACAAAATGGTTCCTCGGGCCCTCATCTATTTTTATGACACTAAAATTCTAAACCTTGGGGGAATCAAAACACTTTTCTTCCTGCCCCTGGGAAGACTATAGGAACAAGCCAAAGTCTCTGCAGCGCTTTTCCAATAGAGAAGACTTATGCTACTATCCTCCCTAACTCAGAAAATAATGTTTGGTAGCTCAAACCAGCCTTTCCTAACATGGTGTCTTCAGTGGTGGGCTGCTGCCAGTTCGGGCCAGTTCTGGTGAACCGTTAGTTCTGATGATCAGCTGGCCCTGCCCATCTGCCCCTGCCCTATCCTGTCCTATATTCTCATTTTTTCAACTCAGCTGATTCGTGCGGCACAGGGGATTTCACGCGCCTCGGCCGTTCTACTTACGGGGGCTGCCTTGTAGAGGTTCAAATCGGTGTTTTTTGAATGCGTGTGCACGCAAAGCACGTTAGGTGTGTGCGCATGCTCACAGAACCGATTGTTAAACTTGTAGTGTATTTAAATAGAGACTTCTAGGGCGATGTTCCTATTGGTTAGCAGAAGCAACGATACGATTGGTTAGTAACGTTAATATCTGATTGGCCGCCTATAGCGGCGGGAAGTTTAACTAAATGTCATTGGTTGTGAGCCGTGGAGCAGCCACTATAAAAAGGGCTGCTGCGGTTCGACTGCAGTTGAAGTTACTGTTTATTATTAAAGAACTGAAGTCAACTCCAGTCTGCGAGTCTCTTTACTGGCGACAGAACAAAACTGGTTGCAGCCCACCTCTGGGTGTCTTCAAAGTGTACCTCAAGTAGCCCGTATCAACCCCAGCAGCACAGCAAGGGCCAGAAAAGAAATTTTGTTCTATATAACTGGAATGCCATGCTTAATAAGGCATTTATAAAGCTGCTATGTCATAGTTTAATGTGGTAAACAAAATGGCAAAGTTGTTTTGGCAGGTATTCACGAAGGAATAAAGAACTCAATTGTATTTATTGTTCTTTTTCTGGGTCTCTTCCCTTTAACATCTTGAGATACTGTGACATCATTTCTGCAGTTAAGTCTGAAAACCTTCCAAACAAAGCCAGAGGCTTTTAAGATCCTGTTTCCTGTGTAGGTGGGCTTCATGCAGTGTGTGTGTGTGTGTGTCGACAGCAACTGCAACTTCAATTGCTCAGCTTTTTAATTGTCCTTTGCCACATGTGCAAGGTCAGATTCTCCTGCATCAATTGCTGCAGATTTTTCCCCCTCCTGCATTTTATCTATAAAATCTTTTATCTATTGCAAAGTGACTGTCACTTTAGCTTCATGTCTGAAGGAGGAACTAAAGTGTGGTTTGAGTTATGTAGGCAGGAATAATCCGCATTTCAAGTTAAACAATTATTAAACTTTGGAAACCAGGGTAAACTGGTTTGACTTAAAGCAGCCAAGCCTGATCTGGGACATTAGCAAGGCCAGTCCCTGTCCTCCAATCTTGTCCTTGGAGGAAAGGAAGTAGAAGCTAGGACAGTTTCTCCCTCCCCTAGCAGTTTGCCAACCAGCACAGTATGCTGCAAAAGTGGCCTGTTGTGAAAGGCAGATTTGAAGCTGATCAGCCTAAGTGACAGATGGAGAGCAGGAAAGTTTCAATCCACATTTACTCTGAGGTGACAAGGACTTTGTTTATACACACAGCATCAAATCTCCACCCTCTCCCGCTCTTCCCTCTTCAATAGGAAGAGGCTTTGTTCTTTGGGACACTACAAGCAGATCTTTAGGGAAACAGAGAGAAAGAAGGATATTGGGGAAGAGGGGGAGAAAAAACCCTCCAAGTCCTGTTGATAGAAATATTTCCAGGAAGGAGAGATTTCCTGGTAACCCCTGGAACAAAAATAGCGCCTGTTTCCAGCATCTCTATTTTTAATACAAGTGAGAGAAAGGTTTATCTTAGGAATTTGGTTGTAATATATTGATTTGGTTTGCCTGGTGTTGTTCCCTGGATTAAATTGGGAAAGGATGCTTAATGCCAGCTCCATTTATCTATGCATAAATGCAATAATTTGCCTTTAAAATATTTAATTCATAATCTGTGTTATAAACTGGGGCAGCTCCCATTTTATAAAGCCAGCAATAGCAGATCAGTGCCACCTTGTGGCTTCCCAGAATTTTTTACTTTGTTTTACTTGGATATTTTCTGTGGGATTTGCCCTATCTTCTCCATTCATCTGTAATTACTTGATCTGCATTTTATCTGCATTTTATATTTAAAAGTCCAAAATGATCTTTACAAATTTAAGAAAACAAACAAACAAAGGAAAAAATAAAAATAATTGATGCAGCAATATATCAATGAGACTACAAAGTTGGTGCTCAGTAAATCATTGACATAAAATTAACCATAAAAACAGTATATAAACAATCCTTTGCGGAAAAAAGGGTTTAAAGATTTTTGATTTTTTTTACTTTCTCTGAGTAAAGTACCAAAGTTTTCCCTGTTTTGTATTTAGGGGTAGAAAGAAGAAAATCCACGAAAAAAATGAATGGCTAAGTATTTAGCTTCTAATCTCTACTTTGTTTTATACTCCAACTGATGCATGAAATTTATAAACTTTTAAAATTATGCATTTCACATTTCATCTATTATTTTTTGGCTTAAAACCATATTTAGTTGCTTGAATGTGACTTGCTGTGTAATATCACTGTTTGGTTTAGTGGCTGCAGTGCCTCAGATAGAAAGTCCATGCAGAGAGAGGTAAGGACAGCTGAGAAGATTATCACTTCCTGTCATTCAGGATACAGCTTATAAGTGCTATGTGCTTAGAGCTCAAAGCATTGTCGGAGACTCCACACACCCACTTCACGGTCTGTTTCTGTTGCTCCCCTCTGGGAGGAGGTTTCGAACTATTTCTAGCAGGACTACCAGATTCTGTAATAGCTTTGTCCCCTATGCCATCCACCTGGTAAACTCAGAAGATTTGTTTCTTTTACCATGTACATGTATATGTTATGTCTCCCCTTTAATTTCAGGTGAGCAAAACAAAAAGTAGCTGTTTCAGAATTAATTCAAAGCAAAAACAAACTCCCACAAAAGAACAGCTGAAGTAAAGTCCAATACACAACAATAAATCCTCACTCTGTCCAGCAACCTTGGCGTGGCAGTAAATCCCAGGCTTCAGATAGTTTGCTGCATAGCTTCACTCCCAATTAGTCACTTTGCTTCTGGCGAATTCCACCAGCCCAGCCGTATCCTTTTATTCACTAATGCAGCGAGCTAATTTCCTTAATTATAGACTAACTCTGCTCTTCCTTTCCAGCTCGATTTGCCTTCTTAACCTCTTCTGTTTCTTACGTCTAACCATAAGTTTTCCAGATTCTCATCTCCGCTGGAAAACTCTCTCCTGCCTTCCCTGTCAGCCATTCCCGGCTGTTGATCATATCTTTAGATTGCTAAACCTTTAAATGCCCTTAAATGTCCTCTAATGAGAGTGTTCGAAAAGAGAAAAGTACAAAATAGCAAACATGCCATACTGGAAATAGTCCCAAAGGTGCTTTTTCAAGAGGCAAATGGACTTTCTGGTTTTTCTTTGAAGATATTTCACTTCACATCATCAGATCCAAGATGGTGGATCTGATTGGATGGTGGGGAGTTGCCTCTTGAAAAAGCACCTTTGGGACAACCATGATCTGGATGACTAATAAACTTCATAGATAATTACTGGAAAGATAACCTTGCCAGATTTCTGTTAGGACCAGGACTTGGACTCCAATGTTCGGAAGGGATGTAAGCTTGGAAACCTTTTGGCTCGTTCTTGCCGATAATTTTCAGATTGCACATTTTTAGGATAGGTAGAGAAATCAGAGCCACAGTGTGCTTGCTTGTTCTTTGTCCTTTTGCCTGAAAAAGTCACTTCTTAATATCAACTTCTATAGTGTATTTTGTTACAGAAAGCAATTGGAGTGTTTCTGGACACTGGGAATCTAATTTGAGTAAGGACTAGATTATAACTGCAACAGAAAAGTTTTTACAGGAAATATACTGGGGGTGGAGGAATAGGCAAAACCTAGCTATTCGCCTACACACATCTTATCAGGCAGCAAAGGTTTTCCAAAGCAAAGATAGGAAGGAAGCACTCATCCTATAGAAAAAAAAGAGTAGACAGAGTAAAGAGACAACTAATGGGAAATTCCTAACTTCCTATTTCTAACCCTGTTGTGGGCAGTAGCTTGTGAGGTGGTGAGAGTTATTGCAACTAAATTCACACTTCCAACATCCTTCTGGGCTGTCTAGTGGGATGGGCCTCAGGGTATTTCTCTGCAGTGATTTTAGTCCTTTCTTTCGGACATGTTCAAAAGATGGTGGTGGTGGGAGCCTTAATGTTTGAACCCAGACCATTCATCTATTGCAAACATGTCAAACCCAAGGCCCAAGGGCCAGATGTAGCCTGAGATGTGTTTGAATCTGACCCACAGCACCACCCTGGAGACAGCGAGGAGCTGGCCCCTGTCCACCCTAGTCCAGCTGGGCCCTCCCCCAAGTGCACACACAGAAGAATCCTGAATGTTAGAAAATTTCCACGAAGTGACTAGAAATTGAACTGTGCAATTTATATCACTGTTAGTTTTTCTTCCATTGTTTTTTATCCACCGATGATGGTGGCCAAGTAGACAGACATGTGTGAGGAAACTCCAAGCCCAAACCTTGGAGAATATATTCTAGAGCTGTGATGGTGAACCTATGGCACGTGTGCCAGAAGTGGCATGCAGAGCCACTTCTGCTGGCATGTGAGAGGTTGCCCGGAAGAGCCCCACTGTGCATGCGCCCACCAGCCAGCTGATTGTTGGGTATCTGCCGCGCATATGCATGGGGAGATGCAGGCATGGGAGACACACACGCATTCACAGAGGCATGTGGTGTGCGGGCAAGTCATGCACACCTATGCAGAGGCGTGCAGTGTGCACACAGAGGTCACGCACACATGCGCGGGGGGTGGGGGTACATCATGGGTGCAGGCACACGAGCACACCCACACGCACACACTTTTGGCACGCAACATAGAAAAAGTTAGCCATCACTGCTCTAGAGGATTAGAATATTGAATTAAAAGTATTGAACCATCCATCTATTAAAATATTGAATTGCCTTTGGGAAGCATGGAAAGAAAGAACCTCTCCATGCTTGGACCTTAGAGTAATTATGCTCGTTTAGCAAAATTCCTGTATCAGTCTCAAAAAGAAAGCACAACAACAAAGAAACAGGTCAGGAAGTAGGCTGTTAATAAGGTATTAGTGCTCAACATGGAAGCACTTGCTGTTTTTTCCTTGTCCTTCTCTCTGCGGCAGTCACTGGGAAGCAAGTCCTTTTGCCAGGCATTCCTCCAAAAGGATGCTTGTAGTTGGATGGAATTGATTACTCCAGCCATTCAGATTTTCAGATGGCATGAAAAATGTAAGAGTCTGTTAAGAATAAAATAAAGTACAGAGGAAAGATTGTGTTTATCAGTTGAGAACAGAGCTTCTGTTTTGTCATTAACATACCAATTGTGGCTGTTGATTACTTGCATCAAAATAATAAACAGTTAACTTTTGTCATGATGTGTTATGCTTTTTTTGCTACAACAGGTTTTGTGTTAGGCAGCCAAGTACTGCTCTTTAACTAATTTTTATTTTGCAATTGTATTTATTTATCATGTTGCATTAAATAGTGATACTTAAATGCCCACAGGAAGAAACCAGACAAATTGGTTCCAGCTCTAAAAAAGCTTGCAAGGCACTGTGAAGAAAAGCAGGATTTCATCCTGACTCTATAGCTGAGGAACCAACAGCAGTGTCATAAGGGATACAAGTAACCTTACCACTACTGCCACTCTCCAATACAAATATGAAAAGGAACAAAAATGAGAAGCATTCACTTTTTTCCATTTCCTTTTCTGCCTGACATCTTCAGTCCCATCAAATAACCAATTTCTGAACTCAATTGTGAATTTTTATTATGATTTAAGAGAGACAAAACAATCAACATCCTTAAAAAGACCATTTATTTTTATATTTTATTTTTAAAATCTTACAGTAAAAGTCTGAATAGCCTAAAATGTCTGGTCCTTTAGTTTATTTATAACTTATTTAGATCAGGGTAATAGAATAGAATCAGATGGGATGGAATGGGATGGAACTGGGAACAAAACAGAATAGAATTCTTTATTGGCCAAGTGTGATTATTTCCAGTTCGTTAAATTCTTAAGCTTATAGTGAACCTTTTATTCAAGAATGAAGGTAGTCTCACCACTTGGCTTTTCAAACTTGTCCTTTCAAAAATCTCTAATGGCTTTAAGGCAGTTAAATAGATAATTTCTGAAAGTGATTAGAAAGTGAGTTTAATAAACCCAGTGTTCTTTAAAAGGCTCTACACAGATGGCCTTCCTTCATCTCCTGCTGTCCTGAGGTCTCCTCTCAAACAGTAGTTATCTGGAGCACATGTTGGAAATCTCCCTTCCTCTCCTTATCTGAAGATGTTCCACAGAACTGGTCTATTTACTGTTTCTCCATCCTTTGTCACGATTATTGTCTCCACTTGTTCAGAGATGTGCCAGTTAACCATATCTATCCTGGAAGTAAAAATTCTTAAATTTTAAATGTGTATCTTTAGCATCAGGCTTCTGTTGGGTGAATCTCCATGTTTTATAATGTACTTTTTAAAAGTGTTATGTCATACATGTTAAATTTTAATGTAATCTCTTAATTTGTTCCATAAAGTCTGCAGTCAGTTTACTTAAAGGACATCTTCTTTTGATTTTGTCTTTTATCTTTGAACACTCATTGGAACTTCATTTGTTAACCTCTAACTTTTTAATCATGCAGGAGTCCCAGTTAGGAGCATCTCAGTTGTCTATTAAAATTGGTGTTTGTTTTTGAAAAGCTCTGATAGTTAAGAGTTTCCACCAAGGAAACTTGAGGTTAATAGTTTTCTGAAACTAGAGGAAGCAGAGGCCCAGCATCAGGTCCCAGGCATACTCTGTCCCACGAGATTGATGGTGTTCACAGTAATATCCTGTTTTTATTTTTCAAACACATTTGATAGTCAGGGTACAGTTGACTGAATATGCACAAAGTAAATTATGTACACCTTATACTGAGATAAGATTATATTTAAAGCTTATTACTCTTTTTTACTGCTATTGCTACTTCTACACCCTTCCCAGTCAGGAAGGTCTTAAACACACATCTTCACCCCACTCCTAAAAAAGCAGGCCACAATACTTCAAAACACATCACAAAATTCTTAAGAACTAAGTTCCCTTAATATAAATTAGAATTGTAATGGATTTCCTAAAGCTCTCCTTTAGGCTGATTCGATTCTTTTCTCCACCTCATGTATAGTATTCAGAGGGTATGGTTCATAAAAATATTAAAATAATAAATGGAAGTGGAAATATTATTTAAACAGTGCTCTCTGCAGTGCTTTAAATATCCAGCCCAGCCATTTCCAAATGGATGGCTTGATGATGTCCCTTAATTATATTAGAACTTCCAAAGTTTCCTAGCCAGTTAAGAACATTCCTGGATGGCAGTTAGATATCTTCCCAAAATACAGTAAAGATGGCACTGTTATTATAGAGAATCCTATGTAAGCAGTAAAGAAAATTAGAGGGGTTTATTCCTTAAGTATCAATAAAATGTCTCTCAATAATTACTGTGTGTGTTGCTATGGTAACATGATAGGCCAGAGAGCCTTCAGTGGTTTATCTGCTGCTGTTGACGTGATTACTAGGCTCTTATGCAATATCAGTAAATAACAATAATTTTATCTACTTAAGGAAAAGTAAAATAAATGTAGGGTAGACTATTGTATCATCAGTGTTGATTATTGGGTTTTATCATATAGTATGTGCTGTGTGTTCAAAGACTAGCAGCAATCCTCCCTCTGGTCCGCCGCCAAGCCCGATCGCTCTCATTGGTTGATGCCGTTTGACAGCCGGCTATAAAGGCAGTTGTCAAACGGCATCAGCTGTCGCCGCCAGCTGGTTGTCAGATAGCCTCGGCAGCCGCGGTGACCCTTTATTCGATAGAATAAAGTTGTTAGCCTTTAGCCTGGCTCCATCTCTCTTTGTAACCGCCGCTCCACAACACTGGCGACGAGGGCGGGATACAGCAAAGACAACCAGGCAGGAAATTGAGCTGAAGTCACAACAAGAAAGAGCTGAAGCCGCTACGAGCTGATCGAGTCACCACCACTGACGCTCTCCAAAGAGCGCGAACTTTATAGCCCTCTCAGCTGAGGAGCCGAACGCCGCTGACAGGCGCAGCCAGAAACGCTTTTCTAAAAGCGAAAACTCGAACTTTCCTCAGCTGAGGAAACCAACGCTGCCACTCTAATGGCCTCAAATCCGACATTCCCGCACTTTCAACCGGGGGCAGAAACATGGGAATCATATATGGATAGATTTCAATGCTTTTTAAATGCCATTGATCTGACTGAAGCTACGGATCTAAGGAAAAGGTCCTATTTTTTAAGTTTCTGTGGGGCTACAGTTTTTGACACAGCCTCTGTGCTAGTGTTCCCAAGTTCCATAAAGGCTATTCCCTGGGATGAGCTGAGAGAAATCTTGTCAAATCACTATTCCCCCAGACCCTCTCAGATAGCCAGGAGACTGGCTTTTAGAAGGAGAACTCAGGCTGAAGGGGAAACTGTGAGTCAGTACATGGCAGCATTAAGATCAGCTGCCATACACTGCGGTTTTAGGGACTACCTTGAGGACATGCTGCTCGATCAAATTGTGGGAGGAGTAAGGGACCTAAAAATGCAGAGGCGGTTACTGGCTAAGAAAGATTTAACCCTAGCCTTAGCTATTGAGGAAGCTCAGGCTGCTGAATTGTCAGAATTATCAGCAGCTGAAATTCAGGGAAACACCTCTAAGCAAGGACAGGCTACAATCCACTATGATGAGGTCTCCCAAGAAGTGGAAGAAGAACCTCTGGAGGTAAACCACCTCACTCGTCCAAGACACCCCCCCCAGGGCCACCTAAGAAATACAACAGTCAGACAACCAAACAGCAAACCCCTTGCGTGAGCTGCGTGGGAGACCACCATAGGTCAACTTGCAGGTTTAGAAACGTTATCTGTCTGAACTGCCAGAAGAGAGGGCACATAGCCAGGGTTTGCCAAGCTGAGCAGGCCTCCATACAAAGACCTCAAGTTTCTGCCTCCTACCAAAGGCAAGTGGAACATTGTTACACTTGTTACCACGCAAACAACAACACCTCTAGATCTAACAAAATAAGCATTTCTCTTTTTATAGAAGGTAAACCCTGCCAGATGGAGGTAGACACTGGGTCAGCCCTCTCCATCATTTCGTGGGCCACCATGAAGAAGTTGCTGCCTTTGCTCTCAAAGAAGAAGCTGACCAACTGCCACCTGACTCTTCGGGACTGCCAGAGGAAGACCATTCCAGTCCTGGGTAAGGGAAAATTCCTCATTCAATTCCAAAACTTTAGAGGTCACTTGCCACTGGTGGTTGTAGATGGTGCCCTTCCTAGCTTGCTAGGATTAGATTGGTTTCCTGCCCTAGGCCTCAACGTCACAGGAATTCACTCTGTGGTAAATTCTGAAGTAGATACCCTTTTTAGGGACTACTCTGATGTTTTCAGCAGTGAACTAGGCTGTTATTCAGGCACCCCCATATCTTTCGATGTGGGTCCACAAGCCACCCCAATTCGTTTGAAACCTCGGAGGGTACCTTTCGCCATTAGGCCTAAATAAGATGCTGAATTAGACAAACTTATTAAACAGGGAGTGCTAAAACAGGTAGACTTCGCCAAGTGGGAGACCCCCATAGTCACCCCTTTAAAAAAAGATGGCAGCGTAAGAATTTACACTGACTATAAAATGTCCCTCAACCGTTTCCAACAAATTAGTGCATATCCAGTACCTGTAATCCAACACCTGCTCCACTCTTTTGAGCCAGGCATAATTTTTGCAAAGTTAGACATGTCCCAGGCATACCAGCAATTTCCCGTTGACCAACACACTGCTGACCTACAAACTATAGTTACACATAGGGGTGCCTTTAGATGTAAACGCTTACAATTTGGAATTAGCGTAGCCCCTGGCATTTTCCAATCACTCATGGAAAGAATCCTCCAGGGCCTACCTGGGGTGGTTCCATACTTCAATGACATTTTAGTTTCTGCCACCAACAAAACACAACTATTACTCAGAGTGAGATCTGTCCTTGACAGGTTTAGGCAAAACGGGCTTCAATTGAAAAAAGACAAATGCACCATTGCCACCAAACAGGTAGACTTCCTGGGTTATCGAATTGATGCATCTTGAATTCACCCCATAGAGAGTAAAGTTAGAGCTATTCACGAGGCACCCACTCCCTCTAACAAAACTGAATTGCAGGCCTTTTTAGGACTCCTTAATTTTTGTGCTTCTTTTTTGCCTCACAAGGCCTCTGTAGCTGAACCCCTCCACAGGCTCCTAGATAAGAAGGCCCCATGGCAATGGGGACAGAGGGAAGCCAACGCTTTCCAAGCAGTGAAGTCTCTTAACTTCAAACTCTGTGTTGGTTCAATTTAACCAAAACCTGCCCCTAGTGTTAGCCTCTGATGCCTCACCCTTTGGTATAGGAGCAGTATTGAGCCATAGGCTCTCAAATGGATCAGAGGCACCCATTGCCTATTTTTCAAGAACTTTCTCTGCTGCAGAGAGGAACTATAGTCAGATTGATAAGGAGGCCTTAGCAGCTGTGGCTGCTGTAAAAAAATTCCATGAGTTTCTTTATGGCCATAGTTTTGAACTTGTAACGGATCACAAACCTCTATTAGGACTGCTAGCTGGTGATAAGCAAACCCCACAGGTGTTATCCCCAAGAATGACCAGATGGACGCTGTTTCTGGCCGCCTACTCTTACACACTGGTACATCGCCCGGGGAAGAACCTGTGCCACGCAGATGCCCTCAGCAGATGCCCCCTGCCTACACCAGTCGAGGACCCAGCTCCCATCCACGCAATCTTCGACTGCAATGAACTTAACCTACCAGTCTCAGCTGGGGATATTGCTGCACACTCCAAGAGGGACCGTGTTATTTCTCTGGGTAGGGAGGGGGTGGCCTGACATTCAGTTCGCCCCTGAATTCATGCCATTTAAGACCTGCAGGCAGGAGCTTTCTTCACTACAGGGCTGTCTGTTATGGGGGACAAGGGTGGTCATACCACCCACCTTGCAAGAACCAGTTTTAAGGGCACTGCACGAGGGTCACCCTGGCATCGTAAGGATGAAGGCCTTGACCCGCAGCTACGTCTGGTGGCCAGGATTGGATGCCTGGATTGCCAACTGGGTTAACACGTGCCAGCCCTGCCAGGCAACAAGAGCAGCCCTGCCAGCAGCTGCCCCAACCAAGTGGGAAGATTCAGGGGGCCTTTGGGCCAGGCTGCATATAGACCTGGCTGGTCCCATACAGGGGAGGACATTCCTGGTTGTTGTAGACTCATTCTCCAAATGGACTGAAGTGGCCTTGTTACCCTCCACCACAACACTGGCTGTCACAAGGGCCTTGACCAGACTGTTTGTTACTCACGGACTTCCTGACACATTAGTTTCAGATAATGGCCCTCAATTCAGTTGTAACAAGTTTGCCATCTTTGCAGCTAACCTGGGCATCAGACACGCTCTCACAGCCCCCTTTCACCCTGCAAGCAACGGAATGGCAGAAAGAGCTGTCAGGTCTGCCAAGGAAGTTCTGGCCAAGCTGGGCTAGGCAGACTGGCACTCCAAACTGTCAACTTACCTACTTATGCAACATGCCATCCCGTGCCCTTCCACCAACAAGTCCCCTGCTGAACTGTTAATGGGCAGGCGCCTCAGGACCACCCTGGACAGGTTGCACCCCCACTACGCTCCCAGCACGCCACTAACCTCTGACAGCCATGCCAGGGAATTCGCCTTGCAAGACCTGGTGTATGCCAGGAACTATGCAAGGCACCCCTTATGGCTGCCAGGGCAGATAGTCTTTGTTACAGGACCCAGGTCATACAGAGTCCTCCTGGAAGATGGCCAGATCTGGAGAAGGCATGTGGACCAGCTAAGGAGGCGTTGGAGCAAGCCTGCCACCGAAATCCCAGTCTACCCACCGCCGGACAACCCGGTCTACTCACCGCCTACCGCAGCCAACCCGCCGAAGAACCCGGTCTACTTGCCTCCTGACAATGCGACCAACCAATCGCCGAGAGAAGACTCACCCGAGCAGCCGCCAGACAGCAGTCCAAGGATGGCCAACGACCCTCTGCAGGTTCCTGTCACCGCCCGGAAGGAATAGGACGCGCCAGCCGCTGACAAGCCTCGGGAACTTCGACAATCGGGCGAAAGCAGCCATCCTGGCTGCAGGACTACGCATGCTCGTGGCCAGGGGGAAGGAGTGCTGTGTTCAAAGACTAGCAGCAGTCCTCCCTCTGGTCCGCCACCAACGTGGGAGCGCCGATCGCTCCCATTGGTTGATGCCGTTTGACAGCCGGCTATAAAAGGGAGCTGTCAAACGGCATCAGCTGTCGCCGCCAGCTGGCTGTCAGATAGCCTCGGCAGCCACGGAGACCCTTTATTCGACAGAATAAAGTCATTAGCCTTTAGCCTGGCTCCGTCTCTCTTTGTAACCGCTGCTCCACAACATCAACCTTCCTTGTTCAAGGAAAACATTAAAAAAAAACAGAACACAATCAGCCATTCCAAGAGTAGTGTATTGCTGTTGCCATCTACTGCTTAAAAATTATTGGGTTTTATCATATAGTATGATTTTAGAAAGGGTGGAACATTAAATCCAGTTCAGGAAAGGAAAGAGCTGACTTTTGATTAAGCATAGACAAATATTTTGTATTTGCCCTGTTTGATGTGTGTTGTGCCTGGGAGCTGAATGGGGCTTGCCAGCATTTCTTCTGGGGCCAAAAGACTAAGTCAATAGTTTGGGCACATTTGCATGTTGATGAGTTTAAGGCACCAGGAACCTGTGAGGCACTATGGACCTAGAGCAAAACATGGAGTTCCTTTCCTTTTGTAGTTCTTCACCTATAGATAGAATCTTGCCAGATGAAAGCAACTGTTTGTACAACTATAGATATATTCTTGGAACTACTAAGGAAGAGCCGTTTTAACTCTCTTCCTGCTGATCAAACTTTCCAAACTTTGCTTCCTCTTTGCCATCTGGAAAGTAGCCCCTCCCTCTTGGGAATCCAGACTACATTCCACCACAGATGGAAGAGTCTTGAAGAGGCCAAAAACATACGTTTTACCCCTTCAGTATCCTGCAACCAATTCCCCAATGGACCTACTGATGCACCACAAATTGTAGTGCAATCCTAGCATCAAAAGAAATTGTGCAATTGTGTGAGAATGAGAGAAAATAGTTTTTTAATTGTTACATGAGGAAACATGTGACTATTACTCCAATCAATCCATTTCTGAATTCCTGACAGGAAAAGTGGTAAGTTGTGGCCATGGCAATGATGTTGGAAACTAACTGATAAATTTGCAGAAAATAGATGGGTACTGTGATGATCTGGGGTGTGGCACAAAAATAACAAAGTCACCAAAGTAAATAAATTCCCTTTAATGCCTCCAACTTGGCTCCCAATGTCCAGTTATCCTCGGCTGGAGATAACAAAACAGTCTTCCAAAAACAGTCTATGAAAGGAAGAAATGCAGTCTGAACCCAACGTAAAGATAATTAGAAATTTTAAAAAACCCAACACAAACCACACTGAAGTAATTAACATGACAGGCCAGGATGAAAAATTGCAGACTTCCAAAAGATAACACAACATCCACAGTTGGGAAGATGCCAAAATCCAGATAAGCCTAGAGAAAAATAATGCATGCTTTGCTTTCAGCAACTTTGCCATGCACAGTTTGCTCTTTTAAACAGTCTTCCCAGCTGCAGCCCCTGAAGGGGATCAGGGCCCTTTCCTCCCCTGTAAACCATGTTGCTGCCTTATGCGTTCCTTCCTGCATGCTCTAGGATGAAGATGGGGTGGGCCTGGGTCTTCCTCTGAATGTCCAGCCAGCCTGTGCCCTTCCCCAGTTTCGTCCACAGCCGCCGGAGCCACATTCCCACTCCCTGTCAGCTGTTCCACCTCTCCCTTGGAATCAGATTCCAACTGGAGCATGACAAGTACTGGGAAATCTACGTGAAAGATTATGAACAAAGAAATGGGTCTCAGAAGAAAAGAATCAGGATGAAGTCAGGATGCAGCTAAGAGTATACAGTAATCAGTGTTTTAAAGGAAAAATATTGAGGAACTGAGGATGGAGCTATAGATTCCAGAACTACAGTCTTCATATTCAGCAACTGAAAGACAAAAATTGATGCTTTCATTTGTAGGGTGTTTAGAAATTAGATAAAGGGCAGTAATGAGTTTGTTGTAAATTTTTTGTTCATGCATGCAATTATACAACTGGAGATGATAAAAATGCTTTCTAGGTGTGAAAGGGCCAGCTAGTTTTCCCGGTTCTTCAGGTACACAGTTGCCAAGTGAGAATTGCAACTGCTCCATCTACAAAGGTCAGGCATTCCACTGCCTGATCTTTAGCTGATACTATTTTATTGCAGCACTGAAAAACATCATGGGAAAAACTACAAATGGATTTTTGTTACTTTAGTTCAAAGGACAGACCCCTAACTGAATTACTTTCTTCTTTTTTCTTTGTTGCACTTCTAGCATTTTTTGGAAAAGGAATTACTCATTTTAATGGTCAAGACTACAGTGATAGACGGTACTAACAGTACAACATGTTGTCCCAATTCTCTCTATTATTTGAAGTAAATTTACTTTTCCATTGAAATTCCCATTGTTTCATCTCTATATTTTTCATACATTTAAACATATAGATTTTAATCTGTCCATATTCTGATTTGCATTTCACTAGTAAGTTACATGTTGCATCTAACAAATGTTTCGTATTATGAGCTATAAGATTTTCAAATTCAGTCAAACTTTTAAATTTTTCCCCTTGCTTTTGCATTTTTTTTAAATAATTGTGCATCTTTAAAAATACCAGAACCAATTATGTCTAGAAGAGCATTGTGTATTAGATTCAAAATATCCTTGTTTTAGTCTATTAAAAATAACATCTTGCAATCCAAAAAACTTCTTGTCTCTCCACTGAGCAAATTCAAACTCAAGCTGAATCCTGGTTTTTCAAACTTGTCTTCAAATTATGTTGTAAACTATTAACTAGGAATTGGATCAGTTCTTCCTTCTGTTACAGTTTTGCAATTTTCACTGAGAAGTTGGTACAATATATAATTTTATTTTCTCTTTTATTTTGAAACTATCTGAAGCTAGCTTTTCTTTTCCTTTTTGGTTTCCTTTATTAGGTTCAGCTTTGCTGACATCTTTACACATCCAGGTCACCTGGAAAAAGAGCAGAAAACTTTTCCTTGGTGACTTATGCGTCCCTTTACCTCCCATATCCATATTATATGCAAAGGTTTAGATGTCCCTAGTCAAACAAACAAATCCCTAACTAAACAGAAAGTGATAGGATATAGAGTACAATGACTTTGAATGACATCTTTTTGCACACTGAATGCATACTTACTGTATAGCTGTTTACAGATTCAAAATAAGAGTGACACAGACATTTGGATGTTCTTTCAGTCACCTCTCCTCTATTAGCTTCCAATAATTTCTTAGCCAGTTAAGTCTTCCTATTCTTTGTTTCTTACTTTTTTTCCTTACCCTTCCTTCCAGAAGACTTCTCAGAAATATTCTTACGTTTCCCTATGTATGTTGTATTGTCAGACATTTTCAGTAATATTTAAACTAGGGGTCTGTGATGTCCATTTTAAAATCTTTTTTTCCGTAGTACTTCATGATTAATTTGGAGGCATAGTTGGATCATTTCTTCCTGAAATATCCAATATATTTTCAACACAGCACTTGCATATCTCTATTATGTTTTGGAGTTGCATAACAACCAAAAGTTACAAAAACGTGAGCATGGAAAAACAAATTCAACTAATTATCCTTATCTTAGAAGCCAAGATCACAGTGAAGAATGTAAATGGGTACAATTTGAGAAAGGAAAGAGAGATATAAATGCTTAAGAACAAAAAGATGAATGAACTGCAATATTTATAGTACTGTGATTCTATGATCTCTGGTTTCTCATGTTTACTAATTTGTCTAGTTGCTTTCCCTTAGTTCAAAATTAGCTTATTCACAAGGCTTAGTTGCATAACTACACCTTGAAATATTTGTATCATTTTATTGTTTGTTTTTCTCTTTCTGGAAGTAAGTGGTGTGATACCATTAGTGATTTATTATAGTAAAAGTCTCTGGTATCTAACATCACATCATGTTCATCTTCTCCAAGAGTAATTGCAAGTCTTGTTATAGGTTTTAAATGCACAAACCTTACCACCAGGCATGTAAGCTGGCAGATGTTATGACTGTGTGTGTATTTTGAATACTACTGGAATCCTCTAGCTAAGAACTCTGTGCAGCATATTGTGGCTGATGCATTTTTAATCATACCTCTGCAAATATATCAAGGCAACTACAATTAAATATTGTCATCTTGTGTTGAAACATAGTACTGCAAGAAGGAAAGTACAGAATTCAGTAAAGCTTTAATTTTTTTGTCAATCAAGAGATGAAAAGGAACATCTGCAGGCTGGAACTATTCTACTGAAATCCTGAACATGAGATTGAAGGCTGTCCAACCAATATGAAACTGAGAGATATGTTCAGGTAACATAAGCAAAAAAATGATATTGTTTCCCAAATAAGAAGACCTAATACTAGACAGAATACTGGACATGCACTGTAAGCATAGCAAATAAATAAAGCAATTTTCCAAATAGATAACCATGTAATACCATCGTGCACTTTCCTTTGCATCTGAGAGAATATAGAGATGGTTCAGCTCAGAAAATGATTATCAATGATGACAAGTAGTCCTTCAAACACTATAGCCTAATCCTAAATCTGGAAACTCTTTAAGAGATAAAATCTTTTGAACTACTCTAGAAATGGATTATCTGACTAAATCTAAGTGTAATAAGAATCTAACATCACATCAATTTCCAATCAAACGTCAAAGCAACCATATTCAATGCCTTGATATTGGTTTTTACATTTTCAATATCAAAGGTAATATTTATTAAAAAATAAAAAAATCTGGCAAATTTTCAATTTATTCATGTTTAAAATATTACAATAATTTTGTCATTTCTATTGGATCACATAGATTCTTAGTCTTAGTGCATAAAAAAAACTTGCTTCATGACTGAAAAAAAAAACAGCAGATGGCCAGCAAGTTCCCAATAGCTTCAAGGAAGAATTGTAAATGACAAATGGGAATTCCCAATTCTCTACCTATTCTCCACTTGAAATTATAAGACATCTTGCCTCAACTTGGCATTATCCAGATGTGCCTAAGTCTAATTATAATTTCTATACAGGTTAATTTATGAGCCTAGATCATAAATCTGTAATGTGACCATAGGACACTGCAAATGGCTGTAAATATGAGCCAGTTGCCAAATACTCAAAATATGGCCATATCACTGTGGGAGGGGTGGTTGTTGGAATTTCAGAACCAGGTTGTAAATAGTTTTTGAGGGTTCCATCATAATCAATAGTAGCTAAGCAACTGTAAAGTAGGTAAGTAAGGACTACCTAATTCCCAAAGAGCAGTATCATTATAGTAATCATTCACTCTGGGTTTGATGGAGCACTTATTCAAATATAAACAAAAATATATAGCAGGTCAAGGAAATCTCACTTAATATTATTTATTCAGCTTATACTGCTTAGAATTGAGGATATCTTTGGCTTACAACTTGGCCTGAGATGGAAAAGATTTGCATTATATTTCTGTATTTATATCTGCTTTCTTTAAAACTGAACCTTTCAGTTAAAACTTAAAATATTCCCCATCTCAATCTGCAATCTGTTTAGAATATTGTACAATGAAATTATCTTGTTTCAAACCTGAACATGTATGTTCCACTGAATTCAGCAGAGTGCAAGTTTTGAAACTGGGCACACATTGAACACTTCCCAATAAATTTTAGAAGTGAAAATGCCAGTAATATGTCAAATATTCAGTCTTTTTATTACAATTTGCCAGAAGGTACCAGTATCCTTACAGATTATTTTTAAGCATATTCTAACACCTTTCTTTTAATAAATCTTTTATACTTTATCCAACCTTAAAATATATTATATGGAAATATATTATTTCCATACAAGGCGATAAGGGCCAAATATAAACAGGTACACAATAATTTCTTCAGTAGCTTTGTGTACAGCAGATGGTGACACAGCAAGCAAAGAAAGGGTTAATAAATTGTGAAGTGTCAGCTAACCTGATCTTTGAACTCCAGTGAGTGCTCCAGCTGCACATTAACACAAGGAGCTACCAAGGGAAAAGGAAACTTAAAGGCAACTCTCTAATTTAAATAACTTTAATGTGGAAGGATCACACACTCTTTTTCCAGCTACAAAATGTTGCAAATTACAATTTCACCACATCAAAAAACAGCTCAAAGGAAATTCAGATGTCCCATGAAACTAACATGCATACATTGTACAATCAACATACACTGTAGCAAAGCCCTTGGGAAGATGTCTCAGTTGTTTTTCCAGGCTAGGCCCAAGGAGCAGCTGGTACTCCAGCTTGTCTCAAAATGGTTTTCCTCATTTGGGATCAATTTCCAAACCTATTTTAAGAAAGTGAATCTTTCCTTAAAGGGATAGTCAGATGCACTCCCAGCCCATGGACAAACCATATATCAGTCATTGTGTCCCCCTACACCCAAAGGAACATTGCAATGTGGACTGAAACAATCTCATTAATCCCTTAATAGAACAAACTGTGTGAAAGAGGTTGCAGTATTGTGTTTCAGGACCAGGGGTGGGATAGGAAAGGGTTAACTACTGGTTCCGGATTTACAAGCTTCCCTGCAGGCTGGGAGCCCCGCACCTATAAATCGTCATCAGCATGCTGGGTGCAGAGAAGCAGCCTTTGAAACAGACCTCTTTTCCTGTTTTTTTAACTGCAGCTGTGCCTTGTTGGGCAGCTGAAGTTGAAAAATCAGGAAATAAAAATCAGGTAAGAGCCTGGGAACATCAGCAGACATAGAACCGGTTCTACGTCTGCTGTTCTTCAGAGCTACCGGTTCTACAGAGGTGGACAGAACCAGTAGAAACCCACGCCTGGTCAGAACCAAATGGTTTATAGAACAAATACCGTAGTGCTTCTTTTGCTAACGTTTTTGAGATTACACATCACTTACCTTGCCAAAACATATATTTATTTCTAGATGTAGATTTTCAGCTAGATGAAAAATCACATCCAAAGGATACTCATAAACCACCCAGAGCCACTTTGGATGGTGAGATGGGCAGCATATACAGTAGATCCAATAAATAGACATTCAGACAGTTTTTCTAAGGAGAGGTATGCGATCTCCTTTGGCCACAGTGTTATTGAACTTGTGTATAAAGAACCTAGAAGAAAGGATAGTTAACAAATTCACAGATGGCATTAAACTAAGGAAATTGGGGGGGGGGGGGGGAATCACAATTCAAAATGGCCTAAACAAGTTTTTGATATTTGGCTATATTTAGTACGACTGATTTAGGGCTGCGGCAATGGTGATGGCCTACTTCTGATTAGGAAAAATCAAATGTACAACTGAAAGACTGGTGAGACCTGGCTTGGTTTTAATGCATGTGAAAGGAGTCTAAGTGGGCAACTAAGGGAAAGTGAGCAAGCCTGGTATACAACATGTTTAAAAGGACCATGCGTTGTAGGGCTATATCCATATCAGAGAAGCTAAAGTTCCACTGTTCTTTTCATTACCTAGACTGCCCTTGAAGGACTCTGCGTAGCTCTGGGCACTGAGGATTGGACAATCTAAGACAGAGGTGTCAGCCGCTTCAGGGTCGTGTTTGACCTCAGGGGGCCAGCACAGGCGTGGCCACCTTGACGTCACTTGTGTCGGGGGTAGCTGTGGTCCAAGCATTCTGCCAGTGATTACATGCTCCCGAGCTTTATTTTCAGCTGCAACAGCCTCCTGCAACCCTCTGCCAGTGAAAACAGACCACCTCCTGCAACCCTCTGCCAGTGGCACTTCTGAGGTCCATTTTTTATTTTATTTTGTCAAGCAATTATTAGATAACTAAGTATAAACATGGTTATGAATACATGAAATGGATACGAATAAGAAAAAAGAAAAGAAACAATAGGACAGGGACGGTAGGCACATCAGTGTGCTTTCCAGGGCAGCCCCTATGGGCTGGATGCAGCCCACGGGCCTTGAGTTTGACACCCCTGATCTAAGAGGACCTGGAAAGCAAGATCAAGGGTAAGAGGAATGATTGATGACCTAAGCAGACTTAGCTTGCAAAAAAGGCAACTATGAGGAAATAGGATAGCAGTTTAAGGCTACATGTACAAGAGGGGGTGGGTCTATTTTTTTTTGAAAAAGAGTTGAAGGAGTTGAAATTAAATGAATGGAGATTCAGGCTCAATATAAAGAATTCTCTAATGATACAAGCTATAAAATAGAGAAACACAGTAATAGATGCCTTCTATCTGTATGAATATTTCCTCATTTCATTTAATTAAGATTCAAGGATATCCTGGTAGTTTCATTTCCCTGCCACACTCCAAGAAATTACCTTAATTTCATACCCACCCATGCAGGGGTGAGATTCAAATTTTTTAACAACCAGTTCTGTGGGCATGGCTTAGTTGGTGGGCGTGGCTTGGTGGTCATGTTATTGGCTGGGCATGGCCAACTCAACATTACTCACATCAAGGAACACATCTCCTCGCCTGGCCTTTCATGGCTGCGGGGATGCTGCAACAGTCGTAAATGTGAAAAATGGTCATAAGCCACTTTTTTCAGTGGCATTGTAACTTTGAATGGTCATTCCACACAAGCAAAGTACCAGCAAAGGAGGGAAAAAAACTCCGAAGAAGTTCCTGAGACGGGAAGTCTAGTTCTGCCAAGAATGTAATAAGGGTTAGCAGAGAGGCAGTTTCTGTAAGCAACACCAGAATGTTTCCTTCCTGCCTTCCTTACAGGATTAGGCCAGTAATTTCTTCTAACAACCAGTTCTCTGAATTGCTTAGAATGTTAACAACCTGTTCTAGTGAATAGGTGTGAACTGGTAGAATCTCACCCTTGCACCTATGGATGAAATAACTTAGAGTCATCCTTAGTTATTCCAATTTTAAAGGAACATTTCCCTTTCTCCCTTATTTGGACTCTGTCCAAAGCAGCTTAAAGGTATATAGAACCCATTAGCTGTCATCCATTACTTAAAGCAAGAAGTCCAGCAACAGAGGCAGAATTGGAACCGGTAGTGGAGACAGCAAATTTCACATCACTGTATTTTTCTGCTGAATCAAAGATAGGCAGATAGCAGTTAACTAAAAAAATAAACAAGGTAGGAAGATAAGGAGTCTAATGATGTGCAGACATGAAGTGTAACAACATGAGAAAGAAATAATTTGGGTTTATGGCTCACTAATAGCTCATTGATAATTAATGCCTGTATATTTACATATTCTGCATTTGATGTGCAACTCTTTGAATCTGAAACAGGAAAGTTGCTTCAAATGCAATGTATATGTATTTGCAGAAATGGTGAATGATTTTTTTAAAGCTTCATCTTTTGGTAGGTTTGCATGATAACCCCATATGGTTTCAGGAAAACATGTGTATTGAATTAAGGGGTTTGATATTTATTTATTAGTATAGCCATCCCTCAAATCAGTGACTCTAGCTGGCAAACAATCATTAAAACAATTAAAACACAGTAAAACAATAACAATAAATAGCAACCAAGAGATGCTATAACCCTTCAGCATAACCAGGAAACAGGACCTTTTACACACTTAGACCTGGGCATATAGCCAGGTACTCTTGAAGGACTTCTGAAAGGTCAATAGGATTGGGGCCATCCTAATCTCATGAGGAAGATGTTCCACAGAGCAGGCACTACGACAGAAAAGGCATGTTTCCTGGTCCCTGCTAACCAACATTTCTTTCTGATTGGATATGAACTATGCCCATCCTGGCAAATAGAATTGGACAGATAGAGACAACTAGAAGAAGATGGCCTTTCGTGTAGCCTGATCCCAAGCCATCAAGGGCTTTAAAAGTGACAACCAGCAACTTGAACTGCACCTGGAAACATACTGGCAATCAAATGCAAGTAGTGGTGAAGTAGTGGTGTTACATGTGCCCAACACCATTTGTTTATTTCCTGCCTTTCCTATTTTTTACAAATAATTCAAGGCGTTTACACTTGCAACTATATTCTATACCAGTTGAAGGTTACGAATGTTAGCCCCATGGACAGCCCCATGTTGAGTGTGTTGTTACAGTACTCCAAATGGGAGCTCATGTGAGAGCGAGCAGACCCTCCCAGAAATGGGCACAACCAGTACACAGTTGTTTTCATACCTTTAATTGGTATAGAAAGCACTCTCATGTTGGATTTAAAACATCCTTCCTACCTTGAAAGCAAACAGCTTTCACAGCTTATAAACAATCATAATTTTGTCAGAAGATGATTATGTCACAATCAACATATATGTTGTTTTATAAAATAACATAAGGAAAAAAGATAGGATTTGGGATTAAAATCTAAAGTTATTATAAAAGCATTCTCTGACATGGAGGCAATTAGTTCCATGAACTGGATGTCACTGAATTCATAGCACTTTTTTTTCTTGTGCAGGGGTTTTTTCATTCAAGCATTCTTGTGTTAGCCAGTAAGGATGGCTCAGATTACATAAGAGTTGACTTACATAAATCTAATTTGATGCAAATGTCTCCATAACCCATATAAAAAATGTTCAAAATGCATAACAGTTCACATTATTTAGGCAATACAAATATATGTGGGTGAATATTGTGGAATGAGATTGTAACAGATGCTGCATTTCCACAAGACAAGGCTTTTTCATGCTAGTATAGTTACCTTCTGAACAGATATTTTTATTGTAATTTTTAATGTTGTTTCTCTTTTAACTGAATTCCAGGGATTTTTGGGGGGGAAGAGAATTGGTCAAATTCCAATTCATGCAAAGTTAATATAAGTACCCAAACGAAGCAGTTAGGTAAATTGGACAGAGTTTATAATTACTTTAGCCATGTTATAAAAATTCAGGGCCTGAAAAGACAAATGTATAACTAAAATTATGCATAAAAAGTAACTCATCTGTTTG
Organism: Hydrophis major; assembly: GCA_033807585.1. NCBI lineage: Eukaryota > Metazoa > Chordata > Lepidosauria > Squamata > Elapidae > Hydrophis > Hydrophis major. The sequence continues at coordinate 84,335,701 of CM066328.1, read as the reverse complement.
AAGCATCTATGGTACCTTTGCTCCTACCGTGTTTCTTTTTTTAAGAGAGGTTATAGTAATTTCTCCTTCCTTTGGTCTATTAGGCACCAGAATATTAAACTTTGATATTCTTTGTCATATAATGGTTATTCTGTTTTTGGTTTAAATATCAAACCAGTCTAATTTATCATCTCTACTGGAGGAGTCCAAATTTATACTTTTATACTTAACTTAAAGTTGACAACTTAAAAGAGCGCCAAATATTTATTTAAACTCCAGTATTCCTGACAACTTCTTAGCGACAGAACTCAAACCATTCCGCAGCAAACAATTATTTAAGTGCTTATCACATTTATAAAAAGAGTTTTATCCCAAGAGTTTTATTTATAATTGGTAATCACTTATCCAAGTATGTTGAAAGCCTAACACATTTATTAAAGCGTATACTTTTGTGGATTAAAACATCTCTTAAATGCTTTTATATATGAAAATTATTATCAGTTTACAACATAAAGCATTTGATATATGCAGTGCAATGTGAGAAACATGCAGACTCATACAATGGGGAAACAAAACAACCACTTCAGAAATGCAAGGCACAGCATAGGACTATCTTTTTGGGTTCCTTGCCTCGCATGTCAGCACCCAGAATGCAATACACCCAGCCTCCCCACACACTCCTGTGCATGCACAGGCAACCCCCCCCTCCGCTGCCCCCTTACCTGCACTGCGCATGCCTCCCAGCTGATTTTTGGGCCTTTTTCAGCCTCCCAGAGGCTGGAGGAAAACCTCTGCAGCCTTTGAAGACAAAAAAATGGGCCCGTTTCATCATTTCTGGTATTTCCAGAAATACAGGAAGTGATGAAACGGGCGTTTTTCAGCCTACAAAGGCTGCTTCCCTCCAGCCTCTGGGAGGCCGAAAAAGGTCTGAAAATCAGCTGGGAGGCATGCGCATGCACAGTGAAGTAAGTCTGCCTGGAGCTCATGTGCCCGCCGCACAAATGGCTCTGCGTGCCACCTATGGCACGTGTACCATAGGTTCACCATCAAGGACAAAGGAGAACAAGCTTATCAAGAGAGGATTCAAGAGCCCATCTGCATCTGAAAAACAATTTACATCCTGGACAGAGAGGACTACTGGTTTGAAAGAGGAGTCAAAGAGGCCATCATGTTAAAATTGAACAACCCTCTCTGAACAGAGGGGGAAGATACAATACCACCTATCTCTTTTCTATGACATAGTCCTTTCAGCAGTCCCAAGAAGGTTCCACAACCATTTGTTCTCTGATTCAGATAACTTTGAGGGCACAGATAAAACTGAGGTGAGTTTCTGCTCTTGAGTTTCTACTCTTTTTAGGGGAAATATTCTGCCTTTTTAATATTTCCAAGGATATTTCATTTTTCTAGGAGAGGGATAGGTGCTAACCTCCTACAGCTGTAAGGCTGCAATCTTACTGGTGCTAAATTTTAACAATTAAAAACATACACAAGAATACAATCATTTCGCATTTGCATACAAACTGCCTGCTTTTTAAAAATGAAAAGGAGCAAAAAAAAAATCTTCTCTAATCCAATACAGTGTATCAAGAATAAGGAGGTTTAGGATGTAGTTCCTGTGAAACTAATCAGACAATCAAAAATTATTTATTAAAAATTAATTAGAAAAACTCCCTGGCACCTTTTCTGGCTGAGTTGTGAAACTGACTGGAGAAATTTGTCATTTACAGCCCTACTATAAGTATTAGAACTGACAGAGTATTAGAACGGATAAATACTGGTTAAAAAGAGTTGGCGAGGAAGGGTGGCATAAAACAGGCCAGGGCTCTGGAGTCCTCACTTTACCCCTCGACACCACCTCCCGGATCCCGAATGCTGAAAAACAAAGCCTTTGTTGAGCTGGGGAATGGATGAAGCATCTGTTTCCTAGTATGATTTGATTGTTGATTGTACCCTATGACTATCATTAAGTGTTGTACATTATGATTCTTGATTCTTAACGAATGTACCTTTTCTTTATGTATACTGAGAGTATTTATATCAAGACAAATTCCTTGTGTGTCCAATCACACTTAGACAATAAAGTATTCTATTCTATTCTATCTCTCACTCAACAACCCACAAGGGGAATCCCCCTGGCTCCGTGCAGAGGGGCGGGCTCGCACAACTTGCAGCCCCCTTCCCTGCCTTCAGCTCCAGGTTTTTCAGACCCGGAAAGGTCCTCGCGGCGCTTTCGGGCATCGCATGAGGAGACCCTTCCCGCGCAGCTTGAGGTTGTAAGAAAGTAGGTCGAGAGAAGGGCGGCCTGAGCCCCGGCCTCATTGTAGCCCCGGGAAATCGGGCCGCCCTCAGGTCAGCGGGGCGGAGAAGGGAGCGAGCGCCTTCGTTTCAGGTAAACAAATAACAACCAACACCCAAGCAGCCCTTGTTTGTTCAACCGATACATAAGGCTGCAGCGGCGTAAGCTCAGCCGAGATCAAATTTCGACTTTGTATAATCGTCACTTGAATATACACTAATCGGCATTCATTCAAATGAAATTTCGTTATGCACAAAGGTCTCAAAGGGTCACCGTTTCAACATACGCTACATCAACATGGCAAAATAAAGACAAAATTATGCATAGACCCACATAGATGACACAACGCAGTCTAATTCGGATGTACACGCGTACATGAGATTAACGCACAGGTAAAGACACAATGGTGGCAAAAAGGAGTCACGGAAAGGTGTTTTTGAATGTTATGTGCCTACGCTACCCTCAACCGCCCCCACTGGAGCTACCATTTATGAGCTGCAACAATCCGGACCACCGCTACTTTGCTGCCATCTCGCGGTCGTCCGGATCACTGTAGACCCGATTTGATTATCCCCCCCTCCTTAACCTGGTCCCTTACGTAATATGGCCGCCGTTCTTTCTCTACCAGGGTGGTTTTTTTTTTCCTTCCAAAGTTAAGAGTCTGCAAGAAGATTTAAAAAAAAAAAAAAAAGCCTCACTGTCTTCTTGTGCAAATGTCTATGGAGATTCTCAGTCATCCAAGTCACGTTTGTCCCGAAGGTGCTTTTTCAAGAGGCAACTGGACTTTCTGGTTTTTTTTTTTTTAATGTTTTTCTTTTCATCCAAAAGCTTCTTCAGTTCTGGCTTGATTCCTTCCATTCCCCACCATCCAGAATGAAAAAAGCTTCTGGAATGAGAAGCGAAATGTCTTAGAAAAACCAGAAAGTCCAGCTGTCTTTGGGGAGGAAAAAAAAGCACTTTTGGGACCCCCTTTTGCACTTTCGGCGGACTACAAAATACATAAAGGGGGGGGGAGAAGTAGACTACTACGCATGCGCCCAACTACCTCGACGCATTGTCCTTTTCAATCCTGTGTCAATCAAGCCGAGAGCCCTTCCCCCCACCACCGACCTCATTTGTTTCCCTTCGCTTTCCACCTATCCCTGAATTACAAGTACGTCACGTGGCTCCGCGATCACGTGGGACGAGGTTCCATTTTGTGGCGTAGTTAACACTCGACCTACCCAGTCGAGGCGAGGACGTCGTCGGTGGTGGTTGTTAGTTCGTCTTTGTCCGTTGACAGCTGCACTTTAAAAAAAAAAAAACCGAGAACAGACGATCGTAAGTGCCTATCTATTCAAATTTAATAGGCGAGCAGTAGCGAGGTTGGGGGGCGGGGAAGAGAGAGACACGGTTGCATTGTATAAATCTGGTTAGGTGGGGGAAAAGCTTTAAACGTATATTAAACCGCCGACGGTGTGTGAGTGATTACATTTCCTCTTAGCAGAACAAGTCAGGAGGGGTAACGTTGGCCTGGAACAGTGGGGTGCGGCCGAGCCGCCATTTCGTGAAAGCAATCAAAAGGGCTAGGATTGATGGGCGGTCGTGTGCAACACGCATGCGCAGCTCTGCGTGTTGGCTGCTTTCAGCCGCCTGGAGAAAAGGTGGAATCGAGGTGGCGTTTTCCAATTGGACGAGGGAAGGCGGAACTCGGTGGCTGGTTGGAACGAGGGGCGGGGCGACGGGCCCTGCGTGGGTTTTGCCTTTCCTGATGTTGGACTGCGGCAACCGAGGGCGGAGGAGGTACTGCGGCAATGATGCTGCAGATCCTTTTGGACGGCGGCCATTTTTTTTTTTTTAGATTCGATTTGCTGACTTGAATTTTTAGGTTCATAATTTTTTCCTTTTCATTTTTTTTCTCCCGCAGCTGTTCTAAAGCGGTACTATGAGTGGTTGTCGTGTATTCATCGGAAGGCTGAATCCAGCCGCCAGAGAGAAGGATGTAGAGAGATTCTTCAAAGGATATGGACGTATTCGAGACATTGATTTGAAGAGAGGTTTTGGATTTGTGGTAAGCGATAAAGAAAAAATGCTTTTGGTACAAGCAGCCTCCGATAGTGATGAAATAAATTGATTACTTCCTATGGGGAAAAGGATCTAAGGTGGTTTTGGGTAGCCCATCCGTCTTTTAAGTAAGCAAGAATGACCTTTGCAGTGGCAATACACTTTGTAAATATGTAGAACTGATAGTAAGTTTTTAAAAAGTTACAATGCAGTCCTTAATGATTTTTTCTCACAAAGGAAATTAGGATTTGGAATGAATTCAAAGGACCAAAACACAAATGAATTGGCTGCTGTTCTGTGCCTTTAAGTAACTTGAAACAGTAACCAGAGATGCCATTCAGTAAATTGCTGATGCAATTTATTTAACAGGAGTTTGAAGATCCCAGAGATGCTGATGATGCAGTCTATGAATTGGATGGAAAAGAACTCTGCAGTGAAAGGTAACATTTCATAACCCTTAGATTTGGATGCTTGACAATAGCAGTTAGTGCTAAAACATTCTTTGCCAATATTATATTCGACTTCAGTATGTTCAGATTGGCCTTTGTCTGAAACAAGTGCTAATTGGTATTCTCATATTAATGTCACGTAGATGGAATGGACTGTTGTATTATAAATAGGTGCAATTATTTTGCTTTCTAGAGTTACAATTGAACATGCTAGAGCCCGCTCTAGAGGTGGAAGAGGCAGAGGGCGTTATTCTGACCGTTTTAGCAGCCGCCGTCCACGAAATGACAGAAGGTAAATACTATGCAAAGAACATAGGTGATGCTCAGCTTAACTTCCTGTAGGCATAACTAATGAACTGAACATTTTGTTTTTGATAGAAATGCACCACCTGTAAGAACAGAAAATCGTCTCATTGTAGAAAATTTGTCTTCTCGAGTCAGCTGGCAGGTTTGTTAAACATGATTATCTTAAGACTTCGTTTAATGGGTATGTAATATGTAAACTTTTTATTAAGACTAATTTTTACCTTAAATTTAAAACATTTATCAAAATTATTAATTAATGTTTAAATGCATTGTTCAAAAGTAGTTTAATAGTATTTTAATGTAATTTTACCTTGTTTTAAAACTCCATTTTAACCACTTTAAAAATCCATTTTATTTGCCAGCCTATCTGTGTCGTTGGCCTTATGACGAGGAGTGCCTGTGGGTTATCCTAATCGTTCTGTCTTGGTCACTCTTGGTTGGGCCTGGTTGACTTTTCCAGTCAGCTCCTCCAGTGTATCAGTTGGCCACCTCTAGATCTGTGTTTGCCGGTCTAGACGTAATCGATGCACTTCCTTAAAGTGCCGGGTTGCAGCGATCCCCGAAAGTTAACGAGATCTGATTCCTAAGTTGAGAACTGTACCTCCTGTAAAGCTTCAAAATAACAGATCGTGATCGAGAAAGTTGAAAGATACGAATTAGGTGGTCCTTGGAATCCTGATCGCAGTAAAGTGATCCTTGGTGTAACTTCACAAGAGTAGAGAATGTCTGGATCCGACAGTAGTCTGCTAATAGGGAGGGCTGTGCGATTAAAGGCTTCCATCGATTGGGTAGTTCTCTTCAAATGGTTGGCGAAGAGCCAGTCGGGCATGTACCGTGGTGGTATCTTCGATCGCTTAATGCAGTTTGCTGCTTGGCTAGCCTAGGGAAATTTTAATGAAGGTAAAGTAAACTATATTTTTAATGACATATGGGGCACAAAATAACTGGTTTTTGTTTTGTATAAATGTGCTGTTTAGTTGTAAGACATTTCAGAATGCTTTCATACAAGTAAACTGTCTTGGCATTCAGTTATATAAAATGTATAGACAAATAACATGATTTGAGCATTTTGCTTAAAGCAATGTGCTGTTTTCATTTATTTCGTGCCCTGATATATTGTATCAAATATGGAATAATCTACAAGTGTGGCATCTGCCGCATTTTTTAACATCTTTTTTTGCAGTAGTAATTTTTATTATTGATAAACATTGTCTACCTCCTTTATCTAACATATTTAATCTTGTGATAGGATCTCAAAGACTTCATGAGACAAGCTGGGGAAGTAACATTTGCAGATGCACACAGGCCCAAACTAAATGAAGGGTAAGTATTGTGGAGGACCCCCTTATATTATATTGCAAAAGATAACTTGGGAGAAGGAATCTCCAAAGTATATTTTATTGGAAGTTTAAGAGTTGATAGTTTGACATATAAGCTATATTTCTTTTTTTAATTAGGGTGGTTGAGTTTGCCTCTTACAGTGATCTAAAGAATGCCATTGAAAAACTTTCTGGCAAGGAAATCAATGGAAGGAAAATCAAACTAATTGAGGGCAGCAAAAGGCACAGGTAAGAACTCAGCAAAGATATGCTTTGTGTACACACAGTTGTGGTCAGTATAAACCTAACCTAACATGGATATTTATCTTTTTTTAGTAGGTCCAGAAGCAGGTCTCGCTCCCGTAGCAGGAGCTCTTCAAGATCCCGTAGCCGTTCTCGATCAAGAAGCCGCAAGTCTTACACCAGATCCAGGAGCAGGAGCCGTAGCAAATCAAAATCAGTTAGTCGATCTCCTGCCCCTGAAAAGAGTCAGAAACGTGCTTCTTCCAGTAGATCAAAGTCTCCTTCTGTGGATCGCCAGAGATCACGCTCAAGGTCAAGATCTGTAGATAGTGGCAACTGAATTTGTGCAGGTTGCCTTGGAACTTTTAAAATCATACTTGCTTATAGTTGTGGTAAGTATGTAACTTTTGGGAAAGAGGGATTGAACCAGGGGAGGGGAGGAGGGTTGTAACAACTTTGTAAATGTTTGGACCATCAGAAAGTTACTGAACTAATTGTATTCTCTTTTGATAATCTTTTTCTTGCTCACTTCATTAAATCAGAAGTGTGTAGCTTTATGTATATTGCTAGCGTTCTTTGAAGAAACTAATTTTTTTGTATTTAAAAAAAATCTTAATTCTGAACATTTTCTCAGCATACTCTAGTAACTGAAATTTGGGGTGTTAAATATTTTAAATTGGTTAATTGAGCATTACACCAGCTGTAAATAAAGCTTTATTTCAGGTTTTGGGAATGATTCCCAAGTGTTTGTTTGCGCTACCTTGGCCAAATTTCCAAACATGCTGGTCAAAACTCACAATAAAACTTTTTTTTTTAAAAAAAGTGTTTTTCTTCTCAAAGCTGTTGGAGAGCTGCGCTTTACATGGGTTTGCACTTAGATGTTACCTTTCAGAAATAGGGTTATAAAGCATAAAGAGATAATTGGAAAGCTGTGCCTCCTTAGACATGATATAGTAACCTGCATACAACATTTTCCTAAATGTTCCTTGCCTGTTGCAATATATTATAGCATATTCTACTGTGGTGCATTCTACAATTTCTACTTGATACTTGGAAGTATCAGTGGAATAGTACTTTGCAGGTAATGAAAGGTTCATGAAGTAATGGTGTAAAATTGTCAACATATACATGTAACTGAAATGCCATTATTACAGCCAACCCTGAGTAAGGATGAGGAATATTTAGGTAAATGATATTTTAGTGTAACTAATTACATGGAATACTTGGAGAAGACAATACTTTGAAAAGACAATGTTTAGGTAATTTATTTTAAGTGCTATGTTGTGAAATGAATATAGGTCATTTCAGTTGATCCAAATGGCTCAGTTACGCGAGCGGTGATGACACCAATAATTTAATATGCCGCAGTTTAATATGTCAATAGTTTGCTAACCTAGCTTCTGGTTTAATGTGCTCTGTGAATATAGATCCAGTGAGAAATACAGCACTCGTGCCAAGCTTTTTCCAGACTTATGTAATACAGTAGTTGGCCAGGCATGTACTGCATGCAGATATTTTTACAGAGGTCAAAAGTAGTATATACCATTCTATCTTCCAAACTTTTCCACAGGACACTATATTTTAGAATATATTTTTATTTTTTATGGTAAAACTAAATTAAATGTCATTTGCCTACTTTTATGGAATTCATATGGTACTTCTAGTCCATGTGCAATCAATATGGTACAAGAGTTCTTTAGCTATTTGGATTGGAGCCTTGATTGCATTATTAAAGGTGATACTTGTTAAGACTGGGTTCCCCAACCAGGGTTAAGGAGACAAGCTAAACAGAATGTGCAGCGTTAGTCAGATAGGCACACAGATAAATGAGTGAGCTAAGCTTGTATGTTTATTAACATACAGTAAAAATAACAGATACGCTTGTGCTATCAAAAGATAGTTTATTCCATTTAGAGTTTATAGCATAGTCAAAATAACAGTCCATTAGTCATGTATCATTTTAGTCAGTCCATTCAAGGATATTCAATTAGCAAAGTCCGTGTAGAATATCCAATGTCAGTTCACTTACAAATCAGTCCGTTCTCTCTCCCGTTCCAGTAGGGGAAAAACACAGTCTTCAGTCTAGTAATTAGAGATCATAAAGCCAGAGAGAGCAAGCTGCTGTGCCTTGCTTTTTATGGTGCTTTTACAACCACTCCCTTAATTACATTCCTACAGTTAAAGTTGCAGACACTTTAACTAATAAACCATGATAACATATTTATTATTTTACCTAAACCAGTTTGGGTAAACAATGTTATCCCCCTAACATTACTGTTTGTTCAATCATGTCTGATTCAGCAATTCTATGGACCAAATTCATCACATTTTCTGATTTTGTACAGGTTTCAGTTTATGCTCTGGCTGGTATTACCTAGTTTGCCTGATATAAGATGGCTGAGGTGGAATTTTGTGATTTTGTTTTCCAGCAGTGTAGGTTTTGCATATTCCAGTAATTATCAAGAAAAACATTTTAAAATGGCAAACTGTTCTTAAAACAGCTTAATTGCTACATTTACATCTTTACTCCAAATGAACTTTTCACTGGCATTTGAACAATTTTGCAACAATCAAAGCTCAAATTCAGAAGTGATTTTCAGTGATTGCCTACCAGTGTTTTCATTTGGGCTGGGTTGTTTCAGTAGTGTGTAGATTTATATTAAAGAGTACTATAAAATTCACCTAACAGTAAATAAATATTAGGAGAAAAGGAAGTAGTATAGGGTTAGAGTACTAGCTGTCTACTTAGTCTCAAAGTGTTTTTCCCCCTTCAATAGGCCAACTCGACTTTGTTTTTGCTTTAAAGACCCTTCCTTCAGCTTTTCTTCAGCTTCTTCAAAAAAACCCTGAAAAGTCCAGTTGCCTATTGAAGAAAAAAAGGAACACCTTTGGGACAACCATGGATGACTGAGAATCTCCAGTCTCTCTTTAGATAAAAACTGCCGCGAGCCATTTAATATATATTAGCATCCAGGCTGAGGTATCCTATCCTGATGTATAAATACTAGGAAGCAGCAGTGGGGAATTTGGTACAATTATAAATTGTGCAGGACAAACATGGCTGGGCTGTCCGGGAAAATCAATCCATTGCAGTCGTGAGGTACTTGGAACAGGAGTTTGGGCAACAGCCTCCTGTCTGCTGAGTAAAAAGTACAGCATTGTCATTGGCGACAACTTTTAAGGTTAAAACTTAACAGTCGAGCTAGGCAAATACAAAGGGATCCTGAAAAGCAAAGAACCCTCATTTTGGTGTCCACCTGCCATCTAGTGGTCAGATGGTTATTTGCTACTTGGACCTAATCACCTTAAAGATTAAAACGACTCCCATTTTTCACCAGATGGGAAATTCTCTCTTTTTGGAGATGGGGGGGGGGGGGTTTGCTCCTCTTCCTCTCTATACACCTCTGCTAAGAAGCTGTAAATAGCGAGGAAAAAAGAGCTTCAAGGTTAATGAGAAATCAGTTCTTGCACGAAAGCAGGGGTCTCCAACCTTGGCAACATTAAGCCTGGAGGACCAACTCCCAGAATTCCCCAGCTTTGCTGGCTGAGGAATTCTGGGAGTTGAAGGTCCCAGGCTTAAAGTTGCCAAAGTTGGAGACCCCTGCACTAAAGGATGAGGTTATTGCTTTCAGTCCATCTCACCTTGCCTTTTGAAGAGTCTGTTTTGCAGAAACAGGATGGGATCATTTTTGGTATAGGCCACAGCCTAGTCCCTGGAAGCTTTTTCCTGGTGTATCTTTCAAGACTTACAACCTGTTTGATCTCAGTCTAATTTATCCTTAGTGGGCATCCCTGCTGACCTTGGCTGATATGCAATTGGCCTCGGTAAATACCTGGATGGAATTCCACCAGTGAGAACATCAAGGCTGCAGGCCAGGCTGGTAGGAAGGGGGAAAAATAGGAAGACAGTGGCAAACACAGAAATCATTGCAGAGCCTGATTGAAAAGGTGGTCGGCATGTACAATATCTGAGCTCCAAAAAGTCAGATGACCCAATGAAAAAAAAAACAAAAATGTTCCCCAGGAATCTAGATGGGGTGATATCCAGAAAAGAGACTTCACTCTTTTTTGTTGTTATTTTGTTTACATCATAATAGCAAGCAGGTAAAACAGGCAGAGCACCATATTATATATGATCAATGCACAACCCAGGAATCTTCCAGAGAGAAAAATGGTGCAGATGAAATCTGAAAGGTGGGTGGAGAGGAATAATTAGAGCTAGCTGGGTAATTGATCAAGTTGATATTTCTGGGTGTTAGTGCCCAGACTCTTAAAAACGGAGGCTCTCGCCCACTTTGAAGGAATCCCCCTGAGCTAAGCCCTAGAATGGAAGCATTCCAATTTGGATTAGGTTATTATAGAATTGAAATAACCAGCAGTGTTATTGTTCCTTCGAGTATGTGCTAAGTGGCATTTACAAGAAGCTCTTGCCCAGTGATAGAAACTTGACATGTATTTGGCAGATGTACAACGGTTTTCAGTATGAAGGTAAAGCAATACAGGTAGTCCTTGAGTTACAATAGTTCATTTAGTGACCACTCAAGGTTACAATGGCACTGAAAAAGTGACTTATGACCATTTTTCGTATGTATGACCATTGCAGCATCCCCATGGTCATGTGATCAAAATCCAGACGTTTGGCAATTGATTCATACGACGATTGCAGTGTCCTGGGGTCATATGATCACCTTTTATGAACTTCTGACAAGCAAAGTGAATGGGGAAGCCAGATTCACTTAACAACCATGTTGCTAACTTAACAACTGCAGTGATTTACTTCATAGTGGTGGCAAAAAAAGTCAAAAAAATGGGACAAAACTCACTTAACAAATGTCCCACTTATTTAACAACAGAAATTTGTGATTTGTTGAGGACTACTTCCAGGCACTACAAATAGGCACATGTTGCATTTTTGCCTCCCATGTATTTATTTGGATGATTTAGATTCCACCTTCAATGAGTTGTTAAGATTACCACATTTTCTCATGGAATTTATTTCCCCTCCCAGCACATGTCTTCCATAGGCGGGTCCTGCTTGAGTCTTGGCCAAGATGTGTTTTTCTGTTGAAACCTAAGGGATGGAAGCAAGGTGATCTTTGGCTCCTCCTAGAAGCAGGAAGGATGATGATCAATGCTGGTCCGTGGCCTGACTAGCGACTAAGATCAGTCAGTTCCCCTGTGTAAATTAAATCTAAACCACATATAAATTGTGGATATGTACATGAGAAATATATAACCTTACGTTGTTGCATCAGATAGTCTAGTAATGTTTTAAGTGCCAGGCTTATTCAGTTCTTGGTCTGATAAACAGTTTACGCCTGGTAATAACATTCTGAAGTTGAAAGTCCACACATCTTCAAAATATTAGAAAAATATTGGTTTAGGACAGTTTAATATAAGGCAAGTCATTTATCTTGGCAAAAATATGGAAGTGATTTGTCATTATTGTCTTTTAGGGGTTTCCAGTCTTGTCTGTATTTTGGAATTTCTTGGAATCTTAAACAGCACCCTTTAAAGCTGTAGTCAACATGGATTTTGTTGAGAAGTTTTGAAATTCCTACACTGTACTTTTTAAAAAGGAGCAAAACATACAGAAATAGCTGCCAAGTTGGGATAAACAAAGGAACAAAACAGATCTGAGATAAACAGGATTATATCATTTGTGCTATTAAGAAACTTCTTTCATCAAGGCAAAATAGGGTAACACGCTTAGTACTAAGTCGTCCATCCGAAATGTCTAAAACACATTTCTCCAGAAACTTTAAAACACATAGTCTCCATATACTTTATGATCTGTGGAATGAAAGAAGTAAAGTTATCTAATGTATGAGGATATGTGTATTTCCCAATAATAATGTTGACCTAAGTTTGATGCAGAGTACAGCAAAACACAGACAAAAGAAAGATTAACATTGACTAACAGGATAACCCACTTTCTTCAGCCTCCATTGTTAAGACTGAAGGAATTTGTTGTTGTAAATGAACCACATTTATTGGAATAATCATTGGGCGCCTGCTTTAGAAGAAAGAAGGGACGTTGAACAATGGAAAAGCAAAAAAATTTATAGAAGTTGGGGGTTAAAAGGTGGGAAATATCTGGGATCTGATTGGCTGGCCAATTTGGGAAAGTGAGCCAGATCCTTTATCAGTGAACTTGGAAGGAATTCTATGGTTAGGCAAAATGGGCCTTTTAAGAGGGCAGTAGCACAGCTGAGGAAATTTCTTGAAGATGAAATGTTGAGAAAAGAACTGGGGTTTCTTTAGGTTTGCAATTTGTCTATAAAGATTGCCCTTGAACTATGCTGGGAGTTGGTGACGATACTTTTCTTTTTTAGGCCTAGATAGGATTGCAGGCAGCTTTGTCTGGGACTGGGAAGGGATTAATTTGGGTCTGATGGGATTAGGCAAATTTTAATCATATGCAAAAGCTGGTGTGCTGGGGAGGAGGTTCTCTCTTTGTTAAATTTATTTATTCCCATTACAAAGTGGTCTAGTACAGTGTTTCTCAGTTTCAGCAGTTTTAAGATGCCTGGACTTCAACTTCCAGAATTTTCTAGCTTGCTGTAGTGGAAGGTTGCTTACTCATTCAGTCATGAAGAGGATGCGAAGGTGCTCTGTTACTTATGATTTTGCTTTTATGCCATTAAAGCAGCATAACCAACTCACTACAGATTTTAAAGGAAAAAACGATACATGCTTTTAGTCTTTCTGTTCCCTACTTTTCTGTGGATCAAGTCAGGGCTGCCAACCTTGAGTGATAGTTCGGAGTGAGACACTGCAAGGGAGCGGAGTGACCGAGGGGGGGGGGGATGGTGTGGAAGGGGGGTGTCCCCCCTTCCACGGTAGGGAGCTTTGACAATTTTACATTTTAAATGGTGCAATCTGATGCATACTTTAGTCATGATTTGGACATATACATACATACATACATGCAAGCAGCACCAATGTACTTGAACCGGATTTGTAAGATATTAATAATGCAGTTCACTGACCATGAATAATTGAAGTTCCTGACTTGTAACTGCAGTATTCTACCTCAACTGACTTTATTAGCTTAGTGATGTACTATAGACCACTATAGGATGAATTCAATGTGCAACAAAAAGACAAAAACCCGAAACAACTACAGAGATAATGCAAATACATCAATGGGTATTCTTCTTTCTGTATCAAATACCATACTACATGCCAATATCAAATGCTATAGTCTCAGTCTTTAATTATATACTAACTTGTTGACTGAAATAGGGGTTATAATTTCAGACATGTATAAACTAAACATTTAATCAAATAATGAGTGCTTCATATAAATATACATATTGTTAACTGTAAAACTCATCTACTGTATTCTGAAGCTTGAGCACAGTGAGGAAACAGTATATTATTTATTGGGTAAGTTTAGATTCTGAACTTAATGGTCTTACTGCTCTTTGGATGGTAAATTGTGTTAAGATTAGAATATGTTCTAGTTGAGTCAGGGCTATCCCAATTTGGGGCTGAGAAGCCTACTGGCATCAAAAAAAGTCCTTATTGAGTCCTTATCTAAGGGTTTGAAAATATGATAATAATGTAGTACAGTCCTGTCGATCTGGTGCATGGAGACCTAGGATTTAAACTCAAAGGAGAAAGAGGAAAAAGTGATTCCTTCATCCACTGCCAGAGATGTAATCCTGTCAGTCCTCCAACCTTTCTATTAAGTATTTTGCAAAAAAGCTGCCCAGCCCCTTTATAGATCAGCCTGGTGCGCTTCTCGCCTTGCTGGTTTGGGAAGACTCTTTTGGATCAGCTAAAAGAGAGCATAAGGCGTGTAAAGGGGTGGTAATAATAATTATAATAATAATAAAATTTAAAATAATAATAATTTTATTCAGAGTTGTGTTGGATCTCTTTTTTGGGGGGGGGGGTTGTCCCATTCTTTCTTGGTGTTCTTTCTGTCCTTTTTGCTTTTTTAAATGGTCTTTCTCCCCTGGGTCAGAAATCTAGCCAGAGAAAATAAAGAAACATCACCAAAGATTTAAACACCAAAGGGTTAAATGGAAGCCACTCCGTTGGCTTTGCTTACCATTGTTATTACTGGCCGAGGCTGTAAAGAGGCTTTGCCAGCCCCCTCGTGTCCTTCTTTGGAAAGCCTAGGGCAGCTGGCTTGTCCCAGAGGACATTGCAGAGAGGGAGAGGGCGGGGCAAAGTGGCTGCGAGCGCCCCGGGCGGCGAAGAAGCCTCCTGCTCTTCGCTTTCCTGAAGCGATAATGATCGGCATCGTGACAGTTACGGGACGCAGGCAGAAGGATTAAGGCGGGAAAAGAGGCGCGGTGGGGTGGCTGGGCAGGGCGGGGCGGCGCTGGGAGCTCATCCTTCTCCTAAGCTAAGGGGAATATTCGGAATATAATCAGAGAATGTAGGGATATTTTTGTACATTCCATGATTTTGGGGGTTTAGCGTGAGATTTTGTTTATCAGAGTGAGACAGTCAAAATTGATTGAATTGCGTGAGTCTCACGCTGATTGCGTGAGAGTTGGCAGCCCTGTCAAGTTACAGCATAAAAGCAAAAAGTAAAAGTAAAACAATAAAAGCAGTTAGGAAGTGACATTGGGCCGATGTAGACAGAAATTGTAATGGAGCACTAGTTGGCAAGGTTACCACATTTCTTTTGCTTAACCACAAAATCATTTCTGCAGATTTTGTTGGCACAATTCCACACACACACACAATATTTATACTAATTAAAACAGTCTTACTAAATAGTTTGACAATGTTGTAGAAATTAGTTGTTTAGTAGAGTGATGGCATGAAGGGAAAACTGTCCTTGTGTCTAGTTGTTCTGATGTGCAGTGCCCTATAGTGTCATTTTGAGGGTGGAAGTTGAAACAATTTATGTCCAGGGTTTGTAGATATTTTCATAGCCCTCTTTTTTTACTTGTGCTGTATACAGGTCCTCAATGGAAGGCAGGTTGGTAGCAATTGTTTTTTCTGCAGTTCTAATTATCCGTTGAAATCTCTCTATGTCTGTGTGTATATGAGAGAGAGAGAGAGAGAGAGAAAGAGAGAGAGAGAGATTGTTTTGAAGGAGAAAAA
This sequence comes from Hydrophis major, assembly GCA_033807585.1. Lineage (NCBI taxonomy): Eukaryota > Metazoa > Chordata > Lepidosauria > Squamata > Elapidae > Hydrophis > Hydrophis major. The sequence continues at coordinate 84,319,994 of CM066328.1, read as the reverse complement.
GCAGGTTCCAAATTGTTAAACAACTTGAGTTGTCAAAATAAGTCAGTTAAAGTAAACTGCCTGTGGCTCAGCCCCTGCAGCTGTGTTCTTATCAGAAACTTGTCCTACAGATGTGAGCAAATGCTTATTTTACTTATGTCAGAAGCTTCACATCAGGTTACTGTTAAAGCCAGCAGATGACCCATTTATTTTTTTCCATTCCTGAAATTAGACTCAGTGCCATGCCTAACACTGTTTAGTTCTGTGTGATGTTTTCACTAATGGAATTTATCAGACGGCCTGTGTTATAATGGCTATATAAACTGGGGGGGAAATCTTGCTATTTGATTTCTTTCATACTTTATGACAGCATATAGTATTCAGCATATAATATTCAGAGATGGGACAGTGAATAACAGAGATCCAGCATCTTGAGGGTGAAGACCATCTTCAGAAAGAGAAAGCAGAGTTGTGCCTTTGTGCCTTCAGACTTAAGGAAGATTGCTGACAGCACTTACGTTGGAAATGATTACATCCGCATCATTTTATATTGGGTGGCATTTAAATGCCTAAGGATTTGGCATAGAATTGTTTTTCAGAAATTACCAGCCTGTTCTCATAGCCACAGCTTACACCTGTAAGTTGTTTCTTTTCATCAAGGTAGGTTAAAAGCAGGAGCAAAGCTTTTGTCCTAGCCATTTTAAGATTATAGAGAAATTTATTATTTCTGTGAAAGCTAAACAAGGGGATGGTGGGAGATTGCATGTTGGAGGCAACTGCCCTCAGGAATCACTAAAGAAAAGATGACAAGGAAAAGAGAAAAAACAAAAACCAATAATAATGCAGCTGTTGTTTTTAGAGTGGGAAAATTCCCTGGGGCAGGGATTATGTTATGATCACCAATCATGCTGTGTTATTTCCTAAACCATGTTTTCCAAGTAAGTCACAACTGGCTGGACTTGTCTTAAGCAAGACCAAGCTGCGTGGTCTATTTAAATGTAGTGACTCTGGAAGGTGTACAACAATTACTACAACAGCGTATAATCCATGATGCCTTGGCTGATACAACACCCACCCATCCAAGCAGTGTTCACCCAACTCCCAGCCCAAATGCCTGTGGAAATGGAGCTTTCATAAGGCTAATAAGGTTATATTGTAGATTCAACCACTGTATAAGCTCAGCCATAGAAGGATTTGGGTTGGTTAGAAGATACTTACACACAGGGAAAGCTTTAATTGTGCAATGTTTGCAGAAATCCCTCAATTTGAGGCAATATAAAAAGGTGTGCTAAATTGCCCCAGTGCACACATGTCTTCTAGGTGGCAGAACCTGACTGACCTTGTCCTGAAAACTAAACAGGATTGACCTAATTGGTCCTTCAATAGGGAAACATCAGAAGCTTTCATGGTTGTTGATTAGAGTTGGAAGTTCATACCATCATACAGTAAAATACAGCAAATTATTTCCACATTGTTCACGTAGTTCATTTCTTTGAAGGTCCCAAGAATTAAGGTCAACCCAAAGGTTTTTGCTTTAGTCCAACACAGACAAACAAACATAGTCAGGATGTCTCCTTGGTGCAAACTTCAATGACTAGAAGTATTGGTAATGCAAATTTCAGCTGCCTACAGTTGTTGTTGTCATCATCCCCTCCCCCCCCCCAAAAAAAAAGAAAAATTACATGATTGCTTTATTTAAGCTTTTTTCTGAGTGATGTTTTCTCACTTACTAGAGAGAAAATATCCCCTTTAAAGAATCTTAGTGCATAACTACACTAAATGAAATAAATTCTGATTATTTGGCGGTATAGTTCTTAATTCATTTCAATCCACTTGAATGCTTTCGAATGCTGAGAAACAAATGCCTTGACAGGACAAGGGACAGCTGCCTCCTCTTGATTTGCTGTGGAATTTGACATCTTTTGTGACTTATGTCTTCCAAGTGTGAAAAGTATCCTACCTATTCGTTTCGCAAATTTGTTTTATAGGATGGCATCCATTGCAAATCAAAATGGATCAAAATGATTTGTTCAGATTAGTTTTTGTCAGATTCATTTGAATTCAAGGCCTGGACCTTAACAGCAGATGGCAGTGCAGGATTATTTTTTCCTTGATTTTCAAGCACTTGAAGTTTGCTATTCTTGCTTGTCCTTTGCCCAACCAAATGTTTCATGGTAGTATTGACATTTGAACCAGAGAGTTTCTGCTTTATAACTTACACTCTTGGATATCACATCAACCAGCTTGTTAACAATTGTGATCAATCCCACCCATTCACTTTCCTACCATAATTTTGAACAATGACAGTGATGCAAAATTAAAACATCTTCTCCAACCAAATTCCCTACATATAAATGTGTGTTCTTATAACTTCCAGAATCCCCAATATGACACCTGATTCGGACCAGCTGAATTAAGAAGATTCAAAAACAGCATCCCACCCAAACCATCCATCCATCTATCCATTTTTCACTTCATGTTTCTAGACTGCCCATCTCGCTCAAAGAACTTATTTCTGGGCCAGCAATATAAGGAAGTATCTTAATGTAATAAATCTTTCTTTTACATGCAGTTTTATTTCTTTAAATTAAGTGGGTGTAAATAATTTTCCAAAATGATTATTTTTAACTAAAAATATATTGTTTTTAACTGGACTGCCTTAAATATGCCAGTGATACCCAGTTACACATCTCATAGTCACTACGGCAATGTGCTTTGCATGGGATTGCCCTTGAACCTAACCAAAAGTTACAACTGATCCAGATGTTCAGTGCCCTAAGTTTGCCCATGTTGCATTTCTGTTGTGTGAGTTGCATTGCCTCTCGGTTTTGTTCTGGGTCAATTCAAGATGCCAGTTATCACCTTTAAAGCCTTCCATGGCATGAGGCCAGGTCATTGGCTGGACTGCCTCTCCCTGATGATTCAGATCAAATTTAAAAAAAATCTTTTTTTATATAAAAATATTTTGAGACTTTGGAAAAAGTGCAAAGATGAGCAAGTAAAACGATTAAAGGCCTGAGGACTAGATTAGATTAGATTAACAGAGCTGGAAGGGCCTTGTAGGTCATCTAGTCCAACCCCCCACCCAAGCAGGAGACTCTACACCATTTCTGACAAATGGCAATCCAATCTCTTCTTGAAAGTCTCAAGTGATGAAGCTTCCCACAACTTCCGAGGGCAAGCTGTTCTATTGGTTGGTTGTTCTCATTGTCAGAAAGTTTATCCTTATTTCCAGTTAAATATCTCCTTGTTCAGTTTCCATCCATTATTCCTTATCTGGCTTACAGGTGCTTTAGAAAATAGCTTGACTCCTTTCTTTCTGTGGCAGTGCCTAAGATATTGGAACACTGCTATCATGTCTTCCCTGGTCCTTCACTAGACTAGCTTTGCCCAGTTCCTGTAACCGTTCTTCATATGTTTCAGTCTGCGGTCCCCTAATCATCCTGGTTGCTCTTCTCTGCACTTTTTTTAGAGTCTCAACATCTTTTTTATAATGTGGTGACCAAAACTGGATGAAATACTCTAGGTATGGTCTTACTAAGACTTTGTAGAGTGGTATTAGTACCTCACTGGATCTTGATTGTATCCCTCTGTTGATGCAACTTAGGATTGTATTGGCTTTTTGAACATATGAAGACAGTTTCAGGAATTAGGAATCTAGAGAAAAGGATAGAAGTGACATGATAGCAGTATTCCAGTATTTGAAGGGCTGTCATATTTTCCAAAGCACCTGAGGGCAGGACAAGAACTAACAGATGGAAGCATATTGAAGAGATATCCTATCTAGAATTAAAGATAAATTTCCTGTCAGTGAGAATAATTAATTAATGGAGCGGCTTGTCTCTAGAAGTTGTGGATTCTCCATCATTTGAGGTTTTGAAGAAGAGATTAGGCAGCTATTTGGTTGAAATGATATAGGGCTCCCTCCTTAAGTAGGGGTTTGGACTAGAAAGCATCCAAGGTTCCTTCCATCTCTGTAATTCTCTATTCTATATATTTTTTCAACTTTCAAGTCTAGCAAACAGCAACCCAGGAGTTCCCTAACAGTCTTTCATTCAAGTATCAGCCAGGCCCAATTATGGTTAGACAAAATTTGGCCAAGTGCTACTACCCATTGAGACTTCCTAAAATGGTTATGCTACATTCAAAGCAAGCTCAGAAAGCGGAGATGGTTCTATCAGGATGAAGAAAATGGTAGCCGCAAACAGAAGTTATTGAATGGCCCAAAGCTTTAACCTAAGATTCTCTGGTGAAGGGAAGAAGTTGGTTTTCTGATGCAGAGGTTGGTTTTAATGATTACTGTGTATGGAATGGGTGCCGTTGTGACTCTTGATAGAAGCAGAACAGTGATTCCTACTGGGATGGGAACTGGATAGAAGATATGAGTCTCTCATCTTAAACTTTGTTAGGGGAAAGAAAGATCCCAGTCTGATCTGAAGCCAAAAGCACTTAGCTTTGCATCAGAATCTATAATTCAGTTTATAGTAACAAAAGAGTAATTACAGCAGATGCCCGTGGTAGCTTTTTTGCACTTTATTTTTCCATTATGCCCAAGAACACTTGCTGAAGTTACACATGCCTCCAAGCCATAATGTGATACATTTGATTTTCAATTAGTAGGTTATGTGGCTCCAATCCCTGGTAGTTTGAAAATTAGAGTTTACAGCTGGCTGCTGCGCAAACTCGGCCAATTGGAGTTTATTCAGCAAGCAATTAATTAATGCAATGCATGGATTTAAGGAAAAAGTTCACATTTGAGACAGGGTTTGTTGAGGTAAAACCAGTGATTCTTATTTGCATGGCTTTCATATCAATTGATAGCTGAACAGGTGAGCCTCCTGGGGCTACCTGGAAGGAAGATGGGGGGAAAGTTTTTTTGTGCAACCTTTTCCAGGAGTTGGATTGCACTTAATCCAATGGAATTATGCTCCAAAAATAGTGTGGTTAGGAGTAAAAGTAAACAGTATAGTTTACTTTTAAATTGAATTAAAATTAAAAGCAGTCCATTTGAATATACTCCAATAGTGTATACTAATCTATCTCTATTGTCACATTAAAAATAACTGTTAAAATGGTAATTTTTAAAGAGGGTTTTCATGAGTTACAATTGGCCTTAGGCTTCAGGTTATAAAACTTGGCAGTAAACTTAATTCAAGAGAGTGAGAGAGTGATATGTTGACCTGGAATAGAAATTGTAATTGGGGAAAATTCAGCCTAGGCCTTCTGTTCTCCAGATTAGCTGTCACTTGGGGGAAAATTGACTTGTTTTAATTACACTTGAAGGCCACCATCATTATAAACAAAAAGAGTTCATTGTTTTATACCTATCTGTTCATTCTGACAGCAAGGGGTGACAAAGGAAGTCATTATTTGTTCAAAGGAATCTTTGGGGGAATGTTATTGTAAAGAGAACTAACAAGATTAGTACAAACTGGGGAAAGCGTATTCTGTTCACCACAGGGATAAGCTTTTTAACCAGTTAGAGCCCTCAGAGTGGCATTATGAAGAATGTATACTTACAAACAGTTTTTCTCCAGTGGTAATTAGAAAAAATGCCTTCAAGATCCCTTCCACCTCTACTATCCTATGTTCTATGTCTGCAAACTGGGCAGGACATTCTCTAGGAATATATAGAAATCAAGTTGTACACAGCTTTGTTCAGTCTGGCCTCTTTGGAGATTCCTGGGGGGGTGGGGGTGGAAGTTGCTGTTAAGTTCTGCGCATGAGTGCAAGGAACGGAGACGAGGCAGTGAACAGTGAACTTCAACTCTTTATTAATCATTGTGAACAGAGCAAAACCCTAGGGCAGCAGCAGCCCTTTTATAGGGCAGGCTGCTGATCTATTAGCCAATGAGAACATAGAAGTGTTAAACCCTTGAACCAATGAGAGTGGCTCGTTAACAGCCAATCAGATTCTCCAGAACGGACCAATCCGATATCGCTATTATCTGCCAATCAGAAGTGCAGGATTAGAACCCTGCTTTTTCTTTAAACTTTGTTAAAACTTTATTTAAACGCTTTTATTAGTTCATAACACGGGTTCCCCCCGGGTTCCGTTTGAGGGGTGCGGTGATGTAATCCCTAAGATATGTAGGTTGTTTTAACTGTCTATTAGATTTGCGCTGTCCCACCGATTCCCGTCTGCAGTCCGGTTTTGGTGGGACGTTTTTGGACATATCTGGTACCGGCAGTTCTGCATTCTCACTGGACGACTTGGTACCGCTAATTCTGTCGTTGTTGTTGTCCTCCGATCTTTGCGGGCTAGCCTCCATTGAGGTATTCCTCTGTGGCGAGGACACTCCCCTCCCTGATTCTTCTTCATTTATTGCGCCCGGTTGCTGTCTTCCTTCGCTTCTGCTTTCCACCATCTCGAATTCGGTTTCTTCGACATCTCCTCCCCCTTCAGTTTGGGAGTCCCAGGAGTCGTGGGAACTGGGTTGTAGCCTAGAGTGAAGCTGATCTATATAGCGTTTCCATATTTTTCCATCGCAGGTTTGCACAAGGTACGATCTGGACCCGGTGGTTTGAATTACGGTTGCTTTGACCCATAATGGTTCACCGGAGAGGTTTTTAGTGAAAACTAAGTCGCCTACCTTGAACTCGCGGCATTTTCCGCGAGATCTACAGGGTTTCTCTGGCTCGTAGGAAAGGTGAAGCCGGTCGAGGTGGGAACGGAGCTTGCATCCCATTAACAGTTCAGCTGGCGTCTTGTTGGTGACACTGTGTGGAGTGATGTGTTGGAGTAGGAGTATTCTGTTTATTTTTTCATCAATGTCCCCATAGTCCATTTTGTGGAGAGTTTTTTTAACAAATTGTACCATGCGCTCGGCCCTGCCGTTAGCCGCAGGGTGCACTGGCGAAGTTAGCGCATGGCGGATGCCCTGATCCTCTAAGTATTGTTCAAACACCAGGGCGGTGAACTGGGGTCCATTGTCAGAGACCAGAACGTCTGGCAGTCCGTGCGTTGCGAATAGCCTGTTCAATTTTCGGATGATGGACTCCGTTGTAGTATTCTTCATTTCGTGGATCTCGAGCCAGTTGGAATAGGCATCCACTGTTAGGAGGAATGTATGTCCTTTAGTAGGTCCCGCAAAATCAACGTGGATGCGGGACCCCGGACCCCAGGGGGTTCCCCATTCTGTTGGAGTTGCTCTAGATGGGGCACTGCTGACTTCTTGGCACTTTAAGCAAGTCTTCACCCAGGCTTCGATCTGTTTGTCGATGCCCAGCCACCATGTGTAGCTTCGTGCGAGCGCTTTCATACGCACAATGCCGGGGTGACCGTCATGCAATGTTTTCAATACTGCTCGTTGTAACCACTCTGGGACGATGACTCTATCTCCCCATAGGATGCAGCCTTTTTGCAAAAAAAAGTTCTGCTTGCCGGTTTCTGAAAGGGGTGAAATCGTCAGAGGTTTGTTCTATTGGCCATCCTCTTTCGACCCAGCTAAGAAGGGTCAAGACAGGATCTCGTTTTGTTTCAATTGCAATGTCTCTGGCTGTTAGTGGTGGTGAATGTAGCGTTTCAATCTGGAGTGTCGTAAGGGTTGGAGCTGGGTCGTCGATGGTTTCCGGAAGTGGGGCATGGCTCAATGCATCAGCATGGGGAATGGCTTTCCCCAGGCGGTGTTGAAATTTATAGTTGTACGCAGCTAAAAACTCCGACCAGCGGGTCATTCTAGGTGACAATATATAGGGGGTTGGTTTGTCTCCCGCTATAATCCCTAACAAAGGTTTGTGGTCGGTAACAATACTAAAAACTTGTCCATACACATATTCATGAAACCGTTTCACAGCAGATATAACAGCAAGAGCCTCTTTGTCGATCTGGCTATAGTTACGTTCAGCCTTTGATAAGGTCCTTGAAAAATAGGCAATAGGGGCCTCACTACCATTTGCTAACACATGACTCAAAATGGCTCCTACTCCAAACGGTGACGTGTCACATGTAATTGTTAAAGGCAGAGTCTCGTTATACTGCATTAAAACAGCATCTGAGGTTAGTAAGTTTTTCACTTGTTGGAATGCGTGCTCCTCTCGGTGTCCCCAGACCCAGGTTGCTTTTTTGTCGAGAAGTCTATGTAGGGGCTCAGCTACGGTCGCTTTCTGGGGCAAGAAGATGTTGTAAAAGTTAATGAGCCCCAGGAAAGCTTGGAGATCAGTTCTATTTCTGGGTCTTGGGGCATTTTTGATTGCCCTCAGTTTGCTGTTAGTGGGGTGGATGCCCTGTTTATCGATTAGGTACCCCAGGAACTCTACTTTGTCTGTACACAGTTGACATTTATTTTTTTTAACCTTAAGGCCAGAGTCTTTAAATTTCTGGAGAACCAATTTAAGCCGCTTTTCTAGTATTTCTCTATTCGGGGCAGCAATTAAAACGTTATTAAAGTATGGCATGGCCCCCTTGACCCCTTGCAAGAGTCTCTCCATCAGACTTTGAAAGATCCCTGGGGCTACGCTCACTCCAGATTGGAGTCGGTTGCATTTAAAAGCGCCTCGGTGCATAACGATCATCTGTGCCTCTGCGGTTTTTTTTATCTACAGGCAGTTGTTGGTAGGCCTGTGCTAAATCCAATTTAGTGAAGACTTTTCCGCCCCCCAGGGAATGGAGAAGGTGTTGTACCACCGGTACCGGGTAAGTGTTCTGTTGAAGGGCGTGATTAAGGGTAGCCCGGTAGTCCCCACAAATCCTTAATGATCCATCCGGTTTTATGGGTGTGACAATTGGGGTTTCCCAACGAGCATGGTCAGTTGGTTCTAAAACACCCTGGGCTATTAATTTATCGAGCTGCTCGTCAATTTTTGGTTTAAGGGCAAAAGGTACCCAACGAGGCTTAAGGCGGATGGGGGCTACTTCAGGTTTAAGGTTAAATGTTATCGGGGTCCCCTTGTACTTGCCTAGTTTGTCTGTGAAAACGTCCTGGAATTCCTGGACGATGGCCTCCTTCCAGTTGTCGCTTCTGATTTGGTGAATGCCGGTTACCTCGATCCCGAGTGGAGCGAACCATTGAAGGCCTAACAAGCTAGGCCAGTCACGGTCAATGACGGTCAGTGATAATGACGCAGTACGATTTTTGAATGATACTGGACTTGGCTGGATCCAACGACCGGAATTCGGTTCCCCTGATAATCTTTGAGTATGATTCTTTGGGCTCTGAGGTCTTGACGCCGGACGGAAGGGATTAATTGTTTAAGAGTCTTCCAGGAAACCATCAAGCGGGACGATCCTGAATCGACTTCCATCACACAAGGCTGGTTTTCGATGGCATCTTTGCATCACCCTTATCTACCACCCTTATCCCGACGCGGGGAGAACGAGCGAGGTTAGCGCCCACCAGCCCGTCCTTCCCACCTCCGCGGCTTGGTTTCCCCTACCGGCGAGTCCTCCTTTCATGCGGAGGGCTGCAGGGGAAGGTGCTCGCCCGAGAGGATCTCTCCCTCTCTCTCCCCGTGAGGTCAACGTCTGCGCTGCAGAGGAAAGGGCTACAGCCGGTTCCTCCTGCTTGCTGAGAGGTGAGGAAGCCGCGGGCGAGTGCCTTTCCCCACAGCCCTCCACACGAAAGGAGGACCCGCCGGTAGGGGAAACCGAGCCGTGGAGGTGGGAAGGACGGGCTGGTGGGCGCTAACCTCGCTCATTCTCCCTGCGTCGGGATAAGGGTGGTGGCTGTTTCTGCTGCGAGCGGCTCAGACCCGCTGCTGCTCCTCCGCAGCCACCCGCCTGGCCTTTCTTTGAGGTGGAAAATCTCGCTGGGCTGAAGGGACGGGCGCGTCAGAGGCGCCGCAGTATAGGGAGGTCGGGGAGGAATGGAAGAGGCCCTGGGAAATTAGCCTCCCCACGTGGGGTTGGGCTGCCCTCTCGGGCAGGGGAGGCTTTGTAAAATAATTCGCTTTACCTTCAAAAGCAAAGGGAAGACAGCAGCGCCTGAAGCCAAGTGTCTTCTCAGGGCTCCGGTTGCAAGGAGGAGCCCTGACTGGCCCCACGTGGCTATGCCGAACACCGCGGCAGCAAGGGAGAAGGGAAAGCAACGGTGGAAGGTCTCCCAATATGAAGTGCCCCACCAACACAGGAAGCACCATATCCGGACAGGCAACAAAAGTACTTCCTAACAGCAAGCCCCCACCCACTTTCCCCCCATTTCACATGTTTAATATGGGGCTTAATTTGGGCGGAGGGGCTTAATTTGATTTTATGCCAATAAAACATGGTGGGGCTTCCTATTGGTGGAGGCCGTATTGTTGGAGAAACACGGTATGGAAGGCTACATATGAAAAGATCGTGGACTGAAATGAGTATTATGAATAAATAGAGATTATTGAATAGCAGTGGTGACAGAATTATGATTCTTCCTGATCTCAGCTTCCAGTTCCTATTAAAAAAAGCATAGATTACTTTATGGTACACTGGTAGATTTATTATTTCACTATTTATTTATTATTTCATTGCTGTTCATTCCCAGGGCTAGTTTTATGCTATAAATGTTGATCTTATTGCACAGAATTCCACCCATAATTGTTCGCTAGAAAAACACAAAGAGCATGAAAACAGCAGAGCATCATCCTCCATATTTGCTCAGCAAACTCTATGACCTCAAGAGCCTTGGAATCAGACCAAAGCCGGATCCAGTCCATCATTCAGTTTCCTCAGTGGCTAAGCAGAAACCCCATGAAGCCCACAAAATGTCACAGTAACATCTCACAAGTTCTCTATCATCTGATATTCAGAAGTGGTTGAAGCACCTCTAGTGCATTCCATGAGGTGTCTTTTCTAAGATACTCATGTAGAACTGCAGCCTAAAAGTGTTAAAGAGAAGTAGTTAATTTATCACCCATGGGCTATATACAGGTAGTTCTCAGCTTACAACCACAATTGAGCCCAAATTTTCTGTTGCTAAGCGAGACAATTGCTAAGTGAATTTTGCCCCATTTTATGACTTTTCTTGCCACAGCTGTTAACTGAATCACTGCAATTGTTAAGTTAGTAACACTATTAAGTGAATCTGGGTTCCCCATGGACTTTGCTTGTCAGAAGGTTGCCAAAGGGGATTACATGACCCCAAGACACTGCAACCATCTTAAATATGAGTATAATATGTAAATATATAAACATAAATATGAGTCAATTGCCAAGTGTTTGAATTTTGCTCACATGAGCAATGGAGATGTTGCAAAGGTCTGTGACTGTGAAAAATGGTCATAAGTCACTTTTCTCTGTGCCATTGTAACTTCAAACTGTCACTAACTGAATTAACTGTTATAAGTCGAGGACTACCTGTATTGCCTTTTGAACCTATATAAGCAATATGGCACCTTGGTGTTCCTTTCATACTCCCTTATCAAGTTGCCATTCAAAGTTCAGTACCACTAGCAATAGCACTTAGATTTACAAATCGCTTCCCAATGCTTTACAGCCCTCTCTAAGCAGTTTACAAAGTCAGCATATTGCCCCCAACAATCTGGGTCCTCATTTTACCCACGTCGGAAGGATGGAAGGCTGCCTGGTGAGATTCGAACTGCCAAATTGCAGCTGGCTGGCAGTCAGCACAATTAGCCTCCAGTACTGCCTTCTAACTACTGTACTACCACGGCCTATCATCAAATTGCTTCCCAAAGGGAAATCAATTACTTACTATCACTGACGTTGAAAACACCATGATCTGCTTTATTTTTTCTTTGAAAGAAAGGGGTCAAGATAAAATATTATTTTTGGGAGGGCGATAACAGCCTCAAACGGGCCGAAAATCAGCGGGGAGGCACACGCATGCGCAGTGCAAGTAAGTTTGGCTGGGGGCTCACGTGCCCACACAAATGGCTCTGCATGCCACCTGTGGCACGCATGCCATAGGTTCGCCATCACGGTATTACCGTGTTTCTCACATAAGGCCAGGCCTTATTTTTTTTTTGACCCCTGAAAAAACGGCTAGGCCGTCTTTTCGGGGGTGACTTAATTTCCTCCCCCACCTAGAGCGGCCCATGTGCATGTGTCTCTCTGCGAGGCCGCTTCTATCTGCCCATTGAAAGCTCCCTTGAGGACACAGTTCCCAGCTGCTTCGGACGAGGTGGCTGCTCCTGTCCCCTTGCCTTTAGGGCAGACTCTTTTCCGCGAGGGAAGCTCCCAAGTGCGCTCAACAGCCACTTCGATCAGCCGGTAGAAGTGGCTTGGGGCGAGGGGAGTGTGTGCGTGCGCTCGCCCCAGGCCGCTTCTACCGGCCGATCAAAATGGCTGGTGATTCTGCTTTCAAGGGAGCTTCTATCGGCTATCAGGGTATTCTAGCCTAGGCTACCTGCAGGGCACTCCTAAAAGCAAGTTTTCTCCCCCCCACCCCTGCCCTTCCCCCCCATTTCTCTTCATCTCGTGTAGTTCTAACGAAATGCAGGCTTTTAATAGGCCTTAATTTAGGGGGCGGGGCTTAATTTCACCTGCCAATAAAACATGGTGGGGCTTCCTATTGGTGGAGGCCATATTGTTGGAGAAACACAGTAGTAGATATAGTTAGTTAGAATGCTAGCTGGGGATCAGCAGGAGCTTGAACATTTAAAACTGGGGGAGGTCTGGTTTCCGGTTCCGCATGGCTTCGGGGCAGCAGGAATTCGCGACAGCTCGCGATTCCTGCTGTGCTAGCCGTCGAGGTACCCCCGATCCAGATGGGTCAGGGGGATATGGCTGCCCTGTAGGGACAGCTGAAGAGAGAGGGGAGTCGGATAGGGGGGTGGGGGTGTCGCAGACCCCCCCTTCTCCGGAAAAACCCCTTTTTCCCAAGGCGGTGGAGCGGCGGTCAGCAATGGCCGCCACGAAGAAGCCAGCAACCGGATAAGATTGCGCTGGAGGAAGTAAGGAGTGAAAGTGCTGTCTGAGCCGGGTCAAGTAACATCTTTTAAATTGCTTGGAACTGAGCTGTTTGAATTGCTGGAGGATACATTGTATCCCTAAGAAGAGCGAAAAGCGGCGGAGAAGCTGTTAAAGGGAACTTTTTTTTTTCTTCACTCTCCCACCCCATGGAAACAGCAGAAATGTTTGGATATATTGGACATTGAAAGTGAATTGTTTTGAGAGTTGAAGCTAAGGGACAAAAGGATTTTTGGACATTGAAAAATTTAAGAAATTGGAAAACCCTTGTTGGAGGTATGGATTTCTGATTATTTAAAATTGATATTGCAAGTGGGAAGGGAGAGGAAAAAAAATTGGAGCAGAAGCTGAAAAAGGAGGAGATTGCCTAGAATCCCAAAGAAAGATATATGGTAATTGGACCTCTTTGATTAAACATTAACCCCAGAAAGAGAAAGAGAAGAAGGAAGAAAAGTATTAACTTTTGGAACTTTTTTTGAATTGTTTTTGATTAAAAATACTTGTGGTTGTTTTGGTAAAAGTTTCTCTTTTCATAATGGCATCGCTTGTGGATGAACTAAAGACTGAATATCAAAAATATAAAAAGGAAGATACTTTGGGCGCTTTGTTTCAATTCTTAGAAATGGCGTTATGTACTTATGAAAAGTTGATTACGCAGCAGAAGGACTGGGACAAGGAAGAAGAGGAAGAAGAAGCCATCTTTGATGAACAATGGGTCCTTTCCGGAGAGGAGGAGAAAAAGGATAAGAAAAAGGGGATTTTAAGAATTATAAAAACAACCAAAGAAGAGAAAAATGAGCGAAAAGGTGGAGGCAAGGTTAGAAAGCAAAGGAAAAGGAGTAAGAAAAGGGAGGAGGAAAAACAAAGGGGTAAAAAGGGCAAGGAGAAGAATAAGCAAGAGAGAAAGGGGGGGAGGAGAAGCCTCAATGGGGGGAAGCAAGATCTAAAGAAAAAAAGTTTATTTAGAGACAATGGGTGAATTTAATTTAGGATAAAAGAGGGATTCTGGAGGGTACATAAGATTGTGTTTTTATATGTGTATTTAGAGTATAAAATTCATTATGTAATTTTAGAATCTTTTAAACAGAATCCCAAGAAAAATTGTTATACGAAGTACTTTTAAGTTAGGGTAATGAGTTATAGACGTTACTCCAATTGGTGTATAGGAGAAGTATAGTAAAAGAAAAAAGATGAATGGATAGTTGGAAATAGAACAGACAAAGAATGTTATTGAAAATGGTAATAAGATATGAAAGGATATATAAAGGTTTTGTTATGGTTTTTTTTTTTTGGATTTTGTATATTGATAAAAGGCAATAAAATTTTAATTAACAAGAAATAATTTGGATGAAAAGGAGAAGTAGGGATAAGATATGAAGTTAAATAGATAAAGTATTGATACTATAATTTGGAATTGTTATGTTCTATTGGTTTTTTATTATTATTTTTTCCTAGAAAAGAATTTATAAGCTGTTATGCCTTGATTCTTTGTGCATTGTTTTTATAAAATTGATAAAAATGGTTTATATATATATATATATAAAGAAAATGATAATAAGATATGGAAGGATATACAAAGTGAATATGATGTTTGAATTTGTGTCTGTGTGAAGAGTTTTAACCCGGGATCAGACAACCTTCAGAAAAGATCTTTTAGTTTTGTTTATGTTTTGTGTTTTGTATGTTTGTATATTGTGTTTTCTGTAAAATTAATAAAATGTGTTTAAAAAAAAAAAAAAAAAACTGGGGGAGGTCTGTTCCCACAATTCATATATCTGAGTTTACATAAGTGTTCTGTATGATTCTAAACATAGTTCTGTATATAATCCAGGACCAGATCCTTCCACATACCCCACTTTTCTGTCTCCCAACTCATCAAATTCTAATTTAAATTTAATGTCAGGATTGATTTGAAACTCACTGTGCTGTGAGCAGATGTTCACATGCTTCTGAGTCTCTATAGCTCCCAGAAAATCAACACTTCCATTTTCTAACCAATCCCTGAGCACAAGAAAAACAAGCCAATCAATGCTTAAGTGATACCAGTTACTAAACGCCTCATCTGCCTTTTCATTGTGCACCCAGAGTCATACTTCTTTTTCTGAAAGAAAGAAAGAAAGAAAGAAAGAAAGAAAGAAAGAAAGAAAGAAAGAAAGAAAGAAAGAATGAAAGAAAGAGAATAAGAAAGGAAGAAAGAAGAAAGGAAAAGGAAATATGTGGAAAAATCTCCTTTGCTGTTCAAGCTGGTGTTTTAGTGATTCAGCTGGTGTTTTTAGTGATTCTAGTGAATCAGGGCCCTTTCCTCCCCCATAAGCCATGCAACTCACATTACTCCCTTCTCCGTTCCTCTCTGCATGCCCTAGGATAAAGAGGGGGTGGGCCTGGATCTTCCTCTGAATTCCCTCTGCCTTGCCCTTCCCCAATTTCTTCCATAGCCAATTTCTCCCAGACTGTGCCCTTCCCCAATTTCTTCCATAGCCAATGGAGCCACACTCCCATTCCCTGTTAGCTTCTCCACTTCCCCTTCGGAATCAGATTCTGACAGGGGCAAGACAGTCTGGCTCATTTGCCAGTAGTTGTCTATCTGTCTGGTTCTAGAAGTCCCACAGGAACTTAACCTTGCTATTTTCCATGACTTTCTGTAGAATTTCTCATGTAGATTTTGGAGGATCTAGTCCATGCACCGTGCAGATGTTCCTTGTTTATGCCATTCACTGCATGCTGTTCTTGTCTACATCTTGCACCATACTGTTATATGTTGGACTGTCTCTGAAGCCTCTCTACATAATCTGCACCTTAAGTCCTACCTAATGCGGTAAATCCCCATTTTTATGAATCTGGAACTTAGTACCTGTTCTTGTGGTTGGCATGTATTAGGGAGAACAGTGCAGATCAGGATGGGTGCATGGAAATGTGCAAGAGGTGACATGCAAGCCAGGAAGAGCATGAGGGTGGGCAGTGCAGGTTAGAGAGGGCACAATGGTTCCAGTGAGACCATGCAGAGATGCACAGAGGTGTAGGAGAAGTGTCATAGATCAGTGATGGTGTGCAGGGGTTGAAAGATTGTGTGGGAGTGCCTGAGAGGTGCTGTGCAGGTTGGGAAACGGGAACAGATCAGGAAGGGTATGCTGGGATATGTGAGAAGTGCTCCGCTGGTCAGGGAGGGCATGTGATGGTTAGCACAGTTTGGGAAGGGTGTATGGGATTACATCAATGGCCAGGATGGCACAAGAGCAATGGGGCTGGGGAAGTTGCACAGTTGGGGGAGACTTACCTGAGCAACTGGCAGTGCTGAAGTGACTACAATTTTCATTCTTATAGGAGTAATTCATCAGGGCATTCTGTAAGTTAGCCTATTTGAGATACCTTGGCTCAATAATTGTTCTCCTGTAATGCACTTTTCCACCCATTGGAATGTAGTTGAAGGTTACACATGAACTGATATGAGAGTTTTAGTAGTAAGATGGGCACTGATAAATTTGACAAACAAACAAGTTTTTGAAGTGGAATAGTTTAAAAGTATCAGTAACAAGCATATTAAAGCTGCTCTGAAAATTATCCAGAAGACATACACTGAAATTCATGGGGAATAAATCAATGTAATGTATAATGTAATGTAATATAATAAATATAATATAATATAATATAATATAATATAATATAATATAATATAATATAATATAATATAATATAATATAATATAATATAATATAACATAACATAACATAACATAACATAACATAACATAACATAACATAACATAACATAACATAACATAGCATAATCCTTTCTTGAATTAATTAAGTAATTAGTGATATTATAACTTTGCCCAGCCCACAAAACTTTGTATATTTGCCAATGTTCTTTGCTGTTTAGCAATTTTTCAAACCTTTGTGCTGAGCAGCATTGTTAAGCCTGGGTTCCCCAACCAGGGTTAAGGAGACAAGCTAAACAGAATGTGCAGCGTTAGTCAGATAGGCACACAGATAAATGAGTGATATAAGTTTGTATGTTTATTAACATACAGTAAAAATAACAGATACGCTTGTGCTATCAAAAATATTGTTTATTCCATTATGAGTTCATAGCATAGTCAAAATAACAGTCCAATAGTCATGTATCATTTTAGTCAGTCCATACAAGGATATTCAGTTAGCAAAGTCCGTGCAGAATATCCTATGTCAGTTCACTTACAAATCAGTACTTTGTTTATCTCCCGTTCCAGCAATGCAGTCTTGAGTCCATGCAGTAATTAGGAATCATCAAAGCCAGAGAGAGAGCAAGCTGTCGTCTTGCTTCTTTTAAAGTGCTTTCACAACCACTCCCTTAATTACAGTCCTACAGTTAAAGTTGCAGACACTTTAACTTATAAACTATGATTACATATTTATTATTTTACCTAAACCAGTTAGGGTAAACAATGTTATTCCTAACAAGCATGAAATAAAATGATCCAATATATAACTTTTAAAAATCCCAATCATCATAAGGAGAAAATGTCATTTATCAAAACCAGCATATACATGTACCTGCTGCTCTAGATTTTATGCAGCTTTTCTTTATGAGATCTTGTTCTGTTGCTTTCTTCTTCTACTCCTCCAATTTAAATTAAAAGTCCGTGGTTCAAGAAATATATTGTCCCTTCCTCCCCTTGTGGTCCTGGTTCACACTTCAAAATACAATCCTCACACATGTCCTGCCTATAATTACCTTTGGTCTTCAGTGCCCATCACTTTCCAATAGGCATCCTTAGTGAAGGGAGAGAGAGAAAAGGAAAAAGCGGGCTGCCACAAAACTTAATTCAATCATAGTGACCCATGCTCAATTGAACAGCCACAACGGCTCAGAAGGGGTCCCTCTGCAAAGGGAGGGCAATCAGCCAAGTGTCCAGAGAAAGAATTAATTGTGGGTGACAATATGTAAACAGTGGCAATGAATAGGAAGTGCAGGTGTGAGCCACCAAGGCCATCCTTGAGACTTTTTCACATGAATTTTAGTTCTTTCACCGCTGACCTGCTCCTTAAAATGTGATTAGTGTTGGCACTGGGAAACCATTCAAGAGGTCAGGATATTAATCACTTGGAGGGAGGAGGAATGGCAAGCGTGGAAAGTGACAATGAAAGGAGAAAGTCTATTTCAAAAAAAAAAAAAGGACAGGGCATAAGAACATCAGAAGAAATCTGTTAAACTTTGAAGAGGTCCAGGGAGGTTTTGTTCAGGCTCGTGATGTAGCTACTCTATTCAAATATATTGGGGACTTTTAATTTAGGGACTTTAGAAAACTTTGTGTTGAGTTTGAGGCATACTTTTTTTTCTTGAGATTCAGTGCCATTTTAGTAAGTGGGCCTATTTTCTATCTAAATTAATTCCATGTTTGTGCTATAAGCCACTGCTTGTTTTACACCTTTTGTTAAGAAGTGCTGTTTTGCTGGGGAAAAAAACAGCAATCCATGCAACCTGGTCACAGTGAAGCAATCCATGCAACCTGGTTGCAGTTTGAGAATGACCCTTTTTGTTCTCTCCTTTTCAACTATTCCTGCCTGACTTCCTTATGCAAAGCAAGTGGTCATCTATCCCCAATGATAAAAGCATGGGTGCAACTTGTGAGCCACTGCCGAGTGGAGTGGGGAAGTCCTTCTATTTTTTTACAACCTTCCTGAAATCCTTGAAACTCTATTTCTCTACATGTCATAATTAGTCTGTGATTATATTAATTGGTTACATATTTGTTGACACTGGAGTAAGTAGAAGGAGAGGTTATAGGTTCTTCCATTCTCCTTTTTCTTCAGTGCAACTTTATCCTGCTTTCCTCATATGTCTTCTAATTTCCAAACTGCCCACTTCCAGCTTTTGGAAATAATTTTGTAAATGAAAGGTTCAAGGAAAGGAATGCAGCACATCAATTCCTTTGACAATACCCCTGTGCAAGCACAAGTATTCTGTTACATTTTTTAGGATGCTGTCTATCAATCAAAAGATACAGGTTAATATATACCACAGGGAGATACTGCAGAAAGTAGAACATAAAAATTTACTTCATGAGTAGATTTACTTGGCATTATGTTAGTGGCAAGGGAAATTGATAAATTTTCTGAAATATTTTAAAATTTACTCTAAAGCTAAGGGTGTGATTAGTTTTAGTGTTTTTTAAAGAAACCTGTGTATTCATTTTAAAAATTGTAAAGATATTGTTATGCTATGAACATTTTTTTTCATCCTTTGTTCACATTAATTTCAACTACAATATTTGATTAAAAGAACTGTTTTTATGGAAACTGGAGCAAACTTCGTCCAAGTCTTAGTTTGTTTGCAAAATGGATTGAGTGTTATGCTATGGGCTTAGTTTCAGGTTTCAGCCTTTTTCCATAAAATGTAAAATCTCTATTGCATTTACCATATAGATATTCTTACCCTGCTGCTGCCATGGTATATGTGTCTTATACTTTTATTTACTTACATTTTATTTATTTATTTATATTTATTTTATCTTGTCAAGTGATTATAAGATAACAGGTATAAGTATAAACATAGTTATGAATACATGAAATGGATAGAAATAAGAAAAAAAAAACAATAGGACAGGGACAGTGCGCTTATGCACGCATACATGTGTATTTGTTAGTTTTATTTGATTATGTTTCATAAATATTTCTTTTGAAGAATGAGCACATTCTGTTTTTAAACAATTCATACCTAGCAAACACTTTACTAGAATTTACATTCTTTCCTATAATTACTCCAACACCTACAACCACAGGATGCATCAGGGAGTTAAAACCATATATAAAGTCTCAAACTACTCATTCATTCTCTAAAGTATGAAAAGAGAGTGTGCTATTCTTAGCGGCATGTTTTAAAACTACTTGGAGTTCCCAGCATGTGACAGTATCTGGCCAACCTCCCTGGGTTCAGCAGCTAAGGAGAGTTGGACTTTGTCAGTAGTTGGATGGGAGCCCACCAAAATTTCCAATCTGTAAGCTAGACAAAAATGTTAGAAAGCATCCTAGAAGACAAACCACTTGTACATTGTTACTAATAAAAAACATGGATATGTCCACGTAGTCACTAGGAGTTGAGATTGAATGTAGGGAATCCTATGTTTTTATGGCTACTGAAGGTTCACAGAGGAAGTCAGAAAAGATCATAAGGAGGCCTTCAGTGAAGAGAGAAAAGGCAAAAGTAAAGGAAACAGAACCTTGGATAGCTCCATGTAAATCCTGAGTTGAGTATCTCTACTATTAGATTAGAAAGATTTTGTCTTATAACACTGTGAACACTTGAAGACCTACTTGTTGCATGCAATCTTTTTGGTCTTGAAGATATCCCTGGTGCTCTCATGCCATTATGGACAATCCAGTAGTGAAAGTGATGGCTAAGCTCATGTCAAAACCAAGAATTGTGTAATGCCTCTGCTTCAAGAGGAATGCACATCAATCTGTATGTTTTCAGCATTTGATCACCATTTGGAGACTAAGTATGCAAGATGACTGGCTTGACTCCAAATCTGTGGATTTCAAAATGCAATAATACGAGAAGCATAGAATATCAAAATATTGACTTGCTTTCTAATTGAGGACAGTTTTTCAATTCAATAAAGGTTTAAATCCTATAGTCATCCTCCTTAAGTCCTGCTGTGTTGCCTCATGGTTGTACTGTGGGTGTTCGTGAGAGGAATAAAGGAGGAATGCCAAGAATGTATGGCAGAAGTATATAATCCCAACAAGGTTATCAAAAATGTGAAGGTCATCCCAGCTGCTCAGCTAAAGCAAGCAGGAATCTATATTGTGGCAATAATATAGAAAGATGCTAGAGAGAAAATATCATTTTAGTGACAGTGGGAAAGGCATCACTTCATACTGTGCAAGAGGAGGCAGTGGTAAATTATTCCTGTATTTTACCAAGGAATCCATGTGGATAGATGATATAAGGTGATTGATGATATACTGCTAGACAATATCCCCTCAAGTTGGATGGCATTTAATATGCTACTGAGGAAGAATTTTTATTTAGGATATTTATTTATTTAGGAATTTTATATTGCTGCATATTCACACATGGTGAATCAAGACGACTTACAAGAATATAAAAACCTCATATAAAAACCAATCAAACTAATAAAAAAAGAATCATATAATAAAATAATAAAATAAAATAACCCCCCACCCCCTGCCCCAGTGACAACACATTACATGAGCCATTTAATGAGCTCCATCCAGTGGTGGTATTCAGCAGGTTCTGACCAGTTCTGGAGAACCGGTAGCGGAAATGGTGAGTAATTTGGAGAACTGGCAAATACCACCTCTGATTGGAGATTTCACAGTATCCTTCCCTTGCCACGCCCACCAAGTCATGCCCACAGAACCGGTAGTAAGAAAATTTGAATCCTACCACTGGTTCCATTCCGCTCTGAGTTCCCCAAGCCTGCTGGCAGAACCAGGTCTTCAGCACCTTCCAGAAGAGTGTTAGAGTAGGGGCCATTCTAATCTCTGGGGAATGATGTTCCAGAGAGAGGGAGCCACCACGGAGAAGGCCCTTCTTCTGGGTCCCACCAGGTGTATCTCCGTCAGGGATGGGACCCGCAACATTCCTTGCCTCCCTGCTCTGATGGGTCAGGTAGATGTGACCCGCAAGAGACATTCCCTCAGAATGGAGGATCTTTTGGCGTAATAATTTTAATTATGATTTAATTGTATTAAAGATTGCAAGGTGTCTAATGATACTAATGTTGCCACAAGAAAAAATAAAACACAACTGCAAAGACAGATTTGGAGTGGGAAGATGGAACATAACAAGCCTGGGAAAACTCAACACAAAGAGAGGTGAAATGAATTGACTACACATTAACATCCTAGCCTTGGAAAATTGAGGACACTTTCAGTCATATAATAACAATGTTTACTACTCAGAACACACACAAACATACATACAACCCCACCCCAAGAAGAATGGTTTGGCTTTCACAGTCAGGAAGGATTCAGCAAGAATAGTGCTTGTTACAATGCAATCAATGACTAAATAATATCAATTAGACTTCATATTAACCTTTTAATAAGATAACCGTCGACTCGAAGTTTATGCTCCAATCACTGATGCAGAAAAGGAGGTAGATGAGTTTTATGATTAATTTCAATTTGAAATCAATAGAATGTGCAAGCAAGATATGCTGCTATACTATTTTTTTTCCTCAAAAGTTATACTTTTTAGCAAAAAGATTTGCGAACTGTAGTTTTTCTTGTACATGCCAGTAGAGTTGGCACACTTTGAATTCCTTCAACTAAACAGTGCCATCTATTGGTGACCCAGGAACTGTGCCTTTTCCATCATAGTGTGGGTCCCACTCTGTTGATGCTCCATAAGGCTATTCTCCCAGGCTTAAGGTAGATGGCACCTCCTTAGGTGGAGCTGAGCACCCAGATCCTGTCCTATTTTGTTTTGAACTGTGATTTTATTGTTTATTAAATTGTGAGCTGCCAAGATCTGGTTTGGATTCTTGCGGCACTTACATGTGTATTAAAATAAATACATAAACAAATCCCCCCCCCAATCTATTACTATTGCAATTCTTGTCTTCTTGTCCTCTTTACAAGGGATAGAAAGCAGGGGTGGGATTTAACATTTTTAACAACCGGTTCTGTGGGCGTGGCTGAAGTGGTGGGTATGGCTTGGTGGTCATGTTATTGGCTGGGTGTGGCAAACTCAATATCACCCACATCGAGGCAAGCATCTCCTTACCTGGCCTCTCATGACTGTGGGGATGCTACAACAGTCGTAAGTGTGATAAATGGTCATAAGTCACTTTTTTCAGTGCCATTGTAACTTTAAATGGTCACTCCACACAAGCAAAGTACCAGCAAAGGAGGGAACAAAAACTCCAGAGAAGTTCCTGAGACAGGAAGACTAGGCCTGCCAAGAATGTAATAAGGGTTAATTGAGAGGCAGTTTTTGTAAGCAACACCAGAATGTTTCCTTCCTGCCTTTCTTACAGGATTAGGCCAATAATTTCTTCCAACAACCGGTTCTCTGAACTGCTTAGAATGTTAACAACCTGTTCTAGCTAATAGGTGTGAATTGGTAGAATCCCACTCCTGATAGAAAGGCACTCTCTTCTTACAGTCATCTTACTTTAATTCTAGATGTTTCACTTCATTCTTTTGTATACTCATTCCCCACCCTCCCAAGATACACTCTTGATACTACCAAAATAATGACCTGTTCCACATACAGTCCCACGCAACATAGTTATTTTCTTCTGTTTTATTTATCAGTTCATGTCTTTTACCATAACCTCCTATTATTTTCCAGTTAGGAGTCTTTCATTTGGCCTGGTCATTGTGACCTTTGCCACTTTTCATGGCTTTCACCAGTGGTGGGATTCAAATTTCTTTTACTAATGATTCTGTGGGCATGGCTTGGTGGGCGTGGCAGGGGAAGGATACTGTAAAATCTCCAGTCAGAGGTGGCATTTGCTGATTCTCTGAACTACTCAAGATTTCCGCTTCCAGTTCTCCAGAACTGGTCAGAACCTACTGAATACAACCTCTGGCTTTCACATAAATAAAATAGAGATAGAGAATAGAGTCTAGACTTGGGTATCAGCCTTAGGAATACCCGGGCCAGATGCAGCTTTCACAACAAACAAGGACAGCATCTATAAAGTTTGACATGTTTTTCCCAGTATATGTCACAAGAACTTCTGAAGCCCAGTTTTACTGCCAGCAGATTCACTCTATTCAATGCAACTAGATTTTCTACTCTCTACACTAGGGGTGTTGCCTACATCTCATCAAGTGTGTATTGATGCACAGACTTAAGATGCTTTCTGTTTAGTGCTGTACTACTTTTGCATGCAAAGCAGTCTTCTCAAATGTTACATTTCCTTCTGGGGTATCTGTCAGAGGTCACCAGTGACTGGTGGAAAAAACACTAAAACCAGTCATCAACAAGGACCAAACTATGTGAGGCAGGTCCATTCCTCTCTTCTCCATCTCCCCACCTCCTTCCCTCTTTCTCCTAATATGCTTCCAGAGCAGAACAGAACACCTTTTCTCAAAACGTTTAGAATTTGTTGCAACAGGCTACCTATTGCTCATCCCTGCTGCAAGAAGGGTGGGCAACCATAAGCCTAGATCTCGGTTCACAGTCTCTTTCCCGGTTGTATTTGTGGAGAAAGTGACTTCCACCAGTCCTACTTTAGCCTAGGGAAATCAGCACGTGCAAGATTAGTCTGCAGCTCAGCTTGGCGTGAAAAAAAGCAGAGAACTGAGTAAGTTGAGTTAGTAAATATTTAGGGTAAAACTTGGGGGGGGAGGGGGGGGAGGGGGGAAAACAAGGCGCTGCTCAGCCAAAAAAAAAACAAAAAACACGTTCTTGAGGCTTTCTTGGAAGGGCACCTCTTTATGAGAGGGGCCATCGGAAGCGCGGGCAGCGAGGAGAGAAAATGACCAAGCCCTCAGAAGTAAAAATAAATAAATAAATAAATCCAGAGAGGCTGGAAAAGTTCCCTCGGCCTGTCAGTCACCCGGGCTTGGCCTAAATTGGCCCCGCCCTGCCCCGGCTGTGGGGTTTATAATGGGAACCCTGCCTCCCAATGGCTCAGGCTGAGGCGTTTAACCTGTTGCGGCCGGTGGGGAGTAGATTGCCCTCGCTCTCATCTGTCTACAGACGGTGTGGCAAGGGGGCTAAAATCGCCCACGCCCGGGTTTCTCCGGATAGCTTTTTTTTATTATTATTATTATTTTTAAAGGAAGGCAGCAGCAAGTCGGAGACCCTCAGAATTAAAAACCTCGATCCGCTGCTTTCCCCGCAGGATTGTCTTGAGGCGGCGATATACCTTCCTGTTCCCCGAGGGACCATGCCTGCCAGAGGCGGAGGGTTGCTGACTGCTCGCTTGCTTTCGTTGTTGCTGCGGTTGCTGCTGCTTCTCTCTCAGGTCAAGCTCCACAGAACTACTGGCCCCCGGGTGAGTGTAACTCCCTCTTGTCCCCTCTTTTGATACGGGAGGAGAGTGCTTCAAAAACACCTTCCTGATTTAACTATCTTCGTACTAACCCTTGAATCTGGTTTTACTCCCTTCTTGACAGGCGTTCTGCTGTTTAAATAGGCACTTGGAAGCTTTTTTTTTTTAAAAGCCTTTTAAGAAACTTATAAAAGAAACCCCCTTCCTCTCCATGTAAATACGTACTTAGTTCTAATGGAGAAATAATTCACACATTTTGTTTTCTTTCAAACTAGACGTCCTCCTCGGAGCCCCGGTGTTTGAAAGATGGCCTTTTACCGTTGTGAAAAGCGGTTCTTGTAGAGCAAGTTGGAGACTTATAGGAAGGGAAAATGTGGTGTCTTGGAGGGTTTTTCAGACCTGGTTTTTAATATTGTGGTTTTAATCCCAGGGATAAATTTGAGAGACCAAAGATCTGTTAAAAATGAATATATGGTTGGGTTAAAATTTAGCATTCTCCTGTTAAATTTGCATGGAACAAAGAATTACCATGCAGTCTAAACAAATCACTAGGACTTTGTTTTATTTTCCAAATGAAGATCGAATAAATGTTAGTTTAAAAATTAACTTTTTCCCCAATCACTCTGATGCTTTAGATTCAGCCTTGATGGATAGAAGTCTGTTTTAATTTATAGTAGAAGGATTGGCTAAATTAAATTTAAATGCTTCTCTCCCAGAAAGTTTTTTTTAAGAGCAGTGTAATTTAGTTTTATAGCTAATAGCCCCTGGATACTTTAAAGCAAAATTTGAACTAAATGGAATTTATTTTAAAGAAACTTGGATAGAATAGCATGCAATGAAGTGAGCTTGTAGTTCACAAGGCTTGTGCCTTTTAATAAAATGTGTTAGTCTGAAAAGGTGCTTCCAGACTCCTGTTCTTTTTTTTTCTCCTGAGTTTGGGCAACACTTCTGTAATGGATAGAATTGGCCGGATTATATTAAGTTTCAGTCCTTTTTGCCTGCCAGCCCCTTAAAATATACTTTAGAACTAAAGCTGATAAAAGTGCTTTCTGCTTATTTAACTCCACCACTGGGTATGCATTTATGTGTTAATTCTAATGCCTAATCCAGGTTTGTAGAGTTTTCATGAGCTGAAGTTGCTACTGAGAAGGCAGGCAGAGATTTAAACAATCCACTGGCAATGCATTGTGGTCAGCATCACCAATGAAAGCTAGAAGGCCACAGAAACATCTGTCATTGTAAGAATGTTTGATGTGTTCTAAGGAGGAAGGAAAAAGTATCCTGTTTAGCTGTACCTTTTAGCCCCTTTTATGACCAGATGTGTAGCAATAGTTAAAATGTGGCAGATTGAATCGAGAGCATGCCATAAATCCTTAGAGTCAAGAATTCCAAAGGCAGCAGAAATTTTGGAGTTTCTATTTAAGTCTGCACAAAGGATGTATTACCTAAAGTTTACTGCATATCAATTTAAGTCATGCTATTATGGAAGATAATGGCAGCTGCCTTTCAACACTTGAGAGCATGTATAGAATTTCTGCTTGGACCCCAAATGGTGGGATCTGAAGGGCTTAATTGGGAACAGTTGATCTGAGAAGTAAAACTTATGGATGTTGGCCTATATATAAACTGCACAAGCTTGTCTGTCAAATTAAAACAAAGTACAGCTTTTCATGTACTTGACTTTACAAGCCTCTCTAATTGCTCCCTGTGCTATATCCTTTTAAAAAATAAAAAAAATAAAAGATATTTCAAGAAATTTTCGGGTCATTGAAAGGCAGATGCTGATTTGTCATCTTCTTGCCACATGGCTTCAACAAACCCTTTTCAGATAGCATTTTAATGTTTTTTCCTAGCTGGGTCACAGCCAAATATTTTCCTTCCATCTTTGTTGAGGAAGATCTATGTCCTTTAAAGTGCTTACTTGTTTCCTCTTCAGTGTAAAACTCTGTATTTAATGATGTTTAACTCATAAATTCTGTCTCCAATTCCTTCCCAAGTGATTTGTTTGAAAAGTATGGTGGTTTTGTTTTTCTCCCATTAGTTTGTTAGCACATTTGAAGTGAAAAGGGCTCATCCTATCCTATGCCCTTTATCCTGCTGATTAAGTTCTGCCAAAAAAAACTCTCAGTATTCTCCTGATGCAATGCTTTATGCTTCTATCTGCATAACAAAACACCATTTGAATAATTCATTGTAGCCCTTTTTATGGTGATAAAAAGGTTAGACCAATATCTTCTTTGCTAAACTGCTACACCTTCTTAAGAAATTGCTTCCAGGTTTTTTTTTTTTTTTAATAATGGAGAAGAGGGCAATGGAGCACAGAAAGTTAGCAGAATTGCCATAGCTTAGGCTTGGAAATCTGGATTTGTAGAACATTAATACTTGCAATTGAATTAGAAATTGCAAAAGTATTCCAAAATGCCAAAAATATAACTTATTGTTTTCCATGAACTGTCTGAGAAGGAAAAAAAAATTGACTCCCTAATTAATGAACAAACTGATGAAAAATTGTATGTTGTATCTTCAGACTCTCAATAAAAAAAAAACAGCACTTTTTTCTGTTCTAAATCTAAAAACAAAATTTTGAATTATGAGATGTTAAAATCCAACTTTAGGACGAATCAGATATTTTCGGATCCTACTGCCCCATTAAATGCTGAAAAAAGGCACAGGTGTGTCTGTGTGTACAGCATAAGGGGGAGGGACTTTGAGAAAATGTTCTTTTAAAATACATATTCATTTACTGAATTTGAACTCTGCTGCAATAAAAAATATACAAAGAAAAAAGTAAAAGATCCATTGTAAAAAGTAAAACTGAAGCAAAACCATGCATTGTTCAATCTAATGGCACCAACATATTTTTCCAGGGTTCTACAAAACATTGTTTTCTGTAAGTTGTTGAAAATAAGAATGGGTTCAGATACAGTTACCAGGAAAGGGGTGGAGGACTAATACAAATGTAGGTACACCCAGTCCGAAGGGGTCTCTTTGACCTTCCATCCTACCTTTACCTTATGGGAGTGGGGAATTACAAACCCATTCTTCTAAGATGTTTGAGTTGGGTGGGTCAAAGCTGGGCAATGAAAGGGGACCACAAGGACTTGAGTGTCAAGTCACTTTCTCTATTAAACTGCTCAAGCTTCCTTTTGAACTGAATTAAACCAGTTCACTGAAAATCCACGTTGGATTGGGGATCTTGATATCTCTTTTATACCCAATCAAATTAGAGTAATAATAGTAAGAACTTCAGGTTCATTACAGAAGATGAGGTTGTCTAATGCAGGTGTGCATAATCTTTTCCAGCCTGAGAGTTGCTGTTGGTACATCAAAGCCATGTTTAAATAACCAAGCAGAGTAAACAGAATGTAATGGGTTGGAATAAAGTAAAATTTTAATTTGCATAAAATTAAATTCAGTTATTACTGCTTAAATTTGGAGGAGCACTAAACACTGAACCTATGGCTTTGGAATATGCATGTAACTTTGGACTTTCAGGTTATGAGCCATGGTGACACAGTGATTAGAATAGTCATTACTTCTGCTGACTGCCATCTGACTGCAGTTTGGTAGTTTGAATCTCATCAGGCTCAAAGTTGACTCAGCCTTCCATACTTCCAAGATTGGTAAAATGAGGACCCAGATTGTTGGGGGCAATATGCTGACTTTGTAAACCGCTTAGGGATGGCTGTAAAGCACTGTGAAGTGGTATATAAGTCTAAGTGCTATTGCTATTGTGTACCTTTCGTTCGAGTTAACATATTAAGATTGTGGTGCTCCAGCTAGGTGATTCCTAGTGCTGTCACCAAAGGACACCCCACAAATATTCCATTGTTCCCTCTTCAGTGTTCTGCAAGAAGAAACAAAGGAAAAATGGGTATTTCTAGTAAGAGGAGAAATTATACCAGTGGTTCCCAAAGTGAGCGGTACCGCTCCCTGGGGGGCAGTGGGATGACTTAGGGGGACAATAAGAGGCTGGAGGTGGGCTCCTTGCAGGGAGCAATTCAGCTTCCCCCCCCACTTGTCTGGCTTGCTGGTGGCCGAGAGGAAGGCAAGCCAGGGCTGACCTGTTGCCGCTTGGGTCCCATCTGGATTCTCCGCAGTTGCTGGGCCTTGCCTGCTAGGGGCGGGGGGCAACCAGGGGGCATGATGCTATGCTTCCCACATCACCCCTTGCCTGCCATCCTTTCCTCTGCCGCCCGCCATCCTGTGCACTTTGGCTGAATGTGGGCTGCCGCTGTGAGAATGATGCGAATCAAGCCTCGTGAGAGCGGATCTTCCACCCATGGAGCTTGCATAGCGGTGGCCTGCATTTGGTTAAAATGCTTGGAGAGGCAGCTGGCAGAGGGGCGATGCAGGCGGTATAAGTCTTGTGCTTCCTGATTGCCTCCCGCACTACCTCTCAGCAGCCGTGACCCATGAGCCCCAACAGCTGACGAGATGCAGGCTGGCAGGGAGCCGAGTAGTGACAGGTCTGCCCAGAGTGGCTCACCTTTCCTGACTGCCTACAAACTTACCTTCCTCCTGTGGCTGGTGGTGGAGGGAAAGGTGAGCCAGTCAGGGTGGGCTGGTTCACCTTTCCTGCAGCTCCTGCAGTGGGCAAGGTTGTAGCCTCACTTGAGGTTCCCAGCCCTTTCCCCAAAAGAGGGAGGAGGGATGGAAGTTTGCCTGCCGGCTTTTCCAGGCAACGTGGGACCAGGTGTGAATGAACAATTGCGCTCAGTTCCTGGGATTCTGGGAGACTTGTCATGAGCGACAATGCTGGGTGACTAACTTGTTAGAGAGTGTGCTTCAGGTGAGTCTCCTAGTTTAGGAGGAGAGAGTGAAGGAGGAAGGGAAGGGATAGAGAGAAAAAGAGGGAAAGAGAGAAAGAAAGAGAGAGAGAGAGAGAAGGAAGAGACGAAAGAAAAGAAAAGGGAAAGAAAGAAAAAGGGAGAGAGAAAGGAAGAAAAGGGATAGACAAAGAAAGAGGAGGGAATGGAAGGAAGGGACAGAAAGAAAGAGAAAGAAAGAAAAGGAGGGAGAAGAAAGTGAATGAGATATCTAATCCAACCACCTGCTCCAGCAGGGTTAGAAGGGAGTTTGTATGTGTGTGCATGGCTATCAAAATTCCAAAAACAGGTCAAGTAGCTGTGGGGAGGTCAGTCATAAATTAGAAACTTGCTAAACAACCAACCATTAAGCGAGGACCACTTGTATTTGGTTTGCCAGTCACATGACCACCCAGCCACACTCACAAATTAGGCCACAGCCATAGAACCGGTTAAGAAATTTGAATCCCACCCCTGGGTGGGGGGCACTAAGGATGAGCTTGTAGCACCAAGGGGATGATTGACTGAAAAAAATTGGGAACCACTGAATTATAAGGAGTCACCATAGATGCTATCAATGAAATAGGGAATTTGTCTAAAACAGATCTATTCTGGGAGTCTCTTAGGGTGGATAACATCATTGATGTTGCGAGGAATCTTTTTTTATTTTATTTATTAGGCAAGCACATAGTTTACCCAAAAGCCAAATACTTGTATAAACCATTTCACATTGATTACTCTGAGTTTTAAAGAAACTATGCAGCAGCAGCAACTTATTAAATGGTGCAAACTGTTTGAAAGCGGACAGCTTTTTTAAACATCAAACTGTTGAATGAGTATGATAAGAATGAATGGTGACACAAGAATGGTGCTGAATTAGGCAGAGTCACCAGACAGGAAAGCCAGATGTTTCACTCTCTGATAATTTTAACAGTTTCTGGAGAGAAGAATGCAAAGAACTCCAGCTTTATGTCAATCAATAGGGCAAAACAGAAACCTGATATAATTAATCCCACTTGAATTCATCCTTTCCCATTCTTTTTGTGCCCCAATTTTTTTACTCACTATATCAGACAGGTTATTCTTTTTGTTTTCCCCCCATGAAAATTTTAAAGATAATTTGAGCATAATTTCTAAAGATATTACAATGCAGGAAAGATCAACGGGAAAAAAAACCCCACTACAGTATAGGAAAACCTTGTTGTCTGATTATGTTTGGATCCATTCCAATACTATACATAGAAAATGGGCACAACAAACAATTCAACAACTGGAATAATGTTCTTCACTGAAAATATCCCTGTTACTTCTTCCATACAGACTTTGAGTATGCCATGAATGTGCTATTACTCAGGCCACATTATCTGATTCAAATAGTAGCACAGCCTATATTTCCTCTGCTTTGTAAAATTTGGGGATAAGAGTTGGGGTTTCTTGTGTCGTATTGAGCTCCACAAACATATATCCTGAGTGAGTAGATTGCTTCATAGGGATGAGTAATTATCTTATCAATCCACGTCTGGTTCTTTAAAATAAGTATTGTTTGGGTATTTTCTTCACTTTGTTCTGAATTGTCTTGCCTGAATGCATTGGTTGGTGGAATTGCCCTTTTAAGAGAGTGCTCTGATCTTGTAGGAATGATGTAATTTTTGTTTCAAATTTCTCTGAATTTGTTTCAAGACCTCAAAACCAATGTCATACGTTTATAACCAGTTGCTTATCCTTGAAGATAAATTTGTATATTCTTGACCATTTGGCTATGATTGATGATTGTGTTCAGCAACATCTAGAGGACAGAACATTATTCACAGCAGCAAATTTATTGCAGCTATTGGTCAGTCATTAAATACAGTTGAAATTGGGTGGGATTCAAATTTTTAACAACCAGTTCTGTGGGCGTGGCTTGGTGGTCATGTGACTGGGTGGACATGGCTTGGTCACGTTATTAGCTGGGCGTGGCCAATTCAACATCACATCAAGGCACGCATCTCCTCACCTGGCCTCTCATGACTGTGGGGAAGCTGCAACAGTCGTAAGTGTGAAAAATGGTCATAAGTCACTTTTTTCAGTGCCATTGTAACTTTAAATGGTCACTCCACACAAGCAAAGTAGGGAACAAAAACTCCAGAGAAGTTCCTGAGACAGGAAGTCTAGTCCTGCCAAGAATGTAATAAGGGTTAACGGAGAGGCAGTTTCTGTAAGCAACACCAGAATGTTTCCTTCCTGCCTTCCTTACAGGATTAGGCCAGTAATTTCTTCTAACAACCAGTTCTCTGAACTGCTTAGAATGTTAACAACCTGTTCTAGCTAATAGGTGTGAACTGGTAGAATCCCATCCCTGGTTGAAATGCAATGCAGTAAAATCCACCATACGATCAAAGTATAAATGAACAACATTGTTGATAAAGTTACAAAGGCAGAATTGGGCATCTCATCTCACTAGAGATATAGAAAACTTTGCAACTGCTTTAGTAACCTTTGGACATATCTGCAAGGCAACAAGTCACATAGAACCAATCATTTTTCTCAGGGAACCTTAGAAATAATGGCTGTACAAATTCCTTACATCCCAAGGGGGCATAATAAAGAAGAGCCCAGGCAACAGTTTGCAGTTTGATGGTTGCCTTTGTGCCGGAGTCACAAAGGCAGCCATCACTGAGAGATGTTTTGATAATTTCTTCTCAGATATACAGGTAGTCCTCACTTATGACCACAATTGAGCCCCAAATTTATGTTGCTAAGCAAAACAATTGTTAAGTGAGTTTCCCCCCATTTTACGAACTTTCTTGCCATAGTTAAGTGAATCACTGCAATTAATAACATGGTTAAGTGAATCTGGCTTCCCCACTGACTTTGCTTATCAGGTCATAAAAGATGATCACATGACTTGAGACATTGCAACTCTACAAAATACATACCAGGTGCCAAGCATCCAAATTTGTGATGTGATCACTGGGATGCTGCAACAGCCATAAAAGGTCACAAGTCACTTTTTTCATTGTCATTGTAATTTTGAACAGTCACTAAACAAATGATTGTAAGCCAAGGACTATATGTAGTATATTCTTCATTGGGCTTGTCCTTGTTTCTCGTGATAATTTAATCTTTGCTTAATTATGTATCAGCCATATTGAAATCCGATGCTCCCACACTGCCACAATTGAGCCTGGGAAAGTGGGAAGGGGGAATTCATTGGAGTATATTTAGTTAGACCTAATAAAATTCTTTTTCTGATTCAAGGTCAGGTCGTGTTGCATATTGTAAAAGGAAGTTTTTCTTTGGGACGGATGGTGATTGGGCCATGTGATGTGGTGATGGATGTAGGGCAAGGGTCTTTAAACTTGGCAAGTTTAAGACTTGTGGACTTCAACTCCCAAAATTCCTGAGCTAACATGACTGGAGGAGGAATTCTGGGAGTTGAAGTCCACAAGTCTTAAAGCTGTCAAGTTTGAAGACCCCTGGTGTAGGAAATGGATTTGTAGTTTTTACTTATTGCAAGGAAGCCTGGAACTTTCAGATTCGGGATTCCACAGTTGTGTGATGACCCAGGGTGGGATACAAAACAAACAGTCACAGAAAACAGGTGAAGCCCCTTTTATTCCTTCACTTTGCTTCCAAGCTCCGAATATCTTTGACGGAAGACAAAAACAACTCCCACACAGTTACACAAAGAAGGAAAAAAGCAACACAAACCAGGCAAGATAAGGGGTGGACTGTCCACAGATAACACATACTGGGAAGCACACCAAACTCAGAGAGTAACTATAAACTAGAGAGATATTTACAGAGACCACCACCATGTCTCTCCCTTATCCTCTCCTCCCTGTGTGCCCTAGGACAGATAGGGGATGGGCCTGGGTCCTCTTCTGACTGCTCAGCCAGCCTCTGCCTTTCCCCAGCCTCCTCCACAACCTCCGGAGCCATACTTCCACTCCCTTTCGGCTGTTCCTCCTCTCCCTCAGAGTTAGTCTCCACCAGGGGCATGACAAGTTGTGGCAGTTACTATCCAAATAAAAGGAATGTTTGAGAGATGCTGGAATGGAGATTTGCTGGAATGGTGACAGTATGTCCCTCTGTGCAAGTCAGAATTTTAATGTAATCCATAAATGGCCTAGGGCTAGGTCTGAACCTGGTTTATGTAAGATTATATTTTGGTAGATGTTTTATCTGTGATCATTGTTTGCTGCTTAACAGAATGTGTGATTGTTTTGACCTGTTTTATAGCTTATATCGTAAATCTTCTCTAAGTATAAAGATATCAAGGAAACCAGCTTCCATAATAAGGTGTGATGTGATACCATAATTTTTTTTTACTGCATTGTACTGCCCTCATTAGATAGGTTGATTCTGGGAAATCTTTTTTGTCCTTTCCATATTTTTCACCAAGGAACACAAGGTACTTTACTAATAGAGACAGTAATAAAAATGCTAACTCCTTTAGACTGATAAATCAAGCTTTATAGAAGTTTTAACTCCTACTGCATAACAAAGTATCTGCATTTACAACCAGATTAGAATGATTTTTGAAAGCCCTTTCATTTATTCTTTGCAAAAGAGAAGCTTAGTGTGTTCATTTGATTTAAGACTTCTGTATACAATAATTGCTTATTCATTTTATTTAATATAAGATTTATTAAGGTGAGAATACTAGAAAGTCCTAGCTTTAATGCGGACAACTGCTTTGTACTGTTTGGAATAACAAAGCATTTAGCTTTACTTTCTGCAAACAAATGATAACTAGAGATAGATCATTTCCTGTTGCAGTTTGGAGTTCGTCTTCTGGCTTTAGTATTTGTGATAATTGTTCACTTCTCCTGTGCGTTTCATATTCTACTCCTCAGTAACAAATAGTACCAGCAGCAGGGGCAATCTACCTGGTTTGTCACAGAGCTTTACACTTTAGCATGAATATCATACAAATAATGGAACTTCACTTGCCATTTGGTTGACCAATCACCCAGGTTACAGAAATTCTTTTGGAGTTCTTCACAGTAATAGTTTTGTCTATAGAGTGGTTTTATCCAACAGTGTGGTCAGCCCACTACTTTCTCATAAATTAAAAACATTTATGAACAAGTTAAAAACCATCAGTTTCAGAACAGATTGTTATGGACTTCATTTTCTTCCTTCTTTGCTGTGGGAACATTTTTAATTCATTTGTCCTCATTGCTTTTCCTTTTTTAATTACTTAGCATCCCAAAGAATTGCAGGCTCTTATATCACGATAGTTACATTTTTTAAAGAGCCTTTGGTTACGAACTTGTCAAAGGCTTTTTGAAAATCCAAGTTTGGAGTGGTGACAGGCCTACTTTTGTCCACCCGCCCATTGACACCCTCAAGACCTTCTAACAGATAGTGAAGCAGGATTGATTTTAGCAAGATCTATGGCGATTTTCCTTCAGCCAGGTTTGTGTTTTCTTACATAACATTGGTTACTTTTATTGATTTTTATTTTCACAAATGTTAAAACTTTCTATCTGTCATTCTCTCAATCACCGCTAAATCCCTTTAAAAAAAAAATTAATGCCACCTTGGCAAGAGTGCAGCTTTCTAGGCACTGACTTGATTTAAAGCAGCGGTCGCCAACCGGTGGGCTGAGGAACAATTTTGGAAGGCCGCAGAAGAAATGGCTCCCCAAAGCAATTAATCTGGGCCGCGCAGTTCTTGCACCTCCCGGGCCTCTGAGGGACTCCGGAGTCAGGCCCGAGATGCACGCGCCAACCAGTTCCAACACACGGCGGCGGCGGCGACGACGACAGCAGTTCCCTCCCTCAGTGCCCGCTGTCAGCTCTTCCCCATTATTTCTCTAGCTTTGAATTGCCCCCGGCTCTCTCTCTTTCCTCCCCCCACCCCCCGCCCACGTGCAGGCAGGCAGGCAAGCAAGGAAAGGAAAAGGAGACGGAGCCGTGCCACAGCTCTCCCCTTTTCCAGCGCTTGCTGCCTCTCCCAACACCGAAGCCTCGGAAACGCAGGCAAAGCCGCCGCAGCGGTAGCGTCCTAAGTTGCCTTAGCATGCTCGGTTAGTTAAGAATCGCCCAACCCAGAGAAGGAAGTGGTGCTGGGGGCGGGGGGGAGGAAAGAGAGAGAGCCGGGAGCAATTCAAAGCTAGAAAACTAATGGGGAGAGCTGACAGCGGGCGCTGGGGGAGGGGACTGTTGTTACCACCGCAGTGTGTGGGAGCCCTGCATCTCTGGGACCTGAGCCGGGAGGCACGGGAACTGCAAGTGGGAGCGTTTGATGATTTTGAAGAACTCCTGGCGATTTGTAGGTCTCAGTGAAAGAGTGAGCTTTGTTTCGTCTACTTTCCTCCCCTGGTAATGCGAGAGATGCTTTCTCTCCCCCCGCCCCCCTTCAAATAATCGCTGGCTGTGGCTGGGTTTGGCAGCGAAGTGCTAAAGCGAGCGAAGTGCCCCCAGGGACACCTTTCCTTGCTGTCTCCAGGTGACGCTGGAAAAGCCCCCCCCCCCAGCTTTTCCTCAGCTGCAGATCTGAGCCTCTCAATCCTCCACCCAGGATCTGAAAGGAGCTCCCACTTTCTCCCTCCTCCCCTCCCCCAATTAATCACCAAGAGCGGCAGTCCTTCTGCAGGCAGATGCTGCTGAGAAGACCCTGGAGTGGTGGCCAAGGGGCGCTGCCCCCCAAGGAGAGCAAAGCCCCCTTTCTGCCTCTGCTTCTCCCAGCCACAGTTGCCCCGAGGCCCCTCAGCTCAGACACACACACACTCCGCCCGCTCT
Organism: Hydrophis major; assembly: GCA_033807585.1. Taxonomy (NCBI): domain Eukaryota; kingdom Metazoa; phylum Chordata; class Lepidosauria; order Squamata; family Elapidae; genus Hydrophis; species Hydrophis major. The sequence continues at coordinate 84,283,673 of CM066328.1, read as the reverse complement.
TCTGTCTCTTTGGAAGGTGCCAGATGCACTTAGACTTATATACCGCTTTACAGTGCTTTACAGTCCCTCTCTAAGTGGTTTTACAGGGTCAGCATACTGCCCCCAACAATTTGGGTCCTCATTTTACCCACCTCAGAAGGATGAGTCAACCTTGAGCCTGATGAGATTCGATCTGCCAAATTGCCAAATTATGCTTGTTTTCAACAAGATTGTCTGTTTTGCCACCAACTATGCACGTTTAGAAATATATATAGTCAGCAAGACATCTGTGAAATGATGAGGCTCACCCATGACTACAGTAAGTAACACTCATTCTACTTAAGAATTTACGTATTATTTCAAACAAAAGCAAAGCACGTATATTTTGTCAGTATAAACATGAGCTATACTGAAATGAGTTTTTCCATGTATTCTGGTCTGTAGACTTTGAGCTACTATGCATAGCATAGCAATTTTCTCATTGCTGTAATCATATTTGAGAAACAGAAAACAATGTGTATATTTGTAAAATGGCATTGGAATTGTCCTAAAATTTGGATGAGATAGTCCTAAATTGAAACTTCTTAACTTGTTCCCACTTGAGAGGAATGTTTTTGTCTTGGCTTACTAAATAAACATACTTTTTCCTGTTTGTGGACCATAGTTCTAAACAAGAATAATTGAAGAACAGCCAATGAGAAGCATATGAAGCATTCAGGCAAGATTTTGTTTTCTGATGGGTACTGCTCCAACAGAAGTACATTATTATAATGATGTAATGTTTACATTGTTGTTCTCTAGGAAGAATTCCCATGCTTAATTTGCCTCAACAGATTGTGAAGCTTCTTATTTATAAGATGTCCTTCAAGATTTAGGTATATAACTATGTTTTTCTCGACCTATTTTAGAATTCTACCTCTTAGTATTTTTTGGCCTCTTATTTTAATTCCACGTCTGGGCTCACACTTTTTATTAAAATTACAAATAGTTTAGTAAACAAATCATGGACTAGTTCGATATGTGAATTCAGTCTAATAGGATTAGAAATAATATGGCATAAAAGGAAAATGTATCTGAAGTCAGGAATTAACTTACAGTATATTTGTGAACACTGAATATAGTCAAGCTCATGATTCTCCTAAGTTACTCAAAGCAAATACATTTTTCCTATTTGCAAGCATTTCTGTATCTCTTTCCAGACAGTTTGTACTTCACAGTTTGCCTCCATATTCTATTTTTGCCTTTTATAAACTATCTCATCTTTTCTCTCACAAGGAACCATGTAATTCTGTAATATTGTAAAAGGGACATTCTTGGTTTGCTTATGCAAAAAAAGAAATGAAGATTGTGTCTTGAGATACTTTTCCTAACAGTGTAAATTAAAGGTACATTATCAGAGTTTCTGAACCCTCTCTTGATTATATAGGGACACATCACTTGGCTTTTAAACTCCCAGTTATGCATTTAATTAGACTTTGTTTGTTTATTTGTTTAGACAATAAACCCCAGGAACTCTTTTTTTAAAATAACCTTATTTTTTATCAAAAAGCTGTGGTAACTTGTGAAACTAGCTGAGGACTAGGGTAAGGGGAATTTGTAAGCTTTCAACTTTTCATTTAGAGTTGTTTGGGGAAAAATGCCTTTTCAGGTATATAATACCTTTCAAATGTATTTGTTTTTGTAAAACTGGTCCATCATTTAAAAATATGTGTTCTGTTTCCTTTTTAATCCATTGTTTGACTTTCAGTTCTGTGAAATTATCCAGGCCAGATGTAATTACTTGATGTTAATGATGATTCCTTTTAAAAACTGCATTTAATTTTGAGTTAGTCTAATTCAGGGGTGTCAAACTCGTGGGCCAGATGTGTCACACACTGGCCACCTTCACCCCAGGTTTAGTGAAGGGGGAAAAAGTTGCGATACGTCACATGATGTGTCAGCGCAAGTTTGACACCCCTGGTCTAATTCAACAGATTGTATTGAAGATCAACAGTCTGTATCAAAGGTACTTATTATACAATTCTAAAGGAAACCCAGCAACTGTTCATGTATGTATAGCCATTTTCCTTTTAAACTTAATCTGTCAATAGAAATTTATTTTGAAACGCATATATTTGGTTTCCATTAAACTAGGTAATATCACAAGCATAGATATTTTCCTGTGAAGCTTCATTGGCTATTCGTGTTGCCCCAAATGAATATGTGAGAGGCATATTTCAGCTAGGCAGAAGCAAATTGGGATTTAGCAAAAATATTTTTCTCTGTATTAAGCGGATGTTACTTGAAACTAATATTAACAAACCCTCTTTGGGAGCTACCTGGTGACAGTTTTCTATTCCCCCTTTATCCCAAAATGATAGCATATTATAAAGTTCAGATTTAAGTTAATACAGAGATAATCACTGTGATGAAATGAGTGCAAATGGCGGATAATTGTGTCTGTTGCTTTGGGCAGTTGCTGAAATAATGCAATATTTATGACTGGAGAGAAGGTCTTTCTAGAATATATTCATTATTGTCCTGCAGCTACTCTTTGGAAAGAAAGATTACAATTACAGACCTTTGAATCCCAGGTTAAATGATTGATGCCACAAAAACATTAAGTGGCAGGGACAGAGCTCATAGAATTATGAAATTAGGAAGCAATTTACTTTGTTTAGGGCATCAAAATGCAATATGTCTGGTAGACTGTACTAGCATTGAATTCTCTTGTGAAAGGAAAGTATTGAGAATGTGAACATTAAGTTGGGGATGGTTGAGTAATCTGTGTGTTGTCTGATGAGAGAATAAACATTTTTGAATTGTGTCTGTCTTGTAGTTTTTCCCCTCCCACATCCTTGTAACTATTTGCCTCTGTTTTTAAATTATAAGTTTCCAAATGAGAAACTGGATTACTTGATATTGCATCACATCACTGCTCTTTGAGCCTGAGGATTGTTATAAGACATAGATTTTATTATTCTTTTCTCCAGAAAGTATTCAGCTGCAGTGACCACAAGCAGTCAGATCCAATTTTTGTCTTCTCTACAAAACAATAAATATTCTGTTGGTGGTCTCCCATGCAAAATGTAAAACATGTGCAGCACTGTTACCTTTCTGTGAGTTTAAATAGGCAGTGATTAGTATGAGTATAGCTCAGTGAGCAAAACTATGCAGCCTTTCAAAAATATTTCCTCAAGTGGCAGAAGACATATGGCCTCCTAAATCCTACTCTAACTTGAGATAGATCTCATGCATTGTTAATATTTAGTTCTTCATCTCCTGGTCCCTGGATTCAAGTAAATCCCATTGCCTTCTAAACTGGGCCAGTTTTCTGAACTTTGGTCCCAAAAATATATAGGCTTCAATTCAAAAAAATAACTGTTAACAGACAAAATATTATTGAATATTCTGAAACAATTTTTTTGGAAATTCATTGCTACAAGGCTCAAAGTCTTATGGAGACTATAAGTATCAGAAGAAAAAGAAGAATCTCTGTAGAGACACTTCAAAAATTGACAATAGTATTTGCACAGGGTCTTATCCACAAGGCATATTTGCTGAGCTGGCATTAGTTCTGAACTGTTGCATCTCTGTAGTGTTTTGGGGCTTCTGAAACTGCTCCAGTTAACTTCTAGTCTTGCCCCCGCACTAGGAAACAAATCCAGTGAGAGCAGCTGTGTAGCTTTAACATTGGAATTGAGAGAGAGCCATTTTCCAAACGATGAGTAGAGTGTTGCACCCCCAGTTTCCTATTCCTTGTGTAATGACATGGCCCCTTTCCCCCTTTGCCACCAGAAACACCTCATTAGAAGGAGGTAGGCAGAAAGCTAACTAGAAACCAGTTTTTCTGCTTGTTCATTGATGAGGTATAGGGAACAGTGGTTGACTCAATGGGGAGCACTGGATGTTGCAAGGATGACAACAGTGAGCCTCCTTAAGGGGCGGCATCAAAATTCTTCTTGAAGTTTGAGAGCTGGTGAGTGAGCAGAAATGTTCATAGTCCCAGCAAAAAGTGGGAAAACTCCTCCCCCCAGCTAGACTGAAACCATTAATCACAGTAAAAGTTAGAACTAATAAAAATGTCTTCACCCTTTGCTGAAAAGATGATAGAACCAAACAAACATCCCCAGGAAGAGCATTTCAGAGGCAGTACTACATCAGTGGCTGTGGCTGTGGTTCCTGCCGGTCAACATTAACAGTTCCCCTCAAATCATGAGGGAACAGAACAGGAGGGCCACCAGCTGCAAGTTAACAATTGGAAATGTGAAAACATGGCAAACGTTTTTTTGTTTTTAAAGAGAGAGCTTTGCAATGTAAAAGAAAAAGAGAAGATGTGCATACTGGAAAAGAAGCAATTCTTTAATCTCATATTGATCATCATGAAAAAAATGTGATAATGATGTTCATATTCATGGTTTCAATAGTTTTAATATGGTTTTTATGTTGTGTTATTGATATAGTTTAAATTCTTGACTGGGAGCCTCCTTCCCCTGAGGTATAAGGGGAATTAGCTAAATGGTATCATATCTTTGGTATACGATAGGTGGTTATCTAATTGTTTTAAATAAATAAATACAAGATCAGAGCATTACATTGACCATAGCTTCTACCTCTGTTATTCGGTGACATAGAGAACAGTTGCTGCAAATATATTTATGTACCTGTAAGTTTATTTTATTCATTTTTCTTCATAAGCTGGAAAAAGTATTATTCAAGCTATATATGCTTGCCCTTTACACAATGTAAATACTTTTGTGGTATATGCAAAAATATGCAGAATAGTAATCAAAAGAAATTGGAAACTAGATCTAGTTTCATGGTCTCTAAAGCATTAGTTAAAATTTATTTGGAAAAAAATTCAAATCTAACTCTTACTGAAGATCACATACCCTGAGTGTATTAATGTACTACTTGTATCTTCTTTGTGGGATATGGACAGAAGCACATTCCAAAAATCCGAAGGGAATTAACCTTAGTGTTTTGCAGTGCTTTATCCACAGCAGTTTTAGAGGGCTGATACAAAAAATACCATATAAGCTGACTCATATCTCTGTGGACAAGGGACCATTGAAACTATAGCTCACATCCTGCTATATTACATATTCTATATGAACTCATGGACTCAATTTATAACACCTTACTTAATAAGATATACATCAAGTACTGATCATTTTTACTTTTGGTATGAAATAGTTTCTCTGAATGTGGCCAAACTCTTCTATGCTGTATATAAAATTAGGCAACTGTCCACTGTTAATCCACCACCAATCGCATTATATCTGTCCTTTATTTTTTACTATTATTATTTTAATGCTTTTATTTGCTGCTCTGTGACCATAATAAAGATTGATTGATTGATTTGGACAGAGGTATGTTAGTTTACAAGGAGTCTAGATTGGAGATTTCAATCTGCATAAAATAGCATATGGCGTATTGACTAAAATATGCCAGGTTTTAGTCGGCCTGCTCCTGAGCTCCTTTCCTGCCTTTCTGTCTTACTATGTGGTCTTGACAGAAAGAAAAAAAGCCATCTTGAAAACTTACTGCACAATAATGTACTAATCTAATATGAAACGAAACAAAACATCTACAGCTTTCTTTCTTCAAGAGATTTTGAAACCAAGCTTTCTTCCTGCTGATGGAAGGCAAGTCTTGCTGAACAGCAGAGTCTCTTGTTTTTCTTTCAGGCGTTTTGTTTTAGAAACTTTTCTGTATTGTCAGCAATTGTTTCCTTGACATTTTCAGATTTACTCTGAAATGGCCCAAATTAGTCATAGAAAATAGTGTCTCTCTGGGACTGGACCAAGTCTTCTGGTCTGCTTTTCAGATTAGCGTCTTCATTTTTTCCTTTGGTGAAAAAAGCTTAAGACCAGGCCAGCTAAAATCTATAGGAGATTTTATATTTTTCATGTACATGGTCAAATTCAAACCAGTTCCTTACCAGCAAGAAAATTTCACTGGTTGGTCTAGGTTCTAGGAGGGACCTGAGGAGACTGGAAGGACTCTGTAACTACCGTGTTTCTCCAACAATACGGCCTCCACCAATAGGAAGCCCCACCATGTTTTATTGGCATAAAATCAAATTAAGCCCCTCCCCCCAAATTAAGCCCCATATTAAACATGCAAAATGGGGGGGAAAGTGAGCGAGCGGGGGGGGGCTTGCCGTTAGGAAGTACTTTCATTGCATGCCCGGATATGGTGCTGCCTGCGTTGGTGGGGCACTTCATATCAGGAGACCTTCCACCATTGCTTTCCCTTCTCCCTTGCTGCCCCTTCTCCTTCGCTGCTATGGCGTTAGAGCAATGCCGTGGCATTTGGCGCAGCCACGCGCGGCCAGTCAGGGCTACTCCCTGCAACCGGAGCCCTGAGGAGACACTTGGCTTCAGGCGCTCCCGTCTTCCCTTTGCTTTCGAAGGTAAAGCGAATTATTTTACAAAGCCTTCCCCGCCTGAGCGGGCAGCCCAACCCCACGTGGGGAGGCTAATTTCCCAGGGCCTCTTCCGTTCCTGCCTGACCTCCCGACACTGCGCGCCTCTGACGCGCCGGTCCCTTCAGCCCAGTGAGCGTTTCCACCTCAAAGAAAGGCCAGGCAGGTGGCTTGGAGCAGCAGCAGAGGGTCTGAGCCGCTCGCAGCGGAAACAGCCTTAGCCCGACGCAGGGAGAACGAGTGAGGTTAGCGCCCGCCAGCCCGTCCTTCCCGTCTCCGCGGCTCGGTTTCCCCTACCAGTGGGTCCTCCTTTCGTGCGGAGGGCTGCGGGGGAAGGTGCTCGCCCGAGAGAATCTCTCCCTCTCTCTCCCCTCAAGGTCAACGTCTGCGCTGAGGAGGAGAGGGCAGGAGGTTCCTCCTGCTTGCTGAGAGGTGAGGAAGCCGCGGCTCGCCCGGCGAGATCTGGGAACGAGGGGCAGGAGGAGGCACGCACACATCCGCGGCTCATTTTCCCAGCTCTGCCCAGCAGTTACGGCTCTGGTGATGAGCAGAGGGTCCGGCGGGGTGGCGCGGGTGTGTGCGTGCCTCCTTCTGCCCCTCATTCCCAGATCTCGCCAGGTGAGCCGCGGCTTCCTCACGTCTCAGCAAGCAGGAGGAATCTCCTGCCCTCTCCTCCTCAGCGCAGACGTTGACCTTGAGGGGAGAGAGAGGGAGATATCCTCTCGGGCGAGCGCCTTCCCCCACAGCCCTCCGCACGAAAGGAGCACCCGCTGGTAGGGGAAACCGAGCCATGGAGGCGGGAAGGACGGGCTGGTGGGCGCTAACCTCACTCGTTCTACCCGCATCGGGCATCTTTCCGCTGCTCCGCAGCTGCCCGCCTGGCCTTTCTTTGAGGTGGAAAGGCTCACTGGGCTGAAGGGACCGGCGCGTCAGAGGTCGGGGAGGAACGGAAGAGGCCCTGGGAAATTAGCCTCCCCACGTGGGGTTGGGCTGCCCTCTGGGGTAGGGGAGGCTTTGTAAAATAATTCGCTTTATCTTCGAAAGCAAAGGGAAGACAGGAGCGCCTGAAGCCAAGTGTCTCTCAGGGCCCTGGTTGCAGGAAGTAGCCCTGACTGGCCACACGTGGCTGTGCCAAATGCCTAACGCCGCGGCAGCAAAGGAGAAGGGAAAGAAACGGTGGTCCGAACCCGAAGGTCTCCTGAATATCCAAGCTGTCTCCACCCGCCCACCCACCCAAAGATGCAAGGGGGTGGGAAATTAAGTCATCCCTGAAAAGACGTCCTAGCCGTTTTTTCGGGGGTCAAAAAAAAATAAGGCCCAGCCTTATTATGTGAGAAACACGGTAGTGGTGAGTGAAACTTTAAAAATGAAGCTCTATAAAAATAATTCTAATTCTAACCAATAAAAAAAAAAAAAATTAAAAAAAATAATTCTCATTCAGACAATAATGTCCTGTAATGGGAATATTCAAAGCATTCCAAAAGGGTGCTTTATCAAGGATCATAAGGTGAACAAAGCACCCTTCAAAGGGTTAAAGCTGTGACCTCTGGAGGACTCATCACAGCTGTCATGAAGACTTTCTTTGGCTATCAGCCTTTGTGCATGTACCTACACAGCTGCTTTGCTTCTTTAGATATATCTGTAGGTATTCATGCATGTGTAGAGAAATAGGTTTTCCCTGCTTTTATACTTGGCCAGAATGATTTGTGAAATGCTCTTTTGAAGCTTTGCACAGGGCTGTTGTTTAATACTTCCTTGTAAGGATGTGGCCAAGTAGCCAGAGAAAAAGTCTGGGGGAGGAATATTATATTTCTCTGTGGAGCCATTCTTGCTCTGGTTCTTATAATTTTGGATATTATTGTCTCTTGTTTTATGCACTATTCCGTTTAGTTGGCACAGTACGATGGGTGTGAGGCTTCTGTTGCTTTTTCTTCTTCTATACTTCTGCCAATTTTCTATTTTTTTTTAAACACCAAAAAGGCTTGAGAAATTGCATTTAGATGATGCTATAGTATCAAGTAGGGAAATTCTAGAGATTATAATTATGGAGTGCTTAAAAATGTTCTAAATGCTATTGCCACAAACAGAATTTGCTTATTAAAATGTAAAGAGGTAGTTCTATGCAGCCATTGAAGCATTAGATCAAAGAAATGACTGGGCATACATACTTCACCAAAGAGATATTCCAAAATAATGCAAAGGTTGATGCTGCATTATTGTTTATCTTGTGATGTTTGTATTGCCACACTGAATCTAGTCCCTTTGATTTAGCAACAATTACAGGTAGTCCTCAACTTACCGCACTTCATTTAATGGCTGTTCAAAGTTAAAGCATCACTGAAAAAAGTGACTTATGAGCATTTTTCACACTTATGGCCGTTGCAGCGTCCCCGTTGTCATGGGATCAAAATTCAGACACTTGACAACCGACTCATATTTATGACCTTTGAGACTATGCGATCACTTTTAGAGACCTTCTGACAAACAAAGTCAATGGGGAAGCCAGATTCATTTAACAAGCATACTACTAATTTAACAACTGCAGTGATTCAGCAGTGGCAAGGAAGGCCGTAAAATGGGGCAAAACTCACTTAACAAATATCTTACTTAACAACATAAATTTTGAGCTCAATTGTGGTGGTCATAAGTTGTACTTTAATACTAGAATGATGAACTTTCTGGAAAACTCTCTAAGGGAAAATACATGTCTGGAAGTAGCCTAAAAATGGAAGTAGAAATATTAATATTAATACTTGATATTGCAATAACTCCTTCAAAATCAGTATAAACATACAATTGTTTTCAAACACATTTGCATCTGAACTCCATTTAATAATAGATTGTAGGCATCTTCAAACACAGAATGCCATCATATATGATGACTTGCTTCCAATCCTAAACTTCTCAAAATCTCAGGAGAAATCTCACAAGATTTTGACCAAGATGTTTGTTTTTTTTAGAAAAAATATTTTGAGTATATTTTAATTTATGGCCATTTGTGGGGAGCAATAGACAACATAGCATTTAAGGGTCCAGTGTGATTTCTACTTTCTACCCAATATGTGAGCTAGCCTTGCCCAGCCTGGTATCCATATTTGCTAGTGTTCTAACATCCAGTGTTCTCAGCAAGTGTGGACAAAAACCAGGAATAGTAGAACTTGGTCCCAGTGCCATTGTATGCCACCAGCTTGGAAAGGCTGATCTAAGTTTTAATATTATACCCTGGGTAGTCGAGAGAGCTATTGTATGTGTGGACAGCAAATAGAAAGTTCCTTGTGTAAAATAACTTCACACTCATCCAGAGAATATCTAGTCTGTTTTATTATTTGTACATCATGTTACCAAGAGGTTTGTATTGGATTTGGAAGCCATATGGAAGAGAGGTAACTAGCATGTGTTTATGTATACAAGGCTAGCTTAATTTGCCTTGAGGCTTGTTATGGCTCAATGGAACCTATCACTCCAAAAACTTTAACAAAGCAGATGAACAATTACCTTATGTTAAGGTATTTTAATTTTAAGGTACTTTCTTTTGTAAAATGTCTTGGAGTGATAGATTTTATTTACACAATCAAATATAGCTCCTAATCAAATATTAATAAAGCCAAGCCTGACTCCTTCCTAAAAGGACACTTCTTTAAAACTAAAAAGTATAAAGAATAATTTGCAATATTATTTTATCAATAAGTGATACGTTTTATTCAAATGTAAAGAAATTCAAGCTTCAGAGGACTTTTTGAACAATAAATAGTTATATTTTTGTTTCTAAACAGTATAGCAAACCCTTGAGTAATCTATCTGTATTCACCCAATGTTCCCATTCTATTAATCATTTTACTCAAATAAAACAGAATAGCTCCAAATTAGGAAAAGATTTAATGTTGGCAGTTACATCAGGTCAGTTCTTGGCTGGGGAATTCTGGGAGCTGAAATCTACACATCTTAAAGTTGCCAAGGTTGAGAAATGCTGACCTAGAGAAACATATTTTATTTTATTAAGGAATAGCCAAACAACTCACCCATTCCTACAGGTTTATGATAGTAAAGCAGTAAGGTACAGTTGCAAAGGAGATTGTGGCAATAAAAGAAGATAGTTTTGATTTGCAAGTATTTCAGTGAATCAAGCAGCAGGAAAAGCTTGTTGCAAACTTTTAATATCAGTTGTTAAAAGCTAAATTTTCTCTTTCCTGAAGAGAAATACTAAAACATTCTGCTTTTCTTCTATTTTCTTTCCCCAAACATGGTTTCTTTGCTTTGTTTTAATCCAACACATCCTCTTTCCTTCTTGTATGATAGGGATTGATCAATACTTGCTTCTGCTGTAGTGCAGAGGCTTTGGGGCACCTGATTATAATTTCAGAAAAGCTCTCATGTGCTCCTTAGTTGTATGTTAATGATGTGCATGGGTTAGGAACTGCTAAACGTCTCTTCTTTATGGGGATAGATCCATCCTGAGTCAAATTCTAAAAGTGGTTCCAGATGTTGAACAGCTGCAAGTAATCTGCCCTTTTCTCATAGACATTTGAAGTTCTTTAATCAGTGTTTGTTGTTGTTGTCAGCAATGGTGCTGAGGTGTGGAAAGATGGAGCAGATGGACTTGGTGGGGGCATATTTAACTTTAGGCTGACCTCTCTTATCTTGCATTTGCTCTCTTCCCAGGTCAAAGGAGGCTGGAATTAGTCTGGAAAGTGGCCATAAATATGCACCTGTGTAAATGCATGTTGAAAAGGAAGAGATTTAAAGGCAGCTGTTATCTTGGAAGGTTTCCCAAAGAGTTCCTCTCCTCTAACTGCCACCCAAAGAATGGTGCACTTTGAATAGAAAATGAACAATTGTAAAATCTGGTATTAAGGTTATTATCTAGCAGGAGATATTCAGTTACGATAACCATATGTGAGTGCATTGGCCAGGGTGTTATTTTTCTGGTGTCAAAACATCTCTTTGCTTGGGCTTCTATGGTTTGAAAAACTAATTTGAAGTGAAGAGAAGGCTTCTTTAACTTAAACAAGATTTCCCATGCAATTTATATTCCATATACTAAATGGAAGCATCCATGAAATTTGCAGTTTTTAGACTCCTATAAAGGCTATTCTTAAACTTGTGTTGGCTACAGGCCAACATAAGACTTTTTTAGAATATTTCTCTTTGTCTCATAACATATAGAAAGGATTAAGGTTATCATGTTTAAAATTTTAACATTAAAATATGAACTTCATCTGTTCAATTTTGCCAATTGACAGTTTTCATTGTACAATCTCATTGTACACATGTTGTTCTCTGACAATAAAGGTAACAATAATAGTAATTCTCAATTGTTTGACTGTGTCACTCCTTTCTCCTTTCTTGTTATGCTTGTCCATTTAAGTGTGAGGCCACCATTGGAGTACGCCAACAGGTTGTTATCTGCAACTTTTAGCTTTATTTATTTAATAAAAAAACAGAAGAAAAATTTAGACAAAGGGAATATATACAAACAACACTGCTTAGTAACAGGAATCCAAGCAGTCTTAACCTGGGGGCTACTTTTACATATCTTCTACAAGGGTCCAAGGAGGAGAAATCCACAATAAATCAAAATGCTCAGAATTTGATACCAGAAAGGCATCTATTAGTGATATAATTCAAGATTTGAAATACCAAGAGCCACATCTTTAATTGGCAATTTGATTTATTTCAAAGTTGTATTCAGAATCGAAGAACTATGCAGAAATTTTAAAAAACAGTAAAACATTTTGAACAGGTCCTGCATTCATTATTCCCTCATACTACCCCAAGAATCCTTTTGAAATAAAATGCAAAATATTGCACAGTTCTATTGGAACATAGGACATTATTTGTTCATAAGAGTAGGTGACTTGAGCCAACCCAAAGATTTAGGGTCAGATTCCCCACGTGTACTTTTATCCAATTAAGGAATTAAGTTGTAGAAAAAAGTTTGCTGCTGCTATAAAACATTTAGAATTTTGCTGTGCTATAGCATGCTTGGCTCAGTAATGCTTCTAATTTAAGGAAGTACCGTTTATTTTCTTAGTCTGGCTACAGAGAGCTGTGTCACTTTTATGAAGCTGCAAAAATATCTAATCTTTTCAAATGTGAAGTGCCAAGGGGTTTACAAGAGATTCTATTTAAAGAAAAAGAAAGTACCCTGGCCAATATTTGTTGGCAATCTGTAAAATCTTGAGATTAGAAGTAGCAAATGAACAAGAATAAGAATCATATGAAGTGTGAATTTTGCACGTATTCTGTCCATTGTTGCAGGAGACTTTCTCCAAAGAAATTGGTTGACATGCAGTATACTTAGTTTTTAATTCTGTCCATCACAATGTTTCAAAAATAACTAAAGGGAAAAAAGTGTTTAACCTAACTTGTCAAAAGTGCGTATTTCAGGTAGACAAATTTCAATATCTAAAAAAATCATGCCAATAAGCTTGAACAGTTAAGCACCATATTAGCCACCTTACACTCAAAAAGTATGTACAGTTTTAGATAAGTTAAATTTTCCCAGTGAAGCTATAATAGTGGATAGAGAAAAGATAGAGGAGGATATTTGTGGCTCAGAGTTGAAATAAGGCTTCTTGATGTTCTTTGAACTTGGTTGCTTTTTTTTTTTTTACAGATATTTCATTGTTTTCATAATAGGTAACATTATCAGTGCCAAGGATCCCTCATAAAGAAGAAAACAAAAATGTTGACATTGTTTTAAGTTGGTGAAGGAATTTGCTTTTGAAATAAGCTTTCTCTGCTTGTGTTGATGTTAAAAGCTGTAGTACTTACCCCAGAGTCCTAGAGTCATTACTGAGTTTTAAGGATGAAGAAACATATAACTATAAAGTATAATAGTTTATGAGATATTTATATAATAGTTAATAATACAATTGGTCACTTTTTCTTTGTTCTCTTTCATTATTTTTTCTCTTCTGGTTTGTACTATGTTTTATTCTATTCAAAAAATTCAGTAAATTTTACTGTTCAGTAAAATTATACCACATCCTATTTATTTCATTTAAAATATTTATATAGCTGCCTACTCATTCACAGTGACTCTAGGCGGCTTACAAACAATAAACACACACACACACACACACACAATAAACCCCCACCCATCCATCCTGGTGACAGCACACAAATAATCCATTTGATGGGCTCTATCACACTCTGGGTTCCCCAGGCCCACTGGCAAAACCATGTCTTCAAGGTCTTCTGAAAGACTGTCAAAGTAAGGGCCAATATAATATAGTTGATGATTATAATATATAACATTCAAATTCAAATGCATTCCAATTCACCGTGCTTTTTTTTAAACCTATAGATTATTTTAAAAATTTACATTTCCCCCCTCCTATTCTGCTGTCTTTAGTTTTTAATAAGTGACCACGACCAAGACCCTCAATGTAACCTTCAGTGCTCCAGAACTGCTGTCAAGCCCCTCTGCGCTTCTGATGGCAGGACCTATGAATCAATGTGTGATTACCAGAGAGCAAAGTGCAAGGATTCCAATCTGAATGTGGCACATCGAGGCAGATGTAAAGGTAAGGAATTAAAAAGAGGTACTTCTCTTCATCTGGAATAGACGCATTGAGTGTACTATTTTATAGCTCAATTTGATGCTGTTTAAGCAAGATACATAAATTGGAAATATGCGTTTGCCTAAAAAGAATGATTCAGACATCTTTACCAAATAAAAGGGCCTGGAGAAGAGGCTGGGTATGTTGATAGAGAGTAAAGGATTAAAACAATGATTGAGTTTTTTGAGGGCTGCAAGCTAATGAGCCACAGAAACAACTGTCATTTTCAAATCAAATTGAAAATGATGTAAGCTCAGAGCATCATGATGATCATAATAAACATTGCGAATTGAGATACCATTCTTAATCTTTCACAGTCTTCTAATTGGTAGAATTTGTCATGTGTTATTTTCTGGAAAGGTTAAGTTTGGGAGGTGAAGGACACCCGAATAGCTTAGAACTCAATCTTTTCTTCACCATTGACCTGCCACCCTTTAAATACCTTTTATGGCCACACACCTTGGCCACAGACCCCAAGACTTAACTCAATATTTAAATGTGGATGGTTGTGAATGGAAGAATGTATATTCCTTGCAGACAGATGGGCATGGGCATTATTTCAGAATTGTCTCTTGAAAGAGTACCTTTGGGACCTAGGTCTGCTGTTATAATCCCTGATTATTTGACATGCTGATGAGTTAATAATTAAAAACATCTTGAAGGCTCTGTATGTAAACAAATATTCAGCAAAGCAGGATTGTTTAAGTTTTTCTTTGGCATTTATTTTCATGGACATGTCATATGTTTTTGACATATTGCTTATCTTTATTTAAATTCTGAATGGATTTTCTTCATAGATGCTGGTCAGAGCAAATGCAGATTAGAAAGAGCCCAAGCACTGGATCAAGTGAAGAAGCCACAAGAAGCAGTCTTTGTTCCAGAGTGTCATGAAGATGGATCATTTACCCAAGTAAGATTTTTATTAAGATTTTCAGACTTTTTCTTATACACTTAACCAATAAAACATAATAAATTGTGGAAAATGTCTTAATCCATAAACAATTGTGATTGAAGCAGTGTCTGACATCTAGATTTCGCATTGTTACCTGTACATTCACACATATTTTATGACCATACAAGTAATTAAGACAGATGGTTGGTTGTGGGCCCCACCAAATTGAGGCTCTAATGATTCAGGAAGTATTTGTGAATTTTGAAAAGGAAAGTTCACAATGCCTCCCTTCCTCCCTGCCTCCCTGTATGTGCTAAGTAAGTGGGAGCGAGACACAAACTCTCATAATTACTGCAGGTTCGTATAACATAGCACACTGGGGGAGAGGTAGGCCTTCAGGGCGTCCCCAAGGTGCTTTTTCAAAAGCCAACTTTTTCCTTGAAGACGTTCCGCTTCTCATCCAAGAAGCTTCTTCAGTTCTGACTGAATGGTGGAGGATGAAAGGATTTATATTCCGTGTAGTCATCTGACTGTTGGCACTCTTTCTGAGAGTCATTTAGGCACTTGGAGGTTTATCTGTGCCCTCAGGTTCACCTGAATAATGCAAATGGATCTAGAATCTTCTTGGAACAGCTGAAAGGATTGTGTTGTAAACAGGAGCTAGGTGGTGTCTGATGAAAGAGGACTGCTAATCTTAATGTAGATGGATTCTTTGACCCCTCTTTCAAACCTCTCTGTCCAGAATGTGGACTTTGCTATCTTCAAAAGAATGACCTTTATCTTTCAAAAGCAGATGGACAGCTGAATCCTGTCCTGATGGGCATGTGTTTGTGAAGTGATTGTTTTGTTTCTGCAATGTACAATCTGTACATGTCTCACTGCTTATATCATATTGTTCAATTTGTTATCCTTAGGTGGACAAGCTTCTACCTTAGCGTTTTAGGCAGAAGCTTGCTATTAACACCCCAATCAATAACTAAAAAGCCACACACAACAAGCATCATATAAACACCACACACAGAATAGCCCAAAGCACACACTCTGCTAGAGAGAAGTTCCTTGAGAGTAGGCTCCAGCCTGAGTCCAAAATTCTAAAAATTAAACCTTTGGTCTGAGTGATTGACCCAGATTGGATCCTATATCTATTCACTCTTGCTTTCAGTTGTAGAAACATAGCTAAAAAGAGATTTTCAGGACATTGCGATTTATTATTTCTGCAACTGGGTTCAAGCAGCACATTAAGCAACCAAATATAATCAAACTTATTACATCATAAAAATGCAGCACACAAGTCTTTAATATGATGTTTATACATGTCATGGTTATGCAGTAATGCATCCACAAAGTATTAGTGGATAAAATTTGGAAGGTAATGCACAACAGTAATATAAAAAAGATAGCACACAGCACAAATTAGGGTTTCAGGTTTCCTAAGAGCAGCACCTTTTCTTGAAATAATATTAATGTTTGAATTAATAAATATTGCATGCTGTGCTTGAAATAAGTTTCCTTATTCTTGAAAATGGATTTTTCAAGAGATGAAAGTTATTGGATAAATGTGGAGTCAGAGGGATATTGCAAACTAAACATCTATTTTTTCAAACAGGTCCAGTGCCACACCTATACTGGATATTGCTGGTGTGTTACTCCAGATGGCAAGCCTATCAGTGGTTCTTCTGTGCAGAACAAAACTCCCGTATGCTCAGGTACTGAAGGCAGAGAAAAAAAGGTTGGCATATTTTGAAAGGAATAAGCACTTTGTGTTTATAATTTTTAAAACTCAATTAATACAGCTCAACAGTCCAAACTGTACTCTGCACATGGCTGTCCGTCTTGTAGCTGAAACATTGCTACTCAAGAGATACAAATTGGAGTTACAGGTAGTTCTTGATTTGTGATCCCAAATGAGCCCAGACTTTTGGTTGTAAGTTGTTACAGTTGTAAGTCGAGTCACCATATGACTGGACTTGATTTTTCAATCATTTTTACAATAGTTATTAAACTAATTACTATGGTCATTAAATAAACAATGTGGTTGTAACTTAGAATCCAACTTGTCCTGGAAAATGGCAGAAAAAGTTGGAAAATGAGAACTTGTGATTATGGAACACTCCAGCCAGTGAGCTGGTTGCCAAGCAACCAAAATACGATCATGTGACTATGGGGGTGGGTGGGGCAGCAGGTATAACTTTGAGGATGGATTCTAAGTGCAGTAAAGATTTGGTAAAGAATCTGTTGTATCTTCAAATGGTTGTGAAGTGACTAGTCATAAGTCAAGGACTACCTGTACTGCTAAACATATATTGATAATAAAAATAGTTTCTTGATTCTGTTTAAGTAGTGTGTCTCTTTTTATGAATAAATGGTATATTGATTCTCATTGTTTAACAAAAATCCTTAAGAATGAAATAATTTAAATTTGTACCATGCCTGGGAAAAAAAATCTGGTAATTTCAAAGTCATTAGTTCCAAAAGAGTCTGTTTTGGGTTGGATAGCACAACTTTTAAATTAACCATTTATGCTACACTGCCTATTTCTGTTGCACATCTATGGGAAAAATATGCATTGGCTCTACAGTGTCAGTTTTAATATTAATTATGGTTCTGAACCAATTGGTCATGGTAACCAATTTACCATGGTTCATTGGCCATGCTGTTCATCAAGTTGGTAACATTACCAATTTTTTTGGGCCTTGTAATTCATAGGTTTATTTCAAATTTAAACCGGCAAAAAGACAGACCCAATACAGAACTGGTAGCCAAAGCAATTAGTATAGGGATTAGATGATTGCTTGCATCCAGTTGTCTAGCTACTACTATGGGCATAGTGCTTTGAAGCTTGCTTATAGATTGGACTGTAGTTTGGATGATACTAGTGAATGTTTTGCTTATATACTAACTTATTTGCTTTTCGTTTAAGGCTCAGTAACCGACCGGCCATTAGGACAAGGTAATTCTGGAAGAAAAGGTGAGTAAAGTTCTACGCTACAATGAGATGAGGTTTTGAAGGCTTTGCCATTTATCATCTGTCCCATGTTCAAACTTTCTAGGAGAACATACAAGTGTAATGAAAGGGAAGCCATTGTAATAAATTTCAAATTCTGTGCTGTTTTCCTGAGCATTAATGCTACATCTTAAAGTGTTACTTAAAAAAAGAATTTTGGCAAAAATTTCAAGATAATCATGCTAACCTTGAAGACATCTAGTATTCTTTCACAATGAATGAAAGACTTACATGCTCAATATAAGCCTTATATAAAGCACAGTCGCTGTTCCAAGTTATGACTTAACATTTCTTTCTAAGACAGCGGCATCTGCTTTGGAGATAGTTTTGATCTTTTTTTTTTCAGTTCAGCAGAAGAATAATCAGGTCAATCCAAATGCTGCTCTAACATGCCATTGTTTCTTCATTTCCCAAAAATAATTCTTTACAAGCCAACAAAATACTTGATCTTTATATAGACCATACCTTCTCTATTTCACTGGAAGATCAATAACTTAAAATGATGTTTAGTCAAAACTAAAGTTTTGTTAGTTTGGTCAAGTTGTTCAGTCAAATCTTTCAAATGACTTCAGCTGGGCTTCCTAGAAGAAGACAATATAGAAAATCATTGCTGCATGTAGTTTTATATTATATTTTCCATATTTCTACTATGGAATATTAGAACAATTCCCCTTCAATTCAGTTGTAAAGGCTAAATAAACATTTACATGCATTTCAGCATTTTTATAAGCCTGTCCCTTTAGGAGCTGACCCAGAAACCATACAAATTATCAGCTTTTGCTAAGATGAACAATGCTAAGGAGGATATATTTCATTAATGTAGTTGTGAGTTTTATAATTGATGCTTATCTTCCAGCATTATGAAATGTGCTTCGGAAAAGTAGTTTGGATTTTTGAAAAATTTCTACATATATTGTATATCGCTATGACCTATGCTTATTATAGAATTGCAGTTGTCCAGAGTTCCTTGAAGTAATCAGATATATAAATTTCTTACATAAAATGTAAGTAAAACTTAGCTACTCAGTTGTAAATGGCTTCTGGTGGCTGTCAGCTAACATTCTCCATCAATATATGTTGATTATTATATAATTATAATCCATAAAACTAAATGGTACTGTCATCTGGAAAGTTGGCTGGCTGGTATTGGAAATAAAGTTTCTGATAAATTGAAACAGTGATGTCATCCAGCATATTTTGTTTGTGAATGCTGTTTTCAGCTTGATGGTCCTCATGTATTTGGAGTACAATTTTCAAAATTCCCAGCTACCCTGAATGCTATCCAATGTTTACATGAGAACTATTGTTTTAATACTTTCAGACATGAGGTTTTAATGGTTTTAGCCACTACAATCCAGACAAGTAGAATGTGGCTTTTTGTACTAATCCTCCCTTAGTTTACACCACTGATTGATGGGAAATGATGCCAGCAAGATCAGCATTCAGGTAAGAGCTCCTGAAAGATTTTACTGCTACATAGCAGTCATGTGGTAGTAAAGGTAATCAGTATATCCTTGGGTACCATTTTGTATAAGGTGGCAACCAAATGATAGAGAATGAAAATGTGGTTTTCCCTGTGCCCTGTTTATTATTACTGTACTACAAAAGAGGGCTAGGGAACTTTACATGTAATACTCCATGCCATTCATTATTTCTGAAAGTTTTCTTTCATAAAAACATGTTGCAAACATCTATCTGTAGTATAAAGGAGGCTCTTATTTCATCGGCTGCCACATTTTGACCCTACATTATGTAAAGCAAATAATAATAATAATAATAAAATTAATATTTTTATTAAAAAGATACATTTGTTTCTGTCTTCCTTGCAAACCTTGCTTCCCTTTGTAATGGTGTCAAACTGGGAGGGAAAGAGCAAAAAACACATGGATTCTCAACTGAATCTTCTGCCATTTTGCCTTGGGAAGGGTAGAGAGGAGGAAGGGGAGAAAAAAAGAAATAGCTTGCTTCAGTAGAATAATTTGTTCAAGTCTGGGTTTCAGTGCCTCTTACCTTGGAAGTGAGAGTAACAGTTCAGGTTTATAAGAATCTCTTGTTCATTCATCTGAAGTCTTGGATTAAACCACTTCTGACTTTAATCCTTCTCATATGTAATTGATGCAAAGCAGAACAGCTTAGCTCTTTTTTGCCATGTGCTGAACGGTGAATTGACTGAAACTTGACAGTATTTTTATGTCTTGTTTCCATCGGGTTTTTTGGTCCTGCCCTTTCATTGAACTTTTCCATTTGTCTGCCTGAAAGTAAGTTGTCAGGGTTCCCTCCCCCACTTCATCTCCACTGTTTCTTAGCCTACCTTTTCTCTTTGTCTCGCTATTAAAGAGAGAGCAGCCTTCCAGCTTATTAATGCATATACACTGCTCAAAAAAATAAAGGGAACACAAAAATAAGACATCCTAGATCTGAATGAATGAAATATTCTTATTAAATACTTTGTTCATTACATAGTTGAATGTGCTGACAACAAAATCACACAAAAGTTATCAATGGAAATCAAATTTAGCAACCCATAGAGGTCTGAATTTGTAGTTACACTCAAAATTAAAGTGGAAAAAAACACTACAGGCTGATTCAACTTTGATGTAATGTCCTTAAAACAAGTCAAAATGAGGCTCAGTAGTGTATGTGCCTCCACGTGCCTATATGCCCTCTCTACAATGCCTGGGCATGCTCCTGATGAAGTGGCGGATGGCCTCCTGAGGGATCTCCTCCCACACCTGGACTAAAGCATCCCCCAACTCCTGGAAGTCTGTGGTGCAACATGGTGTTGGTGGATGGAGCGAGACATGATGTCCCAGATGTGCTGAATTGGATTCAGGTCTGGGGAACGGGCAGGCCAGTCCATAGCGTCAATGCCTTCGTCTTGCAGGAACTGCTAACACTCCAGCCACATGAGGTCTAGCATTGTCTTGTATTAGGAGGAACCCAGGGCCAACTGCACCAACATATGGTCTCACAAGGGGTCTGAGGATCTCATCTCAGTACCTAATGGCAGTCAGGCTACCTCTGGCGAGCACATGGAGGGCTGTACGGCCCCCTAAAATGCCACCCCACACCATTACTGACCCACTGCCAAACTGGTCATGCTGGAGGATGTTGCAGGCAGCAGAACATTCTCCATGGCATCTCCAGACCCCGTCACGTCTGTCCCATGTGCTCAGTGTGAACCTGCTTTCATCTGTGAAGAGCACAGGGCGCCAGTGGCGAATTTGCCAATCTTGGTGTTCTCTGGCAAATGCCAAACGTCCTGCACGGTGTTGGGCTGTAAGCACAAACCCCACCTGTGGACGTTGGGGCCCTCATACCACCCTCATGGAGTCTGTTTCTGACCATTTGAGCAGCTACATGCACATTTGTGGCCCGTTGGAGCTCATTTTGCAGGGCTCTGGCAGTGCTCCTCCTGTCCCTCCATGCACAAAGGCGGAGGTAGCGGTCCTGATGCTGGGTTGTTGCCCTTCGAGAGCCTCCTCCATATCTCCTGATGTATTGGCCTGTCTCCTGGTAGCACCTCCATGCTCTGGACACTATGCTGACAGACACAGCAAACCTTCTTGCCACAGCTTGCATTGATGTGCCATCCTGGATGAGTTGCACTACCTGAGCCACTTGTGTGGGTTGTAGACTCCGTCTCATGCTACCACTAGAGTGAAAGCACCGCCAGCATTCAAAAGTGACCAAACCTTCAGCCAGAAAGCATAGGAACTGAGAAGTGGTCTGTGGTCACCACCTGCAGAACCACTCCTTTATTGGGGATGTCTTGCTAACTGCCTCTGCTTTCCACCTGTTGTCTATTCCATTTGCACAACAGCATGTGAAATTGATTGTCAATCAGTGTTGCTATCTAAGTGGGCAGTTTGATTTCACAGAAGTGTGATTGACTTGGAGTTACATTGCGTTATTTAAGTGTTCCCTTTATTTTTTTGAGCAGTGTATTTCAATTGGAAGTCATTTGCCTTGCATGCTCTCACCTAGTTTCTTTACCAGTTTGGAAA
This sequence comes from Hydrophis major, assembly GCA_033807585.1. Lineage (NCBI taxonomy): Eukaryota > Metazoa > Chordata > Lepidosauria > Squamata > Elapidae > Hydrophis > Hydrophis major. Next base: position 84,261,817 of record CM066328.1, on the reverse strand, counting down.
CTGGTTGGATGAGACCTTTCCTCCTTCACCCCTTTAGTAATCCTGTCACAATGGTTACATGTAATATTTTCCTGATAATTATTAACATTATCCTTATTGATTGTGAACATTATTCCTAATTCTTGCTGATTGAGAGTTAAATAAGTTGGAACACAGCAATTTCCTGGTTAAACAGTGCAATATTTGCTCTTGGGTGAAATGTTAGTCTTCCTCTTGCTTTGAACTTTTGAGTTTTCAGTGTTTCATTTCCATTCTTGTTTCTATATTTTGTATTTGTGAAACAACTCAGCTTCCATATTGTATTTCATTTTGGTAATACAGCTGGAATATTTATTTACTTATTATTCTGGAAGTCATGTCAATGTTCATAGTATTCTCTGTAAGTTTTTATACAAAAACCATACAAGATTGGTAGGTTGGGCTAAGAAAGAGTTACAGGGCCAAAGTCATCTGATAAATTTCCATGGTTAAGAGTGGTGCCAGGCCAATGCCTTAACCATGACAACACAGTGGGTTGCTTTGCATGTTAGTATATTGAAGAATGCAATATTGTGAGATAATGTTTATATGAATGATTTGGTCTGGGATTAACATCACAAAACAACACCTGATATTTTCATCTTTTAAAATCTTGCGTTTTTAGGAGAGCTTGACCATCATATAAGAATTTCCAGTCTGAAGAAGTTGACATACCTGGCCCAAGAGCCAATAAACGGAAACTAAACACTTCTGTTATAACTGAGATGCCATAAGAGTTGGTTTTTCAGTTTGAAAATTAGGAAGATAGATGAGGTTGCGCTGCTTTGAAGAAATGTCATTTGAAGTCTGCCTTGATTTAAAGATGTCATTAAGGAAAGGGCTAACCCATAGCTCCAGTTAACTTACCAACATTATATTTTCTAAGCTAAGATGCTCTTCTCACCTCTATTACTTTTATCCTAATAATTTCATAAATGGGTTGGTTTTTCTAATGCCCTTTGATCTAGTATTATTTAAGACTGTCTAGAAGCTGTAGGTGTTGCAGAATGCAACTGTAAAATTGTCAAATGGAATCATATGTCACTATAACTGTTTTTTTAATGCCTTAATTGGTGCACAATTATTTCATATATTATACTTAAGAGGAGGTGCAGTAAGGAATTAATAACATTCTGACTTGACAGTTCACTGTGGTATATTCTCTCCCTAACCTAAATTTAATCCTATCTTTTACTGGTGTATTTATTATTTATCTTATTTTTTAAAAATGCTTTTGGTTGTGGTTATATTTGTTGCTTAATCATAATCAAAGATGAAAACATGCTTCTATGACCTATACTTATTGTTAGCTCCTATCTTATTTATGTGGTCTTTGATTGAAGTGCTGTTAGTTATTGATATATAAACTTCAATCTTTATTAGTACACATATTGATTCTAATGTATTCAGAATATAATCAGTAACTTTTCTATGGGCAATCTGCAGAAGTATTTTTTTTCTCATGCTGCCTACAACAAGATAGTTCACATTCTGTTTCATGGAAATTTTGTAAATATCAAAGCTGGCACAACATTTTTAGAATTTTTAAAATTTTTGAGGGAAAACAGATGCACACCTCAGATGTTCAATCATTCTCTGTTAATTCAGTGGAATGTGGCATTCCACAACGGTTAGCAAATTCCAAAATGGCCAGAATGACTGAATTAAGTTTTGATTGCATCTGGAAAGTCTATTGCCTCAGATAGATTTGTTTATTAAAAGTGGAATGTGATGTAATAATTCCTGCCCCTGTAGAATATCAGCGCCAATATAAGACCGTTCTTTTTCTTTGTGTTAAATGAGCTGGAATGGGTACTGAAAGCTGAACATAAAATGTGTTATCTTTGTCTTGAAATTAATGTCAAATTAAATGAATAACTGCATAAACGGTTGTTATTAAGGGTAAGTGATCATTGGCACAGACGTGAATGTTTTTTAATTTCTCTTTAAAAAGAAATGGAATGAAAAACCTCCAGATCTGCACTTTGTAGTTATGTGTTTGGAAAAGAGAAACACACAAACACACACTCTCTCTCTCCCCTCCCTTTCCCTCCCTTCCTCCCTCCCTCCCCCCCCTCACACACACAGAGAATTAGAGTTGTATGTTTTCTACTATGTTGAATGTAAGATAGAATAGCTAGATTAATCCAGAAATTTTATTTTATTTTATTTTGTTATGACTCAATTAATTCTGAGCAGCATTTAAGAATAAAAACAGAAGTATAAAAGAAAAACATAATACTTTTAAGAAACCCCTTTAACATAGCAACCCCCAGCTTTTTGAGCACAAGGGATCAGTTCCATGGAGAGAGGTTCCTTTGCGGACCGGAGGAGGTGTGATTTAATGTTCTGCTTGCATCTTGTGGGTGGGGCTTCACTTATTTGTGCAGCCCACTTTCTGGCATGCCATGGCCTGGTGCCAGTCCATGGATTGGGGATTGGGAACCCCTACTTTAACAGGTAACATCTCTGAATCAATCGTCACTGAAAGCATACGGAAATTAAAAGGAAAGTGATCTTAAATCTTTAACCTAATGGCCATTGACAAAAAGGCTATCCATTCTAAGTATTTCTTTAGAAAAAGTTCAGTAGATGCAGGGCATAAGTTTCCTGCCTTTTAGAAAAAGTTCTGGAATGATTGTAGAGAAGGCATGCTATAAATGGAAAATGAAAAAGTATGCCAGAATTCAATACTTGAAGATATAAATTTTTAAAAATGTTCATCAAAATATGCCAAATACAAAATTATTTTATTTATAGTATTCAGTTGGTCAGAATAGAGAACCTAAAGACTAGTTGCTCTAATGATCTTTAGTACCCTATGCTTGATCTGGGTATCGATTCAAAATTTACAAATGTATTAAATTATGTAACTGTCTTAGGGATAGTGGTCCAGGCTGCTTCTGTGGCTCTGGTGTGAGAAGAAAGAAAAAAGTGTGTCCCCGTGAGGAAGCGTGGGTGGGTGAGGAGGAAAGAACCTAGAAGCAAAAGTACACTTTGTGATATTTCTCCCTGGGTTCATTGAACACAGCTGGAGATGTAAAGAGGTATTATGGCTTCTGACCATGCAGGTGGCTGAAGGAAGGCCGATTGTGTCTGGGAGGAATTAGGCCAAAAATTTGGACTATTTATTTAATCTTCAGGAACAGCCTTTTTTCTCGTCTGTTTTTCTCTTCCTGTTGAACAGACTGCTTTACAGGGGGCACGTGTGGTAATTAACACATGCAGCTGTGGGTCTTCAGCCATATGGTTGAATTTCAAATGGCTATTGATCTGTACCCCTGCCCCCATTCTGCAACCTGAGGCCTTGAAGATGTGAAGAGGTTTTATGCAGAGGCTTTACTGGGGGGGAGGAGTGGGACAGAAAGAAAGAGAGAAAGAACAAATATAAGATTTTTTAAAAATCAAGAATAATAGTCTTGTCCAAATAAAGTTTGCTTATATAAAACAAGGTTTATTCACCTTTACCTTTTTAAACTACAATTTTCACAGGAAAGAGGTAGATAACTTTTTTTGCTGCAGTGGCAGCAAAATGTTTAAATATTTCCCAGTCCTATACAATAGGAAGCTTTCCACTTGTCTCCATTTGATCACTGCCTTCATAAACTACTAGTGTATCAACTAACTAACGCTAGTTATGTTTCTTTCTCAATTGCAAATAAGAAATTTGGAGTGAGTGGTGGGGAATAGGGAGAAAAAAAGCTATTTGATTTTTTTTAAAAGTTTGTTTTTTTAAAAAAAGTTGTTGGATACTCTCTGAAGATTAACCTAGCTTTAGAACAGGCCAGATCTGGAGGCTGGACCCTATTTTACAGTGATATTTTTTTCTCTGTGGGAGGTTCTAGCATGTGTTATGAGAGGTTAAGCGGTTGATTCATTGTAGAGTAGGGTGCCTCATGGCTCAGGTCTTTCACTTCTCCTTTTTACCATCTATATCAGGGGTCTCCAACCTTGGCTCCTGGAAGCCTGGCGGACTTCAACTCCCAGAATTCCACAGCCAGCTGGCTGTGGAACTCTGGGAGTTGAAGTCCGCCAGGCTTCCAGGAGCCAAGGTTGGAGACCCCTGATCTATATCATCTACATGAGAATGCTTGGAGAGGTTATCCAACAACACGGGCTGCAGTATCATCACCATACAACTTTCTATGCATCTTCACTCCTGGACAACCAAGTGACACTGCCCTAGTGATAGCTCAAACCTGTAATGGGGAGGAATCCGTTCAGAGGTGGTATTCAGCAGGTTCTGACCAGTTCTGGAGAACCCGTAGCGGAAATTTTGAGTAGTTCAGATAACCGGTAGTGGAAATTTTGAGTAGTTTGGAATACTACCTCTGATTGGCCCCACCCCCAATTTCTTCTCTGCCTCCTGAGTCCCAGCTGATTGGCTGGGCCTTCTTTTGTTGCCCTGCACAGGAGAACGGAGCTGGAAAGCAGGTTAGTGGGATGGAGACGGAATGGGGATTTTGCAGTATCCTTCCCCTGCCATGCCTACCAAACCACACCACACGCACCAAGCCATGCTCACAGAACCGGTAGTAAAAAAATTTGAATGCCATCACTGAATCCGTTTCAATTCAATCCTAGCAAGATGGAGTGGCTCTGGGTTTTGATGAGGTATAATTTGTTACTCTTGCTGTCATAGTAACTCCTCCAGACAGAGCTGGTAATGCAGCTTGGTGGGGCTTCTTGACTCCTGCTCAAGAAGCAAGTGGGGCGGTAAATTTGCTCTGATTCATCTTGTGTGCCAGTGGTGTCCATCCTTGAACCAGGAGGTCTTGATCATGGTATCTCATGCCCTGGTTACTTCCTGGCTGGATTTTTGCAGAAAATGGGACAGCCTTTAAAGACCCTCTGTAAATTACAGCTGATTTAAAATGCAGGGGCACACACACAATTCTGGGTGCTTTGAGGTTTGCCAAAGTTATACAACTGCTGTGTGAGCTTCATGGGCTTATACTTATTTTCTGGGTGTGATTCAAGATACTGGTGAGCACCTTTAAAGCCCTGAATTGCAAGGCTAGGTTATCAATTGGATCATTTCTCCTACTTACTCACTAGGTCTGATAGGGTAGGTGTGCTTCAAATCCATTCCTTCAAATGTTGCCATCTCTTGCAGTGGTGGCTAAACTTTTTGGGCTCCTGTGCCAAAAATTGTGTGTGTGCTTGCATCTCGCACTCACATGCCAGCACCCAGAAGGCAATGCACACACCCCACTATGCCCCCTTTGCCTGCATGTGTAAACCCACCTACTCATCCATCCACACCACCCTCTTACCTGCACTGTGCCTCATAGCTGATTTTCAGCTAGTTTGAGGCTTTTTTTGGCCTCCCAAAGGCTTGAAGGAGGCTTCTGCAGGCTTTGCCAGGCTGAAAACTAGCCCCGTTTCATCACTTCCGGAAGCCTCCCCGAAGCCTTTGAGAGGCCGAAAAAGGCCTCAAACCGGCTGAAAAACAGCTGTGAGGTGTGCGCATGTCCAGTGAGGTATGTTTGCCTGTAGCTCGCGTGCCAGCACAAATGACTCTGCGTGCCACCTGTGGCACGTATGCCAGAGGTTCGCCATCATGGATCTAGTGGGATCTAGATAGTGTGTCTTCCTGGTTGCTGATCCTACTCTTTGGAACATCCTTCCCACAAGATCCGATGGAGCTTCTAATCTTCTGAAAAGCCTTAAAACCCTTACTCCCCCACCCAAAACATTGAGGTAGTGTGAAGCTGGAGCCTAAAAGGGTGTGTGTAGGGAAGTTAGGGGCCCTAAGCATTTTCTGTGGTGGTGGTATTCTTACATTTTTTACTATTTTTATTGTTTATGAGCTGCCCATGGTTATATTGCATAAGATAAACACTGGGCAGGTAATTAAATCTGTTAAACAAAATCAAATAAATAAACACACTTGCTTAGAAATATCTCTCCATGAGTTCTTGCTAAATTTGAAAGTTATTCAGATCTTGGCATCTCTTGCTTCCAAATACTGTGTCTGGGTTTGTGCATTTCATTAATTTACAGGGTTTTATTTAGTGTGTCCTATTGAGTGTAATCCAAATGGTTGTTTGGGTTTTTACAGCATGGTAAACCATAAACCATGATTTATAAACTGAAGTGGCTGGGTTTACATTTCATGCTTTGGGCTAGGTTTTAAATCTTGTGCCAGAAACAGCTTTTTATTTGCTTGGAAGGTATGAACTACTCATACTGTTCCATGGATTCTGAGAGCCTAACTTCAGGAAAGTTAAAAAAAATTTTTTAAAAAAAAAACAGTGAAAATTGTACACGGTTGTTTGGGTTATGTGAGTATATTCCAATTGTTTTTATTCTTAAGAGCAGGTACATTACAAAATTTTCTTGTTAAATCAGAAAATCATTTAATCTGCTTTTTCTGTTCCCTCTGAATATCTTTTTAAAAATGTTTTAATTTACAGGAAAGAACCCTTTGCTTATAAATCCAATATGTACTTCTCAGTGTTAAAAGTGTATTTTTAGTGAGGAAAAAAGGGAATGAGGAGTTCTAGTTGTCTTACAGCCATAGCATTATTTGTAGTCTTCAGGAGAATACTGTATGTCCCTAAATAAAATGGCAATATAGTTTGATATAAATAATATGCAAATTATTTAAAATAAAGTAAATGCTTACTGTGTTCTGTAAAGGTAGTCCTCGACTTACAACAGTTAACTAAGTGACCATTCAAAGTTACAAAGGTACTGAAAAAAGGGACTTATGACCACTCTTCACAGTTACAACATTTGCAGTATGCCCATGATCATGATGCTTTACGACCATTGTTGTGTCCCAAGGTCATGCAATCACCTTTTGTGACCTTCTGACAAGCAAAGTCAATGGGGAAGGCAGATTCACTTAACAATCAGGTTACTATCGTGTCAACTGCAGTGATTCACTTAACAACTGAGGCAAGAAAGGTCAAAAAATGGGGCAAAACTCACTTAAATGTCTCACTTAACAATAGAAGTCGTTGGGCTCAATTGTGGTCATAAGTCGAGGACTACCTGTATATGTTCTCCAGATCCTTCTTGTACTTGAATAATAAGATGAAATCAGTGACTCAAAACAAGTCTAACTTAAACATATTTTGTCTTATATATAGATATATATTAGCCTTCTAAACTTCATGTTTGATTTCATCTTCCATAATTCCCACAGAGATGGGAAGATTGGTATGCACACTTAAGTATTCATGTGCCATGATTTAAATGCAGAAAGATAGATATAGGATATGTATAAAATTCCTACCTAGAAAAGTATTTTACAGACAAATTGTATAGCCTTAAAACAGGTGGGAGATGAATTAATGAATTCATTCCCCACAAGAAAAACTGGGACTTTTGTGGCAGGGAGAACCAATAGAACTTGAAGGTACAGTAGACATGCATATACACACATATGAAAATTGGAGGGGCGGAGGGAAGCAATTGCCCTGAAAAAAAGCAATGCAGTTGTATGTATGGGATACATATACAGATGTAAATGATTTCTGATTGACCTCACACGGGCTAGAGAGTGACAGCCAAAGGCCTGATGCGGCCCGTGGGCCATAAAATGCCCAGGTCTAAAATGTAAGTAGGGGACATGCTTCTATGTTATTGCATTAGTGCAAAACTAGTTACTTCGGCAAGAATATTAGAAAGATAGTCCTCTCTTAATGACTGGCTGTTTTATGATTGTTCAAAGTTATGATATCAAAGTTATCGCACTCCCAGCGATTTTAAATGGTCACGTCCCCCACAATCATGTGACTGCATGTTAGCTTTAAAAATCTTTGGCAGCATTCCATGGTCACATGATCACAATTTGCAATATTTCTTTGCCAGTTTCTGGTTTAAAAAACCCCCTCCCATTTAAATGAATGAGGTTGCTTAATGACTGTGGCATTCATTTGACAACTCTCACGAAAAAGGCTAGAAAATTACTTCTGGTCATATGGGTGCCTATGACTTATTACTTATAGCAATAAGTTTTCTGTGTAATAAGCGGAGACTACCTGTACATTGATACTGGTGACTTGGATAAAAAGAAATTGACACCTGAGATTTGGGTTGTACTGATAATGGTATATATTGTTTACATTACTTTCTGTTGTTTCCTGAAGCATCACCAGATTCTGAATGTTGTAATGTAGCTTTGAGAGAGCAACACTGATTGAAGCAAATTTCATGGTTATTTTTGATTTGAACTAGATCTCCCTTCTAGTACTGATATATCACCTTAATGCACAATAACCTCTGTGTGCCCAGATTTCCAGCAAGAGACTATCATGATGTAAAACTTTAACTGACATAGATGACAGTTTAAAGTTTCTGGGTCATATTGTCATTCTATATGGCTACAATAGCAACAGTAAATTTAGGTGTAGACATGGTGGCCAGCCAATGTACATGGGTTTAAAGGCAGATAAAAGTGTCATCTAATTTTGTTGCTACATAGAAAAGTTGGAAGTTATGTTCAGCCATTCTTGCAATTGTAGGTAACTCTTACACTTTTTTTTAGTGTTGTAACTTTGAATGATCATTAAATGAATGGTTGTAAATTGAGGACTATCTATATATAACTCCTATGTAATTTGGGAATAAATACTTAATTTCCTTCATTATCTATGCATGAGCAGCATGGTTGTCAGGTGTGATAATCATTTGTAGTTGCACTGTTAGCTGAATTTCTGCTTAGTGTTCTAAAGTCATAAGGAAAGCTTGGTAATTGAACTTCAGTGTCATGCCACTTGTACCCAGCATTTTAGGAGTCAAGATTTTCAAAACAATGCCCAAATGATGCCATTTGTAAGAAGAAAACCAGCAGCTATTGGTCCTTTTGACATACCCCTTTTAAAGAATTTCTATTAGAGAAAGAGAGTGCTTTGTCTGCAGTCAGAATAAACTCATTGTACACCCAGACAATTAACACTTCAAGTGACTTGCCAGCCTCTTTAAAGCCACTATGCTACTTCTCTGTTTTGAGCTCTATTCAGACACTTAAGCGCACCATTTTTGTTTTGTTTATTATTCAAAGAAGAAGAAGAAGAAAGCCCTTCATCAGAATAGTTGGAGCGGATCAACATTGTCCTTCCAATGGCATTTATCTCCAGCCAGCAGTGAATATGTCAATCAGAAATCAAAAAGCCAAACAGAAGAGGCTTTGAATTGTGTCATCAGGGGTCGAAGGGACTTCCAGCTGCCTGTGCATGGGCCAGCCTTTCTTGCACACCAAAGAATTGTGCTGTCTGTTGCAAACACATACTCATCATGCTGAACTAAAAAGCCTTTGAAGCATGAAGAATATTCACAGTTCAATTCGTTCATATCAGTGCACCTGCAAGGGAGGGTGAGGGAAAGGGAAAGCAGCTAATGTATTCTAGAAATACTTTCTGGCTTGATTGATGGTTTTTAGACCATGTTGCCTCAATTTTCACTGACAGTGTTTGTAAGAAACAAATACAATTTATTTCGGTAGTTGGATGTCATCTTTTAATTGATAATTATGCTCTGCATCCCAATGTATACTGCACGAGTCAAAAGGAGGGCTGTGAAAATATTTATAGACCTTCACATCCTGGACACAAACTGTTTCAACTCCTACCCTCAAAACGATGCTATAGAGCACTGCCCACCAGAACAATTAGACACAAGGACAGTTTTTCCCCGAATGCCATCACTCTGCTGAACAAACAATTCCCTCAACACTGCCAAACTATTTACTAAATCTGCATTACTATTAATCCTCCCATCCTTCCTTTCACCCATCTCCTTCCACTTATGACTGTAACCTTATTGCTTGTATCCTAATGATTTTCATTGACTGTTTCCTAGTATGATTTGATTGCTTATTGTACCTATGACTATTAAGTGTTGTACCTTATGACTCTTGACGAATGTATCTTTTCTTTTATGTACACTGAAAGCATATGCACCAAGACAAATTCCTTGTGTTAAATCACACTTGGCCAATAAAGAATTCTATTCTATTCTATTCTATTCACCTCTCATAGGTCAAAATAACTAACAGGTTTGCAATTTTTTATGGCCTCTGGGCATAATTAGAATTTTGAAAAACCTTCTGGCCATTTCCACAAAGTGAGTACAAAGGTACTGTTAGCATAGATACTGTTGCATGTTATATTTATATGTTTCTTTTTTCTATTTCATAATTTCCCTTTCTATTGTCTCATTCTGGGCTCATTGCTAATTGTCATTTTAGAGCATTGACTTTAAGGCGTATTACTTCTCCACTAATAAAAGAGAATATTAGTTCAGGATTGAAATGAAGGGAGTTCTTGGTGCTTCCTGAACTTCATTGTTTTGTTGCATTGTTTTGTTCATTACCCAAACTAGGTGGCATCATCATGTTAGCCTAGCACTGATAATGTTACTTAATTTGAGTAATGAAATGTCTGCAAGAAAACAGACAGGCCCAAAGAGCATTAAGGACCCCTTGCTTCTCTACTTTTTTGGGAAATCCCAAGTTATGGTCCTCAAGGAGAAAAAAACTGTGTCATGCCTTACATGGGCACAGATATGTGAATGTGACAACGCACATACATTCTAATAAAAGTGAAAATTCACAGTTATGAAAACTCAAAAATAAAATAAGTTTTAAAAAGTAAAATCTTAACCCATCTTGATTAAATCCTGTAATATTATAACATATAACCGTATACATTTATCACCTTTTCTGTATATTAAAAAAATATTAGTTATATAACTCTTCCCTTCTCCCAGCTCTTGGTATTTCTTTGTGGGTAATTGTGTGCACTAAATCTGTAAAATTCAACAGATATTAACAATCAAAAATTGAGGGAAATTCCGTCTTGCATATTAAGTATAATTTTGTGTAGAGGTTTCTGTATTTAAGGATTTAATATGTGTCCAGGCATTTATTTATTTGCATGTAACAAATATCCCAAAATGCCAGTTCAGATGGATGGATGGAAGGATCTATCCATTCATCTATATTCTTACATAATAAAATAAACAGGTATTTCAATGCCTGGGAAGGCATTGTATCTCTTCCATGTTTATTGAAGTGCATGCAATGGAACACTACAATGACAATATTGCACTGCTGATAATTCTGTAAGATGGAGACCTCACAGTCTAGACCCAGTGTTTGTAAAGTTAAGTCAAGAAGCTAACATGGCTTTATTTCTAGGCATCTGTGGACAGAAACCGAAGAATAATGTAAGCAATTCCTTCATTCTGTAGTGAATTTTAATATCATTTAAATGTTGTTTGATATAGGCTAGAATCACAAACATTTCTGAACAAAGAAAGGGAACAACACTGTATTTGTTTTATTTGTTTATTTTTCTATTAATTACCCATCTCCCTCCGAGAGAGGCTCTGGGTGGTGTATACTATGTTTTAGATAGTCTTTTGTTATAATTACATTAGTATCAAATCATTTACATTGTAAGCTTTAGAAATAATATGGTCATTACCAAAGTTTTTCTGAAAACTTGATTCTAAATTTGATGCAGACAAGTTAAAAAATTAAGACCCTTCAAACAAATAAAAAATATTTGGGAGAATTGGGATTTTAAATCAAATAATTTGTTCCAAATCTCCTGTCCATTATTTATCAGGATGGGAAAGCCTCCATAAATCCAAATTAGCATTTTGGTGCAGTGAGTTTGTGAATGGACTGCATTCCCAGAAACTTTGAGAAGATTATATCCACAAAATCACGTAACATCTTTATTAAGAAGAGGTCCATAGGAAGGTCTATAGGAAGAACTAAATTATGTGAGATAAACTTAGTGCACCTGCATGATTTTCATACTTCAGCAATACAGAAGTTGTTGATGATAAAAGTATAAGTGGGAATATTATCTAATTTAAAAAATAGAATTAAAGAAGTATTTCAGTATTTTGCTAATCTTTTAGCCAGTTTCATAAAGTACCTTTGCCTTTATATTCTGATTTGTACTTTTTTTCCTGTCTTTGTGAATGTCTGATTTTCTTCTGATGGACTTGGCCGGGCCATGTAAAAATCCCAAATTATTCAACAGTACTGGAGAGTAGATAGTATTTACCTCAATAATGGTAGTTTCTTTTCAATTTTTTTTAACTCTCAATTCAGATGATGGTTCAAAACCAACACCCACCATGGAAACACAACCAGTTTTGGATGGAGAAGGTAAGAAACTCTGAAGTAGCATTTTAAAAAAATTACCCAGTCCCCAAATTTAAAGTTCTGTAAAGAAAATGTCAGGTATGACTATGTATTATTCAAAAATCTTACTTTAAGACAAATTGTGTTTTTAGATAATTGCTTTTTTATGCACATTATTTCTTTATGAATTGGTTGGAATCATGGTGAGATGATTTTTGTGACATAACAGCAAAAGAAAATTAATATTGTGCTACATAGTTCCTGTACTATTTTCTTGGTATATACTGTATTTTTTGGTATTTTATAAGCCAGGAATAAATAGATTTATCAGATTAAAATGCTGTACTGGTATTCCTTCAAAGTTTGTTATTATGACTGTATATAAGTAGTTACTAAAAGATATACTGTTATTGCTAAATATTTATTATATGATGTGCAATATGACTGAGAATTTCAGCTAGTGGATTTATGGTGAGTAATTTTGAAAAACTATGTTGGTCCATATGTCAACACAGAAAGAAAGTATGTAAAAACTGCTGAATTAAACAAGTTGTGCAATACTATAGCTCTGGGCTACAGCTTAGAAAACGGGTTTTTTTTTTCAACTACTGAATCTCAAGGCACTAGTAGGAGGAGTTTTTGAAAGGCTGAGCTTAACTCAGTTGTTTCTGACTCTACAATGGGAGTTTTGAAATTTAGGAAAGAAATTTGGGTTACATGATATTATTTTAAATTTTGCTGAAACTCCTACAAAGCCTCTATTCTGAATACAAAATGCCTATCTCAAGTTATTTCTTAATTCTTCAGAAATCTCAAGGTTGCCCCCTTCATACATGAAACAGCAGGCTTGCATTTAAAAATGGGACATGTTGAGACATTGCACACAATGCTTTTGAAAATAAAATGTTTTTTACTCTCTGATTGTCTTATCTACTTCCCTACCTCCCTATATACCTCCCTAAATATATTGGTATTTTGTTTAATATGCTTTTAATGTGCACTGTGTTTTATTATGATTATCTCATGGGTCTCATTGTACTTCTATTATAAATAATAACCTTTTTTGAAAAAAAAAAATAAGCCTTTCTTTATGTTTCAGAAATTACAGCCCCTACACTTTGGATTAAACACTTGGTCATCAAAGATTCCAAACTGAACAGCTCTAGTATGAAAAATTCAGGTAATGCTTTTAAAAAAAAGATTTAAAATTAAAGGGAAAAGGTATATGTGTATCCTTATTTTTATATAAATGTTGAACACAAAATTTCTAAATAAATAAAATTTTATTGAAAATTGAAACAGAAAAAAGTGAAAAAAGTTTTAAAAATATAAAACAGGCTAAAAATTTTGGCAGTGAGGTTATCATATGCAAATGGATGGAAAGATTTGGCATTACCCACAATGGAGGATTGGTTGGTGAAAATGATGGGATTTTCAGGGATAGCTAAATTGACTTTTTAATCAGAGAAAAAACAATTATATAAATTTATTGCTGACTAGAAATCCCCTTATAGATATTTTGTGTGAAGCAGAAAAAAAATGAACATTTTTATATTATAGATTATAGGATAGATGATAGATAGCGTTATGTAAATTTATAGTTGTAGCTATAACTGCTATAAAGAAAATTGGAAGAATTTCTTTGTATCTCTCTTCTTTCTTTTCTATTTTTTGTTTCACTCCCCCCTCCCCTTTTTCACATTTAACTTTCTCTTTTTTCTTATTGCATATTAGCTTATATCAGTTCTTATCTTCCTTTTTAAAATTTGGATTTAAACAAATTTTATACGATGATGGTCACTGAGGTGTATCTTTTCAGTGTAGGTCTGGCACTCATGTTTAGTGTGAGTCATTCTTGAGCATTATATCATCTGGATAATCAATATTTAGTATGAAAGGAAGCTTCTGCTACCTCTGGAGTAAGAACTTCAATTTCTTGTTTCTGGTTGGATTTTTATCATGTTTTCCATTTTAAGAAATGAAGCAAACAAGTTTAGAAAATAAAACTCATACTAATAAACTATTAGTATAAGTTCTATTTTCTTAACTTGTTTGCGTCATGTTACTTTAACATTGGAATTATACCTTCAAGGGAAGACTTATTTTGCTGCATCTTAATGACTGCAACAAATTTTAGTTGTAAAAAAATGTGTTCTTAAAAGAATATTTTTATAGAATAAAGTATTAAATTATTTCCATTTATAAATCCCTATATCCTTATTTGGAAGAGCATTCCAGAATCCAGTGGTACACACACACACACACACACACAGACACACAGAATTTGCACCACAAAATATGATGTTCTCATTTGTGTATAGAACTACATTGGCTAGGAAACAGTGGGATTCATATCTGTCATAGATGGAGATAGCAATTTCTTGTGACTCACAGTGCAAGGATAAATAACACATACCTGATCATTTACAGATTATTATTCCTTCCCCTGGTAGTTTCTTAACTCTCCTAGAATATATTATTTGGATTATATAACAACTTCTTCTGTAAAAGCTTTGGACTTTTTCCTTAGTTTCTTGTATTGTGAAATTATTTGAGTTTGGTTAAAGACAGATTTCAAGCATGTAGTCATTCTACACTCTTAGCCTTTAAAGAAAACCACAGGATGATGTAATGATGAGACAAATGGAAATATAAACTGCGCTATGAAAGCCAGCAGTAGCAGTCAGGTAAATATGTTACAGTTGCTAATGATTTGTACATTACATTATTTGAAAGGAAGACTGAGTAATCTATTAAGGTTAGAAGCTGGATACAGGTATATGTTTGTCTTTTTTTTAAAAAAAAAATCACCTCAGCCTTGGCTTTTATTTCTGGAACTGTGCTATTTGATCATGTTCTGCTCTGGCATTCAAAAATCATTTGGATACCTTTTGTAAACTAAAAACATAAATTGACATAAATGTTTTTGTCATGTGAACTAAGCATGGAAAATTCAAGAATTAATTGATGATAATAATAATAAACACTGAAGTTAAAAAGAAGGTTAGAAATGAATACATTTGACTAAACAAGATCTTAAAGTCCACATTCAAGGCAATTAATACAAATAATAATTAATTGCAATTATTAGATACACAGCTGGAATAGTGGACTCAAGCAGAACTTCCTGGATAGGAAGTCCTGAAAAATAATGGCAGTGAATCATGGCTTCTTACCAAGGAAAATATGGGTGTAGAATGTTGCAAATGCACCAGGCAGTTGAAGAAGAAAGAAAAAAGGACATTGGAAGAATATCTGAAGGATAGAGAAGAAGATGCACTGAAGTTAGTATAGAAGAAGTATGTTAGTATGGAAGACTTACTGAGGAGAGATCAAATTGGCCTTCAAGAATACCAAATGAAGAATAGAAAATAGACATGGGAAGGCAATGGCTAAAAAATGGAACATTGACAAAAGAAACAGAGGAGTTGATTCTGGCTACAGAAGACCAAGCTTTAAGAATAAATCGATACAAAACTAGAATTGAGAAGACAGCTACAGAAAGCAAATGTTGCCTCTGCAAACAAGCTGAAAAATCAGTGGACCACCTTATCAGCTGTTGCAAGAAGATTGCACAAGCTGACTACAAACAATGGCATGACAAAGTAGCAAGAATGGTGCACTGGAAGATTCAGCAAGAAATACCATTTGCCTGCATGCAAGAAGTGGTGAGACAATAAAATAGAGAAAGTCATAGAAAATGACAAAATTAAAATGCTTTGAGATTGTAGAATTCAAGTTGAATTACATTTGAATGAAAGACTTCGCATTTCTAGTGTAAAAATAATTGCCATAGGTATAATTTTACTGACATGATTGAAATCTACATTAATTTGAATTAATTTCAGTTCCAAAGTACATGGAAGATTTTGGAGAAGATACTGGCATTTATGACCCACCCTTCAACAGTGAAGGCTTCGAGATGAAACTTAAAATGCTGTGGCTAATCCATAAATCCTTTTATGGCTTGGTACCAAGCTGCCTATAAAATTATATTCTTCCATGGGAATTGGCCTGGGCGATTTGATTTAGGAAGAAAAAGAGGAATGGATTTCAGAGGCTCTATTATTCCGGGATAATGCTGATCTGGAACAGCCTACCTATAGATATGGGTTGGCTTCTACTTTGCACTCTGGAAGCACATGGAACTCTTTTGGATGATGTTTGGACTGCGAAGTCAAGTTTATGGATTATGGACTCTGATTGCGTACATTTATTATGCACCTCTGAACCTCTGAGAGCCCTTTGAGATTGGAGTGGAGTTTAAATAAATAAGCACATGCATATACATAACCTGAGCAGGGTTTATGCACCCTTGCATGGTTATATGCTGAGATGATGTATTTTACTTCAAATGTACATTTTGCTGAGAAACCCTGTAATTTTGAACGCAGCTTGAATCCTTAAATATGGAGACATATCAAAGTCTTTACTCTTTATTCCTAATCCACATGAGAAGTTTGTATTGCCAAACATACTATGTACTACTTTAGAGTTACCTGTTACAGTATCTAAGCCTTGTAGTTTGTCACTCTAAAACCAATATAGAGAATTGAATGCATGTAGTCCAAAGATCTACTCTTTGCTGGAGAAAAGTGATTGAGCTATGCACAATAATCATTTTAAGCTACTACCAAGAAGTTTTTAGATGTTAAGAAGAGTTATCCTGACTTGTACAGGTATTCCTCAATTTACAGAAGTTCATTTAGTGACTATTCAAAGTTACAATGGCACTGAAAAAGTTAATTAGGACCATTTTTCAAACTTATGTCGATTGCAACATTCCCTTGGTCATGTGATCAAAATTCAGATGCTTGGCAACTGGTTCATATTTAGGATGGTTTCAGTGTCCCAGGGTCATGTGATCAGCTTTTGCAACCTTCTGATAAGCAAAGTTAATGGGAAGCCAGATTCACTTCACAACCATGTTACTAACTTAACAACTTTAATGAATCACTTGACGCAAAAGGTCGCAAAATGGGGTGAAATTCACTTAATGTCTCGTTTAGCAACATTAAATTTTGGGCTCAAATCCCAAGGCAGTGAACAGATTTGGAAGTGTAACATTGCCAAAAATTGCATGGATGCAGTCATCAAGAATCAGATTTAAGGCAAGGACCTTTATCTTTAGCCCTTGAAAATGTGTGGAAATTTCAAAGAGTTTGAAGAAGTTGCTAAAAGTGCTGAATAATGAGGTTTATTTAAAACGTATAATGCTTAAATAATAATGCTTTTATTGATTTCTAATTAGTTTCCAGGCCCAATTTAAGGTCTGCTGCAACTATTCAAAGCACTAACACTGTGGAGATTGAGAAACTTATTTGAAATAGAATTTGGAGTGTAACTGAAGCAGCTTTTATTCTACAAACAAAATATAAGACAAATCCTGACATCAGTGCTTTTATTTGAGTTGCTGTGACCTGTGTCCTTTCCATCTGTTTCTGCCAGACAGAAACAAATCTTCCTTCTAATAGCTGAACATCTGCATTTGCTTCTTCCTTTTCTGTGTCCATCATTCAGTTATCCGTAGAATAACGTCATTTATTTCTCAAGAAGAAAAACACAAGTTAGAAATATCAGATGTCATTTATTTCTCAAAAGAAAAACACAAATTAGAAATATCAGGATTTCAGGATATCAGGCCCTGTATTCATGCATGTTCACACTTCCTTTTCACAAACAATGCATTCAAGATTCGTATATCTAAAAATTTTTTCCATTTTCCATTTCTCCATTTCTTATTATCAAAACAAATGAATCGAAACCCAAGCAAACCATTGAAGCGTTACTCAATCTGCTTTCTTTCCATTTGACTAAGTGAACAGCACAGCTTTCTTTGACAGAAAAGATGCAAGTTGCAATCAAGGAAGTAGTTATTGAACAAGCTATAGGTGTGGTTCATTAAGTCAAAACCAAACTGTCTGATTTACAGTAATGTGATATATCAGGGGTGTCAAACTCAAGGCCTGCAGGCCAGATCCAGCCCATGGGATGCTTAAATCTGTCCCATGGGGCTACCCTGAAAATAGCAAAGGACTGGCCCGTGGTGAGCAAAAATGGGGCATATAGGGGGATTGCGTGTGCCCCCCGCAGCTTGTTTTTCACCAGGAAGACCTGCTGGCCAAAACAGGGCAGGAGGGACCTCCACATGTCCCATTTTGGCTGGTAGGGTGCTGCAGGAGGCATCTGTCTCCCCCCCTTCCCTGCTTCCCCCCACCCACCTGGCCGGCCCGTGGAGAAGAACTACAATGTTGATCCGGTCCTGGAAGAAATCCAGTTTGACACTGCTTTGATATATGAACCAAGTGAGGGTTTGTTTTGTTTTGCTCTGTTTTTGAGGTGTGAGGCTGCTAAGATGGAAGCTCCTGGAAAACTTCCCGAATAGCAATTAATTTGTGATTTCTTTTTCAGAGAAAATTAATTCGTGTGACCAAGAAAGGCAGAGTGCACTTGAGGAAGCCAAGCAGAATCCACGTGAAGGAATTGTTATCCCTGAATGTGCCCCTGGAGGACTGTACAAACCGGTGCAGTGTCATCAGTCCACGGGCTACTGCTGGTGTGTTCTGGTAGACACAGGTCGCCCCCTACCTGGCACTTCCACCCGGTAAGAACAATTTGCTTCCAATTTCACCTTTATATGAAATCAATCATAGCATGGAAGTGGAAGAGGGCTGGAGAAAGCAAGATTTAGATCAGGGATGGATCACCTTTTTGACTCTACAGTATGATGAAATGTAGCCTCCCTCTATACGTATGAAAAAGATAAAATATTCACCATTTAATCTGTTTGTGTCTGAGATGCATGTATCAATGCTTAATGTCATCTGTGATTAAATTGGAGAAAAAAATGTGCTAGCTTAAATATTATAATTACTTTGTTTAATTCCAGCCAAGTGTCAATTTACTACATAAAATTCATTAATGATTGTTTATATTTTATTAAACTTATGACTTTCTTTAAATTTCCTATTAATTGGGAAACAAATATTAGACTGCAGCCCTATATAATTCTTTTCAGTTTAGATGATCCAAACATGCAAACAACTGATTAATACATGGCATTGGACTTTTATTTATTTTCCTGGCGTCTTTTGTTGGAATACTCTGGCCCATATTTACTGTATCCTAGTAAGAGAATCCTTTTAGAATAGAATAACAGAGTTGGAAGAGACCTTTGAGATCATCTGGTCCAACCTCACGTTCAAGCAGGAGACCGTATACCATTTCTGATAAATGGATGTCCAGTTGGCACTAGTGCAACTGATCCTCCTCATCACTCCAACCATCAGCAAATGCAGTGACAGATGGGATCAAAAAGTGTCCCAAACTGTGAAGTCCTTTTCCTGGGGCAGTGCATCCTTATCCCAAACAGGCTGTTAAGCCTGGTTTCCCCAACCAGGGTTAGGGAGACAAGCTAAACAGAATGTGCAGCGTTAGTCAGATAGGCACACAGATAAATGAGTGAGATAAGTTTGTATGTTTATTATCATACAGTAAAAATAACAGATACACTTGTGCTATCAAAAATATAGTTTATTCCATTATGAATTCATAGCATAGTCAAAATAACAGTCCAATAGTCATGTATCATTTAGTCAGTCCATTCAGGGATATTCAGTTAGCAAAGTCCGTTTAGAATATCCTATGTCAGTTCACTTACAAGTCAGTCCTTTGTTTTCTCTCCCGTTCGAGCAATGCAGTCTTGAGTCCTTGCAGTAATCAGGGATCATCAAAGCCAGAGAGAGAGCAAGCTGCAGCCTTGCCTCTTTTAAAGTGCTTTCACAACCACTCCCCAAATTACTGTTCCACAGTTAAAGTTGCAGACACTTTAACATACAAACTATGATTACATATTATTATTTACCTAAACCAGTTAGGGTAAAACAATGTTATCCCTAACATTCTTCCCTTTTAGGAAATAATAATAAATATAACTATTTACATCTTTAAATCATAGTAGTTACAACTTTCTTTAAACTTAGTTACTCCTTGAGCTTTTGTCAATTGGTCTGCAATGTTTTCTTCTGTCATGCAGTATTCCAATTTAATTAGCCCATTCTTTACAGATTCTCTAACATTTAAGTATCTTAAATCAGCATGCTTTGATCTAGTTTTTACAGCAATACTGGTAGCTAACTTTATAGCTGCTTGGTTATCCTCGAACACAATAATGGAATCTTTTACAGTTATACCTATGTCTAATAATAACTGTTTGTACAAAATCAAGTCAGTACATAATAATGACAGACATGAAAATTCCGCTTCCATCGTGGACAAGCTGATATGCTGTTGTCTGATTGACCTCCACCCTATTAGTGTCTTACCAAATAATATAGCCATCCCAGATGTTGATTTTCTTGTGTTTATATCAGTTGCAAAACTTGCATCTGCATAGGCACTAAGACTCTAATCACCCTTTGGTTCTATATACAATGCATGGTTCATTGTTCCTTTAAGATATCTTAAAATTCTCTTTAATGATTGCCAATGACATTGATGTGGATCTGAATTAAAACGTGCCAGCTGATTTACACTATAAGCTATATCAGGCCTAGACCAATTGCTTATATATGATAAGCTTCCAATCAAAGATTGATATATAGACTTATCAAATTTGGGACTTTGATCATCAGTTTTACAAATTTCCTGACTCATTGGAGTCTTTGCTGGTTTACAAAGTTCCATTTTATACGTTTTAATTAATTGGCAAATTTTATCTTCTTGAGATATCTTAAAACCATTTTTTGTTTTGTTAATTGTCAATCCTAGATACTTTTTAATTTCACCTAAATGCTTTAATTTTATCTTTTTGGCTAATAATGATATAATCTCATTAGCTTCATTATTAGTCTTAGTTATCAAAGCAATATCATCTGTAAATAATAACAATAATGACACCCTTCCATTATTTTCTCTTTTAAACACACATGGATCTGCTAAACCAGATTTAAAACCTATATTGTTTAACTCTTTCACAATATATTGATTCCACTCAAACCCAGATTGTTTCAACCCGTAAAGACTCTTTTTGAGTTTCCAACAATCATTACTATTTACTTTATTGTCTTTTATACCAACTGGTTTTCTTAAATATATAGTGTGCTGCAATGGTGCATGCAAATAAGCAGTTTCTACATCTAAATGGTTAATGACATAGTTTTTCTTAGCTGCCCACACTAATGCTGCTCTTAAAGATGTTGCTTTAAGACTTGGTGCAAAAACTTCATCATAATCAGATGCAGTTTGATTAAATCCTTGAGCTACCAACCTAGCCTTATGGGTAACAGTCCCATCATTTGCAGTTTTTACTTTAAATATCCATTTGCACCGAATGGATTTTTCTCCTGGAGGTAATTTAGTATCTTCATAAACTTTCATTACCTTTAATGAATTTAGTTCTTTTTTCATTGCCTTTTGCCAATTCTCCTGATCCTTAGCAGGATACATCTTAAGTTCATCTACACTAGTTGGAACTTTAGTTACTTGGCAAACTATACTTGCTTGATACCTATCAGGTGGTCTAGTTACACGTGTAGTACGTCTAGGTATTACAGGACTTACAGGTGGACTTTTCTTTATTAACTCTTCTTGATTATCTAACTCTTCCTGATTAACTGTTTCCTCTTGTTCTGGTCCTATTTGTTCTTCATGGACTTCTTCTTTAATTGGACTCTTCTTATAACTAATCTGATCTTTCTGCCTTTTGTAGGGTTCAATAATTACTTCATTATTTAAATCTTGCTCTAATCTATTCCATCCTACATGTTCTAGGAATTTTGCACTAGCACTGGTGTAAACTCTAGATGTACCTGGTTCCCAGAATCTATAAGATCTATGATTAGATGTATATCCTACAAAATATAATTTTTTAGCTCTATGCTGTCCTTTGTGTCTAAGTTGTGAAGGGATATGCACCCATGCTGGTGCTCCAAATGTGTGCATGTAACTTAAATCAGGTTTTGTACCATGCCACAATATGAATGGTAATTCACCTGTTGTTGAATTAACAACATTATTTAATATATGATTACCACACATTATTGCTTCTCCCCATAAATTGTCAGGTAATCCTGAATCAGACATCATAGTTTGTGCCATTGATTGTAATGTTTGGCCTCTTCTCTCTATAAAGGCATTATGTTGTGGCCTATATGGTGCAGACATTTTATGTTGAATACCTAACATTCTTAGTCTGTTCTGGAATTTATTATTTGTAAATTCTGTACCATTATCTGTTATAAGAGTTACTAATTTCTTTTTAGTTTTCCTTTCTGCAAATTTAATCCAATTAAAGAGATTTTGATACGTTTCAGTTTTGCTTTTCATTAAATAGCAAAACCCATATCTAGAATAGTGGTCCATTATACTTAATATGTAGCGAGCTCCTCCTACACTTGGTTTTTTAGGACCTATTAAATCTGCAAATACTACCTCTAAAGGTTTTTTAGTAGTAAATCCATCAACTCTATTAGCCGGTGTGACCCTTGCTTTGCTTTGATTACAGGCATTACATTGCAAATACTTATTACAAGGTTTCAAACTTATTCCCTTAGATAATTCAACAGTTTTCTTAAGCATTTTAAAATTTAAATGCCCTAGCCTTCGATGTAACAAGTGAATACATTCATCATGAGGTTTCTTATTTTCATAAACTGTGTTAGCCACCTTTAAACCATTATCATTTAACACATATAATTCACCTCTTAAAGATGCAGTAATTTTCTTATCTTCTTTCTCAATTATGCAGTTATCTCCTTTAAATGTAACTACATATCCTAGTTTAACCAAAATTCTAACTGAAATTAAATTAAACTTAAGTTGTGGTACATATAACATTTTTACATTCTCTTTTATAAAAGAACAATATGCTATACCTTGACCTTTAGCTTTCAGTTTCCAGCCATTGGCTAACGATATCTGCTGTGTACTCTTGGACATTTTAATAAAATTTTTCTTATCATTTGTTATACAATATGATGCTCCACTGTCAACCACCCATAAATTATTTTTTACAGCTCCGTTAGTATACATGGCTAACTCTAAATTTTTATTTATCTTTTGATGACTTTTTGTATTCTGGCCAGCGTTCTGGCACTTTGCTTTTTTACAAAATCTTGCCAAATGTCCTCTTCCTCCACAATTAAAACACTTTTTAATTGCATATGCAGTAGGAGATTCATTATCTTCTTTTTGAGGTTGCTGCCTCCTTAATTCATCTCTTTCAAGCCTTCTTCTGGCCTCTTCAATCAATCTGCCAGTTATATCAGTTAAAGTTAAACTTTCCTTTGGCAATATTTCAAGGGAAGTTACGTAGTTATCATAACTTTCATCAAGGGAAGATAGAATTATGTAGACTTGGTGTAGTTCAGAGAAAATAAGCTCTTTCTCGTGCAGTTCTTGAAAAATGCTTTGCATAGTTTTCAAATGACTCAGCATATCACCATTCTTATGGAGATGTGTACTGAAAAGCTTCCGTGTTAGATTTATGTGAGCACCAACATTATCTCGAACATAAATCCTCTTCAGCTTCTGCCAACACCCAACAGCCGTTTTCTCTCCATGGATATAAACAAGTTGCTGATCAGTTAAGGTTAAAGCAATAATGCAAATAGCGTGTTCATTTTTATGCATAAATTCTTCTATCTTTAATTTATCTTCCTCATCCTCTGGATCCCATTCTTCTACGTTTGGTGGATTTTCAATTATGTTCCACAAACCTTCTCTTCGTAGAAGCAGACTACATTTCATAGACCATGATACATAGTTTGTTCCATCCAACTTGGATATAAGGGACAAACTTTGTAGATTGACTTGTGCCATGTTTTCTTATATGGATATAAAACTATAATTAATAAAACACAGCTGTCTGTTACTGTAATGTATAACAACACAAACTCTCACTTTTACATAAATCTGTTTTATCCTAGTTAAACTGACTTTGCAGCCTCTGGGCCCATAACCAGTGTTAAGCCTGGTTTCCCCAACCAGGGTTAGGGAGACAAGCTAAACAGAATGTGCAGCGTTAGTCAGATAGGCACACAGATAAATGAGTGAGCTAAGCTTGTATGTTTATTATCATACAGTAAAAATAACAGATACACTTGTGCTATCAAAAATATAGTTTATTCCATTATGAATTCATAGCATAGTCAAAATAACAGTCCAATAGTCATGTATCATTTAGTCAGTCCATTCAGGGATATTCAGTTAGCAAAGTCCGTTTAGAATATCCTATGTCAGTTCACTTACAAGTCAGTCCTTTGTTTTCTCTCCCGTTCGAGCAATGCAGTCTTGAGTCCTTGCAGTAATCAGGGATCATCAAAGCCAGAGAGAGAGCAAGCTGTCGTCTTGCTTCTTTTAAAGTGCTTTCACAACCACTCCCCTAATTACTGTTCCACAGTTAAAGTTGCAGACACTTTAACATACAAACTATGATTACATATTATTATTTACCTAAACCAGTTAGGGTAAAACAATGTTATCCCTAACATAGGCTTCCCTTCAATTTTCAGATGTACTTGATTAATCGTGCCTCCATCATATCTGGATTAAATTTCAACTTGCTCTCCCTCATCTGGGCCCATTTGGAAATATCCAAATTCATCAGGCATTTGGAGCAGGCCACTTTATCTGATGCTCTATGTCTTCTGAGGTCTACAACAACCAGCAGTCTAAAACTGATCAAAAAGTGATCTCCATATGATGACAGTTACAGAAAGATTCATCCCTTTTGTTTCCCAGGCTCCATTTGAATGCCAAGTCCTTTGTGTGCTCTACTTGTGTGCCTGTGTGAGGCAACATATCAGTTGGAACAAGTCCATTGTCACCATGGCATGCATGAAATCCTGAGCCACTTCTGACATGGCAACCTCAGCATGAAAATCAAAATTCCTCACAACATAATATCTAGGATAGTTCTCTGCTGTGACTGTCCCAAGATTGTCCCAATTAGTTCAGGAAGAAAAACTTTATTTAATAGGGTGGATAGTACAGTAATGGTATTTCCCACTGTAATGATCACCCCAATACAGTAACCAACAGTCAAAATATCAGCCTGGCGGCTTCTGGTCATTTAGAAGTAATTTTTCATAAAAGTCCCAGAGTGAAAAGTTACTTATATTTAGTCTCCCCCAAATCCAACTCCTAGATTTGATTACCTTTTTACACTTTCAAAATCCCAATCTGCATTTTCAAATGCCCATGGAATAAAATGTGATATAGTATTCTTTTGAAAGGGATAATATAGAAAATAAAAGAATTTTTTGAACTCCCTAGTCTGGTGTGCCACAAGGTTGGAGAATATGAAAGTTATTGACACACATGCTTTAAGAATATGCTGGGTTTTTTAAAAATATTTCCATTCTTTAGATACGAGACCCCTGTATGTGAAAGCAATGCTCGATCCAGAAGTCCAGAAATTGATGATCCTTTCAAAGATCGAGAACTTCCAGGTAAAAAGGAAGTAATAATAAGAGTGGTAAGGATAGGCAGGGGTCTCACCCATTGGTTGGATATAATTAGCCAGTGGACTATAGAGTTTTGTTTTGATGTTCAATCTTTTATTTATATAATCACTTTGCATCATATAATGTGAATAGCACTGATGACAATACCATAAAATGTATGGGAAGAGGTAATTCCTGTTGTGTATGCAATATAATTAATAAAGTGTGAGCTTGGAGTAAGTGCAGGGTTCTGGCCCTGCACTTCTGATTGGCTGTTAAGTGGCCGGACCGGATTGGCCCGTTCTGGGGAATCCAATTGGCCCTTAACAGAGAGTTCTTATTGGTTATAAAAGCTAGCGTTCCTAGTTTGTTATTGGTTAAACTTTACAAGGTTTGCCTATATAAGGCGGGTTTTTACTGATATTAAATGAGCAAGTCACGATGTAAATAAAGAGCTGAAGTTCACCGTTCAGAAACTTGTCTCCATTCTTTCTCGCCCATGCTCAAACTTAACACTGGCGACGAAGGTGGGATTTGGAGACATCTGAACCAACGAAACTTCGAAGAACACTGAGCACGTGACAGACGACGCCAACAACGGAACCATGTCCGGCGGCATCATACCACCCGCTCCACTCGATCCAACCCAAGAGGACTGGGAGTCCTACATGGATCGCTTCCAAATATTCCTAGAGACAAACAATTTAAAGGACGCCACAGTAGGAAAGAAACGGGCGGTGTTCCTAACGCATTGTGGTCCAACCGTATTTAAGATGGCTAAAGCACTAGCCAAACCCCGAGAAGTGAAGGCCATGGATTGGAACGACCTCGAACCTATGCTGCAAGACCACTACGCTCCGACCGTGCCTACGCTCATGAGACACCACGAGTTTTATCAAAGAAGCCAGCGAAAAGGAGAAAGCGTGGCCGACTTCATAGCAGACCTCCGAAATTTGGGAGGCCTCTGCGGATTCACCGATCTAGAAGAAGCTCTAAGAGATCGCATAGTTCTGGGATTAGATGCGCCAGGCGTCCAAAGCAAGCTGATGGCGAAAGGCGACATCAGCCTTGCCGACACCATCGCCGATGCTACCGCAGCAGAAGCAACCAAGAAGTCGGCTGCACAACTACGCCAAAACCGCACTCCAGTACCACCACCGGCCAGCGAAATCTCACCTAGTTCAGAAGGGCAGCTCGCGACAACGCACCATGAGGACCTCTCTTCATCGTCAGACAGCGACGAAGAAGGGGTCCATCGACTGCGGTCCGACTGGGACCCTCACCTGAAGCCCTTACGCCCTTGCGCTGGCTGTGGAGCCAACCATGCCATATCCAAATGCAAATTCCGCGACGCACTCTGCCATGAGTGCGGGAAACGAGGTCACATCGGACAGGTCTGCCGCAGCTTGCCAAGACCCAGCCAGGCCTCAAAAGGGGCTAACTATCGCCAGTCGACAGGAAACCGTCCTGTAAGGTGAGAACCAGTAAACCACTCCTACAGAAATCGAGCTTTGCAAAGAGAAGAGGCTCACCATACTATTACTATCGGTCATGCCTCAGCCTTGGACACTAAGAAAATCCGAGTCACGGTAGCCATCGAGAACCAGCCTTGCCACATGGAGGTCGACTCGGGATCGGCCCTCTCAATGGTGTCTTGGAAGACACTCAAGCAACTCATCCCCACAATTCAATGCCAAGATCTCCGTTTCCAACGCCTCATCCTCAAGGACTACCAGGGGAATCGAATCCCCATCGTCGGGTCCTGCCGAGTCCGAGTCTCCTTCAAGAAGCACACAGCATACTTACCTTTAACGGTCATTGATAGAGATAGGCCTAGCCTACTGGGCCTCCAATGGTTCACGCCACTCGGCATTGAAGTGGCCGGTGTAAACCGAGTCGGTGGCTGTGATTGGGAGAAAGACCTTATTTCTGAGTTCAGGGACGTCTTCACGGACAGCTTAGGCGAGTACAAGGGGACCCCGATCTCATTCAGCTTAGATCCAAAAATAGCTCCCATTCGCCTAAAGTCCCGTCGAGTTCCGTTTGCCTTTAAATCGAAAATTGACGAACAACTCGACAAACTGATAGCTCAGGGGATGTTGGAGCCCATCGATCACTCCCCGTGGGAAACCCCTATTGTAACACCCATTAAGCCAGACGGGTCAATCCGAATTTGTGGGGACTACCGGGCCACTTTGAACCACGCCCTGCAGCAGAACGCGTATCCAGTTCCGGTGGTGCAGCACCTCCTCCATTCCCTGGTGGGCGGGAAAGTTTTCACTAAATTGGATTTAGCTCAGGCATATCAGCAATTACCAGTAGATGAAAAAACAGCACAGGCCCAAACTATTGTGACACACCAAGTTGCCTTTAAATGTACCCGGCTGCAATTCGGAGTAAGTGTAGCCCCGGGGATTTTTCAGAGCCTTATGGAAAGGTTATTGCAAGGGATTAAGGGCGTGGTCCCCTATTTTGACGATGTATTAATTGCAGCCCCTACAAAAAAAATCTTACAGGACTGGTTAAAATCAGTCTTAAAAAAATTCCAAGAGGCCGGTCTTAAGATTAAAAAAAACAAATGTAAATTGTGTACTGACAGTGTTGAGTTTTTAGGGTACCTGATTGATAGCCAGGGCATTCACCCTAACGAAAGTAAATTAAAAGCAATCAAAAACGCTCCCAGGCCATGAAACAAGGCCGATCTCCAGGCGTTCCTAGGCCTCATCAATTTTTATAATGCATTTTTACCGCACAAAGCAACTGTCGCTGAACCATTACACAGATTGTTAGATAAAAGAGCAAATTGGTCATGGGGTTACCGTGAAGAACAGGCGTTCCGAAATGTTAAAAAACTGTTCACTTCTTACTCTGTACTCATGCAGTATAACGAGACTTTGCCGTTCATTATAACCTGTGATGCATCGCCTTTCGGGGTGGGCGCCATTTTGAGCCACGTACTGCCTAATGGGAACGAAGTCCCTGTTGCATATTTTTCAAAGACTCTTTCAAAAACGGAGCGGAACTATGGGCAAATTGATAAAGAAGCCCTCGCAATTGTCTCAGCTGTGAAAAGATTTCACGAATACATGTATGGTAGGGTTTTTACTATTGTGACTGACCATAAGCCTTTGTTGGGGATAATAGCCAGAGATAAGCCGACTCCCTAAATATTATTCCCTAGGATGACCCGATGGTCAGAATTCTTAGCTGCTTATAACTATCGGCTGCAATACCACGCGGGGAAAGCCATTTCCCATGCCGACGCATTGAGCTGAGCACCGCTTCCAGAGACTCTCAATGATCTGGCACCAACAGTAACCACGTTGCAAATCGAAGCGCTCAACTCGCCGCCACTGACCGCCCGAGATATCGCGAGAGAAACCAAATGCGACCACACCCTAGCACGAGTCCTAGGCTGGGTAGAACGCGGATGGCCATTGGACCAGTTGTCAGATGACTTCACACCATTCAAAACTTGACAGACCGAACTCTTCTCCCAGAAAGGCTGTGTCATCTGGGGCGATAGAGTCGTTATTCCAGAACGGCTCCAAAAAGCGCTGCTGAGAACTTTGCACGATGGCCACCCTGGCATCGTGCGAGTGAAAGCCCTTGCATGAAGCTACGCATGGTGGCCTGGCATTGACAAGCAAGTCGAACAGTGGGTTAAAGCTTGTCCCAAATGCCAAGAAGTCAGCAACGCCCCACCAAAAGCCATGCCTACTGAATGGGAGACACCACGTGGACCCTGGTCCCGAATTCACCTGGACTTTGCGGGGCCAACCAAGGGCCACACCTTCCTGCTTACCGTCGATGCCCACTCCAATTGGCTCGAAATTCATCACATGACGACTACGACCTCCGAGGCGGTCATCAAGATTCTAAACAGACTCTTTGCAACCGACGGATTACTAGACGTCCTGGTATCCGATAACGGCCCACAATTTACTGCACTAGCATTCGAGCAGCACCTCGCTGACCGCGGCATCCACCATGCGCTCACCTCGCCGGTGCACCCTGCAAGCAATGGCCGAGCAGAATGCATGGTTCAATTTGTGAAGAAAACCTTGCAAAAGGTAGACTACGACAACATTGACAACAAGGTCAACCAAATCCTCTTTTTGCAACACATCACCCCACATAGCGTCACCAACAAAACTCCCGCTGAACTGCTAATGGGACGAAAGCTCCGCTCCCACCTTGACCGGTTGCACCCTGCGTATGAACCAGAGAAACCACTAGGATCCAGCGGCCGCTGTCGCACCTTCCAGGTAGGAGACCTGGTTTATGCAAAAAACCTGTCGGGCGACCCGCTGAGGGTGGAAGCGACAGTAGTACGTGTAACTGGCCCTAGATCCTACCTCGTGCAATGCCTTGATGATAAACTTTGGAAACGGTATATCGACCAATTACGGTCGCGGCTTGCAGCGGCCAATTCGCAACTCCTCTATGACCAAACTGAGGGGGGGGGAGAGGCACAGAAGAAGATGAAGCCCTAGGAAACCCGTTCGAAGGAAACGACGATTTAATTGAAACTCAGGAAGTGGAGCCGGAGGGAGAAACGTCTGCACCTCAGGGAATCGAGGAAAATGTGGGCAACGACGTAGAAGTGAACTCTGAACCAGAGACAGCCCTACTGCCAGACAACGATCTCCCTCAGTGAGATTGCAACCAGCCGATACAACGAAAATCAAAGAGACTAAAAAGACAACCGTCCTATTTAAGGTACTATGTAACTGCGCCCTGAACTAAGGAACCAGGGGGAAGGGGTGTTGTGTATGCAATATAATTAATAAAGTGTGAGCTTGGAGTAAGTGCAGGGTTCTGGCCCTGTACTTCTGATTGGCTGTTAAGTGGCCGGACCGGATTGGTCCGTTCCGGGGAATCCGATTGGCCCTTAACAGAGAGTTCTTATTGGTTATAAAAGCTAGCGTTCCTAGTTTGTTATTGGTTAAACGTTACAAGGTTTGCCTATATAAGGCGGGTTTTTACTGATATTAAATGAGCAAGTCACGATGTAAATAAAGAGCTGAAGTTCACCGTTCAGAAACTTGTCTCCATTCTTTCTCGCCCATGCTCAAAGTTAACAATTCCCTTCTCCACTAAACATAATTTAGGCTTGAACAGTTTCTTTTGCTGTCCTAATTTCTAGTTCTTTCCCATCAATTTGGTTTGACTCATGTTCAAGGAATCTTTGTACAAATGTTGAATTAAAAAATATAGAAGGTATTCATTATGGTTCAGGATTTTCTCTAGCATGTGCAATTGCTTATTTACATTACTTCATTATTGGATTATGATCATGGTGGAACTGAGACATCCTGTTTTTTTCTGTAGTACTTGCAATGTATAATTTAGTAATATGTTAATGACACGCTACATTTTGAACCTGTAGAAATTGCCAATACAGCTATATATTCCTGCCACTAGAAGCTTCATTGTGTGGGCCCTGTGATTACATTTTAATGAAAAATAAGGAGATATTTGCATTATGATTTAAAAAACAGCTTTCCCCAACCAGTCAGCATACAGTTCTGTTGGGGATTGTTACTATCCATGTTGTTTGAGATTTCTGGGCCTTCCCAAGAAGTTAGCAAAAGTTAATTTAAAATATCTGTAAGGGCTGAAAACTCCAATGATCATGTATGATTGATTTTCAGTGTCCATTAAACCTCCCTTGCTGTTTTCTTTTGCTATTACTTCTTTTTATTCCTACTGACGGGTTTAATATATGCTAACCTAAAATACGCACAGTATGCATTTGTGCAATTATATTATAATTCCACTGGAACAACCAAAAGCATCTTAGAGAAATCAATCTTTGCCTCCTTATTGGGTATAGCTCCATGATTTGTACAATTTACTGTGGAAGAAGAAAATGCCTGCTGCTATTGAAGAATCAGTTGAGGTTTCAACCTACTGAAAACATCTTATCAGAACTGCCTGAAACATAGCATGGCAACAGTTAGATATGGAAAAAAAGAAACCTGTTTGTTTTAAACTTAGTTGCTCTCTTTTCCAGGTTGCCCAGAAGGGAAAAAAGTAGAATTTATTACCAGTTTACTGGATGCTCTCACCACAGATATGGTACAGGCTATTAACTCAGCAGCACCTGCTGGAGGTGGAAGGTGAGTTTGGAAGCGTTCAGGTGAAATAGAAATGAGACACCCCAAAATCTGTTTCTAGCCTGAACAATGACACAATTGCAGGAGGATGATACAAAGTAGAAACCTATGTGGTATATTGTCTTATGAAAATCAAAGAGGCTTCCTCATATGCAGATAGTCCTTGACTTATGATCACAATTGGGAGCAAAATTTCCACTGTAAGTTGTGGTGAAAAATTGAATCCTCACCTGATGGGACGGGATCTTTTTATGATCGTAAATTGAATCATCATGGTTGTAATTTGATGCACACTAACAAAACCAACAAAAAATATCACAAATTGTGATCATGTGACTATGGGATACTGTTTGGCAAGCGTCATAAATTAGTATGTAGGTCATAACTGACTTTTTTCGAAGCTGCCATTAATTTGAATCACTATTAAATAAATGATTGTAAGTTGAGGACGACTGTACCTGTAGTTTCCAAGTATCACTCCCCATTTTCATTATGAAAGAGATACACTCTCGCTTTTTCTGCTTGAAAAACAAATAATTAAGGTTTGTACAATTCATATATAAAATGGATCCCTTTTCTGCAAAGAAGAACAAGTGAACCTTCTTCTATTTTACCTCAGTTTTTTTCCTGCTAGGGTCACGTCTGCTACTGAAGTAAAGCAAAAGTAATGCAGCACGAAGAGTTCAGGAAAAGGAAGATTTCCTCCCTCCTTTCCTCATTTTTTGGTGGATTTATGCTCCTGAACCTGTAATTTTATTCTTATGACCTTTAGTCTGAACTCTGATTAGTTGTTTAAAATATGAATGTACGTGACTTATCTTTTGGGATGTTGGTTTTTCAGTAAAAATCTGTTCTCAGTTGGCTGTTCTCAATATAAGCTGGTTTAAGCTTGCATAGATAGATGCCACCCAATTGCTTCTACATGCTTGAATTAATAGTAAGATACCTTCATAAGTTCTTCACATTCATATGGATTTTCATTTGTTCTCACTGACTTTATCACTCTTTTTTTGGTATTCAAAACTCACAAAATATTCATGCATAATTAGTCTATTGTAGCATTAAAAGTGTTTATTGTAGCATTAAAAGAGAAAGAGCTAGAAATTTGAGAAAACAGAATTGGCACCAACAATATCTATTTCTTCTCTTATTTTATTACTGATGGAGGATACCAATTGAAAAGAAGCAGGAGGATGGCTCTTTACCCCATCCCCATAGTAAAATTACTTATGTTTTATTTTAATCTTTGTTCGTGAACAATAATTACTAGGCAGAGAAATGCTGTTCAGGTTCATGCATCTATTCTGTTTGGAATCTTGCTGGATCTGAATTTTGTAAATTAATCAACTCAGTGGGGACATCTAGCCTGATTCTATTATGCGTCTTCCAAGGTTTTCTGAGCCTGATCCCAGTCATACCCTGGAGGAACGGGTGGTACATTGGTACTTCAGTCAGCTGGACAACAATAACAGCAGTGACATCAACAAAAGGGAGATGAAACCCTTCAAGCGCTACGTGAAGAAGAAAGCCAAGCCCAAGAAATGTACACGACGCTTCACTGACTACTGTGATCTCAACAAAGACAAATCCATCTCACTACAGGAATTGAAAGGCTGTTTGGGGGTCAGGAAGGAAGAAGGTTGGTGTGTCTTTTATTGATTAAGCTGAACTAACAACTGGCTTTATGATTCAGCCCGTTTTGCTTTATTGTCCAAGTTGTTTTGTTTGGGTGGGATTGTGGCTTTTTGGGTTGGGAGGGAGAAGGGAAGGGAGGGTGCATGAGGGGCAGTTGTTTCAAGGGAAGAAAAGGTTCAAGAAGCTGGTGATCTCAGTCATTTGGGGACAGGTTCTATTTCTTTGGTTAAGTGTGCATTTTCCTTGAAATAGTTCCATTTTAAAAAAAATGTTGTTATACCTCATAATGTCTTTCAAGGGAGGCGGTTTGGTGTAGTGATTAAAATATCAGGCTAGAAACTAGGAGACTGTACATATTAGACCCACCTGAGGTACAAAGCCAGGTGGGTAACCTTGGGCCAGTCACTCTGAGTTTTAGGGAGAAAACAAAGCCAAACTGTTTCTAAAAAAAGGTTGTTGGGAAGACGTCATGCACCTGTGTAGGGACTCACCAGGAGTCAGGAGTTTTCAGCTATTTAACTGATTTTGAAGTGCTACTGTTTACATGTATTTCTTCTTTTCTCTTTGGATTGAAACCACAATGTGCTAGGGTGAAGATTAAGCAAGCCCCATACTGAGGCACTCTGCTAAGTAGAGAATCCCTGGGACTAATAATTCACTTGTACAATCATGGATTTCCTAGATTGTGTATCTTGTACCCCTCTGGCTTCTAGGATGTAATTAAAGACCAGTCTTCATACAGTACTGGGTCCTATGAAATTATTACTTGCAGCTCAGCTTATCTGTAGAAAGACTCTGTAGTAGCAATTTTCTTGCTCTCCCTTGCTACCCCTGCCCTGGAGACATGCCACCTTGGGGTCAGGGATGAAACAAAATCCTTTACTAATACAAATGGATGTGCCCTATATGCAGAATTGCCCAACTGTTTCTATTTATTTTTCTGCAGATATTAATGAGCTTATTGCACAGGAAAAGCCACTTCACTCCTATTTTGAAGAGATTTAGTAATATTCATTGCTACTTCTCTGATCTCAGAAAAATAGATGCTTAACATAAAATTGGCCTTGTGATGTTCTTTGAGTAAATGGCTCATTACATGGATTTACATTTACTAGTTTTCTAAAACTAAAATATCACAGGCAAGAAATTGCACTTCCTAATTCTAGTTAGAAGTATTTCAATTATCATCGGCAGATTAGTCTTTGTATCTTCGTAAAATGTAAAGCATTCACAGGACCAATATCTAGAGTTAATAAACAAAAGAATATTCTTTATATTTGCAGGAAGCATTGGCAGCTTCCCACATGGAAAAAGGCAAGGCGTTAATCCTTTCAGTAAGTACTTTTTATTGTTTTGATCACCTTCCTATGCCTAAATCTTTCGTAATTTGCCACTTGGGATATTTTAAGCGGATGCTACTCAGAGTAGCAAACTTAACACACCAACTTGGGTTGCCTTGTTTAGGTCAAGAAAACCAGAGAAGGAGGCTCAATTTTCATCTTTCTTCAAATGATTCTGATTTGAAAGGGCCTTATTGAATGGTTTTTATTAATTATTTATCTTACAATCTATTCAACTTGGTTTACTTAAATTACATAAATTGTCTCAATAATATCCAAATAATATTTTTGCTTGCTTTTCAGTTAAGTAGCGAAGGATAAAGGAAACAATTACTAAGAATATGGCAGAAGAAGTTTGCAATTACCTACCAAAAATTATGCTTGGCTGAAGGCAAATATACGTGTCCCAGGATAATGTTGCAGGATTCAATCTGGGTCAGTCACTGGGATTAGAAGTTTAGTTTTCTGAGTTTTTGGACCCATTGGGCTCCAGCACAAGTCCAAAAGCTCAGAGAATTAAACCTCTAGTCCTAGTGCCCAACCCAGCTTGGATCCTGCAAAGTTATGCTCATTCACTTTTTAATCAATGAGCAAAGCTGTAAAATACAGCATTGAAAACTTTCCTTTTGTTTTTTTAAACCACAACTAACAACTAGTTTGATTCTCTACATTTAGAATAGAATAGGATAACAGAGTTGGAAGGGACCTTGGAGGTCTTCTAGTCCAACCCCCTGCTTAGGCAGGAAACCCTGCACCATTTCAGACAAATGGTTGTCCAATCTCTTCTTTAAAACTTCCAGTGTTGGAGCATTTACAACTTCTGGAGGCAAATTGTTCCACTGATTAATTGTCCTAACTGTCAGGAAATTTCTCATTAGTTGTAAGTTGCTTCTCTCCTTGATTAGTTTCCACCCATTACTTCCTGTCCTGCCTTCAGGTGCTTTGGAGAATAGCTTGACTCTGTCTTCTTTGTGGGAGCTCCTGAGAAGACTGCTATCATGTTCTTAGTCCTTCTTTTCATTAAACTAGACATACCCAGTTCCTGTAACTGTTCTTCATATGTTTTAGCCTCCAGTCCCCTAATCATCTTTGTTGCTGTTCTTTGTACTCTTTCAAGAGTCTCTTTTTTACATCACGGCAACCAAAACTGAATGCAGTGTACCCCTTTTTTGTTGAACCTGAATGCCTTACCAAGGCATTATAAAGTGGTATTAACGCTTCACGATGTGTTACACTAAACACTACATGATTATGTGCCTATCTTAATTTTAATTCTATGCTGCTTTTTACAGCTTCATTGCATCCTGCTTTTGTCAACCCAAGATGGTATAGGCAGTAAGGAAGGAATTACGATTCTTTTTTTTTAAAAAAGTCTAAATTATTGTAATTATTTTAAATTAATGTAATCATAAACGCATATTTTTTGTGAGATATATGCCTGAAAAAGAGCATGTGTCTGCAAAAGTAAGCATATAAAAAGAGAGCTGTATTTCAAACAAGGACTTACCTTGGTATAAGTTATGAATGAAAGAATAGCATTAAGGAACTATGTAAAAACAGATTGCTTGGGAAATGACTATTGAAAGCTTTGCACATGAGGAGGAAGTGTTAGAGAATGGAAATAGGTACAGAACTCTATAAATAGACATTCTTAAAAAAGCATTGAAAAACCTGACAGACCAAAATTCTGCCTGACCTACTCAGGTAGATGATTAGATTTATTCTGATGTGTTTTTGACTGACCTGATGTTTATTCATGACACTTTAATATTTGTGCAAAGTGAAAAAAAGCTACCCCTTTTTTTGTTGAACCTGAAAATCCCTCTGTGAAAATCAGAAACACTTTTCAAATGAGTGAAGTTGGTAAAGGGTGCTGCTTTCCAGAAGAAATTAATCTAATTTTAGCTATGCAGAGTGCTTCTCTTGCAGTGAATCTTCTACAAGTCTTTATATTTAAAATTAAATATTAAATATTAAAAGGTTTTAAATATGTTTAAAATTGGAGGCCATCTCTAAGGCAGGTTACGTAGCTGTTAGAATCTCCTTTGGAAATGAAGCATCATTCCAAAGCTTGTGGTTTTCTTTTCTTAATTAAATGCAAATCACAATCTGTTTATTCTAAACAAAATCTTTAGAAGTTTGCTCTGTATATCTATATGATCTATATGCAATATTTTGCTTATTCAAAGTCTCTGGTCATATACCCTAATTGTTTTGGCAGTCTTACTGTTTCTAATAAAAGTACTACCCTCATTACTTATTCAGCGGGAAAAATCTCATGAACTTTACTAAAAAAATTTCATGCCTTCTAGTCAATCCTAAGTCCTGGCGACTGTCTCAACCAATCTGTGAAGTTTTCTTGACAACATTTTCTGGAAGTGGTTTTCCATTATCTGCCTTCCTAGGGCTGAGAGGCTGTGATTGAGCCAGCTGGCTTTGTGCCTACGCAGGACTAGAATTCTCAGTCTCCTGATTTCTAGCCTGCTGTCTTAACCACTACACCAAACTGGATCTCTTAATCAATTGATTACTTTTAATAGGATTTAATTGGTTTTTCACCTTTTGTTTTCTTCTCTGTCTGCAACTTCAGTAGGACGTCTTGTCTAAGAGGATATGCCATGGATGGACAGAAGGAGATATGATGCATGGCCATCTGAAAACATGTGGGACTGGCAACACCCAGTATAGCAGAAGTGGCAGTCACAACATTTGCACTTTCTTAAAAAAAAAAGAAAAGAAAATTGTCTACATATAATACAGGGTTTTTTTTTTAGTAATCTGAAGAAAAGACCATTGGAATTTGGAAAGAAAACTGAAGATCTACTTGTGATTTAAATCTTGAGGATTGCCTGGACTTGAAAAAATGTTTAATATACTGTACATAAAATGTAAATTACACAGTGATTTTCTGTTGGTTGTAGGATGACTATTTGATTCCTGCCCAGTTTTTGTTTCCTTTGTAAGAGGCAGATCAAATTCAGGAATTTTCTTCCTGGATAGGAGTGTCTTCTAATGCCACCTCAATCTTTGTTAAGTGTTAATAAGTTCTTCCTTCATTACATTCATTACATTCATTCAAGGTTGACTCAGCCTTCCATCCTTCCGAGGAGGGTAAAATGAGGACCCAGATTGTTGGGGGCAATAGGCTGACTCTGTAAACGGCTTAGTTTAGTTCAGTTTAGTTTATTGTCATTGCACCTCGTACAACGTAATCAAACGCCATCTTCAGTGCACATCATGACCATGAAAATAAACACAAACACATATCCCTTCATACTCCACACGTTGAATTGAAAACCCCCAACATTGCACTATACAGCAGAATTCAAAAGAGCTACTGCCCTGGGATAGAAGCCATTTTTCAGCCTATTTGTCCTTGTTTTTATCATTCTGTACCATCTGCCAGATGGTAATAGTTCAAAAAAAAAGTGTTCCCAGAATGAGATGGATCTTTGAGAATGTTTTGAACTTTCTTAAGGCAGTGGGAGCTATAAAGCTCTTCCAAAGAGAGGAGAAGGCAACCAATGATCTTCTGGGCAATGATGACATTAACCCTCTGGAGTGCTTTCCTTTCCTTAGAGAGGGTTGTAAAGCACTGTGAAGCAATATATATGTCTAAGTGCTATTACAGATTATTGGATGGTTCTTTATAAAATGTTGCAAATTACTGATGAGAAAATGATCTAAGTAGGTATTCTATGGCAGAGGTCCCCAATTCTGGTCCATGGACTGCTAGCAGGCTGCAGCCAGTTGGGAACCGGGCTGCACATGTGGCTGGTGATTATGTGAAGTTCCATTTGCACAAGCAGCAGGCGTGCACTCCTCCTGCCACTCCTGCTGCTGCCAGTCCACTGAGCTGGAAAGGTTGGGGATTGCTGATTTGTGGAATATTCCAGACATGTAAAAGTGAGCAGTATTAAATTGTAAACGTGGGTGGGAACTTCATGGCACTCCAGACATTGTTGGACTTTAATGTACACATGTTTAGCCAGCATATCCAGGGTTCATAGGCAGCAAAAATGAGACAAAATCTCCTCCCAGTTTAGGAATCCAAAATAAAGCAGCCTCACAAAATCGCTGTCATAACCCTGGCTTGAGCACCTCCTGGATACCAGAGGCCAGCCTGGATACTTGGTTCCTTGAATGAACTGTTCCTATTGATAGGAAGGATTTTTTTTTTTCCCATTCAGAAGGAATATCCCTTCAGTTCGGAACAAGAGAGGACTTTGGAATTTATTTTGTGTGAAGTGTTCCATATTGTTGTGCCTATCAGTTGACCATTGTGAAGACAGACAACTGGGGTCAGACCAGGTCCACTCCAGCTGGAATCTCATTGCTTATATTCTTAATTTCTTGGTCCTGGCTGTTTTAGTGTTTAGAGCAGTGGTGGCTAAACTTTTTGGGCTCCTGTGCCAAAAATTGTGTGCACATTAGCACGTGTGCACTTGCGTGCCAGCATCCAGAATGCAGTGTCCATCCCCCCCTGCCCTCTGCGCATGCCCGCGCATTCCCCCCCGCCACCCCCTTACCTGCACTGCACCTCACAGCTGATTTTTCGACTGGTTTGAGGCCTTTTTCGGCCTCCCAGAGGCTTGGAAAAAGCCTCTGCAAGGTTTTTCAGGCCATATAATAAGCCTGTTTTGTCACTTCCAGTATTATAGGAAGTGACAAAATGGGCCTATTCATCCTGAAAATCCTTGCAGATGCTTTTTCCAAGCCTCTGGGAGGCTGAAAAAGGCCTCAAACCAGCCAAAAATCAGCTGTGAGGCACGCGCATGCGCAGTAAGGTAAGTTTGCCTGTGGCTCATGTGCCAGCACAAGTGGCTCTGCACGGGTTTAGGGAAATCAAGAGCAAGTTGCAACAATGACTTTTTGGATTGTGGATCTTGAAAGTTTACTATACACAAGTGGAAGTTTTAAACTGGGCAAAAACATTTTCTTCTTTTTAAAATCTGGGTTGAACCATTTCACAGATTTACTGTAAAATGAATTTTTGTCTTGTGGATCGGCAGCACCCCCTGCTGGCTTCTCTGATGTATCACATGCTATGAATGTGTCTTTGAACTCTACTTTGCCTACTGTGTTCTTTTTGCTTTCTTTTGTCCACAACACTTATTCTGTACGCATTCAAATTACTTCGTTTGAATATGTAGTGTAAAAAGTCTATTTTGTCCAGGTGAATGAAGAACAATTTGTAGAGAATGTTGTTAAAAGTAATTTTGTTCACACGGGTCTTCCTCTCAGCCCTTACACTTATTGTTAACAATGCCAGAGAATCAGAGACAATGCCAAATTCTTCTGTCACTTTGTCTTGCTATTTTGTGAAAGTGGTTTAGTTCTGTCAAAGGGTATCTGCTCAGTGACTCTTTTAGTTTGGTAGTTGTTCTTCAAAGGAACTTCTTTCAGAACTTGTTGCGTTAGAGCAGCACATAAGTCCCAACAAATTAATAAAGATACATAAACCTTTTCACAACAGCGGATTTCATAATTTCCTCATTAAGATGCATACCCTTTGCATGAAGGTTTTTTGGTTGAATTTAGACCAAAGTCTGCCTCATCCTTTTTTTCTGTGACCCAGCAGTAATCACTTTTATGGCCATGCATTGAAATGATAATATCTTTTCTCGGTTCTCCCACATCCAAGTAATTAGAAACTTGATACTGTTTTCTGCCATGAAATTTCTTTCCATCTTCTATTTATGCTAACATTCTTTCTATTTAAAAGAAAAACATCTCCGTTCTCCATGGGTCTTGGATGTCCATCTGTATATGGAGGATCCTTTTGCTAACAGAGTTCATTGTGGTGTCTTTTTTCCACTTGTGGATTATTGGGGGAGGGAGGAATGTAATAGTAGTAAAAAAAACAGCAGCGTACAAGTGGAAATCAGTCTTGACTGGATCTTTTATAGATGTCTGTAAATAAGCAAGGACAATCTTTAGGAAAATACAAGCAGGAAAGCATATTTCATGTTAATAGTGTGTGAGACAAATAATGCTGGACCTTTCTAATGGGTGTGGAATGGATATTTGGCTATTACTTTCTTCAATGATAATTCCCTTGAATAATGTTCTTATTTTGTTTCATGATGACAGCTAGAAAAGGCATGATCTATATTATTTTTAATTGGAAATTTTATTAAAGCTTTGGAAATAAAAAACCATGTTTTTGACCTGCTTAGAGAAAGTCCTTAAACCAAACATCTTTTCCCAAAACTGCACCAGGGAAAGGCAGATGCACCTTCCTGAAAAAGGATGCGGTTGCTATTAGAAGCTGCCAATAGAAGCAATGCATGGTGCTATTTACTATCCCCTCCTTCCAGTTTAATGATTAATTCATATCTGATATTTTTCTTGTCTGGCTAAAAAAAGTGCGGTGTTCAGAGAAGTGGTAGAATTCAAAAATTTTATTACCGGTTCTGTGGGCATGGCTTGGTGGGTGTATCTGGAGAAGGATACTGTAAAATCTCCATTCCCTCCCCACCCCGCTAACCTGCCTTCCAGCTCCGTTCTCCTGTGCAGGGCAACAAAAGAAGACTCAGCCAATCAGCTGGGACTCGGGAGGCAGAGAATAGATGGGGGCGGGGCCAGTCAGAGGTGGTATTTGCCGGTTCTCCAAACTACTCAAAATTTCCGCTACCGGTTCTCCAGAACTGGTCAGAACCTGCTGAATACCACCTTGGTTCAGAGGCCTGTTTGAAAATTGTGTGAGTCCTGAGTTTGTGTAATGTGTGGGAGCCAATATTTGCTAATCCCCTCTTGAAGTCTGATTCAGAGCAAGTAGATACAAATTATTGTTTGGAACAACAAGCCAGATACTCTATGCTGGTTTATTGAATGGCTTAGTCAAATTCATTCATGCCAGCAGAAGTTTCTTTGCTTCATCAGAAAAACAGAATGCCTAAAGACAATGTGCCAGTGGTCCAAAAGAAGCAAGCAGACAAACAAATATGTAACGGATAGAGCTATAGCAAACTCAAGAGGAATTCGGGAAACTTTGGAAAATAAAATCAGTGAGCTCTCCTATACAAGGGAATAACAGCTAAATCCACAAAGGTTAAGTCTAAGCAATAACAGTTGGTACATTTTTCACCTTTAAGCTAGGAAGCATGATTTACAAACTGCAACAATACTCACACTAAGGCCAGATTTGCACGTTTTGCTTGCAAACACAACCTCTATCTCTGACTTCCTTTATTGTCTCAAAAGTAGTGTTTCCCACTATCTGATAGAAGAAAGGCAGATGTCTGGTTTCTCATCTGTATTTCATTGTCATGTTGGGAAATGCTACGTTCTAATTGACAGCAATGACCTGCCCCTTCTGGTTCTGCTTGGCTCCTCCACAGCCATTTTAATTGAGGCTATAAAACTTGATTCTCTTTTCAGAATCTTCCTAGGGTTAAATGCACAACCATTCATTTCCCTGAAGAGTCCATGTTACTCATCGGTTCTTTCACTAAATCAGAAGAGTTAACACGATCCACCAGACCTTTTATTACAGCTCTTTAATCATGCTGATGATTACGCATTATCAAAATAGGCCTTTGGTTTTGTTTAATACATCTACTTTGGGAAAAGCACTTCTGCTTAGATTAAAAAAAAACAAAAAACGATCTTTCAATAGACTGCTGAAATGTTTTGTTTAGCTACGTAGGTTATCTCTACCCCAGTCCTAGCAAAAGGCAGTGATATTTTTTCCCCAAGCTTACTTAGCTCTCTGGGAGTTGGAATGAAATTGGCAACAGCTTGCTAGTTTCCTTTCTTATGTCAAGTCACAGCAAGAAGGATGAAGCAGCCCACTGGGGAATCAATTTAAAAAGAAAAGCAGCAAAGTGGAGAACCTGAGAGAAGTAAAAATAAGAGGGAAAAATTTTTCTGTCCAGTTTTGAACTGGATATCTTTTGCACTTGAAGCAAACATGATAACTTCTCTTCTAGGGCAGGGCAGCACTTGGAGCGTTCAGAGAAATTGCAAGAAAAGAACTTTTTGTTTTGTTTTGGTGCTTTTTGATATTTTTTGTTTGTGATCAGCATTACATTTTCCAGGATAAACAGACAGACAGATAGACAGAGAGGAGAGAGACGAAGGAGGGAAGGGGCAGGAAAAGAGGAAAGGGAAAGGGAAAGAAAATGAAAGGAAAGGGGAAAGGAAGGGAAGAGGAAAGGAAAGGGGAAAGGAAAGAAAAGGAAAGAAAGGGAAGCAAGAGTCCTGTAAGGATACACATGCAAAAGAAAGTAATAGCTTTACAGGTATAAAAAGGGTATAGAAGCAAGAGAATCCACCCATTGAGGGAGATAATAATGGACAGAATATCATCCTTATGATAAATATGGAAAAAGTGAAATATGGAAAGAGATTTCTTAACACCAGTTTCATTTTCAGCTATTTTATCCTTAGGAGAAAAGCAGCTCTCATTCAGGAGAGCCTTAAGCCATAATTTATCATGCTGAATTGTGGCAAAGTATAATGTATGAATCTTCATCTACCCAGAATACTATATTATCTCATACACGGCATCTCTCCATATACTAAAGTTCCACTCAGTTCCACAGGAATCATCCCTCTGTTGCTAGGCATAACAGAACCTTGGTGATACGCTACTAGGTAGCCCTCAGCATATGATCGTTCATTTAACAACAGGTTGGAGTTAGGATGGCGCTGAAAAAAGTTACTTCCAACTTGTCCTCCAAATTATGACCATTGCACCACCCCTGTGGTCATGTGGTTGCAATTTGAGCACAATTGCAGTAAAAATGGCCATAAAATTGGGTTCAGTCATGTGATGTTTGCTTAACAAACAATATTGCTTAGCCAATGATTAAGACCCAATTGTGATTGTAAGTTGCAAATTACCTGTGTGGCTTTGGAAATTCAACATTCCAATAATGCAATGCAATCCAACAAGACAAATAATACAATTATTTAAGACAGTACAGCTGTCTTTTCAGTAAATATATACAAGTGAAAAGATAACACATTTGTGGAAGAAAAAAAAAAGAACTTTAGAGGGCACTCTGCACCGTTTAGCTAAGAAGGATGGCTAACTTTCAAGTTACAGTGAACTAGAAAATGCTTGAGAAAGAATGTCTCAAAATGCAATTTTCTATCAGGGAGAAAAGCTTTAGGCATATTGTTGATATTCATTGATATATTCAATTCTACAAAACATGATTGGGACAAAGTCCCATTTGAAAATAAGATTTTCATTTGTTGTAACTTAAAATCTCAGTGTCACCAGATCAAGGCTTTGAGGACAAAACAGAAATGAACAGTATAGCAGTGTCTCAGTAAGTGAAGCATCACACAATATTGTGGTTTCCAAATTGGGGCTGCAAAAATCCTGATTATTATTAGGTAGCAAGAATTATGTATATCCTAGTGGCCACTCAGGAATTTTATGCAGTCTGGTAGCTCAAATTTGGCTGCTCTAATTAATACAGAACTTTCATGGAACAGGGAGTACTGTAGTTAATTTCAGGTTGAATTCTCATATGTTGTGATATATTGAGTTTACTAGTCAGTGCTTAAGGTGATCAAATGTGATAAGTTCTGAATATTACCATACTGTTCCATGCTTAGTTGAAAATTAATCCAGAACATAATAAATTTCAGTTTGATACTTGACTAGAAAATTCACAATTGGAAAACACCATTAAAGCAGAGAGTTTTCAAAAGTCCTAATAAAAGAGCAGGTTTTTTAAAAAAACACCTTTCATGGTTCAAGGAATGGGGTGGAGATGCAAGAATCTATTTAATTTTTTCATTTTACAAAGCTGTCTATTCATATAAATTGGGCATGACATTTTAAATTATATGAGACATTCCAGGAGCGTATTTCAGTCTTAATTTTTAAAGAATACAACCAAACAAAATATATTGGGGAAAAAAATCCAGTTAACATGAATGCTGCTGCTGCTATGTCATAGCACTATGACACTACTTAGCCCTATGATGTGTATGGAAAACAGAATATATAATCTATGACCAAGTTTCTTAATGAATTCTGACTCTACAATGCAGTATGGCAGTTCCTTTGGGGATTGGATATTATAATAAGCCTGGTATTTTTGTTAATGGAACAAAACATTATATAATAATAATGTGCATGGAAAATTGTGGTACATGCAGGTGGCCTTTTTCGCATGGCCCATTATGTCAGCAAAGTAATTGTCACCTACTAGTGCCAAGGTAAAAATTCATTGTCAACTAGTATGTTTTACATGTACAAAAGAGGCAAGAAAGGAGAAATCATAAAGAGTGAGGAACAGTTACAAAAGATGGTTTGG
Source organism: Hydrophis major (assembly GCA_033807585.1). Taxonomy (NCBI): domain Eukaryota; kingdom Metazoa; phylum Chordata; class Lepidosauria; order Squamata; family Elapidae; genus Hydrophis; species Hydrophis major. Next base: position 84,216,859 of record CM066328.1, on the reverse strand, counting down.
CATTCAAAAGATTAATGGGAGAATGCATTTGGAGAGTCACATTAGATACCGATGAGCTAATCTTCTCAATCTGGGCATCCTGCCAGAAGCATGACTTTAATTCCTTGATTTCCCCAGTTAGCAAAGCAATTATTGGAAATTCTACAAGTTGAAGTTCATCCATCTTGAACCGAGGTGGGGAATGATGGCCCCTTTAGGACTTGTGGACTTCCCTGGCTCAGGAATTCTGGAAGTTGAAGACCACAAGTCGTAAAAGGGTCAACATTCCTCATCTCTGATCTAGAGAATGGCTGATTATCTACCTGGCCTGCTTGACCGTTGATTTAAGACAGAAAAGGCTTATAATTGGATGGCAGGATACCCCATGCTTGTTGTCAGCAAAGTCTTCTGCACTGAATGTATAAAATATTTGACCTGCTGTACTTTAAGATGTTATAAACATGTTGTTGTTTTGCTACAACAAATATAGATTCCTCATCAGAAATCTCTGGCTGGAGATGCTGGATGTTTGCATATTAGTTTGGGGAAACCTCTCACTGACTATTTTGAAATATATGAACTTGTTTGTTTCAGTGTCATCTGGTGCTCAATGGGATTATAGACTCAGCTGCTCCCTAAGGAGCTTAAATTGCTGCTATGCATCTTGCTATCTCTTTGGGCAAAAATAGCCTGCTGTTGTTTTTTAAATGCATGATTTTATCTCCCACTTTCATAGAGGTTGTTTAAAAACATTACTGGAAATTAAACTATTTCTTCTACATAGCCTGATCTAACAATTGGGAAATGTTATGTATTAAAATGGACTACTCGAAATCCCTGCGCCTTGATTGGCTAAGGCGCGGGGATTTCTGATTGGCCAGGCGAGCCGCGCCGATTGGCCCGATTGAAGTCTCCCGTGATTGGTTCAAACCAAGAGCGGGAGACTTGAATCGCTGCCATTGGTTGCGGCCGCCGCGGCAAAAGGTATAAAAGCCGGAGGCTTTTTGCCTTTTGCCGGTTCGGTTCAACTAGTGGAAATAAAGAGCTGTTAATGAAAGTCACCGACTCAGAACCTTTTTTCGCGGACACGACACTGGCGACGAGGATGGGATCTCGCCCCTGAACCGAACCCCGTGTCCATTTAAGAACTAGCGACAGCAAAATGGCGAAGATAGCACCGCCCGCCCCCTTCAACCCCGCCGCCGAGGACTGGGAAATGTACTCGGATAGATTCCGTATGTACCTGGAATGTGCCGGCATGAAGGACGCCCCGGGCCCGCTAAAACGCGCCGTCTTCCTTACGCATTGTGGACCAGAGGTTTTCCAGATGGCCAAGGCATTGGCCAAACCGGCAGACGCGACTGCCATGGATTGGGACGTCCTCGAACCCATACTGAGGCGCCATTACGCCCCCGAGGTCCCCATCCTAATACGACGAAATGAATTCTACCGAAGAAACCAGAGACCAGACGAAAAACTGAGCGACTTCGTCGCTGAATTAAGGCGCCTAGGTGGACTCTGTGAGTTTGAAGGATTGAACAGTCTCATAAGAGACCGTTTCGTACTCGGATTGTGGGATCCGACACTCCAGAGCCGACTTATGGCCAAAGGCGACATCAGCCTAGCCGATGCCCTCACCGCAGCCGCGGAAGCAACCCGCACGTCAGCAGACACCATGCGAAGATCCGACGCGAAGGGCAGAAACAACAACCCCGCGAGGTCGGCCGACGCAAGAAACGAAGCAACCGCACACTACGGCGACTACCAGTCAACCTCCAGCACGTCAGATGATGAGGAGGACATACATCGCGTGCAGACGGGACGCGGAAACCAACGAAGCCAAAACAGTCGTAGGTCGAGGACCAACTGCGCCGGGTGCGGCGGCGACCACCCCAGGTCTGAATGCCATTTCTTTGATGCTATCTGCAGGCATTGCGACCGAAGGGGCCACATCGCTCGAGTTTGCCGCCAAAAGAAGACCCGCAGCCCGCCAAGATGGGAACAGCAGGACAGAAGAAAGGAGAACTCCCCGCCCAGAGCCAGAGAGCGCCAGCCAGCAGGTAGATGGGACCAGAAGCAACGACCTCAAAGAAGCGGCGACGGTCGGCGGAAAGAAGAAACCCACCAGACGGTGACCATCGGCCACGCCATCTCCGACGGCGCCAGAAAGGTACACGTAGAAGTCCACATCGAAGGCCGGCCATGCAAAATGGAAGTGGACTCCGGGTCCTACCTTTCCATGATTGCATGGCGCGAAATAAAAAAACTAGTGCCTACTCTACAAAGAAAAAACGTGCTTGCCCAGAAAATCATCATAAAAGACTACCAAGGTAATCGCGTTCCGGTAGTGGGCACCAAGAACTTTAACATAACCTACAAAGGCCACACCGAACAACTGCCACTCACAATAGTCGATCGTGACTGCCCGAGCCTGCTGGGTCTGCAATGGTTCGCCCCGCTTAACATCGCGCTGACAGGTGTCAACCAAGTCTCCATTGAAGCCTGGGAACAGCAGCTAGTCCAGGAGTTCCAGGAGGTCTTCGATGGAGGCTTGGGCAAGTACAAGGGGCCCCCTATCTCGTTTGATTTAGACCCAAGGGTTCCCCCCAAGCGGCTTAAACCTAGAAGGGTGCCCTTTGCTTTAAAGCCAAAAATTGACGAGCAGATCAACAAACTCGTCAAACAAGGGGTATTAAAACCGGTAGACCACGCCAGATGGGAGACCCCTATAGTGACCCCAGTAAAGCCAGACGGGTCCGTGAGAATCTGCGGGGACTATAAGGCCACCCTAAACAGCGCGCTACAGCAAAGCGCCTACCCAGTTCCAATAGTGCAACATTTACTGCACTCACTGGGAGGGGGAAAATTTTTTGCCAAGCTCGACCTCGCCCAGGCATACCAGCAACTGCCTGTGGACGAGGAAACGGCAGAAGCCCAAACCATTGTGACACACCGGGGGGCTTTCAAGTGTAACAGACTCCAATTTGGAGTCAGCGTGGCACCAGGCATCTTCCAGAGCCTGATGGAACGTTTACTACAGGGCATCAAGGGGGTGGTGCCCTATTTCGATGACGTATTAATAGCGGCGCCAAAGGAAGCCGAATTAGAAAACCGATTAAGACAAGTCTTAACAAAATTTAAAGAAACAGGACTTAAAGTCAAACGCGAAAAATGCCAACTTTATACACAGCAAATAGAGTTTTTGGGTTACCTCCTAGACCGGCAGGGCATCCACCCTACAACTAAAAAAGTTAAAGCCATCAAGGAAGCCCCCACCCCGAAGTCCAAAACAGAACTACAAGCATTCCTAGGCTTACTAAATTTTTATAATGTCTTCCTACCTCAGAAGGCAACGGCGGCGGAACCTTTACATAGACTCCTAGACAAGAGGGCAGCATGGACTTGGGGGAGACGAGAACAAGCCGCTTTTCAGAAAACCAAAGACCTCCTCACCTCCGACGCCGTCCTGATGCAATTCAGTGAGACTTTGCCCTTAGCTGTCACTTGCGACGCATCACCTTTCGGCGTCGGCACTGTCCTCAGCCATACCCTCCCAGACCAGAGAGAAGCACCTATCGCGTTTTTTTCCAGAACTCTGACTAAACCGGAACGGAACTATAGCCAGCTGGACAAAGAAGCTTTGGCTATAGTTGCCGCCGTTAAGCGTTTCCACGAGTACCTGTACGGCCGCCCATTCAAAATAGTCACTGATCATAAACCACTGCTGGGCATCCTCGCTGGAAACCGTGCTACACCAAACATCTTGTCGCCCCGCATGACAAGATGGTCTGAATTCCTGGCAGCCTACAGCTATGAACTGTTACACAAGCCAGGTAAGAAAATTTCACACGCGGACGCTTTAAGCCGCTCGCTCTTGCCGGACGCTGACCCTGACCCCGCACCAACAACAAACACCCTGAGTATCGAGAGTTTGCCCATAACTGCATCTGATATTGCCAGAGAAACCGTTAGGGACAGACAATTGGCGCAAGTCTTACATTGGTTAGAAAAAGGCTGGCCGGAAAGAGACATTGACAAGACTTTTAAAACATTCCGGCAGCGCCAGACTGAACTTTCACTGTTAAGAGGTTGCATCCTGTGGGGTGATCGGGTGGTAATTCCGGGTAAATTGCAAAACAGGGTCCTAGAGATGTTACACGAGGGTCATCCTGGCATCGTCAGGACAAAAGCCCTGGCCAGGAGTTACGCTTGGTGGCCAGGGATGGACAAACAAATTGAAGCATGGGTAGCCAAATGCCACCGGTGTCAGGAAACCAGATCCAGCCCACCCACAGCACCTATCCGGGACTGGGAAATACCACGGGGACCCTGGTCCAGAATCCACTTAGACTTTGCTGGCCCCACAAATGGACACACTTTTCTAATCACAGTCGACGCATACTCAAATTGGTTAGAGGTGGCTGACATGAAATCCACCACCACAGAGGCTGTCATTAAAGAGCTATGTAAACTGTTCTCCACACATGGCCTCCCAGACGTCATTGTCTCAGACAACGGGCCCCAATTCACCTCCATTGAATTCGAACGGTTCCTGGCCGAGAAGGGTATCCGCCACGCATTGACAGCACCGGCGCATCCGGCGGCGAACGGTAGGGCGGAACGGATGGTCCAGTTTACAAAAAAGACCCTCCGGAAAATGGACCACGGGGAGATCAACGAAAAAATCAACAAACTACTTTTCATACAGCACATCACACCCAATACCACAACCAACAAAAGCCCTGCAGAGCTCCTGATGGGCAGAAAGCTGCGGTCCCCACTCGATCGTCTGCACCCAACCTATAACCCGGAGCGACCCCCAGACTCAAGCTCCAGGTACCGGACTTTTGAACCAGGCGACTTGGTCTACGCCAAAAACATGACGGGGGACCCCCTATGGATCCCAGCCGTCATAACCCAAATCACCGGCCCGCGGTCGTACCGGCTCCAAACCATCGATGGGCGAGCCTGGAAACGACACATCGACCAGCTCCGGTCACGAGCAATGACTGACCTCAACCCCCAAGACACGAACCAAGGGGGGAGGGAATACCCGGTAAGACAAACGCAGGAGAAAATTAAATTTAAAAACTCACCAGAACGCAGCCTTCGCGAGTCCCATCCGGAGAAGAGCCGTCCGGCCAACTCTACCGACTCGGAGAAGCCAAGCGGGAGCGGCAAAATCCGTGACTCAACCGACCCGGTAGGCCCAGGCGGGAGCCACGGCGAGAGAACCGGCCCGATCATCCAGCCGGTTCTCACAGAGCCAGGAGCAGCCAAAAAGATGACCGCTCCGGCCGAGTTACAACAAGGAAGTGAGCTGCGCAGGTCAACTAGGACCCGACGGAGCCCCGCCTACCTGCGTGATTACACCACGTGAAAGACCGTACCAAGAGGGGAGGGGTGTTATGTATTAAAATGGACTACTCGAAATCCCTGCGCCTTGATTGGCTAAGGCGCGGGGATTTCTGATTGGCCAGGCGAGCCGCGCCGATTGGCCCGATTGAAGTCTCCCGCGATTGGTTCAAACCAAGAGCGGGAGACTTGAATCGCTGCCATTGGTCGCGGCCGCCGCGGCAAAAGGTATAAAAGCCGGAGGCTTTTTGCCTTTTGCCGGTTCGGTTCAACTAGTGGAAATAAAGAGCTGTTAATGAAAGTCACCGACTCAGAACCTTTTTTCGCGGACACGACAGGAAAGCTAGGCGAACATGTTTGTATGGTTGTTGTTATTGAAAAAGAAAACCAAACTGCAGATCAGGATTTGGCATTTCTGCAGCTGGGAAACACAGCTGAGAAAAATTAGCCCTGTGGGCATTTTTCCCAAGCTTTGCCAACTGGGAACTCATTCATTCATTCATCCATCCATCCATCCATCCATCCATCCATCCATCCATTCATTCTTGATTTGATTCAATTTATTATAGCCATCTAACTTCAATGGAGTCTGGGCAGCATACAAAATCCATAAAAACAGATAAAACATAAAAACACATTGCTCAAGCTGAAATGATCTTATAAGCTACACATATCAAACAAAAGAGGGTCCCCAGAAAAACAACAGTATACTGGTACATCATTCCCAGGCCTGTGACCAAAGTCAGATTTTAAGGGCTTTCTAGAACCCTGGGAGACATGGTACAGTCCTTATATCTGGGAGAAGCTGTTCCAGAGGGTGGGAGTTGTGTCCTTTAGTCCCATAAGATGAAAATGTTTAATAGAAAAGGCCTGGACTATACCAATTTTGCTGGACCGTACAGGGTGGTAGAAACAGAGACATCCAGATATCCAGTCTCTATACCATACAGGGCTTTCTAGATAATAATCAGAACTTGAATTGTATTTAGAAACCAATTAACAGTCAATGCAGCTCATGTAGCAGTGGTGTCAGTGGCCTAAGTTTACATGATTCTAATTCTTAACCCAGTGGTGGGATTCAATTTTTTCTACAACTGTGGGTGTGGCTTAATGGGTGTGGCAGGGGAAGGATACTGTCAAATCTCCAGTCAGAGGTGGCATTTGCTGGTTCTCCTAACAACTCAAAATTTCTGCTACCGGTTCTCCAGAACTGGTCAGAACCTGCTGAATACCACCTCTGTCTTAAGCAAACTAACAAAAGAAGAAAAGAACTGAGAAAGATTGAAACAAGGGAAAAATTATGTACAAAGTTTCATCCTGGATTAGATGTCCACTTGCTGAGTAGCATTTCAAGTCACTTTGATGTTTCCCATTTATTTGATAGCGTTCATTAGTAATTCCCAGGCCACAGTACTAAGGATTTTAATGAATATTTGTTGCTTGGCATATTTGCTCTCAGGGATGGTTCCAACAGCTGGCATACTTGGGCAAGAGCCAATATTTCCATCCTGGAAGGGCCCAGAGCTCTTTAAAAAGATTCTCCCCTAATGGATTCCACCCTTATTTCAATTTCCTATTACTTATCAAGAAAGCATTATTCTGGAACATTGTGGAACAAGAAAGAAAAAGCCAGGTTCTCCCTGGCTATCTTAGTAGGTTTCCTAAATGCATTGGCCCACCGAGGCAGGTTCCACTATTGATTATTGAGAATATCATGAACAACTAAGAAAACAAGTCAACAGATGATTGAACAAATCAACCCATAGTTCTCATTTGAGGCACCAATGACCAGACTCAAATGATCAACTTATCCTAGGTGATAAGTGCCCCTTTAGAGCAGTGACCCCCAACCTTTGCAGCTTGGTGGCCTGATTAGGGGAGGAGGGGAACTGGGCTGTGTGAGTGGTGAGCTGCGTGTACATGCACATGCGTGCACAGCCTGACTTGCGCAAGTGCCCAACTTGTACAAGTGCCCTCAACTTGTACAAGTTGAGCTGCGCGTGCATGCACCCCAGCCAATCGCTCACATGGCCCAGTTCTGAAAAGGCCCTGGCCCTGGAATGGGTCACAGCTCAGGGACTGGGGACTCCTGCTTTAGAAGAACTGAAAGACTAGGTTAGGGATAAATAATCTTTGAGGAAATCCACCTAAGTTGTCACTAAGAATCGAAAATGACTTCATGGCAAATAACCAAAAAATCTCCACAAACATCTCTGTTAATAAGACATGTCTGTCTATAACTCTGGCTTGCAAACTGTAACAAGTGGGCTTACATATTGAATTAAATCAAAACCAACCAACCAACCCAAAGGGAATACAAAAATAAGACATCCTTGATCTGAATGAATGAAATATTCTTATTAAATACTTTGTTCATTACATAATCGAACGTGCTGACAACAAAATCACACAAAAATTATCAATGGAAATCAAATTTAGCAACCCATGGAGGTCTGGATTTGGAGTTACACTCAAAATTAAAGTGGAAAAAAACACTACAGGCTGATTCAACTTTGATGTAATGTCCTTAAAACAAATCAAAATGAGGCTCAGTAGTGTGTGTGGCCTCCACGTGCCTGTATGCCCTCCCTACAATGCCTGGGCATGCTCCTGATGAGGTGGCGGATGGTCTCCTGAGGGATCTCCTCCCACACCTGGACTAAAGCATTCCCCAACTCCTGGACAGTCTGTGGTGCAATGTGGCATTGGTGGAGGGAGCGAGACATGATGTCCCAGATGTGCTCAATTGGATTCAAGTCTGGGGAATGCGTAGGCCAGTCCATAGCATCCATGCCTTTGTCTTGCAGGAACTGCTAACACATTCCAGCCACATGAGGCCTCACATTGTCTTGCATTAGGAGGAACCCAGGGCCAACCGCACCAGCATATGGTCTCACAAGGGGTCTGAGGATCTCATCTCGGTACCTAATGGCAGTCAGGCTACCTCTGGCGAGCACATGGAGGGCTGTGCGGCCCCCTAAAGAAATGCCACCCCACACCATTACTGACCCACTGCCAAACCAGTTATGCTGGAGGATGTTGCAGGCAGCAGAACGTTCTCCACGGCATCTCCAGACCCTGTCACGTCTGTCCCATGTGCTCAGTGTGAACCTGCTTTCATCTGTAAAGAGCACAGGGTGCCAGTGGCGAATTTGCCAATCTTGGTGTTCTCTGGCAAATGCCAAACATCCTGCATGGTGTTGGACTGTAAGCACAACCCCCACCTGTGGACGTTGGGCCCTCATACCATCCCCATGGAGTCTGTTTCTGACCATTTGAGCAGCCACATGCACATTTGTGGCCTGCTGGACCTCATTTTGCAGGGCTCTGGCAGTGCTCCTCCTGTCCCTCCTTGCACAAAGGTGGAGGTAGCGGTCCTGATGCTGGGTTGTTGCCCTCCGAGCGCCTCCTCCACATCTCCTGATGTATTGGCCTGTCTCCTGGTAGCGCCTTCATGCTCTGGACACTATGCTGACAGACACAGCAAACCTTCTTGCCACAGCTCGCATTGATGTGCCATCCTGGATGAGCTGCACTACCTGAGCCACTTGTGTGGGTTGTAGACTCCGTCTCATGCTACCACTAGAGTGAAAGCACCGCCAGCATTCAAAAGTGACCAAACCATCAACCAGAAAGCATAGGAACTGAGAAGTGGTCTGTGGTCACCACCTGCAGAACCACTCCTTTCTTGGGGATGTCTTGCTAACTGCCTATGCTTTCCAACTGTTGTCTATTCCATTTGCACAACAGCATGTGAAATTGTTTGTCAATCAGTGTTGCTACCTAAGTGGACAGTTTGATTTCACAGAAGTGTGATTGACTTGGAGTTACATTGTGTTGTTTAAATGTTCCCTTTATTTATTTATTTTTTTGTAAATTTTATTTGAGTTTTCACAAAGAGAAAAAAAAATACAAATAAAACATCTTTTTTGAAAGCAGCATAATATCGGGTTACATTTCTTCGTACAGACACAAATTCAGGTTCATGCTCATTTTTATATTCTATTCCATATCTTATTACTATATTACATTTTCTGCATAGCGTCTCCCCTCTTTTAATTTTCTCAATTTTATTTTAATTATCTCATCTCATCTCAATTCAAATAATTGTATTTATATTTTTTGTCTGTCCTGTTTCAATTATCTATTATCTTTTCTCATTAAATAAATTTCTCCTGTAGTTACTGATTGGAGTATGACGCCTTTATATCTTTTCCCTAAAGTTGTAACATTCAATATAATACATAACTTCCATTCAGATTCTGCTTGGTACATTCTTAAAATACACACTGTATTCTTAAAAAAAGAAAAAAAATTATAAATGTATATAATTAAAACAACATTCCATTCCAATTCAATTCTATCATTAATATTATTATTCATTAAAGTTTTAACATCTTTAACATTACTTTTCAATTAAATATCATACTTCTATGGGAACAATTATAAGCTTTCCATAGTTAATTCCCCCCCCTTCACTTATATTTTATAAAACATTAACTAATTAAAATGTTCCCGTTCCTTCCTAATTCAATTTTCTCATTTATTTTATTTCACTTATTTAATTCACAAACATTTCACTAAATTACAACTAATTATTTTATCCCTCATTTTAATCAAACGTTGTTTCCAATTTTCTAAAGTTATTTCTATTACTTATATAACAATACAACCTTTTGTACCTTTACAGAATCCCTTTTTCAGTTAGATTTTCACCCATTATCTCTAAATAGGTCCTGTTTCTCTATATCTTGCTCCAGTCCTTTGTAACTTCTTTTCCTTTCCTTCTTCCCTCTCCTCTTCTCTCTCCCCTTGTCTCTCTACCTCTATTTCTCTCTTCTGTATTCCCCTTTTCTGTTGCTTTCCAGTATTATACTTATTTTTCAAATTATTTTTCTTTTCTTTGGTTGTTTTTTTAAGTCTTAAATTCTCCATTTTCTTTCCCCACTTTCCTTTTTCTTCCCCACATAGAATTAAAGATGGCGTCTTCTTGTATTGCAGTCTTTTCTTGTTGTTTTTCATAGTTCCAAATCTCCATTTTTAAGAATTGAAAGATGAAGCCAAAAGAACCCTTCCCTTCTTGTGCATCTTCTTTGTACTTTTTAAGTTCCATTTTCAATTCATCCAGAAGTGGTGCCATTGTATAAATTTTAAACAACCACCCAATTGATTTTAGTCATTCAAATATAATAACCAAGAATCCAAAGATCACCAAATAATCCAAATTCACACAAGCTGTTTCTTTTTTGCTCTTTTTTTTCCACTTTCTCTTCCTGGGGTTACTATTTAGTTGCAAAGTTTCAGTTAAAATGTATCTTTTAGAAGTCTTGTTGAAGTTTTACTGTAGATTCTTTTTAATTCCAGGCAGTCTCCTCCCTCCTCCAGATCCTGCCCTTATTCTTTTTCTCTCCCTTCCTGCTTATGAAAAATAAAATTTTTAATGTCCAGAAATCTTTATTATCCCTTTGGCATTTTGTTTTATTTTCAGCTTAATTGCCTATTGATGTCAAAGAGGACTTTTCCGATTTCTTATTTAAGTCTCTTAGTTGTCAGTATAGGGAAGGAGAGAGAAGAAAAAAAAAGCCAAATCTTTCCTTTTCACTTTCCTTCGCTGCTTCCGACTCTTCTTTGGGAGCGATGTTATTTTTTGTAAGTTTAAATTCCAGGGTACCTTAGTTGTTGCTTTTACAATTTAACCCAGTCAGCCAAAACTTTCACTTCTTATTTTCCTCCTGCACATTCTTTTCCAGTTGTTCTCTTTTGTGGTGGCCATTTCTGACCACCGCTACAACTGCCTTCGGGAAAGGGAGTAATGGCCAGCTGAGGAGGAGAGATGCGGTTCTCCTCGACCCTGCTGGTGGTCTCCTCCCTCTTCACCACCTCTACGGGATGGCTTAGCCCCGAAACCAGCCAGCTCGGAGCGGTCCAGCGGCAAGCCCAGACAGAAACCGTGCACGATCGCAGATTTCTGTCTGTCACCCGAAGCCCTTCAAACCGGAAGTCCCAAGTGTTCCCTTTATTTTTTTGAGCAGTGTATATTTAAAATTGGTGTTCACATTTGCTCATTTGTTTAGCTGCTGACTGAATGGCTAGCAAAGTGATACCCTTATGTAGAAAATACCCAAGTTTATATTCTATTTGAATATTGGATTGAGCTGCAAAGATAAGGGACAAAACAGCTGTCTAAAGCCTCTTATTTTTGTCACACTAAAAATCTTGGGTAGGGGAATGTTTGGTCACAGAATTATAGTTGTGCAAGCTGGTGCTGAATGAATGCTGGTGAGGTCACATATACTGTGTTGTTAGTGAGTTCACTTCAGGGGCTTAATCTGATGCCCAAACAAGCCAGCTGAGATTGATTAAAAAACTGCAGGCTGCTTTTACCAAGTCTAGTACCACTTCTTAACTCACCTTACTAAGCTGTAAGAGGATTGATGGAAGCGCCTGCCTGTGGTTAGGCTTCCATGCATTTTACCAAATTGATCATGTTTGACAGGTTAGTGCTGTGCTCCTGAACATGTATATGTACAAGAACATAGCACTAAAATATGTACATTTTATAATATGCACGTTCATATTCAATCTTATCTGCGTTTGATTGCATACTTAACCTCTTTTTTTAAAAAAAAAATAAACAAATGCAGCATGGAATCACAATGATTGGAAGGGTACCCCAATTGCACCTATCAGTTGGGGAATAAAAAGATGTATTGCAACATGTAGAAACCAGGGAAGCATTTTTAAGGCTGTAGAAAACTCACTAGTGCATCCAACATTTAGATGCTAATTGTCAGTCTGTGCTCCATTCAAAATCCAAGAAAGAAATACTTAGACTCCATAGATTAGAGGAAAGAAATCTTTTACTGAAATTTGAAGTGGTAGCTACAGGTAGAATTCTGAATCTAAGAAATTAGGTGCGCAGATCACATATACAAAGGGATGAAATTGTTCCCACCCCCCAAAGTTCAAAAGATTGTTCCAATCAAAAGTTCTGGATAGGGTCATGTGGGCATCTTCAGGTGGTGATGAGGCCTCTGTCCATTGACCTTGACATATTTTGATAAAGATTTGCAGCTGCGCAGAGAAGAGAAGGCTAAGCAAGGAATGGAAACTTAAGAGCAGGAATTTATACTCCCCCCCAACTCCTCATTTATACAAGACAAGAATGTAACACCTCCAGCTCTCTTCCCAGCCAAATCCCTCCCCCCCGTTACTTATGGCAGCCAAAAGATGCAAAGCAATAGAAAAGATCTTGAAGGCTAATGTTTGTTCTAAAATTAAAGCTTCTTTTCAAATCTACGAAAAAGCCACCAACAAATGACCCAGAGTATAATCTTTTGTTTTAGTTGCCATGGTCCTAAAAGTAAGGCCCATGTCCCCAGGACTGGAAAAATAAAGGCTGTAATTGTCTATGGAGATTCTCAGTCATCCAGATTATGGTTGTTCCAAAGCTGCTTTTTCAAGAAGTCTCAGGATTTTCTGATTTTTCTTAGAAGACGTTTCGCTTCTCATCCAAGTTTTTTCAGCTGACCTTCCCAACAGTTGCACCTGTGCTCAACAGTGAAGGGACACAGAAAATGCAATGAACTAGAAGGGATTATGTGGGAATGTAAAATATTTATAATGAATGAATTATATTATAATCAAAAGCAGAGGAATGAAAATTTATTAAAATTATATAGGTAAAATTTGGAAACAAAGAAAAAATATGAAATGATTATATGAATATCTCTGGAATAGATATAAGACATATTGTAGATGTGGGGGTATACCATGTGGATCCTAAATGTATTAATCTTACTTTACTTTTACTCATTTTTTTCTTTCATTGTCTGTCTTATTATATATTGGTCTTGAGAAAGTTATAGATGATAACAATACATAAGGAAACATAAAATAGGTGGTAAGCTGAAAATGGAAATAATAGGGATAAAGAATTAAAAATATGTGGCAGGATGAAATGATTTTGATATTGAATTAATGAATTGAAATATGAAAGGGAAATTTACCTAAAGATTAGTCGAATGGATAATAATTTGAAGGATTTAATTAAAAAAGGTGAAAGTGTAACTATGTATAAATATTGTAATCTGGAACCATGTTGCTCATGTGAAGAGATGTGTAAAAAATAAAAAAAAAAACCGTTGAGTTAAATAAAAAACAGTGAAGGGACACAGGGCAGAAAACATCCTGCAGAAAGCAGACTCCAACTTTTCAAGGGAAGACAGAGCTGAGAAGCTTCTTGGATGAGAAGTGAAGAAACACCTTCCAAGAAAAACCAGAAAGTCCAGTTGCCTCTTGAAAAAGCACCTTTGTGACAAAGACTGTAATTAAAAATCAAGCCTATCTGCCTAATTTTTGGATATTGGTAATAACTAAATGTGCTCAGCAGGTGTGCCATCTGGTGCCAAGAGTGAACTTGCTGTGTTCTTTCAATCTGGCTAATACAGTGAACAAGGTTAGTTCTGCCACTGTGAACGGCACTATCCCATTTCCTCATTAAATTAATTCATGGAAGCTCTCCATGCAGTGGAGGAAAGGGCAACTCCAGTTCAGATGTAGCCTCTGGGTAGAGTCAAGCTGGGAGAGAATTAACAAGAAGAGGAACTTGCATCAAACTGAGCCAGCCTTCATGCTGCTAGTAGAGCAGAAAATCCATGCTTCTACTTTATAGTGTCTCAAAAGGCAAAGGGTTTGCAGGAGCTTGGAAACATCATCTCCAAAGAGGTCAACAAACACTCCCCAAGGGTTGATGGGACTAGCTAAAATTGTTGTTTCTGATGGGCTGTCTGTTAAAACAAAGCAAGGCTATAGCATACACTTGAAAGAAAACCAGGAAGCCTGTACTTGTGGAGGCTATCAGGCAAGAACAATAAGAATGCTTGTTCACAGAGAATACGCATGTGTAAAACTTGTACCAATTCTGGGTGGTTAGAGAACCAATAACAGCAACGAAGACAGACAGATAGATTAACAGAGCTGGAAGTGACCTTGTAAGTCTTCTAGTCTAACCCCCACCACCCTAGAAGAACCGGTATCATTTCAGACAAGTGGTTGTCCAGTCTCTTCTTGAAAACTTCCAGGGATGAAGCTCCCACAACTTTTGAAGGCAAGCTGTTCCATTCATTGATTGTTCTGTCAGAAAGTTTCTCCTTATTTCTGGGTTGAATTTCTCCTCGATCAGTTTCCATCCAATATTCCTTGTCTGGCCTTCAGGTGCTTTAGAAAATAGCTTGATCCCTTCCTCTCTGTGGCAGCCCCTCAAATATTGGAACACTGCTATCATGTCTCCCCTGGTCCTTCTCTTCACTAGATTAGACATGCCCAGTTCCTGCAACCGTTCATCATGTTTTAGCCTCCAGTCCTCTAATCATCCTGGTTGCTCTTCTCTGTACTTCTTCTAGAGTCTCAACATCTTTTTTTATAGTATGGTGACCAAAACTGGATGGAGTACTCTAGGTGTGATCTTACTAAGGCTTTACAGAGTGGTATTAGTACTTCATGATCTTGATTGCATCCCTCTGTTAATGCAATTTAGGATTATATTGGCTTTTTTTGGCTGCCACTGCACACTGCTGGCTCATATTTAGCTGATTGTCCACTAAGACTTTAAGATTCCTCTCACAGTTACTGCTATTGAGCCTGGTTTCACCCATTCTATATGTGTACTTTTAGTTTTTCTTGCCTAAGTGTAGGACTTTACTTTTCTCTACATTGAATTTCATTTTGTTAGATAGATAGGGCCCAGTGTTCAAGTTTGTCAAGATCCATCAGGATCTTGAGCCTATCATCTGGGGTATTGGCTATTTTTGCCAGCTTAGTGTCATCCGTAAATTTGGTAAGTTCCCCTTCTATTCCCCCATCTAAGTCATTTATGAAGTTATTGAAGAGTACTGGGTCTAATGGAACAAACAAAAATGGTGTTGGCTGTAATCATGCAACAGCCCACTCTTTTTTTACATGAGACACCAGTGCCACACATATACTAAAGACAGTCTTCAACTATGAACTTGTAGCCGTCATCTTGATTATTTTTAACCAACTCCTACCTGCTGTAGATACCTGTTTGGGCCTACCCTTTTTCTTAGACTCAATTTTTGACAGTGCAGCTCTTCATACCACCAAGTTGGGCCTTTGAACTGAAAATGGTTGTGCATCCAGGATGTTGAGGTTCAAATGAAATAGTAATTTGAAGCAGGAAACCTGTAGCTCCAGCCATCTTGACTAATCATCAGGAATCCTGAAAATTGCTCAGCAATATTTGGAGAGCTTCAGGGTTTTCTTTTGTAGATGAGGATATAGGAAATTATAGTAGGATCTACGTGTGTGTGTGTGTGTGTGTGTGTGTATTCTTCTATTTGCATGAGGAACATAGTATATATGCATATATAATACCATATATAGTACTAATTGATGTATTTTGTTCTTGTTTTCTTAACTATCTTCTAATGAAACCTAATGGAGAGAAAGTGACCTTGTCTCTCCAAGAATTTTAACATTTAGAGTTTTAAAAGACTTGTATGGAAACCCACAAGGATTTCAGACAACCCCGCCCCCAAAGGGAATAGAGTAGAACTGCTGAAAGTAGCATTTACAGACTTCAATTCTTTCTTTGAAATTCCAGTCTTTCTTCCTTGACTTAATAAAAACAGCATTGCCTATTAGAGCTACCTAAACTAAAAGGGAAGTTGGAATAGAGTAAAAGAGGTGAAGACAGTCAAGTAACTTGGAGTTTGGCTGTATTTCCACATGATCCTTCCTTCTTCCACTAATTTCTAATACACATTTAAAATAATGTCCTGGCTTTATTATTTTATCCATTTTGTTTTAATTTTTAAAATAAAAATTGCAACATATAGCATACATAAATTAAAACTGTATATGTTGGGATAAGGTTGATTAAAATAGGGAGTCAGCCCCTCCTCGCTGACAGGAAAGGAGATGTTGGACCGACTAATTGGCTACAAAGTTATACTTCTTGCTCATTTCCAGGAAGATCATTCCGATGATAATTCGGACAAATTCTCTTGGTTCATTAAAGCAAACTCAGCTACTACATCCATATCCTCCTTGTGGGCATCTTGACTGATTGGCCATTATAAGAACATAAAAGGTTGATGTGATCTCTTTTTATATTTGACTCCTTCTGGCTGGAAGAATGCTGTACTTTTAACTGCCAGTTGTCCTGAGAACTGCAAGGTACTTCCTGTAGGCACATCCATTATTTTGAAGTCCATTTCTTAAAGAAAAACAAACACCCAGCATACAAATCTAACCCAAGGCCCAGAACATCTCCTAGTGGATATAAAGCAAATATCTTCTTCACTTGCCATCCTGAAGATGTTCGTTTATTCATTGTTCATTTATTCCATTCAATTCATCTGCCTCTCCAATCATAATCTCAGGCCAGCCCACAACAATAAACATAAAAGATTAAAAATTATAAAAGACAAAACAATTCCAACAAAAGCATAAAATTTAAAGCTCAATCATCAAACATTGTGCATAACATGTACAACCTAGCTACTTCTTGAAATAGACCTTCCATTTCAATATGGAAACTCTGAACTTGGAAGCAAACCTTGTGTTCCTGTGCATGGGATGTTATTCAAGTGATATTTCTATTAGCATTAAGGAAGAGAAACGAATCTCACTGATGCAGCTTCTCTTCCTCTAGAAAATCAGGATACCTTAAAGGAATGAGCAAGGGAAACAAAAAATAAAGAAAAATGGTCTTCTTTGTTTGGTGACAGCCTTCAGTACAAAGTAAGTTCTTCAGTAAGATTCAAATAAGTTGAGTTGAGCAAAACAGTGAACGCAGCTTTTAAAGGATAATTCAAAACATAGAGATATTTCAAAACTGAGAAGGGGCAAGTAGCTCCTTTTTATCTTGAGCCCACTTTGTCTCAATGAATGATGTTTTCCTTTTTGATCCAGACCTAAGTAGGACAGCCTCTTCACTCAAGAAGGATCAAGGACTGAGACACACAAACCTCTCAAACAAGGTGCTCATCAGACAAAGGTATTGGACTATAATTCTCATGTGTTCCTGTTGGGAAAGGCATCTCACATTTATTTTTGAAGACGACTTGGTCCACAAAGATTTGTTAAGCCCAAGATTGCACTTGTTTATGTGTTATATAAGGAAATGGCTGTTTGGCTAAACATTTTAATAAACTTGAGGTTTAATAAGCTTTGATCTGTCTTTGCAGCCATTTTTCTTTTAATAATTTAGGCTTTAAGATATTACTTAAATGCTGTTTTCCCTTCTTTAATCTCAGTGGTTTCTCTTGCTGCAAAATAAGTAAGGATAAATTAAGAGGGATAAAATGGAATTAAAATGTAAAAGACTTTAAAAAGTTCCCTGCACAAATTTGGAAAGAAATGGAAATCATCTTCATTGGGAAAAAGAGACAGCACAAAATTTCAGCTTATTTCTCTTGCATTTTAATGAGTTAAAAATAAAAAGATGAAACACTTCATGGAGCAAGTCAGCCTGGACCAGATCTTCCCAGTACATGTAAATGGCAGGTAAACATGATATGGTGATACCATCACCCAGTGGTGTGATTCAAATAATTTAACAACCGGCTCTCTACCCTAATGATTTCTTCCAACAACCAGTTCACCAAACAGTTCAGAAAGTTAACAACTGGTTCTCCCGAAGTGGTGCGAACCGGCTGAATCCCACCACTGCCATCAGCTCTCCCTACCCAAAAGTAGTCTTCATGAAGAAGCAGAGAGGAATGTGGTTGAAACCACCCATGTAGATAAAGTTAACAGGCTTGATTGTACCAGGACCATTATCAACCAGGAATGGGGGAGATAGGCAGAATCAAGTAAAACTCACCTGAAAACCTTGATGACCGAAAAGCCTATTTAAATAAAACAGTAGACCTGTATAGAGCTCATCATTAAGAGCTATGAGCTGAAACTTCCTATCTGCCTCAGGAAAGACAACAATATTTACTGCACTGAACAAATGCCTTGTGAAACTGGACTGCAAGCCAAAATGCAATGCTTAGCAACCACACAGACGGTTCAGGCTAACTTCTCCTTGCAAGGTCACTGCAAGGATGTAAGGATAAAACAAGGCTTCATTTGTATTGTCCTGGGCTTCTTTGGGGGAAAGGTAGAACACAAAGGTGACAAATAAAACCCAAGGACATAGATGAAAAAATAAAATCAAAGGAAGGACAGAACTTTTTTGGGGTGTGTGTGTGAAAAGATCATTAGTATTAAGGTACACTGCAACAACATATCATTAAATCACACTGATTCTAGCTGACTATGACAACTCTCTAAATTTCTGATCTTTTAAAAAATTATATCACTCTCCCTTCTTCTTTTTATATCCAGAAGAGGTAATAATTTATAAAGTCAAGGATTTGTTCAGGACGTTTTGTACGGGAGGAACCAAGAGATTTATTAAAATAGATTTCAGATCTGCCTCCTCCCTATCCTGAAAAATTCAAGCAGGTAACATTAAAATAGATTGTAACAAGCAAATGAAAGATGGGGAAAGCAATTCCCGCCTCCCTGCAAAATATACCTGGCTTAAGGATAACAATGCCTGTGTTGGGCACAAAGTGATTCTACCCAAAGAGAATCCTGCTTATGCCATCAGGCACAGGTATCTGCTGCTCTGCAACTGTGAAGAACCACAGTGTGAGACATCATGCTTCGGTGACGTGGTACATCCTATCTGTCTCACATAATCATTGAGAAGAGCCATACCAATGGTGGTTTTCAAAAACTTTTACTACTGGTCCTGTGGGCGTGGCTTGGTGGGTGTGACCACGTGACTGGGTGGGTGTGGCTTTTTTTTTGCAGCCCCCACCCGTTTTTGGGAGCTTCTTAGCCACAAAGGAGCCTCTTGGGGGGGGGGCGCGTTTTTGCTCCCCTAAGGCTCCTCTTGGTCTCAGGAAGAAAAGGAACAGAGCATGGGAGGGGCATGCAACACCCCTCCAAGCTCCATTTTGGGAGCTTCCTAGCCTCAGAGAAGCCTCAGGAGGGGCATTTTTGCTCCCCCAAGGCTCCTCTGGGGCTCTGGAAGGCAAAAAATGGAGGGGGCCTGAGCTCCTCCCTCCATTTTTTGCCTTCCTGGGCCTCAGCAAGGGGAATCCTGGCACAGCTGATCTTATCTACAGCTGATTATCGGGAGGAAAAAAAAAAGGAATACCTTAGGCGAATGTCAGGCAAGTGGGTGGGGTGAACGAGCATCGGGCAGGAGGGCGACCGGGTGGGGAGCATGGCCAGCCAGAACTTACTACCGGTTCGGCAACCCATGCCAAATTCTTGCTACTGGTTCGCCCAATCCGTGGCGAGCCAGCTGAATACCACCAATGAGCCACACTTTTGTTTGAAACTAGTCTTTCTTGTTTTAAGCAATTTCTTAGGGGATGACATTTCTCCCCCAACTTGAAGGTTGAGAGAACCAGTTCTGCCTGTATTTATGGAATAGGAGGTAGAGCGATAGCTCAGGGGTTTAGATGGTGTGCTTGTTGGTTGGAAAGCCGACAGTCCAGGTTCGAGACACACGTCATATATGATGGGGCGAACTTCTGTCCTTGCCCTAACTCCTGCCAACCTAAGCAATTTGAAATCATGCAAATGCAAGTAGATAAATAGGTACCACTTCAATGGGAAGGCAAGAGCGCTCTGTGACTTCATGCTGGCCACATCACTGTGGAAACATCCTCAGACAGCGCTGGCTCAACAGTCCCTGAAATGGAAATGAGTACTGCCCTCTATAGTCAGCAACAACTAGTGCAATAAAATCCGCATGGATTCCTTTTTTACATGGAATAAGGAAAAAAAAACCCAACAGAGTACGGTTGGCATAAAAACTCTGGTTTTAAATGGGAATAAATATTCCTTTTTAATCAGTGTCAAAACTCTTTGAAATTACTTTGCATCTATTTCCATGCTCAGGAATGTATTCTTTGGGTCACTGCCCCTATATAGGATTAGTCTCAAATGTTTATAAGCTTTGTTTCTGCTTTTTAAAAAACTTATAAAAAAAAGTACAAAATACAGATACTTGTCTTTTCTTGTTCACTTGCCAAAGAGTTAAAAATCTAAGGAAAAAAAGTTCCTTTGCAACCTTTGTATTTCTGAATGAAAAAGAAATATTTTTCTTAAATAAAAAATATAGCTCTCCATTTGCTCCTTACACTTAAGAAATGGGTTGGTGTCCATAAGCATGTGAGAGAGTGCAGAAACAAATAAGCCATAAGCATGTGAGAGAGTGCAGAAACAAATAAGCCATAAGCATGTGAGAGAGTGCAGAAACAAATAAAATTTTTAGTATCAATCCTATATTTAAGTCTGCAGTTATTGAAAGACACACACACAGAGTTGGAAAAAAATCAAAAGGTGCTTCTTTCCCAGAAAGTTATACATATGATTAATGGTGGCCATTATGATCATAACATTTCAGTCTTGTGGAGGCCAAGAAGCAGGGACATAAAAGAAACAAGAAGACACTTGCATTGTAAGTAAAATGGACACATCATCTTATCTGGAAAATTATCACCAGTGTTTTCTTTAGGAAAAAAAAATGGAGATCCTTCTGCAAACCCTCAAGATTGATGATTATTTTTACAAGAAAGTGCAGTGACTCTCTAGTAGCATCATCTGAAAGATTGTCCTGTATCTTGAAAGGGGTTCATAAATTATGTCATTGGAACTCCAAGCAATGGCAAATAGATTAGTAATAACGCATTGCAGCTGTTTCATAATTTACTTTCATTCTTGGCTAATGTTGGTAATGGATAATCACAACTAGACATCTTCACTGCATATCTATTAAAATATAATTTACACATAACATGTTTCTCTATTCTTATCACCTGAACAAACCATAAGTACATTCGAGTTAGCTTCTTTGGATAGGCATGGTTCCACTAAATTTTGATTCGTTCCATTAAGATAATAATTAACTGACAGTAGACATTTTTCAATGTCCTGTTTGTAATCACATTGGAGGAAGAAAAGGGAGGGATGTGCTCTTTCTACATGATCAGGACACTTAGCAATAGTAATTGCACTTAAGACTTATATACTGCTTCGTACTGCTTTACGGCACCCTCTTACGGAGTCAGCATATTGCCCTTAACAGTCTGGGTCCTCATTTTACTGACCTTGGAAGGATGAAAGCAGAGGTGGTATTCAGCAGGTTCTGACCAGTTCTGGAGAACTGGTAGCAGAAATTTTGAGTAGTCAGAGAACTGGCAAATACTACCTCTGACTGGAGATTTTACAGTATCCTTCCCCTGCCATGCCCACCAAGCCACGCCCACAGAACTGGTAGTAAAAATTTGTGAATCCCACCACTGGATGAAAGGCTGAGTAAATTTTGACTCGGGTAGGATCAAACTCCTGTCAGTTGGCAGAATTAGTCTGTAATACTGCATTCTAACTACTGTGCCACCAGAACTCAAGTTAACATCAAACTTTGATTTAGTATTAGATTTGAATGCAGCTTTTTTAAAAACAACTTTTGTTAAAGAGGGATTCCATTATCCAACCTGACAAAACTTATAGAGATATTACCATAATTTTTTAAAAACTTTGTTTAGTGTTTTTAAGAACAAAGTCAAAGCAAAACAATTTACCGGTAATCCTTGAAGGATTTTGAGTGACATTTTAACACTCAAAAAGTGTGAAAATGATATTTACATAAATTATTCTCTATTTAAAAAAAGAATCTTCTTTTTCCACATATGGAACAAATAGATGATGAAGTTGATGACGACAATGATGATGATGATAATGACAATAGTAATAAACTTGTGCTGGTTTTCTTTTGCTTGTATTTTTCACACTGCAGTTTTTCCTTTGCATTGATTTATTTGCTGTGTATAAATAACTATATATATTTATATATATTTAATTCTGCAGTGCTAAAAGCTTTTATGTTAATTACACAAAGAGATTTGCCATATTCAAAATATACACATTACACAGAATATCTTTACAGTTTGTTCTCCTTTTTCTTTTTTTCCTTTTTTTTTTTTTGGTAGCCAAGGGAGGTGTACTACTTGCTACATGCTCCAGTTTTCAACTGTAGTTTTTGTCTGTGTGTCCATAGTGTTGGTGTCTTGTCTATATGGATTATGTTTGCACTTAAAATACAATAGCACTATAACTCTAAAACAAAGTGAAAAATGATAATTAAATGTTCATATAGAGTAAAAAATATAGAGCATTTTCAACTCCAGTTCTGATGTGGCATGAAAGTTGAACCTGCATTTTTTTTCAGCCCCTTTCTTTGTGTTAAAAAAGGAAAATAGATCAGGTAAGATTCACCCTCCCCAAATTTAAAAAACAACAACACCCACCCCAATGCTTTGTAAGAGGGTTATCTGAATATATGATATTTCGTAAAGTGGAGGAATGAACATCATGGAGTCTTACAGCAGAATTCAACAAATGGGTACTTCAGGAACTTTTGATGTTTCTGATTTTACTGAATGATTGATGCTGTTGGCTTTATTTTAATATATGTCTTTGCTTTTTATAATGATAATTTTGCCTTTCTTGAACCTGGGCAGTTCTGGAAAATTGATAGTGAGCGGCTACTCCTGGTCAGCCAACACTCTTAGGATTGGTGTTCAATGAGGTATCAGAGGAGGAGAAGACCTCCCTTCTGGCTTGAAATCTCTCCATGACTTAGAACCCCTTGATGTAGCAATAGGCCTCCAGGGTAGCAAATAAAATGTACAATAACCACAGACTCACAAAAAGCAAAGTTGTGGCAAGTCTGCACCCTTTAGGGCCTCCTAGTTCTCCTCCAAAATGAGGCCGTCTTCGGTACAATAGCACGCTGATGCAGACAAATGCAAAAATGGTGAACAGTGTCACAGAGAAGGCAAGAGTGCCAGCTGACACATGGAACTCCTCTCCTTGAGAAGCCCAGTAGATGGCAGCTACTGACCATGCCAGTCCAATGCCCAAGAAGACGTTGACTGCATTGCTGCCTGTGACGTTGCCAATGGAAGCATCTGCATGGATGTCTTGAACAGCGGCTGCTTTGCTAGCAAAAGTATCTGGAAGGGGAAAAAAAAACCCCAATGTATGAGTAGCAGTTCAAGCAGTCTTCCCAAGACAAAGAAGACAAACATGGTCCTGCCATGAAGAAGATGGGGATTTTTAGGGCAGAAAAAGAAAGGGCCAACAGCATTAAAGTGGTGAATTGCTATGCTCAGGTGACAGCTCACCTGAAAGAGATGTGCTGAAGACTACTTAGTCCAATCATTCCCACCAGTGATATCTCATTAAGGGAACAAGTTCTTAACTTAATCTTTCCCAATATGGTGAGTGGGATATGTACACTGGCTCCATTACAAATCTCCAAGAATTCCAATGGAGAGCTGCACCCCTGCATTCATACCTGCTTGTCCCTATTCAGCTGGGGGTCTTATTCTGTTCCACCCAAGCAAAACTAACCATTAAAGTGCCTCTTAGACCTCCAGCATGAAATCTGGGGAGATTAGTTAAGTGGAATCAGCAATAACATACATATCTTTCCTCCACCCACTTTCAAGGCCTCTGGGGTTTCTTTATTTGTTTATTTGTTAAGATCAGTGTTTCTCAGCTTTGCATCTTGAAGATGTTGTCAGAATTCCACAGCCTCTACACATCTTCAAGTAGCCAAGGTTGAGGAACACTGGTTTAGATGAATGCCTGAAGACGCTCCAGTCATGACAACCACCTCCCACTTTTATGTGTTATAATCCAAAGGAGAACCATACATGCAAATGTTTCCTTCTCACACTTCCATTTACACCCAGAAAGACTTGATAGGTAAACTAAAGATGGACACTAGAAGTGTTTGCAGAGGGATGAGTATGTGGCTTCCAACTTTCTTAGGTACAGATATAGCTAAAAAAAAATACACCAGCTTGTACTCTAAATTAACAATCATCTATATTACATCTATATTTTTTCTTCTTTTTGGCACTTCTTTTTTCTGGTTTGCTTACTTTTTATTCACAGTTTGAAATTTAATCAAATCATATTTTTAAAAAGAAGCAGAGTTTCTGCAGGAGTGGATGGTGTCAAAATCAGCAAGACAGAAAGTGAGACCACAAATGGTGCTGAAGAACAGTATTTGGCAGCATGAGCAACCCTATTTTTATTCAGTGGAGCAAAGGACAAAAGGACTACATTGATTCTGGATTGTGTCCCATGGCTTTTGGCTGTCTTGACTATGGAAATTAGATGTAGCATTTAGTCTTAGTAGCAACAGGGCTTGTTAAACGATAGCTGTGTTTATATGCTATTATTTAGCACAAAATACCTTAAAGTGTTTTTTTTTAGCACGAGAATGAAAATAATTAGAAACCTGTTTGATGGAAGTAGCTTATGTATAAACTATGGTACTAATATGCACAATCAAGGCTGTTAATTTTGTGCAAAGAAGGAAGACACTGAAATGTTCCCTACTCAACAAACAAGTTTTACCCGAAATATTTTAAAAGAATCATTCCTCACAGTTTCTTTGTTAAGACGTTCTGCTGGAATATTTGCAACAGACTTCTTGAGATAAAGTATGAGGCACTTTATCATTTGCTGATGTTCTTTTTTTATTTATGCATACATATGTTTGGAAGGCACAATGCATCATAAATTCCAAAAAAGGCTGATGGGCGATGCAAAATATTTCTTCATTATTTTTCCTACTTGACAGCCCTCCAAGGAGTTAAGTAAGGCAAACACAATTTTTTCTTCTTGCTTTTCCTTATAAAATTCTGTAACTGGCTTGCAGATGCCCCCTGCTTATTCTCTTTGTCTAATCCTGGATTATTATTTTTTAAGAATCATTTTTGTAGGACATTTCTGGGAAGCTGCCCATAACCCTATGATAGCTTGCAACCACTGTTAGTGGTGTTAGTGATGTTAGAAGCCATTGTGGTGCTACCCGCCTATTTCAAAGAGTCCCAATCTCACCTGGGACTGAAGTGCCAAAGGCCACAAAGACCACGGCAGTCACAGAATCCTTGAGGCCAATTGTGCAGCCAAAGTGGGATGCCAGATCTCCAATGATGGCAGTGAGCATTCCAACGATCAGGATGGACACAATGAAGCAGGCCCAGCCATTGCAATACTCTGTCGGGGGCACACAGGCAAAGAGTACTTTCCAGAAGACAGTCAGGAAATGCATGACATAATCAAAGCAGGAGGGCAGGCGCTCCTCACCAGACTCATCCTCCTCCTCCTCGCCTGCTGTAGGGAAGACAAAATAGAGAGCTTCAAATCAGTGGGTGCTATGCAAACCCTCAACGGTCCAGGCTTAGAAATAGTGAAGGGATAGCAATAGCACTTAGGCTTATATATCGCTTCACAGTGCTTTTACAGCCCTCTCTAAGCCGTTTACAAAGTCAGCCTGTTGCCCCCAACAATCTGGCTCCCCATTTTACCCACCTCGGAAGGATGGAAGGCTGAGTGAACCTTGAGCCTGGTGGGATTCAAACGGCCAAATTGCAGGCAGCCAGCAGAAGTAGCCTGCAGTACTGCCCTTTAACCACTATGCCACCCCAGCTCCTAGAGCAAGTCATACAATCACCACTTTATTGGGTTCTTCTTGGAGGCACTGTGGCTTTATTCATTTCTCACAATACCTTGCTTTTAAATATGCACATCAGATGAACAGGACCCAGAGAATACAATTTTCCAAACTTTTTAAATTGTATATACATGCTCGAACAGGCTAATATCAGTTACTGATCTGCCCCTTGAAAAGGTTCTCTACGAAAACAGCCATTTAGATAGTTAATTATGTTTCACAAAAGAATAACTTTCTTGCCTGTCCCATATGGTCCACAGCCATTTTTGTGTTTAAAACCATCATCTGATCAAAATTCCAGGCTAAGGGATAAATAAGGCTACCTGATAAAGTTGCTTCTTCTTTCCCGATCTTCAGGCTATTGGGTAGCTCCCAAGAAGCTTCAGCATTGTAACCTAATTAGGAATGTTCAGTATAGTCATACACAGCTAGCTGCCTTTTAGAGATATGGAAGATGCAATTGGGCTGGAGCTGTCATCTTAATATACACTGAGGCAGTGGTGGGATTCCAAATTTTTTCCTACCGGTTCTGTGAAAACACACTCTGTGCGTGCACACAGCAATAAAAAAAACCCGCCCTGTGTCAGCGCTGGTGAGATGAAATGTTTTTTTAACTCAGCTGAGATGCGGTAATCCACTCTGCCCTGCAAATCAGCTGAGCTAAAAAACAAGGGAATATAGGAAAAGGAGGATCGGGAGGGAGTGGGCGGGGCCAGCCAGAGGTGGCATTTGCCAGTTCTCCAAACTACTCAAAATTTCCACTTCCAATACACCAGCACCAGTCCGAACCGGCTGAATACCCCCTCTGCATTGAGGGTGCCAAACTAAGAAACCTGCAACCAGTGCTATGTGGCTGTTTGATCCAGAAATTTGTCCTGATTTTGTCTTCTCATTTCCAATCTTCCTATGAACAACATCCCACTGGCTGTTTTCTCTGAGTCTCTATTTCTTGGTCCTGTCTTCTTCCTGAAACTGTTCTGGTTTCTGGATCACACAGCTCCACCTCTTCCTGCAGGCATGAAGCCTTTAGAGGCTCTTTGATGGTAACCGATTTTCTTGCCTGCAGCATTCTATGTTGTTCTTCTTACCTCCCAAAAGGTACACAAGGAGCTTATCGCTGTATACCTCTACGCTTTCTGAAAGGCTACCTATTTAATTATAGACAATCTA
The DNA here is from genome assembly GCA_033807585.1 of Hydrophis major. NCBI lineage: Eukaryota > Metazoa > Chordata > Lepidosauria > Squamata > Elapidae > Hydrophis > Hydrophis major. The sequence goes on along the minus strand of CM066328.1, from coordinate 84,189,783 downwards.
TATACAATCCAAAATAGTGGTGCAGCCTAGAGAGATCAGTATACTGAGGAAAAGTCAGGAAATTCAATCTCCTCATGGTAAAAGTCTTTTTTTCCTAGTCAGAAACTTTCACAAGTGATACAAAAATAAAGGCAGTGTTAAAACTGTACTTTCATTCCTTCTGATTTTATTAGTTTCTGGAGAGTTAGCAGGGATAAACAGTTCGAGACTGCACTTCCTTATCACTTGTAATGATAATATAAACCTTGTAAGTAGGTAACAGCAAAGGAAGCAACACTTAATGTCTTTAACTTTGTTCCTATATGAGCACCTAGAGGATGACCACATTTATAGCAACAGTGACAGCATTGTGAAAAGATTGAAGGGGGGGCTTTTTTTTTTTCATCTTTTCTCAGAAGAAGCAAGCATTTGAACTCAAGTTATTCAAAGAAATTATTTCTCACACAGTAAAGTAGATGAACTTCAGTATTTGGTACTAGACACAAGACAGAAGAGTTCGTGCTTCTCAGTACCCAAAAGTGCAAGGTTGATTTCTCTTGCACAGTACAGTAACATTCAGGAAAGGACCAGCTCTGGGACCTTAAAAGTTTTAACCAGAGCTTGATACAAAAGATATATGCTTGGGATCAAAGAACCCTTGAGTCCGAGGATCTGCTCGAAATCTCAAAACAGTACTTTCCCCACAAACATTTCTCTTAGTAAAAAAATCCCCCTCCAATTTTATTTCAGTAATAGATGTCTACTACAATTGTTTACCATTGTTAAACAATCAGGAAGCAATCCATGACAATCTATTGCTGAAAACCAAGAAATATACTGGGTAATACCAATCTACCATCCTTCCAATGTGATCGTGTATGTAATGCTATGCTGGGGGTGAGGGTGTAAGGGGAAAAAAAACACGTAATAGTACTTGGGTAAATACATTACTACCAATTTGAATGTCATGGTTGCAATTTCCATACCCCGCTTGAAGTCTTTCCTTTGAGGGGGATTTGAGGCTCAAATTCAGGTGCCAGCTGACACAGGCAGAATAATAAAAAGGGTTCAAAGTTTCTATAATTCCAGCCTCTCTCTCTCCCACATTAGGACTCTGCTGGTTAATGTTTTCTTGTCAGCTGGGCTTGTTGTAACCTTGGACATTGTTGTTTTTAATTCTGCATGCTAAACTCTGCATACTGGACACAGTTACTGCTGTGATATGGGCAGCTATTTCACGCAATCAAATAAATAAAAGTCAGCAACATGTTTCATCTAACAGCTTTGCATCTGGAAGGTGGATCTGAAATAGATTACCTTGCTCAAGAGGTTTCTTGCACTAAACACTTGGGTCGCCCTGAGAAAAATGGGTGAAAAAGGAAAGCTGATTTGTTTTGTCTCAAGTAATGGTTTTCTTCAGCTCCTCTTGGGATTAACCGTGACTTGACCTGCACTCCTACATCACAGTTCTATCCAGCATTAACTCAAGCTTCATGACCATCCCTATTTGGACAGAGTTCTTAGCTTAACAGAACTTGCTTTAGCTAGTTAGAAAGCAAGAGGGTTCTAGTATCCAGCTCCCTTCTTCCCCTTTTGTCTTCTGAGGATACTTCTGTGCAATGCATGAATTCAAAGGATTCTTTTCAGAAAGAAAAGCAAGAGAGTGGAGTAGCTGGTAACTTTAATCTTCTGATTTCTAATCACTCTGCTCTTTTTAAACAAACAAACCAATCTGTAATGGTGCCCATGACACTTTCTCAAAAATCTCAAAAAAACCCATCATCAGTTGGGCACAAAATGTAGGAGCTCCTGCTTTTTCAGTCTGTCCTTGCTAGTGGCAAGGTTTTCCATCCACACAGCAAGTAACAGTAGATCAAATGTTTTCCACCTGAAGATCACTGTGTCTTGGCATATTTGGCACTGGCAGTTGGCTTCCTACCATGGATGAGGGCAAAATCCAGAGACTGAAGACTAGCACAGAGTAATCTTGAGAAGAACTTGTTTAATAATATGCACTGTTACAGGAAGTGCGCATCACAAAGCGAGGATAAAATAAACTGGGAAAAGGTGAGGGAGAGGTATGGGAACAACAAATTGGCAGTTTGATATAAAACAGGCCTTTGTGAAAACCTATTGACTCTGATGGTTTTTATTGGGGGGGGGGGATGAGTGATTTGGACTGCAGGCAGAGTATTCCCTAAACCATGCTCAAAAGGGGAAGGAAGAAAAGAGGAGTGAGAGAGACATAGTAAGTGTTGAAATGCAAACTGCTCTAAGCAAGGAAGTCCCACAGTGAGAATACTTTCATAAACAGAATGCCTGGGATTTTCCCTGCACTTTTCTCATTGTTTCTGGGAAGCTCACATACAGCAGAGAATGTAGGCTTACTGGGAATGGACTCTTTTCCCAGGAACAATGCTAGTATCCAGTTCAGAAGCACTCTAACATTTGCAACAGGATACTATGATTATTTGTGAACCATGCACTTCATTTAAAACAGAGGTCGTTAGTGTGCTCAGGCACAGAGTATGTGGATTTAAAGCACTGTTTATCACTAAGGGGGCAGGTTCTGTGATATGCATTGAAATGAAAGTTACCAGAGTCTATCCAAAGGATTAAGCATTCTAATTTAATTGAATAGATAAATCAACTAGTTAGATTTTACTATATTAATTAAGTAAAAACAGCTGGATTACTCAAAATGAAACCCAATCAATCAGTCAAGAACAATTCTATTAGTGTGGGGTTAATGTTAATTACTGGCAATGAGAATTAAAGGAATTAATTTTATCTACTCCGATTCTGGAAAATTATAGTAACAGGAATTACTTTTTTTAAAAAATAGTTCCTTTCTAAAAATCAGTGAAAAACTTTTCTTTTTTAAACAGTAATTTTCTTTTTATTGTGATTTTACAGTTCCTGGAAATTTCACCATTCAGTGATTTTTTTTTGAACGCCATGCTTTTAAGTAACAAGTAATTAACCAAAAATTCTTTATTATCAGACTTAATATATATTCATTTTCTATCCAATGCATTGATTTCCCCCCCCCCCCAAAAAAAAAATCAAACCCAAGTCAAACAAATTAAACCAGTGGTGGGATTCAAATTTTTTTGACCACTGCTTTGGTGGGCGCGACTTGGTGGGCACACTTTGTGCACATGCACACACTTCGCACGCGCACACATGCCAAACACGCCCTTTGCACAGGTGCAGAGGCATTCCAACTCACCTCCTACAAGCCTGCACTCTTCCAGTCACTTCAGTAGCTGTTGTGCAAAGCAGTTGCACTTCAAAAGCAGCGGATAATGGTGAGTATGGGAGCCTGGCCAGATGGGCCCAACAGCAGAGCTGTGGAGAGAACCAGTTTGGTCTCTGCTGTTCATCGCTGTTACCGGTTGGGCAGAACCGGGCCAAACCAGTAGAATTACTACCACAGAGTTAAACGCTGTTCATAACATCTATTGAGGAGCAAGAGTTTCATAAAAATTCCCAAAGTAATTCATGTTAGAATTCCCCTCTGCCTCTGGGCAATTGTTTCCTCAGCTGAGAACAAAGCATTCACTCTGTCTCACCTGCACTGACAGTGATGGCTTCTATGAACTGGTCTCTCCATGAATGAGTTCCTACAACCAACGCCAAGTTTGTCTTCTTGATGAGCTTGTCCACTGTGCTCTGTCAATTAGAAGGACACAAAGAATACTGGTTTTACTAAAGGCCTTCCTTTGGAGTATCTTTCAGTCAGTGTGGAGATTGACTGAAGGTGTTAGGTAGCTTTTCCATGCAGGTGTCTTCCAAGGGTTTTATGATCACATGACCCAGAATTTCCATTCCTTATAGGTTTCCTTGTAATTGTAGTCTTAATGAGAAAGCATTAACTGCAAGAAGCTAAGTTAAGCCACAGGTAATGCCCATGAAAGAGTAAATAAAAGAAATGAAAGGTATAAACATCAAACTGTAAGTAGGTCAGGAAGTCATTTTATGACAAGGTTGTTTGACAAAAGCCATAGTTGCATCATTAAGAGAAAGGGCACCTTCTGCTTCTTTATTCATATAAAACTTTCTCCCTGCTTAGTAAATGCCATTGTTCTTTCTTAGTCTTTTTCTCAACCTGTAATGTACTCTGTCAATGGATAAATTATTTCCCCTTTATACAGCAAATCCCTTTCATAATGGAGTGAACTTAGCAGGCTCAAGTTCCTCTACAGTGTTCTATGAGTCTTAGCAAACTTGACCTGGATTGAGACAGACATGCTGCTAAAAACAATTTCCAGGGCAACCAACCTTCTGAGAGACAGAAACCTGTTTCAGCTAGATTTAAGGGCATGTCAATTTGACCTTGGAGTCATTTGACGGTAAGGATTAGCATCTGAAAACAGCAGAATAAAATTTAGCATATTTGCCTGTTAATTTCTCACCTGTAGCAGTGTGATAATTCTTTTAGCTAGAAACAATCACATGTGGTTTAGTTGGTTCTTAGTTATGTATCTTAAATGCATGAATATTTTATTTATTTATTAGATTCTTTTTTATCCTATCCTTTTTTTAAAAAAAAATAAATAATTCAAAGCAACAACCTAACCCACCTTTTGGTGTAGGACTTTCCATTCTTCAGTGTTCAGAAATCAATGGTGAAACTTCTGGACATTTTCTTATCGTTAAAGTAGGACTGTATTCTTGAAAACATCTCTTAATTATTGTCTTTCAAATTTGCTCTCTCTTTCCCTGACCTCATTTTATTTAATTTTCCCATTGGTTTTTCTCTTCCCTCCCAGGACTTAGCCTGGACTTTGGCCTTAGCTTAGCATTCCTTGCAAACCCTCTTTTTCTATTGTACCCTTCCTTTTTCCTTTCGGTTCTCTTCCTTTCTTCTGCTTAAACTCTGCTAACCCATTTTTCTGTTTAGTTCCTTTCCTGCTTTTCCTCCCCTCACTTCCCTGATAAAAACTTTTGAGTACACAGCACTTACCTTGAACTCATAGGACTCTTCAATGATGACCTCTAGTTTTGGATGTTCACCCAGTATTGGCTTTCCCATTTCTGCAATACGTTTGGCTTCCTCTTCCTCCATGGTCAGCTTTCTTTCTGCCACCTCTGTGGAAGAAAACATGGATGTACAGTGAGTCTCCAATATACTAGTAAGAGGACAAGGGCAAGATCAATAGCAAAAGGGCTGCATTTGGAAATTAAATGGTTTTGTTTCTTTTTCAAGGGCTACATTTGCATTCATCCTATAAATTGTTCACCAGAATTATCCAGGTTTTGTAGCAGAGATACACTTTCTATATTTCCATTCCCAGGCAGACACAAGGTTTTATATGTAGATTTATTGCAAAAAAAAGTAGGAATTTAAAAAAGGAAGAAATGCATTATCAAAAAGCACACCAGAATCTTGCCCTCTATATACCGTATGTTAACCCATAGATTTAAATTCTGGGCCCTTTTCAACTCTTTCATAGTCAACATCTGCTTGTTTCCTATCTGTGAAGATTTCTGCCATTTGTCCGTTGTTTACAAAACAGTTTCTTCTTGTATTAAAAAAATCAGTTTCAATCTTATAAGAAACTGTGATAATATTGCAAAGCATGGCAGAGAATACAACCAATAAATTTTTCTTCTCATATTTTTATGATTTGCTTTTTAATATGATATAAGATCTGAATGAAACAGAATAAGGGGGAGGGTAAGTTCATTTGCAAAAATGGGGCTTACAGAAAATATTGGAACTACTTTTCTTTTTTAACTGTTTGCAATATTATACTTAAGTGCTACCTATGGGCCATATAAACTCTCTGAAGTTTAATCATGCTTATATTTTTGCTGGATTGAGGCCTTGGTAATTTAAACATTAATTTTCTATTTAGGTCATTGTGAGGGCTTATTATCTGAAATATGACTCGTGCGTTTATTAAATATACATGTTTCCTTTTATAACTTTCTAGATTATGAAATTATTATGTTGTTTATCTTTCCCATTCATTGCTTCTTATTTTGCCATGAGAAATCAGTATACAAAAAAATGTCATAATTGGGATCTAGTATTTTAATGATTCAAAAGAAAAAAACTGCATGTAAAATGTATTTCTCAAAATATCAAGTTTTTATTTATTCTTTGGGGAACACCTCTGTTATATCAGAGTTTCAGTGAGCAATAATCTTATTAACTATCATTCATGAAGAAAATCATAGTTCTTATTATGTTAAGCTTCTCTAGAAACAATTCAAGATTTCAGTAGATAAAAAATAACAACATAAAATACATTGATCAAGGGCAGGAAATCAATGTGTGCTTTTGTGGCACTCATCGCTATCAATCCAGCTTGGAAGAGACATATGCAACAATCATTATTTTCCCTCCCCAAAAGCCAAAACCTGGATGAAAACATCAATGGCTCATATTGCAAAAAAGCATAAACCTTCAGCAGGCATCTGTCAATCTCTTCTACTATGATGTAAACACAAGCATTTCAGCTTTTGTGCGTACTAGCATATATTTTATCCTATGTTTTAATTTATTTCATTAATGCTTTTTTCTTTCCTGGAACACTTGTCTTGTATAAAGAGGAAATAAATGCACATATGTTCAGGAAAAGAAACAGTTTTAGCAACATGGGATTGATGAGCAGGGTGGATAAAGTTTTATTTTTCCAGAATTGGAAGGGAATCAAAGTGCCTCAGGGCATTGGTACTATGTACTTCACCTTATAAATGACTAAAAAATGGATCCTACTGAGGCTTGCCTATGGTGACAGGCAGCGGGCAAGTGCCCTCGACTTACAAGTTTCTTTTTAAATGTTTACTTTCACAATTCCCTCATTTTGTCTTATATTCAAATATTTCAAGAACTAAAATAAACAGGAAAAGAGAATGGTTATCTCTGTCTTGATCCCTTTTATATCTCATAAAGTATGTTTAGATCTCCATTGATAGTTATTTGTGCTTTCTGTGAAGAATAGATCAATCTTACCAGTATAAAAAAACTTGCCAAAATACACATTTTTCATAATTTTAAGCAGTTTATTTCAAATTGTCAAAGGCTTTTTCTGCATCTAAGAAAATCAATGTGGCTTATTTTTCATTGTGTTGTTCAAAGTATTCCAAAATGTCCATCAGATTTCTTATATTATCCTTTAAATATAAAGTGAGTTAAACACTCACATTGATCTTCATGAATTGCAAAATTATTTTCAACCTCTCAACCAAAATAATTGTAAACAACTTACAGTCATTATTCAATAATTACATTGGCTAATAGTTTCTTGTTAAGTCAAATCTTGTCTCTTCTTAGATATTAATACTACATTAGCTTCTTTCCAGTTGACTGCAACCTTTCCCCTCTATAAAATAGAATCCCCTCTATAAAATAGAAGTATTTATAGTTAAGAAACCAAATTATCTGTTATTATGATATATCCCACTTGCAATTTCAGTAGCATTTTTTCTTTCTTTTTGTAATTTGTCTATTAATCACTTTCCTGCTTTATTTGCAAATTCATTTTTTTCATTTTTTTATAATTCATCTTAGTGTTAATATAGATTATTGTTGCTGTAGAAGCTTAATTTGTAGAGTAATATTTATCTTCTATGAAATATTTAATCCTTTCTCCTTTTTTTATCTTGTTCAAAATTACTTTTTTCTCCTCTCTTCTTTTTCAGTTTACTATTATGTTGTATAAAATAACATCTTGTGAAAGCTTTGATTGTATCCCAAACCATTCTTACATCTATATATTTATTAAGATTATTTAAAAAAAAAAACTATTTTAATTACTTTTTACAATCCTCCACTATTACTTCTGGTCTAAGCACTTTTCCAATTTCAATCTTTTACAGAACTGTTATTTTTCTACTGATGCCACAAAACTTTATTGACCATATCCTCTAAAGTAGAAGTGTCAAATTTGTGGCCCATGGGCCGGATGTGTCATGTGCTGGTCCCACCCCCATCCAGCTTAGCAAAGGGGAAAAAAATGCCAATGCTTCATGTGACGCCGTCACGACGCCATGAGTTTGACACCCCTGCTCTAAAGCATTATCAATATACAGAAGGATTTCCAAGAAACAAACCTAAATTCCTATAGATAAGAGGGATGAAAAATACAAGTAGTCTTCAACTTACAACAGTGCATTCAGTGATCATTCGAAAGTACAACAGCACTGAAAAAAGTGATCATTTTTCACCAGTATAGCTTCCCCATGATCACGTGATTTACATTTGGATGCTTGAACATTGGTTTATATTTGTGACCATTGCTGTGTCCCTGGGTCATGCAATGCCCTTTTGCGACTATCCTGTCCTGTCTCATGCACAGAGGTGGATTTGTGGCTGTGCAGATGCAGATAGATAATTCCACAAAACATCCATGACAAAGTTCATTTATTGGTACATCAGGTATCTTCATAACTCACATTTGTGATGAAGCTCTTCTATAATGACCAATCCTTTGTATATCAGTATTGCAGGTAAAAGATGGTTATTTTCCTAACCCATCTCATAGTGGTAGAAAAGCTGTTATCAGTTCATGAGTCCAGGCTATAATGGAGGGAAACCTCCTTCAATCCCTCAAGGGTCAATTTAGTGACCAATCAGGATTACGGATGTGGCCACGTGACATTTCCCAGGATACCTTTAACTACATTTACCATGATGCATTCCCTTAAGGGGACAGCTCATAATTCCTAAGTAACTATCCAACTCCCACAGACTGGCTGGGACAGCACAGTGACCTTCTGACAAGCAAAGCCAATGGGGAAACCAGATCCACCCAACAACTGTGCTACTAATTTAATTACCACAGTGATTCACTTAAACAAATGTGGCAAGAAAGGTTGTAAAATGGGGCAAAGCTCACCTAACAAATTTCTCACTTAGCAACATATATTCTGGGCTCAATTGTCATTGTACGTTGAGGACTACCTATAATAGCAGGAATAAAAGGAGGAAACCAAGCAGCAAAGATAATAATCAAGAGGGAAATTATGGAAAGAAAGTAATTTGGTGAACTAAATCAGATTGAAATAATTTATCAAGTGATGTTTGTATAGTCTCATGCAATTTATACTAAACACAAAGATACTTCAAATTTGTTGCTGGAGTAACTGTTTAGAAACAGGTATATAAGCAACCAGCCTTGTCCATGGTACGGAAAGATGTTTGACTGTTAAGCCTACCAATGTTCATTGGCTATTTTTCCTACAATTTATTAATTGCTGCAGCACAAGACAGAGGTTACAATTAGTGACAGATGTACTATGTCAAACCAAACAATAGAAAACTGAAAAACTTTATTTGCATAAATGCTATCTAAAAGTGCAGAAAAGAGCTTTGAAGAACCTTTAATTAAGCGTAGATGCATTTAAATATCCTCTCAATTAATTAGCTACATTAATATTCTATACAAATGCCTGAGTAAATTACTGAATATAATTGTTTCAATATATTATATTTCTCTCTCTCTCTCCCCCCAAGTGTCTTTGTTTGCTTTTATTCTTTGTTTAACCTCATTTCTCATTCTGTTTTTTTTTTCCTTTACATTCCATTTGTTTCAATAAAAAGCAATACATTATTTTTCAAGGATGTGGCTTATTATCCTTTATCCTAATTATCCTTGAGGTGCACTAGAATTCATCTTCCCCCTTCAGATTTTTAAACTTTTACATCTCTGGGAAGAGTAGTGGACCACAAGTTAAGGCAAGCCAAAATATGCAGAAATCTGAAATCAGCCCTGATTGTGCAAAATATTCAAGAACAGTTTCTCCCCACCCGGCACACCCTTGGACCACTGCCACTTTCTAGTCGCACTTCTTTATCCCTTACTAAGTAATAACCTCTATTTCAATGCAATGGATTTTCCTTTCCAGAGGAGGGGAGGGGGGGGAAATTCATTTTATATGCCATTAATATTGCAAAAACTGCTTCCAATCTTACGTTCTTGCAGTTCTTATTGTTATTATTAGAACCTCAATCGCAATTTTTTATAGCTTTCTGTGCATCAGTAATATTCAGTTTGGCACTATCTAAATTAATCTTTAAAAAAATGTATTTAATTGGGAGTGATTATAAAGCCAGAGTCAAAAGACAGGTAAGGCACTTTAAAACTTATAGTGATTAACAGCCCAATCCTGACTGTTCACCAAAGATACACGGTATCTCGAAAGAGCATTACAGGTGCAATCCCCTTATCAGCGTCACGTGAGTTGACCTATCCCAGTGCTGAAAAAAAACAACAGTCGAGTCTGTAGCTATGGTAACAAGCATCCTTTCCTCTGAACTTTCTCTTCTCCCCTTTCTCTCCTGACTGCTGACCTTTCTTCTTGGAGTTGGCATGCCAAGCAAGCATAACACCGAGGGTTCCTTCTGTATTTATGAAGTGTTCCAGTTGTTTGTGAGCACGAAGCGCTTCAAATGATAAATCCTGCATGACTCCTGACCTCAAGAAATTATTCAGAAGCAAAATACCTCTGCATAGTCTTCATATATCATTAAAATCTTGTCTCAACATAATATCTCAGCTACAAAGTTTATTAACTCTACAGAGCCAGCAGACATTGAAAAATACGTAAGTATTTGTTTTGGGCAATGCCATCTTAATTTATCACAGCAAGAAAAAAACAAACAAACCACCCACTTTTTGCCATCACCAATAAATCAAATTGCCACATCATCATCTGCATTCATCTTACCAAGTGGCTGGGATGGGGAATTTTACCCTCTTTTTATGTTGTGTGAATGTGGAAGAGTGAACTCACCACCTGGAGTGAGCGGGGTTTTTTTTTCTTCTTCTAGGGTCCTGAGCTTTGGGTGCTTTCTGGGAAGGAGGGTCAAAACAGGCCTACCTGCTCCTTCATTGGAGAGTTTAAAAAAAAAAAAGGAATTGAAAACAAGCAGGTATGTCAGTGTTGAGAAAGAGTCATAAGAGGAAAAGAAACTCCAACTGAAGGGGAAGCAACTGAGCAGCAGTTTTCAGACAAGAGAAATGATCAATTTTTGGACCTGCAAGACCACTGAGAGGCAGAGCTGAAAAACAGGGAGGAAAAGAACCCGATTGGTCTTCAAAACCAAGCTGAGTCTGATCAGTCTTCAAGCTGAGCTTACTTGCTTGCAGCAACTTAGCTGCAGACTAGGTCAAGAATTGGGCTGGGAGGCCTGGAACTGGGGGAGAAAAGCCCATTCCAAAGTCTGAAAAGGAGCAAAAAATTTTTACATGCACATGGACTGAGATTGGGTATAAAAGCTGAAGATCTTTCTCTCTCTCTCTCTCTCTGTGTGTGTGTGTGTGTGAGAGAGAGAGATTTAAAGAAGCAATAGTTAAGAGGAGAAAGCAATGCTAATATAGAAATAGGGACATGGAAATAGAATGTAAGCAGGGCTGCCAACCTTGAGTGATAGTTCGGAGTGAGACACTGCGAGGGAGCGAAGCGACCGAGGGGGGGATGGTGTGGAAGGGGGGTGTCCCCCCTTCCACGGTAGGGAGCTTTGACAATTTTACATTTTAAATGGTGCAATCTGATGCATGCTTTAGTCATGATTTGGACATATACATACATACATACATGCAAGCAGCACCAATGTACTTGAACCGGATTTGTAAGATATTAATAATGCAGTTCACTGACCATCTTGGCCGGAAAGGGTCCACATTCTTGGGCCTCTGCCCATCTGCTCCGTCCCTTTGGGCTGCTCCGGCTCTCCTCCTCCTCCAGGGTCCTTGGCTGAGAGGGGCGTCCCAAGTGCCTGGGATCCGGCCCCTCCAGGCTGCCTCTTCAGGGCTACAGAAGCCTCCCTCACATGGCCCCGGGGGTGGAGGGGGCCTTGCCAGGGTTCCCGGCCTTGGAGCTGGGCAGAAACGGCCCTTCCCAGCCCTCTCCCACCCTCTAGGCCTCCCACCTGCGGAGGGGAGGGGGATCCAGGCTGAGTCTTGGACCCACCAGCCTCACAGTCCAGCTGAAGGGTCGGAAAGGGCCAGGCAGGCAGATGGACACACACACACACACAGAATGGGGGGGGGAGGCTGGTGTCCTTCACTCCCCAAACGCCCCCCTCCCAGTCTGTGCATGGGACCCCCAGCAATGCTGCCATCAGCTGCTCCCCTGCAGGGAAGTCCTGGATTGTCTGGGGGAGGAGAGGAGAGGACAGTGGCCACTCCCCCCTCTTTGCTTGGCATTTGTGGGGAGACCCCTCAAGGCGAGATTCCTTCCCAGGGGCTCCCAAAGAGCATCCAAACGTTCCTGGCATCAAGTGGGGAAAGAAGCCTAAAAAGAGAGAAACTCCTGCACCGGCTGCGATTGGGGCTCGGAGGGGACAGGAACCCCCCCTCCTTGCGAGCCCCCCCCGCCCCGCTCCAGCCTGCCCTCTGGCGGGACCCCCTTCCTGGAGAGGCTCCTCCCTGCCAGACCCTCTTGCAGCCTCTTGGACCCAGGGGAGGCTGGGCGGGGGCGCATATCTAGGTGCAAAGGGCGGGGGGAGGGACACAATGTACCCGGGAAGGAGCCCTCCCCCCCTCTTCCACCTCCCTCTCCAGGGACTTCCCATCAGGCTGGGGAGCGAGAGAAGCCGAGGCGCGCAAGAGGCCAGCCACGGCAGCTCCCCTTGCGAGAGGGAGGCCGGAGAGGGACGCGCCTTTGCGCCCCAATCCCAGCGGCCTTGAGACCAGACGGGTGCGGGGAGGGGATGATGGGAGCTCAGCTCTCGAGAAAGGCCCAGGGATGCCCTGTAGTCGTATTTCATGGGGGATAGAGAGTTCGTCTCTCTCATCTCCGCCTGCCAGAGCAGAGTGCAGCGCAAGGGTTAAGCCCAGAGAGTTGTGACATCCTAGAGCGGAAAGGAGCAACCGCTTCCTGCAGCGTGGAATTCTCTCCTCACCCCAGTACAGAAATCAATGCGGGCAACGTCCTCTCGCACATGCTCTGTTCGCCCTCTGAAGCCGCCCAGGATCGGAGGCTTCACTTCTCGAAACTTTGGGCTTGGGCATATCGATATTCGGAATATCAGAGAATGTAGAGATATATTTATTTTTGTACATTCCATTTTGGGGGTTTAGCGTGAGATTTCGTTTATCAGAGTGAGACAGTCAAAATTGGTTGAATTGCGTGAGTCTCACGCTAATTGCGTGAGAGTTGGCAGCCATGATGTAAGAAATGGAAATAGTATAGATTAAACAGGGCTGCCAACTCTCACGCAATCAGCGTGAGACTCACGCAATTCAATCAATTTTGACTGTCTCACTCTGATAAACAAAATCTCACGCTAAACCCCCAAAATCATGGAATGTACAAAAATATCCCTACATTCTCTGATTATATTCCGAATATTCCCCTTAGCTTAGGAGAAGGATGAGCTCCCAGCGCCGCCCCGCCCTGCCCAGCCACCCCACCGCGCCTCTTTTCCCGCCTTAATCCTTCTGCCTGCGTCCCGTAACTGTCACGATGCCGATCATTATCGCTTCAGGAAAGCGAAGAGCAGGAGGCTTCTTCGCCGCCCGGGGCGCTCGCAGCCACTTTGCCCCGCCCTCTCCCTCTCTGCAATGTCCTCTGGGACAAGCCAGCTGCCCTAGGCTTTCCAAAGAAGGACACGAGGGGGCTGGCAAAGCCTCTTTACAGCCTCGGCCAGTAATAACAATGGTAAGCAAAGCCAACGGAGTGGCTTCCATTTAACCCTTTGGTGTTTAAATCTTTGGTGATGTTTCTTTATTTTCTCTGGCTGGATTTCTGACCCAGGGGAGAAAGACCATTTAAAAAAGCAAAAAGGACAGAAAGAACACCAAGAAAGAATGGGACAACCCCCCCCCCAAAAAAAGAGATCCAACACAACTCTGAATAAAATTATTATTATTTTAAATTTTATTATTATTATAATTATTATTACCACCCCTTTACACGCCTTATGCTCTCTTTTAGCTGATCCAAAAGAGTCTTCCCAAACCAGCAAGGCGAGAAGCGCACCAGGCTGATCTATAAAGGGGCTGGGCAGCTTTTTTGCAAAATACTTAATAGAAAGGTTGGAGGACTGACAGGATTACATCTCTGGCAGTGGATGAAGGAATCACTTTTTCCTCTTTCTCCTTTGAGTTTAAATCCTAGGTCTCCATGCACCAGATCGACAGGACTGTACTACATTATTATCATATTTTCAAACCCTTAGATAAGGACTCAATAAGGACTTTTTTTGATGCCAGTAGGCTTCTCAGCCCCAAATTGGGATAGCCCTGACTCAACTAGAACATATTCTAATCTTAACACAATTTACCATCCAAAGAGCAGTAAGACCATTAAGTTCAGAATCTAAACTTACCCAATAAATAATATACTGTTTCCTCACTGTGCTCAAGCTTCAGAATACAGTAGATGAGTTTTACAGTTAACAATATGTATATTTATATGAAGCACTCATTATTTGATTAAATGTTTAGTTTATACATGTCTGAAATTATAACCCCTATTTCAGTCAACAAGTTAGTATATAATTAAAGACTGAGACTATAGCATTTGATATTGGCATGTAGTATGGTATTTGATACAGAAAGAAGAATACCCATTGATGTATTTGCATTATCTCTGTAGTTGTTTCGGGTTTTTGTCTTTTTGTTGCACATTGAATTCATCCTATAGTGGTCTATAGTACATCACTAAGCTAATAAAGTCAGTTGAGGTAGAATACTGCAGTTACAAGTCAGGAACTTCAATTATTCATGGTCAGTGAACTGCATTATTAATATCTTACAAATCCGGTTCAAGTACATTGGTGCTGCTTGCATGTATGTATGTATGTATATGTCCAAATCATGACTAAAGTATGCATCAGATTGCACCATTTAAAATGTAAAATTGTCAAAGCTCCCTACCGTGGAAGGGGGGACACCCCCCTTCCACACCATCCCCCCCCCCCTCGGTCACTTCGCTCCCTCAGGCTCGGTCGCTCCGCTCCCTCGCAGTGTCTCACTCCGAACTATCACTCAAGGTTGGCAGCCCTGGATTAAATAAGAATAGAAGTAGAATAATTGTAAACTTATGGTAATAAGAAGTTAATAGAATAAGATAGGAGATTAAGTTTGCATGAGAAAACAGTTTTGTATGGGAAGTGCAATCTTTGTGTTTGTGTTCTGTACCATTAAAAAAAACACCCTAGTGGTGAGTAAGAAATAGCTGCACAAAAAAACACTAGTAGACAGTATATACTACAATGAATGCCAGCCAGACTTCTAATACTTTAATGTATAAATGATTGAGAAAGAATCAATAGAGAATATTTACCACTTGGTAAATAGTAGAGGATAAATGATTCTTACTTATTGGCACCTCAGAGATGGCAGATCAAAGTTATGATTGTTCATAATGATTATGGCAGCTCTTTATTCTTTGTCTTTTTGATGCCACAATTTCTGGATGGTGCTGGAACTAGCATATAAAGCCAA
This sequence comes from Hydrophis major, assembly GCA_033807585.1. Classification (NCBI taxonomy): domain Eukaryota; kingdom Metazoa; phylum Chordata; class Lepidosauria; order Squamata; family Elapidae; genus Hydrophis; species Hydrophis major. Next base: position 84,174,394 of record CM066328.1, on the reverse strand, counting down.
TACATGGGAACAGTTTATTTAGTTGAACAATTCCTCCAAGGGATTTTAATTCTCATTTTCACTAATAGCCAGAACATACATTAGAGCTATCTGGAAGAGGCTACTTGAAACAGGTGCATGGGTTCGTGTAGCAAGTCACTGACTTGCATCTCAGTGTGAAACTATTATTTTTCTCCATACCAATGGGAGAAAAATTGTCTAAACATTTGTGGAGATATAGAGAAAACAAACTACTTATCTATGCCTTCCTCTATCTACGTCTACTTCAGGGATGTCAAACTCAATTTCATTCAGGGCCACATCAGGGTTGTGTTTGACCTTGGGGGAGTGAGGTGTATGTGGCTGGGGGTGGGGGTGGCCAGATCATCATTGGTGTCATCTGCAAAGTCAGCCCATCATATCATGCTGTGATAAACCAAATATGAAGTTATTAGAATGCAAATAAGTGTTGCAATTATCTCTTTCCAGCATACATTGCTCAAAAGGCATTCTGAGACAAGTGTTCGGTCTCTAATGCTGCAAACAAGTGTAGCCTAGAGGTGTTGCACATATTAAAGTATATATTCTTCACATCCATGCATGTAGACTGCAAGATCATGACTTCTCCTTTACTTGGTGACGTATGAGTGGGTTGCAAAGACTACATAGTTTATTTGGCTCTTCCAAGAACAACAAAGTAAAAGGGTTTCCTTGAGCTTTTTGGAAACCATTCCCCAGGTTGCCTACTTAATTGACCCTGCTGTCTCACTCTTAGCAATATTCTGGATCTTCTGAGTGATCATTTCTGAAATGCCTGCATATACCCCATATTTCTGAATAATTAAAACTCTTTTTCTCCTGACTAAAATATAGGATGACAACAGTAAGAACAATAGCATTGATTACTGGTATTGAAAAAGCATTTTTTTCCTGCTTCTGGCAGTCAAGGAACTTCACAAAAACCACAATTCATGCATTTGTGGGAGGAGTGGTAAAAAGAAAGGAAGGCACAACTAAGCAAAAACCCACAATTAAATACAGTAAAGTACACGGAGTAGTAGACACTCTTTCAAAATGAGAAGCATATAGATGGAAATCTGAAAGAACAGAATTCCAGCTGTGCTATTGCCAGAGGACAATCACCTGCAGGCTTCAAGGGGGTAGGGATTTCAAGAACAGATCCATAAGGCAGGAGAAACAAGCTAATATTCCTTTTGTGGTGTGTGTGTGTGTGTGTGTGTGTGTGCACGCTGTGCACGCAGGCCAACTTTGTCAAGGTGAACACTGCCAAACTGTAACTTCATTATTAACCATTCCTGATTTGTTTGCATGAGTCTTGGTACTCAGCTTTCAACACGGATTGCACCCTAGACTCCTAGCTAACAACTTCAATTAGTTTGAAGATGCCAAACAGGGGAACAACCTGTCAGTATTTCCTTAATTCCCACTCCTGATTTCCAGGTCAGTATTTCCTTAATTCCCACTCCTGCTTTCCAGGTATTGCAAAAGGTTAGGGAGGAAAAAAAAATCCAGTTTTAGCACTGGTCATCCAGAATTAAGTAAGTGTTAAGGGACAGGAAGCTGATAAGATGCTCTTTTTCTTGACAAGAGGAAACAGACAATGTAATTCCAGGTAGGTCAAGAAGTTTATCTTATTGAAGTAAGTTCTTAACCAAATGAAAAAAAAGTCACCGCTTTATTTTATGGACAAAAAAGAAAACACCTGCTCATGTCTACTAGCTAATGTCTCTCATAAGACTTGCCATAAAGACTATCAGTTGTCTTTTCCGTGGTGCATCTTTTCAGTCTCCCTTATTCAGGCTGAATAACAAAGTGGATAAATGCAATACTTTGCATTTAAAAGTTTGAACTAGCGCCATACTAAACATTAAAGCGAGCAAAAGCCACTTAAAGGCTGAATTGAAGAGATGTGTCTTGATATTTTTGAAAGCAGTGAGTTGGATGAATGGAGTTGCAAATTTTCTTGTCCCTCACTGGGAGCAGGAAAAAATGAAATGAGATAAAGGGTGTGAATTTCATTCCTGGGAAACTGAACTGCTACATGGGATGAGTGTAACTGATATTGAAATGATAACTAATATTACAAAGTTGCTCCCAGTTAGTGATCAATGTTACATAATAGCTGATAGTATACCTGCTTTGCTGTGTCTCATATTATATGGTGTGTTTGTTTTAATTTGTATGATCTTAGTAACTACAAATTATCTTAGTAACTACTGTTACCAACCATAACACATATTTTGCACACACAACTCAAGAAAAGTCAGAAGGCAGATCTTAAAGACTGTCAAAACTTTGAAGAGTAGAGAAAGGGCAACATAAAAAATATGAATATAAGAAAGAATGAAGGAAGAAAACAGAAAGCTGAAGAATCAAGTGAATTAAAGAAGAAAAAAACCCAGGTAGTGCAGAATATTGGAAAGGAGAAGGGCAAAATTTAAAAATAGCATGCCTTAGTTATATGTCTTTCAGCTGTTTGGATTTTAAGTCTCCTCATTGCTAGCCAGCTTAATGCAATAACTGGAAAATATCAGATTTGAACTCCAATATATCCGGGTGCCACCAGATTGAAGAAAGCTAAATTAGACTCAAAAAGACAATGACAAGCTTCAGTGCAATCTTCAATGTAATTTTTTCCAGCACTCTTGATATGCTTACATTTTCTAAATCTAACATGACATAGAGTAAGTGAAAATGTCATTGCCATTCTTTACTTATTAGTCATGATCTGTCCTGTGCAGTAACAGATGCATTTTTATATTACTCTGCTTTTGATATGTCACAGATTAACAGAATTTGAAGTACTATGTCCACATGTCCAAGAGATGTCAATTCAACCTTTGAAAAGGAAACCAATTGCAGCAATTAATTGAAATAGCAACTTGACAGTTCATCTGAAGCAAGAAGATGCTACCTAGGGCAGAGGTTGCCAACCTTTTGGACCTCAGTGACCACCAAATTCATAATTTTAAATCCCAGGGACCACTAACCAGTTCTGTGGGCATGGCCTAATTTGTGGGTGTGGCTTGGTGGTCATGTGACTGGCTGGGCATGGCTTGTATGTAAATATTATAAATATTTATTTAAAAAAGAGCAACTTTTACCCCAAAGCAGGCAAAGCAGGCAGGCAGATTGACTTGCTCACAGAATCATTCAGTGATCTATCTGCCATCAGCTAGCTCAGTCTCTCAAATTTGCTTCCCATGAGTCTGCACTGAATAATAGAACCTTCAGTCCTAAGGGAGGTTTGGCTGTGCTTAAAAGCAGAGCCGAAGATCTAAAGACTAGCTAGAAAGCAAGAAATCCAACCCTTTCCTGCTTCCTAGCTAATCTAAATCTCTGGCACAGCAGAACAGAGGATGGTCGGAAAAAAGGAAAAATAGCAATTTAGCAGGCAAGTTTGCCGGGTAAGGAGTGAGTGGGTAGGGAGGGTTCTCACGGGCCATGTGGCCAGCGCAGCCTCTCTCTCTCTCTCTCCTCTCTCTCTCCCCCTCTCTCTCAAAACTTTCTGACATGGTACTTAAAAAGATAAAATAAAATAAACCTTCTTTTGTATTCCTTTATTTCATCAAAACACAAATTATTTAGTAATACTGAGCATGGATTTATTTCAAATTCTTCTGTCTGTAATTATTATTTAAATCAAACCAGAACAGGTTTCCTATAATTCTGATTACATAAACTATTCTGTAAAAAGCCTGTGATGGTGAGAACAAAGAATTTCTCCCTTTGTTTTATAATTGCAAAATTCTACCAAGGAAGACATAAGCATTGTTTATGTCTTTGTGGGTTCTGCTTGCGGGGTGGAATCAGGACTGTTGGTTAGTTGTGGTCTGATATTAAAAGGTGTGCCAGGAAAGTCAGAAAGACCAGGTCATGAAAACGGGTAGTGAATTATGCTAGTAACTGGCAGGAGAGGAAAAGATAGAAACCTTAAAGGAAGGCATTCCTAACCTTACACACAACTAAAGGGGCAGTGAAGATGGCCCCATCAAACTCTAACTTGGAAATCCTGCTCTTTGTAATGGGAGAGAAGTTATATCGACTGCCAGATGCCTGCAATTTGGTAGATCAAATCTCACCAGGCTCAAGGTTGATTCATCCTTCCGTCCTTCCAAGGTCAGTAAAATGAGGACCCAGATTGTTGGGGGTGGTATGCTGACTCTGTAAACTGCTTAGAGAGGGCTGTAAAGCAGTATATAAGTCTAAGTGCTGTTGCTATTTAAACATATACTTAATTACAATAATTACAATTACAGCCATACAATAATGCTCCAAAAAGTCAACTAAATGTCAGCTAAAAAGTTAAAAATTGTCTTCTGAATTCCTGTTGGTACTTGGTTAATAAAGGCAAAATCAAGCCCTTGAGTCAAGTGGATGAAATGGCCAATGCAGGGGAAACTGAACAACAGATTTGGCTTCCCCAATCGACAGGGGCAGAGAAGTGCTTGCAAAGGGATGAAAGGAAGCACATCAAGCCAACTAAATGTGACCAGAAAGGAATATTGGCAAGCTAGGAGGCTGTTGAAAAAGGATTGCCAGAGCAATTATTGATAAAGCATCTATTATCCAAGACTTAATCCTGGGTGAAAGTGCTGATCTGCTGTGGGCCACGGAGAGCTGGAATTAATATAATTAATCTCTTAGATCTTTGTTTACCAGTCTAAGTTGTACCACAGCAAGCTAGACATAGAAGGCCGAGGAGAGATCCATATACATTTCAACTAGATACTTTGTCCAGCAGTCTGCTAATCCTGAAACCATGCTGCTGCCTTTGAATAGAATAGAATAGAATGGAATAGAATATAATAGAACAGAGCAGAATTCTTTATTGGCCAAGTGTGATTGGACACACAAGGAATTTGTCTTGGTGTAAATACTCTCAGTATACATAAAGAAAAGGTACATTCATTAAGAATCAAGAATCATAATGTACAACACTTAATGACAGTCATAGGGTACAATCAACAATCAAATCATACTAGGAAACAGTCAATATAAATCGTATGGATACAAGCAGCAATGTTACATTCCTACACTCACAAGTGGGAGGGGATGGGTGATAAGGAGTGATGACAAGATTAACAGTAATAGTAGTGTACACTTTGTAAATAGTTGATCAGTTGAGGGAATTATTTGTTTAGCAGAGTGATGGCTTTCGGGAAAAAACTGTTCTTGTGTCTAGTTGTTCTGGTGTGCAGTGCTCTATAGCGTCGTTTTGAGGAAAGGAGTTGAAACAGTTTATGTCCGGGATGTGAGGGGTCTGTAAATATTTTCACAGCCCTCTTTTTGACTCATGCAGTATACAGGTCCTCAATTGAAGGCAGGTGGGTAGTAATTGTTTTTTCTGCAATCCTAATTATCCTCTGAAGTCCGTGTCTGTCTTGTTGGCTGGCAGAACCAAACCAGACAGTTATAGAGGTGCAGATGACAGACTCAATGATTCCTCTGTAGAACTGTGTCAGCAGCTCCTTGGGCAGTTTGAGCTTTCTGAATTGGCACAGAAAGAACATTCTTTGTTATGCTTTTTTGATGACGTTTCTGATGTTAGGTGTCCATTTTAAGTCTTGAGATATGATAGAACCTGGAAACTTGAAGGTCTCTACTGTTGATTCTGTGTTGTCTAGTGTTGTAAGAGGTGGATGTATAGGAAGGTTTCTTCTAAAGTCTATCACCATTTCTATGGTTTTGAGTGTGTTCAGCTCCAGATGGTTCCAGTTACACAACAAGGCCATCAATAAACAAATAATTCCCTCAACACTGTCCAACTATTTGCTAAGTCTGCATTACTATTAATCTTCTCATCGCTCCTTATCACCCATCCCCTTCCACTTGTGACTGTACGATTGTAACTTTGTTGCTTGTATCCTTACAATTTATATTGATTGTTTCCTGGTATGATTTGATTGCTTATTGTACCCTATGACTATCATTAAGTGTTATACCTTATGATTCTTGATGAATATATCTTTTCTTTTTATGTACACTGAAAGCATATGCACCAAGACAAATTCCTTGTGTGTCTAATCACACTTGGCCAATAAATAATTCATTCATATAGAGCAGATAGGCTTCTAATCTATGAAAGACGTAGAGACACTGTGCTTGCAAGGCTATCATTCTGGCATCTGGAGAGTACTTTGTACTCCATTGCCTGCAGACTATGGATGGCCTTTCCTTAAGAGTTGTTTGATCTTCATTTTTTCACGACTTAGAAAAATATGTAAAGATACATATCTTTTGCTGGTCTTTTGGTATTTATTTTATTGTTTTAATATCTATGTTAAACTTTTCATATTGTTTATGCTCTTAAATTTTGCCAGCCATTTTTCCACACTTACCAATCAGGGAGGCAAACTACAAATTGAATAAATGAATTAAAACTGTCTTCAGCACTTGATTGAGAGTTTGAGAGATTTGATTTAATGTTATGGCTAATCTAGAAAGTGCTGGACTAGAAAGTGGGAGACAGCTGTAGTTTTAATCCTTCCTTAGGCATGAAAACCAGCTGGCTGACTTTGGGCCAGTCCCTTTCTCCTAGCCTAATCCATTTCACTGAGTTGTTGTTGTGGGTAAAATACAAGGGAGGAACATTATGTATGCCGCCTTCAGTGGTCCAAATAAAGAAGCATTGTGATCTGTTTTCCTTATTACCTTCTGGGAGAGGCAGAACATCTATCTAGATTCAGTCACAGTTTTGTTCCATATAGTATCTCTCAGGTGTGAACTCTCAGGTTTACTCTTTCCACTATGTATTCAAAATGGAAGTGATATATATGCTATATGAGAGCAGGCAACAGAATTTCATTTTTAATGTGTGACAGTGTAGTCACAATAAAAAATGATAATAAAGGTTATCTCATCTCACTTTATCTCATCTTATCTTCTTATCCTATCCCGTCCCATCTCATCCTGTCCCACCCCACCCCATCATCTCATCTTATCATCCTCTCTTATCTTGTACTGCACAAACATAGAATGGTGAGGCTTCCATCATTTGGATGAAAAGATCAGATCCTGCAGATGCCTTTGGAATGATATGCCATCATTCTGTGTTCCTCTTGCTGAGTCAGAATGACAAGGCTGAACTCACTCTTCTTGTTTGCCTATCATGTTCATCTGTGAAAAATGAACTTGTCACTACAAGTTCACCCTGGCATGTGGCAGGTCCCCTCAAGAGTGTGTAGAGAACACAGATGGGACCTCAGTTCCAACAACCCCCAGTTTTTTCTCTCCAGCTGAACCCCTTTCCTTGCATCGTAGCAAGGGTTCAGGTTCACGTTATTCTCAACAATGGCATTGGTTCTAAACGTTGAGGTGAAATCCTTGAAGTATGAACTCATTCCAAATGAAAGACAACATTTAGAATTTAGGCTGTAGACAAGAAAAGGACAGAGCAGAAACAGAGAAAAGGAAAAGGGGGAAGGGAAAAAATGACTTACCTTGAGTCAAGAGGAGTGCTATATAAAAAGAAATTTAAAAAAAGAAAAGGAAGGAAGAGACAAAGAGTTAATATTTTCTGCATAACAGGTTTATAAATATTTTGCATATAACCGTGTTAAATAATAATGAGCTTGCTTGAAGTAAACAATGGCTTTTTGGTAGCCTCATGGTAGAAGCAGGTTTGAAAGCATGCATGGGAGCCACAAAATGGAGATGAAGCTGTATCAAACAGGTGCAATTTTAAGGGTTTCAGAGGTTCCCCTTTTCCCTCATGAACAAAGGTGCAGGCATGTGGGGTGGAAGGGTCAGGACTTGGAGGTGAGGACTGTAGAAGCAATCAATATACAAATTTGCAACACAAGACCAGAATCGGGGCACAGCTAGTGGCTTTTTTTGGTGGGGGTAGGGGAGGTTGCCTTCGAGTCAGTGTTGATGTCTGCCTGGATTAGTCCCTGCAGTTTTCTTGGCAGGATTTTGGGAAGTGATTTGCCCTTGACTTCTTCCTAGGACTGAAAGGAGCTCCTGTCAAGATCATACACCTAGTTTTGTATCTAAGATGGGACTAGAACCTATGCTCTTTAGGTTTATAGCCTGGTTCCTTGGTGCTTAGCTACTGGCACTTAGCTGCTGGCCTAGGGATTTCTACTATTTCTACTATTGTATTTAAAACTCTTTAAATTGGCTATACCTAAGGAAATAACTTTGGTTTCAGTAAAAATTAATATGGAAATCAGACAGATGCAACGATTCATACTTGGAAACTAAATTGTATCACCCTAGCTGAATTATTGTCACTCAGTGAGGAATGAAATTTCACTTTACCTATCTTGTATAACCTATTTTACCACCACTTCATGGGGCTATACAACTAGCTTCCAGTAACTCCTAGATAGCAATGAAGGGATCAAAAAAAATATCTAATCGATTGCTGCCATCTTGTGTTCATCCAGAATTTTTCAGTCAAGTTTTGGCAAATGTACTCATTTAGCAATAATGTGAAGTGGAATCCTTAGTGCTCCCTGAGCTTGTTTGTTTTCTTGCAGATGTTTCATTATTCAGTAGTAACATCTTCAGTGCTAGAAGAGTGTGAGGTTTGCTTTTTATTTATATACAATAACTTGTCAAGTCTATGTTGGTGGGGATGTAGATTTCTCCTTGGTAGTTCCTTGATTAGGCTGTTGTTTACTGCTTGATTGTCTGGTGTTGCTTCTGGTATCAATCCCTGCTTATCTGGGTGTTGATTCATGGCAAGGAGGTGTTCTTATCTTTTTGTTTCTAGTTTTTTAATTGTATTTTTTTAAAAATTGTCTATATATGGTTTATCACTATGATTCTGTTCATGTTGATCTGTCTGAATACCAAGCTTTTAGGAATTCCCTAATTTAGCTTGGTCTAGTATGCTCACAGTTTCCCAGCTGAAACTATAGTTAAGTCTGTCCAAATTAAGGCATTTTATTGTGTCTTCTGATTGCTCGTTGATGTTCATGGATGTGTTCTGTTAGTCTTCTGCTTGTCTGTCCTAGAGAGTGGCTGTTATAGTCCTCACACTGTGTATTGTAGATAAACCCTGTTTTTTCTTCTTGGGCTAGTGGGTGTTTTGGTTTACTTAAGATATTTTGGAGAACTTTAGTTTATATACTACAGTGATGCCATGTGGTTACAATAGTCTGTTGGTTCCTTCTGAAGTATGGGGAGTGCTATCCTTTTCATAGCTTATGATGGTTGCGCTGTAATAGGTTGAGTGATCAGGAATTTTTTTTTATAAACTTACGTGGATATTCGTTTTGTTAGAAGATGTTGTATAGGTGGTGTTTCCTTTTTTGATGTTCTGGATAAGTGCAGTGCATTTGTGCTCATCTGAATAATAGCAATAGCACTAAGGCTTATATAACGCTTTACAGTCCTCTCTAAGCAGTTTACAGAGTCAGCATATTGCTCCCAACAATTTGAACCCAGAAGGATGGAAGGCTGAGTCAACCTTGAGATCTGAACTGCCAAATTGCAGGCAGCCGGCAGTCAGCAGAAGTAGCCTGCAGTACTGCATTCTAACCACTGCGCCACCAGGGCTCATAATGCTCTTACACAGCTTCTTTTGTTGGTATTTGGAAGTGGAACACTTGGTTAATATCGGTAGGTTTTTTGATAAAGTTGTGCTTCTAATTTGCTGCCGTTTCCTCTGCTGATGAGGATATCTATGAAGGGGAGCGTGTTGTTGTCTTCTTCTTCCCTTGTGACTTTTATTCCTTTGAAGACATTCTTTCATATTTCTTCTCTAGTTGTTCCTTTTTTATTATGACAAAGGTGTTATCTACAAAACAGATCCATACTTTGGGTTGTATGCATGAGAGTGCAATATTTTCTAGCCACTGCATTAGTCTCTCCTAGGAATCCTGAGAGTAGTGATCCCATGGGTGTCCCTCAGATTTGTTGAATGAATGTAGTAAGATAAAGATGGATGGGACCCATGATGTATGATTCTGAGTACTTTGAACTTAGTGTATTTAGTTAGGTTGGGTATATTGTATAGTAGAGTTATCATGGATTCTTTTGCTAGTTCTTGGTTTATGGATGTAAAGTGTTGTGACATTGAAGGAAACCATAATTTCATCTATTATTAGTTTTTTAAAAAAATTCTCTGGAGGCACTGTGGTAGGCAGTTGATATAATATTTTCTCCCCTCAGTGAGATGTCCAAATTTTTTTGTAAGTTCTTTACCTATATATTGGGATCCCTGGTTGGTCTAGCAGGGATCAAAGCCAGGACCCACAGCAGATAAACAATCAAGCAGTAAACAACAGCCTAATCAAGGAACTACCCAAGCTGAAAAGAACACTCCCATCAACAATGGCAGGACAAGCTTTCTGTATATAATCAGAAAGTAAATCCCATAGCACTGAAGATGTTACCTAGCTGGGTAATGAAATGTTTTCAAGGAAACAACCTCGGAGAGCACCAAGAAATCCACAGTTCAACCCTGAGCTATAAATATTGTCTTCTATTGGTAGAAGTGAAGTTTCACTTATAACAATTCCCAGACATGAATAAATTTTATAGCAGGATAAGAATAATTGATGCCTTTCCCCATACCTATTGTGAAGACTTTCTAAAAGCTCCACTATGTAAGTTACAGATCATTATACAGCTTTGAAGCAAAAGGGAATTTAAACAAATCTGTGCTTCTCCTGGCCCCTTGAGATCAAGACATACATATTGCTTTTAATTCTAAACTCTGAACTGTCAGTTTATGGTTTTGGCCTATGAAAGCTGATTACAGTAACTGGTTCATTCTAAATTAGCCAAAAAGCTTGATACTACTAACAAGAAACAACTTGAATACGAATCCTAAAAAATCGCTTCTGCTGTTCTTTTCATTTCTCTTTGCTAATTGATAGTATGCTTCTGTCAAGAATATTTTATTTGGAGTATTTTTAATTTTGATTATAAATGATCTTTTAAGTATTTGGATTTCTAATTAAATCTCATTGTACTATCTTCTATTTCATATATCTCAACACGACTCTTAGCATTTTATTTTCTAAGAATTAATTTCTTACATTTGTGCAATTATTTCTAAAGACAACCATCTCCACTTCTAAATTAACTCTGATTTGTACTCCTTTCTATATTTGCCTATGGTTTAGCAAGAAGAATGAAATATTACTTTGATTTTTAGAGAGGAATCTGGAGAAGTGTCACCATTTGGAATTAAAAAAAAAATCTCATCTCAATAAAAATGAACCGCCAGTGTGAAATAGGAGCTGAACTTTGTCCCTTTAGTTTTACAGATTTGTCTTATAATTTATCATCTAATTTCAAGGACAGAGAAAGCCTAATCTATACCATACCATTTCACTTAATACTAGGTCAGTGAAATCCATACAGGCTTCATGACTTAACTGGCCTAGCCAATTGCAACTGAAGAATCTGACTGCTGCTTCGGGCTTAATAGAAGTTTATGAGTTGAGATGTGAAGCTCTGGAGAATAGCATTGCAAGGAATGGTTTTTAAAAATAAGCCTGAATCTCATTGTGGTTGTTGACCTTGAATAAATGATGGCTTGTACTAACCATGCTGCATAGGTTTTCCACAGAAATACCTATTAAAGAAGCGGCCCTGTATTTAAAACCTAACAAGCAGGGGTGGGATTCAAATTTTTAGCAACTGGTTCTGTGGGCGTGGCTTAGTTGGTGGGTGTGGCTTGGTGGTCATGTGACTGGGTGGATGTGGCTTGGTGGTCATGTTATTGGCTGTGCATGGCCAACTCAACATCACTCACATCAAGACACACATCTCCTCGTCTGACCTCTCATGACTGTGGGGATGCTGCAACAGTCATAAGTGTTAAAAATGGTCATAAATCACTTTTTTCAGTGCCATTGTAACTTTGGTCACTCCACACAAGCAAAGTACCAGCAAAGGAGGGGAAAACCCCCAGAGATGTTCCTGAGACAGGAAGTCTAGGCCTGTCAAGAATGTAATAAGGGTTAATGGAGAGGCAGTTTCTGTAAGCAACACCAGAATGTTTCCTTCCTGCCTTCCTTACAGGATTAGGCCCGTAATTTCTTCTAACAACCGGTTCTCTGAACAGCTTAGAATGTTAACAACCAGTTCTAGCGAATAGGTGTGAACTGGTAGAATCCCACCCCTGCTATTTGAACAGTAACTGTGTTGGACTGTACCTTTAACACAGCAGGAGGAAATTCAGGATGGTACTACATTTGACAGGGCTATTTTCAAATATGAAATGAAGGCAGGGATGTCACATTTTCGCAGAAAAAATTAGAAGCAGTCCATTTAGTATGTTCCAGATTTTTTTGGACTTCAATTACTATTAGCCTGAACCAGCATAAGCAATGACAAGGAGATTCTTTAGAACATCTGGAAAACATTGGATCTGCCTCAGCTGGCACTCTATATCCTTCAAAACAGTTTATTGGGACATTTTTCTGCTTTCTAGCTCTGATATTGAAAAGTTGGGAGGGGAAAACACTCACTGAAGCAAATGATATGAGAAAAGCACCAGGGGTGAGTGTCGATTGTTCTTTGTTACACCTTCCTTTTATGATTTTTTTAAATCCACAGCCTCTGGCATATATGAATAGAATGTACCTACGGAAGGAACTCTCTCTCCAACACTTGCATCTTCTTCGTTTCAAAGCTGATTTTCTCCCCCCTGAGGTTTGGCTTGTGCTCCTTGCAGCAAGTGTGGCCTCAAGAATAATAGATTTAAAATATTAAACTCCTGAAGGTCTGAGATCTCTGAATACCATTTGGGCTTCAGCCTATTAAAAAAGTGCTTATCTCTCTTTCACTTCTAATGTAGTGCATGAATATTTGAAGAATTCTATGATAAGATTCAGGAATATAGAAAGGGATTTTAGCTTTTTATTGCGGACAGACATAGCTTACAGAAGCAGGAAAATGGCTTCCTTTGCTTTCAGAAATAGCTCAGCCAGGGCAATTCAATTCCAGCTTATAGTAGTCCAAGCTTGGTGTCTATTAAAAACTGGCACATTCTTCTCGTCACTCATTAGTACATGTCTGTCCCAAAGTCACTTCATTAAAGATGTGAGAAGACAAAACTGCACGAGACCCTAACAAGGCATGTAACATTAGCCTAGGGTAAGATGATCCAACATTTCTACAACTCATCAACTTCCTCTTTGGTTGCTTCAATTCCCTTAGGCAGAATTCACATTGTTCACCGTTGGTGTGAGAGGAAGAAGCTTGGCCCTCAGAATCTCTTTAATGATAATGGTGTTTGTGTAATGATGGCACACATTTGTAAACTGCCTTGTTATGATGCTTTCTCTGCCATTACCCAATTTCCTGGTATAGTGGACATCTGCTCATGCTTTTGGTATTCCAAAAGCTGTTTCAGCAAGTCTTTGAGATCTGAAATAGCTTCTCCTATATGGAAATAGTTTTGACCATGGTACTTCCCAGTGCTAACAGTTTGTTGTTGTTGTACTAATTCATACTGTTGTTATTGTTGCTATTATAATGTTTCTTTTTAAAAAAATATTTTTAATGATGAATAGATGAGGTAAGTAAACCTCTTGGAGCCATTTATAGTTTGGAATGGTGAATAACCCAGTAAATTAAAAACTGGCTCTACTGGGAAGGCACTTCCAGTGCTTACATATTTGTTACTGTAATTTTAATGCTTAAAAGTAATATATTATTTATTAAAGTTATTTTAACATCAATAAACTGCTGAAAGCCCACTAGGATTGGGTGGATGATAAACCACACAAATAAGCAAACAACCAAATCAAACCACTTCTAACTTCCGATTCCCTGATTCCAGTGAAACACCATCTCAATGGAATGCATAAAAAACACTCTTTTCAAATAGCATCAGCGCTTTCTCATGATTAAAATGGCTTAAAACTCACATTAATGTGAATTGTTGGTAGATGTACAGAGATCACATGAACATTTCCAAGTAGCCATGATGTGGGCTGCTTGTAGTGGAGTGTTGGGGATGAAAAAAAAAAGAGAGAAATTTGGAGTATAAAAGGATTTCAGAGAAAAAGATGAAAGTTTACAAATGAGGAATCATCAGAGGAATCTAATTTGGGTTCTGAAAACCCAGCAAAGAATGGCTGGTAACAAACTTTCCAGCTGAAAAAGTAACTTTGGAACAATTGTTCTGTTTTGCCCCTTGAATGAAGTATAGTCTGGAATAAAACATAAAGTTAATGACAGACGCAATAGCAGTATGCTGCTATTACGAATACTTAAGAGCTGTCGTTTTCTTTGTTTTTCAAGAGTGTTAACTCCATAGTTCTGAAGCATAGTTCTGTTATACCATTTTTCCTTGAAAAACCTAAAATACAAAAAACTAAATAATCTGAATATTTTGTACAATGCATATTATGAAGCATTCTTGACTGATCTACTTTTAATTTCTAAGCATTGTTATAGGCATCTTTTTAATGAACTTTATTTGTTTTCATATTTTGTGAAGAAGAATAGAAAATATATGAAAGTCCACTAGATCTTTGTTAATGCGACCCATTAGAGAGAAGAACTGTTGTGTAAAGATTCTTGAAACATCCAAGGTCAGACACAAAATCTCTGGGATGCATAAGTGGGTTACAAACTAAGCAAAGGCAGCTGCAGACAGATTTCCCCAGGCTTGTGGTTCTCAGACTTCTAGAATTTGCAGCCAGCACGGGTCTTCTGGTGAGTGGTTCAACACATTTGGAAGGCAGAAAATTAAGGTAGATTTCCTCAAAGCATGCTTTGACTTCATCTTGGAAATTCTTTAGTGCTGATATGCCTGTATGTCCGGAATGGAACAACTCACCCCAGTGATCTTGCCACAGCCGATTGTGGGACAATTCAATATGGGATAACTGAAGCGTAGAATTGCAGCTAACTCTAGCCTTGGGGATGTCTAACTTGAGCAGGTTCAGACCTAAAGCAAGACAAGGTCTGCTGCAATTCATTTGTTCTTCTCTTGAGTTATCCTGGGTTGAATTGTCCATGGTGAGTTGGCTGTGGGGAGTTGTCCCTCAGTGAGTTGTCCAGGGTGAGTCGGCTGGGATGAGACGCCCAGGGAGACTTGTCTTAGACCCTGTATGTCTTTGCTGAAATACTGAGAAAGTACTTCCTAACATGAGTTCTATGAAGTTGTATTATGAAGTATTTGGTCTATTTGGAGATTCCTTTTTTGGCAGGGAATTAATTGCAAACATTTTTGGCTGTTACTGTTGGCAGCACTTGTTAAATCTGACTCCAATATGTACATGTCTATATCTATATATTTTTATATAAAAATAATCAGTAGGTAATATTAATTACAAAGCTGTAATTAATGAAGAGAATTTTAAAAAGACAGGAATCATTCTGCAAAGTTGGGAAGGAGCAAGCTGAAGAGGCAACCATGCAGTTTAACATATTCTTCTGAGAAAAGGACTTTCCATCTTGATATAAGAAAATGAGACATGATTACATCAAAAATATGACCAAAAAGGAACACAGGGGAGGAAGGAGAGCAAGTAGAAAGGGAAGGATCCAAACGCATGGAAGTTCAAATAGCCTGTAAGGCACAAGCACTGCACAAAAGGAGGATCGTAAAGCTAAGCTCAAAAAGGCAGAGATGGGACCGAAACAGGGTGAGAGCGAGAATATAGGAGGGAAAAGAGTAACACTTGGTCTGTGTAAAAATCAAAGAGAAAAAGGCAGAAGAAAAAAGGTTGTTTTTGCGATCTGCATTTGCTTGGTTTCTTTTTTTTTCAAAAAAAAAAAAAAAAAGAGGATCTCACACCTGATATTCCTCGTTCCATCCATTTCGGTTCACCAAGGACAATGAAGAAAGCCTCCTGCCTTTCGTATTCCTCCTCATCTACTATTTTAACCCTTATGGTCTTCCTGTAGGGACAACAAGAAAAAGATGGGTGTACAGTGGGTAGCTTAGTTGGGAACAAATTCAGCAGCAGCAGTCGACACGACTACTACCCCTATCACCACTCCTTCTCACATGCAGCCTGCTTCTGCCACTGTCTTGGTGGTCTTTCACTTGCTTTCTAGGACATATCAGTTGGAGCTGATCTTTAGATGAATTAGAGAACACTAGAGGAAGGAAGGAAGGAGGAAGGGAGGGAGGGAAAGGCAAAGAGTGAGGAAGAGGAACCTGGTCTATAGTGATGGTTAGTGGAAGGTGACCTCTGCAGCACATTTAGTCAAATGTCACATGGTAATAACAGTTCATCAACTGGCTGAACTATGGTTAATCCAGAACAGCCTACAGCCTGGGACAAGCATCTTTAGCATATTAGATAAAAAGATAATTAGATTAGATAAAAAGCCAATTTTTCTCTGTCTTGAACAGTGGGTGGAGAGTGCAATAAGACAGAATTAAAATATCCTTCTAACATACAGGCACACACATACACAAACTCAGGCACAAAACAGCCAGGACTTTCCCATCTGGATCTTTTTCTCTGCAAAGGCAATTTGGTTTTTTCCCCCCATACCTAATACAGTAATTTTCTTTACTGAGAATTGATAATTCATTTTGGCTGACTGAACTGCTCAGTGCTTATGAAATTCAATGTTATAAGGGTATGGGCAACATATAATACAACCTATGTGAGTATCATGCAATGACACAAAAGACACCCTTATAAAAATGAAGTTGAAATTCTATACCCATTTAGCTAGGAGTAAATCCTATTAAACTCAGCAGCGTTCACTTTTACATCAACATGCTTCAGAATCGCTCAGACACTTCATTTCTTCTTCTTTTCTTACCTATTTTTTTTAGTATATGAACATGAAGAATGACAAAGAATGAATACTAACGGTTTCCCATTTTCCTTAGAAGTTATCTATTTATATTAATTGGGTTTCTGTTATTGTTATTTTCTCAAGGAATCCTAATTATTTCCTTCAATTTGTAGAAAGTGCTAGATCCTGATAAATGCCTGTAGCCTCAAAATGTTGAGAATAGAAATACAACATTGAATTAGCTTTTTCAGCCAAGTAAGAATCTGTATTAGCCACAACTCTCTCATATAACCTCCAGAATAGTGAGAAATCTTGAATGTATTTTTAGGATTGTGATTCTCAGTTTTCACATTTAGTCACATGTTTAGATTGGGCGTTGGTTCTTACCTGATACGCCCCTTCTCGGCAAGCCGCGAGGAGCATCCAGAGAGTGGGATGTGCTTCTGAGTCCCCTTCTTGCAGGCTGAGCTTTAGCTGAGGAAATGCTCCGCCCCCTCACATGACTCCACGTAGCGTTCCCCCAGTTTTTTGTGATAATGAGAAGAAAGGTTAAGAAATCCTTCTAATCAACTATTGGCTCCTTGGCTGAAACTAGAGTACCCACCAGATGGAGGAGTTAGGGTGGGGCTGGATGTTCCTCGTGGCTCGCCGAGAAGGGGCGTATCAGGTAAGAACCAACGCCCATTCTCCCTCAAGCCGCTCGGAGCATCCAGAGAGTGGGACATACCAATCTTGACTGTCCTACGGGTGGGACTCCGTCTGGGCCGGCAGCCCCTCCGAGTCACTGATGACCCTCTGTAGGACTCGTCGGCTGAAAGAGGCCTCTGCTGAGGCGTATAGGTCTATTTTGTAATGTGTGATGAATGGGGATGGAGAGGCCCAAGTGGCTGCCCGACAAATGTCAGCAATTAGGGCTTGCGTGGCCCAAGCCGCCGAAGTAGCTGCACTCCTGGTGGAATGAGCGGTTATTCCCCCAGGAGCGGGCAGAGATTGTGATAGGTAGCACCTGGCAATAGTCGCCCCAATCCAGTGACTGATGGTTGAGGGAGAGACTTTGAACCCCAATGTCCTGGGCTGAAAGGAGAGGAAGAGGGATTCTGATCTCAGGAGTTGTGTGCGCTTAATGTATATGCGCAAGGCCCTTCTAACATCCAGGGTGTGCCAAAGGGTTTCCCTGTCCCTCGAGGGTCTGAGGCAAAAGTTTGGGAGGACCAGTTCCTGAGACCTGTGGAAGGGTGAGTTAACCTTGGGTAAGAAGATGGGGTCGGGGTGAAGGACCACCCGATCAGTGTGGAACACGCATAAATTGTTTCTGATTGACAATGCTGCTATTTCCGAGATTCTACGAGCAGAAATAATGGCCACTTGAAAACTACTTTAAACGTTAGAAATTGAAGGGAGGACTCCCTCAGAGGTTCAAATGGGTGCCTTGTAAGCGAAACGAGGACCTTGTTGAGGTCCCATGTGGGTAACCTGTGAACAGTCGGAGGGCACAAGTTGGTGGTGCCCCTGAGGAAAGCTCTAACCTGGGGGTAATGAGAGAGAGAACTGAAGTTATCAGAAGAAACAACGGTTGAGAGGGCAGCGACTTGCTGTCTCAGGGTGTTGGGGGCAAGCCCTTTACGTAGGCCTTCTTGAAGGAATTCCAAGATCTGCGCAATAGAGGGAGAGAGGGGGTCAACTTGGAACCCGCTACACCACTTGGAAAAGCCCTTCCAAGTGGCATCATAAATTCTTGTGGTGGAGGGTCGCCTAGCAGCCAAAATAGTGTCGATTACTTGACCGGAGAATTTTTCTCTTGTCAAACGGATCCATTCAACCTCCAGACGGCTAAGTGGAGCCATTGGGGCTCTGGATGCAGAAGGGGCCCCGAGAGAGGGAGATCCTGTCCGGGGAGATCCTCCATGGGGGCGCTACTAAAAGATTGCGGAGGTCCGCGAACCATGGTCTCCTGGGCCAATAGGAAGCCACCAGGAGCAGGTCTGCCTTCTCGTGAATGAGTTTGTTTATGACTCTGGGAACTAGCGGCAGTGGAGGGAAGGCATATAGGAGCCCTGGGGGCCATGGGCAGCTTAGCGCGTTGTGGTTCTCTGACCCGTGAGATGGGTACCTGGAAAAAAACCGTGGAAGCTGTGCGTTGGACGGGGAGGCGAAGAGATCCACCCTCGGGAGGCCGAATATTCTGGACGCCTCCTTGAATAGGGATGGATGGAGGCGCCATTCTGCTTGGTCCACCGTGGCCCTGCTCAGCCAATCCGCCTGGATGTTGGAGATTTCAGAGATATGTTCAGCTTTTAGTGCAAGGAGGTTGGATTTTGCCCAACGGCAGAGGCGCTCGGCCTCCCTCATCAACTGAATAGACTGGGTGCCTCCTTGCCTGTTGATATGGGCTTTAGCCGTGGTGTAGTCCGTGAGAATAAGGACGTGACGCCCGCGTACCAAGGGGAGGAATCTGAGCAGGGACAGGTGGACGGCGTGAAGCTCCAGCCAGTTAGCTTGATCGGCGACCACTTGCCCTATGCCGAGAGCGAGTTGACGTAAGCGCCCCAACCTGATAGGCTGGCGTCCGCGATGAGGGTTAGCCGCTGAGGTTCTGAGAAGAGGTGGCCCCTGTTGATGGCGGGGTTGGTCTACCAGAGGAGGGACGTGAGGACCCTTGGAGGCACCTTGACTCTGGACTTCGAGTTGCTTCTTCCGGATCTTTGGGATAGGAGCAGGAACCACTGGAGGGATCTGCTGTGTAAACGGGCCCAGGGAATAATTGAGATGCATGAAACCATCTTACCCAATAATTTAGAAAGGTCAAGTAATGCCACCCTCCTTGATCGCCTAATCTGTTTGACCAGAGCTTGAATGCTGAGAAACCTCTCCGAGGAGAGGAAGACCTTTTCTGTAACCGAATCAATTATGGCTCCCAAGTGGGTGATTCGGGTGGATGGGACCAGTTGACTCTTTTGCCAATTGATGAGGAACCCGTGTGCCAGGAGAGTGGAGAGGGTGGCTCTGGTGTCCCTGACTGCCTGGGTCTTGGACGGGGAGAGAATAAGGATATCGTCCAAATAGCAGTGATGGCGGACGGGAACGCTCCTGAGGTGAGCCTCCAGGGCCGCGAGGACCTTGGTGAAGGTCCTGGGAGCCGAGGCCAGACCAAAGGGGAGGGCCACATATTGATAGTGAAGGTTGTTATAATAGAACCTAAGGAATTTGTGGTGAGAGGGCCAGATTGGAATGTGTAGGTATGCCTCCGAGGGATCTATGGGGGATAACCAGTCACTCCGCCTGGTACCCAAGAGAATCGATTGCAAGGTATGCATTTTGAATTTGCGCTGGATAAGGTGGCGGTTTAGCCGTGTTAAATCTAATATAGCTCTTCATCCCCCAGAATGCTTGGGCACCACAAAGAGGTGGGAGTAGAATCCTCGTCCCCTCTGGACCAGTGGAACGGGTTGAATGGCCTGAATGTCAAGCAGGTGTTGGATGGTTGCATCCATTAGTGCAAGTTTGGCGGGATCTCTTGAGGTGGGGGATGTCATAAAGAAATCAGCGGGGGGGCGGACCGGAACTCAAGGGCAAGACCACACCTGACAGTGTCCCTAACCCGTGCATGGGAGTGGATTGTCCCACTGAGCATTGAAGTGTCTAAGGCGGCCGCCGATGGGGAGGGAAGAAGAAATTCTATCTGGGTCGGCAGTAGGGCCTCCCCCCTGATCCCCTAAAGGGCCTCTTATAGTTGCCGCCCCATCTGTTTCTGTCGCCTGAGTCCGAGCGGTCCTGAGACCAGAAGGAAGGGGGTCTCGGGTATCTGGGCGGGAAGGGGAGTTGGTAAAAGGGGCGGGGGAAGCCCCTCCGAAATGGCTGAGGGCCTATTGTCTCTGGCTTCTGAAAAAGGGAGGGCCGGTACTTCCTCTTGCTGCGGCCCTCGACCAGCAGGGGTTCCAAGGCCAGGCCGAACAGTTTGTCTCCCTGACGGGAGCAGTGGCCAGCTTGACTTTATTTTTACATCCGCCTGAAAGTGCTTTAGTCGCAGTAGGCGGCGAGCCGTGACATGTGATGTTATCGCTCTGGAAGAGAACCTTACCGATTGGTAAGTGGCGTCAGCTGAAAACTCGGCTGTGGCCACCAGTTTCGCTATGTCTTGGTGCGCCCTCACATTGACACGGGGACGTTCTCTCAGCTGCCGGAGCCAGCGGATAGAGGACCTTGTGAAGAATGAAGCGGCCCTAGCCGATTTAATGGCCCAAGCGTCGGATAGATGGGCCCGGCGCAACGCCAGTTCCGTCTGCTTTTGCTCAGGTTTCAAGGCCTCTCAAGCCTCACTGGGGATAGAGGAGGAGGCAAGGCCCACAATGGGGTCGTCAACCTCCGGGATGTTTAGAAGAGTAGACGTTGCCGAATTGAGATTAAAGAATCTCTTGTCTTGGATAGAGGGTGTAGGGGGGGCTCCCATGGAAGCAAGTTGCTTCGGTTGGGATGACCTCAGCTTCCATCACTGGTTGTGTGAAAATGGAGTCCTCTGGTCTCTCTGAGGCGGGGGGGAAGTCAGAGGGAGACTGGGGAAGAAGACCAGAGACATTATTGGCTTTAAAGAGGAGGGATTTGAACAAGTGTGGCTTGAACAGCCCCCGAAATACGGGTTGGTCGGGAGAAGCCCCCTCGTCCTCCGACATCTCCCCTTCCATGAGGTTCGCCTCTAAGAGGGGCTCACCATAATGGGAGGATCCCATCCGGGAGTCCTGTACCTCTTCCCTGAAGTCACCAAAGTCCCCTTCCTCCTCCTGGGCCCCTACGGGAGAAGGGCTGTCCCTCTTAGAGAGTACCTGACCAACCAGGGGATCCGGCTGTGGGAGGGATCTGATGGATAAAGAGTCATGGTCGGGAGCCCATGGAGAGAAGCCTGATGTGGACATGTGCTGCAGGCCTTCCGCAATGCCCTGGCGGATAGTCAATTCCATCCAAGCCTTGATGTGGGCTGGAACCTCAGATGTAGAGGGTTCTTCCTGATGCAGACCAGCGGCCGTAGGTGTAAAGGTAGCTTCAGGGGTCTGTCTGGTCGGTGGTCCCGGGGTCAAGTGACCCTGAAGTGGACTGCACCTAGATATGGAGAAGGAAGGGGTGGAGGCCCTGAGCGGGACTCCCTTGATCGCCTATCAAACTCCTTTTCCAACGCCTTATGGCGCCTTCAGGCGTCTCGTTGGGAGGCCTTGGAAAGCTCCTTGTCCTGCCTGCGCAAGTAATGGGACTTTGCCTTAGCCTTCAAGGAAGGTTGTTTAGAGAGATTGCCATCTGCCATTTTGATAATTATAATAACATAAGGTTCCTTGTCCTGGTGATAATAATAGTAATAAGAGTAAAGGGCGGTTGGCTCGCCTGGAATTGGCCTGAGTGGGGCCGAGTGAGGTTTGAGCTGGCCCGCTCCCCCTTTTGGAATTTAATATGTACAGTGGTAACCGGTAGTAAGGAATAAATATATATATATATATAATATGTACAGATGTGTAATCCTCTGATTTTTATTTATTTATTTATTTATTTACTTACTTATTTATTTATTTATTTATTTATTTTATATGCTATCTGCATGTAAAGGTTATCTATGTATATACGTATAAAAACGTATAATTTCGTTTGTAAATTTTTCTCTCTTTCATTTCTTTTCTCTCTCTCTCTCTTTTTTTTAATACAACAGCAGGAAAGGAGCCAAAGAGGTTCCACAGTACAGGCCGGATTTACCAAATAAACGCCTGAGGCCTAGAAGGAGAGAGGCCTCTGGCAGCAAGCCTCCAGCAACAAGCTGGGTGCTGCAACTTCACCCCGATAGAGGCTGCGGGAGGCCAACAGAGACAATGAAAGCGAGCCCAAAGGAACGCTAAAAGCAACTAACTCTTGACCCAGGGAGTCTTGGACTTTTACTTCCACCGCAGCAGCAAGGATCAGAAATAACAATGGCGCCCGACCACAATGCGGCCCCAAGATGGCGGCCACGAGCTGAGCTATGTCGGGCGCCTTCGGGACGGCAAGGAGGGCTTGTCCGGTTAGCTCAGCACACCTGGTGCTCTTAAGGAGCGACTAGCCCTTCCCAGTCGGCGTTTAGGGTGGGGGGGAATCCAGTGCAAGTTGGGTGCCACAAGGCAGCGTGGAGGCAGCAACGCAATCTAATAATGGGGGGGTCGCGTGAAGCGCTGCGAACTTGCCCGCTTGGCCCCTAGGGCGAAGGGAGACTACCCCTAAGTCCCAACCTTTTGCGCAGGAGGAAGGAAAGGAAATATCAGACCTGAAGGTGAAGAAATTAGCCAGAATAATATACATAGTATAAATCAGCCAAGGAGCTCCTTCCAACAACAGCCTGACTCTTCGAGGCTGAGCAAAAGACTGGGGGAACGCCACTTGGAGTCACGTGAGGGGGCGGAGCGTTTCCTCAGCTAAAGCTCAGCCTGCAAGAAGAGGACTCGGAAGCACATCCCACTCTCTGGATGCTCCGAGCGACTTGAGGGAGAATGACTGGAACCATTTTTTGATCAAATTACAGACAATGAAGAAGCATTGAAGGGAAAGAGATTTTGGCAAAAAACAAAAACCCAAAACTGTATGCATTCTAGACATCTAGTCTTCTGCTCACAGGCTGTTCACAGCAGCCTCCATATCAATTGGCCATACAGACATCAGGCTAATATCAAAATAAATGTGTGATTCTAAAGGATCATTCTTGTGTGGTTCAATGAAAAAACATTTTTTTGTTCCAACACTTTATGCAAAATGTCACAGCCTAAATTAGCCTTTGAATTAATCAAATAATTTGTAGGGTTGCAAAAAGTAGGCTGAGGACAGGCCATTTAGAGACAAGCAAGCGTGTTTATACACATGAGTATAAAAGGGTTTGCAATATTGATCAGCACATCAGAAATTAGTGGGAAAACTAATTTCAAATCTCTGTTCAACTATAAATATATACACCCCGTTATTGGAGGAACTGAGCCAAGTCATTATCTCTCTGCCAACTCTATTGCTAAATAAATAGTTTTTAATTAGAGGAAATATTTAGTCCCCTTCCATGGTACATTGAACCGGCATGGATTTGAAGTTAAAATGCTAAATTATTTTATCAGAAGATAAGAATGATATTTTTAGTATGTTGACCCATTGATTCATAAAACATCTTGTTTTGTACAGAAAAATGAATAACCATGTTCTTTTGCAAGGCAAGAAACTATTATTAGTATGCAGATCTTGGGACAATGATAGGTATGCTAAAAGCACGTTGAGCTGGAAGACTTCCAATATGCATATAAGTTTGTATTGTGCTGCAAGGTTGAGCTCTATGGCCTATTTCTATAGTGTTGAAGATGGATTTGAAAACCCCAATGCCCCATTACTTCATTGACATCCTTCAGTCAAATCAGCACACACACACACTCACGCCCGCACACACGCACTGCATTATCAGCTAAACAAAGCACCCTTTTGCTAACTTCCATCAGTACCATGTGACAGGCTGTGCAGATACAGCGGTGTTAAGGATAGAGCAATTGGAAAATTAACAAAAGAGGCCATTGATAGTGAGGAAAGAAAGGTAGGGAAGAAGAAAAAGAGGAAAGAAGAGTGTTAATGTTAGTTGGGAGAGCCAGTACTACACCTTTCTGTAAACTCATATCCATCATTCGAGGACCCATCAACTCAATGAAGAAAGTCTTGTTTTTTTCATAGTCCTTCTCATCAATTACCTTGATGTGAATAGTTTTGCTGTGAATGGAAAAAAATAAATGTCATAATGGGAAGAAAGAGGTGAGCAAGCTGGGCAAAAGAGGGAGAAAAGAGAGAATTTAAATGGTCAAAGCTTACTCACCCATTATGGAAACCCCCCCCCAAAGAATTTTAATGTTTATAACCTGGCTGGCTAATCTGGAAGAGCATTTGCATAGACAATGGAAACAGATAGTTAAAAAAATATTCTAGCAATAGCATCTCAGATATCCAGTCATATCTAGAATTCTATTGACAACTTTAACATTTAATTAAAAACAGAAATACATGTCTGTTGCTATAATTTATGCAATGCATAGTATACGTTTAAGGTGTTTGCAAGTAATTTGATGCAGCTTTAAGTATTTTCGCTTTACTAGAATATTAAAAAGCATATTATCTATCATCTATCTATCATCTAAAAAAGAGCCTTGGTGGCGCAGTGGTTAGTGGTTACTGCAAGCTACTCCCACTGCAATTTGGCAGATCGAATCTCACTAGGCTCAAGGTTGATTCAGCCTTCCATCCTTCCGAGGTGGGTAAAATGAGGACCCAAACTGTTGTGGGCAATATGCTGACTCTGTAAACCTCTTTGAGAGGGCTATAAAGCACTATAAAGTGGTATATAAGTCTAAGGGCTATTGCTATTGCTATTGCTATTGCTATTGCTATTGCTATTGCTATCTATCTATCTATCTATCTATCTATCTATCTATCTATCTATCTATCTATCTATCTATCTATCATCTATCTATCTATCTATCTTCTAATCCCTCATCTTAATCTATTTTCCCCCTTAATAACTGAAAAGTTGAGATACGTATGCCACAATGATTGTGAGAGAACAATTTCCCAACCTACCCAACAAAAATCATTCTGTTTGTTTTTCAAAAGAAGCCTCCAGGAGCCATTCTAATATGGAAGAGAAAACTAAAATACCTCCTTCCTATCTTCTACAGTTTCAGTGCTGGTCAGCTTTCCACAATGGCTGCTATTTACAAAATAAAATAAATAAATATTTGCACAATGCACTAAGCCATAATCTGTGGGTTTGCTGTGGTATATATACTCACCAATTAAGATGTGCTAACTGTGATTCATGACTGGCATTGATGATTTTACCTAGTTTTGGAAATGAAACAGTTGCAAAAAAACAACCAAGCTCAGAGAGTACCAAGGACCGCTTACTGGCTTATTAATGGCTTGCTATTTAGTGTGAAATGAGCCACTATACTCTTGGCTTGGAAAGATATCTGCCTCAGGCATCCCAGTGGCATTTTGTGGTATACAAACCACATTTGTGCACAGATATTCAGTAGCAAAGCCATCAATGTTTGTAGATGCTATTTTTTTACCTTATCTATATATAGTAGTTTTATATACTACAGACTCCATAAGGATTCCCAGCTTTGTTTACAAAGTCACATGAACTTAGTCAACAAACAAAAATAAATACATGAGAATAAATATAATATCAATCCACTTTGGTGTCCTCAACCTTATGATTTCTTGACAGAAATGAATTACCAATTATGAGCTGTGTTGGTGCAGTGGATAGAATGCAGTACTGCAGGCTACTTCGGCTGACTGCCAGCTGCCACAATTTGGAAATTCGAGTCTCACCCGCTCAAGGTTGACTCAGCCTTCCATCCTTCCAAGGTCAGTAAAGTGAGGACCCAGATTGTTGGAGGCGATATGCCAACTCTGTAAAGCGTTTGGAGAGGGTTATAAAGCACTGTGAAGTGGCATATAAGTCTAAGTGCTATTGCTATTGCTATTCCACAAAGTTAAAACAAATAATTTGGTATGAATTCAAGCCACCAAATGCCATGATTTGTTTGACTTATATACTTCCTGAAAATCAAGATACATTATTAGAGTATGGTTAAATATACTGCATAAATATATCCCTGTAAAGTGTTTTCGGTGGAGTGGTTTGTGATTATCTACTTCATCCTCCACATTGATTGTATTTCCTATTAGTTTCCCAAACAAGTTTCTAACTAGGTCCAGATTTGTTTACTTTGTTCAGCAAATCAGCCAAGCCTGGTTCAATGCTTATAACAGTTTACCGCCTTCAAAAGCTATTAGACAATGAAGGCTAATTACGATAAAGATGCATTTATGTATTAGAGTACCAGCATAATTTCAAACTGTCTATTTCCTCCCTAATTATGGCATTATTTTAACTCCATGTTCTTTCTTTGAAAATAACAAAACTAAATAATCTGGACCGTGGCTGTCAAACTCGTGACAACATGTTGTCATGTGATGTATCACAACTTTTGCCCCTTTGCTAAACCGGGGGTGGGCATGGCCAGTGCATGACACATCTGGCCTGTGGGCTGCAAGTTTGACATCCCTGATCTAGACTATTAGATTAATCTACCATTCCTTATATGTTGGAGTTATACTACTAAGAATTCTTAGCAGCATAGCCTTTTCTGTTTCAGTATATCAGTAAGTTGGAGCAGGCTGGCTTACATAGTAATATCGTGTTTTGAACTTCTCAGATAAGCATTTAAAAATTCATTCACTCATTACCTTTGATGGATGTGGAGTTGGGTTGCCATAAATAGTAACAATTAAAAGGAGACTTTTTATAAATTCCTAGAGATATTATATTCTAGATAGAATTTCTATTTCATTTCTCAGAATAGCAGTCTTATCTCTGTGGGAACACAGCTAGAATTGTTGAGGAAGGTCTTGTTGTCATACTTCAGAGGAATGCAGTGTCTCCAAATTTCCAAATCCCAAAACATCTATTTTGCCAATTCAAAAACCAAAATATCTCTTAGAAACTATAAGGACAGAAACATAGATATAAGAATCTAACTTACCCTCATGTGACTTAGGCCCTCTGAGGGTGACTGATAAATTCATGGCCACCATAAACCTGACCCAAGTTACTGAGAACAGAACAGAACCTCGTGGTTATACATTTAACCTGGCTTTTGCCTTGGAACAGTTGTAATATGATACATGAGTATGTAATATGTAATATGAAAGATGGAGGACATCACCATCATTTCTTAATCATAGTTAGATAACTCTTATTTACTTTTGGCTTGCTGTTGCTACTGCCTGGAAGTTAGCTTCCAGCTGCAATTCAATATGTTGGTCACTGCCTCTAAATTGCTTTAAGTCTGGGCAAAGATCTCCCCTATATTATTTCTACCCACTCTATATGTTTTAACAGGATGGGAACACTTTAGGTCCCATCCTTTAAATAATGTCATCTAATGAGTCTTAGGAAGCAGGAAGCACACTTTCTCTGTTGGTCTACATGAGGGTAACTTTAGACAATCTTTAAAAACTTGGTTCTCAAACTCTAAGATTGATGGTGTGATCGCTCAATGTGTATTGTTTGCCTTGGTTTTCAGATGTGTTTTCCCCATTACCTGACTTTTTACTTATTTTTTTCCTTCCTTATTTAAGTATCCTACTCATTTTAAATGTGCACTGTCCATTTTTAGCTGAGATGACCTTATTTAAATGATTAAAGAAAATATTATAGATTAGATTAGATTAGAATTCTTCATTGGCCAAGTGTGATTGGAATTTGTCTTGGTAACATAACATAACATAACATAACATAACATAACATAACATAACATAACATAACATAACATAACATAACATAACATATTAACATGTTCTGCTAGCTAATCACTTACTATGAGCAGAATCTATAAGATGGAGATTTAACCCAAAATGGTAATTCCAATTTGAAATGTTTAAGAGATAGTTAAAATAACCAAGCTGTTTTAAAATACTGTGATTATTTCAACCACGTTATCCATCTACACCAAACTACTAATTAGAAAAATACTTATCTATGCTAGCATTTACCAACTTGCAATACAACAATGCCTCAAATTAACAGGACAAGTCAATCATTTTCCTGTGTAATTGACCTTTCTAAATTATAGCTGAATAGTGTGACTAAAGTCCTCATAATTACCTTATAATTGCAAACTCAGGTGATGATTATGGATAGAAATGGAAGTGAAAAGGGTTACAAAAGGAGGGATCCTTAGTACAAGGACTGAAAAATAAACCCAACAAAACTGAATGAAATTAAAAAATAGGAAAACAGAAACTTGATCTATTGCCACAAGAGTCAAAAGAAAAAGAAAGGGAAAATTGGAAATGGAGATAGGAATTGCTTTAACCACTTACAACTAATGAGAGTGTATTTGTCCTTAATTGGCAGTAAAGAGAAGGCAACACAAAAATAATAAACAGTGTGATTATGACCATGGCTTCTTTGGCAAACATATTGAAGAATATACCTATTAATGGCTATAGTACTCTATAAATTAAAAAAATCAAGTTTACCTCTAAATAGCAGCTGTCGGGACACAGAATAAAAGAAGTTATTCAAACAGCATCTGGCTGTTTGTAAAAAAAACCCAACTATGTTAAATAAAGACATGTAATTGTCAGCTGCACTAGGCACTGGAAACCAGAAAATCAGAAATCAACTCCTACCTAGGCTTAATCTACTTTAATTGAGATTGGCTACAATAACAGAATCTGACCATGTTGTACTTCTTCTTTTTCTCATATCTCAGCAAATCTGGGTAGTGTCTTTATTTTGTTGCTCAGGGCTTTAATAAATGTTTCAGTCTCCTTTGCCAAGTAATGGTTCTTGTGCATTTCCTTGAAGGTCATCTTCCATATTCTTTGTAGCAATTGTGTGTTTGCGGAGCATGGGAAAGGCATACGCCATGTTTCCCCTTTTAATCGAATGCTGGGGTTGCAGTTTTCTTACCATCATCACTACCACCAAAGCACAAGACTGGTACAAAGGAAACAAAAAAATAACTTTGATTCCATTTAATATAAAATGGCTTTTAAAAGTATTAAGGTTTATTAAGTACAATTAATAAAATCACTCCCATGTATGTATTTCCCCCCCTTTGTATTGTAGTAAAAATTCAAGATAGTGGTATTTACGCATTCCTGGTCTAGAGGAATCTTGGACTGATCGAGCAAAACAATTTCCATAAGTGGAAAACTATAACTGGATCCAAGCTTTCTTTATTATGAAGACTGTTGACAATATGGATTCAGTAGCATTAACAATTATAACTTAGGAATTTAAAGTCTTGGACGTTTTATCTTCCAGAGTGTGTTTCAGCTCTTAAAAGAATATCAAACTCTGAAATTTTTCATTTGATCACTAGAGGAAAGTACACATAGCCACTTTCTTTTTTATCAGAAAGTAGCTATGTGTACTTTCATCTGGTCATCAAATCAAGTTTTTATCACTAGCACCTGGCAGAACTCACCTAGCAGAATGTGGAGACGCAGGAGGTGTGACAATATTCTAGGAAAACGTCAGGTTAACATGAAAACCATGACAAACACACTCTGATAGAGAAGAACGAAGAGACAAGCTGAGCAATTAATTGTCATAAGAATGTCATGACGATCTTTTGAAGTTAATGAAACTGGAATGGATTAAAGGAGGAATTTATTATTATTATTAACAGTTTGCTTGAAGTTACATTTGCCCTAATAAAAACTGAGAGGTCCAAAGAGAAGCTGGCCCAGTTTAGTGGCTCCCATTCACAAGTTTCCAATTCATCTACTTCTAAGGCTGGGTCCTTTGTGTTATTTGTCATCATCCCTCTCTCTCTCCATCTGTCGCTGTTAAATTTCCCCCAAACAGTACATATCCTACCAAAGCTCTAACACAGCAATCAAAAGTATGGAAAGACTCCCTAGAAGTCCACTGGTATAAGGGATTCAGAAATGACTCATCATAGCTTATCCACATTTCTTTACTCTTTCATCCGTGAGGCAGACAAAGCTTATGTCTTGAATGGAATATTGACTCTTTCATTTTCTGATCCTCAGAAATCAAAGTCAAGTAATATGGGCTTCCTCTGTTAGCATACAGGAGCAATAATTTTTACAACGTGGTGAGCAAAATCAAGTTAGTTTGGCCAGGTTGGAAGTGGAAGAGATAGAGATAGGGAAGAGGTAATAGTAACTTGTGCAACACATTACAGGTAGTCCTCAACTTACAACATTTCATTTAGTGACCATTCAAAATTGCAATGGCACTGAAAAAAGTGCTTATGATCATTTTTCACACTTCTGACTATTGCAGCATCCGCATGGTCAGATGGTCAAAATTCAGTTGCTTGGCAACTGACTCTTATTTATGATAGTTGGAGTGTTCTTGTGAACCCCTTTTGCAACCTTCTGACAAGCAAAGTCAATGACTTACTTAACAACCTTGTTACTAGCTTAACTGCAGTGATTCACTTTAACAGTTCTGGCAAGAAAGGCTATAGAGATTCTCACTCATCCAGGTTATGGTTGTTCCAAAGGTGTTTTTTTTTCCAAGAGGCAACTAGGCTTTCTGGTTTTTCTTCTGAAGATGTTTCACTTCTCTCCAAGAAGCTACTTCAGCTCTAAGCCTCTTGAATAAGCACCTTTGTGGCAAGAAATGTAAAAGGGGGCAAAATTCACTTAATGAAGGTCTTATAGAAAACAAATATATTCAGTAAGAGAAACAAAAGTATTCCTCTGTCGTGCCTGGCAAGAAGAGAACGTTATTTTCTTCCCAAACATACCTAACTGAAAGAGTAATGCCTGGAGTCTCTTTCTTGTACCTACACATGATTTTGGACATCACTATATATATTTATGCAACATGTAATGAATGCTCACTGTGAGGGCCTCCTTGTACACTCAAGAGAAGGAAGGAAGGAAATGGCAGGAGAAATTAAGAGCCAAACCAGGTCCCAGTTCACATTACTCAAGTCAAAATGGTATCCATCAATATACTCTAGTTATCCTTGTTTGGACAGGATGTCTGGAGTATCCTGATATGGCTTAGCTCATGGTAAAATAATTTCAAGGAATTGGGGATCTAATCATAGATGAAGGGGTTTGGGTGGAAAGAGCATTTATGTGGTCATTGTTTAGTACAAGATGGTCTACAATAAATCACATGACACAAACTAATATCATTTAATAAAATGCCATGCAAATTTTTAGCACGGTTATACATTTAAAATCAAGTAGTACATGACAAAATGGAAAATGAAGAAGTTGACTCATTCCGGACAGCCTTCTTCTTCTGTAACTGTGTGTTACTGTGGGTTACTGTGTTAACTGTAACCAAGGTTCCTGTTCTGGAGCTGATGTGGTGTAGAACGTCTATGTGTTGCTGTAGATTAGGCTTTAGGGACTGGTTGGCATATGAGGTCAAGAGGTAAGTAGGTCATTTGGTGCAATTGCTTCCAAGCAGCCTCTCTTTGATGGCAGATCCTGGGGTGTTTCCTTTAGTGAGGGAATAAATCTGGGAGGTGAAATATGAATAAGCTATAATGAATCACTTCTGAGTCTTTAACCCAGTGGACCACAAAGGAACCTTCTTCCATGCTTTTTGATTGTCATATTAGGGCTTTGGGTTGGGTATGTGCTGTTTGAGGAAAAATTAACAGTGTTAGGGATACACCCTAGCAGAATCTGCACAGCAGTCAGGCAGGCAGGCAAAATATGTGAGATAAACGTTTTTGTAGCTTACACTCAGTAAAACAGATACACTGTGCTAATTAAATAGTTTATTCCAGTAAGATTTTTAACATAGTCAAACAGTCCATATATCATTCACTAGTTCAGTCCATCTGGGGATTATTCAGTTGCAAAGTCCAGTGTCAAAAAAGAGGTCAGTAAACTTACAAATATCAGTCCAGTAATAAATCTCCTCGCAATTGAGATATAAAGAAGTCAAACCTCCTTTCTTCCTTCAGCAGCAGGGAACACACAGTTAACAATCCATCATTGTCAGCAATCAATTCAGTAAGCCAGCAATACAGTAAGCTAGTAGGTTCTCTTGCTCCCTCTTATGGTGGTTTTACAACCGCACTCAAAATTACATGCTTTGCTGTTTAAAGTGACACACACATAAACTTACTATCATAATTTATATATATTATTTTACCCAAACTAAATTAGGTAACCTTGTTATTCCTAACAAACAGCTACAGATGGAGACAGGGAGGATGTACCTAATGCCTGGGGGACCAGTGGATGAAGACTAGAAGTAAAATTGATTAAGCAGCATATGTAAGAGCTCATATTTGAGCTTACACTGTGACAATAAGGTAGTGAAGCATTCAGGCTTCTCAATCTTATTGCATCATAGGATTGTCATCTCGCAGCCATGATTAAGGTTACACAATCTCTGTGTGAAGGGAGAAAGAGAAAGGTGTAGCTTCCATTTTTATGTAATACTATGCTGACAAAAGTATGTCCTAGAATCTTGATTCTAGGACATACTTTTGAATGTCCTAGAATCTTGATTCCTTGATGGATGGAGTGGTGATGAGAAATTGGGGGAGGATTTTGTATTGTTATGCGGGATTCATTCTGTTGACTCTGATGAAACGGCTCCCAGCCTGAACTATTTTGCTTCTAATCTTGACCTACATCATCTCTAGCTCCAATGTATGAGTGAAGAGAATAGATGAATTGAACTTGATGAGTTAATGTTTCTTTAGGGAAAGGGTTTATTCTAGCTGCTTCCTTGGATCTGGATCAGAATCAAACATTAAAGGTAAGGCTGCAGTGTGACTTAGAGGAAGCAAATTATTTGGGCCCTTTCCAGATCTGACATTGGATAAAAAACAGCACTGATTACTCTTGGGAAACACTTTTAGAGATTTGGATGAAGTATATCCCTATTGGTCCTATTTTTCGTCTCACAAATATTTGATACCATTGATATAATCTCCTACTGGGTTGTCTATCAGAGTTGTGGAAGGTTGCCACTGTTTTATTGTTGTTGTTTTTTAAATATAAGCTCCTTCTTTAGGTGGGCAGTCCCAGTTAGTAGCAGTGAGGGAGGAGAAATCAGCCCGCGGGGCGATTCCTTGTGGTCTTTGTCTTATTCCAGTTTCAAAAATAAAAGCTTTTATAAACTGTGAGTAAACTCCCACTAAATATTGAAAAATCCATATCCTCTGATCATTTGTTTTCTGGGCTGGCAGTCATATTGAAATGGCTTATCACAAAGAGTAGCTCTTTTGAGGAATGACTCATCAGCCCTTGTGCAACATTAAAAAAAAAAAAAACCAGTTCCAAAGCATACGGTACATATTGCCATGACTGGGGAGGTAATCATATATTTTGTATCATATAAATACTAGTCAAGCAACATGGTATCTCAGACTCAGTGAAGGGGACTTGTTAAGTACAAAATCAAGATAGATAAGCAGCAGAGAGAAAAAAATGAGCATTGATGTATGGATGGGTTTTAAAAGAGTGTAGTGGGTTTGGGGAAATAAATAATCAGACAAGAAAGAATAAGTCAATTTTTAAAAAGAGTAGCAGAAAAGATTTGGGTCTCTCTCCCCTCTCCCTCCAAGCAAATCTGCCTCATGGGACAAAAACAATTGGGCAGTCCCCTGTCTCCTAGGCAAGGTACGCAGACATGATAGTACTCATTGGCTGGCTAGTCATGTCAGTTTCAGAGAACTCATCAGACTACTCAATCCTCTTGTTTTGTCCAGAGAATGCCAGAGAGATCATTGGTTCTCCAAATTGCCTTTGAAACTCTTTGAAGTGATTTAAAGACACTTGATTCTATTTGATACCTCAAATGGAATCAAAGAGACAGAAGTTGATTAAATGCATTTCAAATTGAATCACTCTTTGCAATTTCATTCAGTATCACCAAAAACCCTCTGGGCTGCTATTAGAATTTTTGCTGTCAACCCCTTGGACCACTACAGCTCTTTCAATGGATATGAGCTGCTGAAGATAATAGTTATAGCTGTCCTTTTGATGACATTCACAAAGGATACTGTAAGTCCATTTTCATGGGGTTTAATTATTTCTAAGCTCCCTTTTTTTTTTCTCTTTATGGTTGTGAATATGTTTGCAGGCACTTGTATACTTTGATGAAAAGAGGGCTCAACTATAGAGAGGATAACATGAGGGGGTAATAAGGTGACACCAAGGATAGGATTAAGACTGGACGATGCCAGTAGTTGTTTTTAGTATTTGGAAAAGCCTTTAATGAAAATGTAAATACCAATAGAATAGTATGCCTTATTACAACTCTTACTAAGAAAATGAGGACAGTTCTACAAGGTGATTTGGAACACAATGCTTCTCTTTTAATATACACTATATCAGGGATGTCAAACTCGTGACTTTCCTGCACTTTGCTATACTAGGCGTGGCCAGTGTATGATGCATCCAGCTTGTGGGCTGTGAGTTTGACAGCCCTGCACTATCTGATACCTTTGACTGTAAAGTCCGGTCTAAAACCCAAGAGACTCCAGATAGGGGAAACCTATTCTAACAACACCTTAGGGGGATACATAAATTGCTTTTATATAGAACGGCTCCGAACTTCCGGTTTGCGTGGCTTCGGGGCAGCAGGAATTCGCGACAGCTCGCGATTCCTGCTGTGCTAGCCGTCGAGGTACCCCCGATCCAGATGGGTCAGGGGGATATGGCTGCCCTGTAGGGACAGCTGAAGATAGAGGGGAGTCGGAAAGGGAGGTGGGGGCATCGCAGACCCCCCCTTTCTCCGGGAAAACCCCTTTTTCCCAAGGCGGTGGAGCGGCGGTCAGCAATGGCCGCCACGAAGAAGCCAGCAACCGGGTAAGAACTGTGCTGGAGGAAGTGTGAAGAGTGAAAGTTCTGTCTGAGCCGGGTCAAGTAACACCTTTTAAATTGCCTGGAATTGAGCTGTTTGTTGCTGGAGGATACATTGTATCCCTAAGAAGAGCGAAAAGCGGCGGAGAAGCTGTTAAAGGGAATTTTTTTTTTTTTTTACTCTCCCACCCCACGGAAAAAGCAGAAATATTTGGATATATTAGACATTGAAAGTGGATTGTTTTGAAAGCTAAGATAAGAGACAAAGGGATTTTTGGACATTGAAAAATGTGAGAAATTGGAAAATCTCTGCTGGAGGTATGGATTTTTGATTATTAAAATTCTCATTGCAAGTGGGAAGGGAGAAAAAAAAAATTGGAGCAGAAGCTGAAAAAGGAGGAGATTGATTAGAAGTCTTTGTGGATCCCAAAAGAAGATATATGGTAATTGGACCTCTTTGATTAAAAATTAATTCAGAAAGAGAAAGAGAAGAAGAAAAGTATTAACTTTTGGAATTTTTTTTTCTTTTTTTAATTGCTTTTGATTGTCTTTGATTAAAAATTCTTGTGGTTGTTTTGGAAAAAGTTTCCCTTTTCATAATGGCATCGTCTGTGGATGAACTAGAGATTGAATATCAAAAATATAAAAAAGAAGATACTTTGGGCGCTTTGTTTCAATTCTTAGAAATGGCGTTATGTTCCTTTGAAAAGTTGATTACGCAGCAGAAGGACTGGGACAAGGAAGAAGAGGAAGAAGAAGCCATCTTTGATGAACAATGGGTCCCTTCTGGAGAGGAGGACAAAAAGGATAAGAAAAAGGGGATTTTAAGAATTATAAAAACAACCAAAAGAGAGAAAAATGAGCGAAAAGATGGAGGCAAGGTTAGAAAGCAAAGGAAAAGGAGCAAGAAAAGCGAAGAGAAAAAACAAAGGGGTAGAAAGGGCAAGGAGAAGAATAAGCAAGAGAGAAAGGGGGGGAGGAGAAGCCTTAATGTGGGGAAGCAAGACCTAAGGAAAAAAAGTTTATTTAGAGATAATGGGTGAATTTAATTTAGATTAAAAGAGGGATTCTGGAGGGTATATAAGAGTGTGTTTTTATATGTATATTTAGAATATAAAATTTATTATGTAATTTTAGAATTTTTTTTAAACAGAATCCCAAGAAAGATTGCTATATGTAGTATTTCTAAGTTAGGGTAATGAGTTATAGATGTTACTCCAATTGGTGTACAGGAGAAGTATAGTAAAAGAAAAAAAAAGATGAATGGATACTTGGAAATAGAACAGACAAAGAATGTTATTGAAAATGGTAATAAGATATGGAAGGATATATATGCTTTTTTTTTTGGATTTTGTGTATTGATAAAAGGCAATAAAATTTTAATTAATAAATAATTTGGATGGAAAAGAGAAGTAGGGACAAGATATGAAGTTAATATTATATGAAATATTGATATTATAATCTGGAAATGTTATGCTTTATTGGTTTATTATTATTATTTTTTCTTAGAAAAGAATTTATAAGCTGCTATGCCTTGATTTTTTGTGCATTGTTTTTATAAAACTGATAAAAATGGTTTTTATATATATATATAAAAAAGAAAATGATAATAAGATTTGGAAGGAGATATGGGTTGAATATGATGTTTGAATTTGTGTCTGTGTAAAGAGTTTTAACCCGGGAACAGACAACCTTCAGAAAAGATCTTTTAGTTTTGTTTATGTTTTGTGTTTGTATGTTTGTGTATTGTGCTTATGGTAAAACTAACAAAATTTGTTTTTTATAAAAATAAAAAAAAAGGAAAGAATCAATAAAACCTTGGAGGAATGTTAGACGAGAATAATTTATACAAGCCAGAAAGAAAAGAAATATGATGACTATAAAATGGATAAATATGGAAGAGAAATGAAATTGAATAGGAGTAAAGAGAAAAAATGAGAAACTTGCTGAAAGATGTTTGTGTGTCCATATGGAGATGGGATAAATTGGAATTATGCTGTATAAAAATAATGTTTTGTTTGACTTGTAAGGATTTACAATGTTAAGAGGTTTTATGTGTTTATGTATTTAATGGTTAATGATGTGTTGTTTTATCTTTAAAATTAATAAAAATTTGTTTCAAAAAAAAAAAAGAACGGCTCCGACAAGAGCACCTGAGTCCCAGAAGCACACTACAAGAGATGCAATGATATTCTCGCTTCTGTCCTCTTTGTGCAATTGCTGTAAATATTTTGCCCATGCCTTTTGTCTATTTTACAATTTACAGTACAGCTTTCATTGTTCTTCATCTCAAAGTGGCAGGAAAATTAGCCAGTTTTCAACCATCATAGTCAGTGGTGATACTGCAGTTGTAAAATGTGAACTCATGTCTAGCCCTAAGGCTATTAACTGCCAATGAAATATAAAAAATACTGAATTATTTTTTGGGGGAGGGGAGTCTGTGAAATTCCTATGCATTCATCTTTGTTCTGTTCTCAGGAATAACAATTGACTAGTTAGATCCAAGGGTCTTACAAATGACCAGAGCTAATTTCCCAATCTGTAGAAAACTTCTAATTTAATTAGTGATGCACAACTTCAACATTTAATGTTGCTTGTTTGACCAACAGCGTTATTACATAATCTGCTTGATTTTTCTCTGGATGATGGAATGAAGATTCTGGCAACAGGCAGAGTTTCACCCACAAAGTGAATATATGTTTCATTCTGCAGAATATTTTCCAAGTAACTAGGATTAACTTTCAAATACTTTAATGGGATGTGTCTGGTTCTACCCTTTGGTTCTGGTCCTACCCTTTGGTTTCACCCTTTGATTTTTAACTGGGCCTGAGTTGAACCGTGGAAGAACCCATCCCAGCCTAAAAGGCAGCTACGGTAATTGGGGGCTAGTTTAACTCAGCTGATACAACTTTATCTAAATAATAATATTAAATTAAAATTGCATGTAACCTATCTCCCAATGACTCTGCGTAGCTCACAATAATCAAACAAAGAAACTACAATACAACCAATAAAAGATAAAAGATACCAAGACCAACAAAGCAAATGAAATGAAGCAAGGGTTTTAATCTCCTTTGTCAAACAAAGGTTTAGGTGAAGAACCAGGTCTTCATAGCTCTTCTAAACAACAGGAGAGTGGGACCATCTGGATCTCAGGGGGAAACCTCATTCCACAGTGTAATTAATCCACCATACCCCACCCAGCCTCAACTCTTCCCTTCATTAATTGATTCCTCATTCATTCAGAGGGTAACTGTATTCCAGAGGGTAGCTAACAATACGTTATTCTTTACATGTATTGAAATACCTTTCAAAGACCTCCTTTATGACATTTATAGATTGACATATATGGAGAGTGGCAAATTGAGGAAGGTTATTGATTTAATCTCTTTTGACAGCACAACAGTGCTTTCTCATTTTCCTAAACGGTTGTCTTTTCCCAATTGATTCCTTTTGGTTCCATGCATGGGCACGGAATGATATTTTCGGTTTTCTTCTTAGGTGAAAGCTTAGGAAAAGATTTCAAACTGGAAAAATCCTTTGGAAGAAAAACTGATTACCCTCCTCATCTGCATAAAATAGGAAGCATATTATAGAGGTACATGATTATGAGCAAAATTGATTTTGCACTAAGGTTTGCAAAATAGCTTAAGCTGGCCCTGACCTTATAGAAGATATTGAATTTGCCCCTAATTCTGAGAATTAGGTGGAAATATGCCAACTAAGACTTTAGATCAGTGAAGGTACAAGATCTCATAGCTTCTCCTCCAATCGTATCAACTAAGCTTTTCAGCACATGGATAAAAAACATGTAAAAAGGGTAAATATTTTGGCAAGAGGAAAGGTATGAACATAATATCCTTTTTTTAAATATGAAACTTTTGGAAGGGCTCCAAGAAGTGTTATCCATGTGTGTAAAAGGGAATGTGGGGAACAAAGTGAGTATATGTTTCATTCTGCAGAATATTTTCCGGGTAACTAGGATTAACTTTCAAATACTTTAATGGGATGTGTCTGGTTCTAGTTAGTTTCTTCACCAAATGCATGGCTGCCAACTCTCACGCAATCAGCGTGAGACTCACGCAATTCAACCAATTTTGACTGTCTCACTCTGATAAACGAAATCTCACGCTAAACCCCCAAAATGGAATGTACAAAAATAAATATATCTCTACATTCTCTGATATTCCGAATATCGATATGCCCAAGCCCAAAGTTTCGAGAAGTGAAGCCTCCGATCCTGGGCGGCTTCAGAGGGTGAACAGAGCATGTGCGAGAGGACGTTGCCCGCATTGATTTCTGTACTGGGGTGAGGAGAGAATTCCACACTGCAGGAAGCGGTTGCTCCTTTCCGCTCTAGGATGTCACAACTCTCTGGGCTTAACCCTTGAGCTGCACTCTGCTCTGGCAGGCGGAGATGAGAGAGACGAACTCTCTATCCCCCATGAAGTACGACTACAGGGCATCCCTGGGCCTTTCTCGAGAGCTGAGCTCCCATCATCCCCTCCCCGCACCCGTCTGGTCTCAAGGCCGCTGGGATTGGGGCGCAAAGGCGCGTCCCTCTCCGGCCTCCCTCTCGCAAGGGGAGCTGCCGTGGCTGGCCTCTTGCGCGCCTCGGCTTCTCTCGCTCCCCAGCCTGATGGGAAGTCCCTGGAGAGGGAGGGGGAAGAGGGGGGGAGGGCTCCTTCCCGGGTACATTGTGTCCCTCCCCCCGCCCTCTGCACCTAGATATGCGCCCCCCCCAGCCTCCCCTGGGTCCAAGAGGCTGCAAGAGGGTCTGGCAGGGAGGAGCCTCTCCAGGAAGGGGGTCCCGCCAGAGGGCAGGCTGGAGCGGGGCGGGGGGGGCTTGCAAGGAGGGGGGGTTCCTGTCCCCTCCGAGCCCCAATCGCAGCCGGTGCAGGAGTTTCTCTCTTTTTAGGCTTCTTTCTCCACTTGATGCCAGGAACGTTTGGATGCTCTTTGGGAGCCCTTGGGAAGGAATCTCGCCTTGAGGGGTCTCCCCACAAATGCCAAGCAAAGGGGGGGGGAGTGGCCACTGTCCTCTCCTCTCCTCCCCCAGACAATCCAGGACTTCCCTGCAGGGGAGCAGCTGATGGCAGCATTGCTGGGGGTCCCATGCACAGACTGGGAGGGGGGCGTTTGGGGAGTGAAGGACACCAGCCTCCCCCCCCATTCTGTGTGTGTGTGTGTGTGTGTGTCCATCTGCCTGCCTGGCCCTTTCCGCCCCTTCAGCTGGACTGTGAGGCTGGTGGGTCCAAGACTCAGCCTGGATCCCCCTCCCCTCCGCAGGTGGGAGGCCCAGAGGGTGGGAGAGGGCTGGGAAGGGCCGTTTCTGCCCAGCTCCAAGGCCGGGAACCCTGGCAAGGCCCCCTCCACCCCCGGGGCCATGTGAGGGAGGCTTCTGTGGCCCTGAAGAGGCAGCCTGGAGGGGCCGGATCCCAGGCACTTGGGACGCCCCTCTCAGCCAGGGACCCTGGAGGAGGAGGAGAGCCGGAGCAGCCCAAAGGGATGGAGCAGATGGGCAGAGGCCCAAGAATGTGGACCCTTTCCGGCCAAGATGGTCAGTGAACTGCATTATTAATATCTTACAAATCCGGTTCAAGTACATTGGTGCTGCTTGCATGTATGTATGTATGTATATGTCCAAATCATGACTAAAGTATGCATCAGATTGCACCATTTAAAATGTAAAATTGTCAAAGCTCCCTGCCGTGGAAGGGGGGGCACCCCCCTTCCACACCATCCCCCCCTCGGTCGCTCCGCTCCCTCGCAGTGTCTCACTCTGAACTATCACTCAAGGTTGGCAGCCCTGCAAATGGACTGTTGGAAAGAAACTATGTGGTGGGACACGGGATTCTGTCCATCAGCAGAATAACTCCGAAAATAAAAGAGAGCAAGACGAGAAGGTATGAAAAAAGAATCTGGCAAAAGAAAACAAGTGGACTAATTTGGTCAAGGGAAATGGGAAAAATAACAGAAAAAAATATTCCCAATGTATCCTTAAGGGAAAACTTATAGTGCAGCAGGTAAGGGGCATGCATAAGTGCACCATCATGCCTCCCATCCCTGTCCTATTGTCCCCATTTAATCGTACCTATTTTCTGTATTCTTACTCATGTTTATACTTATACCTATTATTTTGTAAGTGATTGACAAATAAATAAAATAAAATAAAATAAAATAAAATAAAATAAAATAAAATAAAATAAAATAAAATAAAATAAAATAAAATAAAATAAAATAAAATAAAATAAAATAAAATAAAATAAAATAAAATAAAATAAAATAAAATAAAATAAAATAAAAAAATAAATAAGATAGCCAATTCCCTCATTCTAATGTTTTTCCTCCCATCTGGTCATTAAGCACTATATTTTATTTTGGCTTTGGCTGGAGAATGACTGTTAATTGCTATCTTGAAAATATCTCATATTATATCTGGATTGTACTTGGAGATATGCCCACCATTCCAACGTTAAGCCCTGCTGATTAAGTTCAAGTCTTTCTTTTAATCTTCCTTTGTCTGAATATCTTTGTATGTAATTACCTTTTTTTGGTTATAGAGGTTTGGGTATGATATAGCTTCTAAGGGGGAAAGTCAGCCTGGAGTTTCCATATAATTTTACAATCTTATTTTATTCCAAATTGATATTAGAGCTAGTCAGATTTTATGACAAGCTCAAAAAATATTGATGTGTTTTATATCAATTAGGCCACAGATATGTGTGCCAGCCCTGTTGTAGATCATGTCCTTCTAAAAATAAAAGTCTTTTTTCCCTCAAGTTTATCCAATATTTGATCCATGTTAAGGCGGCCGCTTGATAATATAGTTCCTAATCCAGGAAACCTAGAATGGTAGGCATATCTCCAAGTACAATCTAGATATGAAAGGGATAAAAAAGAATGGGGAATAAATTGTCAAGATACAATATTAGATAAAGTACTATTAGGACCAGAAAAGAAACAAATAAAGAAATTATATAACTATCTAATAGATTATTAGATAATCACACTGCTAAACAAATAATTCCCTCAACACTGTTCAACTATTATAAAGTCTGCACTACTATTACTGTTAATCTTCTCATCACTCCTTATCACCCATCCCATCCCACATGTGATTGTAGGACTGTAACTTTGTCGCTTGTATCCTTACGATTTATATTGACTGTTTCCTAGTATAATTTGATTGCTGATTATATCCTATGATTATCATTAAGTGTTGTAAGTTATGATTCTTGATTCTTAATGAATTTATCTTTTCTTTTATGTATACTGAGAGTATTTACACCAAGACAAATTCCTTGTGTGTCCAATCACACTTGGCCAGTAAAGTATTCTATTCTATTCTATTCTATTCTATTCTATTCTATTCTATTCTATTCTATTCTAAGATGTATGAAGAGCAGGTGAAAGAACCAATGTTAACTTGGGCTAGAAATTTCGGTTACAACATAAATTTGGATCAATGGCAGCAAATTTGGGATTGGAAGAAAAAGATTACTTTATCCACATTTTATAAAGAAAATCTGTTTAAGATGTTTTATAGATGGCATCTCCCACCCACCAGACTAGCTAAAATGTATAGTTCTCAATCTTCAATATGTTGGAAATGTTTGAAAGAATGGGGCACCTATTATCATATGTGGTGGGAGTGCAAGAAAATGCAAGAATTTTGGCACAAAATTTGGCAATGATTAGAGGAAATGATAAACCTAAAAATAAATTATACACCAAAAATATTCCTTTTAGGAATAACAAAGAGAATCTTAAAAAAGCAGATATATATCATGTTATCATGTTATCACAGCCGTAAGATTATCAATTGCCCAAACATGGAAATTAAAAGAAATACCCAACAACGAAGTAATAATAGAAAATTTTTTACACTGAGTTGAGTTAGATAGCTTAACGTTAGAACTGAAGGAGCGAGATACTTCAGAATTCTATGAAATATGGAAAAAAAATAGAATTGGAGGGATATGAAAGGAAGTAAAAAAAATGTGAAATAGAATTTAAGAAAGATTTATACTGCAACAAAATGTCTAAAATGGAAACGGATACAAAGATTTACAATGTAAATATGTATATAGATGTGTGTGTGTGTGTGCGTATGTTAATATTATTTGATGACATTCTGCTATTATAACAATGTAAAAGACTGTTGATATACGTCAAAACATCACATT